>OY282485.1:11293720-13892927 GCA_958295575.1 Leucania comma
TCTGATATATAACCATAAGCGTACGCGGATACCTTTATGCAGCCTAAAGCTGTGTTTTACACCCTTGTACAGCCCTTATACAGCTCTAGACTGTATATAGGCTGCTTTATTGAGGTTTGATACGCTTGCGTGCTGCTTGGGTAGTTTCGTCTTAAAATGGATCGAGTTAAAAGCTCGTATAGTGCCTCAGATCATCTCAAATAAAAAGCTTTTATAAGAAATGTAGCTTAGAGTCATATTTTACCTTATTATTACAACTACTACTATACACGGATAAATTTTGATCGTTTTCATCCCCTTGATTTGGACTCGCTCAGCTGAAGTTTCTTAAAGAATTTTTTTTCATACATGAGTAAGTATATTAATTCGAGTTTTATAAAAGATTTAAATTTTAATTTTATCTTTACAAATCGATGGTGTTTCATGTACGACCCTCCACGGGATTAAAACGATCAAAATTTTGCCGTGTATATAAATACCTAATGTGTATTTACCTGAAAGGGCGCTAAATCCTTCTAACGTAGTCCAATATCTCCATCAAGTATTCCTTCAAGATACTATTCCAAATATTCCTAATCTTTTTGAATCCTTATTTTCGATAAATTTAATATCTTCATTCCATTTTATATTTTCTCGTCTTTTTTTTATGTGTTAGATATATGTCACCGATCTTCTATTGGGCTAAAGAAATACTTAAAAGGGAATCTTCTCGCTTTATTCTGTATAATCCTTATATTAAAAACACCGATTTATTTTAAATGGCGCTCCAGCCTAGTGCGAGTCTACCATCTTATTAATAACACCTATTAATTATAAAATAGTTAACATCAAAAGCTTTTTAGGAAAGTATAAACGGCATAGTCGTCTGCGCTTATTTCTTCGATGTTAGTTTCGTTCTTGACAGATCAGTTGCAGTCCCAGTTCAACAGTAAAATTTATTTAAAAAAAAAAAACACCAAATTGAGAAAAAAATTGTTTCATGTAAGATCGTGGATACCTCTTAGACCCCTCTGATTAGAGACCTCGACTGATCACTACAGTCTTTCATCGTCAGAACAGCATTCATCAAATTGCCCACAAGGGGGTTAACTTTGAGAGACAGGATCACTGTACTCCCATAATTGCAAGAGCTAGAAAGCCACGTCGTACAACTTCAAGTAGGGGTGGACTTTGCACAGCTCCACCCCAAACCAGTGCTACACCTACTCCTAAGTACTTAAAACTCAATCTAACACCCGTATTTATAAACAAGTTGAACTAATTACTTGTAAAATTTCTAAGTAATGACTTAGTAAGATATTACTTAGCAACAAGTAATAACTTCTTAATAAATACGGATGTAAGTGTGCCCATCTCACTGAGACATTTATGCATATTTTTACCGAATACTAGTTTAAGATTCTGGCATCTTATGATATCTAGATGAATCTAGAGGGACTGGAAGATTTTTAATATTCTTTCATTTTTACACAGAAACCATTTTAGAGACGACATTAAAATCTCAAAACCATTTTTTATTTTCTCCGAGTTCAATATGAGGTTATCTTATTTTACAAGCCTTAGAACTATTATGAAAAATATGTTATTCATATTGAAATATAAATAACTCCCAATCACATTAAACTAAGTTATCGTTTTAATAAATCAACCATATTTCAATTAACAACAAGTTAATTAGTGATAGTAAAATCATAAAACTATGATTATCTCAAAATATACTTCGTTTAAGATATTTTACTATTGAACTAGGGCAGCGACCAGACTTTAGCCAGTATATAAATATAAATCCATTGTATAATTTTAACAAGTAAATATACCGCTACCTGTATTGTAAATCGACAGGGTTTTTGAATTTAAGATGAGTAAAATCGTCAGAATGTCGCACATTGCAGTCTAATTTGTTTATCTATGGGAATTTGTACTTATTTGATTTTTCAGGTAAGCCCGGTTCTCCGTTAACACGACTACCTAGTAGATACGAAACGCGGCATAATGATAATAATTAGGGGGTTTCACATTTTCGCGGGGTGACAACACTTACTCGTATACTATTCCTTATCAGTAAAAGTACAAGACAGTGACAGTACGGTCGTATAGACCAAGAGAAACACGAGAATACAGTGACACATTCAATATTACTCCTAATTGAGCAACGGAGTGAAGTGTTATCGGAGAAAAGAGTGGTGAAATTTAATCCTAATCTGCCACCAGCTCGGTTAGTCGTCGCTGGAGGAACTTACTCCGCCTAAAACAAAGAAAAAATTCGTTAGTTTGGTACTTTCTAAGACCATACATATATTTAGGGCACTATAAAAAATAAATTAAATTATTATTATTATACGTGTGTGAGCAGGCGCAGGCGTGTATGAGGTGGGCAGGCGCATACTCAGATGTGACAGAGGAGTCTAACATTGCCCAAGTTATTTAATATTTACCTAAATAAGCTGATTGACGAACTTCTGACGAGCACTGGCATCGGATGTATTATAGACGGTGTGTCTTTAACATCAGTTATGCTGACGAAATGGTGCTGCTAAGTCCGTCAGTCAGTGCTGTCAGGAAACTAGTGAGAATTTGTGAGTGCTATGCTGGAGCCCATGGGCTAAGGTATAATGCTAAGAAAAGCGAACTGTTAGTTTTTATGGCACAAAACAAGACCTATGATGTGGTGCCACCAGTCTCGCTATGTGGTGTAACTCTTTACAGAGTCAAGCAATTTAAATACCTAGGTCATTGGTTTACAGAGGATGGATAACTGTGATATTGAGAGGGAGCGTAAGGCATTGGCCTTGCGATGCAACATGCTGGCCCGCAGATTTGCAAAGTGCGACAATAACGTCAAGTTGACACTATTTAAGGCATATTGCCAGGCTTTTTATACCAGCAGTCCGTGGACCAGATACACGCAGAAGACGTTCAAAGCTCTGCGTGTGCAATACAACAATGCTTTTATGATAATGATGTCGCTCGCCATGTTTCTGTAGCGCATCAGGTATGTTCGCAGTAGCGCGTACGTAAGATGACTTCTTGGCGATCATACGAAAAAGATCCGCTTCACTGCTGCGTCGGATGCGCGGCAGTGATAACATTCTTCTGAGCATTGTTCCTAGTAAGACTGAAGGCCACCTGATGGGGCACCTGCGTGCTGTGCATGTACTGTTGCCAGGTGTGTACGGAAGGTGTCGAAAGTAATTAACTTTGTCGTCGATTATACTAACATAGGTTAAGTAATACTAACGATTTTATGGGTAATCTACCTGACTTAAAGGTAAATAAATAAATATACAAATTGGCCATCTTTTTCCAACGCTACGTTTTCAATGGTTCATACGACTGAATTATTTCACTTTAAAATATGTAAATGCCTTTTTAAGTACTTGAGTTTTTTTATAATAACTTAGAGATTTTTCCTATTTCTATTAAAAAAAAACCACTAAGAATATCGACAAACAATAAAACTATTATAAAAAAAAATATCTGCTATTGGTCCTTCGAGCCGGATGTGAACACGAGTGGTTAGGAAACGATGCAGTAATCTGGCTGATAAGACACTAGCAGTTAGACCGCATTGTCAAACCGAAAGGCTACCTACTAGTTTAAATCGGTGGTCTTAGTAACTAAAAATACTGCTTTATATATCGTCACCTTTAGTAAAGTTGAGAATCTGCCGTTTACGCAAACAGCAGATTCCCAAATTTACCATAGAGGAAATAAATTTGCGAATTTGCCGTTTACGCATATGGCAAATTCACACAAACATGAACGGTCTTTATAAAAGTTCGAAACAAATGAATTAAATAATGAAAGAAGTGGAGGACAGAACAAGATAGCAAAATAAAGGAATAGAAAAACAAACTGATCATATGTTTTAATCTCCTATCAGCATTGTTGTAGCTCGTTTACCTTTCTATCAATTTTAATATTATTTAAAAAAAAATTACCAATCCCAAGTTAGTATTATATTTTTGTATATTACTATATTATTCTATTCTTGTTGTTTATTTGTATATTATTCTTTTTTGTATATTACTATACAAAAATAGAATACTAACCGTAAAAACAATATTAGGTACATAAACAAAGTGGTTATTAATATTTTAATGCATATTCCTTATTTAGAACTTCTAAAAAAACAAGTAAATATACACAAATATGATCGCAAAAAAAAATAAGACTCATTTTAATAATATTGCACCTGCATTTAATCGGGCCTGTCTCCAAATTGTTCACATGCCTAAGTATTTCACATAACGGTAGCTTAAAAGGGGTTGAATTAATCATCTGATAGAGTTAGCCTCTGATTTAATCCATTCACTAGCAGCAACCCTTCTTAGGAGACATGAAAAATTCATCTACAATACGCGGCATAAATGTTTTTTTTAAGTTGGCAAATCATCACCTACAGTTCATTGGCCTCGATCAGCTGATGTTTACTTAAAGAAATCAATTTCGTACATACGTAAATTAATTCCAGTTGAAAAAAAAAGTACTTTATTTTTCATTTCTATCTTTACAAATCGATAGGGTTTCCTATACTGTAACGTTCCTCCACGGGATTAGAACGATCAAAATTTAACGGTGTATAAATAGACTAACTTCTGCCAGCGGCTTCGCCTACGTGTAAGTTAATTTCTCTAAATAAACTTTGCCCCCTTTTTCACCCCTTTTGGGGTAGTATTTCGAAAAATCCTTTCTTATAGGATGTCTACGTCATAGAAAGAATACCCTCCAAGTTTCAGGTCTTTACGATCAATGGTTTAGGCTGTGCGTTGATCCCTCCGTCAGTCATTCAGGATAAAGCATTCTAGATACTAAATAGATAGATAAAACCTTGTTAATAAAAAAAGTGATATTTACTTTACGCAAAACAGCAGAGATTCGTTTTAATATCTTTTTGAGTCTTCTGTGTTTCATGTCCAATTTTATAATGCGTTTAGTTTGAAGAGCGATTATTGCATTTGCCTTTTCGTAATCATTCAATTCTCCTGATTGCAGTTGCTCTTTTGCTTTTTGTGCCTCTAATACTTCAGCGAGGGCTGCGGCGACTGCCTACAACAATATTAAAACAATGAGAAGCAATGATAATGACGGGGAAAGGGACAAAACAGGATTAGTAAGGGTGATAGGGAAAGTGAGTGATGACATGGAAAATTGGAAGTGTGTGGGGTGGATGAAAATATAAAGACGAATTTTAAAGGTGAAATGACACAAGCAATTAAATTTTATCAATAAAATGTCTATTTTAACAAATAATTAATACCTATATGGTATTTTTAATACGTTTACTCGAAAAGCCGCTTCTACGCTTTTAGACACACAATTGATTGTTTTTCACATTTCTGCAAAAAATTGCGCACAAGTACATGAATTGTAATAAGTTATAAGTAATACAACTTATTACAATTCATGTATCAGGCTAGTCGAGCAGCCCCCATTCATGTATGAAACACGACGACTTGTTTGAAACACGTGGGAATTTGTCACTGCTGCAGTGACTTTCCTCAGCTCCGTAACACCCTCGCCTACGTCTCGGGAAATTCCGCCTCAGTCGTAATCACAAAGTTTCTCCACTTGTATCAAAATTTACTACTTGCCATTTAGCTGAACATAAAAGCTAGGGCTACAATATGTTAGCTAGTGATTACTACTTTAAGTTACTGATACAAAGGATTGATTCACATCAGTCGTGCTATTCTGTAAGAAAACGCGCACAGCGCTGCCGCAACGACGAACATCCAAATAGGATACATTTAATTAACAATCCAATATATAGGTACATTAGGTTGACAATCCTATGTATCCTATTTGGGTGTTCGTCGTTGAGGCAGCGCTGCGTTTTCTTAGAGAATAGCACCACAGCGCTTTACATTCCAAAGAGCAATTTATAGAAGTAGGTATGTTTAAAATGTGCTCGGACATGATGACAGGCGTAGCCAAAAACGCTCTGTCTCATCTATCATCGTGTCCGAAAGAGATAGTATCAGTGATGAGCAGTTAAACGCTAGCCTAGACTGTAGACCATTCCGAACTGCAACGACATTAAGGCTAAAGGCTAATTTAGACGGTACGAGTTTCTCGCCTCGAACGTACGATAACATAGAAAAAGTTTATTCGTCTTAACACATACTTAGACAGTGCGAGTGTTTTGTCTCGAACATTACACCACTCGATATTCCGCACAAGTTACACAGACTGTCTTAAAGTTTACTTCCGAGTAAGACACTCTGACCCTTATCACACTACGCGACGTCGACAAAACCGGTCTGAATATCGAGTGGTGTAATAGACCCTTAAGAAGTTTCTTCGTCTAAACATTCATACCTAGACAGTGCTAGATTCCCGTCAGAGTGGACGAGCTAGAGGTATGACTTAGACAGTACGTAAAAAATATGATTAGTGCTTTGGAAAAACTCGAGTTTTATGATAAAAACAGATCATTAATCAATTATTACTCAATTCAATAAATTTTGTTCTTTACAAATAAGCCGTTACTTTTTTATGCCCACAAAGACGCGTTAAAATTATCAAGATAAAACGAAATTTTGTTGGCTCATATCTTTTTAGTGGTATTTTTTTTTCAGTTTCCGTAAAGTCAAAATGTGTAATAGTATAAAACGATATCATGTTTAATTTTGGAAATACAATGTCAAACTGTGGAGTAATACGTAATACCCCCCGAAAAATATCGACTAGTGTAACCTTAAAAGATCACAATTAAGGGTTGATTGTCAGCCAAGATTGGTAACAAAGATCATATACGTTTGGTAAAAATGACCTGTTTTCTTTTAGCTTTACAGACTTAATGCATTGGGCTAGAAGAGTCAAGTATAAAAAGCATTTGGTTTTCAACCGACTTCAAAAAGGATGAGGTTAAATGTTCTTCAATATGTATTTTTTCATGTGCCTATACTACATTATTTTTAATATAATTATGCGAAACCTGAATACCTATAGCTTCTCAGAATCAGTAAAGGAATCGATTTCAATAATTTACACCGTGTTTCACATTGTTTCTCAGAAATATTAAAAAAGGTCACAAGTACAATACAGGTCACAGCAGGTCATAGCGGGCATTAGGAACCAGTACTCAGCTGGGTGCGGGAGCAGCAACAAACTCAGTCACCCAATGGCCCAGTGACCAAGTATTTGTGTGGAGGTAACATAACAAGCTTATAACTTTGTGATTTTTTATAATACAGTTATGGATATATAAAAATACTATACACGTGTTTCGGCTAGCAACCTAGCCGTGGTGTGGTTTATTGGAATTGTCATGCTATGTAGGTACTCTGCCTGTAAATGGTCTTAATGGTTAAACCCTACAAGAACCTTACTACAGAACTAGCACACGAAATTTTTAAGTTTGGCTGAGGAATACCTTTATAATAGTTTTTTACAAAAAAAAATCAACCGCCTTCAAAATCAAAACTAAAATAAAACAACTTTAATTTCAGAAGTCGGTGTCAAAAATGTTTAAACAAACCAGTAAAACCGCCGTTTGGAGTCGAAACGCTTGGATCATGGGGTCCGAGTGCGCGTATCCTTTTCAAGGAAATTTCACGTCGCTTGATCGACACTTTGCGTGACCAGAGGGCTGGCTCATTCTTTGCCCAAAGAATCAGCATTGCCATTCAACGTGGCAATGCTGCCAGTCTTCTGGGTACGTTTCCGGATGACAGCGATGTGGAGGAGTACTTCGACGCCTGAGTGTATTTGATGTTTTTGTATTATATTTGTACATAGTTATGTCTAGTTTACATTCTTAGTTTAGTTTTTATAAACCAGTAAAACCGACATCCGATATTAAAGTTATTTTACATTTTTTTGTTAAAAAGTATTTTTTTGTATTTCAGAGTTGAGTAGAGAGGAAATATAGTTTGATTGGTACTTTCCTGAAAATTTTATAGTTCCTAATTTTTTCACCAAGTCGAAAAACTCAATGATTCAATTAAACCATTTACAGGTACTTTAAAGTTGTCAAGATTGGTCAGTGTGCCACGCGCGCCTCAAAGATATGTCAGCAAAACCTCAGGGCCCAATAGGGTCGAAGCTTACTGGGGCCATGGGGTTCGCTTCAGAAAGGAAAACCCAGGGCCCTGGAACTCAAGTTAACGAAGGAACATAGGAGTGAGTTTTAGTAAGTTTAATATTTTGACTGGCCTGTTGGTCTAGTGATTAATGGCCCTGACTGCAAAACCGGAGGTCGTGGGCTCGATTCCCACCCAGGACAAATGTTTGAGTGATGAGCACGATCATTTGTTCTGTGTCTGGGTGAATCACTCTATCTATTAAAAAAAACCGCATCAAAATCCGTTGCGTAGTTTTAAAGATCTAAGCTTACATAGGGACAGACAGCGGGAAGCGACATTGTTTTATACTATGTAGTGATAAGTATGTATTTAGAAATATTAAGTGTGTTTATCAGTTGTCTAATACCTACTCATAGCACAAGCTCTGCTTAGTTTGAGACTAGGTGGCATTGTGTGATACTTAATAAAAATTTAAAAAATTGTCTGAAACGCCCTCCACCCTAGAGCGGGAGAAATCATTCGATGATTTTCCATCTAAAAAACCATGCAAACGCGAGTCGGACTCGCGCACTGAGGGTTGCGCACATATTTACAAACAATTCTATTTCTGAATCGAGACTCGAAGATTTATCCGCATCGCAAAAAAAAAAATCACCCCATTTATTATGCTTTTGATACACGTGTGCTATAATTGGGTACCCGTGTACTCGTAATTAATTGGGACAGGTGAGGGTTGCCCTTGAAAGGGTCCAAATAGAGGGTGTTGCTAGGGGATGCAATGAGGGAAAATGGGGGATGTGCTATTTATAAAACTTATTAGGAAGATGTTTTGTTTTTTTTTTTCGAATGTTCGCGATGACAGGCTGAATTAATTGATTTAAGCCAGTTCATTGATTTTCTAGAACAACAGGGTGAAATGATGACGTGGGCCTCAAGTCTGATATTACAATAGTATCAGAATGGTCTATCATTGATTTCATAATTGTTGATTTTGACAAGTGTGGTATTCCACCAATGTAATGGCGTCATTATGACTTACCAATGATCAACCACTGACACTCCTTTGATAGAAATGGCATAGAATGGTAATTCAATGATTAAGACTCAAAGCATTATATTTCAAATAAACCATTTACAGGCACGTTTGAAAAGTCAAGAAGTCGGTCTGTCAGAAAAAATGATGCTAATTGCACATTCCAAAGCGTAGATCTCTCATCATCATCTTCCTGCCCTTATCCCGTTTTATTTGGGGTCGGCGCAACACGTTTTTTTCTTCCATTCTCTCCTGTCACTCGTCACGCTATCACTAACTCCCTTTTCTTTCATATCACTCCTCACACAATCCATCCATCTCTTCTTTAGCCTCCCTCTCCCTTTCCATCCATCCACATGTAAACTCATAACTCTTTTAGTAACATGCGTTTCATCCCTGCTCTTCACATGACCATACCAAGATAAACGATTTCCTTTCAACTTTTCAGTCACTGGCGCCACTTTCAAACTGGGGAAGTTTGAAAGTGGCGCCAGTGACTGAAAATATATACTCATTTCTTACTTATATTCAAGCGTAGATCTCTATGGAGAAGAATGTGCAAGAAATTCCATGGACACTTTTTCACAGCAAAGGAGGAGTCCGACCGCATCAGGCAACAGCGCACACGCCGCCGGGATTCCGATCTCGATTTCCGGCCACCGTAGGCGCGGCTCGCGGACGGTGGGCAATGGGTCGCTGTCCGTCTGTCCGATAACAGACCGGTCCGAGCTCAAGTCTTTTACGGCGCGCACTGTACCCGCGCGCCTCAAGGAGTTGTCAGCAAACTGTAGGGGCCTAGCAGGGCCGAAGCCTACTAGGGCCAAAGGTTATGTGAAAATGTCACCCGGGGCCCTGGGCCGAAGGCAATAAATGGTAAATAAAGGGTAGGTTTTTAGTCAGTAAAAGTCTGACACTATTTCCCGCCCCAACTAATGGCGGGATCTATCATTGAATGACTTTACCTAAAATAAAAAAAAATAAAAAAAAAATGGACACTCTTTTCAAACTTGTTATGTATTACAAATATCTCGGTAACATGTTTCTTGTCACTCCTATTATGTGAGAACAATATAAATAAGATAAAGAGAAAAAAAATGTTCTAATTATAATATTAAAATAAACCACTGGCAGCTAAGAGATCACAGCACCCGTTAACGAACATGACGTATATATCAGCACCACTCAGCTTAACCATTTTGAAGGGAACCGAATGATCCAACACACGCGCCACCATCAGTGAGACATTTTAGTGAGCATGACAAACTCTCAACTGCCATGCTCATTTACGTCAAAAAAGTCCATGACCTTAAACCATAAATGGCCCCATGGCACTCACATTTACAAAATTTGAAAAAAAAGCTTCTACATTATACAACACTATAAAATACCAAATAATTTAAAAAAAAAAAGTTTTATTTTTCGTAATAAATCAATTTGTACGCCCTAGTGGTAGTAGAGCTGGACCAGCATTGAGCCAAGCATTTGAATCTCGTAATTAATGACAAATTAATGTATGACGTATGCGGTAATCTGCTAAAATTTTGACAGTTCCTTTGATCAGTGACCTGCCATTAGAACGTCAATGTGCAATCATTGTTTTTAATTCGTTACATAACAGCTCGTACCACAAATCTATTACGAGATCACTGAACGACAAATGATCGGTCATTATGAATTAACAGATTACGAACTTTTAGCAAAATGACAATGGGATCGTGGTGGAATGACGTATTTATAAAAATAGCAGACTAGGTCCCCTGATGAGGTTCACGGGAATCCAAAAGATGCACAGAACCGGTATTTGTGGCGATATAGTGTGTTGGGGTAAGATCGGCGCTGGGGTAAAAATATATAAATCAAAAATATCTCACTTATTTGGCTAGATTTTTTAATGCTAGCCACATTGTGCGGCAGCACGTCATTATGACGTGGCACGCAATGTAGGTAGCATTAAAATATAGCTAAATATAAAAATAAGACATTTTTTTCAAATACTCTCTTTTTTGAGTTACGTTTCTTTTTGATTGACGAGCGAAAAGTTTCTCATGGAATTTACCTTCTTGCTTGATTTACGCTTTGTTATGATTTTCCTTATATCTTCCAGCTTCTGACGTCCCCTCATGATTTCAACCACAGGTGAAGGAGCATTTTCTGGTATTTGTTCTACTTCAAGTCCAGGGTTACTTTCAGGTTCATCAATTATAGGGATAGCTGGCTCAGGGGTCCTTGGAGGAGGCAGGAGTTGCAGATGTGGACAGAGGTCCAGGTCCGGTGGGTATGGGTTGACTGACTGGAAAAAGAGTAACAATGTTGTAGGTATAGTGCTTACACTAACATTAGGCGTCTCTAAAATGTATTAGAAATATGTGTGTGTGTGTGTTATTTCGTACATGTTGACTGGTCTACACTGCCCGCTCATACTGTTTGAAGTGAGTTTAAGATAAAACCTAGCTTAAAGATTGTAAATGAAATACTAGCTGAATCTATAATACGTTACGCGCTAACATCGCAATCAGAAAACCTGAACTCGAAACTCACACATCTATGTACATACACTGATAAACAAGGACAGAGATAAGAACCGGAGCTGTCGTGCGAGTGAAATCACGTTATCCGCCGAATGTTTATGATTATAATTGACGTGAGCTCCATCTATCTCATTTCACAAAATGGCGACCAAAACAATAAGCGAAATTAGAAATATCATTAAGTTTTCATGTACTTACAAGTAAAATAATTATGATTCCATGACATTTGTTTTTTTTTTTATTTGTATAATTTGTACAGCACACGAAGGCATTTTGATAACCGTTATCTCATTAAATATATATATATATTTGCGTTACACCCTCGTTATGTCACTCGCCGATTGCGACTGAGTGAACTTAGGACAGACCTGTGGGATAGACTATCCTGATTTCAGCAGTCTACGTGCTAGATGCGAATCACCTATCTTCTACTAATTTGATTATATCAATGGTTATGCCATATAAATTATTTATAAAAAAAAAAGGAAGGGAAAGGAGTGTAAAAAAATAGCCTGAGTCGCAAAAAAAGGTCCTAAAATTATAAGTTATTTTATTCACCGGTGTATCTGATTCCAAATTTGTAACGTTATAAAAATAATCATCATTGAATGACGACAAAATATAGGAAACAGACTTCAAAAGTCAAACTTCATCTTAATAACATGTTTTCGGTATTGGTAAGTTACCTCTGCTCTGGTTGGCAGCGTTCCAACTGAATGAACATGAATGAACTACACTTTATACGTGGTTAGGTCCCGGTTACAATCGTACGAACTATCTATTTTGGTCAGAAATGAAAGGCGAATTTTTTTCAATCTAAATTTCTTGCCATTCATTCGTTCGTTCAACTGGAGAAGGGACTGGAGGACCTAGAAGACTCGATTCTTTTGGTAGACAAGTAGACATGTGTAAATAATAAAAGCTATATTTATTATAATATAGACTATTTGACAGTATGAAAAATAAGTTAATATTTATTGCAATACGCATAGATCATGGGTAAAAAAATACGAAATAAACTTTATTTTATTTCACCTAGGGCAATGTTTTTGAAAACGGTCGCTATTAACTGAATGTGATTATCGTCACTAGTCTGTAAATATGTCTGTCATTGACTGCTTTTCTGGTCATAATCTGTGGTCATAAGATTGACTGTCTGTGACGGTCGGTTTAAATGATAAATGATATGATAAATGATAAATGATATTTTATTTTTGCAAATAGGTTCTCAAAAACACTTTTACACGTCAATTTTTTTTTTTCGTTAATTTTAACTAGATGAGGCCGGTGTTTCCTAGCTGACTACCCTGAGAAGAAACACCGAAACAAACTCAGGGGTCAAAGTCTCTTTTAAAGTCCATACAGCAAACAAGTAATGGTCAAAACATATGAGAACCATGCAGATTAGTGTCTGGGATGGTCTTTTGAAGAAAGAACCACACAGTTCTGAGTGGACCTGTCCAGTCAGTGCAAGCATTTGTCAGTATTCGCAAAGCTCAACTCAGGACTACTAAGGAGCTCAACGACTTGACGAACAATACCAAAGAAAGGACATTTGGGTAGGCCGCAAAAAGTACTCATAACTGTCAGACATTAATTAAAATTAGAGAAAAACGAGAAAAAAAAATCCACATAGTCCCCAAATTCACAATAATAAAATATACAAAAATGTAATTTTACAGAGTTAATATTGCTAAAATAAAAAAATAAAAATTATAAAAGTAATTGTTAATGTCAAATTGTAAAAATAAACAATGTCATAATTGTATAAATAAGAATTAAAAAAAAAAAATTAAATTAAAAAAGTTAACAATGTCATAATTGTAAAATAACAATAATCGTCAAATTAAATAAACAAATAATAAAGAAGGGCAATTTAAAAAAAAAGTAAATGAAATAACAACAAATATAGTGAGTACTGGAGCAGGTCAATCCCAAGCCGTTTTGTCTTCCGTTGTGTTTGCGTCCCTTATTTACTGTACTCTTTGGTCTGCGAAGAAATTCTTTATTTTTCTTTTAATTCTCGCTAAATACTCTCCAGCGTTTGATGGTATCATGATGGTATATTAACAGATTGTACGTGTTATTGGCAAAATTGTGGTGACTCTTCCACAAAGGCCATTAATCAAAGTTGAAGTTGAAGTTAAAGGTGCCAATGACTTCTTGTGGAGCCTGGGTGAACACTTTTACTAACTAAAAACCTGTATCTTTCAGCTGCCCTTTGCGATCTAGGACGACAGATTTCCTTTTCAGAAATTTTCCGCGACCCTATCAGCCATTGGTCTGATAAGAAACAAATGAGGTGCGTGGGAAGGAAGATGTGCAGGCATGTGCTGGTGGAATGTGTCCGAAACAAAAACAAGATTTTTTTTTTTACAGTCGTTGAAGTTGACCACAATGGATTCAGGAGTTTTTAATGGCATCTTAGCCAAACCTAATTGTAGTGTAGCAAAAGCTTTATAAATATTCCTTCATAGATTTAAGAACTATTTTTTTGTGTGATTGTAGGTAGTTAGTACACAACGATCGACTACTACCTACAGGTCATGGACTCGCTCAGCTGTTGTTTACTTAAAGAAATTAATTTAGTACATGTGTATATTACTAATTCGAGTTTAAAAAAAGGTACTACTGCAGTAGGTACGATGGGATTGACATCGTCACATAACTGTACGAAAAATCAAAAAGAGTAAAAAAACATACATACACACAAACTCACTAACTTTCGCTTTTATAGATAATATTAGAGGGAGTATACATTATGCACTTACCCCCTCTTCTCGAAGGTAACGCTCATCAAAACCCGAAGAATCAACCTCTGGAGAATTATCTTCAAAAATTGAGGCAGGCAACCGCAGGCCAAAATAACGCTCGGGCTAAAAACAAACATAAACAGGTTCATAAATCAGATTATATTATTGCACAGCACTTATAGTACAGACAGTAGCATCAATTGGTTATCTCTCTCACATCGGAATAACCTTGGAAAAAGGGATGATGAGGGCTATCAGTTGATGACGCTACCCACTACACTTAAGCCGGGTATTGACTATTGTAACGTAGCATGCAAGGTACCGTGATAGGAGCATTTCATGTGTGGAGTATGTGAACACAGCGCCACGATCCAAGCATGTATCTCTGTGGAGTAACTATAGGGTGGCAAGGCTGGCAAAATACCACGGGCCCCTAGCCTGGTGGGGCCCCCAGTCCAAGAGGCCTTGAGCTCAGAAGTAAATATATAAATTCAAGAAAATTATTCAAATTTATTAAACGCATTCACAAGAAAAGGAACAATTTCCCGTGGTATTTTGTCAGCCTTACCACGTTATAGATACGGTTTATTAGACAACCTGCCGATTTATTAATAATTAAGAATATTTTAGGTACTACTTATGTGTACTTCAGTGATTAATCTAAATTAAATTACAAAGTTGACGATTTAGGTTCACTTTCTTTTTTTGACTGACCGACATTTCGATGGTTCAAAAGTACCTGTAATTGATCTATTTGAAATAAAGGATTTTGATTTTATTTCCTGGGGCCCCCACTAATGATTTTGCCACGGGCCTCAGATGGTATAGTTACGCCACTGATGTACCTACTCACATAGTTGAAATGCTCTGTTCACACGTGTAAGCGTTAACACTATGGACCTTCTGTTACATTGGATGTTACATTACAGCAACAAACAAGCCGGCTGCAAACGGCTTGAGTATGAAAACAATTTATTTCAATTTCATTCAAATTTGTTTCTAAAGTAAACCGAATCGATACCGCCTAATTATGTATTTCGGATATTATTATGTATTCGGATGTAATAAAGCTAAAACAGACATGGGCATACCCACGTTCTAGGCCGGGGGGGGGGGGGGGGGAGCAATACAGATTTTTTATAAGCACTTAGTCAAATAAATAAGCTTACATTAATAAAGGTATTTTTTATACAATTAAACAATTATACAATGGGTCTTTAGCAAATTGGTTTATGACGTCGTCGGTGAAAGAATCGCCGATAGCGTTAACAAATCTATGCGCTGAGCATGCATATAAAACCGCTGTATGGTTTAAAAAAATATGTGTATTGTATTACAAATAGCAAAAACTTCTTTTTCTTAACTTTTATCGACAAACTTACCTAGATAGTTAGTAGGGACGTAATCAAACTCTAGGGTGGGGAAGTTGTCCCCCCTTTTCCTCTGGGTACTCCCATGGGACAGGTTTTTTTTCAAGGAACAGGTGTAATCATTGTTAAGAACCATTTTTACTTTGGAACCAACACTGAAATCGCCTAACCAAAATCGACTTCCCCATATCATTTCTAATTCCAGGTATAAGTGGTTGGGTTGAGAGAGAACGCTAAAGGGAACTGAAGGAACAAGCTCGGCTTGAGTAAATGAAAGTTTGACACTCTTTGTCACTCCACCCTTAGCGAGAGAAGTTATGTGTTGATTTCCCTACTCAAAAAGAAAATAAAATGGGTAAAAGTGTTTAAATTGATAAGTACCCGACTCCTAAACCTGTCCTCGAGGGAGCGTAATATTCCACGCGCGTCAAGGAGATAGGAGCAAATCGTAGGGGCCCAGTAGGGTCGAAGCCTACGGGGGCCATGGGCTATGTGCTAGTGAACCCCGGTGGAGTAGGTTTTAGTCAGCAAAAGTCTGACACGTCCTCCCGCTCCGTCCAGGGCGGGAGAAGTCTTTGAATGATTTCCCACTAAAAAAATCCCTTAAACCTGTTTTTTGCGTTGATTCTTTTATACACGTTGTTTGAGTGTATATCACTAAAAAATATTGTTTTTTTGAACACTTGTTTTTATTCATGTTTTTCCATTATTGAGGTGTAAAATCTATCTATCTATAATTATTTTCGCTCTAATACTGAGGAGATTTAAAAAAAAGGAAAAGTTTCAAACAACATTTTTAAAAAATTCTGAATTGGTCATTTTATATGGGTCATCACTCATTGTACATAGTGGGTAGTACTAATTTCACTAGGGCAAAACCACGGGCGCTAGAAATTGTTAAAATATAAAATAAATAATATAAACAAAACGGGAAACAAAAAACACCAAAGTGTTAAAAACAAAATTAACTAAACATTAATGTACAAAACAACGTTCTCTTTTCATGACGTACAATCAAAAATTAAGAAAAAAAAAAAAATACAACATGCATGACAACATACAGCTAAACTACAATACCTATATAAATTTTTGTATATTTACCTGGAAACGCTCCCATTCTCGACTATTTTCATTATCAAATATGGTTGCAATAGTCGAGTCGGGCAGCTCTTGACTCGTAGTGGCTCGACTAGTCTGAGGTACGAACCAATGGCTAGGGCCAGGTTGAGGATCCACTGCAAATTCAAACTCCTCTTCTGGTTCATGTTGGACTACTACCTTGGGTTCCTGTTCCACATGAACGGAAACTTCTTCTACTTCACTTGCTTCGGCCTCCGCTTCGACTTTGACTTCAGTCACATCCTCATCGGGCTAAAAACGTTATTATTATTATTTTTATATGCACAAATATACCTCAGAACCCTGTGGTACGTAAGAGTAGCCGAAAACAACTCGCAGAGGCACTTTAGACACTTTTAATTGTACATGGTACCAACCTACGATTATCCCTGTATGTGCTATGCTAGTACACCCAAGGACAACCCCCCGGTTGGTGAAAATCTATTGCAACATTATGGAAAACAAAGATAATAGGGCTATGGCTTTTGGAGTCTTAAGTAGAATGGTTATGGAACTATGTCTAACTATGGCCTCTGCCTGAACAATGTTATTAATATCCATCGATAAAATGCAGGGGATGACTTGCACACTCAACAAATGGGCCCCCAAAAACGGTCGCTAACACGAATTGACGTACCAACAAGAGGGCAACATATTCTGAGGTGCTTGAGGAGTGGAGAGGTATACCACGGCTATCAGGACAATCCCGGAGGAACTATCAAGATCCCTACGAGCACCTTACTGGATATCATTATCATGTTTTTGGCTTAGATACTAAGGAAGTCTTTTAAGTCATGTCTTCGTCTGAATAGTTAATTTGTTTGCCGATAGAATATAATATACACAATCTTATGTTTTTATAGTAATTGGCAACAATGTATCAAGTCAACCTTCTTGGTAAACTTCGCTGTTGTATCTCAAGTGTCTGGTTTGAAAAAGTTCTTGTATAAATACAATAATAATACAATACAATATAATACAATAAATTCCACAACTATTACACAACGTCGTCTAGTCCCAAGCTAAGTAGAGCTTGTGTTATGGGTACTAGACAACTGATAAACATACTTATATATTTCTAAATACATACATATTATAAATATATTACACCCAGACACAGAACAAATGATCGTGCTCATCACACAAACATTTGTCCTGGGTGGGAATCGAACCCACGACCTCCGGCTTAGTAGT
Organism: Leucania comma; assembly: GCA_958295575.1. NCBI lineage: Eukaryota > Metazoa > Arthropoda > Insecta > Lepidoptera > Noctuidae > Leucania > Leucania comma. The sequence goes on from OY282485.1 coordinate 11,311,748, forward strand.
CAGGGCCACTAACCACTAGACCAACAGGTCAGTCGAAAAAAAAATGCATTGATCATTTTCTTGATGACATTTTTTTTTTTTCAAAATCAGTTTATGACGCTTTAACGACAAAGTTAAATTCAGACTTCTCTTTTAAGATTTTTTTTTTCAGTAGCGACAACGTTAAACTTGTTTGAACGTTGTGGCGACACTTGGGGAGGCCAACAGTGGACGTCTTTTAGCTGAAATGATGATAAAAAAGGTAAAGTCTTTGGCAAACTTTCTCAATGATCCACTCTGTCTATCACTCTGTAGGTATATTTAGCTTCGCTTTTTTTGGACTGACTGACATTTTGACAATTCATAAGTGCCTGTAATTGGGCTATTTGAAATAAACTCCGATTTCAACTTCGATAATTCTAAATTCAAAAAGTTCTGGAGAGATGTTAAAAATTATTTTATCCTTAGAATGTTATTGAGTGATATAAGACGCGAGCGAAGCCATTGGAAAAAACTAGTCTCAAATAAATTTAGATAAGGACTTGGAGATGATAGACGTTTACACAACAATTTTTTTTTTATTATTATGTCCACTATCTCACCTGATGGTAAGCGATGATGTGGCCGAAGATGGAGCACGCTCGCCTAGAAACAACTTATTCACTCTCGACTTAAAGACTAGGTTATAGCTATCAGGAAACACATTCAATTAATTTTTCTAAAATTCCTACTTATCTATTACTCGATCCGATGTATTTTTATCACCTTTTACACATAAACACAATATTTAAGCACTGAATAACAAATAAACAAAGAGGAACAATAACAAAATGCACTCATTCAAAAATTTGCTTACTTCCCTTTGTACCAGGACATCAGAACAAATGACTAAAGAATACAGTAGCAAATATCAGTGATTCTATTAACTAGTAATGTTCCCATCATTTTGCAATTGACACAGTGTTAGGAACCGAGGGAGTGTCCAGACGATATGCGCGACTATTATATGTATAGACGTGAATGTACCGGAGTCTGGCAATAGAGATGTGCCCCATGCGGTGTGGCAGATGATTTATATTGTGAGGTGAATTTTGGTGAAGTGAAGGATGCTATTTTGTTGAAGGGTTGGTAATCTCTGAGGAGAGTTGTGTATAAACGAAAAATGACTAAAATAATTCTTTCCCCCTTGCCAAGTTACGACGGTTTCGGTTCGATTCTCTTGCGTCGAACGCCTCCAATTCCTTTGTTCTGACCACGGGTCCATGGGTCCACGCCAAAAATGACTCGAATTCCGGCCAGCTACTTTACAGCAAACAAGCATCTATCCAGACACTGGCTATTACTGAAAATTAGTTTAAAAAAAAACTATAAATACTTACGAAAAGGTGACGATATACGACATACTCGCAGGGAATAGCTGCTGTCTTCAAGTACCGTTTGCCAGACCTCTTGATGAAGTAATCATTGTCCCGAAAGTGGCGGGAACATATCACGTCCTTAGAGGACGGCATCCACTTTCGGTTGTCATGGCCGGTCATGTCAATCCACTTAGCCCTCGTTTCTTCATTCTTGGGGAATCTGTAACAAGTAAATTTTAGGTTCACCTTGTCCGTCTTTTCAACATATTTGAGGTTTATGCCAATGTATCTAGGCAAGCGTGATCCATCGTCGGCTAGATCGTCGCTAACCATCAGGTGAGATAGTGGTCAAACGCAATAATAAAAAAAAAATGTAAAATCAAAAACCATCAATAAAAAAATAAAAAACGGTAATTTAAAAAACTAAAAAACCCGACTGCTTTTCAGAGTAGGAAATGCCCTTAACAAGAAAGTCTTTGTACCCGATTGCACTTAACTATATAATATTTTAAATACAAGATAAATTGTAGCAGCAGATGAAAATATGGCAATTAAATCATTTTTTGGCAAATGAAAAAAGTTCAAGAGAGGCTTCGGCCAATAGCAATTCGGTAAAATGATACCTATGATACATGATACTTCGATGATTTAAAAATATATCAAATAATGCATAGCGAAAAAGACATCGGTCAATAGTTTTCGGTCACATGAAATTCGAACAAAAAAAAAATCGGAAAAGTGATCGGTTCCCCTACAGTAGGCATCGTTGATTTTGATTTGGAATTGAAGATTCGTAGCAGTCTTTAAATTACGTAGCCTCGTAGCCTCGTAGGCCTTCGAAGCTTGCTACGAAAACTACGCAGCGCGGGCGCTACGAGCCGTATCTTCATCATGAATAAGAACAAAGAGAAAAGCCATAATTAGGTATAATTTGAAATAATGTAATGATACGTCTACCAATAACGTGTACCTACGTAAAAATCATATTCTAAGAAGAGTAAAAATAGTTTTAAAAATAAATATAGATCAATAAAATTCTTTTTGTCTAAAAGTGGAATACGGTACGAGCCTGCGCAGATGAGATCTCTTTGTTCTATAGATGTAACTTCTCGAAACATGGCATATAGCGAACTACAACATATATATACTACCTATTTTTATACACAAGATTTTGATCAAAGGAATTTTTGAACCACCTAAATAGTTTTTTGTTCAGGAACTCAAGTTTTATCACTGGTTTTCTAATTATGGTTTTTCACAAAGCTTTAATATTTAATGTTAAAATTACCTATATTCACTGAAATCTGCAAACATTACCTAAAATGGCGTCTGCCAACTGTTGCGTGGGTAAACATTGTTTCATGAACTCGCATTTTTTACTCTAAAATATCGCATTACAACACAAATCACAAGAAAAACGTCTAGTAGAAACACAATCCACTGTCTTCATCGATATTTTAGCCGTAAATAAATAATCGGGGCACCTCTAGCCTTCGACCCTCACTATGAAATCCGGCCGCGGTTCACGCGGCTATCGGTCGCGGCGTAATCCACTGCCCTTTATGATAGCGCGACGAGAATCAAGAGCGAACATTAACAGCAATGTATATCATTCGCAATGCAACAGATCCACGGTCGCCGTCACAGGTGAAATTACAATTTTCAGGGTTAATTTTTAAGTTAAATGGAGAATTTTGACTTACCGATGGAATACGATGCCGTCTAAGGCTGGGTCGACGTCGTCTTGAGAGTACTTGCACGTGATAACCGAGCAGAGCGGCATTTTTGATTTTTCTCTCACGAGAAGCGTTGCACTCGAAGGGATCGGCGGACAACTAATACCGCATGCGCTTATTTCGATCGATAGGTGTATGACCAATTGCTGTTATGCGCAGCACCTCTTCCACCCCCAGATTCTATTTTTAGTACGAGCCTAAGTCCTGAGAAAACAGGGAAACAATTTATCAGTAATATGCAACTTCATGTCCTTTAGCGCGGCCGCCATTGGCAATAATGCTAATGAAAAAGTTTCCAATCTAACTTCAGGCACTAGTGCTTATTTACTTATGTAAATTTTGTTATGATGCTTTTCAGATTTTGAACGCAGTGTTGAATTTTATGATGGGATGATTCGATTAGCTACTTTTGTTTACATACTTAACTTTTGAACTTATTCTGTTTATTCGTATTTGTAGTTAAATTTATATAGTTGTTTATTGGTTATATGTAGGTTTTGAAAGTCGGTAAGACACACTACAACGTCTTTCTTTCAGTCGCGGCCTTCGAAATTATTGGTCGAGAATTGTTTAGACCTCCAATTTGTTGAATATCTTGTAATCTTTCAGATGATTGATATAACAATATAATTATGTAATATATCATAACCTAGTAGTTCTTTGTATCTTGAAAGTAGCGCCAATAGCTGAAAAGTTGAAAGGGAATCGTTTGTCTTGGTATGGCCATGTAAAGAAGAGGAATGAAACGCATGTTACTACAAGAATTATGAATATAGATGGGAAGGATGGACACGAAGAGGAAGGCCAAAGAAAAAATGAATGTATTGTGTGCAAAAATGACATGAAAAAAAAGGAGCTAGTGATAACATGACAGAATGGAAGAAAAAAACGTGTTGCGACGCCCCCAAATAAAACGGGATAAGTGCAGGAAGATGATGATGAGTAGTTCTTTTTTCCGCCATGATTACATTTTAATAATAGCGATTGTCATCGAAGTGTATTGTTTTTTCCGTAGACAGAGAAAGCTAGTGTTAAATTTTTAAGTTACTGAATGACGAAAAACGAAAAAGTCGTGACAAAAAATTACCGTAGTTTGCAGGTCAGCTGGAAGAGATTTCTATATAAATAAGCATCACCTTTGTAACTTTTTTATGTTTTCTTCTTCTGTCTTTGTGTACACATAAATTGGTAAATAAATAAACAGTTGAATAAAAACTGGTGGGCAGTTTGGTGACAGAAATAACTCGTTAATTACATAAGTAGAGAATGTTCTTTGTTATAATTTTCCTCAAGGTGTCACACGCCACGCTTTCAAAACAAAATCATAATTTCTTTATTTTTTCCGACTGGTATAAAGAAAAAAGCATGCTGAGTTGATTCTAACTAAATTGGGATTGAAAAGCCTGGTGGCTGGCTAGATCGCATACCAAAATGCTTATTTATTTAGGAAAGTAGGTACTAGGTACCTTTAATTTCTAAACTAAACCAAATTTACCAATAGTACCTAAGTTTTTTTTTTATGGCAGGTAAAATCATCCAATGACAGATCCCGCCCTTGGGTGGAGCGGGAAATAGTGTCAGACTCTTACTGACTAAAAACTTACCCAGTTCCTTCGTTGTCTATCATAACGGGGTTGAGCCTTATTTTTTTTTAAATTGTTGCCTACATATATTTGGTTTTATGATGAAAAAGTTAACATCACCTGTTTGTAGTACATGTAACGAAGACGAAGACACATATCATATTTTGATGAGATGTGTTCGGAATCAATCGCTCAGAACACAAATTGGCGTACATAACATTAATTTATCGAACCCTTTATCAGACAAAATAGTCCTTATAATTAATATGGTTAAGTTTGCTCTGAAAAACCGTCCGAGGACCTAGTTATTATTTTTTTTAAACTAACACTAATTTTATTTCATGATTGTGTTTACCTACAGAGTGTCATATTCGCACCAGTGAAAAAGCTCTTTAAATAAAGATTTAAAAAAAAACCTACATATATTCCCTCTCTGGGTGGATCGAGAGGGAGTGGTAGACTTTTACTGTGTAAAACTCATCTATGTTCCTTCATATGCCCTTTGCGTTCCAGGGCTGCGGTCTTTCGAACAGTCGCTAGGTTTTTTTTGAGATGGGAAACCATCTAATGTCTTTTCCCAGACTATTAGTCTATAGGTGCATAACGAAGTAAGTAGTAATGGTATAATAATCATAATCATTTAATTTGCTATTAAAACATAGGTATTACATGTGTTATAAAAGTACAGTGCGCTATGTTTTGCCAAATATTGGCATACAAACTTATAGGAAATCTCAACATGCATGGTACCAATACTAATATTTAAAATTATAATATACTGTAAAACAATTAAATAATAATGTCTAAAAAAATCGAAATAGAATGTCAAAATACTACCTATTAAGTTTTGATTATTACAGTTAAATAAATAATTGAGTATTCGGAAAAAAATCTAAATGAATCAGTACTTAGTTCATGAATGTCAAAATTTAAATACTATCATCATAAAATTAAATAGGTTGCCAAAGAACTTACATGAAACGGCAAAAAAAAATTAAATCGAATAATATCCAATGTATCTAAATAAATAGATACCTAAATTTATTAACATTGAGCTCTGAATATATGTCGGTGTTGCTTCTCAGAGTAAGGAAACGTCAAACTACCTAGATAACTTCGGTGTTTTAAAAAAAATAATGACTTAAAGAGACGAGATCTTTATATAACTAGCTAATAATATTTATGTATTATAAATCTAAGCCTTTTTCAAGAATCATCCTATCTATTGGTGAAAACCGCATGAAAATCCGTTCAGTAGTATCTAAACGTAATTTGTCATAAAAAATACAACTAATAGTTGTGGTAAATTACACTATGCAACACCGAAAAAATGACCGATATTCCGGATGGTGATTCGTATTATGTATACCTTATAAACGATAGACTACACATTTATATTTAGATATCACATCCCAAAACCGAAATCTCACTTTGCTTACTTTGCGCAACACTTGTTCGAGCGTACATGTTCGATTAGGTAGATCATTAATATGTACAAAGCAATATTACTCTTAAATCTACAAAATGTCGCATTTTTCTGTTAAGTTTCACCTAATTTGTTCAATTTGTGGTCAATTAATTCATAAAAGTGAAAAAAATTGTGCCATTTTCGGTTTAGTTTGAGAGTATTACTAATTTTAAACTAAAATTGAAATTTAAAATCTAGCACTAATTGTGGGTTTAATAGTATGTTGTTTAAAATGGTATAAATATTTGACGAGTTGTCCTATAGGTAATATTTAAAAACCAGATACTTTTTGGTGGACTAATGCAGTGCTGTAAACCTAAAAATCATGTTGGCGTCTATAACTGCACAACTACTGTGAAAGGTTTTTCAAAAACTCGAAACTTTCAGTGAAGTATGCTAATATGTCATCAGTGGCAATAAAGATAATTCTCCAGACACCTAAGTTGGTTTGATAAAAAAAAAAATTATAAAAGCACTCTCCAAAGGCGGATCTGAATTTTTGTTTCTCAAAAACTAAGTGAGCAAAAACCAATGACAATTTCTTTGCTCCTGGCATATGAGCACTAATCAAAGATTCCAATTTATTATATAGCCTCCTTAGTACATATATATCGATGATAGCCTCAGTCCCATTGAAAAAATGCTTGGTCAGTTTAATTTGTTAACATTACAAAAAAAAATCTTTGGGAATCACAAGTTACGAGACTTCTATAAAAAACTTAACATGTTTTCAAATGTGTATCATAAGCGAAGATGCAAAATGTCTTTGAAAATCCATTTCTTACACTCCCGTTTAAGTTTCTTTCCGTATACATGGGTGTAATAAGTGATGAACACGGTGAAAGATTTCATCAAAAAATTACAGGGTATAAAAAGCGTTATCAAGGTAGATGGTTGCCAGCCATGCTTGTGGACTACCGTAGGATCCTTCAGAGGGACACTGCCACTAATGACTATAAGAGGAAAGCCAATCGTTCCAAAAAAAAAGGTTTTTTCATGTAGAATAACAATTTATGTTCCTACTTCATATAATTTTAAGTAAAATCAAAATGCCTTTCACTACTAAACTTGATGTGATGTAAAAAAAATATTTATATATTTCAATTAGGCCTAGGGTCTTATCTAGGGTAGAATCGTAATTACGTACAGTGAACCCAGTGAATTTGTCTTTTTTCTATTTTGTTGCATAGTGTTATTTTCTATACACTTACTCGAAAACCCGCTCTTATCCCACCACTTTTACGCACGCAATGGACTGTTATCCGCACTAGTCCGAAAAGAAGCGCGTGCTTGGGCCCGCCACAATTTTATTGTAATAAAATTGTTTATAGTATCAGGCTGGGCGCGCGTCGACCGCCACGAGGCGCAGGTCAACCCCCACGAGTCGTAAAAAACGTCATTTGACACACGTGCAAATTTGTCACTGCAGCCCTCGGCTCCACAACACACTAGCCTGCGGCTCGTGCGATTTCCGCCTCGGTCGCAATGACAAACTTTCTGCACTTTTATCAAATGTACTATTATTTGTCACACATAGATACACACATAGAAACAACATTTAGAAACAAATGCCTTTACCAATGCAAATAACATTGAATCAGTATAAATTAGACTTAGAGAATAATTAAAAATTAAGAAAAGTGAAAAGTTACAGTCACGTGGCAAACAGGTAAAAGGCAGGAAATGTTCGAAACTTTGAATGGAAAACCTAAAACAAATGACGGAGGGGATTGAACAAAGAAAGTTTGTTTTGGCCAAGGTTTTGGCAGGACGCACGTGCCCTCGTAGCCTATAGGGGCGAAACTGACCTTGTTATATGATATTTATGTGAAATGTAAAGTAAAAATTTGGTACAAAGGAAGCTTGAACTCCAAGGACGGACATAGGCTACTTTTATCGGTCTTCCACTTCGACTTCACGATTAATCACGAAATCTGATTAACACCTACAAACTTAAAATTGGGCAGGTAAGTTCCTTATAGGGTGTAGACATCCGCTAAGAACGGATTTTACGTCACTCCATCCCTAAGGGGTAAAATAGGGGTTGGAAGTTTGTATTGAGAAATCGACTTTCACGCGAGCGAAACAACACTTTTACACGTCATATATTACTCCATTTAAACTAGATCAGGCCGGTATTTTCTAGCTGACGACCCTGATAAGAAACACCGAAACATACTAACAGGTCCTTTAACATTGGGCATGCCATAATCGTGACGATAACCACAGCGTCCTTCCCACCTTCCGCCTGGTATATACCCTCACCGGCTTATTATATGGCCAGTTTGAGAGGTTCCTGTATCGGAATCAGGCGGAGGAAACGTCCAGGGATCGCGATTATGCGGATCGCCTGGAGGATACGGTGGACCATGCGGTGAAAGTCTGACCCATTTTGGCAGAGCGCCACCGTGTCCTCGTGAAGACGGTCGATGATGGCGATCACTCGCGTCCGATTCTGATTCAGCCTATAGTCCGGAGCGAGAGGAAATGGGAAGCGGTTCGCTTTGCGAAGCAGCAATGCTAGAGTAGGAAAGCGGCCGCAACCGCCGTCACAGAAACGACGCTAGGCGCGGACTTGTGGACGATGAGCAATGGATTTTAAGTCAGTAAAAGTCTGGCACGCCCTCTCATTCCGTCTTAGAACGGGATCATTTGATGATTCCCACGTCAAACAAAAAATAGCGATGGCGAAAGTTCACTTTTTCACATTGATTTATCAAAAAACCTTTTTAGATACATCAATGCTTTTTGAATACACTTGCACGAAAACTGGCTCTTATCGCACTACGCTTAATGGCATATCGAAATGCTATTTAGTGGTATAGATGGCATATCGAACTTAATATAATTTAACTCTCGTGTTTTTTTTTTATTATTTTTAATAACAAGGGCTTTTCTCTTTCCCGTTTTGTCACGGTCAATGGTAATTTATATTTATAAAAATAAAATAAACGGCAAAGAGTCGCAGATTTTTAAAGTTTTAATGCACTGTAGCCCTTGGCTCCATAACACTTGATTTTAGGTATAACAGAACTAATTCAATTATACTTAAAATAATTATCTTTGATCCATTAATCATTTATTTTGTTGATATAAACTAGTGCTTGACTACGATCCTACCTGATGGTACGCAGTGATGGAAACGTTGATGGCAAAAGCACTATTTTATTAAGAAACTATTCACTCTTGCTTTGAATACACCCAAAATATCATCGGATGGGAAGACCACAGCAGGCAAATTGTTCCTGTTGTTCGATGTACGCGGTATAAATGACAGGAATATCTTATTTTCTATGATCCATTTTTTTTTCACGGTCTATGATCCAATTTTTCCTAATTCGTTTTTATTTTTATTTTATTGGTCTATTCACTCAAATCACGGGTGGGTATTATTATTACTTATATATAAATGGAATAATGCGCATCCATAGACACTCCGATTAGAAAATTAAGTTACTATAATAATTTAAGCACAGAAATTTTACTTAAATACACTTAATTAGGTAGTTTTTTTTATATAAAATGAGCTACCAAAGTAATTACTTGTATCGACGCATCATATTGGTAGCGCATCGGAATTGATATTTATGCACTGATACACAAACACGCTAGTGACACAACCGAGACGAGATTTGTACCTAAAAATTAAAAAAATATACACCACTATTTTTTAATAAGTGCAAATACTTAAAGGGCTTATTAAAAAAGGTCTTGTTATTATTTAATTAAAGTCTCAATAAATAATATTCATAAACAGCAAAGTTATGAGCGTTTGTTTATATCCCAAAATCACATTCAATTTATGAAAACATTGTACAGGTTAATGTTTATGAATAAAAAAATGCCAATAAAAATGGAAAAACACTGCGCTTAGTATTTTTTAGTAGTAGTTGTTATGTATGATGATTCAATTATGAATTTACCCATAATGACAAATTTTCGTGGACAATTTTGGGATTTCGTTTTTTTTTTTTAATTTTGACTACACAAATATGATCAGTAACCGGTACTGATTGAGCCCCATTTTTCTGTGCACTAATTAAAAAATAGGGGTGTATATATAAATATTATTTATATTTTTTTTAATAAATAGCTGAATTGATTCAATAGCGAATTCTGAATATAGGTTCTACAATCAGGATAGGTGATTATGTACATATCTATTAACACTTCATAATAAAATATTGTAAAATGAATTTAATTTTAATTTAATTTATTTTTATTATATTATTATGCAGTTTTAGTTTTTTTTCCCTAGTGCTAGTTTTTAATTAAGAATGGTATGAAATGTAATAGTCTGTCTAACGAAAGCGCGACCTGAGAAAATGAGGTCAAATCAAAAAATATTGAATATGGTATTACTGTCATACTAGGAGAAAAAAAATTTGATACTTGGGTATTTCTTTGTATTTACGACAATCGTATAATTCTTTTTGATGAACTATATTCCTTATATGAGGAACACAAAATGTTTAGAAATACATATACTCAACCAATACGCTTTTAACAGCATCACACACTCAGAAATATTCAATTCCCTTAAAAAAACATAAAATAGAATCCACACATACTTCTTCCAGCAAGTTAGAGAGATTAGATCCTATGTTTAAAACTCTTAAGGGAGTCAAACAGGGCGTCCCGTTGTCCCCAAAGTTATTCACCACTTCTTTCAGACATTAGCAGTCGAATGGGAAGAGAAGGGCATTGTCATCAGCGAAGCTAAGTTAAGTAATTTGCGCTTCTCTGATAATATTGTCCTGTTCTCTCCTACAGCCACAGGACTAGAGCAAATGCTGGTTGGTCTACATATAAAAATGTTGAAGACCAAAATCATAACCAGCAGCTCCAAAAGGAACGTATACGTAGGCGGACAGAATATACAACAGGTCTTAAAATATATTATTGTCTACTTGGGCCAAGTAGTCTCTTTCTGGGCCAGGTAAGACAGAGAAATAACGTGTCGAACAGAAAATACCTGAAAAAGTTACTGGTCCATCAAGGAACTATTTAAGGGCACTTTGCCCATATCACTAAAGCGTAAGCTTATGGACATGTGTAATCTCCTCATTTGACCATTAGAAAGAGTGGATGGCTTTTGCACAGCAGTAGAACAATACTGGATAGCTATAATAACCAATACAATACAAAAATGAGTAAAGATTTATTTATTGGTATATTACTATTCTATCAAGAAAGTCATGGGGAAAGGTCAATAACACAAAATGTTGAATTTTATCATCCTCAAAGTATGCTATTTCATCACATCAATTCGACCACTTTTGAACGTATAAAGCACGGTAGTGAAGATATTTCTTTTTAAAGCTTAGTTTTAAGTGTAAAGGTATTTCTCCAAATTCCTTAACGATTCAATGTTTTTTTATTTATTTCGCGCAGTCCTTGAATATCTTCAAGATTATCTATAAACATAAGAAAAAATATTATCATATCGTAAAATATATCTAATAGTCAGTCAACAATGATCAAGGTTATAATGTCATACTAACTTAAAAACCCGAGATCGTATATAAAAATTGTTGTTTTTCTTTGAAAACAAATACTTTGTCTTCTTGTTTTTCTTTAAACTTACTGATCATAATATTTCACAGCTTTCCTACATAACTTTTTATTGTTTTACCCATGACAAGCAATTATATTTTTAAAATTAATCTTTGTTACAAAATAGACTTTGACGTGCTTTTGACGGCAATATTATGTTGCCAATTTAATTTTTTTTTTAAACTCCAGGTCGCGCTTTCGTTAGACAGACTCTATTTATTAATTATTTTAAACATGCATTTATTTAATAATTATATTATTATTTTAGAGTAATGTTAATCGTAATGTTAGATTAGCCCTCTATGGAAATTACATTTTTAAATATAAAAAAAAAACATTTAAAATATATTAAAAAAAAAATAGTATCCCACCGGTATCGGGAATAAGGTCCAAGCAGGCTTTACAACGAAGGCTTTATTATTATTAACTATTATTAACAGGAAACATACACAAAGCAATTAAAAATAAAAAATATTAATTCTCACCTGCCACGTGTTGACCGCTCTCAGCGTAAGAAGGATTTGTTACCGGCGGGACGGTTGTCGAGCCAAAAGAGCGTTGAAATGATTCTGTTTCAATGTAGGTAGTCCCCAAGGTTTTCCTCCTTATTCTTATTTAACACTACGTCTTTACCGCGACGTCATTCGCGCGAAAAAATATTTATTCTACATTTTTTTTTAGAAAACAGGAAAGAAAGATAATTAGTTTCTTTACGACAAACGCATATCTTAGAAAATAAAATAACAATAACAACTTTATACACCGTTAAATTTTGATTTTTCAATCCCGTGGAGGGTCAATCAGGTACATGAAATAAATTAATTAAGATATTTTATTTTTTTTTAATCAAAAAAATAATTTTGTACGTGCGTAAATTAATTCGAGTTTAAAATAGTATTTTATTTTTTAATTTTATCTCTTCATGTACGAAATCCTCCACGGGATTAAAAAAATTAAAATTTTACGGTGTAAGATTGAGATATGCGCAAAACATGACGTGACGAGTTGGACTCCTATCAAAAGGATTTTTCAGAAGTAGCTTAGAACAGAGAGGAGTGGAAGAATGAGAGGGAGGTCTTAGCCCTTGAGGGGGCCGCGGAGAACGACTTTACAATTTTTTTTTTTTAGCGGGGAAATCATCTAATGACTTTTTCCGTTCTAGAGCGAAGAGGGAAGGTGTGTCAGACTATCACTGACCAAAAACCCATCTGCGCCATGTATTTTGGACCACGGTATCTCTATCAAAAATTCCTGTGGCCCTGAAGAGCATCGGCTCTACTGCTAGGTTTTGCTGACATTTCTTTGAGGCGCGTAGCCCACGCGCCTTCAATGAATCGGGTTTGGTCATTACTGGATGGCCGGACAGCGAGCTACTCATTACTGGCAGTCCGCAAGCTCGCACCAGCGGTGACCGGGGATCGCCCTATGACTCATGACACCCGGGGCGTCTCCTGTGACGGCAGATCTTCGCTTAGTAACAGTAATTTTTGTTGTGTATTTCTAGGCGAGTACCTACCTACGAGTATCTACACCAAAAAAGTTATATAAATAAACCCCGGCGAGTAGAGGATGGTATTTTTGGGACACCAAACACCACCACCATGTGGGTCCATGTGGTTGTGGGTTTTTTTTTTTTTTACGGTAGGTAAAATCATCCAATGACAAATCCCGCCCTTGGGCGGAGCGGGAAATAGTGTCAGACTCTTACTGACTAAAAACCTACCCTGTTCCTTCCCTGCCTTGATTCCAGGGCCCTGGTATGCATTTTCATACCTTCCCAGAGCCCCAGACTAGGCCTCGACCCTACTGGGCCCCTACGGTTTGCTGACAACTCCTTGAGGCGCACGGGAACAGTGCGCGCCGTAAACGACTTGGGCTCGGTCCGGTCTGTTACCAGACAAACGGACAGCGAGCTACCCACTGCCCGCCGTCCGCAAGCCCGCGTCTACGGTGGCCGGAAATTTGGATCGGAGTTACGGCGGCAGCTGCGGCGTGAACGCCGTTGCCTGATACGGTCAGCCTCCTCCTTTGCTAGCATTACTGCTTCGCAGAAGGAGGCGACCGCCTGCCACTCCTCCTCGCTCCTGAGCATGGCTTGAACCAAGCCCCGGCGCGAGAGATCGCCTCCGATTGCCCCCACGAGGACACGGCGATGCTCTTCCCAAGCGGGGCACACCTCTACCGTGTGCTCCACCGTGTCCACCGGGCGTTCCGCACAGTGACGACACCCGGGCGTCACCTCCGCACGGATCTTGTACAGGTACGGCCCGAACTTGCCATGTTCGGTTAGTACCTGCGCCATGCGGAAGGTTACGACGCCGTGAGGCCTTTCCAGCCACGCCTCAAAGAGGGGCCTTACCGCCTCGATCGTGGCGTGCCCAGCACAGGGTTGCGACAGTCGTTCTCGCCATTTCACCATGAGATCTCGCCGGAACTCTGTCCGCCAAGCCGCGACTTGTCGCGGCAGCGGGGATTCGCCCCGGCGTTGCATCTCCACGCGCAGATCGTGCATGCGTGCAAGGACTGTTGCCTCCAGATCCCATGGTGGCAGGCCAGCAAGGAGGCTCGCCGCTTCGCGGGATACCGTGCGGTATCCCCGAATCATCCGTATGGCCATGACCCTCTGGCAGGCGTTCAGCAGGGCCGCCGGTCGCCTTCGCAGCGTCGGCGCCCACACAGGCGCCCCGTAAAGGGCCATGGACCGAACGATGCCAGCGTAGAGCCTCCGGCAGGAGGCGTCTGGACCCCCCAGGTTCGGCAGGAGCCGCTTGAGTGCAGCCGAAGTCCGATTAAGTTGGGGAGCCAAACGTCGGAAGTGCGCCTCGAAGTTCCACCGGCTGTCGAGGACGAGTCCCAGGTACTTCATCGTCGACCCGACGCCGATGTGAACTCCTCTTACCGTTAATTGGGAACCCGGTGGTGGCGCGCACCGAGGGCCGTGAAAGCACATGGCCTCGGACTTGTGCAATGCCACCTCGAGTCCCAACTGCTGGATCCTCTCCACGACTGTCGCAACCCCGCGCGTCGCAAGTTCGACCGCCGCCTGGTACGACCGTCCCCGCGCCAGGACCAGCGTGTCGTCCGCGTAGCAGACCACGCTGACCCCGTCGGGGAGGTCGGCGCGCAGCACGTAGTCGTACCCGATGTTCCACAAGGGCGGCCCTAGTACCGATCCCTGTGGGACACCGCACGACATCTCTCGCCGATTCCATTCTCCCTGATGACCGCGGTAGATAATGTACCTGCTGGACAGGTAGGCCTCGATCACACGACAGATGTGGTTGTGGGTACTATATGGGTTACCATACATATGTATGCTACGAGTATATCGTTGGAAAGGTATTTTCAAGCTGAATAATACTTTTATTATACTATGGCACCAAGTTTCAAATCCAATTTAATTGAGTTATGAAGACTTTTTAAGATTTTTTTTATGACGTAGGTACTTACCCATTTACAGTTTTCACATTTTTTCTTATACTTGTGTTATGAGACCTTGCTTCATGCCAAATTTCAGGATTCTATGTTAACAGAAAGTATCCTATGAATTTTGATTCCTTTGAGGGGTCGAAATATACGTTTTTTGCGACATAAATGGCCGTATTTTTTTGTGTTAACTTTAAAATTTAATTTTTTCATACCTCCTAGGGACCGCTGATCTGAATATATGGTTTAAATTTCAACTTGATACCTCCACCCGTTCCCGAGACCAAGGGTCTTAACAGACAGATGGACAACAAAGTCATCCTATAAGAGCCCCGTTTTTTTCCTTACAAGGTACTGAACCCTAAAAAGTGTAAAATATTTTATATTTAACCGACGTAAATAAAATAAAAAAATAGTGCAAAATAATAAGGAAGAATAGAAAAAACTAAAGAAACCTAAAACAACGACTTAGAATTAATAATTTAGAAGTTTTAACAGTAGAGAATTTTAAAGTAACAATAGTAAAAATCTTTATTTTCAGCCGTACTTAAACATATATTATGTGGTAAATCGTATGTTAACAGAGTCATACCGCTCTGATAACCAAGCTAAGATTGAACTTGTGTTACGGGTTTCAGGCACTCTAAAACTTGACATCGAACATTTGGAGTTTTACTTCGTGGGTAAACGTCATTATTTATATTATATTCTTTATTGAGCAAAAAAAGAAACTTATTGGGCACACAAAATTCATCCACATCGGTGTCAAAGTGCTGAAAACGCTGGCAGCATTGCCACGTTGGATAGCAATGCTGATTCGTTGACCGAAGTAAAGCCCAGCCCTCTGGTCACGCGAAGAGTCGAGCAGCTGTTTGCTGATGTCACGCACAACTCTATGAGTGCTCGGACCCCATGGCCCTAGTGTTTCGACCCCAAACGGCTCAAACATTTAACTTCCGATAAGGTTATTATATTTACGCCGTTTAAGGTTTTCTGCACTTGCAGCAACCGCCCCATCACAATATTATTATTTTTAGTTTGTACTCGTAGTTTCCCATTTTAATTATTAATTTATTCGTTTAGTTATAAAAGTTACACAATTTGTATTATTACATAAATAAAAAAAACCCTTTGTTGGGTATTTTAAAAGAACAAGACACATAGACAAACCTACCCTCTTTATTCGTATAATTTGTGCTTTGCGTGGGTGCTTCTTATGGGCTGTTTCTATGTCTATTTTAACCTTCACCTCATAACGTAACTGATGCTTAGTTTAACACATTAAATGAAAGCTACGAAATATCTCGTAGTATCTTACTAGGAGTAGATAGCATATAATGAAAGTAAATTATTATTATAAATAAAATAAATTTAATATAATTATATATTATGATTTATTAATATCAAAGAAAAGGGAGTTAATGATAGGATGACGAGGGACAGGACAGAATGGAAGAAAAATACGTGTTTCGCCGACCCCAAATAACGGAACAAGGGCAAGAAGATGATGATGATGATGATGAATATCATTGTTCAAGCAGGGGCCATAGTCTTAACATAGTTCTTTGCAACCAGTCCACTTAAGTCTCCCAAAACCATAGCCTTATTTCATATAGGAGCTTCTTATTTTTATTTTCCATATCACAATAGTTTCCCACAAACTGAGGGTTATCCTTGGGTGCTCTAGAAATGTTTCATCGAAGAGAATAGCGCGTACAGAGATAATCGTCGGTTGGCAAGGGCATCGCCAGCCGATGACCAAAGGGGGGCTATTAGAAGTATAGAGAATAATAAAAAAGTTTATTTTAAAGTTTATTTTCTCCAAAATATAACTCCTAATTGCTAGCCATCTACGGTAACATATAGGATGGGCATTATATTGTGGGAGACTGGTGCCTAGACTCTGAAGCTGTAAAGCAAGCATCTAGGGGGGGGGCCGTAACTCCCCCTGCCCTCCCTTGGCGACGTCCTTGTCGGTTGGTGTCACTTTCCATGAAAATTGTCTAAAGGGCCTCTGCAAGTTGGCTTCAGCCCCTCGTATGCCTTCCAAAGGTCCAGGACCTCAGGTAATGATGTCTGAAAATAAATTAAAAAATATAATTTTTACAATTTCATTTATTATTTTTATTATTATAACATGTCCAGTCCCTAAGTACAAGATATCTTGTATACAATATATCTCGTATTTCTCATTTAAGCTGACGATATATGGTGGGTGCTGAATTTGACTCCTTGAAATTAGAAATTCGATGAAAATTTGGCATTTAATGTAAAAAGTGCAGTCAACACTGTTGTCAATAATTTTGCACAGGGTCGTCAAACGCAAGCCCGCTCCTACGGTGGCCAGAAATTGCTTGCCCTTACGACTCTTGACGCCAGGGGCGTCTCCTGGGGCGTGAGATGGCCGCCGCGTTACCTCACATTTCCATTATTGCTTCGCAGAAGGTAGCGACAGCATCCCAATCCCCTTCCCTCGCTCTGGACCATGGCCTGAACCAGGACCCAGTGCGAGAGGTCGCCACCGCCGATCGCCTTCACGAGGACCCACGCGTTTCTTCCACCTGAATCCAAAACCAGAATTGGACTTGCGTCATTCGGAAGGTGAGGTCATGGCGTGTCTCCAACTACTTCTCAGTGAAGGGACTTACCGCAGCGATTGTGGTGTGCCCACACCATTTACTAGATATTGCCCTGCAGGAGGCAAGCGCACTCAGTGGCGCAAAGGTGGATCATTCGGTTCCCTTTAAAAATGCTTGAGCTGACACAAACTTAAAAAAAAAACTCTCTCAGTTTATTTTAATTTATTATTTTTTTCTCTTTAATCAATTATTTGCTTTTTTTAGTCTTTGTACATCACACATGTAGGTATAACTTCAATATTAACGATATAACCGCGTGTGTGTGTGTGTGTGTGTGCTTGGAGTTTTTTTGCACGTATTTCTCTATAGAGATAGACTACGCCATGTAACCTGCAAATATCTTTATTTTTTGTGAGACGGACTGACCTTGACAACTTTAATGAAGTCTGTAAATCGTTTAGATAATTGAAATAATCTTACTTTGAGTTTGTACACTCCTATGCGAAACAATAATAATGAACAGTGATTACTAGTGATTAAGAGTAAATGTAAGGAAAGAAAATAGAAAATAGGCCTGTCATACTGTATGGGTCAGAATCTTGGGCTTTGAAAAAGACGGAAGAAAAAAGATTGCACGTAGCGGAGATGAGAATGTTAAGATGGATGTGTGGTGTGACGAGAATGGATAAAGTGAGAAATGAGTATATTAGGGGAAGTTTGAAAGTGGCGCCAGTGACTGAAAAGTTGAAAGGAAATCGTTTGTCTTGGTATAGTCATGTGAAGAGGAGGGATGAAACGCATGTTACTAAAAGAGTTATGAGTTTACATGTGGATGGATGGAGAGGGAGAGGGTAGCCAAAGAAGAGATGGATGGATTGTGTGAGGAGTGATATGAAAGAAAAGGGAGTTAGTGATAGCGTGACGAGTGACAGGAGAGAATGGAAGAAAAAAACGTCTTGCGCCGAGCCCAAATAAAACGGGATAAGGGCAGGAAGATGATGGAAGAAAAGAAAATAATTTATTTAGCACATAACATAATCAGCCTTTTTTAATGTTCTCAATGCTGATATTCAGGCCTCTTCTCTAGGAGAGGGAGTGGGCCGTAATCCATCACGCTGGCCCAGTGCGCGTTGGTGAATGTCACATGTCTTCGAATTTTTGGTTCTACTACATTGTTTCCTAACGATGTTTTCCTTCACCGTTTTGAGAGCAGTGGTGATGAAATAAATTATACAAAGTAATGCGCCTGGCTGGGTTTGAACCTGCGACCTACAGCTCATAAGTTGTGGCCGATACCACTCGGCCACCACTGCTCTCTATTGCTATTTAGCACACAGAGACAGTAAATGACGAAAAATTTAAAAGAAACAAAAATAAACGAAAAACCAAGAAAATCGTTATTTCAATAGTACCAACGTAATATAATTCCAAATCTCCAATTAATTGGACTTTTTTTAATTGTCTCGAAAATTCTAAAATACGGCGTAAGTAGACAATTACGGCCTTCAGCACAAAGAAAGTTCTAGACGATACCGCGTAAACATGTTTATTTTTCTAAGTATAACCGGTTGCCGAGCGACGCAAGTACTTACTACTTATTGTTCACGTTTTTTCCTACGGGTACCTATAGATAATGTTTCATATATGTACCTGATTTTTTATTGATTTATTTTCCGCGAACATTCGGGAATATTTTTTGTACTTTTTGCCAACTGTAAAGGTGATATTTGAACCTCGGCTGCTGGGTGCGGATGCAAGTAGCATATGCGGCAGCTGCACGATGCCGACTGCAGCTGCACGACTGGTTTTCTAATATTTTCTATGTAATAATGTGGATTTGTGTGAAATGCATTCCGAACGCGCCTGCGGCAGCAGGTCACAGCAGTACTCGCAGCCGAGCTGCGGCTGCACGGCTGATTTTCTATGTAGTAGGTACTGTGGATTTCTGTGAAAACGTTCCGAGCGTGGCTGGAACGTGATAGCGCCGCATGTGCTGCCTACATCCGCAGCCTGTAGCTGAGGTTCGAACCGTACCTTTAGTATTTATTCCCGGAAAGTCAGTCTAACCTTCAATCAAGCCCATCTCTTGATGTCCCCGGGTGTCGCCACTGTGCGGACCACCCGGTGGAACACACAGTCGAGGTGTGCCCCGCTTGGGAAGAGCATCGCCGTGTCCTCGTGGGGGCGATCGGCGGCGGCGATCTCTCGCGCCGGGGCTTGGTTCAGGCCATGCTCCGGAGCGAGGAGGAGTGGCAGGCGATTGCCTCCTTCTGCGAAGCAGTAATGCTAGCAAAGGAGGAGGCCGACCGCATCAGGCAACGGCGCACACTCCGCCGCCGCCGCCGGGATTCCGATCCCGATTTCCGGCCAACGTAGGCGCGGGCTCGCGGACGGCGGGCAATGGGTAGCTCGCTGTCCGTCCGTCCGGTAACAGACCGGTCCGAGCTCAAGTCGTCTACGGCGCGCACTGTTCCCGCGCGCCTCAAGTTGTCAGCAAACTGGAGGGGCCCAGCAGGGCCGAAGCCTACTGGGGGCAAAGGTTATGTGAAAATATTACCTGGGGCCCTGGGACAAAAGCAATGAATGGAACAGGGTAGGTTTTTAGTCAGTAAGAGTCTGACACTATTTCCCGCCCCACCCAAGGGCGGGATTTGTCATTGGATGATTTTACCTACCATAAAAAAAAACCCTTGATGTCCTCTCCTAGCAACATCCTAAGCCAAGGCTTGTACTTGGACCCCCCGTCTGTCTGCCTTAACGTGTAGTCCCTTGTTTTTAGATTTTTTTATTAAGGCCACCATTGGCAACTCCAGTTAAGCAGACCTTAACCTTAAAAAAAATACCTAGAGAGTCATTATGAGAACTCATAAGTGCCAGTTCATATAGTGTACAGTACAGGAGCCTTCACATGAGGTGTTAAAATGACAGACGTGCGTGTGAGAGAGAGGGATGGAGCTATACCCCCATATAGCTCTCTTTAACGATTCAGTTTAGGTCGTCAAATCGCGTTCGGCGATTGCGTTAAGTACGTTCTGATCTGTTCTGATTGTATACCAGCTGTACTGTATCGACTACTACGAATTTACTAAATGTACTCCCACGTATGAGTTCATAATAGACTTACTGTCGGGGATTTGGTTATGAGTGACCTTTCGTAGGTCAACCGGACCGCTTCCCATTTCGTCTCGCTGCAGCACCATGGCCTGAAGCAGGGACGAAGAAAGGTCGTCGTCGCCAATCACTTCCACAAGGACTCGCACCACCCAAGCGGTGCAAACTTCTACCGTATGCTCAACCGTGTCTTGCGAGCTATAGGCACAATGGTGACAACCGAGCGTTTCTTCTGCCTGAACCTGAAACAGAATGCTCCTGAACCGGCCGTTTCTGGTGAAGACCTAGGCGTTAAACGGAAAGTGAGTTCGGTACACTTGCATGCAAAAAAAGCAAACATGTACACATATTTTGAAGGCAATTTAAGATTGGCGAAGATAAGTGGATGAGCGATTGACTCCTTATGTGACTCGACCTGTACGCCTATGGGCTGCGTATCGCTGATTCGACGCACGGATTCACAGACTTACGGAACAAATATTTGTATAACGTACAGATAGATTTCGGATCTAGGTCTCTTTTGTGTGTGAGTGTACATGTTCGTGCGCGCCTACGACACAGTAATCCCTAGTTTAGGGATTGCCCCATATGGACACTGTTCGGTTTAAAAACAAATAAAACAAAATTTACTTAAGGCCGTGTTTACGGAGACGCGGCGCGTTGCGCGGCTGTTGGGCGTTTCTTCGTTGCAGCAGTGAGCCGCGTCATCGCTCGCGCAAACACAAACCTAAGGCAATGTACGACGGACTGCCCGACGCGCCGCGCAACGCGCCGCGTCTCCGTAATGGAGCACTAAGGCTTACTGAAAGTTTCTGGATCCTGATAAGACTAGATATAAGACTAACGATACATTTATTGTTTTTCAAAGTATATTCCCTCTCAATCAATGCATTTTTGCATTCGCTGAAATCACTGTACAACAACAACAACAAAAAAGAACAATAACAAACACAAAAAAAAAAGTTTTTTAGCTTCCTTTTGAATGTGTAATGGTGTACAATAAAAATAAATAAAGAATTAGCGAAATCATCATTTATTTTTTATATATAAACAATGTAGCTAACATGGTCTAAAAATTATT
This sequence comes from Leucania comma, assembly GCA_958295575.1. Classification (NCBI taxonomy): domain Eukaryota; kingdom Metazoa; phylum Arthropoda; class Insecta; order Lepidoptera; family Noctuidae; genus Leucania; species Leucania comma. The sequence continues at coordinate 11,333,625 of OY282485.1, forward strand.
GGATTCTATTCAGTTACTGATTCTGAACAAACTGTATTCTGTATTTAAACTGTATTTTTTCTGAGTTGATGGGGTCGAGAAGGGTATGAGCTGTTAAATTGTTGAATTGTTCGGTTGGCCTCTCGTTGGCATTGGTGGCATTTGTTCTTTCTCATTGTTTGTCGTTTATTGTTATTAATAAGAATATTAAATAGCCCATTTTTTTAACTTTTAAGTGAGAACATTTATTGTGACGGACGGGATACTATAGCACCCTCCACTGAGCGTGGCCCGACACGCTCTTGGCCGTTTTTTTTTAATTTTCGTCGGCAAATCTTCAAAAGGAAAGACCCACTCTGCTGACTGACTTTTTCTTTCGGGTACTTACCTACACTCAGGTTTCGTCAGCTGTACGATATTATAGACAGCCAATGACTGTCCTCCATTTTACTTTTTTATCACTTTACGGCACCACTGGACACACAGTGGTTTCTTGTCCTCCGTTATGTCACGCTGTGGTATCCATCGATTGCAAAGCTTCCGCACCTTCAGATGTAAAATGTTTTGCACTTGGCTAATTCCAATGCTTAACAATGCACGAATTTGCTGGCAAGTAATTTATTGTCAGTTTCAATAAGTAATAAGGACGGTGTCAAAATTCGAATCTGTAACCGCAGTCGCCGGCCGACCTTCACGTACGTCGTCATCCAGCCAGGATCCTCATCCCAGCTGGGCCGCTACCGTTTGCCGTCATCTCTTTGAAGAGCTAGCAACTTACCATTGCTCGCCGCCTAGCAGTTGGGGGTTAGGCAGGGGCGGAGCTACCGCCGTATCCATGATACGGGCCTCCGCACTACAGGGGCCCCGACACGTGGGCAAAAATTCGCAACATGTTATCCACCACCGTCTCGTAAGGTAAACTAAGCATTTGTAAAAAAGCGCCATTTTTTTTATACGAGGCCCCTGTGGGACTTTTGATACGGGGCCCCTGTAAGACTAGCTACGCCACTGGGGTTGGGGTTGCGGTGGCTGGGGCGTGAGGATACCAACTCTCTCAAGCATGCGGCCGTCTCCTTCGCTAGCATACTGCTTCGCAGAAGGAGCCGACCACCTGCCATTCCCGCTCACTCTGGACCATAGTCTGAACAAGGACCCGGCTTGAGAGATTTCTTTTTTCATTCAAAAAACTAAAGCGGTAGTCTTTTCCCTTGTTTGGAACGATTAAAAGCCTTGCACCAGCCGTACGGCATAAGACTATGCATATTATATCCCAACAACACATAAATAAAAGATGTCCCAAAATCAACTCTAGATTTAATTTGCCGCCTTTCGTGCAGTAACCTTTCTGCCTCAGCTGAATGATAAATTATAGACGACATGTGGTTTCAGCATGATGGTGCCACATGCCATTCAAGCATACAACTCGTAAAACAATTCAATTATTGCATGAGACATTTCCTAGTCGTGTACTCTCTCGTTTCGGTGATCAGAACTGGCCCCCTAGATCTTGTGATTTAACACCGTTACATTTCTTTTTATGGAGTAGGTACCAACCCAAAGGGCAACTCAAGGATACAGCTGCAAGGCAAAAACTTGCAGCTCCACCAATCTTCAAACATTTCAACGTTTTAACAATCTTTTTTTATTTTCATCTTGTAATAGAATTAAATTTTAAGCGCCAGGGTAACCCGCGGAATTAAAATTTTCTTAAGTTTTTTTTTGCATTTTTCAAGTCAGTGTCAAATTGTATGCTGATTAAAATATGATAAAAAATAGGAATTTCATGAGCTACCTTGAAGCATCCCTTGTTACAATTAGGACTCAGTTGTACACTAACAACTGACTGACTGTAATCTATCTAAATAGATAGATTTTTTTTTCATTATTCTGACAACTGAAAATACTTACTATCTGTATGCGCTGCTGAATAAAATGTAACATTGTAATGTATCACCGTTTGTTTAATAATTAATAATAGTCCTCTGATATCCTAAAATATACCGATCTGATTTACAGGAGAACATACACTGACCTCTAGTGTGGTAAATAGTAAAGGTCAGTGATGTACAGACGCCAGCACGTAAATCCTCGTCCTCGTCGGGGCGATCGGCGGCAGCGATCTCTCTCGCCGGGCCTTGGTTCAGGCCATGGTCCGTAGTGAGGAGGGATGGCAGGCGGTCGCCTCCTTCTGCGAAGCAGTAATGCTAGCAAAGGAGGAGGCCGACCGCATCAGGCAGAGGCAACGGGGCGCTCGCCCCAGCCGCCGCCGGGATTCCGATCCCGATTTCCGGCCACCGTAGGCGCGGGCTTGCGGACGGCGTGCAATGGGTAGCACGCTGTCCGATCGTCCGGTAACCGACCGGACCGAGCCCAAGTCGTCGACGGCGCGTTCTGTTCCCGCGCGCCTCAAGGAGCTGTCAGCACACCGAAGAGACCCAGCCTGCTAACTGCAGGCAGGCAGGGTCGAAGCCTGCTGGGGTCAAGGGCCGTTTTCTGAGAGGAAGGCTCAGCCCCGGCACTATAGGCAACGAAGGAACGGGGTAGGTTTTTAGTCAGTAAGAGTCTGACACTATTTCCCGCTCCACCCAAGGGCGGGATTTGTCATTGGATGATTTTACCTACCACAAAAAAAAAAAAAAAAAAAAACCCCAAGCTGTCAAATTTTACCAATCGAACATTAACCTTCCGCTATTGTGATAAGGTTGAAAATCTATTAAAGAAATTTGACAGATTGAGGTAGGTTGATGTGCTGGCGTCTGTACAGTTGGTACCCTAAGCTATCTAACCCACCCCACCCACTTTGAAAAGCTACGAGAATTAAAAAGGTGGGTTAGGTAACTTAGGGCACCGACCCTACCACCTACCTTTAGCCACCACGTAAATTAACCTCTCTGGCACAAGTGTACCGAATTCGGTACAAGTTAACTTCAACCTTATTGTTACATAATAATGAGGTGTACTATATTTAGTACACTGGTGCCGGAGAGATTATTGAAGCGTAAATGATCACTAATGAGTAGGTATAGCTATATATGAATGCTGATTATCTACCGCCGCTTTTTTTTTATGTGGAAATTATTATCAAATGAGTTCTCCCGTTCTGGGTGGAGTGAGAGTGAGTATCAGAGTTTTAATGACTAAAACCCACCTGTGTTTCAGTTGCCAAAGGTTATGTGAGAATGTCACCACAGGCCCCGGGACAAAGGCAAGGAACGGAAAGGTAGGTTTTTAGTCAGTAAAAGTCTGAAACTATTTCCCGCCCCACCCAAGGGCGGGATTTGTCATTGGATGATTTTACCTACCAAAAAAAAAACAAACCTGTGTTTCAGTTGATCTTTGCGTTACAGGGCCGGACGCGAGAGACGGTGTTCCGCCCAAGCGGGGCAACCTTCCTTCCTTTTGCTCCATGATGGACCTTTGTGCGTGGGCCACGGCAACCATCACCAACCATTTGGCAGACTTATTCCATCCAACTTTTGACTATCTCAGCAATCGTCATCAATGTGTAAAAATAGGTCAGTAGGTACACCAGTTCTGATCTCAAAAACAGCTGTTTTGGCATTCCACAAGGTAGCATTTTAGGGCCCACATTCTTCTTAATCTACATAAATGAACTATGCAGCCTGTCACTCCAAAATGGTGTTATAATATCATATGCGGATGATTCCGCACTATTGTTTTCAGGTAAGACAAGAGTTGAGGTTTATAAATATGCTCAAAATGGTTTTAACATAGTGTCTAAGTGGCTTCAGAAACATATCCTAACATTAAACGCAGATAAAACAAACTACATTTTATTTACTATGAGAAATGCTAACTTACCGCTTAATAACCTAAACATTCATGCACATAACTGCACGTTTGCTGACGCTGCATGCTCTTGCCCCACTTTAGCCAAAGCTGACCATTTAAAATATCTAGGTGTCACGATTGACTCAAATCTAAATTTCCGTAAACATATCCAGTTACTGTGTACGAGAGTGCGCAAATTAATATATGTTTTTAAAAATTTACGGAACATAGCCGACTACAAATTAATTAAACAAGTATATATGGCTTTGTGTCAATCCAAGTGACCGCTAGAGGCGCTGCAAAATTTGCCATACAAAATATTTACGGCGTCGATATCGAGTAGCGACGAATACTATTGCTTAAAACTCATGGTAGAGGTACAGACAGGTGTTGTCTGGTGGACAACTGCCCGGTAGTTGATTTCGGGCTTTCGTATATTTTCAAATCGCGCGGAGGACTTTGATTGCGCGATACAGGATTTCGTGTTTCTTTCGTAGTTCTTATGTGGTGCCATAGATGTCGCTACAATGTGAAGATGTTTTGTTTAGTGGGTAGTGTCAGGTGATAGTCCCCGCCACCAGGCGCAGGCTGCTTCTGACCAGCTGCAGGCTTTTGATAAGGGTTTTATTTGAATATGGCATTACCTCCGTGGCCTGCCTACATCCTAATGTTGAGGACCACCAGCCCTCCCCGCTTGTGTGTAGGTATGTTCAGCTGACCAAAGGGAACTGGCAGAGGTACAATAAGTTCGGGTCCAAAGACTACTGCACCCTTAGATTAAATGAAAACAGCGAAAGATAGGTGACCCGCGTATAGCGCGTGGACCGCTGAAATTGTACCAATTAGCACGATTTCACATCGGTCGCGACGATCACACACATTCGGCGGCTAACGCTATTTCGCTCGCGGCTGTAATTCTGTCCTTGTCTATCTGTGACTACAGGTAGTGTAGATTTGTGTTTCGAGTCCAAGTTTTCTTATTACGAAGTTAACGTGAACGTATCTGCCCTTCGTTGCCTTCCTTATGATCCACTGCAACGTCAGTGTTGCGGTTGAGCACTGTAACTCGTCTTAGCGTAGAGTGGCATTCTTGTGTAGGTAAGTCTCAAAATAGTAATTTTTTCCCAAGAATTATACCCCCGATTTCTGATTTAAGCATTTGAAGTTGAGAATTACTTAAACTCTACTTTAGCCTGCAAACCTGTCAAAATTTGGCATTTAAGTATGGTTTGAGTCGTTCTTAACTCAAAATACTCAATTCAGAAACCCGCCATAAGTCGCTTTGTTTTTTGAGTGAGATTCGCGGCCAGTTTGTATTCTTCGCACCAGTCCTCCATTAATTTCAAGGCCTCCCACATGAAGATGTAGTGTTTTGTGTCATTTGTATTTCTTATACATTAGTTTTAATATATGCGAAACCCAAAACATATAGTATTTTTATGTAAATTTATGTACGAAGTTTTATAACTGTATCATGAAAAATCACAAAGTTATAAGCTTGTTATGTTACCTGGTTCTACGCACAAATACATAGTCACCAGGCCATGCTTTGTGTTTTGTGTGTGGCCTCTCGCAGGTCAACCTATGAAGTTGTCGGCTGCTTAACCGGACTTGCCTTAGGCGGCCTTGATTCGAGAATCAAAGCCTCCAGCCAGGGCTTACTTAACTAACTTACAAACTAAGCGTGAACTAAGCGACCACGCTAAGGGCACCCCCTGTGGGGTACGGATTTCGGCTTAGGGCGTCGCTGGGGAAGGACAGCCAGGGAAAAGCTGGATCGAGCAAAGCCGGGCCATCCGGGCCATTGAGGAGATATTACTCCTGCATCCAGCTGTGCGCATGCATCTAATGCCCGCTAAATATTAATGGTCTAAGAATTATTGAAATCGATTCAGTTACTGATTCTGAACAAACTATATTCAGGATTCGCATAATTATACTAAAAATAAGGTTATATAAGTACTTGATATGCTATTAAACTAGTAATAAAGGTTAGTATTATTTCAGATTATTTCTTTTTTTACAACTACCCTCAACATTCGGTTTAAAGTTTTATCAAAACAGTTGCGATCGAAGTCACGGGGAAAATGCTGAATTAATATCAGTCCCCTCTTCCCCACTGGGCACTATGGGCACGTGCCCAGGGCCCCGCGATCGAATGGGGCCCCCTAGTTCCTGCCAGATTACCAAATGATAACCGATTATTATAATTAGCTTTAGTTTATACCACGCCTGCATAGTAAACACTAGGTTTCCGTACGGATTTGCGGTTGGAAACTCAGCGATTGCCCACAGGTCAATCGCTCGGTTTCCAACCTTAAACCCGTGCGGTAACCAGTATTCACTATACAGATGTGGTATAAAATATCGTGTGGGACTCGGGCCGAAACTAGTCGACTGCTCACGAAGGCGGCCGAACGCACTCGCTTACACTCGTGCGTACAGCGGCCGCCTGCGTGGGCAATCGGCTAGTTTCCGCCCTAGTTGCACAATATACTATTGCCGCATGCGGATAGCTATTCCTTGTACAATATAGCTTGAACTTTTTGACAGATGGGTCAGTGATGGGAAACAGAAAATATCTATTGGTGTAAAAAATGTGTTGGCTAAATAATATGTGGCTGTATGTATGTTTTAAACTATTCAAAATAAATAAATTCATTCGTCAATCAATTTTATTGCACTAGACATAAAAACATTTTTTTCAGTTTTTGTTTTCAGTTTTTCTATTTAAATTTTACTTCGAAGCAATAAAAACCACTTAAGACTTTCGGAAAATGCTTGAGTCCTTAACAGGTACTTTTATGTTGTGTGTCTATTCTTATGATTATTATCAATTTTTAATATTATTAAAATAAGAAAATATTGTTCGTCGTTGCAAAGTTATATCGATTTCAGATTTGACATCCGTCAAAAAGAAAGTTCAAACTAATAAATAAACAGGGTATAAGTACTCCACTCTCTCTCAAAAATGAGTTTTTCCGATATTAGTATATTTAGGTTAATTTAAATACCTATATAAGAATACAATTAAAAGAAAAATTATTAAATTAAAAAAAGAAGAATTATTTGATGCGGTGTGGTTTATGTCTTAAAGAAACCTATTCGAACGTCATTCGTAATACCAAAGACAAAAAAGGGGAATTCCCGACTCCCGATCGTCGTTTGACTTGACGAACGGGAATTGCCTTCAAGTATTTGTCTGCGATGTTGTGGCGTTTGTTTTGTTTGTAGTTGTTAGTTTGTTACTGACTGTGCTTGAGCTCTGACAAAAAAATAGTATTGTTTGATTAAATCGTCGTTTGTCTGTTTTGTGTTAGCGAATATTTTCGTTATAAAATTAATTAAATAATGAATTATAATATAAAATGTCGAAACGGTCATATCCTAGTGGATCTGAAAAAAGGAAAAAAGCTCTACATCAGAAAGAAGTAATTGAAAAGTTACCAAAATTAACATCATATTTTACTACTACTACTGGAGAAACTTCTGTAAGTAGCAATCAACTCATAAATGTTCCACATGATGACTCAGCTCAATTACAAATTGCGGGAATTTCTAAACCTTCATGTTCCAATTTTGAAAAAGAGATTGAATCAGAAAGCGACTATTCCTACGACGAAAGTGCAACGACTTCAGTAACTTCACTAAAACCGACAACTCCAACTGTGTCAATTGAACAGCAGTTTTCCAACACAGAAGAATTAATATCGCACGATCCCGCCGATTATTTTCACGAAAAGTTTGTTGAAATAAATCGCGAAATTTTAATTCGTAGGGGACCAGTATATTTTCAAAATAAAGATTCTGACTTTTCCGAGGCATCCAGAACCTACAAAGATGGTAATAAATTAGTGACGAGATATTTCAACAAAGCATTATTTATGCGCAAATTAAAGAACAATGAAAGCGTCGAAAGAAAATGGTTGCTGTATTCGCCTTCCAAATGCTCTGTATTTTGTTTTTCATGCTGCTTATTTAACCCAACTGATGTTAATCTTTGCTCTCGGAATGGATGTAATGATTGGAAGCATATTAATCACATAATTTTAACACATGAAAATAGCCCAGCGCATAAGCAATCTATGATGACTTATCTGGCACGAAGTAAAGCGGTTGGTAGAGTAGATATAGAGTTATTATCTCAACATCAAAAGGAAGTGGATTATTGGAGAAACGTACTTAAACGGATTGTAGCTGTTGTAAAATTTTTGGCATCGAGAGGGCTTCCATTTCGCGGCGACAATGAAATCCTAGGATCTCCAAACAATGGAAATTATTTGGGTTGTGTGGAATTATTGAGTGAATTTGATCCATTTCTTGCAGATCACTTAAAAAAATTTGGGAATCCTGGAAAGGGTAACATTTCTTATTTATCAGCAAATATCTGTAATGAGTTTATTGAAGTAATGGGAAAACAGGTTCTAAAAAAAATTATAAATGAAGTTAAATCAGCAAAATATTTTTCCATAAGCGTTGACAGTACGCCCGATCTGTCTCATATTGACCAGCTAACTTTCATCATTCGATACGTAAAAGACTGTGTTCCTGTTGAAAGGTTTTTGAAATTTATACCTATTAAAGAGCATAAATCTAAGTATTTAGCGGAGACCATCTTAAATTTTTTAGAGATACATGATATTCCCATAAAAGATTGCAGAGGACAAAGCTACGACAATGCTTCAAATATGTCGGGAAAGTATAGTGGTCTACAAACAAGAATCAAGGAAAAATGTGAATTTGCCACCTTTATACCATGTGCAGGACATTCACTAAACTTGGTAGGTGTCCATGCTGCTAAGTGTATACCGGAGGCATCACAGTTTTTTGAAATAGTTCAGAAAGTGTACAACTTTTTTTCGGGCTCTACCCACAGATGGAATATATTAACAGAACATTTAGGTTCAAAAAAAGTTGTTAAGAGTCTTTCACAAACCAGATGGTCAGCCCGAGCTGATGCAGTAAGTGCTTTGCATGGGGGTTATAAAAGAATATTAGAAGCTTTAATCACCATCGCAAACGATACTGAACAGGCACGAGAAACAAGAGACGAAGCCCTTAGTCTGTCTAGAAAAATGGGAAATCTAGAATTTATTATACTGACGGAAATCTGGAGCACCATATTGGAAAGAATAGACAAAACAAGTAATTATCTTCAGAAAGAAACAATAACACTGGACGTTGCAACCAATTTGTTGACTTCACTTTATGATTTTATTACTAACCTCAGGGATAAATTTGATAACTTCGAATCATCTGCCAAAGAAAATAACCCAGAATCTGACTACAAGGATTTATCTCAAAGAACAAGACGTAGAAGCTCACGGCTGGAATTTTTTGATGGCTCTGCGCCATCAGTCCAATTGAATGGAAAAGAGCGATTCAACGTAGAAACCTTTCTCCCAATAATCGATACCTTGAGTGTTCATCTAAAACAGCGACAAAGTTCATATGAGACCGTCAGTCAACGTTTTAGTTTAGTTTTTCACTTAAAAACTCTGAATTCCGAAGAGATACGACAAGGATGCAAAGAATTTTCTCAAATCTATCACGAAGACGTAAATGAAAAAGAGTTAGAAATAGAATGTCAACATTTAAAAGAATACTTAAAAAATGTTCAGAGTGAAAATGAAGCATCTAACAGTGTACAGGAAGTATATAATCTATTAAAGCAAAACAAAATTGAAGACACATTTCCTAACGTAGAAATTGCATTGAGAATATTTTTAAGTGTGATGGTAACTAACTGCAGCGGAGAACGCTCCTTCTCCAAATTGAAACGAATAAAAAATTAATTAAGAAGTACAATGCTTCAAGAGAGATTAACTACTTTGTCGCTGATGTCCATAGAATGTGATATTCTCAATACCATAGATTTTGAAGATGTGATTAACGATTTTGCTCATCTTAAATCTAGAAGGGTACCTTTGCAATCAACATAGAATTAATCTAAGGATTTTAAGTTAAGCGAGTAACTTTTGTAGATTATTTTTTATATTTCCTATTTTTTTATAGTTAGTAACTAAATAAAAATAAATTTAGAACCTTGTTTGTCTTTCTTTATCTATTGTAACTAAATAGTGTTTTCTCAAGGTCATAGGGGCCCCATGATCCTAATGTGCCCAGGGCCTCAAATAGTTTAAAGACGGCATTGATTAATATTAGCTTATTTTAACGTGAAATAGAAATAGGAATAGCAAGTAAAAATCAGTAATAGTTATTAATAAATGTAATTTTAATTATTTTCCGTATCTCGACTTTTCTCTTACAATAGATACATTTTAAATAGAACTCAAATACAAAACTTACAATCGCTCGCTCTAAGTAACTTAAAAAATAATCTCTTCTTATACTAACGTTATAGAATGCACCAAGAACGCGCATTTTTTACAAAGCCAACAGAAACTTATAGGTATATATTTTCTTGTGTAGACAGTACACAGTATCCTTATAAACTAGAAATAGATTTAAACTTGAATTAAGAATCTTAGATGTATTTCCACTAACTCAACTATCTACTTTACAATTATGAAGTCAAAGTTTATTTTTGAGTGGCAAATCGTTATTTATTGTTGCAATGGGATTTGAGCTTTATTACATGTACTGTTGAGTTGATAATTCGATGATTATCCAAGATTCTGTATTCAAGTGAACTCGAATAATAAATGAAATATTGGTTGATTGCACAACTTCTGATTCTGAATCATAAGACCTAAATAATGACATTGTTTTAGGGGTCAAAATGTAATTTGAGCATTAACATTAGAAGCACGAAATTTCAATATGTTTATTGTTTTACACATATTTTTGTGTTCTTTTTAATCCATAACTAGAGAAGGAAAAACGGAGAAAGGGGGCAGATTTGGGATGCCCGCACTTCTAGTGTTAATCTATACATGTCATTACAAACCCAATGTACGTACAAGTACTTTTAGTTGTCAAGGAAGGTAATTGCATAGCATTTTTAACATAAATTCTCAGTAAATTAAGGGTGAAACTATGTTACTGTCGCATATATAAAGTGGACCTTTTCGTTAGTATTAGATAATAGTTTTCCCTCAATTCATTTCAACTTTAAAATCAAGACCTTTATTCATTAGATTACTGTAATAATGCCGTAATTTACAAAAAATATCACGTTTTTAAGTGTAAAATATTCCGATTGACGATTTGTAAATATGTAATCAAAACCATAATTTTGTACCTTATAGGTACTAATTATGGTTTGTAATTATTTGATTATCATCTTCCTAGTAAAGTCCTTCTACACAAAACTGCGATGCGATACGACGCCAGAAACCTGCGATGCGAGGTCGCAGTTTTGTGTTGGGGCCCTTAAATGTTTTGGATGCTTTTATTTCAACAACATTTTAACAAGACATTTCGAAGTTTTCTTAGCCCGTAACAATGGATTTACACAATACCATTTCCAGTTTCGTATACATTATAGGACTAAAAATATAAGTACATAAATGTCATTTTGAATTAGATACACTTAACAAAAGAAAAAAAAAAAAGTTCCCTTCTTATTTTATTTATAAAAATATAATCAGGTATTGCAAAACAGTGACAAATATAATAAACTAAAATATTCACATTTTCTGTTGAGTAAGATAAGTTTTATTTGAATAGTTATTATTCGTTTATTATCATTACTACGTAGCAAAAAGGCCCTGCGTTCAAATTTTTAGAGTTAACTCTAATGACGTCATCGGGTAGGTACTCTACACTCGCATTTTTGAACGCAAACGTAAATTTAACTGTCAATGTCATTGATCACTGCTCACACCAACCTACCCTGCTCAGAGTTAGAGTTAGTTGGGTTAACTCCAGGGTAGCTACTCGAGTTATAAAAGAACGACCCTGGGTCGCAACTCTACCCTACTCTGGCTATTTTTGAACGCAGGGCAGCGTTGGCCCTAAAGGTATTATAAATATGCAACGTCCCGTCAATATGCAGTAAAATGTCTGTCCTCACTATCCTTAAGATTTCTACTTCTATTAATTAATGTTAACAGTCATTCTGGGAACAATACGAGGAACAACAAATACTACAACAAATTAAGGTTTTTGAACTCGGAGACTAAATCAGTTTTCAGAAACTCCCCATCTTGATTCAGATCAGAATCGTTTAAGTATTACGTAAGCAGATTTTTTGCAAACAATTATATAAAAAAAATATATTATATAATTTGCGATCGGAAAAAATCTTGCATCAGAATGCACATAATTATTTATAGTTATTTAAAACAAGATTGAAATACCGGTTACAATTTAAGATTGTGCCATAAAATTATTTATAAATGTCGAGTTTTGAAAGTTTAAATGTCAGCAAATCTCCGAGATGGATACAAGTTAGTTGTAAAAATAAATAATAATTTACGGATCAAGGCCGAAAATCCATCAGTAACTGGTGGTTTGAGATAAACACGTCACTATGGTAGGCGCCAGATACATTCGCAATAAAGTGCATTAACCCCTCCCTCATGTCTCTTCGTGGCACCCAAACTATAAATTACGATCCATTTTTTGTACTAGAAAATGTAAAGGATCACATAATCGACAGCTTTATGTTTTTACATATTTTTTATAAATTAAGAATGTCAATAAATGTGGGCGGTTCAATGACAGTTATTGCAAAATCTGGCGCTGGCATAAGTAAATTGCTATACTTGATTTAATTATTCAACATACTTTAAATGCATTTTGAAATTTAAGTCGATTTTTACGTGAAAATTTATTTTAAGAAGGTCCAAAAACCATATAAGCTGCAATGGAACTTGAACTTTGATCTGAATGTTATAAAGCATATAGATCTATGAATGACAAATATAGGGACGACAGACATCACATATAGGTTCACTAAACCTTTTCCTATGATGACTGATAATAAGAAATACACGAACCATACACAACGCCAAACTAATTGGTTTTTATGTTTTTCCTGTCTGTAATTAGTGATAAGGCTACTATAGCGCTCTTATCAACCGTAATGGTTACAAATTTAGTGTGCGACATTTCATACAAAACGTAAGGACGTGACGTTGAAGAATTTTTTCAACACTTCACACACAGCTCTTCTGTCGCCTACGCGTGACACTGGGAATTGAAGAGTTGAACGAGATAGAATAGTTGGTCGTTAATAAACGACCCTGGCGAAATGAACACGGAAAATATTTGTCAGTATAAAAAAAGGTAAGCGAGTAAAGGGATCAAAAGCTTTGAAGGTGAAATGTGCGCTCGCCTTCAAAGGGGTCTGTATATTTTAATTTATAATTTTTACCATTTGCATCTGTCCTAGCTCGAGAGGACACCGCTGTCCTCCCACATCCACGCCACTATAGGCCATAATTCCGATGCTTAGAGTCTACTTTTGTATGAACAAGTTTGGTAATAGTGGATCTACATATTAAATACTTTGAGGTAACAAAGACCCAGCATATTTTTTTTTCTTGAGCTGAGAAATCATCAAATAAATTCTTGCACTCTGTATGGAAAGAGAGGGAATGTCAGACTGCCTGACTAAACCTCACACAATTTTTATTTGATTGATATTTTTTGTAGAACATTCTCCATAAGGCTACGAACTCACGAAGCGGCTTCCACCCGCGGCCGCCGCGCGTGGAATGCAGATATGTAAAAAATTAAAGCACATTTCACGACGCGCTTTATGGCCGCGATGAGTGCGGCTGTTCACGGTTCCAGTTACACCGGCGAATCGTCTTGCTGTCGGAAATCGCAAATGCGACGGCTACGTACCCGCACAAAATTGCGGTCTCATGAGTTTAGAAATAAAGCAGTGGTTTTCTCTAACGCAGCGGGCGCGGTTGAAAATCGCTTCTCGAGTTCTTATGAACCTAAGTTTGCTAATAACCATGAATATCATAGACAATCAAACATGCAGAAGATTGTGTGTCATAGCTCAAAACTATACACTTTTCATTTCATAACAGTCATATCATAAAACAAGTAGTACATAACTCAGTTCGGGTTACACCTGGGGGCTTACCATGAGGTGTTAAAATGTAAGGCGTGCAAGAGATGGAGCATATATAGCTGCCCTTTAACAATTCAGTTTAGGTCGTCAAATTAACAGCATTAAGAGTCTAGTAGAGACTCGTACACTAATTACGAGAGCCTCGTAGCAGCATTGCTGGAACCATTTTGATTGGAGCCTATTTTGTTTTTGAACTCTTAGAAAAAAAACATGAATCATCACCAAGCAAGAGATTACTTTAAATAATCGTGATAAGCTATTGTCATTATTAAATACAGGATTTCATATTTATCATGCCATTTACAGTCATAAAACAATTTTGAACACCAGAGAAATATTTTTTTCATGTATGATAGAAATCTGTACTTATTGGTCTTGATATTTAATAGTTTCTACTGTTTTTTATTGTTATAGGCTGCTCTAACGTCTTCCCCTTAACCAATATCGTTTAAGAATGCTCATAACACTTAATTACAGAGAAAATTGTATTTCATTCAAGAACAAACTGGCTCCAATTTTATGGATTTGAAAATATTGTACTTAAATAAATAAAAATGTGTGTGTCTCCTTGTCAATTACAAACGACTTCATTTATAACACGCAAACTATTTAGAGTTCACTCAATAAAATAAAGTCTTACAAATGTTTGTGACCCATTCCATTTCAAATGTCTAATATAGATACCAAAACTATAACATCACAGTTTGCCACTTTCACACAATTGTTTTCACAAGACATACTGTCTCTACAGTCTATGAGTTAGGTAAAGGTTTCAGGGGCCCTAAACTTAGTAGTCCATCAGCTCCTAAAGCTTGCAAACTGCTAGTCATACCATTTTGTACATTATGTACTGAGATTACTGGTATACCGAAGCATCCGCCCGCTTGCTCCCTATTCGCAAGCGGTATAAAACTATAAATTCCTAAACCACTCAACCGTTTAAGGTTCTCTTCTTGTGATAAGTCTACTACAGGCAATCCCAACTCTCTGTTAGGCCCAGTTACGTTGTGGAACACCCTCTTGTGATGTTGTAGTTGTAACGACTTTGGATATGAAGCCGGACATTCGTCGCACTTAAAGACTGGCAGTTTGCTCTGAGGATGCGCATTTGACATGTGAACGGAGAGAGAATTGTGGTTACCGAACATTTTCTTGCATATTTTACAGGACAGCATGCCGCCACCGACTTTAGCCTCCGGTATGGAGAAGTTGCTTGATTTCGACGTGTGTTTGATGCTCATACCCGCACCGAGGTTGGGAATATGAGGGATAGGACGCTCTGGAGTCGGAGACCGGCTCTTTTGCTTCTGCTTCACGCTAATACCGCGCGAAGCCAACACATTAGCCATCGCGTTAGCTTCTGTATTCACTTTCTTCTTCGTAATAGATATTTGGCTGCCTAGATTAAGTTTATCTTTCGCTCCTTGCACACTCTGGATCATTGGTAGTCCTTCCCTCTGCTTCTGCATCGCCATGACCTGGCAGTCTTCATTGTCATGTTTGCCTGGTAGTAACATGTCTGTCCGTCGTTTTTGTCCTGGCCCACCTGCCATCGGCGCAGGTCTCTTCATGGGCATTCGGACTACAGGTTTCTGTTGCCGAACTTGACCATGTACTTGGATTCCCGGCCTTATTGAAGGTCGAGGACCTCTAGGATTGGCCATGCGAGGTCTTGTACCTGTAATATTAGCGCCAGGCGCCATTCTTATTTGGTTTGGTGCAGGCATCTGTCCCCCTACCATTTGACCTGGCATTGGCGGTTGTCCTCCACCCATCTGGTCTGATGCGGCCATGCCCATTTGCTGCCCAGCCGGGAAGGTTTGCACATTCTGTATTTTAATACCGCCTGCTGGTGGTTTCATCGCTCCTCCTGGGCTTGAGGAAGGCACGTAAGATGATCCAGGCGGACCCATTTGACCTAATGCTTGTCCCAACTGAGAGTTAATTCCTCCTGTAGGTGCTTGACCATACACAGCCTGCTGCATACCCTGAAGCGGGGAAGCCACGGAGTATGGTGATGACGAAGGCGGGAACTGACCCCCTTGCGGCATGGGCCCAGGATAGCCTTGAGGTTTTGACATAGGCTGTTGAAACTGCCCGTAGCCACTAGGCTGACCCATGTAAGCCTGGCCTGGATACTGCCCCGGCATTGGTTGTTGTTGATTATACATATTATTGCCATAATCAGGTTGGACATTCTGTCCAGGTTGATAATTATTGTATCCTTGAGGATTCATCATCATGCCGCCGGAGCCAGGATACGCTTGTATATTGATCATGACATTCTGTTGATGGGTAAATCCTTGGGCAGATCCTCCAATGGTAGATAACTTTCCAACTTGGTCAGCTAGTTTTACAGGTAATAAAGAAGAGAGAATGTTAGAAGTTTGATTATAGGGCATAAGTGATGATGATGGAATCACAAGCGTTTTTGTATGCCCCGTCATCCTTCTGTGTTCTTCCAGCAAGGATATATCAGTAAATCTAGTATTGCATACATCGCACGAATGTTGAGGACCTAAAGTATCTAAAGATATGTATTCACTCACTTCTGAAATAGACATGTTTTCTTTTTTGGTAGAACTTGATAATAGGCTCTCAAATATGTCATCGGCGCTTTTCTCAAGCATATCCAGAGGAGGTTTTGAGTCTGGGGCATTCCAGTTGAAATTGTGTTGTTTTTCCAAAGACGGCGCGGTGAGTCGCGTGCCCAGCATTCCTGAGGGTGTGTAGCTTGGCTGCGTGGCAGGGTATGCGGGAGGAGGGTATGTTACAGGCGGAGTTTCGGTTTTAGGTACTACGGGTTTAATATCTGGCGCTGGAGTTGCGGACACAACGCAACAGTCATCATCTTCGTCATTGGAATCTCCATTTATTTCTATAACGGTCACTACAGAGTCCTCTTCTTTTTTAGTGACCGGCAGCAGTGGTGTGGTATTGGATGTAAGATGTAAAGCTAAAGCACTAGGTGGTGCGCTCTGGTGTGATGCTAAGGCGTCTGGTTCAGATTTCACAGTAGCCAGTATTGGAGTAGATGCCGCATCGGTCGGCGTAGGTGAACTTCTTTCAGATTTGATCTGAGTGGAGAATATCGGAACGTTGGATGACTGCGTTTCGACGTTCTCGACTTCTTGTTTCACTACAACATTCTCCATGCTGGCGCTGGATTCCCGCCTTTCTGGTGTAGGAGCTTTGGTTGGAGTCGCAGGTTTGGAAGGAGCTTCCCTTTGTTGCAGAGTAATTGGTGTATTATCTTTGGGAGGGATAGGCAGATTCGCCCCTCTCTTTGGAGTCAGTTTGACAGCCGGTCTCGCAGGCGGTTTTAGTTGCTGTACTGGAACTTTTACAGGTGTAGGTGGATCCTTCTTTTGAATGATAGACATCCCCTGCAAGTTTTTCAACGGACTCGGTTTGGATTTCGCTGATCTCTCCGAGTCATCACTTTCTGATGTTTTACGAGTACTGGGTGGAGTTTGTTCATTTTCTCCCTCGGAATCATTTCCTGATTTGTCTGGTTCCTCGTCGTCTTCTGGGTCTTCTCTACTGTCGTCATTCCCGCTACCCTCATCTTCCTCATCTGACGCGCCAAAATCTTTGAGCCCATTGATCACTTTGAACGAATTAGCATTATTTCCGTCTGATTTTAGTTTGAGTTTAATACCGCCAAGTTTGCCCAGTTTTTGCATGACATCGTCAGTGCTTTTTTCTGGTTCTGGTTCATTCTTAATTGGTGTACTGCTCTTTTTTATTGTGAACCCTAACCCGCTAAGTTTGTTCAAGGCTGAATCGTTCTTATCCTCATTTTCTGTAGGCTTTTTGATAGAGATGCCAGTCTTTTTCAGTAATTGTGATATGTCAATTTTCGTCGGTGTGACTTTCTGGGGGGTCTGAGGCGGAGCCGGCTCTTCTTCTTCATCGGTCCAGTTTTCATCTCCGGAAGGAGGGGCGTCTTCGTCGTCGGAAGGCAGCTTGTCGAGTATAATAGAGGGCAGTGAAACGTGCTGAATCAAGTGGTTCTCTAGTTCTTCCCAATCTCGGAAGTCTTCGTCGCAAGTGAAGCAGCGATACTCCTGTTTAGGCTTCTTGACGAGAGCACCCGTAGACTGAAGCCTCTTCAGAATATTCGCGACATTCGTAGCGCTTGGCTTTACGTCTTCTTCTTCATGTTCTGAGCCAGCTGAGTCAGCGGCCTCGTCATCTGAAAACCAGATAAAATGCATGTTAATTTTGAAGTCAAACTAGTAGGTATAAAGGAGTTAATTTGTGTTCATGGTGGTATATACGGGGGAACTGTGTCTAATTGTAAGCAGATAGGTAATGAAAAATGATTTTTCATTACTCGTGCTCAGAAAGGTTTGAACTTGCCCGAGGAGCGGGTTGAAAGTAATACTTTTCATCCCTAGGAAGAATCACTTTCAATTGCTGACTTCTGTAAATTATAAAAAAAAAAACCAGTTCTATTTCCGCATTTCTATTGAAACATGTCCTAACTACTTTTACCCTTTCATTTATAGAATTGAATAATGTTCATCAACAAAAGTTAAACAACGTTTTACGCCAACTTAGATCTGTGTACAATGGCGGTCTTATAGCTGATAGCGATATCTGGCAGACAACCTATAGTGGTCTAATATAATAAGAAATATGGTAGTTAGTGGTTAATTATACATAATAGACACATAAATATCGAATAATAGTTACTTAAACACATATCGCACAATACTGTGTGACAGTAACCAAAAATTAAAGGATGAATTAAAAAAAGAAATTGGATAAAATCGAAACAGAATACACGGCTAACTAATACTTAAATCAATTTAAATAAAAAATACAAAGCATCAACCGATAAAAAAAAATAGTACTTAATTAAACAACTATTTCAATTCAATCTTTAATAAAAGTAGAGCGTGGAAAAGTGGAGTGGAAAGAAACCAAAATTTTATCCAACATGTTGGACAAAATTTCGGTTTACAATTCTGCCTTAAACGAGGGATACCGAAAAGGGTATAAGTAATCCCCTGGCATACGGAGAGGAATAACCGTCAGCGCAATACAATATGGTTCCGCTTTCACCCAATGAGAAGGCCAGGCCAAACCCAAAACAGGAAATCGCACCTATCATCTGCGTACCATGTTCAGAGAGCTTAGTGCGAATTTGTTTTACGTTGACGAGATCGACACGTTTAAGACGTGCAGCACTCCGATTGGCTCGCTTCGAGCTCTTAGGCCGTGTTTACGGAGACGCGACGCGTTTGGCGTTCTTCGTACATTGCAGCAGCGGGCCGCGCCATAGCTCGCCGCGTCTCCGTAAACACGGCCTTTACCATTCATAGAGCCAAACGCGATAAACATTTCAAGGTGTGGCACACTGAGCATACGTGTGCCACACACGCCAATCTGGGCACGTTGGCCTCCATACATTTTATATGGAAAACACTTGTAGAGCTACACTTGATCCACGAAACGCGACGTCGTAATACGTACAAATCAGGCGTGATACACGTGTAGGTGGGTCTAATGTAGTTCTAGCTTTAATCGCGTTAACGTAAAAAGAACTCGCACTCAGTTAACTGAAATAGATAATAGACTAATTACAACTTTTACACTGTACAGAAGGTCGAATTGGACATGGTTGACTGTACTATTTAGTTCGTAAATATTGCTAATTATTACCGATCCTTTCGAAGATGTAGATGAAGACCGCAAATGAAATTGCTTGTCTAAATGTGCCTTGCTTTAGAATAAAACTGTATCGTCGTGGGCCAAATCTGAATGAGTTATGAAATGATTAAACAAAGTATTCTACCACTTGATAAAAAACATTGTATGTCCATTTACAAAGTAAAACTTATTGGAGGTAGACATATTACAATACACGCCTCTCAAAGTCCAACAGTGAAATATATATAGTACGCGGCAACTGAGTTGAACCCGTTGGTACCTATGATTACGCCCAGTCCCCCGCTTCGATTGAGACCGAAAATCTATTATACTTAGTATGCGGAAAATACGTACGTTACGCCCAGGCCCCCGCTGTACTGCACTTAGATCGAGACCCAAAAAGTCACATTTTAGTTCAACTTTTATGCCGCGTATGGTACGACTATGCTACATCATGCCAGTTCTCTTTTGAGACATTAGTATTAAATAAAAAGGTGAAATAATCATGATATCCTTATGGTATGGGTCTTCGCAAATCAGAACTTGTAAAACTTTCCTTTAACGCGAAAGTTTGACAAGTTTTCATGCTAAAGCAGAGTTAGACAAGTTCTCAACTTCGAAACTGTGAAAATCGAGGTACCCGAAGGTAGGTATTCGTCCTTAGGCTACATATTTGTACCTCTAGTGGCCTACCACACGTGACACGCACAAGCTCCACCACGGTTTTACCTCCGCAGGCCACGTTGTACTCGTACGTTTGTACACGACACACCGAGCTTGTGGTTGGCAAAATTCATAAGTTTTACAAGGTGTTATGTGTGTGATTTCTAACACCCGTGCAAATTATGAATGAATAGGCTCTTAATAAATTAGTGCGCCTCACCATCAGCGATTGCATTACTGCTTACCATCAGGTGGGATCGCAGTCTGTAGCAGTAGTATGCGCTATTCGCCACTCTGAAGTGGGCCTTCTGAACTATTGTTCAGAAGGCCTTCAGAGTGGCGAACATATTTTGACCGTACTACATGTTGAACGCTTTAATCTCAAGAAATACTGGTCCGAATTAAAAAAATATTTTAGTGTTCGATTAGATCCCATTTATCAAGAAAGCCTATATGACATCATGCTAAGACTCACATAAGCGGAATTTCTCAAGGAAGCATAAATGACATCACGCTAAGACCCACATAAGAGGAAAAGTAACTTAAATCGCAGGGACCAGGTAGTAATTAAATAAAGTCCGGAGTGGTTCAGTAATACCCATTAAATATTATGACACAGGTAAAAGATAGATGCCCCGGGCACAATATCAGAGTAACTTGGGTCGCCTACGGGAGAACGCGGGTGGATTTTAGAAGCCATACCGGAAATATGATTCTGAAATTCAGCGCTGAATGCCCGGAATTTGATCTTTGATATTAAAAGGGCCGGGCTTCCGGAGCCGTCTATCGTCAACGTGAACATGCTTTAAAAGATTCTTGCTTCAACGAAATCCAATGCAATGTTTGATAAAGAGGCAACGCGAAAAAACTCGAAAAAAGTGAGATAACGCCATAGTAATTCATTCACTCGAATATTTCACATAAGTTCTACTACTTTTTTTTTTAATCTTAAAATCTTTTGGAAAAAGTTTCGTCATTCAGAATCAGAATCTCGAATGTACAATGTTTCTATAGTTATATTTTTTTTACTTTTTAAAATTTATGAATACATTATGAATAGCCAAAGTTCACGCAAAATAGCAGATTTTCAAAGACTTAACTTTATTAGTTTAAATCTTTATGTTCTGATTTCAATAGAAACCTAGATAATATCGATAACTATGTTTCAAAATTATCTAGACAAAGATGTGTGTGACATTAGAATCACGAAAGAGAGGTTGTATGGAACTGTATCTCGGTTTGGACGGCCTTAAGAATTCCTGGGCCGTTTGCTGATTCGATTCAGGCAGTATACTTCTTCATAGGGTGTCGATGACAAAACTATTTTTTTTATTTAAATTCCTTGCCTGGGCCAGTATTAAGCCACGGCAATGCCGTCCACTGACGCTGTCGTTAGGTCTCTACGTGAACAAGTAAAAGGGCACGTGACGCATGATGGAAGGAAGGACATGGTCGGCAGAAAAACGCCGCACAAAAAACTGAAGATGGAAACCGTCCGAAAGTATACTACAATATACGCAGTTTGCAAAGTACGGTCCAAAGAGACGTCGCAGAGGATTAGCGACTTCTTAATAGAATCAAGAAAAACATAGTGTTCCCTTTTCGTTGGGCAAAAACAACCGTAAACTATGTTGGACCAAAATCCTGCTTCACCACAGCGACAAATGGTTTAGTTGAACGTTTCAGCAAACCTTTTATCAAATGACAATTTGCATCTCAAATGTCTACACAACTGGACAATATATGAAATCACTGAAACAGGCGATCTCGATAAAACAGAGCTGGTAATTTGATTATAGTACTGACTACCTTAGCGAAGCTTTCTGACCAACAGTATGAATTCCGCCACAATCACTCTACTGGGAGGGTGAAGCCCTCGAGAAGAATAGAGAAACGATTTCCGTTTCTTTGGACGTCTCGAAAGCCTTCGACAGGGTATGGAACACTAGCCTTATGAATAAGCTTCCATCTTAGGGCATTTCACCTGGTCTGACTGGTTGGGTGACTTCCTAAGTGAACGGTTTCTCCGAGATTGTTAAAACATGCTCAGCGAAGCCCATGACAACGAATGTCGGAGTTCCTCAGGGGTCTGTTCTCGCTGCAACTCTCTTCCTGCTCCATATCAACGATCTGCTGGTGCCCGGTAACATATGGGTATACAGATGACAGCACAGTTCTAGCTCCACAACGCTATACCTGCCGAGTGCTCGGGTTAATAGGGAGCTAATCTAGTCCGAAAGAGAGGCCATTGTAGAGCGTATGAATGTGTGTGTATCACTTCAGGCAGTGTTCAAATGTGGTGAAGTCAACCTGGTGGGATTAAACGCTGCCAAAAGACAAGTTGTCTGAACACTGCCAAAAGAAACAAAGATAATACAAAGATGAACTTTATTTCACAAAGTCGACAGGAAGACAGGTGACAACTAACAGTCGACAAAATGCCTAAGTTTCGTTATTTTATTTTTTTGCTTTATTACACAGCACTTGTTGTTGAAACGCGGCAATTATGCCGTATACATATGTATATTTGGCAAATATAAGTCGCATATTCAGTTACAAACTAAAGAGGGCCCCTGAGCATAGCAAAGCGGACCCTACATCCGTTTTCCTGACAAGCCATCGTAGTGAACGACCCAATCGATAAGATAAGACCGTTCGTTCACTAGGAGGCACTTGTGTCAAGAACTCGAAACGAGGTCCTTGAAGCGGTTCGATATACGAGCATGGACATTCCGATATCACATTGTAACCAGAAACCGATGAGAACTAATGCGCCTTGAATTTGGCCCTCGATACTTTGGATCAAAATAATTTTCAGACTGGTGTTGTTGATTCAAAATTGGGGAGGTGACGCAAAAGGATTGTCGGACAATACAAGCGGGTCGAAATCAAGATGGACGTTTTTCAACATTATGAAGGAGGCTAAATTTCGTCACATCGAAATTAAATCTAATCGCATATTAATAATCTATAGCTCGCAAACACGGTGATTTAGACCATGCTGGACATATCAATAATGTGTACTAGCCCTGAACCTCATACACGTATTATGGCCACGATGAACTGGCACGCGAATCGCCCTGGGGATCTATAAAGGGCATTGACTGCCTCACAACTTTACACGAGTCTGTACTTACGAAAGGACTAACAAGAAATCCCAACTTCACGCTAAAACCTACCGAGCAACGCTTCCTCTAGGATCGGCAACGACATGGATACGAACATACATACCTAAACGTATATTCCAGCATCCGAAGTTAGTAGCAAAACCAAGCACGATAGAGTAGAAATTTGTGTGCAGCACATTGGCAAGAGGGTTTCGAGTACGGATGGTGGTTTTCAAACTGGGATTAGGCATCTGGAATAACGCTATGGAGATAGAAAAGAGGCTTTAAACAAAGTGAAGTTCTCTCTGCAGCGATTTTTGAAGAATAAAAAACATATGGGTACTAAGTCCCACTGTGCTACCAAAAAATCTCTATCTCTAGGGTGGAGCGAGAGAACGGCGCGTAGTGTTCCACGCGTGGTTCAAAGAGATGTCAGCAAAACTGAAGGGACTGGTAGGGCCGATGTCTGCTAGGACTGCGGGGGGTTTTAGTAAATAACAGACGGTGTCAGACTTTTGTTAATCCCTTAAATTTTGACATCCCGACAGTCGCTATCGCAGATATAGTACGGTCGACGTAACTTGGTGAGTCTAAAAAAAGGCTCTGCGAACTTTAGCGCATGTGCACTCACAAACATAATTATCCTTTTTGAGGCAATACACCTCGACGGAAACTACTTGTAGCTAGAATTCCAGTGCCGAATAAGAACGACCGTGTGGTCGCTCTTATCCTGGAAGCGTAAGAGGTTCACAGATGCCTCTATTAGATAAAAAAACAGATTTCCGGGATATTTCCAATCACTGCTGAAAAACCCGTCACCTCAAACTAGGGTTGTCAACCAAACTTTATAATAACGTATCTCTGTATTTCGGGCTGGTGTCCGCAACTCCACGACTAAAGCGCGTATATTGCGTACGGAATAACGTATATCACTTTATTTTTAGTAAATATAATTTATATTTTTGCATAAAGTGTAGGAAAACACTCAATTTTCAATCTTTACTGTGATGCGTAAACTGATACTAAATACATAATTACAAAACATTCTCGATGCTTCTACGTTAAAATACGAATACGGTTCCAAAAATACTCGTATAAGAATACTTAATGAAAAACTGTTAGCATGAGCTAGGACATAAAAAATTGTCTTCAAGAGCAGAACAAATAAATAAAATTTTGAAGTACTTTTTACCCTACTAAAAAATAATTGTAATACATTAAACAGTTGGTAACCCTATCTCAAACTCCAAATAGATCGCATCAAGGGGTGGCAAAAACTTATTTGGCCAAGTAGTTTGACGCCTACTCTCAAAGATTTTTTGTTATATGTATTTCAAACTGAGAACTGAGAACAGTGGTGGCCATGTGGTAACGGCCCCGACTTACGAGTTGTAGGTCGCGGGTTCAAACCCAGCCAGGCGCATTACTTTGTGTAATTTATTTCATCATCACTGCTTTAAAAATGGTAAATGAAAATATCGTGGGGAAACCGACATGTCCTAGAACCAAATATTCGAAGACATGTGACATCCACCAAATCACTGCGCCCGCGTGGTTTATTACGGCCCATTTCCTGTTCCAGAGAGGAGGCCTGAGTCTCAGCAGTGGGAACATTATAAGGCTGATGCTATGCTATTTCAAACTATCTTCTGGCAGTAGCTACGCTCGTAAGAAACTAATTTATTCCAAGGGAACCAACTTCTGGGACTAAAATATCACAAGTTCAACTCCAGGACATGGTCTACTTGTGTCTCATCTAAATCCTTCCAGCAGCTTTGGGTGTAAAGGAATAATAAACATACACGCACATACTCGTACATACAAATTTTCGCCTTTGTAATATTCGTGTGAAGTGTAATTTACGACCCTCAACTTTTCAGTTTTCCCAACTCTCGCGGTTTTGTGGTTAAAGGGTATTTTTTACAAAGCTCATCGCCCCTGATTTCGTTCCTCAGTTCTAAAACTGAGGCACGAAATTTATTACTGTTCACTTTCAGAAACCATTACTAATAACGGCTTCTGAAAATAATCAGTGATGCTATTCTCTAAGAAAACGCAGCGCTGCCTCAACGACGAACACCCAAATAGGATACATTGGATTGTCAACCTAATGTACCTAAACATTGGATTGTTAATTCAATGTATCCTATTTGGATGTTCGTCGTTGATAGTAAAAGTTTTAAAGGAAAAGTTTATTTTCTTCTTTTTAGCGCATTTAATTTAAAGCTTGTTTTAAAAAAAGTTTTTTTATTTTTTTTAGATAATAGCACCTGTACGTAGCATTAAGTACTGTACTTAATATGTTGCGATACGGCATTTTTCTCAGTAAGTAGCAAATTGAAACCTAAGTCCCAATTTCTGATTCAAACATTTGAGGTCGAGTATTTTTTAAACTCTAGCCTGAAAACCTGTCAAAAATTAGCTTTAAATTCGAGTTTAAGGCGTTTTCAACTCAAAATGCTCAATTCAGAAACCCTAATTGAATTCCCTCTCAACTTTTAAAGAATGAGATCACCAATCAAAATCCCTTTGCGAAAAAAAAAAAACTGAAAGCCGAAAAATAAAGGTCCTACTTCTAACCTATTTGAATAATTCTGAGTAAGCGCCATTCGAAGACTGAATCAAATCATTGTGTAGTGAATTAATTTCACTACACAATGATTTGATTCAGTGTGTTTTCAGTGTTTTTACACCAAGAATAAGTCTCTTCTCAGCAATTTGTTTTACTCAATGTGAGTTGAGTTGTTGAATGTTGACTGAGTTAGAATATTTATACTATGATTTTTTATTGTTTGACAGTTAGGCATTGTTATTTGACAGTTGGGCATTGTCCACTGCTGTCACTTTACTTCATCTAATAAAAAATCATAGTATAGAGCATGATTTTTCTGAGACTTCACCCGCCTACCAAATAAGGAATATGTTTTTCACGCGTATCTTGTATATATTTTTCTATGTATGTTTGTAAATTAATTTATTACCTAGTCTGAACGGAATTCGGCAGTTAATCTTAGATACGTCTTAAGTTAAAATTCTAATCCAAGATGTTTGATTTCCCTTTTTAAACACCTATCGTGTTTAAAAAAGGAAAACAAAAATCTTGGACTTTTGGCGCCAATTCATAAGTCGTTAATACATTTTGATACAAGTGGAGAAAGTTTGCCGTTGCGACCGAGGCAGAAGTTGCAAGCGAGGGTGTTATGGAGCCGAGTGCTGCAGTGACTAATTGCCACGTGTATCAATCGAAGTTTTTCAATACACTTACGAAGATATAAATAAACGAGGGTTGACGCACGGCTCGTGGGGTTCGCTCATCACCCAGCCTGATACGATCAATGTAGATAATAAATTGTGGCGGTGTCGAGCTCGCTCACTCTTCCGCACAAGTGCGGAAAACATAAATTGTGTGTCTAAAAGCGGTAGGGCTAAGAGGGGATTTTCGAATTGAAAAAATATTAACCAATCCTATCGAGTAGGATGACAAAATGCACGAAATTAAAAGGGGGCTACAAAAATGTATAAGCCATAAATATGTTTCAATTTTATAGTCTGGTTATAATTTTAACATTCATATTACTTCAGCCTTATTATGTTCCTCCCCTTTATTCAAGTTCAGTTCAAGCTATACGATTTGTTTCATATAGGCAAGCTTTAAACCCAGGATCCTACACAGAAGTTAATATAGATATTATAGCTTCTCGGCAAAACCAGATTGTTCGGCTCATCGTTGTGGCTCAAGATCTCAAAACCGGTTTGGTCTAGACCTCCTGAAGAGTGAGGTTTCATATCTGACTAGTTAAACGAACTCAGTTAGTTCAAGACTTAAGTACAGCTTGAGTGGATTTTTTTCAAGCGGTTATTTAATTTGCCTTATGAGCACATCTCTCTATGGGCAAAATCTTACAGCTGAATTTTAATACAGTTATTGCCAACCGATTGAGCTGTTATTTTGCAGACAAGTTTGGTTTGAGTGACAATGCACGGTTAACTAAGAAAGTGGATAATTTTTTTCTTATTCAGCCCATGATCTGTGCATAATATAATAGGGCGTGCGTGCATGCGTGTGTGAGTGCGTGCGTGTGTGTGTTAGTTGCGTCATTCCGTGTAAATAAACTGTTTTCCTTTCTTTTCTTTTTCTTTCTAAAGGTGCTATTCGAGCCTCAGCTGCAGGCTGCGGATGCAGGCAGCACATGCGGCGTGCGACTGGTTTTCCATGTAGTAGTATGAATTTGTGTGAAGAACATTAAAATCATGGCTGCAGCTGCAAGTCGCGGCAGCACTCGCAACCGTGGCTCGGCAGCACGATTGGTTTTCTATGGTGTAGTATGGATTTTTTTTTAAAACCATTCTGAGCGCGGCTGCGGCAACTTATGTGTTTTGTGTTCGCGATAAACTCGAAAAAAAATACAGAACGGATTTTCAGGCGGTTTTTATCTGTAGACCGAATGATTCATAAAGAATGTTTAAGTGTATAATACATGTATACTGTAGAGAAAAGCCAAGAATTTCAAACATCTATGCGAAGCCGAGACGGGTCGCTAGTACCTATGAGTATAAAAAGAAAGGGTTCGCTGGATGGAATTCCATAAAAGTGTGCTTTAAAAATATTTATAATTTTCTTCAGTTTCCTGACTCTAGTTCAGCATTATTTTGAACTTAACTGTAATAATACTAGCGGTCCGGACAGACGTTATCCTGCCAAAAGCTGGCATAACGTCAGAAAAAAAATTGTGAACCCGATTGCAGTGCCACCTAAGGCACCTACGGTAAGGCCCAATATAGATTCAAAAAATAAAAATTATTTCTATACTGGTGCTATAAAACCTTGGTTTAGGCCAAATTTCAGGATTCTGTGTCAACGGGAAGTACCATATAAATTTTGATTCCAATGAGAGTGTCGAAATATACGTTTTTTGTGACATAAACGGCCGTATCTTTTTATTTTTAACTAACTTAGAAGTTCGATTTCACAGCTTTCAATTTAGACGTTTCATGTCGGACCACTGCCGCACGTTTATTATATTGAAAAGTTATTTGGATGTCGTGCGTTTATATACCAGTGATGCGCTATTCAACACCACAACATTCAACACCGAATTAAACACGGTGCTTGTGACGTTGCCGTTCTGTTGCCGACCGTTCGCAGTACGGTTGCCGCACCGCGCATACGATCGTCCGAACGCAGTACGACTAACGCACCGCATCGGCACCGCAGCAGGCCGTCATAAAACGTATAGCTTGAAAGCGTCCTAAGGGACCGCATACCTGAGTAGGTATATGGTTTTAATTTCAACTCGATACCTCCACGCGTTCCTGAGATAAAGGGTCTTGACAGACAGACAGACAGACGGAAGAACAAGACGAACAAAGTGATCCGGGTTCCGTTATTTCCTTTTGAGGTAGTACGGTACCCTAAAAATGGTATGTTTGTTTATTCAATATTGTCAGCAAAAGGTAACATCTGGATCCGTTTACAAAAATTCTTTCACGGGTCATTAATGTATCAAGAAACCCTTTTTGTCCGGGTTTTTTTTCGGGTCTCATCCAGTTTAAATTGACACTGTTGCCGAGGGTCATAGCGTTGCCAAAGTCGGGACGTCCCGATTTTTAAATCAAAATTAAATGTCCCGCGCGGGACAGGCTCAATCCCACTTTGTGGGGATAACTCGACCGTGCGTACAGCGTACTGAGGAAGCACGATCGGGTGGCACAGGCAACAACGTTATTGTGCTTGGAAAGCAGTGAGTAAAATAATTTTTCTGTGGCTATTTTTGTTATTTATAGATAGATAGATATATTATTTTTATTACGCATGTATTTCGTACATGCGTAAATTAATTCGAGTTTTAAAAAACCCTCCGCGGGATTAAAACGACCAAAATTTAACGGTGTATATCGCGAGTTTCGATTCGCAGCACTTATTTTGATATAAAATTTATTTATTAAACTATTCTTTACCAGTTTCACATCATAAACTGTTACTTTTTGACTGTAAATACTCGAGTTCTCCATGAAAATACCAAAATCACTATACATATAGTTAAACATAATATTTGACGAGTTCTCTCGATTCCTCGTGGAAACCAACAACAAAACTGGATTTTGAAAACAATTAAACCAATTTGAAAGCATATCTATTTAGGCAAAAAAAATGCAAATCGGTCTATAAACGATGGAGTTCTGTGGTGCCAAACTAAAAAAAAAAAAAAAAAAAATACATACAACTAAATTGAGAACCCCTTCTTTTTTAAGTCGGTTGACAAATACAAACGCACGATATACGTACTTGGCTCGGACCTCTTTACCGCGAGTTTCCATTGCATCAAAACACTTTTCAAAACTCAACAACCGTTATTCGAGCCAGATTTATTTGCAAACAACTCTATATATCATCGTATTCGCAATGAAACGGCACATATTTTGATATAAAATTGATTTATTAAACAAATGGCTGAAAATAACTGGTGTCGACATACCTGTTTATACCTGGCGACCCAGAGCCATGCCAGGAAACCAGTAGTATTAAATTTTATATTTAAGAATACTTTTCATTCAATAAACAGATAGGTGAAGGTCGTTCTTAATTGGATCTTAGACAATGACAAAAATAACTCTTTCAAATAAAAAACATTGCTGTGATTGAATTTTATTTCAAAGAGGGAGGTTCTTAAGTCTGTAGCGACATCTATGTCGTCACAAATGAACTAATCCTGCATCGCGCAAGAAACATTCTCTGCGCGATTTGAACATATAGAACAGCCCGAAATCATCTTTGGGCAGCAGCCCACCAGAAATAACACCCGTCTGGTCGGAGGATCCTCCCTTTTCAACGGAGATATGTGGGACTTCACTCACTGTTCCTTCCACTTCCCTCCAAACTGGTGACCCTCGAATAAAGAACGTAAACGCAGCTTTCGTGCAGCTACCACATCGTGACGTCATCATCACTTCCTCAAGCTTTCGAGCAGCAAGCCATACAACCAGCACCCACGGCTATATGGGTATCCTGACCATCAGCATGCCTCTACTTGGTCATACCTGGTCATCACCCTCAGCCTCATCAGCGACCTTGGCTAAGCACCTGCATCTTCGACCAGTCATATGAAAAGCCTTGAAGAACCTCTCCTGGTCGACGACAGTAGTCAAGCCCTACGTCGCACAGTACCGCTCCGACTCACTGGAGCCAGCAGCACTACTCCGACTCACTGGAGCCTGCAGCATCATATCCCGACTTACTGGGATAGCACCATCCCGACTCACTGGGGCATCACCGCAGAC
This sequence comes from Leucania comma, assembly GCA_958295575.1. Classification (NCBI taxonomy): domain Eukaryota; kingdom Metazoa; phylum Arthropoda; class Insecta; order Lepidoptera; family Noctuidae; genus Leucania; species Leucania comma. The sequence goes on from OY282485.1 coordinate 11,364,102, forward strand.
AGTTCCGACTCACCGAGAACTATGCGAAATCTGGTTCCGACTCACTGGAACCAACCTCCACTGGCCTGGCATGCATCACGACGCAGCAAGAAGCATCAAGAACCATCGATCTCTGATCTCTAGAGGGGAGGGATGTAGCGACATCTATGTCGTCAGAAATGAACTAATCCTGCATCATTTATCATTATCATGTATCGGGTAAACACTACAGCAACCAAATTGATTAAGGTAAATATAAAAGTGAGTCTTTTAATGTTTGCCATACATGTTTTACAGGTTTCCTGCGCATTTTAATCCGAATTAAAATTTGAATCGATCAAATTAAATTAAGCAAGCATAAGAGATTAATTTAATGCCGGGTATTCCAATCAAAAGCAAATCAGCTTCCTTATACTTTTGATGTCTTAATTAGTGCACAAAAAAAATGGGGATTGAGCCAGTACCCGTTACTGATCATATTTGTGTAATCAAAAGTACAAAAAACGAAATTCCAAAATTTCCCACGAAAATTTGTCATTATTGGTAAATTCATAATTGAATCATTATTCATAACAATTACTACTAGAAAACACTAGGCGCAGTGTTTTTCCATTTTTATTGACATTCTTTCATTCATAAACAATAACCTGTACAATGTTTCCAGAAATTGAGTGAGATTTTGGGTTATAAACAAACTCTCATAACTTTGCTCTTTATGAATATTATGCATTGATACTTTACTTAAATAATAACAAGACCTTTTCTAATAAGCCCTTTAAGTATTGCCATAATTAAAAAATAGTAGTGTATATATGTAGGTAAAATCATCAAATGACAAATCCCGCCCTTGGGTGGGGCGGGAGATAGTGATACTCTTACTGACTAAAAACCTACCCTGTTCCATTCATTGCCTTCGATCCAGGGCCACGGGGTTCATTTTCACCTAACCCTTGGACAACAAAAGAACGTGGGCGCGGAAATTGTTAATGAAATGCGTCAACATACAATTTACTAAGTTTTATCAAATCAAGCTAACGACCAGTCAAAGTTTCGCAAAAAAATCGCCATAATTGGAAACCGAATTGACTAGATTTTTTACGACAGTAAATAATCATGGTTTAGATTATTTTTTGCTGACTGAAAAGTTTAGTTTAGGCAAAATTCATGAAGTGAATCATGACTTTTGGCGTTTATTGAAAATGCATTTATTGATTTTTAATATTCATATGGATGTACGTGAGTATTGTTGACATATTATCTCACCAATTTTAAACTGGAATATCTTTAGTCTACCATCACTCTTATAAGTACACAAGCAAACAGTAGCTCAGGCCAAAACCCATAACCGCGTTGCGGCGCGGCACCGCAACGCGGTTATGTGTTTCGGCTCTAAGGCCGTGTTTACGTAGACGCGGCGCGTCGCGCGGCGCGTTGGGCGTTTCGTCGTACATTGCAGCAGCGGGCCGCGTCATCGCTCGCGCAAATACAAACATGTACGACGAACCGCCCGACGCGCCGCGCAACGCTCTGCGTCTGTGTAATCGAGCACTAAGGGATGGTAAATCTAGCCGCACCGAATCGTACTTTCCATGTTACCGACCGCATCGTCGATTCTCCCGCGTGCGGTCGCACTCCTGCTCTCTTTTACTCGCTCTAGTATATGACTCAGAACCACAGAAATATTACTTTTCTTTTATCTGTGCTCAGAACCATCTGAGTGACAGGAAAAGATATATTAGGAAAGTGCGACTCGGTGCGGCCAAATGTAACTCAACTCTTACTGTTTCTTTGTACATACAAGTTTTATGAGAACTAAACCAAAAAATCACGACAGAATTTCTCATAAAAATAGCAAAAAAAGATACGTAGCAAATGCCAGCCATGCACGATCCAGTTTATAGCCGACTAACGGCATGCATGCATGACGTTAGTAGGCTGCCAACACACACACGCAGTAGACTTGTCATGCATTCTGATAGCAACACACCGTCAAGTAAGTTTACCGGAAGCCGCTTCAAGTGCAATCTGGATCGTGTGTGGCTGGCATAATTTTCTAGCAAGACCAAAAATGGTATTACGCAAGTGTAGGGGATTTTATGTTCCTTCCTTAAAGATTTCTCATGATAAAGTGTGAAGAAACATTGAAGGGGACTCTTACAACCAAATTAATGATTGTAAAAATACGGAGTTACGTTCAAAATATTCCTGATCCATCGGACTTACAACAAACTTGCTATAAAGGCTTATGATGTTCACAATAAAGACTGAATAGGAGCATAAAACCCGTGGATATCAAAATTCATCCCAGACGAGGTGATAAAAATATATTTTAACTTTATTCTTGGCTCTTTATCTGAGACAAGCATTCCTGTTTCGTCTGGGATGACATTGTTCCAAAAAAAAAAAAAAGCACATTTATATTGTAAAGAGTAAAGATTATGAGTATGTATATTTGTCACTTTTTCACTCTCATACAGGTAGACCCTGTCCTACAATTTTTTTCCGGGGAATGTTTCCTTGGGATAATTTTCTACTATCGCGCCAGTGAAGCTGCTGGCAACAGCTATACCAAGATAAAAAATAATATAATTTTGCTGTACCAACAGATTGACTAACTTACAAAAAAAATCACAATACAATACGGGGCTGCTTACGTAGAAAAACCTGAATGCACATGTTCCACGTTAGTTTCAAAGACCTATCAGCAAAATAAACGGGCGCAGCAAAACGAAATTAAGAAATTATGTTCGGGAGTTCTCCACTGTCCTTTCAATAGGAAAAGATGTAGTAAGAGCCAAGAGTTTTTACAAACAAATACAACAGATTTTCCTTCAGAACACATCGGCACATTAGCCGGTGTGCTCTGAAGTAAAATCGGTTAACAAAAACCTGATTGCAGAAAAAGAACAAAATATTTTCGTAGTTGCTTAACTATCATCAATGTATTCATTTCTGGATTTCTTCACCAGTTTCACTTTATCAAATGTTACTTTTTAACTGTAATAGTGTAGTGTATTTTGGTATTTTCATCGAGAACTCAAGCTACGCTTGAGTTCTCGATGAAAACACCAAAATCACAATAAAGATGCCTATAATATTTGAGGAGTTCCTTCGATTCCTTATGGACCTCATCATTAGAACTGGATTGAAAAAAATTGGACCAATCTGGAAGCATAATACTTAGGAAAAAAAAATCAAATTGATCCATAAACGACGAAGTTCTGAGGTAATAAACCAAAAAAAAAAAACGAACCGAATTTAAAAGCTTCTTGTTTTTTTATGTCGGTTGACAAACAAAATACGATTGCACAATCCTGGAAAATTGGCTATCAATTATAATAATATATTGAAGAGTTCCATTTCCGAAGTTTTTTTTATCAGGTTTTACCTTGAAAAGGGACCTGAACGACCCAACAAAAGTCTTCCAAAAAAAAGGGCTTTTTCACTGCGATTGAATTTTCCTTTTTAATCGACAAAAATGGGAAGTTCTCAAGTCGATTAAAAATGAAAATTCAATAGCTGCGAATCAATTTACTTGTAAGTACAATTGATATCTTATTAATAAATCCAATAACTTGTATAGGGTAAACACTAAAGCAACCAAATTGAATCAAGTAAACACAAAAGTGAATCATTTAATGTTGATAATTTTCTTCACTGCGTCGAAATTCAATCACTATGAATCAACTAAGGAAGTTGATTCACTGTGATTGAAACACGCCGCGTAAGGTCATGTCTTACCAGTCTTACCGATATTCTAATAAGAATGAAGCAACTAAATTGGATCGAATAAACACTAAAGTAACCAAATTGAATCAAGTAAACACAAAAGTGAATCATTCAATTTCTATCTTAGTGAATAAACTTCCTTGTATTTTTACGTCTTACCGACATTCAATTCAAATTAGTTCAATCGAGTAACCACAACAGTACAAGTAAACACAAAAATGAATCAATCAATGTCCGAAAATTCAATCACAGTGAATCTTAAAACTTCCTTGAACTTTTGATATCTTTCTTATCCATATACTAATAAGGATAAAGCAACAAAAATAACCCAGTTAAATATAAAAATGAGTCATTCAATGCTTGCTATACATTGTTGCAGGCTTTTTAAAATGCGCCATTTTATTCAAAATTAAAATTTAAATCGAGCAATCAAATTGAATCAATTACTCAAAAGTGAATCAATTCATTCAATTTAACCGAATTGGAAGAAGCAACCAAATTGAATCGGGTAAATATAAAAGTAAATCAAAGAAAATTATTTTTGTTGATCTATGTAATAAGGGAGGAGCTGGGGCGTATGTAAGATCTTTCAATACTAGATTTACTACAGGTTCAAGGGCTTCTCCACAGTTATTTAGCGTACTGACAAAGTATACATCATCTGTGTTTCCTATGTTATGTTACCCCGCAAAGCAAGAGTTAGTAGGTTTCTGGGCTCATTCGTTTTATTGAAGACCTCACATTCTGATGATGTATGAGGCGAGAGTGAAGTGAAGAACAGATAAATATCTGCCCATTCTTTCTCCAACTATGTATGTTGGAGTCGGCTTCCTGTCCAATCGGATGAAGCTACCATATATACCAGCATTCTTCATTGAACGACTGAGTTGACAAATAAAAACCTGATTCACTCAAGCCCAAACTCAATAGGTTTACTATGTTAATAACCAATCCAGAGTTTTTACCTTCGAGCTCCATCAAATTTACTTCAAATCGCAAATTTACTTTCCAATCGAACGACAATAGTGGGCACAGTAAAGTCAAAAATCAAACACAAAATTTATTTGAAACAATTGTTTTCATAACCAATGTTCATTGCCTATTTACCAAGCGAAAAAATCTAAAAAATGTGCTTTTACTCAGCACACTGCATGATAATATTCAAATAGATGAAAGTACCTTAAAGAAGAAACCTGTGAGCGTTACATTTTATAACTCAACGAAATATGATGTTGAAGTTGTTGACCAAATGGCTAGAAAACACAACGACAAGAATCAAGAAGATGATGCTTGGATTTTATATCAAGAAGTAACAAAGAACAAAGTGCGTAGAAGAGATTTTATACTCCAGCTTTACAACTCAGCAAACGTTGCGGAGGAATCTTCTACCGTTGCTTCAACACTACCACCAATGCCGACGCAGCTAGCCGTAGGTGCTAGAAAAAGGCGCCATTGTTCTATATTTAATTGTAAGAACAAATCTAACAAAATGTGTGATGTTTGCGAAAATCCATTACGTGGACAATGCCATCAATCAAAAATATATATTGGTAAAAAATTAATTCAAATTATTATAAAAGTTTGTTATTAAAAACAATGTTAATACATTTTTTTTATATTAATCCTGCTTTTCCTAAAGATTACAATGCTAATTGCATAACCTGTTGGGGTTAGGAGTTGCATTAAATAAAATGTTATTACTACTAGGGGTCATTTGACCCCTTAGCCGTCTTTCTTGGTAAGAGTATTTTTCCGTCCCAAAATCGTGCATTAATCTCGGAACACGTTAGTCTTCTCATAACATAGACCGGTCGTTGCTTAGGTTTCGTAATATTAACAAATGACGTGGCCATACTAGCCATATTATGGAAAGAGATAATGATAAATAATAAAAGTCATACATATATTTAAAATGTCCGATCTGACGTCAGTACAAACAATTATCATACGTCTATTCTGTAATGTGTCAAATTAAAATAACTGGTGTAACGGATTCTGGTAAATAATATTTATTATGTTTCATGATAAGTCTACACAGTAAGTTATTGTCGTCGAAATCCTGTCATTTGTCGATTGTTAATATTGTACTTTAACTAAATAAAAACCACTTCAGTTAGGGTGGTGCTTCATGACCTTGCCTGTATATTGTAAATAAAACCACTCGTTCTGAACCTGGCGTTTGATTTATATCGTAACTGCCTTGCAGGCTCCTCATACTTTTAGGGAATGGTTCTTCGAGCCGGATGCATAACTTCCGCAAATGTTCTTTTCATACAAGTCTTAGATTTAAACTTTGTTTTATACTATGTAGTGGTCTACATAGTATAAAACAAAGTCGCTTACCGCTGTCTGTCCCTATGTATGCTTACATCTTTAAAACTACGCAAAGGATTTTGATGCGGTTTTTTTTTTCATAGATAGAGTGATTCAAGATGAAGGTTTATATGTTTAATACATGCATAATATATTTAGTAACGCCATTGCACCCGTGTGAAGCTGGAGCCGGTCGCTAGTTTATTATAATGTGTGCAATTACGCATGCGGGACCAAATTTTTTGGGTGTTTTTATTATCATGCGATTTCATCAAGCATATCGCATGCGGGATTGCACGACCTAGCACGCGGAATTATTCCCCGCTTTTTAATAAATACTTGTATGAAAAGGACATACGCATGCGGAGCAAATCCACATGAAATCAAAAACCCCCTTACCCTTTGCCTTTCAAGGGCCATATTAACTCTTTCGAACAGTCTAGCAACTCTGACAGGCGTCAGCCCCAGCGGGCTACAGGGCCCGTCAATGTTGCTGACAGCTCTTTGAGAAGCGCGTTGAACAAAACGCTGCATCAACCCGAGCTTGAGGCCCTACCACAAGCTCTTAACAAGTCTTAAAAAGATAGAGCTATATGTACAACGCCATCGCTCTTTCTCACTCGCACGACATTTTAACACGTCATGGCATGGTAAGGCCCTTGGTCCTTCTCGAATAAGCTACCCTACGTTTGTTACCTCAGAACTCTATTATTTATGAACCTGAAAACTTACGATGTTATTACGGAAACTGTGTTCATAGGTATAACTATCGATTCTAAACTGCAATGGGGCACTCAAATTAGAATTCTCACAGGAAGATTAAGGTCAGCTGCATATGTAGTAAGAAAAATAAGGCAATTGACAGATGTAGCCATAGCTAAGTTAGTTTACTATGCTTATTTCCACAGTATTGTCTTATGGTATTTTACTGCGGAGATCTGCAACTGATGTAGACTCAATTTTCATATTGCAAAAGAGAGCAATCCGGGCTATTTATAAAATGGGTCCTCACGAGCCCCTCAGAAACAAATTTAAAGAAATCGATACACTGACTCTGCCTTCTCTTGATATCTTAGAAAGCATTTTGTGTGTTCGTGAAAACTTAGCGACTCTTTAAAATTTAGAAGCGATTTTCATAACAAAAATACGCGTAGTAATCACGAAATTGTATTACCCAAATGCAGATTAGCTAAGACCAGCAAGTCATTCTTAGTGCTCGATTACAGCGACGCGGCGCGTTGCGCGGCGCGTCGGGCGGTCCGTCGTACATTGCCACATGTTTGTGTTTGCGCGAGCGATGACGCGGCACGCTGCTGCAATGTACGACGAAACGCCCAACGCGCCGCGCATCGCACCGCGTCTCCGTAAACACGGCCTTAGTCAACAGCATACGCTTTTATAACAAGCTGCCAAAGGCGGTAACTGTACTTAGCGATGGAAAATTCAAAACTCATATTAAGCGTGTCCTAACCAAAAACCAGGCAAGTGCGAGACGGAATGACACTGAGGGTTCCGTTCCGTACAAACTTGGAAAGTTGTAACGAAAACGATTCATGACGTATTAAAAAAAAAACTACCTACTAGATCATATTTTTTTTTAGTTTTATCATTCTTTTATTTTAGAAGTTACAGGGACACACATACACACACATTTTACCAGTTTAGTAGTGTCTCTCGCGCAAACTATTCAGTTTAGAAAAAAATGATATTAGAAACCTCATATTATTTTTGAAGACCTATCCATAGATGCCTCACATACACGTTTGATGAAAAAAAAATAGTTGAGTTCCATATCTAAGTATGGGGAGCCCCCAAATTTTCTATTTTTGTGTGAAAATATGAATGCGGTTCACAGAATACATCTACATACCAAGTTTCAACAGTATAGGTCTTGTAGTTTCGGAAAAAAGTGGCTGTGACATAAGGACGGACAGACAAACATGACAAATCCATAAGGGGTTTTTTTTAACACATTGTTTTTGCAATATTTTTTAAATTATTTATTTAGACCTCAACTACTTCAAATTCGTTAGTAATTTACTTGTTAACGTCTCATTTATGGTTATAATTTTTTTTTTCTTGCTTGTGAGAACACTGCAGCCTCCACGAATTCTTAGATTGCGTTCCAGAACTCGGGGTTTCCGTTTTAAAAGTCAAGCCATGGCCCTACGATTTTGCTGAAATGTCTTTGAGAGATAAAATCGTAAGTGCAATTTTCAGTCGATAGTCATTCAGTTCTTAATACTCGTATATACCGTGTGCAAATATAAGTTAGTATAGCTACAATGGTTAGTTTCTTTTACAAATCCATGTTTCGATGCACACTCCCTTCTTTCGTAGTTGGCTGCCTTTGGCATCGAGTATTTTGCAAGCGACAATAAAAGTCTATCGCCACACATCCATGCCGGGTCAGTGACGGGGCAGCACATGTGTCGTCTGGAGTCTAAAAAATATCGGTGCATACATTTTCTATGAACTCGATCACACACATCCGATGCCGAGCCGTCAACGAAACGTCAGTGTCAGTGCCGAGTGCGCCGACACCGCAACGTGCCCGAGCCTTCCGAATCCACGCCGTGCCGTGCCCTTGTTGATAATTTTTCTCTTATTAACGATTTTAACGCCTTTGGTGTTCCACGAGGATGTCAGTGACTTAAATACCTCCTCCAATGTGCTTGTGAAGTATTTGGGAGAGAGCGGGTCACCTTGCTTTATACTTCTTTCAATTTTGAAAGATGGTCCTGAGGTATTTAATTTAATGTTTGCAGAGCTATTGTAGTAAATTGTTTTAAGCAAATCTATATATTGTTTTTCAAGGTCCTGGTTTTGAAGAGAAATAAAAATTTCATTATGACGAACACTATCAAAGGCCTTTGCATAGTCGACGAAGGCCAAATGAAATGGGATATTAAATTCTGCGTATTTCTCTATTATCTGATTAAGTGTTTGAAGGTGGTCATTTGTGGAGTTGTTAGGGCGAAATCCGGCTTGTTCTGGTGGCTGATGTTTGTCCAGTTTTTCATCAAGTCGATTATATATAACTTTCATATTAGATCTCAAGTAACAACTAAATATTGTTCTTTGAATCTTTGGATCAACTAAACATCGTCCGACGAGTTCAAGTAACAATTAAGTATCATCTGACGAGTTCAAGTATCAACTAAATATCATCTGACGAGTTTAAGTATCAACTAAATTATGAAATTTCAAGTAACAACTAAATATCGTCTGACGAGTTCAAGTAACAACTAAGTATCATCTGACGAGTTAAAGTATCAACTAAATTCTGAAGATATCAAGTAACAACTAAATATCATCTGACGAGTTTAAGTATCAACTAAATTCTGAAATTTCAAGTAACAACTAAACATCGTCCGACGAGTTCAAGTAACAACTAAGTATCATCTGACGAGATAAAGTATCAACTAAATTCTGAATATCGTCTGAAGACTTCACGTAACAACTATTATCATCTGACGAGTTTAAGTATCAACTAAATTAAGAAGATTTCAGGTAACAACTAAATATCGTCTGACGAGTTCAAACATCAATTAAATATCATCTGAAGACTTTACATGACCACTAATATCATCTGACGAGTTCAAGTATCAATTAAATATCATCTGAAAACTTGACGTGACAACTAATATCATCTGATGAGTTTAAGTACCAACTAAATTCTGAAATTTCAAGTAGCAACTAAATATCGTCCGACGAGTTCAAGTACCAACTAAATTCTGAAATTTCAAGTAGCAACTAAATATCGTCCAACGAGTTCAAATAACAACTAAGTATCATCTGACGAGTTTAAGTATCAACTAAATTCTGAAATTTCAAGTAACAACTAAATATCGTCCGACGAGTTCAAGTAACAACTAACTATCATCTGACGAGTTAAAATATCAACAAAATTCTGAAGATATCAAGTAACAAATAGATATCATCTGACAAGTTCAAGTATCAAATGAATATTATCGTCTGGCGACTACAACTATCAACTAAATATTCTCTGATGATGTCAAGCACCAATAAAAAATAAGAAGCTGCCACCTTTTTATTCTAAAACTTTCAGTCAATCTAAAGGTTGACACATAGATACCACTGTCAGCAACAAGACCGCCACTATACCCATAGATTTAAACTCATATAAAAGAGTTTTGTGACCATTTTAATGTACAATAAAGAATAATTCTATTCTATTCTACTTTAGTAGTAGATACTATAGAATATGTGAGTATAGTTAGATACTACTCAACTACAAGTAAAAAATACTTGATCAAATTCATTCAATTCAATAAGTACCCACTTACTAAAATATTATTTAGTAAATATGATTCATTAAGTAATTATTTAAAACCGCAGAACTCACAAAAGACGCACTAAAATGAGTTAGAATAAATTGATTAAATTGAGAACTTACTAAATCTCACTAAATATGGTTGATTCAATTAAGTACCTAATAAAAATCATTTAGTAAACTTGGTTCAGTTAATGAACATATCATGAATTATTTAGCATGATCGGTTCAGTTAATGAAGTTATCATGAATCATTTGGCAAGACTGGTTCTGTAAATGAACTTATCATGAACCAATTAACAAGATTGATTTAGTTGGGTACTTTCCTGTGTTTATTTTTGTTGTCATGTAACAACAGATACTACTAAAAATAAATCTTTATCTGGAAATCTGCTTCCAAAATATTTATGTACATACAATTTAAAAACCTATGCATCAATTAGCACTTCAAATATTACATACTCATACTATGAGAAAAAGTGGGGGCATTGTGTGAACACACTATCTCTTGCACACACATATCCTAATAGCAGTGATGTCATATTTTATTATATGTCACTGCTATTAGGATCACATGCATCCTTTGGGTAGTTCCTATATCAAAACCCAACGGCTCCATGAAATTTGTCCATATTAGTTGGTATATTCTTGTTTCCTTGTCCAATTTCTTGTTTGCTTTAATCAGTTTTTAAGCCTTGAGAAAAAGAAAGTAACTATTTCTTTTTCCGAAGGCTATAACTACTATAATGAATAAACTGTAGAGCACTATTTCAAAAACAATATTTATTACACTACATCATTTCAAAACAATACTTATTGCATGAACTACTTCCTAAAAATATTTTTCCCTTTGACTAATTACTAAAAGTAATTTTTCCCTTTGACTAATTACTGAAAGTAATTTTGTCACTTTGACTACCAACTAAAAGTAATTTTGTCACTTTGACTACTAACTAAAACTACTTTTGTCACTTTGACTACTAACTAAAAATAACTTTATCCATTTGACTACTTACTAAAAGTAATTTTGTCTGCTGACATACTAAAATATTTTATCATTTTAAACCATCCTTAGCCTAGTCAACTATATTAACCTGTTGAATACCGTAATTAGAGACACAATAGAAAGACAATAGGTGTGCGGACGCTGGCGTCCTCTTGGAAAATAATGAATTAATTAGTGAGCAATAATATTCAGCATACTTAAAAAAAATCTAAAGTTCATTTTATGCACTCTGCCATTCAGACTGCCTTTATCCAAAAGTTTAATATCAGTTCGGATAGATTTTTTATATAGATAGCTTCATTTACGGAGTTCCACAATATCTGTGGTACTTACTAGGTATACACAATGGAAAAATATAATACTACACAACAAGCCAACTGCAAAGTGAGTATTTCAGAAAGCACATACTTGCTATAAACAAAAAAGTGCATAAAGAAGGCATTAAAAAATAATAGAAATCACCAAGAAAACTAACCTGAATTATTGTTCATTGGCGGTGGGGAAACAACAGGCACATGCTGAGTAGCCATCATCTACGATACCTGTGAACAAGTTATAATATCATCTTTTTAATTGGTCCTCATTGGACTATTTATATTTTGAGTTTATTTCAGTCATCTATGGTGACCAGTATTTTCTTCATTTTTGGCTGTATGCACTTGGCCAAGGTAAGCCACCATACAGCTTATTTTATAAACTCTGTTGTTTATTTAGGTACCATGTTAGCTTTGGTTTTTGGTAGTATGTTGATATTAATAATGTTATAAACTCATTCACAGATAGGTTTTGTTAGTATGTAAACACGACACATTACAATCACAAACACAAATTTCAAAACATTCTAATTTCTAAACAATTAAAGTGAAAAGCTTTGTAAAATAAATTTTGTTTTCAGTTGAGCTTGAGGTTGTTGATTTGTTAGATTTAGTAACAAAATAATTGAATAAGAACTACAAAAAAAGTTAATGAAATTTGGATAATCTTATTTAAACATTCTCATTTTGAATATATGAATTTCTCTCTCAACCCATACACATTGATGAATGAAAACACAGAACTCAAAACATAATAGTTGCATGCCAATAAGCTAAATAAGTAAATCATAATTATAATACTCACGATCATTATTTATGTAGTTATTGATGAAATTTAAACCAATTCTTACACGTAAATTGACGTATTTTGATTCATGAATATCCACACAACCAACACAAATCCGGCACAATTCCGCACGTTACTTTACAATCCAATTTTAACACTCCGAAGTCTTATTGAACCACAACAAATACAATAACATATTACACCGCTTTTCCGGTTTTCACAGTTTTATGATAACCTTGAGAAACAATCACAGACACTGGGAAAATGCAAATAATTTATTTTCCGCGAACTTCTGTCACCTCGCTTCTGCAGGACTGTGCTGCAGGAAAATACAAAATGGCCGGCTAAATAAACGAGCGCTGTCAAAAAAGTCAATCAAATGTACAACACTACCGATAACCCGGGAACTGAACTGAACACATTCAACATCATGTCCGATATACTGTGTCAAACAGGTTAAGTTTACAATTTACTGTAAAGCAATTATGTAAATTAATATTATAAGTAAAATTAGCTGAGCAAAGTGGCTAACCTACGTCTTTCGATCGAAAATTCGAAACGCACTCTCAGTTTGCCGAGGCAGACCGAGTCTCTGTTCCTTTCACTCACAGGCAGACGCGGAGAGACGCGGTTGCCAATGCCAGTATGGCGGACTGCCAGTATTGGTCCGCTGGCAAATTCCTAGCGGTTGTCGGCAGTATCATGTCCTATCTCTGTCTAACTAGGTAGGCAGACCCACAGTCGATATCTCTGTCTCTGTTACTTGGTTCCTAAGCAATGAAATTCAACATAGGCATAAATAACTCTCCGAGCATGTATATTATCGGAATGGTTCGCCCCCATTTTGTCCGTAATGACCTCGCTCGCTCGCTCCGCTCTTGCTCGTGTATCGAGTGGCAAACAACACAGAACGCTACGTCGAAAGTAATAATAATACTAGTTGCGGATTTAGCCGAGTCGTTGAGTCACGGAATGTATAATTGAGCGAAGTGGGCTAAGCCGAAGCAATATGCTCTTTGCTCCGTTGCGCTCCGCGATTATGTTGATTAATCGAACAACCGAAATAGGTAGGTATATGCTGAATTGAATTAAGATTTCTTTGTTAGTTATTTTAAAAGTAGGAAACTTAATAGATTCTCATGCTTAGTAGAATACCTATTTCTATGTGTAGAGTAGTACCTAATATGTACCTAACTATAAGTTAGCATCTTTAAAAAAAATACTTAGCTTAACTATACCTACTATTAGAAAGTCAAACAATACGAGAAAATAAAAAGTAGGTTCTTTCCGTAGATTCGTAGCGTAGTTCGGTCGTAGTCGAGCTTCTCATAGCCGCATGCATCGGTAGGCTGGCTTGCCGGCATTATATTCTGGTTCAAACCGGTTCGGGAGCAGCCAAGCAAATACTCCATCTCTTTCTAGCAAGCAGACAATATAATTCAATTATTTTAGTATTATTATTCCGCTGTTTCATAACGATAACGTCGGGTTTATATGCATTGTCGCAGCGAAATCGAATGTAGGTAAGTAATAATAATAAAAAGGCAGTTATGATATCATACTTGGCAGTCGATATTAATCTTATATTGTTATTATATCGCTTACTCGCTTATCAGCAAATTTTGCGTTGTAGCCTGGCCTTGACGTATCACTAGCGTTGACATGACGTGGCGTTTCGGTATAAATATGTTAATAATCAAACGCCAATTCGTGTCGGTTTCGAGTTTTCGACGTTTTGTTTCGTTTGTATGCGTTGGTTGAATGTCGGGAAACGTTTAGGGTTTCTTACTGGGTTTGAACATGTCGTACCATGTTTGATACTTAAGTAGGTCCTTAGGTATCTATAAATAAGTAGGTACCTACCTACCTACCTAGGTATAATAGGTAGGTATCTACTAAATACTTCCGTATTTTATCTTAGGTACCTACTTACCTAAGTACCTACTGTCAATTATTCTGTACTAATAAGCCTAAGTACCTACTAGCGAATGGGCTTAATAGAATACAAAAATAAATGAAACAGAAAAGGAGAAAAGAAAATAGCCTGTATCTAAATAAGTACCTACCTAAACAGCAATAGTCTAGGTACTAAGCGAATGAAAAATCTGGCGAACATTCAACACAGAGTATCCTATTGCATAGCATGTAGGTAGGTACTTACCTATATTTACATTTTGACAAAAATTGTAGATGAGGTGACCGGGAGGGTAGGGTAGAGCCCCGGGGCCCGACGGGAACCCATCGTGGGTTTTGTCGGCCCCCGGGATCCCTCAGCCCTCAGCCCCATACCAAACAATCAACGACACAATGTACCCTACTCGCCCTTTTTCGGTGAAAAGCCCCAAGGACAAAGTTATATCTACGCTACAGCTACAATGGCCGAAAGGGTCTGACGGAAACGAATTTGTAGGGTACCTCTACGCCGTTTCGTATCGTGTGTCGTACTCTTTTTTTTTTATCTATAAATTCTAAGTACTGTATGAATATTTTAATTTTCCACTCATTTTATGTAAGTACCTAATATGCGAGTAGGTACATAGGTAGGTAATTAAAAAGTAAGCTGGTAAGAAAACTTACCACTCAAACCCACGGCACATAAGTTGAACCGAAATGGTCGTTGTTGCTATGGTTACGCGCAGCCTCCCACTTCGATTGAGACCTGAAAATCTGTTACTGCGCATTCAAGGTCGATCGCCATTTTGGTTCAACTTATATGCCACGTATTGTAAGTACCTCCTACCTATCCATTTAATTAAAATTATAATAAGCTTTGAAATTGTAATAGGGGAAACATAATATTATATTCGTATAACTAGGTAGGAATTTTTAACCTTGTTACAATTTAGCTTCAAAATTATATGAAGGTTATTTTTTCTTTTTAAGTGTTTGTGTGTACATAAATGAATAAATAAATAAATAAAATAAAGGTTACTTCGGAACGCAAATGGACATTTTCGAGATTCCGGATCTCATTTTTATATCTAAAGAGATAGTATAAAAAACGTACCATGCGGTCTACTTTGTAAAGCAAAAGCAAGCAAGCGGGCGAAGTCTGAAGTTCTGAACTTTCTGTCGAACTTATTTTAATCTGTGGTTCAGTTCCAAGCTGTGTTGTGTGTGTACAGACCTACGTGATACTGTGTGCTGTGTGTGTACCCCCCACACGAGCGTGGCCTACTAGGGAAGACCTTGTATGAGGTTATTATGAGTTCGATTGTATTTTTTGTTTTTTTTTTTTTCTGTTGAGCGAATATGGTGATGCGTTCACTTTGAAAATGGTATTGAGTTTTGATGCACGAATGTTGCGTAATGCCTTGACATTATTAAGGTAGACTTTATTATTAGGTGTGTCTCAGTACCAGTTTTATTAATAAAGAATAAAATAAAACGTGTTTTACCTTAGTCGTCAAGTTATATGAAAGCGTTCATAAAGTACTTATTTTTTCAGCTTGTGTTTTTGACATGTTTTGTTTTGTATTTCTTATTTTAGTGTAGCCTGTAACTGTGTAAATAGGACATCATATAAATACAGAATTAATCACCGACGTCAAATGGGTATTAAGGTAGTTAAAATTAGAAAAGCGTTTAATAATAAACTCATTTTAAAGTGGTTATTAATGTAAAATCATTTTGAAATGGTTATTAGTGAAAACTCTTTTACGGTGGTTATTAATGAAAACTCTTTACAATGGTTATTAATGAAAATGAAATTTTTCTTTTACTTGGTGATTAACATTTATTTTGGTAATTAACATTTATTTTGGTGATTAACAGTGGTAATTAAAAAATCATATTGTCGTATTTAATTAATTTTCTAAATGTATTTATCAAAATTGTTTTTATATTATATCTAATGTTAGAATAAATAATTAGAATAAATAATCATCAACCACAGTTACTAGTCATCATCATCATCATCACCAGCATCAGTGCTCCAGTAACTAGTGCTTTACCTAAACCATATTTAATTTTGTAATTATTGTGTGCATGATTAAAAATCAATCAACTGTTTTAAATATCTAGCCCTAGCCTTTACCTAATAAAATAAAAAACTAGAACACTAACTTAAAATTGGGCCTGTACTTATACTACCTAAAAGACTAAAAGATTTTTAAATGGAGACTATCTTCAGTAAAAAAAAATAATTTCAAACACTTTTCTGAGTAAAAGTTCTCAGTATAGATTTTTGTACAACGGACTGAAATTCCCCTGATCCCTGGGGGTGATAGAGTTTGTGCGGGACACCTTACGGCAGGCCTGGGGTGGGCTATACCCTCCCATCGCACACCACACCACCCTGTCTACGTAATACTGGAACGAACCTCTAGATAAAATATTCTCTGTTCTGTGTAAAATACTTTATATTTAGGGCGAAATAATGTGGAGTTCTGAAAGGTTTTTTACTTTTAGTACGTATTTTTTACACTTTCTTTTCCAGCAGTGCGATATGTATGTATGAAAAATTGTTCATAGATATTTAGTAGGTACTATCAAATAGTCCTAGGTTGATTACATTTGTTTTTGTGAGAGATTTATTTGTAGGCAAATAAAGAACTACATAAGTACTTTCTTCTTCTGATAGAAAGATAAGGTACCTATAACTTGTTTAGTGCCAAGCAGAGTGTTAAGATAACCTTATCTTAATTCAACTTAAAAGATAAAATTCAAAATGTAGATTTATATTGCACACTGGATCCAGTGGCGTAGCTAGTCCCACAGGGGCCCAGTGTTAAAAAAAAATGGTAGTTTTTTATAAATGCCTGGTTTACGCTACCAGACGGTTGTGAACAACATGTTGTTGCCTACATCGGAGCCCCTGTAGCGCGGGGGCCCCGTATCTTTGATACGGTAAATACGACTGAATGACTGGATCCTACCTTCAAATGTGATCTAAACTCATTGGATCGACTTCTCAATAACTGCATTCGTTTTATTTTTGGCCTCCGTAAATTTGATCACATTTCTTCCTACCGTTCTCAGCTTAAATGGCTGCCTATCCGTCACAGGAGATCCCTCAGATCTCTCTGCACTCTCTTCACTATATTAAACGATCCTTGTGCTCCTGATTATTTAAAAAAATGTTTTAAAGTATTGGGCAGTTCTCATAATCTCAACCTTCGAGCTTCCAAAAACATGCTTCTTCATATTCCTTCTCACCGGACTGGGTTTATGGCTAACTCATTCACTGTTTCTTCTACAAAACTCTGGAATATGCTTCCCCTTGACATCAAAAAAGCTGAAAGTAAATTTTCCTTTAAGCGTAAAATTCGGAACTACTACTTGAAGTGCTCTCAACTTTAGTTCGGTCTTTGTCAGAATTGACATATTTTGATTTGATATATATCATAGTATTTATTAGTTTATAATATTAGCATATATACGTATTTTATTATTATAAGTAACTAATTTTATTGTTACTATATTATATTTAAAATTACTGTTATTTATTTATTGTGCACACCTACCACAGTTTTGTCTTTTTAACCCAAAGGTTGACTGGTAGAGAATGCCTTGTTGCATTAAGTCCGCCTATGTACCACTATTGTACATGAAGACTAAATAAATAAATAAATAAATAAACTCAAAGGTATTCTCTCAGATATTCATTGATGAGTTAAGATCGCCTTTGTATGAATGATGAATTGTCATATTATTGTGTTTTGATATTAAGTTTTGTGTACAATAAAGAATTAAAGAGCAGTTTACGGTTCAGTATTAGCTATCTTTTTACCCATGACGAGGTCATTCTATATAACGTAAGGTACCTAAGTATGTATTCTAAGCACCACCTTCCATCGCAGTAGCTATGTCATTTTCTACCATTCAGCACAGCAACAATACACAGATGATAAGATAAGTCAGACATGAATCAGATAATCATAAGGTGTTTGAAGACACGTTAGTAACAACCACAAAAAGAGGGTAAGGTAATAACTATTGGTGACAAGAAACGGTGTATACACCGTTAAATTTTGGTAGTTTTAATCCCGCGGAGGGTCGATTCGGTACATAAATTAACACTATCGATTTGTAAAGAGAAAATTAAAAAATAAAGTACTTTTTTTTTAAACTCGCATTAATTTACGCATGTACGAAATTCATTTCTCTAAGTAAATGTCAGCTGAGCGAGGTCAATGAACTGTAGGTAGTTAGTACGCAACGACCGACAACTACTTACAAGGTCATTGACTCGTTTACTTAAAGATTAATTTCGTATATGCGTATCTATATTAATTCGAGTTTGTGAAAAAAGTACTATTTTTTTACAAATCGATAGTATTTCATGTACCGAATCGACCCTCCGCGGGATTAAAACGACTAAAATTTAACGGCATATAGCAAAGACTCCCAAAAATCGTTCTTGTACTGTTCTATAAGCTTTCAAGCGGGATTATCCCAGCTGATGTATATTGACAAGAACCCCATTCCAAGTAGGTACCTACTTCTAACACAAGCAGAGGTTGTAAACAGCTTAGTCGAATAGAAACTATGTCGATACATCTCACTTTACCCTCCACCTGCAATAGAACGTAACGGTTTATCAAATAGAGACGTACTCGACTTTTTGTTCCTTTGAATACGAGCAAAATCCGCATTCTCAAAAGGAGAAGCGAGGGAGGGAGCTGATAATACCCCGGTCTACAGCAGCGAGGGGTGATCTCAAAGTGGGAGTCAAGTACGGGAGGGTGGCGGTCCCCCTACTCCCCAGATGCGGCAGCGGCGTTAATAATAATAATCCCCAGCTGAATAGGGTATTTTGGTTGATTGATCACCCAGGCAGCAATTTAATGAAAGTATAGGGCCAGAATTTGTGGGGCAGATTGGGTCTTCACACAGGTCTTCATCTAGCAGTAAACTGTGCGATAGGCTGAGTTCATTGATCACTTTGGTTTTGGTTAATTAGTGCAATAGAACTTTAAACAATAATTCTTATTTTATTTTTTCGAATTCAACGGCGATTACATAAAAAATAAAAGTGATTACATCCATAGACGAACGAGTCAGTCAGATTTTAGGCATGTGTCAGAACCGTCAGCTCAAAAATACTATATTCAGTCGAGCCAAATATTTGGCCAATTTTTGACCGAAGCTGAAACTCTAGCCGAAACCAGTTTTATTTTTAGCCGAAACCATATTTTCGGCAGGTTTCTATGAATTATTGTTTAAAGTTCAATTGCGCTAAATAACAATTAATTAATAGAAACTGGCCGAAGATTCGGTTTCGGCTAACATAAAATGGTTTCGGCTAGGCTACAGTTTTGGCTTCGGTCAAAAAGTGGCTAAATATTCGGTTCGAACAAAACTAGTGTCTTTGAGCTGACGGTTCTGATACGTACTTACGTAAAGTCTGACTGACTCGTTCGTCTACGTTTGTTATAATTATTATGTAATCGTCGATTTATTCGATTATTTTGTAGTTTATGAAAGTTACAACCACTTAGTTGAGCATAACTGTGTCGAAATATAGTTAGGACAAATTGTATCGAAATACAATTTTAATTTTTATTGTAACCAACTCAGTTTCAGTTTCGGCCGAAACTGGAAGAGAAGCCGAACAATCTGTTTCTGTTTCAGTTTCGGGTGTAAATCGGGTTTCGGTTGCACACTATAATTTGCATTATGAATGCTTTGAAGACTGACTTATTAACCTTTATAACTTATTGTTCGACTTATAATTTTCACTTAAATAATGTTAACAATTTTTATGTCAAGTAAGAGAGAATAGGTTACTTCTAGGCAAGCGTGTTACATCGTCGACCATAAGGTGAAATAGTAGTCTAACGCGAGCCTATCCATAATAAAAAAATCTTCACGTGTAGTCTCGGATCTTGATAGGAGTGCTACATGGTTGTTTAACATGACTTTGGTTTTATCCATATTTTTTCTAAGACTTTCGTAAGCTCTACTGCTCTCCTGAGATCATCGAGCATTGTTTTCAGCTCCTCCGTAGTCTCAGCCATGACAACCATGTCATTGGCAAACCGAAGGTAAATGATATACACGCCATCGACTAGCCCTCTCCAGTCTAGAACTATTGTTTAAAGTTCAGTTGCAAATAATTAACCAATAATTAATAGAAGATCCTCTATTGTGGCCGTCAATAGTTTCGAAGAAATGACGTCTCCCTCCTTCACAGTCCGCTGCAGGAGGAAATTCAAAGCCTGGCTCTGAAGTCGGACTGACATAGTGGCGTTTTCGTACGAATACTTCACCACTTGGATGTACCAATGGTCAATTTTGCACCGATAGAGAGATTACAACACAGCCCAAGTCTTGATCGAATCAAAGGCTCGGTAAGGAAGGTAGTCCATAAACTTTAAACAGAGAAAATGAGACGTCTATTATTATGACAGGGTTACTCTTTTTAATCACCGTTTCAAAATGGTGATTTTAGTGATAAATAAATACTTAAGTTTTATGTAGTTTACTAATAGTTAGGCTCTTATGTATGAACATGATGGATGGTGTTTTTAAACCCCAACGAAGAAAGAGAGGTGTTATAAGCTTGGTCGCTTTATGTCTTTGTCTATGGCACCGTAGCTCTCAAGCAGGTGAACCGTTTTGGATGCGGTTTCTTTTTAATTTGAAAGCAGGTCATCTAGCAATGTTTCTTATGCCTTGATTACGCGCCTCGTAGGAGTCGACACGCGCCCAGCTGCATAATATGATAAACCAGGGGTGGCCAACCCGTCGATCTCGACAAGCAGTAGCGTATTCACTTTTAGACCAAGAGGATTATGACGTGAGTTGGTAGGCTATTATGTCCTATTAAAATGTATTATCTTGTCACCTCTTCTCTCTTCTTCTTGTCTGTTTGTCAAAAGAAAACTGAAGTTCAAGGCAGGTTGCTCAATTTTTGGGGCTCGCTTCGCTCGTTCTTTCATCTTTGATTACTCGATTCATTAGCATAATTTTCGTTTTTTTTTTTTTTATGAAACATTAAAGATTTAACATAATTTGAACCTTTTTGAAGAGTTGTACTAAAATATATTTAAATTGATTTATTACTATTGTTAAATTGATTTTGTAACTGGTAGTTCTCACAAAGTCTAGTGATCTACTGTTTACTACAGTAGATCATAGGTCTACTTAAGTTGGCCACCAACTTAATTAGACCTATGATCTACTGTGATAAACAATTTTATTGCAATAAAACTGGCGGGGGCGAGCACGCACACTTTTCTGCATTAGTGCGGAAAACAGTCGGAAAAAAGTGTATTGAAAAATATGAAATATTTTAATAGATAACCATTAGATACTGGTGATAAAACTACCATATCAATATAGTACATTTTGATACAAGTGGGGAAAGTTTGTCATTGCAGCCGAGGCGATATTCACCCGAGCCGTACAGGCGAGGGTGTTATGAAGCCGAGTGCTGCAGTGACAAATCTCCACGTGTATCAAACGACGTTTTTCAATACATTTTAGAAGAAATACGATGAAAAAAATACAACGCATTTTTGTTCATTTTGTACTGAAGAAAATTTTCCAAAGTTACCTAATAAGTTAGTTTTGATTTGATGGCAGCAGGCTTTTTTACCTCAATCACATAATCTGGTAGCGTTGCATCTAAAGGATTCTCTTCTTTTTCACAACTATTTCAAATGAATAAGTTAGTTAATATTAGGTGTAATTTTTTCCCGCGCATAACCTTTGCAGGTTGAAGAAGAAGCAAAGGTATCAAACCGTATACATCCTAATATTAAAAATATAAAAATTCAAATATTTTTGAATTTAGAGCTAGATAATTGTTAATTTGTTGGTATTAACAAATTATTGCTTACGTAATCATATCTATTTATTTTATTCTGTTCAAAAACACAATTTCAATTTTCATTAAATATTAAAACCTTAAAAATATCCGCCTCTTTGCTTTAAAAAAAAAAACACTCTTGACCATGATGAAATAGGAATGAAAAAAGCCCTTGTTTTGATAAATTGAAAAAAAGCACGCGGGTGATAAACATGCCATATCGAACCTAATCGTAGTGCGATAAAAGGCAGTTTTCGAGTAAGTGTATTGAAAAAATATTTTTTGATAATATAATTTAAAAAAAACTTCTACCACACCAAGGAGAATTAAACTAGGCGGATTGCTACCACAATTGCTACCGCCTTTATTCCAAAACACTATTACTGGGTTTAATGCCAACTGAACGCGATCTAAATGTATTTCCGGGACTATTACTGTGTTTTAATACCAATTAAACCCAGTAAAAATCAAACTATTTTAGATCGCGTTTTGGAATAAGGCGGTTAGGGTTCCATACAAGGGCGTCGCCAGCCGATGATCAAGGGGGACCCCCCCCCCCTTTTTGGAGTATACAGTCTTTTGGAGTGTACTATTGGAAGTATACAGAATAATAAAATCTGAAGCTGTAAAGCAAGCCTCTAGGGGGAGGGGTAGTGTAGTCACTGCAGCTAAAATTAATATCAAATAGTCAGGCTTGCTAACGCTTAGTAACAAACCTGAGTATTTGATATTAGCTTTCCTAAGAAAAAGAGTTTTGAATCTTGACAGACGGACAGAAAAGCGACCTTATAATAAGGGTACCGTTTTTGCCGACTCTGGTACGGAACCCTAAAAAAACTGGGCAAGTGCGAGTCGGACTCACACACTGAGGGTTCCGTACAAACTAATGTATGTAAATAGTTCAATTCCCGAATCGATTCTCGACAATTTTTCCGAATCCTAAAAAAGTTTTTTTTTGTGACGTAGGTAACTACAAATTAACGGTTTTCAGATTTATTCCTATATTTATTTATATATACAAACTTTATGCCTAAAACAGTGTACAAAGGCGGACTTAATGCCTTAGGAATTTTCCACTAGTCGATCTTAGGGTGGTGCAGAAACTTAACATGGTAGGTGCAACTAATAAATAGACAAACGGAAAAGGAAAAAAATAATTTAATAATAAATACATACTTAGATACAGACATATAAATAAGCAACTTCTTCTTCTTCCTGCCCTTGTCCCATATTACTTGGGGTCGGCGCAACACGTTTTTTTCTTCCACTCTATCCTGTCAGCCGTCACACTATCACTAACTTCCTTTTCTTTCATGTCACTCCTCACACAATCCATCCATCCTCACATATAAATAAGCAACGTTATTGCTATATTTGTGCTAAAAGACCTTACTTTATGCCAAATTTCACGATTCTAGGTCAACGGGAAGTAGGTACTGTCGAACCCTTGCTGCTACGGGCTCGACTTCCGGGATCGATAGTTATAAATAAACGACTTTAGACTTTTACTCAACGATATATTACAATTTAGTTCCTTATACTTCAAATAATTGCGCAGCACTGACTCTAAAACAATCAAATATTCTTTTCTTATAAATATACAAATATTTCTAGAATACTAACATTCTTCAATATAGTAATGAACCAGTATGATAGTGCATACACATGAGTTCACATATAACGTCATGCAAACTCATTACTCCGACATAACAGTACCCTATGTATTTTGATTCCCTTGAGAGGGTCGCAATATAGGTACGTCTTATGCGACATAAACGAAGTTTGATTTTTTCACAGCTTCAAGGGATCCCAGACTTGAGTATAAAGTTTTAATTTCAACTCGATAACTCCAAGCGCTTCGGAGATAAAGGGTCTTAACAGACAGACAGACTGACAGACAGACAGACGGACAACAAAGTGATCCTATAAAGGGTCCGTTTTTTCATTTTGAGGTACGGAACCCTAAAAAGAATTTAATGAAGCAATCTGTGTGTAAATGTACAGTCAGGCCTCAAAAGTGCAGTTGCACTCTACCGACACTAAAGTATGTAAAATTTAAATGTAAAAGAGGGTCAATGGATCATGACCGATGCCGATTTAGTTTGTAGCATATAATCTAAAATATTGAATAAACTAGTTGCAGAACACTGGACTTCTACTACAAAGAAATTTTAGACGGTTTAGCATTATTAGAGTGCAACTGCACTTTTGACCCCTGACCGTACACGCATATCCAAAACCACCCTACCATCGTGAGATTGAAAAACAGCTATATGCAGAAGTGACCACTTTTCCCCATTTACTAGGTACCATGTACTTTTATAATTTTAAGATAATTTAAGTAATAAATGAGCTAAGTACCCACCGACATAATTATCTTTTTTTCTGCTTGTTGGTAATTATTCGTTAATCATGAAAATTATTCATTTATCATTGTATTAATTCATTATCATTACTTATATTCATTTATCATTGCATTCATTCATTAATCATTCCTTTTATTCATAAATCATTGAGAACTTTTATTATCATTCATTATTTAGGTTCATTAATTCATGAATGTGATTTAATATTCAAGTGAATATAATTTAATATGTAGGTAGGTATGTAAAGGCATAAAAAATACAGGCTAACATACAAAACTCATTCCTTGCTGCCTGTTCCAACCAAGCCCCTCAAAATAAAAAATCTTACGGCTATAAAATGTTTTAGGACGACTTTGACGACAATTGAAAATATACTCAACTAGAAGATCTTAAAGTTGATAATAGTTCGCGGTAGACATATACTTACGTCATCTTAAATTTCAAAATGGCCTCGCAGCTTCGACTAGGCGGTGTCTTTTTTATGTTTATTTTTGGATTTTATTTATATGGAGTCGTTATGACTCGTAACTTTAAAATTTTCTGTTATGAATTTCTGACTCATGGTATAAAAATTGTAATTAAAAAAAAAAAAAAATCGTGCTCGTGAGCCATAGTAGGTAAATATGTAGAGTAAAAATGCGCTGTCTCGCTTGGTCAGCTCAAGGTCATATAAATGATCACCTAATATGACGATCTGAACAATGGTATGGTATATAGTATTGTAAGTATACCTATTTACATAATTATCTAAAAAAATCTACGTTATTCTATATTTATCGCTGATGGAACTCATATTTAATAATAATAATCGGTTTATTGGTATTTGATAATAGTTTACATACCGAATACCTGGCCTACACCAGTCCTAAGTGAGGCCGGATCCGCTGGATATTTTTTTTTTATTCCACAACGTCGTCTAGTCTCAAGCTAAGCAGAGCTTGTGTTATGACTAGTTAGAAGTACTAAACAACTGGTAAGCATACTTAAATATTTCTAAATATATACATATTATTTTAGATAAATACTCCCAGACACAGAACAAACGATCGTGCTAATCACACAAACATTTATCCTGGATGGGAATCGAACCCACGATCTCCGAAATAGCAGTCAGAGCCACTACCCACTAGACCAACAGGCCAGTCAATCCGGCCTGCTTAGCCAAATATCCATCTGAGCCACCTCTAGCTCTGCGGGTTCACTCTGTGGTGCTATTCTCTAAGAAAACGCAGCGCTGCCTCAACGACGAAGACCCAAATAGAATACATTGGATTGTCAACCTATTTTTCCTGTATATTGGATTGTTAATTCAATGTATTCTATTTATGTGACTCAGGTTGGCTGGACAAATCTTCAAAATAGCTTGCATTTAACTAGGTCAATAGGTCACTTTATGTGACGGCTAAACACCCTTATTTCAGAATTTGTGACGCTACAGAATCTTAGATAATCGATCGAAAACGTGTCCAGCCATCTTGAAAAACCACTTTTCGCTGGTCTCTCAATTTCGGTAACGGAAGTGATTTTGACGACTTTTTGCATACGAGTATCAACGGGCGTCACATAAATTTGTGACGGGCACCGAGCTAAAAGTTTTGTGATAAGTACAGTGGTTTAGTAGAAAAATGCAAAAATCTGTGTCCAGCCATCTTGAATTTACGTATAAAACTTATGGCTGGCACTTCCGAATCTCAGTAACGGGGGCGTTTTCGAATATGGTTCCTTTACTAATACTTGGTGACGCAATGTGTTACAGTAATAACGTTTGATTTATGGCGTCACATGTAAGGGTTTACGAGAAATCAATAAAAACTTAATGTCCAGCCAACCTGAGTTCAAGATGGCTGGACACATGTATCTCCACTGCCTGATGATCTACGACCTTCGAAATGTGTTCAAAATGTTGTGACGGGGACGATAATGATAACCTGAAATTGTGACGGAGAAACTTTGCGTAGTTTCAAAGATATTGATCATTTATTTTATTGATATTCCCGGTGGTTTTTCCTTGCTCCCGCTCTGAGACCCTCAGAGAAAAGGAGTTTCGGATCCCTGTTAATTAGTAACAAATACTGTTTCCCCTAGTACTTTGCTTAAAATGGTAACTGTATGAATTGCTGCTTGTTTTTGTATTATATGGATGTTTATACTATTATACGAGTATTATATTTTAAGTATATTATTGTATATTATTATGTTGGGTAGCCGAACTAACCTTTTATTTCTATTTTTTTTTTATCAGCAATTGGTACCTTCTTCCACTCTGGGTGGAGCCGCAGGGTATGTCAGATTTTTCCTGACTAAAACCCAGTGTTCCTTTAGCTACCTCTTTTTACAGCGGTAAAACCTTCAAACAAACCGCAGCCCTAGCAGGAGTCGACGGTAACTGGCAAATTTCTTTGAGGCCCGCGCAGAACAGAATGACGTGCCGTCGGCCCTGGTGTGGCCCTTACCAAACGGCGGGCTCCCTATGGCTGGCCGTCCGGAAACCCGCGTCTACGGTGGTCGGTAGTCGTCCTGTGACTCCCGGCGCCTGAGGTGTTTCCGGCGGGGGTCAGGGCGTGAGGTTTGTCTTCGCCTCACGGTTTTGGTCGCCTCCTTTGCTTGCATTACTGCTTTGCAGAAAGAGGTGGCCGCCTCCTATTCCCTTTCACTCCTTACTATGACCAAAACCAGACCGGACACGAGAGGGTCCCCATATCACCGATCACCTCCACAAAGACCCGAGCAGGATAGGCCTCCACAGTATGCACCAATTTATCCTCCGGGCTATCCTAATAATGGTGACACTACTATTTTATTATTGTTTTATTTTATGATATTATATTGCGTGTGTGTGTGTTTTCTGACACCATCGTTTCAGTTAGGTGCAAAATGCTAACATAGTTTTGTTCTCATACTGGAACTATACAGGACGTCACAGTACATGAAGATTTTATGATTGTCTCGCAGTTTGAGTACTTTATGCGGCCAACCAAAATGTCTTCATTTTACCATTTTGACTCTTTAAAGGGACTTATTACGGTACATTGTGAATATGGAAGCGAAGTATTTGCATTTACAATAAAAACATTTATTACTACGCTGGTTAGGCTACCTGGCCCGGATATCCAGTAGAATTTAATTACTGCTTAACCTAATCTGTTAAAAATTGTAATGTGAATGATGTAAGATGGGGCTCCCGGAGGACACGGTGGAGCACACTGTAGAGGTGTGCCCCGCCTGGGCGGAGCATCGCTGTGTCCTCGTGGGGGCGATCGGCGGCAGCGATCTCTCTCGCCGGGCCTTGGTTCAGGCCATGGTTCGGAGTGAGGAGGGACGGCAAGCGGTCGCCTCCTTCTGCGAAGCAGTAATGCTAGCAAAGTAGAAGGCCGACCGCATCAGGCAGAGGCAACAGGGCGCTTGCCCCAGCCGCCAACGGGATTCCGATCCCGATTTCCGGCCACCGTAGGCGCGGACTTGCGGACGGCGTGCAATGGGTAGCACGCTGTCCGATCGTCCGGTAACCGACCGAACCGAGCCCAAGTTGTCGACGGCGCGTTCTGTTCCCGCGCGCCTCAAGGAGCTGTCAGGACACCGAAGAGGCCCAGCCTGCTAGCTGCAGGCAGGCAGGGTCGAAGCCTGCTTGGGTCATGGGTCAGCTTCCGAAAGGAATACCCGGCCCCGGCACGATAGGCAACGAAGGAACGGGGTAGGTTTTAAGTCGGTAAGAGTCTGACACTTCTTCCCGCTCCGCCCAAGGACGGGATTTGTCATTGGATGATTTTACCTACCATAAATAAAAAACGGTAATTTAAAAAACTAAAAAACCCGACTGCTTTTCTGAGCATTCATGAAAAAGCCCTCAAACAAGAAAGAAGTTGTACCCGATTACACTTATCTATAATTATAATATTTTAAATACTGGCAGTCGGGACCCATTCTAGAATTGAGAGCACATACCTATATTACATTGCAGATTACTTCAATCTATTGACTAGACGGCTGACTTTCTAGAATGGGTCCCGACTGCCAGTATTTAAAATATTATATAGATAAGTGTAATCGGGTACAACGTCTTTCTTGTTTTAGGGCTTTTTCATGAATGCTCAGAAAAGCAGTCGGGTTTTTTAGTTTTTTAAATTACCGTTTTTTATTTTTTTAGTTTTATTTTATTAAGATATCACTTTCAAAGTAATTACGAATCTAAAGACACCTCTCAAACTAAAATCCATCGAGCCGTTCAGGTCGCAGAGCGTGCCAAACATTTGAATTTGGCGCAAAAAATCCGCCATTTTGTTTTTTTTTTATTTTGATATACCCAGTGTCACTCTCACAGTAAATACGAATCTAACGACACCTCTCAAGCTAAAATCCATCGAGCCGTTCAGGCTGCAGAGCGTGCCAAACAATTATACATACATACTTACATACATACATACTCTCGAAAAACATAACCCTCCTTCTGGCGCAGTCGGGTAAAAAAAAACACCGCTATTCAGAAAATTGACGTCACACGCCAACGCCATCGAATACTGCACGCAGTTGATCTCTAGGTATAGTCCAGTCTAAGTTTGATAGATGGCGCTATTTCAATATTTTACTTCGGAAAGACTTTAATAATTATAATTTTATTAATTTTAATTTTTTTATTATATGGTATGAACTGATTACGAGACAAAAACCTTAATATTACTACAATTTACGCACAAGTTATTGTTATGTATTAAAGTTACGTGAAGTAATTAACCCTAATTTTACTTCTAGAAAACTTTAAATTCAAATATCTTTTGATAGACTGTACCGATTGCAATGAAACAAAAACTAAATGTTACTTCAAGTGACGCTCAATCCTTGTGTACAAGTTATTGCTTTCGCACATTTTACGTGATTTTTTTTTTTTTTTTGGGTAGGTAAAATCATCCAATGACAAATCCCGCCCTTGGGAGGGGCGGGAAATAGTGTCAGACTTTTACTAACTAAAAACCTACCTTTCCGTTCCTTGCCTTTATCCTGGGGCCTGTGGTGACAGTCTCACATAACCTTTGGCCCCAGTAGGCTTCGGCCCTGCTGGACCCCTACAGTTTGCTGACAACTCCTTGAGGCGCGCGGGAACGGTGCGCGCCGTAGACGACCTGAGCTTGGACCGGTCTGTTACCGGACGGACGGACAGCGAGCTACCCATTGCCCACCGTCCGCGAGCCCGCGCCTACGGTGGCCGGAAATTGGGATCGGAAACCCGGCGGCGGCGGCGGCGTGTGCGCCTTTGCATAAATAACAATTCCCAAAATTTATTGAAGTAATTTAGAGGGCTGGTGCAGTGAATTCAATAAGAAGAATACCCATTCATCGCTTAGCATACAACACTGCTCAACAACAACCACGTTAAATAGAGCTTATTGAGTGATGCCCGAACAAATAAATGGACAAACAAACAGACAAAAATTCTAAAAATGCTGGAAATGGGTTCTATTGGTTGTTCTTTAACATCCTCGCTACTTTTTTTGGATTTTTTTTTTCATGTACAAAAACCACTTTTCTACAGTTTTATTTTATGTAAGTATATAGATTGGTCGGTTAAAATTTAGTGCCAAATCGATATGAAAGAAGACAGACCTCCTTCAAGCATAGCCATGCCACATACACCGCTCATGCACTACAGCTATCGCAGAAAAATTGGGTCTGTAAAACCTATTTAAATAGAATTACGAGGTCAGCTTATCGCAAAAAAAAAATGTCCTATGCAGGCACCTACTTACTTACTGACGATAAAAAATAATTGGAGCAAATGCCCGACTGATCCCGATAAGGAACCATATAACAAATAACCATATCCCCTGACTCAAGTATTTATTGTTATTGAATTTTAGATCGTTACACACGAAAATAGGCTTTTCACAGGCCCAGTAGCTAGCGGTCAGTGTAGGACAGTTACTATCTGACAGCTACTGGATCCGTAAAAACACCGGTCAGTACTGACTCAATTTTGTTTTCACGGACACGTACTAGCTGTCAGACAATAACTTTCTTCATTGATCGCCAGATATTAGGCCTGTGAAAACCAGACTTTAGACCATCCAGAAGTCAGCAACTGTACAGGCCAACGTTGCGTAACGCGGTCGCCCGTGCGGTCCTTTTGCTACGTAATAATACATTAAAGTTCTCCATCGACACGACTACATGCACACCGGTAAAGTTGAACTAGTGATACTGCGAAGGTAATAATCCGGTTTCCGTGAAGAGACCAAAGCCATTCCCAGGGGACACGACACACGCGCGACGATGCCCATCGCGGGCATCTTTTTAAGGCCGTTTCGGCCCTTATATACCCGGGGGAGCTTCTATAATTGCGCTCATAGAAAAAAGTATAAAGAAACAAAGATGAAACATGATGATGGACTAGATATAAAATTTTTGCCCCCCTCCAGGGACTGTGCCCTGTGCTTTGGCACCGCTGCACTGGGGCCGCTCTAGTTACGGCACTGTTTAGCCACGAGTTCCCTTTTACATATGTAAAGGTCAAGGTTGAAAATGAAACACCCAAAATATTAATATAATCATTTATTACATAATTCCTCTCCGAACAATTTATCAAATTCGTCTGGACAGATGTCAAATACTTCTTGTGTACCTAACAAGGAAAAATAGAAACGTCAAGACAAATCTATCAAATTATTAGGAGAGTTGATCATTCACATTCCACATCACTGTCTTCCCTTAAATATTACGTCAAGCTCTCTTTATAGAAACCTTCGTATTCCTTATACGTCTTGCCATCTACGGTCCTGTTGCAAGAGATATATTTCTTCATTTCATTTTCTGACCATAGACTAAGATCCTCACGTAGTAAGTCTACGTTCTTTGTGGTCTTTTGAAGGCTGATAATGTTCTCGTTGAGTCTTTTCTTTATTTTGTCTATAGTTCTCTGTTCCTCTTCTATTTCTGATGAAATACCTGAAAAGATGTTAGGAATTAGATTTTTTGGAATTATACAGATTTATTTTTGCAACATGCTACTTAGTTATAAATGATTTAAAGAGATGCCATTCGCTTATTTAGACATATCATGTATACGAAAAACCTCCTCCCACTCTCTTACACATACAGACACACCATCACATACACACACGCCCAAACATATACAATTGATCATATTTTCCATCTTACTTATTTTTTTACTTTTTTCTTATTCATCTAGTTGTATATTTATAATGTAAGGGAAGAGAGCCTTCAACTACAGGCATTTCTATGGCTAAGTGGAGACTCCTCGACATGCAATGTATGCCAAAATGATGTTATTATGTAATAAAATTATGTATTTATTTTCATCAGTTATTTAATTAGGATATCATCATTTTCTTTCTTTTGTCTCTTGGGTATGGCACAACACTCTCATTCTCTCCTGTCAATCGTCACGCTATTACTAACTCCCTTTTTTTCATATCGCTACTCACAAAATCCATCTTTTCTTCGGCCAGCTTTTCCCTCTCCATGGAATTAGGATAAAAAAAGGGTAATTTGAGGTTCAAGCGACAAATTGTTAAAATTAAAATGAATTTTTAGTGGCTACCTTCGGAGTAATTTGAAATAGATAAGGAAAACAGATGTGCAGGTAGTTTTTTTTTTAGTAAGTCTGAGATAAGGATGCGACGGAAGTAGTTGTTTTGGAGCCGAATTTGGAAGAGCGGAGTTTTTAAATATGGTTTGTCGGAATCCGAACACTCAAATGAAAAAGCATAAACGAAGAGGGCACTCTTATGAGTTGGTCTTCATGCCAAAACCAAACCACATGTGGGAGTTTCCTCGTGCACTAGTTTATTAAGAGCCTATTCACTCTAGCCTTGAAGACACCTAAAGTATATTCGAACGGGAAGACCGCAGCAGGCAGATTGTTCTAGTCCCTCAATGTACGCGGGTATGTGTTTATTACATATACAATCACTTCTGTGGCGTTGAAAGGTTCATAATTCTCCCACTATATGTATACTTAAACTTTTTGGTTTTACAGATTTAAAAGTAACACAAAAATACTCTTTGCTACATTAGTATTAAGGTCTCTTAATCACTCATTGGTCTGGAAGAAACGTTAAGTTTGAGTTATCACTGTTGGACATAAGTCCTCAAGTGTCGCCACAAAGAATGGTCCTGAGCGTCTCGCTTCCATCGGATTCCTGCAACCCGGTCGCCACTCCAGAACCTTTCAGACCCAGTGGCCATTTGTTCTACGAGCAATGTGCCTACCCACTGCCACTTAAGTTTGGCGATTTTTCGGGCTATATTGGTAACCTTGGTTCTCCTGCGGATATCTTCATTCGTTGTTCGATCACGCAAGGAAACTCCGAGCATAACCCTTTCGGTTGCTCTTTGATTGACGTTAAGCCTTTTAATGGGGCCCAATGAAAGCGAACCATGATTAACATATATGAAAGGTGAAATACATCAAAATAAACCATACCTATGTCCGCATCTTCTTTCCGACTACTCTCAAGCGTCTTCAACTGCCCCTCCATCCATTCCTTCTTCTCCACCAGCTGTATGAGTCGCAGCAGGTTGCGCGACAGACTGACGGACGGACAGACGAGGGAACAAGTGACGTCTTCGCGTTGCCAGCTTGAGTGGAGGCGGTCGATTGAGGATTGTAGGGTTTCGAATATCCAGATTTTTTCACCGCTAAAGAAAGAAGATAGAATAATATAAATAGAGATATATGTTCATCACATGATCACATACTTATATCAGGTTTTTTTTTTTTTTTTTTAACGTAGGTAAAATCATCCAATGACAAATCCCGCCCTTGGGTGGGGCGGGAGATAGTGTCAGACTTTTACTGACTAAAAACCTACCTTTCCATTCCTTGCCTTTATCCTGGGGCCTTTGGTGACAGTCTCACATAACCTTTGGCCCCAGTAGGCTTCGGCCCTGCTGGACCCCTACAGTTTGCTGACAACTCCTTGAGGCGCGCGGGAACGGTGCGCGCCGTAGACCACCTGAGCTCGGACCGGTCTGTTACCGGACGGACGGACAGCGAGCTACCCATTGCCCACCGTCCGCGAGCCCGCGCCTACGGTGGCCGGAAATTGGGATCGGAAACCCGGCGGCGGCGGCGGCGTGTGCGCCTTTGCCTAATGCGGTCGGCCTCCTCCTTTACTAGCATTACTGCTTCGCAAAAGGAGGCGACCGCCTGCCACTCCTCCTCGCTCCGGAGCATGGCTTGAACCAAGCCCCGGCGCGAGAGATCGCCGCCGATCGCCCCCACGAGGACACGGCGATGCTCTTCCCAAGCGGGGCACACCTCGACTGTGTGCTCCACCGTGTCCACCGGGCGGTCCGCACAGTGGCGACACCCGGGCGTCGTCTTCGCACGAATCTTGTACAGGTACGGACCGAACTTGCCGTGTTCGGTCAGCACCTGCGCCAAACGGAAGGTGACGACGCCGTGGGGCCTTTCCAGCCACGCCTCAAAGAGGGGCCTTACCGCCTCGATCGTGGCGTGCCCAGCACGAGGTTGCGACAGTCGCTCTCGCCATTTCATACTTATATCAGGTGGCTTGTGTCCGCAACTCCACGTCCAGAGGTGTGCTTGGGCGGAGCAACGCCACTGGTCCTGGTTCAGTCATGACTTGAACGAGTGCCGCCGGTAGGGTGCCGCAGGGACCATGGTCCGGAGCGAGTGAGGGGGGGGAAAGGCTGTCATTAGCTATCGAAGGCACGGTTGAGCGGACGATGAGCAATGAGTAGCTCACCGTCCAGGACAAGCCCATGTCGTAGACGGCGCGTAGTGTTCCACGTGCGCTTTAAATACAGCAAAACCGTAGGGGCCCAGCAGGATCAATGCCTGCTAGAACTACGAGGAATTTCTGAAAAAGAAGCCCATGGTAACCTAGAAATGCCTGGAAATGGTAAGTTTTGGACACAGCTGTAGTTTTAAACAGTAAAAGTGTGACACGCCCACCCGCTCCTTCCTAGAGTAAATAAACCTCGTTTATTTCTAAATTATGACAGAAGTCACATATACAGATTTATGCACACAGATAAGCCGCGTCGCGGTCACGTCGCGTCACCGCCATGTCACCGTCACGTCGCCGACAGACGCATCACGTTCGTAGCGAGACTAACTTGCGGGACCAATTTCCTTCGACTATGCAGACAGCAGACCACGAGTTTTTAACGTTGCTAGCCACAGACTGACAGATAACATCATAAGTCACGTCACCGTCAAGTATTAATCTTAATGGAAAATAATATGATGGCGTCATAATTTGTCGTGGCCACCGATGTACACCTAAGATGCAATGATACTGTGATGTCGGAAAGAGAAGAGGTTGAAGTGTTATATGTATGGGTCCGACGATATATGACAAAATACCCGATGGCATAAAAAAATGAGGCTATTCCACTTTAAAAAAAAATATTGAAATATTAATGACTAAATCTTATCAATCAATTAACAAATTTTTGATCGATAATAATACACCGTTAGAATTTGGTCGTTTTAATCCCGCGGAGGGTCGATTAAATGTAAAGATAAAAATGAAAAATAAAGTACCTTTTTTTTAATTCAAATTAATTTACGCATGTACGAAATTGATTTCTTTAAGTAAACGTCAGCTGATCGAGGCCAATTAACTGAAGGTAGTTTGTACGCAACGACCGTCAGCTCCCTACAAGGTCATTGACTCGTTTACTTAAAGAAATTAATTTCGTATATGCGTAGGTATATTAATTCGAGTTTTAGGAAAAAAAAGTACTTTATTTTTTAATTTTATCTTTATAAATCGACTGTGTTTCATGTCCCGAATCGACCCTCCGCGGGATTAAAACGACTAAAATTTAACGGTGTATAAATTGGAATGTGTCAGTTTTGAGCACATTATTATCTAATGTAACAATGTTTTGCATGCCTTAGTTAAGGTAGTTAGTATGCATCATCAAACTTGACAAACAGCTGTAACCTGTACCTACTTTCTGTGCAAATAAAGATTTTATTCTATTCTAAAGAGGTTGCATGCGGTTTGCTTGTTAGTTAACGGACTGGCTTGACAGATGTTTTGAAGGCCGTGGGCAGTAAAAAAAATAGTTTGTTGTTTCGGCAGTCTGGGTCTGCTTGTGGTCCTTGAAGTTTAATAAAGTGATCAATATATCGGTGTCTCCTAGTACTGAAGTCGTTTTATTTCATACAAGGATCCCGGAACCGAGACCTGCCAGAGCGAAGTCTCGTCAATACAAAGATGGCCATCGCCAAAGTATGCAACCGTCATTGCAGTCTCAATACGCTTACCTATCCAACACCAATTTTCTGTTCTTCTCCAATTTGAATTTCTTCAAGTAAATCTTGAGCTCATCAACGAACGTTGGATTAGCATTTTCTGAAAAAGAAATATGATGTTAGGTCCCTGGATGAAAATAAAATAAGTGCAGCCACTAGGCTTGAGCTACCATCTGTCAGTCAGCACTCACACTTTCCTATGCTTCTATCCTTTTGTATCACTTGAAAATTGACTTGATACACGAGAATACGATCGCACGCAGCGGAATCGACAAGGCAACACGCTCCCGTTCTAGTAAATGACGGTTCTAAGTGACAGAAAAGGATAGAAGCATAGAATATTGCGATTCAATGCGGCCAGATGTAGCTCAACCAGTGGCGTAGATAGGTAATCAACAGTCCTGGGCAACGAAAATCTGGGGCCCCTTTTTTACCTGGGAAATCTTCAAATAACTTCGCTTGCTCTGGGTGGAGCGTAAGGGAGTCTCAAACTCTTTCTGATTAAAACTAGTTGCCATGATTAAAGTCGTGCTGCAATATATTTTATATAGATTTCGAAGATGATAGAATTTTTCGTTAGTTCATTAAGGGGTTTGTAAATATAATTTTTGGGGGTGTCTAACTTACATAATTTTGAACGAATTCAAAAACACATTCTATTTGCGACTTTGTATTAGTATCTTAAGATTCAGTTTCTTGTCAATTCACAGCAGTACCCTTACCTTACCAGCCATCTGTAATCGCCCATACTTACCACCAAAGAATTATCATCTGAAAGAAACATTATCCTCCTTACCTGCAGCATCATAGGAACAGTTCTCCGAGGTGTCCAAGTCCATACTCAAGTTGACATTGTTCCGGTGCCTTTCTCTCCTCTCCTCGTAAAACCGGCGGAGAGTTGACACTGATTCTTGCGGGAGGGACTTTTGACCTGCAGAACGGATTGAGTGGTAATTCATCCATACTAATATTATGTGAAAGTAACTCTGTCTATCTGTATGTCTATCTGTCGGTTACGCTTTACGGTTATTACTGAACCGACTTTGCTAAAATTTGGCACGGTGGAAGCTTGAACTCCAAGGATGGACATAGGCTACTTTTTATCGGTTTTTATCGGTTTCGACTTCGCGTCTGTAATAACCAATATTCACGCAGACATAGCCGCTGGCAGAAGCAAGTTTCAATATATTTTAGAAGTGAAAACTTCTTTAGGTACCGATTGACTCGTCACGCTCGGCTATGTAACACTCGTTCGGGTAAAGTCGGCTCGAGTCGGTCGATCTTGCTTCGCTCTTATATTAACTTCGCCACGATGAAGTTTTCTTAGTTTTCATTTCTGTTGTGTGGTCTTATGCTCACGCCCTTTTTTTCTCATTGTTGATTACAAATATTAGGTATATTTTGAAAAACTATACAAGGACAAATTAAATAAATAAGTGAAACGTCGCTGACGTGATGTTGGATAATGTAATAAAATGATACAAAAAAGTAATTAATCTTTTAATATGAAATAGGTAACTTGTTGCTTGAAATTAAAAGTTTAGAAAACCCCAGCCCTGATACGTAGAAACTTTAACAGGCTGCTGAATGTAAAATGTAAGAGCCAGTGAAGCGAGTTCTTAACTCGAAAATTTGAAAATTCAAACGAAAATATGAGTTACTTTGCCTATTTCTGAAAAATAATAGCCATCAAGTAACAAGGCACCGTAGGATGCAAGTGTAAGTCCAATTGTGAGTTAAGCTCGCCAGTAAATCAGTTGCCCTATTTTTATTATTTATAAAAGTTGTACTTATACATAAAGAATATAAATATATAGTAAGTCGTACCTCCAAACCGGTCGCTCTCCGTGTACGCGGCATCACTATGGAAGCTCCCAAACACAGTGATGAGACACTCCCGCACGGTCTGTATTTTGCGCTCAGTTATAGCGAGCGACGATATCAAGCGCCTTAGTTCTTCGTGTTTGCTTTCCTGTAATAAAAACTCTTACAATAATCTAACCCAAATGGGTCCGTGTTATAATGTATAACTTTGGTTTTTTATAAGGTCTTTAAGTGGGTTTGAACGCCCCTGCTTTAAAAGATATTTAATTTGTGACCCTAGTGAAAAGGGATATAAGTCCAAAAATTTAACTTTACAGGAGATGCAAAAATATTCCGCGCACTTCAAATTCGTGTTTGACCTCGTGTGACATTTAAACCGCTACCCGAAGCCGCTACCTAATGAAATACAGTGACAACGATGCGGAGGAGTTTTATGACTCCATATTAAGCTAGGAGTATATAGCCTTTAGTGTATATATTATATATAGTTTTAATTAGTTGTTTTTATTTTTCTTGTTTTAATACTTTATCGAAATAAATAATTACATCGTGTAAAAATGAGTAAAGAACAATCCATGAAATAGTTGTAATGTCTTTTTTATAGGTAAACGATTTAATTATGCTCTTTATTATATATATTTTTTTTTTTACAGTTAATAGTTTTTAAGATAGCGAAGCGACTTATACTAACCAAAAAATGAATTCCTTGAGGATATAAAATTAGTCATACCCCTTCTTCCATATGTTAAATATTAATTCACAAAAGTAAATTCATATTTAACTGATACGCATTTGGAATTCGTTTTTAGGATACAAGTAACGTAAAAAAAATTGTTTTTTTCCTTTTATTTTGGTGAAAACGGATTTATGTCTAGTAATATCATTACTTCCTAAACCATTTTTAAGGACCAATTGTTATTGTACCAAATAAACACCAACCAAATTAAAACGTGTTTTTTTATTCTAATTGACATTTTAGAATAAAAAACACAAAATAAAAAATCAGTTTAAAAGAAGACAAAAGTACTTGAATCCGACTTTGTAGTTTTTTTTATGCCAGTTAGACCTTTTTACACAAACCAATTTCTTTATTTTTAGAAATAGCTTAGATCTGTTTTTATCTAACGGTAGAGCAATTTTTTCTGATCACTTTGGTATACCTACTTAACTCATTTTTGAGAAAATTGAACTTATACCCTTTTTCAATAGGGTCGCAGATATTAGGGCCTGCGTCCTTTGGAGGTGATTTTCATGAGTGGTGTATGCGTTTAAGCAAATTTTTGGACGACTTTATCTATGCTATTTTAACCCTATAATCACTTGCGAATTGGTCTGATGTTTTCGTGTCCTATTTGCCAAGCAAACTTTCGTGTTCCATTCGCGTGTTTGCGACTGGCTACTCCATCTCGTTTAGCTCTTCAATCCCCATAGGTGACAGAAGAGCTGACAAGATGGAGTATTTGGTCGTGGTTGTGCGACTCTCGCGGAATAAGCGCGAGAGTGCTTGCCGGATATTATTATTATGAGCCCGTTGTGTCCCACTGCAGGGCAAAGGCCTCCCTTCCGTTATTCTACTCTTTTCTGTCCTTAGCCACCGGATATATCTGACATATAACCTATTGTAATACTCACGATAGCCTTGTCAATAACTGCGATCTGCTTAGCAGCCTGTCTATTACCCGCACTGCCCCCGGGTGCTTCAAACACGCCACTCCGTGACGTCATCTCGTCATGCAGTGCTCGTAGCGCGTGAAGGCGTGCTTCTGCGCCGGCACGCTCACAGCGGACCACCAGGAGCTCGCATGATGGGCCTGAGATGTAGTCCTGGTGAAGAAAATGTGAACTTTTAACTAGTGGCGTAGTAAAGTAAACAAACACTGTAGGTCAAAAAAAAATTTTGGGCCCATTTTTTGCTTGGGAAAAAAGAAACGGTGTTAAATAATGTTTCTTATTTGAACAATACCGAGAAACACCGACTTCCGAAATTAAAGTTATTTTAATCCTTTTAGTGTTTCTTTTTTTAATGAAGTCGGTTATTTTTTTTTTGTAAAAAGTTTTTTACCTTTACAAATCGATAGTGTTTCATGAACCGGATCGACCCTCCACAGGATTAAAAGCGATCAAAATTTTGTCGTGTATAAACAAAAATTATTCTTTACCTCTATTTAATGTATTTGTCAAATTACAACCATTACATAAAGTATTAGTTCCACAATAATTCTATTCTATTTTTTTTTTCTTATTTTTATTACTTGTCTAGACAGATAGATACCTACAGACATGTTTATGAAACAGTAAATAAATATATTTTGACCTTGATAAAATGAAGCGTTCAGTAGGTACCTAACTTTTTTTAGAGTTATATCCAGAAGGCGGCAAATAACTTGACTCGAGATTTTGTATAACTTGAGGCGATGGAAGCTCCCGCCACCCATAATTCCATACATTTCGACTTGCTCGAGTTCCCCTACCACGAAACGGCTTATGAAAAAAAGTCAGACTTTTACTGACTAACAGCTGTTTTTTTAGATGCCTTTTGCGTTCCAGGATCTCTTTTAAACAATTACACAGCCCTGGCAATATTTATATCTACATACTGTATCTATGTTGCTCTACACCGTTAAATTTTGGTCGTTTTAATCCCGTGGAGGGTCGATTTGGTGCACGAAATACTATCGATTTGTAAAGAGAAAATTAAAAAATAAAGTACTTTTTTTTTAAACTCGAATTAATTTGCGCATTTACGAAATTAATTTCTTTAAGTAAATATATCTTTATATATATATATATATATATAAACGTCAGCTGAGCGAGGTCAATGAAATGAAATGATGTAGGTAGTTACTACGCAACGACCAACAACTACCTACAAGGTCATTGACTCGTTTACTTAAAGAAATTAATTTCGTACATGCGTATATTAATACCAGTTTTTAAAAAAAAGTACTTTATTTTTTAATTTTTTCTTTACTAATCGATAGTATTTCATGTACCGGATCAACCTTCCACGGGATTAAAACGATCAAAATTTAACGGTGTTTATAGGTTCAATAAAGTTGCGTACAAAGGAAAAACGGAACCCCTATAGAATCACTTCATTGTCTGTCTGTCAAGACCCTTTATCACAATAACGCGTGAAATAAAAAAAGAAATATATATTCAGATCTGCGGTTCCTTGAAGCTGTGAAAATATCCAACTTCACAAGTTAACGAAAAAAAAAATATGGCCGTTTATGTCGTAAAAAAACGTACATATATTTCTACACTCTCAAGGGAATTAAAATTTATAGGGCACTTCCCGTTGACCCAGAATCTTGAAATTTGACATAAAGAATGTTTTATAGCACAGGTATATATGAATAAATCCAAAAACAGTGAATTTGTTGATACGTCACAAAAAAAAGCTTTAGGTTTTTTTTCTTTGAAATATTATAGATAGGTTACCATTTACTGTATTTATTTTTAATAATTTATGTAAACTGTATGATTTTAAAATTGAAAGATCACGAAACGAACACAACTTAAAACCTGCGCCCAGTTATTTGTCAGCTATTATTATAGAGAAGGTGGGGCGTAACGGTGACGCGGGGCATGACGGCGCCTTCGTAACCAGACACGTTCATAATGTCCCGTATTCAATAACAGAGCGCCGCCATTTTGTATCAATGTTTAAGACAG
Organism: Leucania comma; assembly: GCA_958295575.1. Classification (NCBI taxonomy): domain Eukaryota; kingdom Metazoa; phylum Arthropoda; class Insecta; order Lepidoptera; family Noctuidae; genus Leucania; species Leucania comma. The sequence continues at coordinate 11,405,397 of OY282485.1, forward strand.
TGCGATTTGTGACACAAGAGTGAGTGCACGCATCTGTTTTTAGCAGCAAAAAATATTTTTTCCTCAGGGTTTTATGTTTATTTTGAAATTTCAAAGTGTAAATATTGTTTTTTGTATACCTGAGTGTTGTCTATTTATATGTATATTGTTTTAGTACTTACATAATCTTGCGTTTTTGGTGTTTGAGTTTTTAATGCTTGTAAATAGTGTCAACATTCTTTGTTTTGTACAAAATTGTTATCTGTAGATACTATTGGCTCGCCAACCCGCACATTGCCGTTCATGTCAACTATTATAATTTTTTAGGTATTAAATAAAAATGGTGCGGAATTATATAAGAAAAACTACAAGAGGGAGTTGGTCCGTCGTAAAAATGAGAGAAGCCATTGATGCTGTTTTAAGTCAAACAATGGGAAGTAGAAAGGCATCAAAACTTTATGGCGTTCCACAGAGCACGTTGGCACGTCGCGTGAAGGAAATGAGGAAATATGAATCTATTATTCCTCAGGTAAGTACTTTCAAACCTTTTAAGTACTTCATATTACCCCTACCCCGAGGTATAATGGGTTTCTCATAATCTAATTTAAGACAAAAGCGCCACGGGACCCCACCAAATTGAATTTATGTTACGTTTATTTCGTGCTGATCAGAAATAGACTGTTTATTAAAATGTTTTTTTTGCCATAAACAACTGTTTTAAGTCAGAGTTGGTCAACCTGGGGTCTCTGCGGGTCCGCGAACGTGTAAATAAGAGTTCCGTGGAAATTCATTTACATATAAAAACAATATTAAGCAGTAAGGTTGTGGAACTCACTTCCGCCTAGCATTCGAGATTTGAAATCAATCTCACTCTTTAAAAAAAGAGTAAAAGAGCACTACCTCTCCTCTCAACCATGATAGTTATATATATTGTATATATATTTATGTTATGTTTATGTATAGTCATATAAGTATTTTATTTTATATTTAACTACATATTATGTATTATTTGATAGCTTAGATTAAGATTTCACACTTTCTTCTTCTCTTGTTTCCTACACACTATTGTCTACATTTCTTATAATTTCACCTTTAGCAGGTCTGCTAGAAGAAATTTCTTTAGAAATAAGCAGTACCATTGTACTATTATTTATTATGTGTTGTCTTTTTTTGTTATATTGTGTGTACATAAATTGTGAAATAAATAAATAATATTTTCTTGTACTTTTTCAATGGAAATCTTAATATTTCTGGATTTTTATTTAAAGTCGTCTGTTGCTATGATAGTTAACCTACTTAAGGATCCACCGGGAAAGGCTGGTCTAACTTAAAATTATTTTCAAATAATCTCATGAAATAGTCATACAATTGGTTAATTTTAACTTAGAGATATTTTTAATAAGTTAATCGCATTTAACCAGTATCTCCCTTGATGGTAAGCGATCATGTGTATTGCTTACCTAGAAATAACCTATCACTTTTGACTTAAAAAATCATTGACTATTAATGATCTAGAAAGATAAATTTATCACTCGCGTGGATAACGGCCTTTTCCCTCTCGCTGAGAGGAGATCTCGGTCCCACCAGTGGGAACATTATAAGGCGGCTATGTAATGTTATATTGTACCATCAAAAACACTTCCACCTGACCACCGCTAAGTTCATTTTTGCTTGCACTCGAAACGAAAACTTCAAAGCAAGGGGGTTTGACGCCGGCCGCAGAATTCAAGAGATTTTTTTTAAGTGATCAGGCAGCAATGACCGCGATAGTGCCTACACATTTTAATTTTCCAGTCGTTGGAAAAAGTAAAGAAAAAAATGTATTTTGTGTACTTCAGAGATACTGAATGCCTTAAAATCAGTTTCTTGCTCTGGTCTAATGTAACTTGAGGTCAGAGCGATTTTTCGTTTCTCCTTCCATTCTCCCCGCTATTTAAGCCATACGTACTGAATATTACATTGTTTTTAGGTCACATCTATTAAAACAGAAGAGACAGGATCTGAAGAAGAACGGCATGAAGAGACAGTTGAAGCATATACTTCCAATCCACCGCCTCCAAAACTAAGAAAAATACAAACAATAGCTAAACAAACTGAAGCACAAGACAATACAAGTCATTCGTTCCCATCTCATTCAGTGAATGAACCATTAGAACAAACATGTTCATTCATAACTCATTCAGTAGATGTGCCATCGCCTTCCACGACTTCATTGAACCCAACAGCGCTATACTGGAGTCATAAATTGGAAAGTTTAGAACCCACACAAAGGCTGTTCGCGGAAAAATACATTAATGAAATTTTGTTAGAAGCTCAACTTGGAAATTTAGATAGGAACTCTGTTATTATTAATGGTTGTGATCAAATTGTAAAATCTTCATCAACTATTGATTCAGATTGCATTCCTACGACATCTTCGAATAATTAATAACAATTGGGTATAGTATGCGGCAAATAAGTTGTACCATTTGCTATATAAATCGGTTACTGCGCATTCAAAGTCGACCGTCATGATGTTCAACTTATGTGACGATTATAATCGATTTTCGGGTCTCAATCGAAGTGACTGGCTGCACATAATCATGGCAATGATTCAACTTATTTGCCGCGTAGGTACTATATTTGCTTATGGTTATTTTTGTATAATAAAACAACAAATAGCATTAAAAATATTTTTTTTTTTCTGAAAATAGCATCAAAAAGTGGTTATCAAGCAACAATTAGCATTTCAACTATTGGTTTGAGGAAGTGTGGGGGCCTAGTGGGAATATCTCGCTATCCCTTTTGAGCATACGTAAACTAACGGCGGTGACGTCACATTTCAGTATGCATCCTTATACTGTTATTTGACAGTTATCCCTTCCATCAGATTTAAAAGGTTTCTAACTTGATTAATATTGAACGAATTTGAAAATTTCTTTCTATTTGCAATCCCGTTGATCCCTGAATTAAGGATGAAACCTACGGGCAAAGTTCTCGCTAAATGACGCTGAACTCAATTTTTTTTTAGTTTATAGAAGGATTAATAAGTCATGAAAATGGTATTTGTTAAAATCAGATATTTCACTATTATAGAACTTGGTGAAATTAATGCCTCAAAGTGAACCTAATTTTGATTGTTCATGTCTCTAACTATAGTAATCAAGTGGAATGTCCTATTTTAGCGTAGTTTTGACCATTGAGGTCTTCATGGCAAAGTTTAACTGGTTTTCAACTAATGTAGTTTATACAACACGTAATTCAAAAATTGAGGGTAAAAACAGAAAGTTTAAGGCTGTTATACATATAACTTTGTGATTGAATGATAAGAATAAATATTTTGATATAATTGGGGACTTTTTTTGTAATACTAATTATTTTGTTTGGAAGCTACCAGAAGTGGACTTGAGCGGGTCACCCCATCCCAGAAACCGTAGGCACGCTGTCCGATCGTCCGGTAACCGACCGGACCGAGCCCAAGTCGTCGACGGCGCGTACTATTCCCGCGCGCCTCAGGGAGCTGTCAGCAAACCGTAGAGACCCAGCCTGCTAGCTGCAGGCAGGCAGGGTCGAAGCCTGCTGGGATCAAGGGCCGTTTTCTGAGATGAAGGCTCGGCCCGGGCATGATAGGCAACGAAGGAACGGGGTAGGTGTTTTAGTCAGTAAGAGTCCCAAGGGCGGGATTTGTCATTGGATGATTTTACCTACCAAAAAAAAAACGGCATCCCAGAAAAAGGTGGCAAGACGACCTGCACGCGTAGTGTGAGGGCTTGCATTGAATTCTTGGAAGGGCTTCGTGAAGCCTTTGCCCAGCATTGGGATAGTATAGGAACAAAACAAAAAAACATATTTAATAAACTTTTAATCATGTTTACTTACTATCTGCTCTTAGCGTCTTCACCCGCATGAAAGTAGAAAATTATACAAAGGGAAAAGAAAAAAAAAATGGAGTAAAGTAAGACAGAGAGAGAGTGGGATAAAGAGTATCCTGACTGGCCTGTTGGTCTAGTGGTTAGTGGCCTTGACTGCTATGCCAGAGGTCGTGGGTTCGATTCCCACCCAGGACAAATGTTTGTGTGATGAGCACGATCATTTGTTCTGTGTTTGGGTGTAATTTATTTATAATATGTATGTATTTAGAAATACATAAGTATTTATTATCAGTTGTCTAGTACCCCTAACACAAGCTCTGCTTAGCTTGGGACTAGACGGCGTTGTGTGATAGTTGTGGAATATTATTATTATTATTATATCCTATGTGCTATTCCAGGACATGGTCTACACGTGTACCAAATTTCATCCAAATCCATTGTGCCATGATAAAACCTATTTATAATATTAATTTATTTGACTGGCCTGTTGGTCTAGTGGTTATGCCGGAGGTCGTGGGTTCGACTCCCACCCAAGACAAATGTTTTTGTGATGAGCATGTGTATGTATTTATGTATTTATAAATATATAAGTATGTTTATCAGTTGTCTAGTACTCATAACACAAGCTCTGCTTAGTTTAGGACTATTTATTTATTTCTTTATTGCACACCTTAACTTATTATTAGGACATACATTTATAAAGAAAATAAGTGTACAATAGGCGTTCTTATTGCACAGGGCAATTTCTACCAGACAACCTTTGGATGGACTGGAAGAAAGGAAAAGATTAGGGGTTGTCAGTGTACAACAACATAAATAATGGAAATATTTATATAAATCATACATAAATAAATTATCAAATAATAAACTAATAAATATTACCATATACAAAAGAGAAAGGAGAAGATAAATTAAAGTGATAGGTAGTGCTCTTTCAACAGACTAGACAACATTTTTTTTGAACGCTGGCAGCGTTTGGGCACGCCTCACTTCCATGGATAATGCATTCCACAAACGAGCTGCTTGTACCGTGAAAGATTTATCGAAGAACGAAGTGGAATGCATATGAAAACTAAGTTTCAGATTCTCCGACGACCTCAAAGACCTAGAATGTGTGTCACAGAGGAACTGAAAGTGTTCTTTGAGATAAAAAGGAGTCAAAGGATTAAAGAGCACATTGTAAAGCAACGAAAGTATATGAGCATTCCGGCGAAAGCGAATAGGAAGCCATTTGAGCTGAGTACGAAATTCAGAAACGTGGTCATATTTGCGCAAGCCAAATATAAACCTGATACAAAGATTTTGAAGTCGCTCAAGCTTATCCAATTGGTCTTGGTTAAAATCAAGATAGCTGGCATCAGCATAGTCCAAGATTGACTAGACTAGACGGTGTTCTGTGATAAAGGCTAAAAAAAAACTTTAAGTTTATATATATTTATATTTATATATATTTATAGTTTGTGTATTGTATTTGTATGTCAATATAATTATATTGACATACAAATACAATACACAAAGCCGTACCTATCCGAGTGCTGCTACGACTAGCTCTTAACATTTTCGATGAGAGTAACCTACTAGGTTGTATAATAATCGTAAAATCTAAGTACGCTAAGGCCTACGTAACTGTCTCTCTATTTACGCGTAGCTTCATAGGCAGCGTCGAGCAGCGGCTAGCTGACTAAAGGCCTTAGGGAAAAAAAACTGGGGCCCCTTATTTTTACGTGAGAAATCTTCAAATAACGTCTCCTGCTCTAGGAGGAAAACAAAAGAGAAATTTGGACCAATCACATGGCTACCGACGGTCTAAAAGGTACATTATTATAGAAAATAACTCTATAATGTCTGCCTCTCAAAGTAAATACAAGAATTAGGATTTAACCAACAGGTTCGGCGTTCCCGAAAGGATCTATCGACGTGCTGAAAAGAGTACAAGAAGACATATGACTCAGTGCCTCATACATGGCTTATAAGGGTGCTAGAATTGTATAAAATAGCTGCAATTTTACTCACCTTCCTGGTATCCATGCATGTGCGCAAAAATGGTAGGTAGGAACGCCTGGGGCGTTCTTTCCCGCCGGATCTCAAATCTCCCGAAACAAACGTGTTCGGTGAGGACCAGCTTCAGACAGAAGCTGAGGACGCCGTGCCGACTTTCTTAAAATTGTGTTGGCTATGGGATTTGGTTCACGTGGAATCTTGGAGAAGTGCTGGCCTGATGCTGTGTAAGCCAGCGTACATGACCTACCACAGCGCCCGGGCCGCTCCTTAAATGACTACCACTCCACCGCACAGCAGATTCTGAACTAATTGTGTTCCATTGGTGTAATTGCTGTAGGGCATTCCGATGTGAGTATAAACAAATAAATAAATTAAGAAGTTCTTTCCTCAAAGAGCGGACTAATCGCCGCGATTGTGGCGCCAGTGTTGGGTTTTTTTTTTTTTGGGTGCAAAAGTCGCTAGCTTCATCACGCAATGCCATTCCATCGGAGCTGTATCCGCAGTAGCTAGCGTTGCACACCCACTAACTAGTCCAACGTAAGTGCGAGGACCTCGAGCATATCCCACGGTAGAAAACCGGCAAAAAGGTACAGTACGCGGCCAAAAGTTAAACCATTTGCTATGAAAACGTTGCGAAAATCGATTATAACCCTCGTCACACAAGTTGAACTATCATGACGATCGACCTCGAATGCGCAGTAACCGATTTTCGGATCTCAATCGAAGTGGGGGACTGCGCGTAAGCATAGCAAATGGTGATATTTATTTGCCGCGTAGTATTTAACTCTGCCCAACTCTGCGAGGAATACGGCAGGCCTAGCCTGGCCAAGTTACGACAGTTTCGTTTCGATTCTCTTGCGTCGAACGCCTCCAGTTGGCCACGCTTCTAATTCCCTTGTTTTGATGTCATCTCAACGCTCAGTCACGTGGTTTGAACAAAGGAATCGGAGGCGTTGCCAACTCGAGGCGTTCGACGCAAGGGAAACGAAAGGGTCATAACTTGGCTAGGGGCAGGTGGCGTGAAGTTTATGTAGTACGTACGTTTAGCTGCAAGACGGCGGCCGCCAGCCTCTTCTGCGTGTGCGTGGCGTGCAGCTTGCTCTTGAGCGCGTTGAGAGCCAGCGAGCAGTGCAGCGACGCCGTGTGCGACAGTACCCATTGAGGAGTTATCCTGCGGAAATCATGTTTATGTGAGCAGATCAAGTTTATTATCTTTAAATTATAATTATCTTGCAAATAGAATTTTTGAAAATCGAAAAATTTTTCGACAGTTTAAACTAGATGAGGCCGGTGTTTCCTAGCTGACTACCCTGAGAAAAACACCGAAACAAACTCAGAGGTCAAAGACACTTTTAAAATCAAATAATATGAGAACCATGCAGATTAGTGTGTGAGATGGTCTTTTGAGGTGGAACCATGTAGTTTTGAGTGGACCTGTCCAGTTTAAGCATTTGTCAGTGTTTATGTAGCTCAACTCATTGTTGAGTATTTCTCAAAAGACATGTACATCTTTGAAAAAAAAAGTGTGCTTTGAAACAGTTCAAAAGTTTTATATTTATAAATCATCACACAAAAAAAACACACACTCAATTTTGTAGGATGAATATTAATCTTTAAGATAACGAAGAATTATAGCTATAATCATACTTATTATCAAATATTTCGATATTTTAAAAATAGCTTTTTTTACCTTTCATACAAAAACCTGTTTGCCACTCTACCTTTTTCATGTGTTTTTGTTTCATAAAATGCGATACGTAACTAAATTATTGTAAATTTCTTTGTATCATCGTTCTACAGTAATCGCAGTTTCTGTATCAAATTGATTTTCTATGGGGTGTCATAGTGAATTGGCAATTTAAAGCAAAAAAACAAAATGAGTCGCTCTCATTTACTATTTAGTTATTACTCTTTAGTTACGATTTATTTCTACTTTCCCATGATTTCTGAACGATTCCGTAATTTTTTTACACGGACAACACTAGCTTCACTCTGATTGGCTATTGGTTTGACGTCTACGCCATTACATCTATCGTGAAAATCAGTGAGAACGTGTGTGTTTTGTGGGGTTACTTTTTCGAGACAGGAAGTAAAATCAGCGATTTTTCATAGAACGGTAAGTCTTCATTTACCCATTTTTTGTAATACGTGTTGTACGAATATTTAATAAGCTTTTATATTTGCTGTAACAGCTTTTATCAATAAATATATTTTTTCTGACCTCAATTTGTCTAATATTTCGTAACGTTTTTTACGAATTTCGTTACGTAACGAAAAAGTACAACATAAAGCTGAGTGTATACTGTTATAACCTGACTAAGCATAGTAATATTCACTACTTAATTTATGAAAAAAAAATATATAGAGCGTCAATAACTAAAGGATTGGATATTATCTGCTATATAGAAGTGCCACCAGCAAAAAATAATGAAATAATTTAAATTACGTTTTTATGTGATTTAACAACTTTTTACCCCTGATATTACTTACATGAAGTTCTATTGAGAACTTCCTCCTTTTCGTCGGTTAAAAAACCTCGCGGCTTTGTTTCAATTCGCTTGAGAATAGAATTATACCGATTGTTACAAATACTTAACTCTTGCTAATGACACTTCTGTAGAGATGCCCACTATACTTGTTGGTTTGACTTATCAAATTGGTTATTACTTACAACTGCTTATATACAACTGCATTACTTCTTTTGTTTGGAAATCCGTGTCAAACATTTGGAAAAAGTTAAAGAAAATATCAAAAAGAAAAAAGAAATTCTTACAGAAGAAGAAAAACAAGAGCTACGAGCAAAGTGGAGACAAGCCAATGCTATAAGAGCTGAAAGAAAAAAAAAGGCCTACTCTACGACAAAACAAAACAACACATTGGAAGTAAGAAAAAATGCTAAAAATAATACAAATATCCTAAAGGAGAGACTACAAAAGCTTACTGAAGAAAATACTCAATTAAAACGACGAAATAAAAATTTAAGACAGGCCTGCAATCGGATGAAAAAGCGAGTGGAAATTCTGAAAAAACGACTACCCCAACAAATTAGGCCTGATAATGATGCTATTTCCATTGAAACTCGTCAGTGTGATGACACACCGTTAACAAAATCGAATAGTTTTTTTCATTTTTAAAAGATTGGGAAAAAAAAATAATTTGATTAAAATAGTATGAATGATTACTCCCTTATTTTATTTCTAACCCCTTAAGTATTTGGGTACATACTTACAAATATTTCGTATTGAATAAATGAAGAGCATTCACAATATTTCGCCAATGTGTAACCAGCCTTATGGTTACTATTTAGTTACATCTAAGGACTATTTCGTAACAATATTTCGTTACTACCATTTCGTTACGTACATTTATTTTGAGAAATACTCTGTTACGTAGTTCAGTTGATTTTGTATGACCTATAAATTATCTTTAGTTTCTGTTCCCTGAGTGTACGGTCAGGGGTCAAAAGTGCAGTTGCACTCTAACAATGCTAAACTGTCTATTTCTTTGTAGTAGAATTCTAGCTACAAATTAAATCGTTCATGATCCATAATCTTTCCTCTTTAGTATCGGTAAAGTGCAACTGCACTTTTGAGCCCTGACTTTAAATGGCATTACCGGGGGGCTTACTCTCGAGTTTAATTCCGATCGGACAACATTGGAATTGTGACGTTAGGTACTCCTGAATTCAATGCTAGAGCCAAATTGCGTGACAGTTTTGGGAAACTGAGTAAAATAGGGATTGGGTTTGGCGTGTGGTCACGCAATTTTAAATCAATTTGGCGCTAGCATCGAATTCAAGAGTACCTAACGTCACAATTCAAATGTCGACCGATCGGAATTAAACTCGAGAGTAAGCCCTCTGGCCCTATTAGTATGCTCAGATAGGAGCCTTTTTGACTTCGCACACTCGCACAGGTCTTCTTTTTAATATTTTTATTTAGTTTAATTAATAGTATGGTTAACTTTTTTTTATTTTATTGTCGTTTGTCATGTGCGAGTCTTGGTTTTTCTTTCTTTCAATTTTGGATTAGTCAAAAACTTAAAGGTTAGGGAGCCATACCCTGACGTGTTAAAATTTCATGCGTGCGAGCAAGAAAGAGATGGAGCTATATGCACTACATAGCTCCATCCCTTTGGTTTTTTTTTTATATCGTGCGGATTTCCTCCGCATGCGTAACCTCCGAAAACGTCCTTTTCATACAAGTCTTTATTATAATGCATGCAATACGCAGAGATGGCCGGATGAGAGCAGTGGTGGCCGAGTGGTAATGGCCCCGACTTACGAGTTGTAGGTCGCAGGTTCAAACATTACTTTTTGTAATTTATTTCATCACTACTGCTCTCAAAACGGTGAAGGAAAACATCGTGAGAAAACCGGCATGTCCTAGAACCAAAAATTCGAAGACATGTGTCATTCACCAACCCGCACTGGGCCCGCGTGGTGGATTACGGCCCATTCCCTCTCTTAGAGAGGAGACTTGTGTCCCAGCAGTGGGAACAACAAAAGGCAATGATGTGCAATACGCATGCGGGACACGTTTTTTTAACTTTTGAAATTATCTGCATGCGGAGCAAATCCGCATGCGGGATGAAATCCGCATGATATTAAAAACACCCTTTAACAGTTCATTTTAGGTCTTCAAATGGATCGCGTTAAGAGTTCGTGCTAAAGCCTCACAGAGTCCTTTGGCTTACCTGTTAGCGTCAGTGGTGTCGTGTACAGTGGGCGCCTGCAGAGCAGTGATGAGCGCGGCGCGACGCTCGCACAGCTGCGGCCACAGCGCTCCCCCGCATTTCACCAGGGAGCTTATTTGATCCTCTGTTGAAAGGAGATAGAGAGTTATATAGGGTGACTGGTAATTAGTGACCGATAGTTAAACACGTGATTCTAGTCATGATAACTAACAAATTTTACTATGGGATCAAATCTGAAATCACGAAAAAATCTGTCAAGTTCAGTACATTATGACCAGTTAGGCGAACATAAATGTACCTGTCACCTTACATTGATATATAAGGTGACCGGTGATGTGACACGAATTTGTAAAACTGGTTGCTGGAAAGAAAAATAATGAAGGTTCTATTTTTTGTTGTTTTCGAATCTTAGGAGTCGGTAATAAAGGGTGTTTATGAATGTCTGTGTACCTACGTTTTTTTAGGTGGAAATCACCCAATGATTTTTCCCGCTCTAGGCCGTAGCGGTATGGCGTATCAGACTTTTACTGACTAACTTACACCGCTATATTCTAAAACGCGATCTAAATTTAGTTCCGGGTCTATTACTGGGTTTAATACCAATTAAACTCGATATAAATGTAGCCCTGAGACTATTACTGGGTTTAATACTAATTAAACGCGATCTAAATGTAGTTCCGGGACTGTTACTAGATTTAATAGGAATTAAACGCGATCTGAATGTATTTCCGAGACTATTGCTAAGTATTATTTCAATTAAACCTAGTAATAGTCCCGTAACATTTTATATTGGCGTTTTGGAATAAGGCGGTTCCTGTTTCATTAGTTACCCTTTGCGTTTCTGAGCCGCGGTAACTTTTCCGTAACAAACCTATACTATTATATATACTCGTCTTTTTTTTTTAAGAAACTTAGCTAGAAATTACTCCTGTATCGTGGGTACGTTCACAAAGAAGTAAACCCATATGCGTAAGACACCTAGACCCGGAATAAGTAACTGTAGGTCAAATGTTTTATCGAGCGGGATTCAAACTCCAGCGCCACGCAGCGCAGTAACCAATCGCTCAACCACTGCACAGTGCACTATTCGTGCCGTCATGTGGTACTTACCAGTATCATAAAGATCTCCATTACTGGAGACAGTAGAGTTAGCGAGAGGTGCGACACTCACGGAGAGAGAGCCAGGCGGCCGATTGATCTGACGGCGAGATATCACCTTGTCCAACTTGCTCTAAAACAAAAATAATTACATGTTATATTATAATTCCATATAATGGTCTATCTATAATCTATATTATAAAAGCGAAATACCACTGACTGAATAATCACAAAATCTCAGAAACTATAACACCTACAAACTTAAAGTTTGGCAGGTAGGTTCCTTATAGGGTGTAGACATTCTCGTCGTGGATATATTTTCTACTATTATGCGGGCGAAGCTGGTGTTAGAATCAACCTTAATGTTCCCACAGCTAGGACTCAGGCATCCGCCTCGAGGGAATGGGCCGTAATCAACCACGCGGGCCCAGGCGAGTTGATCGCGGGCCCAACTATCAAAATATCTGACCCATATTAACACAAAATAGATTGGAAATAGAAGAGGGATTCTTTACTCAGCTGTGAGCCAGTTAAAGCTGCAGTTACAGCTGTGATATGAGTACCTACATATAACGGCCTAATTCCTCTCTTAGAGAGGAGACTCAGACCTCCTCCCAGTAGTGAAAAAAAGACTGATTATGCTATTATGAGCTTGTTCCGCCATCTTTATCTTGACCTGTCACAATATCATCTGGTATACTATCACTATACAATGATTACCTCCACATCCTCACAATCTTCTACACCGCATAGCGAGTCAGCAATGCTCCGTGCTTCCCTCAGGTTGTACTTCTTGTTGCGCAATTCTTCAGCGAGCTGCTGCAGCAGCCACGCGCGACGCTGAGCAGCTTGAACTCGACTGCGTGTCAAATTTCGCTGGGATACTGTGAAGAGAGAAAGATGACTTAATGAAAATAGCTCATTGAAAGAAAGCTGCACTCCGTTCGAAATAAGATTAGCCATTAAAACAAACCTTTTTACTGTCCGTTCAAACGATTTTGACTTCTATTCCGTAGGCATAGGGATGGCATTAAAAGCAAAAAAAGTGATTGTAATAAAAACTATTTACTGCAGCCGTCATTTATCATGCCACCAACGCACTGGTTGAAAAGACAGTAAAAAAGGTTCACAAGCGTTGGTTGGTACCATGTTCCATGAAAAGTGTCTAAGGGGCCTGCAAGTTGGCTTCGGCCCCTCTTAGGGCGGAAACACATAACCGCGTTGCGGCGCCGTGCCGCTAAAATCGCCAGTGCCGGATGCCGCAACTCAGAATTTTGCGGTGTGCACCGTGGCGCAAATACCATAGCTTTATTAACTGGATATAACCAGTATCTTCCTTGTAGCTTATTTAAAATAGAGTAATATCTTCTTAATAAAATTAAGCATAAATTTATTACCATCCATGGCAGAGAAACTTCTATCCATACTCAAAAATCTCGAGAAACTGGTTATCCCTGTAGGATACGACAATAAACGCTAAAAATTGCGTTGCGGCGAGTCGAAAAAGAGCGGCGGGCGGCACAGCCCTTACACCTTCTGCAGGTCAAGGGTCGATAAATAAATAGCACTTCAACTCACACTTGCTAGAAAATTTATCCACAAGCTGGTTCAACTCCTGCCTAGCTTGCAGTACCCTTGCTTCTGCTTCTTCCACTCTCTCCCTCTGTGCAGTCTGCTGCTTCCATAGAGAGAGTTCTTCCGGCACTACTATGCTTGAGTCAGGCTGTAAAGGATAAATGAGAAGTTTGATCATCAAGTAAATTAATAAAAGTATCACTAGGGTAAAAAATTATCACAGTTATTAAATCTTTATATTTTATTTGATTTGAAACAGAACATATTCGTGTTTCAATTCGTAATTTAATTAGTCATATTAGTGCTTCATTTTACGAATCGCAGTAAAGATTGAAAATAAAGTATTTTTATATTACTTACTACTAACAAAAAAAAAAAAAATAATTATAGAGACGTGACGCGTCGGGCGGTCCGTCGTACATTGCCATATGTTTGTGTTTGCGCGAGCGATGACGCGGCCCGCTGCTGTTGCGACGAAACGCCCAACGCGCCGCGTCTCCGTAAACACGACCTTAGAGCCGCAGTTTCATAATCCGTTCGTTGCGGATGTCTACACCCGACAAGGAACCTACTTGGCAAATTTTAAAACTTTTAGGTTTTATAGTTTCTGAGATTTCATGATTAATCAGTGAGTGGTATTTCGCTTTTATATATGTGTATATATAATTATATACATTTTTATGCAAAATATATTTATAACATACGTCAAATTAAAATTTTTTAAAAATTAAAAAAAAGAAAAATAAAATAAAATTATATTTACTAAAAATAAAGTAAGATATTTTATTATAAAGCGTGGTTGGTTAGCCTAGCTACATCCTTAATCTTTTGAATACCGTAATTTGAGACACTATAGAAAGACAATAGGTGTGCAAATGCTTGGGGCTTGAGTCTTGAGTAATTGAAGGTTAAAATTGGGGAAAAATCTTTTTATACAAACCTTGCAGAAAGCATTCTTCTTCTGGCAGCGTTGGACATCATTGTTGAAAACTTGCAACCTCTTCTGTCTTATCATCTGTTTGGGTTCCACATGCTCCATCAAACTGCGCCATACCATGTAATAGTGGCCGCGGCACATACTGTTACAAATATTACAATAAGATAGTGAGTTTGAGTGAGTTTGAGTGAGTGAGTCACAAAAATGTATCTAGATGATTATGACCAGAGATGTGTGACTAAAGCTAGAACTACATTAGACTAACGCACACGTGTATCACGCCAGATTTGTACGTAGAACGGCATCGCGTGGTGTCGCGTTGCGTGAATCAAGTGTAGCTCTACAAGTCTAGTTTCCATATATAATGTATGGAGACCAATGTGCCCAGTGTTTGGCCCATGTGTAGTTCTAGCATAATTGCCTGCTCTAGTCGGTAGGCCAACTAATTTGGTGACTATTCAGCAGAGGCTTGACTCTCCGGGTTCTTACTTTAAAACTTCTACTTTTGATCAAATCTATATAAGAGGAAGTCAGAATTAGCTAAGGAGGAGGTCACAAAATTTAAAAAATATTTGATTTTGAATTCTATTCCGTCATAACGAAAATTGCTGACTCTAACCCGTGATCATCTAGGCTATATAGTCAGCCTTCTAACAAGCTGATTGGTCAGCCAAAGTCTGTCATTATGAGCCTACTTATATTGAATAGCAAAATTGCAGTTTTACAGCAGAGATATAATTAAATTCATAAAGGCTAGATTGTAATTTTTTTTTATTTGCATTTGTTCAATGAGGTTTATTGCCTTGTTTGACCCAGACAGTTGAAATAAGAATTGTCTTAGATAAGAATTCTTGGGTTCATAGAAACCAAGAAATCATTCTTCCAAACAACTGGTAATTATTACAAAATCAGATCAGAGAGATAATCAGGTAACAAAGTCTGAGATATTATATTGATGTAGAATCAAATTCATCCAACATTTTTTGATGTTATGATTATTTTCTATGTACATTAGGATTCTAAAAGATGACACTAAATATATTTTTATTTATAAACCTGAAAAACTTAACATTTTAAACACAAAATTTAAAAAATATTTCATTAGCTTAGAACAAAAATTCAAAAAGATTTTCCCGTACCGGGAATCGAACCCGAGCCTCCTGGGTGAAAGCCAGGTATCCTAGCCACTAGACCATACGGGATATGACAAATAGTGCGAATTTAGAGTTCAATACATATAGCTACAGAAATTACTCTCACCCTTACCAAAACTGTCTAAATTGAGGGTTCTCGAATAACCAATTTCATTAAAAAGTAGTAATGATATTAGATATTGCAAAGGGATTGGAAATGACTCACTCTGCAAGTTTTTCTACAGGAGGCACTTTATCCGGCGGACACCCCATTGTCAGAAGCCATTCTGCGAACTTCTCAGGCACCTTATCACCGCTCAATTTTTCTTCATTCATTTTTGTCAAAAAATTATGTTCTTTATAGTTACTAATTGCTATTTTGCAGACAATATTAATATCACAACAATCAACAGACGAAAATTCAAATTTGTCAATGTGACAGCTGTCACCATTACAGTTCTCGCGACCACAGATAAATAAAGTTGATATTCTCGTAATATTGAAAGAGTATAAAGCGCGCCACGCGCTCCATAACCTCGCACTTTGTAGCGAATCAATAAAAAGTGAGCGGTAGCCGGTAGGCCCATTAAGAAAGAAATTAATTACTTGATCTGATTTACGATACTTCCTTTATCGTTAGAAACACCATCGCAGTTTATAGAAATTTGTTTCTCTTGCGAGATAAGCCATGGGACCGAAATCGATGAATTTTTTTTTAAACACTTTTTTTGGAAGAGGTACAAGTAGCCGAAACCAACTTGCAGGGGCTCTTTTGATACTTTTAATGGGACGTGATTATCCCTGTACGCGCAATCCTAGTGGATCCAAGGACAACCCCCAGTTGGTGAAAACTATTGTGACTAATGGAAAACAAAGACAAAAAGGCAGGTGTGACTTGTGTTAAGGTTGTATAGCACATCAGTGAAAATACTTCTTGGTTGGGTTGCTATGCTACCAAGTTTTGTTGATTTTTGCAAGTCAAAATGTTTATCTTATGACAAATGTCTGTACTTTGAATAAATGCCATTAACATAATCTAATGTGTAAATCCAATAAGCTCTAACAACTTGTACACTCAATAAATGGGCCCCAAAAATGGCCGCTAGCACGAAGTGATGTAATATTACTGATTCTCGAAGTTCATGAGAAATCACAGTGCATAGGAAACTTCGCAAATAAAAATTAAGAAGACATTATGTACCAACTTACTGATAAAACTCTATGGCCAATTAACCCCGCGTTCCGAATTGCGTCAAAAGCGATTGTAGCGCGAATCCGACCAAATTGAATAGTCTCAAAATATGAGGGCTATTAAGTAATAATTGTGATTGTGACATTACGCATGTGATAAGGATATTGATTAAAGTATTAATAGCTATATATATATACAATCTAATCTAACAAACATTACAACTTAACATGTATATATACAAACCAAAAATAATAATATGTACAAACGGGTAGAAAAAGGCACGTTACGCATTGGTTGGATTCGCGCTATAATCACTTTTGGCGCAATTCGGAACGAGGGGTTAAAAGTAAACAACTGTCTGTCACGGAAACTGTAAACGCCATTAACGTCAAAAAGTTAAAGTTAAACAATGTATGATATCTTTTACCCAATATTTTTAATTCATAATTTTAAATAATGCTAGGTAACCTAAAGGAATTCATTTCTGTAGTGCAAGATGGGATAACATCTAACAACAATATAAGGCAAACGATACAAGAAGTGCAAAAGGTTACGAACTTATTCAAAGACAGGCAAAAAGTTTCGCATGAACACGAAAGCAAAGTGAATTACGGTGCTGGCGGTGCTTTACTGGAGAAATATCAAGAAGAATGGGCTAGAATACATGAAAATGCTGATAACAATGCTAAGGCAGCTGATGAAATAGATAAATTACTTGTAGGGTTGCACGAAGTTGCTAAAAAACGGTTACAAAGCGCAAATGAGTTGGCGCATAATTTATCTTTTATTCCTAATTTGACTGCGTCCGTGGCGCAATGTATGGACAGTTTGAAGAATGTTGAGGAGTTAATGAAGACGGTTGAGGAGGAGCTAGTAGAATTCGAGGACATTGTTGAGAGGAGCAAGATGGAAAACTGGAAACTCGACCATCATTATCATCTTACTGTGTATAAGGAGAAGAAAATGGGTATTTTAAGCACAATTCCTATTTCACTAACATGTTAGGTACAATACAATCTTAACCATCTGCCCACTTTATAAGAAATAATCAGAGAATAATATTTGATAAAAAAATATACTTGATATTTTTTTATCAAATATTATTTTCTGACCTACATTATCTGTGCAGATGAATTATGATAACAATTCGACCTTAATTCAGCTTTTTTGTATCATATTTGTAAACATTTCATAGTTTTATGTTTTTATTGATTTATTTTATTCTTTTTGGATTATTCAAGATAATTACATTGCATTGCATCAGCCTTATAATGTTCCCACTACTGGAACTCAGGTCTCCTCTCTACGAGAGGGAATGAGCCATAATCCACCACATGGGTTCATTGCGCATTGGTGATGTCCATGTCTTCGAATTTTTAGTTTTAGGACATGCTGGTTTCCTTTTTTTGATGAACTAAATTACGCAAAGTAATGCCCTGGCTTTGGCTAGGGGGGGTTTAAACGCGCAACTTACAACTCGGGGCCATTGCTATTCGGCCACCACTGCTGTCAAGATAATAATTTGAGTAATTGACTAGTGCATCATTGCAGCAAAGTTTAGCAAAATTTCTTTTCTAGCAAACATTAGAAAAGTAAAACTTCAAATTATTATTATTTTTAGACTAAACTGTAAACAAAATAATAAACCAACTACCATTACAAGACCCAGCAAGAATTTTACAGGGAATGATTACTCATTTAGAAGAATCACTCCTTTTGGAGGATCCTTACGTGTGACACTATTTAGCAGTTAAATTGATAGAAATTAACTTTCGTTAAATACGCAGCTAATGCTTTATAAATTGTCAATTCCAGCGGCGCTAGAAGAAGTTCGCAACAAACTAGCTAAGGAGAATAGCCAAAGAAACTCTGAGAGGGAAAGACAGCAATTGGCAGAGTACCAAGCTAGAAGAGAACAGAGTTCCAATGCATTCCAGCAAGACATCGCCAAGTACTTAGCTAGCGGTGCCATGTCAACAAGTAAGTTAATTATTTACAACCCATCTCATTGGGATTTTCCACGTTCAAAAGTGACAAACTCTGAAACAAACTTTCATTCTATTTAATTCTATTACAGAATTAATTTAAAAAAATGTTTTTGACTACAACACGATTGACAGTCAAAACGGAAACGGAATATTCAGTTTTTTTTTTTTAAGTTTTCAGTTTTGGTTAAAACTTGGTAACAAAATAACTGGCAAGAATTTTAAAAAAGCCTTTAAATTGCCGCACTATTTAAAAATCAGTCCAATTTATTGCATATAAAATACGTGGACGCGGCACTGCAACAAGCAAAGCGAAGCGGACACAATTGTTGGTTTGATATTTTTGCGCGAACTCTTGTGTTGTGATTTGTTTTATATAAATGGCGGCTGAAGCAGCGACTTCGCTCGCACGTAGGACGATGCCGCCGCGTGCGTAGATTTTGCGTGAACCGCATCGAATCGTTTCACAATCGCACTCGCAATTGTTCACGTAGGACGCCGCATAACAAATACAGTGTATATTCATATAACTTTTTTCCTTGATTTCATCTGTGTGAATGTGTCGAAGCCAGATGAAAAGTAGCCTATGGCCTTACTTTGAGTTAGTTACAAAACAAAATTCCATCAAAATCGGTTCAAAATTTTAACTGTGGAGTGGTTTTTTTTAAGCTTCACAATATTTTTTTCATGAAGTCACTTGTGTCAATTGTGTGCTACTAAACTGCTGAATAGATTTTGATGATGTTTTCACCATTACACATAATTTATTTATCTTAAATCTTGATAATTTGCTATAACCTCAGTATACATCATGTAGTTCAAAGGAGACTCACTATTCAATAGAAATGACAAAATATGTGAAATAAAATATGAATTACCCAGACCTATAGATTGTTCCAGAACGGCCATCAAAAGTGGTGTAGTGGTGTGTGTATTGTGGGTAATTTCAATTTTGCTTTCTATAATGGAAATGTTTGAATACATACAATAGCGAGATATTGCATCTCAATCCTTTAGTAATGCAGTCTTTATTTGATGGTTTTAGGCCTTAAGCCATACTATTTTTGAGGAAAACATCTGCAAAATGCGTACTTGTAGGTTGAGTTCATTGAATTTTTTCATTAAGAAAATTTTTAATGTATGAATTTAAGTCCTATCTTCTATTCCAGGACAACCTACAACACCAAAAATAACTCTAGAACAAATTCAACTGGACGATGATCGCACGGATCTGGAGAAGTTCCTGGACAGTTGAAGTGATGAGTCTTGCGGGAGGGGGGCGGGGGGACCACGGAATCGTGATATCAGAGCTTGTACAATTAAGACTTATGCATTCTATTTTATATTCCAAAGTTAATATAAGATTGTTGAGTATTCCTATTTTGTATTTAATTTTTGACCCTTGAAGTCTTTGCAACCGTTTGGAGGAGTCGCCCGAGTGTCGCCATTGTACGGAACACCCGGAGGACACGGTGGACCACACTGTAGAGTTGTGCCCCGCCTGGGCAGAACATCGCCGTGTCCTTGTGGGGGCGATCGGCGGCAGCGATCTCTCTCGCCGGGCTTTGATTCAGACCATGGTCCGGAGTGAGGAGGGATGGCAGGCGGTCGTCTCCTTCTGCGAAGCAGTAATGCCAGCAAAGGAGGAGGCCGACCGCATCAGGCAAAGGCATCGGGGTGCTCGCCCCAGCCGCCGCCGGGATTCCGATCCCGATTTCCGGCCACCGTAGGCGCGGGTTTGCGTACGGCGTGCAATGGGTAGCACGCTGTCCGATCGTCCGGTAACCGACCGGATCGAGCCCAAGTCGTCGACGGCGCGTACTGTTCTCGCGCGCCTCAAGGAGCTGTCAGGAAACCGTAAAGGCCCAGCCCGCTAGCTGCAAGCAGGCAGGGTCGAAGCCTGCTTCATGGGTCAGTTTCTGAAAGGAAGGCCCGGCCCCGCCACGATAGGCAACAAAGGAACAGGGTAGGTTTTTAGTCAGTAAGAGTCTGACGCTATTTCCTGCTCCGCCCAAGGGCGGGATCTGTCATTGATGATTTTACCTACCATAAAAAAAAGTCTTAGCAAGTTTGTGATGGGCTTATTATACTAAAAGCTATCAAAATCAAAACCCTGAAGTTTGAACAATTCATATACAATTTATTTTAATGTTAATACCTAAAGAATTCAATTTCTGTAATGTTAACCTTTTTTTTGAACTGAAATTATTTTTCTTATTCAATAATAAAGTCAAAAATACAAAAATATATATACAAAGCATTTATGACTAGTAAAAATAAGCACATTGCTAAAACAGCTCGTATCGCAGCAACACGCTCACGGCGTCCGCGACATAGTTCGATATAGGTCTACGAGGGATCCCACAAAACTCATTCACAGCAATAATGATATATCAAAAACTGACTCCGACCACTAAGAGTTGACGGACGCATCATATAAAACAGTCAAAAATATATCTGTACGCCACAAACACAAGGAATTTACTAGTACGACAACTGCACTGGGTTAGCTTCGTCGGCGATCGTCGGATGCCGCGAGTCACGGTCTTCCACTGCTCTTCAACTGTCAGTGGCGGGAGTAAAGTGTAAAGTGTAAAAATATATGAGTAGCAATCGTGTAGGGTTAGCTGGACGCCGCGGGGGCGGCGTCGCGTTTACTCTGCTACGTCTTCCTCATGATGGGGTGCAAGTCGCCGCCGCCGTGCGCGGACATCTTCACCTTGCCCGCGACGTGGCTCTTAATGCACGGCCCCGCGTCCTTCATGGACACGCTGCCGTCCTCCAGCTCCTCATCGGATGAGAAGTCCGTCACGCACAGCGTCAGGTGCCGCTTCTTGGGCGGCACCACGTGCAGCGTCCACCGCACGGGCCCCTTGTGGTTGCCCTTTAAATTCTCCCGAGCTTCGTAGTCCGTATCGGAGGCCGCTCGCTGGGACTCACTTTTTAAACTCCGTAAGTTCTTACTCGGTCTATGGGTTTGCTCCTTTTTTTCCCCCCTCGGGGGGGTGTGGAAGTTTTTTAAATTCATTACACTGGACGTCTGTCCCTTGGAATTAAGGTCGGGAAAATTCTGGGAGTATATCACGACACTGTCTACCGGTTTTTCTTTATGAAATTTTGCCGGCTGTTTGCTTTTCGTATCGCTCTCCGAGGGCGAGCTGGACGCTCTCTTCTCTGCTGAGTTGCCGCTACTGCAACTGGTATTGCTGTTACTATTACTGTATTGTTCAACAGCCTGCTTTTCTAGTTCTCGAAACTTGGTGTCTATACTCTCATCGGATGCTTTGTACTGCTCTAGCGCTTCTTTCTCCAACTCTTCGAATTTGTGATCGACAGTCGGCGGGCGCACCCTTGATCCGGGGAGCACCATCTTTGGGTTTAGTTTCAGGAGGCCAGGCGTCACTAGTTTTTGCGCCAGTCTCACGACTGGAGTGAGTCCTATAGGCGCGGGTGCGCTCATGCTGAGCACGGTACTGTACAGGCGCTTCTTCCTCAGTCCGGTGTCCATGGAGGCTGCACTAGTGGACGGCAGCTGGCCATCGGTCACGATTTTATCTTGTGTGCTCGGACTTTCTGGATTATCGCTTGAGGTTTGTGGTTCAGTCACGGGAACCACAGCCAGTTCGATGGTAGTGCTGCTGCTTTCCTTCTCCTCGGGTGTCTCTGCCTTGCCGTCTTCAGTTTCCGTCTGGTCGGGTGCCTTCTGTGCGGCGGTAGTGGCGGGTGTTGTGGCAGGGGGGGCCTGCACGTGTGTGAGCTGGAAGCGGTGGTCCAGGCGCGGGGAGGGGTGGTCGCGAGGCCACCACACGCCGTAGCGCCGCTCGGGGCAGCGCGCTGGTCGCGGCCCGGTGGGTGCGTAGCGGGACACGTTGGTGCCGCGGTAGGGGGGGCAGCGCGCCGCCGACGCGCGCATCACCGCCTGCACGCTGGCCGACAGCCGCCCCATGGCGCGCTGGCACTCCGTCAGCTGGGGAGGCCGCGGTGGATCGAACTGAAACTGACACATGGACAACTGTCAAACCATTCACAATCACAGGTAATGAGGGGTTATACAGGGTGTATCATATCATCATACCACAAATGAATACCATGGATCCAGTACGTGATTCTGGACCCCCCAGTGGTGGAATTTTTCATTGGATTTTTCTTAATTTAAAAACCTCCAAGTGTGGCCACATCGAACGGTTCTGCGAGTCTCGTATTCCGGGATCTCACCAGGCCAACAGGCCACCTTGTCCGGCTTTTCACCATTGCATCTTCCAGTACACAGCTTTTGGCACCATCGACCGTTTGTCTTGCCCACTGCCACTTAAATCTGGCAATTCTTCGGGTTATTTTGGTAGCTTATCGATTACGAAAACTTTTTCAAAGCAACATTATAGTCGTCAACAATAGCGTTAAGCTATTGATTCCTGTAGGATAGTTTACGTGCGATAAACATCTGGTATATAAAACTTACTTTGCACGTCGGGTCGCAGAAGAGTTGCGCAGGCACGTCGAGGCAGTACGCGGGCGGTGGCGGTGCTAGCGCAGTCAGCCGTCTCGGCTGGCGTCGTCTGGCCCGCATCTTACGTGAGACGGCCGGCGGACTGGGCGTGCGGGGCCCCTGCGATAGCGGGGACCGGGGGCTCTGCGACGGGGCCCAGAGAGAGCGCACGCTGTGCACCCGGGCCGCTAGCGCCGCCTCTTCCCCTGCGGCTCGCGCCCCACTCGGGCCCCAGCGCTCGCTAGCTGCCGATTGGTGCCAATTAATTCCTCTACTCGCTTAATCTAGCTAATGGTTCTAAGATTTCTATTTTATTGAGACTTTGAATTTTTTCCATTGCTGAACAGAGTTTCTCCTTCAAAGACATGTCCTCTGTCATTCAAGACAGTCTGGGGTTAGGATTGGATTTAGAACTTGATAAAACCTCAATAGAGATATATGCAATTTAGCTTCACTTTTTTTTTTGACTGACCGACATTTTGACTATTCAAAAGTGCCTGTAAATGGTCTATTTGAAATAAAAGAGTTGATTTTGATTTTGTACCTATGCAGCATAGCATATCAGCCTTATAATGTTCCCACCACTGCGACTCAAGCCTCCTCTCTAGAAAAATCCACATTGGTCGACAAGGTTTTAATGGCCGAATTATGGTGAAGATAACCAAATTTCTAGCTGTACTGAACCCAGTCTGTGACAGGTAACTGCATCGTTCAATCAGGAGCAATGGTTCTATTGCCCAAGAAACTGCCTGGTCAGCCAAGTTCAAAGTAAGTCCTAAGTACGTCTTTCTGAGGACTACACTACGTTAGTAAGATAAGAAAAACGCACAAATCCTCGTCGGGCAGCATTCTGTACTGACGACGCCGTCGCGGGAACATGCTGCGCTCCGCTGAGTCGTCTACCAGCTTGCGAAACCAGTACTCTACCTGGACAAAAGAAGTTACCGTTTAAAATACCACCGATGTGTTGCATACCCAGTCCATAGAGAAAGGTGATAAAGCATAAAATATACTCAAATATGTGCCCAGACAAGGCGTTTTACGCTACGAAGTGCCGAAAGTGCAAAGCAGCCTTTCAGACAAACTATCAGAGACCTTATAATGGCTGCAATGAAGGCCAGACAAAACAAAGTCATAAGTTCACTGCAGAAGCCTATCAAGGTACGCAAAACTTTTGTACAAGAATCATTCATACAGCCTTGTTTTTTTAGGTGGGACATCATCAATTAACTTATCCGGATCAGGGTGGTGCAAGGAGTTCCAGAATTTTATTTAGTGACTTATGCCCATAGTGTTACTTTAGCTGCTTTTTGTATTCCACAGCTCTGGCAAGCATTGGCCCTAGCGAAGCCTACAATCATAGCATAAAGCAGTGATAGAATTTTCTGTTGATGCCTCGCTGGTGTGATAGTTTTTTTCATTTCTGTTAACTGGACACAATCAGCCTAATATCCAGGCCTGAGATTCAGACCTCCTCTCTAAGAGGGAGTACCTACCAGACCCCCACGTAAGTCCAGTACTGAACCCCCAATCGTTACTTCCAAGGCATCTAGTTGTTTTTGTTGCACATCCATACTCTGCTGCGGGCTGTGCCTTTGTGAGACTGGAGTTACCATTTTCAGAACAACTAGGGATTGAATGGTAAAATTGGGGTTATATTATGAAAACCTAAAAATTAAGACTAGCTATTAAATCTGGTAGCGTCTTTGAGCACGAGATGTTCCTGCTATTTTCTCCAAAACGAGCACTGCTTTTTGAGAAGAAACCTTCGAATAAGGTGAGTAAGGTAATTAATTCTTAACAAAATCTTACCTCAGGCAGCATCCAGCATTCCGTGAGGTCAGAATTTTCGCAACCCTGTCCGTTGTAGCCTCGCAAGTTTGTTCTTTCGTTTGTACTTGTATAACATTTCTCTCTTGAAAAAAAAACGTGGCAGATAAAATACGCAGTCAAATTCAAAGACAGAGAATTACATTTCCAGAGAAGGAAATGAGACGGGGAAAGCAGCAGTTAAACTGCTTTTCCAAGGATGATACATTTATGCAGTGAGCTGTGTTTTGTTCCCTACTAGTCTTGGCTGGATTTTACGTAAGACTGCCAGCGAAAAATACCAGCCAGATATAGGTTTCAAGACATTTTAATGCCGAGTCTAATCTGTGAAAGAGTATAATGAATAATGAAAGAAATCTACCTACGTACAAATTTTGAGATGGTTCAATAAAGGTGTGAGAAAATATAACAAAGAAACGATCGTATAGGTATCGGCATGAATCTTGAGCGCTCGGTGAAAGTGCGGGGATCGCTTCGCGTATCGTACACATCAGCGAGCCAATCAAAAGTACAAGGACTGCACCAACCCCCCCCACCCCGCGTTTCATTTCATACCATTAGAGAGACCCGATATTTCACTTCTGCACAAGTAGAAGTCGGCCATGAAGCAAAAAGTCAGCGCTCAAGATCCGTACTGCGCCGACTATGAGTATCGTTGGAAAAGGGTAGGAAGATGATGAATGTGCCTGGCTGGTGCCGAGCCACGGAGGTACAGTGGATGCACGGTAAAGTTCCACATTGTATAAATACACGACAAGGCAAGGTCGCAAAATCTTTTCCTTGAAGACTGGTCGTGAAATTTTTGACGACGCAGGGCCTGAAGAACACTATGTCGTAGTCGTTGCAAAGTACCGGACACTGTATATCTGCACGACACGGCAATGTGCCGCAGTCAGGCAAAGCGCCATTTTTTACATTAACCACGTTGCACCACGCCAGTGTGGTCAGGCTCTTAACGTACAATACCTGTAATAGTTCTAGTCTATTACAAAGACTTATTTTTAATCTGAAATAAACCAAATAACAAAAATAGACAACCTGACTTCGTCGTAATAAAAGTTTCCATAGAATTGTGCCAATCTGGACTCTGGTATCACGTCTTTCACACTTCTTCTGCCACTACTGCTTCCATTTTCCTGGCTTTGGCTTGAAATTGCGCGTTTATTATCTAAAATCGATGTTAGATATGATTGGATTTATTATAAAGGTAAGAGGTTTGTCGCCACTATAATATAGGACTGAAACATCTGGTGAAATTCGGGTGTACCTACTTAAAGGTCAATCTTTGCCTGGTTTGATAAAATGTTTTGTAGGAGCATAACATAACATAATCAGCCTTTTAATGTTCACATAGCTGGGACTTAGGCTTACTTTCTAGGAGAGGAAATGATCCGTAATCCTCCAAGTAGGCCCAGTGCGGGTAAATGGATGTCACATATATTAGATTTTTTAGTAGGAAATATTTTGTTGGTTTGATAGGCTGGGCAGTAGCGTCTACCTAAACAAAGCTTAAGTATCTACTCTATATCACCAATCTGAGGTAATATTGTGTTTACTAATAACAAGTATAGTAAGTTTCCTCAGGGAAGGTTTCTGTCTTACTGAAGTCCACTTGTGGAGACATTTTGTTCAGCTGGAGCCACTTCAGATATAGAACAAAGTCCGATTGTTTCAACTACATTGGATTATTGAATCTAGCCTGCCTTATCGTGCTAATCAAATACTAAGTTATTAACTTGATACCACTTTGAAGTGGTAGACCGAGCTTTCAGAATTTTTTACTTTACAGTGCAAAAAACAGGCCTTCTTGTTCAGTTTATTATGTCGCTAATTGCCAGTCAGCCTTCGATTTCTTTGAACTTATCGATTTGAAGTAAAGAGTGACTGAGTTTCTCCAAGATATTGATAACTCTTATAGCAAATTGGCTCAGAACTACAGTATTGAATTCGGAGGGGCCAACAGGGAAGAAACAATCTCTAAAAACACTGAGATCTCCAAATTTTACTGTTATTCGTTCTAGTTTCTATTTGAAGTTCTGTACCTGTTAATTCACATTGATTATTCGTTTGTAAACTTTGTGATTCCAATGATGTGTCTTGCAGTACTTGAGACACTCGACAATGTTGTGTCCAGAGACGCTGAAAACGAAGAAACATCATGCCAGAAGGATAAACTTACGTCACAGCACATTTCGTCTAAAAATGGCTGAGTTTGGGAACTTTCTGTGGATACCTGATTAGCTATAATGAATTCATCGGGAGGTTCCGTAGCCCATGTGAGATCCGCACAAAGGGCTATATGTGCCCACGCAGACGAATAACGATCCACTTCGAAGCTCATTCAATGTGACATTTCACACATACAATTAATTATCTTTAGAATAAGAAACGAACTAATATAATAGTCACTAAATTTTAAGAGAAAAATTAACGGTAAAACTGTTAATAAAAACGAAGAGAATTTGAAAGACATTGGTGGTTAAATCTACAATAACAAAATTTTCCTCTTTTTTGATAGATACATGATATTTTTTTCTTTTATTTTAAATCGCTTTTCGAATTTCGTACCAAATGAAATGAAAGAAATTGTCATCGCGATGGCTTGGCCGGATGTCCGTAAGTAGTTTTTATTTGTAGCTTTATGGTTAAAGCTTTCATTTATGATTTTGTTTAATCCAAATTGCTCTGAACCTATTTCAATAACTCATCCATCATGTGCATATACTATTCCGTTTGCTGTTATAATTCTTTGAACGGAATAATTGAATTGAAAACAGTTTTGTTCGTTTTCAAATGGTAACACAGTGTTTATGGCGCATGTTTTTTCGTCACTTGCAACATAAGCGGTCCCGCCCGCCAGCGCGAGCCCGTCATTCGTTATGTCAGTTTGGCTTGCGCAGCCAGG
This sequence comes from Leucania comma, assembly GCA_958295575.1. Taxonomy (NCBI): domain Eukaryota; kingdom Metazoa; phylum Arthropoda; class Insecta; order Lepidoptera; family Noctuidae; genus Leucania; species Leucania comma. Next base: position 11,433,064 of record OY282485.1, read on the forward strand.
TGGCATTGTCGTCGCGGTCGAAACGCGCAAGCGCGCACAGCTGAGGTGGCTGAATGAACATTGACAGATCAGTTAAATAATTATAATTTATTTTATTAAATAAAAATAATAAACTTAATCAATTAAACAAACTTGGGCTTTTATTAGAAAAAGTGTAACAAAGTATTGGCATAATCGAGTTTGTATTGTGAACAATTGGAGAAAGAAGAGTTAAAAAAAAATCGATTACAAACGACAGATCGTATTTTCGTTGATATTTCTGTGAGTTAAACGACTTTAGTTTTGCAACAAGTGTGAGCCCCGCTAGTCGTGCTAAGAACGGGTTTGGGAACCGTTTGGTTTTTTGTTTATGTATATTTGTTTGTGGTATATATATTTTGCGAGTGAGTGTTGTGTTCGTGTCCGTTAGTGATGCTGCAATCGGGTGCAAGTGGTCACTGCTGAGCCGTCCTCTCGCCAGCTCTGAACGGTGAGTGATGATCCTCTGCTGCTCTTTATTGGTGCTATAACACAGGTTATGCAAGTAACGTCACTGGAAAGTGCGCTCAGTTGAATACTTGTTTAAGTTCAATCGGTTTCATCAAGTGACGTGAACTATCTACCTGTGCCATGTGGATTGTACTTATACCTGTTACTTTTGTTCGAGTAACGGTCCTTTCTAAAGTAGAAACATAATATTTATCGTTTCTATCTTCATAAGTATTTATAACACTTATTATTATTGTTGTAATTACTCACATTAAAACAATTAAACTGTACGTATTGTTTTACGATTGATTGGGACATCTATTCTTTGATCGAGTTATGAATTGTTTTAGTCAGTCTATTGTTATTTTATCAATGAATCAAATCAAAATCTTCTCATTGATTTTGTACACACAAAGGAATGTAGAAACATTTTTGCTTTTCGAAATTAAAACGCTTGTTTATTATTGTCAATATATGTAAGTATTATGTTTATATTATACGTACCTACTTACTATTACAGATGCTTATTTGCATAATAATCTTGTTTAGTTCTTGTATGCAAATTGTTATCACTTACATTACAATGGATGATCGATCATACATTATTCATTATTTTATTATGTAGGTTAATAGCTCAGTCTATCAAACAGATTTATTTGATAAGATAAATGATTTGAAGCAATATGGTTCCATTAATATTATTTCTTAAACTTACATCTTACATTCTAAATAAATTGTTAGGACAGGATAGTGATAATAAAAGGTTAGGACAGGATAGTGATAATATAACACATAACTCCTCTTTGTGTATTTATTTATGACAAAGTTTCATTCAGTTTTTTATAGAAACACTCGCACCTTCTCTTCTATATAATATCTGTTTAAATGCATTTCAACAACTTTTTTTCACCAAACAGATCAATGTGTATATCTCTATATTTTTTATTTAAGCATGATATGCGGACTCCACTCATAGTGGGAGGACTTTTACTGACTAAAACTAAAAAAAACCCTGTGCTCTTTTAGTTGCGATTTGTGAGGGTAACTCGAAAAATCCTGCGACCCATCACTATCCTTTTGTTACGTAGGAAATTATCAAATAACTCCCCCTCTTGCTGACTGACTGTTACTGACTAATAAATAGCTGTCCCTACAGTAGTTCTTTATTGCGAGGTCTACGGTGACTTCTTTGATCAATCCACAGCCCAGGCAGGCATTCTAACTATCTTGGGGTACGATTTCCAATCTAACCAGATGCGACTGTTATTCCAATATCCTTTTAATGCTTTTTCGGTCATTAATGCTATGTTTTATTTTCTTCAGGTTGGTTGAGGGCTGGTTATCGACTTGGCTTTAGTTGGCGATAATTTCATTACACTAATTAACGCTTGCTTCTTTATTAATTGGCTTGCTTTTGGATTTTTTGCTAACATTCCAATTATTTGCTTCATTAACATTTTGTGTTTGGTCGAATGGTTCAGGAGAAATAAGATGATATTAAGAACGGTGCGGTGGTCTACCTTCAAAAAAGAAAAATTAAAAATATTTGATTATGGCTTTACGTGATCTAAAAGCGTGAACTAAAATTCGACCAAACATGCTTCTCAGTTGAATGGAAATTATCTGGTTTAAATATTCTTATTGGAAGCTCAGAAATCTTTTCACACACTATTAATTTTAATTTTTGAACCCGATAGCTTCATCCATTACCAAGGCTTTATATTCTTGGCTTTACTGTGCATGTTGTTTAACTAAAATTTATTGGCATTAAAAAATAAAATAACTAACATTGTGTTGTGATCATTTCTTGTCCTTCCCACAATTTCATTCCCATTCGTCATTTACACAGTCACTAATTGTTAGCACGTAGATGAGCACAAATAACTGTGTGAAATGTGGAGACTGAGGGTTTTCTTTTAATTAGCTAAAACTACCCGACCTCTGCATAAATCCTCACTAAAAGAGAACTCAGAGCTGTTTACCTACTCGTTGTTATCCGTAAAAAGGGTCCACATATTGTTTGCCACAAGATTACGTACCTCGCTGTATATGACGTAAGTAGCCTCCCAAACATTACATTACTTCACATTATCCCGCGCTAGATCCCCTAAACATTGCCAACCTGGCCTTGGCCCCATTTCTCAATCCAAGCCATCTCTAAGGACAGCCTTTGGTATATTTCCACGGATGTAATAAAGTTGAATTCTCAATGCGGCATAATTTCAGCAAAAGAAATGGGTGTATGGAAATTTTGGGACATCTTAATCTTGCAAAGGGGTCTTGCCCTTCTTTATCGTACTTTTAAAGTACTATACAAAGACGCTATTGAAGCGAAAACTTTTATACTATGCAGTCAACGGTGTGTATTCTTCCAAAAGAAACCCAGTCAACCAAAAATATCTTTAAATATATCTCTGATACACCTTTTTCCATTTGTGGATCTGATTTGACAAAACTGACCAAATATTTCGATAACGTTTACTTATCTTTACTCCACATTTCAACGACATGTTTACAGACATTCATATTACACCCAATCTTGTCTGACATTTTATTGCACTATTTACCTACCCTCGTCCAACTCGCCAAGTTTTTTTATACGGGCCTAAATAAATATGTTTCAATATGACTCCCAAATTTTGTTGCTTCTTTTTACGTCTGTATGCAGTATTGGGCTCGGCTGGTCGACCTTGGCCCATTTTGGGGAGCAGCCCCGCTAGGATCTTTTCATATGCCCTCTATTTTAGATAAATTATTCTTCAGATGTAACTGTGGGCACGCGTGTAGATTTTTTTTAGAGGGTTAAAAACGTGCTTTTGAATCGATGTCGGGGGGTGAGGAAAAATACTAGCGCAATATGTTTCTGCATTTTTTCATTCTTTTTCAATTTGTTTTGTGTACTGTTGCATGTTTACATTCTTAGCATGTTTGTATCTTCAGTCTTAATTATGAAGAGTTTACATTGTGACTGTATCATTATGCTATTAAATAGGTACTCGTAATTCTTTCAAGCAGCATGAACTGTTTTCTTTATTTTTTTGTTACGTTGCATAATCTATTATTATTACAGCTCATTACATTACATACATAGCGTAAAGATTTCTAACAATTGAAATCGTCTCCTTAAGGTAGTTGGAAAATAATGGGCCCAAAATAACCCCTTAGGGAATTAATTATTGGGCCCGCTGAACTACATGGCTATACAGATTTCGATCACGGGTACTATTCTCATCGGAGATTAGCCAAGACGCAGGAGCGGAAACTCAGGAGCACTGTCAAGGAACAGATTCTTTTACCTTCATTGTCCAATGGAACGGCAATCCGACACGTCTGGGATGAGATCAAATGTTTCACGTGCTTCCTGAGGCACGGGGTGGTCACTCCACCAACTTCCAGTGATTCCTATTGGAATAACTCAGTAGCACTTTATGCCATGAAGATGGCAAAGACTATTTAATTATCTTCAGAATCACATTACTTGTTGCAAATAGCCCAACCACGATAGTTAAACAATAATTAAAAATCCCATAAAAAGGTGCATTATGAAAAGCCTCATAAAAAACAGTAGGTATTGAATGAACAAACCGTCGATTTTATGGCGCCCATAGCATGCTTGATTCACGCAGATACGGCCACTGTTTACCGCTGACCTAGTTAGGTTAATTTTTCATTTTAATGTAAACGGCCAGTTGGAATGAATTATGGTGTTTAATTAGTTGTAACAGAGTCTAAAGTCGTTAGGTGCTGGTCGGGTATTGCAATATTTAATTTTATATCGGGGTAATATGATGCCAAGATCGATGATCGTGCCTATAATATTTATTAGTTTTTTTTTTTGAGGTGTGAAGTCATCCAATGTCTTCTCCCGCTCTACAGGGCTACAGACTTTTACTGACTAAACCCGCCTCTTAGTTGGCCTTTGTTTTCCTGGCCCACGGTAACCATTGAAAATTCCTGTGGCCCAGATCAGTGTTACCTAAAAGTACTACGAGTATAAACTTGTTACCAAAGTCCCAAGAAATATACTCGTCTCCTTCTGATGTTCAAGGGGAGAAATAATTTAGTAAATTAAAAATAAAATCATAAAAGCACTTTGAACGTGTACGTATTCAAGAAATATTTTTTATTTCGTAAATATTCTGTGGGCTTCTCCCTGGAGGTTTAGTTTCACAAGGTAATAAATAAAAAAATCTATACTTACTATCTTAGAGCGATATTGTAGATACGAGTAGTTTCTTTGCTTGTAATCTTTGAATTTACTTTTCAATTAGATACAAACATTGTTTCATAGATATTGTTGTTCATTATCGTTAACTGCCACTGTTTACTGTCCACGGCAGCTTAATTATTTTGAGTTGGAAATCATGAAATGACATCTCCCTGGACATTCTCAGACTTTTACTTACTAATACCTATCTGCCTGTTCCTTCCGAGGCCATTCCCGCAGACAGCCGCAGAGCCGTTTATTAATAAGAATGAATTCAAAGAAAGTCTTAGGGCTGCGATATAATATAGCTACATATTTAGTCTAAAATGAAGCGTAAATTGCCGTGGCACATAGAATTACATCACAGGCAGTGTTGAATGGCGGTAAGTGATTAAGTTTACGAGTCACTAGCATTCGCAGCTCTGAGCTCATAATAATTAGCAACATCGTTGATTAGTTACTACAGAATCTTTGCTGCATTAGTGGTTTTATAAAGGGTAACCGTATCTGTACTCTATTCGCATTTAAATAAACCTGTTTCACTGTTCATTCAACGGTTTTTGGCTTCTATTCTATAGACATAAAGATGACTTTAGAAGTAAAAAAGGGTTTGATATACCAACTATTTACTGCATCCGCCATTTGTCATGCCACCAACGCAATAAAAGTCAAAATCGTTTGAACGGACACTAAAACAAAGTTTAAATGTCTAATCTTGTTGAGAATGGAGTTTGAATCTTTACCTAATATCTCAAGTATTTATTTCCTTTAATAAGGTCGAATATTAGGCAAACAATGTAAGCAGAAAGTATTTGAAGACATTAGTGGTACTTATTTAAGTTGGACTAATGTAGTTGGGCATTGTTGGCTCATTGCCATTAAAGAGGGTATTCAAGATTATAGTGGTAAGATAAACCTGCTGAATGAATCTTATAAACAAGATGATCAGATAGTGAAGTTCTTGGCTCGGAAATCGAGGCAGAATATGACCTATAATAATATATATAAAAACAATTTTGTACCATTTTTTATTTTGCCTCGCACGGTTTGTGTATTTAGCCTGTGTCAAATTTAGAAAGTATTAAGTTTTCAGACACTTTAAGTTACTTTAAGTTCCATTAGAATGCGGATGTTTTTGCGGATTCTAAGTTTTTACAGTAAACAAACAAAACTTTTCTGCTCCATTTTACGGAAATCGCGCCAGTTTCTATGATTCCACATATTGTCCCGCTGCGTGGACACTTGACATACAAAACTATACCAATTTTACATCACAATATCCACTAGGAATCAATTTGCGAATAATTAAAACAGCCACTGAACTTCACTCGAATAAATCCCGCCAAAAACCCTTTGGTCTATTTATTTTCACAATGAATTATTGCTAGAAAAGAAAATGGCGGAACTGTCAAACAGTTTGAATTTGGAACCTGAGCATTATGTTATGTTACTCATTAGCTTCTGCCAGAGGTTTCAGCCGCGGGAAATTATGAAATTATTTCAAAGGGACATACTACCGGGGTATCATATTTATGTTCTTCCAATTGCTAAATGTCATCCAAAAGTGTTCAGCTGTTTGGGCTTGAAGGATTAACAAACATACATACTTACAAACTTTCACCTTTATAATAGTAGTGTGATGTGAAAAACAATTTGGTGGCACAATAAAGAGTATCTTAGTTTCACCTGGTCAAATAGCTTTTTAAAAAATTTAAACAATACTTTTCGCTAGGGGAACTAGGAAGTTACAAAATTACAAAGAATAGCAGGTTTTGCTGATCGTATCAGAGTGTGATGCCGTCAGTAATGTGTACAATGTACAGTACATCTAAAACCTTGGAACTACAGTACGTAATAATTTTCGTTGCATTTTTAAAAATATGCGATAATTCAACCTCACTTCCTAAGTGGTAACTATGCAGACATAAGCGTAACATATCCTATGTAATGCTTTGATTATTATAATTAAAAAAGAATAATAAAATTGGTAGCTGACTTGGCAAACGTTGTTCGGCCACAAAATTTGAAAAAACTGTGGTTTGTTTTGGTAAGAGGGTAAAAAAGTAGCATACGACCAATCTTAGCTAAATATAATTTTAGAAAAAATTGGACCCTGCCGTTTCGGAGGAGTTCGATAACAAACACTATGACATGAGATTTTTAGAACAGCAATCCGCTCTGGCGCTCTGGTTTCGCACTATTATTCTTTCTATTTCATCTCGTTTAGCTCTTCAAACCCCATAGACGACAGAAGAGCTAACGAGATGGAGTACTTATTCGTGGATGTGCGGCCCTGGCGGAATAAACGCTAGAGTATTGGCCGGATATATCCGACGTAGGCGGTTAAAAGGTAAATAAGCATTGCAAACAATTTTAAATTTTGGTTCACTACTCTGTTTTCGCTACAAACTGAGTAGTGAACCAAAATTTAAAATTGCTCCATGCAGCTGTATTCAACATCTCGAAACTTTCAACCGTAAATCCAGTTGTGCTGGAAACTTTGCCAATAAAACTACCAGGACTCCCGAAGTAGCGAGGAGCTACTTCTGTGCAGTAAACAGCCGACTCGCCCATTGTTTTTCAATGTTTATTTTATTTGCCCTCTTCAATGTACTCGCGTTATGGACTCGCATGCTTATTTTAGTCTTCCAACGCTCTTTCAGCTGTTAGCGGAGTACTTATCATAAATTTATTAATAGTGTCTGCATGAGTATATTATGGTTGTTAAGATGGGTCGGTTTTAAGTGTTAGGTACGTGTTTTATTAAATAATGGTTTGCTGTTTGCAGTGTGGTCTTGTGCTTACAATAGACTTAGCATTAACTTCTATAATAATAGCGTTAAGGTCTTTTTACATAAAGGAAGGATAACAGCAGGATGAAAATATGCATCTTTAAGATGAGAGAAAAAAATAGTATGTATGAATCTGACAGCTGTCATCCGCAACATCTTATTGGAATTGTAGTGTAGTGACAATCATTATGTTTAGATTCAAGATCTAGTCTATTTTCAAGATCCTTATTAACATCAATCATTCTTCATTCAACCAAATTATCTTCGTCCTCAGCAGCTTTAAAGTCAAATTCAGAAAAAAATACATTATCAAAAGCTTTTTTGTAAATTCATTAGTGAAATATCAAGGAAAGTTGTAAGAAAACCCGTTTATCAACGAGATAATCTAACCTTACGTTCAAAAGTCACAATGCGAAACGGTACATGATGCTACGGTAACTAGATACTTAATGGACTCTCCCACGCGTTCCCATCATATTCCCATAACCTACTGATATACTGTATATTATTCACTAGAGTAATATCGATTTGAAACGATATTGAGTTTTATTGTTTTGAAGATAAGGAAGGAAGTGGTGTTTTACTAGGTTGTGAGTTTAATAATAATACTTGACGTGTTTCGAAATGATAGGAGACAGAGAAAGAGAAAAGTTTAATTGAAAAATATTAAGACTCGAAAATCTGCTACACCGCATTAAAAAGGTCGATCGTCATTTTCCTTCAACTTATAGGCATCGCTGCGTATATTAATACTTGGTTATTGAAAAAAGTAACATGTTAAACCGAGAATAACTCGGAAAGTACTAAGATTTGGCATTTGGTACCACAGTAACTTGCAATGGGTAGCACGCTGTCCGATCGTCCGGTAACCGACCGGACCGAGCCCAAGTCGTCGACGGCGCGTTCTGTTCCCGCGCGTCTCAAGGAGCTGTCAGCACACCGAAGAGGCCCAGCCTGCTAGCTGCAGGCAGGCAGAGTCGAAGCCTACTGGGGTCATGGGTTAACTTCCGAAAGGAATACCCGGCCCCGGCACGATAGGCTACGAAGGAACGGGGTAGGTTTTTAGTCAGTAAGAGTCTGACACTACTTCCCGCTCCGCCCAAGGGCGGTATTTGTCATAGGATGATTTTACGTACCATAAAAACAAAAACCTCAGTAACTTTTATTCGGCTTTATCTAACGATATAACACATAGCTATTGGAAGGTGAGCTCAAACTTCATAGAAACTCTGGCATCCCCCTTTAGGTTACCACGTACAGAAATATTCTCATTTTCTAGAATCAATTTCAATGCAAAAATACGGTTTCATGAAAGATAAAAACAATGATGCATATATAAGCGTTGAAAACATCTGGTACATTGTTTGTCACCGAATGGCTAACATGTGGGATACTGTACGCGTATTATTGAAGTTGTACAAAGCAAAAAATATGGCTTGAGAAGCGACCGCAAACATTCACAGATATTGAAAGTAAAAATATGATTAATTTAATGGCATTGTCGGATAGTTATGTTCGCTATGGTTTTATTTGTGGGGAGATTTCTAAAAATCTAATTTGTTAAACATTCTCATAAGTCATTCCTTAGAGACTAGATTTATGTGTGGGAATTGAAATGATTTATGCTATGCTTAAATCGTAGCACGTACTTATGTGTAAATAAAACAATATTCTAATAAATATGTCTAAAATATATAATATATCTTTCCAAAATATTCAATAAAAACCAGCTTTTTCCCGTGGTGTATCTTTCCATATACCTATCTTTAGGTATTGATTCTCACGTGGCGTATATCACAGGAACCGGAACAGGATTTCCGGGTACCTAAGTACCACTTAACGACAGTTGCCTTCCATCAGGGACAGAATTTTTGGAATCTGATCAGGGCTTCCAAATCTTTTACAAACATACTCTTTGTAAATTTTTCTTCTAGCCAAGCGTGATCCATCGTCGGCTACATTATCGCTTACCATCAGGTGAGAAAGTGTTCAAGGGCGAGCCTATCACACTTAATATTATAAAGGCGAAAGTTTATGAGTGTGTGTGTGAATTTATAGGTATGTTTGTTATTTCTTTACGTTCGAATGGCCGAACGAATTTGGTTGAAACAAAAACCATGTCCTGGAAAAGCTCATGGGATACTTTTCATCCCGGGATTATCTTCCCTTATTTATTTACAACTTGTACAACATAACAGAACATATCATAGAAACTTACAAACCAACAACAATAACATTTCCATAACATTGAACAAATGACTAAAATTGTCCCTTGGTACAATTTTCTATAACCAAACGGGCGAAGCCACTGGCAGGAGCTGGTCAATTATAATTTTCGAAAAGCCAAAAAATTAGGACTACTTCCCCTATAGATATCAGTGTATAACTTTACCTTCAATGACTTTAAATATTAAGCTAAAAGAAATGAATAATGTGGCCTCGAGTAAGCAGTACCTACCAGTGGATCTATAGAACATCTCTAGCTCCTCAACAATCGCCTCGTCAGAATTGTCAATACTGCCTTCCACACAATTATGGTATTGTGTCCATTGACAATGGATACTGCACTGGTCTTCTCCGGAAGCGTCCGAGGGGCCTTGAAAACTACACTTTCAATAACGACTCTTGGCATTTACTGGCTTTTCATCTATTGATTGAATTGAAGTGATCAGATGTCCTTGACTTAGGTCAGGGTCTCCTTGTGGGGTGATGCGTAGGTTAGGTCTTACAATATTTGTTTTTGAAATGACTTCATTGTCACAATTGATCGTAAATATTCCACACCTGTGTACTGAGTGTGATTGGTTTTTACTTTAATGCGATTAAAAGCTTCACCGCGTTTGGCTCTCTGATTGGTTAAGAGCTTGGAGCGGCCCAATCGGAATGCTGAACTTCATAAATATGTCGAACGCTTTAGCATAAAACAAACTTGCACAAAGCGCTCTAATAGATACTCACAATTCTCCTTTTCAGACTTTCCAGAGAGCTTTGTAGTATCTACCCAAATACTTTGATGAATTTGGTCCCTTTTTTCTGAAGATTTGTAAAGTTAAAACGAGTTAATCTAGACTTCCATTTTAATGGTTTCATCAAAATGTTAGGCCTAGATTAACTCTTTCGTTACTCAGATATGTAATTCTTGTAAGGAATCATTCATTTTGTTTAAGAAGAGCTGCCTGACTGCTTCTACTTATGTTCGCTTCGCTTTTGGCAGCGGCTTCGCCCATGTTTAACTCGAAAGATGTCTCCACGGGAACATATTCCCATATACCCGGTGCAAAATTATCTTATCTATGTCCAGCCAAGTTTTATCTAAATACGTCGTTTGAGCGTGAAGGAGTGAAAATTTCTTAGCAGCTGCCCGGAGTTTGGAAGTTGGTGGTATGACAACCTTGTGCCTCGGAAAGCACGTGGTGCCGTTGCTCCTGCGATTGATCTCTCCGCGGCCGCCTCAGGTTGCCGTCCCATCGGACTACCAGAGTTAAAGAACAGAGAGTGCATCTGTGGTTTCGCACATATTTGACACTATTATATGTCCAGAGTACTTGGCTGATCTTGGGCTGAGGTAATAGGTCACCGTTGCACAGTCCGATCAGGGGGAGTTATTGTTTATTTACAAGAGTTAACTACCCACTTCTCAAACTAATTTAAGTGGCAGTGGGCAGGACACATTGCTCGCAGAACATGGTTGATGGGGCTGAAAGTTTCTGAAGTAGCGACTTCGAGCTGGAAGAGGTAGCGTTGCTTCCACAAGGTGGACCGATGGCCTGGTGAGGGTCGCGAAAGTCCGATACATGCGAGCCGCACCGGCAGTGACGTAACTAGGGCGGTGCCAGCGGTGCCCAGGCACAGGGCGTAGACTCTGATGAGGCGCAGAAATGATCAAACTAAGAACAAGTTTTGTATCATTCATTTCATTAGAAGGCACCTGTTTCTCATTCCTTCTCGCTGCGCACCATGGCCTGAACTAGATCCGGAAGCTCAGGTTGTTTCAGGAGAACTCAGTGGGGCTCCGCCCAAGTCGCAGTTACAGAAACTGGCACCGGACGTAAAAAAAATAGTTACGGCACTGCGCACAGGACTGGTTGTTGTGGTGACATTTCGGGGAGGCCTACATCCAGCTGTGGACGTCTTTCAGCTGAAAGTAAGATGATGATGATGACCATCTCCTTACAATGCATTGCAAATAAGAATAGGATCGACTGCCATATTGTGATGTCACGTCATACGGTCAAATCGAAGAAATAGTTGGGTGAGCAAACCAAGAAATTTTTAAAATTTAATTTATTTACGGATTGTGAACGAAAATAGTTTAATTAAAATGAAGTTCTTCAATTTTGCACATCTGTGAGTTTTTTTTTTTTTATGGTAGGTAAAATCATCCAATGACAAATCTGTGAGTTCTTAAATTTTGCCTTATTTCTTCGATTTTACAGTACGACGTGACGTCACAACATGGCAATCGATCCTATACATAATTGGAACGCATTGTACCTACTCGTACTATATTTAATTCCCGTGACTATGAGTGATTTCCTTTTGTCATCCCTTTCACAATGCGACTTTTTAATTAACAGATCGTTCCATCGTTTCATAATGATTCGTTCGAACCGTAGAGCTCGGTACCGCCGCATCCGCCAGGAACGACTTAAGAAGTTTTTTTTTTTTAAATCGGTAGTCGTCAAACTTCTTCTCCCACTCTAGAGCGAAGCGAGAGGACTTGTCAGACTTTTACTGACTAAAACTCACTTCTGTCCTTTTTTATGTTAGGTAAAATCATCCAATGACAAATCCCGCCCTTGGGCGGAGCGGAAAATAGTGTCTGACTCTTACTGACTAAAAACCTACCCCGTTCCTTCGTTGCCTATCGTGCCAGGGCCGGGTATTCCTTTCGGAAGCTGACTCATGACCCCAGCAGGCTCACTTACCTATGTCCTTCAGTTACCTTTGCGTTCTAGGTCCACGATAACTCTTTTAAAAAATATCGCAGTCCAACAACTGTCAATTACGATGGCGAATCACTATCTCGCGAAATACTTTACACTATCACTCGAAATATTTTTAAAGTCGAAAGTGTGTTTATATGTTTGTTACAATTTCACGTTCAAACGGCTGAATGAAATTTGGAACAAGGATTGATCGATTGTCCTAGAACCAAAAATTCGAAGACATGTGACATCCACCAAACCGCACTGGGCCCGCGCGGTGGATTACGGCCCATTCCCTCTCATAGAGAGAAAGCCTGAGTCTCAGCAGAGGGAACATTATGAGGCTGATGTTGATGCTATGCTATTGAACAATACTGGAATAGTATATAACATACTTTTTATCTCGGGGGTAGAGGCATAACGTGGACTAGTTTAGTCGTGGGTGAAGGTACATCAGCGAGGCCTTTTTCTTTCATGAATTCGAAAATGAAAGCGTTCGACCACATCGTCACTTACCATCGAGTAAAAAGTGGTCAAATGAGAGCCTAATTATTATAAAAAACAACTCTCATTCTTAAAGAAGCGAGGGCTCGCGCGAGGCCCCTTTAATTGCGAGGCCGTGGGCGAGCCTCCACATCGTCCACGCCTAGCTACGCTACTAACCGAGGGTATGTTCCCTTGGTATAGTGTTCTATATTCACGTGGACGAAGCCGCTGGCAGAGGCTAAAACAGTAAATATCAGTCATCATCATCATCATCATTTCAGCCGAAATACATCCACTGTTGGACATAGGCCTCTCCCAAGCGTCGCCACAACGACCGGTCCTATGTGCGTCTTGTATCCATCGGATTCCAGCGACCTGACCAGCTCATCGGTCCACCTTGTGGGAGGCCTTGCAACGCTACGTCTTCCGGTACGCGGTCCCCACTCTAGAACCAGGAAATTATGGTAGATTGTTTTTTTTTTTTATCAGCAACCGCCGATGAAGGGTCACCGAGCTCTGTGGTTCCGACTATTGCGTGGTGGCAGTTTTAAAATTGAACTGTCGATTTTATCGATTTTGCACTCTACCCAATGATTAATGAGAAAGCCATTGGAAACTTTGGATCTTATATTTTCAGATTTTAAACTAGAGATACCAAGTTAGATGTTGTAGATTTGACAGTTTGTTTGATTGAACTTGCAGTATAAGTAATGCCTTTGCAATTTTCCAGGAGTAGATATTTTTTTGGTAGGAAATCTTCCTGGATATAGACGAAGTAAAATTCCAATCCAAGTAAAATTACGATTTCAAGAGTATTTTTTTAGATTAATAAGATTCGCATAAATATGAGAGTTCATAAAAATAATATTATTTATGCGAATCTACCGCCGTGTATCGACCGCAAATCAAGATTTTTTAGCGTTGAAAAACCATGACTAACTAAGGTTTAACAATCTCAATAACAATCAATCGGAATATTTTGCAGTTCAATAATTCATTTTTCACTATATTATGTTGATTGAGACATGAGTACGAACGCGATTTTATGAATGCGACGGGTTTTAATGAATACTTCACAATATGTGACAAAAATTAAAACTTTTTTTTTTAATCAGCGGCCTCACTATGGTATTTCAAAATATCAGTCGTTCGATCGAAAAAGAGAATGGAGCTATATACACTATACAGCCTTTATCCCTTTAACAGTACAGTTTAGATCATAAAATGAATTGCACTAAGAACTCGAGGTAGGGCAGGGCCTCTTTGATCTAACTACGCCCCCTAGTAACCCGATCACCATTTGTTAATATTCTTTAAGCATTATCATTTTAGCCTTGTAATGTTCCCACTGCACTCAGACCTCTTCCCTAGTAGGGAATGCGCCGTAATCTACCACGCGAGCACAGTGTGCATTGGTGTATGTCACATCTTCACGTCTTCGAATTTTTTATTCTAGGACTTTGGGATTTCCTCATGATGTTTTCCTTCACCGTTTTGAGAGTGTTAAACTGAGACAGTTTGACTGTGATTAAATTAATTGTACGAAGTAATGCGCCTACCTGGGTTTGAACCCGCGACCTAGAATTTGTAAGTAAGGGCCGTTACCACTGGGCCACCACTTATCCTCTATTAAACAAGCCATTAATTAAACTGTCATGTTTGTTATAAAATATGTTAACTGTCAAATTGTCACGTTTCGTCGACCATAGGTGCATGATATTTCTCCAAGAACGAACTCTATTTAGTAGTCCAACAGTGTTTGAATGTGAAATTAATTTCAACTGTTATGAATTCTGTTCACAAAGGTTCTGTTGAACACATGTCAACATCCAGATGTATGTTGAGTAACAATTATACTTAATTCAAAACCACAGTTCTGCTATATAACTAGCGTTGCTTGCGGCGTCTCCCACGTGTACGAGTAATATCACAGAGTACAAGAATTTCCAAAATATGAATTAAAATTAGAGATGCGCCGAATGGTGGTTTCACCGAAAACCGAATACCGAATAATATTCGGTTAAGTTCTTAAAGAACCGAATATTGTATTGCATTGCATCAGCCTTATAATGTTCCTACTGCTGGAACTCAGGCCTCCTCTCTAGGAGAGGGAATGGGCCGTAACCCATCACACGGGCCAAGTGCCGTTCGGTGGATGTCACATATCTTCGATTTTTTGGTTCCAGGACATGCCGGTTTCCTCACGATGTTTTCCTTCACAGTTTTTGAGAGCAATGGTGATGAAATATATTACACAAAGTAATGCGGTTTGAATCCGCGACCGACAACCGAATATACTGCCGCATAATTCGTTTCCCCGTTCCATAGTTTTATTTTGGTATTATGGGTGTTTTGTACAGAACAGTAATTTTATATTATTGTTCTTTTAAGACACCTTATTTTATGTAACTATTAATGCTGGATTGTATTTGATTACCTATCTTTAATTATATCTTTGTTTTTGTGCCTTACAATAAGCGATTTCTAATAATAAATACAATGGTTAGAATATGGGATTCCTTTAATTTATTTTGCCATATAGGCTGATTTATAATGATCTATTAAACTGAATACATTCAGTATTTCAACCGAATGCTTCAGCCGAATACAAATACCTTACAATTCTGCCGAATACGCCGAATACTGAATATAAAATGAATATTCGGCGCATCTCTAATTAAAATACATCAGTGTTTGTGTTAAAATTATTTTTTTACCCTTTAGCCGCTTGCGTCGGTTTGGTCCGACGAGTGTTTTCGTGTCTTATTTGCCAGGGTCGTGTATTTGCGACTGGGTACTCCATCTTGTTTAGCTCTTCAATCATAGTATTTTATCTTTACAAATCGATAGTGTTTCATGTACCGGATAGACCCACCACGGGACTAAAACGATCAAAATTTAACGGTTTATATGACAAACACTCTTAATTCTCCTTTTTTTTTTATATATTCCGCCAGGGTCACATCTACGACCGAATATTTACTCCATCTCGTCAGCTCTTCAAACACCTAATACACCTACGAATGAAGGGTCTAATTTCAGCCTCATAAGGTCTGACACAGTTAGTTATATCAGCAATATTGTCTGCCTGCGTCTAGACTGCATGACCCATACGTAGGTGTATGCACGCTAGACATTGTTGCGACATTTTTTATTATAAATAAACTAACTAGTTCTGCACATGCGACGTGATAGCGGTACACGTGTTTCTTACACCTGGACATTGTGGTGTAGGCTATGAACCTATTAGCAAGTTGATTTGTGTTTGTAGGATTGAAATTTTGAGGCGCATTACTTTGTGTAATTTTTTTACCACCACTGTTTTCAAAACGGTAAAGGAAAACATCGTGAGGAAACAGGCATGTCCTAGACCAAAAAATTTGAAGACATGTGCATGCACCCGCGTGATGGATTACGGCCCATTCCCTCTACTAGAGAGGAAGCCTGCGTCCCAGGCCCAGCAGTGGAAACATTTTAAGGCTCATGCTATGCTATGCTATATGGAAAGGAGTCTAAGTTTCATCTGCAGCTAAATAAGTTAGTACCACCTAAAGCACCTATGTGGGAGTGTCTCTGATCTCTGAAATGTCTTGCTGAAGGATAATTTGGTATGGTTCACTTAAATGTTGCTAAGCATCAGTCATGTTCATGAACAGACGCCGTCAGTTGAGACTTCATCTTTCAACTGCTACGGTTTATTTTAATTATTTGCTGTTTGAATTGTTTTTTTTTTTCTTGACTTTTATAACGGGCACGTCTTTCTACACCGGTCTCTCCTATATGAGTAACTAGCTATTAAATTATCTCTAATCTCTAGGGCTCATTCCAAGACATGGTCTACCCGTGCGCCAAGTACCTATCATCCAAATTCGTTGAGCCTTTACGACTCGAAGTATAAAAGTCTAGAGCAGTACAAAACATCTTTTAGAGAGACAAAATGTAGCATGCTTAGGTTTCCTTTACTCCAAGAATCCACAAAGCTAACCCACTTCTGATCGTGCGCAGGTAATAGGCTCAGTGTTTAAAGATAGACACGACTGAGCGACCATCTGGCTTGATGGACTTATTATCTGTCACAGACTTGCAATAAATGGACTCGCTGCTATCTCCAACAACGGTGTTGATCGTAATGTGGGTAGTATTTGTAATGGTGTAGAGTTAAGTGGGTATTTCGTAAGTTAATGACTGATCATATTTCGTTAATGTCACTGGTTCTAGCCGATAGCTTCTTAGCTTAAAACCCAGGCATGCATTGCCAAATCATTTTGAAGTCTCGTATTCCTCTTTGGTGTTGACTTTGGCAGTATCTTTTTCTCCAAAATACTCCATAAGTCGAGGGTTTTTTCGCTCCGTTTAAATCCCTAGTTCGTCATCAATGTTAATTTGAAAAAGCATCTTTGGACGTACATACGGTACCCTTTAGGGTCCCGTGTTGTATTCGGAGTATTATTCCGTCTGTATCTGTCACCAGGCTGTACCTCATGAACTGTGATAGCTAGACAGTTGAAATTTTCTCAGATGACGTATTTCTGTTTCCGCTTTAACAGCAAATACACAGAATAAAATAAATATTTAAGTGGGGCTCCCACTAAACAAAAGTTATTTTCTAACAAACTAAAAAAAGGTTATATGACATAGATTGTGCGTAGTCCTTCGTGTGCGCGTTCGACACACTCGTCCAATATTTCCGATACTGCATGATTATGTTTTCCAATGACTCCAGTCTTCAGTTTGTGACATGACATCATGATCACACTCTTAAAAAACCGGTACACAATAAGTCCATTACATTTACAACACATTATCGATCACTTCCATCACATTATCTCAAGAAAACTGCGCCAAAATGGTGTTAGCCAAGTTCCTACGTGCGTTGGAGCATCGAGCGCCGTGAAATTATAAATTTCTTGTATACCCGCTAATGATAGGAACATGCCTCGCATTGTGATGCTCTAATACGTTTGATATGAAAGCAGTATTGGGGCTTAACGGTCACGATAATGTTCGATAGGTACCGGAGTGCTGTGTGGTAGTTAGTAACTGGCGGATGGAATCAAAGACGGGGGTCATGTCTCATGACCTGAAGGTATATGAGTTGATATTATTTGTTGATGAGGTTTCTCAATTTCAGTTATAAGTATGTTCCTCATAGAAGTAGATTGAAATGTACATCCCAAAGTAGAATAAAGTTGTGGATATGGCAAACTAAAATTGGCCAGTCAATTTCTATGATCTGGCCACGACAGATACATTGAGTTTCAAGGACCATAGCGTTCCCTGGTTTTTTGTCTATTTTTCATTAATAAAACGAGGTTTCGTCACGTTTTGCATTCGACTCGTAGTATATGTGTCGATGCGACGCAACGGGTGCAGAGAGAAATAAAATATCAGCAATTGTTCGAGTTCCTGATAACTGCAGTAATTTAAAAATATCATATTTTACAACTTGGCAAAAAATATGTGATCTCCTTGTGCACTTTTAACATTTGAAAAAGGACAAATATTTTCAAAGAAAAACAAACATGGTCCTTATGTTTGTTTTTCTTTAAAAATATTAGTCCAAATTGGATGCTGCTTTCGTTTTTTTTTTAATACATCTCCTGGTGGTACGCGATGATGGCCTGTTTTCGTTATTTAAATTGATATTTTTCAGGAAAAGTTTTAATATAATTATATACTATAGTAGCTATATGTACTATTGGGATTTCAAGGAGATATGCCTTAATTTGTAATTCATTAAATAAACAGCAAATGACTCGCGATGGATCCAATCGACCACTTCATGTCACAACACTCGTGCGGCACATTAAAACTGTAATTTTGGAAGTCGTTGTCAAAAAATCAAGACACAAAACTAGTAACACCGGCTTTCGACATTAAAATTATTTTCTTTTTCGGTTCCTTCTATTTTTGTAAAAAGTTTTTTTTATATTATTTAATTCGCTGATTCTAAATTAGCTTTTAATTCGCCTGTTTTGTGTTATGATAATTATTATTAGCTCATAATTTAAAATCAATGGCGTGAAGCAGATTGGATTTAAATATCTGGTTCTGTAAATCAGTTGTATAAAACAAATATTTTATTTTTCCCTCGATTAATAAGAATTATATCAAACCAGTTCGACTTTAAACCGAGAATACCACTTCGAAGTCTATTCAAACGTCAACATAAAAGAGGCTTTATACATAAGTTGGATGGCTCTCCAAAGAGTTCTGAGTTCAGGACGCGGTAAATGCCAACTTCCTGACCAGACCGCAGGCTTCCCTTCCGTGCCTGAAGCCGTTATAAACTCTGCTTATCTCAATCAACAGTTTATAAAAGCCCTTTAAAAAAATAGCAGTGAGTGACGCAATTTTAAATCTGGCAACATTGTATTTTTAGTCTGTCCTCTGTCATGTTTCAAATTTCGCGTATTGCAATTTTTGAATAGCCAGAGGCGTTTTGGACGTTGAAAAACATCAGGAGCAAACAACTGGTTAATTTCACACTACATGCACAGTTATTATTCGTACGCCAGGTGTACACAGTTTTAATTTGACTCGCGTTGTAACAAAAAGATCGTAAATATAAAAAATATGAGAGGCAACACAAAATAACTATATCACTGTACATGTTAGGGAGTTTTTTTTGGCGGGATGTTCAGTGGCTGTTTTAATTATTCGCAAATTGATTCCTAGTGGGTATTGTAATGTAATATTGTTGTAGTTTTGTACCTCAATAGTAGGGTTGCCAACATTTCTTCGACGTAATATAGTATTTTTTAAACAAAGCTATAAAAATTATAGTACACTTCAAAACAATATAGTATTTTATGGAAATAGCAAAAATTGGACAGATATTTGGTATCTACTTATTTATTTTTATAAAAACTTTAGTTGTTTGCACTTCTTGCATTTCTTAAGTTTTTTTTTTTTGTAGTTTTCTTTTTTATCAGTGGTTGCGACACATTTTCGCTATCGCTACTATTTTCTATAACTAATTTATTTAGGACTTTAACTTCTTAAAGGAAAGAGCAATTTGAAAATATTTACGAAAATCAAAGAACGGAAACAGTAGACTAATGATCAAACATTTGTTTGACAACGCAGTAAGATAGCTACGTTCGGATACACTTACCGCATCAGTCAAATGTTGAAAATATAGTATTTTTTCAACAGTATATAGTACACAGACTCAAAATACAATACTATATATTCTAATACGGTTGGCAACCCTACTCAATAGTGTCTGTGCAACTGGACAAATGTGCAATCATTAAAACGGGCGTGATCTCGTTAAAATGGCGCTGAGAATTTTACCTCAGCGAAGTTTACCGACAAGGTTGACTTTTTGCTGAATGTGTACATCCATAATGTAATGGTAAACAAATTCATATTTAGAAACATTGTAATCTCTATTATTCTGACTGAATTTAGATTTTCCTTACCTTGTTGTCATCGCTTTAGCAATAGATATTATTACTGTGATGTTTCTCATTACTTATAAGCATAGATATTCCTTCTTCGTCCAGTCCTGTTTAGTCCTTTTATGCTGTATTAGGTAGTGATGCATGTTTTTAAAAAATAGGTTCTATGCTGGCCCAAAAAGGTTAAAAAACAATTCGCCTTATTCAGAGGTCACCTTTTAAGTCAACACAATGAGACGCTCAACAAATAGATAAAATTGAGTGCATTTTGTAATTGCTGTATTGTCTTCTCTTTATGTGTTGCCACACCAAAAAGGATGATAATGTTTTGATTTGTTTTTAGGGTTCGGTTTGCAAAGGCTAAAACGGAACGCTATTACTAATAATATATAATATAATAATATCACACACTATCACACAACGTCGTCTAGTCCCAAGCTAAGCAGAGCTTGTGTTATGGGTACTAGACAACTGATAAACATACTTATATATTTCTAAATACATACATATTATAGATAAATTACACCCAGACACGGAACAAATGATCGTGCTCATCACACAAACATTTGTCCTGGGTGGGAATCGAACCCACGACCTCCGGCATAGCAGTCAGGGCCACTAACCACTAGACCAAGAGGCCAGTTAAACAGACTCCCAGTCACTTTAGACTCCTCTGTCCGTCCGTCTGTCACCAGGCTGTATCTATAACCGTGATAGTTGACAGTTGAAATTTTCACAGATGATGTATTTCTGTTGCTGCTATAACAACAAATAAAATTGTTGTTTAATACCTCAGAACTCCGTCGTTTAAGGGCAATTTTTTTTTTTTTATTATCTCACGTGATGGTAAGCGATGATGTGGCCGACGATGGAGCATGCTTGCCTAGAAGTTACCTATTCTACTCTTGATATAAATTGAAACACAGACTCCGGCAAGGAATTCCACTCCTTAGCAGTACTACTAAGGAGTGGAATTCCCTGCCATGAAAATGCTTCTTCAAGCGGTACCAATTAAATACAGACAACAGACATGTAGTATTTGACGAGTTCTCAATTTCAAACTCTCAAGTCAGTAACCGCCTTGCTAGCCTTGTCTGGCTTTTGTTATTCAATTCGGACAACAATGTCTACCATTTCACCTTTGCTCTTGTGCAGTATGGCGGTTAATTCAGAATATAGTCCGGTAAATGGATCGACGTGTGGCGGCCAGGTGTCAGACACGCGTTCAACTGACGTGCAACCGACCGTGGCCTGTAGGGCGGCCATCTTTTCGGAGATTTGTGGACACGCTATTCGTAGGGGTAATTTCAAGGGAGGTAGGCAAAGTTTTATTTTATATTTATTATAATTTAAATAATGTAAGTAAAAAAACGTTTTGATTGATGACGAAAATTAATGTTTGACAGACAACACGCCTAGGTAAGTCATTATTTTTTAGCGCTAATTAAGTTTGTATGTTGTTGAAAATTTCGAGAATGACACCAAACATTTCTTGGCGGTACATTTATTAGAAGTATTTACATTACATGATATTTGATAATATTGCTAGTAGGTAGGTACACTATTTGTCAGTCTAGACATTTATTTTATAATTTTCCTTCAAGTGTTAGATTACCAAGGCCTTTAATATACTGATTTGTACTTACCTAAACACTCAATTTTATGCTGTTGTGTCGGCAATAATATTATTACCTAACACCTATCAAATTAAATATACTGTGGTTTTCCTTTACAAAGACATTTTTTTATATAATTGAGGTTTACAACGTTCCTAACCCCAATATAAAATAAACACAAACCATTCTTCTTCCTTGTAAACATACTAATGTTCCGTCCGGGCTTCGCTCATGTGTAAATTATATTAGAGAAAATCGTTGATTATGAAGATTTAGCGGAAAGCAACATTATTTTATACTGTTTAATGATAATGTTTTAAAAAAACATTCAACAAGAGAAAGGCAATGGTTTTTAGTACATATTATATATGTTATATTAGACCATATTATAATTTATTATTTAAGTTGATGACTGCGAGAGAGCGTGTAAGACTTTTACTAACTAAAATCCAATCATTTGCGATCGAGCCATTAACAGCTACTGTGAAATTTTAAATCTGGTTTCAATTATTTCCATTTTTTATTCGTTTTGCTCCAAACTTGTCTGACTCATGCCTCCAGACAACGACAACGGAGCACTAAAGAATTGTTTTCATAAAACTTGCCGAGCAGGCTCACTACTAAAAACCAGTTTAATTACATCTAATAGGTTTTCTTTACTTTATTGATATTGCTCATGACCGTACAAACTGTGAAGAGTCATGTCTGTAATGTCAAGGTCTTAGCTAGAACTATTACTAAGATTGTTTTACTTGCTTGAATAGATTGGTTTTTCAATTTTTATTTGCTACTAGCGACTTTGGCCGTTATAAATTTCTTCAAGGCTAGAGTGAATAGGCTCTTAATAAACTAGTGCGCTTCACCATCAACGATTGCATCACTGCTTTCCATCAGGTGGGATTGCAGTCAAGCACTAGTTTACATATTTAAAACTAAAAATACTAAATGCTGACAGCGGCTTCCCCGCGTGATTGTAGAAATTATCCCTAGCGAACATCACATCACCATCATCATTTTTGGCGAAAGACTGCCACTGTTGGCCATAGGCCTCTCCCAAGTGTCACAATAACGAGTGGGGCTGTCCGTCTCGCATCCATTTGGGTTTTCACTAGGTCCGTGGACTACCTTCCTGCCTTAGTGGAGGCCTTCCGACGCTGAATCTTCCAGTACGTGGTCACCACTCCAGAACCTTTCACTTCCATTGACCATCTGTTCTACGAGCAATGTGCCCTGCCCACTGCCTCTCATGTAAGTTTAGCGAATCTTTGGGGTATGTCTATAACCTTGAATCTCCTACGGATGTCTTTATTTCTGATGTGATCAGTCCCGCTCTGCCCAGAGTGAGTAGAGTGGAAATCATTAAATAACTTCTCCTGCTCTGAGATGGAGTGACAGAGAGTGTCAGACGTGTCCCTTCTCAACCCAACTCTTTCGGCCCAAAATCTTGCAGCCCAACTGAGTGTTCCATTCTCTTTGGTTATATGTGTTACATTTCACACAAGCATTTTTGTAAATCAACATTTTTTTTGCTCTGTGTATTTTCTTACCTAACAGCACACATTACTTCGCATTATAAACTTGTGGCATTGCGTTAAAGAATTCGTCTTTTGTTTCATAATTTAATTAATATTGAGTAAGTATTTTCTTCTTAAAGTGTGGTCACCGTAAGCCTTATGAGCGGCGGTTGCACAAACCCTTCACGGTGGCTGAATGTCTACGGTGCCAGAGCACAAAGATAGGAGCTGCATAAATAATAATAATAATTACTTAAATGTGACTGACCTTTTGATTCAAATCGTCTTTAATAGGTAAATGTCTCAATTTTTTTTTCAAAAAATGTGGTAGGTATAGCAATCGGCAAACAATTTGAACTAAAATAGTCGTCCTTGCTATAGTTACGCGCAGTCCCCTGCTGTGCTGCACTTCGATTGAGTCTCGAAAATTTGTTACTGCGCCTTGAAGGTCGATCGCTATTTTGGTTCAACTTATATACCGCATATTGTACAGGCCGAAGTAAACAAACGTCAAAATGCTGCATTCCGTTTTCAAATGTCAGGTGCAAGGATGATTTTTTTTTTTAAGTAAAGTGCCTATCTCAGTAAATTGGCCAATAACAAAATTATGTTAATTTGATGTCTTGTACACTGTCATTAATATTCTTTATTTGTGGATAATATATAATAATAAGCACCTACTTCTAAGAAGTTGCATAAACTCTTCACGGTCTCTGATCACATTTGAAGGCAAGAGGAGATGTATTACAAACAGTGTTGCCATTGTACAATATTGTTGCGGAGAGTTTAAAGCAGTGCTAAGTAACTATTGTTTCGTTAACGTTATTGTGACTTGGAAATACGTTGCTGTTATGTAAACAGAAACAGTCTTAGGTATTTATAAAACTAGCTAACCATTGCTTAGTTTAAACATTTATTAGAAGATTCTAAATTCAAACCATAGACAAATTTTGAATTAAGAATCTGTATATTATCATACATAATTATATCATAATTATTATCATTATTTTTTATAATTAGAAAGAAAAAGTTATATATAATGCGCGAAGAATTATTAGAGTATTATGTATTTACCTTTTATTATTAGCGTTTTATGACTTTTTTTCTTACCAAGAGCTTGGATGGCGATTTGGCGAACCTTGATTAATATTTTTTTTATGTCGTATATTAAAATCCATTATTGTTAGTAAATACATACACAACTTACTTACTAATGTTAGTACATAATAATATACATCTGTCAATTTTTAAATAAATGATGTCCATGTCAATAATAACAATAATAATTTATTGATGATGAAATCATGAATCAATGAAATATTTAAAAAAAATCAAATTAAATGAAAGTATGCCGCCAAAAATTTTTTTTTTGGTTATTTATTAAAAAAACAATAAAACCAAACGCATTCATTTAACTGTTTTTTGCATCCTAGAATTCGACAAGCAGTCGTAATGTCAACAGTCAGCACAAACAGTGCTATGTATTTTTTATAAAAGAAAGTCAGTGTATTTTTTTTTTGTTGCAAATTATCTATATGCTAAGTAATTTTGTATTGGTGTACCCGAATTTTATTGCCTCGTGCCACTATTGGCACGCGTGATCCCTGCCACAGGGTATTGTGTTGGCTAGCAGCAGATTACTGGGCTGCGTAGATCACATAGGTAAACAGTCGCTCTATAATAAAATTGGGTATTCGGCTGCATCTAGAACCAGCCGACTCCAACATCGTTGAGAAAAAGACAGATTGATTCATTGATTTTATAGTTTTACTATTTCCTTAGGTATTGATTTGATGACATTTACAAGATTAAAGACATTTGAAAACTGATTTTTAGGTTTCCGTACCCACCCAAGGGGACCCTGGACCATAACACTAAGACTCCACTGGCTGTCTGTCTGTCTCCAGGCTGTATCTCCTAAACCGTGATAGTTAGGCAGTTGAAAGTTTCACAGATTATGTGTTTCTGTTTTCAGCAAATACTAAAAACAGAATAAAATAAATTGTGTAGATAATGGTACGGAACCCTTTGTGCGCGAGTCCGACTCGCACTTGGCCAAAAACCATTTTTATATCTTTTATTTTATTCTAACACTAAGAAGAAAACATCTCTTTTCATTATCCTCGCTTCAAAATCATGACACTAGCTCATAAACCTCAAGCGTGTCTGTATTCAATTATACAGCTCGTATATTCCGCTAGCCTCTCCAATGCTCCATTTCAAACAACGTTACTCGATTAGCCACAGTCGAATTGGCGCGTGTTCTCCGGACGAACATAGAGATTATACTCTATACGATGAATCACCATAGACTAAGACACACTTGTGATACCAGACGCCACAGCACTCGCTACTTATTGGGTAGTTATGTTTGCGTTATGTGGTGCAGAGTGTTACAAATCTGTAACGTACTTTATTGATGGATGGATAGTGGACTAACAGCCAATGTTTACAGTTTGCAAAGATGTGAGTGCAATAAAACGGTTTAGTGATGTTTCAACTGCTTCCCTTCCGGGACATTAGAGTATGTGCTAGTTGATTTATTATGACTGCGACGGTTTTTTGATGACAGAAGACCGCCCGTGTTTCATGACTGTGATTGAGTAATCCGGTTCTCATGTTTTAATTTAAAGGAGTCGTTATGTTTTCCAATTATGGTCATAATATTATCGTCCACATGAAGTTAGTAGTTATTACTGATAGGTATTTTATTTTTTATTCACGAATTTTAAAAGGCTTGTTGGGATGCTGGATTGTTCATGTCTAGAAATTTCTCTTTAATACTGGTTGAAATAATTAAAAACGCGAAGATATTTTTACAAAACCAATAGGCAAGATAACCATACTGGTTACCTAGTATAGGTAAGAAAGAATATTGAGCTCTAGAGAGTAATAGGCCAAAGGGTTTCCGACCAAATATTCAATTTGTTGGGTTTGGCCTAGTGAAATTCATACATATTTTATTTCTGTGAAATATTAATTTGAAAACTTCTGAGCTGCGAAGTTGACTAACCAAATATGTTTGGTCAATAACACAGAAGCTACTTTTTAGGGTCAAAATATAGAATAAAATTTTCCGTGCTATATTTTTTTAAATCGCCTAAAAATTTATTGTCTATAAGGCAACATTGGCATTTATTTTATAGAGTGCTAATTGGTACATTGCATAGAATAATACTCTTTGGCATAGAATAGCAAGCAAAATGGCTGCCGTGACAACCCGCCATAAAATACAACTTTAATGAATTGGGCTAAAAACTATTTAACACGCTATTTTAAAGGCACTTGACCTAACTGTATCCTGTTGTTATATTTTTGTATGGTTAATGGTTATAAAAACTTAATTTCCTGGTTTTGATATGCAGTAATTTGTGGTTTGGAACTTTGAGAATGCCTATAATTCGAGTGGTGATGTTGGCAATAACTATTTCAATTTCAATTTTTCACAAGGAAGTGAATGTCCTACCGTTTAAAACAGTTTTTATTGACGCCTGTTTCCGTTTTCTGTTTATTAATAAAGCCAGATTTTATGCATTATCCAGTTATGGACTAAGAAAGACGTCAATTAAAAACCAGACAATTACAGTTTATTAGCACGAAGACGTGATTAAACAGCTATTACTGTTTGTGTCACGGGTTTCAATTGATTTCACAATGCTTAGATACAGTTTTGAATATGGAATTCAATTTGCAAAATAGACAATTTTATGTTTAGGTAGGAATTACATATCTTTTTTACATATTAGTTGCAAAATTGTTGATTTTTGTTTTAGAACAGGCAAGCGTGTTAAATTTTTCGTGACGTGCGAAGCTTTTGACGTAGGTATGTGTTTGTGATTAGTTGCAAAATTGTTTTTTTTTTTTTTAAGAACCGGCAAGCGTGTTGCGTTTTGTATGACGTGCTCTTGGTATAAACTGCTGACAGCAAATCAGGTCTAGACGGTTGGTCTATCAATATTTTTCCTGACTAAAGGCAATATCAAATTACAATATTTATAGCATATCAATATACCTAATCAACGCGTCATTGGCTGAAAATAAATTTCGTCGTCGTTCGGACTCTTTGATAGTAAAGATTAGGTTTTGGCAGCGGCTTCGCCTGCTTGAAAGTGGAAACAGGCACTCAGGAAGCCTTAAAATAAGCCACATAAATAATAATTTATTTTTCCATATAAATGAAAAACGTGAATGCAGCGCGATTGCTGCGCTACATCCGAAATAAAATGATAAAATATCAATCTAAAGATAAAATTAAAAAATAAAATGCCTACATTTTTTTAAACTCGAATTAATTTACGCATGTACGAAATTAATTTCTAGTAAACGTCAGCTGGACGAGTTCATTGACCTGTAGGTAGTTAATACGCAAAGATCGACAACTACCTACAAGGTCATTGACTCGTTGACTTAAAAAAATAATTTTGTATATGCGTATATTAATTTGAATTTTAGAAAAAAAGTACTTTATTTTTTTATTTTATCTTTACAAATTGATAGTGTTTCATGTACTGGATCGATCCTCCACGGGATTAAAACGATCAAAATTTAACGCTGTATACAGATTCTAGATACAGAAATCAGCACAACACACTCTAGAGAAAGCTACATTTTTCTATTAAAGGCAGTGTAATTTTAATTTTTTTTTTTTTCATGAGATCTACCTACTTCTCTATGGTAGGTACAGATCTCGGCAAAAAAAGCCTTGGAGCAAAGAAAAGTACTACGAGATACGCCTAACGTAACATTTCGATCTGCCTCAGCTTTTTAAAACGTAACAATGGCATCTCCAATCGATCACACTCCATCTAGCGTGTTTTTTGCGCACCCCGTCAGATTTTCAATCATGTCCCGCAGTTCATTGTACCGGCAGATTGAATTCGCTGTGCCTGCGTGATATTCGGTACTCACACCATCAAAAGTTCAAAACCTTTCGTGATTGTCGTTGCCTGACTGTTTTAAAGCCGGGTGTAGACTGCTTTAACGTAACATGCAATGTAACACACAATCCGTCCACATTGTCGCTATGTATCATGCAATGTAACAGGATTGTTACCCATAGTGAGGACCCCTTGCGCGCGTAACAGAGCATTTTAATTTTCAACTATGCGAGTAGGCACATAAGTTGAACCAAAATTGCGATCGACTTTAAATACGCAGTACCTAAGGGTCTCAATCGAAGCCCCCACTTCGATTGAGACCCTTAGGTACTGCGTATTTGCGGCGCGTAAACCTAGCAAAGACGGCCATTTTGCTTCAACTTATTTGCCGCGTACTATACTTGTTCCACACTTATGACATTATTTCATGTTATCTTGCTTGTTATAGCAATCTGTACCCGGCTTTACGGTGATAGTTTGTGAGTTATTAGCCTTTTATTTGCCACTATGAGGATAGAAGAAAGTTTTTGACATAAGTGAATGGTTTGGTTTTGGCATACAAAAATGTTTAGCAATATTATTTAGGACTGCCAACATTCATGCAGGTTTTAAAAGAAGTGTGAAAGAACACTATCTTTCTGTTTTATCATCTGTTTATATAAAAGGTAAAACAAGGTCTTGATTCATCAATGCCCAGCTTAACCCCTTGGACCAAGAACGATGACATTTTGCTGAATTTACTTTTTGCAAGGTTTATTCAAAATTCACCCCTAAGGGCATGATTCGGGGGTCCAAAGTTTGTATTGACAAACCAACTTTCACGCAAATCGAATCGAACAGTGGTGCTCACGGATATCGAGGGATATGCCTTGGGGGCGTGGCACGTGGCGCCTCGATCTGGGCAAACGACCCTTATAATCGAACAACGGCTGTACGCTTCATTCATTCGCTTTGCAATTGCGTACAGGGTACTACTGATGCGTAAAAAACCAAAATGCCGAGTTGTGCCGTAATTATATGCAAAAATAGGTCACATATCATCAACCTGAAGACAAATGGCGTATCCTGCCACCGGTAATTAAACAATTAAGTCACTGTTTTATATTTTAAATCAATTTTTAAATATTTCACGAACTCAAGTTCGGAACGACACGAACTAGACCGCACTAGCCCGAATCTTCCCGAACGCAATGACCGCAATGACCGTTCAAGATTTAGAGAGGTGCAATCGAGTGCGTGAGGCTGATTTTATCGATATGCGTATTATTCGCAGTTCAATATATTTTTTTACATTTCTATGAATATTGTCGTATTACATATATAGTAAGAGTTAAATTAGTTATTGAATGAATGTTGTTTGAACGAAATTAAGGTATTGTTATTTCAATACCCGTGAACATAAATTGACATTATATCTAAAGATTGAGATGATCAAAAATTATAGTACAATATGATAAGTAGCACGATAAACAAGTATAATTTTATACAGTTATTTATTTTTGGTCAAAAGTTACTGGTTGCGCGAATTTGCTGTGTGGACTGTAGATTTAAAAAGCGATCTAAGGTTTATTAACAATATGCAGATACTATGCCTGGCATGGGACGGAAACTAGGAAAGAACACTGACCTTTAACCTCGAAAGTTCCACATGGCGCCGGCCGGCGAATCCCGAACTTCGTACTTTCAAGCACTGCCAGTTTCTGTATTGCACTACACTGCACTTATGTTGAGTTCTGAATGGTTGGAACACGAAATAGCCAATTTTCTTGTAATTTCGAGCGGGCGTGTTAGCGGTGCGGTCACATTCACTATCGATGCACAAACGTCAATGTCAAATCATTTCTTGCGGTCGTGCGGGTGGAGGGAAAACGGATGGTATAGGATTGCTAGGCCAAAAAAACAAATTACAAAAAAACAAAGTCGCGGATCATAGCAAATTGGCGCAACCATTCCCCCCGGGTTTGAAGGGTTACCTTCAAAGAAAAGAAAAAAAAAACAAAAGCGAAACTAAACCCTATTACTAATCTAAACTATCAATACTAGGTAGCGAAACAACTTATAACTAACTATGCCACTACTACTGATTAGGCAGAGGGCAGAGGCGAATAACCGGACGCAGGTACGATCCAGTTGCGGTTTTAACTTTTACGACTCGCGTTATTCCGTTCGAACCCGGAAAAACTTCTTCCACTACACCAAGAGGCCAGTGCAGAGGAGGCGCACTCTCAGTCTTCAGTATCACCACAGTACCGACTGTGACTGGATCTGAAGGAGTGTTCCACTTTTGACGCGACTGCAGCGTATGCAGATAATCTGTCCTCCATCGCTTCCAAAAGGACTGAACTAAGCTATCTAGCAGAGCGTGACGCGGGTGAAGCTGCAGTTTGTCAGTCTCGACATCTAAAGCGGGCAAATATTTAAGAGGAGTCGTCGTCAAGAAGTGAGCCGGCGTCAACGCTAGTGGCTCCGATGGATCACTAGACAAAGTCCGACACAACGGACGCGTATTCATCAACGCCTCTACCTGAGCGAGTACGGTGCTCAACTCCTCGTACGAGAGAATCTGTTCGCCTATGACCCGAAACAGGTGCGACTTAAGGCTTTTAATATTCGCCTCCCAATTGCCACCAAAATGACTAGCTGCTGGCGTATTAAAACACCAATCAATGCGATTCTCAGCTAAGACATGGGCGAATTCACTTTGGTAGTACTTGGAGCGTAAGAATGTATGTAATTCCGAAATATTGCGTCGCGCTCCAACATAATTTGTGCCGTTGTCAGAGTATAAGCGCTTAACGGGACCACGGCGAGATAAAAATCGTTTAAATGCAGACATAAAACCCTGCGTACTCAAATCACTGGTTAACTCTATGTGAACCGCACGAGTTGTCATACAAACGAATAGGCAAATGTATGCCTTTGTGGAACGTATACCACGACCACGGGCAATAGTGACTTTAAACGGTCCAGCATAGTCCGTCCCAGTATGTATGAAAGGTTTCACCGTCTGTACAACACGACAAGAACGATGGTCGGCCATTTCCGGCGCGTTGAAACGCGGGCGGAGCTTAAAGCAGGGCACACATCTGTGCACTCTAACGCGTATCAAATTGCGAGCGGAAAGTATCCAGTACTTCTGTCGAAGAATGGACATTAATAAATCGGGACCAGCGTGACAATTCACCTTATGGTGATAGTCCACCAACAAATCCAAAACGTGATCCCTGCGTGGTAGAACTACTGGATGCATTTGTTCAAACTCTAACTTAGCATTTCGCAGACGGCCACCGACACGAATGAGTCCGTCTTGCAAAAATGGTTTCAAATGTTGAAGTGCGGGACTACAAGGTTTATGTGATTCTAAACTACGAAATTCTTTTGAAAAATAAAATTTCTGCAACTCTCGAAGTACAACTGATTCAGCTCTATCCAAATCAGCTGCGATTATAGAACCACGCGATGGTAATAATCTCAAAAATCTTAGGACGTAAACTACACAGCGTAATAGTCTCGACCAAGACGAGACTCGATTAGACAACAACAAAACAACTGACTCTTCACGCGGAACTGATACTACAAGCGTATGTTTCTTCTCCTCGGGTGGTTCTGAAACAGTAGCGGGGTTAAACGGAGCATTTGGCCACTCGTTAGGAGTGGTATGCAGCCAGGGAGGGCCACAAAACCAAAGCGGATGATTTAAAATTTGCGCGGGAAGCAAACCACGTGAGAGACAATCAGCTGGGTTTTCTGTTCCAGCGACATGGAATATATTTTCCGGAGACAATTCAGCTTGAATCTTACGTTCCAAGCATAGAAAGCGTTTTTCTGCGGAGGCACGGGAGCCACCGCGCGAAAAAATATCACCCTTGAAAGGGAGCGCGACAACATAACGACCATCTTTATCACGAGTAGTCGTGCGGGTATAAATCTCCTCAGTGACCTGATCCTCAGGGCTGAGAATAGGTGGGACATTGACCTCTTCAATCTCCCAGAACTTGCGGATGGTAGACTCAAGCGGCGGCTCGACGGTGCAACAGTGCGACACAGTCGAGTAACTATTTAAATAAGCGGGTGCGGAGCCAACTATAACAAACCCGAGAACTGTTTCCAGTGCGTGCGGAGCGGGGTACATCGGAAGACCTTGAATTTTACGTGATAACTGGAGATGCGGGAGAATCGAAGCACCGATCAATAGATCGATATCTCCAGGGAAAGCGTAATTTCCGTCGGCTAACTGCAAGTTCTTAAACTCCGTCAGCATGGACGTGTCAACCGGTACCGTGGGCAACCGTTCCGTAATCTTATCTGCGACTAGCGAATCCATTTCAAACGAAATATTACGATTAAAACGTGAACTAAATATTATTTTAATGGAACCGTGAATGGTTGCCTTTAAACCTCCAAAACCTTTCACTTCTGAGCGGGATGACCAATTATTAAAACTAAAACCAAGGCGTTGACAACAATCCCGAGTAATAAAATTACTCTGGGAAGCGCCATCTAGTAGCGCTCGAACGGTGTGCGGTTTGCCAAAGGCATCTACAATGACAACTTGCGCGGTCGCAAGTAAAACGGTAGTGACTTGAGTACCAGCGGCGGAAAGCGAACACAATGTTACGTCGTTTGCACTTGCAGCAGGCCGCGCGTCACAAGCGTCGCGCGTCTGCGCAGGCTGCTGCTGCGATGGCAGCTTACTACTCTCAAAATGTAAGAAGGTATGATGTCTAGCTAGACATTTACGACAGCTACCACCACTGTTACATGACGTAACCAGATGTTTGTCACTTAGACAATTAAAACACAAATTATTAGTGCGGACAAACTTGTAACGATCACTAGGCGATAATCTCTGAAATTCCGAACACTTGTACAGCTGTGTATGGCTACCCTTACACAGAGAACAGTCAGGTGTTGAGGCGGTATTAACTAGCGTATGTGCAGTCTTGACTGACTTCGATGACGCGTCTATACGGCGATCGGAACCTGTCCTATACGTGACTTCATGACGTGCCGACGTGCGATGCAATACCTTAATATGGTCGCGAATAAAAGATTCTAAATCTTCGAACTTAGGTATTTCTTTACCGCGCTGAGTCGTTTCAAACAGACGAACAGTTTCAGGATCTAATTTCTGTAAACCGATATACAAAAACAAAAAGTCACAGAGGTCATTGACCTTTAGGTTCTTTACTGCACGAACAGATGATGCGAAAATATTTAAAAACTTCTCTAAATTATGATCGTTACAAACGGAAAAATTTTTCAAATCGAATAATTGATCTAAATATGCGGTGGCTACTAATCGCTTATCTTCGTATTTTGTTTTTAAAGTGTTCAAAACTAAATTGTAATTTTCAGCGCTAAACGTAATTCCAGCACAGACAGCCTTTGCCTTACCGGTCAATTTTTCTACGAGATAATGCAATCTCTCGTGATCTGTCAGCGATGTGTTCCTATGTATTATATTTTCGAAACTATCTATAAATAAATTCCAATTTCGAATGTCACCATTAAATTCAGGTATTTGAATTGGCGGCAATCGTGGGCGTTCGCGGGGAGGGTTGGATAAACCACTCGCGGGGGGGGGAGTCTCTAAACTCCTAGCAATACGTTTGATACGACAATACAAGTCATCAAAGGACGACAATGCCTGATAACTCACACAGTAATCAGGATTTAACTCCAACTCTAAAATGTTTATATTATTAATTGTAGATTCAAAGTCCGCGCGCAAACTATCTAAAGTTTCCAACGAACACAAGAAAGCATCTCTAATCGCCAGATCCGAGATTTGCAAAGATTTATCACAAATTGATTGAACACGTGAAAACTGTGAGTCCCTTTTAGCGTATAAAAGCTTTAACTGAACCTTTAAATCAGTACTAACCTTGGTTCCCTTAAGAGACATCTTGTTTTGATATATTCACACTATACACTCAAACAAACACTTAACGAATTATTAAGTAAACGATAATTATCAGATAACAATATGGTTATATTGTAAACAACAAAGTGAACGGCGAACGAACGGAATAACATATGCGTATATAATCTATGGTTTATCCGTTTCCTACAAATATTCACTCAACAATGAACGGGTATTTTTGAAATGCGTCTACCTACATGCAATTTGTAGGATGGTCGAATGAATTTTGTCAAGAAAAAGTATGCGATCGATTTATATCTACGCTGATATTTACGTAGCTAACTATAATTATGCGGTGCGGTTGACGGCGTAGGTACCGTAATTATCAATGACTCTTTAACTATACGAGCGAAATAACGTATAGTTGCCTAAATGCCTAGATGCGGGTTTTCTACTATTATATCTAGGTAAATAGGCGCGTTGCGTTTATTCCCTATGGAACAAATACTATATTGCGAAATTACAAGAAAATGATTCACGATCCTGCTCGTATGGACCAAAAAATAATGGTTGCGCGAATTTGCTGTGTGGACTGTAGATTTAAAAAGCGATCTAAGGTTTATTAACAATATGCAGATACTATGCCTGGCATGGGACGGAAACTAGGAAAGAACACTGACCTTTAACCTCGAAAGTTCCACATGGCGCCGGCCGGCGAATCCCGAACTTCGTACTTTCAAGCACTGCCAGTTTCTGTATTGCACTACACTGCACTTATGTTGAGTTCTGAATGGTTGGAACACGAAATAGCCAATTTTCTTGTAATTTCGAGCGGGCGTGTTAGCGGTGCGGTCACATTCACTATCGATGCACAAACGTCAATGTCAAATCATTTCTTGCGGTCGTGCGGGTGGAGGGAAAACGGATGGTATAGGATTGCTAGGCCAAAAAAACAAATTACAAAAAAACAAAGTCGCGGATCATAGCAAATTGGCGCAACCAGTTACAATATTTTATGTTCGCTATGCAAAACTATTAAATCATTATTTTTTTAAATCTGGGTATTTGGTGTTTTCGTACGCCCTAGTTGTAGTGGAGCTGGACCAGCATTGATCCAAGCATTTTTATCTTGAATATAATTCTCCAACTTATAATAATATAATTTCTATTCCAACTCCTTCTGTTTTCATGCAGTACGACTGTGTAACTCACTTCCAGCAAAGATTTGTGATGAAAAAAATATCTTTTTTTGCGATTCGGAAAAGTCTTTGAGAAATTTTGGAATTGAACCATTTACATAGGTAAATTTATACGGAATCCTTGGTGCGCGAGTCGGATTCACACTTGACCAGTATTTTTTTGTTAGATGTATTTATTTTGAGTAGTTAGTGTGAGTTATTTCATCATAACGAATTCGATCCTGTCAGCATCAACTACCTACAATTTGTTTAAAATTAAAACGAGTTTGCTAGATGACGCTATTTTGATTCCATAGAAATTTATGTTAACGCTAGCGAGTTTGAATACGTGTATAAAATTTACCTAAATGTTTAAACCAACTCTGAATGTAGGTAGTAACATAAGATTAAAATCATATAGTTAGGATTAAGTAATATATTGTTTAATAATAACAGCATGATATTTAACAGAGAACGTTCCCTTGAACCGGTAATACGATATAAAAAAACTAATTCCTATTTTATTTTATAATCATTACTCACTTTTCGGATAAGTATATAAAAAAGAAATTATTTAAAGAAAATTAGACGAAGTAATTAAATTACAAGAATATGCTGAAATTAAATATCGATAACAATTATCGACAATCGGTTCGATGCTCTAATTGCCTGCGTGTGCATTGAATGTTTCTGTGCTTACAAGCAAATGCCCCGCCCATTCTATTTATGTGTGCTATTAGAAATTGATTTAGTGTAGCTGCTTTCTTCTTAGTGTGCGTGTACAAATTTTGAGTGTGTGTCGTAAATACACTATTTGTGAATGTTGTAATTATTTTGGTGGGAGATAAGCGGTTGCGCAAGGATTTCTTATTACTTTGCAATGAAGGCATATCTCCGGATATCTATGGTGGTGCTATTCTCTAAGAAAACGCAGCGCTGCCTCAACGACGAACACCCACATAAATTTTGATGAAATATTGGATTTTCAACCTAATATTACCTATACATTGGATTGTTAATTCAATGTATTCTATTTGGATGTTCGTCGTTGCGGAAGCGCTGCGTTTTCTTAAACAATAGCACCACTGGGCGGCGACACCATAGAAATATAAAAAAAAAACAGTTCTATCTTATATCTTTGGGTGACAGTTCTCTTGACCTGGTGACCTTCTCATTGCCAAAACACTGAAGTCTTAGCCTATGGTCCTTTGAGCTGCTCTGAGCTGTCAAGACTCGAAATTTAACGTAAGGCAAGAATCAATAAAGCACGATTTCAACTCCAAACGTGTCTCATTTAATCAAATTTCAATTACGTTTTTCTCCACTTTTTTCGCTCAAAACTTCAACGTTTTTTAAACCGATCTAGCTCCGTCTGACTCTGAAATAAGCATTTATTTCAGAGAAATTTCATGAAAAGAGAAAAAAGTAGACTCCGAGCCATACAGTCGTCGATCTCCCCTTTCCCCTCCGTCTGGTGTACGCTTTGTAGCAGATTTTTTATTCGCTTTAATATTTTTATCTAGGTTCATTAGAATAGCTGTTTTATATCCTGCTATCTATATTTGCTCAGCTATTTTTTTTTTTAATTTCGCAGTATCAGTCCTGAATCTAAATTTGAATAATTACGGATCACGATTAAACTACTGATCCTATTTTGATGAAATTTGGTACAAAGGAAGCTTGAACTCCAAGAATGGATATAGGCTACTTTTTATCCGGCTTCGACTTCGACTTCGCGTCTACAATAACCAACATTCACGCGGACGAAGCCGACTGATATAAGCTAGTAATACATATTTTATTACATCAGAAAATAACATATTTACTTGCGCAATTAGTTGATGTTCTTATTAAAGAAACTTCTTACTTTTTGCCTTTCTTTCTAAAAAAGCGAGGAGTTCGCTCTGTATCGTGGCTATGTTCATAAACATTTAAACTTACATACAGAATATGACAAGACGCCCAGTGGCACTATTCTCTAAGAAAATGCAGCGCTGCCTCAACGACGAACATCCAAATAGGACACATCGGATTGTCAACCTAATTTACCTATACATTGGATTGTTAATTCAATGTATCCTATTTGGATGTTCGTCGTTGCGGCAGCGCTGCGTTTTCTTAGAGAATAGCACCACTTAGCCGAAACAACTATACGTCAGCCATACATAACATATTTGTTCAGTGCGCGAAATGAACCCGTGATACGCAGCGCAGCAGCCAAAGAGATTTAAAGAGATAGTATAGAGCGGATATCAGAAGAAATGTCTTAGAAAAACTGTCGTCCTATGTCATCTACCTTCCAATAGTAAACATACTAATTAAATTTGTAATTTATATGTTTTTACGCTATTTTCTAGGACTAAGTATATCCGAAACTTATTGAATTCTAATTAATTACAGAGTAAATACGAAAAATATTTACGAATATGAACTGAAGTTAGGTCCAGTCGCCCACACTAGACTGAGCGACTTACTACCCCTAGGTAGCAACAACAAGTCTCGGATTACGATTTTGTTCTCTATGTC
Organism: Leucania comma; assembly: GCA_958295575.1. Taxonomy (NCBI): domain Eukaryota; kingdom Metazoa; phylum Arthropoda; class Insecta; order Lepidoptera; family Noctuidae; genus Leucania; species Leucania comma. The sequence continues at coordinate 11,470,928 of OY282485.1, forward strand.
CTGTCTATTCTTCTGATCTGTGTGTCTATTGGTAGTATATATTTAATGTCTTTGGTAGCAGCGTAGCAGCCAATCGTTCAAGCGCTTAGGCTTCAAGAAAATTTCATACTGACTGGTCAACAATTTGCATAACCAGAGGGCTGGCTCGTTCTTTACCCAGAGAATCAGTAGTATCATTAAACGTGGCAATGTTGCCAGTCTTCTGGGCACATTTCCGGATGACAGCAATGTGGAGGAGTACTTCAACGCCTAAATGTATTTTGTTTAGTAAGTAATAGTAAGTAAATTTTTAAGTTTGTTTCTTATGTACAATTATTAGTAGCAGTGAAGTTCAATGAACCTCTTTTTTTGTATTGTGTTTTACATATTTACACATTTGTTAATACACTCACGGCAGTGAGCAGTGATGTCCAAGTGATAACGGCCCCAACTTACCAGTGGTACGTCGCGGGTTCAAACCCAGCCGGCCGTATTACGTTGTGTAATTTATTTCATCACCACTGCTCTCAAAACAGTGAAGGAAAACATCGTGAGGAAACCGACATGTCTTCAAACCAAAAATTCGAAGACATGTCACAAGACATTCATGAGTTCACCAATCCGCACTGGGCCCGCGTGGTGGATTTACGGCCCATTCCCTCTCCTAGAGAGGAGGCCTGAGTCCCAACAGTGGGAACATTAAAAGGCTGATAATGCATATACTAAAAATACACTCACAAATCACAATACTGGATAAATTCCTCACGCAGTTTAACTTTTTTTTTTCGATCTTCAATTATCTACTCCAACCATTAAGGCCACTGAGATTGAGCACCTTTCGGAAGCTGTTAACCCGTCTCATAAGAGGTTATACGGTACAAATTGTTCCCAGTGTTGCCACTTATCTATTCAGTGTTATTGGCACGCATTGTACCTAATACAATCGGTGTTGACAGCCATGAGAAAACCGCATGGAAATTGGTTTAGTGGCCCAGGGCATGTTGGCCGTTCCATAAATTGCTTCTCTTGATTTTTTGCCTCGCAAGTGTGAGGTCAATTTTGTTATATGGATATTGCTGTAATTATTGTTAGGTGCTGCTTTGATCGTGGTGGAGATTGAGTCACGGTCTTATTGTGGTTTGATATTATACCAAAATGGCCGTCGTTGCTATGTTTACTCGCAGCCCTCTACTTTGATTGAGTCCCGAAAATCTGTTACTGCGCATTCAAGGTCGATCGCCATTTTGGTTCAACATATATGCCGCGTATTGTACTACTTAAAATCCGCCTGTGTTCCCTGAATTGTGGAGGTGCACCTGTTGTGGTGATCCGTTATGTTTATTTTTCATGTAAATGAGTTTTTTTTTTGAGGTGGGAAGTCATCTAATCGCTTCTCGCGCTCTAGGACGAAGCGCAAGGGCGTGTCAGACTCAATACAATACTCAATATTTTATTGCAGTTTATTACTAGGTAACCGACTACTCGTGAGTCGTGGTGTTCATTTTGAGTGCAAAAAATAGATAGAGAGTGAGATAATAAAGAGAGAGGGTGAGCGTGATTCTGGGTGATAATAGAGAGAGTGGGTGAGAGTAGTGAGAAAGAGATAATAGAGAGAGAGAGAGGGGGGCGAGCTTCAGTGTGAGTGATAATAGAGTCAGTGAGAGTAGGGAGGGAGAGAAAGCGGGAGGGATGAGCAGATGTCCGTTGCTTCCTGCTTCTATCTTCAAAATAAAGTGTCGTACAAATAATACTAGCGGAGCATAAACCACGGAGAATTGTGCCTTCGTGACGGTCGACAATCTTAATTTACTTGATTACCAAAGCATGAAAATTGACGTCTGATTGGCTTAATTGCTTGTTACAATTAAGTTGTTATTTGTTTTTGAGGCCAGTACTTGGCATGTCAATTTGAACCTGAGATTTGAAAACGGTGACAGTTATGTATTCTTTAGAAAGGCCAGTACCTCTACCATGAGTTTTAAGCAATAGAATTCGTCGCTACTCGATATCGACGCCGTAAATATTTTGTATGGCAAATTTTGCAGCGCCTCTAGCGGTCACTTGCAGAACCAAAATTTGCCATACAAAATATTTACGGCGTCGATATCGAATAGCGACGAATACTATTGCTTAAAACTCATGGTAGAGGTACTGATGTGTACTTACCTGGGCGTGTGTAACTGTCTTTTTTAGGGACGTACAGTCAGGGCTCAAAAGTGCAGTTGCACTCTACCGATAATAAAGCGTCTAAAAGTTTTTTATAGAACAGGATCAATGGATCATCACTCAGTTCGTTTGTACCGTAGAACCTTAAGAATTAAGTAAACCAATTGTGGCCCAGTGGCCCTCTTTTACAAATAAATTTTATACACTTTAGCATTAGTAGAGTGCAACTGCACTTTTGACCCCAGACCGTACCTCAGAAGGAAGAAACGGAATCCTTATAGTATCACTTACTTGTCCGACCGTAGTATCGAAGACTTTCTGTCTGACAGACAGACAGACAGACGACACGCGGCACACAGAGGTACGAGAAACAGAGTGTAAAGTCCTGCAAACCTTCGTTGTAAAGTGAGTGTTGTCCGACCAGACGACTATTTTGTCTATCTGGGCAACTGCCCGATAGATGATTTCGGGCTGTTGTATATGTTCATATTGCTTAAATGAATTTACTAACTTTCTTTTTCAAAGATTTTTGTTGACATTCGCTCGCTGTCCAAGTACTAACTTCCTTTACTAGCTTACAGGCATGACAAAGCTTAAAGGTGCAAATTATTCAGACTAAATTCTAAGTACGCGTCTACTACAAAGTTGTAGGACAAAATCTTTCGAGTTCGCAACTATCAGCAACTTCTAATCTCTGTCAACACAAACACTGTTAATAGGCATTATTTTGAGCCCTGCCCAGACATCGTTCGGCCTAACACAATATATCACGTTCCGTTTACATAGTTGTCTACACAATCTCGATCTATCCGAAACTGAATCTTCGAATACACGCTGTCCTTGTCAATTTGAGCCTGAGGTTACAGTAGCCAGCGATTTGCGATGCGACTGGAACAGCAAAACGGTTAAATATGGTATAGCTATACACCATGAAATTTTAGTGGATCTTTTCCCACGGCATCGGTACAACGACTTGTCCTATGAAAAAAGAAGTAAAAAAAAAACTATTTACAAAAAAAAAAAAAAAAAATCGACATCACTAAAAAAACCACTAATAAAAGGATCCAAACAACTTTAATTTCGGAAGTCACGGTATTGTTTGTTTTTTATTTAACACCGATTTCCCAAATTAAAGTTATATTGATCCTTTTAGTGTTTTTTTTTAGCATTACACACAGTAATAAAATCATCTGTCGCCGTTGACAATACGCGTAATGTAGCCCAGACTTTTATTTTAATAAACTAGTGCGCCTCACCATCAACGAATGCATTACTGCTTACCATCAGGTAGGATCGCAGTCAAGCACTAGTTTATAGCAATTTATAAAATCAAATATCGGTAGTAATATACAGTATATTTGACGTACGGTGTAACCATGAACGTATAGATATTTCATTTATTTGTTTCAATCGCTCATGTATCGCAGGTCGCGTCGCGGACTAATGTAGCTTCAGCCTGAAGCTGAGACAACAATGTCGCCCTTAGCCGTTGTCAGGCAGCCATTTTGGAAGCGTGACTGAATAAAGAATAGTTGGCGTACTTTGTTAATTAAACCTAATGGCGGTTTGATGGATTTGAGGAATGAAGAGGGAAATAAAGTAATGATTTGTTGTTGTGGGAGTTTTGGAGAGCTACCAAATCTTTTGTGTCGTTAAGCCATAACTCACTAGAACAATTGTGCTGGAGCAGCCAGTCGCATCATTAAAAAAATGTATTCAGCTCTATGGAGGGTTTTTTTTTTTTTTTTTTTTTTTTATGGTAGGTAAAATCATCCAATGACAAATCCCGCCCTTGGGCGGAGCGGGAAGTAGTGTCAGACTCTTACTGACTAAAAACCTACCCCGTTCCTTCGTTGCCTATAGTGCCGGGGCTGAGCCTTCCTCTCAGAAAACGGCCCTTGACCCCAGCAGGCTTCGACCCTGCCTGCCTGCAGTTAGCAGGCTGGGCCTCTACGGTTTGCTGACAACTCCTTGAGGCGCGCGGGAACAGAACGCGCCGTCGACGACTTGGGCTCGGTCCGGTCTGTTACCGGACGATCGGACAGCGTGCTACCCATTGCACGCCGTTCGCAAGCCCGCGCAGCTCTATGGAGGGTAGGTATCTCACCTGATACCCGCTTTATAGTTTATAGACCGACGCACACGTGTAACACGCCAGATTTGTACGCAGAACAACTTCGCGTGGCGTGGATTAAGTGTATCTCTACAAGTCTAGTTGCCATATAAAATGTATGGAGACCGATGCGCCCAAATAGGCGTGTGTGGCACACGTGTGCGCAGTGTAGTTGTACCTTTATTGATATGCTTATAAACGTTTGCGTCCGGTTGTCATTCCTAGATCTTTGATAGTAGTTACAGGAAGTCAGACGACAGAAAATTTGACTATTAGTCTATCCAAAGAGTACCGTGTTCTCTAGTAATTGGGTTATGGAGGTCTGATCGGCAGTAGCTCCATGTCTAACACAGGTATTCAACTACATGCATACAAAATGCATGAATGTAACATCCTCTAGACATTTCCTAAAGCTTGGACTATACAGTAACAATATCAATTATAGTTTTGAAGGTTTTGACAGTCTCACCCAATTCGAAATGTCAACTCCTGAAATGTCAAAACATTCCTATGCCCACTGCGAATCTCAATCACTGACATTCCTAAAGAGGTATTCCATTCAAAGACAATCAAAGAATGCGTGTTTGTCATTGATTTCATTGTGCTAATGTCCAGAGCTAACCCACTTTGAGATGTCATTCAGCGAGCATTGTCTTTTCCTCTCAATAGACATCGTTATGTAGAACAAGACAATTTGTACAACGAATTAGGGACATAAAAGAGTTGCTAATATTAATCACTAAGTTACTGTCTCTATCGGTAAATAGGTTTACTAAATAGCGTTAAAATGATCAACTAGAAACAATTTGTTAGCAGTACACCCCAGATTACCCCCAGTATTATTTAAATTCTTACAATATATCCTAAGGTTGTCTGTAGATGTCCCTGTCAGTGACAATAGTTAGTAAATTGTTACCCTAGGGGTGAAAGTCACTTATTTAGTCCCGAGAAGAAGTTTGGCGTCCGAGCGTAGCGAGGTCGCTAATATTCGAGGGACTAAATAAGCCTTTAACCCGAGGTAAACACTGTGCTTTTCATTTCGAATAAAAGGAAAATAAAAATAACAACCTGAGTCGTCGTCAAAAGTCGTCGTATCATTTTAGGTATGTTTCTTTTGATTTAGGCCGTAAAAGGTTTCCGACAACTGCTTTAACCTCTTCTCTTAAGAATCAGGCGTTGAATCCTTAACTGAATCTGATTATTGTGTAATTACAAAATCTCTCAGAGATTTAGTAAAGTATAAACAAAATTCTACAACAATTTTCCCGCTATTTTGTTTTATTTTTTCTGTGGTAAATATTTCTCATATCTATGTTAGTTTTAAAGAATTAAAGAATTAATTGAAATTAAATTAAAAATAATTATGTAATAAAAAATGTAGATACTAATCTCGTAATTTCAATTTTACATCGCGCTGTAATTGACTGGCTGTATAGAAAGTTGAGACATAGATCAATAGAAATGCGAAGATAGAACAATTTTTTTTTTAATAAGTTGACAGCAGTCAGTTGAAAGTGATTCTCCCTAGGGATGAAAAGTATTACTTTCAACCCGCTTCTCAGGCAACTTCAGACCTACTTTCAGCGTATGAGTAGTGAAAAACAGATTTTAAGTTCAATGGGTAATCCGAAAGGGAACCTCCTGGGGTCCTGGAACGTAAGGCAAAAAAGGAACAGGTGTCGTTTTATTCAGTAAAAGTCTGACACGCCATCCCACTCAGCCTTAGAGCACGAAAAGTCGTTGGATGATTTCACATCTTAAAAAAAAACTTATTCACGTTTAGGTATAGGTTATGTTACTTTTTTGGTGTACAATCTTCGACCAACAATTTTATTTGTACATTCTTGATGGAAGTGTATAATAAAGTTATTTTATTTTATTCTACTCTAAGCTCCTGATTAGAAACGAACTGAAAATTCTAATTAGTTCTACCTACGTCCGATGAAGTTCGAAACACAAAACCAACGGCCACGGGCCTAATGAGGCGGTCAAAAAGTAGTTCCTATTTCGAATTTGAACTACCAACGGTTCTATTTTTTTTAACAGTGAACGTTAAAGTTGCCAGTTTAAAGTGCCTATTAGACGATAATGACGTAATTTGTTGCCAGTGTCAAAATATTGCAGTATATTATTGTAGCGATACCAGTAATAGTAGTTTACTTTAATGATGATCCAAATTGTAGGTTAACGTGGTAATTCGTTTGTCCGTTGAGGTTACGCAAGATGCTATTTGAAGTATTGTTGAAAATACTATTTTAAATGAGGTTGCTTCATCTTTTCAAGAGAATAGAGTAATATAGGTTGCTTTTACCATTCGACTTATGGCTTTAAGTGTAATAGACAAATGTTACACCTGAGGCCATTGCTATTGTTAGTTTTTGTTTGTTTTTTTTAAATCATTATAGATTACTTTAGCTGGTTTTCCTCTTTCGCTTTGTGTGTGACCAGACCTAATTTCATGTTGATCTAAAAATTGTCATCTACAGTTGAACTACCTTTGAATTTTACTTACAAGACCGAAAAGCAGGTGCAATGCACGGCAAAGGCTTTTTTTTATTGTTGATAGGTTCGCGCTTGACCGCTATGTCACCTGATGGAAAGCGACAATGCGGTCGACGATGGATCTTTCCTAATCTCAATCTTAGAGGAGCTCGAGCAATAGAACACAACATGATAATTTTATGTAATCGACCAACACATGTATTAATTAAATATAAACATTAACTTCCATATCAATTCTCTCGTCCTTCTGAACTGCCAACTGCCACATACGGTACCTATTTTGCTTGTAATTTATAACAACAAATATAAGTTGCATCGTTCCTGTCACGACCATTTACAATGAAAATTATTAAGTGCCTTTCGATTGGTTCCAAAGTCCATAGTGCTTGATAAAATTGACTTAGTTACCATTCCCGCAGACTCGCTCCCGTGGCCTATACTGTGCTTTGTGTACCTATATCTATTTATTTATTTAAACTTCATGTAGGTACAGTAGTGGTACATAGGTGGACTTAATACAACATGGTATTCTCGGTAGAGAATACCATACCAAAACCAAAGGTTGACTGGCAAGTCAACCTTTGGTTTAAAAAGAGAACACTGTGGTAGGTTTGCACAATAAATAAATAACAGATTTTTCAAATAGTTGGTTGTCTGAATTAATATCCTTAAAATAATAAAATACGTATTTATGCTAATACTTATTATAAACTAATAAATACCTACTGTGATTAATATCAACTCGTTAATTAAGAAAACTTAAAATATGGATGATACGTTACGCGCTAACATTACAATCAGAAAACCTGAACTTGAAACTTACAAATCTGTGTTCAGTGTCATTCTGTGTCATCACAGTCAACAACAACAAAACGCGGCATAGAAGTTGAACCAACATGGCGATCGACCTTCAATGCGCAGTAACAGATTTTCGGGTCTCAATGGAATTGGGGGGCGTAACCATGGCAACGGGTTCAACTTATTTGCCACGTACTATATCTACGTACCTTTTATAAAGGAGCTATCCAAAAATTTTGTCAAGGGATGACGAAGTTTGACATTGAGAGGCAAGAAACAAATTGTTAACCTCTACAAAATTTCGTCTACGCTAGAAAGTCGCGAATGGCATAACTTACCTCCCGTGTGTACTCAGTAAATCACTACCATTTAATCGATTTTTTCACCGAACTGGTAGTACGCGGCTTCAATCACGAATAGGGCTGCCTCTGATCCGGTTTGGACCGGATTATCCGGTTTTAACTTGATTTGTTTGAGTGCAGTGCACCGAAATCTGATTAAAATTTGTCGTTTTGCGAAATTTTGACTTTTACGTTATGAGGTTTTTTGATTGGTTATGTGGTTTCAGTTTTTCGGTGATTATTTTTTTGAAAGATCAGAAGCCAAGTAATGTAAGCGTTCTAAAGTATTGGTTTAAGTACCTGATACCTTGTTAAACTTACTAGTCTAGTCTTAGATTTGACTAGTTTTGAAAAAAATAATATGTTGTTATGATAAATGATATTTATTTTGCAAATACTTAAGTTTTTTAAAAACACTTTTTCACGTCAGTTTTTTCGCCAATTTAAACTAGATGAGGCCAGTGTTTCCTAGCTGACTACCCTAACAAGAAACACCGAAACAAAATCAGGGGTCAATGTCTCTTTTAAAAGTTCATGCAACAAACATGTAAGTAATAATATTTATAATATGTGCTCTTTACGAATCTTCTCTATGCCTCTTCGTGTCTTTGCCTCTCGGGCCTCGTGCTGCCATTTTGGACGATGAACTTGTAAAACCTGGTCAAACAAGGAACCAAAGAACAATGCTATCAATTTCTTTGTCTTTGGTGACTTTCCACGTCTCACACCCATACAGCAATACGGTTTTGACATACTACCTTTATGGTGGTGTGGAAAATAGTTTTTTTGGCCAAAGCGTTCGTACACTAAAAGTAATCATTTTACAAAACCACAGGTTAGTAGTTTAGTACATAAAATGTATATAATTTTCTCTAATTTAATTTATTTCTTAGCTATGTACAGACGCCAGCACGTCAATCTACCCCAATCTGTCAAACCTTATCAATCGAACATTAACCTTCCAGTATTGTGATAAGGTTGAAAATCTATTAAAGAAATTTGACAGATTGAGGTAGGTACATCGGAAAATTAGTAACAAAGGGAACCTGAAAAAGTCAAACAACTGATTTAAAGTGCATTTTTTTCAACATGGTAGTGCGTAGCGCGAGTGTCAAAGAGATACGACCGACGTGGCAAAGTAAACATTCAAAAGTGCATTGATCAATAAAATCACCAATCTTAAAAACTTTCGGAAAACTTTCCAAGTAAACTACAAGTTGACTAGACTTTACCTGGACTTTTGAAATTTAGAGACTAAGTATCAGAAAAGAAACTAAACCAAACACTTCTACACCAGCCGCTTCTACTTACAAAGCCATATAAAAATTAACTGGCTATATCAAACTTCAAACCTTTTTTTTAAGAGTCCTGTGTCAGTCCTATAAGTCTGGACTGTAATTTAGCAGCCCTAATCACAGAGCAAATCAAAGCCCGGAGGCGTAACGAAGTTTTTATACAAAGTTTCCAACTCGTGGGTGCACTAAACGTGACTGCCACTAATCGCAGAAAAAAAATTACAAAATGGACGCCCCTTGTCGTGAAAATCAATAACGGTGGCAAAAAGGCGCGTAAAATTTTTTGAGGTTATGTTTTTACTATCAAATGTAAGAATTTGTAGTTAATTTAAAGTACCTACTTTTAGATTTATAGTTTTTAAAAGCTTTGATTTAAAAAGTCGTGGTAATAGAAAGTTTAAATATTACTATTGTCACGATGTCGTGCTTCTCAATCTTTGGTTTTTGTTGTAGGTAACATTGCCAGTTAAAAAAAAAACACTAATATACATTATTGACATTATTTTAAATATTGCAACATTATAAATCCTTCAAACTGTATTATAATATAGTCATAAGTTTTCCCTGCCAGAGTATGTTTACAACCCAGGAATCTTTAAATCAAAAGTGAATAGGTTACTTCTTCTTCTCTTCTTCAGGCGTCGTCGCTTTTCATCAGGTGAGATAGCGGTCAAGCGCAAACCTACCAACAATAAAAAAAAAATGTTAGAAGTCGTCATTGAATTATTATTATTATCTGAAATGTCCCTCGCGGGCCTGGAAAGCAAAGGGCAACTAAAGAAACACGGTGGGTTTTAGTTAGTAAAAGTCTGACACTCGCTCTCGCACTACCCAGAGCGGGAGGACTTAATTGATGATTTCTAAGATTAACCGGCTTTCGTGTAGCGGCAAATAATGGTCACGCGAAGACCCCATTTCGATTGAAACCCAAAAATCGGTTAGTACATTCATGGTCGATCGCCATGATGGTTCAACTTGTATGTCGAGAATTATACCCATTAATACGATACGTTCATAACAAAACAATGCCCTCACCGCAATTTAATTTTACTTCGAGACGAAAATATAACAAACTGTCGCAGTAAATTGTCCTGTTATTTTTCCCAGAAGCTTCCACTATAATACTTAAACTTTTTCCTGTCGCTTTACGTCAATACAATGCAGCTGTGGTTTTATAAAGTTAAAAGTAACACAAAAATACTCTTTGCTTTTTATTTTCTGGGTGGCTTTGTAGTTATTTTTGTGGAGAAAAATCACTCTCAATGAAGAACGGACGGCGTGCAATCGGTGCAATGGGTAGCACGCTGTCCGATCGTCCGGTAACCGACCGGACCGAGCCCAAGTCGTCGACGGCGCGTTCTGTTCCCGCGCGCCTCAAGGAGCTGTCAGCACACCGAAGAGGCCCAGCCTGCTAACTGCAGGCAGGCAGGGTCAAAGCCTACTGGGGTCATGGGTTTATTTCCGAAAGGAATGCTCGGCCCCGGCACGATAGGCTACGAAGGAACGGGGTAGGTTTTTAGTTAGTAAGAGTCTGACACTACTTTCCGCTCCGCCCAAGGGCGGGATTTGTCATTGGATGATTTTACCTACCATAAAAAAAAAACCTGGTCATCCGTCCACCTTGTAGGAGGCCTTCCAACGCTACGTCATCCGGTACGCGGTCGCCACTCCAGAACCCTTCGGCCCCAATGGTAACTTTTGAGTTAAGCCCACATATATTGTACGAGTAACTTTTCTTGGAGTACAATAAATAATTAAAGATAAGGTAGCCGGACACTATTAAATTTGGATCGTTTTAATCCCGTGGAGGGTCCATTCCGGTACATGAAACACTATCAATTTGTAAAGTACTATTTTTAACTTAAATTAATTTACGCATGTACCAAATTATTTTTTTTAAGTAAACGTCAGCTGGGCGAGTTCAATGATCTGTAAGTTGATAGTTAGCAACAAGGTCATTAACTCGTTTACTTAAAGAAATTACCTTCGCACTAAAGCTTTAGAAAAAAAGTACTTTAATTTTTTATTTTATCTTAACAAATCGATAGTGTTTCATGTACCGGATCGACCCTCCACGGGATTAAAACGGTCAAAATTTAACGGTGTATATGAAAATGATGATCATGAACTTCTTTGAAGAAATAAGAGAAGGGTTTAAAATCTGATCACGCAAACGACGATGAACTAGCTGAATTAGGTTCTTTCTCGACTCAATTTACGAAAGCATAAAAAAAAAACAAATCTAATTTGATGAATCTCATGTAAGCTGACACTGCTGACGGTTAGCTATTATCTTAAATACCAGCAAATAATTATCAATTGGTAGTAAATTAGGAACAATTGATCAGGCAGTTGAGGAGGCGACCGCACGCGCGAGGGAAGCTGCTGGGACCACGACCCTGAATTCCAGCCACCGGCACCGTAGGCGTGGGTTTGCGGACGGCGATCGATGAGCAATAGGTAGCTCGCCGTCTGACCGTCCGGAAACCGTCCAGATCGAGCCGAAGTCGTCGACGACGCTTAGTTTTACCACGCGCGCCTCAAAGAGATGCCAGCAAAACCGTAGGGGCCCAGCAGGGCTGAAGCCTACTGGGACCATGGGTTGGCCCCCGAAAGGAAAACTCCGTGTCCTGGAACGCTAGGCAAAGAAGGAACATACTGAAGTTTTCGTCAGTAAAAGTCTGACACGTTCTCCCGCTCCGCCCTAAATCGAGAGATATCATTGGATGATTTTGCTCCTTAAAATCATGACTGTAGGTATAACGAGTAAAACAACCGGTTATACTATTTTCTGACTGTACAAGACAGTAAATGTTTAACAAACAAAAGAGCATCAAAATCTGAAGGCATCACAGAAATCCGTAAATACAGCATACAATTTATTTATTCCCAGGACATTGCCCTTTTGTAGTAGTAATCGATACGATTACTTCCAAGAATTCAACGTGTTTTGATTACTACCTTACCATCAGTGTTCCCTATCTACATAAACTGAAACAAAGCTATTTACGATCAGATAAATTGGGTACTGTTGATAGGGAGTCGATAGTTAAATGCTTTAGTTCGCTTTGCGGCGGCCATTGCTTACGGTAGGTCAGTGACCGACGAGCTGGGTTGATTGGAGAGAGTACACGTCAGATTGTGGGCTGAAAATTTAATGTATGGTTTATTTAAAGGGCTCATATGACTGACAGGTTTAATATCTATTACGCTTTTATTGGTGTTTATTTACTGATCCAATTTTGGGATTCCGTACCCAAAGGGCAAAAACGGGACCCTATTACTAAGACTTCGTTGTCTGTCCGTCTGTCCGTTTGTCAGTCATCAGACTGTATCTCAGGAACCGCGATAGCTAGACAGTTGAAATTTTTACAAAATATGTACTTCTGTTGCCGTTATAACAACAAATATAAAATAAATATTTAAGGGAAAAAAAACGCATTTGTTGTATGGGAACCCCATACAACAAATGCGTTTTTTTGCTCGATATCAATAATGGCAACAGGTACTTGAAATATTCACAAAATACTCAGTTGTATTTTACTTTAATAATAAAATTAAAATAAAATAAATATTTAGGGGGGGCTCTCATACAACAAAAGTGATTTTTCTAGTCAATGGTACGGAAGCCTTCGTGCGCGCTTCCGACTCGCACTTGGCCGTTTCTGGATCTTTGCTTACCTAATTTTCCATTAGTTGCCTGCCAAAATTCAGATGGCTACTCACTACTTTCTTTAAATAAAGCACGTTGCCGTTACTGTTACCTTCCATAACTTAAAACTGGCACTAATGCCTTGATCTCACGTACCGAGTAAAAGAGCGAGACAGTAAAATGTTGCCCGGCCGAGACAGTGATGTAAGCGAGTTGTAGAGATAAGCGCTCGGCCGAGCACTCGGCGTCTATGTTTATACGTACCGAGTATTCGTTTGCTTGGTACGTGTGATCGAGGTATTACAATTTCTTAATCTACCCACATTGGAAACATTGGAAATACGAGTATTTATCAAAGTACGCCTATGCCTATACTCACGCCCTCCTTATTTAGTCAAATACCCATCTTCGGTTATGCAAATAACAATATGACTTGACATAACCACGGAGAGGCAATAAATTTAAGATAAAGACTGTTCCTATTTTCGTTACAGATGATATCACTTTGATTTATAGACAAGCGATGAACAAATGCCTCCCATTGGTTCGGGAATTAATTTCTAACGGATTATAACTGTTATTTTTGCTTTGTAATATATCGATTACCGTCCGATTTCTTTTCTGCGTGGGTGTAGTGTCCGATTATCGGAAAAATGGGAGCAACATCCCGACAATCTGTCGCCAAGTATTGCTAGGTTGTATTGATAGAATTGTTAAGTTGAAAGCATATGCCAAAATTAAGACTTAGATTTGGCAGTGAAATTTATAGTCCCGTTGGCATTTCTGTCATATTGTTGTCTAAAGGCAGTGGTAACGAATTTCCAAGAACCTGTGGCCCTGCCTGTGGACTTATCAGAAGAAAAAGTCTGGATCCTTTGGTTGGAAATGCACAACTGCTCACTTTAGGCAGGCGAGAACCTCTTTATAAGAAGGAGTCTGTAAAGTAACTTGAATGAAATTGTAGACAAAACTGTAAAGAAAGGTTTGTAAGAGAAAGAAATAGTTTGCAACGAGAACGTTGCTAAATATAAACGTGCTAAATATAAACCTCGTAAAGAAATCCAAAAACCCAATAAAAAAGATAAAAAGCCGCATGAATGGCATCAGATTATTCGTTCGAATCAAACCGTTGTACATAAGTATCGAGCGACCGGTTGCTATAGCAACAACCCGCGACAGATCGATACAGCGTAAACAACTCTGCATCCCAGCAAGGCTGCGACTTTCACTGAGACTGGGATCAGTTGTGGAATAAACTATGGAAAACTTACAGTTAAAAGCTACTTCCTTTACATATATATTCTAGCTCCGTTAGACCCGCTCCAGAGTCCCATACAACTATCTAGCTTCAGTAAGTTTGTAGTGTCCCACTCCCAATCCAGACCTTTTCTCGTCCCTTTTTAACTTTATTTTCTGTGTCAGTTAATCTGCTGTAAATATTTCTGCAAGTGTCAAATTATTTCCTCCGTCTTCATTGTCAAATTTGACTGCTTCAGCGGTTCGGTTTCGACGAATCCTTTCTTAGTTCATATCTACATCATTAAGAAAATGTATTTCTTCAATACTGTTTTAGAACTTGTTAAAGATATATAAATTGATAATGTCCTTCACTCACACGTCGGCTCGAGTGTTGACCATTGACCTAGAGCTTCTCGTTCATCTTGTCTATTATTAGTTTATCATTGTTCAATATTGACGCTTTGTTTTCCAATCGTTCTGGTCTCTATGACATGCTCTTTCCTATTTAGCCTACAGGCATTGGCACATTAAACCTTCACAACCTTCACATTTATGTAGATAGCTCATAATTGATCTTTTTCTCAAAATTAGGTATTGATCTATGTATTCTTAACTGCAAGATATATTGACAAACTTCCATCTCTTGCATTTCACCCTTTATTTATTTCCGTCTCAATCACCTGACATATCGTAAGTTCGGCAAAGTAATATTGAAAACAAAATGCTTAAGATAATTTCAAGTGAGATAATATGTTAACATCAAGTTTCGACACAGCGTGGGTGTGTGTGGGCAGGCCAGTTTGAAGTAATCTAACCGAATCTTGTACATTCGGTTATCAAGGACACTGTTATTTATTAGGTTAGTTAGTAACCGTATTTGGTTAACTGTGTGGTAGTTAGATTTGCAAGTGGGAATGGATAAGTCTAATGAATGTGATGAAACTACGATGAACCAAAACAGATAGGTGAATTGGGTGGAGAAAATATGGCTAAGAAGTGAACACAGAGAACAAAAAGTTTGATGAAGAAATGATCTGAAATTCTTAGTCTGTTTCCTCCTGTTTAAGGCATTGAATAAAACTAATAAAACTAATATTTCTAAAGACGAAGACATTTAATCAATATTCGGTCGAGACCCTATGAAAACACGGTAACGAAACCATAGCGAGATTTGGAAAAGTAAGCTCATCTAAAAACGCCATTTAGTATATCCAAATATAATACTATTTACTGTAGTTTCGTGAATAAATGTACTAAATTATAGAAGTACCTAAAAAATGGCCGGTCCCGGCTGATCTGTTTGATACTAAGAGTTTGGATCCTATCTCCTCACTTCAATAATTTTATTGACAAATATCATAAGGATTGACAGTGTCAGGATTTGGTGCGTTTTTTTTCATGGGATCTTGCGTAGCCGAGAAGCTCGTGGAAGCTGCCGACTATACCAAGTCCGGTCGTTCAATTGTACAGGCATCGTTCTTCATTAGATGAGTGTGACTTCTGAGCTTAAAATTGCTTGCTTGATTCTTCCAGACGGTTAGATTTCAATAAAAATATAACGAACAACAACCATTGGGATGTGGAAAATGAGCTCGTTAAATGTTGATTATCGTTTCATAAAATTGCGTGCCTTAAATCCGGCTTCAGCCAAAATGGATGTTCATTTTGGAGAAAAAGTTTCGGTAAAGCTTGTTAAAAGTTTTTAATTAAATTTTAATCAATGGTGGGTCCACAGTCCACGCGTCCTTTGGGGCTATGACAGCTTTGTGGAAGTGAAACGTTCTGGAATACATTTTTATCAATGGATCTTAATTGGAGCTTTGGGATTAGTTATGTCTACTTAACTTTTACGAAGTACTTACCTTTCTGTAAGTTTCCTAGAAGGCTTTAAACTTTATTTTATAGTTGCGTCTCTAACTGAATATGCCTATGACAGCCTTACTTTCTGCTTGTTTTCTTCATCACTGATATATGCTATCAAATTCTGTTTCGATATGCCGCCTTCAAATTTTTCTTGGCTAACAAACACAATCGTATGTATCTTTATTTTTTTAGCCATCCAAAAATTTTATATACTGCTGATACTTAAAGAAATATATAATTTATGTAAGTGTTACAATTTCAAATAGCATACCTCATAATAGTACATGCTACAAGTACGTACCTACCCTCTGCCTCATCTCCTTTCTGGGGTCGCTGAGGCCTTCTCTATGTTCTCCTAATATTTATTTGATTATTATTGATGAATGTTTTGAAATTTCCTAACTTGTTTTTTGAAAAGTTTGTGAAGGTACAGACGCCAGCACGTCAATCTACCCCAATCTGTCAAATTTTACCAATCGAACATTAAAGAAATTTGACAGATTGAGGTAGGTTGATATGCTGGCGTCTGTACCTTGTTTACCTTTGAGGATAAAAAGGTTATATTTTACTTTGAATACTTCACTACACATCATCATCATCATTTCAGCCAAAAGACGTCCACTGTTGGACATAGACTACACAATCGACATAAATTGCAAACTGTATTTAAATCCCCGTATATATCTGTTATTTCTGGATAAAGTTCGAGTAAATGAATTAGCATTCATAGCAGGTTGAAACTTTCGTTATTGAAACTTGTACGGTCCAGCCTAAGCGTTTCGCTTCGTCGTTTATACCGCGTAAATCGAAGGACTGGAACAATATGCCTGCTATGGTCTTATCGTCCGATTATGATTTAGGTTTCTTCAAGGTTAGAGTTAATAGGCTCTTAATAAACTAGTGCATCTCACCATCAACGATTGTATCACTGCTTACCATCAGGTGGGATCGCAGTCAAGCGCTAGTTTATATCATCAATAAAAAATAGAATCATTATATAATCGATTTTCATCTATTTTTTGTAAGACCTGTCGTCAGATGTCATTTGTACCCACATCAAATTAAAAGAGGCCTCTGACATCTTGTATTAAGTCAAGGAAAAATCAATTATGAAAAAGTAAGAATTGGAGACGCCTTGCTAATGTAACCTTCATAGCAATTAGGTATGTCTGTTCTATGTGTCCTATATACATAACATAACAACATATAAATAATGTCCCAGCAGTGGCAATATTGTAAGTATGATAACATACTCGTAACTATCCTTACAATGTTGTCACTGCTGGGACTCAGGCCTTCTCTCTAGGAGAGGGAATGGGCTGTTATCTACCACGCGGGCCCAATGCGGGTTGATGAATGACACAATTCTTAGAATTTTTAGTTCTATATGTCCTAGAACTAAAAATTCTCAGACTTGTGTCATTCACCAACCGGTCACTATTTTCCTTCACCGTTTTAGAGCTGTGGTGATGAAATTTTCCAAAGCTAAGCAAGTGTCTGAGTTTGAAGTCGGGTCCGCTACCACTTGGGTACCACTGCTATCCCATATGACATGCTCCTACACCAACTAACGCTATTTTCTCATAGAGCTTGGTAAGTTGGTAGATTCGAAGGAACTCCACGTGCTATGATCCTTATCACTCCTTTTGCTTCATTAATGTTCACGTTCCTTCCTTCTGGAGTGTCCTCCAGCAATTCTTCATCACTTTGTCCTACAGCTCCTCATCAACATCGCAATCATTTTAACTTTCTACAAGCTCTAAATCATATTGTATAGTACACCACTTTTAATTGCCTTGGGTACATTAATATGAGTAGCAACCACGTAATGTCGTCGATTAGCCGGTGACAGCGAGCAATAGAGTGCACCGGACCAGTATTTACGTAAACCAACTGTCTGTTCCGATCACAAACTTGATATCTATGATGGTGAGGGCTATTACGAGTTTTAGGAAATAAAATTAAATAAAACATTAAAGAATCTTCCGAAACATTTCAAGCTAAGGTGATCAGCTTGAGTATGACCATGTATTGTACACGAAGATGCTGTAAAAGAGATAATTCTCATACAATTGAAATTACAATCGTTAGGTACCTGTGGTACTAACACTTGCTTTAAAAATAAAGACAGTTTCATCTGATCGATATCCCCTTCGATGACGTAACCGTTACATAAACAATTCCTATTGTTTTTTTGTTTGAAATCATAACAGGCGTGATGTCTTTCATTGGAGGTCTGTTACTCATATTTTCCACGCAGTTTTTTTGTCGGTGCGATTGCGAATAGCTGGTTAAACTATATGGATTGAACGCAAACAGATTTCGCGGATCTATTCGATTCGTTTCAGTGGAAGTAACAGACAAAATTACAAAAAAACAAGCAAAACAAAACGTAAAGCAGAAAATGAGTGGCTGTAAATATCTTCTTGAACAATTACTTACACCATCCGATATGATCTTATGAGATCTTAGGATTTTAATCATCATTTGGTTAGCCGTTGTTGCTCCGTATGTATGCCTAGTGTGAGCAATCGACACGATAATGACGTGCGGCGTTCTGATTGGCCCGCTCGAAGGTCTTAACCAATCAGAAAGCCGAATGCTGTAAACGTTTTGATCGCGTTAACTTAAAAATAATTCGCACTTATCGTACTGTTCTTCTCTGCTGTCCAATTTGAAACAAAACTTTATGAGTATTTAGGTACTATTCTTTCCGTAACGTATTAAGAGAACTGTCTGACTTTCTAGAATATCATAATTCAACCGTTAATTCAATTAATGTAAATTCTCATTCATATAGTAGACCCCTTAGGGCGGTTGCAGGCAATGCGACCGGTTCCCACGGTGTACGTTATAATATATCTGGTCAGGCAAGCATTTTGCATGCCCGTCCTATCCCAGTCACCAGCCAGTGTGAATGTAACGACGCCATTCTCGACCAATGCGCAGTGCGAAATATCTGTAATTATTGGTTAGGAAGTAGGCTTGATAAGACTTAGTACGCTAGGATTCGAAATTCTAAATATGTATACTTATGTATATCATGACGTTTCTTGCACGTTCTTCTCCATAGAGATCTACGCTTTGGAACGTGCAATTTAGCTTCATTTTTTTTTGACTGACCGACATTTTGACAATTCAGAAGTGTAATGGTGTATTTGAAATAAACAATTCTGATTTCTGATAAAATGAATAAATGCCCAAACTGAGATTAATTAAGTATCTGTTATCGATACAAACATTTGTTTCAAGTGAGAAAAAATCAGGAACGGCAACAATGATCTTTTTTGTTTTATATACGTAGGAAGAATATACTATGTACGAATTAAAAAGTGTTCATGAATATAATAAAGAGCTAAAATGGGAACATTTGCTACTGAAATGATATTTAAAACTTCATAATCATAAGTTTAACCTGTAAGGGTTTTTATCTATGACAGCGAAAAAGGTATTACCTACCAAACGGCGTGGCAAATTGGCAATCCAGTGTTTTGAGCAAAACTGTCAATCAGACAGCAGAGGATTTTTTTTGATATCATATTTTTGTATCATTTTCAGTTAGTTTTGGTTCGTCTAGCGTTTTTTATCCTTTTGTTACAGGACTACTATATATAGTTAAGTATTCTTAGTTTGAATTTAGTAAAGTCTCAGCTACCTTAAATATTGTGCAATAGACTATTAAAATATCGAGTGACGATACAGTTAGGTTACTAACCTTAGCAGCCCAGCCAGCTATATTGAATTTTACTTTCTCAAGCAAAAGAGTCTATCTCATAATTAAATTTCTTTAAAGAAACGTCGTATAAAACGCACAATCACGACAACACCATCTATTTCTGTTCGAAACAGACGTAAACCTTAAGTTAAAATAAGACAACAATTTAAAAGACCACAATAAAACCGGTTTTAAAATGAATGAGACTTCTTGAAGTTATCGCGTTACAAGTGAAGTTATGAATGAAACCGTACGAGTTCAAGTGGTGTGGATGTAAGCCAGATTTCCTGCCCTTATTGAATATGCACAGATTATATAACAGATTAAGTTGATGCGAGCAAAGCGTCCTTTAAGATCCAGAATCATAAAGGCTTAATTTGCTTTAAATATGAGACGAAATTTTAAAATACCGATGATTTGGTATGTCCAAAGTGCCTTGGATGATCATGATCATCATCATCATCATGATTTCAGCTGAAAGAAGGCCACTGCTGGACATGGGCATGGGCATACTTCAGGTGACGCCACAACGACCGTTCAACAGCGACCTTGTAGGAGGCCTTCCAACACTGCGTCTTTCTGTACGCGGTCGCTACTCCAG
The DNA here is from genome assembly GCA_958295575.1 of Leucania comma. NCBI lineage: Eukaryota > Metazoa > Arthropoda > Insecta > Lepidoptera > Noctuidae > Leucania > Leucania comma. The sequence continues at coordinate 11,491,192 of OY282485.1, forward strand.
AACAATCTGTTGCTGCAAGAATGTGCCCAACTACTAATACCTACTTAAGCTTGGCGATTCTTCAGGCTATGTCGGCAACCTTGGTTTTCCAGCGGTTATCTTCATTCTTGATGCGATCTAGATCTATCAAAAAAACTCCGAGTATGGTATTATTTGCAAAGCCCTTTGAGTGACTTTAAACCTTATGGGGGCCCCATCAGAAGAAGTCACTAGGCCTAGGCCTATTGTGAGCGACCACACTTCAGAGCCTATGACATCACTGGCAACACGCATTGGTCATAGACTTTCGTTTTGAGACACTGTGATATGTCGGACGAAAAAATGCCGCACTTCGTCCCGAACACTCCTAAACGAATCGAATTCGACCATTGGCCTTTTCTCAAAGTTAGGCCTACCTAACTGGACAGTCTGTCCCAGGTTGTACAAACGTCTATAACTTCGAGTGTAGAGCCTACGATCTTGAAAGGAGTAGGTTTTACATGGTCCTTTACCATGATCTTGGTTTGGTCCTTGTTCATTGTAAAATCCACTGTTTCAGAAGCTCTAGTGAAGTTTCACCTTGGACGATCGTCTATCGTCAAATGTTAAGTCAGCTTATACATCCCATGTTTTCCTTTCGTATAAGCTTATATTGTACGAGAATACTTCGTGACGTAGTAAAAACAAAATGCCAGTCAGCTAAGTGGTGCAGGAACCGACTGTCATCGTCAGCCGGATGTACTTTATCGAAAGTTGAGGAGGCTATTTTATTGCCTTATGATAGCTATCATGATATTTGACTAAAGCTTTATGAAGTTCGTGGAAAATGTAGGGTCATAATTATAACTTTAAAATCCATATCTACAACATTTTTTTTGTTGTTTGTTCAGAATCAGTAACTGAATCGATTCCAATATTTTTTTTATACCCTGTTATATTTTTTTTATATTATATTATATTATTATATTAGTTTATATTTTTCCAAAACATATTTAAAAAACGGTCACCAGTTGTACACTACCCACGCTAAGTACAAAACAGATCACGGCAGATCATAACGGGCATTGAACGCCAGTGCACAGCTGGGTGCGGAAACAAAACAACGCCTCAGTTGCTCGGGTAGCCCGGTGACCATGTATTTATTTCGCTAACCAGATACCATAACGGGCTTTTAATTTTGTGAATTTTCATAATAGAGTTTTGAAATTTTGTACATGTAGGTACATAATTTATGTACCTTTAAATCTTTCATCATTTTCTACTACAAATAAGCCTTTGCTATAAAAGAATCGAAATTAGCATAGAACGGCAGCTACGCAGACGGATAAGGCGACTGTATCCGTTAGAGCTTTTGTCTTTCAACATGCATATAAATAGCGGTAAATATTTATGGTCAAGTTTATAAATTTAAATTGTGTGTGCTTAACTCATTTGACGTTTATGAGGCATTAAATATAGAGGAATTGAGGAAAATTTTGAACTTACTTTTTAAGGAAAGAAAGAAAAATATAATTGATAGAAAGGAAGAACGTGACAGTGGAAAAGATGATGGTAATGACTTTATCTTTTCGACTGTCAGGAAATATATTCAAATTTTAAGGGAATGAACTACTTAGTTCAATTAAACGCGAAGGCCTTTTCTAAAGTGAACCACTTGACAGTTGAAAGTGATATTTAATATGAATGAAGAGTTGAAGACCGAGTGAAAGATTAACAGTTTATTGAGGAGAATACTAAAAAATTGCGCTAATAACACGGTACATGAGAAAAAGGCATGCAGAAGAAGACGCTAAAGTAGAAGATCTTGGGAATTCTGGAATTCAATTATCTGAATTCCTAAATTTCCAGTTACCAAGACTACAGAGCTAACCTAACCTACTGTGTTGGAAAATATGTCTTTACTGCAGTATGAGGAACTCTCAAAGTTATAAATTTTTAGTTAGTAGTTTTGTTCACCACTCAAAAGACTTCCACTGTTCCTTTGGACATAACCCTCCCCAAAGCGTCCAGTGCGTCTCGCATCCATAGGATTACCGCGATCTTCACCAGGTCATCGGTTAACCTTGTGGGTGGCCTCCCAAAGTTCCAACGCTGCCTCTTCCGGTGCGTGATCGCCACTCCAGAACCTTTCGGCCCCATCGACAATTTATTCTGCAAGTAATGAGTAGTTGTCGTGCTTGACTAATATATAATACGAGTATGTTCTTCAAACCGTTTTGCAATTTCCTAAATTGTAGGATTTACTGATTAAGTTTAATTTCTATAATATGTAGCAGTATTATCTAGGAAAAATCCCGTCACATTAATATTATAAAGGCGAAAGTTTATATTATATTAGTTGCTTCTCCACGCTCATACGTCGAAACGGATTTGAATGAAATTTACACGGATAGACCATGGGAGAATGTTCCCTTAGGATAATATTCACGTGGGCGAAGTCATTGGCAGAAGCTAGCTAGGAACAAACATTGGAGTGTGCCCAAACCGGCTTCTGCTACAAAAGCTTTTTACTTGCCCAGCAACTCGTTTGCATCATATTGACTTTAAAGTCCGTTAAATAAAAATACATTCGTATTTAAATTTTCAATTTGTTCGCGTTTTTAGTCAACAGAACGGTTTTTCCATTTGTTTTTTCATTTTAAAGCAAGTTTTTATCCTTTTTTGCAACTCTCTTTTTTAAATCCTCTTTTCCCGTATTCGAAGAGTAAATTTAAGATTTCTAGTATAAACAAAAAAAGTGCTTTTTGCTGTTCTATATCTCATCGTGTATTATTTGCCTAGTCGCTAGCGGAAGTCCGGTGATTCATATTTTGCCTCTCTGACATAATCTATCGCAGCCTGTTTTTTTTTAGAATGTATGTATTTGGATTTAGCTAAAGATCATTTTGTTGATAAAAAAAGTTACTCCATTTGTTATTTTAGTAGATTGATTAGTTTCAGCAAAGAATAGGAAGTATATTTTTTATATTCTTAGTTCATGTTTTAGTTGGTGCTGTAGAAAAGTTCATAATTCATGAAATTGCATTCCTTGGCAGAAGGCTCCTTCTTTTTCTTCTTTGTCCGTCTCTGCTCCAATTATCTCACATTTCTGCGCCAGGACAGTCTATCCTGGGTTGTCTATTTGATCACCACATAAATGGCAGACTGCCTCTCCCTCTCTTTTGTTCGGGTAAAGTTCATACCTTCAAAACTGCCCGTATACTACTGGTTGTGCATCCTGTCTATCCTGGTTACAACTCCCGCTGCAAAAGCCTACAACTTTCAATATAAGATAATATAAGTGTGTATAACTTACCCACAGATATCCGTGAACTTACCCAACAATACAAAATCAAAGAAAGAACTTTAACGTATATTTTTCTCACACCAAAGAAGGATATAATAGCAAAATCGTACCTAATTTCCTACCAATCATTACTTGTAATGCTCGCATCTAACGGACATCCGGCGATCCATCTACGATTCCCCTTCGATTACTCACCGGGATCCATTCGAAGCGGTAATGATATTGTTTTGTGGCCTTCCAAGGATGGCAATGGCTTTGGCCGCCATATTGAACACTTTGACATTTATTGTCATTTGTCGGCCATTGTCGATAGATTGATTCAATTTGTTGTGTGTTTGTTTATAGGAAATAAGGAGATAGGTAGTAAAGTTGTTTTTTTTTAATGATGTAGTACTTAACTGCGATCCCACCAGAAGGTAAGCAGTGTTATTAAGAACCTATCCACTTTAACCTTGAAGACACATAAATTATAATTGGATGGCCAGATCGTAGCAGGCAAATCGTTCCAGTTCTTCGATGTACGCGGTATAAACGGCGAGGCGAAACGGTTAGTCCGGACCACGGATGTCCGGACCATAGAGGCGTTTGTTGAACAAACCATGTGTACATTTATCGCGGTTTTTACAAAGTTGTTAATCTTATTTTTGGTTTTTAAAGTCTGATCATTCAAGGTACGATCAGAAAACCTTTGTTTTTTAAAAGAAACGTTATAGAAAGGTCTACTAATTTAATAAGGTACATTTTATACTCTCATGAGATTTTAGAAAGAAATTAAAAATTCAGGTACCCGGAGTTATGATGGAACCAAACGCTGGTTTGTACCAGAAGCCCTAGTATGAGCTTTTATTCCCATCCTTTTTAACGACCTGGAATGAGCTGTCTCTCTCCATCCCTCTATCTCGCTCGCACGAATGACATTTTAACACATCATGGTAAAGCCCATCCACATTTTAGGTCTAAGATTGTAAGAAATTTATGAGAGAATGACAAATAAATAGTATTCTACCCAATCAGGTTTTGGGCAAGCGCTTACAAAAACAACGGAATGATTGATTATGTTTTCCCACTTTTTGCTTAAGTACGAGTAGGTACCTACCTATTTCTAGAAAAAGAAAATCTCAACTAAATAGGCGAATGGACATAGACAAAGCGAATTGGTTCAGCGTTCTATTTGGACTACGTTTATGTCAATGACCTACCTTTTAAGAGCTAAGGTTTATTTTAGTAGTACCTAACTACTTCGTACCTAATTCAACGACCTCTTGAATCAGAATAGTTTATTTCAAATAGACCAATTACAGGCCCTTTTGATTTGTCAAAATTTCAGTCAGTCCATAAAAAAAGGTAAGGCAAATTGCACGTTCCAAAGCGTAGATCTTTAAAGAGAAGAACGTACAAGAAACTCCATGGACACTCTTTTAATATCATATTATGAGTTACATAACTTGAAAGTAAGTTGAATATATTTGTAATTAGTAAAGAGCATTATTTTGCGAATTATACATAACTAGCGACCCGCCCCTGTTTCGTACGGGTCCAGTGGTGATATTAAATATATTAAGCATGTATTATACATATAATACATATAAACCTTCCTCTTGAATCATTCTATCTAAATCTATCAAAAAATCCGCATCAAAATCGGTTGCGTAGTTTTAAAGATCTAAGCGTATATAGGGACAGCGGGAAACGATTTTGTTTTATACTATGTAGTGATAAGTCAATTTAGTTTGTTAAACTTACTTATTTAAAACCATCTTTAAATGTATGACTTACATTTACTATCTAATCTATTTATGTAATTACTATTTAATGCAAACTCTCTAACTATATTGGAGTGGCGACCGGAATACGCAGCGTTGGAAGGCCTCCCACAAGATGGACCGATCGACTGGTAGAAAATGCCTATGGAATTAAGTCCGCCTTTGTACCTACAGTTTTTACTTGTGCAAGAAGTTTAAATAAATAAATGACCTGGGGGCTTACTCTCGAGTTTAATTCCAATCGATCGCATTGGAATTGTGACTTTAGGTACTCTTGAATTTGATTTTAGGGCCAAATTGAGTGACCTTTTTGGGAAACTAAGTAAAATGGGGATAGGTTTTGGCCTGTGGTCACGCAATTTTAAACCAATTTGGCGCTACCATCAAATTCAAGAGTACCTAAAGTCACAATTCCAATGCGACCGATTGGAATTAAACTCGAGAGTAAGCTCCCTGGTCCGGGTCGCGGGAATCCTATGCATGCGAGACGCACAGAACCGGCCGTTGTAACGACCCTTGAGGTAGGCCTATGTCCAACAGTGGACGGTGGTGGTTTCGGTTAAAATGATGATGATGACGATGAATTAGACCCCTATCACAAAAGCAGAAAACAGAGTTAAGTACTTAATGTAAAAATGACAAAAGACTTCATCTTCAAAAGTAAGACACCAAACAATCGTGAGTATGTAAATAGTATGTACCTATATGACAATTGAAAGCTCTTTTTAAAGTTGTTTAAAAACGTCAGTCATCTTCGAATGCCCGAGTGCCACTAACCAAAGAGAATATAAGCACTACGTTTAAGAGACGGGACTCCCATAGAAAAAAATGGTTCAACACGAAACGTCAAAACGTGTACTAAGATTCAATACCAACTTTGACATAGATGACCATATACGTAAGGGGCTGCCAACATAACGGCCGATATAGTGGTGTATCTAGGTGCTCATGGTAATTTTTTATCGATAGTATTTAAAAAAATATATATATATAGGTCCATTTATTGGATCTGAATTAAGGTCTATTTACGCCAACTTTATCCATCAGTTTAACTAAGAATAAGTGGAATATTCCATATCAAAAAATAAAACCCAAGGTTTCATTAATTGATATGGAATATTCCACTTACCAGCGAATTTACGTTGACGCAAATGAGGTTGGATTTCAAAGGTGGGGTGGGGGTGTGGTTAACGCTAAAGGAAACGCCATTTTACGGATTTTAATAATAACAGTTTATTTTATTTTTCTTAATGGTTAAACAAATACAGAAACTATAACCTATTTGCCTATTCTCTATAATGCATAAACCTTAAAAGTATCATTATCTTACTTTAATATTTCTGATTCTGATCTTTATTAGATCTGTAATTGTAAATATAACAAAGTTTACATGAATGATGCTCTAATTAAGAATCTTACCTTTGCGTTTAAGAGTCGAATCAGTATCAGTTTTGCCAATGTGTAGAAGAAATCCAATCATCTCCCTAAGGTTCTGCAGTAAGTCCCACAGAAGGAATTGCAGATTTTTTTTAGTTGTGTCTTCGTAAAATCCTTGGCAGAAAATGTTTGCTACAAACGTGTTTAATTGGTGGAGCTAAAAAGCTCCACCAATACGTACGAACATCCAATCCAATGTTTACATCTAGAAGAAAAAAATGTATTGCATTACTTATTAGCATTTCATATTGAGATACCTGAAATATTTATTGTTCGAATAGCATGATCGTTCTATTTGAATTATACTAAATAAATTTTAAATTATAAGAGTATCGATAGTCGATTAAACATGCCCAGCAGTAGTGATAGATCATTTTTAAAATTGAAGAATTTCATTTTTTATCACGAACTTGTTTTTAATAATGAATATTTAAAACTATCGATATAGTCGATAAAAATTCCACTACACAGCACTGTTAATAGGTTATTTTATAGATTTTCGACTGATTTTTATTAAAATTGATTTGTAAATCACCAAATCCTTTTCTGTAACTGAAAATGAACGTTTATTTACGCTTACCTCTCTTAGGGCCGTATTACAGAACCTTACTCAAGTACTACTTAAACTGCGTTCAACCGATTACTGCTTGAGCGAAGAATCTCGACTTAAGCGTACAGTTTATTTTAGAACTATCCTCAAACTCAAATCAAACTAAACTACGCTTGAGTAGAGATTTTGATCTCTGATTACGTGAGTAAGCTCTCATTGTGGTAACCCTGAATAATAGTTTGTTTTCTACTGCAAATCTTTTTTTTTTTGCACGATTAAACTGGATCAAAACCGGATTCACTCCAAATCCACAAAAAATTTAATGGGAATCTATGCTCAAGCGTGGTCTCGACTACACTTGCGAAAACACGACACATTGAGTGGAGTTCAGTCAAGCCTCAAGCACTGTTCTATAATACGTAAAAAATGTCATTTTAAAGTGACATTGCTCAGGTGATTATTGATTGTAGTTTCTCTGCTCAAGTTAAGTTCTAAAATTAAAACTCCAACTGAGACTAGTTTTAAGTAATGCTTCAGCCTTGATTGTAGTTCTGTAATACGGGCCTTAATGTAATTGGTTGCGCCAATTTGCTATGTTCCGCGATTTTGTTTTTTGTAATTTATTTTTTTGGCCTAGCAATCCTATCCCTTCCGTTTATTTCCCCGCACGACCTCAAGAAAGGATTTGACATTGACGTTTTTGTGCATCGATTGTGAATGTGACCGCACCGCTAACACGCCCGCTCGAAATTACAAGAAAATTGACTATTTTCGTGATCCAATCATTCAGAGACTCCACAATAGTGCTGTGTTAGTGCAATACAGGACCTGGCAGTGATTTAAATGTGCGAAGACGAGGATCGGCCGGTGCCACGTGCAATCTTCGAAGTGCCACGTGCAACCAACGAAGTCTAAAGGTCAGTCTAAAGGTCAGTGCTCCTTCCCAATACATTTATTCCATGCCAGGCGCAGTATCTGCATATTGTTAACAAACCTAAGATCGCTTTTCAAACCTACAGTCCATTAAAACATCAAGCAAAATTCGCGCAACCATTACCTTTTGGTCCTACGAGCAGGATCGTGAATCATTTTCTTGTAATTTCGCAATATAGTATTTGTTCCATAGGGAATAAACGCAACGCGCCTATTTACCTAGATATAATAGTAGAAAACCCGCATCTAGGCATTTAGGCAACTATACGTTATTTCGCTCGTATAGTTAAAGAGTCATTGATAATTACGGTACCTACGCCGTCGGCCGCACCGCATAGTTATGGTTAGCTACGTGAATATCAGCGTAGATATAAATCGATCGCATTCTTTTTCTTGTCAAAATTCATTCGACCATCCTACAAATTGCATGTAGGTAGACGCATTTCAAAAATACCCGTTCGTTGTTGAGTGAATATTTGTAGGAAACGGATAAACCATAGATTATATAGACAGGTTATTCCGTTCGTTCGCCGTTCGCTTTGTTGTTTACAATATTACCATATTGTTATCTGATAATTATCGCTTACTTAATAATTCGTTAAGTGTTTGTTTGAGTGTATAGTGTGAATATATCAAGACAAGATGTCTCTTAAGGGAACCAAGGTTAGTACTGATTTAAAGGTTCAGTTAAAGCTTTTATACGCTGAAAGGGACTCACAGTTTTCACGTGTTCAATCAATTTGTGATAAATCTTTGCAAACCTCGGATCTGGCGATTAGAGATGCTTTCTTGTGTTCGTTGGAAACTTTAGATAGTTTGCGCGCGGATTTTAAATCTACAATTAAGGATATAAACATTTTAGAGTTGGAGTTAAATCCTGATTACTGTGTGAGTTATCAGGCATTGTCGTCCTTTGATGACTTGTATTGTCGTATCAAACGTATTGCTAGGAGTTTGGAGACTCCCCCCCCCGCGAGTGGTTTATCCAACCCTCCTCGCGAACGCCCACGATTGCCGCCAATTCAAATACCTGAATTTGATGGTGACATTCGAAATTGGAATTTATTTATAGATAGTTTCGAAAATATAATACATAGGAACACATCGCTGACAGATCACGAGAGATTGCATTATCTCGTAGAAAAATTGACCGGTAAGGCAAAGGCTGTCTGTGCTGGAATTACGTTTAGCGCTGAAAATTACAATTTAGTTTTGAACACTTTAAAAACAAAATACGAAGATAAGCGATTAGTAGCCACCGCATATTTAGATCAATTATTCGATTTGAAAAGTTTTTCCGTTTGTAACGATCATAATTTAGAGAAGTTTTTAAATATTTTCGCATCATCTGTTCGTGCAGTAAAGAACCTAAAGGTCAATGACCTCTGTGACTTTTTGTTTTTGTATATCGGTTTAAATAAATTGGATCCTGAAACTGTTCGTCTGTTTGAAACGACTCAGCGCGGCAAAGAAATACCTAAGTTCGAAGATTTAGAATCTTTTATTCGCGACCATATTAAGGTATTGCAGCACACGTCGGCACGTCATGAAGTCACGAATAGGACAGGTTCCGATCGCCGTATAGACGCGTCATCGAAGTCAGTCAAGACTGCACATACGCTAGTTAATACCGCCTCAACACCTGACTGTTCTCTGTGTAAGGGTAGCCATACACAGCTGTACAAGTGTTCGGAATTTCAGAGATTATCGCCTAGTGATCGTTACAAGTTTGTCCGCACTAATAATTTGTGTTTTAATTGTCTAAGTGACAAACATCTGGTTACGTCATGTAAAAGTGGTGTTAGCTGTCGTAAATGTCCAGCTAGACATCATACCTTCTTACATTTTGAGAGTAGTAAGCTGCCATCGCAGCAGCAGCCTGCGCAGACGCGCGACGCTTGTGACGCGCGGCCTGCTGCAAGGGCAAACGACGTAACATTGTGTTCGCTTTCCGCCGCTGGTACTCAAATCACTACCGTTTTACTTGCGACCGCGCAAGTTGTCATTGTAGATGCCTTTGGCAAACCGCGCACCGTTCGAGCGCTACTAGATGGCGCTTCCCAGAGTAATTTTATTACTCGGGATTGTTGTCAACGCCTTGGTTTTAGTTTTAATAATTGGTCATCCCGCTCAGAAGTGAAAGGTTTTGGAGGTTTAAAGGCAACCATTCACGGTTCCATTAAAATAATATTTAGTTCACGTTTTAATCGTAGTATTTCGTTTGAAATGGATTCGCTAGTCGCAGATAGGATTACGGAACGGTTGCCCACGGTACCGGTTGACGCGTCCATGCTGACGGAGTTTAAGAACTTGCAGTTGGCCGACGGAAATTACGCTTTCCCTGGAGATATCGATCTATTGATCGGTGCTTCGATTCTCCCGCATCTCCAGTTATCACGTAAAATTCAAGGTCTTCCGATGTATCCCGCTCCGCACGCACTGGAAACAGTTCTCGGGTTTGTTATAGTTGGTTCCGCACCCGCTTATTTAAATAGTTACTCGACTGTGTCGCACTGTTGCACCGTCGAGCCGCCGCTTGAGTCTACCATCCGCAAGTTCTGGGAGATTGAAGAGGTCAATGGCCCGCCTATTCTCAGCCCTGAGGATCAGGTCACTGAGGAGATTTATACCCGCACGACTACTCGTGATAAAGACGGTCGTTATGTTGTCGCGCTCCCTTTCAAGGGTGATATTTTTTCGCTCGGTGGCTCCCGTGCCTCCGCAGAAAAACGCTTGTTTGCTATTGCGCTCTCTGCCGATATTCGGCAAATGTTTCTTAGTATTGGAATCAGAGAATGTGACCGTAGATTCCAACGCTTCTTGTATAGATTTTCTCCGCAGGAACCTTTGAAGGTTTACGAATTCAATCGTCGAATTCAATCGTCACCCCATCGATGGGGCACGTTTGTCGCAAATAGGGTGGCTAAGATTCAAGCTGAATTGTCACCGGAAAATATGTTCCATGTCGCTGGAACAGAAAACCCAGCTGATTGTCTCTCACGTGGTTTGCTTCCCGCGCAAATTTTAAATCATCCGCTTTGGTTTTGTGGCCCTCCCTGGCTGCATACCACTCCTAACGAGTGGCCAAATGCTCCGTTTAACCCCGCTACTGTTTCAGAACCACCCGAGGAGAAGAAACATACGCTTGTAGTATCAGTTCCGCGTGAAGAGTCAGTTGTTTTGTTGTTGTCTAATCGAGTCTCGTCTTGGTCGAGACTATTACGCTGTGTAGTTTACGTCCTAAGAATTTTGAGATTATTACCATCGCGTGGTTCTATAATCGCAGCTGATTTGGATAGAGCTGAATCAGTTGTACTTCGAGAGTTGCAGAAATTTTATTTTTCAATAGAATTTCGTAGTTTAGAATCACATAAACCTTGTAGTCCCGCACTTCAACATTTGAAACCATTTTTGCAAGACGGACTCATTCGTGTCGGTGGCCGTCTGCGAAATGCTAAGTTAGAGTTTGAACAAATGCATCCAGTAGTTCTACCACGCAGGGATCACGTTTTGGATTTGTTGGTGGACTATCACCATAAGGTGAATTGTCACGCTGGTCCCGATTTATTAATGTCCATTCTTCGACAGAAGTACTGGATACTTTCCGCTCGCAATTTGATACGCGCTAGAGTGCACAGATGTGTGCCCTGCTTTAAGCTCCGCCCGCGTTTCAACGCGCCGGAAATGGCCGACCATCGTTCTTGTCGTGTTGTACAGACGGTGAAACCTTTCATACATACTGGGACGGACTATGCTGGACCGTTTAAAGTCACTATTGCCCGTGGTCGTGGTATACGTTCCACAAAGGCATACATTTGCCTATTCGTTTGTATGACAACTCGTGCGGTTCACATAGAGTTAACCAGTGATTTGAGTACGCAGGGTTTTATGTCTGCATTTAAACGATTTTTATCTCGCCGTGGTCCCGTTAAGCGCTTATACTCTGACAACGGCACAAACTATGTTGGAGCGCGACGCAATATTTCGGAATTACACACATTCTTACGCTCCAAGTACTACCAAAGTGAATTCGCCCATGTCTTAGCTGAGAATCGCATTGATTGGTGTTTCAATACGCCAGCGGCTAGTCATTTTGGTGGCAATTGGGAGGCGAATATTAAAAGCCTTAAGTCGCACCTGTTTCGGGTCATAGGCGAACAGATTCTCTCGTACGAGGAGTTGAGCACTGTACTCGCTCAGGTAGAGGCGTTGATGAATACGCGTCCGTTGTGTCGGACTTTGTCTAGTGATCCATCGGAGCCACTAGCGTTGACGCCGGCTCACTTCTTGACGACGACTCCTCTTAAATATTTGCCCGCTTTAGATGTCGAGACTGACAAACTGCAGCTCCACCCGCGTCACGCTCTGCTAGATAGCTTAGTTCAGTCCTTTTGGAAGCGATGGAGGACAGATTATCTGCATACGCTGCAGTCGCGTCAAAAGTGGAACACTCCTTCAGATCCAGTCACAGTCGGTACTGTGGTGATACTGAAGACTGAGAGTGCGCCTCCTCTGCACTGGCCTCTTGGTGTAGTGGAAGAAGTTTTTCCGGGTTCGAACGGAATAACGCGAGTCGTAAAAGTTAAAACCGCAACTGGATCGTACCTGCGTCCGGTTATTCGCCTCTGCCCTCTGCCTAATCAGTAGTAGTGGCATAGTTAGTTATAAGTTGTTTCGCTACCTAGTATTGATAGTTTAGATTAGTAATAGGGTTTAGTTTCGCTTTTGTTTTTTTTTCTTTTCTTTGAAGGTAACCCTTCAAACCCGGGGGGAATGGTTGCGCCAATTTGCTATGTTCCGCGATTTTGTTTTTTGTAATTTATTTTTTTGGCCTAGCAATCCTATCCCTTCCGTTTATTTCCCCGCACGACCTCAAGAAAGGATTTGACATTGACGTTTTTGTGCATCGATTGTGAATGTGACCGCACCGCTAACACGCCCGCTCGAAATTACAAGAAAATTGACTATTTTCGTGATCCAATCATTCAGAGACTCCACAATAGTGCTGTGTTAGTGCAATACAGGACCTGGCAGTGATTTAAATGTGCGAAGACGAGGATCGGCCGGTGCCACGTGCAATCTTCGAAGTGCCACGTGCAACCAACGAAGTCTAAAGGTCAGTCTAAAGGTCAGTGCTCCTTCCCAATACATTTATTCCATGCCAGGCGCAGTATCTGCATATTGTTAACAAACCTAAGATCGCTTTTCAAACCTACAGTCCATTAAAACATCAAGCAAAATTCGCGCAACCAGTAATGGATATTTAGCCATGAACATTGGCTTTTGACCGTCCGACCGGCTGGCTCGTAAACCACATATTTCACAGATTTTATAGTGCATATCAACAGATTGCTTCACATGGGTACACGTAAACGTCCTATTAATAGGAATTTCCGCTTAAAATTCACGAAACACATATTAAAAACAAAAATTAAACTTTGTTTACAATTCACCTCTTGAGAAGTAAAAGATAAATATGGCGGATGGATAGCTGCGACAGAGTCGAATAGATGTTAAAGCGAGACAGCGATAGCCGCCATTTTGGCCGCCATTAAAATTAGTACGCGTTTCATTCATTTGGCGAAGATCATTTTTTTCTTAGGGAGTTGCGCCAGACTGCCACTAACCTCAAGCGCTGTTCGAAACTATGTGACATATTCTGTTCTGAATGCATTCCGCTGTCAATGAGACAATGGCTACCGAATGTCGGCGCCCGCGCAGCCAAGCTAGCGGCCTTTGAGATACTTATCGAAACTGAAGAGTTACTTGGGGTATTGTGAAATGTAGATTTATTTTATATGGAACCTCGCAGATAAATTGTAGCCTAGAGGATTCAATAAAGTGAAAAACTGTTTTGTGTTTTTTCATACTTTTTTCACATACTAGGTTCCAGTGTCGTGAATGCATTCACAAACATCTAAAGTCACATATACAAGACAGTCATACCCGGAACACCTATCTAAAGGCCTTACAAATATTAGTTCCGCACGGGAACCGAACCCGCGCACGCAGTACAGTAGCCAATCGCCCAACCACTGCACTAATTGTACTGTAGTACGTTAAATTGCTTGTGAAGTTGTGAAATAGACTCGAATTTAAAAAACAACTTATTTTATTCACTTATATTCAATCTTGAACTGAATATCATAGAATTAGGTACCTATAACTATCGCGGTCATTTCTGCATGATCACTTAAAAAAAATTCGCTTGAATCCTACGGTGCGGCGCCAAACCAAACCCTTTGTAGTTTTCGTTTCGAGTGCAAGTAAAAATAAACCTAGCGGTGGTCAGGTGGAATTGTCTTTGATGGTACCTACCTACTTAAATATTGATTAGCAGATTCTTAATTCAAATTTTTAAATCCAAATGTGGCATAGATATACGTGGTACCTTATTATACCGCTAAGTTCTCACTACTAACCAAAGAGAACTGAATGAATAAAAAGTGAGTGGTTGTACTATGTATAGCCACCAACCCGCACTGGGCCCGCGTGGTGGATTACGACCCATTTCCTCTCTTAGAGAGGAAGCCTGAGTACCAGCAGTGGGAAAATTAAAAGGCTGATGATGATGATGATGAATCATTTGAAGGAACACAGCTGAATGTTATGATGAGTTAAGCAAATGTTTAGCAAGTTTTATGAATCAGGAAGTTTGTTTAGAAGCCATTGCAGTGGGCAGCACCAGGGGGCTTATAGCAGGACTGAAGTTGTACTACCCGGCGTATTTGTACTATGACTTAGTTATAGCAGGCCTGCGACTGGCCTGCTAAGTGACGGTTGCGAAATCAACCCATAATTCGTTCACATTTTTTATTGTCGTGCTATTTGACGTGTGACAGACCGTCAATGACCGTCTTTTGAGCATCTGTAATGTCAAATTAAGTGTTCTAAAAAAAGTTACTATCATTATATTATCATAAGTCACCTCTGTACAAAAGTCGTTCACCTTTAGAACTGTCATGGTACGATTTTTAGCGATTCAGAAACAGGCGTGCTTTTGAAAGGAAATTGACTCACTGGGAATTGAGCGTTTCCATTAGAGGTCGTGGTAAGCCCCCTGAGCTTTACCATGACGTGTTAAAATGTCAGACGCAAGGTCGAGAAAGAGGGATGGAACTATACAGGGGCCGTTCAAGTATTACGTAAGCAGATTTTTGGCAATTATTAACCACACCTCCCCCTCGTCAAAAAAAGTAAGCAAGTCTCTCACCTTGCCCCCCTCATGCTTACGTAAACATTGGTACCTACATTTTTCAATGTACTCTGGTTTCGTGATTATTTAATTTAATGATCAAATTTCTTTTAAAAAAATAAAAAATATGTAGGACCCTCTAGACCCCCCCAACCCCCATCATCAAAAATAAGCAAATCAAAGGCCCTCCCCGCTTCCACAGAGCTTACGTAATACTTGAACGGCCCCACACCCAATATAGCAACATCCCTTTAGTTCAGTTTCGTCAAGTCGTCAAATGGTAGGCCCCCTGTACCTCGTTACAGCTTACCGCGCCACTATCTGGGGGGTAAATAATGTAAATCTAACCTTACCACTTAAAATAATTAAGTGTCACATGTAAAACAGATGCATTGTCGCTGTTATCATGTAAAGCCGGGTACACAACTACACAATGTTAGTCGCGATGTGAACGAACCGAGAGGCGGCGTGGTGAATAAATAATGCGGCGGTGTACACTCGCACGCAGCCACGTTGGTACAGCTGATTGTTATCTTAAGACAAATGGATTAGAGGAAAAAGGATTGAAAATGAAGCTTAGAAATATAATCTTCTTAAAATATTATACAAGTAACACCTACCTATTTTTTTCGTTTTACGATCATTATTGTATAGTGAAGTGAATTTTTACATTTAGAATCTGTATTTATAAAAAGCTGCGTATAATATTATTATTTTTTGCAATTTTTTTAATAAATACACAGTTCAGATCAAGGACTGCGGGGTTGATCGAAAGTGTCATTGCGATCCTGGATCGCATAAGTAACTGAAGGAACTTGGGTAATTTTTAATTAGTTAAAGCCTGACACTCGCATTCCACCCTGAGCGGGAGATGAATTCTAAGACAAATGGCGTCTAACAACCTGGTAAATTGCAGTCCACTTCTCCCCGATAGATGAGAACATGGGCTTATTAAATAAGAATAAAAAGTATGCTCATGCTCAAGGTCCAGCATGGCAAAAACTTCAAAGAATTGAATCAATAGCAATGAAACTGCTCCTTAATATTTATTTCTTCTGCCTTCGCCCGCGATGAAGTCGGTTTCTCCATACAAACTTCCAACCCCTTTTTTAACCCCTTATGATTAGAGTTTCGTAAAATCCGTTCTTAGGCCGATTTCTACACCCTATAAGGAACCTACCTGCCCAATTTTAAGTTTGTAAGTGTTATAGTTTCTGAGATTTCGTGATTAATCAGTGATTGGTATTTCGCTTTTATTTATAGAACATATCACACACACAGCAAGCCAAAATAGCTCATTCTGTAATGTTAGAAATGAGGTTGAATGTCCAACGATCGCCAGATGTTAAAGTCATTAGAAATGCTCTTCCTGGATCCTTGTATCCATTACAAAATAAACAACCCCACAAACACTCCTTTTTACGACAATACTTGAAAGGACATCCCTTATTCTTAACAATAACATTACACACATTGCAACCATATAACAAAGACCACACAGCATTGAAAACAAAACTAAGTACACAGAATATCGTAAGAACTGTACCAGACAGTGTTCGGTCCGGGAACCACAAGAGTCGGTTTCTTTCAAAAGTTAAAACACACTTGGACTAAGAATTTCTCTTTGTTAGTCTGGTATTTGTATCTTTTTACATTTTACGCTGAATTAATGAGTGTATACCATGCTTTATGTTGTCAAAAGAATAGGAACAGCGTATTTTTACACAAATGACATTTCTGTAAGCGTTCCCGCCAAACACTAAGCAAAAAAAAAGTTTGGTAATGTCATTACGAGTACCTATGGAAAAGTCGCGTGACAAGTGCCGTTCTCGTACAAGTAAGGGAACAGTACGTAGGGGACAATTTTTACTAGGTTTTGACCCGTTCCTTCCCCTAAATGAAATAAAATAAGAATAGGCTGACCCCTCAACCGTAAGAATCTAACGGAAAAATATGTATGAATTTGGTTGGTTTTAATGTTTATTTTTTTAAATATACACCGTTAAATTTTGGTCGTTTTAATCCCTTGGATGGTCGATTCGCTACATGAAACACTATCGATCTGTAAAGAAAAAATTAAAAAGTAAAGTACTTTTAAACTCGAATTAATATATGGATGTACGAAATTTTATTTCTTTAACAACTTTTCACCTTTTCCTGTCGCACGTAAGGCCCCGAAAATAAGTATCCCTACATAATTTATGAATATTTTTCATACAATGGTAGGCTTAAATCTCAAACTGCATCACACAGCGAGAGTATCAGAACGGTACTTATGTCGTAACTCATTGGCTTGTCAAAAGCTCCGCGATGCGACTGATTTCGGTCACGTTCGCAACGGTCGACAAAAAACCTTTTAAATGTCTTCTGAGGTCAAATGAGAGCGATGGTCTGGTCGATTCTTGTAATGATTTTATTTTAGAACACCATAAGTCCATGGTTTCGAAAGCATATCTCCTGAATTTTGATTTACCTAAACATTTGAAGTTGCGTGTTCCTCAAAGTACTGGCCTGAAAACCTGTCAAATATTGGCTTTAAAGTGGGATTTTAGACGTTCTTAATTCAAAATACTCAATTCAGAAACCCACACATACGAGTTCTTCCGTTGGGTTTCATTGGTTTGACTTCCAAAAGGAAACCCCTGGGGTCCTGGAACGCAAAGCTAACAAGAAATATGGGTGTGGTTTTAGTCAATACAAGTCAAACACACCCTCACGACCTAGAGTGAGAGAAGTCATTCGATGATTTCCCACCTTAAAAAAAACCCATAGATTTATTACCTGTTATTTATTCATCATTCAACCCTTCTTATATTTGGTCTCCCTCTCTACTCTCGTCCATCAAATCCACATCACGTATTTATCTCCCAGACAGTCTTAATTCTTCCCACGTCTTTAATAGAAAGCAGTATCACAAAAGTCGCTTCCAATTTTATTCAACCAAGATGAAACCGAGATTGCCGCAACTTGTCAAAGAACCCCATGTGGTGTTATTTTGATACAAATAGTAATAAAACTAATAAAAGCGACGCAGTGTGGCGTCGTGTCGCCTGCACCAGCACTCACGTCCAGATATAACGTGCATCTGTGTCATAGTTTGTTGACACCATGACGACGCGAGTTCATGGGACAGTTCTACTGGATTAAAAAGTGGATTCTAGATAGCGAATTTTTTTAAGGGTTTATTTATTTATTTTTACTAATATTTGTACATCAATTCAGGTGCGTTGGGGTAAGACCGACGCGGTATAAATTAAATATCGCACATATTTAGCTATATTTTTAACCGACTTCAAAAAAAGGAGGTTTTCAATACTACTCACATTGCGTGTCATATCCTTATCTCCGCCCCGCTGCACAATGTAAGTGAATAAGTGGGATATTAGATTTATAAGTTCTTACCCCAGTGTCAATCTTACCTAAACGCTCTATAATAATAGATAAGTTTGTAACATAAAAAAAAAAACAAATTTAATAGACACATATTGGGCGGCCTTGTCGCATTCCGCGATTTCTTCGAAGCAACCTGGATTACTACCATGAGCCGGTAAAAGAAGCAATATTTTTTAATTTCTCTAAAATTGTATTACAAACGTAAAACCTATTATAAAATTGTATAATTACTGAATATGTATATTGGCCGTGATTCCCAATCGTCAACTATAATCTTCCAGAATTGCCCTAAAACTCGTAAGTTTCTTCAATTGTTTCATCGTAATGGCTGAAGCATTATCTTCAATATACTTATGCGTTTATCATCTACGCAATACTTACTATTTTTACGTCTATAAAATTATTTAAACCGTTATTTAAACTCTCATAATTTACAGCCTTCCCGATGATTCCTCTAGCAGAATAATTAAATCCAAAGTCCAACAAAATATAAAGCGAACTGTCCCACTACTGCAATACTAATGGTCGCCCATTCACCCCGCGGATGACCGGGCGCGCACCGATAACTGCTCAGAAATAGTATTGATTACACCCTGCAGCTTCCGTGTTCTGTGTCACAGATAATATGTACATAGATAAATGATACGCGAAGTGATTTGTATTACATAATACACTGTGTGTTGCTACTGTCGCCTTCCATAGACCAGTTTATAGTCTACCCACATCGAATCATATATATAGGTAAGGTTTTGACATTTTACATCAATCTGACAGCTGTCAAAAAGGTTTTTTTTAAACTTTAGGTAGCAGCTATTTAAGTGCTTTTGTAATTGTGTGCCTACTTTTAACTGAGTTATCTATTTAGCAGTATAGCATTACGTAGGTAGATATTATTCAATATTGAAAAGATACTTTTGTACTCCATTCATTATAACTATGAACTAACTTATGAACTATCTTTAGATTTGTATCTACATTCGCCTATTATTAAAATGTATCTTAGTATAAAAAATAAAGTGTCTAAATCAACGCTTCTTCTCTTTTCAGGTAATTAAAGGCGAACTCGGCAGTGATTGAGATTGTCAGGTATAATTTAATTATTTAGGGGGAAGTCTGGCTATTATTGGACTAACGAAGATTTAAATTAACATTAAGATCGCTTTTTTACGCTCTGTAGGCACCTATGTAATTCCATTATTTAGGGCATAGCGTAATTTGCACTTTTATTATTGAAATTAAAGTAACATGAAAGTTACTTTGCAAGTGGTTATGCTATTATGCGCATGAAGTGCGAACAGACTAATAACTTTTTGACTCGACCAATTTATATAAGTAGTTGAACTGAAAATAATTCTCTATTGTCTCTCTATTGTGGATAGGCTCGCGTTTGACCACTATCTCATCTGCTGGTAAGCGATGGTGTGGCCGACGATGGAGCACGAATATCCAAATATCCAACGATTCGGCTTTTTTAAACTGTTTAGTACAACACACTGAACTAACACGATGAATACCAAATAAACAAAAAAATTGTAACAAGCTATTAAACTGTGATTACGGGTTACAGTTTAACTGTGATTACACTAATGCATGTAACCGTGTTAACTATCCGTAATGAAGGCTAAAGACCTATCAGTCATTATCGCAAAGACGCAATGCTACCATGAGCTCTTAACGCTATCCAATTTACGACTCAAACTGTACTGTTAAAGGGATCGGAGCTGGATAGGGTCAGGGGCGTAGCTACTGCCGTATCAGCCGTATTAATGATATAGGGCCCCTGGGCTACAGGGATCCCAATATGTGCTAAACATCGTAACGTTATCATTCATCTCTGTTCTGATCTATCGCGACTGCATCTCAGTCTTTGTGGGTCTACGTTGTAAAAAAAAGATCAGTTTTTTGTTTTTATACAGGGCCCCTTTGGGACTAGCTTTTCTTTTTTTTCTTTTTTTCCACAACTATCACACAAGACCGTCTAGTCCCAAGCTAAGCAGAGCTTGTGTTATGGGTACCAGACAGCTGATAAACATACTTATATATTTCTAAATACATACATAGTATAGATAAATAACATCCAGACTCTGTGTCTGGATGTTATTTAAGTCAAGCTAGCTACGCTACTACTGTATAGCTAATATTTGACTGGCCTGTTAGTCTAGTGATCAGTGACCCTGACTGATGCCGAAGGTCGTGGGTTTCATTCCCACTCAGTACAAATGTTTGTGTGATGAGCACGACCATTTGGGCTGTGTCTGGGCGTAATTTATCTATTACAATTTATTTATATTTAGAAATATATAAATATATCATGTTTATCAGTTGTCTAGTACTCACAGCACAAGCTCTGCTTAGTTTGGGACTAAATGGCGTTTTGTGAACCAGTAGTAGTTCCTGCAAGCGTTCAAACAAACAAACCTACGTTCAAACAAACAAACTCGCGTTCAACTAAACAAACTCTTTAGCTTTATAATATTAAGTACTTACCGCTTATAGATTTTTTTCGGATCGGGATTTATTTACGTCCGGCTGTCCCTGATCGTTAATTGGTCGCCTTTGTATTGTAAATTGGCTTTTAAAAGCTTCATTAATTTCTGACGGGATATTATGAGCCTCTCTAAAATGTGGTTAGCGGGTGACAATGCTGAAGTCTAACAAAAATTAAATATTGACGAACACGCTAGGTGTTATAAATAAAACTAATTACTTATCTATAAGGGAAACTGACTGACTGACAAATCAACACACAGCCGAAAATATTGGGACTAGGATTATGAAATTTTGTACAAATATACACAATGAAATAATTTTCCTTTTATGACGTAGGTGAGCACTAAGAGAAGGATTTCTAAAATTCGCCCCCTAAAGGGATGATACGGCGGTCTAAATTTTGTATGGCAAAACCTACTTAAACGCGGGGCGAAGCTAGTTTATAAAGAGGCTGATTGGCCTGTTAGTCTAGTGGTTAATGGCCCTGACTTCTTTGCTGGGGGTCGTTTTGATTCCCATCCAAGACAAATATTTGTGCGATGAGCACGATCATTTGTTCTGTGTCGGGGTGTAATGTATGTATTTAGAAATATATAAGTATGTTTATCAGTTTTCTAGTATTCATAACACAAGCTCTGCTTTGTTTGGGAATTTGGAATTTGTGTGAAAGTTATAGGATAAAAAAAAAACAATATAGATATAAATATTGTATACAGGATATAAAGTCAACGTAGAACTTCACTGCGCACACGTGGACCACACACGCCGATCTGGGCGCGTCGGTCTCCATACATTTTATATGGCAACTAGACTTGTAGAGCTACATTATATCCACGCCACGCGACGTCGTTCTACGTACAAATCAGGCGTGTCACATGTGTGCGTCGGTCTAATGTAGTTCTAGCTTTAGTTTTACACACCATTATCCGGCTGCCAGATACGAAGTGACACGCGACCAATAGATCCGATAAGCCCTGTGAGCTGCTCATGTAATCCATTGCCCGAGGGTTCACCGATTTTATTATGACCTAGCTGGCGCTTGCGACTTCGTCCACGTCAGACTCGTAAAACAGCATAATATCATGTCACTTTGGTCTTTCGAATTTTAAACTTTTAGTGACGCGAAACCCTCATTCTTTTTTTAAAATAAGTTTTTATATATTGCTCTTTCTGCTGCGAGTCGTGTTTTCGATGCCTGTACGGATCAAATGTTTGTAGTTATGGCCTATATAGATAGGTGTTTCGGGTCTGGGTGTCTTGTGTAGTATAAATGTTCGTGATAGTACCCACGATAGGGAACTATTCCTTATGTGTAGCAATGTTTAAAAAATATCATATCGTTCATATTGTCCAACGATAAAAAAAAATATTCTTCAATATATCAAAACGTTTTAGATTAAATCAAAACATCATGAAGTGATTCGCCTCTAGTGCATTTTACATCGGTTTTGGACCGTCACACATTTGGCGGTTAACGCTATTCCACTCAAACGACAGCGCCGGCTCTTATCCCTGTCCTTGTCTATCACTCCAGGTTTTTTGATGGCGATGTTAGCGCGTAACGTATCTTCCCATACAATATATTATCAATGCAATATAGATAGGTACCCTTTTCTTTGAAAAATCTGGAAATCATCAATTTACTCCTTCCTTTCTGGATAGAGTGGGGGACGAGGAAGTGTCAGACTTTAACTGACAAACCCACCCGTGGCCATTCAATTGTCCTTTGAACAATCCTACAACGATTAAACGGTACCTACTTGGCCCACCCTTTACAAAATTTCTAATAACCCGCATAAACTAACCAAAAAGGATGTAAAGTTAGTTGGAAACGTCATTATCGGTGTGTCAGGCTCGGAGTGACACCAACCGATAGTTCCAATAAGCTCCGGTACGCTGCTCATGTAATTAACGACGAGCTTCCCGGAGCTTTACCGATTTCATTATGAAAGCTGTACGGTAGCTGCTAATACTCGTATTTCATGCTAGTGAAGGTGAAAGGTTGATATTTAGTAAATTAATAATAATAATATAACAACACCAACACCTTAGGAGGCTCTCGTTAGGCGGCTGGATCAAGGGCTTGATTCAGAAAGCGGTACTCCTGGACACGGCTCGTATTGTTAGGAGGTTCCTTTCTCTGGAGCCCTGACCGCCGTTAGCTTGGACCCTGTTCCCGATACCGGTGGGACACTATTTTTTATATTTTTAAATGTTTTTTTTTAATGTGTTTTTTTTTTAAAGAAATATTTCAAAATATTTATAATAAGTTAAAAAATAAATGAATGGAATAATATAATATGTAATAATGAACGAAGTGGACTCGGCTATCATTGTGCCGAGTGTCGTGACCACCAGTGGCCGTATAGCCAAAAGCTTCAACGGCCATCTGTCGAAGCTGGCGTTGCGCGGTTGGGTCAAGGGCATGGTACAGAAGTACAGTATACCTCGATAGGACTCGCATTGTGAGGAGACTCCTGCCTCTGGAGCCCTAACCACCGGTAGCTTACACCCTGCTCCCGACAGCGGCGGACTACTGTTTATATATATATATATATTTAAATGTTTTTTCATGTTTATTAAAAAAAAATGTTAAAAATATGTATAGAAAAGAAATAAAGGATATAATATAATAATAATATTCCACAATTATCACACATAGCCGTCTAGTCCCAAGCTAAGCAGAGCTTGTGTTATGAGTACTAGACAACCGATAAACATACTTATTATATTTCTAAATACATATTATAGATAAATTACACCCAGACACAGAACAAATGATCGTGTCCATCACACAAACATTTGCCCTGGGTGGGAATCGTACCTACGACCTCCGGCTTAGCAGTCAGGATCACTAACCACTAGACCAACAGGCCAATCAAAAAACAAAAATAAAATTTAATTAGAATTAGTTTTGCAAATAAAGCTGAGGGACCACTTTTCACCAACTGTAATTTTTGACTTTACAAACTAGAGGCTTTTTTTAGAAGAAGTCTTTTTTTTTTTTTTAGTGAGAAATCATCCAATGACTTCTTCCGCTCTTGGGTGGAGCGCGAGGGCCTGTCAGACTTTTACTGACAAGAACCCACACCTATGTTCCTTCTTTGCAATACGTCCCTGGAACTCGGCCGAATTTACAATTGTTTGACATGTTTTACAAAATTTTGACGTATTCAAAACTTAAAAATTTTAATATTTTACTTTAATGGAAACATTGACATAATGCTATTATAGCCACCAAATTAATTTGCAATAAAGTACATTGACCTTTTTCTGATATTTCTGCGTAGGTGGCTACCCGAAAAACAGTGAAATATTTTTCATTACCAGAAAAGGATCACTATAGATGTCTATTCAAGACAGCTTTATGTCTTTATTCCCGTATTTGAAATTAAGAATATCAATAAATATACAAGGGTCAATGATCGCTATTTAATTATACTTTAGTTTAAAAGCCCCCGCATATAGTTGGTAGCGCCATCTATGGCGCCACATAGGAACTAAAAATAAGCCTTCCTGATAGAAAACAGTTCACGATTTTCGTATACTTAGCCAAAATGAGAATCAGATTAAATAAACCAAGCTATAGGCTTGTCAGTATCAGGCCAAATGGGGCTTCCTCGATCTATCTCACACACAATACAATACGGGGCATAGAAGTTGAATCAAAATGGCGATCGACCTTCAATGCAAATGCAACCATAGCAACGGGTTCAACTTAGTTTGCCACGTACTATACCAGTGAAGAAGACCAAAGAAGAATATCAAAAATGTAAATCAGGGACATTGAGGAAATGGAGACACAAGAAATTTCCAAAAGTCAGGTAAAACAGTCGGCTAAAACCCATAGTACTTGTGATCAGTACCTACTTAGGACTATAAATAAACAATATTCCCACATTATTAATTATCTTTCCTCCAAGAAATAATCACAATAATTAAGAGTAATAAATTCGCCGAGATTGATATGTTACAGACTGCCCCATTGAGAACAAATCATGTTATTAATTTATTAATCATTAAATTTAATGAACTTATTAATAAACTGATTGGCAGCCTGTGGGGTAAGCTAAAAATAAAAATGTCATGATACCAATTTAACTTTATGTTTATTTTTCTCTATATACTCATTTTTGTGACGGCCCGACTTACGAGTTGTAGGTCGCGGGTTCAAACCCAGTCAGGCGCGTTACTTTATGTAATTTATTTCATCACCACTGCTAACGGTGAAGGAAAACATCGTGAGGAAACTGGCATGTCCTAGAACCTAAAATTGGAAGACATGTGACATCCACCAACCCGCACCGAGCCCGCGTGGTGGCGCGTGGTGGACTACGACCCACTCCCTCTCCTAGAGAGGAGGCTTGAGTCGCAGCAGTGGGAACATTATAAGAATCTAATCTATTTCTTATAAAAATCCAACAAAAAGTAAATAAAAAAATATTTACCAGTATCGGGAGCAGGGTCCGTTCAGCTACCGGTAGTTAAGGCTCCAGGTATTTGGGTAGTATCGGCGAATTTTTGTGAGTGTGTGTGTGTGTATGTTTGTTACTTCACCACGCATTTACGATTGAACGGCCGAACGGATTTCGATGTAACTTTGCACACAGGTAAATCAGGTTAATATCACATAGGATACTATTTATCTCGAAAATATGTTCACTTGGGATAATTTTCTGCTATCACGCGGGCGAAGCAACTTTTTGAATTGGGCCACAAGCGAAGCGAAACTTTTTTTTTACAAATTATTATAGATCACTTGCGAAACGGATTAGTGGCGAAAAGGACAACGCACATAACGGATTTTTGCGAATTGGGCTATTCGCAATATGGACCCTATTTCTAAAAATATTTTTTTATGCCTACGTCATACAAAGAATATACCCCCCAAATTTCAGGTCTTTACGATCAGCGTTTTAGGTTGCGCGTTGATCAGTCAGTCATTCACGACGAAGCATTTTATAAGTATAGTTGATGATATAATAAACTGTTCTATTGAATCCAGACTATTTGTTCATCATAACTAATTCAACACCGCGATAACTACAACAAATGTTTAGAATTATTATTCTAAGCACAGACAGAAGAAACGTGAGAAATATACATAATGGACTTGATAATGTTTGTAAATATTTTGATCTTCGTTGGGACATATTACACAATAGCTATAAACAGAATGCACTATGAGTAACTAAACAATGTAAAAGATCAGAGGGCCCTACCACGAGTTTTTAACGGGGTCCATTTTAAGAACACCTACACTGAACTGTTTTACGGGATGGACCTATATAGGGTGTATAGCTCCGTCCCTCTTTCGCTTGAGATTTTAACATGTCATGGTAAGGCTCCAGGGCTCTAGTCAGAGTCGCCATCAGGAACTAATACTATGGAGTACAAGTCTACAAGGTTGCCCTGGAACAGAAAGAGCATCTAAGGAACAGGTGGGTTTATAGTTAGTAAAAGTCAGTTTCAGTCTTCGTCAGCTTCGGGTAATATTTTTTTTTACTTTAAAATCGGTTATTGCGTATTCTAGGAAGATCGCCATGATGGTTCAACTTATATGACGAGGATTACTACCGATTTTCGGATCGCAATCGAAGTGGGGAGCTGCGCGTATCCATAGCAAATTATTCAACTTAAGTATTTGCCGCGTGGTATACCTATTTCCCTCTCACAGAGAGGAGGCCTGAGTCCCAGCAATGGGAAAATAAGGCTGATGCTATACCTATGTCCGTTATACTTAGATTTTGCAAAAAATCAAAGCGATGTTTCTCAAACTGACTTCTTTAGAGCAATAACGCAAAGACTAAAGAAAATTGTAGACCATTAAAAAATGCATTAGTAGTAACACACGCTGCGTATCCGCCAATGAAAGATAACCTAACAAAACAAATGAAATTCTTCTATATCGCAGTTTCAAGGTCGTCTAAAGAGAATAACTGACAGTTAATTTTAACTACCATCTTTTAACCGATTATTGTTTTTAACTACCTACATTATTTCATGGTTTTATCACGGCTAGTTATTTTTAACGGGACTCAACAGTTCCATTACAACGGTGTGTTGAAAATTAATGTAAGAGCCGTGAAGGAGGCTTGGATATATTGCTTTTATGTAGATCCACTACTACCAAATTTGTTCATACAAAAGTAGACTCTAAACATCGGAATTATGGCCTATAGTGGCGTGGATGTGAGAGGACACCGGTGTCCTCTCGAGCTAGGACAGACTAAATGTCCGTGGAAGCCGATAATGGACTTCAACGGAGATCGCTAAAGAACAAAAACGTACGTAGCCTAGATATTTACTTAGAAGACTGCTGGGTCATATCCAGTCATGACGTCTTCTTCTCCCGCTCTGGATGGATATAGAGGGAGTGTCGTGAGTGAACGCGTTCGAGATATGGTGCTGGAAACGGATGCTAGGAGTATCATGGACAGAGTACAATGAGTCGTGATATACAGTGATGACCATAACCACTCGAAGATGAAGAGAGGTAGTATCTAAAACCCACTTTTTTTTTATGGTAGGTAAAATCATCCAATGACAAATCCCGCCCTTGGGCGGAGCGGGAAGTAGTGTCAGACTCTTACTGACTAAAAACCTACCCCGTTCCTTCGTTGCCTATAGTGCCGGGGCTGAGCCTTCCTCTCAGAAAACGGCCCTTGACCCCAGCATGATTCAACCCTGCCTGCAAAACCCACATGTACTCGTTCAGTTGCCCTTTAGATTCCAAGGCCACGGGGATTCTAACAAACCCACTGGCCAATGATGCAAGCATAAAGCCGTAGGTTATGCAAAACCACAACATACATAATGAATCTCTAGAAAAGTAACCCAGCGACTGACCATTTTATTGACCAACTTTTGTAAGGTTAAAACTAAACTAAATAACACGGTCCCTTTAAATTTGATTAAACACCGTCCATCAACCAAGATCATCACGGCTTTGACCTTGCCACTAATTCACCCACCATGAAACTATTATCTGGTATACAAATTAACCATGACATTACGTGGTGTTCAATTAATGGTAAGTGCTGCTATCTCGTGACATTGCATGTTTTGGTAACTTTGCCTTTGAAATGAACGAAAGCCGAAGATGGGCGGCGGGGGGAAGGGGGTTGCATTACTTCGAACATTACGGCGAATATCCACCCTTAGATTGTTCAGCCTGCTAGCTGCAGGCAGGCAGGTTCGAAGCCTGCAAGGGTCAAGGGCCGTTTTCTGAGAGGAAGGCTCAGCCCCGGTATGATAGGCAACGAAGGAACGGGGTAGGTTTTTAGTCAGCAAAAGTCTGACACTATTTCCCGCTCCGCCCAAGGGCGGGAACTGTTATTGGATGATTTTACCTACCATGAAAAAATACCCTTAGGTTGTTGAAACCTCTACGGTCCGGACTAAGCATAGACATAAGATATATTTCTATGGGACCAAGCGATTCGCCGATACCGCGTACATCGAAGGACTGGAACAATTTGCCTGCTGTAATCTTCCCATCCGATTATAATTGGGTGTCTTCAAGGCTACGCACTAGTTTATTAAGAGTGAATAGACTCTTAATAAACTAGTGCGCCTCATCATCAACGATTGCATCACTGCTTACTATCAGGTGGGATCGCAATCAAGCACAAGTTTATATCAAATTTTAAAAAAATACTGCTTCGCAGCAGGAGGCGACCTTTTTTCATCCCCTCTCGTTCCGGACCATGGACTAAATCAGGGCCAGAAGTGAGAGGTCACTGGTTTTTTTACTCCTTCAAACTCAAACAGCTGAACAGATTTGCATGTTTCGCACATAGGCGGACAATGTCTTGGAATAGCACTTCGGATATACCTTTTACCTTTTTTTTAAGGTGGGAAGTCCTCTAATGACTTGTCACGCTCTAGGGCGGAGCGAGCATGTCAGACTTTTACTGACTAAAACCAACACACAATATTCCTTCTTTGGCTTCCGTTTCAGGGTCCCGGTATTCCCTTTCGGCCTACCTCAAGAGGTTATAATAGGTTTCTTCTAAGCAAGCGTGCTCCATCGTCGGCCATCGCTTACCATCAGGTGAGATAGTGGTCAAACGCGAGCCTATCAAAAGAAAAAAAAACCTATGTCCCCAGTAGGCTTCGGCCCTGCTGAGCCTCGGGCGTGCGTGGTAGGTACACTACGTGCCGTCGACGACTCGGGCTCCGTCCGGACAGTTACCAGACGGCTAGATGGTGAGCTACTCAATGCTCTTCGTCTGTTAGGCCACGCCTATGTACTTTTTACCTTGGAAGTGAATTCCCTTTGGATAATTTTTACTTTCACGCAAACGAAACCACCGGCAAAAGCAAAGCAATACAAATAAGGACAGAAGTGCTTCAGGCCACTCCAAAAACCGAAGTCATTCAGAACAAAAGTGTAACGCAAATAAGACTGTAATTGGAACACAGGTATCTATTGTTACAAACTCGAAAGTTAGATGTAGGTGACAGATAGGAGGCAAACAGCTAATGCTAAGACCACCTGTACCTACTGTGTGTGTCACTGTCAAATAGCATGATTGTCTGTGGTCGCAGGTGAATACATTGGGTATAGTACTCGGCAAATAAGTTGAACCCGTTGCTATGATTGAGAGCCAAAAAGGTTACTGCGCGTTCAAGGTCGACCGCCATGATAGTTCAATTTGTGTGCTGAGGATTCTATCTGTGAACGCCTTTTTTATTATTAATATTCTCACCTGATGGTAAGCGATGATGTGGCCGACGATGAAGCACGTTTGCCGAGAAGTAAACTACATATTCACGCTTGAATTAAATAAAAGACCCCCAGGTTGTAGCTATCAGGAAGCACAGACTCCGGCAGGGAACACTCCTTAGCTGTACGACGCACAATGAATGTATAAGCCTTAGATGTTCTTTTGCGGAATTGTTCGATAGAGTAACCGTGACCCTGGAACGCAAAAGGCTACTGAAGGACCACAGGTAGGTTTTACGTCTCTTATTCTACAACTACACACAGTAATCAAAGAGTTCGTTGACCTTGATAGATCCGTGGTTAGTTACGAAGTTCATTGATCGGAATCGCATGATATGACAAAAGATCAAATGACTTTTGACATATTTAAATAAGCGAAGCAGCTAGCTAAATTAACTTAAAATGGAAATTAATACAGTGAATACCTACTAGGTGACATATAGTCGAAATACCTATGTATAGAACAAATATTTTCTTAGATAAATGTACAACAGACGATCTTATCGTACAGGACCTACATAAATTATGTAAAAAGTAATATAATAAAAAATATATAACAAATAAACAGGTACAATGTCAAATAATTTACTTATAAATAAGTATCAAAATGTACAATTAAAAAAGGAGAAAAAGAAAATAAAGTCATAGGTAATGCTCCTTCACTACTTGATTCAACGAGTTGGTAGCGCTTCAGGTTCTAAATCATCTTCTGGTAAGATACTACACCAGATTTCTCCTATACAATAACCTTCACGATTCATAAACCTTTCTTCTGCTACTTTGTATTATTTACTTATGCAGAACCATCTACTTACAGAATCAATTCAACATGTATGAGTACGAGCTAAATCATTAACATTTGTATTTTGATCTACGTTCGTCATCCATGTAGCACTGGACACATACAAATTGACTGTTCTATTCTATTAAGTTGGATCTCATGCACGGTCGCGCGCGCTATATTTTGCAATTTACAGTTAGATTGTCTATGGCGATGTGTTTGTCTATGTTTGTAATATAATTTTGTATTTCACAGTTCATATACCAAAAATTATTCGAATACATCCAGTAGTTTAGTCACAGGACATAACATAATAATAGGACTTTATTTTTTATTTTCAGCATTTTTTACATGATGTACATTATTGAATATATATGAAGTTCACGATTACCAAAAAAAAAAAACTTCTTTGCCAACTGAGAAAAAGTCATAGTTATTATACCAGTATTTATTAGTTTCTTTTTCTTTTTTTTATGATTTTATACTATTTAATTTCTTGATTTTATGATTTTTTTGTTAGTTTAATACATGTTTAATAATATTCATGTGGACTAGTAGTACAAGTATTTTCGTTTATTGTTGTATTATTGGCGCCGCGTTTATTTTATTGTATGAACATGAACCACTGTTTGAACGCATGAACTTATACAATATGCCTGCTGTGGTTTTCCCGTCCGATTATAATTTAGATGTATTCAACGCTAGAGTGAATAGACTCTTAATAAACTAGTGCACCTCACCATCAACGATTGCATCACTGCTTACCATCAGGTGGGATCGCACTCAAGCACTACTTTATTTAAATTTAAAAAAAAACTGTCACAAAGGACGTACTTAATACTTACTAATGACGTGCCCAGGTCCACTTCGAGACAATCATCCCGATAGCTATAATAAAATAATTTAACACCGGTCCCACACGACGGCGCCGTCATCTACTTACGTTTATAAATACTGCTCGCAAACAATTGATATTTAAACGCTCAGGAAACACACACAATGCATCTATTAACTAATGTGTAGATATCATCGATGGAGACGCCAGAATCCCACGCTCTTTTGAGCCTACACCATCTTAAAAATAAAAGATTCGTCTGATAATGTAGTAGGTACACTTTCTCTAATATGTCCTTCTAGTAGCCAGTGGCTACGGGCGAAGCCACTGAAAGTAGTGAATTTTCCAAGGGAACATACTACCAAAATAATAGTAGAATATGTGACTAGGGGATAAAGCAGTGTCTTCTAGTCGCGAAGGAAACGAAGGTTGTTAAGTTTTAATCCCGAACGTTAGTGAGAGATTCATAAAATTAACTCCCGAGCAATGCGACGGGGTGTAAAGTGAGGAATTCAAGACAAAGACAGCTATATCCCCGTGTTGGATACTCTTATTTTTACACCATCTGTGAGATAATTATAAGACAATTCATGAAATCAAACTATACACCGTTAAATTTTGATCGTTTTAATCCCGTGGAGGGTCGATCCGGTACATATTGTTTTGTAAAGATAAAATAAAAAAATAAAGTACTTTTTTTCTAAAACTCGAATTAATATACGCATGTATGAAATTAATTTCTGTCAGTAAAATAGGTATGCAACGCTTGCAATTTATTCACCACCCGTACATAAATTGAGGCGTCGAATCGCGACAGTTCTGCAGTTCCGCTGAAATCAATACTCGAAAACGGCAAGCGACTTAATATCAGTTGTCAAAGGATTGGAAATTTTTGCAATATCAGATTTTCCTGTTATAGGACACCTTTTACTAACTAACAAAATACTTATAAAGTTAAGAGTTTCAATGGATCATTTAAAAAGAGTAAAAAATAATAATTTGAAAGAAAACTTGCTTTTTTTTGTGTATTTAGTTTAGGTACTTTTTCTTAGTAAAGCACTCGACAGTCTCTAATAAATTAGGCGTTCCAAATTAATGGTAATTAACACATCGAAAATGTTGTTGTGCTAATAACTGTACATAGAAGACACTAAATAGAGTAATTAGTAAACCCTCATTATAGTACAGAGTTTTGTGAATTATTGGCTCAGAGTGTAAATATTGATATTACAAATTGACCATTCGTTTATTGGCGACTGAAGCGAACACACCCGCTCCTGATATTCTCGGTGCGCTTGATAAATTAATTGTGATTTATGTGCAATAAAAAAAAAAATGACGTTTGTGGGTGCTGGAGTTCTAAATTTAAATTCAAATTCCCTATGTTAACATTGTTCGTGTTGTGATAAGTGTGTACGGAAACATTGAATGGAAAATATCAAACGGAAATAGTGTAAGTTTCTAAATGCTATATTATCGCTTATCTTTTCCTCGATTGTAAAATAAAATGCAATGTTGCATAAAAAATACTAATGCGCAGTTTCTACAATTCGTTCCGATCAATACGTGAATAAAAAAGTAAGTAAGTACCTAGTGTTCCACTTTTGAAAATAATAAAATGGTGTGTATTGCTCCACTTACTAACTAGGTAATATTAACAACAAGTGCAATGCTCAGCGCTTTTCATTAGCTGTAACGTGGACGTAAGCACACATATTTATGGGGCTATGAAATAAGCGAAAAGTTACCAGCGGTAGCAGTGGAATGAGCGGAATTGAATCGGTTAAAAAAAATTATTTCAAATGAAATTAGTAATTTGAGTTCTGAGGCCTTAGTGCCAGTTAGTCTCTGATTGGTTAAGAGCTTGGAGCGGGCCAATCGGAGCACCGCAATAAACATGTCGATCGCGTTTACGTAAAACAAAGTCGCTGTAAGCACTCTGAACATTTAGTTTTACAAATTATGAAATGTAATGTATATTAAAACATTACTAAAAAGTTATAGAGTTTATTATAATCAATTTTTAAATACTATTTACATTAAATAAAATACAAATTAAAACTCATCGTCATTACTAAATGTATGAATTCCTTTTAAATGTTTACAAAATGAGAAATTCTTAAAATTAATTTATTCTTTCCAAATGATCCTTTGATCTGTGCTAATGACTCGTTAGCCGATAAAACTGGAGACTTTTTAACTTTAATGTCAAATATTTTCGGTCCTTATGCTATGAGCCAAAATGGACTAGGCTGATTCGAAAGTTAAGAAAATGACGAGGTACTATAGTAGTAAATGCCAAAGTATGACGCCAGATTTAGCCACATATAGATATATCTGATAGGAATACATGCAGTTTTTTCAAGTGTAATCAAAGGCAGTGGGATAACAATTATAATGGAAACGTAAAACAAAATAACAGCATGGTTTCATCTTAAATCCTAAATCTTAAAACATCTGAAATCCTAAATCTTGATCCTTCTAAAAATTGACTATGACCACTGCCTGAACAATATTATCAATACAGGTACATACTACGATAAAAAAGGCAGGAGATGACGTGCACAAATAAACGGGCCCCCAAAACTAGTTGCTAGCATGAAATGATGTAGGAACGAAGGAACAACATAATATCCTGAGGTGCTTAGGGAGCGAATGGGTACACCGCGGCTATATCAAGACAATCCCGGAAATAATCCGGTGAAGATCCCAACCAGCACCTTGCTGGATTATAGATATAGTATACATTCTTCTTACAACTGCAAGGCAAGAGAAAAATGGGGGCTATGTTCTTCGTCAATTTTCACGACGGCCGGCCAATTAAGGTAAGTCGGAGATGAGAAACAAGAATTCGCTCGTGGTGGATACGTGTGATTGCTATTGTCCAAAAGTTCGCCACAAAACTGCCCTACGGATGTTATCTCTCATTCTGGCCCCTCACCCAAGGCAAGTTATGGCGAAGCAAAACTCTACCGGTACAGACCCAGGGTTCATTGGAGCGTGTAAGCCGCACCACGACGACAACGTAGAGATACAGCGATGAGGAATCATTATTTATTAGACAGTAAATAATAAAAATATGCCGTTATAATCCGCCGGAGTCTGTATTTCCTGATGGCTACAACCCGGGAATCTTTAAGTCAAGAGTGAATAGGTTACTTCTAGGTAAGCGCGTTCTGTCGTCGACCGTATCCTCGCTTTCCATCAGGTGAGATAGCGGTCAAGCGCGAACCTACAACAATAAAAAAACAATAATAATAACTGCAAGAAAATAGATTCCTACAAAATAAAATAACATTATACCTAGCCCTCTGTTCTCACCGCTTATTTCGAAGCCCAACACCAAGCCGACACGTAACGAAAATCATACAGTAAAGATTTTTATTTATTAATATTAATTTTTTGGTAACATCCGACATTATTATCATATATGTACCGTTAGTCCCTTCTTTTAATTTAAATCTCAAATATGAATAACTTGAGTATTCGGGAAATGGGTTACAACTTACCTTGATAAGTTGGTATCAATTTGATTTCTACGAATTTTGCTTTTTTAAGGTGGTAAACTATCTAATGACTTCTCTCACTCAAGGGCGGAGCGAGAGGGGGGTCAGACTTGTACTGACTTAAACCACACTGTAGGAACATTTTCAGTTGCCCATACGTTCTAGCATCACGAGTATCCCTTTCAGAAGTCGACCCATGGCCCCAGTTGGCTTCGGCCCTGCTGGGCGCATACGGTTTTGCTGACATCTCTTTGAGGCGTGCGTGGAAAACTTATGCACGCCGTCTCCGACTCGGGTTCGGTCCGGATGGTTACGGACGGCCGAACGGCGAGCTACCCATAATATTGCTCGACGTCCGCAAGCCCACGCCTACTGTGGCTGGTAGTCAGGGTCGGGGTCTCGGTGGCTGGGGCATAAGGATGTCCGTTCCCTCACACGTGCGGCCGTCTCCTTCGCTAGAATTACTGCTCCGCACGCGACTGCTACCCGATCCACCTCTGTTCGGACCATGGCCTGTACCAGGACCCAGCGCGAGAGGTCGCTGCCGCCGATCGCCACGCGGACACAGCGGTGGTCCCTAGCCTGGGATGGCACTAAATAATATTATAGAGGCGAAAGTTTTTATGTGTGTGTTTGTCACTCCTTCACGGAAGTGGTACGAATTGGGATGATATTTAGTACCAGTACCTAGCAAGAAGAATATATCTAGTCTGTAACATTTTAGCATAACAATAAAAGTCAATAAGTTGCACAATAACAGTGGTTACGACTGTACCTCCTCGTAGTCGTGACATCTTGTTTGAAATTCTCATTTACGTGCGTATGGGTCAAGGATAAATGAATAAAAAGCGACTTTTGTGTGTGCATTATTTATTGACTTATTGAAATGTTTAAAATTATTTTATGATTTTACTGACCGTAAGGTATGGACAGCGTCATCAAGTCATCATTCAACTGGTTATCTCCTTTTCTAAGATATTATAATGTGAGAGGTACCCAGTTGATGTTGCTGTCTATACTATTAAATCATTGGAATATATACCTAATACTTATTAAAAATTTAAAGAAAGCCAGAGTTAACAAAGTTATAGACCAGTATTTCTACCCTGTTATAAAAAGATTGGGTTAAACATATGTAAAAAAGTGAAGAGTCCACTGGAAACCGTTAAACGGCAAACGTAAGATGGGCCGCCCTAAGGAAGGACGAAGCGATGACCTTTTCATGGTGACCTTTGCCACAAAACTCTTGATACTAACGAAAAAGAGCTCACAGTCGCTAGTCGACTAATAAAAACAAAATGATGCACAGGTAATCAATATAAGCTAGCCACGCTGATTACCGTTACAGATGACGCTGCGCCCGCGTCACGTCTGCTCGACTGCGCTTGCGCAAGCCGCGGCGTGTCACCGCAAACTACTGATCTAACAACTAGTGCCCACATCTGCTGAATACGTAATTTATTTGTTGTTTATATTTCCTTGACCAACACCTATGATTTGTTTGCGATTTTTGTTCTTGTCTACTTCCTATTTGATGATAGCAATTTAATTTAGGATTTATTTAGTATGATCCAACATCATCACACTCCTTTGGGTGGGAATATCCATCTTCATTCTCTCACTCTGGGTGGAGTGAGAAGGAGTGTAAGCCGCCATATCACGAAATGGCCGGACATATCATGAGGTGATCAATTTTAAGAACTGCCCCTGTCATACCTGTCATTGTCCATTACTTTGTTTTTTCTGGGACGAAGTCGTCAAAAATGAAATCCTCATTGATGTCCTCTGGCCTAGGGGTCTGTCAAACTTTTACTGACTAAAACCACCGCGGTGTTCCCTCGTACATTTGTATCGGGGGCTGGGGCTGTAGTCTGACTTCCACAGTGGAAGTTCCACTACCCCGGACTTGTGGTGACCCGATCCCCGTAAGTCTCGTCCCGTATTGGAGGCTCTCCTATTTAAACATCTGCACGCCCCCATCTCGGGTTTTAGTCTTTATCAATTAAAACTGCAAAATTAACAGTATCACGTCATTAAAAATACTATACTTTTCAATTACTATTGATAAATATTATAGTAAGCATAGTTATAGTACGCGGCAAATATGATGAACCATTTGTTCTGGTTTCGTGCGGCCCCCCGCTTTGATTGGGACTCGAAAATTGGTTACTGCGCATTCAAGGTGGACCGCCATGATGGTTCAATTTGTATGACGAGGATTATAATCGATTTTCGGGTCTCAGACAGGTGGGAGCGGGGGTTGCCTCGTACTAGACACAATTTGCGACTTGATTGCAGTTATAATTAGATAATAATTAATTCAGTCTTTCTTGTTACTAAGTCAAAATCTTTTAATATCTCCCCCCTTATCTGTGCGATGTTTTATCGGCCTTCCGCTCGCAACAGTAATTTCTTTATATAAAGACAATGGTATCTATATACTTCCTCGATTACATAAAATCTACTTCTCCGACAGTCAATGAAGCGTCATTCATCTAAAATAGTTCAGTAGTTTATGAGAAAACAATAATAGAACTCTGTATAGCACAGTTCTCTTATAGATTAATTTGAGACAACGGGCGATTTATTTAGGTAGGTATTTTATTTGGCTCTTCAACAATGGGTACACTAATAGATACATAATATGTAAAGGAAATCAATTCGACCTTAAGTCTAAGTGCCCCATCACTTAAACATTTGTTCTTTTCGTCTAAGACAGAAAATAATGTTATTTTATGACAGTTTTTCTGTCTATGGTATCTACATAGGGTTTTTTTTTTATAATGTCTGTATGTCTCCGACGAGTTTTTACATTTTGGCGGAACAATTTAGGCAGTGCCTTTTTGGGATCTAGGGACAGGTTTCTGATTTGAGACCTCAAATCTCAATTCAGAAACCCGCCCCTAAATGCCTGAAAATCTGTCAAAATTAGGTGTTAAACTAGACGCCTAATTTTGACAGATTTTCAGGCTAAACTTGAATTTGTAATATGTCAATTTTGCGGCCCGGAAACAGTGGTTGTATTTTTATAAAAAAAAAACCAATAACTATTCAACATTTTTGTTTTTGCAAAGCGCTTTTAAAAAACAAGCTTATTTTTTTTAACTTTCAAATATTTCCGTGTCAAATATCTCGTCGATATAGGTCTTAGAGTTAGATATAATACACGTTTGAAATCGTAAATTAGGGTCAGATTAGCAATTATTTTTTTTTACTAATTTATATTTCTATTTTTACCCGGCGCTTGGTCATTTATAGTCAATTTTAATCAAATAATTTTTAATGGTGTTCTCTTTTATATTGGTTGATTTCCAGAACTTTAAAATGTTCAAAATGAGTACAACTGGCCTTAACAAACACTACATTTCAGCCTAATTAACACAAATCACAGCAGATTTAGGTAATATCAGTGATTTTCAACTATAATTTCAAGAAAACCAATGAAACTTTTTCTAATTACCTACTCCAAATAACCCGAGTTCAAAGCAATTACCTCAAAAAAGTTAAATTATATATAAAAATAATACAATATTCCATAACGACTGCCCTAAAGACTTGTAATCTCACTTGCTGTGTGTAAACTCATTCAATTGAGTCAACCGTGGCATTAGTCGTCTTTGTTTACCGAGAAATTTCACATAAACGCGGGTAATTTGTGAAGAAAAAACTAGATAAACACTTTGTACCTACTTTCGTTTTCCCGTGGCTGTGGACTGGTGGAAACTGGCAACTTTCTATACTGCATGAAGTGCAGTCCGATATAGGTATATTTTTATGGGAATTTAAATTTATGGAAGGTAAGATGGAAGTAATACTCGCGAAAATTAAATACATTGCTGTGTCTTTAAAGTTACAATCCTTATTGTGATTAGGTTAAGTCATGGTAAATGCTTCTATTAAATCAAAACAACGGAAGAAAGGTGACTAGCCTCTAGCGGGTAGACCGCCGAATCTGGCCAATTTGCACGATTTCACATAGGTCGCGACGATTGCACACATTCGGCTGCTAACGCTATTTTGCTCGAACGACAGTGCCGGTTCTTATCTAAGTCCTTGTCTATCATGATGCCACTGATCATAGATATGTGAATTTCGAGTCCAGGTTTTCTTATTGCGATATTAGCGCGTAACGTAACTTCAATGCTTTTATCATAAGTTCACTTCTGATACCCTAACTAGAATATAAAACATGTCAGCGTTGTCCTGGGCAATCACAATGAAACTGACCTAAGAAACATTTTTGCGTGCGTTTTACATTATATTAAAATTAAAATAAAATCTCGTTAATATTGCTCGGATAGAAACTAAAGGCTTCGCACTACGTCCGATACGAATCCGTGAAAATACGGATTTAGAAATCTCAGACCGAATTCGGATAGTGCTTTTCGTACTACCTCCGTTCCCATATGCATGATTACGGATTTGGAAAGCTGACTGACTGACTGAATTTGTAAATCGCTTACACCAGCTACACTAGTTCGAACTTTGATCGAAATGAAAGCAAATCAGGAGCCACTCTTTTGCATAATGCTGCCGCACTGAACGAAGTGAATAAATAATTAAATACCATGGTCAACAATGAGCCAAACCGCAGAGTGACTCGAATAATTATACAATGGAAGCCAAAGTTAATTGGACTGTACGAAGTACTTACCGAAATGTATTCCAAATCTACGAAAACCCGTTAAAAAATAAATTGCAACCGCGTTCATAATAACGTTCGCTAACCAGCAATGGTACACAATAACCTCATTATTATGAGCGGTCAGTATTGTCCCTTGGCTTAATAGAGTTTAATATATGCGCGGATACTATTCATCAATATTATGGCCAGCCCGAATTGCGGGACGTGGCCCAAATACCGGCCAATTGGGGCAGTTGTGTTTATCTGTTACAGTGGTACATCCACCATCGAATTAACTTTGAAGGGAATCTTATAGCCCTGAATTCGATTTCTATTGCATAAAAGCCATTTAAACTATATCTGTATTTTTAGCTGAAGGTCACACATGTCGAGTCTTTTCTGGAAGAACTTCGTAAGCGACAGTTCGTAATTTTTGTAGAAAGGTTTTTTCTTCGTCAATTAAATCAGAAATCAGAAGCTTTTATTTCAAATAGACCAATTACAGGCACTTTTGAATTGTCAAAATGTCGGTCAGTCGTAGATCTCTATGAATAAGAACGTGCAAGAAACTCCATGGACAGTCTTTTAAATCATATTATGAGTTACATAAATCTAAAAAGTATTTATGACCATATACCAATACTGCCTATTCTGATCAGTTGAAATATGAATTACAAGTCTTAATATTTAAAGCCCAATCATAATAATCTAAATACTTTAAAAATTAAAAAAGAAAACACATACGAGTACACACAAACACATGACATAGCTCAACTCACTCAAAATGACAATTATGGCTATGCTCGGAGTTTCCTTGCGTGATCGCATCAGCAATGGTTATTCCGCAGGAGAATCAAGGTTACCGACATAGCTCGAAGGATGGTCGATGGAGCCGAGAGGTCCTGGAGTGGTGAATGCGTACCTGCGGAAGACGTAGCTTTGGATGGCCTCCCACAAGGTGGACGGATTACCTGGAGAGGGTCGCGGGAATTCGACAGTGAACAGTGAACGTCTTCCGGCTGAAATGATGATGATGACTTAACCTAAGGACATGTATTCATATACCTATGCAATACGTGACGCTACAGATTTTTTTTTTATCATAGACGCGTCGCGCCCGTCTCCGTCAGCCATTACTCTTCACTTTTTAAACATTACTGTAGTTTTCTCCACTATTGTATTAGTCTTAAGTCTTACCTAACAGTGGGTTACTGTCGCGTCATGCAGTGAAAGTATTGGGTTCAAATATTTAACTAAAGTATTACATCCTATGACAAGTTATGTAAGTTTAATTTCAAAGTA
Source organism: Leucania comma (assembly GCA_958295575.1). Taxonomy (NCBI): domain Eukaryota; kingdom Metazoa; phylum Arthropoda; class Insecta; order Lepidoptera; family Noctuidae; genus Leucania; species Leucania comma. The sequence goes on from OY282485.1 coordinate 11,531,997, forward strand.
AAGCGGATTTTGCATATCGTTAGTGAAGTTCTGATAGTGCCTATGTCAATAATGGATGTATTTACACAAGAGCAAAATAATAATACAACTATGTAAAACAATTTTAGGACATACGTTTTAAAAGTAACTATTTTTAGTTTTTTGTTTTCTGATTGGTTGAATTGAAGCAAATAAAAAAAAAACAAAAGAAAATATTTTCGAAATGAGGCCAATAAAAAAAAAGCAAAAATTTTTTTTTTTTCATTTTACATTTTTCATTTGTATATTGATAAAATTAGATTTGCGGCAGTAACACGTATTTACTCGTATTTACGGAATTATAAATCATTAAAATCATCAATAGGTACCTTCTCAGTTCGACTTTTTCCAAAGACAATGGCATCCTTTTTCAAACCACCAATAGTGTCATTCTTCACACCGTTAAAAAGGTTTTAAGCAGTTTTAAATGATATTTATTTTTTAAATAGGTTTTAAAAACAGTTCTTCACGTCAATTTAAACTTAATGAGGCCGGTATTTCCTAGCTGACTACCCTGAGAAGAAACACCGAAACAGCAAACAAGTAATGTTCAAATCACATGAGGGCCACTCAGATTGATGTCTGAGATGGTATTTTGAGGAAATTCTTTCTTCACAGATTTGAATGGACCTATTCAATCAATGTCAAAACTTTCCTGATGGTATAGCAGTCAAGTTTTAATAAGTTGTAGATAATATCTACGGAAAGGGCAAGGTAACCAGATCAGACCTGCCCCTGGAGCTGTTCATATGCTCAGTGCTGAAGCGCCAGGGCTACGGCGAGGGCTTTCGCTGGTTGGCGCAGTACTTCGACTGAGCAGCGCCCGCGCTTCACATATAATATGATATGTGAAGCGTAATTTATAATCGTAACTAAACATACCTACCTACTTAATTTACACGTCAGATCATTATAACTGTAATTACGTCATCATTGATTGTGTTTTGTTGGCGTATAAGGTTAGGTCGGGTATCTATTGTTTAGTTAATCATTTAAAAATTTTACAATAGGAAAAATGTTATTAGATTGGCTTCCAAATGGATACCATGAAGCTATTATATAAGGAGATTATAACAGTTTTTACACCTATTTGGGAACTACCTTAATAGGTTTCCCTATTTACAAAAAAAAAAACTTTTATGTTAATATAAACTCATAAAATCTTCCAACATTCTAACGCTCCCTCTTCTTTGTTCCAGAAACCAGTGATAGTAGCGGCGGTGTCTTCTGCGCGCGGATCGAATGATGAGCGGCGCCGGCGGCGGCCCCTCCACCCCGCGCCTCCCCCGGCAGCCCCACCCACGACATGGCAGCCCTGTCCTGCTACCAGCCCTGCAGGTCGCATCTCGCGCAGCCTGCTAGGTAAGATCACGAGAATCTATGTAACTCCTGTAGAACTGATAGAACTAAGCGTTTAAACTGTCTCGAGACATAGGTGCCCGCTCCTGCCACCAACCCTGCATCTTGCACAACCCACTAGGTTAAGACTTGTGATCTATGTATCCTCAAAGACTGATAGCACTCAGCACTTCCCCTGTTCCGAGACGTGGGCGCCCTCCCTTTCTACCAGCCTTGCAAGTCGCATCTCGCTCAGCAGGAAAGGTAAGACTCGTGATCTACGTTACTCCTGAAACGCCGATAGCATCCAGCGCTTCCTGTGTTCTGAAACATGACCGCCGTATTGAGAGGGCTCTCATGCTACTAAACTTGCAGGCCGCATCTTGAGAAGTAGGTGAGTCTCGTAATATTTGAAACTCCTGAAAGACTGATAGCATCCATCGCTTCTTCTGTAAGGTGACATGGCTGCGGTTTTACTAATACGCACGTAATTAGCAAAAAGTAAATCTAACTGTATACACCCAACTGCACAGATTTTTAGTAAGTTTGTCGACTTAAATAAAGATTTTTTTTAATAAATAAGAATGCAAGAGCGCGAAACGAGCTCGAAACTATATTCCTACTCTGCCTTCCTCACCTAGTTATAGGGTGACAAGTTAAAGAAGAACAGCCGTGGGGAATTGGCACTCACTACCTAGTTGGTACTCCTAGTTAAGGGCAATTCTACACCATTACTGACTACCAAGTATAATACAAAACTTGGCTCTTGTTTGATAATTTCTACGGTCTGTAGGGTCTGCACCGTGTGCCTGTGCACCTGGCGCTTGCAAAGCCTTAGTAACGGCACTGATTGCAGTACCTATGCTTAGTTACTGCATGACACAACTCTACACGCCTTGCCGTTTAGCATACAAAAACCATTCGGTCCACTCAGATTAGGTATTAGAATACCAGTGACATTGTGGAAAAATCTAGATCAACGCAGATATTTCGGCATCCTAACTAGCCAATTGTTCGCTTGTTTCGACAACTCAACACTTTTTTTTTTGTCTGGGCCTAGTTAATCGGTTTCTAGACTAATGCCAGTTTTACTTACGTTTTCACTCAAACTAAACCACACCTTAATTAATTATGGAGTTTCAACGCTCGGCCAAGCGCTGAAAGTTGAAAATTCAACAACACGCTTTTATTCAGACCGTCATTTAGTTGTCTGAATGAATATTAATAAACAGGCACGTGGTTTGGTTTAGATATTTTTTTGGTTAAATCATGCACTTTAAAGTTTGACAGTTGTGTGACAGTGACAGAAATAATTAGTATCCGACCAAATTAGGGTTTTGTACCGAATTTTTCGTACTTATCCGTCTTAGAGCCAAATTCACCAATAAACTAATCGCGATTCATTCAAACAAAACGCAGTTTGAGCGACTAATCGAGATTATACCTTCATTTTGCGATTCACCGCGATAAATTGAACCTAGTTTACGCTAAACTCAGTTTCAATTCTTTTGTTGTCGCCCATGTTTACGACACGGGTTTTAACTAGCTTTAAACTAGATTACGCTGAGCTCAGTTTAATTGAACTAAGTTTTTATATTGAATGATGAAATCAGCCCTTAGTTTCGATCGAAATTTAAACTTTTTAGGGATGTTAAAAATCTGTCGTTTACTGAAATTTGTCTTAGTTTTTACTATTATAAAAAACAATAATAGAAGATTTTTTTAAAAATTTTCTACTGCTAAACAAATCAAACAAAGATTATAAACTCACAACGCCGGACTGGCCGCTAAACTCAATGACCGCCAAACGACGCATAACTATTCACGAACGCGTAGAGTTTTGGTGCGGCCGAAAGTTCGGCAGATTTGCTGCTGAAAATGAAACTGATTCCGAAATTAGATTATCTGCCGAAACCGAACCTTTGGTCCGTCATTAGGAATGATCCTTAACCAAAGCTTGTGTTTACCCTTAATTTGCACGGTTAGCGCAATAGTCGGCTGATGCGGTGTATGTCCAGGGTTTGAATTCCGCTCGAAAAAAGGTTTACATGCCTTAAGATATTTTTTCCAGATCGGTGAAGCACCGGCCTGGAACAACTTCAGAAGTTTACCCTTCCACTAGATTTGAAAGCCTACCTACTCAATGTTAATCGGTATTGAAAAGAAATTTTGGCCAAAGCTACTTATATTTGTTAAAATGAGTCAACTTCACAATCCCAAAGAAGGTAATTACATTTCCTTCACACTTCAATTAACGGAAAACCTTCCTGTTCTCAGGTGTCTAGACGACGACGAAGACCATCACCAGTCAATAAACTTCTCGCTTCGGCGCCAGCAGTTCATCGAGCGATGCCACGAGGCGAGGGGCCTGCGCCCTCGTGACACCATCCCCGAAGTCTCCGTCAAACGCACCAGGGAGGAACTGGCGAAGCATGCGTCGCAAGCCACACCGCTAAACCGCCGGCTCAACGTGGAAGCCGGCTGGTCGAAAGTAGAGGAAGTCCGAAAGAAGTTTGAGGGAGCTGCTAATTGTCCCTCGTTTTCGAGGTCCTTTGAGTCGCCGCCAAGGTAAGATAAAATGCCAAATTTGCCTGTTACAGTCCTCCCATCCGATTATAATTTAGGTGTTTTCAATGCTAGAGTGAATAAGCTCTTAATAAACTAGTACGCGTACGCTTACCATCAACGATTGCATCACTGCTTACCATCAGGTGAGCAGTCAAACACTAGTATACTTATATCAATTTAAAGAAACCGTTTTGGAAAAGACATTAATTGTAGGTACAACCAACTAAGGAGTGGAATCCTTGGCCTGTTTCTTGTTAGCTACAACCTGGAGGACTTTAAGTCAAGAGTGAATAGGTTACTTCTAGGCAAGCGTGCTCCATGATCGACCACATCGACATTTTCCTTCAGATATAATGGTCAAGCGTGATCCTATCCTACAAAAAAAGATCTGATGGAACATTACTTTTATTAAGATAAAATAAAACAGAACCGTCTTAAAATCACTATTTGTCGGTATGTTACATAGAGGTTTTTACTTTACAATAAAAATAATCAATAGTATCTAGTATTATTTAATAATCAATTGATGCACCGTTCATTAATATATTATAAGGGAATATACGTTACGCGCTAACATCGCAAACAGAAAACTTGAAATCCTATAGACAAGGACAGAGATAAGAGCCGGCGCTGGCTGCGAGCGAAATAGTGTAAGCCACCGAATGTGTGTGATCGTCAATTCGTCACCTATCTTCCACTGAATCTAAGATATAGACAGACTTGCCAAATAATCACAGCTTTTCCTCGCTTCCCAGGCGTCGACTTGCAGACTCCTTATTCGCGAGTTTTAAGCTACCACGGAAGTCGAGGGAAGGCATGGCGGCCTCACGGTCGATGGCGCCGCCGCAGCAGCAGAAACGCAAGTCTGCTGTGGAACTGCTTGCAGAGACCAAGGCTTTCTATGTGAAGTCGGAGACTGTTCTGGATCGGAAGCAGGAGTTGCCGCTGAGGGTGAGTTGGTTAACTGACTAATGTAAGTTTAGGGAGGGTAGTTATTGAAGTGTTCAAGGGCCTTACCATGGTGTGTTAAAACATTAGGCGTGGGAGTGAGAATGAGGGATGCAGCTATAATACATCCTATATAGTTCCATCCCTTTAACAGTTCAATTTAGGTCGTCAAATGGATCGCTTTTAGAGCTTGCGGTAGAGCCTCAGGAGAAATTATCAGCGACCTGAAACGTTAGACTAAGGCTCAATTTACACCGCCGCGGAATGGAATGGAAACGACTTTTTGCAACGAAATTGTACATAGCATAGCATAGAATTGACATAAAGTTCATTAACTTTATGTCAATTATATAATATACAAAAAAAATAGCCAAAAAGATCGCGCATCTTCCGGGGAATCCCCGCCCATTCTCGAGAATTACTACCCCAGTTACGGCGCTGTCTGTGGGATCCGCGGGAAATGGCGCGGGGAACAGTAGTACGCGCGAGGATTTCAGCGAATACACGCGTGATGTGGCGAAATTGACGCTTCCATTCCATTCCACGACGATATAAATTGAGCCTAAGGTCTGTGCCTCACTGGATCACCATGGCGGTTCTGCCAGTTCAAGCAGCGAACAAATTGCTTACAGCTCTGTGGTGTGTACCTCACTTGGTCACTTAGTCGGTCATACAATAGTTTGACGTCATAACCCAGCCATGCCGCCATGGCGTTCCAGTGTGGCACGGCCCTAAAACAAAAGAGGGACATCCTAGATTTAATGGCGGGGTGGAGCAACGTTATTAAGTTTTTCATTACGGATTCTTCGTAACAGCCTAGAATCTAGATTGAATGTAGGCCAGCTTCCTATTGCATTGGAATTGTACCTAAATAAGGATTTGACGGGATCAAAGGCGGTCTTCGCGTCTGACCTACTCTTTCATGGAAAAAATGGCGTATATTTTTCTGACATCTTGTTTTAAGTGTGATGACAAGAGCCTGTAAGTTTTAGTCCTTCGAGCCGGATTTTAATCAGCGACCTGTAGATGTGTTATTATGAAAGTTTAAAAAAATAGTTATGTTAAAGTGGAGAAGTGAAGATGACATAAAGTTTTTTATTTTCTTCTTTGGCAACTGAGCCGGTATCAACTATTCTGACAGTGTCATGTGGTGACGGCCGCGCTGTGAGTTGTACCGTCGACTTTGCACTTTGTGGTAGATCTATTGTAACTGTTAGTACAGCTGTAAGGGTAACACAATTTTTGATGGTTAACATAGATTAAAAATATGACAACACATTTAAACATTGATATTTACAGATTGAAAAAGAAAGAAAAAAACCACCCACTCGACTAGATATTGATACCATTATCGTTTAGAAATTTTGCTAGAATTTGGATAATTTTAGGGGAGATAAAAGTTAATGGGGAGGGGAATTGTAATTATGGGAAGCATGTGATACAACTCGAAAGAGAGGGAGTTCAAAGAGCAAGAAAAAAAGAGAGAAGAGGACACAAGACAAGAGGAATATATTAGTACGTTTATCAGATATCTAGTACGCACAAGCTCTGCTAGTTTAGAACTAGATGAGGTTGTGTTAAAATTGTGGAATATTATTAATATACCTATGGCATAATCAGCCTTTTAATGTTCCCCGCCCTGGGACTCAAACCTCTTAACTAGAAGAGAGAATGGGCCGTAATACACCACGCGGGCTCAGTGCGGATTTTTTTTTATGGTGGGGAAAACCATCCAATGACATCTCCGTAAATTGCTTATTTGAAATAAATGCTTTTTGACTTTTGAACCTGCTGGGACCCTACGGTTTGTTGACAAGGCCCAATGCGGGTTGGTGAATGTCACATGTTTTGGAATTTTTGGTTCTAGGAACCGGAACCGAGGAAACCGGTATATGGTTTCCTCACGATGTTTTCCTTCACCGTTTTGAGAGCACAATATTATGTTATTATTATTGTATATTATATGTTTCTTCAATTTCTTTGACATTCTTTGACAGATGAGCAGTGGTCTGGGGCAGGCGATAGCTGCCGGCGGCTGCCACCTCGTCAGCTCCGGCACCTTGAACAATGATGCCTGCTGTAATCCCTGTAAGTGAACAAACAGATTGTATCGATTTTAATTGTACGAATACACAACCTTAATTTTAGTATATGCGAAACCCGATACACGTGTCTAGTATTTTTATGTACAGTATCTATTTACAAGACGTCATAACTGTATCATGAAAAATCACAGTTATAAGCTTGTTATGTTACCTGGTTTTTCACACAAATACATGGTCACCGGGCCATCCGGGCGATTGAGGGGCTGCTTTGTTCCCGCACCCAGCTGTGCAATAGTTCCTAATACCTGCCGTAACCTGCCGTGACCTGTGTTGTACTTAATGTCGGTGGTGTTCAACTTGTGACCTTCTTGAAATATTTTTGGGAAAAAATATATCATATAGTGTAACAATTATTGGAATCAATTCAGTTACTGATTCTGAACAAACTGTGTTCAGATTTCGCATAATCATACTAAAAATAATATTGTATAGTAATACTGGCCTTTACCCAGCAGTAGGAAAGTATAGACTAAAAAAAATAATACTGGCGGCCTTAATAGACGTTGCCCTAACCGAAAGTTAGCTTTTCGTCAGAAATTGAGAACTCGATTGCAGCGCCACCTACCGGGTTCTGTTTTATTTCCAAACCATTCAGAGACCAACTCAAATATACACACAAAATTTCATCCAAATCGGTGAAGCCGTTTAGGTAGAGTTAGATGACAAACATATGTAAAGAAAAATAACAGATTAAAATAAAAATCTCATGTCACAGCGCTTGTCATAGAACTCCTCCGAAACGGCATGATCGATATTTATTCATTATCGTCCCCATTTATTTCTTTGATAGTTTATATGAAAAGAAAAGAAAAGATAAAATACCTCAAAATTGTAAATACTGTTAGATTATAATTTATCTCGTGAGATTGTAAACTATCGAAAGATTGTGAACCGTAATATACCTGTTTAAAATTTAACACATTATTTTTCGATAAATTATAATCTGTCGAAGTGAAACAAGAAATCAGTAATTAGGAATCGATCAGAAATCAGAAAATCTATTAAATTTAGACAAAAGAAGAAAGTAAGAAATTGCCTACATTACAAATCTATCTTCCTTCGACACACACTGCATAAAACCGGCGTGTTTTGACATCTCTCGTAAGATTAATTGCGAAGACTTGGCATCGTTAATTCATGCGAACGCTGACTATCCATCAGTGTCAACTGCACACGAATCAGAACAGATCTATGTGAATGAGATGGTACGAAAGTACTGCGGTCATTTGACGGCGTTTTCCTGTTAGGAATTATGTATGAAAGCATCTGTTATGAATGATTTATCAATCCTCAATCTCAATAGAGATTAGCCAAGTACGCAGGAGATATTATATTGTATAAGTTTGTGCGCAAACACAGGTGCACACTCTGTTCCTTTCATCGACGACGACGAAGGTCGTTGGTTCCTTTACTCTCATAGTCCGATGGGACGGCAATGAGCTTTTTCTCATCGTCATCATTTCAGCCCAATTACGTCCATTGTTGAACATAGGCCTCACCCAAATGTCGCAATGAACGGTCCTGTGCGTCTCGCATCCATCGGATTCCTGCAGACTTTACGACGTCATCGGTCCACCTTGTAGGAGGCCTTCTAACGCTGCGTCTTCCGGTACGCGGCCGCCACTCCAGAACCTTTCGGCCCCAACGACCAACTGTTCTGCGAACTATGTGCCCTGCCCATTGCCACTTAAGTTTGGCAATTCTTCGTGCTACTTACATGCATTGTAAACATTGGTACTTACATGCATTTTTCAATGTACTCAGTGTCGGATTAAGCCAATGCGGGACCTGTAGCAATTCGATAAGGGGCCCCCTAGGTAGACCTGTTTTTATTAAGATAGATTAAATAAAATATTTTATGTGTAATCAGCTGTATTTAGATTTAAAGTAATGTAGATACAAATTTTTGTTACGATCAGGTGGCGCGGGGCCCCCGAATGTGCGGGGCCCGTAGCATTTGCTACTTTTGCTATATAGCTAATCCACCACTGAATGTACTCTAAATTCGTTATTAGTTAATGACCAAAAGTTACAAGCCTAAAAATAAGGAATAAGCTTTAAATAGAGGATGTCTCACTTTCGTGTGGTTTTGAAAATCGACATCGTTCTCTTAAAAAACTAAAAAATATTGAGGTACTGCAGACGTAATCACCATCCAGACCCCCTCCCCCCCATCCCTCATGTCATCAAAAATGAGCAAAACAAAGGCAACCCCACCCCCTATAATGCTTACGTAATACTTGATCGGCCCCTATTCCGGTACTGTAAAATCAGTAAATTGATCCGGAATTCCGCAATTGCATGCCCTAATTCTAACATCCAAGCCACTGCTTGCAGATGCGACAACCCGCAGCATGGGTCCCGCCCGACGCGCGGTCAGCGCTGGCGAGGGTCTACAGAACACACTGAGACGACTACTGGAGCATTCCGACAGCAGAGAAAATGTCTACTCGCCGCCTTTTGCTGTTTGTAAGTGTATAATATGTTGCTATTTATACCTATAAAAAAGGCAATGGGCTTTATCCTGACTTACTCTCCGACTCATCAACGCCTAGCCCAAACCCTTGAAGCTTTTATCTTTTCTATGATGTATGCAAAGAATAAGAAAGAATTATTAGGGGATAAAAGGGCTCCAAAGTTTGTATGTAGAGACATTCTTTGACGAAGTTAAACCGCTGGCAGAATCTAATATGATGAATAAAAGTTTGTTGTCACCATTACTTCTTAGATGAAGTGCTGGTGTACCTGTGCACTTCCTGATGTTTGAGGATTATAAACAGCTCCTTAAACCCCCTAAAGATAAAACAATCCCTCCTTTCCCTCTCTTCAGACGCCACTTGACATCTACCACGTTCAGGGGGCTACATTTGAAATGAGAATAGTTCTGTGTCCGAATTTTGCTACTCGTTGTTTTCATTTCGACAAGCTTTCTTAAATATATAATTAAATCTTTGATTTTATCTTTTACTCTTCTGAAGTCATTTTTGGTTTAACATCATCAAATCGCAGTGAAGAAAGCACTAACCTGCTTCTAAAATATAAGTCCCAAATATACATTATATTCTTCACTCCAGGTACACTTTCAGCGCACAAAGTATACGCTGACACAAGACGGCTAAAGGACTCCTACCCAGAAAGAGAAACCATTCCTCGCTCTCAGCACAACTCCGGGACGTTCTCCGGGACTTTCTCGGGAACTTCCTCCTCAGGCACCTCAGGGTCCAAGGCCCAGAAGTCAGACCCTGACCACAGAGAGAAGATGAACAGGCCCTTGAGCTTTGGGGACGCGAGGGTATTCTTTCCTGAGTCTTTTGTCATACCTCGGCAGAGAGCTAGTGAGGTGGTAATTAAGAGTGGATATTCTATGCGTGAGTATTTTTGGTCCTTTATTTTTTTTAATTTCTAAAATATAAGGTTAGATGGAATTGCCTCATTTGTGTACTGGTCTCATCAGTGGAATTGCTGAGCTAAGGCTCGGATTTAATATCCAGAAATAATAATAGATCATATTCCACAACTTTCACACAATGCCATATAGTCTCAAACTAAGCAGAGCTTGTGGTATTCGTACTAGACAACTCAAGAACATATTTATCTATATATAACACTCAGACACAGAACAAATGATCGTACTCATTACACAAATATTTAGTAGTCAGGAACACTAACCACTAGACCAACAGGCCAGTCAAAGATAGGGTAAAGTCTCATGAAATATTGTCTATTAAGTGTACCGTAAAACAAAAAAAACTCTGGTTTTTGGCAATTTTTACAGTAATTATAAGCAGCCCAGAATCTGGTCTTTTGCCCATCAACTTATGTTAACAAAGTCACTCCTCTTTACACGTGACTGAAACATATTTTAGAGATAGCTGTGCTTGTTCTTAACCCTATGGAAAATGCTGTACTTCATTTTATTTTCTTCTAATCTAGTCCTTTTGCTATTTAGTAGAATTCCGTGTAACAGATCTTGGTCCTTGGTCCATTTGGTCCTCTTGGTCCCTAGGTCTTCATTATAACAAATGTCAATAGTAACAGCTGCATATTTCGTGTCCAGCGAGTTCGCAGTCGAGCCCCGAGAACATGGAGCTGCCGGAGCCCGTGGTGTCGGGCTCGGGCTCGCCCGCCGACCCGGTGGCCGCCATCAGCCCGCCGGCGCAGTACGCGCACTCCGCGCCGCGGTACATCAGGTATGTCGCGACTTAGCATGGAATTGTTACAAATTCTCAGGGCCCATATAAAACTTTCTCGTGGTGAGAGTTGGCGACGGTTTCTTCTCGCGTCCTTATAGCTCAGGTCATGGTATGGAGCAAGAAGGACAAAGAAAGCAATCATATTTATCTGCAAAACAATAATGTTAGTGAAAGAGTGACAGAATGAGAAAGGGAGAGGACATCCCCACTCCACATCCGCCTCAGAAGACGTCCCAGGCGTGGAATTGCGAGCAATGGCTAGCTTATCGTCCGATATAGACCGAGCCGGGTTGACGGTGTGTTGTGCTGCACGCGGAGTTCAAAGAACTGTCAGCAGAATTTAAATCGCCTGCCTGGCGCTGGGAATTTTTTAGTTCAGGTCCACATAAAATCTACTTAACCCAGTGTTTGTACAGTTGGAAGTTGCACTAGCAACTGAGTCACCTTGATGTTCTTAAAGCATTTCTTCAATGATAAGCTTGCAGTTGTATGTGCAGGTCGAACTCGCACTCGCAGCCGAGCATGCGGGAGGAGGACAGCGGCTGCCCCAACATCAACAGCCACAAGTCGCTTCCCGACCTCCACACGCAGACCAGGTGCTATCCTGAACAGTGAGTATACTTTTTTTTATAGCTACCTCCAACATCATTGGAGTATTTTTTCAGCCTTTATACCCTTTCAAACTAGTACTCGCAATTATTCCTTTCGTACTTTTACTCGTACCTTTATACTTTATATTTTATCTTTCTCTCTTTCATTATCGTCCATTCATAATGGGTAGGGCTCCCATACAGTAAGTATACTAGAGTATAGTTCTAGGCAAGCGTGCTCCATCCTCGGCCACATCATCGCTTACCATCAGGTGAGATGATAGTCAAACGCGAGCCTATCCACAATAAAAAAAAAAATACTATGATAGCTCACACACAATATTGGACGTCCTACGAGTCTGATCTATCTAGGAAACAGGACAATACGCCAATTCTAAAGGTCAAGAATCTTATCTCGGATATTTTTGATTCTTTATCTTCAAGTTATGCGATCAATCCAAAATAAAGATCAGAGGCCTTACCATGATGTGTTGAAATATCAGACGTGCGAGCGAGAAAGAAGCATGGAGCTATGAACCCATAGCTCCATCCCTTTAACAGTTCCGTTTAGGTCGACAAATGGATGGCATTAAGAGCTCTTAGTGGGGCTTCTGGTTCACGTATTGAATATTTTAAGTTTAAAATAACACTTTTTTTTAAATTAATCTGTAGAATACCGTAATTAGAGACACAATAGAAAGACAATAGGTGTGCGGACGCCGGCGTCCTCTCGGGGAATAATGAATTAATATAAACTAGTGCTTGAATGCCACCTGATGGTAAGTAGCGATGCAAGCGTTGTTGGTGAGGCGCACTAGTTAATTAGGAGCCTCTTCACTCTAGCCTTTAAGATACCTAAATTATAACCGGATGGGAAGACCGCCGTACTACTTAACTACTTACTTATTTTTACTTCTTCTATATTATATTATTATTTTTCATATTTTGTGATCTTATCTATTTCAGGTTACTTAGATCAGGTAAATTATACAAATAACCTAGTGATTTTTTTCCATCACCAGCGTAAACGTAGGCCACACAGACACAATAGGCCGCTCCCCGCGCCGCCGACGTCACTCCACACACCAGCGAACAGCCTCCTGCTCCTCCAAGGGCACGAGATCCAACCACTCCTCACTCATGTCGTCTTGCGACGCCTTTTCCGAGCACCCCTCACCGGGCGAAGAGAACTATCAGTCTTATAACAGGTGAATAAGGTTCATTATCATTCAGCAGCAAGATGACCACTGCCCAAAGACATAAGAGAGCTAATAATGTCCTTGTACAACGCCTTCTCGAAGCATCCCTTATTATTGAGAACTAGATTAGTTGCCTTAAAATAATTTATACCCATGGAGACTAGAAAGTGGGAAGTTTATGCTTTATTCTTTAAAGATAGCATTCTAATCGTCAGCACACAGTACAACCTTACAGATAGAATTTTCTTTTAAGTTAGTTACGAACTACTGAACCGATGTTGAAAATTCTTTCACCAGTAGAATGCTAATTAAGTATTTCTTCGCGGATGACGCCGCCGGTAGAAATATTAGTCTATAAATAAAAGAAATAAGAGTGGACCCATTATTGAACCTTGAGCAACGCCTATTGGAACTGGTAACCCGAAAAACTTTGCAACATCAATATCTACACTGATACCTATTGTGTAAATAAGAATATTTTACGTTAAGAGGGTTGTTTTGGAGCCCGCAATGATATAGTTTACGCAAAAGCATATCATAGTATACACATTCGAAGGCTTAGGAGAGATCATTGAAAACTCTATTTGCATTTTGCGTGTTCTCATATACGTCACTATTTTTCCTTTTAAGGTACGGAACCCTAAAAATGATGGTAATTGTACAGACGCCAGCACGTCAATCTATCCTAATCTGTCAAATTTTACCAATCGAACATTAATCTTCCGTTATTGTGATAAGGTTGAAAATCTATTAAAGTAATTTGACAGATTGAGGTAGGTTGATGTGCCTGTAGTCTGTACATTCCAAAGCGTCTATGGAAAAGAATGAACAAGAAACTCTATGGACACTCTAACAATGCCTACGTTATTTACCCAGCCGTTGCGGCTCGTCGTTCGCTCGCGACTCCGGGGGCTCCAGCGGCCACTACACGCAGCGCAGCGCCCCCGCACACAACGCGCCGGCGCCGCATCAACACAGACGCACCGACTCCGGCTCCTCTACGCAACACGACCATGAACACGCCAGGTAACTACAAAAACCAAACTTATTAAAATATTTTTTTTTTAGTTCTTCGAGCCGGATTACTAACAATCAGTCCGGGTCTAAACACAAAAAAAGGCATTTTACTCAAATATAATTTGAAAATATTCCGGAAATAAATACAGCTCTAGAAAACTAAGTGCTCGGCCAGACTGGACGGGGCGGCGCGGGTACAGGAGCGCGCACGTGGCTGTCCACAGTCCAGCCACCATAACAACGCGCGGTTAGCTCGAATTAGTTTTTATTTACTCGCTCCCGCGCGGATTGCTACTCGCCACCCGCGTACTCACTGCGGCCGCGTGGTAGGAACAAGCTTGTTTGAGTTGGCCGCGTGCGTCCCGCGTCGCGCAGGCCGCGCCGCTTCCCGCGCTCACTCACGTGCCCATACAGACACTTCAAAGAAGTTCTTATATTTGATTTTGCCGCGCTACGCCGCACCCGCCTTTACAATCTTGCCGAACATTAAAAACCTTATGTATACCACTGAGCCTACTAATCTTAACTATACCAGTAACTCAGAAACAAGAAGAAATGTACACAAAACTGTAACACCTCCGTGTCCCCACAGCCGCTACAACTCGTACGTGTCAGAATACGGCGCGTCGCTGGAGTGCTACGTGTCGGCGCCGCCGCAGTTCCAGGACGGCGCGCCCGAGGCGGCCGCGCCCGCCCCCCCCGCGCCCGCGCCGCACCACGCGCACCACCACCACTATGCGCATGCGCCCAGGGTTGGGATACATTTCCAGGTAACTAAAATAAAAACACAGTTTTTACCGACAGACCTTATCAGGCGCTGAAAATAGAGCTAAAAGTCGTAGGTTATTTATATTGTCTGCATGGGCGTCGCCAAGGGGGGGCAGGGGGTTGGCTACGGATAATAATAATATACGCATGTACGAAATTAATTTCTTTAATCTGTCCTAGCTCAGAGGACACCGGTGTCCTCTCACATCCACGCCACTATAGGCCTTAATTCCGATGTTTAGAGTCTACTTTTGTATGAACAAGTAGGGTAGTTGTGGATCGAAGTGTTAAGTAAACTTCAGCTGAGCGAGGCCAATGAACTGTCGGTAGTTAATACGCAAGGACCGACAACTACCTACAAGGTCATTGACTCGTTTACTTAAAGAAATCAATTTTGTTCATGCGTAAATTAATTCGAGTTTTAAAAAAAGTACTTTATTTTTTATTTTTACAAATCGATAGAGTTTCCGTATGTACCGAATCGACCCTCCGCGGGATTAAAACGACCAAAATTTAGCGGTGTATGGGGTGTATAGCTCCGTCTCTCTTTCATGCTCACAGAACATGACAGAGTACCTGGTTTGACACATCCAGTTATTAATTATTTTATTTTACTTACACGTACACAAGCACTCATAAAGCCAGAAGCTTGGGCACGATTAAAAACCATCAAAAGCAATTTTATTTTATTTTTTTATAGGATTATTTTAAGAAAACAAACAGCAATAGAAATTGTAAAATTAACCTGTATCTCCTTTCTTCCAGGCTAGTGCTCCCCCACCGCAGTTCCAGGACGAGCCACCGCTATACGACTACGGCGACTACGAGTGCTCATATAAGACTCCGCTTAAGTGCCTCAACGTGGCAAGGAAGGAATACGCGAGGGAGTATACTAGGTAAGAACCACCTTTCAATCAGGACTATTTATTTCTATATGAACTGTTGATCCAACCCTGCTATGCGCGTGTGCCATTAAAAACACAAATCTTTTTCGTTTATCGCTCTTTCTATTAGTGAGTAACGTACCAAAGCCCGTTGCTTGGTTTAGAAGAAGAGGAGCAACAGACAAAGACAGCAATGTTTTTGTACTACTTAGAGATAATATTTTACCCCATAAACAGTAAGATTGTACTAAGAGATGTTGTTTAATTAACGTCAGTTTTAGTAAGGTAACACTTATTAAAACAGATTTTAATGTGTGTGGAAAGAAGCACAAGAAGCCATTGATTTCTTAAGTGAATTTTCTAAGGCGTTTGCTTGCATAAATTACGAGTTAATCTTAAATCTTGAACATTGTGGACCAGGAAAAAGGGTGTTAAAATTAGTAAAATTGTATTTGTCTGACATTCGCAATAACTAGTTCAAATAATTGGTGTCAATTTATCGTGATTTACCGTAAAAATAGGTGTACCTCAGGGTTACATTTTAGGACCTTACTTAGTTTATGATTTTTAAATGGTCTGCTGTTCTTTACACTCGAACGGCTGTACGAATTTGGACGAAATTTGGCACATGGGTGTCTCGGAATACCACGTAGGAAGTTTTATTCCTGGAGTATGTTCCCTTGGGACAACTTCCTACTTTCACTTAGGCGTAGTCACTGGTAGCAGCTAGTACTACCATAATCGACGACTGAAATAGATGTGTATTGCTGGGTCCTACAATATTTTTAACGTATATACTTATTTTAATCCGCAGGTACCACGAACCAAGCACAGAAGTAGTGAATAAGCAGCCTCAGTACCAGGAGCTCCGCATGCGACCCCGTGTGGACGATAAACAGGAATACGTTAATGCCACGCAGGTCAGTATTGAGAATTTGAGACAGAATGGAGTCA
The DNA here is from genome assembly GCA_958295575.1 of Leucania comma. Classification (NCBI taxonomy): domain Eukaryota; kingdom Metazoa; phylum Arthropoda; class Insecta; order Lepidoptera; family Noctuidae; genus Leucania; species Leucania comma. Next base: position 11,548,579 of record OY282485.1, read on the forward strand.
ATGGAGTATATCTCACAAATTATATTGAAATGGATTTCTGGAATTGCATAAAAAAAACCAGCCAAAAGTGTGAGATGGACTCACGCACTTAGAGTTTCGTACAAACTTATCGTTCTTATCTTCAATTCCCGAATCGCAATTTTTTTTTTTTTTAAACAGGATTTATCATATCTTATTATACTCGGAAGCCTGGGCGCAGTAATGCCAACTGGGCCCCTACGGTTTTTGCTGACGTCTCCGTGTACCATGTAGAGACATTAGATATAAACCCCTATTTTTTAATTAGTGCACAATAAAATGGGGCTCAATCAGTACCCGTTACTGATCATATTTGTGTAGTCAAAAGTACAAAAAACTAAATCCCAAAATTGTCCACAAAAATTTGTCATTATTGGTAAATTCATAATTGAATCATCATTAATAACAAGAACAACTACTACTAGAAAATACTAAGCGCAGTGTTTTTCCATTTTTATTGAAATTCTTTCATTCATAAACAATAACCTGTACAATGTTTCCATATGTTGAATGAGATTTTGGGATATAAACAAACGCTCATAACTTTGCTGTTTATGAATATTATGCATTGAGACTTTACATATATAATAACAAGACCTTTTCTAATAAGCCCTTTAAGTATTTGCCATAATTAAAAAATAGTGGTGTATAAAGCTCTTCGATATTTCAGATATGTCAGCCATCAGAAGAGGTGACGTCACCGCTGGGCACATTCAAGCGACAACGATGTCTGCGGTACAAGCAGCGGCGCCCCCGACCCATACTGAGATCCAAATCTGATATCTCTGATAGGTAAGATGCCTACTATTTTTTTTCTCAACTATAGTTCATCATCATCTTCTTGCCCTTGTCCCGTTTTATTTGGGGTCGGCGCAAAACGTATTTTCTTCCATTCTGTCCTGCCACTCGTCACGCCATCACTAACTCCTTTTTCTTTCATATCACTTTTCACTCTATCTATCCATCTATTCTTTGGCCTCCCTTTCCCTCTTCATGCATCGACATGTATATTCATAACTCTTCTAGTAACATGCATTTCATTCCTCCTCTTTACATGGCCATACCAAGACAAACGATTCCCTCAACGATATTTCTCAACTAAAAAAAATGGGCATATTATTAGTTTTTCAAAACTACCCTCAGAAGACAGTTGAACCTTTTTACCGTCACATTAGCGTATACATGACAAAGTAAAATGAGTCATCACGCTAAGGTCATGACTAAATTAAAGATTAAAGGATGAAATCAAAAGCTGGTGAATGTTACACCAAAGAAAATAATAATATTTATACCTAATAAAGCCCTTCATTTCGAATTTTGACATATTTTCAATTATCTCTGAAAATACAGTTTTAGAAAGTCCCACAAGTCACCATCCCTTGGGTACCATTCAGTAACTCGCTTGCTCCATTTTCCCTCTTTATCTCGCATCATATGGCCTGCACACCTTCACTTCTGTTGGTCGATTCACAAGAGTATGTCGGGAAGTTTTGTGAGTGACCTTAGATAAGTGTTTCTAATCTTATTCAGACGCTTATAACTGGTCAGACTTCTCTCCAAAGCTATCTGTGTTACGGTAAGCTTTTCTCTCAATGCTTTTGTGAGGGTCCAGGTTTTGCATCCATACATCAGACAAGATTACTTGCAGTTATTGAAAACTAGCTTCGCCCGTGTGAAAGTTGGTTTACCCCCTAGGGTTTTTTTTGTGGTGGGTAAAATAATCCAAAGACATCTCCCGCCCTTGGGCGGAACGGAAGATAATGTCAGACTCTTATTGACTAAAAACCCATCCCGTTTATTCAAACCAGGGCCCTAGTGGTACACATTAACATTTACCCAAGGCCCCAGAGTAGGCTTCGACCCTGCTGGGCCCCTACAGTTTGCTGACAACTCCTAAAGACGCGTGGGAACAGTACACTTTGTCGAGGACTGGGGTTTGTCGGTCCAGACAGTTACCGGACGGTCGGACAGCGAGCTACCCATTGCTCGCCGTCCGCAAGCCCGCGCCTACGCTTGTACCCCTTTAGGTGTGGAGTTTCGTAAAATCCGTTCTTAGCGGACGTCTACACCCTATAAGGAACCTAGCTGCCAAATTTTAAGTTTGTAGCTGTGTTATAGTTTCTGAAATTTCGAGAATGAATGGTATTACGATTTTATATACATATATTTCCTTTTTTTTTTAACACTTTAGAAAATACAAAGGCTGACTATTCAAACGACCTTCCAGGTACCGCCGCTCAGACGGGCGCAGCCCCGCGTCGGCGCCGTGCGAGGGCGAGGAGTCCCCCGACAGCCCGTCGGAGGAGGCGGCGCGCCTGCAGGAGTTCTTCGAGCGGCTCGGGCTGGAGGCGCGCCAGTACGACGCGCTCGTGCGCGACAAGCCGCCCGACAGCCCCGTCTTCTTCTCCTCCGCCTCCACCGTCGACAGCAACCAGCTGGCGGCTACGGCCGACTACACGGTAAGGAAACATTCATCACATTCATTTCATCTTCCTTCTGTTCTTATTTTGGGTGAAAAAGTAGAAGAAGATACCTTCTTATGCTCTTTCTACATCATCATCTCTGAAGTTACGCTATTTTTTGCGATACAGCTTCTAATATTCATAATTTCAAACTGTAAAACTGTTTGTCTTTTTTTTTTCAAATTCAAAGCTATTATTTCAAATAAACTATTAACAGAACATGCCAATTTCAAAGTGCCTGTAAATAGTTCATTTGAAATTAAAGCTTTGATTTTTGAAAAACTAAAACTATTCCTAAATAATAGATGGTAACGAAAAAGATGATAGATTCAAATGGACAATAGGCCAAAAAATGGAGAAAAGAGGCTTTCACCACGCAGTGAAATATTAACATAATATAGTGATTTCAGATAACCATTCTGTTCACGATAGTCGGCCAAAGGCCCTGGGGCCTTACATGACGTGTTAAAATATCAGGCGTACGAACGAGAAAGACAGATGGAAGTGTACACCCTATATAGCTCCGTCCCTTTAACAATTCAGTTTAGGTTGTCAAATGGATCACGTTAGGAGCTCGTAGTAGGGCCTCAGCCCCCCCTAGCCATGATACGATCGTTTCGTTAAGGTCTATAACCTAGAGTCTTTAAGTCAAGAGTGAATAGGTTACTTCTAGGCAAGTGCGCTCCATTTTCGGCCACATCATCGCTTACAGGTGAGATAGCGGTCAAACGCGAGCCTATCCATAATAAAAAAAAGTCGAACTCTTGGAAAAAAATTGGACGCGTGGCCAATTCCAAGCGTTCGACGTTAACGAAACGATCGTAACTTGACTAGGGGGGCTCCTCTCTATTCTGCAGTAAATAATTTAAAAAGCTAGAAATCCAGAGCTGCAAAGGAAATATCTTTCCTTCAATTATTTGCAGCTCTGCTAGGCTATCTTGCACTATGAATTTCCCAACTTCCAGAGCTCCACCCAATCTTTATTCTCTTACTTATTCTTATTATAATATTCCAGGTGCAAGGCCCAGGCGTTCAGAAACAAATCTACCGCAACACAGAGCCACCTAGCGTCGTAGAACGAAACGCACGCATCATCAAATGGCTCTGTCAATGCCGAAAGACGCAAATGCCACCTCCGCAGTGAACATTACAAGCGACCGTAGATAGCGCTGCTCCAAGGAAAAAATTAGATAGGTACAACACTAGTACACGTAGATCGACCTATCGTAGAGATGTAGAAATGTTTGTAACCCCTGCTAAAGATGCTAAATATTTATTGGTTAGATTTCAGGATGAAAAATGTAGAAAAATCGATTTTAAGTTCGAGAATCGATTTGAAATTTGAGAATCGATTTCTGAAGATACGCTCAATGACTGACTTGTAATAATCGATTTAAGAATGACTATGGACTGTCATAAACGAGATTTATACGAGTAATTCGATGTTCAGACTACTCAAAAGTAAATCGGAATATATAATGCGACTAAAGTTTTAATATTATCTAAGCTACTCGACTAAAAAGTCACTCGACTAAAATGAATAATCGACTATCGAAATGTTACTAAAAACACATGAGAGAACCAAATGTTGCTCATACGTCAATATAAAATGACGCTTAATTCTAATTCCTAAAACTAAGACTAGATTTAGGCGAATAATAAAAGTTAGATTTCGATATTTAATGATTTCTTCATTTAAATAAATTAAATAATGTCTTCACAATGATAATAAATAAATAAGATTTTAATATTGAGAAGATCTGGTCCAGATAACACAGACTTACATGTGAAATACATTTTAAAAGTTCGTATTACATGAAACTAATTATGTGGAATATAAACGAGAAAAGTAGCTTTTACTTTAAGATCACAGTTTTACTACAGTTCTATTGGCAGTGTTCGTATGTTAAAGAAGCAATAGGGAATGTCTATGGCGGGCATGGCGGCCGTACAGGTGTTTGACGTCAGAGACCTAGTCGGACTTTTCTTTCAAAATACCAGCGTCGAAGCTTTATAACTTCGTTGTTCATAAAGATACATTTTTTTTTTCATTCCTATTTGTTTACCAAATAAAAAAGTTGCATGCATATCTCTTTTACTTATAGTCAGTCAGTTAAGAATTTGGTCTTACTAACTACAGTTTTATATGGATCTAAATTCTTTCATGGTAGACGAGCTAAAGTTGGGATTGAACCTGGGAGATTGTCATTTTCTCGCCTCCACAATCTAAATTAATGATCGTGCTGCATTGTGAATTGAGATGTCAAGAGTATACTTCATCTTAGTTTTTATTATATAGCGTAACGTTGCTGTTGTACAAACCCACACTGGGCTGCGCGATAAATTACAGCCCACTCTCTCTCATAGACAGTTTGGATTTAGTTTATTTAGATCCACATCGCATGCTTATATAGTTAAACCACATTTTAACTAAGAATATTGCTGATGTAGCAGTTCTTTGTGATCATTTAAAGCATATTAATAAAGGAATTATCTTTAAATAAAAGGCTGTGCGTATCTGGACGAGTGACACGGCGAGCAATCGCCGTCGACTGCTGGTAACTAAGCGATACTAGTTCATTAGTCTGTACGGTTCTTAGTGTAAGCATCGACATAATAATGATAATATTCTAAAATCTTAACCTTTTAATAACGATACTAAATAATAGGCATGGTTGATTGGTTTGCTTTTAACGTATTGACGCCAGGCTGCGCTAGGCCTATTGCATGGAATGGCCTTACTAAAACCCCAATCTATTTCAATTTTTACTCTGACAATTCAGTATTTATATAATACTCAATATCTGGCGATACTCAATATTCTTCGTCATTATGGAATTAAAATTTAGAATTTCTTAAAAAAATTCACGACGTCGTCATACTAATCAGTAAGTTAGTCAATTTTTAAGAGATCGAAATGACTTTAAAAAATCGCCTAAATTACTGTTTAAAATTCAACCATGCCTTAATATTTAGCCTCAAATAAGAACAAGTATGTAAAGTTTAATCGTGCCCCAATATTTTCGGTCAAAGGGCCATTGAGAGTTGAAAGTTTTGATTGTAAATAATAAAACGTATTTTCTTGTCGACAACATTGTACAAGTCGCGAGCTTAGAAAAAAAAATATTTTCGAAACGAAAAACACACCTAATTCGATAGTTTGACTATCCAATGGTTTCTACTGTTTTTGTTTACCTATTTTATATTTAAAATATGTAAATTCTTTTCACCAACGTTACTTGTTACGGAGTCTTATTTTGGTCTAATAACGAGAACGAGGCGTAAACAGCTAATATTATAGGCATAACAGCTCATTGAGCTTTAGAGAGAGACACAGATATAAATGATAGAGAGGAAGCTCTACAAACTTTATCTATAATTCAAAATGCCATAGTAAAAGTCTGGTCGCTTACCTATTGTTGACTAGCTTATGTCAGTTGATTTACCCGTTTCGTGATAATAGAAAAATTACCTCAAGAGAACATACTACTAGAATAAAAAGTATGTACTATTCCAGATCTAACTGTGTGCCAATTTCATCCAAAACCACAAATATTCAAACTCTCGCCTTTATAATATTAGTGCGATTATTACTGCCTAAATGTACAATAAGTTTCTATATAGGCCTCATATTTGTCTGTTGATTTGTCTAAATTGATATTCGATTTATATTACCTTAGGCTTTCATATATTTATTGTAATGTTAATGTTCTACTTCTACTAATGTTATAATCAAATTATTAATGAAATGTACTTTACAACTGTTAATTTTCGAATCGTGAAAGACGAAAATGGTACCTGTATTTTCCAAATGAAACAGGTTTGTAGCCTAAAAAATAAATTCTCACAGGTGCAGTGGAAACCAAATGAAATATGAAATATTTGTAAAAAAAATGTTCCTGTTATGGATTTGTCTTAAATATTTTCAAGTCTGTATTCATCTATATTATTTATTTATTAATGTTATCCTAGCTTTATAAGTCATAACAAATCTATATCCGCAGTTTGGGAGCACAAAATGGATCAAAATAACTGATGCTGTATTTTTGAACCAAAAACATTTACCCTAATTATATCTTTTTAATTAACTATGTTTTGACTAAAATACAATGTTAGTAGAGTGATTCAATTTTTAGTGAACTTCTATAGGTACATTTCCAATGTTTCAAATTAGTCAAGTCATGTATGTTATACTGAAGTCCTATGCAGTGTTCGACAATGAAATGTAACTTGCCTTATTGCCTAATAAGGAGATACAAGTCAGTTTTTGCTGTCACTATTCGACTTCAAAATGGATGACTAAACTAGAGTGCTCTGATATTCTGTATTTATGTATTCGTGCTTACCATTCGCCTCGATATTCGAGGAAACATTTGTATACAAATTAGTTAGCAAGGCGAACAGCGAGTGCACAGTTTAAACATGTCTCTCTCTATACTTGAGCACTCGTACGCACATTCGTGTATTCCTAATAAGCCTTAACAGTTAAAAATAGAGCAGTGTAGTAATATTTAGGCATTTATTAAGGTGTTGCGTAGTGTAAGTGAAAAGTGGCAACACAGAACTCACAGAAATAATTTAGCAGATAGTTAACTTATAGGTAACGTCTTCAAATATTTTGTAATGTTACATTTCATCGTAAAATGCTGCAAAGGCCTAATCGATAGTAAATAATTATACAGAATGTATTCAACCACGTAAGGCAATCATTTTAAATTGTGTCTGACAACTACTTTGATTTTAAATATTCCTAAAGCCTTTCGGCCTGTTAACTTCAAGCCTTCATTTTTTTTTAATCTTTGTAGTTGTCAAACAATACTGGTACATTCAAACGTGTCGACTAAAGACAATATAACAAGATAGATATATGTTTTATGTCTTAAAACGTAATATTTAACTATAGTTCCAATAACGCAACAATTAAAGTATTTAATCGTTCATAGTAATATGTAAATAACCATTAGACTGGTCTAATCTCAATAGGGTTAACATTAGAATGTAAGCCTTCATTATTTTTCTTCCATAAAACGCAGTTACTGATTCTACTTTTAATCCGTTGTAGAATTTCCGGTTCATAAAGACTGTCGTTTCATTTTGAACCGATTTCAATGAAGAGGTTCTGTAGGTATTTAAATTTTGTATGTTCTGTGATATGATAGAAGAATCTAGATTTTGCGTAGACTTTGCTGTATGACGATCACTGCCTTTTTTGTGTGACTAGTGACTAATCTCAGCTTTTGATAGACCGAATACCTAAATCTTTTGACCATGCATGTAATTTACTAAACTACCAATTTAAATAACTGAAAGTACTCGAACATAAAACTTCAATAATAGAATTTAGTTGTTTCTCTAAAGTCAATTTTCAAAATGGCCGTCTTCTGCATTATTTTTCGGTCCAAAATAAAGAGAGAATCTTGTCGCGGTGTAGTACCGTAATGTGTTTCACTATTATATACGGTAAACACTAGATTCCAAATCTTACCAATCATTTCCATTTCGCATTTATTTTTTAGTGGTCAGTTGAATAGTCGATTATGTTTGATTGATTAGTCGATTCCGATTCGATCTGTTTCGATTGTCTCGATGTGTAAAATAATTTCTTTACGTTCTTTCTTGATTTATAGATACAAAATTGAATGAATAAGAATTTTACCTTCAATTTCATTATTCTGTATAGTTATAACATGTATTGACAATGGTTAGCATTACAGTATTAGAAAGTTTAGCATTCGATGCTTCCATTAATTGTGTAAATAAGACTTACGTAAATTGTTAGAAGTTAATTGTGAAGAAAGAATTATATTGTGGTCTGATATTCTGTTATTTTATTCATTTCTGTCATAAATCTGGTGTATCTACCTCTTTATATACTACTAGCGACCCACCCCAGCTTCGCACGGGTGCAATGGTGATATTAAATATGTTATGCAGGTATTATACATAAAAACCTTCCTCTTGAATCACTCTATCTATTAAGAAAACCGCATTAAAATCCGTTGCGTAGTTTTAAAGATATAAGCAAACTTATGGACAGACAGCGGGAAGCGACTTTATTTTATACTATGTAGTGATTATTACTACCTGCTATCGGCAGCTTCGTCAGAGTGATAGTAAAATATTTTACACAAGGAAACACTCATAATTCTTTAAAAAGCATATGAGCAATCTGACCCCACAGCCCAAGTTGTTCAACTCCCAAATGGCTCAAAAATATAACTGCCGACGAGGTTGTTATATTTCCGCCACTTGAGGTTCTCTGCAACCGCCGTGGCAGCACCAGCACAGCGAGATGAGCTAGGAAGACGGGATGGTGCAAGAGTATTGACTCAGGTAGCGTCCCACACAGAACGGCCTACCCATCTTCCAAGTAAATAAAGACATACCGTCTGGTCTTTTACCATCGTCGAGTGCCAGGCCATGAGATTCCAAAAAAGCCGGAACGCCGACGATGACAAGGGCTCGTCGGATGATGTCGTTATGTTTGCGTGCCGCGCTATGCGTCTCGCACTTCGGCTACATGACAGGCCGTGGTGAGTGTGGCTGTTGACAACTTCGCCACAGTGGCAGCGATAAGGAGAACAGCAAGGAGCACCTAGGCGTAGGGTAACAGCTAAGCGGAAAGCAGTATCGTCGAACAAGGTGCCAATAGTCGACGGCGACAGTGAATGAAGCCAAAGACCTGACTCCAAAATTTCCCACAGCCAGCAGGCGCGCATGCTCCGCAGTAGCAGCAGATGTTTCAATGAGGTTTTCCTGGACTACTTGTTACACTAGTCCACATGACAGCAAGCCGAGGCATAGATAGTAGTTTGGGTATACTATCGGTGCCTTCTCAGACACTGATAGTATACCCAAACAATTGAGATAAATTAATTAATTAATTTATTTATTTTTGTACACACAAACACTTAACAAAAAGAAAAACAAATACAGATAAAAGAGTACAAAGGTACTGCTTATTTCTAGCGAAATTAATTAATTTGAATAAAATCAACTACCTTCCTTTAAGCCATAAATTGAGATAAACGTATCCGGTTCCGGTACGGTGGATCGCTCTATGCCCCAGCAGCGTCATCCAACACAATCTGACAGGTAAAATGATCTAAGTACCTCATTGGCGTTCGGATTTCCGAATGGTGTAGTCGCGACATACGTAGTATCTCTCTGTAATCTGTGGTCGAGACTTAAAAGTAGCTCGTTACTTTTAAAAAAGGGGCGTCCTACTTTTTCAAACGTTATAGTGTTAACTAGAGTTATGTTTTGGTGTTCAAAAGTGAATGCATAAAAATAATTTTAATAATGTTATGGTAGCCACACACGTTCCAGTATACTTGCGCAAATTAAGACTCGTACAAGTTTACTGAAACGTGTGTTGGACGATACTTGTGCAAGTCTTAACTTGCGCAAGTATACTGGAACGTGTGTTGGACGATACTTGTGCAAGTCTTAACTTGCGCAAGTATACTGGAACGTGTGTGGCTATCATTAGTATGGACAATGCCCCACGTGTACGGTCGCAATCTAGTGGTTCGAATAGTAGCAGCGCCGTGGTACTGCTTCGACGGCACGTAAAAGAAGACATCGCAGGTGAAGGGAGCAGCGCCGCCGTATAAAGGTAAGTAAAATTTAAGGATACTTGTTAAAAATAATACTCAGTCGTGCATGTCCGACAGAGTCTGTTCTATATAATCCGAGCCCTAGTGAACAGGACAATAATCCGAACGTAGAAAAGGGAGTGATTTCATATTGAAAACTACCCTCGAATAAATTAATTACAGATAAATAATACTTCTCCCGAATTTCTTAAAAATTTGTAACATTTGGCTGACTGGGCTCAAATGCGTTATTCTGAAGTCGAAGGGAGAGAACTCACAAAGCGGTTTTTCCCGCGGCCGCCACGGTAGCGGGCCCGCAGCTTCTGTAGAATGCAAATATATATGTAAAAAATTAAAGCAATTTTCACGACGCGGTCGTCGGCCACCGCGGCCTCGCCGGTTTGCGCCCGCACGTATTGCGGTTGGTTGGCCGCTGGGCTAGCGGTCGAAAATCGTAATTTTGTACATTTAAGGTACTAGTGCAATGCAACACAACCATAACATTTTAGATAGGTTGATGAGGTGTAGGTACTGTCAAAAATTCAAATAGAACAGCCCTTACAATATCTTCAGTATATAAAATGATCCAAATATTTATATTGACATGGCTTTACACACCATTGAAAAATCTCTCAGGTGTGCTGGTTTCCTCGCGATGTTTTCCTTCACCGGTTTCAGCAAGATTAATTTATAATACGCACATGAATTCGAAAAGACATTGGTATGCGCCGGGGTTCGAACCTACGAACTGTGACTGGTAGTCCAACGGTCATATCCCTAGGCTATTATTTCTTCTAGAGATTACCTAAACACTCACAGACGTACCGTTCTCTTGGGGAACAGTCGATGGGCCAATTGTTCTTTGGGTAAAAGTTATTGGTCAAATCATTCTGTTGGTTAAGTATTCACTGACGTAGAGTTATGCTGGCGAAACGTTCGTGGATGAAAAGTCCTTTGGACGAAAAGTTAATGGTTTAAAAGATAATGTTGACCAACGGTTCATGGACCAATCGGCTGTTGGTAAACCGTTTCAGTTTCGGTTTATAATTATTACCATTGTCTGGTAACGGATACTCCTACTTTTAGATAGTGGCAACTATATGATCATTGTCTGAACCGTGAAACCTAAATATGATTGAGTAATAAAACAACATTATCTTAAAGATCTGAATCATTATCCAACCTATTTTCCAACAAGTCTTTGAGTGCGTTGATAAATAATTGTCTACTCGATGCCTCTTTTGTAAGTGCTGTAACAATACTTATATAAAACCAATCAATATAAAAATAATTATTATAACGAGTAAACAATAAATATTGGACAAAAACAGTAATATTTTACTTCACATTGTACACTCGCTAATTACTTAAAACGGACAATGGTTATATATTAGCCACATACTTTGGACACGTTTTTCCAATAAATTATATTTTTAAAGTATTATTTTTATTCTTCATACATACATTTATCAAACATAATTAAAAACACACCAATCTCGTTATTACATATTTACTGGAATTTTTGGAATTACAATTACAAATAAATTATTCCTTCATAAAACGCGCCAAACGTGTCAACGAAGCAACGAAGTCAATTTTCGCGCACTTTTTGTAATTGACGTATCGATAAGTAAGGATGTACCTTTACCACTGGATGTTATCAAAACTCCAATTTATCATTAAATGAATTGATTTAATCAATTGTGATAGAATTGATTTAATCAAAAAAGGTATTTTGTAAGTTCATAAAAATAAATTGCATCATTCCAATTGTTTGAAATTTAAACTAGACATTTTTATTAAACTTCTAATACCGAATAAAATCTGTCTCGATAATTTTATCGATAACCAAACTCTTCTAGAAATCTACTCGTTAGAAAAGTTTTTCAGGGACGAATGATGAAACCCATAAGACTAGTGACGTGTGACGTCAAAAACTTGTTCGAATGACGTCAACTGAACTGACATTTTCTGGGATATTTATAATTTAGCTTTCAGGTATTACGCATCAAGAGTAGAGAGTTAACATGAGTAAATAAAGGAACAGTTCGGAAACGTTATTTTTGTTTGCGTTTCCAAACCAAGTGAACCAAAATTAAGTTACTCGAATATAAACACAAGTACCTACACAACAAAACCTTTCATTGTGAAGTAAGTTTTGCAATAACACAATAGTAAAAGTGATCCAGTTCACCAGCAGTATCATAATCTAAAGTAATAACTTTTACAATATTTACTGTAGTTCCTGAAACCCTTCTGGGAGTGTACAAAATAGATTTTAGTGAAATTTGTGAGGAAAGCGCGGCTATAGTCGTATAAACAATTTGATGATATTAGACGAGCTTGAGGATTACTTCGACATGGCCCCTAACAAGCGAGGGAGAAGAGGGATCAGCGACGCTGACGACGAGGACGACGACTACCGACGGAAGCGGGACAGAAATAATGAGGTAAGGGTTTTAATTCTCTAGTGGAAAAATAATGAAAGATGTGTCTTTAAATGACTTGTTTCCAGCGAGTTCCCACGAAGGTAGGACAGCTGTACGATTGTTTGCAAGTGGGTCAGTAAGGATAGGATGATAATTTCGAGGACCCAGTTATACCCATTTCAATATTATAATTTTTCTTTTAGAAACCCTTAAAGTTAGTGTTTACCTTAAAGAAAGTAACTGTTTTGCTATCGTTACCATAATTACTGAAGTTTTTTTTTATTTGGTAAAACATAATTCATTATAATTAATTAAAAACCATTTTGTTATAAATATAAAACTAAAATGATCTGATTATTGAATGAGTACAGTTAGGAATAACCCAACCATGTATTAATAAAAAAACAATAAGGAAAATAATGTACATTGAATAAATTCTTTCAACATAATATTGCGTAAGAATTTAAAATAACTGGCATTTTATAAAAATAACTTCCAAATATTCCCCTTATCTCTGACCTACTATTATTGAGTAGTTATTGGTACTATTTCCTTTAAAAATTAAAAAAAAAATATTGCGCAATTTGTTGAGTATATTCTGTAATCATTATGCAATAATTCTACTATAACTGTTTGCGTTACTAACATAGTATTCTGTATTTCAAAATGGCTTGGCTACAGAGCTTGTATTATACCAGAGTTTATTTTAAGTTTATTTTTATTTCTGTGATAATTCTTTAATTAGTTACAGTGACCATGTTGTTTTTGTGATATTACAATCATAAGAATTTAAAGTTATTATTAGAGTACTGGTTTTGTTATCAATAAATAATGGTAATGTTTAAATTGTTTTTGTGTCGGTGTTATTACCCAGTGTGATTGTTAACAGAGACCCCAAGTGATGCAATAAGATATTGTTGTGTGCTCAGCCAAATGTTATAATAGTGATAATAATGAATAATTTTATCTTTACAGGCAGTAAAAAAAAGCAGATTCAAGTCAAAACAGAGGACACAAGAAACATTCTCACGTGTCAACAAACTAAAAGCAGAGAACCAAATGTTAGAAGAAAAAGTGAAAACTCTAACAAAGGAACTACAATTTCTTAAAGAGTTGTTCTTAGCTCACGCTGCAAACAAATCAAATGCAAAATTCGAAGGGATAGACTTAGAAAAACTGTTAGAAGATATACCAGAGGATAAAAAATAGTTGTTTAGTTATAATTTCTATTGACTTGCCAGGAGTAGTGATGGAGATAGCAAAACATTGTTTAAGTACATCTAAAATCAGTGTTCTGTGGCTCAATTAGAAGAAATTAATAACTATTACGTGCTAGCGACTGTAAACATGATGACTCAACTTAACACTTCGATCCACAACTACCCAACTTGTTCATACAAAAGTAGACTCTAAACATCGGAATTAAGGCCTATAGTGGCGTGGATGTGAGAGGACACCGGTGTCCTCTGAGCTAGGACAGATTAAACAACAAATTAGTATCATGTCTGCGTATCTACCACATACATCATTTATTATTGGAATTGTAAAACAGTCAACAGTGATAAGGTCACAAGTACGTAGTGGTAATAAACCAGGATTATTGTATACTATGTATACTGACAGTTATTTTGTACATTGAGGTACACTAAATTAGACTTTCAAATTGTGGTCATTCTAATTTTTTTTGTATCATTTTATTGTTTGTTTTTCAGCCAAATGACCTATCAGTTACTAATTTGTTTAAACCGTGAAATGCTTTAAAAATAGAGAAATTAAATTATTTATAAATAATTTACATCAATATCAATTCATGAAGATTTACCTTTTTTATATTGGCATAATGACTTGTATATCTGTCATTTTTTGTGTCAAGAATCATGTGAATCATACAGCATTTAAGTTAAACACCTATTAGTTGATAACAAGAATTATACATTACATTGATTGTGTGTCACTGTTATAGGCACAGATATTTAAAGCAGCAAACAAAGCATTTTGTAACTAAGTCAAGAATAAATTTGTAATTTCTGTAAAAATCATTTTTTAGTTTCTAGTACAAATTCTTGTATGCTAAAAATATTGATTTTATTATCTGTTTGAACTGTTGTTTTCCTATAAATGCACCTTTAACAAAGCAAAATGCTGTATATTCTTATATAATTCTGTATTATAAAACAAAAGTCCCCACCATGTCTGTATGTTTGCAATAAACTCTAAAACTACTGAACATATCTTCATGCGGTTTTCACCATTAATTCATGAGCAAGATTTAAGTGTATAACATATATGTATATTATAATATAGAAAAACCGAAAATTTCAAAGATAAGGAAAGAAGTACACCCATCCCAAGCTGGGGCGGGTTGTTAGTTAAAATTAAAAAGCAAGTTCCTTAAACAAAGTAAAAATAATATTTAAAGAGGCAATATTTTAAACGATAGAAAAGTTTATTTGAAACTTTATTAAAAATGATATATGGGACTAGATTTATGCATTGTTAATAGTGATTTAATTATCTTAAAAATTTATTAAGAAAATGTGATTTTATAATTCTTTCTTAGTTTATGGAACAAAAATAAACATTAGAAATGATTTATCTATCTAAAAGTGCAATGTACTATTGATGACATACATTTGTACTCAAAAATATTTTAGAATAAATACTTCTTCAGTGAAATTAAATTTTATATGTTGTTATTTTTCTCTGAATTAGTTTCCAAACATATTTACGCTGTGAAAGCTAAAAAAGCACTATGTTGATAAAAAAAAAAAATATCACAGATTATGATTGTTAAAACCAAGCCATATTCTTATAAAGCATTTTATTGATTTTTTGAATAACAACAGTGATGACAATATAAATGAATGGATATAATTATGAAATTTTCTTCAAAGTTATTGCCCTTCGTTTACTCGCAGCTTTACAATATGTTATGAAATGTCAGATTAGTATGGTAAAAAAAAACAAATACTGAAATATAAAATCAATTTTTACAAAACGAATTCTTTTGTTTTATTAAATAAAACGTCGCGTGATTGCGCGTGTCGTGGGCGGCCCTAATAACCTGTATTACCGTAATACCCTCTGGTAGTCCAACGCAGTATCTTAGTTTGTGAATACACTGCAAAATAATTAAGAGGGGCCTTCCCCACTAGCCTATAGTCAACGTCGAGCATGGTTTAAAAGCTTGTTGCTTCATCTAATGCATCCCAACGCGATGTTTGATGAAAAGCAAAGCGAAAAAAGAGAAATAACGTCTAAAAACTCTGTTGACATATAGGAAATACGAATGAATGTTTTTTTCAAAACCTTTTAAGTTTTTTAAAAAAATTGTCGTCATTGGAATCTCGATTAAATGTGCAAGGCTTCTTTATTCTTTTTTTAATATACGAGTACGTTATGGAAAGCTAAAGTCCACGTAAAATAGCAGAGTTTCAGACTTTACTGGATTAGTTTAACACATTTTATTTTCTGTAGAAGCCTAGATTTTGGATACACAGAGATCTTGTAGACATCAGTCTACAAGATCTCTGTGTACCCAAAATATCGGGGGAAAGATGTGTAACATCATAATCACTAAGAGTGGTTGTATGAAAATGTACCATGGGTTGGCCGCTCTTAAATATCTAAACCTAAATAAAAGTTTGCTTGGGTTTGAAGTAAAAACTGAAAGACCTTATCTCTCAAATAGTACAGTTGCATTTAATCTGGAAGTTAATAGACCAGGCTCCAGAGCCAAGAAATTTTCCTAAAAAAATATTTGTTGCTGAATTTTGTCTAAGTTTAGGCTTACTTATCTATGGCTTTATAATTATATATTTATATAAATTCTGTTGAAAAGAGCAACGAGAACAAATAATATCATCAAAAATCGAGTCATAAATCACTTTTGATACATGTACAATCGATACCTTACTCGAATATTACGTCAGCATGCGGTTTCGACAACATCTATTGGATATCCCATCCCTAGCATTAATGACGTCATATCAATTTGGCAGTTCAAAGGCTGTCTTGCCAATAAGAGGAAGAGTTCCCTGTATTGGTGGGTACCAGAGGAAAAAGTATTTTCATAACCCAAGCGCTTGACTGAGTTTAAACTCCTTTCATTAAAGCTCAATCGCATTCAATCATAATGTTTTAGATATTTTAAGTCATTTTAGCAATTTTTTACGAGTTTCAGAAATAAAAGCACTCGAATTACTTATTTTGGGAGTCTGAAAACTTACAACTTGGGCAACATTATTGAGATTGAGACGTCTTTGATTGAATTATATTGAATACTTTTTTTTTTGGGGACTTTATTAGTGCTGCTAAGCTGCAACATTCGTTCATTCATTTACATTTCCTTACAACAAGTACACAATTACATATTGCATTGCTGTCTATTGCCAATTAAATGAACATTGTTTTATTTTTAAATCAAGACTTTCGTAAGCTAAAGCAGTGTCTAAATAAAGCATCAGCGCCTTTAATTTGGTACGTATATTAGAAAACAATTATGTCGAGTTTCAACAGCAATATTGCGTCATAATTTCAAGGAAACATTAAACTTTACGTGTGTTAAAACTGCATTGTTTTGTTACAGGAGTGTATTAAAAGTGATTTACAGTCAATTTTTGTAAAGAGTGCGGCTTTAGAGTCGTGAACTGTTTGATGACATTATACGATTTGGACGACTTACTAAACATGCCGCCTGTGAAGAGAGGTAGACGAGGGGCCAGCGACGTTGACGAGGCTGACGAAGAGTACAGGAAAAAGAGGGAGAGAAACAATGAGGTATGTCATGTAAAATCACACTAATATTTTCAAATGAGTTGATGAGTGTATGTTTATTACTTCTTCATGCTCGAACAGCTGAATGGATGTGGATGAAATTTGGCCTATGGGTAGACCGTGTTCTGGAACAGCGCGAAAGACTTGACCCCGAAAAGTATGTTTCCTGAGGATATTTTATTTTACTATTAAAAGCGCAAAGCCACTGGCAGAAGCAAAAGAATAAAAAAAAAATACATCAAGTAATGATAAACTATTTGATTACAGTAGGAATCAACATCCTATATATTTTTAAAATATTTAATTCAATAGGAGTATCTTCTTATAAGTGATTGGCAGCTAATCCTATCATAGTTGAGAAAGGCAAGAAATAAATCCTTCCTTCATCATCATTTCTGCCGAAAGATATCCATTGTTGGACATAAGCATCCCCCAAATGTTGCCATAACAACTGGTCCTGTGAATCTTGCATCCGTCTGATTTCTGCGATCCCTCACTAGGCCCATGATCCACCTCAGGAATCTTTCCTGACATTTATAAAAATCAAAATTCCCTACTGCATAATAAACTCAACAACTACCTACTACATGAATTTAAATGCAGCTTTCACCAATAGACAGTGATTCATGTGGAATCTTTAGGTATATAATTCATGCATGTTATAGTAGGAAAAACTGAGAATTTCAAAGATTTGGAAAATCTTCTCATAAAAGTTGAAAAATGTTGCTACTTTTCTTACTCACAAAAACTTCATTCATGATGCATTTAACATAATTTTCTAGTAATTTTATATGCCTCTTGCTAATAAGCAGTATTGTGTCATATGCTAGTCCCTTGAGTAAGTGTAATCTTGGCAGTTTTAAATGTAGTACTTCAACAGTAAAGTTGCATAAATATTGCGCAATTGTTTATATTGTGTAAAGATGATGTAATGATTACAATTTGTAAAAAGTTTGAAGTTTCATCATAATGTTTTAATCAATTATGACCTAAACTGGTCTTTTTGGGGAAAATTATTAAATGATAATGATTGTTAAATGCATTTTTGGTAGAATCTGTACTACTGGTTAAATCATTTGAATACCATAATTAACAATAGGTGTGTGTATGCCGGCGGTCGCTTGGGGCTTAAGTAAATATGTAGTATTGAAGAATCTTGTTTTTTAGCAATTTTTGTTTTGGGTGATGATGAAATTTTTGTGATTATGGTTTGCAACTAGATATTTCCAATACAAAAATAGTTACAGTACAGTCAAATTATGTCTTATTATAGTTTATATGATTGTATGATGCACAGTACATCCCCATTTTTATTGGAATGCATTAATTTTTAAACTCAATTAGGGTGTGTTTTATTAGAAACAAACCCTGATTTCTGATTTAAACATTTGAAATCAAGTATTTCTCAAACTCTATCCAGAAAACTTGTAAAAATTTGGTAATTAAGTAAATTTTGATTTGATACATGCTTAACTCAAAATACTCAATTCAGAAACTGGTCCTTAGTAACTAACAAAGCAAAATACAAACAAAAAGTACAAACATTAGCAAATAATCTTAATATCCTTAATTTTTTATTAACAGGCTGTCAAAAAGAGCAGAGTGAAATCTAAACAGCAGACACAAGAAACATTCACACGTGTCAAGAAGCTAAAAGAAGAGAATCAGGAACTCGAAGATACCACAAAAAGACTGACTAAAGAACTAGAGCTGCTAAAAGAGCTCTTCATCGCTACCGCGGCTAACAAGGCCAACCCTAAGTTTGACGGTCTGGATCTTGAGAAGCTACTAGCTGATACGCCTGATAAGAAGTAGATTTAAATTATCTGAGATTCTGTAAGTGTAACAAAATGTAGAAATTAAACTTAGGCCTACTTAACTGTCCACAGACGCATAGCTTCATAAACGCGTTATTGGTCATTATACGCCGTGCCAACGTCATGTCGTGTCAAGCGTATAATGACGAATACGTTTCTATGAAGCTATGCGTCCCTGGACAGCAGGCCTTAAGCGTCTATTAAGCCACTCGATATTCTGCACAAGTTACAGACTGTTTTAAAGTTTACTTCCGAGTAAGACAGTCTGACACTTATTACAATACCGACGTCGACAAAACCGGTCTGAATACCGAGTGCTGTAATAGACCCTTTAGAAGGAACTTAGATGAATCATCAGCCTGGTCAAAGATAAAGTGACATTCTACCATAGACCATAATTAACTGTCAAAAGTCCTAATTGAGTTTGATTATAGATCATGTTAATCATTGTACTTTTTGGTACCCTATTTAATTATAATCCCGTACATTTAGACTTGACAATGCTGATAAAATATTCGCTTTGTCAAAAGCCTCGTATCAACTTTCATTAACATTTCGTCAGTTCCAAATAAAGGTAACAGATAAGATTGCAGCTCTATACAATCTTTGTTATTACAATTACATGGCAATGGGAATCCCTGGCCGGGCGCGTCATCCATTATTATGGATGACGCGCCCGGCCAGGGATTCCCCTTGTCTATAAGTCGAGCAAAGATGACGCAATAATAAATTGCCATGTAATTTTTATACATTCTAGATTTATATCTCTTATGACAGTTGCTGTCAAAGGACACATTTTATTTTCAATATTTTTTTGCTGACGATTCGGAAACCACCAAAATTGAAATTGTTTAGTACAGTCTTATAAAAAGTTTTAAAATATAATATAAAGAAAGTACCCCAAGTTGCCGCCTAAAAGAAAAGCGCTATTAATATGGATTTACCTCCCTAAATTAGTATTAGTAGCACTTTTTTCCCCCTAAATATTATATTTTATAACTTTTCATCTGACTGTTCTAAACAGTGTGGGTCCGAATTGTCAGTGAAAAAAATACAGAAACAAAATTGCGCTAATTCGGACACTATGCCCGGATCGTCAGCAATTTTATAAATACTGATATGAATTTATCTATTTTTTTTTTTTATAGTAATGATGAAAGAAATGAATTGCATCACAAATAGATTTGCCATAAAGTACTTAGTTTGTATGAGAATGAGAAAGGGGTTAATTGAATAGTATGTTAGTTTATTTGTATTATTTGTTGAAAATGATTATAAATCTGTGATAATTTATCTAGTTCATATTGAACATTGTTCTATGACAGGAGAAATTATTAGCACAAAAGTTTTGATAAGTATTTTTGTATTGATCTAAATGTTATAGTATTAAGGTTAATATGACGTTGTTGTTATCTTAGGAAGTGTGAAGCTACCTATAAATGGGGTGTATAGGAATGCATGTTTTTACTGATTCTAGGAAACAAATTGTTGCGTAATATAAGAAATAGAATCGAATAAAATTGTACACTAGAATAGTAATAGAATTCTACAAAAATTTAACAGTGATCTACCAGACAACCTTAGGATGGACTATGAGAAATTAGAAACTAAGAAAAGGGGGGTAGTCTGCAGTCCACTATTAACAAACCCCAATAAGCTCCTGTTGTATTTTTTTATTTTTTACTTTGTTGTCGAACGTTGAAATTTAACAGGTCTATTCCTTAGTTAGGTATTCAGTTTTTTTTTTGTTTCCTAGAGTTGTAAAAAGAAGGGATATTTTATTTTGAGTTATTTTTAGAAAAAAAAAAACGTCAAAATAACTATCCCTACTTAAAAGCACGTATTTATGTAGTAGATATAATAAAAAATTTAAATTTTCGGTCTTAGCAGATTTTGTAAATAAAACAGAAATTCTGACAATATTTATTATTATTTAGAAAAATAGAATCTTATTATTAAGTTTTAATGATTTTGCACAATTTTATAACGTGCAAGTTTCAGTTAGGTGTCGATACATATCTGACGGAAAATGCGTTGAGCGTATCGAGTTCATACTATACTTTACGCTCGACGCATTAGCGCATCATCGGTAAAGTGTGAAAGGTCGGATTATTTATTATCACGTAGATCCACAACTACCAAACTTGTTCATACAAAAGTAGACTCTAAACATCGGAATTAAGGCCTATAGTGGCGTGGATGTGAGAGGACACCGGTGTCCTCTGAGCTAGGACAGATTATTATATATTTGTCTGTTCTGGAGTTACGCGACCGATAATTTGCGACGCATTTTCAGTCAGATATGTACCGACCCTGAGTCGCGACTAGTTTCGAGTTACGCATGTAACTAGAATCGAACAAAATCAGTCGCACAAAATGTTTTAATATGAACTACACTTTAATATTAATTAAAAATACATTTGATACAATTACATTCAGTCGTTGTCATTTATAATAATTATTTGACTGCAAGTGGAATTAATCACTTTGCATAAATACAGTACGGCCGACGTAACAACTTTAGCGCATGTAGCTACACTTGTAAAAAAATAAATGCCAATTATTCTGTTTATGTATCAGTATATCTCGGAATCCTGAGGTCCTGGATCTTTAGAAGGCGTACGAGGAGCCGAAACCAACTCGCAGAGGCCCTTCGACACTTTAAATTGAATGTGATGCCAACCGACTAATATCATCCAAGGACAACCCCCGGTTGGTGAAAAGCTATTGCGACATATGGAAAACAAAGACAAAGCTATGGTTGTGCCAGAAACCATAGATGATAGATAGAACTATGATAGATAGAACTATGATAAATCTACGGCCCCTGCCTGAACACTGTTATTAATATCCATCGATAAAAAGGCAAGGGGTGACTTGCACGCTCAATAAATGGGCCCCCAAAAACGGTCGCTAGCACGAAGTGACGTAGCAACAAGAGGGTAACATATCCTGAGGTGCTTGAGAACTGGAGAGATATACCACGGATATCAGGACAATCCCGGAAGTACGGTCAAGATCCCTGTCAGTACCTTATTGGATTATACATCCTTCTCCCGAGAACGTTGGCTCTTGCGAATCTCCACTCAAGCCAGCCAATAAAGGCAAGAGTGAGGTGGGAGTTCTGTTCCTCGTCTATTATTGTTTATTATTATTATGGTTATTGTTATTTATTTTTTTACGACTTCACATGCGCTAAAGTTCGCAGGGCCTAACTTCAGACGAACCAAGATCTGTCGGCCGTACTGTACTTGAGTAAATAATAAAGAATCACAGATAAACAAATCAACCTGCCAAAGAAGCGGTATTCGAAAACTTTACCGTGGCTCTGTAACGTAAAGAGCACCTGTAGGAACACAGGTGGATTTTAGTCACACACTCTTGCACCACCCAGGGCAGAGTTCATATATTTCACACCTAAAAGCAAATCAAAGGAACTAATACAATTCACTACCTAATCAGTTTAATTAAAAAAAAAAGTATTTGGAATATATATAAAAAAGTCAACTATCTTAAAATGTTTATAAGTCCATGTATAATTATAGCGTAGCACTATAACACAGCATTATTATAATTTTTAACTATCGCTCTTTGCTACCGTACAGAGATACTAGCATTTTCACACGAAATAATAGAAGTTGGGAGACAATTCAATTTCAAAATAGTGCAAGACCATATCACTTTCCCACATTCGTCCGTTATTTTGCTAGATATCAACGCAATTTACGTCATAATTATAGTGATTTCTAACTTCACATTAAGTGCTTTTTCACGGAGACGCGGCGCGTTGGGCGTTCGGCGTATTGCTGTAGCGGGCCGCGTCATCGCACGCGCGAACACAAACATATGGCAATTAACAAGCACTAAGAGCTTCTTAAGCATGGGCCAGACAGATGCAATGCAGCGTCCTAGTAGTGGGTCGTTGTCGAATTTTTGACCGACAGAACGTAAGTAGTTGCAGAAAATGTCATTAAACGTCGTCGCTGTTCGTTATCGCAACTAGTTTGAGGACGTTTCAAGCAAAATTTGTGTCCTATTTCATAGCCATAAAGTTCATTTTTCATTGCAATAACTTGTTTTGAAACGACGACGCAACCAGTGTGATAGTTGAATTAATGCATTCTCAACCTTATTTCCTTAGAAGTAAGATAACAATTCGCATAAAGTAATTCGGAGACTGTTTTTGCAACGAAGACTGTTTGGTCGCAGGTTAGAAAACGGTTGTTCCGTTGCAGAACATAAAACGGTCTTTGAAAGCTGTTCGGTATTGAAACACCCACCGCTACAACCTAACAGAGGTCACCTTGGTTAGTCTTGTGCCTGCTCGGTCATATCAAAGATCGCTCTGTACTAGTTCAGTTCAGTCAGTGAACTAGTTCGTACTATTAGTTCTATTAACTCTATTCGGGTTGACTCGTTAAGTTTAGACCGATAAACTTAACGAGTCAAACGAAATTATGCTATTCATGTGTGTCAGTTGCTCTTTTGGCAAACCTATCGACGTCTAACATAATCACAGTCGTTTCAAGTCGTTTAACTTTCGCGTGCTCCTCCTGTTTATTATAAAAACACTCCACAATAGTATTATGATTTACCGAACTAATAGACCGACTGACTGACTGTGACTGATAGCAATCTATGTTCGAAAACATTTCTTTTTGGTCAAAACATTTGGTTTGATACCAAACAGTTGTAAGTTGCGACATAGCTATAATCCACGCGCCAACAACACGTTCGCAAATCAGTCAGTGCAGTCGAAACTGCTGTTGGGAGAACGCGCCCACCATCCAAGGACGTTGAAGGTCATGGATAACAACTGCTGTTTACACGGATTGAAACAAGCAAGGTCACCTCTGTTGGAACGCTGGATTGCATCCGTGTAGTCCATGCTAGTTTGTGTGATCTAACAGACGGGAAAAGAGCAATAACTAAAACGGGGGACAGCTAGTAATAAAAAAAAAAAATATATAATTAATTTTAGCGGGTATTTTGTCCGCTACTTCCACACATTAATGACTCCGTCAGCCGAGGCGCTGACGAGGTACGGTTTGGTGCCCTCCACCATGGTGAGGTCGGTGATGGGCGCGGTGTGGTAGAACGAGCGTGATTCCACGCTGCGGTATATATTGTCTTCAACTAACGACGCCGGCGCAGAAGGGTTCAGCTTGCAGCATTCTTGGATTACTGTAGTCCCGTCTATTATACGGCTCCTATGGAATAAAAGAGGTACTTAATTTGAGGATAAGAACTTAATGCCTAAATTAACGCAAGGGACCACTAAAAGAACACCGCTACAAAATAAGGAAGAAGATTAATTCTGTGTCAGACTTGATCTATGAGAAAATTTTGTTGAAACTTCTATGGTCCAGACTAAGCGTTTCGTCTCCGTCGTTAATACCAAGTACATTGAAGGACTGGAGCAATTTGCCTGCTGTGGTTATCCCGTCCTATTATAATTTAAGTGTCTCCAAGGCTAGAGTGAATAGGCTCATAATAAACTAGCACGCCTCACCGTCAACGGTTGCATCACTGCTTACCACCAGGTGGAATCGCAGTGAAGCACTAGTTTATATCATTGAAATAAACACCCTGTCGCTGCACCAAGAGTAGGAAAATTTATTGAATAACTTCCCAGCGGAAAAAACGTAGATGATGATGAGTCTCCAGACTTGGAAAATGTCATGCGTGCACACACCTGTACTTGACCGCGTTGGGCGCGTGGCGGAGCGCGTCGTTGTGCGCGTGCAGCAGCACGTACGAGTCCTCGGGCTGCTCCAGGCTCCAGTAGCGCAGGCGCTGGTCCGAGCCGCCCGTCACCACGAACCGGCTGCCCTCGCGCAAGCCGCAGTAGATCGAGCTGATGTAGTGGGACGCCTGGAGGAACAACATTATTTTATTCTAAGTGGCTGTTGTTATTTATTATAATATTCGTTGGGTGACATTTTAAATAAGGTAACTACTTCACACTTCATCACCCCATCAGAACATCTTCACCCTGGACGCGAATTACAGTGGCCTAACTAGAAATCTCTTAACCGACCGCGGACCCCAGTTGGCCGCTGTAGAAACAATCTGGTCAAATGGGACTTTTTCCCTTATCTCTAACACAGTAAACTTTCGTATTGTTAAAATGTCGATCAGTCAAAAAAAAGTGAAGCTAAATCGCACATTCCAAAGCGTAATCTTTACGGAGAAATACGTGCTAGATATTCTATGGACTTTCTTTTAACTCTATATTATTTGAATTTTTACATTATACAATGCCATTGTTTCCAAATACAAAAAGTAACAAATTGAACATATCATCAGCAATCAATACTGTGTGTAGTTGCTTTTTTAATAAATGCGGTAGATCCTTAATATAAACTACATAAAAGAAGAAAGGACCCAGTATTGAACCTTGTAGTACACCCATTTTGACTTTTAAACACTGAGAATTGACACCGTTTATTTCAGCTAGCTGTTGTCTGTCATTTAAATAAGATTTCACCAAGCTGAATGCATGTCTACCCAGCACATGGCAATGTTGCTTTAAAAAGCAAGATTTCGTGATTAACGTAATTAAAATCTTTTCACACAGTACAATTCTATCGCAAATATGTGTTTTTATAAGGTGACACCAACGTCAGTCGTACAACATCCTTCGGTGAAATCATACTGCTAATTGTGTAAGATTTTATTGGTGTTAAAATGGTAAAGCATTTGATAAGCATAAGTTTGAAACACCTTGCTGAGAAAGCTGATGAACAGTAGTAGCGAGTTTGCGTGGAAGATATCGCGGCCATGGAAGGCTAGGTTTATAATAAGATAAAGGTCCTTACAGCGGGTGTATACTGCAGGGGCTGCACGCAGTTGGTGCTGGGCCACAGCGCGTGCGTGCGCTGCGTGGACTCCAGGCTCCAGGCGGCGGCGTCGCGGCCGCCGGCCACCCAGATGCTGCCGCTGCTGCCGCCGCCCACGATGCGACGCACGCGCTCCGCTAGGAAATACATAAATAACATTACCTTTTGACTGCCACGTCACAAAAGCAAAAGCGCGCTCTCAGCGCCAAGCTACGATTTCATGGTGGTCGTTTTTGTGATCTTATGTTAATATAGATGAAACATATGATACAAATAATAAAATTTTTCCTAAAATTTTGCTACCGTTTAAAACGCGAAGCGTTTACATGTAATCTTACGTAACGTACGTTAACGTAGGCGTACTAGAAACGTTTTGCTTTGTCATGTATATGTCGTAGCTGGCTACGATCTGTATCTTAAAATTGATCACTTCATGACATGAAATAGTTCAATTTTAGCTAAACGCATGTCAATGATTTCATGATATGGTCAAACACGGCTGATCATATCATAAAATAGTTACTTTGTCCACCGGTAGAGTCCACTGTTTCTCAAAATTCTAAAGTAAATCAAATCTAAGAAGTACCGTTTGACAGTTCTAGCAAATTGTAGAAGAAAAGGGACGGGGTCAAAGAAATCGATTACTATAATTTACAAGATTTATTATATTTCTTTGTATTGACTAATCGATTACAGTTTTTATGTTACTGTAAAAGCCCGTTATTGGTATATCTTGGATTTTCTTATGAATCATAAGTCATATTTTTTTCGAATTTTTCAGTTCCTTCCTAAGCTAACCGACATTATAAATGATTGATTTTGAGTTTCGTAGTTTAAACAGAGGTGACACATGAACGACTTTACCTCTATAGATTTATTTTAAATAACAGTAACTTAAATATATCCGATTTTTTAATCTGATACAAGAACAATTTTTTTTACATGTAACAAAACTTATCAAATCAAATCAAATCACGTTTATTTGTTAACACAGGTACAAAATACAGATCTTATATTTGAGTAACAGAGCGCCATGTTATGCCAAGAGGCGTACAAATATGGTGTGCATTATAGCTCACAATTACAATTTTTTTCTATAAAAATTTCATGCTTATTTATGATATACAAATAGCAGAAAAAAAAAATACATTGGAAAATTACATCATATTATCTTACATTTGACTTGCAACAGATCTAAATGATGAATTTTTATTTTTTTTAATTATTAGTTGTATATGTCAAAAAAAAATGTCTCTATGTCAAAATAATTAAAATGTCAAAAAAAAATATGTCAATATAAATTTATATTCCAAATTAATTTATCATTATTAAATTTCAAAAATAAATTATCAAATGTCAATATAAATTTCAATTCCAAATTCATTTATCTTAATTAAATGTCAAAATAAAATTAAATGTCAAATTATCTCAATTTGGAGTTTTTTAACGATATTGTTTGCCTTACTGTTGAAATAAGGCAGCATATGTTTAATTTTAATTATGTGTTTTCGTCGACATCAGAATGTCAGCTGAAAGTTATTAAGTAATATTAAATACTAAAAGACGGTTCGTTATTAGTAGGTTTTTAAAAAAAAAAAACATTAAATGACAAATCGCGCCCTTGGGCGGAGCGGGAAATAGTGTCAGACTCTTACTGACTAAAAACCTACCCCGTCCCTTTGTTGCCTATCGTGCCGGGGCCAGGCCTTCCTTTCAGAAGCTGACCCATGACCCAAGCAGGCTTCGACCCTGCCTGCCTGCAGCTAGCAGGCTGAGCCTCTACGGTTAGGTTTTTTTTTTTTTTTATGGTATGTAAAATCATCCAATGACAAATCCCGCCCTTGGGCGGAGCGGGAAGTAGTGTCAGACTCTTACTGACTAAAAACCTACCCCGTTCCTTCGTTGCCTATAGTGCCGGGGCTGAGCCTTCCTCTCACAAAACGGCCCTTGATCCCAGCAGGCTTCGACCCTGCCTGCCTGCACGGTTAGGTTCGATTATTCGGACATTGTTAACGGTTATTCGTATATAAGTGAATTTGAAGACTCGCAGTCTAGGAAAAAAGCTGTGTTGTATATATCGGTTATTTTGCTTTGTTTAAGAGATTTTAACTTAAAGTTGATTAAAATGTATTAATATTGTGATGAAAAATATTATGTTCCATCAAAAATATTAATTATGCACTAAAATATGCTTTTAAAAATAAATAACCACGAAGTAGATAGTGGGATCTGTGTTTGCTCGCTTCGCTTGTTCACTAGATCCCGCCATCCCTTTCTAATCTAGCCTGTCCGATTCGGTGCGCCCGAGTCCTTTGAGTCAAATTTGAGTCATTAATTCTCATTATTTGGATAACGGTTTTACGTCAAGTAGCTAAATATAAAGATCATTAACTCTAAATAGCTTATTTATTAATAAAATTAGGTTCTTTTGAAAAGTAATTTTCATTAGTTAATCAGATTTTGAGAGAGATTTAGTAATGAAAATTACTAGCAACAACTATATCGCCACATAGGAACTATCCTGCATCGCGGTATTAGAGTTCTCTGCGTGATTATAATATATACAAAAATCCGAAATCAACAATCGGGCAGTTGCCTGGACCAGACATATTACCCGTCTAAATCTGTAGGCCGTACAAATATTTGTTCTGTGCGGGAATCAAATCGGCAACACGCAGTGAACCGTACGTGCCGTCAACCCGTCACCCTGTTACACATAGGTTGTACTCTCGCATGTGAGTACAACTGATCCCACCCCTAAATATTTTATAGTACAGCTATTCAATACGACGCACAAGATCGTTCTTTGTGGCGACACTTGGGGGAGGCCTATGTCCAACAGTGGACGTCCTTCGGCTGAAAAGATTTCCTAACCCAGGCCGCCAGGGGTTATTATTAATACGTAATAGCGCGCTTTTTAGAGCTTTTTAGAATCACATAAACAAAAAATAAAAAAACTTTTCCAGGTTTTTCCAGGAAAAACGAAGATATAGAAACCAAAATTTCGACCGAATGGATTTCGTACACCCGTGTGTACAGTACGACAATTAACGTTCTTCAGGGTTGTTCAAGTTAAACAAACCTATGTACAATCAGCGTTCGAGGAATACTTACAGTTGGGATGCCTCACAGACGTGATAGGTAGCTGGAACCTCAGGTCCCACACGCTGATGGTGCCACTAGACGTGCCGACTGCGAGGTAGCCGCACGGGTCCGCGTACAGGCACGTACAGACTCCTTGCTTTATGTCGCCTTGGAGCTTCCATGCGTTGCCTATATAACAAAAAGTTGTAATGATCCACTGTTCTGAATATGATTCAGGGAAATGCGGGATTACTTGTAAAGAAACCAAGAAACTATTAGAAAATGTAATATAGGTAATACGCAGATGGAATACTTCGTATTTTTTTTTTTACATCTGTCGCACAACGCTGTCTAGTCCCAAGCTAAGCAGAGCTTGTGTTATGAGTACTAGACAACTGATAAACATACTTATATATTTCTAAATACATACATATTATAGATAAATTACACCCAGACACAGAACAAATGATCGTGCTCATCACACAAACATTTGTCCTGGGTGAGAATCGAACCCACGACCACCGGCATAGCAGTCAGGGCCACTAACCACTAGACCAACAGGCCTCCATCTAGACGAGCAGTATTATGTTCAGTCTTCGCTTTAAGTTTGAATAAATATAAAATAAATCTTTTTTTGAAAACAGAATCAACATTGGTTACTAAATGAAGTAGCAATTAGTATTGCAAATATTGGCAGGAGAAAAATTGGGGCGTGGTGGGATGACTTACATTATCTCTTTTGTACGCACGTAACGTAATTTAATAAATAAAAACCGGTCAAGTGCGATTCAGAATCACTGAAGATTCCGTACAAAATTACCTATGAAACATTTCAATTCACTATTCGAGTCTCGAAGATTTTTCAAATCGCAAAGTTTTTTTATAACTACTTTACTGTTTTCAGATTTTTCCTTATACTGGTGCAGAGACCTTGTTTCTTGCCAACTTCCAGAATTCTAGGTCAACGGGAGGGTATATATCGAAATGTACGTTTTTTGCGATCATATCTTTTTTTCTCGTTAACTTAGAAGTTTGATTTTTTCACAGCTTCAAAGGACCCCAGACCCAGTGGCGTGCTCAGAGTTTTTAGCCAGGGTAGGCAGAAAACTTTAAAAATCTTATCTTACCAAAAATACTTACTGAACGTTGGTTTTGGTTCATCTTCTTGGCGATTAAATAATGATGTAGGTAATTAAAATTTCATAAAACGATCAAACACTTCAGACTCATGAAAATATCATAAAACCAGTACCAGTTGCTCTTTTCCACTCACGTCTGGTGTTTCATCGACCATCACAGCAACAAGATCAGTGGAAGCAATTCGTTTTTTTAGTATTTCTATCATTACAGACGCTACACTGGAGATTAAATGATTTTGAATCCTATTTTATAAACCCGTAAATGAGCTAGAGGAATTTTGTAAATGGTTTTCCAAAACCGTCGTATTTCGAAATCAAGTCAACCATCTCTAAATAATTTCCCTTATTCACTGACAACACTGATTCGTCATGCCCACGAAAAGCGAGCTCTAAAGCAAACAATGTCAGTTAGTCGCTGAAAAATATTTCGATTCTGATCGACTTTTGTGTTATGCCTATCAATGTCGATTTGTATTTGGGAATTTAAACGAGTCTCAATACGATTTTTTCCAAAAGTGTGATATTTTAGGGATGCTTTTAAGGGTTTTTCAGATTGACCGTGTTTTTTGCTGCCGTAGGAAAATTATGAATATCGGCGTAACCGGTATCGTTCTAAACGGTTTTATAGTTCGAAAATAATAAACATGGAAAACAAAACAACCGATTGCTGTGAATGCAACCTGTGAGCCAATTATATGCATCATACTGTTTTATATTGAATCTACGATGTACTTTACCTTTGGATGTATTAATTGCAAATCCGGTGTACAACGACCTTTCACTATCACTTGTTTTTGTTACAGAAAGATAGTTTAGTAAACGCATCATTTTTTAATTTCTCTACACACACACCACCTTAACATTCTTCACATTGAATACTATTCATTCTTCAAACTATTATCAATGTTAAAATCTTAAACATCTGATAACAGCTCACAACCAAAACGAAAACAATAATAATGGCGCTCGATTCAGTATAAAATAATACGTCAAAATAGAAATGGTGCATAATTTAGAGAAAGTTAAACAAATCAATTCTACTTTTTAAAATAGTTGCATAGCGAACTTCGGTTCGGTAAACTTCGGCAAGTGTCGGAAATCGCCGTGTTAGCCAGTGTCTACTCTGTGTGATTGTGTGCGTTATTTATGATATTGTGTGCCACATGTTTACACGAACGCACACGCATGAAATCCGCATGATCACGAGAGCACACAAATAAATACTAAGTCGCGATTAGTTTAACGGAACACGGAAAGTTTGCCAAGTTCCTGTTCCGGATTCGTGCGGAGGATTCGCCCGGGTGTCGCCACTGTGCGGAACACCCGGAGGACACGGTGGAGCATACTGTAGAGGTGTGCCCCGCCTGGGCGGAGCATCGCCGTGTCCTCGTGGGGGCAATCGGCGGCAGCGATCTCTCTCGCCGGGCCTTGGTTCAGGCCATGGTCCGTAGTGAGGAGGGATGGCAGGCGGTCGCCTCCTTCTGCGAAGCAGTAATGCTAGCAAAGGAGGAGGCCGACCGCATCAGGCAGAGGCAACGGGGCGCTCGCCCCAGCCGCCGCCGGGATTCCGATCCCGATTTCCGGTCACCGTAGGCGCGGGCTTGCGGACGGCGTGCAATGGGTAGCACGCTGTCCGATCGTCCGGTAACCGGCCGGACCGAGCCCAAGTCGTCGACGGCGCGTTCTGTTCCCGCGCGCCTCAAGGAGCTGTCAGCAAACCGAAGAGGCCCAGCCTGCTAACTGCAGGCAGGCAGGGTTGAAGCCTGCTGGGGTCAAGGGCCGTTTTCTGAGAGGAAGGCTCAGCCCCGGCACTATAGGCAACGAAGGAACGGGGTAGGTTTTTAGTCAGTAAAAGTCTGACACTACTTCCCGCTCCGCCCAAGGGCGGGATTTGTCATTGGATGATTTTACCTACCATAAAAAAAAAAAAAAAAAAAAGTCGCGATTAGTTTGTGTCTTTCCCGATGCACGGCGGCGGCGCGACGGCGGCGTCGGCGGCTATAGCGGCGCAATGCGAAGTTACGAGTCGACAAATTGTACCCACGAACAACAGCTGGTAGAATGTAGGTATCGATGTTGCTCGAATCTCGAAAAGTGGAACTGAATTATGATTTACGTTTATTGTTAGTAATAGTAGGTACCTACTCGTAGTTAAAATAATATTAGTTATTTGATGAGTTAGGTACCTACCTATTTATCTGAGTTAAGTAGGGTAGGCAGTGTCTTTCTGTCTCTATGAAGCGAACGCCACTGCCCAGACCTGAGTATATAGTTTAAATTTCAACTTAATACCTCCACGCATTCATAGGTCTTGACAGACATACAGACAGACAGACAAAAAAGTGATTCTATATGGGTACCATTTGTTCCTTTTGATGTACGAAACCCTAAAAATATCGGATGAATTGTCAGCTTCAACATTACCTGGAGCCCTCAAGTCCCAGCCCACGATGCTAGCGAACAGCGTGGCGTACGAGATGACGGCGCCATGAGAGGGCGCCGCGACGCACAGCGCGTCGTCTCCGTCGCCCTCGAGTTGCCGTCCTTGCGAGAGGTTCATACGAGACGACGTGCCATCCACCCTGTCAAGTTAGTTTTATTATAATAGATTATACACTCAAGGGAAAACATTGTCTCATGTGGCGGGTACCATATTGAATCCCGAGGGTAATGACAGAACCCCGAGTGTTGTGAAGGAGCCTCGCGTGTAATAAAGAACCACCAAGATTAATGAAGGACCCCTCGAGTTTAGTAAAGGGTCCCAAGTGTAATTGAAGACCCCCACGCGTAACCAAGAACCCCCAAGTTTAAAGAAGAACTTCCACGTGGAATTTAAGAACCCAAGTGTAATTCTTACGACTTACGAGCCGCGCCACACAAGTTAAACAAAATTTTAGGATCTTGAATGCAATGAGAAAAAGCTAGACCAAGGCTATGACACCTTTATCCGAGAGAAGTATACCATACTTTTTAAAGTAATTACGTGATAATAATTGAAGTAGTAAGAAATTTTGTCGTTAAATTATTTAATGAATTAGATAACATAGCAGAGGATATCACCCTCTGCTATATATGTATTTGTTATTAAATCTTCAGTCAAGATTAATAAAAATAATTTCACAATTTATGTTAGTGTATATTGTGTAAGATGAAAACACATTACTACTTAGGACATACGTACCTCAACACAAACACGGATTCTTGCGTGGCAGCCACTAGAGATTGACCACCTTCACAAGCGGCAATCGATACAACAGGGCCCGCGTTTCTGTTATACATTGATTTTGATCTGAAAGAAATCAAAGTGGATAGGTATATAGGATCATAAACAGAGATCGGAATAGGTGGAGTACAGTACGGCCGACGGATCTTGGCGCGCCCGAATTTTGCGCAAAAGGCTGCGCATAAACGTTTTTTAGGAACAAAATGGTGGCATGAGGCGACGTGCGCGGGGCGGAGTTGTTGGCTAGAGATTGACACTATGAAAATACAATCGACCGTTTATCGAATCAAATATCATAATCAACTTGGAATTTATTATTTTTTGTTTTAGGAGATATTTAACGAAATAGATATATAAACATAATGAAAAGAAAGCTTAAAAGAAAAAAAAAAAGAAAGAAAAAGAAACGAAGAAAGAACGAAAGAAAAAAGAAGAAGAAAGTTTATTCTATTCTATAATGAATTCTCTTGTTAGTAAACAAAATTGTAACTTTAATAATAAAAAAAAAACTAATAAAAATTTGTTTTCCCAGCTAAAATGCATGATTTAGTTAAATATCAGTTACCTGTAGGCAACTACTAGAATAACGACTGTTGGGGAATATTTTAAACCTCCATAAAATATTGAATATAAATATATTATTATAATTTCAATCGATTTGAACAAAAATCGATTAAACAACACCCTCAGACACGCGTATTGGACATCCCTTTTTGGTTATTTCGCAAAGCTTCGTGAATATTCGGCAATGCTCGGTACAATAATGTGTTCTCTGTCACATTTCAGCATTCCTGTCGGCTATCTCTGTCTTGAGTACACGTGGTTAAAAAAGTTTTATTTGATTGTTCATGTTGATAATTGTTTGGTTGATTGTTGTTTTTATTATTAAAATTTTTCTATTGCCTTATTATTAAAGATTTCTGTGGGTCCAATGGACCCACGGCTATAGTTAAGGGTTAAATAATAGGAGTAAACATGTACAAGCATATAAAAAGTTACTAAAAGTATTAGGAAACTTATTCGTATCGCGGTAAAAAATATATGCCACTAAACATTTTTTTTACGAGTGTACATGCGCAAAAGTTCGCAGAGCCTAACTTCAGGCGCGCCAAGACCCGTCGGTCGTACTATTTACGTAAAGTTCTTAGAAGTAACATAGAGTTGATAATACCTCCTCTAAAATTCCGAAATCAAAAACAAGATGATTAAATTTAAAGAATTTAATGTTAAGAGTTCCGTACTAAAACTATTCAGTAGGTACGTAATTTTAAAACATAATAAGATTCAAGATAATTCAGTTAAGAGTATTCAAACCGAAATACGTAATTTGCATATTAATGGTTGATTTTGCGTGTCTGACTTATGACTCTCCACGCGTTGACTTTTTGCGACAACTTTTAAGATGGGGCTTCACCATTACATGACGTGTTATATACAACCTCATTTTTATTTAAATAATCTGTGTACAAAATTTCAAAACTGTATTGTGAAAAATCACAAAGTTATAAGCCAGTTATAGTGCCTGGTTGACGACATAAATACATGGTCACCGGGCCACCCGGGCGACTGAGGGGTTGTTTTGCTCCCGCATTCAGCTGTGCGCTAGCGCGCTATGACTTGCCGTGCGTACATGTTTTGTACTTAGTGTCGGTGGTGTCCAACTTGTGACCATTTATATATATTATATATATATATATATATATTTTTTTTTGAAAAAGTATAGTATGTAAAAATGTTTGGAATCGATTCAGTTATTGATTCTGAACAAACTGTATTCAGGTTTCACATAATAATAAAAATAATGTTGTATACATATCAGTCGTGCGAGCGAGAAAGAGGGGTGGAACTCACCCCTACACCCTATATAACACCATCACTTTAACAATTCAGTTTAAGTCGTAAAATGGATCGCGTTAAGAGCTCGTAGTAGGGCCTCTAGCATTCAGTAAATCTGTAAATTTTCACCCTTAATTTTAAGTAAAATTTAAACTTAACGGTGTCTGTAAGGTACATTTTTCTGGAACAAGTTCCCCCCACCAACGTTGCCCCAAGAACTTCTTAATATCGACTCGCCTTGACTCCAAATCTGCCATTAAGTTGAAACCGTACTATTTTCAGAATTATGTGAACAAAACAAATCCTTTTTACCTGTTAATATGTGCCTGTGTATGTAGCCGCGCTGCGTCCCACAACCGTACTGTGCCGTCATCTGAACACGATCCGAATAGAGAGCGTTGCGCGGGGAGAGATACCAGCTGATTGACGCGGGCCCTGGAACATACAAACTCGGTAAGAATTTCATAAATATCATACACCTCACTCATCATTTGCCATAAGGCGAGGTAGAAGCCAACTTCTTTCTCGCCTTATGGAAAATGATCAGCCATGAAATAGGTACAGATACAAAAGGATATTTTTAACTACATCAAAAATCTTATTCTTCACTAAAAATACTAATTGTACACCAAATATAAATGGACTGTGCTACAATGATTAAGGTACTCGGAACACTCTGACAACTTAGATTAAAAGTGGATGTCAGGGTCTAGCGAGAGAGCGAAGCAAGCAAACGCAAACCCCGCCATCCCCTTCGTGGTTATTTTTTTTAAACCACCCAGAAGAGCGTATTTTTGTGCACACTTTGTATTTTTTTGGTGGAACAAAGGCATTATGTTGTAGTAGAAAATCCCATACATTCAAGTTCATTTAAGTTTCTGTGAATTGTTACTATTTTGGTGTACAATAAAGTTTATTCTATTCTATACTGCCCATAAAAAAAAAATAGTATTTGAAAATGTTATTGCGGCCCTAGACCGCAAAGGGCAACTCCTCCTCCGCAATAGGGCCGAATGGGTTTTAGCCAGAAAATTCTGTCACTCCCTCTCACTCCACTCACAGCGGAAGAAGATTTTTTGATGATTTCCCACATCGTCATCTTCATCATCATCGTCGTCGTCATCGTTTTAATTCCGTGGAGTGTCGAGGTAGTTGTCGCTCGTTGCATGCTAACTACATACAGGTCATTGCACTCGGTCAGCTGTTGTTTACTTAAATAAATTAATTTCGTACATGCGTAAATCCATTCGAGGTTAAAAAAAGTACTTTAATTTTTTAATTTTATCTTTACAAATCGATAGTGTTTCATGGACCAGATCGACCCTCCACGGGTTTAAAACGATCAAAATTTTGCAGTGTATATAAAGAAATTGATAGGTAGATAATACTCACTTGTGTTCGTGTAAATACGCAAGCAGTTGGTTCCCAGGCCTCCAGCCGGGGGGAGGGAGTACGTCTTCATTGTTCTCTAGCGGATCGTCATGATTCCTAAAAAAAAAAACAAATTTTTAAAAAGGCATTCAAATTGGCTATGAAATGAAACAGCAATTAGCATTTTTAACCAACTTCGAAATGGTGGAGGTTCTATGTTCCGCTTTATGTATTTATTTTTATGTATGTTCACCGATATCTCGGTTAATTGTGGACCAATTTTGAAAATTTTTGTTTTAATGGAAACATTATATTCCCGAATTGGTCCCATAGA
This sequence comes from Leucania comma, assembly GCA_958295575.1. Lineage (NCBI taxonomy): Eukaryota > Metazoa > Arthropoda > Insecta > Lepidoptera > Noctuidae > Leucania > Leucania comma. The sequence continues at coordinate 11,585,508 of OY282485.1, forward strand.
AGTATAGTTTTGATGTGATGATGAACTTCGAAGATATAGAACGGAACTCTTCAGAAAATCATAGCAGAACTATCGTAACAATTAAAATTGCTTTGTTTATCCATGTATAGTCGGTGACTGATCGAAGGAAGAAGGGGAGGATATAGAAATGATCTAGATACAGACAGAAAAAAGTTACTTCCACATTTATAATATTAACATGTATTAGAATGTCACAAGAATAAGTCAGTACCTCAATGACTTCTGGTATTTCTGCTGCATCCTCGCTGTCAGGTCTCTCAGTTCAATGCGACACGGCGCCATGCTGTCTGCAAATATACAACAGTATTACAATAACAGTTAGAGACCGACCGAAGATTCGGTTTCGTTAAAAAAAACTGGTTTCGGCTAGAGTTACGGTTTCGACCAAGAGGGGCCGAATATTCGGCTCGACCGAAACTAGCGTCTTTGAGCTGACGGTTGTCATAGATACCTAACCATTGACGCCCTAGTGTTTTCGCGGCGTCCGCTTTCTCACAATACATTGTAGACCTTATTTTCGATATTTACAGACTACTTTGTGAAGAACTTCTCATTTAAGTTCGTATATAAATACCCTACAAATAAAACGCTCAATATTTTATACTATGCGTCCGCTTGGTGTTTGACAGAATAGCACGAAATACACGCGCGAACGTACGCGTTCGCTTGTTGTTTAACTAACAATTTCATTAATTAATATTTTCTATTATACCATTTTTATCCAAGTGGCATCGATGACGTCACTATTTTCTTAACGTGACTGCTATAGTTCTCTAAAAACTGAAACAAAATATTTCTTGTAATATTATGATACATACATTGCACATAGCTGGCGCTGTGCCCCAGCTGCGAGTGGTGCGGCGGTACCGACATGGCCTGGGATGCTACTCCACTGCCCGACGCTGCTTGTGATTGTGATACACCCTCTGAAAGAAAACATGGTTATCTTACACTTGAACCCTTATTTCTTCTTGCTCTGGGCGGTGCGAGGGCTTGTTTACGGAGACGCGGCGCGTTGGGCGGTCGTCGTACATTGCCATACGTTTGTGTTCGCGCGTGCGATGACAAGGCCCGCTGCTGCAATGTACGACAAACGCCCAACGCGCCACGTCTCCGTAAACACGGCCTGAGAGCCCAATGCGTCTCAATGTCACGGTAACTCTTTCTTGACGTCTGAATCATAGATCATTATTACCACTAACTTTTGCCCATGGTATCGCTTGCAGGTTAATTTAGACTTTGAAATACGATTCGAAATTGTGGCCATCGAAAGATTCTTTCCCTATTGAACAGTACTGTTTTTTTCTGGACAAAGGCACCATGTCCTTTTCTTTACCTCAAAATTCCGCTGAAAAGGCAGGATTCTCCGACAAGTGTCCAACTAGTGTGTTGTGTCTGGTAACTTTATCTCATAATGTCATGTATGACATTGAGATTGTGGTTCCAAAACATGAATGAATTATTATTCTGAATTAAGAGCAGTGGTGGCCGAGTGATAACGCCCCCGGCTTACGAGTTGTAGGTTGCAGTCAAACCCAGTCAGGCGCATTACTTTGTGTAGTTTATTTCATCACCACTGCTCTCAAAACGGTGAAGGAAAACAACGTAAAGAAACCAACCAAAAATTCGAAAACATGTGACATCCACCAACCCGCACTGGGCCCGCGTGGTGGATTACGGCCCATTCCCTCTCGTAGAGAGGGGGCCCGAGTCCCAGCAGTGGGAACATTACAAGGCTGATGCTATGCTAAGTTTTGGTTAGAGGTAAAATTTTAACTTTTCTAAATGATTTACCTCTTGAATGTTGTTCGTGTGACTGTCCAAACATATGTTGCCATTCCGTGTTCATGTGCGTTTCGTGTGACACTGACGTTTTATGGGTTCGTCTGTAAATAGAATAACATTATTTTATGAAATTATAAATATCGCGGATCGATAGCAAGAGGCTACCGTTTTTAAAGTTTGGGTACGGAATCCTAAAAAGGAAATCAGTGATAGCGTGACGGTTGGCAGGAGATGGAGATAGTAAGCTAGAAAAGATGGAAGCGTTCTATGAGATATAAAATAGAATAAAAGGATGGTCGGCATGAAGAAGAAAACTTGTCGCACCGACCACAAGTAAAATGAACATGAAGACAATAGAATAGAATAAAACTGTATTGTACACCAAGTAAGTTACACAACCAATACTTAAACTTAAATCTATGGGTACAATGGCAGTCTTATCGCTGATAGCGATATCTACTAGACAACCTTAGGGTCCGTACGAACCCTCAGTGCACGAGGCAGACTCGCACTTGACCGGTATTTAATCTGAGTTTTTATTTAACTGCTAGCAGAACTGTACGCATTCCATCAAGTAGATAATGATTGTTATATTAACTCACCTGTTTTGTGTAGAAGTATACAGTTTGTCGACGTGCGGCATCGCGTCCGCAGCGCCCGTGTCCAGCTGTACCGCGCGCGATATACTTGTGGCTTGTAGGTTTAGACGACCCGGTGCTTCAGTGATGTGCTGGAAATATCACGAATACTTAAAGCAAACTTGAATACGTATTCAAAGACGTTTCATAACGGTCCATTTCTAAAAACTTTCAACAAACGTCTGGCTTAGAGCTAAATGTACAACACTGTTAATCTATGAAGTCGGTACGGTCAGGGGTCAAAAGTGCAGTTACACTCTAACAATACTAAACTGTCTAAATGTTCTTTGTAGCAGAATTCCAGTGTTCAGCAACTAGTTTATTCGATATTTTAGATTATATGCTACAAACTAAATCGGTCATGATCCATTGACCCTCTTTTACAAAGAAATTTTACATACTTTAGTATCGGTAGAATGCAACTGCACTTTTGAGCCCTGACTGTACATAGGTACAAAATTTCAAAATTTTCATATTACTTAATTAGCCTTGTGTTAAATTTTGATCGGTTTAATCCCGTGGAGTTATCAGTGGTTGCGTACTAACTACCTACAGGTTATTGACTCGCTTAGCTGATGTTCACTTAAACAAATTAATTTGGTACATGCGTAAATTAGTTTGAATTAAAAAAAGTACTTTATTTTTTAATTACCTTTACAAATCGATAGTGTTTCATGTACCGGATAGACCGTCCACGGGATTAAAACGATCAAAATTTGCCCGTGTATAAAAATCTATTACTAATGATTTTATTTAACTAACAGAACCGTAGGCATTCCATTTAGTAGGTAAGATTGACCAACCTGTGTAGACGATCCTTGTATTTTAATCAAATGTGCGCTCATTGCTAAAAGTTGGTTTTCCACATGCTCTGTCATACCTGAAATAAAATACAAATAGAGTACTTTGTTGTATAAATGCCGCAGCGAAATAGTTAATCAGCCATTCAAAAAATTGCCTAGTTATTTTACAAAGTGGCGCTGTACTAGTAGCGGCCTGAATGGTATTCAGCTGATGGGTCTATACAACTTTTAGTGAACTGAATTATACAATCTGGGACTTAGGGTACCTCGATACGGACAGGTTAGGTAGGAAGAGGATGACGGGGGCATCACCGCCTTCTATTTAGGTTTCTTTAAACTCAGCAGATAGAAATAGGAGCGCGACTCCTTCGTCTTAGACTTACTGTCCGCAGACGCGTAGCTTCTTAGACGCGTATTCGTCATTATAAGCTTGGTGTACGCCTGCGTGAAGGTTACATACTAAACTATGAAGCTCTGTCGACGAAGAGGCAGCGTGATATCATCGTGTCGTTATCTTACGTCCAAGATAGTAGGCCTTCACCCCTAGCCAAGTATAACTAAGTTTTGATTCTCTTGCGTCGAACGCCTCGAGTCGGCCACGCCTCCAATTCCTTTGTCCTGACCACGTGACTGAGCGTTGAGATGACGTCAGAACAGGGAGGCGTGGACCACTCGAGGCATTCGACGCAAGAGAATCGAAACGAAACGCACGTAACTTGTCTAGGCCTACTTATGTTAAGACCGCCGTCAACACATTGCCGGCTGAACAAATCTAAATTAATTACTTACCATCGATTAATTAATGACATAACTTATTTGAATTACTTACCATCAGACGCCAGTCTTCTGAACAAGTTCCTAAGTTGCTGTCCCATTTCTGAATACTGGGGCACTGTACCCTGTTTCACCTGGAATATTACAACATAATTAGTTTTAGTTTTTTTTTTTTTTCAATATTCTTTGAATATTAAATCTGTTAGAAACAATTCCATTCTGATGGAAGGGGAAACTGGCAGGAAAAAGAATAAGGATGCACACAGTGAAATGTGACGTCATCGCCATTAGGTTACGTGTGCTCAAAACAGATAACGAGATATTCCCACCACTCCCCCACTCTTCCTCAAACCAATATTTAGAATACTCATTTGCTACTGCTGCTTTATTTAATAACCAATATTATTTCTAGAAAAAAAATATTTTTAGTGTTACAGCCCATTCACGACTTCGGTCTTAGCGGCGAGCGGGGCGGTATCGGTAGGCGATAGTCAACGCCGCTCATAACGGCGCTGACTAATCCGATACGGGATAACATGTCGCTTAATTTAGAACAAAAATTATTACTTAAATAGATTCTAATTTAAGTTCGACAATATCCTTCACAAACTAATTAAAACTACCCGAAACTAGATCCACCCCACGCATTCATTTTTCGAGTTCTATTTGTTGTTTGGTAAAAAATATTTAACAAAAATAAACGCAGTTCCACGCAGCCGCCCCGCTTGGATTGAGACTCGAAAATCAGTTACTGCGCATTCAAGGTCGACCGCCATCATGGTTCAACTTGTGCGCCGCGCATTGTAAATGCTTATAATAGGTAGAACAGAACCACATCCACAATACCTTGAGCCTGGTGTTTCTTCTCTCCCGTAGCGTGTGGACGAGGCGGTCCACGTCGCCGTGACGGAGTACAGCATCCAACACTTTGCGAGGGATTGGTTCTGCTAAGCTTTCTAATAGCAGTTCTGTTCTTTCCACCTACACAATATAGACGAAATAACTAAATAAATTCTGTTTTATTGAACTTAGACCTTCTATACGGACGTGTAGTTTTTTAGACGCTTCAAAATACGCCAAACAGCTTGGCGCAACACAGCGTACAAATACCCACCTGTACAAGCTTGTGTTTGAGATGCGGCCACACTAACGGTAGTATCTTGCAGTGGACGTCAACAGGGTTCAGTAGGCTCGCCACGCAAGACACCAAGCCGCAAACTTCGTGACGTATCTGGTAACAGAAGTACACCAATACAATCATGGCTCTTTCGCAAAAAGTCGCGTTAGAAGTTATAAAAAAAGCCGGGTAAGTGCGATTCGGACTCGCGCACCGAGGGTTGCGTAACTACTTACCTATAAAAACAGTTCAATTCTCGAATCGAACCACGAGTATTTTTTTCCGTTTTTTTTTTTTGTGGCGTAACTACAAATTTTTAATTTTTAGATTTATTCCTATATCTGTACTATAAGACCTTGCTTCATGCCAAATGTCAGGGTTCAAAGTCAACGTGAAGTACATGCGTATTTTGCGACATAAACGGCCATTTTTTTTTTTGTTAACTTAGAAGTTTGATTCTTTCACAGCTTTATGGGACCGCAGACTAGAGTAATTATTTTTTTAATTTCAACTCGATACCTCCACGCGTTCCCGAGATAAAGGGCCTTGACAGACAGACAAGACAGACGGACAGCAAAGTGATCCTATACAATCCTGTTCCGTTTTTACTTTTGAGATATGGAACCCTAAAAAGGCGTATTTGGTATTTAATCAATATACGTAAACAAAGTTATGTTTTGTTGATTACACCGTTTACCATTTTTAATAGAAAGGTATTATTAATCTTTTGAATACCGTGACTATACTTATAGGCACATTAGAAAGACAATAGGTGTGCGAAAGCCGGCGTTCGCTTGGGGCTTGAGTAATGACCTAAGCTATTATTATGTTTATAACTTACCCATAAGTTGGGATGTGCAAGGAACACAGCACTCTCCGCCACGAGGGCACACAGCGCTTGCTTGGGCAGGAGGCCGAGCTCCGCCAAGTTGGTGGTAGCTCGTAACGCCTTGGCTATTATCCACTCTGACTGATCTGTTAGACCCTGCAAGGATACGATTATTAATTGCAACTTCATAGCGTGTATATAGCAAATAAATAGTTTAATTACTTCAATATAAATTCCTTGCCCGACCCAGTACTCGGCCAAAAGTTGAACTCCTTAGTAGTCCTAAGTTTGAGCTACACGAATACTGACAAATGCTTGCTCTGACTAGACAGGTCCGCTGAAATCTGTATGGTTCTTTCTTCAAAGACTATCTCAGATACTAATCTGCACGGTTCTCATATTATTTGACCATTACATATTTACTGTATTTAAAAACAGACTTTGACCCCTGAGTTTGTTTCGGTTTTTCTTCTCAGGCGATTCAGCTAGGAAATGCCGGTCATATCTGGTTTAAACTGACGATAAAAAAAATGCCATGTGTTTTTATAAAACCTATTTGTAAAATAAATATCATTTAAGACAATGCCGGGATGCAGGAAATGAGCCTCTCCGATCGCCGAACCATCCGACTTTGCATTACGTTCGGTGCGCCCTGGGCAATCGACTTTTCTGGATTACCAATTCCTTTTACCACAATGGCGATGGTTAATTGTATGTAAAAATATTATTATTACTTTTATGGCCAGTAGATGCTATCGAATTTAAAAGTTACAGATGGCCACAAAAGTATAGTCACTTCTGAAGTCGAAAATATGCCTGAGCTTTACAAATAATTGATTTACTTCAAACCACACTTGTGTACAAAACACAACTGCAGAAGTGTAACACTGTGTCGCAGAAATGACTCTATTATTTTGTACCTGCTGCAGTAGAAGCACCAGTATGGGGGCGATATGGTTCAAGGTGTTCGAAGAAGTACCCTCGTAGCACAGCTTCCTATCTTATATCTACAATAACGATATTAGTATCTCGTACCTGCTGAAGTAGTGGCACGAGTATAGGCGCGGCGTGGTGCCCCACATAGGCTGCAACTCCCACAAGGCGCTCGAAGAAGCACCCTCGTAAGGCTGCTTCCTCTTTGTCGTTCAGGAAAGTTACCATATGGGATAGGATTACGTCGTTAGCTGGAACAGGGACATTATAGTTCAGTAAAGACATATTTATTTATTTATTGAAGCTTTATGCACTAGTAAACACTGTACAAAGGCGGACTTCATGCCATAGGGATTTTCTACTAGTCGACATATGTTTGCTGAGGCGAAACCGCTAGCTAATTACACTTTGTAGCTTCTTCATTAGCACGAATATCACTATAACGGGATGAATAGATAATAATATGTAGCATAATATATATGCATTATTAATTTTATAATCAAGCAAATAAATGATTTATTATTATTTCCTTTATTTATTTCTTTTAACATATTTTTAACATTTTTAAATATTTCCTAAAAAAAAGTATAAAAAACATTTAAAAATATAAAAAAACAGTAGTCCGCCGGTGTCGGGAGCAGGGTCCAAGCTACCGGTGGTTAGGGCTCCAGAGAAAGGAACCTCCTCCCAATGCGAGCCGTATCGAGGAGAACTGCCTTCTGTATCAGGCCCTTGATCCAACAGCGCAACGACAGCTTCGACAGGTGGTCGTCGAAGCTTTTGGCTATAAGGCCGTTGGCAGTCACGACAATCGGCACAATGATAGCCGAGTCTACATTCCACATGTCAACAATCTCGTGTGCTAAGTCGAGATATTTGATTTGTTTCTCTTTCTCAGCTTTCACGAGATTCTCGTCATGTGGGATGGTGACATCGACTATCATTGCGCATTCTATCTATCTATTTTATTATTATTTCTTTATCTAGTATCGCTTTATGAATGAAGCCTTTGATCCAATCGCTTAACGAGACCCTCCTAAAGTGTTATCGGGTACAATGATTTATTATTAATGTTCCCACTGCTGCGGCTTAAGCCTCCTCTCCAGGGGAGGGATAACTCGCCATACGGGCCCTGTGCGGGTTTGCACATTTATAAAATTTCGAATTTAAACTCATAACAAAAGATATAATAACTCATAACAAGATAATATTTATTTTCTAGTCTGTAAGTATAGTCATAAGTTTTAAATTGTATTGTTAGAGAATTCCGGAACTGCTGTTATACTTTACTCGTTTATGTGACGTCACAGCTGTGACAAGGTGAATTAAACAAAAATGAAGTTTATGTGATATAGTTTACGAACGACTACTCTTTGGCATCTAATTATAAATACCAAGTCAAGGTTCAAACTACGGGTTGTACCTACATGTAAAATAACTAATGGATACAAAACGAAAGGCTTACCTCAGATTTCTGAATTGTGAATTTTAAGTTGAATTTTTGTTAAACTCTAGGCTGAAAACTTGTCAAACTAAAGTAGGAACACGTTCTTACCTCAGAATTCTCAATTCGGAAACCTTAAAGACTTTAGCACCTTAATGTCTGTAGCAGTATAATAAAGCTAATATTTTTCCACTACATTGTTAAGATAACATCTACTAACAGCTTTAAGCTACACAACCTTAAATACTTTCGCACTAAACCACGTTCAGTTCATTTTCTAGCAATAGACATACTGAAGCTGAAGTTTTACTGATAAATAGTTGAGAAACTTGACAAATCTTACCAGTTTCTGTAATTTTGAAACAAAAATTCCTGATTTAATATATCTCGCAACACAATTTTTGAGGGGCTATATTAAAAACATGCAATATTCTCATATATATTCAAATGAAAGTTACAGTAAATTCAAATGAAAGTTACAGTCAATTCAAATGAAAGTTACAGTTAATTCAAATGAAAGTTACAGTAAATTGAAATGAAAGTTACAGTAAATTCAAATGAAAGTTACAGTACATTCAAATGAAAGCTACAGTAAATTCAAATGAAAAATACTTACCTTTCTGTTTGCCAAAGAATATGCAAAGCTTGGTGATGCCATTTTCGACCAGCGCCCGTTTGACTATCGCTTGCGAGTCGGTGAGTAGATATGATACTGTTGACCGTACCTGTCGCAATAAATTAAACGTATTTGAAACTATAGTCTATACACGTTAAGAAAATGGTAACGTCATCAATGCAGCACTGATGACCTCACTATTTTCTTAAAGCTTGCAAAGTAAAGGCGTATTACTATTGGGGTAACATTTAAACCATTACGTTAAAGCAAGCTTTATGTTATTATTATTTTTTAATCTATCAAGGATTCCTTTACGTACCATTTCGTGCAACGCTGACAGTTCAGTCTCATAGTTAATATTGGCGGCTTCTTTATCCACCATGTTCTGTGTTTGGTCCAGGAAGCGGACTGCCGTTTCCGCAAGTTTAGCTGTAAAATAAACACGAAAATTTATATGTAGGTATGTATTATTACAGTTGAAAGGATCTGGATGAAATATCATGCACATGGGGAGAATATAAAATATATCATAGAATAGGTTATAATAGATCTAGATTTTTATATGGTAAACATTATATTTGACATAATGTACTTTATGTTGCAGAACATAAGGTGTATAGTTGAATCTTACCAATATTATTAGCATACGCAATCCTGACCGGCACGCTGGGGTCGGCGGCGCGCGGCGCCAGCTCGGGCAGGATGTACTCGGGGAACACGTTGCAGTCGGCCTTGGGCAGGCAGCGCACCAGCGCCACGGCGCGCGCGCACGCGGCCACGGCGCACGCGCGCACGCGCGCCACGCTGTCGTGCGACAGCTGGATCTGGCCAGATCACATATACAGTTAATACTGGTTATAGACAATAAATTGAATGTATTTCAACAAATTTTCACAATATGTCAAGATGGAGTCCAAATGTGGCCAGAAAGTCGTTTATTTTCTTTTTAACAGTAAAAAATAACTTCAATAAACTTACAATATAAGGCAGAATCCGATCCAATATAGTCTCCGAACTAGAATTCTCGCACAACAGCTGCAATATCTCCAAGCTATACAATTTCGAGGTACAGTGATGCAGCCCCCTTATACAAGACGTTACTAAAGACGTAATCAGTATCAGACCTTCACTATCAGGACCCATATCTTTTCTCTCCGGAGCCTTATCATCGTCTTCATCAAAATCTGTCGTATCGACGTTCAAAACCTTGAATTTGTCTTTTAATTTATCTATATTGTCTATGTTCTGATGCTCTGTGGTTTCTTCCACTAAGTCTTGGTAGTTTTTAGCGTCGGATGGTTGGGTAAAGATCTTGATAATATTCTTTATGTCCTGGTGTATGCGGAGAATCTTTTCGTCAGGCGGTAGAATGGGTTGGGCAGAAAATATCAGCATGTATGATTGGAGGAAGGAGTAAAAGTATTCGGGGAATAATCTGAAACAAAGGTTTAGATGTTAAAGTGCAGTGGCGTAACTAGATGACAGAACAGCCTTGGAGCAAAAAACAAAACTTGGGACCCCCTTTTTTTTACTGCTCTATTTGAGATAAACGTTTCTGATTTCCTCTTTTTTTATGTGGCTACTTGAAATAACATCTCTTGCTTTGGGTGGAGCTGGAGAGTCTCAAACTGACTGAAGCGAGTTGCCGTAATTAGTGTTACAATCTATTTTATTTAGATTTCGAAGGAGGGACAATTTTTCTTTACATCAATATGAGGCCAACTAATTTAGAACATATTTCTGAAAAGGAAACTAGAGTCTGTCTAACGAAAGCGCGACCTGGACTTTTTAAAAAAAAAAAAATTGGCAACATAATATTGCCGTCAAAAGCACGTCAAAGTCTATGATTGCAATTGTCAGTATTTTTAACAAAGATTGATTTTAAAAATATAATTGCTTATCATGGGTAAAACAATAAAAAGTTATGTAGGAAAGCTGTGAAATACTATGATCAGTAAGTTTAAAGAAAAACAAGAAGAGAAAGTAGTTGTTTTTGATCTCGGGTTTTTAAGTTAGTATGACATTATAATCTTGATCATTGTTGACTGACTATTAGATATATTTTACGATTTGATAATATTTTTTCTTATGTTTATAGATAATCTTGAAGATATTCAAGGACTGCGCGAAATAAATAAAAAAAACATTGAATTGTTAAGGAGTTTGGAGAAAAAACCTTTACACTTAAAACTAAGCTTTAAGAAGAAATATCTTCACTACCGCACATTATACGTTTAAAAGCGGTCGAATTGATGTGATGAAATAGCATACTTGGAGGATGATAAAATTCAACATTTTGTGTTATTCGCCTTTTCCCGTGACTTTCTTGATAGAATAGTAATTTATAAATAAATAAATCTTTACTCGTTTTTGTATTGTATTGGTTATTATAGCTATCCAGTATTGTTCTACTGCTGTGCAAAAGCCATCCACTCTTTCTAATAGTCTCAGTCCCTTGCTGACATTCCATTTCTTAAGAAAGACATCCAGGTCGGTTGGCAAACCTTGAGTTTAGACTTTTGGATGTTAGTCAAAGACCAAGTCTGTATACACCATAGGTCAAATGAGGAGATTACACATGTCCATAAGCTTACGCTTTAGTGATATGGGCAAAGTGCCCTTAAATAGTTCCTTGATGGACCAGTAACTTTTTCAGGTATTTTCTGTTCGACACGTTATTTCTTTGTCTTACCTGGCCCAGAAAGAGACTACCTGGCCCAGAAAGAGACTAGTTTTGGTCTTCAACATTTTTATATGTAGACCAACCAGCATTTGCTCTAGTCCTGTGGCTGTAGGAGAGAACAGGACAATATGATCAGAGAAACGCAAATTACTTAACTTAGCTTCGCTGATGACAATGCCCTTCTCTTCCCATTCGACTGCTAATGTCTGAAAGAAGTGGTGAATAACTTTGGGGACAACGGAACGCCCTGTTTGACTCATTTCAATACTCAATACTCAATACGTTTATTGCATTCCACAATGTGAACTTAGGTGGTAGGTAAAAGCATTTTCTGTTTGAAACATAGGATCTAATCTCTCTAACTTTCTGGAAGAAGTATGTGTGGATTCAATTATTTGTTTTGTAAGGGAATTGAATATTTCTGAGTGTGTGATGCTGTTGAAAGCGTATTGGTTGAGTATATTTATTTCTAAACATTTTGTGTTCCTCATATTAGGAATATAGTTCGTCAAAAAGAATTATACGATTGTCGCAAATACAAAAAAATACTCAAGTATCAAAATTTTTTTCTCCTAGTATGACAGTAATACCATATTCAATATTTTTTGATTTGACCTCATTTTCTCAGGTCACGCTTTCGTTAGACAGACTCTAGTAATACTAGAACGCAAAGGACAACTGAAGGCCACAGGTGTGGTTTTAGTCAGTAAAAGTCTGACACGCCTTCCTGCTGAGCGGGAGAAGTCATTTAATGATTTTTCACCACATAAAAGGTGGCTAGCCTATACTTAAACATAAAAATACATTGGACAAATAAAACAGTCCACTCACTTGCCCCTCGCCTCATCCAAGTACAGCTCCGCCGTCCTTCTGTCGCGGGGGTTCCGCTCCGTCATGGAGTGCAGCAGAGCCTTCAGCTGCGGCTCGTCGGCGGCCAGCGTCATGCTGGCGGGCCTGTCCTCGCCGTTGCGGTAGGCGAGCAGCCCGGGCAGGTCCAGCGCTGGCGTGCCGTCGTTCCACAGTTCCAGGAGGGCACAGCTGACGGAGAAAACATGTTATTAGGAAAGAAAATGGTTATAAGATAAAACTATTTATAATAGCTGGTGCTTATGACTTCATCGGTTTCAAATTCGTAAAACTGCACAATAAAGGGCACAGCTCATCAGCGCCATTGTAAGGGCATGCGCTCACTGCATCCAATCCATAGTGTCACCGGATCGCTTCGGTTGTAAGTTGATGTAGTGAACGCTTACCCATACAAGTCCATATAAAGAATACTAGCCACAGGAAGCTAAGCGGTGCGGAGTAGGAGCCGGGTGGCTCTAATGAGCTGTGACCTTTAACATACGTGTAGTCCCAAGATAAAAAGTATTCCGAGACATGGTCTATCAACACGCCAAGCTGCATCGAAATCTGTTCAGCCGTTCGAGCGAGAAGTTAACATACCAACACACACACACATACACTCACTAACTTTCTTATTTATAATACATATTAGTGTTTTTTAATAATAAAACAAGTACTTACCCAGCCGAAAAAATGTCCATACTAGGGACAAGTTCACCAACTTTACACGGTGATTCACTCAGCAACAGGCCACCCATTTTGTCATCACCCTGTAAACATAAATTTATGATTGATTTTTGTTACATAATTTTATTTTTTGTCACATCAAACTTATGTCATTGTTGTTAAAAATCTATTTTATTTTTTATAAACATGTGCCTAGGTATAGCAACACTATTAGCAGCAATATTCCAATTTCTGAGCCTCGACTGAAGGCCTTTGTATCCATGGTCAAGAAATAAATTTAAATAAAAATTCCGATCCTCAAAATGTATACGAGGACTATCATACCACAGAACTATTTATGCGGGTTGATTTAGGCGCCCTGACGAAACTCAAAAGTAGCTGTGGTAATCATCAGGTAATTAATTAGGTATGATAATACGCTTGGGACTTACTGTCGGCCTATTATGTGGGTCCGGAGCCCTGACGAACCTCTCCGGCGCGACGTAGCAGAGCCGCCTGCGCGACGTATCGAAGAAGTAGCTGAAGTCCGCCGGGTTGTCGTCTGGTAAGAATGTCGGCTTGAAGGAAGCTATGTCAGTGAGGAGCACCCACAGCCACGAGGTTACCATTACGTTTTCTAGCTGGAACGTTGGAGAAGAACTTAGTTGCAACATAGGCGTATATATAATTTGTGGAACTCCCCAACATTGCATTACATTACATATCCCCCTGTAGTGTATTAGTAGAGAACTTTGGAAAAAAACTTTCATACAACCAGATGAACAGGAAAGAATTGCCTGTAATTAAAAAATAAGACAAGTACTACAAATGAACTCTGTATTTTGAATCTGTCGATTATCGACTGTGTTTTCTAAATGTTTTTTTTTTTAATTTATATAAACTAGTGCTTGACTGCGATCCCACCTGCTAAGTAGTTATGCAATCGTTGATGATGAGGCGCACTAGTTTACGAGGAGCCTATTCACTCTAGCCTTGAAGACACCTAAATTATAATCGGATGGGAAGACTGCAGCAGGCAAGTTGTTCCAGTCCCTCGATGTACACGTTTGTGTATAAAAAACCGTAAATATAAAAAAAAAAAATGCTATGTAAATATGTTTAAGTAAAAAGTTGTATGACACAATTTGAACTTTATTTATACTACAAAGTCTGTTTCAATTTTAAACTAAAAACGATTCTTTCATCTTTGTATACGGTTCGTCTTTGCAACATTCACAGCTAACGAACAGTGTAGTCATCTCCGGGATAAAACGTATTTGGATCCAACCAAGTTTCTATTAACTTGCTTGGGCTTTACTTCACTCCAGGTTCGACGAGCTTTCAATCAATTTGTAATTGCAAGCAAGATCATACATGGAACCATCGACTCGCCTAGTTTGCATGCGGAGCCGTGCAAAATTTTTGTTCCCGATAACTATTGCCGGGCAAGACGGCATAAGCTATTTGTGGTGCCACGTTGTCGTACGGTTGCGCGACGTATGTCACCCATTCCGCGAATGTTAATTGCACTCAACACTCTCCTTGAATCCAGTCCTGGACTAGATCTGTTCGCTGATGAATGGAAGGAGATACTGACTGAATTTCAGGTGATTTGCGAGAAGATTGAGTAAGAGGCTTAGTTATATATTTGTGTTATATTTTCTTGAATGTGATGCTACATAATTTGTATCTGATATGTAAGTGTAATCAGTGTAATTAGCATTTTTGTCGTTCTGATTGAAATAAATAAATAAAAAAAGAATTCATCATACTTTTGCCTCTTTATATTAGGAAAACACTGAATGACTTCATTCCATACCCATGGAAACCGCCACTTAAAAAAAGGTACACTTACCTTAATATCACCATGACAAATTCCAAGTTTATGCATGCGGTGTAGCGCGTATAACACTTGGAAGGTGATCCACTTCTTCTCCAGCGTGGTGAGGAATGGGCGCGTAGACATACGGTCGTACACGCTACATTTGCAGTACTCACGCATCAGGAGACCTGCTTTGTCCGTAAGCTGGAATGGCGATGGAAAGTTGTTTGTGAAAGGCAAAATGACTAAGAACTACACTCCATTGCTAGTCCCACAGAGGCCCCATATAAAATAACTAGCTATTGCCCGCGGCTTCGCTCGCTTTAAGTATTATTATTAATTAGGTATATTTTTTGCGGCTTTACTTTTGTTTAGCGTGTGTGAAAAATTAGGGCCTACAAAAATTTACATCCTCCATCATCCCTTATTTTATCCCCATAGGGGTTGAATTTATCAAAATCATATTTAAGCGGACGTCTTCATCATAGTAGCTCCAATCTTTAATTTCAGTTCAATCAGTCGAAAATCTAAGAAGATTTATAGAAACTTTCATCCCCTATTTTATCCCCTTAGGGGTGGAATGTATCAAAATCCTTTCTTAGGGGATGCCTATGTCACAGTCGCTATATGCATGCAAAGTCTCAGCCCAATCAGTTTAAAACTGACAAAGTTTCATACAAACTTTCATCCCCTATTTTATCCCCTTGGGGGTAGAATTTATCAAAATCATTTCTTAAGAGATGCCCACGTCATAGTAGCTATATGCATGCAAAGTCTCAGCCCGATCGGTTTAAAATTGACAAAGTTTCATACAAACTTTCATCCCCTATTTTATCCCCTTGGGGGTAGAATTTATCAAAATCCTTTCTTAGTGGATGCCTGCGTCATAATATCTACCTGCATGCCAAATTTCAGCCCGATCCCTCTATTGGTTTGGGCTGTGCGTTGATAGATCACTATGTCAGTCAGTCGGTCATCTTTGAGTTTTATGTGGGGGTAGAATTTATCAAAATCCTTTCTTAGCGGATGCCTACGTCATAATATCTACCTGCATGCTGATCCCTCTAGTGGTTTGGGCTGTGCGTTGATAGATCACTATGTCAGTCAGTCAGTAACCTTTCGAGTTTTATATGGGGGTAGAATCTATCAAAATCCTTTCTTAGCGGATGCCTACGTCATAATACCTACCTGCATGCCAAATTTCAGCCCGATCCCTCCAGTGGTTTGGGCTGTGCGTTGATAGATCACTATGTCAGTCAGTCAGTCATCTTTGAGTTTTATGTGGGGGTAGAATTTATCAAAATCCTTTCTTAGCGGATGCCTACGTCATAATACCTACCTGCATGCCAAATTTCAGCCCGATCCCTCCAGTGGTTTGGGCTGTGCGTTGATAGATCACTATGTCAGTCAGTCAGTCATCTTTGAGTTTTATGTGGGGGTAGAATTTATCAAAATCCTTTCTTAGCGGATGCCTACGTCATAATACCTACCTGCATGCCAAATTTCAGCCCGATCCCTCCAGTGGTTTGGGCTGTGCGTTGATAGATCACTATGTCAGTCAGTCAGTCATCTTTGAGTTTTATGTGGGGGTAGAATTTATCAAAATCCTTTCTTAGCGGATGCCTACGTCATAATATCTACCTGCATGCCAAATTTCAGCCCGATCCCTCCAGTGGTTTGGGCTGTGCGTTGATAGATCACTATGTCAGTCAGTCAGTCATCTTTGAGTTTTATGTGGGGGTAGAATTTATCAAAATCCTTTCTTAGCGGATGCCTACGTCATAATACCTACCTGCATGCCAAATTTCAGCCCGATCCCTCTAGTGGTTTGGGCTGTGCGTTGATAGATCACTATGTCAGTCAGTCAGTCACCTTTGAGTTTTATATATTTAGAGATGGTACTTTTTTACAAATGCTTGGTTTACTCTACGAAAAGGTTGTGGATAACATGTTGCGAAATTTTGCCGACGTCGGGGCCCCTGTAGTGGGGGCCCCGTATCATTGATACAGCAGATATGGCGCTAGCTACGCCTCTGCATTTTGGGCACCTTTTTACTGTTCAACCGATTTTGACTTTTATTGTGTTAGTGGCATGATAAATGGCAACTGCAGTAAATAGCTGGTATTGTAACCACTTTTTGCTTTTAATGACATCTTTATGCCTACGGAATAGAAGTCAAAATCGGTTGACGGAGTTTTAAAAATGTTTAATCTTATTTCGAGTGGAGTATAGCGTTTCAGAATTTTGCCTATGGCGCTAACGCAGCGTCCTGGGGGCTTACTCTCGAGTTTAATTCCGATCGATCGACATAGTGACGATCGAATTGTGACGTTAGGTACTGTTGATTTCGATGCCAGGTCCAAATTGCGTGACCTTTTTGGGCAACTAAGTAAAATGGGGATTGGGCTTGGCGTGCGGTCACGCAATTTTAAACCAATTTGGCGCTACCATCCAATTCAAGAGTACCTAAACTCACAATTCGAATGTCGACCGATCGGAATTAAACTCTAGGGTAAGCCCCCTGCATGGGCGATTCAAATTCAAATGCTGTTGCGTAATCAACGCGACACGGCGCATCTTTTCAGCACGAGCTCCTTTTTATGGCAGCATATACTCCATCTGTTTGGGTACAGTACGGCCGACGGATCTTGGCGCGGCTGAAATTAGGCTCTTGAACTTAAGTGCTCAAAACTGTGCGGAACATCCGGAGGACACGGTGGAGCACACTGTAGAGGTGTGCCCCGCCTGGGCGGAGCATCGCCGTGTCCTCGTGGGGGCGATCGGCGGCAGCGATCTCTCTCGCCGGGCCTTGGTTCAGGCCATGGTCCGTAGTGAGGAGGGATGGCAGGCGGTCGCCTCCTTCTGCGAAGCAGTAATGCTAGCAAAGGAGGAGGCCGACCGCATCAGGCAGAGGCAACGGGGCGCTCGCCCCAGCCGCCGCCGGGATTCTGATCCCGATTTCCGGCCACCGTAGGCGCGGGCTTGCGGACGGCGTGCAATGGGTAGCACGCTGTCCGATCGTCCGGTAACCGACCGGACCGAGCCCAAGTCGTCGACGGCGCGTTCTGTTCCCGCGCACCTCAAGGAGCTGTCAGCACACCGAAGAGGCCCAGCCTGCTAACTGCAGGCAGGCAGGGTCGAAGCCTACTGGGGTCATGGGTTAGTTCCGAAAGGAATGCTCGACCCCGGCACGATAGGCTACGAAGGAACTGGGTAGGTTTTTAGTCAGTAAGAGTCTGACACTACTTCCCGCTCCGCCCAAGGGCGGGATTTGTCATTGGATGATTTTACCTACCATAAAAAAAAAAAAAAAAAGTGCTCAAAATAAGCGTGCCAAATAAATGATTTATAAAAATAAATGCCAACAACAGTTGTTAACAGCAATAACAACTGCTATTGACATTTATTTTTTCAAATCATTTATTTTTTTACGTGTGCAGAAGCACTAAAGTTCGCAGAGCCTAACTTCAACATAGCATGAGCCTTATAATGTTCCCACTGCTAAGACTCAGGCCTCCTCTCTAGAAGGGGGAAATTGACTCTTTGATGTTCTCTTATTCAATTTTCAATGTACTTTTCCTCACTCAAAAAATCTATTTATATAAAAGGAGAAACTGGCTGAGTGACATATCAACACAACCGAAACTACTAGGAACGTGAAATTTTGCATAATTCTTCCTTTTATAATTTAGGCAAATACTGAGGGGATTTTTGACATTCCACTTTTAAGAGGGAAAAAATTTTAGTCCTTAGGTCCATATTCCTGAAACTTAGCGAAAATAGTAGGGTTTCATTATTAGTTTTTTAAACTACCCCCATCCCTATAAAATGATTTAGGAGGTGCTAAAGGTTATATGGGGCAATTTTATTATTCCTTGCATTTATTACTCTAGCCCCAAGTTGACACCGGTGTCCGCACACCTATTGTCTTTCTATTGTAACTAAGCACAAATTCGAACCAAAATTAAAAGCTAACTTAACATTATTAATTTTTGAAAACTACCCTCATAATGCCGTTTAATAGGTGTTAACGTTTTATAAAAACCATTCTCGTGAACAGTATGTAAACATATTAACGTGTGTAATACATAGTAAGTTGCTGGCAAAGTACTAGGATTTTAAAAGAAAAAGTTAAAACTAAATACTTACGATAACCCTTTGAAAGGGCAAACAGTTAAAAGCTGAAGCTAGTTGCTCCTTTATCTTCAGTATTCTCTCCTTATGTTCAGCTAGCGGCAGTGAAGGGTCATGGACCGCAAACACCTTCACTACAACTAGACCTTCACGAGATCTGGCACGAGCTACCTTCAGGAAACGGGTTGAGCCGAGGCTGAAAGGAATGAATGTGGATTGTCAAATTCATTAATTCCCAAGAGGACGCCGGCGTCCACACATCTATTGTCTTTCTATTGTGTCTCTAATTACCGTATTCAACAGGTTAAACTCAATATTATAATCAGAGCACATATTTATTGTCTTAGCTCAGATCACATAGAAAAACTTGATTTTTCACAGCTTCAAAGGACCTTAATATATTGTTTAAACTCTCAAGCCCAAGAGGATAATGGTGTCCACAAACCTATTGCCTTTCTATTGTGTCTCTAATTACGATTTTCAAAGGGTTAAATTTTAACTTGATATCTCCATGCATCCCCGAGATAAAGGATCATGACACACAAACAGATAAAGAGTTCTGTTTTTTGCTTTTGAGGTACGGAACCCCAAAAATCGAGGGTACATACTCCCACATATTTATAAATCATCTACCCACATTAACCTACAGAATAAATTCAAAGCATTGTTAATTTGAGCTTTTCAACACAGGGATCTTGAACAAGTAGGTAGGTATGAAACATTTTAATTTGATTTAACAGTGTGATATCAAGGCAAGATCATTTTTATTTTAGAGATATATGTTTCTAGATTAGTATCTAGGAAAATATATTTTTAAAATATAGTTATAGCAATACTAAAGTTTGTTAATATTAAATGCTAAGTTCATACCCTACAATTATTTTTTATCAAATTACTTATCAATATTGGCAATCTAATGCATATAAAATTGAATCATACCTCATATCAAACGACAGGTCTACATGGTCACTCAGGTAATGTTCCACTGGATATATCTGCGACGGAGCAACACCCACGAGCTGATTTCCCATTGTGTAATGTAAAAAATTGCAAAAAAAATCACACGCGACACATTTCCTTTTTCGATACCTTATTTATTTTCAACCCAGTGGGTTCTTTAGCTTAGTAATCTTATAAAGCAATTGTTAATCTTCTGCGTAGTTAACTATCAGAATATAATAACTGCGATTTATATAAAGAAATAAATAGTGAGAAAATGCAGGTATGTATTCAAAACAAAGCAAAATTTGCTATTTTTGACAAGAGCGTCAAGCAAGAGCCTGCAAGTCAGTGTTGGCAACCGTTACACAAGCTTACCACCACAAAATCGCGAAACCCATTAAAAATGTTTGTTGAATAAAATAAAATAAGTAGGCATATAGGTTATTATTTCCTTGGGGATTGAGTGATTAAATTGGCAATTGAATTTTACTAAAGCACTTGAAAAATCAATTAGGGGAGGTCAGCTCATATTGGCCATAGGAGGTAAAGCGGCCACGCTTCATATTTCGATTATTTATAATAACAGGGCGACATTACATCGTACATTCTATTAATTTTGCTGGAATAATTAGTAGATATCTCAAGATTAAGATTAAAGTAACCATCATGTGAATTCATTATGCATGTAAAACTATAAATAAAAGTATCAACAAACATACAAAACTCATTTTTGAGAATACATTAGTTATTGGTTTTTTTTTATTTGGTCAACAACTATAGTGGACTATTAACCAGGGATCATTGGACGAGAATATAATATCGTGAGCCATTAGAGATGTTTAGGAATATCGCGGTTTAGTCTTTTCTTTTTAGCCACCAAATAACCTATTGGAGTTTGAAGACTATATATTTAGTTTAATTAGGTATATACATTTAAAGACTGATTATGTTCAAAGCGAACATTAAAACAAAAATATAAATATTTTTGATTGAAGGTATCCAGTTTGAGTGTATTCTTCAGTTATACTTTTATATATATGAAAACTAAGACCTAGTTTACATCAATGGGTTTTTTAATAAAATTATTTTTAAACTACATGTTAAGTATTTTAATTTCATCAATCACTATATAAAATGCCAATAAAAACTATACATGAAATAATGTAAAAGTTTATGCTGGCCAAGTTGCCCTTACCCCTATGGCCTTTTTGGGCGAGCTCTTGGGCAAAACGGTTTTTAGACAATTTGTCGTAATTAACAAATCATAAACATAGTAATTTTAAGATTTTAGCGAATTCGATTTACCCAAAATAAAAGTTTAATAAATTAACTACCCAGTAGTATATTATTTTCTCAAGATGTCTGTAATTTAATAGTTTTTTTCTGAACTCTTAAGGTGGCTGCTTTGAGCTGACCTCCCCTAGCCACTAAAACCAATGTTTCGCCTCCATGAAGGGTTGAAACCACCAGTTTCAGTGGAAAATCTACGAACTTGGCAACACTGCTGCCAGTCAATGATTTTTGACATAACATAGACAAGCGTTGGTGCGTTCAGGAACGCACATTGCGGACCATAGTGGATTGGAATTTTATTTTTTCTTATATAAGATGAAAACAAGTACATAAACTTTTTGAACACCCAGTTGTGAAAAATCTGGCATTTTGGATTGGTTTTGCATATTTTAAATAACTTTTCTTTCATTTAAAAACTCCTTTGTTTTCAAGTGTTTTCACAATCTGTCAAAAATCATAGAGTAAAATGACAACACAACTCATCAAATCTGCTGTCACTTTAGCTCTATGGTTTCTCTTTCCTTCAACAAACAAGCATTCCACCCATTTTCATTGAATTTGATATCGTTTGCTAATAATATTTCAAAGAAATGTCTTCTAAAAGTGAAAAAGATCGAGCCAAACAGATCCAGGACAGATGTCAGAATATATTAATGCAGATGTTGAAGGATGAGGACAATAAATATTGTGTTGATTGCGATGCTAAAGGTACGCGGATTTTTTCTTTTTTTGGTTGTAAATTTTTACATGTATCTTCTAGAATGCACTTATAATGAGGCCATCAAATTCTTGTACGTATGTTTCTTCACAACTTACGTAAATTTCGTAAGTTTAATTGAGGTCCTTGAACTCAATTTTTAGAATCAAAATTATTCAAATGACTCATGTTATCTCGGAATAACTGTCTTGCTATCGCTTTATATTTCATATTCTCATAGCTTTCGTGCTCTCACTTTGTTAGTGTTCATAATGAGTAGAAATTCACGAAGACTACAAGTATTTTTTAAACAATTCATTCTTGATTCAATGATTTATGGGAATGTTTTAAAAATAATAAAGTATTCAGTACTAACAGCTGGTACAATTTATTATAAACATTATTAGTTCTGCTGTAGTCTTGTTTTCACGCTATTTAACCTTAGAAAAATTATGAAAATACTCCTTATCATTGTTCCAATATCATGTCATTCACTTTCTTTACTTATGGATTAAATTAAGCATAGAATTTCGTAACTTTTGAATATTTTACAATACTAAAACGTTTATCATTGAAAAACCTATGTATTCTGTTATTCAACCTCAGGAAACCAACCTCCATTGATGGAAAACATTCTTTGATTTATATTAGAATAAGTATAAAACACTGAAGGCTATCAATCTAAACTGTGCTCAATTTATTATTGTAACTAAGCACTTAAAATTTTATGATTGTAGAATGTAGATAATCTTGTTGTGTTAACTTTTATGTAGGTCTTAACTACAGCTAAATAAACATCAAATGTGATAGCGCTTAATAAATAAAGTGCAACAATAAATCATCCATTATTCCAGTAATAAATGTATGTAATTCAATATTGGATCACTAAGCATTTTTTTTTAAATAAAAAACTTAAAAGAATACATACACACACATTTAGCACAATCAGCTTGTCTTTATGTACCTACCACCTAAGTTCACATTGTGGAATGCAATAAACGTATTGAGTATTGAGCTCCATAGTGTTCCCACTGCTGTGACTCAGGCCTCCTCTCTAGAAGAGGGAATGGGCCATAATCCACCATATGAGCCCCAACATTGTGAAGAGAGAGAAGAAAAAAGTTCAAAGACATGTCCCACCTTAAACCTTTGAATGCTGTAATTAGAGACACAATAGAAAGACAATAGGTGTGGGGACACCGGTGTCTGCTTGGGGCTTTGCTCCAAATTATTATCTATTAGATAATTAGATGTACTAAATGGATATCAATAATATTTAATTACTAGCTTCTGCCACCGGCTATGCCTGTGTGAAAGTTGGTTTCTCCATACAAACTTCCAACCCCCCCTTTTATCTCCTTAGAGGTGGAGTTTCGTAAAATCTGTTCTTAATGGATGTCTACACCCTATAAGGAACCTATCTGCCAAATTTTAAGTTTTTTGGTATTAGTTTCTGAGATTTCTTGATTAACCTTTTGAATACCGTAATTAAAGACAATAGGGGTGTGGACACCGGTGTCCCATTGGCGCTTGACAGTTTTAGTGAGTGATATTTCGCTTTTATGTAAAAAGATTGAAAATGTTAACACCTTTTTGTGTGAGCATCCTACTAATATTATAAATACGAAAGTTTGTAAGTATGAATGTTTACTCTTTCATGCAAAAACAACTGAATGGATTTAGATGAAACTTGGTATAAGGGTAGAACATGGCCTGGAATAGCATGTAGGATACTCTTTATTCTGGGAGTGTTTTTTTGGAAACTATTTCACTCCTTCTTCTTCCTGCCCTTGTCCCATATTACTTGGGGTCGGCGCAACACGTTTTTTTCTTCCACTCTATCCTATCAGCCGTCACACTATCACTAACTTCCTTTTCTTTCATATCACTCCTCACACAATCCATCCATCTCTTCTTCGGCCTCCCTCTTCCTCTCCATCCATCTACTTGTAAACTCAGAACTCTTTTAGTAACATGTGTTTCATCCCTCCTCTTCACATGACCATACCAAGACAAACGACTTCCTTTCAACTTTTCAGTCACTGGCGCCACTTTCAAACTTCCTCTAATATACTCATTTCTCACTTTATCCATTCTCGTCACACCACACATCCATCTCAACATTCTCATCTCCGCTACATGCAGTCTTTTTTCATCCATCTTTTTCACAGCCCAACATTCTGATCCATACAATATGACAGGTCTTATCACGGACTTGTAAATTTTACCCTTCAACTTGAGTGGCATCCGTGGGTCACAAGTTGTTCCCGTGACCTGTCGCCATTTCATCCATCCGCCGTTGATCCGATGTGTTACGTCTCGGTCTACCTCACCATCTCCTTGAACGAGCGACCCGAGGTACCGAAAGTCGGAGCAGATTGGTATGGGCGTTCCGGCAAGAGCTAAGGGCACAGGACCGGAAAGACCGCCGAAATCGCAGAACAAGTACTCCGTTTTGGTTCTACTTAATTTCAGGCCAACACTCTCCAGTCTGTGCCACCACACCTCCAATCTATTCTGGACCTCTAGGCCACTCTCGGCAACCAGCACAATGTCATCGGCGAAAAGCATACACCAGGGAGCCTCTTCCTGAATGTCCGACGTCAGAGCGTCCATTATCATCAGGAAGAGGTAAGGGCTGAGTGCCGACCCTTGGTGTAAGCCGACAGCCACATTGAAGCTGCTAGTGGTGCCCACTGTAGACCGAACTTGGGTACGGCATCGACTGTACATCGCTCGGATCAACTGCACATACTTCCCAGGCACACCTTTCTCTTTAAGGGCCCACCACAGAACCTCACGAGGTACCCGGTCGTATGCCTTTTCGAGGTCAACGAATACCATGTGCAAGTTTTTATGCGCACCTCTGTATTTCTCGCACAGCTGGCGTATAGCGAAAATGGCATCCGTTGAACCTCGACCAGGCATAAAACCGAATTGGTTCTGTGAAATTTCACTCTCTTCTCTCAACCTCCTTTCAATAACTTTCTCCCAGGCTTTCATGGTATGTGACATTAGCTTTATTCCTCTATAATTGTTGCACTCAAGAACATCACCTTTGTTTTTAAAGATGGGCACCAAAGAACTGTTGCACCAATCATCAGGTATGGCTTCTTCCCGCAACAACTTATTGAAGAACAAAGCTAACCACATCCATCCATCCACTCGCAATAACTTCCACACTTCAACTGGAATTCCATCGGGACCAATGGCCTTACCATTTTTCATACCATTTACTGCTATTCTGACTTCATCCATACTAACCATTCTCACTAACCCTACATTCACTGGTTTACCCTCTAAAGACCCACTCCAATTATTTTCCTCGTTCATCAGTCTTTCAAAATAGTCCTTCCACCTGTCCTTGATTTCTTCATCATCCGATAGGACCATTCTAGCTTCATTCCTTACACATCTTATCTGACAAACATCCCTCGTCCTTCTCTCTCTTATTCTAGCAAGCCGGTACAGCTCTTTTTGGCCTGCAGGACTGTCCAGTGTATCGTACAATTTGTCTTGGGCCTTTGCTTTCGCTAAAGCTACGGCTTTCTTAGCTTTTTTCTTCCAATTATCATACTCCCTCTTTTTTTCAGCTTTCAAACTACCGTTTTCCGCTTCTACACGCTGCCATTCCTTGAATTTGCTTTTCTTTTCTTTCAACACATTCTGAATTTCTATCGACCACCACCATGTATCCTTATCTATTGTGCCTTTTCCTCTCGTCTCTCCCAAAATATCTTTCGCTGCATGCCTGATACACTCTGCCATCTCATTCCAGCTTTCATTTATACTTTGATCATTCATGTCTCCCATTTCTATCATTCTGTCCACCACTCGCTCTTTGAACTTTTTCGCACAGTCATTCCTCTCTAGCATGTGCCATTTTATTTTGGGGGGCGGGCGCTCTTTGCTTTTTCTACACAGTATTTGGACCACTGATGTCATAACCAGAAGTCTGTGTTGCGAGACTAGGTCTTCTCCTGGAAGCACTTTGCAATCCTTGACGTGTTTTAAGTGGTTGCGCCTAACTAGAAAATAATCAATTTGCGTCTTATGGTTACCACTTTTGTACGTGGCCAGGTGTTCGTCTTTTTTCTGAAACCACGTATTGGCTACTGCTAGGTCAAATGCAGTAGCGGATTGCAGGAGCATCTCTCCTTCATTGTTCGGGTTTCCATAACCCCATCCCCCATGTACTCTTTCATAAACACCTCTCATTCTTCCCACATGTCCATTAAAATCACCTCCCACTATCAATTCCTCATGCACAGGGATGTTCATTAAAACCATATCAAAATCCTCCCAAAACTTCTCTTTCATCGTATCATCACATCCTACTTGAGGTGCATACACACTAATCACATTCAACATGACATTCTCTAACATCACTTTCAGAATTATAAATCTATCATTCATCCTTTGTACTTCCATCACACTTTCTTTCAATTTACTATCTAGCACTATTCCTACACCATTTCTTTTTCCATCACTTCCACAATAATAAAACTTATATCCCTCACCAATTTCCCTCGCTTTTGTTCCTCTCCATTTCGTTTCCTGCAAGCATGCTATGTTTATCCGTCTTCTTTTCAGTACATCCGCTAACTCTCTCGCCCTTCCAGTCATTGTCCCAACATTCCAACTTGCATACCTCAATCTTATTTCCCGAGCTAGCTTCTTACGTTGCCCCCGCCCGGGTTGGTGCAACAACCCTGGTCCATTTCCCACAGGAGCCGGGTGCTGCCCCTGCGCGTCGCCTGTGGGGTACGCCCTAACTCTATCGCGCACTCTATTATTTGTCGACATGTTGCAGTTGATTTGGCAACTGTTTTATAGTCGGCCGCCAGCCTGACACTAACCCTCCTTGGGAATGCTTTTGTTGGTGGTTTACGCACCACCATGCGGAGACCTTCGGTGCTTCATAGTACGCACGGTCACAGAAATGTCCCTTAGTCGCCTCTTACGACACCCACGGGAAGAGATGGGATGGTGCCATTCTTTAAGTCCGAACACCATACGGACTATGACTTTGGAAACTATTTCACTATTATGTAAAAATATTTATCTGTAACATTATTACTTGTTTGTACTGTAAGTGAGAAATTGTGGCCTTCATTTTATTGGAACAAAAGTGACCCGCCGCATGTTAGGAATATTGGATATTGTCAGTGTTTCAGTACTATAAAATTCATATATTATACAGCATATCCTTTTTCATGAATCATTCTGTCTATTGGTGGAAACCACATTAAATTGTGCTTGGTAGTTTTAGACTTGATTATTGATATTGACAGATGTGGGATACTTATATATGTTAGGAAATGAAAGAAAATATTAGGCTTAATAGGTGGACACCAAAGGAAACTCCATTTTAAAGATTTCAATAATAACTGTTTATTATCTTTTTATTTTTGAAGGTTTTTTGTAGGAATATTATGTGAGACATGTGCTCCTAAGCAAGGTAAAACTGTAACCATACTAGAGATTTCAGTAAAGGGGTGACAAAAGGCTCAGACCAACAAATATAATATTTATTGGTTAAAAAGAGGAAGACTATAATGTTGAAGTAGGATAGATTTGTTTTTATTATACTCGAACAATAAAATTGTCTATAGTATTATTTTTTGTAAGTTTTCCCAATAGAACAAAATATCTGGAGCTGGTTATATAGGTCATAAGATAGAAGGATTCACTATATATCATTGTGTATAAAAAATTTGAACAATACTAATATTCATGCAACATCATTGGCCCAAATTATCTAGACGCAACCATCAACTTAAAAAAAATAAAATTAGTGACAACTGAAGATTCGCGTTCGGTTTCGGCCAACTGCGGCCAAAAAAACTAGTTTCGGCCAAAAAGTGGCAAAGTAAATTTCGGCTCGACCGAAACTAGCGTTTTTAAGCTGAGGGTTGTAATAGATAGCTACCTTAAAACTAACTGACGTGTTTGTCTATGTATATTGTAATCGTAAATATAATTTTTACAAAAATATTTTTGTCAGTTTTTCTATGTTCACGTCACTTTCGGTTTCATTTACGGCCGAAACTGAAAGAGGAGTCGAAATTCGGTTACGGTTTCGGCTGCAAATCGTGTTTCGATCGGCCACTAATGATAATTAATTGAGCTGATAGCTTATTAGGTGGCAATGACACATCATCATATAATAATCCATCTTTACTAATCATTTATATCAATATGCTATTTATCATAGACCGATCTATTCATGCATACAACATGTTTTGCATTACAATACTTCATACAAATCTGTTGTTATTCCTTAGCTGGCGAGATATAATGCAAAACTTCTTTCAATTGCACAGAATAATAATAATACAAGTATTTATGAATAAGAAATCTATGGTTTGTCATCAAAAATCTTTTAAATAAGAATAATAATAGTAAATATTTTAAGTTTGGACATGTAAACCCATTTTGGAAAACCCGGTTGTTCGACATTGGAATTGTGACGTTTCGTACTCTTGAATTCGATGCTGTCGCCAAATTGGTTTAAAATTGCCTGACCACGCGCCTACCCCAATCCCGATTTCACTTATTTTCTCAAAATGGTCACGCAATTTAAACCAATTTGGCGCTAGCATCGAACTCAAGAGTACGAAACGTCACAATTTCAATGTCAACCGATCGAAATTAAACTCAAAAGCCCCTTGGTGGGGTGGGGAGTTGCTCCCCTATATGTCTAAGAGAGGCGTACGTGGAATACTACGCGCCACCTCGAGGCAACCGCTCAACCATTGCGCTAACCTTGTCGAGGCAACCACTCAACCATCGCGCCAACCCTCAACAAAACTACATTGTCCAACAATAGACGTAACATGGCCTAACTTATTTAACTTAATAGTGATAAAAAAAAAACAGGTAACCTGATCTAATTATCCTCTTATCATTATGACATGGCTTTTAATGGCAAATATCCAAATATTGATATTTTATCATACACACTGATATGATATCTTTAATATTTTAGTTCAGTTGATTCTTTAGAACTAATTTGCTAAAAATAAATTATAATTCTTCCCCCAAGAACTGCATGACTCGGAGAAGGTCCAGCAGTGATGATAAATTAATTTTGTTTTTAATTTGTAATGAATAAACTCATTAAGTACCTACTGGCCTGCATTTAAAAACCTTTTATCAGTGAAAAGCTACTTAATCACTGGGTGACGTAAGCATGGGTTTTATTTATATAAAACTTCATGCAACACAAGGTACACAGGCGGACTAAATGCCTTAGGCATTCTCTACCAGTCAACCAAGGGTGGTGAAAAGAAAAAAGGGTGGTGAAAAGAAAAAAGGGCAGGTTCATGAAAAAAGGGATTAATGAAAACAAGGATTCAAATTTACATACAAATAAAATAAACATACATATAATTATACTTAATATAATATATACCTACATATACATACATTTATATAAAGTAAAAGAAAGGGGTTATTGACTGGCCTGTTGGTCTAGTGGTTAGTGGCCCTGACTGCTATTCCGGAGGTCGTGGGTTCGATTCCCACCCAGGACAAATGTTTATGTGATGAGCACGATCATTTGTTCTGTGTCTGGGTGTTATTTATCTATAATATGTATGTATTTAGAAATATATAAGTATATTTATCAGCTGTCTGGTACCCATAATACAAGCTCTGCTTAGCTTGGGACTAGACGGTGTTGTGTGATAGTTGTGGAATATATTATTATATTATATTATATTATTATATTGAGACGATTCCGCTATCTGTGAAGAAAATAATTCCGCAACTTCCGCTTGAAAGCAAACTGACTGGTGGCAGTCCTGATATCGAGAGGAAGCTCATTCCACAGAAGTATGGACTGTATATGAAAAGAACGCAGATTCTTAGAGTGGGAAGAACAAAGATATTGAAAGTAGGAAATAAGATAAGAAGGAGGGGTGGGAGAGTTGAGCAGAGAGTAAACAGTAGTTAATGCGCGCAAACTTCTTCTCTGGCGTATCGGCATCCATTCGAGCTCGGATCTGTTATTCGAAATATGGTCATATTTTCTCAAGTTAAATATGAACTTGATGCAGTTGTTAAGAAGCCGGTCTAGATTATCCAGCAACACCGAGTTTAGGTCAGTAGCACACGTCACCATAGTCGACCTCTCTGTGGTCGACTTAAATTAAAGTTTGCACAAGCATAGTCTTCGTCTTCGCGGGCAAAAAGTTCCTCAGGCGATACAGATACCGCAAAGTCCCGTTGACTCTTTGGCAGACACTGGAAACCTGACTTTGCCAGCCAAGCGTCGAGCCAAGATGCAAACCGAGATCTTTAACGCTAAAACTAATGGGGATAATGGCACCATTAAAAATAATCGGAGGAAGAGAGTTAACCACCACTTCCACCATCGTGATTTCTACTTTACAAGCGACAAAAGCTAGTGTATAATAAAATGAAGTGGATTTTGACAAAGCTCAAAATTAAGAAATAAGTTATATAATTATATAAATGGTCCCTAATCTATTTAAACAAATTAAACAGTGCCCTTGTTTTTAATTAAAAGCATGAACAGCAGGAAGTTTGCAATAATGTTTTACCTTCTACATCATCAGTATGTTGGCATGTCAATGCTGCGTACTTTAAATAGTTCACTTAATTTATATGAGTAGTAAACCATTACTGAACTAACTATGCTATTTTGAGTATCAAGGAAAATGATTATGGTCCAAAGAGGCGAAATGTTTATGAACTGCTAAATATAAAATTATGGATTTCTAGCGAACTAAGTACATGGTAAACTTTTGTGGGTAATCTTATGTGAATTTCTTCTTCTTCTTCCTACCCTTGTCTCAAATTCCTTGAGGTCTGCGCAACACGTTTTTTTCTTTCATTCTGTCCTATCACCCGTCATATTCACACAATCCATCCATCTTTTCTTTGACCTCCCTCTACATCCATCTACATGTATTCTCAGAACACTTTTAGTAACATGGGTTACATCTCTCCTCTTATCCTCCTCTAAACTTGTCCTATGTAATATTAGACAATAATACGTAATAGTAATAACACACGTACAAACTTGGTACGATAGGACAACGAATTTCATTCACTTCCGAACCAAATCAGTCAATTTACAGAATAATCCGGTGGTCATAATTATTATTGAGTCCGTGTGGGTCTGCTAGCGGTCGGCGTGCTCTTGACGTCGTATGCAAAGCAACTGTCTAACCCGGGCATCTGTTGCGAGCACAGAACACAGAAAGACACGTTGCGAGAACAGTTTTGGTTTGTCAAACCAAATCCGAAATAGTATCATTAGCTATACTTTAAATGCACAATGCATAACACTTGACAAGTTGAAGCATGGTTACAACATAACATTGCGCGACTTGGATCGCGCAATGAGAAACATACCAAGCGAATTGTTGCAGCTGTGGATCTACCAGACAAGACAATATTGCGCAAAACGATGCACAATTTTGCTCAATAAGGACTTGAAGCTCATAGATGGAAATCCAATTGTAATTCAACAGCACCGTTGGCGCAGAGATTGAGCGCTTTACCCCTCGCGGAACAAATATTTGCATAACCTATAGATAGCTCTTCCGGGTCAGGGTGTCGTCATGTGTTATTCCTAGTGTGGGGCAACGTTGAAAAAAATACTTAACGACACTAAAATCTGGCTGCTCCAATCCTCGGCACTGTAAGGTCGCTCTTCGAAGCGCCCAGGAAGCTTATATGCTACAGATTGGAAGACCCCCACGCACAAGCGACCGAACGGGAGTCGAAGAGCTCACAACACATTCCTAACCTAACTGCTCCAATATCAGTATAGCATGAAGCATTTTTATGATTAGCATAACCATGTTTTTTTTACACACAGGTCCCCGCTGGGCATCATGGAACCTGGGTATATTCCTGTGCATCAGATGCGCTGGTATCCACCGTAACCTTGGCGTCCACATCTCTAAAGTGAAGAGTGTCAACCTCGACTCATGGACGCCTGAACAAGTCGTAAGTTCTACGTACATAATAATTCCTTCTGATATTAAAATGGTTAAACTATTATGCGAGTACTGCAAGCACCGTCAAACATCCTACATGATTGTTATTATGCATTTTCATCCAGGAAAACATCGGCAGTTTTTTTTTTTTTGATATATACTAGTGCTTGACTGCGATCCCACCTGATGGTAAGCAGTGATGCAACTGTTGATGGTGAGGTGCACTAGTTTATTGCTCTAGCCTTGAAGACACCCAAATTATAATCGGACGGGAAGATCTCAACAGGCAAATTGTTCCAGTCTAGTTGTATTTATATTTATGGTCACTCAGTCGGTAAATTGGCATATAATTTGGGTACAAGTGCATTTTTTTGAGTGAGAAATCACCACATTGTCTCGAATTTAGCTGACTAAAATCCACCCAAATGAAATTAATTTATTCACAGTAAGTGTTGGTACAATTTCGGTCTTGAAATAAATGATTACAGATCCATAACACTTCGTTATAATAATGTGACTGGATAATGCTCGTACCTATGTATTTATACAATTACAGATAAACGATATTATTACAGTCGGAAATGTGTTCATAGCAAATGGAAATTGATTATATTATTAGATACATCACTTTTTTAAGCTCTTATTAAATATGCCCAAAATACCCATTTTCCTTCAGTTGCCCTGTTGGTTCAATCCAGCAGTTCCACATTCTCTCACACTTTACTTACAGCAGGAGTTATTTGATGATTTAGCACCCAAAAGAAAAAAAGCAGTGAGTAAAAATGCGTCTCAAATAAAATAATACAGACAGAAATATGGGCACTTGATCATGATTATAAACTTGGTGTTTATGGCAATTTCCCACACTACTGACCGTAGTTCAGCTAAGCCAACGATAACACCTGTGCGTTTCTTTCGCCTGAATCCGAAACAAGAACCTCCCAAACTCCTATTACAAAAGTCATATTACACACGTCCTCACCGGGTGTGGCGAACCCGGTGAGGACCTGTGTAATACGACTTTCATGAAATAGCCGATCAATAGGGTTAGCCGAATTGAGAGAGTTGTATTGGTGATGTTAATGACATAGGACCGGAACAGTTTGCCTGCTGCAGTCTACCTGTCCGATTATAATTTAGGTGCCTTCAAGGCTAAAGTGAATAGGCTCTTAATAAACTAGTTCGCCTCACCATCAACGAACACGACGACGAGGAACACCGGAACATCAGGGAACATCAGGTGGGATCGCAGTCAGCGATCCCACCTGATGTTCCTACACTAGCACTAGTTTTTATTATAAAAAAAATACTTGACACTGATCTACAAAAAGCTTAGAAAATTTGAATTCCGCGGGCTATTCTGGTTCTTTCACCATAAACATTTATCGTAACGGTCATCGCCCATGTCCACTTATACTATTCGGCCTGATACAACGGTATCGCGCATTGTCGTGACGTGTCGTGCGAAATTATTCAAGTACCCTTTATATCGTAGATTGCGTGACTTATAACCATAAAGTGCTTACCAGAGCGACGTCAATGAACGAAACACGTGGGTGGTCGTTAACTTAAATATGAGGCCGAGGTGCTATTTTTATTTCAAGTGTTTTTTTTTTTAAATTGCTTTTCTTTTGAATTAGCCCCTTGTTGTAGCGTCATTTATGTATTTTCTGCATCATATAGGTATATTTTTTTTTTTCTCTAGCCTTTTCTGTTTCATTGCTAGGCAAAGGCTCCCCCAAGTCCTTTCAGACATTCTTCTTCCGTACTGTCTCAAACCAGTCCTCGTGGCACGCATCCCTATTATCCCACCGCCTTTTTCTGGGTCATAAAGTAACTAAAAATCCAAAATCCTGCATCGTGGTATTAGAATTTGCTATTTGAACATAGACCACAGTTCGAAATCAAGTATCGGGCGGTTACCCAGACTAGACACAGCGCCCGTCCGCCAGTTACACGGAACAAACAAGGATCAGTCGAAAAATAGAATCGTTCGTCCGTGTTGGCGAAAGTGCGAACCCATTTCATTTAATCATTTATGTACTCAGCCCTTACCATCGGTGACCAACCCCTTAGGGTTTCACTCCATCGATCAATAGAATGTACTCATTCTGTCGGCCTATCCTTATACTGGTGCCGATCTTTATAAACGGTGAAATAAGGTATCGTTAACAATAAGTATGCATGTATTTTTTTTAATGACCCAAATAAATATTTATTAGGTACATAGAATAAAAAAAATCATTCACATTCACATGACGCTCATGAAAACCGTTTTGCTAAAGAAACCTTCTTAAACAATAGGGTTCTTTATCCATTGATTACGTCATATTACACGTAAGAATCTCAAAGCCATTCGCTTTATCAGCCGCTAATACTCACATCTATTCGCTATATAAGAAGGAGCTGGCCGTGATCCACCACGTAGCTCCAACTTCTTCAACAGACCCACACTGTTGAAGAAGTTTTCTTTCTCCGATCCAAAGCCTCATGGGTGTGACGGGGTCTACAGGGAAAAAGGGAAGTAGAAACAGTATTGCGCCCACTGACGTAGCTACCAAAGAGCGGGGTGGAACCTCGCTGCCGCCAAACTCGGGGGCCCCTAAACCCTATCAGCAAACCTCTTATTGAACTAGCGGAAACTTCTCCTTCACCTTCAAAATCTAAAATTAGATTGCAACACTGCTTTAATTATGGCAAACTGTTTTAGTCAGTAAAAGTCTGACACTTCCACCTACTCCTCCCTGAGAAGGAGAAGGTATTTGAAAATTTTTCACGTAAAAATAAGGGGCCCCCGATTGTTTTGGCCCTAGGGCTGTGGGTTGCCTAGTTACACCACTGATTGCGCCGACACCAAAACAAAGACAATAAGATGATAATAAGTAAATAATTTCAACCATTTACCTTCCAGGTGTCTCTCCAACAAATGGGCAACTCACGCGCTCGAGCAGTGTACGAGGCGAACTTGCCTGACTCCTTCCGAAGGCCGCAGAATGATTCGTCGCTTGAGGCCTTTATCAGAGCCAAGTATGAGCAGAAGAAGTATATCGCTAAGGAGTGGGTCCCTCCAGCATTGCCTAAAGTTAACTGGTAAGTATCTGAATCTTGAAGGGTTTTATAGAGAAATCATTTATTCTGGTAATGGTGTACCGTTGTACGTGATTAGAGAAATCATCAAAAGACTAGAAGCCAACTATAATATTTTACTTTGAAACATAGTATTAAGTACGAGTAGATACAGTATGTAACGGAGTTGAGTGGTCATATTTTAGATACTACTTCTGCCCTCTACTCCCCTAACTTATTTTGATCAGCTGATAAAAACTTTGTATGGAGTGTCCCTTTTTTGGGGGATTGTTATTAGAATTCACTTCCTTGAAGAAAGTTGTTCATTAAAGTAGGCAGGAGCAGTATTTAAAATATTCCTACACATTTCCTTATAGTATTATCGATAGGAACAGGTCACAACCGCTTACAGCCATTTTAGTAACGATGATGGAAAAATCTAGTAGAGACAGATCGAAGATTCGGTTTCGGCTAAAATACTGGTTTCGGTTGGAGTTTCGATTTCGGCCAGTAAATTGCCTAATATTCGACTCGACCTTTATAGTGTCACAGCACTCACAGCGGTTTTGATAGATACCTAAAAACTGCCAGGCTCGTTCTCCTATGAGTGTTATAATTTCTGTATAATCGTCGATTTATTCGATTGTTTATTTTATTCCCCTCGAGCGCCGATTGTATATACGTTTGTACAATTTCAATGACTTTGGAAAACGTTAATTGTCGTACTGAACACACGGGTGTACGAAATTCATTCGTATGATATCTTTTTTTCCTAGAAAAGATTTTTATTTTTTTCCTTTTATGCTATTTTTTAAAAACGCCCAATTACGTAATTATGATACCCCCGGCTAAGAAACTGTAACTCAGTACAGTAGAGCCGCCGTATGTTCTAATACCTGCCTATATGTAATGTTAATCTAGGCTAACGTATATTTGACAAATGTTTCAGGGACAAAGAGATCGATGAAGAAATCGAGAGGCAGAAACGGAAAAAGAAATCCAACACCTCAGGCTTAGGGCCCCTGCCGGCGCCCACCACAAGTGATAAGAAATACAATGTAAGTATTACGACTTTTCCAAGGTTTATTTTTGAGTGGGAAATCATCCAAAAACTTCTCCCGCTCTAGCTTGAAGCAGCAGGGCGTATCAGGCTTGTCAAATGACTAAAACCTACACTCCTATGTTCCTTCTTTGCCTATCTTTCTAGGATCGCGGGTTTTCCTTTCGGAATCGAACACACATGGTCCCAGTTGGCTTCAGCCCTGCTGGGCCCCTACGTCTTGTCCGGGTATACGGGATTGTTTGAATGAGTCCACGAACCTGAAAAGGCGTTGCAGGGCCTCGGTCCGGTCGCTAAAGCCGCAGCGTTTTTCGGGGACGTAAAGGGCAATTGAATGACACAGGTGTGGCTTCAGTCCGTAAAATTCTGACACGCGCTCACGCTCCACCCTAGAGCGAGAAATGTCATTGAATGGTTCCCATCTCAGGGTCTCGATAACTTCCTGCTGTTTGCAGTAAATCTAATGTTTAGGTTTCCTTCTAAGAAATTTAAAGGTTTGTAAAGGCACGTTTAGACTACGACATAAATTCCGACTTAAATGTCAGACATTAATGTCTGTACTGTTTACACTTGTACGGAATTTTTGTGTCCGAGCTGTGCACACGCAAACTAGTTACTGATGCTCGGTCAGGATAGTTCAACGTCATGCACCTGCGGTGTATTGAAAATGTCAAACCTGTTCGAAAACTTTTTGACGACACTAGACACTTGGACACAACGTGTTCACACAGCGGTTAATGCGGCACTAATATCGTGTCACAATATTTTTTTCAATTAGAGACACTCATGTTCATACAGAGACACTCGATGTATACACTGAGTGTACCGTGTATAGTGTCGTAGTCTATTCGTACCTTTAGTCACTTCTAATTGCCAAGGCGCTGTTATACGTTTCGTGCATAGTGTTTACAATTACTTACAACACTTTACTGATAAGAGTTTACAAGAAACATGTACGACTCATTTTCTTTTATTGTTTTTCGTTCATGTAAACTCGATATATACAGAGTGAATTTTTCAATTGGGCGTGAATGATCAGTTTGTCTTCATAGCTTCGAAATGCTCAAAGTTTCGGCCTCGATTTGAATGGAAACTAACGACAGTATTGTAATTAATTAGCGACACATTTTTTTTTATCTTTATCAATACAAGCCAGACTCTTTGAGGATTTTTAGCTGCTTCTCGAAGTTACAGATTTCGCGTAACACGTTCCCATGAGAAATTTACACAGTTTAGGTATAAATAACAAAATTGTTATCTGTAAAAATAACATGAAAATCATGCGTTTCCAGAAATCTGATGTCATTCCAAGCATTCCGAAGCCCAAATCGTCAGTAAGCCCAAAACTGGGCAGGTCTACCCCACCCACACAGCCGGACCTCAGCAAGACTTCAAACGGGGCCGCCGACCTTCTCGGACTCGACACAAGCTCCAAACCGGACCCCAAACCCGCCAACGACGACATATTCTCAAGCTTCTTCTCCGCACCCTCAGAAAAACCTGCAGAAACAAAGCCTGAAGACTTGAAACCCGACCTCAAAACTGAAGAAGAAAACTTCTTCAAGCAAGCCGCACCCACGGAGAAGGAAAAGTCAAAGTTGACAAAGGACAGTATATTAGCTTTGTACAGTCAAACACCTTCAACTAATTTAGTGAATCAATTCAATCCTGTACAGCCAGTACAACCGGTGCAACCCGCATACCCATTTGCCAACGTGTTTCAGCACCAACAAAGTTTTAGCAACATGGTGCAACAGCCCGTGCAACAAAACGGTATGCAGTTCAATCAATTCCCCATGCCTAACCAATTCCAGCAACCGTTCGGTGGTCCGGTACAGCAACCGTTGCAAAGTCAACCATTCCAGAGTAATCAGTTCTTCAATCAGCCCCAACAGCCATTGTCGCAACAGTTTAATAGTTTGAACTTAGGACAGAGTTTCCCGAACGCGTTCGCGCAACCTAACGCGAATGTTGCTAGCAACACGACATGGCAGTAGGAATGTGTTGGTTTAGACTTTTTTTATTTACCGCGGATGTATTTTGTATGTAAGAAGGCTATGGTCATGTAGTGATGTTTTTTATTGCGATAATATTTTAAATACTGCCAGGAAGTCTCAGTATAAGCTAAATACGAGTTTTTCCTTCCCTTTTCCCCTCTTTAGTAGTCTGATGCCATAGAAATTGTTTTGCCATAGTTAGGAAGTTAATACCTCATGTTGAAGTTTTCATTTTCCACTTCGCTACAAATTTTAGTGTCTTATATTTAAGGGTGCATAGGCTTTTCTGGCAGTAATATTATTGTCTTCTCTTCAATAAAAAGACAGGAAGAAGATGCGAATAAAAATGACGTCATAGGCTAGCATGGGCGCAAATTTGCAGTGACTATAGCCGCCATTACTATACTCTATTCAATAAGTTTAGATGTTTAAAAAAACTTTTTTGAGTGT
Source organism: Leucania comma (assembly GCA_958295575.1). Classification (NCBI taxonomy): domain Eukaryota; kingdom Metazoa; phylum Arthropoda; class Insecta; order Lepidoptera; family Noctuidae; genus Leucania; species Leucania comma. The sequence continues at coordinate 11,624,102 of OY282485.1, forward strand.
CTGTTAAATCGATTTTGACTTTTATTTCGAAGGCATTAAATAGTTGGCATTGTAACCACGATTTTTGCTTTTAATGCCATCCTTATGCCTACGGAATAAAAGTCAAAATCGGTTGAACGGACAGTAAAAAAGGTTTGTTTAATTGTCTAACCTTGCTGTGAATGAAGTGTAATACAGCTTAACGTGAATAACCGGGAACTCAAGGGACCTAGGATTATTTTATTACTTATAGAGGCTTTTTATTTACACTGTTTTCCTTTATAGCTTGGTTTAGTGATGTGGTTTCAAAACAGGGCGCTGCGAAGGAATCAAAGTAATATATTGCAACCTTTCTTTATTTGGAGCGATATTCAAATTCATTAAATTATTCTACCTACTGAGGCTATTGAACTGAAAAGTCTCCAAGATTTCAGCTGTTTAGGTTTGTTGTTTATTGTTCTCAGTAACAGTTATTTCAAAGCAAAAGTTTCGGAACCTCGTTTTAATCAGCAGCAGAGGGTTCTCACATATCCAAGGGCCCATTTAATCAGGTTTCACTGTAATATTCGAACTTTTTTCATCATCTTCCTAACCTTTTCCCAACTAGCTTGGGTTCGGCTTTCAGCCATGTAGCGACAACCTATCATACCTCCACAATACAATTACTGGGTCACACAATACTCTTTTTGGTATCTGACTACCTGTAAAAACTGTCCAAGATCTACGAATGACAACAAGAACCAACGTTTGTACGTGCTCTCTGAGTCGCGAGGTGTCAGTAATGCCCTACTCGGATCTATGCGTTAGTCTTAGTTTTTCGCTGTCATAGCTTGACATTCCTTAATGTGAGGAGGATGAAACGGTGACACACTGATATGCTTGGTTTGTAAGGAAAGTGGACAATTCCGTCTATAACAAGCTTTGGGGACTGCAGTCACCGTGGCTTCTGAACGCTAAGGGTGAACTGAAGAAACATGGATGGGTGGGTCAGTAAAAGTCTGACACTACCTCTCGTTCCACCCAGAGTGGGGGGTTAGTTAATAGTTTCTCACCAGAAAAGACCAATAGCCTCGGACGCGTTTTGGTTTTGTGCAGTTTCTATAGCCACTCTTTCTATTAATTCGATATAATTTGATCCATGGTCACCTGCTCAAGTATCGACTTTGTCTCTATGTGTTTTAAGTTGATTTTTGAGTGACCCTTTCTTTTAAAATACTCTTTTCAAAGTATGGGTTGAAATGGAATTCGAACTTTGTTTTACATGAAAATAGAGTTGTTCCATAATTTCATCTGAATTCTAAATTCAAATAGGAAATCTATACTCACTAATATTCTAAAGAGGTAAAGTTTTAAGGTCTGTATTTCGAAGGTTATCTCTGAAACTACTGAGCCGATTCTTAAAATTATTTTACTAATGTGTAGCTGCATTATCCCTGAGTGCAATGAGCCACATTCACACGAGCAAAGCTTCTGGCAGAATGTAGTACTTTAATAAATGGATCTCAAACAACAGCCCTTGTAACACCACTACATGACTAAAGCTCCGTACATCTGCGCAGAGTTGATACACTGTAGGTAAGTTAGCGAGCAGCGGCTCGATCGGCTTCTTAAGCAGTTTGTTCCTATTTATAATGCTCAGATAACCGAGGAAGTCTGTACACAGCAGGCCTGGTGCGGTTTTGATTGAAAAAAAAAGGAAAGTCAATTTATTACGAGAAAAGTGAAGTGAGACTACAGCTTCGTAATCAAAATGGCGCTTGTTGTCACAACTTTTAGCGTAATATAACAATCAGTTTTCATTTTTAATTTTTTTTTTTCTGTTTTTGAATGGATGTGACTTTAGAATATTTTAACAATTTTCAGTCAGTAAATACTAAAAATCAAAGTCTCCCACCGCCTCTGTCTGTATGTTAGCGACAAACTCAAAAAGTATTGAACAAATATTCATGCGGTTTTCACCACTAGACAGCGATTCATGAGGAAGGTTTAGGTGAGAAAAGCAGAGAATTTCAAAGATTTGTAACACTTGTGTTTAGATCAGTGAAGCAGTGGTTGTTATTTTATTTTATAAGACGCCCTTTAAACACTTGCGTCGAATTAGTCCGACGAGTGTTCGCGTCCTACTCGCCAGGGTCGTGTATTTGTGACAGAAGCCCTGACGAGTTTGCGTATTTGGTCGTGGATGTGTGATGTTAAATGCAGCGAATAGAATCAAACCGCACCATACCTGTTCTGTGAAGTTCCTAATACTGTTATAAAGCTTGGAACTTCAAAATAAGTGGAATGAATGGTGAAGTACTTAGTATTACGGCTGTATACAAAAAAGTCTATCTACATTATCTCATGTAAGGCCTGGAATAAAAATTTCTTGCATCTTCAGGGTGTCTCGAAATTGATTTGCAATTTGAGGAAGTACACACGAAAGACTTGAATAAAAAAAAAACTGTCTGATAAAACGGAGAGATTCTTTAAAATCGCAAGTTTTCACTTGTTTTGAAGTTGTTATAGTCAATGCACACATGTTTGATCCCAAGTTCGTATAAGGAACGTTAAAACTGGCACTTTATTTGTAAATTATGGTACTGCTGACACTGTACAATCGATTGACGACTGCTCCTTGTCCTCATAGTCGCTCGCAGGACGGTTGTGCCTAGGATTCTTTTGTATTTGAGGCACGAAATCATCATTTACTTCTCCCACTCTGGGAGGAGCGAGAGGGCATGTCAGACATACTGAACAACCCACCCGTGTCCCTTTAGGGTGTTTTTAATATCATGCGGATTTCATCACGCATGCGGGACTGCCCCGCTCCGCACGTGTATTACCCGCATTACAATATATCGGGTGACTAATTACCGAGTTCACTAATTACCAGTCACCCGATATACTTGTTTGTTGCTCTTTGTATTCCTAGGCTGCGGTAACTCTTTCGATCAATCCTGTAACCCCAGCAGGCATTGGTCCCGCCAAATTTGCTGACAGCTCTTTGAGGCAAGCAAATAAACAGGCAGAAAAGCGAGCATGTACCTACTCGCATAGTTGAAATGCTCAGTTCGCGCGCGTAGTGTGCATTGCTTGATACATTGCGACAGTGTGGATGAAAAATTCTTTCATTGTGAGTTACATTTTATGTTACGTTACAGCAGTCTATACCCAGCTTAAAAGAAATAGAGTTCAAAATGCCAAAACACAGTTAATATTTTCATGATACTAGAAGGACATGTGTGCGTAGACCTAAGTTATTTCAAGCTGTGTTCACTGCTATGTGCGTTATGGCTAAATCGTCAAAAGCTGAATTAAGTAACCTTCTGACCATCGGCCATATTTAGTGCACAATGTAATCTAATAAACTAACTCTATGTTAATTTCAATAAATTTTAGGTAGGTATTATAGGGATTAGTAAATTAATGTTTTGACATAATACAGCCAAAATACCTGAAAACAGCTTGAAGTAACCAACCAAGTTGGACCGAATGAAGCGCATTTTACATTGTGAAAGGAAATTGAAGCTTCCGTGAAACAATTAAATGTCATATTAGCACGTCAGTTGGCCTGCTACCGTGATGTGTGTATAGACCCGAACGAGATCATTTTTTTTCAATTCACATGCAAATATGGTATCTAACCCCTTCACAATGACTTCAATTTCCTTCAACACATTGAAAAGGGCGCTTCAACGCGACACACTCGGTGCAAATTCGACCTGTGCAATTATGTAAATCTGATGATATTTTAATAATTTTTTATTTTATTTTTTCATTGAATAATTTATACTTATATATTATCGTGTATCCTAAAACCGTTTACACTTTGAATAATAATTTAGCACTTTTTTAACACTATTTTATGTATTTATGCACAGATAACAGTTCGTGTAATAATCTTAATTTGCAGTAATTTTAAGTAGATATTTTTTTGTGAAATGCTGGCGTCCCGGAACTGTTTTATTTCAAAATAATATAAAAATATATTTGAAAAGCATTAAAAAAAAATTAACAGATATTTTATTTTTTATATTTTATTTAATCATAGAAATAATAAAAAAGCATAAAATTATTTACAAATTATTTAATCATTAAAAATAGATTTCGGGACGTTTGCAACTTGGAAATTGGTGCGTGTTTAACGTTTTTTATTTTATTTATAGAGGTTAAAATGTTAATAAAATCTGATAACCATTTTCTCTAAATTGTAAAGTTTCTGTAATATAACTATTTACAAATAGTAGGCCACTCCCATCTCATGTGTTTTAAGTTTATCTTTTGGTATTGCTAAGGTTTACAAGTATTACTTTTTTTATTTACGTGAATTTTAGTGAATATAGAGTATTAAATCGGGTCCGCTACGCCGTATTTTCGTGTTTGCTAACAGAATAACATTGTTTGTTAACCTAAAAGGGGCGTGGCCTAACAGTTTTGCACGCTTACATGTTTGCCCAGACGAATGAATAACTTGTTTTAATAACATGTTTTGTTAGACAATTTGCGTAGCGGTCCCAGCTTTAAATATACTAAACACCCTGGCCGTAAATATTTCACATGGAGCTCTAGAAATTTTAAAATTTATAGATCTACGAGTGGTGTTTCTGTCACTAATACCTGTGTGACAACCTTCCCCCAACTTCTGAATTAAGTCTTTGAAGTCAAGTATATGCCAAACTCTGTTTTAACCTGAAAACCTGTAAAAATTTGGCATTCAATTAGAATTTGACACATTCTTAATAGTTAATTCAGAACTGGCCTCTAGTGTCTCATTAAAAGAGCTCGATGGGTCATATTAACGCCTTAATAGCCCATTCACGACCTTGCTGCTGTGAGCAGCTGCTAAGCGCGGTGGCGGCGAGCGGTAAAATCAAAAGTATGAAAATGTTTGAAGCACGCCACGAGTCACCGCGCGGCGCTATGAGAGACGTGCCGTGCTTCAAACATTTTTATACTTTTGATTAGCTGTATGTTGTTTGATAGCTGCCGCTCACATCGGCAAGGTCGTGAATAGGCCGTAAGTTCTTTAGAATTATGAATTCTGCCTGTGCACGACAAACTTTTGTCATAAAAGACTGATTTCTCGTGCATCATTCTTTTGGAACAGGGTCAAATTGTGCTGTTTGAACATCAGTAATAATTTGTCAATTTATTTATATTTTGTTTGGTACAATGTACTTTTTAACCCCTTGGCTCGTATACTGTCAGAACCTGACTTTCTCTCAAGATGGGGACTTACAAAAACGCAAAAATAAAGCATTAGTTGTGAATTCAAACTTTGTTATTATCATTTTGAGAGAAATACAGGGGCCATAACTTGTGAAAGAAAGAAACTCAATGAAATCCCATTCCATGTCATCATGACGTCCAATGTCAGTTTCGCGCCAATTTCTTTGACGTTCATGAACGTATAGGGATGCGACAGTCATGCGTGATACTTTCATTTCGAATTAAAAAAAGAACATCGTACGCGACACGAATGATGACTCGATCAATTTGATTGAAATGGAAGTTGCATTCATACAGTTGCCCGAGTTGTACGAGTCATTACGTACGAGATGTCGACGGTACTTGAATAGATGTTTAATTAATATCTATAAATGTGATGTTAACAGAATAGTAAGTAAATGGACACTGTATAAGTAAATATGGAAGAATCCTGCTATGACTCATGATGTTGAAGCATGTGTAAAAATGCCATGCATTCACTCCATTTCCTACTACTCTGTGTACGACTAAGAATGCCCGATTTGTACTGATAGCCGTATTATTTTAGATCGTCATTCATAAAATCCACTTTTGATGTATTTAGTTTGAAATATAAAATGTGATTCTTTATTAAGTGAATATGTAATATAGTAAAAGTAACGGGCGATTAGTCATATTGGCTATATGTAGCCCTGATTGAGCCTGTATTTCGTTTACATACCTAAATAAATATAATGTCAATAGAAATATATTTTATTCAACTACCCTACTGCAATCATTCTTGATCTACCTACACCTGTAATAAAAAAGTAAGAATATTGACGAAGAGATTCCATAAAGATCATTAAAAGACGTAGTATCTCTCTGTAATCTGTGATTAAAAGGGACATTCTGGAAAAACCAGGAAGCGCCACCTAACTATAACGTCAAATGGGGTTTTTTTTTTTTTTTTTTTTTATTGGTAGGTAAAATCATCCAATGACGAATCCCGCCCTTGGGTGGGGCGGGAAACAGTGTCAGACTTTTACTGACTAAAAACCTACCTTTCCATTCCTCGCCTTTGTCCCGGGGCCCGTGGTGACACTCTCGCATGACCTTTGGCCCCAGTAGGCTTCGGCCCTGCTGGACCCCTACAGTTTGCTGACAACTCCTTGAGGCGCGCGGGAACGGTGCGCGCCGTAGACCACCTGAGCTCGGACTGGTCTGTTACCGGACGGACGGACAGCGAGCTACCCATTGCCCACCGTCCGCGAGCCCGCGCCTACGGTGGCCGGAAATTGGGATCGGAAACCCGGCGGCGGCGGCGGCGTGTCCGCCTTTGCCTAAGGCGGTCGGCCTCCTCCTTTACTAGCATTACTGCTTCGCAGAAGGAGGCGACCGCCTGCCATTCCTCCTCGCTCCGGAGCATGGCTTGAACCAAGCCCCGGCGCGAGAGATCGCCGCCGATCGCCCCCACGAGGACACGGCGCTGCTCTTCCCAAGCGGGGCACACCTCGACTGTGTGCTCCACCGTGTCCACCGGGCGGTCCGCACAGTGGCGACACCCGGGCGTCGTCTCCGCACGAATCTTGTACAGGTACGGACCGAACTTGCCGTGCTCGGTCAGCACCTGCGCCAAACGGAAGGTGACGACGCCGTGGGGCCTTTCCAGCCACGCCTCAAAGAGGGGCCTTACCGCCTCGATCGTGGCGTGCCCAGCACGAGGTTGCGACAATCGCTCTCGCCATTTCACCATGAGATCCCGCCGGAGCTCTGTCCGCCATGCCGCGACTTGTCGCGGCAGCGGAGTTTCGCCCCGACGTTGCATCTCCACGCGTAGGTCATGCATGTGTGCAAGGACTGTTGCCTCCAAATCCCATGGTGGTAGGCCAGCAAGGAGGCTCGCCGCTTCGCAGGACACCGTACGGTATCCGCGGATCATCCGGATGGCCATGACCCTCTGGCAGGCGGTTAGCCGGGCCGCCACTCGCTTCCGTAGCGATGGCGCCCACACCGGCGCACCGTAAAGGGCCATGGACCGAACGATGCCTGCGTAGAGCCTCCGGCAGGAGGCGTCTGGACCCCCTAGGTTCGGCAGGAGCCGCTTGAGCGCAGCCCCAGTCGCATTCAACCTGGGAGCCAGACGTCGGAAGTGCTCCTTGAAGTTCCACCGGCTGTCGAGGACGAGTCCCAGGTACTTCATCGTCGACCCGACGCCGATGTGAACTCCTCCTACCGTTAATTGGGAGCCCGGAGGTGGCGCGCTCCGAGGACCGTGAAAACACATGGCCTCGGACTTGTGCAATGCCACCTCGAGTCCCAACTGCTGTATCCTCTCCACGACTGTCGCAACCCCGCGCGTCGCTAGTTCGACCGCCGCCTGGTACGACCGTCCCCGCGCCAGGACCAGCGTGTCGTCTGCGTAACAGACCACGCTGACCCCGTCGGGGAGGTCGGCGCGCAGCACGTAGTCGTACCCGATGTTCCACAAGGGCGGCCCTAGTACCGATCCCTGCGGAACACCGCACGACATCTCTCGCCGTTTCAACTCCCCCTGATGACCGGGGTAGATGATGAACCTGTCCGACAGGTAGGCCTCGATCACCCGACAGAGGTAGTCGGGCACCCGGTGGTACCGGAGTGCCCTACCAATGCAACTCCAGGGCAGGGAGTTGAAGGCGTTGGCGATGTCCAGAGACACCGCCAAGACACACCTGCCCCGGGACACTGCATCCCCCGTCGTGAGGGCTCGCACGCGCATGATGGCGTCCACAGTGGAGCGCCTCCTGCGAAATCCGAACTGGCCGTCCGCAAGATCCGGCCCCTTCCGTGCCAGATGCACGACGAGGCGGTCTGCAATTACTCTTTCAAAGAGCTTGCCCACCTCGTCGAGCAGCACAATGGGCCGATACGCGGACGGAGAGTCCGCGGGGCGCCCCGGCTTCGCGATAAGGACCAGTTTCCCCGTCTTCCAGCGAAGCGGGAACTGGCCCCTCTCCATGCATGCGCTGAAGAGCCCTCTCAGTCGAGACCCGAGTTCCTCCATGGCCAGGACCCAGGCTTTTCCAGGCAAGCCATCGGGTCCTGGGGCGGTGTTCTTGGCACTCAGCCTTCGCACCGCCACTCTCATCTCCACCTCGGTCACCTCTGGAGCATTGTTGCCGTCGTTGCCGTCGTGGTCCGCATCGGACACCGCCGCTGGTGGCGGAGCCATAGGCGGGGGAGTATGCTCCCCTCGCGTAGGGAACAGAGCGCTCACCACACCCTCCACGAGCTGGGGCCGGAGACTCTGAGTCAGACGTCAAATGGGGTAAAATTGGGATAATACTTCGATTCGATTTTTGCTTTAATATTAGACTAAATTTCTAAAAAAGCATCCCATTTATTTAAATTACAATCATTAAAGAGCATAAAATATGTAGTATTTGTAATAATATATTATTACTTTTTCGTTTTTGGCAAAAAATAGTCAAATACTAATTTATGAAACAACTTAAAATGTATGATAACAATATTAAAATAAGCAACTACCCTTCAAAGTTTTTTCCCTATTAACCCTTCCTAAATGGGTAAATAAACCAAAGAGTAAACTAGAGGAAAAGTAGCTGATTATTTTATAAGCTTGCGAGCGTAGTATCTGGCTGCAAGCCAAAGTAGCTATATTTTTACACTTTATCTTACACATTCTGAGCACATTCAGGTTTTTAATTATTTATGAATAATAATTGGCATAATTAACTACACATATTAGTGTAGTAAGGTATAATTTACAGCTAAATGTGTTTTGTATATGTAGCTAATCAAAGCAAGGGCGGTGCCAGCCGATGGTCGGGGGGCGGGGGGGCTATTGGAAGTATAGAGAATAATATTTTTTTTTAAATAATAACAAAAGTTTATTTTCTCCACAATATAACTTCTATTAATTGCTAGCCTTGTATCTACAGTAACATATAGGATGGACATTATACTGTGGGAGACTGATGCCTAAACTAGGCTCTGAAGCTATAAAACAAGCCGCCCTTAAATCAAAGGTACCTACTTAGGGTATTTTTTAAACAGCATGACTATGATGATGTTATCCAGGACGAAAATCGTAGCTACTTTGTATGAATCCGACAGCTGTCCTGCTTTTAGAAAACCTCATGGATGCTCATGCTCTTATGATGTTTCGAAAAAGTGACGAACTGTGAGAAGAGAAATAATCGACCGACAAATAAATAAACGTCCTACTTACATACTTAATTACTAATTATGTTTGATAAAAATGTAGGTAATTAGATTTGTTTTGGTGCGGGAATCGAGCCCACGACATGCTCTAAATGAGCATCGGTTGAGACGCAAAAGGGTCGCGGCACTGCGCTAAACGGGTCATCCGGTAATAAAAAAACGCTCATCCTAAGGCGATTACAGTTCTGTTTCTTTATTGATGTCTATTCTATGGGCTGCCCGGCACCCACTGTTTATTTCCTATTGGTGCTCGTGCACCCGAGCACCCACGGAGTCGGGCGGCGTCCCGACCCGCACAATCCTATAAGAATATAGTGGTTTTAAAAGTTATTGTTAAAAAAAAATATTATTTTAAAAGTTGTTGTGTTGTTGTAAGTTGTGTTGGTTATTGTTCGTTTCTTGGTATTCCACACATAGAACGAAATTCTGGGTATATATTATAAATATGTTAATTTCGTTTATTTAACAGGTATGTACCTACTTGTAGCTCAGAATAAGTAATAATAGTGGTTCAATCCACGAACTCGAAAGTGTTTGAAAGTGTTGTCGCGTTAGTATGTCCCGCTTTCATAAATATGTAAAGCACGGAATTTTTCGGAATTTTTTACAACGAAGTAAACATCAAAACGGTGATTTTTCTGCGTAAAATGGAACGAATTAAATAAGTAGCTTGGGCCAGAAAAACCGTATTTTTCAACCGTTTTTTGTAAAATTTGTGTGAAAAACGAAGCGAATTGTTAGAAAATCGGAAATCATGGATAACGCGTAAGTTAATGTGTAAATAATTATTGGTATATCTTTTGATTTTTATTTAGTTTTATCGATAAAGTAGTTAAACTTTTGTTTTGGCGCTCGCAGCCATATTGTGTCAAACAGCTGTTGCGGGACGACTTCTGTGCGCTCCGTTATTTTTGTCGTTTTTATTAACAAAAAAATGTGTCTGAACGCGTTTCATCGTAATAAACAATGATAACGTAGTGCTAAATACGTATTTATTAAATAAACGTCAGCAAATTGTTTGGTCGGGATGTGTTTTCGGTAATCAGAAAATATCATGGCTTGTGGATTGCAAAACTACGAGGACAGTGAAATGCCCGCGGCAGAACTTGAGTTCCAAGCGAAATGGAGCAGGTTTTCCGACTGGTTGCACTGCATTTGTGTGGTTACGTTCGACTTAGAGCTCGGACAGGCTATGGAGAGCGTTTATCCTCCTGGTGTCAAACTAACTGATCAAGAGAAGTGTAATATTTGTTATTTGGCGTTTCCTGACTCTAACTCGGGGTGTATGGGAGACACTCAGTTCCATGTTCGTCTTCGTTCGCGAGCGGGGCTCACGCGCCAGCAGCTTGTGTACAACGACGACAGCGTGCCGACATTGCGCGCCGATTCCACACACTACTGGGGCTTCGTGTACTTCAGACAAGTCAAGGACCCCTCCCTGCCGCGAGGATACTTCCAGAAAAGTATAATTTTACTTACTAGATTACCTTTTATAAACTTATTCTACAAAGTTATCCAATTGATTGCTCCTAAGCACTTTGAAGAAGGGGAAAGGAGCCTAGAAGCTGCCTGTCATGATATAAACAGGTGGCCTTCACTCGACGCCGGCCAGAATGTGTTGCTACCTGTACTTGGTACAGTTTTTCAATCATACATTCCTAACCAGCAGACCGGAAAGATCACTCGATCTGACATTGCCAAACAAGTACATTCTCCGAATGTACCTCACATATTAGCATCAATACAAGATGTGAATGTATTTGATGTGTTATCCAGTGTTATTTCACATCTACATTTATTATGGGAGTTAGTGTTGACTGCAGAACCCATAGTGGTCATGGCTAGTTCACCTACTGAATGTTCTGCACTAGTTCAAGCTCTGACATACTTGATACAGCCATTGCCATATTCGGCAGAATATAGACCATATTTCACAATACATGACAGTGAATTCAAAGAGTTTACAAGGAAACAATTCAATCCACCTTGTGTAATACTTGGTGTGACCAATCCATTCTTTACGAAAACATTACAACATTGGCCACACACAATTAAGTTGGGTGATGCTACTTCAATAAAAACTAAACTAAGGAAAGTTGGTAACCTTAAGCTTCTAGACACTGCACCTGGTGTGTACACTCAGTACAAACCTTTTTTGGAAAAAGATAAAGCAATTATAAAGAAATTGCATAACGGGATTAGAACTGATCGCCCATCTGAAGTTCAAACTGCTATGGTGAAGCGACACTTGCTTGAACTAACACAAAGTTTTATGATACCTTTGGAGAGGTATATGGCATCACTTATGCCGTTGCAGAAGAACATTTCTCCGTTTAGAGCACCACCAGTACCAAATCCGTTCAACCCTGAAGACTTTTTTGCAACTCTACAACAGTCAGGCCCACAACTGACTACTGGTATCAAAGGTGATTGGATTGGACTATATCGGAACTACTTTAGAACACCCAATTTCAGTGCATGGTTCCATGAAAGACACAATAATTTGACAAATAAATTGCATGCATTGCAGCTAGAAGCTTTAGCTGAGAGTGACTTGAAAAAGTGGTCAATTGGCAAGAAAGAGGTCGAAATTGTGGATATGGTCTTAAAACTGAGGGAGGTGTTAAAGAGTAACCCTCCTGTGGCGGATAATACCAGGACATTGCTCGCGCGGCGTCTGGAGGATCTAAACTGTGTCCTGCCAGAGGATATGAAGTCTATTCTGAATGCGGCCACGTGACAGAAGCACTGCTGCGCCTCAAGCCTGAGAGGATGCAGCGACGACTGCAAGACACAATTCAGGAAGTTAAGACATGGTCACCCCATCGTGTGCATGTGAAATGTTAAGGTTTTTATATATCTATGTGCAATAGTACCACATTTAGGAGTTGCTTGCGAAAACCAGTTGCGGATATCAACTGTTTCATTGCGATATTTTTTTATTATTATAGCAATTTGCGTTACTGATGTGGTGTAAAAAAGAACAATAATAAGGCACCAAGTTCGCGTTAAAAATTTTACGCTCATTGATTTTTAACATTTCGGCCAGAAATTACTTTATTAAGAAGTTTATTTGTGATTTTAATTAGTTAATTACGTAAACAATTACTCTTTAAAGGCCTGATAACTATTTATACATTATAAGACATGCTAGTTTGATCATTTCAATCATGACCTATGAATTATTAAGGAAATATTTTCTTCCATCTAGATGTACCTACTCTGATATTATGTATCTGATGTGAATTAAGTAATTATAGTTCTGACAAAGTATCCTGTTAAGAATGACTGACTTTTGGTTAATTTCGTGTTTTTACATATTCAGTATGTATTAGAGATGATACATTATTCAAGTTGGTGGTGGTATTCGACCTTCAGTTGGTCGTTTGACGATTTTATTACCGATACTCCTTGTTTATTTACCTTATACGGCCATAAAAGACGTTTCAGATGCTACTACATAGCATTTTCCTGTAATATTTAGCTCAGTAATGACTCAATAACGTCAATATACTTTCGTCCAATCATTGTTTACTTACGTACACAATACTGTCATTTAAAACTGTTTTATATCACCGAGACCAAAATATTCGATGTACAACTAAAACGGCCATAATTCTGCATAATAAAAAATAATAATACTGTTTTAAACTAGAAAATCTTGCCAACAACGCCTGGGGTGGATCGTTTGTGCTTGTTCACTGATAAAGGCATGATATTATTATGAAACTACGTCGATTATAAATAGGTGTTGTAAATATTGTAGTTATAAAGTAAATCATTATCTTTTGAGTAACCAGAGAGAATGTCGGAAGGCGTTAATTAGATCATTATCGTATGTTAAAACATTGTAATCCAATTAACTTGTGAGACATTTGTAAGTCTGCTATTTTTTTAGCTGATTGAGCGAGGTCAATAACAAACAAATACGGAGTTTTTTTTTCCTTACTAGCCTGTTAAATTTTACGCCAGTTTTGAACCTAACTGAAAAATTCTTGTTTAAAAGAATTACCGTGACCCTCGCAAATGGCCACTGAAGTAACTCTGTGGGTTTTAGTCGGGAAAGAGTATATTAAATTTATAACACTTCCTCTCACTCAGAACAAAAAGGTTCTTTAAAAGAAACATCTATTCCAACTGTCGAAGGTTTTGATTGAACATTGTGCATAAAATTACCTCGTACTATGTAAAATATAAAGTCGTTATACAAATAGATATCTATTATACCAGGAACTACGGTACAGTTACCGTTCCCAGAGTCGTCATCTCACAATAAATCCGCTGAGTCAGTAATATGAATCCAAGAAGCTTGATTACAATTTTAAAATAAACCATTTCAATTGCTGTGAGAAATATTTCAGTCGGTATGTCATCTGTTTGAATGAGCATTCTCAAAACTCGAACAATGAGAATAAATATTCTCTTATTATCTATACCCCTGAAGTGGTTCTGGTTAGCGTAAATGCGATAATCGATAATCTAAATTAATTGTTTATCAGATCTTGCGGATAATCTAATAAATGCAGTATATTTATTGAAGTTATTATGAAATGTCCAAAATATCCACTGCTAAGTTCAATTTTTTAATTGTAGTTACAAGTAAAAAGCCAAAGGCTCTACCACAAGCTCTTGATGCGATCCATTTGATGACCTGAACTGTATAGGTCCATCTTTTTTTCTCGTTCGCTCGATTGACATTATTTTAAACTTGTCATGGTAATGCCCCTGATTTAGCAGTTTCTTCTGTTATGTTATTTTACATCGCGGGAATTTTTCCTACTGTTTTTGCGTGACTCTCAGGAAAGAAACACTGTAAATGTATCGTCTTTGGCAGAATTTGAAATAATGTCTTATAAATACAGAAAACAAGTTTCAGTCTAAAAAATAAGTTTTTGTCCTCGTTCGTGATAAGTCTAGTTATATAAGTATGTATGTGTTACTTACAGCCCATTACTCAAACGCTATTCAATTGTAAGTCACTGTTAATCCGCGATTTCATAATTGAGAATTCCAACTTGAAAATTTTTCAAACTCTCCTTTGGTGTGAGAACTTGTTTTGCATTAAACTAGAATTTCAAATTCTCATTTCAGAAACAGAGGTAGTCTATAGTGACCTTGATAACATTTATTTTTTGTTTGGTTTAGTGTCGAAAACATTCTGAAATTGTATATCGCTTGAGTATTCGGAGTTTACTCGCATTGAAGTATATTTTCGTATACTATTTTAGTAGAATGTTAGAATCTCTGTACTGTATGTGTATCTGTCCTATCTGTGTATTTATGTATCGCAAACGGTGCGTTACGATTGTCAGTGGCGGTAACTAATCGTCGTCATTATCATGCTCTTATCTTCCATAAGTCTACCGAATCGATAGAGCGGCTTTTACAAAGACTTGCCAAAATAATCGAGAGTAGTTTGATCAATTATCTTTTCTGTTCCAAAAACATTCTTCACAAAGTAAACTACAGCAAAAATGTTTCGTATTTTCTTTTTATCAAAGCTTCCTTTTCACAAGCATTACCGGAAGTCAAACGAAGATGGGAGGTGTCTTACTTTCCCCTTGAAATCACACAACGAATGGTACATTATTATCATCCAGAGTTATGTATAGGGCCGTGATCCCGCAAGGCCGTGTCAATAAAATGTTTATATTATACATAGATAGTATATACAACCCAACGAGCATATCGATTACAAATTCCGTTTTATGATAATGTTTCCCAGTTATCGTACAAAAATACTACAGCACAGCCAGATTGGATTCATAGGCATTTTGCGATGCAGATGCAAGTCAGTCATTAAATTTTTATACTACGTTGGAGCTAGTTCCTCCGAATGCGGTTGAGTACCAGTATTTTCATTCAAATTACAATGGACGATTAGATTATGTCGTAAGCAACTGACAATCGTAATAGCGTGTCTATTCGTATGTATAGTAATTCATCTATCATACAAAAGTCCATCCAATTGTACTTTATTTTATAACCGCTAAAAAGGAACGGTTGTATTGTTAAACATAGTTAATAATATTAAGATAAATTACATTGTTATCGCTTAAAGGATTTTTTTAAAGATATTTTATCAAGACTACATACAGTTAATGTAATATGATATTAAACGGACCGTGCTTGTTGTTACTGTAATAAAAAGTATCTTATACAATGTTATGTATGTAAAATAGGAAAAATGATCGATTGGTTTTATTATTAATCGATTGAGGGTAGACGACGTTTTCAACGACGAGATCAAATCAATAAATCGAATGCCTGAATTCGATTTCAATCATAACCAACAATCACATAATTAGAAGAAATTATCTTAAGAATTGCATGAAACGCATCAAGTTTAGACAAGTGTGTGCTGGACAAAATGGCAGCTAGAATAACTGGAGGCGTGACATAGACCGGGGTTTCCTTTTGTCCTTTCCTGGCATGGTTAAAAAGTGGAACATCACAATAATATCTTCCCGCGGTCCGCCTACTGTGTGACGCACGTTTCACTCAAACTAAAGTAAGCACGAGCATGCAATTCCGGGTGTAATTAAAAAATTCAATAAGGCATAAAACTTCGTTCACACGAGTCAAGGTTAAAAATGCATTTCAAGCATAAACACCGACGGAAATCGATGTTCGTATTATTTTACAACGCTAGTTAAATACGATAATAGATCAACAGAATGTTTATTTTACGCGAATATTTGTAAATAATTGGGTGCCAAATTGTTTTATTTTCAAATATTGGATGAAGATAATGGCATTGTAATTTTATTTTTATAAGTAGCTAGTTTTATGGTGTAATCCATGAAGGGCCTGTTTGCTCAATAAAATTGTTTGAAAGCGTAACCTTATGAAAGGGTGTTGATCTATTGGCGAAAACACGTGAGAAGGTAGTGAAGAATACGGTAGAATTTAACTCCTTGCCAAAATGGTGCAAATTTCTTCTTCAGTAGAAAACTGTTTGTCGACGCCGTTGTTTAAACTAGCGAATTGAACGCACAAAGTTCTGCCGCTTTTTTCACTATTCCTAACCTTACATGGTGTAAATTACTGCAGCTCTTGCAAGGTTTCCACCGGTCGCCAATATGTACAAAACACACTCCAAGGGAGATTAATATGTCAAGGTCGAGTCGAGCCAACGTCAGTCGCGACGTCAGATTACTTATTTAAAATTTCGTCAATAACAGTTGCGCTTACTCGTGCAGATGTTCCGAACTGGATTAAACTGAAGCTGTTTGACCCACTTGTCTTAATAGACGTAATAACGCAAGTTAAGCCTTTCGAATGGATTTGTCTTCTTATGTGGATTCAAGTAGCAGGCTTGTGTTTATTACCTGATGTTACGGTGTCTTTAACCATATCCATATCCATTTGTCGTCCCCGGCTGTCTCTGGGATGGCAACACATCTACGATGCCTCAGTAAATGTCCATAAGCGGCGTTGACCAATTACCATTATAGGAGGGTCATCGACTTGATTGCCCATCCTATAACATAAGTCCTCTCCACATTCGCCATTGAAGAAATTTTGAAAGGTTATTCATGCGGGTCCGATTCATAAGAGAGGTAAACCAGCTTGAATGGAATACTGAATAAGGTATTTTTTGTGACAAACTGTCTGCAACTAGCGAGTAGAACCTGTTACTTTGACGGAGTTTAAAAAGGAGAAGGTTCTTTTTGTTATTTTAGTATTACCAGTTTTCCATAGACTTCCTTTGGCTCGACTGGACTGAAAGGGGTGGGATGTCGAATTACCCATCCCTTTATCTTATACACTGTCATTTATCGCAGACTCCACTACTTTATAACATATCCCATCGTATTCGCCACATGTAAATACAACATTGTACAAACTGCACTGTAAACGTAAATGAAATAAATAAACATTATTTTTCAAATAACTCATTTATTAACGCTTATGTATATTTGTGCGGTCCTGATACGACAAGGCGGGAATATGTACGTAATACAGGGGGTGAGGTATCCATAAACTGTAAGTAATTTAAATAATTTTATATGCAAGGCTGCATAAAATATTAGAAATAATTATGAAAAAATATCGATAAAGTCCATCTTCGTACTGCCGGATTTACAGTATCCTGTAGAGATGGATATAAATATAATTATGAAATTCACTTTCCAAAACAAACTCTGTGATTAGAAATTGACAATAAATTGAACACAATTCTTTGCACCTTTTGACATCTACAATAATTTAAAGTACCCATTTTTGATTTGGCATGGCGTAGGAAACTCTTTGGTAGTCAATAGGCAAACATTCTATATCCAGATATAGAAAAAACAAACAATACAAAATTTACCCAATAAACATAGCATTAAAAAAAAACTGAAAAATTATTTATTAAGTACACAATTGCGTCTATAGCAAGAGCTACACAAAACAGTTTATGGACACCAAAAAGCACTATACATAAATCTAAACAGGTACAGGGGACATGGCACAAATAAGTCCCTGCATCCCGACAGATCCTTTGGCGTTGTCCATAACGAAAGATTAAACATAACAGTCTATTAAGTATTTACATAACTATAGGCGGGTTGAATCACAATCTATTGTATCTAGCTTTGCTCCATATATTGTCGTTATCAGTTATGAGCGTGTATACTCCGGCGAGGGTGAGGCCTACTGCGGCTCCTAGGGCCATGGAACGGACTCCGGACGTGCTTTTGTAGATCAGGCCAGTGGTAGCAGCGGCTATGAAAGTGTTGGCGGTGTCTTCCTTGTCACGCATCCAAGTGACGCCCAGTGCGATGCAAGAGTAGAATGACGCGATGATGCCGAGAGTGCAGCCTGTGTTTGTTCCTGGAATATTGTAATATTAAGTTTTTAGTAAGGAATTTTAACATGTAGCGCCGACCCCAAGTAATATAGGATAAGGGCAGGAAGAAGTAATTTTGAAATTTCAGAAAATGTCTCTCAACATAAAGCGCGACACCTTCAAAAAACCCCGCGTCACGTGAATGCGTCGCAATATTGGGGGACATAGGGACATGGGATACTAGGCAAAGTTGCAGCGTCCAGCGTCATGTCGATCTATTGCTGCGTGTCATGTTGAGGGACATTTTGTCCTCTAATGTATCTAGCTTCATTGTCATAATCTGATAAATCCTTTGGATACATTTTCATACAGTTTGATTCATGAAAGAGGTATTATGAGGATAAAATTAATGCATCTTCTAGTAGCCCACTGCTCCAGCCGTGAATTTAAATGGTTTATATAGTACGCGGCAAAAAGTTATACTAAAATGGCCGTCGTCATTGTGGTGCAGTCCCCACAGTGCCGCACTTCGATTGAGACCCGAAAATCTATTGCTGCCCATTGAATGTTGATCGCCATTTTGGTTCAACTTATATGCCGAGTATAGTGGTCTGCTAGTTTTTAATTAAAATACCACGAAAATCCAAGTTCTTATTATAGTTATCTTGGATCATGCAATCTGAAGGTATTTAAGTTAGTTTTCTGGCAATGCACCTGATACCTAGTTCATCTGACACCATAACATAATTATGCATTATAATTGAAGTGTGAGATACTCATCACTTTTTACAAAACTAGTGGTTTCTCTTACAAATAACTTATTTCAAATAACACCTACTGCAATTATTACTATACATTAGTATTATTATTGATATAGGAGATTACTTTTATTTGTATAGTAATTATTGACACAAACTAACCTTGTTTCATTATGTAGTTGATAACTTGTGTTCGTCGCACCTTTCCTGTTTGCCCTGCTAGTGTTGTAGCCCTTAGTCCTTTGTATAACCCTGTCACACCACCTAAGCCTGGAACAGAGATTAGCTTTTAGAACTGCCCTTTTGATGGTATGTTTGGTGCGGTGGTTGAGTTATTGGTTACTGCTTGCATGTACACACACACAAAACAAATATTTGTATGGTCTACCGATAGGTGTACTGGATCTGGGTGTCATGTGTATTTGAGTTTACATGTCTAAAAATGCACCCACAATGCAGACATTATTCCTTGTGGTGCAATGTTTTTGTTTGTTATTTAAAATAATACCTAAAATATTCATAAACCCTTTTACAGTTTTGGTAGCTTATTTACCACAATACTGTCAGAACTGATGAATCTTGATGGCACTACTCTCTGTTTATATTCAATGCAGTAAAATTTTTTACAAAATAAAACTGACATAAAAACCTTAATATTAGATATGGTTCCTGCATACATGAAGGAATAACATAACTTATAGTTATTCAGACTTGATTTCATGGTCTAAAGAACATGTGGCTAATCCATTTTAATATATTCAGGTAATCATCAGTGTTTTTGTTTTTTTATTTATTTCACCATGTTGTGACTTGTCATAGGTTTATCATAGGTTTCTTATTTATAAATTGCATGTCGTGTTTCAGTGTATGTATGCAATTGTCACCACAGTCTGACTTGGCTAAGTGCCCAAAATATACATCTGCTAATGAAGACTTTCTTCATTGGTGTGTATCTCTGACACATTGTTTTAATTAAAATTTTGATTCTTCATTCATAAAAAATAGTTACTGTTTACATATTCGGCCTTACGCAGTGTTATGTAAAAATTACTAATAATTTAGAGGTTATATTATTATTTCATCATCTCATTACCTGATCCGGTCATAAAGGACATTCCAATGATTGGTAGCGCTACATTAGACCTCCGTGCTGTAGATGCCATGTGACTATCGTCAGGATACAAGAATTCTGGTTGCATTTTCGGTATGATATGGGGATCGAAGTTCAAATATGGGGATAGACTTGCCCCCGCCTGTTGCTGCTTCTCCTCATTCTTATTTATGGACAGTATATCGCCGAACAAGGACATTTTGCTATTTCTCACACTATTTTAACTAATCTAAAACTAAAACGTGATTTGACTATCACGCTGTGAATTTTAAGAAATCGAACTATCCTGAAATGTCAATGTCAAAAGGACTTTAGTAGAGTATAGACAATAAATTATGCGAATGTTGTCAGTATAGAAATTAAAATAGCAATAGACAATATTTAAAAAGTTAGATTAATATTGTATATAAAATGAAAATAAATTCCCAGATTTTTTTTATAGAAACAAAAATTTTAGCAATAATAGTAATCAGTAAATAATACAATAACATTTAATGTTTGGCTCGGGTAGTTCGTCATGGTGTTAGCAAGTTTCGAGTACATTTTTTTAGGAATTATTTTAACAGTTCCAAGTTGAATTTTAGCAATTAGTATTTTATTCTTTATTCCAGTGAATTAAGAACCCCTGAGGAGGTGAGAAAAATCATAAAAACTGCCAAACTTCACGAATCCGAGCTATCGGAAATTACACAAGTTTTAAGGTTCCCTGATACCAGCAAACATAACGATAATTTGAAACTTATGTTGCTGGATGCCACACTATTGAAGGAAATAGAAGCGGGAAACGAACTACTTTTTAAAGGTAAACAATGTTTTCTTCATATTTATTTAACAAAATGCTAATTTTCATTATAAATGCATGCAATGTCCCGGAATTCAGCCTGTACGAGAAAGAGAGAAAGAGCGGGACTTAAAATAAACATGGATAAATCTAAAGTCATGGTCAACATCCATGTAGCACCCACTCCTATCACTCTATACCGAAGTTGAGGCGGTCTAACTGTGTAGGCATAACATCGAGAAAGAGTTCAATCGTCGAAACCGACTCGGCTGGGCAGCGTTCGGGAAGCTGCGCGGTATCTTCTCTTCCAATAATATACAATAATATATATATATATATAGGCTTTGAAACCAAAGGGCAATGAAAAGTGCTTACCTACATAGACCGAAGAATCGCCAAATTTAAGTGGCATATTACTCGAAGAACAGATGGTCGATGGGGATGAAAGGTTCTGGAGTGGCGTCCACATACTGGAAGACTGCGTTGGAAGGCCTCCCACAAGGCGGACCGATGACGTAGTGGGGGCCGCGGGAATCCGGTGGAAGCGAGACGCACAGGACCGATCGCCATGGCGACACTTGGGAGAGAGCTACGAGTATTTACAATAGTCTTTTGAATACCGTAATTAGAGACACAATAGAAAGACAATAGGTGTGCGAACGCCGGCGTTCGCTTGGGGCTTTAGTAATTAATGGACGTCTTTCGGCTGAAATGATGATGATGATGATGAAATGCGTGTTGCTATCGAATCGATGGCAAGTATTTCAGTTTAAAATAATAATTTGACTTCATTTAACGCCTCCCCGAGGACCGCCACAATGACCGGTTATAGCTCTTTCATGGGATGGTTCTTGAGGAAGTTCTGGGTAGCGTGGTGGGTAATTGAATAATTATTAGTTTTAATTTAGCTATAACAAGAGATTTAAATTTTTTATTTAGATTTTACCCCGATACTTGTTAATAACGAGGTATTAATAATAATTATGTAATTTAAATTAATAAATTCCAGGTGATCCTGACGAAAACGTAGTACTATGCACAAACAATAAAACATACGATGTAAAAGAAGCTGAAACTTCCAACAGCCTACTCCTAGTGCCTGAACTGCTATTTGCCGCAGAAACAGGACTAGACGAAACTATACAAAACGAATCCATGGAATCGGACTCCTCATTTGATAAGTCAAACGCTAGTTTAAATAAATCCACAGAATCCGATGAAGGAGCCAAGCCACCTCGAAACATAGTACACAAAGACATCATCAATACATTCTTCACTTACTACGAATTAAAGCCTTGCAAACCAAGATTAACTAAGCTAAGAAAGCTACTAGAACCTACCAGATATCAAGGTTTAGAGTTAGAATATGCAATAGACAAAACTAAACTACTAAACTATGATGCAATATGCAACCAAGTACAGGCTTCTAAAGCAGAGATGAATGAAGAACTAGAGAAGATTCAAGCTATAGAAATTGATGGACATTACAGATTACTAGAATTTGATTACGAATTCCGAGTTCTATCTTACATGTTGGATCTTATTGATGAAAATTCTTGGCATTTGGATAGAATATCTAAAGAAATAACCATTGACAGTCTTAAAGAATTAGTTCCTTTGCCAATTTTGGAGGCAACCTTCAGGTTTTATACTACTAAGTCTGTTCTTGAGGATGGTGTACAGTTTTATAAGTATAAGCAAGATAAAGTGTGTCGGTTTTTGGCAAGAGTGCTCTTGAAGAGCGCTGGTAAATTCAATTTGGTTGAGTTCTTGCAAGCTTGGAGAGACTCGGTTCCTGAAGGAATGGTTACAGATGTAAGTGTCACATATTTTCTTGTTTATGTAATTTGAATGCAAGACCTATCTAATGAGAAGTAATTGCTGACAATATACGGATATCTGAAATCCCTCTAGATACATCGCATGGGCATTGGCATACCAAACTCATGACTTATTTTCCTTGGTGGGGCTTCGCCCACACCCTTGTGAAGAGTTAAACCGCAGTTGCGCGCCTCGAATCTAATAAAATCCCGGCGCAACGTCTATTCAAATGAGTGCGTTTCCTAATAACACTGACACAAAAATAAACATCAAATCTATCACAGCTGAGTAAAAGTTATGGTAATACTGGGTACTTCCTTGGATGAACTTTTTCAGAAGTATCTAGTTCCCGATGTACTGTAATTCTTGTGCTGATAAATATAAATTGTGGCTGTTCCAGGAATCTCTATTGTCAGGAATAGCATTAGTGGACAAATCAACAACGCCACAGGTTGTGTGGGGATTTTCTGAAAACGATTTACCTGAAGAAATCAATGAACGATTTAAAATACTATTTCAAACTAAGCCGAAGTGGACTGTTGATCAGATATCGCCGTATATCGAGTAAGTGCTATATTGCTTTTCTGAACATTTTGTTTTTGAGTTCGTTTAAATAAGGCACTGGGGATTTGTTTCAGCCCTTTGTTGTGTACTAGTTTTTGAGTCAGTTGAAGGTACTTAAACTTGGTTATAGGTAATATCGCTAGCCGGTTTCAAGTTGTTCTGCTTTAATATGTAATTTTATGATAACTATATTGCTTCTGCTAAAGCTTCGTGCTTCTCGCATAGAGCAACCGAAGGAACATTGAGAATTTAAGCCGCTAAAAGTCCAGTCACTCCTTCTATCTCTACCTATAGCCGGAAACGTCATTTGATGACTAACTTCAATTAACGGGCACATCCGATTTTAGCGAATAACATTTCCTTGACTTGAACAATGCTATCATGTACTAAAAGCAATATAAAGTAAAAATGTTGTGTTTAGCGCCATTTAGCGGGTTTATAGTCACATTTGGGGTTGTAGCTTTCATCTCGATCTTGCATTTTCCAGATGCTATGCTACAGAGAAATTAAATGTCAACGCCCTTTTGACAAAGTACGCTCGAGCTTCAACTCAAGATGGTGTCAGAGTGTTTTCAGCAAAACATATGAAATAGTGTGTAATTTGTAAGTAGAAAACGATTAATAAGTTGTTTATGATATAATTATACTTGAGGGTACGAATGAATAAAATTCAAAGTTACTCATTGAATAATACGTTTAATTTTAAAGTTAAACTTATATACAAAAATATTTATCCATTTATTTGATGAGTAATTCATATAATATCTTAAATTTACAATTATTTTTACTTAATTAACACAGCCTTCTTGTTCTTCATAACAACGTTCTTAGAAACCATCCTTTTTAGAACGTTCTCATCATTTTATCTCAATTTCACGACCAGCGTTCGATTAAAATGAAAACAAACTACAATCTCGGGAATGTTTGTAAAGACTATACACGGAAAAGAAATATAAGTAGTATCTTTACATTCCGAAACTTACGACTAAAATCCTGTTTCTGAAACAAAAACTTTTCTGTTTATGTGACAAATGGAGATGTTTACATTTTTTAGTGAATTAATTATGAAAATATTTGAATAAAATATAATAAAAATATAAAAGAATCATAAAAAAATCTAAAAACATCAAAAAGTTATAGAACTTCAAAGTTAAGTTTACATTCATAATTTCGTTTCCTGCGGCGCTCTACTGCGTGTCTTCACACGACTCTTTACTGAGGTAGTGAAACATAAAAAGTCGTTACTATAAATAAAAAACATGTAGTTGTACGTAAAATAATTAGGAGCAGGACTAGAGCTCACGTACGACTCGTGGTGCAACGATCTCATCTAGGGCAAATGACGACACTCCAGTGAGTGACTGCAGTCGTATTTTTTCAATATTGAGGGATTTCAAATAATGTTTTTGATTTATTATGAAACTTCTCCATTATCACGCGGCGATCATTTCTATCCAGAAACCGGGAGCTTAAAACTAAAAATCTTTGGTTTAAAAATTAAGATTGTTGAACATTCTTCCTGAGTTTGTTCAGTTCCTCCCACATGGCAGTTGGAAGGTCATCTCCCACTTCTTCCTTGAAATACTTTTCGATGGCGTCAGCTTCTTGTAACCAGAAGTCTTTAGGTATACTGAAGAGAGTCTTCATGTCAATGGGTCCTAAGTTTTGCGTGTTGAGATCTCCCTCAGTTGGGATGTTTCCTAGGGGAGTTTCGGTGAAGCAAGGTTCGTTGTCACAACGGCGGAGGATCCAGTCTAGGACGCGGGAGTTCTCGCCATAACCGGGCCAGAGGAATTTGCCCTGGAAAAGAGGTTTATAATTAATATCGAGTGTTTTTGAAGGTCAAAATTTGGGTCAAGATAACAGCATTCTTTTATAGATGATGATCGATAAATGTGCATTCGTGTGTTTTTTTTTTCTAATGCGACCATAAAAAGACAAACATCAAGTCCTCAAGCACACATGTAGTTTATTAACGAGGTCCTGCAGGTACTTTTCAATCTTAGATATCTTGATTTTAGTGTTTCTAAAAGCTTAACATAAATCCTCAGTTTCTTAGTTGAATAATCGTTAAAACAATGTAGTAAATAGTACACACCTCGTCATTCTTACGGAACCAGTTGACGTGGAAGATCTTGGGCATCTGTCGGCCAGCCTGTGGCATCGACAACCAGTGCTTGATGTACTCGCCGAAGTTGTAACCGAAGAACGGACGCATCGCGAAAGGATCGTGCATCACTACTTTGCCCTGTAGAGAAAAAATGAGGGTTAAAATCGCATAAAAGTGATATTTATATGTTCAAAGATAGTATATAGTCAATGCTGGAATAGATTTTTCTGTACTCGGGTATTCACTCTTTGTCGTAGGTATGTAACAAAATGATAGTACTAAACTAATATAGACAATATCTTGCTTAAAAACTTTATCATAGCTTCATCGCCTAGCTTTTTCCACCAATCTGACTTGCTACCGTTGGATACCAATATATAACAGGAGCCGACTGCATAGCTAACTCCTGCAACCCAGTTATTGGGTAATACGATACACCTTCGTAATTTATGTTTTTATTTAGGACTCATATCGAAAGTTTATTATAGGCATCGTGTAAAAAAAGATTACTTACGGCATGTTCAGCGGCAGCAGTAGCTTCAGATCTCATGGTAGCGCCCATGAACACTCCATGTTGCCAGTTCCTCGACTCCACCACTAGTGGCACGCCAGCCGGTCGGCGTCCTCCCAGCAGAATGGCGGAGATCGGCACTCCCTCAGCGCTCTCCCACTCGTCGTCGATGATTGGGCATTGTTCCGCTGGAGTGCAGAATCTGTTAAAAACAATTCAGTTAAAAACATTTATCCTAGCTCGAGAGGACGCCGGTGTCCTCTCACATGCACGCCACTATAGGCCTTAATTCCGATGTTTAGAGTCTACTTTTGTATGAACAAGTTTGGTAGTTGTGGATCTGAAATGCTTGAAATTTTTGACAGTTAAAATTCCTAAACCTAGCAACACTGTCAACCGTAGCCAACCTCAACTTTTTATCTGACCAAGGTAACTTTTTATTCAACCTACCTCGAGTTAGGATGGGCGGCAGGGGTCTTCTTGCTAGAGTCCCATGGCTGTCCCTTCCAGTCAGTCAGCTTCTCAGGAGCGGGGCCCATACCTTCCCACCACACGCCGCCGTCTTGTGTTTCGCCTACATTCGTGAATACCGTGTTTTGGAATACTGTTGCCATTGCTATTGGGTTCGTTGCTTCTGAGGTTCCTGTGGACAGAATTTAGTATTAGTGGAATGAAAATTAGATTCAAAATCTGCAAGGTGTGTTCCTCCCTATTGGGTAGGCAGAAGTGGAATAAGAGTCCTCCATTTCGCAGGTGATTTTAAGTCAATATAAAATAACTTGAACATTGGGATCTTGTGGGATAATTAAAAGATTTATTTCTGGGGTACAACTCAGAAATAAAATTACAGTAGGAACGCAATATTCGATTGAAAAAGCAAATCCATACAGAGTTTTTGCCTCAAATTCAAACTGTTAAATTGTCAAACTGTAAAGCCTATTAAATTTTTTTAGACCCAGGGATCGAACCAGTCAGAAAAGAGTTGCTAGCAGCCTGATTTATTTTAAAACTTTTATCTAACTGATTATTATGCTGCCTTTGAATTCCTGGTTTTCTCTCATAACTTCAAGAGCCTTCTAATCCTTACCTGGAGCAACTCCAAAGAACCCATTTTCTGGGTTGATAGCCCTAAGAACGCCGTTCTTATCGAACTTCATCCAGGCTATATCGTCGCCCACACATTCCACCTTGTACCCGGGCAGGGTGGGCGTCATCATGGCGAGGTTGGTCTTGCCACAGGCAGAGGGGAAGGCGGCTGCGATGTAGCGCTTGCGACCTTTTGGGTCAGTTACGCCTACGATCTGGAAAAGATGGATATTTTATTAGCAGCTTTTGACGACAATACTAGCTATACCCGATTCAACCTTGACAATACATTCAGTACAGTCTCCAGTGGTTTCACCCACGTCTTTAGTTACTGCTCTGTTTCTTTGCTTTTTCTCAAGTAATAAACACTGTTCTACGATATGTGTACATATATTATACATTATTTTAAAGTCATTTCAATCGATTGTGAAAATTATAATATGAAGGTATTTTGAAATTTCTTAGCAAACTTTTGGTTACGCTTTAAAAACACATTGCTATTATTTTACAGTAGGCGCTACTACTAATATTGTAAAGGCAAAAGTATGTATCTATGTGTCTGTTTTTGTAATCTCTTCACATATCTGTGCCCGTCACGCTAAAACGGTTGTATATGTATCAATGCACATGCATTTAGAAAACGCTTAGATCATATCCTAGTATAGCACAAAGGTTACACTTTTTTATCCTAGGAGTATATTTCCTTACGATAATTTTCTACTTTACGAAACTAACTAAAATGGGAAAGGTCCGCTTTATTCCCTGATTTTATCCACATGATTAACAAATGTATATTTTTTTTAAACTCACCAGCATGTGTTCAGCGAGCCATCCTTCCCTGCGGGCGATAACGGAACCCAGACGAAGAGCGAAGCATTTCTTTCCTAACAAACTGTTACCACCGTAACCACTGCCTATTAACAAAAGAAATATAGACTTAAGAAATGTCTACAATATTACCTTGAAACTTGTACTTTGAAAAAAAAAGAACTTGAAAGTGTGAGATAAAAGTTTCTGTTTACCGCCGCTAGATGGCGTTAGCAGTCGAGAATTTAAAGAAATCTACAATGTTATTGTTTTTAGTGTTAATTTCTTTATTGCTAATTAACATAGTCCCCATTAAACTATAAAATAAGATTTAGAGAGTATTGTACCATCTTTTCAAGTGCGAACGATTACAAAAGGGGCCGCGATACCTATATGAATAATTTATGAATGTTTATATTATTTATATTGACAATAATACAGATGTTCTTGGATAATTATTATGCTTTGTATAATCTGATGACATAGAACATCAGCTTACAGTGATCAAATTATTGCGACACTTAAAAAAAAACATGGAATTGATTTCTTATTACTTTACAAGAGGGTAGAAATGAAATGTGCTTCTAATAAATTTTATGTTCAAGTAACACAATCTCTTTTCCAAACGTTCCCGATTGAAGGACTTTGTATCCAAGATCAAGAAAAAATTTAAAAAAAAAATCCAAACGTTCCATTATCAATGAAAAGGTGCACCTACTACATGGCCACTTTTTACCCGACTGCGCCAGAAGGAGGGTTATGTTTTTTAATTATTTTTTTTCTTTAATCTTCTTTTTCTTTATTTAAGTTTAAAAAATACTCACCATAGCTAACAATCTCATTATCAGCAGGCTTATGCAGGATGATTGTACGGGGTGGGTCACAGGGCCACCCGGCAATGCCACCGGTACCCACTGCATGCAGGCACTTTACAAACTGTTCGTCTTGACGTAAAGCCTCCAAGACTTTAGCACCTGCAGAAAAAAAAACTCTTTCAATACTTGTCTCTTTCTACCATGGTGTAAAAAGCGTCCTGTAAGAATTTATATTTCTTTTTCTCGGTAGTAAATGCTTAAATATGGGCTGAAAGGTTGTTGGGATAAGCCTTTTCTTTATGAAAGAGTTATGTGTGGTTAAAAACTAGCAGTTTTCATTGGCTTTACTCGGCTGTTTTCCGAATTTGTATGTGTTATAAGAATTTTAAATAATGATAATTAAAATTAATTAATATGCTCATATCGCAGGCGGATAACATATGAAAAGTAAGTAATTTTTGTTGTCTATTTATTTCAAAAAAAAGCGCAAACTAAATATGCATACTATTTACACATGAGTACTAAGTGCAAGTATTATTTTAAAACAAAAGAATCTAATATCACAAAACAAAACAACAATCTACATAATTGACAGATAAACTAACCTATAAACCTATTATAGAAAACTTCGCGCCCATTTTTCATCTACATTTTCATTGGCTGCCTCAAGTTCGGGGCAAGCCCGCGCATGCTTACTAGGCCTACATCCTACGCAACACGTGAACTATGAGAACCCCAATATTTTCTTTTACTTTATCATAACAATATTCCAAGACTATATGACAAGGAAAAAGGACAATCTTAGTCGCGAAAACATATGAATTTACGAAAAAAATCTTTAATTTTGAAAGTTACCCTTGTTTTTGTGTGAAAAGTTACAAAATAGTGTTGTTGTCATGCGAGTTTCAATTTCCCGCTTTTTACGAGTGCATACCTAGATGTCGTTGCAGTTAGTTAGGGATACAACGACGTATCGCGCGGCATTCAGTCGGGAAGATGGTCGAATACGGTAGTGCTAGCGTTATATCCGAACTGGAGCCTCCAGTGGCGCCCGCACCTGTCGCCACCAACCAGCACGGTGATATTAACATGGCTGAATTAGAGCTTTTGGGCAGTGACGAGCCTACCTGTAATTTGCCCACCGGTAACGAGAAAACTGGTGACCAACCCACCGATGACCAGCCCATCGACGACCAGTCCAACGGTAACCAGCCCACCGATGACCAGCCTATGGGCGATCAGTCCACCGATGACCAGCCTATGGGAGATCAGCTCACCCATGACCAGCCTGTGTGTGGCCAGTCCATCGATTACCAACCTAACGGTGACCAGCCTACCGGTAACAAACCAACCGACGCTACATACACAGAGGTTTCACTGATTTCCGAAGTTCAGAAACATCCATACATTTTTACCAAGGATTACAGAGGATACTTTGAGCAGGAGGCTAAGCGCAAGGAATGGGAAAACGTCTGTGAAGGTTTATTCCCGCAGTGGAACACGTTTAGCCCAAGCAAAAAGAAGGAAATTTGTAAGTCTTATTTTTTATTTTTTTCGTTTTTGCAAATACTTGAAAGTTAATTCTTATATTAAGTAACACAAGTTTATGTGAATCCCAGAATTGTAGTGCAACCAACTTTAGTTTTCGAATGTAGCGTGCCTTAGCATTTGCCGTGAATCGAGTGCAGGTTTGGTTCCTAGGTAGACCAAAATAGGAAAAGTGACTTTTTGAATAAAATCAATCTATTTTTTTCAGCTAGGAAGGTGCAAAACAAATGGGCCAAGATACGTG
Source organism: Leucania comma (assembly GCA_958295575.1). NCBI lineage: Eukaryota > Metazoa > Arthropoda > Insecta > Lepidoptera > Noctuidae > Leucania > Leucania comma. Next base: position 11,654,409 of record OY282485.1, read on the forward strand.
AACCTTTCTTCAAGAGTTATGGAGGAATTCGGAAACAACTAACTCATGTTAGGAAAGTTGAAAGTTCTTTAAAGTTTCTTAATGCACTAGCGGTTACCTACCCGTACGGAATGGATGAAATGATAATTGAAAGAAATGAACACGGATATGCAAGAAGTCATCAAGAAGAAAATGCAAGAAAATACCAAAATGCAAGCTGTGTAGACGAACACGTTCTCGTAAACCCTATCCCAGAAAAGGTACCTCAAGAAGAAATTACAAAAATACTCGAACAGCCTGCGGTGCCATCAACTTCTACCCAATTTAGTGAAAATCAAAGTCACATTCCAGAAATCGCTACAGCTGCGGTGCCAACTGTGTCTGCCCAATTTAATGAAAACCAAGGCCACATGCCAGAAACCTTTTCGGCGACTGTGCCAACACCTTCTGCCCAATTAATTGAAAATCAAGGCCACATTCCAGAAATCCTTACGGCGGCGGTGCCGACCACTTCTACCCAAAACAACCAAGAGCAAAACGACATTCTGGTACCCCTGCCTACTATTAATCAAAAATTTCAAGCCAGCTTTCACAATATACCACAAACAAATCCTGCTCATCACCAAAATTCACCAATCAATCTGACTACCGTTAAGAACATTAACTTTATTCCGATGCCGTTGCCAACTGATGCCCCGATCTTCCCGACAACTAACGAAAGAGGGGAGTGGATTGACCATAACGACTTAGCATTACCTGGTGTAGACAAACCCATTAATTGCGCGTCCATGTTATGTGCAATGCTCGAAAAATTAGACTATGACCAGCAGTGTGCTGTTTGGCCAAACCTTATGACCGTTCTTAGCAATGCTTCCAAATCTAAACCTAAAAAGATAAAAATTCTTCAAGGCGAATTGTTAGAACCTGGCCTTAGCGGTGTTACCCGGATGCCTGTTACAGGACCGGAAATAATACTCCAAGAAACATTTGCAAATCCGAAACTAGAAACCCATGAACAATTTGCTGGTCCAGAACTAGTAGTAGAGGAAACAATTACGGATCCAGAAATAGTAGAACCGTTTGCGGGTTCGGGACTAGTAGCCCAAGAACAGTTTGCAGATCCAGAATTAAGAATCCAACAAACATTAACGAAAAAACATGTAGATCAAGAATCAATGAGGGATTCGGAAGCCGAGGAGACGGAGGAGGAGTGTATATACCCGTCCAGCTACGGGAGGCCAACCAATGAACAAGGGGAAATAATATACCCTGAGACCGACCACGAGGGTTCTGACGAGGACTAGACTTATAAATAAAAGTCTGTGATTGCTTTAACATAGAATTTTCCTAATCAGTGGCTCAACCGATTAGCAAAATTCTCCATAGAGAACTCGAATTTGAAATCTGGTTAGCAGGTGCTGGTCAGCTTTATTACAATGACATTCTATCAGCAGTGAAGTGACGTTGGTCGACAAAAGTAAAATGTATAAAATTGTCAAGTTATACCGAATTCTCACGTGATTTTATTGGCTGACAATAGTGTTGTAAGAGTTTCATCTTGAATACCTACGTTCGTATGGGCGTAGCCACGGTGGGACAGGATAGGGCGCTTGCCCCACCCTGGCTTTGACCTGTAAGGTACCTAACCAAACCTAAAAAGATGGATGGAAGATTTCGTGGTGGAGGTAGGTGAGCAATAAGAAAGTGCTTTGGATAATTCGAATTATACATACAGATACAGAGTGCTATAAGGTGTAACTTTTATGAAAAAATTAAGTGGGTTTAATTTACAAGTTATGTACATATTATTTTAGACTGCTGCCCCACCCTGAGCCCATGGCTGGCTACGCCGATATCTGTCTGATATTACTGCCTAAAAATATTTAAAATTAAGGCACTTAGAGATTAGCGTAAATCCAGCGTAATTTACGCTGTTCGCAAATTGAGTCATCGCGATTCTACTTCAGGAATATTTAAGAACTTACTTTCGGCGGCAAAAGTTACGGTGAGTTTACGTTTACGCTTCTTTAAATATGAGTCAGTAAGTATTTTATAAATCTAATTTTTTGTAAATAATTTTCTAGGTGTTGTCTTCTTGACGAAAAAGCGATGGTTATAAAATATGTGCAAATTAATCTTTAAGTTTTGTCATTGATGTGTGTCTGTATAGTATACGGATTTTTTTTTTAGACAATGCGATTGTGTGTTTGTGTTTAGAATAAAAAAAATAAATGTTGTGTACTCCATACTGTCTTATTTCTTAACAAAAAACTCAAGCTGAAATATTTGACTATTTTTCTGTTGACTGTATTTGCAAATACTGGTGAATGTGGTACACTACAAAAATTCCGTACAATATATGCAAGTCGCGCTCAAAACTGCAAGAGATGGTCAAAAGTACTTTTAATGCTACGTTAATAATACTTTTAATAATACGTTGGTAGATTTTTTGTGACCGTTTTAAAACATTTTTTTATTGAATTTAGGCATCTATTATATATACTTTTACGATTTATACTTTTTTTAATCAAGAAATCAAACGCATTTTAACTAAAGCAGTCAAAACTAGTTTTGACTAATAAACAGCATTGACGAGTACATTCCGAGAATAAGACGACAAGCGGCCTGCCTTTAGCGAATTGCCTTATAAAGCCATTGAATCCAGGATTTATTAATAGATACCTAACTAAGCTAGAGGGAGATCAAACATATCACCCTTTCTTTCTAACAACCGAGGGTACAAAAAGCCAACGAAGCCCCTGTTTGCAGAATAAACTGCAACCAGTATAAAAAGACCTTCGTTTTGAACAACAGACTGACATTTGATGACCTCTACGAGTTGTTCTTTGATTTTATCCGCCGCCGTTCATGAAAGGTCTTCTTATACTGGTTAATAGCCTGTCTGGCTGTTTTTGTGTTAATTTATTGATATTTTGAAGTCTAACTTACCTATCCTTGTCATTACTCGCATAGAGTAAACAACGTAGGGAGAGTCTGTGATCTCTACGCCGATCTTGGATAGTGGAGATCCTACTGGACCCATGGAGAATGGGATCACGTACATTGTGCGGCCTGTGGACAAAGGATAAATTGGTTAAGTTATTGATATTTGCGTAGGTAAGATAGACAATTTATTGCTTTATGTAAAATACTGATATTCAGCTAAATTGTGTTAAACTGGATTTGGAAGTCGAAAATGCTGGGCAGATGAACGAAAAGACTAGTGTTAACAAAAAAACTAATCATTTTTTGGTCAGCACTTGTATGAGGAAATTGTTTTTTTTTTTTTTGTAGGTCTAATTTGGACTCGACCTAAGACAAAGAATTTATGAGTAGATTACCATCCATTCTAATATCTATACCAATAATAGAAAGAGAGGAATTGACAGTAGAGTTACTTTCACATTGAATATGAAAGTAACGCTTTTACGGATAAACTACTGAACAGAATGATTTTGATACGGAGCAAACTTGAACCCCAAGAAAGGACATAAGCTTTTTATCTGGCTTTGATTTTGCGTCCGCAATTACCGAAATTCACTCTAATGAAGTTCCATGATTTTCCCTGATCTTCATTTGAGTGCTAGTCATGTCTATTAGTCTAGTTTCTCTTTAATTCAAAGAAAATCAAAAAAAGTTACTGAAAAAAAAAAAACAAATCAAATATTTTAATCTTTGGCCACATTCCATCAATACTTCGACAGTTAGGTTAGGTACTCTGCGTGGCATACCTGTCCGTTAATTGCAGTAATACGCGTATTGCCCGGGTCCGTTCGCTGTATCGATTTTACAGCGAGTCTGAGCCAGACAGGTACATACGGGACTATTTCTATAGATATAATATTTCAATCAACGTATGCATGGCTGCAATGTAATGAAACCCTTTCAATCAATAGCTATCCGTAACGCAATTCGAATCTCAAAATCTGCGAATTCAAATTGAATGCTCTTTGTTTGAAATTGGAACAAATATTGTTTTGTACTTTTTTTCACAATCGTATACTTTTTTTTTTGTTTTAGGTTTTGAAACTTTGTTCTTGATCTTCAATTGCAAGAAGTTTGAATTTACTGGGTCAATGCTTCTACTCTAGGACGTGGTTTTGAGTGTCACTCTTTTGAAATAACTGGTTTTCTTCCGTGTTATTTTTTATGTCATCATGCATATTAAACGATGTTGATCGTTCTTGTAAAGGTCAGGTTCCTTTTTTCCAAATTATCCAGTCAACATCTTAAAAGAATTTTTATAATTTTATCTAATGCCCATTAATTTGGGCAATTCTTTTACGTATCGGTTTTGAACTGTCTTTCATGATTGTGAAACAGGCAGCCCTTTCTAATCTACAGCTGCATCATTTTCTAATTTGTATAAAAACGTCCTGTCAATAGCACACAGTAAACATTCTAAGAATTTAGAACATAGCATTGTCTTCTAACTCGAATCCACATCGAATAATCTAATTAACAATATTATAGACAGTAATTTAACTTATTTATCGGCGAATTTTTCATTTTCCGTGCGCCTGTTTCGAGTGGAGGGCCTTCACACTTGGAATATGGTCCTCAATGTCCTTTGTCCCAAAGTCTCACTTTGTTTAAAAAGCACTATCTTTCCTCTCAACTGTGAAGGTATATAAGTTTTTTTTTTATATTTAACTATAAGTATGTGTTATTTGATACTTCAGGTTAAGAATTCCAAACATTCTTCTTCTCTTACTTCTTACACATTATTATATTGTCTAAATTTCTTTGAATCTCTCCTTCGCAGGTATGCAGGAAGAACTTTATTTGGAAATAAACAGTACCTTTGTACTAATGTCTATTACGTATTATCTTTATTGGTAAACTCACCTCTCATACATCCGGGGAACCTGTCAGTGATGGCCTTCTCATAGTCGTTGGGAGCGATGTAGTTGCCAAGGGCAGACTTCTGACCAGCGCGAGCTATGGGCACCACATCCCTCTCCTTCTCGGAGCAGATGAAGGTGCGGGACTCTACGCGAGCCACGTCCGCTGGATCTGTGCGTGCTAGCCAGCTGATTAGAGAAAGATCCGTTAACTATTGTGATTGAAGTGTATCATTAAAACTAGATTATTTCTATTCTACGTTGCCTTTTCGATCATGTAACAGATTGAAAACTAAGACTTACTCTGATGTCTTTTATTCATCTGAATTCTAAATGTACCTTTACACAAAGCACAGTTTTCGATGGCTCTTATTAGATTTTGCGGGATAATTTGTTGCCATATTAGTGTTTCATTTTCTAACACTGTGATGTTTAGGACATATTCCATTGACTTTACATGTTATGACGTCTTCAATTTCTTTCTTTTAGGAAGACTACTGGAGACTCCAATGGCTTTAGGTTTCAACTTCTGATCAACTAAATATAGCTTCTATTATAGAGGTTCACTATCATTTCAGCTGCACTTACCAGTTATCATACTTGTGTAGACGTTTCAAGGTTCCCTGCTGCTGCATGATGTGCAGCAAGGCAGCAGCCTCGGCTTCAGAACCGTCACAGACGTGCACATGTTCTGGCTGGCAGAGAGCGGCACTACGCTCTATAAAGGCACGGACCTGAGGAGAGAGACGGACTTTAGGACAAGTTCTTCTTGGTAAGCTTCGAGGTGTCCCTCAAGGGTCTTCCTTGTGCCCAGTTTTTATTTTGTAATTCTGGGAAAAGAACTTTTTGGCACAAGCCTTGAGGCTAGGTCCTTGAGATATTCCACAAAGGCATATAGAGAGAGCTAAGGTTGTAAAGAATAGGCCAAAATGTAAGACTGGTAGCGCTGGATGTGGGTAGCTATAATAATGATTTATTTCTCTAGATATCGTTACTCAATGCAGTCTAATCCTGCCTAAAGGAAATTGTGATATCATCAGTCAAAATAAACCACAAAGAGAACACGGCTTCCATATAAAAGTTTAACATTTTCTTTTTCTTGTATAATAGAGTTCATTTACATCGATTTATTAGGATTGCCTTCATCTCTTAATAAAATATTTAAAGTTATCGATCCAATGGTTTACAAAGTGACGTGCCTGCAATGGCCTGTAAATTTTTAATATGCCTATACGTCGCGGTTTGCGTGCTACAATACAATATATATAGATTGGCTAAGTATAAGAAAGTCCTCGATCTAAGGTGGGTATAAGTAACTCTGTAGGACTAATAATAGGACAATTTTCACATAAACAGTTGCACGATTTAAACTTACAATGAACGGAATCCATTGCTTTTTTTTTTTCTGCGGTTGAACTAATTATCTTTAGCGTTGTTCCAGAAGAGAATGTTGCACAATATTTTCTTTTTGTATAGAATTATACTTGTATTTACCTTGGGGGTCAATGCAGCGAGTTGGGGTTTGGGGCTGGTAGCCGCCCCACGGAGAGCGGATTGATGGACCGCGCGTCCACAAGCCAGCGCCACTTGGGCATACCTGGAGACAATTGAAAACACATGTTAGAAAATCACACCTTAATAATCGAAGTTTGACATATTGACTTAAAAAAATATCGCCATATTCGATTCCTTACATACTATGAAAAATGTTTTATAGAGAAGGACATATTATTATTGATGATAATGGTCTTATTTATTGATAATGAAAAAAATGGTCGATTTTTGACGCTAATTGCTATTATTTTTAACCTTCTGTGCTGTCATTTGACGTCAAAGTACAGAGGATTAGCAAAAAGAAAGTTATTGTTGTGGTTGTTTTTTTTTTGTGATTTTGTCGTGTTGTGTTGTGTGTAAAAAGTTGTTGTTGTTGTGTTGTTGTTGTCTGTGCCGATGCGGCTACAGGAATCATTAAACCTTTGTTCTGTGATTAAACACAAAATCACAAATTAGTCTTCACAATTCAGATAAAAAAAGTATCGTAACTAAATATTTTATCCGATTCCTTGACTCCTACAAAATTAATTGCCATGTTGAAATGTTTCAATGATATTAAATAATTAACTATAAAATTGTTATCTATTGCGTTTGCGCACCGTCCAGGGTAACGTTTGGAACTTCGAACCGGGCACAAAATGTCGGTCAATTAAATCTAAGGTTAGATATAATTTATCTTGGTGCACTTTGTTCTTGCTTCGTAATATAATTAGGTGTTTAGATAAACTGATTAATTAATGTGAGTACCTAATCTTACACTACTGTTATTCAAAGGGCGATCTATACATATAAAATGCTTTGTCCTAAATGACTGAATGACAGATCAACGCACACCCTAAACCGCTGATCGTGAAGACCAGTGGTGCTATTCTCTAAGAAAACGCAGCGCTGCCTCAACGACGAACACCCAAATAGGATACATTGAATTGTCAACCTAATTTACTTATACATTGGATTGTTAATTCAATGTATCCTATTTGGATGTTGGTCTTTGCAGCAGCGCTGGATTTATTAGAGAATAGCACCACTGAAACTTAGAGGTATATTCTTTGTATGACGTTGGCATCCTATAAGAAAGGATTTATCAAAATTCTACCCCGTACGGGGTAGAATGGGGTTTCAAAGTTGGTATGGAGAAACCTACTTTTATGCGGGCGAAAAAGCTAGTTATTTAATAAATTTGATACCAATGGCTAGAGTAGAATGCTACTACGAAGGATAGAGTGAAAAATCAATGTTTGAAAAACTTAATCTATTTATCAGATGTACAAAGGCGTAGAAGGTGAAATACTTAGTGTATTATTTGTTTCAAAGTCGTGCTTGACTCATGTTATTTAGTCAATTTATTGCATCATTTTTTTTTTTTTTTTATAAATATTATTTGGATTTTCCTATTGACGTATGATTACCATCACACGCTCATACAATCAAAGTTTTCCTGTAAAATTCAGGAAAAATGTTCTAATGTAATGTTTCATAACTACAAAATATTGTTGGAACTTCCAATTAGACAATTTCAATTTAAGCCTTTAGTGACCATACTGAATATAAGAAGGATCGCACAGCCTAGAGTTGCCTTATCAACTACCCAGGATTTCAGAATTGTTCGAAAGATTTACTACGACCCTGGAACGTAAAAGGCAAGTGGGGGAGCGTAGTCGGTAAAAGTCTAACACATCTTCTCTCTCTACCGAATGTAGGAAGAGTTATTTAACAATTTCCCTGCTCAACAACAAGGGTGAAGACACATGATATAAAAACTAGGTACATAACACATCCACGTGGAAAAAACGCTTATCGGCAACAATTGTTTTATGTATTGTGCAACCAAATTTTACGGCACGCCGATTACGATTGCAGCAAAGCAAAGCTATAGAAACGAGCACTAAATTTTATGATAAATTTTCTTCTATCATCTTGGATATTGGCAAATAGAGATGTATAAAAAGAGATGGCATACTACAGCGATCCCTAATCAGAACAAAATCAGAAGAGTGATGATATTGTTTGACAGAAGAGGCACAGATTCTTTCAGGAAATGGCAAAACTTTTCTTTGCTATGCTGTCCTACCAATGCATGGATGGAGAGGGTGAAGAGTGATATGAAAGACCTGTTCTTTCACAACACTCTTCACCCACGTGTGTGAGTGTGAGTTAGTGATAGCATGACGGGTGACAGGACAGAATGGAAGAAAAAACCGCATTGCGCCGATCGCAAATTAAATGGGACAAGGGCAGGAAGATGATGATGATGATTAAGTCAAAATTATAACCATTTTGGCTTATTATAGGCCAAAATGATGAAAAAGGCGCGGGTAGTAACTATTTATCTATGGGGCAACTAAATTAGTTACTATTAATAAGGCGAATAAGACTGCCAGGCCTCCAAAGTCTTATGACGTGTATACAATTGATAAAGTTTTATTGGGAACTCATTGACGATATAAAAAACTGAACAGTGAACCCATGTGATGTCTCGGTAATTTGAGTTTTGGAACAATACTGTTGTGATGAAATGCGAAGCGATACTTAAAGAAACGTTTACCGAGACACATGCAGTTTTTGAAATAAAAATCGATGCAGTTCTGCAGCAGTTTGCTTACAGTTATTTCCAACGACATTTTCATTGATTTAGTAGGATAAGTAGGCAAGTTTTAGGTGCTCCAACTTTACAGGTTTGTTAGTAGGTAAGTATAGACACGACTCTTATAAAAAAAACCCACAGCAAAATATAGGAGTTAATGAACGTGATAAAGGCAGCAAAGATGACTGAATTGGCCGTATTGATTCTGAAAAAAATTACACGTGTTGTCGCTCTGTACAAAACAACTAGGGAGTTACCGCGATTTGTTAAAATATCAATAGTTCAAGCGAGAAGACGGTTGGATGGAGAAGAACAGGGAATAGCAGAGATGGAGCTATACACCCTATGTAGCTAGTGCTATATAGGGTGTAAAGAGGTAGTCCTCTTTAACATTTCAGTTTAGGTCTTGTGGGAGCACTACTGAGCAATGTTAACACTTTAAACAGTAGTTTTAGGGTGTTTTTAATACCGTGCGGATTTCATCACGTATGCGGGATTACTCCGCACGCGTAGGCCCGGCAAATGTTTTCATACAAGTACTTATTGTAATGCGTGGAATACGCACGCGGGATGTAGAGAATGATATCGGGCAGCGCACCGCATGCGTGATGAAATTGCATAATATTATAAACATTCTTTGGATCAAATGATTTTTAACACATTAATTGTAACATCTTACGAATCATCCACGCGTTGGTATTGATAAATACCTAAATTACAATGGTTCAAACTTATGAACTTTGCATTCGATCCCTCTTTACATGGTTTTTCTAACCAAGTATAATCTTGGTTTAGGAAGGAGAAATACTGTTGCTGTGGTGACTAAGAGGAATTTTCCTTTCTTAGATATTTATAGATTGAATGATGCCGATAAACGTGGCAGAAATTATCGTAGGATTTTTCCGATTGATTGTGAGAGGAGGAAAGAAACCATAAGTATCTTTCTAACGTAAGTATAAGCATAGGTTTGAGGAAATTGATTTTTACGGTTATTTTTTCTTGGGGCTCTGGATTTAGTAGTTTAGGACATTTATTTTAAAAATTATATCGACAATATATTTTTATAAACAGCCTTTCAAACAGTAATTCTGATTAAACTATCAGAAGATGGATGCTTTGAATTAATTATTTAAAATGTGTAAAAGAAATTTATTCAGAACGAAACTGTGTAAAAAATTTTAAGCGATAGAAAATAAAGGAATAGGAAACTTTTAAAAAGGTTGATGAAAAAAACAAATTCAGGAATTTGTGCATAAAGAAATAAAAAGATAGAAATTGAGGACAATGATAAAATAATGATTAAAATATTAAAATACTCACTGGTTGGTCTTCCTCACGTAATCTTCAGGGATAGAGTTGAAGTGCAACATTTTTAATTGGAATTAAGTAAACAAAACTAAGTAACAATAAAACAAATTAATACTTTAAATTCAAAAGCTAAAAAACGCGATCTAAATTTGATCAAAATTACTGAAACTGAATAGAAATATCAGCCATCTATAATATGCTATAGTCTTTAATCTGTCACCCATTTAATAGGTACTATGCTTGATGAAGCTTCAGGAACGTAGTGGTTATAAAGTGTTGCGCGCACGCTTTAATACCGGAGGAGTGTTTGCACGGCGCGCTCTGATTGGTCGAGAGCGCGGGTGTGTCGTGTGACGTTTGCGCGCGTTACGTTTGCATCAACTTGTTTTTCTACGTTTATCGATTTGTTTTTGTATAACTGATTATGTTTGTGTGCTTTTAAATAATATCGTGATTTTGATGATGGGTTTCTGCTTAGTTATCGGTAAAGAGTTGACGGCGAATTACCTGGTACATTTTTTTACCGTTTTGAACATTCCATATCATGCCATATTTCTTAAAGATTACATATATAAAAAGTTAAATTCCTTCAATAGAACAAATTAGTTTTCTGTCTACGTTTAAGTGAGTATGTATTGCACTCTATAAAGGCCAAAACAAAAACAATCTCCATGTTCTAAGTAGGCAAGATAGAAGCCTTATTGCATCATCTAATCATGTGTTACACTATGCCGTGATTTTTTTTTAATCAATGTTGTGGTTGCTAGCAGTCTAATAATAAAAAAGGTCGAAGGCCGTACAGAAATCTAAAAATACCTTCCCGCCAATTCTAATGTCAAAGTATTTTTTTTAGACAGTTAAAAATAGTGTTGGTTAGGTTTTGTTTTTTTTTTCTTTTTGGTTTCTCTGATCTTAGGAATGGAAGGTTTTTGACTTAGTAGAGGCAACTTGTTTATATTAGTAACTGACGGCGTTTATTTCGTCATCTTATAGTTGTAAAGCTCAAGGCGAGTTTCGTCATCGGACGCGTCTACGGCATGCACATGCTGATTGCAGTTCAAAATATCTCAACATTTTGTTGTTTATGATTTTAAGAAACTGATTTTTAGTTAAATAGGTTTGATGGCATTTCTTCTCTGGCTATGTCACCTGCAAAAAAAAAATTAACCTCTCGGTTAATTGTAGGTGCAGGAAAAATATATTGGCAATTTATAAACATAATTATTGTAGGACTTTAGTGCCAATCTAGTTTAAAAAAAAACTTCCATATGAAATTTAAATGTTCCGTTTTTTGCCTTGCACCAGTTAACAGTAGCTTGTGATATCTAATTTTCAATTTCAATTCCCTCAATTGATTGTCAGTATATAATGACGTAGGTAAAACAAATCGTCGTCAATGAACGAAAGACGCAAGTAGGTAGTACCTAACTAATAAGAAATAGATCACATGTTTAAAACAAGACATTTACTGTTCTGTCCATGAGACGGATACCTTGGCTTTCAGATCACCATAAAGAAAAATAATCTTGTCTATTGCTTGACACGAGATACCGAACAGATTTTTTTTTTTTGTTGATAGGCTCGCGTTTCACCACTATCTTACCTGATGGTAAGCGTTGCTGTGGTCGATGGTAGATCACGTTTGCCTAGAAGTAATCTATTCACTTTTGACTTGAAGATCTCTAGGTTTAGTTTTCAGGCATGGATATCTATGCTCTCAGGAAACCCTAGACTCCGACACAGAATTCTATTTAAGAATTTAACTTTTTAGCTGTCATTATCATCATTTCAGGCGAAAGACGTAAGACGGAAGAACGAAGCCGAAAGACGGACATCGGTCATGGTCTCCCCCAACTGTCGCCATCACAACCGGTTCTTTCGGGAACATCGGATTCCTGCGACCTGATACTAGGAACTTCTAATGCTGCTTCTATGGGTATGTGGCCGCTACTCCAGAACCATTCGGCCCTGTCTATCGACCGTCTGTTCTGCGAGTAATTTGCGCTGCTCACTACCACATTCTTCCGGCTATTTTTATTTCTGATGCAATCACACAAGGAAACTCCCGAGTACCTAATACCCTTTCCATTGATCTTTGGGTAACTTTAAGGCTTCTGATGACGTTCTGAAAAATAACTTGTAGGTACCTACTTCCACAAATTAACTTCTATAACTGTACTAGCTTCGGTCACGAGCTGCGCCTAATTTTTTTTTTTAAGATGGGAAGTTATATAACTTTTTTCGTTTTACGGTGGAGCGAAAGGGTGTGACTTACTGCCTAAAACCCACTTACGTCCAGTTGCCCTTTGCATTAACCTACATTTATTTTTCAATCATAGACCAAACCGTAATTTACCGATATGAAATCGGTAGATTACAGTTTTTCCCGTTAACGTTTGACGTCATCTGACGTCACCGTTTCGTTATTTTGTTTTAGTTTTTCTGCTTAATTTAACTGATTTGTATACCAGTCATTAAAGTAATGATTGCAATGTACTCTGTCTACGTCATCATAATTTTATGGTCATGTGTACAGCTGCCGCTCTAATAATAATATGTTTGTGAAGTAAAGTCATTTAACTAAGTGTTTTTTCGCTAATTCAATGAATCCATTATGGAGGTAATTACACCTAATTGTATCCATTACGTTGACAATTACTACCCATCCATACTTAATTAAAAATATTTATTGAAACAATAATAATATAATCGGTAATTCATTTGTTTATGGGGTCTTTTATTTTAACCTCCTCGGCTCCTCTCATACGTGGTTAGTTCTCCTCTCCCTACCTAATAATCACATGCATTTTTTGGTACAAATTATCTTACAATTCTACAGAATCTTTAACAAGGAAATTATTACTTGGCAACGGGAAGTCAAGGTCAATATATTCCTCCCTCCCTTGTGATATTTCCTGGTGAGTTGTAAAACAGGTATTCTTTACCTATTTTGGGCACCAGTCTCTCATAAATATTTATATTAGATTAAATACTTGATGTTCACCAATGTTCACCATAACATTTGTGGCAATAAAATTATATTCTTCCCCCCCACTTTCAAGCCTCACGTGATTAATAGGCGATCATTTTAATAAATAATAATTTATTAATATTAATTTGCAATAATTTCCATCTAAATGGAACAAAGGCTTTTGAACGATACACATCACTCGCCAGACTTAATCACTGTACGTAGGTAATAATTTTACGGCAAATACTTCAAGTAAATGCAATTAGAATGAATTTTAAATCACACAAAGGATTTCGATATCGATTATCGTTCGTATTTCCACGAAATGTCATTTTCAACAACTGAAGAGTTCCAGCTTAGATTCCATTTTCCTGGAATCTGTCTGTAGCCTATAACTGATAAATGAAATTTCCTGTCATTCCCGCACAAAGGGAAAAACAGTGTCACGCTACTGCGAATGTAAAGCAAACAAAATAATCTGTATCGTGATGTTGCGTCGAAATACATAATATAAACTAATACTTTGGTGTCCAGTAGATAATTTCGAATAGGTAGGCCAATGCCAAAGCTCAATTTAAGGTAGGTGCTAGACGGCACGGTTGGGCCAGTGGTTGAGCTATTGACTGCCCCGCTGCGTGTTCGATTCCCTTACGTATCAAATATCAATATAGCCTACAAATAGTGTCCGGGTCTGGGTGTCTTGTGTATGTGAGTATACATGTTTGTGAACGCACCCACAGTATAGGAAGTCATTCCCAGTTTGAGGCAACATGTAAAAAAAAAAATTGCCCCCTCCCTTTACATACCCTAGAAAGCAAAGAGCTATTAATAGAACTCAGGTGGGTTTCTTGTAAAAAAATAAAGCCGCCCCCTTCCCTATATATACCCTAGAAAGCAAAGAGCATTTGATGAAACTTAGATGGGTTTAAATCAGTAAAAGTCTGCCACACCCTCTCATTCGATGATGTTTTCCCACTAAAAAAGGCAATATTTCAAATCACCCACACATTCCATACTAATTACTAATAAGCAATAAAACAGCTATTTACAAACACGCTGTTGAATCTAACGATAAAAGTCTGATGCAAGTCTCCACGGCCATAGTTAGTACATTCTACTTCAAACGTGACTCCAGAAGGTCTTAAGTTCACACAGATAAGCTGAAAGCAGTGCCGTCTTTTAGTTTATAGTTTACATCAGTTTCTTTTTTCATGTCATGTATAGCCGTGTGAATTCGAGATAAAAAAAATACCGGCCGAGTGCAAAGTAGCGCGCTATATTTGACGCCTATTTTTTATCTAAGAAACATCAGAAGACAAATTTTTATAATTGAAAAACGATAAAATTCGATTCGCATTATCATCTCCGTTTAGTTTCAATAAATGCAAACACTTGTCAAAGAGTAAGAAAGTAAGATCTATTTTATAGTGTTTTTGACCGATGCGAATGTGAATGTTTTTTGAAAAAACGGGAATCAGCCCTCAGGTCATGACCATAGAGAAGCTAGGCACGTTTTCTTTGTAGTATTTTTATCTCTGAGCTAAGGGACACGCACACGATGAAGAAACTCGCACATTTTTTTTCCTCACAGATTTCTGTGCGAGAAATTGCGCGCGTGTATTTCTCCTTCTCAACTTGGGTTGATTTGATAAGAGTTTATGCATGCGAAATCCGCCATTTTTTTCAGATTCTTTTCCCGGTTTTACTAGGTTAACTAAAAATGCTCAAGACTGGCCCGCGAAATTCAAATTTTAAAAATCAAGCCGTGTTTCTGCCGGCCTCCGTAGGCGCGGGCTTGCGGACAGCGAGCAATGGGTAGCTTGCTGTCCGACCGTTCGGTAACCGACCGGAACGAGCCCAAGTCGTCGACGGCGCGTACTGTTCCCGCGCGCCTCAAGGGGCTGTCAGCAATTCGTAGAGGCCCAGCCTGCTAACTGCAGGCAGGCAGGGTCGAAGTCTGCTGGGGCCAAGGGTCGGCTTCTGTAAGGCTCGGCCCCGGTATGATAGGCAAAGAAGGAACGGGGTAGGTTTTAAGTCAGTAAAAGTCTGACACTATCTCCCGCTCCGCCCAAAGGCGTGATTTGTTATTGGATGATTATACCTACCATAAAAAAAACCCGTATTTCTGCAGTAGCCCCAAAAATCGGTTACTGCACATTCAAGGTCCACTGTCATGATGGTTCAACTTGTCTGACGAGGATTATAGGTAACTGATTTTCGGGTCTCAATCGAAGAGGGCGTAACAATAGCAAATGGTTAAACTTATTTACCGCGTACTATATCTTATTAGATACATTAGGAGAAAACACTTGTTGTTGCCAACAGATGAAGTACCTATACCTAAGTTATGTCGGCAAATTCGTGGAAGAAATGCGTGAATGTAAAATCAATATCTACCAAGGGCATAAGGTGAAATTGAACAGAATAATAACTTATTTCTATTATGCCAGTATTATTAAACCTGCACGTTTTTATTATGTGTAATATTACTAAAAACGGCTAAATTTTGATCGTTATAATCCCGTGGAGAGTCGATCCGGTAAATGAAACACTATCGATTTGTAAAGACAAAATAAAAAAATAAAGTACTTTTCTTCTAAAACTCTGATTAATTGTTTAGGCATTTACGAAATTAATTTCTTCAAATAACGATAGTGTTTTTTAGGGGATATAATGTTTTTTTAGGTGGAAAATCATTTCATAGAAAGAAAGAAAGAAAAAACATTTATTTGTGACTTGCACAGGACAAACTTCTTCTGCTCTAGGTTGGAAAGAGAAGGCGTGTCAGACTTTTACTGACTAAAACCACAGCTTTGTTCCTTCAGTTGCCTTTTGCGTTCTAGAACCACGAGTATCCCTTTCATTTTACCCATTGCCCTAACATACTCGTCCTAGAGATGACGACGAGTTATCTATTGCTCGTTGTCTGCAAGCCCGCTTCATTTTCTTTTTAGATTCCTGACGCCCGGAGCAGCGTCTTCTGTCGCGGCGGCTGGGTTGTGACCACGTACGTTCCCTCACTCTTGCACCATTTTCATGGTTTGACAGTAGATATGTTATGAATTTTGTTGGTCAACAATTTTCGTGGGTGTGTGTGATGTATTTGTTTTTAAGTTGGGAAATCATCAAATGATTTCTTCCTTGGGTAGAGCGAGAGGACGTGTCTAAAACCCACCCGTGAGAAAACCTCCGCTCTTTGCATTCCAGTACCTCTACCATGAGTTTTAAGCAATAGTATTCGTCGCTACTCGATATCGACGCCGTAAATATTTTGTATGGCAAATTTTGGTTCTGCAAGTGACCGCTAGAGGCGCTGCAAAATTTGCCATACAAAATATTTACGGCGTCGATATCGAGTAGCGACGAATACTATTGCTTAAAACTCATGGTAGAGGTACAGGGTCGCGGTAATTGTTTCAAATAATCCCTTAGCCTAGCTTTTGGAGCCATGGTTGGCTTCCGAAAGGGGAAACCGACATCCTGGAACGCAAGGCAAACTAGGAACAAAGGAGTTCAGTAAACGTCAGACACGCCCTCTCGATCCATCCTAGAGCGGGAGAAGAGACTAGATGATTTCCCACCATAAAAAAGCTCTAAGTACTTTTGAGTTCGTAACATCGAAAAATTATACATAATATTGAGTCTCTATCACTTATTTTTATCAAATGATTCTCTTGATTGATCGCCTTTGTCCAAACAGTGGGTGTGTCACAGCTCAAAGTCCATACCTAGATGTAAACAAAATGATTACGTTAGGGGCGCCGACTCCGTGGGTGCTCAGGGGCTCGAGCACCCATGAGACATAAACAGTGGCTGCCGAGCACCCATGAGACATAAACAGTGGCTGCCGAGCACCCCTGAGAATAGACATCAAGATACAGATCAGTAATTGCCTTTTAGAGATGGGCGTTTTTTCATTACGGTTTAGAGCGCCGGTTGAAACGCAAGCGTCGCGGTTTCGATTCCCGCACCAACACAAATTAAATCTGTTTTAATCACACATAATTAGTAATTAAGTTTGCAGTATGTAAGTAGGACATTTATTTATTTGTCGGTTGAACAGTGTGCAATAGCACCCATGAGGTTTTATAAAAGTCAGCGCCCCTGTATTACGTAGCTCTACCTAAATCCTTAAATACTTACCTATAAGTCATTTATCTATTCTGAGCTTTTTGTTTCCAAGCTAACACTAAGTTATCTAGTTTTGGACACTTCACATTCGCGGCAGTAACTCCCCTCTTTGACGAGTGGCTGGAAAAGCGCAACGGCATCCTCGGTTCCACCTTCCGCTTGACGCTGGTCAATTTTAGATTTATGGCAAATTCGGGAGGTTCCTGTTTCAGATTTAGGCAGCAACGTCCGGGTGTCACCAATTGTACGGATCGGCCGGAGGACACGGTGGAGTAACGCTTCGCACGTGTGTTAGAAATAGTTAGAAATCTTTTAAATTCCTAGCTTTTCTCTACTGTAATATACATGTATTATACACTTATACCTTCCCCATGAATCACTCTGTCTATTAGTAAAAACTGCATGACAATCCGTTCAGAACTTTTTGAGTTTTTCGCGTTTATGGGCGGGTTTGTGAATTGAGTATTTTGAGTTAAGAATGTCTCAAACCATACTTACTGAAATGCCAAATTTTGACAGGTTTACAGGCTAAAGTAGAGTTTGAGTAATACTCAACTTCAAATGCTTATATCAGAAATCGGGTGTATGTGTCACAAACGCGGTGGATGACTTTTGTTTTATGATAGTTAGACTAGCTTCTACCAGCGGCTTCGCGCGCGTGAGAGTTGGTTTACCCCCTTGGGGGTTTTTTTATGGTAGGTAAAATCCCCCTTGGGGGTGGAATTTCGTAAAACCAGTTCTTGCACTCTTACACACACCCTATAAGGAACCCACTTGCCAAATTTTAAGTTTGTTTGTAGGTGTTATAGTTTCTGAGATTTCGTGAGTGGTATTTCGCTTTTATATATATAGATAATAATTAATTATTAAAACAACACATTAGCTATACCTAAATGTCATTTATTTTTCAATGAATTCATAGAATCGGCCATAATTATTATTAATTTATTTGATTCAGACATAGTCCATAGGTACATTTCATAAAACAGTTAAAATCAAATAATTCATACAATTAATACCATTCCATTTATACAAAAATAAATTAAATTAAATCAATCAGATAATATACAAATACATAATTAGGACATACTCAAATAATAAAATCAATTAAAATAATATAATAAAATCAATTAAAAATGTAATGTATAATGCCTAATACCACTAACTAGACTTGTTATTTGTTATGGTTAACGAGTTCTTAATTAATTCATACAGACGTACGATGACTAGTAGTTTTTAGTAAAAAAACATTAATTTTCAAGTCAGACGAGATTTAATTAGATTTATTTGCCAGTCTTAGATGTCATACAAGAGGATTGTCAGGAGATATGTTTTGATCAGGTTATGTTAGTTTTGATTCATATACGAGTCTATAAGCACTTTTATAAGTGTACACTAATCTCGGACAATACTGACACGCGTGGAGCAAGGCTGCGAAGCGGTGCAAAGGAGAAATGCGGAGCGGAGTTGCAGACTCTGTTTGTTCAACAGAGCGGTGCGAGGCTGCGGAGCGGGGTGAGAAAGTAATGCGGAGCTGGGCTGCGAGCTTACGACGAGCTCCAGGCGCGGCGCAGCAGCGGGAGTTTGGTTCATCTCTCTTCTTCCCCGTTCCGCTTCCCAGTTCCATTTCCTCGCTCCGCTTCCCAGTTTTGTATGATTTTTTTTTAACTAGTTAGTACTCCCTGTCCACTGAAGAGGAGCGGAGATTTTGTGCAATTCTATCGTTTCTCCGCACCGCAGCTTCGCAGCTTCGCTCCGGTGGACCTGGGCAGGAGCCTTAAACTGAAAGGCGAAAAGATACGATGAAAACAGTGTTATCAAAAGTGCTAGTAATTCTAAGTAAACAAAGATAATTCTGTTTCCTATTTAGTAGGTACAAGATATTGCTCATAGATCATAGTCCAGTTTATTAGTCTAGTTTCTAGATCAAACTACCTACATTTATTTTACTAGCTGTCACCCGCGGTTTAACCTGTTGAGTACCGTAATTAGAGACACAATAGAAAAGCAAGAGGTGTGCGGACGCCGGCGTCCTCTTGGGAAATAATGAATTAAACTAAACTTAAGTAATTATTTCATCCGAAAGATGTCCACTGCTAGACAAAGGCCTCCCTCAAGTGTCTACTCCGATTGGTCCTGTGCTTCTGAAATCTATTGGATTCCCGTGACCCTCACCAGGTACACGGTCCACCTTGTGGGAGGCCTTCCAATGCAGTGTCTTCCGCTACGCGATCGCCACTCCAGAACCTTTCGTCCCCATCGACCATCTGCCACTTAAGATTGGCGATTCTGGGTAACTGATCCACTCCTGTTGTTAGTAGCGTGATGTTTTATAGCCTTATAGCCTTCCTTGATAAATGGGCTACCCGAACACTTAATAAGATTTTCAATTCGAAACGTTCGTTCAACCAAAGTTCAGCTTTATAATATTAGTATAAATTATGTTATTGTTTGAACTGTAGAGATAAGTCTAAAGTCTATCATTAGCGTATAGGAGTACTTTAGACTTTGGGAGCACTTGTATTTGTAACCCAATTAGCACTAATTGGCGTCTAAATAATATCGTAGGTTGATAAATATATACTATGAAGTTGTAGTGTACAAAGAAAACAATAACAAAGAAACATATTGGTATGACTTGCCAAAAATTTAACACTTAAGGGCCGGTTCTAGTCACTGTTTTATTTGTATGAACTTCGCTCGGGATTACGAGTATGTCGTCTTCGCGGCCCCAAAACAGCGGTTTTATTTTTTTATAAAAAGAAAACAACTATTCAAGATTTTTGTTCTCGCGAAGCGCTTTTAAATAACAAGCTTTATTTTTTTTTGTAACTTTCAAATAGTTCCGTAACGTAAACTCGTAGATAAATACGTTTCAAATCGTAAATTAGGGTCAGATTCGCGATTTTTTTTTATCGAGCCTACTAATTTATATCGTGTTTTCATTTTTGCCAAGCCCTCGGCCATATAGTCAATTTTAATAAAATAAATTTTCATGGTGTTCTCTTTTATATTTGTGGATTTCCATAGGTTTAAAAAAGGTCAAAATGAGTAGATCCGGGCCTTAAGAGGGCTCTTCTCACTCGTCTATCGTCAACGTCGAGCTTGGTTTTAAAACATGCTCGACGTTTGTGTACGGAACCTTATGTAAATCGATCGATCAATTCCCGTATTTATATATATTTCTTTTAATAATAATAATAAAAAAAAACAGTTTTCAGATACTGTACATTTTTTGTAGGTATTAATTACAAAACAAATAAAAAATATACATACAAATGTCAGAAATATCATAAAACCAAAAATTTTTTTGTAACCAGGAAGCGGATCTCGTTAACAAAGATATAATAGCTAATAATTCGCGTACTATGACTCCCGGAACCTCCCGTTTTCCTTATTCTCTCTTATCAGCCGATGCGGAGGCCATGTTTGATAAAAAAAACGCGTTTTTATAATACGTATCAGTAATAATTAGTCATAATTAGCCAAGTAGATATTTACTTTACACCCGATTTCAGAATCACTATAAAAATGCTTGTAAAAATTACAACTATGTCCAGGAATAGAAACGGGTGAAGCAGCAGCTATTTATCTCAATACTTTCGTGAACTCGTACCCGCTCTAATGCCCGCTATGACCTGTTGTTTCGTAGATACTAATTCTAGTGGCAGAAAAAAAGTACTTTATTTTTTTACTTTATCGATCCTCCACGGAATTAAAACTATAAAAATTTAACGTAGATATATTCAGGGGTGACAGGACAGAATAGAAGAAAAAAACGTGTTGCGCCGACCCCAAATAAAACGGGACAAGGGCAGGAAGATGATGATGATGATGATTTAGGTTTCGCATATACTAAAAATAATGTTGTATATTAGGTAGGTATAAAGTATAAATGATACACAGCTGCCGACGAAGGCAACTACACATTTACATACTTCAGATAAGACATATACCAATGTACACAGATACAGGTAGATTATACAAAAACGTGCAACGTGACGTAGCCGACACACCCAAACCCGATGCGCGCTAAATATCATCACGTTCAACTATTCAAGTGGGTGTGTCTGAACCGGTTCCGATAAATTTTCCACAACATTCTCTTTAAATGTTACGATTCAGGCCAAGATCGGTTTTTTATAGTTGTTTTGATGCTTGTTTCTAGGCGGATCGAGGATAATTAGTTGGTTGTATTATTATCTTGTCGTAAATAAGTATTGCTCACTCGATTAAAGTTCATTTAACGGTCAAAGGCAGCATTTTGTCTCGTCTATTATTCACAGGTCCTTGAAATTGTTATCGGGTAGTCCGTAGGGGCCCAGCAGGGTCGAAGCCTACTGGGGCCAAGGGTCTGTTTCTGAAAGGAATACTCGGCCCTCGTATGAAAGGCGGCGAAGGAATGGGGTGGGTTTTTTAGACAGTAATAGTCTGACACTATCTCCCATTCCGCCCAAGGGCGGGAGATGTCATTGGATGGTTTTCCCAACCACAAAAAAAAATCCCGTAATGCTGATAACTAAGTGCTCTATTACGGAGACGCGGCGCGTTGTGCGGTCCGTCGTACATTGCCACATGTTTGTTGTACATTGCCAACGCGCCGCGTCACCGTAAACGCGGCCTAAATCTTACTAAAAACTGCTTAAAACAGATCCCCAAATTCTTACAAGATAACTAAATCTTACTAAGACAGATGCCAAAAATCTGGCAAGAGTGAGTAGACTGGGAGACAACCCCAAAGGCACCTGTTGGCAATAAGTTTAAATGCTGAAGAAGAGTGCTACATAATGCTGAATAAAACTACAACACTTGGCACAGTTTGGTGACGAATGATGTCCTGCAGGCCTAGCTAAGTTATGACTCATAGGACCGTTTCGTTTCGATTCTCTTACGTCGAACGCCTCGAGTCGGCCACGCCTCCGATTCCTTTGTTCTGACCACGTGACTGAGAGTTGAGATGACGTCAGAACGATGGAGTTGGAGGCGAAACGAAACGTTCGTAACTTGGCTAGGGGCAATCCAACCTGTTCGGAAATACTTGATTTAGTTGACCAGGTTGCTGGAAAATTGGAATGTTGTTGATTAGGCATGTTGCCCATTTTTACACCGTATTAATTTAACTCCTACCGTATTAGTTTATGGTGTACATATAAAAAGAGTAGGTATATCAATCAATTAAACAACCTTAAGGTTTAATTTTAAACCTTCATGCAACACTAGGGGACAAAAGGCGGACTTAACGCCTTAGGGCTGATTTCATCATTCAATATAAAAACTTCGTTCAACTAAACTGAGCTCAACGTAATCTAGTTTGAAGACCCGTGTCGTAAACATAAGCGACAACAAAAGAATTGAAACTGAGTTTAGCGTAAACCAGGTTCAATTCATTGCGGTGAAACGCAAAATGAAGCTATAATCTCGATTAGTCGCTCTAACTGCGTTTTGTTTGAACGAATCCCGTTTAGTTTATTGGTGAATTTGGCTCTTAGGCATGTTCTATAACCCTAGATTGACTGGCTGAACGGTTAGAGAAATCGGAATTCATTTTGTCATTTCACCCAAAAAACCAACAATAAAAACAATATGGTTTTCATACCAACGCAAAAAATCTGTCTCACCCGTGTTTTGACTAAGTAGTTCAGCTCTCAGCCTAAGAACAATAGCAAAGCGACTACAGAAATATGAGTAATTTATAAAACAATATCATTATAATTATATTTACATTAAAACTTTTCCCATCCCGTCCGTCTGTTCGTGACAAACTCGAAAACTTCTGAACGAATTTTCATGAAGTTTCCACCAATAAACAGTGTGATTAGCATAGCATAGCATCAGCTTTATAATGCTCCCATTGCTGGGACTCAGGCCTCCTCTAGGAGATGGAACGGGCCATAATCCACCACGCGGGCCCAGTGCGGGTTGGTGGATGTCACATGTCTTCGAAATTTTTGATTGTAGGACATGCTGGTTTCCTCACGCTGTTTTCCTTCACCATTTTGAGAGCAGTGGTGATGAAATAAATTACACAAAGTAATGCGTCTGGCTGGGTTTGAACCCGCGACCTCGTAAGTCGGGGCGTTACTACTCGGCCCCCACTGTTCTAATAGTATTCTATTGGTAATATCTCTGATAGTAATAAGACCGCCATTGTAGCCATACATTTAAGTTTGTCCAAAGTTAAGTTTCAATTTATGTAAAAGTTTTCTTGCTATTTTGGTGCACAATAAAGATTTATTATATTCTAATATTTAATTTTTCTATTGCTTCATTGCGTCAGACGACAAAAAGTTAGTAAGTACGTCATCAAGGAAAGCCTTGAAATAGCTTAGTTATTTTTAAATTTGTTCTCAATATAATCTACCAAAAGCCGCGTTAACATTATAAATAGACGGTGTAAAAAACCTTTATTGTAACTGGCGACCCGCCTCAACTTCGCGCGGGTGTCACAAATCTCTCAAATTCTCGGCTTTTCTCTACTATAATATAGATGTATTATATACTTAAATTTTCTTCATGAATCAGTCAGTATATTATTGAAAACCGCATGAATATCCGTTCAATAGTTTTTAAGTAGGTGAAGCCCGAAGAATCGTCGAACTTAACTGTCAGCGGGCAGGGCACATTGCTCGCAGAACAGAGGGCCGAAAGGTTCTAGAGTGGTGACCGTGTACCGGAAGACTCAGCGTTGGTGCGACTTGCCACAAGGTGGACGGATAACCTAGAGATTTGGATAATAGGAATCCGATGGATGTGAGACGCACAGGACCGTTCATCGTGGCGACACTTAGGGGAGGTCTATGTCCATCAATGGACGTCTTTCTTGGGGACTTTGTTTCATAATTATGTGGAGGATATATTGGGCAGAGTTTTATCTATGATTTTGCTTGATAACGAATAATCAAGGTAATGTTAATAAATAGCAGGACTTTGATTGAAACAATTGAAACACCTTTACTCTGATAAATTTTTATCAGGCCCCTTGGTGAGTCATTCCATGACTATACTTACTTATACGATACGTTTCTGATTGCACCAATGTGAAGACAATGGTGATCTCTTGCTAGTGTCGAACTGTGCACGGAGAATGTCGCAAAAAGCCTCGATGTCGATTATGATGCTACCTTTTTTTTGGAGGTAGTAGAAAACAATCCTGCTTACTGGCCTGACCCTACCTCGAGCTTTTAACACGATCCATTTTACGACCTAAACTGAACAGTTAAAGGGCTGGTGGTTGGATCTAAGGGTGTGTAGCTCCATCCCTCTTTCTTGCTCACACGACTTTTTCAATTTTTTTATTTTTTTTTCAAATTACAACAACCTACAACCTGGTTGTTCGTGGGTTTCTGAATTGAGTATTTTGAGTTAACAATGTCTCAAACCATACATAAATACCAAATTTTTACAGGTTTACTGGCTAGAGTTTGAGTAATACTCAACTTCAAATGCTTCAATCGGAAATCGGGGGATTAAAGTTTAGAGTGAATAAGTTATTTCTAAAGTGAGTATGCTCCATCGTCGACCTCATCATCGCTTACTATCAGGTGAGAAACGCGAGTCTATCTATTTATAATAATAAAAATAAACATCATCCAATTACATTCTGCCAGATGTTTCCACTAAAATTTAAACTAAATCTTAGGGCTTGTTTACGGAGACGCGGCGCGTTACGTGTTGGTCGTACGTCTAGCGTAAACAAACATATAGCAATGTACGACGGACCGCCCAACGCGCCGCGCAACGCACCGCGTCTCAGTAAATAAGCACTTACTGAGCCAAAACGACTGATTCAATATCAATCAGCTGAGACGTTTGTCCCTCGGAATCACATTATTTGTGAATGTTTGTGCTTGCATGTATGTTTGTTACTCTCTTTCACGCACAAACGACTAATCGGATTTGGGTGAAATTTGTCAAATGGGTAGACTATGTCCTGAAATTTCCTTTCATGCCCTTGGGATAATTTTCTTATTTCACGCGGTTCCTTCAACCGCGTGAAATAAGCATTGGCAAAAATCGGTTTTCGATAAATTAGTACACACAATTAGTACCGATTTCAGAACGATAAACTGCACGTGTATGTATTAGTTATACACAGAACGATTCACGTGCACGTGTATTTGTTATGTCACGAATGATCTAATAACTTCTGTTGGAATGAGGATGCAAATACAAAACCAGTCACAACCAATCATTTCCTAGTCAACCACAGTTTTTTTTTTATGTCAAACTCTTTATAAATAACAATTCTCATAATGTACCAGAATAACTTTAATATCAATTCTGAGATAATGTATTCCTTCGTTCTTTGTCTGCTGACCACCTGTGTGACAAGTCGTGAAGGTCACGATATTGGCGCCTAAAGAGAATGGGGCGCCTTTATCTATTAACTAAACTAGGAAGTCTATGGTACAACTATCTCGAATGCATACTTGCCAGATAGAAATAATAAAAAAAAAAAATGCGCGGCAAAAGCTTTTTTTTCAGTATTGATTGACGTTTCACTTTTTTTTATTGTTTTTTTTTCAGCTGTAGTTTTATTTAGCTACTTTATAAATAGTAGAGTACTTTGTCTACTATTTCATATACTTCTATTGTATATTATAAATAGAAAAAGCATCTCTGTTCATTTTTATTGATACTGGCCGAAAACTAGTTGAGAGCGCCTACATTTTTCGTGAATCGTGCTTGCGATTGCGAGCTATATTTGACTAGGCGCTTAGAAACAATAAAAAAAATCGGTACAAGTCGGATTTTCGATCTCTTCAACTCAGGCACCGAAGAACATACTTTTTTTTCAAAATACTTAAATTAGTTTCATAAATAGAAGACTAACTTTTGCGCGCTACTTCGTCCACATGAATATCGGTTATTGTAAGCACAAAGTCGAAATCGAAGCATACTATCTAATTCATCAAAATCGGTTCAAGGCTACGGATTGTTCAAAGGAATCACCGTGACCTGCAACGCAAAGGGCAACTAAAGAACACAGATGAGGACAGTAAAAACATGACACGCCCTCCCGATCTACCCTAGAGCAAGAGAAGCCATTGGATGATTTCCCACCTCAAAAAAAGAGGCATAGCGAATTAACAAGAACATTGAAGAATAATAAGAGCATAAATGTCCATGGAGTTTCTTGCACATTCTTCTCCATAGAGATCTATGCTTTGGAATTTGCAATTATCATCATTTTTCTGACTGACTTCTTGACAATTCAAAACTGCCTGTAATTGGTTAATTTCAAATAAATGCTTTGAATCTTGAATCTTTGACTGATGCAACAATCAGACCTTTTGCAGTAGACAAAGAGTTCAAGATACAGGCCTACAATGTGATTAAAATACTGTCTGACTAAAAATAGAATATCCGATATACCTTGTCAGTTAATAATAACATTATTGTTATTTAAGATTATTTTTATATCTGACTATATTTAAAAAAAAATATTGCCATAATAAAAAAATTATTCAAGTAGTACTTTCAAAAGATATTCTACGAAAACGCCCCTCCTATTCTTTCGCAAATTTTCTAGTACTTTGTAAATTATTTTTGTAGTGTTGCACTAGTTGCAGTCAATTATTGAATGCAAGTATTTTTTATTAATCTGTCCTAGCTCAGAGGACACCGGTGTCCTCTCACATCCACGCCACTATAGGCCTTAATTCCGATGTTTAGAGTCTACTTTTGTATGAACAAGTTGGGTAGTTGTGGATCGAAGTGTTAATGGAAAAAAAAATTGCCAAGCAATCATTTTTTTTTTTCTTTTTGCTTCAAACCCCATGTTTTTGCAGAGTGCCAAGTCAAAGTCTCAAGACTATAACATCACAAAGTTCTGTTAATAATCAATTAATAAGAGAGTAGAATTATTTACTGGTTATCTATAAAGGGGGATTTTCCGCGATAATAAGCAAATAACAAAATAATAAATAACATTATTGTGACAAAATATATCTACAGTAGGCATAAGGAAAATTTTGCTGGATTTTATGAGTAATAGATAAGGGTAGCTATTGACTGATACCGTTGAAATCTGAGGGTCAATCCAACTGGCGCATTGCGAATTTCATTGTAAAAGGGGATATTCCATTTTGCAGGATGGAGAGAATCTACAGCCCTGCGTTCAAAAATAACCAGAGTAGGGTAGAGTTGCGATCCAGGGTCGTTCTTTTATAACTCGAGTAGCTACCCTAGAGTTAACCCAACTAACTCTAGCTCTGAGCAGGGTAGGTTGGTGTAAGCAGCCATAAATGACATTGACAGTTCGCGTTCAAAAATGCGAGTGCAGAGTATCTACCTGATGACGTCATTAGGGTTAACTCTAACCTCAAATTTGAACGCAGTCTAGGACAATTCACTTTTTTTTTGACTGACCGACATTTGTCAATTCAAAAGTGTCTGTATATTGTCTATTTGAAATAAACGTTCTGATTTCTGAATGTAGATTGGGTTGTGGGATTGTTCTAAAGAGTTACCGTGACTCTAGAATGTCAAGGGCAGCTGAAGGAACACGGGTTTTAGTTAGTAAAGTATGACATTCTCTCGCTCTACCGAGAGAGGGAGGAAGAGGTTATTTAATGATTTCCCACTTCAAAAAACTGCCTAGGGCAATATTGAGCAATTGGGCATGAAGACCTATTATATGAATCATTAGATTTATGTGAATAAATTCGCAAAATGTTGGCTATATTAATCCTATTGATTAACCATTCCGCCATATTGCTTTTTGAGTTGTCAAACAAATGTCAATGTCAAAGGTGTCAATAATTTGTTTGGATATCACTATTATTATTTTTCTTTGTGGATATCGGAGTTATACTTCTTAATTTGATTTATTGGTAAGATTATTTGATAGTTAACTTGCACGGTAGGTAATCAAAATAAAATGTGATAGGTACCTGAAAATTGAAGTATAACAGTAAAGATTAAGCAGGAAATACTATTGTTGTGATTTAAATTATATATGACCAATCTTTACACAGACAATAATGAGAGTTCAAGAGGCCACAGATAAAATACACAATTAACAATTATGACTATGCAGATGAATTACGACGAAATATTTATGAGTAATAAAAAATTTGCACTCATAACTGTTGTTGTTGTTGTATTGTTTGTAATTGTTGGATTTTCATATAGGTAGGTACGTATTCGCAGTTACCGCCGCGGAACGTAATTGGCATCATAGCTTACCATACGTAACATAAGACAAACAGGTTTTTTGTTAGTAAATAATTAAAATATAATTTGCATAATATTATTCGAATAGGTACTATTCCATTTCTAGTAAGTGTCAAATATGATTTGTTATGTGAATAAACACTGTTTATTTATATCAAGACAAGATTATATTTATGTCTAGAAAATTCTAAAAAAGATAAGCGATCAATCTAGGAAGAAAATACGTAGTTAAATTCATGATCTAAGCAATGACAGATTATGCGTAGCTGGCCAACAAACAATAGTGAAATCATAGAGAAAAGAGTATGATTTCTTTTTTCTTCGTATGGTTTGTACAATAGGTACTTTGTGCAGCCAGTGTTAATTTTAAAAAGTATTTCGTTTTTGATAGGTACCGAATACAGTCACTTTTATTTCGATTAGAATGCGGATCTTATATGTTCTATTTTTTTTGTTGTAGTATTTGGTAACAAATGTCAGAGTCACTAGTTAACCTTTTCAGCCAGTTTCACTGAGATAGTCAATACGACCTACATTAAAATTCTCAGCTCCATTTTAGCGATATTGCGCCTTTTTTTTAACGATTTCCCATATTGGGACAAAACACTTGAGACAAAAATATACCAATATCCACCAGGGATCGATGATTATTAAGACAGCCACTGAAATTTATTCGAAAAAATCCTATTAAAATATTTCCTTATTTATTTGTTTAACTATTTATATACACACATAAAAATAAAAGAAAAGAAGAAGGAAACAGAAAAATAGGTACATACTTAGGTGGTTCATTTTTGTGATTTCTTCTTTTAAATTATAGAAATACGATAATATTGTTGCCAGGATTACAAAGATTCCTGCCAGCATTGCGGATTGTTCGAAGAAATTACCGTGGCTCTTGTGAAGGGTAACTGAAGCGGTTTTAGTCAGTCAAAGTCTTTTCCAACTGTGGGAAAACTCATATTTGATGATTTCTCAGGTAAAAAAATAGAATTTCATGGTTTGTTGCATGCAGAAAAAAGGTTAATAACTCGATATTCACGATTTACTTTTTCAAGCGTATCGCCTCGTCGTTTATACCGCATACATTGAAGGATTGGAACATTCAGCCTGCTGTGGTCTTCCATTCCGATTACAATTTAGGTATCTTCAAGGTTAGAGTGAATACGCTCTTAATAAACTAGTGCGCCTCACCATCAATGATTGCATCACTGCTTACTGAATGCTGGATCGCAGGTGCTGGGTGTGAAAGGCAACGAAGGTACGGGGTGGGTTTTTCTGTCTGACACTATCTTCCGCTCTGCCCAAGGGCGGGTGATGTCATTGAATGATTTTCTCCACAAAAAAAATCAAGCACTAGTTTATATCACTTAAAAATAAAACGCGGAAACTCACTGACTTTGGAGTTCAAGTTTGATACACATGACGTAACAACGAGCCTACCGCCAATAATTCGGGTCAGCTAATTAACTGAAGATAATGTTACTCATAAAACTTACAGCGATAGTATTGCGGTCTCGTTGGAAACGAGATTGTATTGGTTTGAACCCGGCCGGCGAAGGTCACAAAAATTTATTTTTGTCAATATTTTTTATCAATGGAATTTACCACGATTTAGTACATAAGTCGAGTCGGCCTGTGATGTGGGCGGGCCAACTCTTCAATTCTGTGACGCTGCTACGATAGCGCTGCGTCGCTGCTACGGTAATGCTACGAGTCGCTACGACAACGCTGCGACGCGACGCTGCTACGGTAATGCTACGAGTCGCTACGACAACGCTGCGACGCGTCGCTGCTACAGTAATGCTACGAGTCGCTATGACAACGCTGCGACGCGACGCAGCTACGGCAATGCTAAGACATGGCTATGGTTATGCTAAGAAGCTACCACGGTAATGCTACGACAACGCTACGATGATAGTGCCACGAGAATGCTACGAAGCTGCTACGACAAAGTAAATACGACGCTTACTTTATTAAAAAAACCAATGTTCCAGAAAAACAGAGATATTCTATAGGTATAGAATGTAAAGACGTGTAATTTTTCTAATGCATGTTGATAATTTGTAATAAAGAATGTGCAAAGCGTTGAACACTCAATTACACAAACAATCGATGTGTCGAATTATTTAGTCGCTTGGTTTTAAAATGTTGCCTACTCTGGGAATTACTCTTGCATCGTGGGTGCGTTCATTAACTCATGTACACAAGACACCCATGGTACAATTACCTGTAGGTATGGCCTACAGGTAAGTTTGCGGACGACGGGTAATGGGTAGTTCCCTGTCCGTCAGTCTGGTGAGGACCTCGAAGGCGCGTCAGCAAGACTGCATCCCCCAGTAGGGCCGATGCCCGGCTATTGCGCGGGATTTTTTGAAAGAGTTAAGCTAAAACTACATTAGACCGACGCACACGTGTAACACGCCTGATTTGTGCGTAGAAGTAGAACGACGTCGCGTGGCGTTGATCAAGTGTAGCTCTACAAGTCTAGTTGCCACATAAAATGTATGGAGACCGACGCGCCCAGATCGGCGTACGTGGCCCACGTGTGCGCAGTGTAGTTCTACCATAACATTTTTTTTTGCGGATATCAACATATGATTTCTTTCGCTCTGGGTAGAGTAAGAGGAAGTGTCATAATTTTACTGACCGCAGTAACACTTTACAGTAGGGATTTGAGTACGGCGAACATCCATCTTTACGATGTTGAAACATCTACGGTCCAGACTAAGCGTTTTGCCTCGTCGTTTATACCGCTTACATCGAAAGACTGGAACAGTTTGTCTGCTGCGGTTTTCCCGTCCGATTATAATTTAAGTGTCTTCAAGGCTATAGTGAATAGGCTTTTAATAAACTAGTGCGTCTCACCATTAACGATTGCATCACTGCTTACCATCATGTGGGGATCGCAGTCAAGCACTAGTTTATATAAAATAAAAAATAAAACTTATCAGTATCAGGGCTTGACAACGAAATATTCCCAATAGTTGTTACTACTCAAGTACTCAGATAAATTTAGCCATTATTATTGACTATATAAATATTTATTACTAGTCAGATTACGTTGGAGGGTGTGAGGCCAGGCCTCCGAGCTGAGGGTCATCTCGTGACACTGTTATCACTCTGTTATCAGTGCGGAGTTCTCCGTATGTTGTACAATAATATTTGTGTGAGTATGGCTGTCGTGTGCGTTTTAAATAGAATTGTTTGAGAACATAAAAACAGAGAGTAGGCTAGGAAGTCATGTGTGAAATCTAATCTATTATGTATATAGGGTGACTGGTAATTAGTGAACGATACTTAAACACGTGATTGTATTCATGATAACAAACAACTTTTACTATGGGACCAAACTTGATATCGCGAAAAAAATCTGTCAAGTTCAGTATATTTTGACCAATTAGCCGAACATAAAAGTCCACTCATTAATTAATCGCGGAATCCAGAAATTATAACAACTACAAACTTAAAAGGGACCCGCCTTTTAAATTAAGGTTTTTAATGTTTATAGACATAGAATAGACTTTATATAGACATCTTTAATCAATAATATCTTAAAATATGGCCTCGAAAAAATTCCGACACGTTGCTGTCTGGAACTGGAAGTGTGCCCAAAAGACTGGCGACATACGAAAATATTAGAAAAGATATTTTTATATTTCCTACTAGAATGTTTTCATCCTTCATTCCCCTATTACTTAAATAAATTGGGTATTTAGGCTTTCCAGTAAGTTTTTTATCTGCACTATTAAAAAAATGGACCTGTCTGATAAATAAAATATTGATTCACAAAATCGTTTTCAATGCACTTACTCGAAAACACTCTTATACCCGCCCCTTATAGGCACGCATTTACTGTTTTCTTCGTCTTTTCGGTCTTTACACAGGTTTTTTTTTTTGGGTAGGAAAAATCATCCAATGAGAAATCCCGCCCTTGGGTGGGCCGGGAAATAGTGTCAGACTTTTACTGACTAAAAACCTACCTTTCCGTTCCTTGCCTTTATCCCGGGGCCCGTGGTGACAGTCTCACATAACCTTTGGCCCCAGTAGGCTTCTGCCCTGCTGGACCCCTACAGTTTGCTGACAACTCCTTGAGGCGCGCGGGAACGGTGCGCGCCGTAGACGACCTGAGCTCGGACCGGTCTGTTACCGGACGGACGGACAGCGAGCTACCCATTGCTCACCGTCCGCGAGCCCGCGCCTACGGTGGCCGGAAATCGGGATCGGAAACCCGGCGAAGGCGGCGGCGTGTGCGCCTTTGCCTAATGCGGTCGGCCTCCTCCTTTGCTAGCATTACTGCTTCGCAAAAGGAGGCGACCGCCTGCCATTCCTCCTCGCTCCGGAGCATGGCCTGAACCAAGCCCTGGCGCGAGAGATCGCCGCCGATCGCCCCCACGAGGACACGGCGAAGCTCTTCCCAAGCGGGGCACACCTCGACTGTGTGCTCCACCGTGTCCACCGGGCGGTCTGCACAGTGGCGACACCCGGGCGTCGTCTCCGCACGGATCTTGTACAGGTACGGACCGAACTTGCCGTGTTCGGTCAGCACCTGCGCCAAACGAAAGGTGACGACGCCGTGGGGGTCTTTACACAGGTAAGAATAGCATAGTCTGAATCAGCCTTATAATGTTCCCAATGCTGGGACTCAGGGCTCCTCTCTAGTAGAGAGAATGGGCCGTAATCCACCTCGCGGGATCAGTGCGGGTTGGTGGATATCACATGTATTCGATTTTTTGTATCTAAGAGATTCTGATTTCCTCACAATGTTTTTCCTTCAACGTTTTGCAAAACAGTGGTAATGAAATAAATTACACAAAGTAATGCGCACAGGCAAGAATGCTTAGCAACAAAGATACTGTATGCGGCAAATAAGTTGAACTAAAATGGTCGTCGCTGCTATGGTTAAGCACAGTCCCCCGCTGTGCCACACTTCAATTGTGACCCGAAGAATTGCGCATTGAAGGTCGATTTGAAACGTGAAAAACCTATAATAAGTTTGTCTATTATATTCTTAATCTTTGTTACAAACAATGTTAATTACGAGTTATTTAAACAAAATAATGTCCGATAAAGGTATTGTTATGTCACCGATATGACTTTAAACAGTTGGTACTTCGCTTTCGTACACATAATTACATCATTATCAATAATTTTGCGTGTCGTGCTGAAAAGCGTGTGCAGAGCTGCATGTTTTGCCTATTATAGTCCAAGATCCCAGCGATTCCAGAAATCAGCTTTTGTCCGCGGCTGCGCGCGTTAATAGTAAAGGTAGAAATATATATAACCTACGGCACGTACAGGACAATATGACCCCTAATGTATCTGAGGCTGTGGCCTTAAGTCCTCGTCCTCTTGCGTCACTGTAGCATTAAATTTTACATTTGACGCATTCACGTGACGCAGAACAAGTTGGACAATTTGACAGCTTTGAACGTCAAAGCACATGAACACATTTCCCCCCCTGTAATGTATGTAATATTTAAGGCTTTGGTAAGTCTTATCTGGCTCTTGGCTAAGGTAAGTGTTATTTGGC
This sequence comes from Leucania comma, assembly GCA_958295575.1. NCBI lineage: Eukaryota > Metazoa > Arthropoda > Insecta > Lepidoptera > Noctuidae > Leucania > Leucania comma. Next base: position 11,688,491 of record OY282485.1, read on the forward strand.
TCTTGTACATTAAATGAATAAATCAGTTGCATAGCCAGATGCACCTTCATGCCATCAATGACTTTTCTTACTTAAAGGCGCAGGCCCACCGCGGCGCATGCTGTGCACGGGCACGCGGCGCATTTTAGCTCACGTGGGTCTACATTTCCACTGGAGTACATGAAGACCCACGACTAATGTATAGCGTGGCACGGCGCACGGAGAGGCTACGCACGTGCTTATGCAATCAAACTGCAGTGAAACTACGTTGCGATAAGCAAACTGCACATAGTCGTGGGACATATTCGTGTACTCCAGTGGAAACGTAAACCCACGTCGACAGCGTTGAGCTATGTAACCGCCTATTCGAGCAAGCCACCATGCATCAATGACGTCAATTCATGCATAGCCTCTCCGTGGGCGGCAGTGGACACAACCACATACATTTTCTTACAAAGCGAAGCTTAATACACGTGCGTAGCCTCTCCGTGCGCCGCGGTGGGCTCGCGCCTTTAAGGCCACGCTAACTTTTTCAAACGTTCAAAAGTATTTTGCAATTTTCCTCAGTGCGGTTTGGTGGATATCACATGTATTCGAATTTTTGTATCTAAGAGCCGATTTTCTCACGGTGTTTTCCTTCACCATAATCAAAGTAATGCGCACAGTCAAGATTGTTTAACAACTAAGATACTGTACGCGGCAAATAAGTTGAAATAAAATGTTCGTATCGCATTTCCACCGAAACTTCTGTCATTTTCCTGCTATCGGGCACCGCAATCACCCAGTCGGTAACGTCACGACTCATCGATCGCAATGTGAAAATAGATTCATACTAAATAGAAGAGTTGCGTCGCCGGCTGTGCTGGTAAACCAGTTCGTGATGCGCTATGCAACTGTTGGCAAGAGTTGCGACGTGCACGTGGGGAGGGCCAACGTCCATTCCGTATTGATTACACCTTACTTTAAGAGCCGGATGTAGTCACTGAGTATTTTGTATGAACTTCGGCCGGGCCTATGTCGACTTTGTGGCCCCGTAACAGCGGTTTTATTTTTATATCTATATATATAAAAAAAAACCTAATAACTATTAAAGGTTTTTGTTTTTGCCAGACCCTTTTAAAAAGTTTTATTATTTTATGTAACTTTCTTGCTGTGACGTAATCTCATAGACATACACGTTCGAAATTTAAGTTAGGATCCAGATTCACGTTTTTTTTTTTATCGTGCCAACTATTTTATTATCATGTTTTGATTTTTGCCCAGCGGTTGGTCAAATGGTCAATTTTAATAAAATTATTTTTCATGGCGTTTTCTTTTATATTGATAAATTTCCAGACGTTCAAAAAAGTTCAAAATGAGTAGAACCGGCCTTAAGCGTGATTTTCTTATCGGACAGTCTATGTTTGATATTTTGAAGAGTTAGTATTGACTCCAAAGACTTAGGGCGCCAGGGCTCGACCCAGTCATCGAACATGGAACACAAAAGGGCAACTGAAGGAACACGGGTGGATTTTGGTCAGTAAAAGTTTGACTCTTGCTCCATCTAGCGCAGGAGAGGGGAGGCAGGTCAAACAAAATGCTTCAGCGCCGAAAAGTGACAAATCGTTTTCATTCTTATTCTTACATAATTATTATAAAATAAAGTCATCCACTGCGTCTGTCTGTTTGTATAGGTAAATTCAAAAACTACTGATTAGATTTCCATGCATTTTCACCACTAGACAGTGTGATTCATGAGGAATGATTAGGTGTTTAATACATCTATGTTATAGTAAGGAAAAGCCGAGAATATCATAGATTTCTAACACCCGCGCCTTGTGGAAGGACTCTAGTAAAAAAACAATTTTGAAAAATTGTTGTCTCGTTCTTACTCGTACGTGTAGGAGTACGAGATCTATATTTGTACAGCCAGTTAGGGAGTTGCTTGGCAACAGACATACTTTATTGTTGTGCAGAATGCCCTTTTGTCAAGTTCGACTGATACATATAAAAGGAGAAAACCAAACAACCAACAAACTGACTGCTATATCAACTGTGTGTTGATATAGTAGTCAGTCAGTTTGTTGGTATAGCAGTAAGCCGAAACTACTGTGATTAGGAACGTAAAATTTTACACAAGGTTTCCCTTTATGATGTAGACGAGCACTGAGAGTGGATTTTCCAAAATTTACCCTCTAAGAGGTTGAAATGGGGTTCCAAAATTTGTATGGAGAAACTTAACTTCACACGGGCGAAGTCGCTGGTATAAGCTAGTTTACTACAAAATGTCATTATTCATAAATATTTGTGGTAAAACCACACTGAGCACTAGTGCGCCACGTTAAGCGAGAACTACATTAGACCGACACACACGTAGGCCACGCCTGATTTGTACGAAGCAGCACGTCGCGTGGCGTGGATCTAATGTAGCTGTACAAGTTTAGTTTTTATATAAAATGTATGGTTACCGACGCGCCCAGATCGGTGTACTTGGTCCACGTGTGTTCTTTCTACCTTTAGATCCACGCCACGACACGACACGCGACGCGTCACTACGTACGAATCAAGCGTCGCCGTCGCCTACGTGTGCGGCGGAGTAAAGAGTTCCAGCTTTTCGTCCTGACAAAAAATTAAATAAATAAAATCACTTACTTTTTAGTTATTCGAGAAAAGAAGAACACCATTTTGATTTTCCTTGTAGTTTACCGCTCCAATAGTTTTATTTCCTGCAACAAAAGACATTGTTCGGTATTAATTAGACTTTGACACACAAACATAAGACAAAGGATATGCGGAAACACGTCTCCTCGAACAAATTAATATGTAATATATTTTTGATACAAGTGGCGAAACCGAAAGTTTGGAACTGCTCACAATATCTAGCTAAAGAATTCTCTTCAAAACTTGAATTTGACATTTTATTTTTCACAAATAACACAGATTATTATTTTATGGTATTTTTCCTTTCTTCCCGCGCTTAATCTTTGGAAGCAAATTTATCAAACCGTTATACATCCTAATATTAAAAATAAGAAATTCAAAAAATTATGAATTTAAAACATACATAAATGTTAATTTGTTGTTAAAAGCTAAATATAGTATAAATAATCCTGTTTTATTTCTGATCAGGATTCATAAACACAATTTAAATCTCCATTAAATATTTAAGGCCTTATACATACGGGCCACTGCTTAATAGTACATTGTTACCCTAGGGGTGAAAGTAATTTATTTAGTCCCGAGAAGGAGTTTGGCGGCCGAGCGAATCGAGGTCTCTAATAGTTCGAGGGACTAAATAAGTCTTTAACCCGAGGTAAACACTGTGCTTTTCATTACGAATAAAAGGTAAATAAAAGCCTGAGTCGTTGTCGTACTATATTAAGTATGTTTCTTTTGATTTAGTCGGTAAAAGGTTTTCCACTACTGCTTTAGCCTCTTCTCTTAAGAATCAGGTGTTAAATTCGATGAACTTACTTATAGTGTAATTACAAAATCTCTTATAGCAGAGGTTTAGTAAAGTATAGGTTTTTGTCCCATAAATAAACAAATAAACAAAACTCTACAACTCGAAAAAACCAATAAAGATCGGATCGCCATTTCCCGCCTATTTTGTATTTTTTTTCTGTGGTCAACCGGCTATTCAGCCATCATTTTTCATTTCTAAAATGGTAGGTAAGTACATATTTCTCATACCTTATAATTTTGGAAGTCGGTGTATCTCGGTATTGTTTGTTTCTTATTTAACACCAACTTCCGAAATTAAAGCTATGTTGATCCTTTTAGTGTACTTTTTTAGTGAAGCCGGTAATTTTTTTTTACTTTTACTGTATGCTTCGAAAGTACTCGTTATGGCAAATCGTTCTGCCTCAGGAAAACAACCACTAAAATTTCACGGTGTATAATATATAGATCACTATACATACTTGTTTTCCAATTTGTGTTGACATTGGCAGAATAGTCGACATTGGCTCTAGTTGCCATTAATAAAAAAATAAAATAGACCGACAAAATTCAACCATGAAATAACCTGTGTTTTTGTATAGGTAGGTACATAAGTGTCTGTATTTCATTTCACTCGTAAAGAAAGCTGTTACAATAATAGATTTGGCACTTCAACAGTTCTTTATTTAAGTGTCTTGTGAGATTACAGTGTCACTCTACTGTCGCCAGCCCCTTGTTTGTTGTTAAACTATTAATAAAATTATGATTACTGACAAAAACAAAGCCATTATAAATTGATGTGCAGTTATTTTAAATACTTACTTTCTCTTTTTACAGTTTTTAATTTATTTACAACAGAATGTAATGTAACTATACGGTACTTAACTAAATGTAAACAATCTTCACATGTCTTTTATCTAAAAATGTTTACAATTAGTTATAACCCTCGTCACACAAGTTGAACCATCATGGCGGTCGACCTTGAATGCGCAGTAACCTCGGGTCTCAATCGAAGTGGGGGCTGCACGGTTCAACATATGGTAATTAGTGAACGACAGTTAACCACGTGATTGTAGTGATGATAACAAACAACTTTTACTACGGGACCAAACCTGAAATCGCGAAAAAATTCTTCCATGTTCAGTACATTTGTGTTCGCCTTCAAAATGAACTGAACTTGGCATAGTTTTTTCGCGATTTCAGGTTTGGTTTTGGTCCCATTGCAAAACTTGTTTGTTATCATGACTACAATCACGTGTTTAAGTATCGTTCACTAATTACAAGTAACCTTATATAAACTTCTAGTCGTCAATACTTCGAGAAGAGCGAAATGTGACTGGGGCGGTATAAAAAAGTTCTGGAAATAAAAACTAAACTTCATTGAAGGGTAAACCACCCTCGTTTTAATATAATTACATATATGGCTGCCCTACGCCCGGGCTAACTACATGTAGGTATTTATTTACCTAGCTATATGTAATATATAGATTTTTTAAACACGCTGGAGTTAAACGTGCTTGTTTTGCTGGGTTTTTGATCCGTGAAGTGGATGTTTCATTGATATAAGTTGTATGTTGTGTACATAATTCAGCCTTATAATGTTCCCAGCCACTACTGGAACATGGGCCGTCTCCCTAGGAGAGGGAATGAGACGATTGACTGCGTGACTAACAATAGCTAGGTTTTTTTTTAAGTAGGTAAAATCATCCAATGACATCCCCCGCCCTTGGCGTAGCGGGAGATAGTGTCAGACTCTTACTGACTAAAAACCTACTCCGTTCCTCCTTTGCCTTGGTTCCAGGGCCGTATGCATTTTCATACCTCCCCAAAGCCCCAGATAACAGTGGCTAGGTGAGGTACACGCCACAGAGCTGCGTGAACTGGCAGAACCGCCACGGCGTCACAGACAGTCCCAGTGAGACTTTACTGTTATAAGAGCAATGGTGATGAAATAAATTACATAAAGAACAGTTGTTGGTGTAAGGAGTTAATATGTAGTAAAAAAAAACCGGCCAAGTAGGAGTCGGATTCGCGCACGAAGGGTTCCTTACCATTGACTAGGTAAACCACAGAACCACAACAAAATAGGCAAAAAAAAGCGTTTTTTGTATGGGAGTTAAATATTTATTTTAATTTAATTTTATTATTAAAGTAAAAATACAACTGAATAGGTATTATGTGAATATTTCAAGTTCCTGCCATTATTGATATCGAGCAAAAAAGGGCAAATAAAATCGCGTTTGTTGTATGGGAGCCCCCCTTATATATTTATTTTATTTTATTTTTAGTAATTGGTGTTATAACGGCAACAGAAATACATAATTTGTGAAAATTTCAACTGACTATCTATCGTGGTTCTTGAGATACAGCCTGGTGACCGACAGACGGACAGACAGTGAAGTCTTAGTAATAGGGTCCAGTTTTTAGCCTTTGGGTACGGAACTCTAAAAAATCAGTTCTTCCCTATATTTTTATGTAGCATAAAGTCGCTTTCTGTGTCTGTCACATACGACAACTACTAAAACAACGTAACGAATTTTGATGCGCTTGTCACTATAACGCCTTGATCACATGTACCGAGCAAACGGGCAAGACATTGCTCTCGAACGAATACTCGGTACGTATAAACATAGCGCCGAGTGCTCGGCCGAGCGAAGCGACGAGACAGGCTCGGCTCCCGTTGTACGTACTTCAAAACATGAACAGCTACTCGCTTACATCACTGTCTCGACCGAGAAACATTTTACTGTCTTGTGCCCGTTTGCTCGGTACGTGTGACCAAGGCATTAGAAAGAGCGAATATTACGAGGAAAGTTATTATCTTGTATACGAACGAGGCCAGGGGTAGTCGATAACCTCAAAGAGATGTCACCAAAACTGAAAGGGTTCAGTTTTGGTGTAACAGATCGCACATGTAGCGATACAACATTCTAGTTTTAAGAAAGTGGCGACATCTATCCAGCTAAATATTAACTATGCAGTTTGTGTGAGGTGAGTATAGATGTCACCACTCTCGTTAGTCTTTCAGTCCGAAGCAGGGACAGGACAGGACTTCTAGGTATATGGTTACGTGGTTATGGTTTGGTTGCTAAGTCGGTAAAAGTTAATCAGTTTAATCACTAGGGTTTTTTTTTGAGTACTCATGCAAAAGGAAATGTCATTAAAGGCATGCAAAACAGGGAGAAAAATCCTAGAACCCATCGAATGGATCCTCCTGTCGTGTGTGGTGTGGAAAACCATCCGATAGTTATTGTCAGACCATCGCCGGACCGTTTGTGTATATTCAAATCGTGCTGAGAACTTTGATTGCGCGATACAGAATTCGTGTGACGTCAGGTCTGATTGTAGTTCGTATGTGGCAGTATAGATGCCGCCACATACTCCATCGGGTTTGTATTATATTTAAGCATTTAGTAGTCTATTATTCTGTGGTAAAGTAAAAAACATACTGATTGATTTTGTTTAATATCCATTGAGAATTCTATGGATATGAAACAAGTATAAGCTTTGGGTGTCTTCGCTTTCTTTTCATTCTGTAAAGTACCTATCTGCTAGCACCTCCTATACAACGCAATGAAATTTGAAGCGGTTTTCACTAATAGACAGAAAAATTAATGAGAAAGATCAATAATATTATAGCGACATTTAAGATGCCACTTATGAACTTAAATTCAAAATCCTGCATCACGCTATTAGATTATTATCTTTCTCGTGAGATTGTAAACTATCGAAAGATGTGAACCGTAACCTACTGCTTACAATTTAACGCATTATTTTTTGGTAGATTATAATCTATAGAAGTGAAACTGTTAAATTGTGAAATAGCGTAGAACGCACCAACAGCCCGAAATCAACTATCGGGCAGTTATCTGGACTAGACACAACACAAACGTTTGCAGGACTTTACCCCTCTGTTATGTAGATATAAGTTGAAACTACTAAGTACCTGTATGTACAAATAAGTTGAATATGATTACGCAGAAGTTAAAAAAAAAAAATCTAGTCTGGGCGTGGTTTACGATGCAGAACATTAATAAAAACCTGATTTTGAATAAATACTAAAAGAATTTATAATGACTCGAACACGGAAATAATTATGCGTTAAAAATGTCACGAGTAGTCAGTCACCAACATTCAAAGGTTAGGTTTATTTTTAACATGGCACCTTACAAGTTGAATGAAGGAGTAGTGAACTTTACGGCTCATGGATTCAATCCCTGGGATTGCCCGATTGTTTGAAATAGTTAAGGAAGAACTACACTGCGCACACGCGTGGCACACAAGCCGATCTGGGCGCGTCGGTCTCCATGCATTTTATATGGCAACTAGACTTGTAGAGCTACATTATATCCACGCCACGCGACGTCAGTCTACGTACAAATCTGGCGTGTTACACGGGTGCGTCGGTCTAATGTAGCTTTACCAAAGATATTAGAAAGGAGAGCTCTACCGTGGCTCTGGATTGCCCAAGTCAACTGAAGGAACACAGGTAAGTTATAATCAGTAAAAGTACAACACTGCCTCTCGCCCCAAACGGGGCGGGAAGAGTCGTTTGATGAATACTTGCGATAGTCTGCTGCCAACTAAAACAAAACTAAAATGCATGGCAACTTTGGCTATCGAGAGTCTATCTATTGGTGAACACTGCATGAAAATCTGTTAAATATTTTTTGACTTTACGAACTTACCAACAGACCAACGCAGTGGGGGATATTGTTTTATAATAAGTACTTAGGTAATGTGTGTGTGTGGGCACAGTCCGGATTGGTACATGTCTTCTAATTTTTGGTTCTAGAACTGATTGATTTGAGAGCAGTGGTGAGAAATAACAGGCAGGCCGATGCCTGCTACGGCCATGGCCGAGATTTCTTATAAAAAATCTTCTAAAAAGGATAAATACTCATGGTCCTAGAATGTAAAATGCAACTAAAAGTACATAGGTGCGGTTTTAGTCAGTGAAAGTTTGACACGTCCTCCCACTCCACCTTAAAGCGGAAGAAGTCATTAGATGATATCCCATGATATCCCACATCAAAAATAAAATGGACACTGTTGATATCTTTCAAAACAATTATTATAAAGAATAGAATAGAAATACTTTTATTCGGGACAAACAGCACAATGCACCTACACACCAGGGGCGTAGTTAACCTTAACCGTATCAATGTACGGGGTCCCCGGACTACAGGAGCCCCGAAGTGTGCAAAAATTCGTAACAATATGTAACATCCATAACCTTACTTTCTTCTTGGTGAGATAATAAATAGCGACTATGTAGTAGAATGTTCCTATTTTATACCTCGTACAAAAGCTAATAAAAACTTAACCTATCTTAGCCAACATACTCCAATAAACGGGCTCATTTTGAATCAAGATTTGACATACCACAAAGGGTCTCTAAATCTGACGATTAATGCAATTTTCGGCCTCGATGACAAAACCATTTATTTTCTTCCAAATTTCGAATTTTCGACACAAAAATTCAAAAAATATTTTGATACACGGCCTTTCTGGTTCTAGCTTTTACTATTACTTATTCTGTGGTCTAGCTACACCACTGCTAGACACATAGATAATTATAATGAAAGTGCAAAGTGCAGTGGGCGGACATGGGGATGAAAGTTGATCCCTTTATTGAGAGGGAGGCTCCCTTTGTATTGCAGTGAAACAGTAATAGACATTGATATAAAGGGAAGCCTATAACTAGACGGTTAGCGCTGGTTAGCGCCCAAATATTGATTCAGTGAAACATTTGATTGACTTAGGGTGGGTTTCTGAATTGAGTATTTTGAGTTAAGAATGTCTCAAACCATACTTGAATACCAAATTTTGACAGGTTTTCAGGGTAAAGAAGAGTTTGAGTTATACTCAACTTCAAATGCTTAAATGAGAAATCGGGTGTTAGTAAGGGCAACGAACTGACTTCGTTATTTTTATGGTGAAACAGACTTACAGACCGCATGTAATTAACATCATAAAATCTACTAAGGCTGAATTTCACTCAAATAAATCTCGCCAAAATATAGGAACATTTGTGTCATGTTAGACCGATTCTAGAACTTTCACGAAATCGTTCTAACATCTTCACCTAACACTGTTGCTATAGTACGCGGCAAATAAGTTGAATCCTATGCTATGGTTACGCGCAGTCCCCACCTCGATTGAGATCCGAAAATACGCTACTCCTGTCATAACACAACAGCTGTCGCTTTGGTTTCGTGGTCGCAAGAGCGACTGCTGAGCGTAGGGGCTCGATTCCCGGGTCGAAAAAAAGTGCTTTTGGGATTTTCTATGATGAACTACTCTGTAGCATAGCAGCTCGGAGTTTGGAATTTGGTGGTGTGACATCCCCGTGCTTTGTAGCAACTGAAGGAACATGAATTGATTTTAATCAGTAAAACTCTGACACGCCCTCACTCCACTCGGGAGCTCGGCAGTTATTTGATAATATTCCACCTCAAAAAAAAAAAAATGTTCAAAACCTGTGCTAGATTATTATTAGTCAAACTTGAAAAGCATGAAACTGAAATTATTTTGCTTTCCGAAAAACAGTTGGTAAAAATACCGTTATCTTATCAAAACGTTACTTACGTTTTATGAATATTTCTTCCGCATCTTCTATATTATTTGTTTTACGAGGAAAATATGTTTCTATGACGTCAGATCAGTCAGCTGTTTACGTTTCTAGTTAAACATTACGCATTTGCTAAATGTTATCAAAAACAAATAGAAATTGTTAAAACCTTGATGCTTTTAGTGTCTGATGACAAGTTCGGATAATAAAAATAATGTTTCTTTTAGCCAACCAGTTTTTTTGTTGTCTAATGTATTTTTTTTTTAAATAGCTTCTGCCAGCAACGTCATTGGTGTGAAAATTATCCCAAAAGAACTCTAGGTCGGAGTTTTTGGCGGGATTATTTTGAATCGAGTTCAGAGGCTGTTTTAATATTCCCAAATTGAGTCCTAGTGGATATTGTAATGTAAAATTGGCAGAGATTTGTATCTCAAGTGTTAAAGCAGCTGGACAATATAGTCATTGAAACAGACGCTATCTCGGACACAATGTAAAATCCCGCCAAAACAACTGTCAGAGACAGTTAACTTTTCCATTATTATTGACTAGTATTTTCAGCGTAATTAAAAAACAAATGGACATAATTATTATTACGCTAGAATACGTAAAATACGTAGGAAATATCGACCTTATGTTGCATTGATGATTCAAAGTATTTATTGACAAACAATGCTACTGATTATTCTAGACATTATATTAATTATCAATAAAAAACAAACAATAATAATTAATAGCTCTGTTCCCGATACTGGTGGAATACTATTTTTTTATATTTTTGAAATGTGTTTGTATTTTTTTGCATTGAAATATTTAAAAATATAATTTCTATGTTAATATTAATGGAAATAAATAAATAATAATAATTATGATATTAATATAATTTCCATTACAATAACAGCCATCAAATTAGTAAATAATAAACCTTTCACCCGGATTTAAACCCACAGATAAACATAATAAAGTCAAGCAGTGGCCAATTAGTTTTTCTCGCATTTTCTTATCAGAGCGCTCATGGAATATTTGCAAGTTATTTTTACTCGGTCGAGCGTTTATAAATAACGATTCATTTGAAGATAATATAATACGTATTATAAACACATAAAAACAATATAACTGCTTAAATTCAAGGACATTTGTTGAAATTGAATTATACGAAACCTACCGGCCTAATATCTACCTGCTCCCCTAGCCAAGTTACAATCGTTTCGTTTAGCGTGCACGCTTGTAGTTGGCCACGCCCCCAATTCCTTTGTTCTGACTACGAGACTGAGCGTTGAGATGACGTCAGAACAAAGGAATTGGAGGCGTGGCCAACTCCAAGCGTTCACGCTAAACGAAACGATTGTAACTAAGCTGGGGCTGATTTTCTAGTTCATTGATTGATTGAAGAAATATTTGAAAATGATTACATCTAAGTGACTGTATTTAACTAATTACTCATTAAATACACTAATTATTATTATTATATGGCGAAAGTATGTGAGTGTGTGTGTCCGTTTGCTTGTTCAAGACTATAGAAGTATTATTCTTGAACATCAAAATAGAATTACTTAGATCAAATAAATGTGGCACACAGGTAGACCATGTGCGGTGACTCTTCGTTCGTACATTCCACCAGGCAGTCCTTGTGCGTATTTCAAAGTTTTCCTAAACTAGAGAAAATAAAAAATCTATCTGCCGAGCATTTTCGTAGCTTCTTTAATTTACTTAGTGACCTATTTAAATAAAATTTCAACCAGAAAATGAGTGAAAAATTGTCAGTTTTTACATTTTTCACTTCAATATCTAACTTATGAGGAAAATATATGAGGTCTTGCTTGAAGTCCTAAGAGAACTATTTACGGTAGTAGCACTCAGCCATCTCTAGGCTGGTACTTCACATAGAGATAATATGGTACCCTGGAGAATACCAGCACACGGGTTTTACATCGGTAGATAATGTACTTTGAATGTTTTTTAAAAGGTTTCATAGACAACATAATAAAGAGTGGGTTGTCTATGGTAGCGTAATAAATTGTTTAAAATATGACGTCAAGACGTTGACGTTCTGTTTTTAAATAAATAAATAATAATAGATACTAATATAGGCGTTTTACTTAGTCAGTGATTTATCCTTAGATTACGTGTATGTATGTAGTTTGTGCCATGTAGTGTATTGTTTTGTAAAACCATACATCTGCCTTATTGTTATGATAACTATTATTCAAATAAAGCAGACAAGGTTTAAGTATGAATGAAAGAAAATTCTGCGTCTACAATTACAGTTGGACTTCAACAATATTGTGATTGTGAATAAGAAAAGGAAAGTAAAGCCATCTCTTTTGCATAGTATTTTAAGTTATCTTTGAATTTTGTTGGTCTGACAACCCAACCTCATGCAAAAGTGAGGGAACGTACAACCCCACCCTCAGTCGTCGGGCGTCGGGAATCACAGAGCGCCCACGCTTGGCCACCGTAGGCGAGGGTTTGTGGACGACGAGCAATGGGTAGCTCGCCGTCCGCTCGTCCTGTAACAACCGAGCCCGAGTCGCCAACGGCGCGGTGTTCCACGCGTGTCGCAAAGAGATGTCAGCAAAATATACGGACCCAATATGGCCGATATCTGCTAGGGCCAAGGGGAAAACTACGAAAATGGTACTCTAGGACCACCGTAGAACGCACAGAGCAACTAAAGGAGCATAAATGTAGTAAAAGTCTGATAAACCCACCCGCTCTGCCCTATACTATGAGTTTTTTATTAGATGAAGTAAAGTGACAGCAGTGGACAATGCCCAACTGTCAAATAACAATGCCCAACTGTCAAACAACCATTGTTATAACTGTCACTTTACTTCATCTAATAAAAAATCATAGTATAGAGCCCAAAGTCATTAGATGATTCGCCACCCGCCCACAATAGTCAAATTAAAAAAAAACTTACGCAACATAATGACACTTGTACAATAATGTTACAAACAATCAAAACGCCCCCTACATGAAGCTGCAGTCTTGTCAACAACATCGCAGTGACGTCACGGCGGCCAGTGTTATCAGTATGTGCGGCTTCTCGTCGTACTTACATCATGCTGTTATTGTGATAAGGCATTCAAATCGTTGGGGAGGGGGGGCGTTGGGAGGCTCGTCCTAATGACAGATGATAATACTTGTATGATGGATTTCATTCGGGTGTGTTTTATTTGTAATGGAACGGAGAATTGTAAAGATATATGAGTTGCTTTGTGCTGTTATCACTGGGGCTGCTTGCACCTCAATTACCAGCACAATTACTTTTAAAAACACTAGTGTAATTCAGTATTTTCCTTGAACACCCCGGAAAAAAATTGTCGTCGTTTTAAGGCCAACATTATTACACCAAAAAGGTTAATTTCAGCAATATTTCCAAACATACTGTCTTACGCTGGTCTTCCAATGATAATCTGGATTCCGCTGGTACAAAGTTAAGGTTTTGACCCTCTGTACTATGACAATTGACTAGCTTGTTAGTTTGGCTTCATTTCCATAATCTATCTTATAACAATCGTGAATTAACCGGAATATAGAAGAATAGGCAACACTGGCAATGATTAAAAAAACAAAAAATATTTTTTTCAATGTCTGACACATTGTTTAGTACAGTCTGATAAAAAATTTTGAAATATAATATATGGGAAAATATTGAAAATAAAATATGTCAATTCGGACGCCGTGTCCGAATATATTGTGTCCGAATCGTAAGTCATTAAAACATAAGTAAATTAATGACCTTGTAAATATTTGTATCCAAAATCTCTTGTCAAACTTGTATTTCTTCCCTCCACCGTTTATTCTAAAGATTTCCAGTCAACAGGTTCAACTTATAAGGAACTATCAGAAACCAGTTCCATAATGTCTCCTCGTTACCAGTTTGACTTCCTTTAGTTAGCAACAGTGGCGTAGCAAGTCCCACAGGGGCCCCGTATAAAAAGTCAGACAGTTTTTTATATGGGGCCCCATATAAAAAAAAGTTGTACTTTTTTACAAATGTTTGGTTTACCTACGAGACGATTGTGGATAACATTTTGCGAATTTTTGCCTAATTTGGGGCCCCTGTAGGGCGGGGGCGCCGTATAATTGATACGGCAGATACGGCGGTAGCTACGCCCCTGGTTAGCAACCTTCGTTAAAAACCTGATTTATTGGACAAATATTTAGACTCGAAAATAAAGAATAATCTTGAAGACACAAACCAATAATACATTCTAAGATTACTTAGCATTAGATTGTGTGAATAGTGATATGAAAAAAAAGGAAGTTAGTGATAGCATGACGAGTGTTAGGACAGAATAGAAAAAGAAAACGTTGCGCCGACCCCAAATAACATGGGAAAAGGGCAGGAAGATGATGGTGATGATGATTAACATACAAAATGTGGAAGGACTGTCGTGTCGCCCAGTAACCGGGTTGTAGAGGTCTGATGGGCAGATCGATGTTAAACATGGGTACTCAGCCGCAACTGGTTGGACTGGAAGCCGACAGGGAGGGAGATGATGATTCGGAATGTGGGATCGTTCGGAAGAGCCCCTGCAGCTTTGGAATACAACATGGATTGGTTTTAGTTTTAGCAAAAGTCTGACACACTCTCTTCACCCAGGGCAGGATTGGCGAGCAATGGGTTGCTTGCCGTCCGCCCGTCCAGCAAGTCGTCAACGTCGCGTAACGTTCCACGCGCGCCTCAAGATGTCAGCAAACCGTAGGGGCCCAGCAGGGTCGAAGCCTATCTGGGGCCAAGGGTCTACTTCTGAAAGAAAGATTCGGCCCCGGTATGAAAGGCAACGAAGAAACAGAAGTGGGTTTTTAGTCAGAAAAGTCTGACACTATCTCCCGCTCCGCTCATGGGCGGGAGATATTATTGGATGATTTTACCACCTACATAAAAAAATCCAATTAGGCTGAAAACCGGCCCTAAGCTAGTTGGAAAAAGGCTAATGAGTTAATTAATAAATCTTGTATGTTATTTCCACTGCTGAGACTCGTACTTCTTCCCTAGGCCCCGTCATAGGGAGGAGGTATGAGTCTCAAAGAGCCTTATTAACCTACCACGCAAGGCCAGTGATAGTAGATATCACAAATATCTTAGAATTTATGGTTCAAGAACATTAATTATTACACAACCCAAAACATTTCCTCACAATGTTTTTCTTCACCGTGTTGTGAGCTTGTGAAATTATTTCTATGTACCTAATACCAAGAACAGATCATTTGTCAAGCATATATGTTTTCTAAGAACTGTTAGTATAGACAAATTCAAGATGGACGGTCATCCATCATTATTAGAGCCTCGTAAGTATTGCAGAACTGTTAGTTCCTGTGCCCAGCGGTTTATGGAAAGGGTGATGCAACTGTGATTGATGACTAAGAAAATTGAACTTAAAGAACTTGAAGATAAAGTTCCTTTTCATAAAAGTTTGCTTGGTTTAGTGGAAAAAGCTGTGCTGTACCTATTTTGTTGTTATCTATGTGTCTGTCAATTAATTATGTGTTGTTTGTGTGTATATTTATACACACAATCACAACATACATAGACGGACTTAATGCAACAAGGCATTCTCTACCAGTCAACCTTTGGGTTAAAAAAGACAACACTATAAATGGTATGCTGTTTGGGTATTCTTACAGCAAACCATGACGTATGGTTTGCTGTAAGAAAACCCAATTATGGGTTAAGCTCGCCTACGTACATCAACTGTCCTATTTTTTTGATGTGTAAAATTGTATGTACAATAAAGAATAAAGCACACTGTAGCAGGCGTGCACAATAAATAAAAACTATTATAGATATGTAAAAGCATATTAAATATTTATTGAATCAGCTGCTTTATAATGCACTTATTATCAAGTGCATTATAAAGCAGATGTACTCTTAATTGGATTACTGATCACTTTGTTTGCTAGATTAGATTTTTAAATGATGGTATAAGTTTATTTGACCTAACTACACTTTATTTAGGTAAGGTTTCAGTTGAAGAAATAAGAAATGTTTTAAAATAAACTTACAAATAATATAATATGTAATACACATAATATGCTGACTAGTAGCAATCAAGCTGTCAAACGTATCAAATTGATTGAAAATATACTACCTACTTAGGTAGATAGATGCCTCCCGTAACAAATGATGGGTATTTATACAAAATATAAATTAAAATTTAGAAAAAATAATTATTTGTACTTAAATAAATTAATCTAAAATCTGTAGTATTTTAGATATATATGTAAATGACCGAATTTATCTAAAATATCCACCATTTGCTTATTATTACAATAATAAATTAAATATATATAAAATTAAAAATGAATGGAAATTTCTATACAAAATGTTGTTTATTTTTTCCATAATAGTTCTAGGAATCACTAGTAGATAAAGCAAAGCAAATAGTAAATTATCATAAATAAATTTAAGTCAAAGAGCGCAAGTAAATCTAGCTTCTCTCTAAAAAAAGTTCAAGTACGTATTTTAAATTGTAGACGTAATGAAAAACTACAACAAAATTTATGGAGAAACTGACGCAAAACTTTAATTTTTCAGAGCCAAATCTATTTTCAGACAGAAAGGTTTAAAATAATTCGCGTACTTCAACATCGACTTCATATAAATATCTAAATGATTAATATTTTATGTAGGTACCTAATTGTTTTCATTTGTTGCAATCAGGAAACATTGCCATGATAATGTTAGTGATTACATTTCGTAGGTATAAAAGGGAACACAAAATTGTATTGTCGGGTAGTTGACTACTGACTTGACAAGTAATCTGACAGTTGAGCAAAAAGCAAGTGACACTGACAATCAGCAAAAAAAAAAAAAAACAATTCGGAATATTTGATAGACCGATTCTTTTTTTTCCAGTAAAGAATTTGTATAGCAATGTAAATATTTGCTAACACAAGCGGAAAATAATAATAAATGCACAATCAATCTTGTTTTCTAATTAACACAATAGAAATCAGTTCTATTAGGCTATTAAAAGTGATAACGTTGTTTATTTTGCAAACACTGTATTATATTACATTCAATATTATTACAAGTACACGTATATCTAGAATTTCTATTACTGACTTTAAAAGATAACCTTACGTCGTATTTCTATGCACGTTCTATAATTAAACACGAGGAAAGTCTTCCTTATATAAACGACAACCATCGACAAAAATAAATAAATAAAACAATAAAAGAATATTGCAACCATAACTTACCTTTTTCTCAGTTAACGGTGCACGAATGAAAACCGGATTTCTCTTACACGATGCAGTTTCACGTTATTTACGATTTTTTTATTTAAAAAAAAAATGGCGCAAGACGTGTAGTATGCGGTCGACGCACTATAGTGTACTGCTGTTAATAACATCGAGATGTTACAATTACTTTGCCAAGCGTCGCTATCAGTGATGCGTTGTCTTGTGATTGTAGCTGCCAAAACTTTTTTCGAAGAGATAGGTCAAGGTCATCATTAGTAATGATGGAAGACTTTCATGGTGGGGTACTCCTGTGAATAATTAAAGATTTTTAAGTTACCTCATAACCTATGGGGTCATCCAAAAAATACATACGTCAGACAATTTCTAATTTAGGAATCTTCAAGACTAGAGTGAACAGGCGCTTAATAAACTCATGCTCTTTATCATCAACGATTTCATCACTATGCTTACTGATAGTGGGATCGCAGTCAATTACTAGTTTACATCATTAGAAAAACAAATCTCATGACTTTTGACCCCTTTCGTTTTTGTCACAGCTTGTAACATTTTTGAGACTCTAGTGTGACGTCACATATTTTGTAATTTTAGATTTGATAGAATTTTGTAAATGGCCTGCGGTCGTGCCGGTTCTGCCGCTGCGGCTGTTGATAACCTTAAAGGGCGCAAATACTGCAGTCTTATTGTTAATTTCGCTAATTACAGTTTTGAGCCGTTTGGGGTCGAGGGTTCGAGGCGGCTGGGTCATAGGTAGGGTCCGAAGGCAGGTCTCCTTTTCAAGGCAATTTCTCAAAGACTGAGCGAGACCAGAGTTTCTACCACGAGCTCTTAACATGATCCATTTGACAACCTAAACTGACACGTTAAAGGGATGGAGCTCTACACCGTTAAATTTTAGTCGTTTTATTCCCGCGAAGGGTAGATTCGGTACATTAAATACTATTGATTCGTAAAGAAAATTTTTAAACATAAAGTACTTTTTTTCAAAAACTCGAATTAATATACACATACACGAAATTAATTTCTTTAAGTAAAGCTTAAAGTAAACCTTAAAGTTCTTTAAGTAGACCTTGTAGGTTGTAGTTGTCGGTCGTTGTGTACTAACTACCTACAGTTCATTGGCCTCGATCAGCTGACGTTTACTTAAAGAAATTAATTTCGTACATGCGTAAAAAAAAAGTACTTATTTTAGTAGATAGTATTTTATTTACCGAATCGACCCTCCGCGGGATTAAAACGACTACATTTAACAGTTTGTAGGGTGTATAGGTCATTTCTCTTTCTGTCTTACAAGCTTGATTTTAACACGTCATGGTAAAGCCCCAGGAGGTTGGCTCACTCCTTGCCTTGCATTGCCATTCAACGTGGCAATTCTGCCAGCCTTCTGGACACGCTTCCGAAGGATAGCGGAGTACTTTGACGCCTGAGCGTATTTTATTTTTGTATAGGTACATATATAATTAAGTTTAGTACTTATAAATAACCAGTTGATATTTAAACAATTAAAAAAGATTAAATTAAAATAGCAGTTGTTTACTACTGATATTATAAAATAATGTGAAAGTCTCTATGTTTGAATGTCAGTTTATCAATTACGATTGAAGTGTTGAAGGGAATTGGATGAAATTTGTAACACGCGGTGAGCGTGAGACCATGGCCCGGATGTGGACATAGTATCTACTTTTTGTTCAGGTTGTGCTGTGGGTAGTGAAACCTAGTTGCAAATAAGAATTATTAGTTATTATGTTCAACGTTAAAAAATAACTTTAATTCATATTTTTTGGAGAAAATCGTCATAATTATACCTTCTTGCGCTCTAGGTGGACCGCGAGGTAGTGTCAGACTTTTACTGACTACAACCCACTCCTGTTCCTTCTTAGCCTTCGTTTCAGGCCTCCGGGGTTCTCTTTCGCACAACCAATGGTCCCAGTAGGCTTCGACCCTCTTGCGGCGCGAAAGGTCGTTGCGGCCGATCGCCCCCACTAGAACACAGCAGTGCTCTGCCTAAGCGGGGTACATCTCTACCGTATGCTCCACTGTGTCCTCCGGGCGGCCCACACAATGGTGACACACGGACTTTTTTCTGCACGAATCCGGTGCAGCAAATCCCCGACATTACCATGTCCGGTGAGAACCTGCGCCATACAGAAGGTGAGGACGCCATGAGGTCTTTCCAGCCATGCCTCTTATAAGGGACCTAACATCATAATTATGGCGTATCCAAGACTTTTACTGACTGAAACCCAATAGTATTCTTTGTATGCATCTTAATAAGCGATGAAAAAATTTGTGAAAAATCATGTCGAAGATTTACTTTGTAAAATCTTTTTATAATAATTTTAAACACGACAGATCTAATGGCTTCCACAAGTTCAATATATATTTGAGACCTATTACATACTTAAATATATCTATTTATAACATTAGAAAAAACACTATGTAGGTAATAAAATAATCTTGGGAAATGTCAACGTAAAGCATAAATTGAAATAATATGGGCTTTTAAATGGAGACATTTAAGCATTAGAATATTACTGAATTAATTAATTTGAATTCTTAAGTATTATGAAATGACATAATATTATATAAGTATGTTAATGATTCAAGTTTCTGGAACAGGTTACCTATTTGGTTTTTAATTAATAACTAATGTTATAAATAGGAACAATCTGTAGTTTTGTTTGTTATTAATGAACTTAAAAACTATTTAAAAAAATCTTTCTTGTGAGTCAGGTAAGCGTATTTTCTGCGATATTGTAAACCTGACCGTAAACTACTTCTTAAAACTTAAGGGAAAAAATATATAGCTATAACCTATGAGTCTTAACTTTTCTCTCTTTTCTTTTGTCTTAAGTTTTCAGATTTTGTCCTATATTCGTGCTATGAGCCCTTGCTTCATGCCAAATTTCAGGCTTATAGGTCAACGGGAAGTACCCTATGAACTTTGATTTCCTTGAGAGTGACGAAATGCATGTTTTTTGCAACATAAATGGCCGTATCTTGTTTTTGATAACTTAAAAGTTTGATTTTTTCACAGCTTTATGTGACCGCAGACCTGTGTATATGGTTAATTTGAACTCGATACCTTTACGCGTTTTCGAGATAAAAGGTCTTGACAGACAGAAAAAAGTGATCCTATAAAGTCGTTGCGACTTTGTGTAATTTTTGGCCAAATCACTTTAGAACCCTGCCTTTTAGACATTTTGAAGTTTTATGGAATGCAAAAAATCTCATGTTTAGAGGATGAATTAATCGTCGTCATCCTATACACATGTGAGTTTTTGCTTAAAACTCTCATGTGTATAATTTTTTTGGGGGTATAAAAGTGGTGTCATAATAATGATTTATTTGTGTAAGCTTTTTACTGACATGTCTGTCATGGTTACAATTAAATGCTATAATGCCCTTTATCTTTCAGAATTATTGGAAACTTTTTTAGATCTCTATGAATTTATAGAAAAAATTATCGTCGTCAGGTCAACTGCTGAGAGTCCTGGATTCGATTCCCGTTTCGGCAAAAAAACGTCAAAAAATTAGACGATTCCATTAGAAATCAAAAAATCTCTTTGCGCATAGGTCTAAATATGTTACCGGCAATCTATATAATCCGGTAGATACAATACTTAGGCGATATAAACTTCGATCAAACATGTACTAAAGAATACTTTTATTTTCAGGTGCTGATAAAAAAATAACCCTAACCTAACCTGTCCGTGTCGGGGTGCCCTAAAATTTCATCACCTCCTTCCCTGCTCTAGTCTTTTACACACATTAGCGGCTGCGCATTCGTATAGAATAGAATACCTGCATTATACAGATTGCCGGTAATATATACACCTAAATGATAGTGCAATAGCAGATGATAAAATTCAATGGTCACTAATAATGCTAGTCTTGAAATTAACTGACAGAAATTGCAAGGTGCAACCCACTCTTCGAAGTATTGCCAAATTGGTGCAACCCGTAGTTCTCTTGACCAGATATTTGACTGCTGGATAAGGTATTGGTGATCGTCAAAGTTGTTGAAACATTATTATTATTTTTTAAGATTCAAATAATAATAATTTTACTTAATTAAATCGTTAACAAAGGTACCTAATAGGATACAAAATAATTAGCATGTGACTTGGAGACCAGATACCAGTAATACCTCCTTTTTTGAGTTAGGTCTCTTTTCTATCAAGCATGCGAAAATATGGACTATATTTTTAGAGGCTCCATTTATCGCCACAAAAAAGAAATACTAAGATAACTCATCATATTCTATGATATTTGTAGTGTTCAATAGTTTCCAATACCAAAGGAACGTATTGAAATTCATAAATAAACGTTGACAATGGCCACCATTCTGTAAAGCGCCACCTGGTGGCTCGCACGAGCATTGTCAGTCCTTATGCGGACTAACAATGGATCAAAGTGAAATATTGAATGTATTTCATATTCCACAACGTTCTTAAATATGTTTACGAGGTCTTTTGTGGGAGTGGAGAAATGTCTTAAGCGGGTTATGATGTGTACTTGCGTGGGTGGTGATATGTGCGGAGATAAATAATTTCTGTCGGTAAATAGCCATGGCGTTGGTGGCTGAGCGTACTTTTCAGCCAGTCCATATTGATCAGCCAGTAAAAAGGAGAGTGATGATAGATTAGTAGAGGAAATCTATGTTTTTTTTTTCATTTATGATTATCATTACAGCCGAAAGACAATCACTGTTGGGCAAAGGTCTGCCCTAAGTGTCGCCACAATGAACGGTCCTATGCGTCTCGCATGCATCGGATTCCTGCAACCGTAGGAGTAGCAGTTTGTAGGAGGCCTTCCAACGCTACGTCTTCTGCTCCAGCTCATACATTGAGGCAAAAGCTCAACTGACTGCCAAAAATAGAATCTTAGCAAAGGTGAGACGGCATTTCGCACCGGAATAGCTGTTCAATCTCTACCAAATACAAGTTCGATCGTGCAGGTGTACTGCCCTCATCTATAGGATGGGTCTACCAAATACCAGCTTGATGCACTAGAGTCAATTGAGAAGCAATCCAAGAAGATCATCGGCAATGATGCACTTGTCAAGTTAAAACTAGCCTGTCGGTTTTCTATCATTTACATTTCGGGGAATGTGCAAACGAATTATACAACATGTTACATAATCAATTTCTAAAAAAATACAATCCGTCTTATTCCAAAACGCGATCTAAACTTGATTTAATCCCAATTAAACGCTATCTAAATGTAGTTTTCGGAATTATTACTAAATTTAATACCAATTAAAAGCGATCTAAATGTATTTCCGGGACTATCATTAGGTTTAATGCCAATTAAAACTAGTAATAGTCCCGGAACTATTTTACATCGCGTTTTGAAATAAGACGGTATGTATCTAAGTGCATTAGTGTTACCAGCCTTTTTAAAGTTCCCACTGTTGGGACTCGGGCATCTCTAGGAGAAGGAGTAATCAGAAAAATCTAAGTAACTTAATTTGGAGACATCTCCTCCCGCTCTGGGTCGATTAGGAATGTCAGACTTTTACTAACTGAAATCCATATGTGTTCCTTCAGTTATAAGGCCTAATTCTTACAATCAATTCTACAACCCAAGAGATCTATACAAAGGTTTCTTTAAAATTTTCCTAAAAAATCAGGCAAGATATAATGTCTTGTATTTATTCGGCATTTGGGTGTTATATTTTCATTAGTTTAATGCGTTTGGAATGTTCGCGCTAACTGCTGTAAGGGGTGGTTAGGTAGCCTGTGGGACGGGACCAATATTTGTTACGTAGATATTGTAGATTCCTAAGATCGTTAAGAATTATAAAATAAAAATAAAATAAAAAGCCTTTATTTTCAATTACCCGTAACATTATGTATCTAAGGGTGTTTTTAATATCGTGTAGATTTAATCATGCATGTGGGATTACTCCACATGTGGTATCACGCCCCGCATGCGTATTCCACGCATTAAAACAAATACTTGTATGAAAAGGACATTCGCGGAAGTTACGCGTGTTCAGCAATCCCGCATACGTGATGAAATCCGCACGATATTAAAAACACTCCTAATTATTGTTTTATTTTTCACTAGGTTGTGCCCGCGGCTTCGCTCCCGGTCTATCTTACTTTATCTTTGCTCTACTCTACCCTACTCTACTTTTTTTTTATTAACGGGATAAAAATTATCCTATATCTTTCTCCTGGTTCTAAGCTACCTTCCCACCAATTTTCAGCTAAATCGGTTCAGCCGTTCTTGAGTTATAAATAGTGTTACTAACACGATTTTCTTTTATATAATTATATAGATTTGTTTGTAGTTTTTTCTTATAATCTAAGTTAGTAAGTTCTTTGAGGTATGGGCGCCTCCACGGCTGAAGACCTCCTGCATATCTTTCCATTTGTCCCTGTCATCTACAATATTTTGCCAATCATTTCCTGCTGTATCAGATATAAACCCCTATTTTTTAATTAGTGCACAAAAAAATGTGACGCAATCAGTACCCGTTACTGATCGTATTTGTGTAGTCAAAAGTACAAAAAACGAAATCCCAAAATTGTCCACGAAAAATCATTATTAGTAAATTCATAATTGAATCATCATTTATAACAACTACTACTAGAAAATACTAAGCGCAGTGTTTTTCCATTTTTATTGACATTCTTTCATTCATAAACAATAACCTGTACAATGTTTCCATAAATTGAGTGAGATTTTGTGATATAAACAAACGCTCATAACTTTGCTGTTTATGAATATTATGCATTGAGACTTTACTTAAATAATAACAAGACCTTTTCTAATAAGCCCTTTAAGTATTTGCCATAATTAAAAAATAGTGGTGTATCGTCAGCCCACCTTCTTTTTGGTCTGCCTACTCTTCTACGGTAGATGGACAGCCAAAACTACAGAGTGGAACGGACCAGAAGGAAAAGAAGAGTCGTTAATAATTAGGACCTTCAAATTAGGGATGACAACTGTGGTTATATTGGAGCCGAATTCAGAAGCGGAATTTTTAAATTTGGATTATCGGAGGCGAAACATCAAACGTTAAATTTAAAAGTGTTACAAGAAGTTAACCAGTTGAGTATTAGTAAATTTTGATACATGTAGTTTGTCATTGCGACCGAGGCGGAATTCGCACGAGCCGTAGGCGAGTGTGTTATGGAGCTGAGGGCAGTCGTTTGCACGTGTGTCAAACGACATTTTTCAATACACTTACGAGCTGTGGGGGTTAACCCGCGCCCAGCCTGTGGTGCTATTCTCTAAGTGCTCTATTACGGAGACGCGGCGCGTTGCGCGGCGCGTCAGGTGGTCCGTCGTACTTTGTATGTTTGTGTTTGCGCGAGCGATGACGCGGCCAGCTGCTGCAATGTACGACGAAACGCCCAACGTGCCGCGCAATGCGCCGCGTCTCCGTAAACACGGCCTAAGAAAACGCAGCGCTGTCGCAACGTCGAACATCCAAATAGGATACATTGAATTAACAATCCATTGTACCTATAATAATCATATTTGAGTGTTCGTCGTTGTGGCAGCGCTACGTTTTCATAGAGAATAGCACCACTGATACGATAAACACGTGCTTGGTGAAAATGAAAAAAATATATAAATTGTTGGCTCGATAAAAAAAAATAGCAAATTTGACCCTGTTTTTTTTTATAAGTAAATCCAACCGCGGTTTTGGGACCACGACATTTCATTGTATCAGCTTTATAATGTTCCCACTGCTGGGACTCAGGCCTCCTCTCTAGGAGAGGGAATGGGCCGTAATCCACCACGCGGGCCCAGTGCGGTTTTTTGGATGTCACATGTCTTCGAATTTTTGGTTCTAGGACATGCCGGTTTCCTCACGATGTTTTCCTTCACCGGTTTTAAGAGCAGTGGTAATGAAATAAATTTCACAAAGTAATGCGCCTGGCTGGGTTTGAGTTTGAACCCGCGACCTACAACTTGGACCCACGAACTCGACATATTCCCGAGCGAAATTCATACAAAAAAAAAAAAATGACTACGAGCTTATCATCGATTAAAAAAGAAGAAGGAGAAAATCCTAAATTCTGCATTGTGGTTGCGTTGTTTATACCGCGTTCATCAAAGGACTGGAACAGTTTGCCTGTTGCGGTCTTCCCGTCCGATTATAATTTGAGTGTCTTCAAGGCTAGAGTGAATAGGCTCTTAATAAACTAGTGCACCTCATCATCAATGATTGCATCACTGCTTACTAACAAGTGGGATTGCAGTCAAGCACTAGTTTATACGAAAAATTCTTTGGTTTCGAATCCCAGTACTCAGTCACTGTCCTCTGACATTCAGACACGATAATTTCAAGAAACACAGTTGCATTGAAACTTAAAACTAGTAAACTAGTCTTGCTGTATTTTGCGCAACAAATCATGCGAGGCTGCGTTAAAATGGTATTGATCTAAACGAGATAAAAATTAGGTTGAATGATAAAACTATTGTTACCCAATTTGATGACGGCTTTATCTCAGAATTCACAGAATATCATACGTCATCCTAATATTTTAAAGGACTGTGTGTTGGTGTATATATGTTTGTAGATGATAATAGATATTTATTTTTCAATACACTTAAAACCCTCTCTTATCCCGCCTCTATTAGGCACGCAATAAACTGTTTTCCGCACTAGTACAGAAAAGTGCGCGTATTCGCCCCCGTCACTCTTTTATTGTAATAAAAATGTTTATCGTATCAGGCTGGGCGCGCGTCGATCGCCATGAGGCGCGGGATAACCCCCACGAGTCGCAAGTGTATTGAAAAATGTCGTTTGATACACGTGCAAATTTATCACTGCAGCCCTCAGCTCCATAACACACCCGCTTACGGCTCGTGCGAATTTCGCCTCGGTCGCAATGACAAACCTTCCGCTCTTGTATCAAAATGTACTCTTGCAAATAGATTTAAAAACGCTTTTACACGTAATTTTTTTCGTCAGTTTAAACTAGATAAGGCTGATGTTTCCTAAGTTCTAGCTGACCACCCTGAGAAGTAATATCGAAACAACTTCAACTCTTAATTAATGGCCTTTGTGGAAGAGACACCACAATTTTGCCAATAACACGTGAATATCGAAACATACTTAGGGGTCAAAGCACAGATATGTCAGACTGACATAATATCTGTGGCTCAAAGTTTCTTTTTTTTGTTACTACTTTACGCTTAGACTTTCTTTTTTTAAAACGTTGCCTTACACTAAGAATAAGAATATAAGACACCTAGACCCGAAACACCTATTTATAGGTCGTACAAATATTTGTTCCGTGCAGGAATCTTAACAATCTTAACTCAATATTAGTTAGCTAAACACCGTTAAATTTTGGTCGTTTTAATCCCAGTGAGGGTCGATTCGGTACATGAAATACTATCGATTTGTAAAGAGAAAATTAAAAAATAAAGTACTTACTTTTTTAAACTAGAATTAATTTATACATGTACGAAATTAATTTGCCAATGAACTGTGGGTAGTTAGTACGTAACGACCGACAACTATCTACAAGGTCATTAACTCGTTTACTTAAAGAAATTAATTTCTGTATTCACCCTTAGTGCTCGATTACAGAGACGCGGCGCGTTGCGCGGCGCGTCGGGCGGTCCGTCGTATATTGCCTTAGGTTTGTGTTTGCGCGAGCGATGAAGCGGCCCGCTGCTGCAATGTACGACGAAACGCCCAAATCCGCCGCGCAACGCGCCTCGTCTTCGTGAACACGGCCTTAGGGCGCCTTCAAATTAGCCGCAAAGTGCCGCGCGTAGGCAGCGCGTTCGCAGCACTGCTGCCACGCTGCTTTGTTTTGTTCATATAAATAAATGACGCGCGGCTGCAGCGCGGTTCTAGTGCGACAGTCGCATGTTGATATTTCTATGGTCTTGACTAAGCGTTTCGCCTTGTCATTTGTACCGCGTACATCGAAGGACTGGAACAATTTGCCTGCTGCGGTCTTCCCGTCCGATTATTTATAATTTGATTTGATTTGATTTTTTGTTTGAATTCTAGTCATCAAGGCTAAAGTGAATAGGCTGTTAATAAACTAGTGCGCCTCATCATCAACGATTGCATCACTGCTTACCACATGTGGGATCGCAGTCAAGCACTAGTGTATATCAATAAAAAATAAAAATAAAAATAACTCGCAGTTAGTGCTCTGATTTAATTGTGTGAAGGATGGTCTAGACTCAATATGATGGATCAGGATAAAAAGCCAATATGCCAAGAAGCATCCGCTTCCAAAACTTTGGGAGACATTAGGGTATCATTAAAATAACTTTATCCATTTTCGACACGATTCCACAAGGACCAATAATCTTAAAATTCTTCCTTAAAAAAGAAAAGCATAAACTCACTAAGTGAGTACTCTGAAGGTACCTTACCCTAATGAAGTATATTACAAGTTATGAATCTGAAAATTAGGCACCATAATTAAATAGGGGATAATTTGAAATGAGAAAGAAATCCGTGTGCTGAGTGCGAGTCGTTTTATACGTTAGCGCGATCGAAACGTTTACCGCGTTTGGCTCTCTGATTGGTTAAAAGATTGGAGCGGACCAATCGGAGCGCCGAACGTCTTGAATGTGTCGATCGTATTGACGTAAAACAACTCTCAGGCTCTCTGTTTCAACATAAATATTTGTCTAGATTTTGTTGGTAACTATTTCAAAGAGCTTAGTTATAATAAGCTTGATAACATTTTAATTTTATTACCCCTGCTATTTTTTTTTAAAGTCGGAAACCATCAAATAATTCATTTTACTCTGGGTGGGGCCAGAGAGAGTCCTGTGCTTGTTCAGCTGCACTTTGCGTTCTAGGGCCTCGGTAACTCTGTCCTAAAATGTATCCATGTATGGGATTCGAATCCGCGATCTTCCGCGGTGTCAGGCACTTCACTACTGAACTATTGGAACCCTGAGGATGAAGTTATTCAAGCCATCAATATTTTGTAAAAACATTGGTCTTATAACAAATGATACTTATTTTTCAAATAGTTTTTTTTTAATAATAATTACTTCTGCGTACGACGTCAAGTTTTTTGTCAATATTATAAACTAGATGAGGCCCATATTTCCTAACTGATTACCCTATGCAGAGTTCAAAGTTTCTTTTAAAGTCCACACAGCAAACAATAAATGCTCATAATTAGATAATAATCATATGAGAACCATGTTTCTGCATGTTTCTCATATGTTTATTATAGAAGTGACTACTTTTCAGGAAATTTTGAAAAAAGATTGATTGTTATAGTATAAAAAAAAGTGCTAATCAATGTTTTCTGATTTTAAAAATGAAAACTCATACAGTGCTAACCCCTACAAACTGTAGAACCCTCGAAGAGTATCCTCCATAATAACTTGAAGGAAATTGAAAAATATGAAAATGCTCTTTTTAAAATATCTCCTGTATTATCCACAAGAGATTTCCCTAATCCTTTCCCACGTTGCGTGGCGGGTTGCGCGGGAAAACGGGCTGGTATATAAAGATGGCGACTGATCTGCCGGCCATTGTTGTGACCCGTGCTTAACAGTGACATGGCGGCATTGCGCTGTAGGTGAGTCTGGCAACACTTTATATTTCGAACAGTTTTTGAAAATATTTGAGAGAATATGTGTTGTTTTTTAGAGTTTTGAGTTTCGGATAATTCTTAGGAAAGTTATTAATGATATTTTAAGCTGGTTAAAACATTTGACATATTTTTTTTTTTTAAGTGCAAAGTATTTAAAATTACTTTAAGAAAACTTTTGGAAAGATGTTTTCTTTTATCTACAGAGATCATTAATTCAGTTCTTTTTTGAACCGAGGTGAAAGTTTCAGTAAGTTGCAAGCTACTGTGTATTTTATAGAAGATCTCTAGCATCATAACTTAGGTTCCAGGGTACTGAAAAAATTTAAATTTTCTTTAGTTTTTTTTTTGCATTTTGCTAGTCATTATAAAGTTGTATGTTGATACAATTTTACTGGCGATCGTAACACATAATTATTTAGAGAAATATATTAAATAGTCATTAAAATCATCAGTCAAAAATCAACCCTCACAGTTCATCTAACACCATTCAATGGGTATTTAATGAAATAAAATTTGAATTTCGCGGTTTACCCTAGGGCTTTCACCGTATCAGTTTATATATTTTTATTTTGCCTGTTCAGGGTTTTTTTTTCACATCATAGTGTCAGACTTTTACTGATTAAAAACCCACTAATGTTTCTTCATTGCCTTTCATACCGGGGCCGAATCTTCCTTTAACAAACAGACCCTGGCCCGAGTAGGCTTCGACCCTGCTGGGCCCCTACGGTTTGCTGACAACTTTTTGAGGCACGCGTCGAACACTACGCGCCGTCGACTACTGTATTAACGTTACCTGACCGTCGGATGGCGAGCTACCCATTGCTCGACGTCCGCAAGCCCGCGCCTGCGGTGGCTGGGGCGTGAGGGCCGCCGTCTCACGCTTGCGGCCTCCTCGGATCCTTTGCTAGTATTACTGCTTTGCAGAAGGAGGCGACCGCCTGCCACTCCTCCTCGTTTCGGACCATGGCCTGTACCAAGGCACTAGATACCTGCCAGGGCTGCGGGATTTATCAAAAGAGTGTGAACCGTGGATCTGGTGGCAAGTCAACGATCGCGGGCGGGTTTTAATCAGTGAAAGTCTGACCCTCCGTCTCGCCCCACGCTGAGCAAGCGAAGTTAATGTGATGATTTCGCTACCCTCATTAGTCATAGTAAAGTTTGGTAACTGTTTTCCACGTTCGTATTGCATTTCTAGCCAAGAACCTTTTGCTCAGATTGTTTTTTGGGATTGGTTTAAAATTGCGTGACCACATGCTAATGCCAATCCCCATTTTACTTTAGTTTCCCAAAAAGTTCACGCAATTTGCCCCTAGCATCGAATTCAAGAGTACCTAACGTCACAATTACAATGTCGACTGATCGGAATTAAACTCGAGAGTAAGCCCCCAGATCGTCATACCACCTACGCCGCTTAGGGTTAGGCGAAAGTGAACCTCGGGGCCCTAGAACGAAGGCTATGAAGGAGTACGGTAGGTTTTTAGTCAGTAAAAGTCTGACACTATCTCCCGCCCCACCCAAGGGCGGGATCTGTCATTTGATGATTTTACCTACCATAAAAAAAAACACCTCCTACGCCAACATTTTTATGGTTTATCAATTGTAAAATAATAAGTATCTATTATAAAAAATAGTAAGTATCTAATATCATCATCTGGCTGATTCGACCTTCAAGTCGGTCGGTTCACCTCGCAGGGGGCCAGTGTGATAAAATCCAACGATAATGCCTTATCATACAATAATAAATCCTGTAAAAGATTTGCAATAAAATGTTTCTCAATGTATAATAAAGACTTGCGAGAAGTGTTAAACTTTGAATAGATAAAACGATATGTGAAGATGTTTTAAAGTGTTTTAAGTTTCAAAAAAACTTCGCTGTTATCTCGGCAAGGGATTTAAAAACCTCTTAAATTTAGACAGTCTTAGGCCCGTATTACAGAACCTTACTCAAGTACTACTTAAACTGCGTTCAACCGATTACTGCTTGAGCGAAGAATCTCGACTTAAGCGTTCAGTTTATTTTAGAACTATCCTCAAACTCAAATCAAACTAAACTACGCTTGAGTAGAGATTTTGATCTCTGATTAAGTGAGTAAGCTATCATTGTGGTAACCCTGAATAACAGTTGCTGCAACTGCACAACTGGACAATATGTGGGTGGAATCATTGAAACAGGCGCGATCTCGGTAAACTGGAGCTGAGAATTTTATTGGTATTGACTACCACAGCGAAGTTTGCGAGAAGACTGACTCGTTACGTTTGGTGCTAAATACAGCATAAAAAATTAGAATGTGTTGAATGAAGAGTGCGGGTGATTCTAATGAAACTCAAAAAAGATAGAAATGAAAATAAGAAGGGCTCAGTTACCAAGTCAAAAAATAAACACGTAAACACACAAGAATTTGCAATTCTGGGGCTATCGGATGCCCACGGTTATGTGGTTTTCTTAAATCGTGGTCAATCATCAGTAAAATGTTTCACGACATCTTTTGAAAACCTGTAGGTACTTCTCCTAAAAATTTTCAAAATTATAAGGGTCCTGCGTATCTCGTAAATCTCTCAGAGGAACATTTAAGTTAAACGTTTGATTTGTATTATCTACTTCTGCAAATATATATCCATTTTGATTAGGTAGGTACTCGATTCACTCCAAATCCACAACAAAAATCATGAGAATCTATGCTCAAGCGTGGTCTCGACTACACTTGCGAAAACAAAGATCAAATCTCACCTCAAGCAGTGATTCTGAAATGATTGAGATTTTAAAATAAGGACACAGTGAGTGGAGCTCAGTTAAGCCTCAAGCACTGTTCTATAATACGTAAAAAATGTCATTTAAAAGTGACATTGCTCAGGTGATTATTGATTGTAGTTCCTCTGCTCAAGTCAAGTTCTAAAATTAAAACTCCAATTGAGACTAGTTTTAAGTAATGCTTGAGTCTTGATTGTAGTTCTGTAATACGGGCCTTATAAAGTCAAGCCATTTTTTTTCGGCGGGAACATCATCAAAACCCACTCCTGTCCCTTTTTTGCCTTTCATACTCCCAGTCGAATCTTCCATTCAGAAATCGATCCATGGCCCCAGTAGGCTTCGACCCTGCTGGGCCCCTACGGTGTGCTCCCTACTTCTTGAAGCGCGTGTGGCGCCGACGACTTGGGCTCGGTCCGAACGGTCGAACGGCAAGCTACCCATTTCTAGCCGTCCGCAAGCCCGCCCCTACGGTAGCCGGAAATCGGGATCGGAATCCCGGCGGCGACTGGGGCGTGAGCGCCGTTGCCTCGACGTGCGGCTTCATACTTTGCTGAAGTAGGACGACCGCCTGCCACCTGCCACAGTCAAGCCTTGGAATCTACCTATGCAGCGACTATTTTAGGGTTCCCACATAAAACTGCGATGCAATACGATGCCGGATCTTAGAAACCTGTAATGTGAATTGCTGCAGCAAAGCATAAGTTCAGGTAACCATACAACTAAAGGAGTTGTCAGCAAACCGTACAAAACAAACCGTACAAACACACCTAATGGATGTTTTTAATATCATGCATGCGGATTTCATCACGCATGCGAATTTGTCCCGCATGCGGAAAATTTCAAAAGGCTAAAAAACAAGTTCCGCGTGCGTATTGCACGCAATACAATAAATACTTGTATGAAAAGGACATTTGCGGAGATTACGCATGCGGATCAAGTCCGCACGATGTTATAAACACCCTAATATCTTATTTAAGTAACAAATATTACACAAAAAAAAAATTCAAGATCATTTGGAAAAAACACGACTTCGACCTTAAAAGTAGGATACCATCTAGTATTTGCCATTTTTAAACGGACTCCCAAATAAAAGAAACCCGTTACTTATTAAGTTAGTACGTGATAAGACTATAAATCCCCGTTCATTAATTATTCCCAGTTATAATTCTAATCTAAAGTTTGTCATTTTTACCCGACAAACGCCTTCCTCCAAAACAGAAGTAGCCTCATATTTACAGAAACAACAAAGCAACAAGTCGCCATAACTTCAGAAGATAAAGGACCGCGGACCGTTAACTTATCTTTATAAGCCATATTAGTGTTGTTTGTGGGCTTGCGAGCATTAATCACATCTCTGCTGATCCTGTGACTAAAACTGCCGGCGTGTGGTCTCACATAATAAGTAGTTATGCTGAGATTATTCTAGTTTAGTGAGTAAAGGTTAAAGAATAAGGCGAAGGTGGAGAGATGAACTTGACTCATAACTCAGACTGGCTTGCAATGCTGAAGACAGAATGTGTGTGGAGATAGGAGGAGACTTTGCCCAGCTGTGGGACATAGCTTATTAAATTAGATTTAATTATGTGAAGATTGTTTACGAAAGCTTTTTCGGTATTAGTCTAGTTCAACTGTTCGTACAAAGGTTCATTAGTTGTTTATTATTACAATTTCATACTTACATTAGGTTAAGTTGTACTACTACTTACTAACTTACGAGTATATGGATGTTTATCTGAAATATTTTTTTTTGAATTGAGTAAGTCTATAAGAACGGCCAACCCGAGGGACATTTTCATACAACTGCTCTTACATGATTATGATGTTATTACACATCTTTCTTCAGATATTTAGGATACACAGATATTTTGTGGATATTTATCTAAGCTTCTATAGAAATAAAAAATTGTAAAACTAATCCAACAAAGCTACCTCTGAAAATCTGCTATTTTACGTGAAATTTGGCTTTCCATAATGTACTCATATGTTAAAAATATCAAAAAGTACTTCTATTCTTCTTGTTTTCGTGTCGAACTGACTCATATTTTGTCCGAACAATATTTAGCCACCTGGACAGTCCTGATGTTGGCCTCGTACAAGTCATTGAAGGTGCAGGTGGTAGTGCACGTAGTGCGGAAAGGAGGTGACGCATATCTTGTGAAGGGGCCCCACACTGGCACTGTATTTGGGATGGGTCAAGGAAACCCCATTTGGCCAGATTATCTCTGCAGCAGCCGACCTGAGCCCGCAGTCGGTTCAGAGATTTCCAGATTGGTCACTGCAGGTCGTGTCCCGGTGGCAAATGTTCTGCCGGAGGGAGAGGAGGAAGTTAGGAGGAGTGGGATAACTTTTCCTCCACAATTCGCGTCACTGTTTCGAGCCGCTGTTCTCCGAGGATCTCGTAAACTTTAAAAAACTTTTACGACTCTTTAAGCGAGCATGGGGAGTTGATGTCCGTAGAGGGGGTAAAAGAAATTCATTTCGTATATGCGTATATTAATTCGAGTTTTAGAAAAAAAGGACTTTATTTTTTAATTTTATCTTTATAAATCGATAGTGTTTCATGTACCGAATTGATCCTCCACGGGATTAAAACGACCAGTTTTTTACATTTTACAGTGTATATAGCCCATGGAGAGTGGTTATTTCCTCCATGGTAGAGCCATAAACAACCTATTTTTTTAGTATATGCTATTATCGTGTTTATTTGTCCAGCAGGTGTGTGGCGGTGGTAGCGGCCTGCGTGCTGGCGGCAGCGCTGGTGTCCGCGCAGATCACCTTCAGCCGCGACTGGACCGGCGGCAAGCGCGCGGCGCCACAGCTGGCGCTCGACTGCGGACAGTTCACCCGCCTGTGTCGCCACTTCGTAGTTAGTATCTTTAGAGATAGCTGATCCAAACTGCTGGTGACTGGACAGATGAAGACAGGAGACTTATCAAATTTTTGTGAATGTGAAGTACCATGGAGTTACAACTTGTTTCACATAAACGAGCATGACAGTTGAGTTTGTCATTCTCACTCAAATGTCTCGCTGATTGTGGCGCGTGTTATTGGGTCATTCTGTTCCCTTCAAAATGGTTGAGCAGAGTGGGGTTGAAGCACGCGTCATGCTCGCTGCCGCAACGACGAACATATGACCAAATAGGATACATTGAATTAACAATCCAATGAATAGGTCCATTAGGTTGACAATCCAATGTATCCTATTTGGGTGTTCGTCTTTGAGGCAGCGCTGCGTTTTCTTAGAGAATAGCACCACTGCTCCAAACACAAAGCACGTCTTGCATCCAAACCAAACTAGTAGTGCAGTTGACCACTCCAGAATCATTGCGAAGACTGAAAAGGAGGCATATTTTGGAAACAGACAACTGCACATAATTGAATATAGAGATTGTCCCTCGGGGGGATATTGCTCTGCAAGCCATATTTTGTCTGCTCATAGTCAGACAACTAATTGCAAGATACTGACAAAAAAATAAGAATATCTTTCTGTCTTCATCTGTCAATACGTTTGATATCCGCGCAACGCTTGTTTAAAGTTGACCTTTAAACTCTTGGTCATAATACTAACATCACCCCGTCAGTTACTGAGGCAAAGTGGCTTACTGTTGTCAAATAAATTCGTCAAAACTATTATCCGGAACGGAAATAATATTTGATCACCAATCCCTATGCAAATGTTGCCCGAACCCTAACCGTACTGAAATTTAGCCGAACTTACATAAATATGCTACATAGCTTTTGTCCAAGGCTTCGTTTGAGTGAATGTTGGTTAGGGGCCATTCAAGTATTACGCAAGCACTACAGGGTGTTGGGGGGGTCTTGCTTTCCTTATTTAAAACATGGGGGACGGGGGTCTGGATGGTGATTACGTCAGCAGTATATTTTGTTAGTTTTTTAAAGAACGATGTAGATGTTCCAAAATCACACGAACGGGGGCGGGTAAGAGAGCTTTGCTGATATAGTAATACTTGAACGGCTTCTTATAGCGGACGCAAAGACGAAGACGAAGCGAGAGAAAAAGCCTATGTCCTTCCATGTCCTTCCCTAGGGTTCAAGGTTACTCTGTGCTTACCAAATGTCATCAAAATCGGTTCAGTAGTTGTAGGTGAAAACGTAACAGACAGATGGACAGAGTTCACATGCCATTTATCGCTGGGTGAAGTGAGGGGATTTTCAGACTTTTACTTACTAAGCCACCGGTACATGGTGGACCTTCCACCTGTATGCACAAAAGGTTTTGGGAACTTGACTCTAATCCCACCTGATGGCAAGCAATCATGCAATCGTTGATGGTGAGGCGCACTAATTTATTAAGAGCCTATTCACTCTAACTATGAAGACACCTAAATTATAATCAGACGGGAAGACCGCAGCAGGCAAACTGTTCCAGTCCTTCGATGTAGGTACGCGGTATAATCGATGAGGCAAAGCGCTTAGTCCGGACCATAGATATCTGAAGTTCTGTAGAATTTTTTCGTGTTCTTCATTGGAAGTAATTCGCTGTATGCTTTGATTTTCCGATGGTAGAAATGAGATGGCGGAATCAAAAAAGGAAAAAGAAAAGTTTTTGTTTTGCCTTAAATATAACCTTAATAACCCAAAATCATTAAAGAAGGAACGTACTAATCTAAAATATCTTCTCCTATGTTTTTTTTTTTTTTTTTTTTTTTTTTTGTGGTAGGTAAAAATCATCCAATGACGAATCCCGCCCTTGGGTGGGGCGGGAAACAGTGTCAGACTTTTACTGACTAAAAAACCTACCTTTCCATTCCTTGCCTTTATCCTGGGGCCTTTGGTGACAGTCTCACATAACCTTTGGCCCCAGTAGGCTTCGGCCCTGCTGGACCCCTACAGTATGCTGACAACTCCTTGAGGCGCGCGGGAACGGTGCGCGCCGTAGACGACCTGAGCTCGGACCGGTCTGTTACCGGACGGACGGACAGCGAGCTACCCATTGCCCACCGTCCGCGAGCCCGCGCCTACGGTGGCCGGAAATTGGGATCGGAAACCCGGCGGCGGCGGCGGCGTGTCCGCCTTTGCCTAAGGCGGTCGGCCTCCTCCTTTACTAGCATTACTGCTTCGCAGAAGGAGGCGACCGCCTGCCACTCCTCCTCGCTCCGGAGCATGGCTTGAACCAAGCCCCGGCGCGAGAGATCGCCGCCGATCGCCCCCATCTTCTCCTATGTTGGCAGCACGAATTGAAACAAGCTCTGACGTCAGAGATGGCCAGCAAGCACCACAGCGAACTGGACAAACCACCGCTCTACGACGAAGAATAACCTCTCTGCTCTTCAGAGGCAGATGGAACCACTGAACTGACGGCTAGAATGTGGACATGACGAGTTGATTCAGTTACGGTTGGTTAGCGTTTAAGTGTCGTCTGTAATACCCTGTTTCTTCTATGCCTTCATGTTTTTGGGACAACGATGGAAGCATTTTTTGTTCTTTTTCATGGATAGGTACTCCATTCGGGTTAAGATTAGACAATGAAACAAACTGTTCGTTCAACCGCTTTTGATTTTAATTGCGTTATTGGCATGATGAATCGCGGTTGCAGTAAATGGTATTGTAACCACTTTTTTGCTCTTAACGCCATCCTGCTTACGGAATAGAAGTCAAAATCGGTTGCACGGACAGGAAAAACTAATTTTGTGTAAATGGCTGGTGTTAAAGCGAATGAAGTTTGGTTTATATAACAAATATATTAGCATATGAAGGGTTATTTTTCAGGGGAGGCCTAGGTCCTGAAATGCCTAATTTTTGAATGAAGTTATCAGTACTTTGAGGTCCATCATAGAGTTTCGAATCGGTAGCCCAATAGTCTGGGGTGAGCGCTAGACCATTCGCCCCTCTATACAAAAAAATATAGCCCACAAAATTTCTCTAAGATCTCTAGTGAAAATCTGTAATTCAATATAGCCATATATCTTTGGTACCATGCTTGTTACACGAGGTGTTTTTGTTTTTGACTTTGCACGGTTTGTGTATTTAGCTATGAAGTGAGTCCATTTTAGAAACTACATATTTTTGATTTGGCATAGGTACAGTCATTTTATTTTCCGTTAGATTGCAGATGTAACAATAATGTTTATATATCGGAGTCTTTCTAAGCTTCGCTAAGATAGTCAACACTAACAGGTAGGTAACATTCTCAGCTCCATTTCACCGAGATTGCGGCCTGTTTCAAAGATTCCACATATTATTATAATAATATAATAATAATAATAATATATTCCACAACTATCACACAACTATATTCCAATTGTGTTGTCACTTGAGACATGAGATGCAAAACCAAGCAATTTTAGATCACAATATTCATTAGGAATCAATTTGAGTAGCTATAATTAAAAACGCTATATTTACTAGCTGAACAGATAGACGTCGTTCAGTTTCAGAGATTGAGACTTTTTGTTTCTATGGTAGAACTCGTATTTCAAAATAATACGAGTTTTCTTAGATTTTATATAAATATACAGCGAGACATTACAAAAAATACAAAACACTAAGAAAATAATAGGATAGGTACTCGTACTCTACAAATTACAAAAAAAAAGAATATACTTTTAATAAAAAGTCTATTACTGAACTTAAAATTCCAAGTCAA
The DNA here is from genome assembly GCA_958295575.1 of Leucania comma. Taxonomy (NCBI): domain Eukaryota; kingdom Metazoa; phylum Arthropoda; class Insecta; order Lepidoptera; family Noctuidae; genus Leucania; species Leucania comma. The sequence continues at coordinate 11,726,590 of OY282485.1, forward strand.
TCTGAATATAGAGATACAGTTCAAATAACCGGTGTAAAAAAGACGCCAAGTTCATAAATGTAAGGTTAAGGACTTATTTAGGATCAAAGAGTATAGTACCTAAATAAGGAATAAGGGAAGTAAGGATTAACAGCTAATGCTAAAGATTGCCCGCTAGAAACAGTTAAGATTTTTTTTTTCTTTTTGCAGTTTTCCGTGCAATTTTCTTTTCTTGATAAAATAGTTTATAATAATAATGTTCATTCCAATTGGTCCAGTAATTTTCAATTTTTGAGCTTAGTGGCATATTTTGTCAATCAGTTTAAGTTCTGTAACGAAAAGTTTCCAAAATAATTCCATAATTTTAAATTTAATATATCGTGTCTGATATTTATAGAGGATTACCGTGCAAAGTCAAAACAATAAACTTAGCAACAGAACCGCTAGTTAATTATTTTAGGCGCTTGTTTTGATGCATTAGAATTGTTATTTGAAAAGAAGTTGACATCTATACGGTACTAGAGAGTTATTTTAACGATTTCTTTTTAAAATTTTACCAGTTAGTTACAAAACCGTTTTCTTAACAAATAGGTACCTAATTATGTTTTTATATCTTAATTTACCATTGACTTCATTTATATTTCGTTCCAAAGATAAATTATTACGACTGTATTGTTCCTAAAACCTAAACCTATTTTTAATGTTTAAGTAAATTCCTATTCGACTCTACTCTAGTCAATATGCTTTACTATGTAATAAATAAGTAGTTAGGTATGTGTAGATATCAAATTATGCGAATTAAATGCACGACATGATAAATTTGGCGATGATCGATATTTTGATAGGCATATCATTTGTATAGCAACTGAAAATCTCTGTATATTGTATTGTATTATAAATAAAGGAGATTGAAATACAAGTGTTTTATTGATGGATATTTTCTTTATCAAAAATGTGTCGAGTGTCATTGTCAAGTACTCGTAGATAGGGTTACCAACTATAGAGTTAAAAATAGTATTATAGGTACTGTTTTTCACTAAATTATACTATATACTGTTGAACAAAAATAAAGTATACAAAATACTGTTTTCAGCACCAAAATGCTATAAGTGTGACGTGAAGAAGACTTAGACACGCATATAATTTTTTCTTCAAATCACAATAATGGAGTTTCAGAACGAATCAGTCCGAATAAATGTGTTTTCTTGAAATGAGTACTAACTAAAAGTAGAGCCATTACCTTAGAAGAATTTAAAAATATTACTGAAATTTCTCTTATCATCTTTCTGTTTCCGCCACCCTTGCATTTACACTGAAAGAGGTTTTTTTCAGTAATTAATGCATAGAGGCGTGAGAATATCAACAGAGCCAGATTTTTAAGAATTTTTATTGCCTACTATTACTAGTGAAGTATAAAATATTTTTTTTATTTAATACTGTTTAAACTCTTCTCAGATAAAAAAAATACTTTATTTCTTGTAAAACAAAGTTGCCAACCCTACTCATAGAGCCACCTGGCACCGTATATTTCATAGACTCAAAGCAGGTATATCTTTTAGATGTAGTTAATAGCTATCATGTAGAGGTTTTTATGTCAAGAGTAAATAGGTTACTTCTAGGCAAGCATGCTCCAACGTCGACCACATCATCGCTTACCATCAGGTGAGATAGTGGTAAAACGCGAGCCAAACAACAATACAAAAAAGAATGTGATTTCGACTAGTCACGGGCTCCAACTTCGGGAAAACCTAAACCAACATGTGTTTGGTGTATCGAGATATTGCATCTGAATAATGCATTATAAAAGTATGTCCGATAATCTCAATGATAACTTTTCACACATGTCATGATAAGGAACAACCAAAAAAAACATCAAAATATACTTAAAATAGTTATATTATTGTAATAAATTGATTTTATTTACACATAAAATATAATTACAAACTACACACGCATAACTATTGCAAAATACAATCAATTCCGATGCTTGGTGCAACTATAACTATTTTATAGAAACTGCGCAGTTTCTGAATAATGTTTTTTTTTGTAAAAATTATATTAAAACGAATGTCTTTTTGACAGGCTGCAATTTGGTGGTATGTCTTACCATAATTATATAAATGAAATTATATTAAATATCGTCAGCCTTATTTATAAAACTAGCAATACACCATTATTAAATGCTTAGTTTTTTTAAAACCAGATTCTAAATTCAAATTCTAGAAAAAGCGTTTTTGTGATTGTGAACACTATTACCAAAACACAATTTGATGCATATCTCCTTCGATCAAACATGTTTCATCGAAGCATATCTCAGTCAAAACTGGTACTTGATCAAAGTCATACAACAGCAAAAATTGTTTAGAACCTTTTTAAATTACTAACACCCGTATTTATAAACAAGTAAAAACTAATTACTTGAGTAAAAGTAACTGCTTAAGTAACAATATGTATTCTATAGATATGAAAAATAAAATTTCTAACGTCAAATAATGGCTAAATAAGAAATTACTTAGCAACAAGTAATTACTTCTTTATAAATACAGGTCTTAGGTTTGATCAAAAACCTGTTAGATTTGTAGATTTTGTGCCATTTTTTTGTAGTAAGTACATAAAGACAAGGAAATGAAAATGTTCCGTGTCTTTTAAAATCATAAAACAAACGCGTTTTTAATTAGCAGTAATGACTGTAACACATAAACAGTGGAAAAAGGTACAAACGACCTGTTACGAAAATCTAAGTTACATCATAAAATAACATCTAAACATTAAAACAGGTGGATTACAAATGGCTTAACATAATTTTATTGCATTTTTGTACTGCAATATTCTATTTATGAAGTCGCGAGTATATCTTGTGATACATTAGTATAATGGAAGATGAAAATGATTATTTAAAACTAAAGATAGTAAGTTAGTAGAAATATTTATTTCCAAGACATGATTAATGTTATTCATAGTTACAAGTACACGTACAAGTTAGAAAACTGCATCACAATAACACATATCTATCAAAATATTATTTAGAATTCATGCCACCTGTTTTCGGTAGTAACCGAAGAATTTTTTTTAAGGTAGAACTACACTTCGCATACGTGTGCCACACACGCCGATCTGGGCGCGTCGGTCTCCATACATTTTATATGGTAACTAGACTTGTAGAGCTACATTACATCCAATCCAAGCGACGCCCCGCTGCGTACAATTCAGGCGTCGCCCACGTGTGCGAAACGTCTAAACAAATTATATATATGTAATTATCTGTATGTCAACAGGGCCTTGTGGAATAACTCAAGAAGATAGTTCAGTGTGACTCTGTGATAGCTTTCCCTAAGTTTCACAAAATAATTTATTATTAACACTTTAAAGAGATTGGAGAAGTGGCCTAATAACTGTAGGTCATGGTTGCAGGTACTTTGGAAAAAACGGTGAAGGAAAACTATACTGGAATGTCCTAGAACCAAAAATTCGAAGACATTTGTGGCATCTACCAACCTGTGTTAGGCACGCGTGGTGGATTACATCACGTTTCTTCTCCTGGAGAGGAGGCCTGAGTCCCAGTGGTGGGAATAACATTATAAGGCAGATTATGTCAATTAAGTATTGTCAATATTCAATCAATAACACAATTACTTACATTGTTAGTAAAGAATTAAAGCTAGATTCAGTCAAACTAAAACTATACACACTACTTTCAAACTTTACGCTGCAATCATACCTAAATATAAAATATTTGTCATGGCAAAGTAATGTTAACGAGTCATTTCTAGCAATAGGTTAGGGTTCTATTGCCATAGAGCCTGGCCAGTTTACCACGGTGCAGTGTCGATAGATTTTTGAATCGATTCGAGTAGAAGTCTAAAGAATCGATTCAGTATTCTATAAAATTCTAAACGATTGATTTCCTAAAGATTGATTCTTTGGTTACCATACAAGTATTGAGTCCAACTATGTATGACGAAACAATAATACACATGGTTTCATAAGTCATCAGTTATATAGTAATCAGATATATAGTATGTACGCGGTAGATAAGTTGAACCATTCGCTATGGTTACGCGCAGCTCCCCACTTCGATTGAGAACTGAATATCGGTTATAATCCTCAGTTGAACTATCATGACGGACGACATTGAATACGCAGTAATCGATTTTCGGATCTCAATTGGAGTGGGAAGCGCGTACCAAAGCAAATGATTCAACTTATTTGCCGTATAATATAAAACATACACATTACATAGCAATTAACTTACAGAAAAATGAATGCTTTAAACTTTTTAAAATAGTTGTATTACCTATGGACAAAACGATTATGGATTTCAAATGTTATAGATCGATTTAAAAAGTCCATTTTCACTCTACACAATCGATTATTGGATTAATCATTCTCAGACCGCCATTCCTAGTAGTCGCGTTGCCGAGCCATGTTTAGCGGGCGCACGAGACGGTGCCGCGAATATTCGACAAGGCAACATCACTAAACCCTTAGGTTCAAGGGTTAGGTTTTTGACGGTGTAGGGCCTGAATAACAGTGTCATAGTGTAATGCGGCACAGTTTTTTTGACACCAAGGGAATATGACTCATTCGTATAGCAAAATTTTTTTTTTTCAATTTGATATTTTTATTTACATATTAGTTTTTCCCGGTCACTAAATATAGTAACATCTATCAAAGGGAAGGTGTAGAAACTGACTTCCACGCGGGTGAAGTGCTGGTAGAAGCTAGTTTTATATAAAACCAAGTCTAAACTCTATCAATTAAGAATCGAGAGGAAAATAATCTCATTAATCGTCAATTATATCTAAAATTATTGAAATACACAATATTGTATTACAAAATTGGTCCCATACAGTATTACATACAAGTATTACTTGGTCCAGCCATTAAATACTGGATTGTAAGGCGGATACACATGTAATGGGTTGAATGGATGGTGATAACCCAGTAGCTACTATGAGGTACTTGCGATCAACCCCACTTTAGCATAGGTTTTATAAATCTTCGAAATTCTCGGCTTTTTCCACTACGATATGTATGTATTTTACACTTAAACCTTCCTCTTGAATCACTCTATTTATTGATGAACTGCAAGAAGATCAATTCATTGGTTTTTAAGTTTATCGCGAACAGACAAACATAGTAAAGTCCTTGAAAGTACTACACTTTCCAGGGCCTTATGATGACGTTTTAAAACGTCAAGCATGTGAGTGAGAAACAGGGAACACTCTATATAGTTCCATCTCTTTAAAAGTTCAGTTTAGGTCGTTAAATGGATCGCGATAAGAGCTTGCTTTATTATATTATATTTTGTAGAGCTAGAGTTAAACACCATCCACTTCAAAACACTTCACCATATTTGAGTAACAAACGTCGTAATCACAGCATAATGTCTTTTACATGGTTTAAAATATCACCAAGATTGTCTAAAGACTAGTCATCGTCAGTAGCTGAGCACCTAACATACTCTAAAGCTTTGTTGAGACAGTCGAGCCACACATCTCTGTCTTTGGGCGTGTCGGCGGCCAGGAGGTGGCGGCGCACGAGGGAGCCGTCGGCGCGGCGCACGTACACGAGCGAGCCGCTGTCGGGCACGACGAGGCCGGCCGGCACGGCGGCCTCCAGCAGGAGGGTGTTGGGGCGCGCGCACAGGTCCCGTGGTGCCCTCACCACGCGCTCCGAAATTACCGTCGACAGGTCGATGTCGCCGATTGGCATCTGAAACAAAAAGTTTAATGATATTCATTTTGCAAATCAATAGTAAGCAAGAGCTTAAACACATGAGTGCCATATTACCCGCCCCGTATCGTCGGCTGCAGTTACCTCGGCCGTTGGTAACATGCCGCTCGTGTGTATGAGCTCTTACTTAATACCCTACTCACTTTACTGATTGCTCTGAGAATAAACAGCCAAGTAAACTTAGAAATCAGAAGCTCAATATAACAAACGAGGACTATTTCACTAGTCTCTTGACGAAAAAACCACATAAATTTGAGTAGTCCAGTTCTAACAGATCAAGTATTTCAACTCAGAATTAGTTAGGAACTCAACAACTCACTATTCTCTCAAACCAAAATATATAACTTGTCCTAATTGAGAATGTTTTTAGAAAGAATATTTCTTAAATTAAGATCAATCTTTCTTTCTAATTTCTAAAAAGATATTTAGATATAGTGTATCTGGCTTATACTCATGGCACTGCCTGCCAGCTGTTATTTGGGAACCTTTAAAATGATGCAAATATATTGTTTTACCTTCTTCTGCACGTCATCCGGATACTTCCAGTAGGCCAGGCGCGGCGGCTGCAGACGGAACCAGCGGCGATGCCAGGCGCCCAGACCTGACACATCGTCAAACGCTGTGAGGAAGGCCGCGTGCGGCGCTGGCGGGGAGATCTGCACGCGGGCTTTGATTTCCACGTTCACAGAGCCTTCGAGGGGACTGCTGCATGGGACCTGTAAACGTTGATGATGGTATTAGGAAAGCTGCAAAACAAAAAACGAGGCACGCCATCTAGCAGCAACTATAAAAACCAGGGGAGGCGCACTTTGACAGAGTCAGGCGTTTCCGTTAGGGCTACGAGGTGATGGAGAACTCCAAGACAGCGGAAATTTTCAACCCGGCCGTTGCAGCCGGTCGTGAATACGCACTGGAACTATCCTACGTTTTGTCGTTTGTACCTATTTTATTGAGAAGTAAAGTGAATCAATTCCTAGCTTTTTTTTATTTATTGCCTGATACCCACATACATAGATTGCTCGAACCATCCTGACGATCCGTCAAGAATATGTTGCGAGACATAAAGATTTCATAAAAACTCTTTATATCTTTAATTGTTGAATCACGAAAACTGAAATGTTTAATCTAGAACTACATTATACCGACGCACACGTAAACAACGCTTGATTTGTAAGTAAAACGACGTCGCGTGGCGTGGGTCTAATGTAGCTCTACAACTGTATTTGCCATATAAAATGTATTGAAATCAATGCTTCCCGATCGTCGTACGTGGCCCACGAGTGACCTTTAGACAACATTAATCAAGCAGGTACTATCTCACAACTGTGCAAAGACCTCTTTCCATTTATACCTAATTCGTTCCACTGATGCTTGGTTCCTCTTACCTTATTCAACGTAAAGTTGTTCCTGCTCGCTTGCTGCAGCGCGAAGATGCAGTACCCGTGCAGCGCGAACTGCGGAGAGCGCACCGCCAGCGGCCCGGCCGGGCTCTGTATTCTGGGGGCTTTGAGCTCCGAGATCTTTGACTTGGGGGTCAGCAGCTTGGAGCTTGACTGTGGAAAGAAAACATCAAAATATTAGTTGTATAAAAATAAAAATGAATACTACTATTTCAGTTAAATTAGTTAAGTTACTAACCGTTTTGGTATGACAACTGGTTTATGAAAGTAATCGATTATCATGTTTTGATTTGATTAGCTTTTTTTAATGATGTTTAAAAAGGTTACAGTATGGTATTTTTGTTTTAAAATTGGTTGTATATTTTTTGTAAATAGTTTTTTGTTTACACTTTTTAGTTCTGGTGAGTATCGAAAATTGTAAACATTATTTTAAGTTTAAATACCCCTCAGCTAAACTTAATCAGTGTTCAAGTTCTATATTAAGTTAATTTAGGAACCATTCAAGCATGCCTATAAAATTTTAAGAGTTCCCTTGATTCCTCCCGGATTCCATCATCAGATCCTGACCTTGCGATCATGGGACCACCTAAGAAGTATAACCGTTTATACCAAAAATAATTTTCAAAATGGCCCAGGTGTCTTCAAGTAATCGGAGCACATACATAAAAAATATTAAAAAGCAAAAAAATCCGACGTATTGAGACAACCTCTTTTTTAAAGTTCGTTTAAAACGAGTTAATTATGTGTTCTTACCTTTTTGCTAGAGATGTGATATTTCATCTCATGTGACAGCACTTCTTTTGATGCCTGCAGCAAGTACACTTCTACTGTAACCTGAAAAAATAAAAGTGATCAGAACTACTAGTGCACTTTGGCCTTCTCTTCTTTTGCTAGAACTACTTTTTCAGAAATCGCCTGCCTTATATTTCGCTGGCTTTTAGAGAAAGTACAGACAAGCAACTTCTGTCTCCACAACTAATTTGATTCTCACATCAAATTACAGGTTTGTATGAGGGCGATGGAGACGATAGCAACTTGCTGGGAGTTGCCAAGCAAAGTTTTTCGCCTCCCTTATTCAAGTTTAGTTGAATTTTCGTGAGCTTGACTCACTTTAGTAATAGTTACCGTCGTATGGCCGCGTCACTAGAATAAAAAGTGATTTTTCTTGTAAGAAAATTCATTCACGAGTCCGAGACATATTCATTCAATACAGATGCTATGCAAAGAAAATCCCCTTAATTCTGACTGATCATGACTCTGTTCCGGGATAAATTGCGAATGTAGCCGGGCGCTGTCCGCCACTAGTCGTGGAAACACCCGAACACCTGTTCGAACAGCATTAGGATTCACCACAGACCTTGCCAGTCATCCCGCGGACTCGACCCTTAGTTGCTGGAGTGATGTACGAACCTACGCTACTTACTAGTCGTGAAATAACTAATTCTGCTCAAATATAGCGGTAGACTTAAGCATTATAGTTTGAGACTAGTAAGTTGGTAGGAGCGGGACAGTTAAATTAGCCTCAGCAGATCTTGTGGAACCTTTTAAAACAATATACGAGACGGTTCGAGTTCAAAAATGATTGACGTCGTTCAAACGCGTAATGTTGGTCATTCGACGTCGTTGCAAGGTAATTATGTGATTATCGCTACTAACCTTGAAGTCGCTAGCAAGTCCCAGCATGCGTATTTCGTCGGGGAAGTGCAGCATGTTGGTGGTGGGCTTGGTCTGCTGCATGCTGCTGGCCAGCACGCGGTCGCGGCACTTGATGAGGCACACCGCGTGGTGCCCCACGGCGCCGTCTGGAGGGAACACACGGTCACCCGAAATTATACAAACGCAATATATTTTCGTAAATGAGGAAGGTTATACAATATGTCCCCTCTATATTCTTTGTAAGATTTAGTTTTATGATTTCAGTGTTGCGAAGAAGAGCATAGTGCAATGTAAACAGGGTGCAGCATTGTTCGAAAGAGTTAGGGCGCCTTCAAATTAGCCGCAAAGTGCCGCTACGACGACAGCGCGGTTGTAGCAGCAGTCGCACGTTTTATTTATATGGAATAACGAAGCAGCGCTACAGCTGCGCAGCGTTACCGCGGCTCCGAAATGTAAATGGTAGCTGAAGGAATACAGATGAGCTTTATTCAGTTAAAGTCTGACATACTTTCTCACTCAACCCAGAGTGAGAAAAGTTATTTGATATTTATTTTTTATTTCATTAAAAATAGCTCCGTAAGAAACGCAACCTGCTTGAATACTGTATACTTCATTATAATAAGTTTTAGAACCAACTTACATTCATATGAAGTTAATATTTGGGCAACATTTGTTCGCAAAACGTATGGCCATTGGGACCGAAAGGTTCTGCAATGGCAACCACTTACCGAAAGAAGTAGCGTTGGAAGGCGCCCCTAAGAGTTGGACCGTTAACCTGGTAAGGGTTTCGGGAATCCAAAGGATGCGAGACGCACAGGACCGTTCATTGTGGCGTCACTTGGGGGAGGCCTATGTCCAACAGTGGGTGACTTTCGGCTGAAATGATGATGATTTGAACAAGTACCACATACCAGCATTAAGTTGCCTGATGTAGTCCCTCTTGAGCGGCACGGTGAGGTTGTTGAGGTGCAGCGTGGCCATGCCGGCCGTGGCGGCCGGGCCGGCGCCCTCCACCTGCAGCCTCTGCAGCTCGTGGACGCACGCTTGGCGCCGGTGGGCTGCATAACAAACAGTAAAAAAAATATTGATATTTGTTCTTTTAATGTTTTTTGTTCTACTGGTATGTGAATGTTTGCAGCGTAAAGAGGTATTTCATACGAACACTTTAGTTTTACACCTTTAAGGATGGAATATAAAATAACTTTTTGATTGAGTTCGAGATCATAATAGTTATAATTTAAAAAGAGTGTACATGAAGTTTCTTGCACATTCTTCTCCATAGTGATCTACGCTTTGGAACATGCAATTTAGCTTCACGTTTTTTTTTTTTGACTGAGTGCCATTTTGACTATTCAAAAATATAAATAAATGGTCTATTTGAAATAAATATTTGATAGGTTAATATAAAAATAATAGTCCACTGGTGTCGAGAGCAGGCTACCGGTAATTAGGGCTTCAGAATCAAGAGCTTGCTCACAATGCGAGCCGCTTCTAGGAATACTGCCTTCTGTATCAGGCCCTTGATCCAACCACACAATAATAGCTTCGATAGATGGTCGTCCCCGGCTGACAATTGGCACATTTATTAAACTTTTTTTATTAATAGGAGGCTTGCGTTTGACCACTATCTCGTCTAATGGTAAGCAATGATGTGGTCGCCAATGGACCACGCTTGCTTAGATTACACTCACACACTCACTCTTGACTCTCTTACTCTTCTCACTGAATTTCTCTTGTCACTCTTGACTTAAAGACTGAAAAGAAAGTCACTGCTAGGTTGTAGCTATCAGGAAACACAGACTACGACAAAGCATTCCACTCCTTAGCTATACGCAAAATTAAGGTGTTCCCAAAACGTTTTGTCCGTATGGGTGGGATATTCACCATGTACAGTTCATCAACTGCGTCTGGTGGTCTGATGATGGAACGGGTTTGGCGGAAACAAGTTATGCAGTCCGGCGCACACACCCCGAGACGCAAACGTAGGAAACCAACAGGCTGGCAACTTTAAAGTTAAATTAGTTTTGTTTTAATAAATTATTGTGAATAATCAGTTTGATACACTTACTTGCTAATAGCAGCAGTCTTTCACCTTCCGCCTGTTCAGTGGAACCGCTGAATTCGATGGTAGCAGCGCACAGATTTAGAGCTTGACTCGCCTGAAATATAATACATCAAGTCAAGTTTTTTTTTACGGCTGTTTAAACGTGCTAATCTCAGGAAGTACCAGTCGGATTGGAAAAAATCTTGCTGTATAGGATAACCAGAGTTGGTGTAGGCTATACACGGTAAAATTCTGATCATTTTAATTCCATGGAGGGTCGATCCGGTACATCAAACACTATCGATTTGTAAAGATAAAATTAAAAAATACTCTTTCACGAAATTAATTTCTTTGTATTACATTACTCTGCGACCCATGGAAGTGGAGCAGTAATATAAAACGCGGGTAAATCGCAGGGGACAGCTAGAGGCAATATAACCATGTCATAGTACAGTGTTCCACAATTTTTTTTGTGTTCATCTAGAGAATCGAAAAATTTTGAAGGTAAGTCGGTTTACAAATTTATTCATAAAACAAAACGAGGTACACTGTCATAGAATGCTATACCTGCGAGATAACAGTCTGCTGCTTGGCTATCTCCTGCTGCAGCTCCTTGCATCGCTCGCGCACTGTGGTGACGGCCGCGGTGGGCTCGTCCGGCGTGGCGGGGGGCTCGCGCTCCGGCGACACGTGCCGGATCACTCGCATCGGGGTGCTCGGGGTGGATGACTGTGGATGTTGGAGTGAAAAGTTTTAATAGAAGCATATAGTAGGTACGCGGTAAGTAAGTTGAATATATTTGCTATGGTTACGCGCAGCCCTTCATTTCGATTGAGAAACGAATTTTTTTTTATGCGGGATAATCATCCATTAACATCTACCGCCCTCGAGCAGAACGAGAGGGTGTGTCAGACTTTTACTGACTAAAAATCCACTCCTGTTCCTTTGTTGCCTTTCATGCCATGGCCGAGTCTTCCTTTCAGAAGCAGAGCTTTGACCCCAGTAGGCTTTGACCCTGACGGCCCCTAGGGTTCGCTGACAATTCCTTGAGGAGCGCGTGGAACAATACGCGCCGTCGACGACTTGGGCTCGGTAAGGACGGTTACCAGACAGTCGGACGGTGAGCTACACATTGCTCGCCGGCCGCAAGCCCATGACACCCCACTTAAAAAAAATGGTTTATTATTAATTTTAACGTTTTTTTTTATTCCACTCACCGCGTTCTGCATGCGCCTATAGAAGCTGACACTGTGCACCAGCTCGGCGCCCCTGTCGTCCTTGTGGCGCGGCGTGGCGGGCTGCACCTTCAGCGGCGACTTGAAACCCGTGCGCTCCTGATACACGAAACTTGATGAAGACTCCACGCACTGCTGCAACCAACCGGTAGTAGTTGGTTGGTCAAGCGAACTATATAGCTAAGGTTCGAAAATTCTCTCTTGCGAATCACTGCTGCAAGAGTTAAATATCTTTCTACTGCTTTAAGAGTGGTTTAATCAGCCTATGACTTCGGTGAGGAGTAGTCTCCTCTTCTACTTAGATTTAATATAAGTAGAAAAGCGGGCGGTCAAGTCAGTCAAGTAACCAAATATGGATGCACACAATGAAATGTGACGTCATCGCCATTAAATTACGTATGTATAGAAAAAGAGATGGTGAGATGTTCCCGTCAAGATGGGCGATTCAACACGATTGCGGTTGCAAAGCGATCTGATGCGATTCACGCGTATTAAACGCGACGCGGCGGCTTTGCACGCAGCCTACGTGTGTACGAAATCGCTGCTTCAGCCGCCATGTATACAACATTAGTTTTAGTATATGCGAAACCCGAAACACGTGTCTAGTAATTTTATGTAAAAAATCTGTGTACAAAATTTCGTTACTGTATCATGAAAAATCGTAAAGTTATAAGCTTGTTATGTCACTTGGTTGTCCGCATAAATACTTGGTCACCGGGCCATCCGGGCAACATAGGGGTCGATTTGCTCCCGCACCCAGCTGTATCCTGGCACCTATTGCCCGTTATGAGCTGCCGTGACCTATGTGGTACGGTCTAAATTGTGACCTTTTTTAAATAGCATTAGGAAAAAATATATCATGGTGTAAAATATTAGATATTGGAATCGATTCAGTTACTTACTGATTCTGAACTAACTATATCCAAGTTTCGCATATACTAAAAATAATGTTGTAAAAAAAATCCACAAGAAAACAGCACCACAAGAGTTAGCGTGAAAATATTAAACCAACTATTCGCTGCACCGCATCAGCGTGCGATTGGTTACGTAAGCTACCAATAGCAATAGAGTGTCAATTGTTTATTCCATTCAAGCCGAATCACATAGGGTGTTTTTAATATCCTACCGATTTCATCACGCATGTAGATTTGCTCCGCATGCAGAAAATTTCATAAGGCAAAAATCGCGTCCCGCGTGCGTATTGTACGCATTACAATAAATACTTGTATGAAAAGGGCATTTGCGGAGGTTACGAGCAAGATGCACCTACCGTGTTAAGTTTCTGCACCACCCTAAGGCCGTGTTTACGGAGACACATTACATTGTAGCAGTGGGCCGCTTCATCGCTCGCGCAAACACAAACTTATGGCAATGTACGACGGACCACCCAACGCGCCGCGCATTACGCCGCGTCTCCGTAAACCAGCCCTAAGGTCGACTGGTAGAAGATGCCTAAGTCCGCCTTTGTACAGTGTTTTGTGTATAAAGTTTGTATAAATAAATAAATAAATCGGCACGATATTAAAAACATCCACAGTATTCGTCGTCGCGTTAAAACCTTCTACGTAGGACTCCGCGATACTCTTCATTCTGGTATTAACCAAATTTTAAATGCTAATTGCTTTTCGTTTTGAATACCGTAATTAGAGACACAATAGAAAGACAATAGGTGTGCGGACACCGGTGTCCTCCCGGGGCTAGACAGTTTAATTTAGCAACAAGATATCTTTTAGTATTATTTGCTGTTTAGTAGAAAATATTTTACAAAAATAAGCACAGAGTATGTAGCTCTCAAGAACTTCAACAATATGTACACATATTTATTCTTCACCTGATTATTAAATTGCAGTAGATTTTTCAACAAGCCCGACATTATTTAAATAGACTTGGTTTTGAAAATCCAACAAAAAACAAATAAATTATTCACTCAAACGCGGTAGCGAACCGCGGCGGAAACCCGACAATACTAAAGAAAACACAATAGATATTTGTACAACAGTGTCTAGTCCATTGTTGTTCAATGTTTCATTAGAATACGTTCGTTATTTGTCATGTTTTACTCAGAAAATTAAAACTTAATTAACTCGTAAGATGAAAAATAATATCATTAGTAACAGGTAGTGAACAGCGGTTACGATTCAGTGTCATATTTGAGACTATGATATTGAATTCATATATATTTAATTTTTGTTGGCTAAAATTATTTTTAGGTTTTTTTTTATATCGTGCGGATTTCATCACACATGCGGGATTGGTCCTCATGCGGCTACTGTTCGGAATCACGCCCCGCGCCCCGCATGCGTATTCCACGCATTACAATAAATACTTGTATGAAAAGGACATTACGCGTGCGAAGCAATCCCGCATGCGTGATGAAATCTGCACGATTTAAAAAAACACCCTCATTTGCCACGTTTATTGGTTCTTGAGGTCCAGTTCAAAATTCATAGGTTCAAATGAACTGCCTCTAGAGTCTAGACGATCATCGTTTCAGCCGAAAGACGTCCACTGACACGCATAGGCCTCCCCTAAGTGTCGCCACAATGAACTGTCCTGTCCTCCCTCTAGAGAATAATCGGCATAACGGCTTGATCGATTTAGATGACAATTTTATTTGTGTATTTGAATAGGTCTGTGGACAGATGGTTTGAATTTACAATTAAACCTACAATCTACTGTCCGGTGGTCAGTCCGGTGGTGCTACAATCGGACTCTCAATTTTTTTTTCCTAACAATAAGCCAGTTTTCGGGCAGGACAAAATTTAGGGACCGCTAGTAGTATTTATAAAACAAAGTCATTTTCCGTGTTTATCAGCTTCCTCCTAAACCATGCAACGAATGTTGATGACTAATAGAAAGGCTACAGTGAATAGGCTCTTAACAAATAATCACCATCAACCATTGCATCCCCACCAGACAGTCGCAATCAAGCATTAGTTTATAACAATTTAAAAAAAAAGTGTAATAAACGACGAATTCATTTTTCTCTATATAACTCAAACATATCTGAATGTTTCGTTATAATTTTAGGCCAAAAAAACTATGTTGCGAAGCGACAGATATCTCTAGCTATTATCTGCCGCTACATTCTATTACCTGGTTGCCCCGTAGCTTCTTGCTTGTCGAAAATCGCACTAATTCGTGGGAGGTTGCTCAAATGTTTGAGTTCGTTCGTTTTTTTTATTATAATTGTTAAATTGATTTTGTAACTGGCAGGTCTCACAGAGTCTAGTCAGTAAACGGTAGATCGTGGGTCGCATTAAGTTGGCCACCCAATATGTGCGTACCTTGTTAAGTTTAGGTGGCGTGGGTCCCTCACTCTGTTCATTGATCGCTTCGTCCAGAATATCGTCAAGTTCGCTGTCCAACCCGCTGCTATCCGAGTCACTCTCGCGCACCGCCTTCTTGTAACTTGTGTTGTTTTTCTTCACCACCTGATTTTAACATAATTAAAATATTTTAATTAATATATACGCAAGGGTGTAAAACATTAACCTAATTTCATTTAGGATATGGAGACTCGAAGCACAAGTTTCACCTTGTATGGGCTCCTGTTTCCTGTCTTTAAACTTGATCTTATAAACTGTACATATTTTACTATATTATATAAGGGAGAAAATAAATAAATATTTTGTCTGTGAAAGAAATACAATACTATTGACCGTTGTCTAAATCCTATGTGACGTTATGATATAGGCGACACTGTGTGATCGTGTCATTGTGTGGTTTTCCTCACATTTTTCCTTCATTGTTTACTTTAATCGCTACAATATAAAAAAGTTCTAGAGGCTCACATTTGTGTTAAGTAGTAACTTCAAGGTTTACTACTGTATAATTAGTCAAATCTAAAAAACAATAGTTAACTTGTGATTGGTTAATTTTGTACAGTAAAAATGGCAACTAAACATGAACATTTTTTTTAGGGTAAATTATCAAATGACTTTTCCCGCTCTAGGGTGGAGCTAGAGGGCGTGTCAAACTTTTACTAACTAAAACCTGTGTCCATGTGCCCTTTGAGTTCTAGGACCACAGGGTTCTTTTAAAGAGATACCCCGTGGCCTCAGCGGCATCCGATATAGTTGTAGTAGTAGTATAAGCCATCGGCCCTGATACCCTACTTCTACACTGGCGCACGACTCGGACTCAGTCCGGACGGTGAGAGTGCGTGTCAGACTTATACTGACTAAGACACGCCATGTCCTTCAGTTGCCTTTTGAGTTCTAGGGCCACAATTTCTTTTTCAAAAAGCCCATGGCAGCTCATTGATCCTGAGATTTACATCTTCGCTTTACACAATGCGTACTTTGGTTACGAGTAAGGGTGTTTTTTTATATCGCGCGGATTTACGCATGCGGAATTGCTCCGCATGCGGGGCTGCTGCTTCTGCTGCTGCGTATTACACGCATTACAATAAATACTTGTATGAAAAGGATATTAGCGGGATTACGCGTGCGGAGCAATCCCGCATGCGTGATGAAATCCGCACGATATGAAAACACCCTAAGTAGTTTAAGTATTAATAATCGACTTACATTCATAACTTCGCGCCCAAATGAAGTCTCGGCCCAGTTGTCAGATTTATTCATTTTGTCTTTAGCATTTTCACGCACATTTTCTGTGCATTCATCAGAACTGGAATAGAAATAAAAAAATAAAAAAGATATACAAACAATACAAACTTTTTATAAATTAACCATGCGATTGGTTCCGGTATATTATTCCTTTATTTTGCTGTTACATTGATTTTAATTCTCAGTATGCGTTTGGTTTATATCTAACGTAATACTCATATGAATTGCAATTGCTTGATTGATTGTAGGGGGTCATATTTGTTATCCTCCTGATCTTCTACCACGAGCTCTAAACGCGATCAATTTGACGACCTAAACTGAACTATTAAAGCCACTTCCTCGTTCGCACGCTTCATATTTTATTAAGTCATGGTAAGGCCCCTAATCTGATTATGACATTTGCCGACACCTAATGTCTGAATTTTAGGTGGCCACGTCAGTTAGAACAGCCTAGAGATGTATATTCTACCAGTATATTATGAAGGCTATGCTATCAGACCAACTAAGCGTAACTACATCTTGATCACTGACAGCACTAAATTAGCTTTCTTTTGCCTTGATCAAATGTACCGAGAACGGGCTAAACAGTTTACTTGGTACGTATGAACATAGCGACGAGTGCTCGGCCGAGCAACATTTTACTGTCTAGCACTTTTACTCGGTACGTGTGACCAAGGCATGTTTCCTTCATAAGCTTGTCAAGCATATTACGTAGAATTGACTACCAAGAACTTTGAAATGTATACCTAAATGCGTGCCTTTTCTCATTAGTTTCATTTCGGCTCGCGCTTGAGTATCTCACCTGACAGTGAGCGATGATATTGTCGACGATGGAGTACCTACTCTGGCCTAGAAGCAACCTGTTCACTCTCAACTTAAAATATTGGTGTAGCTACCAGGAAACATACGACACCAGCCGAGAATTTCACGCGCTAGCTGTACGCACAATGATTGTATTCCTAAAACGTTTTGTGTTGTATTGAAGCAGAAACTACATAACGTCCCTTGCCTCGAACCTTAGATACCTACTCATCTTATTTCTCTTCTTTAACAATCATAGCTTGTAACATGGGCGTCGGGGGGGCAGCGGGGGCTACGGCCCCACCCTAGAGGCTTGCTTTACAGCTTCAGAGCCTCGTTTAGGCACCAGTCTCCTACAATATAATGCCCATCCCATGTTACAGTAGATATAAGGATAGCAATTAGGAGTTATATTGTGGAGAAAATAAACTTTTATTATTATTTAAAAATAAACCCTTTTTATTATTCTCCATACTAAATAGCCCCCACCCTTGATCATCGGCTAGCGACGCCCTTGGCTTATAAGGCAATTTTTTATGTGGGAAAGCATCAAATGACTTTCCCTTTTTTTGATTGGAACTACAGGGCGTGCCCTTTACCTAACTAAGATCCACACAGTTTCTTTCCTTTGCGAGGGTCAAGGGAATTATTTCATACAATTCCGCAGATTTTAAAGGGTTTAAAATTAACAAAGTTAAGTCACTTTGAAAAATGTCGATAATTTACTAAGATAGAGATCTATCTACAACTACCATTAGTACCCTCTATAATAAAACATAGGTTACGATATAGGTTCATATTAGAGACAGTTTTGCTATGGAAATATGACTAGACCCTTTTCTTAAGTTTTTGCTTGCACGTAGCAGGTCAAAGTCAACTTGAGTTGATGATTACCACCAAAAAATAAATAAATTCACGTTTCGATCTTAAAAAAAATCTGTACTAAGGCCACAAGTTGTACACGCACGCTAGCTCAGTACTACGCAATGATGATCTTGTATTATTTTTTTTAGCTTTAATGTTATTTATAATGGTATCCATTACATCAATCTAGGTTTTTTATTTACCCAAGTTCATTGATACGACTTTGACAGTTGGGAGTTTTTGTAATACTTGAGTAAATACGAGTACATTTAACAAAACATGTTTCAGTACTTACTGTTTTTTTTTTTATGCGTAATACGTTACCGTGGTTTTTATGACCCACTTGTGTACTTTAAATTTTAAATATGTTTATAATATTCGGCCTTGTAGATAAAGCACGAACGTTAGATTCGTTTGAATGGTTGCCACCTGGTTTCTAGATGAAAAATATTTTTTTCAGACAATATACTTTTGAAAAAAAAAAATACCTACCCATTTATATGAAATAAAAAAAAATTCTTTCATTATTGATATTAAACTTCTGAAGATTAACCAATGGTAGGAAAAATATAGTGCGATATTATCTTTAAGTATATAAATTTCTTCTTTGCGTGTGTTTGTCACCTAACTCCTCCTAAACGGCTAAACCGATTTGGATAAAACTTAAGTGCGGATATTAGAGTGGGTCCCTGGACGGTTTGAAAATACAATGCAGCAAAAACTAGGCGCTACGGGTTCTTATTTATTTTTTCTAAGTTAGCTCTTTGGCAGGACACCATCTGTAGATATATTAGTATAGTGCAGGTGGGAACCCTATAATTGACATAGATGAGAATCTCCTTATTGCTCAAGGCCGGACGGGCAAAGATGTTGGTGCCCAAAAAAGGAAACGCTTTTGTTTGCAAGTACTTTTTATGGATCAAACATGGAATAATTCTGGTGTTCTTTCTCTATGTCAATGTAACACGCAATTTTGAGCTCTTCTAATATTAACACTTTTGGTTTTTTTTTTTCTGATTTTGGATTATGTAATTGTATTATTGTTTTAGGATGAGTGACTTCGACTATATTTAAGTGACATTAAGGCCCCTCGCCCACGGTGGCATTTGCAGCGATGCTGTCGCGCGCTTACGATACGCGCGTTGGTCGCATTTGCAAACGCTACAGAAAAGATGCCGACAAAAGATATATCTTTGAGATGAGAGATAAGAATAGGTAGCTTTAGCTACATTGCATGAATCCGACAGCTGTCACCTGCACCATCCTATGGCAATTGAAGTGTAATGGAAGAAGGCACTGACTTTTGTAATGTAGGGTTTCTACCTATCTCAGAAGTTATGGCTTCAAATTTTGTTGTGTAAAATAATTGTATATGACAATAAAACTATTTGATTGATTGATACAGTAACTAGTTCCTATTTCTACCACCCGCCTTCCGAGTCGTGGTTATACGTAGCTTTTATTGACTTGTGTTCATGCCATGAAACAGATTAGCGAGTCCAACTCCAAATATGTTTGGGTTTTTCAACTATTGTACCGACCCATATTCTGGGGCCGACAGTGCCTTGGTACCGACAGTGTTAAGGAAAACTAGTGGTTAACAACTCGAAAACATTTCGAATCATGAAACTATAACTGTTGCAATAGGCTGAAAGTCAGCGACTCTTTAGACCCTGGCACTAAGGAACCCAACTGCCAGAGCGTTTTAGACTTTAAAGTTAGCTCTGTAATGGCTTTTATAAGTTGACCTAAAAGCTTAAGGCCAATGTGTAATGTTGTTAGGTTCACTTACACAAAGGAAACTTTAATTCAAAGGAGGGTTGATAAAAGGCATTTTTCGCCAATGGAACATACCGAGTACACTGATAAAAAAAAGTTTCTGTTTCCGACTATTTTTAAATGCACTTATAGTTAACTACCACCCGCCCCAGATTCGCACGGGTGCAATGGTGATATTAAATATATTATAAATGTATATTATACATATAAACCTTCCTCTGTTGCGTAGTTTTAAAGATCTAAGCATACATAGGGACAGACAGCGGGAAGCGACTTTGTTTTATACTATGTAGTGAAGATATTTTTTTTTTATTCAGTGACATTTACTTGATAAATAACATAGTAAGCCAAGGAAATTATTCTCTCCTCCTTTGACACAACAGTGCCTGTATTTTTCTAGTATCCATTAAGTTGCAAACCGGAAAAAACAAAAGCTGTTTGAAGGCAGAAATACGACAAAGGGCCTTATAATTAAATGCTCTTCAATCTTCATAATAACCTCGTAATCCAACGTAATAATCAGATGTAGTTGTTATAAAGGACATTCTACCATATGTCGCGTGCCTGTACAACGATTGTTATTCAATGGCGGGCAGCAACACATATGCTTGCGTCCCCAGCCAACGGTAGCGGCAGATGTGGCTAAAATACATCTGTTTCATGTTTTCATAGGCTGGCTTTTAAAGATTATACATTACTAGCTTCTGCCATAGTAGGTTATGAGTTTCGTAAAATTTGATTAGATTTTTGAGAAGAAATTCTTAGCGGACGGCTACACCCTATAAGGAACCTATCTGTTAAATTTTAAGTTTGTAGGTTTTATAGTTTCTGAGATTTCATGATTGATCAGTGAGTGGTATTTTGCTTTTATATATATATAGATAAAACAAAGCCACTGCTACTGTCTGTCTGTATAAACGCGCATTAAGTTGCTGAACTGATTTTCATGCAGCATTCGCCAATAGATAATGGTTTATAAGGAATGTTTAAGTACAAAATATAGTAAAACCAAGAATTCCAATGATTTATATCACCCCTTTGAAGCTTCAAACGATTGAATTGGTGGTTTAAAAAGTGGTGAAAGTGAAACAAACTGACAACAATTTCCCAGTTTTTAGTTAAACTGTGTATGTTCGTTTTGGGTAAAGCTTGCAAATGGACTTTGAATCAATGAACCCTAACCGATTGTGCTATTGTACTGGCCACATTCTTAGCTTACGATTATGAAACGAGCAGCAAGAAGTGATGGCTGAGTGGAGCGATGGCGACGGTTCACAATTGTTCCGGTGCCACCACTCTATCTTTCCATTACTCCTTCACGCTCTTTTCAGGTGCAGGCTTAGCTAACCTAACCTAACCGATTGTGCTATTGTACTGGCCACATTCTTAGCTTACGATTATGAAACGAGCAGCAAGAAGTGATGGCTGAGTGGAGCGATGGCGACGGTTCACAATTGTTCCGGTGCCACCACTCTATCTTTCCATTACTCCTTCACGCTCTTTTCAGGTGCAGGCTTAGCTAACCTAACCTAACCGATTGTGCTATTGTACTGGCCACATTCTTAGCTTAAGGTTATGAAACGAGCAGTAAGAAGTGATGGCTGAGTGGAGCGATGGCGACGGTTCAAAATTGTTCCGGTGCCACCACTCTATCTTTCCATTACTCCTTCACGCTCTTTTCAGGTGCAGGCTTAGCTAACCTAACCTAACCGATTGTGCTATTGTACTGGCCACATTCTTAGCTTAAGGTTATGAAACGAGCAGCAAGAAGTGATGGCTGAGTGGAGCGATGGCGACGGTTCAAAATTGTTCCGGTGCCACCACTCTATCTTTCCATTACTCCTTCACGCTCTTTTCAGGTGCAAGCTTAGCTAACCTAACCTAACCGATTGTGCTATTGTACTGGCCACATTCTTAGCTTACGATTATGAAACCAGCAGCAAGAAGTGGTGGCCGAGTGGAGCGATGGCGACGGTTCAAAACTGTTCCGGTACTCCTTCACGCTTTTTTCAGGTGCAGGCTTAGGGGAAAGAAACTATCCGTGTTGAATATAAAAGGATGCTTTACAAATTACGTACATTTACTAACAGGGAGTGCTGCCTAATTTTTTATACCGCATTTACAGATTCACGCTCGCCAATCGGCTCATCATTTGTTGAAATATTTGTATACACATGTGTGCTCACCATTCACCTTGCTACTTGCGCGAATATGTAAATGCGGTTTTAAAATAGACATAGATTTTTAGACAAAATTGTTTAAATTCGAAACAATGCCTTTTTAAAATTATGATAGCAACATTGAGTGTACAAAATGGTCTTTGCTATTCGCGCTAATGGTCGTGTAACGTGCCTAAATTATAGGTACGAGAAAGGATATTGGTTACAAGGTACAAGTAGAAAATTATACTTTGTAAATAATTAGATAAGGTTTCTTTTTTTGAGCTCAAATAACTATTCTGGACTTATGGAAACACGGAGTCAGCTATTCTAATTAGTATCCTGTTCTTCCAAGCTAGAATAAAACGATTTTATTAATAAACCAAACAACATACTGAGAATTTCTCGTAATTCATTTTGAAGTTTAGAAAATAACAAGGATATTACAGCAAAACAAAAGGAATAAAATAACCAAAAATAGTTTTCAATAGCTTTATTTTACAAAAAAACATTTCTAAATTAAGTTTAATATTATCACAGACAACATAATTTATAAAATACCTGAAAAGGAGTCTTATAATTATAAGATTAGTCGAAATTAAATTATACTAAAATAAATCTTCATCGAAAAGAAAATGGCGCGTTTCGAAAATGCTTGATGTCAAAAATATGGCATTTTGTTCAGTTTAACCTTTTAAGCGCTTGCGTCGGATTGGTCTGACGAGTGTTTTCGTGTCCTATTCGCCAGGGTCGTGTGTTTGCGACTGGATACGCTATCTCGTTTAGCTCGTCAATCCCCATAGGCAAAAGAACTGACGAGATGGAGTATTTGGTCGTGAATGTGCGACCCTGGCAGAACAAACGTGAGAGTGTTTTTCGGATATATCCGACGAAAGCTGTTAGAAGGATGAATGCAGACATACGATTAGTCGCTACACCAAATAAGTATAATTGCCAAATATAATATTTCAGCGCATATTTAAGGGGTAAAGCGCATGATCGCATTAATAGAATTCCCACCTTCAACTGTTAGACTATTGCAAACATGAACTAATTATGTTAATTAAGTTATGATAATTTCAACTTTATAAACACTGCGATAAAGTCTATTTTACTCTGCTTTATAACATGATTATGCATGTATTTATTCTGTAAATGCAAATGCATTAATTTACACAATTTAACCTAGTATTTCTAGAGTATTCTGCTATAGATAAGCTGTCGCCTCTAAGTTTTGCAATTTTAGTTTTTTTTTCTGTGGCATATACTCTATTTTGTTTATTTTACTGTACTTAGTCGATAGTTAAGTAGATATCGATATTTTAGAATGTGAAACGCACTTATGAACGTCAATCTTCAATAAAATGAGATGTTTATCGATTCAGAATCTTACTTTAAGTTTCAAAAGTCTAGCTTTTGTAGACATTCCAAAAGCTCTAAAAAATTAAGAATAAAATCAGATATAAATAAAAATAATATTTATTCTGTAAATATTCTTTCCATCAGAGTTACTTTCCAAAATTTCGATCGAAGACATACTCTCATTCATTTATAAAGACATATTTCCTAAAAAAAATGTTTCGGTTTGGATACTAAGTCCTTTGAGCCATGTATGAATAGTATAATTTTTTTCTCATATATATATATATAGGATGTAGTATTTAGCAGCAAAGGTATCAAGTCATCCTTCTCGGCAAACTTCACTGAAGTAGTCAATACTACAATAAGATTCTCAGCTCTATTTTACCAAGTTCGCGCCTGTTTCAATGATTCCACATATTGTTCAGTTACGCACTCTTGAGATACAAAACTATAGCAATTTTAAATCACTATCTCCACTAGGAATCAATTTACGAATAATTATAGCCCCTGAACTTCACTCGAAGAAATCCCGTCAAAAAAACAAAAATGTTTTGTTGAAATGCCACAGTCCACAGATAAACTATTTTTTTTTCTCATAATGTTTAATAGAGAGTTATTTCTTGAACTAAGAAATTAATGGAATTGTACTGCAATATTATTATGCTTGAATAATAAGTAGTACCTTCAATCATAATGCTTAGTAATATTAGTTAAGTAGATCCATTATAACCTACAACTACCTATTAACAATAGAATGTAGTAAAACCTCTACATACTTATAGGCAACATACAGTCTTAAGATTTATATTTTATTGATTTTTTTTTTACACCGTTACGTTTTGACCGTTTTAATCCCGTGGAGGGTTGGTTCGGTACATGAAACACTATCGATTTGTAAAGATAAAATTAAAAAATAAACGAGTCAATGACTTTGTAGGTCAGTACAGTCAGGCCGAGCTGACGTTTACATAAAGACATTAATTTCGTACATGCGTACATAAATTCAAGTTTTAGAAAAAAAGTACTTTTTTTTTTACAAATCGTTAGTGTTCTATGTACCGGATCGACCTTCCACGGGATCAAAACGATCAAAATTTAACAGTGTATTTTATCATTCTTATTGATTAGCGATGAGAGTAAGACGACGCAGATGGATGGCTTGAGTGAAAGATGATATGAGAAGAGAGAGTGTACTGAGAAGAGAATAGTTTTCTATTTACTTAATGGGAAACTCATTCGGGATCATGTTCTAGGGTAGCCTGCGAAATTTATATTTTCTAAACTTTTTTGCAATTTGCAGGTGCGTGTTTGTTAAAATATGATTGGCGGCCGTAATACGTATTTATTTACGGAATTATGATCATTTAAATTATCAAAACGATCTTGATAGTTTGTCTAATCCCACTGAATTACTGTTTCATGCAAAATTCATTCATTAGGGTGTTTGTGTCATGCAGATTTCATCATGCATGTGCATAACCATAAATACTTGTATGATAAGGACATTTGCGGAGGTTACGCATGCGTGATGAAATCCACACGATATTAAAAACACCCTTAGCAGGAGAAAACTGGGAGCATGATGATGAGTTACCAAAATATAAAGGTCTAAAAATAACTTTAACTGCATTTACAATGAAATATGTAATACCTTTTTTCATCACATAACTCCTCCTGCTTTGGGTGGAGCGATAGGGAGTGTTAGATTTTACTGATTAAAAGCCAAGTGTGTTCCTTCAGTTGCGGTGATTTTTTCGAACAATGCCGTATCCCAATAAATACTATTCAATACGAAGAAATATTTAGACAAAAAATGTCACTAAAAAGTCCAACGCTGTCAATGAAAAGGCATCGCAGACTGTTTAGATATGTACGCTAGATAATCAACATTTTTTTCGCCGCCATGACCGGCCACCATGCAAATCGACTTGACCCAATAACGTGGCACATTTGCTGAATACTTAATGAAGCACAATAGTTAGTTCTGCGCATTGTAATTAATAGAGTCTTGGATTTTTTTATACATTTGTTCTGTTTTAACAAAGAACGAAATAATAGCAGATTCACGGCTCACAGTTTTAAGATCTATTTTCAGAGACAACCGGATTTAAGACTGTTTAGAGAGTCTCTTTATTTTTTTTCTTTTAAAAACATCGTTGTCGGTGTGGGGACAACTTTTACACTTAAAACACAGATATCTTGGGTGTTTTAACAAACATGTACACTCACACACAAAAGACACCCAGATCCTGAACAATAATCTGTAGGCAATACAAATATTTGTTCCGTGCGAGAATCAAACTTGCGACAGGCTGCAAAGTAGCCAATCGTACAACCACTGCACCAGCTTTTTTGTTGTATTTCGTTTAAAGTAAGTTAAGATAAACCTGTGTGAAATATCTATAGCTAGCTCTTATCATGACTAAAAATACATAGTGAACGGTACATTACTAATTTGACACAACCTTATTGTACTGAAGCCTTAAGTATTGAGTATACATGTACTAAGACTGGCACAATTTGCCTGCTGCGGTCTTCCCATCCGATTATAATTCGGGTGTCTTCAAGGCTAGAGTGAATAGGCTCTTAATAAACTTGTGCGCCTCACCATCAACGATTGCATCACTGCTTACCATCAGGTGGGATCGCAGTCAAGCACTAGTGTACATCAAACAAAAAAAAAAATACAGTAGAGCAGTGGTAGCCGAGTGGTAACGGCCCCGACTTACGAGCTGTTGGTCACGGGTTCAAACCCAGCCAGGCGCATTACTTTGTGTAATTTATTTGGTCTCAAAAACGGTGAAGGAAAACATCGTGAGGAAACATATCTTAGAACCAAAAATTCGAAGACATGTGACATCCATCAATCCACAATGGGCCCGCGTGGTGGATTACGGCCCATTCTCTCTCCTAGAGAGGAGGCCTAAGTCCCAGCAGTGGGATCATTATAAGGCTGATGCAATGCAAAAAAAAAAACTAAGTTCGAAATGCCTTTAAACTCCTTCCAAGTGTAAATAACCCATAAAATCAAATTCAGCAAAAGATTTGTTCTGGGTAACACGAGAGTGGCGAACGTGACGATTTCGCAACAAAGCGCCGTGTAAAGTAACGGATTATTGCGAAACGTACGGCCGCGCCTCCAAACAAGTACCTATCGAATTACTTGACACAAGAAAACTTGTCAGTGTGATTGAACTTTGGGAACAAAGGAAGTGTGACTGTGCAAGTCTTTTAGTCTCTCTCTCTCTCTCTTTGAGCCTTATCCCATTTCATTTGAGGTCGGCTCTCCTCGTCATTTTTCGCCAGAATTTTCGATTCTGGTCGGTCATTAACTTGGGCTTTGCTAATTACAGACATCCAGGCCCCGGGACAAAGGCAAGGAACGGAAAGGTAGGTTTTTAGTCAGTAAAAGTCTGACACTATTTCCCGCCCCACCCAAGGGCGGGATTTGTCATTGGATGATTTTACACAAGTGAGAAGGGGTCTACCACGATTTTTTGGACCAGTATTCATTTGTAGGACTTGCCTTCATATGTTCTTCAGACCTCAACAAGTCTGTGCAAGTCTTTTAGTAACAATGCAAATATTTTTTTGAACCGATATGTCTAAATTTACCTATTTTTTCATATTTTTTTTACCGCTTGTATCGGTTAGGTTCAATGACTGATTTCGTTTCCTATACGACAGGGTCGTGTGTTTGTGACTGGGTAATCCATCTCGTTTAGCTCTTCAATACCCATAGCTGATGAGATGCGAGTATTTGGTTATGGATATGCTACCCTGGCAGAATAAACGCAAAAATTGTCGGATATATATGTATAAAGAAATGCTTTTTTGAGCGAGTTCGATGATTAACCCGAAAAAATCAGTATTCAACTATTAAATGACTTTTTTAACCATCCGAAACGACATAGTAAAACGAGTTAATAGGGTTAGTCGAAGTGAGAGGGTAATATTGATAATTTTATTTATATTTCCGTAAATAAATACGTGTTATAGTAGCAAATCATATTATAATCAACATACTACTTGACAGTGACCTGCAAAAAAAAAAAAACTTATAGTACGCGTTAATAAGTTAAACTTAAATGGCTATCGTTGCTATGCCGCACTTTGACTGAGATCTGAGACTGTTGATCGTCATATTGCTTCAACTGTCGCGTATTGTAAGAAAATTTTATTTCGCGGGTTACCCTGACGCTTCAAGCAATTAAGATGTATTTTAACAGTTGCTATAGATTAACTGCTAATATAAGCCTAGACAGTTAAGATAAGAAAAAAGTTAGCTGATTAGTTCTTGTAATGATTACTTGATATGAAGAATACGAATTCGAGTTTTACTTTACACCTAAAATCAAGTCGATTTTATGTTGACGATATTTTAAGCTGCGTAAATTGCTGCGAGTAACCATTCCCGTTTTGCCGCCGGAAACAGTTCATTTCAAACGTTACTAACGAGAATTAATATCTACGTATCAAAAAACTTGTAAAACAGTCCATTACAGTTTAGGCACGACATTAAATTCATTTCAATTATAAATTAATTGAAAGTTTTATTGCATTTTTAATATACTAGTGAAAAACGCTATAGAAAATGCGTTATCCGCAAAAAGCGTTATTAATTTCTAAAAACCGATTAAAAAATGTCAGATAACTACAATGTAAAGGTTTATCTGTCTCATTAGAACATTGCGTAATATAAGGTGACTGGTAATTAGAGACCGATACTTAAACGCGTGATTGTAGTCATGATAACAAACAACTTTTACATACGGACCACATCTGAAATCACGAAAAAAAGTCTGTTCTGTACATTTATGTTTACCTAACTGGTCAAATGTACTGATTTTTTCGCGATTTCAGGTTTGGTCCCATAGCAAAAGTTGTTTGTTGTCATAACTACAATCACGTGTTTAAGTATCGGTCACTAATTACCAGTCAACCTATATATCGATATTGTCATTTGAAACATTTATATCTCTATGTGATTGACATACTAATATTAGTCATTATTTACTATAGTCACCACAGTTTTGATATATCTAATTGCATTTTAATGATTGCAATCCCGTTAACTTATCTTGTCGGCTCAATGTCACCTAGTCATGTGTAAAGCGACCTAGTACCTATAAAACTGGCAAGGCAACCAGTCTATACTTATAAGAATGTATAATAAATAGCGATTAATAGGAATATTAATAAATATTTATCGATAAATTATATCGAAGTCTAGTTTTTGTTACAGCAACATTGTACGAATGGCTATTTTAAGATAAATATTTTGTTGGTATAAGTTAAAATATTCAATAGATGTGTAACTAATTTTTAACATAATTAGTTATCCTAAATTAATAGGAACATCATTTAAAAACTAAACGCAACTGTTCGCACAACAGCTGCTGTAACACCGCCATTTTGAACTCCAAAAATGAGTACAACGCCATCTAGTTTGAATCCCAAGCAACTATCGATCTGAAACTTAAATACAAAGAAAGAAGAAGACGCATTCGAGAGTGTAGTGCCCACACCTTGATCCGCCACAGTCTGAATATTCCTCTTGATTGTGGGATGTGTCTGTCTCGATGTCTGATAGGTGAGGGTATAGACTGGCCGGTTGTTGCAAGATCGCTCCGTTAGTCTGTGGATCTTTTTTGTTGTTGTTTACTTTTATCCTTTTTACGTCGTCTAATACTGATAAGACTACGGGCGAGTCTTGGGAACCTGGAACAAGATTGAAAATCATGATTACTAATCATGAGCACATTTCCAGAAAAAAGAAATGGTTTGAATATACAAATGTCACTGCTACTGCCACCATGTCTTTTGCATGCATAAGTAATACTCATTGTGACAAAACAATAATTTGCCTTATCATGGTCTCAAATGGGATAGCCCCACGAACTATCTGATGTTACTGACTCAATGAGGCAAATTGTCATTGTCGCTTAAACGATTGCGATCCAATGAGTGATCTTAGAGTGATTTTGTCGAAAAGAAAATTTGCTTGAAATTTTAATAGGCAGGGTAAAATATAGTAGCTAAATAGACCATACTCACTTCGTCTCTTAACAGGCTGTGATCCAATAACTCTATCTTCTTTCTCCACCTCCTTTTCCTTATCAGTCAAGGCCTGTTCCTTCTTCTCATCAAAGGTAACCTTGGGAATGTTGGCAATGATCTCTGGTTTTTTAGAGCCTTGTGAGAGGCTGGTGGTAGAACCCATGAGAGGAGCCTTTTCTGATGGGTCTTGTTCGCTTGCATCGTCGTCAGAGTCATTTGGGCTTTCGGCTTTTTGAGGTTTGGGCTGAAATTGAGAAGATTTTGGGTTATTGGGGTGAATTAAGAACGTTTTAACGTAACACGACTAAAGGTTGATAACATTTATGTAGACCTGTTTTGAATTAAAAAAGAAAAAACCGATGACATGCAACTGCAAGGCAGTCATATACGACTAATACGCTTATCTCATAATGTTCAATTTCAAATAAACCATTTACAAGAACTTCTGAATTGAAGTCAGTCAGAAAAATGATGCTAATTGCACTTTTAAATGGGTGGATTTCTTTGGAGAATAACGTGTAAGGAATTACAAGACAAGACTTTGCATTCGTCCGCAATATTTGTACAGAGGGCAAAGGGCTCTTCGACGATTTTTGCCTTCTTCTTAACGAACGCGTTATGTAGGCAAAGAGTTTAAAGGTACATCTGTCAGCACCCAATCGCACTTTCCTTAACTTCTATCCTTTTCTGTCACTTAGAACCGTCATTTACTGACAAAAAGTGCCCCCCTTGAATGAGTTGCAGATTAGGGTTGAGACGAAACTTAAAGTAAGTGGAACTTTTGAGAAAAACATCATCGGATTATGGCCTTGGACTACACAGTTAGGCAAATCACGTATGTAGGTTCTGCTGATACATACATTAATAAATTAACTTATTTGATATTGGGTTTTCCGCAGTAACTTTAATTTAATGAGCATAACTTGACGATTTATGTTGATGCCTTAATGACGGTTTAAATACTCGTATGATACGCGGAATATCATATCTTACGGTGTAGAATCGTATTAGTTACGTCGAGTTGCAAATAATATCTTTATGGTGTAGCACTAGTAATAAATATATAGGGTGACTGGTAATTAGTGAATGATACTTAAAGACGTGATTGTAGTCATGATAACAAACCACTTTACTATGGGACCAAACCTGAAATTGCGGAAAAAGTCTGCCAAGTTCAGTTCATTTTGAGTTTTAGGCGAACATAAATGTAACGACGCGCCCCAGCTTCGCACGGGTGTTACAAAACTTTCAAATTGTTATCTACTATAATATGCATATATTATACAACTAAACCTACACCATGAATGTTTGAATGATCTCTGTCTAATGGGGAAAATCTCATGAAACTCCATTCATCAGATTTTATCGCGTACAAATAAACAGACGTGTTGGGGGACTTGGTTTTATAATATGTAAGGACTACTACAACCACTTATTGCATAAGCCAATACTAAGAACTAAAGGTATTTATGCCAATTCTTTTACCTCTAAACTCTGTACATACATTATTTTGTAGATCATCGTGTTTCGTATTTCGAAGAATCGTTAAAATAAAAAGTATGCATAACATTGTGCAATGAAAGTACTACCATGAGGTGCGGAAATGTCGAAATTGGAGAAACTGTTTCGCCATTTACCTACTTCGATGATTCATTGTACTGCTTCGTGAACTTCAAACTTAGGTAGGTGCTGATTTAATATTTGTATAAGTCACTACGCTCACACATAAGGAACTACGTCATTATAGAAACATTCATCATGATTGTTTTGCTCGTATTCCAATTTTGTTGAGGTCGGTTCTCCATGTCATGTTGTTTCATACGTCTACTAGCCATCAATTTTTTTTTTTTAGTAGGTAAAATCATCCAATGACAGATCCCGCCCTTGGGCGAAGTGGGAAATAGTGTCAGGCTCTTACTGGCTAAAAACCTTCCCCGTTTCTTCGTTGCCTATCGTGCCGGGGCGGAGCCTTCCTTTCAAAAGCTGACCCATGACCCCAGCAGGCTCCGACCCTGCCTGCCTGCAGCTAGCAGGCTGGGCCTCTATACTAGTCGTCTATTTCAGTAGTTACCTAGTATTGTTACAGCGGGAATGTTCAAACACGTTACAGTGACCCTGAAACGCAAAGGTCAAATTGGTGGCTGGCACATTAGGCTCCCAAGTAGCTACAGTCGGCCAGTGGCTGACCGTGTCAGGTTGGTCTACCTGCGTTGGAACTGTTTCAACGCAACTCCTCTGATTTGGCTACATTGAGCATCATTCAAGAACACGGCTAGGCCGCTTGGCGGTACGTCTTTGTTCACAAGCCAACGAGGGTGGTCACAAGCCATTGATGGAAACAACTGTTAGTGTTACCTGATCATTCAGGTATTCTCCTACGGATGTAAGTGACTCAGCCCCCAAAAATTATAGAGTAGATGGATATAGTATCATACAGTTCATCCATCGGTTTATTTGGTCTTCTTTTCTTATTTAATGTCCACATTCGTGCTCACACCTGCACACATGCTCATACAATGATTGCCCTACTTCTTTTCAGCCACTAGTGCCATTTCCAGACTAACTCTTGTGTACTCTTTGAAGAAACATTATGTCCCTTATAGGATGTACAAAGAGATTCAACTAAAAATGGATTTTTCAAAGAAAGGATAAGTTTGTATGCCAAACAAGTCACGAGTAACATAAAATATTAGCATAAATCATAATAATCGTACTATGGCAGTTTTGGAGACTCCACTTCAAAATTTTACGACGCATTTGCATTTTGTTGTGGTAAACAAAAAATATTGAAATGTCTGATTAAGATTCAAGACAAGATTAAAGATGGTTGTAAGATTTTTTGTCGGTACGACTGCGGTTTTATACTTTACACGGTGGTCTTTGATACCCTGACATCAAGCCAGAAGGAAGGAAGAACATCATATACAACAATTAACTTTTTTGCAGGAATGGATTTTCATTTCCATAATTAATCTATACAACGTTAAATTTTGATCGTTTTAATCATAGGTTTAAAACCATCGGAGGATAAGGAGGGTCGATTCGATACATGAAACACTATCGATTTGTAAAGATATTATTAAAAAATAAAGTACTTTTTTTTTAATTAGAATTAATTTACTTATGTACGAAATTAATTTATATAATAGTATAAGACATCCGCTAAGAACTGGGGGGCTAAAAAGGACACTTTAGCAGATCTGCATTCGGATAATAATATGAATCATGTCAAAATCGCAAAATGGTCACTAATTTTCAGTTCATATTGTTATACGTAAACAATATTCATATTAGGTATGATTCTGCAATGCAATTCATCTATTTGACAGTTTTTTTGGTAGACGGGTCTAAATGACAGCACATTCGTAAAATTTTACGAATATTAGCAGAATTGCTAAAAGATTGTAAGTATGACAGGAATTCAGGAAATGAATTGCTAAATGTGACCTTTTTAGACCCGCTGAAATGAAAGAATGGAAAAACAGTATTCCACGCGTTGGCGACGCGGTAGGCCCAGAAAGAAACGGCGTGACGATTTGGACTCTTGCCTACCTAAAGGGTTGATCAGAAGTGGCCAAGGACAGAGAAGAGTGGAAAAATGGAAGGCTATTGCCCTTTAGTGGTACACAAAATATTCTTTTTTAGAATGATATTCATAAATGCTGGAAGAAAAATCCCACTCCAGTAAAAAACGCAAACTACCGTAACAGATTCTGCCAACAATTGTTATTACCACATCCCAGATTGTGAAGATACTCGTATATCAAAGTTAAAAGCTTTGGTCTGAAACGCGACCCATTATGGACATTGCCAAATCGGCATTGGTCCAAAAAGCTAGCAAAGGCCGGATGACCGATATTTACAACGAGTCTACAGACAAAACTGAAAATGCACCCTCGGTAGACTATCGAAATATTATGAGTCATTATTCAACTATAAACATAATGGAACATTTCACTTATTCTTTCATTTCAATTATTGAGTAGCCAGCCCTCCTAGCCACGTTACGATAGTTTCGTTAAGCGTGAACGCTTGGAGTTGGCCACGCCCCTAATTTCTTTGTTCTGACGTCATCTCGACGCTCAGTCACGTGGCCAGAACCAAGGAACTGGGGGCTTGGCAAACTTCAAGCGTTCACGCTAAACGAAACGATTGTAACTTGGCTAGGGGGGCTGGGGCCTTACCATGAAGTGCTAAAATATCAGTCATGCGAGCGAGCAAGCGATGGAGAATTGGAGATATAAATTTTATAAAGCTCCATTCTTTTAATCATTCACTTTAGATTGGTAAATGGATTGCGTTAAGAGCTCGTGGTAGCGCTGATATCCGTCCAACTTCGGCAAAGCCATCTTTTATAATAATAAAATGATTTCTTTAAAATCCAAAATTTCCAATTTTTACTGGAGGAAACATCGTTTAAATGCAAATACGAGAAAATAACGTGTTAATAATAACTTTACGCCTACTGGCCTTTTAAGGGCCAGATAGAAACGTCAACTTGTAAGGCAAGCAAGTTTCCTAAGCGGCCAGAGCCACCTGTGAAAACTTGTAATACAATACCATAGCGGGAATTAAATCAAGGTAAGGTACAGTACGTTCGACGGTTCTTGGCGCGCCTGAAGTTAGCCTCTGCGAACTTTAGCGCTTGTGCACTCGTAAAAAAATAAATGGTTTGAAAAAATAAATGCCAATAGCAGTTGTTATTGCTGTTAACAACTGTTATTGGCATTTATTTTTATAAATCATTTATTTGACGCGCTTATTTTGAGCGGTAAAGTTCGCCGAGCCTAACTTCAGGCGCGCCAAGAACCGTCGAACGTACTGTAAGTATATTATTTTCTCTATAGATGACGGATGAGTAAGGAAGACTTAAGACATTAAGAGTCGTAAAGCAAATTAATCACATATTTAATGAGATGAGCAAATAATTATGCAAATTCCTGGATGTCAAGTTTGTATATTGATTTAGAAAGTATCAGGAATGTGATTGAGAGAGGAAGAAAGTGAGTTAGAGAGAGATTAAGAGCCAAATTCACCAATAAACTAATCGCGATTCGTTCAAACAAAACGCAGTTTGAGCGCCTAATCGAGATTATAGCTTCATTTTGCATTTCACCGTTATGACTAGAACCTAGTTTACGCTAAACTAAGTTTAAATTCTTTTGTTATCGCCCATGTTTACGACACGGGTCTTTAAACTAGATTACGCTGAGCTCAGTTTAGTTGAACTAAGTTTTTATATTGAATGATGAAATCAGCCCTAAGTGAATGAGACAGAGCATGACTGCCATCTGAATGACGGTTCTTAAAGAATATTGTTCAGGCATATAACAGTAGAATTCTGACAGTTTTCATTGCTCCGATTGATTTTCCGTCAAAAATATGCGTCCTACTTTAGAGTCATGCACTAGTTTGCGGAGTCCATCTTTTTTTTTACAGTTAGAACAATAACAAACAGTCTCATTTGAATCTAATTTGCGTATACGCCACAACTGTACCATACCGATTTTCGCTTGTTTTTCTCAGCCTTCGACTATCGTTAAAGCTTCGCTTAGTACATACAACTCATTAGTACTTCTTACACACGTTTCGCCATTCGGCCTCTTTTTAAGGGTAAGGACGTATACGCACCGCTTGTACGGCATTGTCAATTATCATGTATTGTGTATTTACTTTACACTTTCGTTACTTTATGGTGGTTACGTCATCAAGTTTTCGGTGTGTGAAGTGGGACCATTTACAGTGCGTATGAAGAAAAAAAAAACGAATGTAGCGCCGATTAAATAAAATGGGATAAGAACAAGAAAATGATGATGCTGTATCTGAGTTTTGGCCTCTGCTAGTATATAGAAGTGTAGTCGCATTAGATTGCCTAGTACCGCGGCATATAAGTTGAACCAGTTGCTATGTTAAAGCACAGCCCCACCTCGATTGAGACCCAAAAATTTCTATAATTACCTGAATGCCTTAGTTGGCTGTTGTGCGTATATTCAAGTCGCTACAGGCTCAATATTTTGAGAAGGAATGATAAAGGGCATGAGCTTTAACTACTGTCATTGAAGAGTGGGTGTTTTGAGCTGTTCTTTGTGATTTGTGACGGAAGTCATGGCTCGTAGCAATCCTCAAAAAAAAAAACCATATTCAGTCCATATGAAAAAAAAAGAAATGACTAAATTTATAACAATTTATTATGCACATTTCTCAAAATCTACCCAAGTTATTCAACAACTCACTAGTACAGTTCTTAATTTCCTTTCTAGGGAGAGTAGGAACAAGAAATAAATAGCTCCTGGTTTGTTGCCCCGACGGGAATAGCTCGGGAGCTAGTAAGGAGTCGGAAAGTGCCGCCGTATTTGTCAGAATTTATGGAACAGTTGGGAATAACTAGTTCTTTGTATTGACATTTGGCTCAATCTAAAGTCTTCTGTGCAGTTCCATGTATAATCCACATGTAATCGTTTTACGCGGACTTATCTAGTCGGGGCCAGATCATAGAAATTGATCACATCATGATGGGCAAGTTAAACTGGCCAGACCATTTTAAACGTTAAACTTTGATAATATGTCAAATTTCTTTACAATTTTCACTATCATAGAAATACTATATCAAGAAAATGGCGTATCGCGCCGACCCCAAATAAAACGGGACAAGGGCAGGAAGATGATGATCATGAAGCAAGAAGAAGCATTCACGCGGGCAGAGCCACTGACAGAAGATAGTTTTAACACAACGTTTAACATAATTCTAAATTCAAACAAAGGAGAATCAAATGCTTCACTCGAAATTGACGTAAAAAGTAAAGCAGTTTTAAATAGAAGTGTGGTTTGAATTTACTTCCTTAGATATTTTAAAACTAAGTGTTGTGATGGCCCAGTGGTTAGCCATTCGGCGGGTCCACAGAGAGCGAGTAGCCTCGCGAGGCATTTGCTGTGCGAAGCAGCTCGGTTAGGTTACTGTCTGTCTGTGGATCCGCCTCATGGAGTGCCTTAATAAATAGTCTGTCTGCCTGTACCTTTATTCCCGATAAACTTAAAATCTACCAAACGGATATTCATGTGGTTCTCACCAACAGTTATAGTGATTCATGAGAAAGATTCAGAAGTGTAATATATGCATATAGTAAATGCATATATATGCATATAGTGCTATAGTAGAGAAATACTGAAAATTTCAAAAAAATCTGACACTGAATAATTTAATGCATTTTTAGCTAGACGCTCGTCCCCTTTCGATATCCTAAGGACTTGTTTACGGAGACGCGGCGCGACGGCGCGTTGGGCAGCCGTCGTACATTGTCATATGTTTGTGTTTGCGCGAGCGACGACGCGGCCCGCTGCTACAATGTACGACAAACGTCCAATGCGCCACGCAACGCCGCGTCTCTGTAATGTAAACAAGCACTTAGGCCTTTTAAAATAATAACGAAATTCGCTCTCACCTTGTAATGGAATCTGTTCTGCAGCATCTCCATTTCCTTCTCTCTCTCCAGTTTGAACTTATTCGCAATAGTGGACTCGCTGATCGTTTGCTCCTTACTAAACAAAGCTGCCAGTTTTCCCTTGATACCACCTCCTAAGGAGCTTTGACTTATATTATCATCAGGAATATTATCTTTTGAGTTCGTTCTAGAGTTAACCAGAGAGCTGGGTTTAGTAGGTGTCGTTTTCTGAGTCAATGGCCTTTTGTCAACTGAAAAGAAAAAAAAAACAATTGAAAATGAGGTCGTAAGTAAAGAGTTCGACTTGCCAACTGCCAACAATGAAGGTTTTTTGTTTGAGTGTGTGTTATGTACAATGTATACACTGTAGGAGCTGCAAAAACGTAGATAAATCACGTTTGGTTCGATGTTTCGTGATCGATAAATTGAATTTGTGAATAAGAATGAGAATAATGTAGATGTTTTTTTTTAAACTATTACTATGATTATGTCATAGTTCAAGTCGTTAAACCAGAAACAATTTCGATTATTATTTTTTTTGTAATTGTCTGGAAGTTTGTGTTTCCCGATAAGAATATTTAAGTCAATGAATAGGTTACTTCTCTGTAAGCAGCTCCATCATCGACAACATCGTCACTTATCATCAGGTGAAAATAGTACAAACAAAGTCGTAGTCCACGTGTCTCTTTATCCACAAATTCCTAAAATCCATCACATGAACGGATTTTTGTGCGGTTTGCTCTTTATATAAAGAGCAATAAACGAGGAAGGCTTTTGTATATAACTTGCGCTCATGAAAAGCCGGAGTGGGGCACTAGTCATAATATAATTTATTACTCGTTCTTGACTTTTTTCTATCTTTTTTTAATGAGCATTAGGATTAAGTTATTATTTTTTTAGTTTGTGTAAACTCAAATATTTTTTTATTTTTTTTTTATTTCCTTAACAGTTTTTTTTTTTTGTTTTTCTACAATGTTTCCTCGCCAAACTTTACAG
This sequence comes from Leucania comma, assembly GCA_958295575.1. NCBI lineage: Eukaryota > Metazoa > Arthropoda > Insecta > Lepidoptera > Noctuidae > Leucania > Leucania comma. The sequence continues at coordinate 11,764,671 of OY282485.1, forward strand.
TTTGATGGCGAGATATATAAAAAAGATATATAAAACCTGTCCGTCAAAAATGGCAAAATATCTAGACCTACCAGTTATTTTAAGACCTTGCCTTGAACATATTATTTGATGTATACACATGTTTCACAATTAATATATTGTATTCTTCTCTATCGTCTACTATAAGAAAGCATACTAGGATAAAAAAAATCAACTGCTTCTATCAGGACAGCGCGCCTGTTCGAAATAATAACCGTGATCCTCGCAAAGGAAATCGTGAAGGAACACAGGTGGGTTTTAGTCAGTAAAAGTCTGACAATCCCTCCCACTCTACCCGAACGGGACCAGTCCTTTCATGATTTCGCACGCAAAAAAAATGCCTAACTGCTAAAATTCAACTTAAAAGAACTTTTGACCGTTTTTCCACGGCCAATATAATCTCGATCAATGTTTAAAACTGTGCAAATAAACCCGTAAGTTTATCGGCAGCTGTCATCGAGGTGGTTTAATTGTTCAGATTAACGAGCTGAACCTTGGCGGAACATCTGTCGCCGATACAGGTCAAGTGAACTGATTGTAAACTCAATTGGTAATGGCTTTAGTTCGTAGTAAATAACGAGCTGTGGATCCGTACACACAGAGTTGGTGTCCAGATATACGGGACCGCGGTAGACCACTAAGGAGATGGCGGGACGACCTGGATGTCCTTAAGAATTGGAAGGAAGAAGCGAAAAACCTTTGGAAAGAATCGAGGGAGTCCTTCAACCATTCAATTGGAGGAGGTGGAGCTATGGATTATACTATACACAGGATTGGTGGACAGACAGCGACACAAGGCCGTGGTAGATCACGAAGGAGATGGCAGGACGACCTGGATGTCTTCCTTAAGAATTGGAAAGAAGAGAAACATCGTGATCGTTGGAAGGGAAGCTTTTGTCCAGCAATGTGATTTCACAATAATTATGATATAAATAGTTGATATGTCAGCAGCATCGGTGAGCAAAAATCATGACTGATTTGGAACAAGTTACTAAAAATTTATCATAAAATTATACAATAATAAATGTCCAATTTTGCAATTGTTTAAAATGGTGTTGCTGTTAGCTACAACCTGGAGGTCTTTAAGTCAAGAGTGAATAGGTTACTTCTAGGCAAGCGTGCTCAATCGTCGACCACATCATCGCTTTCTATCAGGTGAGATAGCAGTCAAGTGCGAGCCTATCAATAATAATAAAAAAAGGCGGTTTGACAGATTTCAACTTCATTTCACATGTAAACATTATCTAACTTTTGAATGGTAAATGAGGACCGGTAAAATTTCAGGACTTAGGTCTACGGGAAGTACCCTATAGGTATATGTATGCGTACAGCTAAGGAGTGGAATTCCCTGCCGGAGTCTGTGTTTAGTGATAGCTATAACCTGGAGGCCTTTAAGTCAAGAGTGAATAGTTACTTCTAGGCAAGCGTGCTCTATCTTCGGTGACATTATCGCTTACTATCACGTGAGATAGTGGTCAAACGCAAGCCTATCCATAATAAAATAAAGTTATTGATTTCCTTGAGATTGTTGGCCATATCTTTAGATTGAGATGTCTTAGAATTTTAATTTTTCTTCAAGGGGTAGCAGAACTGAGTAATTGTATCAATTTTAGCCTAACACGTCCCTGAGAATCAGGGAGATCATGACAGACGGAAAAGAGTTCTGTCTTTGCCGGCTGACTTACGAAACTGTGATATGCGATAAGAGTATCATCATTCAAGTTTGAACAGAATCTTGATTAAAGTAGCATTTACTCAAAATATTTATTAATTCGCTAGCAAAAACAAGTCAGAAAAGCCTCTATTTAGCTTTGTAATATAGACATGTATTACACGTTTAGGTAAAACTTGTTATGTCTTCAAGTTTACTGGTTAGCCATGTTGCATTTTAATGTTTCCTGAACTTTCTATGAACAGCTTAGAGCTTAGAGGAAATAATTATCCAATTATATTTTCCTAATTTCCTTGTACATAATACCAAAAGCTCTTACATAATAATGACTGTTAAGTATACACTTGGAATTACTCTTGTGTCGTATATGCGTTCACAGGCATGACTCCCAGACCCAAAATTACAATCTGCGGGCAATATGACTATTTGTTTAGGAGAGAGCCAATCGCTCAATAACTGCACCAACCACCCCGTTAAAATAAAAAGATGTAGGTATACTATAATTGCTATAGGTTGGTGCGGGTGACAGCTGTCAGATTCATATTATGTAGCTACCCATCCTTTTCTCTCATCTTAAAGATGCATGTCTTCGTCGCGCTATCCTACTCATGTTATACTATAAAAAAAGACCTTAGTTATCAACTATATTTTTACCAACCAACTGCAATTCTTACAGTACTGTATTTCGTATCAGAACTGTCAGGGGTGAACGACATTTTGCGTCATTAGTCATTTGACCGCACTAGTGCGAAAAGCATTGGGGTCAAGCAAATAGTGGATGTTACAGAACCAACACTACAATGTAGTTATCTCAGCATTACTATAATATTACTGTAATGACGGAAACCGCGTAAACACCGCTACATTGTTTAACGTTAAGCTTTAAGCATTGTTTAAGAGTGATTGGCACCATGTGATTTTGACACAATATTTATTTTTCAACACGACATCTATTAAAAAAAAATACATAATTTGGAATTGAAATTAATAAGACAATTTATGTTATGAGTATACATGTGGATGTGATGGAGGGGGAGGCCAAAGAAAAGATGGATGGATTGTGTGAGGAGTGGTATGAAAGAAAAGGGAGTTAGTGATAGTGTGACGGGTGACAGGACAGAATGGGAGAAAAACACGTGTTGCGTCAACCCCAAATAAAACAGGACAAGGGCAGGAAGACGATGACTTATATATTTTCAGTTAGATAGATAGTGATTTCAGAGAAAAATGACAAGTAAATAAAAAGGAATATGAGCAAGATAACAATGATCAATTTTTTTAACAAACTCTTTGTAATTAATAAAAATTAAATAATCATTACCTCAATTTTATATCGTAACACAAAACCGATCAACACACTATCGATTGGCAATTTTTGTCACAAAAATCCAATGAAGCTGTGATCACAAAAACTCTTCAATCACGATCACTAAACACGACTCACGACATTCGATAAAAAAAAAAAAACTTTTAAGTAATATTTTCTAAGTTCGATCGGTTGCGCGGGCGCTCGGCAGAATGGGCGACGCGGATCACCAACCGTTGGTCCACCACTACTCCGAACTCCGAACAGTCCGAACTAGTGAGGTGCGCTTCCGAATCCCACGCTCGAAACAGTGGCTCTACACCTTTTGTTACTTAGATACCTTTTGTCAAGTTTTGTCGCATTTTTACGCGTCACTGCCTCGTATTGGTTGCACGGTTCCGATGGTCGATTGTCGTGTTAAAGAGCTATTAATTTCACTAGAAAATTGTCTGATAGCGTGTCGTTTTCATTATCAGCGCAATTAATGTTTATTATGTCGCAACTGTTTGGATCTGCAATAGAAACAGCTGCTGGGAGTTTTATAACTTTTTTTGCAATTGCCATTTCTGTTTCCGGTTTAGATAACTTATTCAATCTTTAGTCAATTTAAGCACCAATATTTTGCAAGACTCGTTCAAAACCTTTGTAGACATGGCTGTAGTTTTATAGCTCATAAAATAAAAACTCAAAGTCACCGGCCGGAGGTCGCATAGGGCCTCTTTCCCTGTAAACCATCTGCGGATTCAAGGTTGACGGCGCCTGCTAGCCTTGTACACCTGCTATTAAGTGACGACGCATCACTTAATTTCGGCAATACAGTAGCACTTTCGACAGTCCTGTTTAGGCGTTTATTCTGGCACGGATATTTACATATTTTTTATTTAAAAATAGTAAATAAAAAAAGGAAAGTCGTCACATTATTAGTGCAATATCGGAAGTAACAATATCGTAAGGTAGGTTTTGGATTTTTGGGAAAATGCTTTCTTAAGCCAATATAATTAAAAAAAATCTTTACAGATTGGATAAAATTAAATAATTTAGGTGTCTTTAAGGAGTGAATAAACTCGTTAATAAACTAGTGCGCCTCACCATCAACGATTGCATCACTGCTAAGCATCAGGTGGGATCGCAGTCAAGCACTAGTTTATATTACTTAAATCCTTACTTTAATTGATACTACAGGTATCGTAGCGAGTTATTCAAAGTTTAATGATAATAGCTTATTGAAATGCAAAATAATTCAATGACTAATTGATCTAGTATCTTACTACTTAAGGCTTCTACGTAAACAGGACCAAGGCTTTTAGATGTTGACCTTGACCACAAAACTGCAGGAAATAAAAATATATCTTTAAGAAAGAAATACTCAGAAAACAAGGACCTGTCCGGTCGTTGTGGCTACACTAGGGGGAGGCCTATGTCCAAAGAGCGTGTATTTTGACATGTCTTTGGTGTAACCATGCAACATTAGTATGTAAAGCCTTCTTATGACCACAAAACTGAAAAAAATAAAGTATATGAATAATATCTTCAAAAGAAATTCTCAGAAAGGACACAAGGACCAAGAAGGAGCAAGTGTATTTTGGCACATGCCTTTAATGTCGCACAAGCATGCAACATTAGGATTTAATGCCTTCTTAGTAATAACAAGAACCGGTCTTGAAACCTGCCTTTAAACTCGGGCAAAAACTTCAACGAGTTCTTTTACCCTGAGCTCAGTTTAAGATTAGTTACTAACGATAGATTTATCAGACGACTTCTGATTATCCATAAATTCTTAAGCAGCTTTTTATTGATCTTGAAGCCGGGTTAAAATATGCTTTGTCATTTTCCTTAACGTTCGTGTTGCAATGTTTTTTGCATCTATCTAAAGTACTTCACCATTACTAGACATGTGTAGTGTATATCCAAATCTACATGCACGTGCACAATTTTTGAGAGATATTATGACGCTCCTCATCTTTTCTATCAATAACAGATCAGTACAATAATGTATGATGGTCGCATATGTCGTCAGTCTGTCATTTAAAAATTAAAATATGGTTTATAAAATATCCTCAAAAAAAGAAATATATATACATAGAAACTTAAAAATAGCGACTATTGTTTGTAAAGAAGAACGCCATATTTCTATTCAAATTAATTTTAGGAGCATTAAAACAGATGAGAGTTCACAATTTACATGTATCTAACATTCACATAAATTGATGAGCCTTTCGTTGAAGGTCTTCAGGAAAAGAATTAGGGAACATTTCCTGTCAACATGACCCATAAATATGAATGTGTCATCATCATGCATTTATAGGATTTTATTTATTGTGATTGTTGCGTTTATGTTTTGTGTCACATGTTTTTATTCTTTTTTAAAGAAGTTTTTTAAGTTTTTGCTGTCTTTGTGTGTAAAACTTCAATCGCAATAAGGTATGCTGTAGGAAAACTCAATTGTGGGTTAAGCTCGACTGTATACATCAGCGGTGCTAATCAAAATTGTTTCTAAAGTTTTGTGTACAATCTACAAGTATAATAAAAATAAAAAAGTTGTTTTAGTTACACCATTTATATCAAGAGCGGCTGGACCGATTTTTTGTCCCCAGTCCAAATAGTAGAACTATACCAATAGTAAGATTGAAAAATTAAAAAAAAAACAAGTAAAAAAAAAATTAGAAAAATATCCAAATACATCGAATTGACAGCAACTATCAAATACATCGGTCTCAATCATTCATCCATTTGGTTAATTAGTTTAGCAAAAATTTATCACTAGTTAACAGCGAATTTCGCTAGGTCAGCTAGTGAAGAATAAAAAAAAAGTAAACCGAATATTTGATATATTCAGAATAACACCGCAACTAATGACAACGGCGGAACGGTAGCCGTTTTGAGTAATAACTAATAACACATCATTTTGTGGGCTATGCCTCTAATGATGCAGACTGATTGTACAGTTGTGTTCGCTAACGTATCATTGACATATATCTCGTGTAAGAAATGAATGACAATACAGTAAGTGAATTGGGGAAAGTTTTATGAATGAAAATAGAGTGGAACAAAGTGGAACTTTGTTAATTTAGACTTGGTACTTTAACCCTTAATTGGGTACCTAGAACAATTTGGCAATCTGAAAAAGCTAAAACGAACAGACTGGGGGAAGACGGTTTTAAAAAATCTTATTTGTGAATTTATTGTTTTCAAAATGTCTTTTAAAGTGGGAAATTATCAAGTGACTTCTACTCTAGGGTGGAGGAAGAGTGCGTGTCAGACTTTTACTGACTAAAAGTTAACTATATTCCTTCATTTGCTCTTCGAGTTCTTGGGCCAAGGCCAAATAAAAGAAATTTTACTGGGAAGGCTATTTTTAACTGATGACCCAAAAAATATGGTGATGATTTCTTCTTTCTGTAAAAAGGGTTGAGAGTCATTACATGTAATCATTCTGGGAAGTTGTTGAGTTACGAGTACATACATTTTGGTAATCGACAGAGTATAAGATGACAGATTCGTTTTAACTTTATCATCTGATGCTAAGGTCATGTAACAACACTACCAGTGCGTGTCAACGAAGAGTTAGGAGCATACCTTATTTTTAGAACGGATGGGAGATGCTCCACAGCCCACACACATGAGGCATCAGTACCTCATTCCAAGCATGTCTCTCTAGGATAATTCTAGCAAATCTCAAGTTTTTCTAGAAAAGAAAAGGCAGAGTTGTATTTTTAAAAGCTAAATGCTCGGATAGTCTCAGCAATTCTTTTCGTCTTCATATTATGAGTCAACCTGAAACCGTTTTTTGTTTCGTATTTTGACACACTGATCCCGCGCACTGATCTGTACGGCTCTGATTTACTTTAGTTTTTAATTTTAATTGTGATTCAAATTTTGATTTCAATGTTAATTTTGATTTGAAGTTATTAGGTAATTTTATAAACGAGAATAGAAAATGTAAAACAACTTATTTAAAATTTTATTTGTAAGTAAATGGAACTACAATATTCTTTTCACACAATTTCGTAACCAATGACAGCTTTTGTCCCCAGTTTGATTAACGTCGCAGAATCCGGTGATGTCCCAAAACAAGTTATAATAGCTTCTGCGTGCCTCCAGGCGCCGGTTACATCCGTAATGATGACATAATAATAAGCAAGGTTACCTCGACTACATTAGTTCTGTATTAGCTTACCGCTGTGTCATCTTAAGACATGTATGCGGACGACTTGATGGTTTGGTTTTAGCTTGGATAAACAATTGACACTTATCTAAGCGTTTTGATATTTTTGGGACAGGACTCTTAATAGTGTTGACACAAGCTCGATATTGCTACGACGAATTTGGTCCGTCCGTAAGGTCGAACGCGTAAGTTAATACTATATTAACACGTGCTTGAACTTGGTACGACGCTGACAGACCGAACTTACGGTGAGTCCTGCTCGACCTTGGTACGAAAGGACCAAATCTGTCGTACCAAGTATAAGCGTGTGTTAACTCACTATTACACTAGCGGCTTTTAAGTTTGGTCTCGTACCTAGTGCTAATTGACGTAGATAGTTGGGATATTTTTAGTCACGGATAAAACGGAAGTGTAGATATATCCTAGATTTCATCATATTCGTCTGAGGTGAATATTTTTAAAGTGCTTGCAGCTGAGGAGTTTTTTTTATGGTAGTTATAGGTAAAATCATCCAATGACATCCCCGCCCACGGGCGGAGCGGGAGATAGTGTCAAACTCTTACTGACAGAAGGAACAGAGTGGGATTTTAGCCTACTCTGTTCCTTCTTTGTCATGGTTCCAGGGCCCTGGTATGCACTTTCATACTCGTACCTACCCAGACCCCAGATTAGGGTTTGACCCTATTGGACCCCTACTATTTGCTGACAACTCATAAAGGCGCGCGGGAACATTGCGCGCCGTAAAAGACTTGGTATCGGTCCGGTCTGGTACCGGAAGGCCGGACAGCGAGCTACCCATTGCCCGCCGTCCGCAAGCCCGCGTGCAGCTGAGGAATGGATTACCCTTCAATAGTACAAAAATTATGTTTTATCAGTTATTTACTAAATAATGTCCCAAAAATAACAATGTTCTACTTCAGTACCTAGTACATAAAAGTGATAAAAGAAACACGGACATGTTTCAAATAAACCGACCAGACAAAAGTTTTTCGCGTCATCTCGACTTTCTCTCAGTTGTCGCCACCAGAATCGATGGATCGGTACTAACTGAGGTCATTCAAGTGTTACGACCAGGGCTGCCAATACCTGTGCTTTTTTTTTTAAATTACATAATGTTTGATACTTGGAAACTTTTGGGGTCTATACTGAAGTGAAAATTATGACAGATTTTTTTGAATTACGCCAGTTTTTAAAGAAATAATAGAAAATTGAAATTGGCAATTGTTCAACCCAAGGGACCAAAAGTTGCTCAATGGCAGCTCTAATTTTAAAGTTAGGGTGATCCTACTAACAGTTTACCTTTGCTACGCCTACATTTTGTAACTGTGAAAGCAATATCAATAGTTGAAATGAAATGAAATGATATTTATTTTTGCAAATAGGTTTTTCAAAAACACTTTTACACGTCAATTTCTTTTTTGTCAGTTTAAACTAGATGAGGCCGGTGTTTCCTAGCTGACTACTCTAACAACAAACGAGACAAACGAGATATAACAATTTTAATCAAATATTTTCTCTTCTTCTTACTCTTGTCTTCTCTCTCGCGAAGACGCCATTATTTATGGCAGTCGTACGGGCGGGATAGACTTTGAAGTCAAACACCATGTGGGACATCTTTTTCTCATTAGCAACTTTGAAGCTTTGTAATTTCGTTGTTGATTAAGATTTTTTGATAAAAAAAAAATACAACATGAATATTTAAATGCATTTGCAATTGACATCTGCTTGACAGCCCTACCGTGTCCATTTCGTTCCGTTACACGGCAAACTCGAGCTCCAATAGACCATTGTGGTTGACAGGGTTAAACAACTATCGGTACCAGGATGCTATTAAAGGTTATTTAACTTGCGGTAAGCACAAAGATAATTTACATTTCAGAAGAAAAACCAGAATTTAGTAACAAAGGCCAGACTTTAGCAGATGCTGTCTGCTAGGACTGTATTATTATTTCTTTTTTGGAACAGATTTAGTCCAAGGTGACTGACAGATCCGTTTGTTATTAGGTAGACATTTGTGAATTTAAATAAGGTTATTTTTGGGATAAGTTCGAGGTCAGTAATAAATATAATTGCCAGCTCCAACCCAGACTAAGTAACTGAGTTTGGAACGCAAAGGATAATTGAAGAAAATCAGGTAGATTTTAGTAAATTCTAATTGAAGGCTGACATTCCCTCACACCAATAGTTGGAGGTGATATTTAGTAAACTGATTTTAGTCTTAAAGCTATGCACCGTTAAATGTTAGTCGTTTTATTCGGTACATGAAACACTATCGATTTGTTTTTTTTTTTAAACTCGAATTAATTTACGCTTGTAAGAAATTACTTTCTTCAATAAACAGCTGAGTGAGGTTAATGAACTGTAGCTAGTTACTACGCAACGACCGACAACTACCTACAAGGTCATTGACTCGTTTACTTAAAGAAATGAATTTCGTACGTGCGTATATTACTTCGAGTTTTAGAAAAAAAAGGTACTTTATTTTTTAAATTTTATCTTTACAAATCGATAGTGTATCATGTACCTGATCGACCCTCCACGGGATTAAAACGACTAAAATTTAACGGTGTATACGAATATGACAAATATTTTTTTTTATTTTAAGTCTAATCAAAGCACCTACTCTTCTTTTGCAGTCGTATCAAGTCCTGCAATATAGGGTGTTGTTTTTGAGGTAGGAAATCTTCACAAGGGCGGAGGACATGTCAGACTTTTACTGACTAAAACCAACCCTACTCTTGTTCCTTCAGTGGTTCTTTGCTTTCTAGCGCCGCAGTAACTCTTTGGAGCATTCCCCGCAGTTCCTGGCAGCCCTATGTACAGATTTGTTCCGTTAGTTCGCTAACCTGAGCTCAATGCTCAGTAGACTATTGTCGATCAACATTATGCAATAGTCGGTACCTACACACAGCAACCGGGACGTCATGGGCAGTAAACGTTTGAAAGGCTGGCTGCAATGTTTTTCATTTACATTTTTTTTTTGCATTTTTCAGCTGTTTTTACTAAAAAATTGAGAGGCTAAGGTTTACTTCCGTGTCAGAGATTTAACTTGCCAAACTCTTTAAAAAAATATGATCTTTTTCAATGCTTATTAAATAGCTCCATTCACTTTCTGCCGATTTATAAATGGTATGGCAAAAAAAAAAAAAACCCGCCTATTGAAAATAAGATATAATTATATCTTATAAATATTTCTAGTTAAGTACGGTTTTGACGACTAAAATACATAAATATTCGTATAGCTCACAGCGGTGCTATTCTCTTAGAAAACAGCCTTGAGCGCAGCGCTGACTCAGCGACGAAATTCAAGTAGGTATATTCAAATCACATACAAATCCAATGTACCTATTTGGATTTCGTCGAGAATAGGACCCCAGATCGGTGTTCTGTGTCTAGGTATCTTATGTAAGTGAGTTAACATGTTTGTGAATGCACCCACGCTACAGGAGTCATTCCTAGTGCGGGGGCAATGTATTAAAAATGATCTAGCTCAGGTTTATTTGCTTACTTGCTCATTAAAACGGTTACGTGAGGAAACTCACGCGCTTTACCTGAGCACATAAAATAGTAGCGACATCTGTTTGATAATGCTGGAACTGAGAACTAAACAAATCAAGTAGGACCGATATTAAAACCGGTTCAAAATAAGGCGGGAAAGACTTGCATGTGAAACAGACTGCACTTCCTGTCTCAAAATCATCATTGTCTATAAAACCGTAGGGGCCCAGCAGGGCTGAAGCCTACTAGGACCATGGTTCGACTTCCTAAAGGGAAACTCGTGGTCTTGGAACGCAAGGCAAAGCAGGAACATTGGTGTGGTTTTTTAGTTTTGTAAAAGTTAGATACCCTCCCGAGAGAAGTCATTGGATGATTTCCCATCTTAAAAAAGACTGCATTCCATTTTTTTTTTTATATTACTAAAATTAAATGGTTTTATTTTCAGGACACAAATATCCAAATGTTTGTACATACATATATAGGGTACAGATAAATAAATATAAGGGAAATATACAAGCAGCTGTAATACTCGTATATGGCTTAGTAAATAACATTGTTAATAACGTATGATTATTTCTACAATACCGATGGCATTTATGTATCTATCCATCATCTTATTACGCAGGTGTATATCGGTAATTATTGTATGAAAAAATAACCCACGTTTTCCATGGTTCTAAGTACCTAAAGCTAATTAATGGGTTTCTTCCTACATTTGTATTAGACAGTAATAGCTTATTAGGTAAGATAATAGATGAGGTACCATCGACGCCTCAACGACGCCTTTGAACTAGTCAACCGATTGCCTCATGGTTATCATGTTTGAGGGGCCCGATGTCCTCGAAGGAAACCATTTCCCGTCACGCTGGTCAAAGATGGTGGTCAGTTAGATGTACTCCCGAAGGAGTAGTAGTATCCTGCCAATTATTGACACTCCGATTGAGCTTCGAAAATCTCGTCACAAGCATGTCTCTTGTTCAGCATAATATCATAGAACATTGTTAGAAAAGAAACGTAGAAAGGGATAGAAAAAAAAATACTTTTACACAGTTATGATGCCTCTTTGCCCGTCCATTCTCCAGAGTTTAGGAGGCAAAAGAGAGCTGATCAATAGGTATTAGTATAATCGAAAGTAATAGGTCATAATTAATAACTAATAGGTTAGGATTATGTTCCCATTGCTGGGAATTCGGCATCTCTTCGGAATAAACGAGCCGTGTAAGTAACCACTCAAAAGTTAGTGGTGTTCTTGTGGAGCTAATGAAGTAGCCGAACCACGCGTGGATGTCACATCGATTTTTTTTGGACATGACGGTTTCCTCACGATGTTTTCTTAACACTTCGATCCACAACTACCCAACTTGTTCATACAAAAGTAGACTCTAAACATCGGAATTAAGGCCTATAGTGGCGTGCATGTGAGAGGACACCGGTGTCCTCTGAGCTAGGACAGATTAATATAAAGTAGTGATGAAATAAATACACAAAGAAAAAAAAGCCCTGCCTAAGTTTGAACAGAGGCTCTCCCACATGCTCTCAAGCGATCCATTTGACGACCTAAACTGAACTGTTATAAGATGGAGCTGTATAGGGTGTATATTTCTACGCCTCTTTCATGTCTGTCATTCTAATATGTCATAGTAAGGCCTCTGGTCTCCGGAAAAGTCGGAGCTATAGCAGCAGAGCCGCCACTATATGCTTCATCGGTAGGAAAAAGAAAGAAAGAAACTTGTATATTTGTGCACAAAATGGATATGTCATATCCAATTAGTATCAGCCATTCATTTAACCGTCTAGTCTTTTACCTAAACGGCGCCGAAGTATTCCTCTTTCGGCACCAAAGCTATTCCTCTTTCCGCATCAATAGGTATGTTAGCTTGGTGCCGAATCTGGAAACAACATACCTAACATACCTATTGGTGCCGAAAGAGGAATACTTCACAGTACCCTGTAAGTCGCCGCCTGAATGAAGTATACTTATTTCACCACCAAATTTTTTTATTGGTGCCGAAAGAGGAATAGCTTGGGTGTCGAAAAAATCGGTGCCGAAACAGGAATACTTCGCCTGAATGCGCCCGAAAGAAAACAAACAGATAAAAAAAATACTTAAAACTTACTTGTGAATAATTATACTAAAAATTAGCACACACAATTCCACAAGCAACATGTCTGACACAAAAGTAGGGGGAAAGCCAGACCAAAGTAATAGCCAATATGTCTTTACGAGCCAATGTGAAACGGCTTAGCAGTAACTGTAATTAGACGTTATTGTCTTTCAAATCGCTCGGGGCGACCGCGTCGATGACTTGTCCCGTTTGTAGATACTCAAACGTACTGAGGCCCTACCAGGAGCTCTTAAAGCGGTCCAATTGGCGACCTAAACTGAATTGTTAAGTTTGAATAACCTATAACTAGTAAGTCGGGTCGTTACCATTGGGTGACCGCTGATCAAGACAGAATGGAAACCATCGTATTGCGCCGACCCCAAATAAGGTAGAAGTACGTATTCCCGTTAGTGTCCCAGTACCCGTTAACTAGTCAGTTTTTTATTTTTTGCATTTTTCTACCAAAATCAAATTAAAGTTTGCAAATGGCAATTTATTCTTGGTACTATTTTATATAATTTTGATGGCAACACTCACCAAAAAGTTTAAAGGCTTAAAAACTGTGCCAACTTAAAAATACGTTATAGTAAAATTATCTATAAGTTCAAAGTTCTGTCGGTGAACTACGAGACCACCCGGTCTCAGAGATCATCTAGCCACACTTCGACGGATAAAATTAAGGTAAAAGTGTTAATCTTTATAAAAAATTGTGTATATTATTTAACGATGTAGACTATAAATTAAGGTAAATCTCATCGAAAAGTAAATGTTTTTGCATTTTACATCTATTGGTACTCACAAACCCCTATTTGACCTAGTACCCGGTAAATTCGGATGTTTTTTACCGGATACTGGTACACTATCATCCCGTTGCACCGAAACCCATTATTGTATCCTTATTGCTTTGAAATAGGTCTCATTTTCCTTTGAAACTGTAGTTTATATTAAATATTTTCTGCCGGATACTGGGACATGCATTAAGAGTTGCATTTAAATCCGTCACGGTTCTTATTGCCTTGACTTAAGTATTATTTTCCGTTGACTCAATAGAATGTAATTACTAGGTATCTTATTTGTTTTGGCTGCAGGTCTGCTTCTCTTCTAAAAGTCCGTCGAGCTGTGCGGATGTTATATCTGATGTGATACGTCAAGTTATGGAGTATATTATCCCTTATAGTGACGTAGCCATCGGAGGCTCAGCTCGCTAGTTTAACGCTGATTGAATTCAAGCTGAAGAGCATTATCATTCGGCGTTTCTCACCTGGGTTGATGCCGTGACCGCAAAGCTCCGGATCTGAGTTCAAAAAAGAGAGCCTTCAACCAAGCTGCCAAGTCCTACAAAAAGGCACTAAGCAAGGCTCGCTTCGATCGTATTGCCCATATCAGCACAAAGTCTCTGCACAGCCGTCCGGTAGCAGAGCTTTTTGGTCCCTTACCAAGTCGGTCGATGCAAACTTCTGTCAGCCCACACTACCTCCACTGGTTAAAACTGATGGAACACTGGCTCATATCGTGAGAGAAAAAGTATTGCTCTTTGCATCTCTCTTCGCCCATAATTCTCGTCTTGACACTTGTGGTGCTACTCCACCGACTCTGCCTCTCTGCAACACCTCGATGCCCGAGGTTTGCATAAGGAACAAAGAAGTTTTGAGAGCGCTGTGTCGTCTAGACGTGAATAGAGCTAGTGGACCAGACGGCAAACCAGCAATAGTTCTCAAGGCTTGTGCGCCCGAGTTGTCTCCTGTATGGACGCGCTTGTATCGCCTCTCATTTAGGACTGGTATAGTGCCCAAGTACTGGAAGACTATTACTGACTAAAAACCTACCCTGCTCCATTAATTGCCTTTGTCCCAAGGCCCAGGGTAACATTTTCACATAACCTTTGGCCCCAGTAGGCTTCGGCCCCTACAGTTTGCTGACAACTCCTTGAGGCGCGCGGGAACAGTGCGCGCCGTAAACGACTTGAGCTCGGACCAGTCTGTTACCGGACGGACGGACAGCGAGCTATCCATTGCCCGCCGTCCGCGAGCCCGCACCTACGGTGGCCGGAAATCGGGATCGGAATCCCGGCGGCTGATGGGGTTGGCCTCCTCCTTTGCTAGCATTATTGCTTCGCAGAAGGAGGCGACCGCCTGCCACTCCTCCTCGCTCCGGAGCATGGCTTGAACCAAGCCCCGCCGCGAGAGATCGCCGCCGCCGATCGCCTCCGATCGAGTACTGGAAGCTGGCCAACGTGCAATCCGTGCCCAAAAAAAAGGGCAGTCGTGCCGATCCTGCCAACTGTCGGCCGATTTCGGTTACCTCCATACCCTGCAAGATTATGAATTGAACTCGCACCTCATGGCACACCTGGAAGGTAACGATCTCCTCAGTGACCGACAGTACGGGTTTCACCGCAATCGGGACTGGGGACCTACTAGTGTATGCACCCACTTGTAGTGCGAGGCCCTCGAGAGGAATGGGGAATTTCCTTAGAGGTCTCCAAGGCCTTCGGCAGGGTTTGGCATGCTAGCCTTTTGAGTAAACTTCCAGCGTACGGCATTTCCCCTGGTCTGATTAACTGGTAAAAGACTTCCTGAGTAAACGGTCTCTCCTTGGCTTGGCCTTATTGTCGATGGATGCTCATCAGAGCTCATGAAGACTTGGGGTTCCTTAGGGGTCTGTTCTCTCTATAGTTCTATTCCTGCTGCATACCAACGATCTGCTAGTGCAAGGTATCTATACAGATGATAGGACAATTATAGAGAGATACTTGCCAGGTGCTTGGGCTAGGAAGCAGCTAATCCAGTCTGAAAGAGAGGCTATAGTAGAGCGTACGAATGTCTTATTTCAGGCAGTTTCCAAGTGAGGCGGAGCCAATCTGGTGGGCCCCAAAACACAAGCCTGTCTGTTCACCGCCAAAAGGAGCCCATTCACCTTGGCTCCTGCTTTTTACAATGTGGGATACACCGACTGCCTTCAAATCTTCGGAGTCGAAATTTCCTCTGACCTTGACTTTGGGCGGTTCATTCAGTCCATAGCCAAGGTAATTTTTTTATGGTATGTAAAATCATCCAATGACAAATCCCGCCAGTGTGCCAGACTCTTACTGACTAAAATACTCCCTGTTCCTTCTTTACCTTGGTTCTGGAACCAAGGTAAAGAAGGAACAGCCTGGAAAGCCCAGGAAGGCCCTGGTATGCATTGTCATACCTCCCCAGAACCCCAGATTACACTTCGATCCCACTGGGCCCCTACAGTTTGCTGACAACTCCTTGAGGCGCGCGGGAACAGTTCGCGCCGTAAGCGACTTGAGCTCGGACCGGTCTGTTACCGCACGGATGGACAGGGAGCTACCCATTGCCCGCCGTCCGCAAGCCCGCGCCTACGGTGCTAAAGCGGTACCTAATAAAGGTATAGCGGTACCTAAAAAATATCGCGCTATCGTTATTTTATACTGGTAGCGTAACCGCAAATCTTAACATGTTTCGGTTTACCTTTAAAATAAAGCGATACCGTATTTTAATACCGGTAGCGTAACCTTATTATATACCTTAACCGAAAAAGGTCCCTGGCCTGTACAAAGTCCCGGCGCGACAGATCGCCGCCGCCGATCACCTCCACAAGGACACGGCGATGCTCCCTCCCAAGCGGGGCACACCTTTACCGTGTGCTCCACCGTGTCCTCCGGGAGGTCCACGCAGTGGCGACACTCGGGCGTCACCTCCGCATGAATCTTGTACAGGTACTTCCCGAACTTGCCATGTACGGCTAGTACCTGCGTCATGCGGAAGGTGATAACGCCGTGAGGTCTTTCCAGTCATGCCTCAAAGAGGTCCTCTCTTTTTACCGCCTCATTAAACCAAGGTAGCTGCTAGAAAATTCAACGTTCTTGCAAAAGTCCGACGGTACTTCACACCGGGACAGCTTCTAATGTTACACAAAGCACAGCTCCGGTTATGTGTGGAATACTGCAGTCACATATGGGCTGGTGCTGCAAAATGCCACCACCACCACACGCTTAATTGGTGATCCAAATTTGGTTAAATCCAATCTTTAAAGCCTTGAGCACAGGCGTAGAGTGGCTACTCTACACCTGTGCTCAAGCAACCTGTAAAATGTATGTTTCGCTTTTTTACAGGATGCACATTTTGGAGAGTGCAACATACATTAAAAAAAAAAAAACGAATCATGTTTTTTTTTTGTTGTTAAATACAGACCCTAATTATTTTGACGACTCTTTTTATTTGAAAATATTTAATTTCTGTGAACTTTAACGTAAAGCAATAGAGTTCAAATTCGCGGTTAAAATTACCGGATACCGGGACAATTTAATCTACCGGGTACTGGTACAATTAGCCCTTTTTGTATATTTTATTGTTTTATTGTTATTAACATTTACACTAATTTAATAGAAGTAAAATATACTAAAAGTATATTAAATTATCTAAGTAGTCATATAAAATTTATTTATATAAGTCTACTAGTTTTAGCCTAGGGCACTTGCAAAGTCAGGGAAGTTCATAACTTCACGGTTATTGGGCCGTTTACCTTAATATGGAACAAGGGCCCACCGTAGGCGCGAGCTGGTAGTAATGGGTAGCTCGCCCCGTCCGATAATCGCCCGGACCGGCCAAATCGTCGACGGCGCGTATTGTTCTACGCGCACCTCAAGATGTTAGCAAACCGTAGGCACCCACCAGCAGGGTTTAAACCTATTGGGGCCATGGGTAATGTGAAAGTGTACCCCGGAGCCCTGGAAAGAAGGCAAAAAATGAACAGGAGTGGGTTTTAGTCAGTGAAAGTCTGACACTATCCCCCGCTCCGCCCAAGGACAAGAGACGTCATAGGATGATTTTCCCCACTAAAAAAAATATCTATCGAAAGGCATGCTTTGTCTTGTGATCATAAAGCTACAAACTTCCTGGAATATAAGTAGGGTTAAAAGTAGCCTTTTGCGTTCCAATGCCACGGTAACTCTTTAGAAAAATAGATAGATAGATAGATAGATGTATTCTTTATTGTACACCAAAACCGCAACCTTGGAAGACATCGGCCCTAACGGGCTTTATGTCCTTAACCTAAGATTCTAAATCATCACTTCTGAACAGGGTCGACGAGGTATTTTATAACCCAATCCCTCAGACAGAGAGAAGGTCTGTATCCTATAACAGGGTACAATAAAACAGACGTACTAATAAGCCTTGTAAACGGCCTATGGTGACGACCACTACAACTCGTAACTTCAGCGATTTGCAAGAAGCTGGCGTTTAACCGCAATGTTGCCTGATGTCAACCGCAGTCGAAGTCTTGTAGTATTACTTATTTTGTGGTCTAGGTTAGAGAACATCGGACTTGGAGGTTTTGTGATTCGAAAAAACAGACACGAAGTTTTGATAACTTTTTACCTTCAACGGAACTCTATGACTAAGTCTTTTCACAGGTGATTTATTTCTGTTGACGCTAGAACAACAAATACTAAAAACAATAAAAGAAATATTTAAGTGTGGGTCTCATAAAACCTTCTTTTCTTAATATTAATAACGTCGTTTTTACCGCGTACATCGAAGAACTGGAACAGTTTGCCTGCTGTGGTCTTCCCGTCCGATTATAATTTAAGTGTCTCCAAGGCTAGAGTGACTAGGCTCTTAATAAACTAATGCGCCTCACCATCAACGATTGCATCACTGCTTACCATCAGGTGGGATTGCAGTCAAGCACTAGTTTATATCAATTAAAAAAGAACAGGCAATAGGTAAATAATGGCCGATTTTTTAAACTTTAAATATTCTTCGGTCTAATATTTTCACAACCAAAAAAAAAATGGTTTTATGACAATATTCCTTACATTTTTGATCAACTCAATGTTGGACAAGTCTTTCGTATTTTCTTTTTAAATCGTGTTACAAATGGTCAGTAGTCGTTTTTACACTTCAGATAACATCACAAGCTACTATTACATTATGTAATCTCGCGGTTGAGCATCGCAAGTAATTGTCTATCATTATAACTTAAATAAATATGTATTTGATTTGAGTATCACATGTTTAGACAATGTGCAAATATCACCTCTGTTAGCAAGAGAATAACGTCCAAATCAGATAGCTGTTAAGATATTTTGTAATATAGACAGTGAGTTCTGTCACCGTTTTTGTTCGAATATTCCCACAATAAGACACCACGTGTGAAAAATATGGGAAAATGTATGAAGTTTTAGCATTAGTGGGACATTCATTACGAAGAATTTATAGGCGAGGAATATTTTCTTTTTTATATGTGGTAAATGGTGTCTTACTATAACTGACCATATTATCCACCAATGCCGTATTATTTGTGTCTATTATATTTTAATACATACTAACTTCTGCCAGTGGCCTCGCCCGCGTGAAAATAGGTTTCTCAACAAAAACTTCCAAACCCCATTTTACCCCCTTAGGGATTTTTTTTATTGCAGGTAAAATCATCCAACGACAAATCCCGTCCCTGGGCGGAGCGGGAAGTAGTGTCACTCTTACTGACTAAAACCTATCCCGTTCCTTCGTTGCCCATCGTGCCGGGGCCGGGCCTTCCTTTCAGAAGCTGACCCATGGCCCCAGCAGGCTTCGACCCTGCCTGCCTGCAGCTAGCAGGTTGGGCCTCTACGGTTTGCAGAAAGCTCCTTGAGGGGCGCGGGAACAGCACGCGCCGGCGACGAATTGGGCTCGGTTCGGTCGGTTACCAGACAATCGGACAGCGTGCTACCCATTGCACGCCGTCCGCAAGCCCGCGCCTACGATGGCCGGAAATTGGGATCGGAATCCCGGCGGCGGCTGGGGCGAGCGCCCCGTTGCCTCTGCATGTTGCGGTGGGCCTCCTCCTTTGCTAACCCCCTTAGGGGTGGAGTTTCGCGGAATCCATTTTTAGCGGATGTCTATCCACACCCTGTAAGGAACCTACCAGCCAAATTTTATGTTTGTAGATGTTATAGTTCAATGACGTCCCCATTGCTGTCCATTTCAAGTTGCCTAGAAGAGATCGCAGAATGAGGAAAAGCTGTCCATCCTATTTTTGCGTTTTAGCTTCTTTTTTGTGAGTGACGGTGTAGGTACAATAAAGTATGTAATAAATCTACGCTGATATTGTAAAGAGGTAAAGATTCTAATTTTGTTTATTGGAGGTAATCTCTGAAAGTCCTGGTCCGATTGGTAATTTTTTTTCACTGATAGAAAGCTGTGATATGCTATATTTTATGTACGTGAGCGAAGCCGCGAAAAAAAGCTGTTTAAATAATAATTACCATCTTTGAATGATTAACGAGCGAAAGACATGTCTTCATAAAATCTAGAGAAGTATTTCCTTTTCCCATATTTCATGGACAGAGACAGTTACTTTTTTAGTAACGTTTTGTTAAGTAGTTTTGTTAGTTTGTTTTTTTAGTTTGTTTTTTTTTTTAAGTTTATTTTGTTGTTTTTTTTTTGTTAACTTGCCTTCTTTCAATAGACTTGCTAATCAATTGACCAGGTCAAACTCATACGAAGTAGCTACAATAGGTACATCCATATTTTACATATTTGTTGCGAAACCTCGTGACATAGTTGTTCTACAAATACTGTTTGAGTTAGTTTAAAACAGTATTGTCTATTACCGTTAAATGTTCATACGTAGTTATAAAGTGCTAAATGTCAAATACTTTCTGTTGAATCCATATTTGGGTGGTCCTAATTCGTCACCGAGATTTCTATTGGGAATGGCTGATAAATGAAAGTGTGTGGATGAATCCATATATGGGTGGCCACTATATTGTCACAGATTTCTTTTGGGTACTGCTTTTGAAAAATAGTTTTTTTTAAATTGTTTATAAACATATCAAATCTTGCAAGATACTTGAAATATAAGAATAGAAGCGATAAGAAATATGACATAACAGTGTCCATAGAGTTTCTCGCATGTTATTCTCCATATAGATCTACGCTTTGGAACGTGCAATTTAGCTTTACTTTTTTTGACTGACCGACATTTTGACAATTCAAAAGTGTCTGTAAAAAAGGAATAAAAAAAAACCTTTAATTAATTCCTTTTTTGAGGTTGGAAATCATCTACTCCCGCTCTGGGTGGAGCGAGAAGGATCAAAGTTCACTCACTAAAACCCACGGTAAGTTTTTAAACTATTTTGCAGTCCATGAATGAAACGTTTAAGGATATATAATTTTGAAATTACCTATATGAACTTTTTAAATAAAGCAATGCATAAATAAATTCATGGAAAATGGTGTGACACATCCTTCTCTGAAGTAACGTAGGCACTGGTAATAATTAACTCAGCCTTTTCCGAATCGTGAGGTAAGGTAAATAGTTTATTCGAAGAAATATATAAAAAGCAATACAATTATTAACTACTAGCGACCCCCAGCTTAGCACACGTGCAATGGTGATATTAAATATATTATGCATGTATTATACATATAAACCTTCCTCTTGAATCACTCTATCTATTAAAAAAAACGGCATCAAAATCCGTTGCGGAGTTTTAAAGATCTAAGCATACATAGGGACAGACAGCGGGACGCGACTTTGTTTTATACTATGTAGTGAAGTACTATTTTCTTAAGTTTTAGTTATACTTTTAAGTCATATATTACTTGCATCTCGAGAGGGTCACTTAATACGATGGATGCGAGACGCTCAGGACCGTTGTGGCGACAATTGGGGAAGGCCTGTCCAGTAGTGGACGTCTTACGGCTGAAATGATGATGACGATCTCCTGTACGTATTAACTTGTAAATAATTAGTTTTCCCTTGTAATCGTATGACTAATAATTTTGTGATGTTAACTACGGACCCAGGCCTTCTGGAAGAATACGAAGCACCACCTTTGTGATCTTCTATTGCTAAGACTTCGCTGTCCGTCTGTCTGTCACCAAGACCAAGACCAAAACATAAAAACTGGGCAAGAGCGAGTCGGACTCGCTTCGGAGGGTTCCGTACAAACAGATTTATGAAAATGGTTAAATTCCCAAATCTTGGAAGATTTCCCGAATCGAATTTATTTTTGTGACATAACTACAAATTGACAGTTTACAGATGTATTCCTGTACTTGTGCTATGACACTATGCTTCATGCCAAATTTCAGGGTTCTAGGGCAACGGGAAGTACTCTATGAATTCTTATTCCCTGGAGAGTGTCGAAATATACGTTTGTACGACAGAAACGACTGTATCTTTTTTTTCTTTAACTTAGAAGTTTGATATTTTTCACAGTTTACGGCCCTCAATCCTGAGTATATAGTTTTACATTTTAAATCGATACCTCTACGCGTTCCTGAGATAAAGGGTCTTGACAGACACACAGACAGACGGATAAAGAAGTGATCCTATAAGGCTTCCGTTTTTTTCATTATTTGATGTACCTACGGAACCCTAAAAACAAAATAAAATAATTATATAAGTGGGGCTCTCATACAACAAACGTGATTTTTTTGCCGTTTTTACTACAGACGGTACAGGACCCTTTTTGCGTGTGTTCGACTTGTATTCGGCTAGTTTTAGATGTTCGTGTGTACTCGTAAGTATTCCATTTTCTTTCAGCAAGACAATAACAATGTCTGACAACTCTACTGCACAACCTTTTATGTAACTATAATTACTACTAAGGCGTCTACATAATTTCAGCTAATCATCACTGTACGTTAATTACCAATGGCGATTTAAAAGTTTAATGGAAATACTGCAGTCGTAATGATACACTGTGACGGCTTCCACGGGAAGTATGTAGGTACCTAACTAATTACAATATAAATTTATCTTCCACATTATTTCTAACTAGCTTTTGCCCGCGGCTTCGCTCACATACATAAAATATAGCATACGAGTATGTCACTCGGGAATAAAGAAGCTTTTTAAAAAAATTTAGCTATCGGACCAGGACTTTCGCGAGATTATCTCCTACAAAATAACAAACTTTACCTCTTAATAATATTAGCGTAGATAACAGACTATTGATAATGAAAGTATGGAAAGGAACGGATATGAGGAGAGATAAAATGAACGAGACTCTCAATGAATGAAAATGAATAAAAATGTAACAGATGAATGGATCCGTAGAGGCCCAGCCTGCTAGCTGCAGGCAGGCAGGGTCGAAACCTGCTGGGGTCATGGGTTCGCTTCTGAAAGGAAGGCTCCGCCAAGTTTTTAGCTAGTAAGAGTCTGACACTATATCCCGCTCCGCCCAAGGGCGGGGGATGTCATTGGATTTTACCGACCATAAAAAAATGGTACTTAGATTTGCCTATAAAATACATTATCAAAATTATCGTCAAGATTACGAAACGGAACAATGACGAAATCAAAACAGGTAAAGCATTCGCAACCTCTTAATATTCACACACTTATTATGCAAAACTAATTTCTACGATAGCATATATGTACCTACTGCAGAATTTATCGGCAACAAAATTTAATAGATCTACTCGTACAAAACTAATCTTAAGGTGAATGTACTTTCGAGAATTCGAAACAAAAAATTGATGCGTGTAACTTGTCTCACCTATCACTTTATCGATTATGTACCTAGTTATCGAGACAAATCGTTTTGAAAATGGCCGCATTAACTTCTGACGTCATTTTGTATTAAAATTAGGGATGTAATGTATCATAATATAGAATATTAGCTTCTGGCAGCAGCTTCGCTCGCGTGAAAGTCACATACATACATAAACAAACTATCAACCTCCGTTTTATCCCATTTTGGAGTGTGCACGGGAATTGCATGATTTGATACTGCCATCTCCTTTCTACCATCGAACAACCCGGCGTACGGCGAATATCCACCCTTACGTTGTTAACTGAAGGGGCCCGATAGGGCCGAAGCCTACTGGGGTCAAAGGGTATGTGAAAATGGCACCCGGGGCCCTGGGACCAAGGCGAAGAATGGAACGGGGTAGGTTTTTAGTCAGTAAGAGTCTGACACTACTTCCCGCTCCACCCAAGGGCGGGATTTGTCATTGGATGATTTTACCTACCGAAAAAAAAAAAAAAACCCTTTCGTTGTTGAAACATCCACGGTCCGGACTAAGCGTTTTGCCTCGTCGTTTATACCGCGTACATCGAGGGACTGGAAAAATTTGGCTGCTGCGGTTTTCCCGTCCAATTATAATTTAGGTGTCTTCAAGGCTAGAGTAAATAGGCTCTTAATAAACTAGTGCGCTTTACCATCAACGATTGCATCACTGCTTACCATCAGGTGGGATTGCAGTCAAGTGCTAGTTTATAAAAATTAAAAAAAAAGGGAGGAATTTGGTCCGCCTACCGTGTGCAAATTTTCTCACTACTAGTAGTTTCGGGTATGCGCTGATATGTCAGTCAATCAGTTTCTCCTTTTATATATAGAATATTAAAATATTATTTATTACAAACCTAATAGACCTGTGTTGTATGATGATAAAATAAATTATTATTATTTTTAGCAGAGTTGGAGCTTTTTTTATGGTAGGTAAAATCATCAATTGACATATCCCGCCCTTGGGTGGGGCGGGAGATAGTGTCAGATACTTACTAACTAAAAACCTACCCTGCTCCTTTCATTGCCTTTGTCCCAGGGCCCCCGGGTTCATTTTTACATAACCCTTAGCGGAGGCGAAGCAACGGAGGTGAAAAAGTAACTTAAGAAATGATCTTATTGGATGACTTTTTATGAAATAGCCGTGACGTACTGAGAGGGTTGCATTGATGATTTTAATGATTATAATTCAGTAATTATGGTCAAAGAACATAGAAAATGGCACTGACTTGTATAACACAAAAGAAAAAGAAAATTTGAATTTCCACCCTAAGGTCTACTGGTAGAAAATGCCTAAAGGCATTAAAGCCCACCTTTGTAGTGCTTCTATTACTAGTGCATTAATTTTATTTAAATAAATAATTTCGCGAGCTATCTTGGCGCGTCCACTTGAAGCATTAGGTAACTAGGTACTGAACATGAGGATGGCAGCAAAATTTATAACTTCCGACTTATCCATTAGTCTTGAAGAAATTGGAAGAAAGCTTCTAAAAGAACCCGTTTTTTATTATACAACACTGCTAAAATCATACAAAATTATACGGAGGCACGAACTCATGCGAAGTTTCGCATTGGCGGATGCAGATTCGAAATTCCGAAGTAGTTTCATCACAGCCCTAATCAAAATCGATCGATCGATGCCGTTATGACCTCATACATAATTAATATTGAAAACAGACAGTAAAAAATCGTCTAGATATTTTCTAGTCTGTTGAACTTTTTACGAGGATTTTACACGTGACCTCTGTCTAGACGGGGTTATTATGCAAAAGGAAATTGTGTGCTAATATTTTGAACTTAGCGATGGTAATATTGTGTCACGGCTGCATGAATATGGTATAGCCAGTGGTTTCGCTCGCTTGATAGCAGAAGTTTGCCCTAAGCGAACTCCCGGGACAGAATGTTATCTGCTATTTTAAATTTCATCGAAATCCGTTCAGCCGTTTGAGCATGAAAAACTAATATACATACCTACACGTAAAGACTCCAGACACTACTACTATATTATAAGGGTCATGGCTAGAGTTTATTTTAGCTCAAATATTGAATGTATAATTTAACCATCCTAGATTATGCTGATCTATATTTTTTTACATAGTATAAAAAAGTCTAAACTTTCCACTGACTCCTGCCACCCTTTTTTACATGGCAAATCATCAAAAGACTCCCGCACTGGGTAGAGTGAAAGGGAGTTTCAGCCTTGTACAGACGAAAACCCAGTGGCAGAGGGTCAACCTAAATCTCACGACATCTCCCTAAGAAGAGAGGAAGGGGTAAAAAAATTGCAAAAATCACCACACGTATTTAATGGACGCCCCTTTATGCCAGTACTTGTTTTTTTGATCTTGTTTTAGGTTAATCTTAGAGTGTGCATATGCACAAATTTTAATAGGGTTTTTTTTTGGTAGGTAAAATCATCCAATGACAAGTCCCGCCCTTGGGTGGAGCGGGAAGTAGTGTCAGACTTTTACTGACTAAAAACCTACCCCGTTCCTTCGTTGCCAGGCTTCGACCCTACCTGCCTGCACCTATGGAAATTTAAATATTGTTCTTAATTCTACCACATTTGTAGATACAGAAATTCTCTTCGTCTAATGCAGAAATGTCAAAGGGCCGTTTATGGCTGCAGTGTGACGTCACAGAACCTGTCTGAAGTATGAATGACACAAAGGTCTTTGACATGACCTAAGGTGGGAGGAGCCTTGTCGGACTGTAGTGTAAATCATACAAAGGCTCGGGGTAAGAGCCGCGAGCTTTTAATGCGATCTATTTGACGACCTAAACTGAAATGTTAATGGAATGGAGTCATATAG
Source organism: Leucania comma (assembly GCA_958295575.1). Taxonomy (NCBI): domain Eukaryota; kingdom Metazoa; phylum Arthropoda; class Insecta; order Lepidoptera; family Noctuidae; genus Leucania; species Leucania comma. The sequence continues at coordinate 11,790,761 of OY282485.1, forward strand.
GGTGGTAGCTTCATCCCTCTTTCTCGCTAGCACGCTTGACATTTTAACATGTAAAAGTAAAGCCTTTAAGGCCTTGTCAAACTATAGAGTAAATCACACATAACATTGTTAAGATAGAAATGCGTACTTTGAGCCAAACGGTTAGTTAGGTTCGAACCATTTTGCGCTAAAGGGCCGGTACTTGATATCCTTACTAATATTATAAAGAGAAAAGTTTGTGAGGGAGTGTGTTTATTACTTCTTTACGCTCGAACGGCTGAACGGATTTCGATGAAACTTGGTACACGACTAGATCATACCCTATAATAGCATATAGGATACTTTTTACCCCAAGAATATGTTCCTTTGAAATAATTTTCTATTGTCACGCGGGCGAAGCCGCTGGCAGCAACTTTACTCTTCTGGGGCAGTCATACGAGAAGAGAAAGAAGGATATACAAGAATTTGCCGTTTCACTTAAATGACAAAGACAGCTATAATTTTAATGAAGGGTTATCTTACTCATAATCGCCAAAGAGTTAAGGTTGAGAACTTCGATGAAACAGATCGAAGGTTGAGAACACAAGAATTTCGCAAGTTCTATCCACAAGAAGTCTACAATTCCATATTATTGTTCCCACACAATGACACAAAAACAAAATGATGAAACCGTGGTAAATACGATGCTATGATAATGTAATGTATAAAGATATTATGTCACAGTATTTACCCGACTGCGCCAGAAGGAGGGTTATGTTTTTCGAGAGTATGTATGTATGTAAGTATGTATACATGTATGTATGTATAATTGTTTGGCACGCTCTGCAGCCTGAACGGCTCGATAGATTTTAGCTTGAGAGGTGTCGTTAGATTCGTATTTACTGTGAGAGTGACACTGGTTATATCAAAATAAAAAAAATAAAAACAAAATGGCGGATTTGTAGCGCCAAATTCAGATGTTTGGCACGCTCTGCGACCTGAACGGCTCGATGGATTTTAGTTTGAGAGGTGTCTTTAGATTCGTAATTACTTTGAAAGTGATATCGTAATAAAATAAAACTAAAAAAATAAAAAATAAAAAACGGTAATTTAAAAAACTAAAAAACCCGACTGCTTTTCTGAGCATTCATGAAAAAGCCCTAAAACAAGAAAATCTGGCAGTTGGGACCCATTCTAGAAAGTCAGCCGTCTAGTCAATAGATTGGAGTAATCTGCAATGTAATATAGGTATGTGCTCTCAATTCTAGAATGGGCCCGACTGCCAGATTTTCTTGTTTTAGGGCTTTTTCATGAATGCTCAGAAAAGCAGTCGGGTTTTTTAGTTTTTTAAATTACCGTTTTTTATTGTTATCCAATTTCTCCGAAACGACTTACACGGAACTATACGGATAAATAATATTTGGTAGGTGTTGATAATAGGTCGTAGGCTATTTCTTACCCTCCTACCCCAACCCTTCGCATTTTTCTTTGATATTTTATATGACAGAACAAATAAACGTTTGTCGGGTCAGCTGGTAACCCATAGATAGTAAAATATTTGTCCCGATACGGGAATCGGCCTAATGACCCTGAGCGCACTAGTCTATGTAAATTGGGTCGTGGAAAAATAGACAGCATACGACAAATACATGGACTGTTTGACATTTGTTACGATTAGGCGCTTCCTGCTTTAAAACTAACTAATTACTATGTACGAATAAATTCTCATTTGACGAAGTGTGTAGAAGATTTCTAACCTCAAGTAATGACTTAGTAAGAAATGACTCGGCAACAAGTAATTACTTCTTCATAAATACGGGAAATTTTGCACAAGGTTTTATTTTATTATGTAGGTGAGCACTATTTGAGGATTTTCCAAAATTCAACTCCCAAGGGGATAAAAAGGGACCCCCCGTTTGTACGGAGAAACCTATTTTGACGCGGACGAAGGCGCTGGCAGAACTAGTTTTATATAAAAGGAGAAAATGACTGACTGACATATCAACGCACAGCACAAGCTACTGGGACTAGGAACGTGAAATTCTGCACATAGCTTCCTTTTATGACGTAGGCAAGCACTAAGAAGGGGTTTTTTGGAAATTCAACTTTCAGGGGGTGAAATGGGGGTCTAAAGTTTGTATGGAGAAACCTACTTCTAAGCAAGTGTACCCGCTGGTAGAAGCTAGTAAATAATGTTGTAAATTATCGATGTTATTTTAATGCTATTATACGTACTATGTAACCCAATTAATTAATATGTACTAAAATAACTGTGTGGTGTCGTGAACCTCAAATAAATTAGCATCCGTTTACCCTGAGGCATTTCATTATACCAAGTAAAAAAGTATCGGTAATTATTGATAAAATCTAAATGCCAATACAAACCGAATATCCAGTAAAAACTTTTTTATCTTTGATCTGTACCCTTACCACGAGTTACTATCGAAAAACGACACCATCTTACCGCAGTCGATATCGAATAAACGCGCATCGAATAGTTTACTATTAAAATCGTACCATGAGTCGGACGGACTCGCTAGCGACAACTCGATTGTTCATACGGTAAAACCGCACCGTAGCTAACTTCACACTTATGTTTGCTCTCTTTCTAGCTGCAGTAAAAGACAGAGTAAGGTAGATAGACCTTAAACCCTACCAATTTGGTACACCGATTCTCTCTATAACCCGGCCTATTGAAAATGTAATTATTGTACAAATATTTTGATGGTTCAGTGATGTTGTCAATTGTTGTGTATTTAAAATGGAAAAAATTGGAATTACAGTGCACATAAAACGTAAAAAGTGTTTATTAATCTTATAAAATGCGTGTACAAATAAGTTTACAGTTTTTCTATCATACTTCTAATTTAACTTCGATTCAAGTGTTGCTCATATTGTAGATTTCAAATCCTTTAGACCTTCTACCACATAAATGTTCGAAAGCTTCTATATTGAGCCTACCTATATTCTTTGGTGAAATTATTTTCACTAATATGTGTAAGTATTCACATAGCCAAGACCTTTCGTATAGTAGTTTGGAAATTTCCTTTGCGCATCATTCGTCTTTATATGAAGCCATGCCTACCATATACCACGTTAAATAAGTTTTATCGGACATATTTATGCACAAATAAATAAAATATTGTTTTACGCGACCCTTTTCATAACACTTTCACCCTTCAATATGCAAGTGAGTTACTTTACTACTGTCGTTACGGTTTGTTTCGATAGAACCTGTCAAATTTGTAACTCATGGTACCGATTTTCTATAAGAAACTGCTAAAAACTTTAGTCGCTAGCGAGTTCCTATTCGATAGGTTTTGTACTTGATGACTCATACTACCGATTTTGGTTCTGCAAGTGACCGCTAGAGGCGCTGCAAAATTTGCCATACAAAAAACTTACGGCGTCGATATCGAGTAGCGACGAATACTATTGCTTAAAACTCATGGTAGAGGTACTGGAGTCGTTTACAAGACGAAAAATATCCGGTTTTTGATACTGTAGAAAAAAAACGTAGGTAGTTAAAGAATCTGCATGTCTTGTTGCACGAAATTAACATTTAAATTAAGCTTTATTGATTTATTATTCAGTTTTCTTTTTTAAATTCAGAAGTGATTGCAACACATTTTTTTGTGATTGTGATAAGTATGATGAAACTGCTGTTTTTTTTTTATTCACTGTAATTTGTGTACAATCAAGAATATATGAGAATTAAACCATTGTTAATTGTTAGAAGATCACAGATTTCTGTCAAATAGATTACCAAATAAAAGGGGAACAGAGCGCTGTTGTTTTCGCTTGGAACAGAATTAGATTTGGGACAAGTAATTTTATATTCACTAATTAGTTCCTTTGTTATCTACGTATTAGCTGCACAATTAAAATCAACAGATACTTAGCTTAGTGTAAACGTCAGACTGTAATTAAATCAATTAACAACTACAGAAAAATCTCGGCAACTGCGTAACACCGAAGCCAAGAAAAATAAACATACATTTTTGGTTACAGACCATAAAGTTTAAATAATTGTGTGTCAAGGAGTTAGCGTGTTCTTCATTGTTGGCAGTGAATTAATAAATAAATAAGACTTACCTTTGTTGTCCCCTAGCAGGGTCTTAGCGGAGGGTGCAAGGCCGAAGGGGGCCTTCGGCACGATTGCAGCGCCCTTGTTTTTCTCAAAGAGCGCTTTGCGTTCCCTCAGAGACATTTCGGCGGGGTCCTTCGCCTTCGGGCTGCCCGACTCGAACATCGCCGCCTTAGACAACACAGAACTCCTGTCAACACTCCCGTTTATTTTCGGACCCAACTTTTTCACTAGCGGCGATCCCTTCTCCGGCGCCGGCTTGTCGTCTGCCGGTTCCGGTTTTGTTTGTTTACAATCATCACTTGCGTCATTTTCGTCCGGTTGCACTGCATTCTCTTTGTCTTTTTCACTTTCACATTCATCTTCCGTGATAATATTCCGCGGCGGCGTGGGTGCTTTGTATTTCTTGATAGACGGTTTTTTTGCAACAGCCGGGTTGGCGGGCGAGGGGGCCACCATTGTCGCCATGTTGGGGGCTGAAGCGGCACTGGGGGTAGTCGATGCGCACTTCGGCTCCTGTCGGTCGGGATCGGCGGTTTTCGTGGTGAATTCGTAGACGAGCCGCGATTGGCTGGCCGAAACACGCCGGTAGCCCTCGCCCTCCTACGATTGGACAACGGCCGCGTAACGCGAGGGGTGAGCACGTGCTTGCATTTCGTTTATTGATACGTTTTATAGCGGTATTGAGTTCGCGCGGTTAGTTGAAGTTAGGTTAGCGTTAAGTGGTTCGCGGTGAAGTTGCATCACATATGGTGGTTACGTTGTGTAACTGAAGTGTTATAATTGTTATGGCGGTAAATTAATAGTTTTTTTTAGAGTTGAATGAACGTGTGTGTCGCGGGGTGAGCACGTCGCGTGCGCGCGTGAGTCCCGAGAGTCGAGCTCAAACTGACTGTCTGTCTGCTGAGGGCCGCACACACGTTAGCCCAGCTGATAATTATATTTTGACGCATCGCGTTGTTTGTTGCAACGATACAAAGCGAATGGCTTTGTGTTATTATAATTATTGAGGAACTATGTATCATTATTTCGGGTAAATGACACGCTGTGTTATGAAATGATTTATAATATTACTTTTTGTACGCGTTGATAATAATCGCGTCTGGTGTGTGAACTGTGCTCATCGGAGCGTCAATTTGGCATACAATGTCATGATGGGGTTCAAACGTTCAGCATTTAACGGATTTGGGTGGTTTATCCTTCAAATTTTGTATTTTTGCAATTTAGTCTAAAATCCACCAAAATCGAGATTTCTTTTTTGGGGCGGGCAGTCTTCGAATAACTTCCCTCCACTGAGTGGAGCGAGAGGGAGTATCGGACTTTTACTGACTAAATTACCCACCCGTCTTCCTTCAGTTGCATTTTGCGTTCCAAGACCACAATAACTCTTTTGAACAAACCCATAGCCTCAACATCTGGTCCTCAAGAAATTCCTACAAGACAAACTACAAACAAAGCGTTTATAGTACGCGTCAAATAAGTTGAACCATTTGCTATGATTACGAGCAGCCCCCGGTTCGAAAAATCGGTTATAATCCTCGTCACACAAGTTGAACCATAATAGTGGTCGACCTTAAATGAGCAGTAACCGATTTTCGGGTCTCCATCAAAGTGGGGGGGCTGCGCGAAACCATAGTAAATGTTTCAACTTATTTTCCGCTTACTATAATCGTCTGTTTATCTACACAGGATATATTTATTCATTTCAACATATTAACTACAGTTTTGCTTAGACCAGTCCGTGCCGGAAGTCCTAAAGACATGATCACAAGACAATTTACTACAAAAATATCGGCACGACCGGAAAAAACATTTTTAGAGAAAATACTCGTATATAATCCTAACGGACTGCTCTCAAAACGGTTTTCACGTCATTATCGTCATTACAGCAGAAAAAAAAAATTGCCGCGTAAATTGACGTCTTAGTTCAGACGAGCACTTCGAATTGTGTTTAGCAAAGAATCAATCAAAGCATTTATTTCAAATAAACCATTTTTCTCCTCTTCTTCTTTTCGAATCGATCATTCCAGGGATATGCGGCCTTTGTTGATCAGGGCCACGATGAGTTTCTTGGACACAAAGGATGTCGCAATTCGTTGCCTGGCATAGTTGGGATAGAAGGTCAGACTTGTTATCTGAGAAACCTTAAATAAACCATTTATTTACTGGCCACTTAAAGTCAGTCAGTAAAAAAAAAATGGTGCCGATTGCACATTCCAAAGCGTCTATGGGGAAAATTAGCAAAAACTCTATGGGAACCGAATGCTCATTTATGTCAAAAAGTCTAATAATGGATAATCAGCCATATAATGTGTCAACTGCAGACAATCAGGTCACTGCTCTAGGAGAGGGAATGAGACGTGCGATAGGCGACTTTTTCATAGAGTTGGATTAACTGAGAGGGTTATATTAAATGATAAATGATATTTATTTTGTAAATAGGTTTTTAAAAAAACACTTTTACACGTCAATCTTTTTTTTTCGTCAGTTTAAACTATACTATGATTTTTTATTATACAAAGTAAAGTGACAGCAGTGGACAATGCCCAACTGTCAAATAACAATGCCTAACTGTCAAACAACCATTGTTATAGCTGTCACTTTACTTCGTCTCATAAAAAATCATAGTATAAAAAAAAAACATAGTTTTTAATTGACAAAGTTGCCAATTTTAACGAGACGAGGCCGTTGTTTCCTAGCTATCTACCCTGAGAAGAAAGATCGAAGCAAAAGCTTCTCACGGGTGTTACAAGTCTTTTTAATTCACGGCTTTGCTCTACTATAGTATGCATGTCTTATACAGCTAAACCTCCATGAATTTCTCTGTTTATATAGCTGAAAACCGCACGAAATTCTGTTCAGTTTTTCAGTATTGGCCGAAATAAATTCAGGAAAGGATTAAAGCTAGAACTACATTAGACCGACGTACACGTGTAACACGCCCGATTTGTACGTAGAAGGACGTCGCGTGGCGTGGATCAAGTGTAGCTCTACAAGTCTTTTCCGTATAAAATGTATGGAGCCCGACGCGCCCTGAAGTGTGTGGCACACGTGTGAGGAGTGTAGTTCTCTCTAACGACATAATATTGAGAGAAGACTGATCCGGCCGAATCAAAGTCCAATACTTGACGTTAGACAAAAAAATATAAGCTTGCAAAAACTAATGTAGCCGAGATAATGTGATTAAAAATTCTATTGACTGTCGGACAGCCATTTAAATTGGTCTTATTGATATGTAATGGAGTTTTTAAACTACATTCACGCATACTTATGAATTATCTATGATTATAATCATAGTGATTGACCTCGCTTGGTTTCAATTTGGAATCTTTGAAACAACCCATTGAATCTTTGTAGATCTATGGAACGCTGAAATGATTAGTTACTATGCAGAATAAAAAAGAATTGTCTTCAAAAGATCACAAAACCGCCCAATGTTTTTCTTTTTCCTACATTTATGTTTTCTATAAGTAATACAGTGTATAGTATACAGATTCTTTTTTTCTATGCGTTAGAAACCTATTCAAAATTATAAAAAAAAAATCCATGAAAGAGCAAGGCAGAGCAGCATTTTAGGTCTTAAAAGAACCGACAGAACAAAAAACACCACACTTCACTTAAAAACGGGGATCAAAGACGTAGGAAAAAAGGCTACCAGGCTAAAATGGGATTGGTCGGGTTACGGTTAGCCGCATGCAAATTTACTGATAGACAAAGTCTTCATAAAGAGGGTGCCTGTCAGCGTCTACCTGTTCCCAGGTCGGTCGTTTAGATTTAGACGCCCTCCACAAGGAATGGTTCGAGGGAGCTCGAGAAAAGAATTTATCTTGAAGATATTGGGGAAAGGAAGAAGTGAAAGAAATATTTTTTTATATTCAAAAAACGCCTTTGAATTAATAACTTTCGAACAAAAATATGGTCTCTTCAATCCAAAATTTAGACAAAAAATGTCACGACAATTTGGTGTTCTGTGTGCAATAAATAAAAAATAAAATACGCCTTTAAAAAATGACATCAATCATCATATTCCACGCTCTTAAACTGATTAAAGCCTATTAACCAATTCTCCTACTTGAAAATTCGGGTGCCTGCCGAATTGTGATAGACATTCCCCTTACGGTCAATGGCTTCGACTAGCCCATACAGCAGTAACTGCTTTGTTTAACTGACGAGGGTCGTGTTACTTTAATTTAGAATTATTTAAACTGGTTAAGTAAACTGTAGAGGAGCGCTTTTGGTTATCTTTTTCAGTTTTACGACGTTCAAAACAAAATTGTAACCAAATGGATGATGGAATACCGAATCTTATACCGAATTTTATTCTTAGTACACCGCAGACTACCCTCTTTTTACAAGCTTTTATTTAGTTTCATCCGTCCCGATGTTTGTCAGTGATCAAATCTTGTAAATTAAATATGATCCACTTCCCGGTTACCGATTGAACTGAAATTTTGCATATATGTGTAAATCTCATGACAATGCAAAATTATTATGACGTGGAGTTGATCTGATGATGGAACCAGAAGGTGGCCATAGGAACTCGGTAATTAAACGACACAAGACTAAGAAGTTTGGGTTTGTGTGATTCTGCTTGACGTGTGACGTCTTGAGTATTTTGGTGCTCAATGGTAACCAGGGTCTGATGATGGAACTGGAAGATATGCCGCGCTATAAAAGCTTGCTATGATAAAAATATTTTCATTGAAAACTTGTTTAGTTTACCTTCTTATAGTCCATCCTAAGCTTGTCTGGTAGATATCGCTGTCAGTGATAAGACCGCCATTGCACCCATAGATTCAAGTTCCTGTGAAATTGTTACTATTTTGGTGCAAAATAAGGTTTATTCTATTCTATTCTTATAAGATACAATGAATTTAAAAGTCATGTTCAATAGTGGACTTTGAAGGCCCGATTTTATGTGTAATCATTAAATTACTTAGCACTTTAAACCTACTTCAAAGAACTCACTAATCATTGGAACTACGCTATATACAGCATGATTCCGCAATTAACATTTTTTTGTATCACCTAAAACACTTTTTGTCCAATACACTACAAATTTACATCACTTTAGTTGGCGTAACAAAATGAGTAAAGTCCTTTTTTTTTGTTAAAATTCACCAAATGACTTCTGGGTGGATTAAAATGCAACTGAGTTCGTTTAGTTGCTCTTAGGCAAATAACGTTTCTCTTTGCGTTCTCGCCAAACGCTAAGTACAAAATATATGGCAATGACAATACCTGTCACGTGACTTCTCTGCAGGTAATATCATTAGCGTACATTTTGTCCTAAACAAATGACTTTTCTGAATAGGGAATAGAATACACTTTATCTTACACCAAAATAGTAATAATTTCACAGAATCTTAAATCTTTGGGTACAATGGCAGTCTTATCGCTGACAGCGATATCTACCAGACTATCTACCAATGTCACTACAGCGAATTTTCTGTTACAAAAGTCATTTGCCTAAGCCAGTAGGGCCGCGATTACTCTTCCGTACAATCTAGAAATCTTTCTAATTCTTAATCAAATCACATCATTATTTAGCTATTGTAATATATTCGGCTGTATTCGAGTCAAGTCAAAATTAACATCGTCTAGACCTTCGAATAATGGCAACATTCTTAAGACCTTACTGTCTAGTCATAGTTCGATGCACCCAAGTAATCAATCTCATAAAAGCATTTACAGAAAAACTCTCGGATCCAAACGGACCGGTAAATAATGCGCAAAAACTTAGTTCAATAAACTAACACCATGACCATTTCAAGAGGCCTACATTTCTATGGGGTTTTTACCAAAGAACGGGTCTTTAAACTGGTCAGGTTGCCAGGGAAGTGATGGTGTCGTAACAATGATGCAATTTGTGTAAAAAGATTACGACAGTAAAAGCTCTGGCGATTAATCTGTATCGGGGTGTAAAAAAACAGTAAATTCACACCGTTTTAATGCATCGAAGATTTATGGTGTGTGGGCCTTTTTATGTTAACGATAGCACATGGCTGGGTTGCTGTAGTTTGATAATTTCTTCCCCGTTGGACTATAAAGACGATCTTTGTTTTGATAGGCAGTCATTATTGCGTTATGCAATGTCTGTTGTGAAACCGAACTATCCGTTTGCTTATGAAAAGATTGTTTGTCTGAATGTTTTATTTAAGGTTTACTAAAATGACGTTCACCACCGGTCAAAACGCTTATGTTAAGGCTATACACTAAAGGCCAGCGACCAAAAGGGGAGCTAGCGACGCTCCCCGCGCATCAATATTTTTCGAATAAATGTCCTTAATTTATTAAACACAATATTAATATACCGTAATAAGTAGAAACCAAACTTAAGTGGCAATGGGCTGGGCACATTGCACGCAGAACAGATGGCCGTTGGGGCCGAAAGGTTCTGGAGTAGTGGCCGCGTACCGGAAGACGCAGCATTGGAAGGCCTCCCACAAGGTGGACCGATGACCTGGTCAGGGTCGCTGGAGTCCGATGGATGCGAGACGCACAGGACCGGCCATTGTGGCGACGCTTGGGGGAGGCTTATGTCCAACAGTGGACGTCTTTTGGCTGAAATGATGATGATGATGATGATGTAATAAGTAGCACCGTGCTTACGAAGCGCTAACTTCGATATGGGAAGTTCATATTGTTCTCAGAATTGTGAGTATCGACTAACATTTGCCTGATAAGCTTGTGCTGGCCGAGTGACCGTTTAGTCTAAATATATTAACACGTGCACAGCTGAGGGAAGAACCGATAACACAGCGAAATTTTGACCTTTGACTTTACTTTAGTTTTTAAATAAAATATTCAGGAAACTCAAGCGAGTATGTATGTGAGCTTTAGACCTTTGAGTTTCTGACGCTTCATATCAAGAATAATCTAAAAACACTAGACGTATGCCAAGCGGTGACATTTTATAGACAGCATCTTCAAATTCATCATCATCGTCATTATTTCAGCCGAATGACGTCCACTGATGCACCCCTAGGTGTCAAATGACCTCGAAACGAACGAACAAACGAAAGATGAATCAATCTTCAAATTGGAATATAGAAATTAGGTGACAGTAGTTAAAAAATAATATACTTAAGAGCGGCCAACCCGAGGTACATTTTCATACAATCGTTTTTACGTGATTATAATGTTATTACACATCTTTCTCCAGATATTTTGGATACACAGATATCTTGTGGACATTATCTGGGCTTCTATAGGAACAAAAACACAAATTTGTGTAAAATTAATACAGTAAAGACCTTTGAAAATCTGCTATTTTACGTGAACTTTGGCCCTTCCATAATGTACTCTTTCATTAAAAATATTAAAAAGTACTTCTATAGAAGCCTTGCAAATTTAATCGAGATTCTGAATGACGACAATTTCTCCCAAAATCTTTTAAAGATTAAAAAAAAAACTCGTATTTCCTGGAACAAGTTTTGCGAAATATTCGAGTAAATCACGGAATTATCGAATGCCAACAGAGTTTTCAGGCGTTACCTCTTTTTTCGCGTTGCCTTTTCATGAAACATCGCGTTGGTTTGCGTTAGGTCAAGTAACAAGATTATAAACCATGCTCGACGTTGACGATGGGCGTGTGGAGAAGCGCCATGTTAAAACTGAAGCATCGACAAAAACGGACAGATTATTCACCAATACACTTCACTAACTCCCCAAATATACAAGCCAATCTATCTTTCACCATTTGCGTAAATGTAAACCAAACACAAAATATACATCGGGCTACAGCGACCCATTTCAAAGTAATACGGAAACGTGAACCGATGAACATGATGACATTTTAAACGGGCAACACCATGCGAGATGCGTATTTAGATTGCACGCGGAACTCCTGCGCATAGCACAGATACACAGGTAGAAATAGATGTGTTTCCGTGAATGAAGAAACTGATTTGGTTGATGTATGATGCAACGTCCAAGTCTAAGCCGGCGTGGATAACACAACGAATGTGTAAGCAGTGAAATGTTGCCTGCTGCGGTCTTCCCGTCCGATTATAATTTGGGTGTCTTCAAGGCTAGAGTGAATAGGCTCTTAATAAACTAGTGCGCCTCACCATCAACGATTGCATCACTGCTTATCATCAGGTGGGATCGCAATCAAGCACTAGTTTATAAAAATTTAAAAATAAAGTATAACGTAGATTTTAACTGACTGATTCATTTAGAAAACTGTTTATTGGGTTGAATATTTTAACTCTCCCTTCACTATCAGACTGGCTTGTCTAGTAGTTAGTGGCTCTGACTGCTGTGCCGCAGATCGTGGCTTCGATTCCTACCCAGGAGAAATGTTTGTGTGATAAACATTTGATTTGTGTCTGTGTGTAATTTATCTATAATATGTATGTATTTAGAAATTTAAAAGTAAGTTGTTGTATAGTACTCATAACACAAGTTCATAGCACAAGCACAAGTGCATAGTTTGGGAATAGTTGGCATTATGTGACATTTGTGAAATATTCTTATTATTTATTATTACTATATCGCATAGAGCCTAGTGACTCACATAGTGAGCATAGTGGCAAGTAGCGAAGTAAAACAAAAAATGTTCCTATAATGTCTCCAACCGACTGAACCGCGTATGGCTAAGGTTGAAGAGCCTTTTTCAAAATCTCGTCATTCCATTTTCTAAACACTTTATTTTAAATGGGCCCCTATATCAGATTATCACCTGTACAATGGCAGTTTACCATCATTCAAGGTAAGGTACAAAGTAAATGATCTATTATGTCGGTCAGTCCATTCGTCTGCGACTATGAATAGACTATTAAAATAAAATCATCATACAATGCAGGACTGTCGTGGTTAATTTATTATTATGAGTTTAGTCAAATACGGGTGCACGATTAAAATTGTTTGGTGAGGGTACGGGGGTGTTTGTAAGAGTGACTTTTTTTTAACTTAGAAAAAAAAATGTTGTAGGTAACAATAACTATCTAAATGGATCCGTGTTCCAGGATTTTTCTTATTATAGAATAGTTAAAAAAAAAATACGCTTTTCCACTTTGAGTCAAATTTGCACATAGAGTAGAAAATGAACAAATTTTTTTTTCTACACAATTTCGGAAGTCAAAAAAAAAAGTTCGCTGACATTGACGAAGGATGCTGTTCACACAACTTACACAAAGATGGTATTTTTAAAGATAAAACGAAGCTTGCATGAGACGAGTTTGACACTGTATGTACAAAATAAGAAAATCAGTTTGACACAAGGGACAGAAGATTTTGAGACTGATGAGATTGAGCTTTTACTGACTAAAAACCCATTTCTGTTCTTTCGTTGCCTTTCATACCGGGGCCGAATCTTCCTTTCAGAAACCGACCCTGGCCCCAATAGGCAAATTCCGTTTTTAGTAGGTATTTGTTGTTACAGCAGCAACAGAAATACATTATCTATTCTAAAATAGGATCAAAATTCTGCCAGACATAGGCACAGTTATTACTTTCTTACCTGTCAATAATTATACTGAATTTGACCCAATTTGTCTTACAATCAAATAAAATAATAAAAGTATCATCAAACGCACCAATCAACCGAATTAATGTAATTATACAAAATAATCTACATCATAATTTATTTGGAACACAGCTGTAAATACCTATCTTTCCTGTCCCAAATTCCCAACATCTGGATGCAACGCCAGTGTCCATTAATCCTTGGCATGTGGCAAAATGAGGAACTAAAACTAGAAATGTACTGGAGAAGGCATGTCGTTGGCTAGTTTCTTAACAAGCAGCGCCACCCTGATGTGTCAAGATTGATTGGTCATGTAATAACACCACAATGTTTTGTTTATCTAAAAGAATGAATGAGCTATTGACAAACGACATCGTAGACGTAGACCACACGTGGTGTATTTGGAAAAACTAAATGCATGAATGGGAGACTTATCGAACTCTTCCGAAACGGATTGACTGATTTTTATGGAATTTTTTGTGTAGATATATTTGATGGTCTGAGAATAGATCGGTGGTTATAGAGACTCACAGAACGTTTGCCGAGTTAGCTAGTATTTGATGACTCCTAAATAACTAAGGACTAATATAGTCGGGTTTAAAAACATCAAGTCATACTTTTGAATTTTTAAGTACTTATTTCGTGCTGTTAAAAGTAATGTACAAAACTTGTATGTAAAATCCCCAGAATATATTACACCATATTTTTATTTCGCACTTAAAAACATAATTTAAAAGCTTGTGGAAATACAGGGCTGTCTAAAAAAAAAAACACAAAAACAGAGAGGAAACAAAAGAAGACCAGAACGTTCGTCGAAAGGTCCTTTTGAAATAATAATAATGATTGGTGTAAAAGAAAACAATGGTGTACACTGGAGTGCATAATATTACGACGTTATTATGTGTAGTGAAATGCGAACGAGTGGCGAAAGAATGCACAGGCGTTGATTTTATGCTCTGCCCTTGGGTTTAGGGTTGGCAAGTTTTTTAAGCGAGAACTACATTAGACCGACGCACACGTGGACCACGCCACGCGACGCGACTCTATAAAAAAGTTTTAAACTAGAACTACATTAGACCGACGCACACGTGTAACACGCCTGATTTGTACGTAGAACGACGTCGCGTGACGTGGATCAAGTGTAGCTCTACAAGTCCTGTTTCCATATAAAATGTGTGGAGACCGACGCGCCCGGATCGGCCGTGTGTGGCACATGTGTGTGCTGTGTAGTTCTAGCACTAGTCCCGTCGCGTGGCGTGGATCTAATATAGCTCTACAAGTTTAGTCGCCATATAAAATGTATGAAGAACTCGCCCAAATCGGGTACGTGGCTCACGTGTGCCCAATGTAGTTCAGTTTCGTGAGCATCTTTTGCCACCAAGTTGCAGATCGATTGGAGCACACAGTCGAGGTGTGCCCCGCTTGGGAAGAGCATCGCCGTGTCCTTGTGGGGGCGATCGGCGGCAGCGATCTCTCGCGCCGGGGTTTGGTTCAAGCCATGCTCCGGAGCGAGGAGGACTGGCAGGCGGTCGCCTCCTTCTGCGTAGCAGTAATGCTAGCAAAGGAGGAGGCCGACCGCATCAGGCAACGGCGTACACGCCGCCGCCGCCGCCGGGATTCCGATCCCGATTTCCGGCCACCGTAGGCGCGGGCTCGCGGACGGCGGGCAATGGGTAGCTCGCTGTCCGTCCGTCCGGTAACAGACCGGTCCGAGCTCAAGTCGTTTACGGCGCGCACTGTTCCCGCGCGCCTCACGGAGTTGTCAGCAAGCTGTAGGGGCCCAACAGGGCAGAAGCCTACTGGGGTTAAAGGGTATGTGAAAATGGCACCCGGGGCTCTGGGACCAAGGCAAAGAATGGAACGTGGTAGGTTTTTAGTCAGTAAGAGTCTGACACTACTTCCCGCTCCACCCAAGGGCGGGATTTGTCATTGGATGATTTTACATACCATAAAAAAAAAACTTGCAGATCGATAAAAAAATATTATCTACGTAAGTTATAGTAGAAAAAAACACGAGAATTTTAAAGATTTGTAACACCCGTGCGATTCTGGTGTGTATCACAAGTAAATTTGTAAAAAATGTGCAACCGAAACAACCAGGACCCAGCTCCTTATCATAAAACAATTGTGTGATTTGAAAAAACAGTCTTTCATAACACAAAACAACGATAATGGTTTTATTTATTACGGCATAACTCAAATACTTCGGAGAAACATTTAAAAAACAAATTCTTAACCCAGATAAGCGTACTGTCCTATATGTAGTTACAGTATTTGCCTTGCGAATTGTCTTACATTAACTATACAAGAAATAATAGTAAGATACTAAACAAAAAAAAAACAAATAAGAAGAATTGTTATATAATGGAATAGAATAGAGAAAAATAATCAATAATGTAGATAATATAATTTTATCGATCTGCAAGTTGGTGGCAAAAGATGCTTAAGAAACTAAAGGTAGAACTACACTGCGCACACGTGTGCCACACACGCCGATCAGTCTCCATACATTATATAACTAGCCTTTTAGAGCTACACTTGATCCACGGCACGCGACGTCTCGTCGTTCTACGCACAAATCAGGCGTGTTACACGTGTGCGTCGGTCTAATGTAGTTCTAGCTTGAGCTAAGTTATTCGAGAAGATGTCAATGCTATTGGTGTGAGAGTAGAGTAGAGTAGTACCTTTATCATCATCATCACCATTTCAGCTTCTATTATACGATCAGATAATATAGTTTTCTTTCAATTACTTTTCGTTATCAACCAGGGCTTTGAAGACAACCCTAAAACAACAAATTCGGCACATGAACCCAGAAATCCCTTTGTCGTATTAGGCCACCCATGCGGACAGCGTCGTGAACCGCGATACGGCTTTAAATATACTCGTAAAAGATCAAAATAAGTCGTAAAGTCGGCGGGCTTCGAAACTGAAGGACAAAGGGTGGGTCGGCTGAGAAATGGTGGGGTTATATTTATAGATTATACACCGTGCAGTTGGCTGGAACATTTGGAAATTGGAACTGTATTTTGATAAGCTGGTACTACAGACTATGATAGAAGGATCTTTTGGTTGAATTGGAGATTAAATATTGATTATACGCAAAAGTATTAAAATAAACTCTTCTTTTTTAGGTCGGTTAAACACAAAACACTTTGTGAACTTTTGTACGCATAATAAATGGGCATTCTGTATACAGCTAAGGAGATGTATTCCTGTTTTCTGATGGCTACAACCTGGGGGCTTTTAAGTCATAAGTGAATAGGCTACTTTTAGGCAAGCGTGCTCGTAAAGCGGTGGTGAAGCTAGAGCCTAACCATAATTTAAAAAAATGTAGGTACTAGCCGTACGTATTAGTCATGATGAAATTATTCGGAAACAATACGAGTTTACCGCGTTTGGCTCTCTGATTGGTTAAAATCTTGGAACGGGTCAATCGGAGCGCCGAACGTAATAAACGTGTCGAATGTGTTAAAAAAACTAACTCGCGCGCGTGTAAAGCAAATTCACACACTAGACACTCAGGACGACAGAATATTTATGTAAATTAATATTTTGGTGCCACTATCTCGGCATCAGAAAAGGTCAGTCGTTAGTGGAATAATAAAAAGGACTATTATTTAAAAACATTAATAAGTAGGACACAAAAGAGGACACGGTCTCCCATACCATTAACATTTAAAAGCTTTTAAAAAAAGGACATCGAGAAATCCTGTTCAAGGTTCCAATAGTATAAACAGTACAATTTTATTATCTTTAATAAAATTTTAAAAAAAAAGCAAACGAAACAAACGAAGCCAAATTAGTATGCAGATAAGTGTCGAAACACTATATTGCGCTCCAAAACCAGAATAGCTCATGTGGCTCAAAAGGCTGCACAAATTAAATGTGACTGGGCAGGACATGACAGCTGTATGCCCGACAAACTGTGGGCCAAAGTAGCACAAAGTTGGTGCCCTGAAACAGTGCGACACAAACAGATTCCACAAGAACTGGCAAGACGAAGCGCGGGTCCGCGAAAGACGCAAGGAGTGGATGGAGGCCTTTGCCTAAGAATGGGACAGAACAGGCTAAAAAAAACCGGGCAAGTGTGACTCGATCCTATGATTTCGATTCCCTTGAGAGTGTCAAAACATACGTTTTTTGTGACATAAACGGCCGTATCTTTAATTCTTATGAAGCTTGATTTTTTCGCAACTTCAAGGGACCGAGAGCAGTGGTGGCCGAGTGGTAACGGCCCCGACTTACGAGTTGTAGGTCGCGGGTTCAAACCCAGCCAGGCGCATTACTTAGTGTAATTTATTTTCATCACCACTGCTCTCAAAAACGGTGAAGGAAAACATCGTGAGAAACCGGCATGTCCTAGAACCAAAAATTCGAAGACATGTGACATCCACCAATCCGTATTGGGCCCGCGTGGTGGATTACGGTCCATTCCCTCTCCTAGAGAGGAGGCCTGAGTCCCAGCAGTAGGAACATTATAACGCTTATGCAATGCAAAAGGGACCGCAAACCTGAGTATACAGTTCTTAATTTCAACATGATACCTCCTGGCGTTCCCGAGATAAAGGGTCTTAACAGACAGATAGACGGACAACAAACTGATCCTATAAGGGTTCCGTTTTTCCTTTTGAGGTACGGTACCCTAAAAAGATAAGTGTCTAGGGCTGCGGTATTGTTCAAGAAACACCGCGGCCCTAGAATGCAAAAGGCGGCTAAAGGAACACAGTTGAGTAGGATCGTCGTTAAACCCATAGCGGGAACCCCGTCACGGAAAAGGCGTGCGTGTTCACATAGTATGCATACGCCACATATCTTACATACGACAGCGATGATTCAGAAATGTTTTTAGGGAAAACCAGCTCGCAAAATACACGGATATCGCAAAATTGAGCTTTCTAGGTTCATATCTTTAGAAAGTATCTTTCGTTTGGTAATGTCGCAGATTGAAATCGTCATTTACACTTTAAATTTCTCTGTCACACTTGGGGTCTTAAGTCAGGAGTGAATAGGTTCTAGGCAAGCGTGCTCCATCGTCAACCACATCATCGCTTACCATCAGGTGAGATAATGGTTCAAGGGCCAACGTGAGCCTACCAATGATAATAAAAAAACTTTCTTTCGTTATTTGATGATTCCATTTAACTAAAAAGCTTTACAATAACAACCAACGCTATGAAGAGAATAATCATGTCAACGATGTCATTTAAATGGACTTATCAGATAAACTACAATATCAGATAAGTAAGTATCTAACTAATTATACAAATCGATGTCACTGCATAAACGATTAACTAGTGCCAACCAACCAAACTGATCGATGTTAGAAAGGGCATCGGGGAGGAACTGAGTGTAATTCTTTCAAAGAATGTATCTTTCAAAGAAACATGCAAAGAGAGAAATGATTATATTATAGAGGACTTCCTCTTATAGTAGATATGTGTATGTTCTGTGTAGTAGTCTATAGTTGTGAAAGTGATTGAAATGTTGAAACTGATGAATGGGAATCATTTGTGTTGGTGATGTGACAGTTGACACGACAGACTGGAAGAAAAAATATGTAACGCCGACCCCAAACAAAATGGGACAAAGGCAGGAAGATTATTATTATGATGGTGATAATGACACAATGGGTCAGAAATTGTGACATGATTTGGAAAGTATTTAAAAGAAAACTAGATACACAGAGCAGAAAATATTCGTAAGAGCGCCTGTCAGTGTGAACCAAAATAAATACAGTTCGAAAATAAGGGCTGTTGCTACTGATCTCCGACCAATAAGCCCGCGTGTTGCAACTAAAACAAGTCAAGCAAGAGTGAATAAAAGTTACATCGCTTACCATCAGGTGAGATAGTAGTCAAAAGCAAACTTATCAATAAAAACAAAATCTTACTGCGTTAATATTCAAAATTAATAATAGTGTGGCTAGCCATGCAAATAGGAAAAGATGGACGGTAGATAACAAAAACGTTCCTATTAGTATTTAATGCGGGCGCACGTCAAATTGACGCTACATGGCACGTCTCTAATCCTTGATCAAGTAAGAACTGGGAAAGCGATGGAGCTGTGTGCTGATAAGTAAAAATGTTGGGTTACTTTTGATATTCTTTCATTAAAAAGTAAACTTTCAAAATTATGGTAGAAATAATGACAGTTTAACGTCTAAGATCCTGTTTGTAGATACAAATTACGATCGGTTCCTAAAAGTTTTGAGTAGAGCGACAACGATAACTGACAAATGCTTGCGCTATTTGGACAGATTTAACAAAATATATGTGGTGTTTTTCTCGAAAGACCACCTCGAGACATAAAACAAAAAAAAAAAAAATGTGGATTAATTAAATCCATTAAAATCTTATGGATTCGTTTATTTACTAACATTTCGATCTGCATTAGCAGTATTTATTTCTATTCTGTTCTGTCAAACATCACGTTATCACTGACTCCTTTTTCTTTCATATTACTCCTCACGCAATCCATTCATCTTTTCAAACATTTTGAGCTTAGTATCTAAAAATCTGTATACAGAACAGCGACTCCATTCCTTGTCCAGAGTAAAGGTCGTATGAGCCTTACTACGCAAATCTGTTGCCCATTGACGGTGCGACAACACATTACTTTTATATTGTAATCATATGGATTACGGTATCACTTGTAAACAAAGTTTTGTCATCGATCAGATATTTAAATATTTGTCTGTGGATGAGTTTTTAAATTCAAATCAAATATTTGTTATTTTGAGATGCAGAAGCTTACAAATATTTAGTTCTTTTTTTTGCATTTCATAATGTTTACTTTCTTTCAATGATCATCGAATTCAATTCTACTCTATTTCGTACATTACGTTTGACAGATGGAGTTACTCTCAAAAATAAGGTCCGTAATGAATACATCCGGATCGCGCCTAACGCCGTGAAGCTGACGGAGTTGACGACTACGGTGGTATGGACATATGATATGAAGATCATGTGGTGAAGATGTGCCTATCTATGGCTACACAGAAGAGAGGGAGTGGCAGACCGCAAACTACTTGGATGATGAATGTCAGGAGAGACAAAGTTGCCAGTAACTGTCTGATTACGATACTTATCAGCGAAATAGATGGCGCTTTAAGATTAGGAAAGCCAACCCAACGTAACGGGATAGGCGAGGGCATAGAAATGCCCAAGCGAACGCCGGCGCCCGCGTAGGTTATAAAAATATTACGCGTTCTATTTCTAGGAAATTTATCCAAGAACGTAAATAGGAAGTTCTTCATAAAGAGTCTGTAAATATCGAAAATAAGGTTAAATCAAAAAAGGTCTCTATAAGGGCCCAGAAAACGCTCGGAATTGAATGAATAAAATTTAAATAATGCGTTCTCATAATTTGTAGTGCCCCCATATCACTAGGACTATAAGCCTTAAGTTTGACTATGGTCTCTGGACCTATGGTCCGTCCATTGTGGGTGCCCATAAGGCTATGGTCACGTCCATGTATGCCATAAGTTTTAAACTTTGAATAGTAGATGTGTATCTGATACTGTAGTGTGGTTTATATCATCGTGGTCATTAACAAAGGTTTATTAAACTCAATAAATAAACAATGAGTCGTTGTGAGAAAGTTTAACGCTAATAGGATGGACGTAGGAGTCACTCAGCGTGTTTTAACTGATCTGGTATCGGAAATGTCGAAAATTTTTCACCTGCTACTGCCACGGCCTCAACACCGATTCCCTCAGTAGCAAATAGAGAAATATATTTATAAGGTTAATTTAAATATTTATTGGAACAATGGGTTTCATATATCCTACAAGGCACAATAAATCCCTAAATAAAAAAATAAAAAAACAATACTTAACCACTTTAAATTAGATTATCCCATTCATGACACAAAACTCCTGTAAAAAACATCCAAGCAAAAACGTGTTATGATGTTGCTAACAAGTCGTAGTACGGTAGGCGTGAATTGGAACTAAAAAATAGCAAACAAAGATACGTACTTTAAGCGCGGTCAAGCGCGAACCTATCAATAATAAGAAAAAAAGTATTTTTTTTTGTAAATGGTCAATAACAAATTAGACATTTACTCTTGGTAAATACGAAGATTAAAATGGATTTATTTTGATATTTTGTTATAGGATTATAATAACTTATAATGCGTTAATGAATGTGATAAATTGTAAAATGAAATTTATCAACAACCAATCTCGCAATTTGCGAGTTTCGTGCGAGAAACGGGTAAGCGCAATGTTCGTAATAAAAATGTATAAATGCGTCAATGATGCAACTTCGCCGTTAACCTACGAATTCACCACGATCCGGACCGAGAATTTTGACGAATATATCACCGATGCCCCAAAACCGCTGTTAGAGTACACGTGCACCGTTTACCATTGTACCAATCATAAGAAACTGAGGGTGGGTTAGTAACTAATACTATGTTAGTGAGAGTTAGAATTATCTTAAGTTTACATAAACTACGTATGTACCGTAAACACTGATCTTTATGTATTTAACACATTGGATTGGAGGCTGTCAAAGTGCTTTTGTCCGTGTTTGTTATACGCCATTTTGGCGCTGTCGGCCGTAATGACTGTAGCGAGTGTCTATGGTACTAAAACTAGTAATATAGCACCACTTATTTCATTTTTTTTAACTTTTTTTTTCCAATTCTTGAACCAAGACTTCGAACGAAATTAAGTAAAAATGCGAAAATACTTCAGACTTCTCTGTCGCTTCGAATACGGACACAATATTTGCTGTCAAATGTATGGAACAGCCAATCCAATGGTAAGTATAGAGATCAGTGACCCTAAAATTGGGTTACATTAGGCCAAGCTCGTTAATCAATAGAAACACAGTGGACCCCGTGTTCCCGTTGGTTAGTAAGCTTTGGCCAAAGTTATACCACAGAGCCAAAGTAAACCAACTTTACCAGTAACATAGATTGGGGATTAAATACGAAACTGGGAATATTTCATAATATTTTAAATGGGGATTTTGGCCATGAGTGGTGGACTGTTTCGGTTGTCTCTCTTCGGACTAAATTGCATTCAGATAATCAGAGTTGTTATGGAGCCGAAAACACGAGCTGTTTTAGAGATAGATTTGTTCACGTTAAGAAAATAGTGACGTCATTAGTGCAACTTAGTAAAGTCGTTTTTATACTGGGGTAAAAATTAAACCATTCATATAAAACCAATCAAGTTTTATATTATTCAGTATTTTTAAATGACTATATTAAGTAATTATTTTAAAATTTAATCGAATCGTTACGATTATCACTTTTATTTTGACGAATTAAACGAAAGGTGGTTTAAAATTGACAAAAGAGGTGTTAAATTGTTTATACTATCTAAAGAGCTTATCACTTCAACTGGTCAATGTGAATCCAGCCTTCTAATTTACTGTTATCAATTGGTCAAGGAGCGTGGCTTAGCTGAGTCACAACGATGAATCACTATTTTCTTAAAGCGAATAAACTATAACTTATTACCTTATGTAGGATCATATAGAAAAATAGGACACATGTGATCAAGGTGTTTTTATATATGTAACCTAAACAACCTAAGCAGTCCGCAACAAGCCATTTTTATGATTAGTTTAAAAAAGAAAAGACACAAAATATTAACTTACCTTCTCACTCTTTTCAAGATACCATTCAAGTTAAAAATTCATAATCACATCTTCAAATTAAACGAAATTAAAAACCTAAATGGAAGGCACAAACACGTTCATAACATAGTACAAATCAGATCAATCACCTAGAAGATATAAATCGGTATTATATACAGTCCCGTCAAGTCCTATTATCTAGGTACTTACCAATTCGGCTACGATCTGCTTGCCTAGCCTCTGGCACTCGTTGACAGAGGGTTTGGTGAATGTGTGTGAGTCGAATTGCTTCGTTTTCTGTAAACAAGACAAATAATATTAAAATCTGCCAATGGATATAGAGGCCTACAAATCTAGGCTTGTGGATGTCAGGAGCCTTGCAATGACGTATTATTTTCACGACGATTCCACCCAGGACAAATGTTTGTGTGATGAGAACAATGATTTGTTGCCTGGCTTTAAGAGGCGTATTACAAAAAAACACGAAATTGCAAGTTTTCTACGTTGAAATTTTAGGTTTTATGTTCGTTGTATGAAATAACAATTTCTTGGTTAATATAGTTCGGTTTCTCTACTACAATTACCTCAAAACTGATTTTAGATTAATTATTAAATTATTTAGTAATAAGCTTTCTCCCGATACATGTTTCGGCAAAAATTCACGGAGACATCATTTCTGAGCTCTAATTTTGAGATCCTACTAAATATCAGTCAAAAACAAAAATATCATTAGTTCTCAAATATCCTATACTTCAATCATAACAGGTAATATTTTCGTTATATGCCTTTTATGTAAAGAAAAAAAAAACTACGTAATTCAATTATCTACCGAAAAGGCTTCAAAACAAGCCCCAATATCTCCAAAGTTCTACATTATTTAGACTTCAAATTTATACCAAAATAATCATCAACATTTGCTTAAACTATAGTATTATTTTTATTTTTTAAATCGCTACTATTATTTTTTAATAAAATAAATAAAAACACTTTATATTTCACTGCGCCGGTCATCTGCGATTAGTATCGCGCGAGCGCTTGTCGAGGTCGGACCTATGTCAGTTTCTTTCCCGCGCGCTTTCGTTCCGATACTACCGTGACTACCGTCGTGTGCGCCGACTGTCGCGTAGACGCTGCCGCATTGCTATTGTGTGCGTGTGAACTACGAACGCAGTTTTTGATCTTTGTAAATATTTATTTTCGAACGGTATAATATACCGTTATATTGAAGTTATAATAAAGTGTGAACTTTATACTAATTGAAATAATATTTCAATTAGTATAAAGTTCACACTTTACTAGTATACCAGATAGTGAACTTATTAAAGTTAGACTAGTTAAAGTCATGACTGGTTCTACCAAATTCAAGGACAGCTTTATATATCCAATAAAAATGTCTGCATACTTGCCATATGGACTGGACCAGACTTTCCTGTAAAAACTATAACAATCTACAAAGACGACGAATTTTGGTCGTTAAAAATGTTACCCAAATTAAAAGCTTTTTATGAAAAATGTGTACTGCCAGAAGTTATCGACTCGAGAAAAGATCGATCAATGCCTTTGCGGGAAATATTTTTCTGATGTAAAAATATGATGTCTGACTGTACCAAATAATAAAATAAATAATACATTTTGTTGTTTCATTTATTCGATAAGATTTCAACCATACTACCATAAAATTAAGGCTAGACTGAAAATACACTTAATAAACTAGTTATCAACGATTGCATCACTGCTTACCATCAGGTTGGATCACAGTCGAGCACTAATTTATATGAATTAAAAATAAATATATACAACTTTAAAAATCTATTTTTGCTATGAATAGTATATACTCGTATTACAATCGATTGTTTATCGAATACTGCAGAATATTAAAAATATTTGTTTGAACATATTTAAATTAAAACGACATTTAAAAAAAATATCCATCTTCTAACCTCTTTCTGAATACTTTAATTACGAAAGATCAAGATCGTTTAGCCGCCGTATACACAATATCATAGTGCGAGCGAGACTGCTAGAAGCATGAATGAAAATATCGCTCACGTAGTTCGCCGCCCGCTCGATGCATAAAATACCTAAATTTGCGTAATGCCGAAATGTGAAAGGGCTCTTAATTTATCTATAATATGTATTTATTTACAAATACCTATATGTTTATCAGTTGTCTCACTCTTAGTACAAGCTCTGCTGCTGCTAAATGGCGTTGTATAATAGTTGTGGAATATTATAAAGAAAAAAGTTCATAGGCAGCTGTTTTCATCTAGTTACACTATGTACAAGGCGCGAACTCCTTGAACTGAAGAAGTATAGTATGTGAAAGTGGCTTTTGTAATAATATTGTGATTCAATTTGTGTGTATCTCTTGTTGGTGATCCAAAAAAAATAAAAATAATGAAATTTAAAAATTTGGACAGTCTTCTTTTTTACCGACAATCGATCATTACAATTGTAGCTTACAAATTATAAATATTCTTTGGGGAAAATATGCGTCACATCTGTGCAAAATGGCCCAACGCTCAGAACGACGACGGCGCAGTCGGCGGCGCCAACCGTGGTGAAGCGATTGACGCTACACTTGTTAGTGCCCAAGGAAGTTGAGTGTGCAAAATATGAGGATCGCATTCTGAGAATAATTTTCAACTCTCGAAAAAACATACAGAATATGATTCTGGATGTTGCCAGGAAGTTTATTGGTCCATTTTTTTACCCCCCCTCCCTTTAGATATCAAGTAAATACACTGAGCAAATGCTACAGATAAGTGTTTCGGGTCTGGGTTTCGTTTGTAAACCCACCCACGTTAGTGTTTTAAAAAAGGAATATAAGTCTTAAAATGAAAGAGATGTTCATTTTTGCAAATAGGTTTTTAAAAATACTTTTACACGTTTTTTTTTTGTCAGTTTAAACTAGATGAGGCCGGTATACGGTATACGATTTATACATTATTTTTCGACTGAATAAAAAAACGATTGTCGATAGAAAAAAAAACCTTTCCGTAATCAAAAAGATTGCAACAAACCTGTTTAGCTTTACTAGTACTATCCAACACTTTGGTGATGTCCTTTATGGAATGTATAGACACATCCAGAGTGGACGCGTCCAGTTTCTCCTGTTTGTTGTCTCTAGGTTGAATTGTTGTTTGCCTGTTGTCCTGTCTGTTGTTTCTGGACTCTGCTGTTGTTTGTTTGTTGTTCTTGTTGTCGGGCTTAGCCGTCGTCTTCTTTGTTGAATTGTCAGGTTGCTGGAAGATATGGAAATGGTTGATTGAGATATTTACTTATTTTGACATTTGAATTTTTTCCACAGCTCACAACGCCATCTAGTCCCAAGCTAAGGAGAGCTTGTGTTAAAAGTACTAGACAACTGATAAACATAACTATATATTTCCAAATACATACATATTATAGATGAATTACACCCAGACACAGAACAAATGATTATGCTCATCACAAAAACATTTATCCTGGGTTGAAATCAAACCCACGACCTCCGGCATAGCAGTCAGGGTCACTAACCACTAGACCAACAGGCCAGTCATAGATTTTTATTCTATTGAGTTGGGTGTCATAGCAATACCTAGTGTATAGTTTAAAATATATTACCAATATTACGGCAAGACAAAGGCTTTCCTTATTCTACCATTTATCCACCTACTTTTAAAAACCATAATGTTTTTGTTATTCCAAGAGCTGGCGTGCTAAAATAACGAGTCTAAAATATTCAAAACGAATAATTCTTACAAAAGAAAGAAAGAAAAAAACGGTTATTCGTACCTTACACATACAATAGAAATAAAATAAATAAAGGAAAAATAGCATTAAAATCTGTGCAAGGCCAAAAAGGCGCCTAACTCAGCATTTGCTGCGATACTTATAAAGATAAATATCACAGCGCTGGTATTCTGTTAGGGCCCGCAGTGATGCCAAACAAAAGATGGATGGATCCATATATTTTTAAACAATTTGTCCCAATATTAGGAATTACTCCTTTGTCGTGGGTGCATTTAATAAGACGTAAACTCACATACACAAGATACACAGACCCGAAACATCTGTCTGTGGGCCGTATAAACATTTATTCCGTGCGGGAATCGTACCCGCAACACGCAGCACAGCAGTCAATCGCTCAACCAATGCGCCAACTGTGCGCATGTCTCAAATTATGTTTTAGGGACGAAACAAATAACCACTCTGTCCTGTACCGTGACGTCATTATACACGGTGACAGGACAGAATGGAAGAATAAATCGAATTGCGCCAACCCCAAGTAACATGGAGCAAGGACAGTCAGTGTCCCCGCACACGGGCCTCAAAAAAGCACCGTCACAAAAAAAAAGCCGCCAACGCCGCACACGGGCCACTAAATAAGGCCGCCACAAAAAGAAGCTAGAAGTGGCAAAATTTTGAGGCGGCCTTATTTTGTGACGGCGCTTTTTTGAGGCCCGTATGCGGCGACACTTAGATGACCAATACTCACATAAGTATGATGCGTCAAATCGTCTTCCCAGTTATTTATCTGGTCTGCTAAAGCCGCCAGTCTTCCGAACTTCTTCTTGCCCTCCTGCTGGGGCCGCTGCCTCGCCTGCTTCGGTTCCAGCTCTGATGGTGGAGTCGCTGAAGAGAACTCGAGTTCTGTACGATGGACAGGCGATGAGAGGGTTGGTTTATCTGAAAAAAGATTTGGTTGATTAGGGCAAGTCGCTCATGTTTAATTCTATAGCTTGAAGATTTAGATAAAATGTGTAAATGTCGTAGCCATATCGTAGAATTGGCCATTTCAAGACATAGTCGCCTATTTCACATAATTTATAGCCATTTCACATAATAGTATGTCATTTCAAGTAATAGTAGGTCATTACACATAATAGTAGGCCATTTCACATAATAGTAGGTCATTTCACATAATAGTAGGCCATTTAACATAATTTTGACCATTTTACATAGTGATTGGCCGTTTCACATATTAGTTAGCCATTTCATGAAACGGCTGATTCTACGATATGGCTGATAGACTGATGCTTTAAATGGTGTACATATTTGAAACATCTCAATAGCAGTTAGCAGGCTGTAATAAATCCATAAAATAAGGTAAAATGTTAGAAAACACCCACAAAAAATATTTTTCAACAGAAAAAAACAATTTAAATGCGCTCAATAATCAACTATCAAGACTGGAGTTTGAATGGATAGTTTTCTTTATAATCTCAAAACCAAATTATATCAATTTTTATCAAATCCTTGCTCTTATCACATCCTGTGTTAGTTAAGCTAATAAGTTATCAATGCAGGATATTGTTGCTGTGAGTCAAACTATGATTCAAATGTGAAATGAGTAAGAGCAACACAAAATTATTTTTTAGACTAGTTGCCAATCGTGGCTCTGCTCCCCTTGAAATTACTTCCAACCTTTCAATCAATTTTAAAGTTTTCAATAGCTTTTTCCCTATTTTTAATTCTTTTAATTCTGAGAACATGGTTGGTGCAATGGTTGAGCAATCGACTGCTTCACTGTCGCGGTTTCGAATTCGTATACATATATTTGTATGGCCTACACGAAGGTATATATCTTACTCTACCCTACTCTACCCTATACCAAGAAATGATCAGATTTTGGATTTTTTTATTTATTGTATGTCCATCTCCTGGTTCTAAGCTACCTTCCCACCAATTTTCAGAAAAATCGGTTCAGCTGATCTTAAGTTATAAATAGTGTAACTAACATGACTTTCTTTTATATATATAAAAGATAACATAAGATAGGTTTAAACCAAAAAATACCAGATGATGTAGGACTACTTTATGGCTTGTTGGTGTTGTGAACTGTTGGGTGACGTGGTTCTGGATTCGATTTCTAGTTGAGGCAAAATGTTATTGGGATTTGTCAGGTCATACCATAACATTGAAATTTTACTAGCAGATTTATGGTTGAGTATAGAATCATGTTAATGATTTTCTGTCCCAAACAAATTGAAAAATCTGCAAGAAAATTAAGATTAAGAAATAAATGATTCAACAACAATACCAAAGGACCTTACCTGAATACAGATTGCCGAGCCGGTCTAGTCGAGACTTAACATTGTGCCGTAGTCCTGGACGCCTAGCTTCCGATGTCTCTTCTATTACCTTCTCCATATTACTGGATGCGTCATCTGCAATTTAGTAAGTCTTATTTATAGGTATTTCTTTTTTATTCCTTAATCTGCAATCACCACCATTGCCAGTCTGATCATGTTCACAGAGATCGCCAATAAACAGAGATTTGGATAGAAAAAGGGGAGGCCTTTGCCTAGCAGTGGGACATACAATAGGCCAATTAAAACAAAATCTGCAATCAGTTTCACTATTTTTAGCAGGTGTGTTGGAGTTTGAAGTAGTGGCAGGGTGGGCATGGTATTTATGTAAGACCTAAACATGACTAGTACTGTAAATAGCATAATCAGCCTTATAATCGTCCCACATCTGGGACTCAGGACTCCTCTCTCCTCCTAGACGAGAGGATGGGCCGTAACCCACCATACGAGCCTAGTGCAGTTTGGTGATGTGTAATGTAAAATAATCATACTAATTGTTGACGACAATTCTATTGAGAAGAAAAATTCAGAAACATTAGTTTTAATGAAACAAACAACAAAATAAATAAGTCTTTTTGCACATAATAAACAAATACTTCTTGGTGTTTATCAGTAAAAATAAAATAAATAAATATTACAATACCTGACATTTTGATCACAAAAATACTTCTCAAACAACACACTGGCCACAATCCTCACTCAATTTAAAACAACAAGAAAATAAACCATAAACTAATTAATCTTTATTCAAAACTGTTTACAACCATTAGTCTAATGTTTTGTTTAACTTTTGAGAAACATTTACTAATTATTAGAACCATTATCTGTCTGAGGTGAGTAATAACTTGCTTGCAAGAAGCTTTGTAAAGTTGTGAGGAAGTAAAATTTAAAAAATAAATAAATGTCATTGGCTTGTAATAAATTTGTTAGTCATCCTGTGTTGTTCCTTATTTAAATAAATACCTTCATGTTACAACCTTTTTTGATGGATGTAATTGTTGTTAGGGGACATTTGTGGTTTTTAGCTGCATAATGCATCATGAATGTATTAAATATTTCTAGTAGTACGAAGCTCAATTTGATATTCAAGTGCCTATGTCGAAATTGTCTCAACTCGTCGGAGAAAAGCACTTGTTCAATCAAAATTAATGTGTTAACTTTTCTTGAATATGGGTCAACATTGATTCTAAATTGGATAGTGCTGATAGAACACTTTAACCACATCTTATATGCCTAGTTAGTATGTTTGGGACCTATAAAGTTATAATAAATATAAAAGAGTTGTCAAGTACTCCATACCTCTAATCTCTTTAATAATAACATTGCCTCCCGGCCGCGCTTGTGAGTCATACACCACACTGATAGGAGCATCTCTTTCCTCAACTTGGACCTCAATCTGTATGTCATTTCTATGGGAAATATTGATCTCCACCGAAACGTCAGAGTTCCTTCTGTTTAAACTTCCCCTTTTAGGACTTTTGAACTCCTTTTTAGTCACTACAACGTCGTTACGACCCCGCTGCGGAGATGCAACCTCTGACTTCAAACTGGACCTCTTAGTCACAGCTTTCGTAGGAGTTTCAGACTTCACCGAGTCTTTTGACTGCCTCCGAGGCGACGTGATAGATTCCCGAGCTATTTTACTCGGAGACTTCGCAGGAGAACCCTCTGATTTCACTATAGCGATGTTCTCTGATAATGGCTTTCTTTTCGGAACAACCTGTCCGGAACTTGCTAGTTTCTGATCGATCTTTTCTTGTCTGGCCCGCGCTCTCTCTAACATGCGCTGGAAATAAGTTTTTAAATGTTAAAACATACCATTCTTGGTGACCTTCTAAAGATAGCGACCGTTAATACATAAATTATCACCCTATCGTACCTGAGTGAAAGGATCCATGATTGAGACAATATAAAAGGTATTCGAATATCACAAATCACACCGTTGACATAGTTTGTGTACACTATCCACAATTGTAACGAGATCACGTTAGTTTTTGTAAATTAAACAAGAAAACAATTCCACAAACATTCACTCGTTCGTTAGACGTTTGACATTTGAACCGAAATATTTGAATTTAGTTCGGTTTGTATCCGGTAGGCGATGCGCACAGCGCTTCATAATATTTTTTCCGTTCAGAAATAGGATTGTTTTTACTATACATAACTTAAAAAATCTTGTTCGTGTAATTAAAAAATAAAGATATGATTGAGGATATAATAGGATATATAAGATCCTTGATTTTTGTCCTGTGATTCATCCTAGCAAAGAAAAGCACATATTATTCTTTTTTTTATTTTTAACATAAAGAAAAACATTAGAGTTTATAGTAACGACATCTAGCATAAAATAGTAGTATCAAATCAAACTGTCGCAAGCTAGTAAGTTTTCTTAGTTCCCATTCACTTCATATGCTTCAAGATAGATGACGTTAGACAAACAGTACTATTATATATGCTGGAATACCGGCCGGGGCCAAAAAGATTTAAACTCCACATTATTAGACTTAACTAAACCAATAACTAACTAACTTGACTTTTTATTTATTTGTTTTCGTGTATTTTCTTTTTTGTTTGACATTGCAATTTTTTATTAATTGACATTGTAATGGAACTTAATTGTATTCATTTGTTGACATAAATGTTAAATTCTGTATATGACGTGTAAGAATCCCTTACCAATAAAATACTATGACTATGACTATGACTAATCCAAGAATGAGAAAAGTTGTCCTAAATTCTTCATTAGCTATATGAGTATTTCTCAAAATAAATGTACGTAACGAAATGGTAGTAACGAAATATTGTTACGAAATAGTCCTTAGATGTAACTAAATAGTAACCATAAGGCTGGTTACACATTGGCGAAATATTGTGAATGCTCTTCATTTATTCAATACGAAATATTTGTAAGTATGTACCCAAATACTTAAGGGGTTAGAAATAAAATAAGGGAGTAATCATTCATACTATTTTAATCAAATTATTTTTTTTTCCCAATCTTTTAAAAATGAAAACCTGACGTTATTTTAAACATAAAAAAACTTAATTAGAATCACTATCCATTAGCGCTTTATAAATTTCTTCCTTATCTTTGTAATAATTGAATTCTTTCCGAAACACATTTGGTTTGACAATCCGTTTTTTAATCTTTGGATCACATCGCTTTGGCGCGTGAAGATAATTATTAAGCGATAGAGGTTTAAGTCCTTTATAAACCACTTTCTTTTTTGTGTGTATATTTTCCAGTATTTCGTCGTTAAGAATAGTCAGTCCACATGTTTCGCCTTTGACTTTGTGAGTGCCTTCAATTGGTACATTTTCATTATTTTCATATTCAGTGTTATTTTTTGTTGCATTATTATTTTGTATTATAACATCTACATTGTCCAAATCATTGAAATTAAACTCCGGTTCATTAAATGACATTGCATCACTCATATATTTTTCATCCGTAGTTACAGCTTCGTCACTTATTAAATCCTCGAGAATTATTGGCTTTGTATTGATATCAGTTGTTGATCCTTCTTCCTCATGACTTTTTATTTCTTTACTTGGTTTGTCTGTTTCACCTTTTTGTTTTAATACATTCATTATATCAATTGGATATTTGTCTTCTTCCATATCTTTTTGTTGCTTTGCTGTTTTCTTCCCTGTTCCTTTTCCTTTATTCTTAAAGTTTTCTTTGCCTTGTTGTGTTTCGTCTGCCTTGAGGCATTTTACTTCAGTATCATAGAAAGCATGGTTTGCAGACATAAATCTTGACGAAGATAACAATGTTACTTGTTCTGGGGGTTGCCGTTTAACATTTTCCTCCTTTGATGTGTCCTGAAAATTAAAAACATGACATCAAAGTGTATTTAAAAATATTTTTTTTTTATGATTGATTTTGAAAGGTATTTATTAGTTTTTTATTTGTGTTTGACCCTAAAATACGTCAAAAATCATAAATAAATCTCTTTTATATTTGCTCTCAAATGGACATTCACCTCTAAGTCTTGATCACTCTCTCTGTCATCTATCCTGGGTAAATCATTGTCCTCACTCCAAAAATCCGCATCTATCAGATCTGAATCACTATGATAACTTATACTGACATCACTCTCCGTCGTAGTAGAACTATTTATTCTTTTGAATCTTTTCGCTGCTGGTTTTTGTTTTTTCAAGGCTTGCGGTTTGTTACTGCATGATGCTTTTGGTTCTGATAGGGTGTTGGATAGAAGTTCATGTTCTTTAGTGTAGTAGCAATCACAGCAGATGTTTTTCTGGCAATCAAAGCAGCTCAGCAATTTATATTTAATTGTCGTGTTGCCATCCGTTACAATCTGATGCAGCTTCATTGTTCCTTTTATGGGAATAATATTTTCAGGGATATTTTTGGTCATCTTCTGAATGTCGTTTTCATTAACATAAAACATTTTTACTTTACTGTTAACCATTAAATAGTCATATGCTTCTTTTGCGTTGGTTATGTCATTGCCATGTGAAATATGATTGTCAAGTTGGCGCTTTAATGCCCCACCAACCCCGTCAGCTGGCCCTTTGCCGTGAGAGGCTTCAAAAAAATTCCAAGTTGCATATTCAAATCCGTATTCTTTTATATTATGTTGGAACAAGAAAAAATTATGTTTTTGGCGGTACTGAGTTGTAGGGCTATCAGAAAATATATGAATCTTTTTAATGGTAAAGTGTTGGCACAGTTTCATTATTGGATCCAAATGGGCCCAGATTGCTCCAGGACCATGTTCATTATTTGGGGATATGGAGCATATCGATTGGGGTTTCACATTTTTTCTGTAAAGGACGCAAGTGTGCAATGTGACTTGATTTCTAGACCCTCCGAAGTGTATCGCCTGAATTTCTTCAGACTGCTTGCACGAAAAGTTTTCTGAAAAATCGCAAATCAATGCAGCTTCGTCTTCATCAAGGTTTTCAATACACTTTTTCCACGCCAAGTACTGATGTTGAACATTGTAGTCTTAGTGAGTTTTAAATTTTTGAACATCATTTTGAAATTCTTTTATCAATGCATTCACTGTCCCTTTCACTACCTGTTTTGAATACTTTTTCGTCTGTTTTTCTACGCATTTCTTTTTGTCAATTTTAATATAAGTGTGTGTGCCTATTTTCCATTGAAGCCACTCCACAGGGCTGTCTTCATTTATTGTCAAATCAACAGCTAGTTTCTTATTTTTGCATTCAGAACACTCAGAGTACATGCATTTAAAACATTTACTGCAAGTGACATTTTTCATAAGTTCGTCAATGTCAGATGTCTGAAGCAAACCTAGCTTCTTCAACGATATTGCTTTGAAAGATAAATTACTATGCTTTATGCAAGCACAAGTATTCCTATCTTGAAGTCTTGGTTTCACAACGGAGAACGGTCGAAAACGATAAAAAGTTTGCAAAGACGCTTTACCACCCTCTAACCTGTATTTTCTATAGAGCTTGTATATTGGTTCCATTAAATATCTCTTTTGCACTTTTTCTTTGTTTCTCGTTATGCACTCGTTTTTTCCCGCACTAGGTCTACTTACATCTTCTCTTTCAAAGAAATCTTGTATATCTTTCATGAATTTCTTTTTCATTTCGTTTATTGATTTCGTCTTTCTTATTCTTCCTTTCAGACCAAGAACATTAGAAATAGCTGTTTTTAATTTGTATTTATTTGCAATATCGTTGGTAGCAACTTTTTTTAGTACTTTCTTCTCTTTGGTATCTGCTTTATTAAACTCTGTTTTTAAAGAATCTGTAATTGTGTTAAGCAAAATTAACTTCTTTTTTACCTTTTCTTTTTCCGTCACGGACACATTTGGTAAAGTTTCTTCTAAAAAACTATTCGATTTTGTTAACGGTGTGTCATCACACTGACGAGTTTCAATGGAAATAGCATCATTATCAGGCCTAATTTGTTGGGGTAGTCGTTTTTTCAGAATTTCCACTCGCTTTTTCATCCGATTGCAGGCCTGTCTTAAATTTTTATTTCGTCGTTTTAATTGAGTATTTTCTTCAGTAAGCTTTTGTAGTCTCTCCTTTAGGATATTTGTATTATTTTTAGCATTTTTTCTTACTTCCAATGTGTTGTTTTGTTTTGTCGTAGAGTAGGCCTTTTTTTTTCTTTCAGCTCTTATAGCATTGGCTTGTCTCCACTTTGCTCGTAGCTCTTGTTTTTCTTCTTCTGTAAGAATTTCTTTTTTCTTTTTGATATTTTCTTTAACTTTTTCCAAATGTTTGACACGGATTTCCTCATATTTATTTGGTTTATCCTTTTTGAGTCGTTCTCTGTAAGCTTTTTGCCTTTCGGCATTGGTTTTTGGCGGCATTCCTTAAAAAACAAAAGAAGTAATGCAGTTGTATATAAGCAGTTGTAAGTAATAACCAATTTGATAAGTCAAACCAACAAGTATAGTGGGCATCTCTACAGAAGTGTCATTAGCAAGAGTTAAGTATTTGTAACAATCGGTATAATTCTATTCTCAAGCGAATTGAAACAAAGCCGCGAGGTTTTTTAACCGACGAAAAGGAGGAAGTTCTCAATAGAACTTCATGTAAGTAATATCAGGGGTAAAAAGTTGTTAAATCACATAAAAACGTAATTTAAATTATTTCATTATTTTTTGCTGGTGGCACTTCTATATAGCAGATAATATCCAATCCTTTAGTTATTGACGCTCTATATATTTTTTTTTCATAAATTAAGTAGTGAATATTACTATGCTTAGTCAGGTTATAACAGTATACACTCAGCTTTATGTTGTACTTTTTCGTTACGTAACGAAATTCGTAAAAAACGTTACGAAATATTAGACAAATTGAGGTCAGAAAAAATATATTTATTGATAAAAGCTGTTACAGCAAATATAAAAGCTTATTAAATATTCGTACAACACGTATTACAAAAAATGGGTAAATGAAGACATACCGTTCTATGAAAAATCGCTGATTTTACTTCCTGTCTCGAAAAAGTAACCCCACAAAACACACACGTTCTCACTGATTTTCACGATAGATGTAATGGCGGAGACGTCAAACCAATAGCCAATCAGAGTGAAGCTAGTGTTGTCCGTGTAAAAAAATTACGGAATCGTTCAGAAATCATGGGAAAGTAGAAATAAATCGTAACTAAAGAGTAATAACTAAATAGTAAATGAGAGCGACTCATTTTGTTTTTTTGCTTTAAATTGCCAATTCACTATGACACCCCATAGAAAATCAATTTGATACAGAAACTGCGATTACTGTAGAACGATGATACAAAGAAATTTACAATAATTTAGTTACGTATCGCATTTTATGAAACAAAAACACATGAAAAAGGTAGAGTGGCAAACAGGTTTTTGTATGAAAGGTAAAAAAAGCTATTTTTAAAATATCGAAATATTTGATAATAAGTATGATTATAGCTATAATTCTTCGTTATCTTAAAGATTAATATTCATCCTACAAAATTGAGTGTGTGTTTTTTTTGTGTGATGATTTATAAATATAAAACTTTTGAACTGTTTCAAAGCACACTTTTTTTTTCAAAGATGTACATGTATTTTGAGAAATACTCATATACGTATATACACTAGCTGAACCTATATAAAGCCCTTGTACAGCCTGTTGTGCTGCTTGGGTAATGCATGGGCGTCGCCAAGGGGGGGCAGGGGCCCGTAGAGGCTTGCTTTACAGCTTTAGAGCCTAGTTTAGGCACCAGTCTTCCACAATATAATGCCCATCCTATATGTTACCGTAGATATAAGGCTAGCAATCAGGAAGTTATATTGTGGAGAAAATAAAATTTTATTATTATTAAAAAAAAAACTTTTTTATTATTCTCTATACTTCCAATAATCCCCCCTTGATCATCGGCTGGCGACACCCGTACACTAATGACCTACATACAATACCTACCTAATGACCAAACAATGTCCAGTTTGCTCATTCCATATTGTCCATGTTCCATGCCATGCCATTACGTTTTTATTGTAGAAAGATGTAGGAGTTAGGTAGGTACTTCTTAGGGTATTTTTTTATTATTTAGAACTGATTATAGCGGTGCCAACATTATCGTGTTTTGCATTATATGATATTAAAGTCGTTAGATAGCGTAGAGTTACCTAAGGATACTTAACTATACTTACGAGAGCAGTTTATGCATCATGAGATGCAGCCTCTGACAGATAGACAGACAGGCAGCGGAGGCTTAGTGGCATATACGAACTATAATAAATTAAATCCGGCATTGCGCAAGAGTTCTCTGCGAGGCTCGAACATAATCCGCCTTATTCCAAAACGCGATCTCAAATAGTTCCGGGACTATTATTAGTTTTAATCCCGATTAAACGCTATCTAAATATAGTTTTCGGGATTATTACTAAATGTAATACCAATTAAAAGCGATCTAAATGTATTTCCAGGACTATGAGTCCATGGAGTTTCTTGCACGTTCTTCTCCATAGAGATCTACGCTTTGGAACGTGCAATTTAGCTTCACTTTTTTTTTGACTGACCGACATATTGATTATTCAAAAGTGCCTGTAAATGGGCTATTTGAAATAAAAGAATTGATTTTGATTTTTGATTTTTTTGGTTTTAATGCCAATTAAAATTAGTAATAATCGTGGAACTATTTTAGATCGCGTTTTGGAATAAGGCGGAATAATAATATGTAGAATTGTACAATTGTCCGAAATCAACTATCTGGCAGTTATCCGAATCAGACATAACACCCGTCTGGTCGGAAGATTCTTTCTTACGTTTTTGTTTACGGGAGTTTACTCCCTATTCTGCATACCACCAAATTTTAAAATAGACTTCCCAGTCACATTCAAGAACTTAGCCTGAATAAATTCAAATTATTTGTGAAGCGAAAACTTTGCCAGAAGGCTATTTATACTGTAAAGGAATATCTTGAAGACAAAACGGCTTGGGATTGACCTGCTCCAGACTGAGTACAGACTATAATTGTAGTAATATGTAACTTTTTTTTTTGTCAAATTCTCCTTTTTATTTTTGTTTTTCTTTCTTTCTCGAATTTGTCATTCATGACTATTTTTATTTTATTTTTTGACTTAGAAATTAGATGGTTCTTTATTGTATTTTACCATTTCACATTGATATTTTTTGTTTATTTACATTTTACGGCTTGCAATAAGCTGCTTAGTAAAGCGTTACATTTTTGTAAATTCTATTTTATTATTGTGAATATGGGGACTATGTGGATTACTTTTCTTTTCTGTAATTTTTAACATGATGTCTGGCAGTTTTGAGTATTTGATGCGGCCTACCCAAATGTCCTTTCTTTGGTATTGTTCGTCAAGTCGTTGAGCTCCTTAGTAGTCCTAAGTTTGAGCTACACGAATACTGACAAATGCTTGCACTGACTAGACAGGTCCACTCAAATATGTGTGGTTCTTTCTTCAAAAGACCATCTCAGACACTAATCTGCATGTTTCTCATATTATTTGACCATTACATGTTTACTGTATGGACTTTAAAAGAGACTTTGACCCCTGAGTTGGTTTCGGTGTTTCTTCTCAGGGTAGTCACCGGCAACACTGGCCTCATCTAGTTTAAAATGACGAAAAAAAAGATGACGTGTAAAAATGTTTTTAAAAATATATTTACAAAATAAAAATCATTTATCATTTTCTTAATTTTGTAGATGAGGCCATTGTGTCATACCTGTTGGTGGTCTGCGTGAAACTTACTTATAAAACTATAAGACTCTGGCGACAAAGCGGCAGTCGTGTCGCGTACATGAAGCTACGCGTCCGTGGACATGGACAGTAGACCTAAATAATGAAAGGTCTGCCTTGAGCCCAGTCCACACGTACCGAGTAAAAGGGCGAGGCAGTAAAGTGTTGCTCAGCAGAGACAGTGATGTAAGGGAGTTGTAGAGATAAGCGCTCGGCCGAACACTCCGCGCTATGTTCATACGTACCGAGTATTCGGCCGAGAGGAATGTCTAGCCCGTTTGCTCGGTACGTGTGATCAAAGCACAACAGTAGGTAGCAAAATTGTTTAAAAACGTATTTCTGTAGTAAGTGTATCATAAATGTTACAATTGTTCGCAATGATGTCACACGGCTGAACCGGCGCCGACAGACATATTGTTCTGCTGATTAGGAGCAGTTTGTATCATTATCGGTTGTCTAAGTTTTATAAATAATTGAGAAGTACCTATAAAACTATAATAACATCCTTTCGTCACGAAACTTATTTTCCTGCGAAGAAGAGTGAAGAAATTTTTGCTCTTATAATTTTGAAAGGCGCTAATTATTACCATTGACAATAATTATTATAATTGATTGATTAGATTTTGATAAATGTTAAAAAAAGAAAAATTTTGTGGGGTCTTTTTTTTGTGGTAGGTAAAATCATCCAATGACAAATCCGTATCTAAAGGGTAAATACATACTTTCAAACAACATAACCCTCCTTCTGGCGCAGTCGAGTAAAAACCGGACCGTAACCGGATGTGATCACTCCAGCGGCTCTCTGTCTGTCACCAGGCTGTATCTCATGAACCATGATTACTAGACAGTTGCCATTTATACAGATTATATGTATTTCTGTTGCTACTATAACAGCAAACAGTAAAAACAAAATTTAATAAATATTTAAGTGAAGCTCCCATACAATGAACTCGATTTTTTGCCGTTTATTTGCTTATGCGAGTCCAACTCACATTTGGCCGTTTTTTTTTCTTTGTATGTCACACAGTTATCAAGCAGGATGCAGGTTTGAGCTTTCTAGGGTACCTACCTATATATTGAAGTGGGATAGGTTTTTGATCTATACAGGGGCGTGGCTACCGCCATATCTGCCGTATCAATGATGCGGGGCCCCCGTATTACTAGAGCCCCGACGTAAGCAAAAATTCGCTACATGTTATCCACAACCGTCTCGTACGGTAAACAAAGCATTTGTAAAAAAACATCACTTTTTTTATACTGGGCCCCTGTGGGACTTTTTATTCGGGGCCCCTGAGGAACTAGCTACGCCACTGGATCTACATTGTGGAATGCAATAAAAAATTGAGTATTGAGTATTAAGCCCAATCTCGATTTCACTTAGTTTCCCAAAATGGTCACGCAATTTTAAACCAATTTGGCGCTAGCATCGAATTCAAGAGTACGAAACGTTACAATTCCAATTTCGACCGATCTTAAACTCAAGAGTAAGCCCCCAGGAGAGGGATTGGGCCGTAATCCACCACGCGAGCCCAGTTCAGGTTGGTGAATATCACATGTCTTTTTTTTTATGGTAGGTAAAATCATCCAATGACAAATCCCGCCCTTGGGTGGAGCGGGAAGTAGTGTCAGACTCTTACGACTCAGAACGCGCCGTCGAAGACTTGGGCTCGGTCCGGTCGGTTACTAGACAATCGAACAGCATGCTACCCATTGCACGCCGTCCGCAGGCCCGCGCCTACGGTGGCCGGAAATCGGGATCGGAATCCCGGCGGCGGCTGGGGCGAGCGTCCCGTTGCCTCTGCCTGATTCGGTCGGCCTCCTCCTTTGCTAGCATTACTGCTTCGCAGAAGGAGGCGACCGCCTGCCATCCCTCCTCACTACGGACCATGGCCTGAAACAAGGCCCGGCGAGAGAGATCGCTGCCGCCGATCGCCCCCACGAGGACACGGCGATGCTCCGCCCAGGCGGGGCACACCTCTACAGTGTGCTCCACCGTGTCCTCCGGGCGTTCCGCACAATGGCGACACCCGGGCGAATCCTCCGCACAGGTACTTAGCGAACTTTCTGTGTTCGGTAAGCACCTGCGTCGTGCGGAAGTTGAGAACGCCGTGAGGTCTTTCCAACCACGCCTCAAGGATAGGCTTTATCGCCAATATCACATGTCTTCGATTTTTGGGTTCTAGGACATGCCGGTTTCCTCATGATGTTTTCTATCACCGTTTTGAGAGCAGTGGCAATTAATTAAATTAAACAACGTAATGCGTCTGGCTGGGTTTGAACCCACGACCTATAACTCATAACTCGTGACCGTTACCACTGGGCTATCATTACTCATCAATTGATTAATAATAAATTATATTATTATCAAACTCTCACTCACACTAATAAACTTGACTTATGAACTTGATACGATAGGATTGGCAAACAAATCCTATTATTGTAAGTCACCATGTTGGTTACAAACATTGGCCACACGGTCCAACATAGACACATTACATCGCAATCATGGTAGTCCTTAATCAAAATACAAAACAAAAATGGCCAAGTGCGAGCCCGACTCACACACTAATGGTTCCGTACAACAATAGATATAAAATTAATTAAAGATCGTTAAGAAACCCTCGGCTTTTGTATGAAGCCCTCATTAGATTTTTAATTTCTTTTGTTTTTGTAGTGGCAGTAGAAATGCATATTTCGTGAAAATTCCTCTTAGGGGTTATGAGATACAGTTCGCTGACAAATGTTTAGGCAGATGGATGGTGGCACGGACAGCGGAGGCTTAAGCAAGGGCCACACGGATGCAATCCAGGTTCCAAACAGACCTTGCTTGTTTCAATCCATCTAGCCACCAGATGCAATCCATCCGACAAACCGACAATCAACACAATCGTTGGCTTGGTTTACAATCACTAGTGTAGGTACCGCAGGACTAAGCGGGGCAGTGCTGCCAAGCTGCGTGGGCGACCCAAACTTCTGTATAAACTAGCGAAAAATTCTCATGTCTTCAAAATATACTAAAAAATATATATATCACAAAAGTACTTTAATCATGACAATTCGTTTGCAAAAGTCTGACCAGTTACTTGAAGATTTCTCATGTAAAAATAAGAGTCATTTTTACCCCTGGGCCGTTGGTCACTGTTTACAATCCGCTGTTTGGATCCTGGGTTACATCCGTGTGGATCATTCTATAGGGTCCCGTTGGCACCCCTTGAGTAGGGAACCCTAAAAGTACGTCAATGGAAGTGGTAGGTACTGGTGTTGGCCGGCCAATGCACGCCACGCTATATAATTGAATTAAGAACACGAGAGGTTTCACAACGGACTGTGGAACATAAAACATAACCAGTTTCTTATAAGCAACTGTTGTAAGTGCACGCGTGCAGTGAACATAATTCAAGATATAAATATGGGTAAGTGATTTATTCGTTTATTAAATAGGGAACCGTCAGCCGAAAAAAGAACCGGAATCTTTTAAATTAAGAATTTGTAACAAGAACGCGGAGAACCGCGACCGTTGGAAATAATGGGGGGAATCCTTTGCCCAGCCGGGGGGTAATACGGGCTAGCTACAATAATAAAATAGGGAAGCGATAGAAATAAACGACCTTTATTTAAAAAAATACTCAAATAACTATATTGCAGTAAAATAATAAAATATGGCGCCAAAAAAATTAAAATATTGAAATATGGAATAATATTGGCTATAGATGGGCATTGTGGAAGATGATAGCAACTTAATGATACCTACTACATTCTATTTGAAATATCTGTTATTTATTTATTGTGCACACCATCCAAACAAAGGTTGACTGGTAGAGGATGCCCTGTTGCATTAAGTCTGCCTATGTATCACTAATGTACTAAGCACTATTGTACCTAAATAAATGATATTATGGCTTTAAAAGGAGAGAGTGTTGAGATGAAGACTATAAAGAAATATAACAGAAGGCATCTTGCACTTATCTCAAATAAATTGAGGATAAAAGAAGAAGAATAATAAATGAGTACAAACCTTCGTGTTGACATTATTTTTTTCTATATGTCTTTCATTTAGTTTTAATATTTGATTTTTTATCATTTAACTTGCTGATCCAGTATCCGTGGTTCTGCCATTTACATTATATATTATCAAATATATATTTCGAAACAAAAATATTAAAATTGCAATTAAAAATAGGGGCTGGAGTGTGAAAAACATTTTACGATCTAAAAGCGGATTACCACTCACTGATTAATCACGAAATGTCAGAGACTATAACACCTACAAACTTAAAATTTGGCATGTAGGTTCCTTATAGGGTGTAAACATCCTCTAAGAACGGATTTTACGAAACTCCTCCCCTAGGGGGGTAAAACGGGGGTTGAAAGTTTGTATGGAGAAACCGACTTTCTCGCAGGCAAAGCTGCTGGCAGAAGTTAGTTATTAATAATAAATCATTGTCTTTTTACACGTATTGGTTTAAGTTGTCAGTGTAAAGAGTAATAGAAATATTAAACATATTATTTACTTAAATATTTCTAATAAAAAAATGTAACGTATTTTTTTTTTTGCTTTTTCGCTAATATATATACGACTATTATTGCTGTCTTTGAAAATGTTGGGATATAATGAAACTAGCTGTCCCCCGCGGTTTTACCCGCATCTTTAGTAACTGCTCTGCTCCCGTAGGTTGTCGCGTGATGTTATATAGCCTATAGCCTTCCTCGAAAAATGTGCTATCTAAAACAGAAAGAATTTTTCAGATCGGACCAGAAGTCCCTGAGTTTAGTGCGTTCAACCAAACCCTTCAGCTTTATAATATTACTAGCTTTTGCTCGCGGCTTCGCTTCCGCTCTACTCTATTCTACCCTTCGCTACTCTTCTCTACCCTACTCTACCCTACTCTACTCTACACTACCCTACACTACTCTACTC
Organism: Leucania comma; assembly: GCA_958295575.1. Taxonomy (NCBI): domain Eukaryota; kingdom Metazoa; phylum Arthropoda; class Insecta; order Lepidoptera; family Noctuidae; genus Leucania; species Leucania comma. The sequence continues at coordinate 11,834,549 of OY282485.1, forward strand.
TACCCTACTCTACACTACTCTACCCTACTCTACCTTATTCTACCCTACACTACCCTACACTACTCTACTCTACTCTACCCTACTCTACCTTACTCTACCCTACTCTACCTTATACCAATAAATGGGCTTGTATTTTTATATATATATACGGGATAAAAATAAAATAATTTTAATTCTATGACCTTCTCCGGTTTCTAAGCTACCTTCCCACCAATTTTCAGCCAAATCAGTTCAGCCGGTCTTGAGTTATAAATAGTGTAACTAACACGACTTTCTTTTATATATATAGAATAAAATAACTTACATATATGGATGGTGCATCTGTAAGTAACACGTCTATGTCAAATCGTTTCCAGCTTCTCTTCTGTGGTTTCGTGTAGATTTTGTCTCGTTTGCTCTCAAGATGATATCCATTTTCGTGAACACATTGTATCGTAGCACAATTAGTTAGATACCTATGAATTTGTACCTTAATAGCTAAAGCACTGTAACTTAATTTCTTTATAATCATTTTAGATAAACACAGCACGGATTTCGGTAGTTGCGGTTATGAATTACACGTTTTTAGAAGCTCAAAAGGTAAAAAATATCCAATAAATTCTATGATTCAATATGTTGTCTACGTTACGCCTTAAAAATCAGTCAAATCTGAGTAAGAACATGAAAATAAGAGACTGTCTTCCATCACCTATTGTTTTCACACAATAGCGCATCTCACTACATTAGCCAAATCTAACCGTGTGTTTACTCAGTATGCATCATAAAACACAGAATCATAAAGATCACACAATACATCGTTTAGGAAAAACTGATTGACTGACATATCAGCGCACAGTCTTGTACTGTCGGTGCCATAGATTACCTAACCCACCTCCTTTGAAAAACTATTAAAGAGGTTGATCAGGTAACTTAGGGCACCGACCCTAACAACAATTTATACAGGTGCTTTTTCGGATTCCGTACACAAAAGGGTAAAAACAGGACCCTATTACTCTATTACTAAGACTTCGTTGTCTGTCGCCAGGCCGTATCTCAAGAACCGCGATAGCTACACAGTTAAAATTTTCATAAATTATGTATTTCTGTTGCCGCTATAACAACAAATATACCTACTAAAAACAAAATAAAATAAATATTTAAGGAGCAACAAACGCGATTTTTTTACCTTTTTTAGCTCGATATCAATAATGGCAACAGGTAGGCACTTGAAATATTCACAAAATACTTAGTTGTATTTTTACTTTAATAATAAATCAAATAGTTAAAATAAAATAAATATTTAAGGGGTCCCACATGCAAAAACGCCATTTATTACCTATTTTGTTGTTGTTTACCTAGTCAATGACAAGGAACACTTCGTGCGCGAGTCCAACTCGGACTTGCCCGGTTTTTATAATTATTTCAATCGTCTTTTGCAATCTAGGGAAGGAGCTAACTTTTCACTTCCTAAGATTCATTTGTTTTGATATTTTTTCTAAGATAGGCTCGCGTCTCGCGTATAACCACTATCTCTCCTGATGGTAAGCGATGATGTGGCCGATGATTGAGCACGCTTGCCTAGAAGTAAACCTATTCACTCTTGACTTAAAAACACCTAGGATGTAGCTATCAGGAAATGCTTTCCGTGACCCTTATCGAGTCATCGTTGTGTCTTGTAGATAATTCTAGTTATGACTGGAGAAGTACCATTCCTATTTATCATAGCTTTATGTGATGTTTGATCTGACAGCTTTGCTCGATTTTTTCTGACGTTTTCTCGCTCGCTTAAATTCCTGATTTCAGCATTTGAACTAGAATTTTTCTCAAACTCTAATTTAGCCTGAATGTAAACCCATCAAAATTTGGTATTAAGTAAGTAGAGTTTGACATGTTCTTAACTCAAAATGCTCAATTCAGAAATCCGCCCTGTTGAGTTTTTCTTTAGCTTGTAAACCCGTCATAATGTGTCATTTAAGTAGGGTTTGACATGTTCTTAACTCAAAATGCTCAATTCAGAAATCCGCCCTATTTAAGCATTTGTAGTTGAGTTTTTCTTTAGCTTGTAAACCCGTCAAAATGGGTCATTTAAGTAGGGTTTGACATGTTCTTAACTCAAAATGCTCAATCCAGAAATCCACCCTATTTAAGCATTTGTAGTTGAGTTTTTCTTTAGCTTGTAAACCCGTCAAAATGTGTCATTTAAGTAGAGTTTGACATGTTCTTAATTCAAAATGCTCAATCCAAAAATCTGCTCAGCTGCATAATTTAAAAACAGTGCATTTATGAACTCTAAAAGTAATCTACAGCTAACTGATTTGTTTACTAGCTAGTTCTGCTAGGGGGAAAGGCCGGACCATCGGTAACGAGATGCTGTTGGCTCATTGCCCACTTGAATATAAATAAGTATTTGTACAATATCCACACCACAAGACCCTGTTTACTTACAATGTTTACCAGACTTCGCTTTAACTATCATTACCTATAGATCGATGTAAACATTTACGAAATACGAGCATTTGTGTAGGAATTTTCCTATCTCGTTATTTCATTATTAATAACTGTTAAATTTTGATTGTTTTTATCTCATGGAGGGTCGATCCGGTACATGAAACACTATCGATTTGTAAAGATAAAATAAAAAAAATAAAGTTTTTTTTTTCTAAAACTTGAATTAATATACGCATGTATGAAATTAATTTCTTTAAGTAAATGCGTCAATGACCTTGTAGGTAGTTGTCGGTCGTTACTAACTACCTACAGGTCATCGAACTCGCCCAGCTGACGTTTACTTAAAGAAATTAATTTCGTACATGCGTAAACTAATTCGAGTTTAAAAGAAACTTTATTTTTTAATTTTATCTTTACTAATCAATAGTGTTTCATGTAGTGAATGGACCCTCCACGGGATTATTTAATCATCACTATGACGTACACATTTTTTTTTTGTATAAAAAATGTCCCTAATAGGCAGCGACAGCGATCATACGGCCGTATGGTCGTTGAGCGGCGATGGCCACCTATGCTATCAAGCGAGACGCCTGTTTAATTCATCATCATCATCAGCCTTTTTGATATTCCCACTGCTGGGACACAGGCCTCCTCTCTAAGAAAGGGAATGGGCCGTAATTCACCACGCGGGCCCAGTGCCGGTTGGTGAATGTCACATGTCTTCGAATTTTTGGTTCTAGGACATGCCGGTTTCCTCACGATGTTTTCCTTCACCGTTTTGAGAGCAGTAGTGATTAAATAAATTACACAAAGTAATGCGCCTGGCTGGGTTTGAACCCGCGACCTACAACTCGTAAGTCGGGGCCGTTACTACTCGGCCACCACTGCTCTCTGTTGTTTAATTACCAACTAATAAAATACTCGTATAAAGACGACAGGTCACTGTTGTTTAATTACCAACTAATAAAATATAAAGAAGACAGGTTTTATAATCACTGATTTTTAAGAATTCAATATGCCATTAAACGTCGTCTAACCAGCTTGGCAAGATTTATGTCTTGTTTGTGTTTGTCACAGGTTTTGTTGAACTCGAATAATGGATCATATGTCTGGAGGTCATATCCATCGTGATATCACTCTTGCAGTATCAAGTTTTCCCCGTTGCTCGAGCCAGCCCGCGCTGCCGAACCTGTAGGCTTCAATTAGCTCCATCAAAATAATCGATGTTCGATCTAGCCTGTCACTGGCTGTACTCTCCCAATGAGACCCTAAGCCAAGGTTAGTACCCCACAGGGTGATTCTTGCTTGTTAGGGTGGACTGAGAGAAAGTGTTAGATTTTCACTGACTAAAGTGTAAAACTCCTTTAGTTTGCCCACGGCCACATATACTCTTTCAAAAAATCCCGAAACCCTGGCAGATTCAAGGAGCTGTCAGCACACCGAAGAGGCCCAGCCTGCTAACTGCAGGCAGGCAGGGTCGAAGCCTACTGGGGTCATGGGTTTATTTCCGAAAGGAATGCTCGGCCCCGGCACGATAGGCTACGAAGGAACGGGGTAGGTTTTTAGTCAGTAAGAGTCTGACACTACTTCCCGCTCCGCCCAAGGGCGGGATTTGTCATTGGATGATTTTACCTACCATAAAAAAAACCCTGGCAGATATAGGAAATATAGTAATAACAATAGCAAGTCGTTATGATGTTGTTCTCAGTCACCACACTGTCCTAGTACTGTAGCTAATCAAAAGCGTTAGTCACACGTAATAGGGCAAGTGTGTCGCTCGATGCAATACAACAATAATAATATCATCAAGACTGCATTATTCGAAGACGGGTTAAGCCGAGGTGAAAAACAAAACATGAAAAAACAACATGTTTTAAGAAAAGTTTTCATCAAACATGTTTTTTTGTCAACTTATTTCACCAGCTCTTGGTGATATGAGAGCCTGAGCCTGTGTTCCTTCAGGTGCCCTTTGAATTCCAGGACAACTACATACATTTATGATCATACATTTTATGATTTCCAACGTAAAAAAAATAATGCGATATTGACTAGCCTCATCAAATCAAAAACAACTCCCTCACATTGCTCAGGGATTTAATTATATAATCTCTCGCTGCATTAGGGATTAAAACTTAGCAAACCTTCATTTCGTTCGGAACTCAACATGCCGTCTGCGACTTAAATACTCTGCTTTATCCACTAGTCACATACTCTACTATTAATTTTATTTGTTGTCTAGGTACATTATTTATTTTGACTGGCTTGTTGGTCTAGTGATTAGTGGCCTGACTGCTATGCCGGAGGTCGTGGGTTCGATTCCCACTCAGGAAAAATGTTTGTGTGATGAGCACGATCATTTGTTCTGTGTCTGGGTGTTATTTATCTATAATATGTATGTATTTAGAAATATATAACTATGTTTATCAGCTGTCTGGTATCCATAACACAAGCTCTGCTTAGCTTGGGACTAGACAGTGTTGTGTGATAGTTGTGGAAATATTATATTATATTATAAAAAATTGTCCAAAAATAAAGAGAGGAAAACCCAATTGTTTTTATGGCACAGGCTAAATCAATCTATATACGTATCGGTCTGTCTAAAGATAGATAAGTAACCCCTCGCGAATAGACACAAAACGGGTCACCATAGCAATAAGGAAGTTGCAAAAGAAAGAGTCCAGAGTCCCCAATTTAAAATAATCCTGTGGGCTGCGCACTTGCGTAAGAAGTGTTGAGATTCTTGCCGGTTCTTTTCCATAGGAAGCGACCAATTGGACACGTGCAGCTCCTGACGTTTCATAAGTGCTCATGTTGTTTTATGTCAAATATGTTGTAAATAGTTGATATATTATTTATTTGTTTTTTTTTATATGCTTTATTGTACACCAAGATAGGAAATAATACAATTTGAGCCTTAAATTTAAGAATATACAATTGGCGGCCTTATCGCATACTGCGATCTCTTCCAGATATGAACAGGGATTGTCTGGACATGAAATGGGGTTTAATATCCGGCCCCGACACGATAGGCAACGAAGGAACGGGGTAGGTTATCAGAATTTGACACTACTTCCCGCTCCGCCCAAGGGCGGGATTTGTCATTGGATGATTTTACCTACCAAAAAAAAAAGTGGGTTTGTATTTAGTGCGCATTGGTGAAAACACAAAGTACATACTTAACACTAGATAAATACATAAATACATACATACATAGATATTAATCACATTCAGAGATCTCTCATCACGATCCTTCTATCACCAACGTGACGACTTGGTTCACACAAAATAGCAGATTTTCTGAGCTCCTTACTGGATTCATTTTCATTTTACACAAATTTATGTTTTGATTTCTATAGAATCATAGATAATATCCATAACATATAATAAGTTTTCTTTTTGTGACGTAACTACAAATTTTTAGTTTTTAGATTTTTTTCCTATATTTGTGCTATAGGGCTTTGTTCTATGCCAAATTTGAGGATTCTAGATCAACGGGAAGTAACCTATGAATTTTGATTCCCTCGGGAGTGTCGAAGTGTACGTTTTTTTGCGACATAAAAAGTCGTGTTTTTTTTTTAATTTAAAAGTTTGAATTTTTCACAAATCCAAGTAACCGCAGACCTGAGTACACGGTTTTAATTTAAATTCGATACCTCCACGCATTCCCGAGATAAAGGGTCTTGATAGACACAGATAGACAGACGGACAACAAAGTGATCCTATAAGGGTTCCGTTTTTTTCCTTTTGAGATACAGAACCCTAAAAACAGCGAAAGTCTATAAATTTAAATGTGTGTTATGTTTGTTACTGCTTCACGCTCAAACGAACGAACGGATTTGGACAAAAATTGGTACCAGGGAAACTTATATCCAGTACCTCTACCATGAGTTTTAAGCAATAGTATTCGTCGCTACTCGATATCGACGCCGTAAATATTTTTTATGGCAAATTTTGCAGCGCCTCTAGCGGTCACTTGCAGAACCAAAATTTGCCATACAAAATATTTACGGCGTCGATATCGAGTAGCGACGAATAGTATTGCTTAAAACTCATGGTAGAGGTACAGGATTAACACAAAATGGCCTTTGTGTTTACTATTTCATCTGAAGGTTAATAATGATATGGTCGACGATATAGTACGCTTGCCTAGAAGTACAGCTACTACTATTCAAGACACCTTTTTTCTCGTTTTGTTTGTAACTTCCACTTAACAAAACTCTAGAAGATTTGCTCAGTTCGATAACCTTTCTGTCTGCATTGCGATTCATACACTACGTCATTTGCTCGTGACCCCCATACAAACTTACTTGATTAATTTATTTGAGGTGATCGTGCGAACTTGCCTTTTCGCCCTTGACTCACTAACATTATGCCACTTGAGGCTGTGTTTTTATCGATAAAAGTCGAGAAAAACACAGCCGAGTCGGGTGGGGTCGAGTCGAGTTTATTTACTCGTACATATTTTGCAAACATAAATCTGTTTTAAACTGACATCGTAATCATCAATCATAAATTTTAATAAGATATAACGTTAGCTGCTTTTGCCGATTAGTTAAACGATTATTTAAAATCTATCTACGTAAAAAAAGCGAAATCGCAAAAATGTCAGGAGTTTTTGTATATAATATTATTTTTAAGTACGGTACGAGGTTAAAGTGGCCTCGTATTAAAATAGGTATACCATTGTATTCTGTTTTAATAAAGCATCTTAGATATTTATTCATCTCTTTCCTTAACTAAACTAAATTAAAGCTAAACTAAAGCGAGAACTACATTAGACCGACGTACACGTGTAACACGCCTGATTTGTACGTAGAACGACGTCGCGTGGAGTGGATCAAGTGTAGCTCTACAAGTCTAGTTACCATATAAAATGTGTGGAGACCGACGCGCTCAGATCGACGTACGTGGCCCACATATGCGCAATGTAGTTCTATCTTAAGGGAGTTGAGAGGAGTGTGTATGTGTTAAGAGGAGTGAGTGAGAGAGCAATGAACATACGAGGCCTATAAGACCTCGTTCCGGATTGAAGTGTTAAGAGGCACATAGGTGGATTTTAGTCAGTAAAAGTCTGACATGTCTTCTCGCACCCTCGCTGTATCCAGAGCGGGAAAAGTTACTTGATGATTTCCAGTACTTGTGCTACGGTACCTTGCTTCTTGCCAAATTTTAGGATTCTAGATCAACGGGAAGTAGATATAATCCTTCATGTTTTGATTTCCTTGCGAGCGTCAAAATATGCGCCATAATCAGAGCATAAAAGGCAATAGAAATTTGATTGTGGCACTGCCAAGGAGTAGTAGACATCAATATTGGACAATAATTTTTGCTTGATACCTACAATTATTCCTGAGAAAAAGGATCTTGACAGACGGACAGTGAACCCATCTCAAAACAACACCACCTCGGAGAGATACGACCTCTGACGGGAGAAGTTCAAACCTCCTGATGATTTTATCGAGCCTTCGGAGAGCCTCACTCCTGGACACGAGCTGCCATGTCCAACCTGGAAAACTATAAACTGACTCCGCACTCAGGTTGGGTGCAGTAAAGACAATCTCCACAGATGAGGGTTCTCGGATGGTTCTGATCTGTGTTTGTGCGGCGTCCTTCCATCCTGCATCATTCTCTATATTTACTTGTTCACGTAGGGACCTAATGACAGCAATAATTTAAATAATTCTGCATTCGACACGCTAAGCAGAAGAAGGGCCTTTCGATTATTATTCTTTTGACAGAATAATTTTATAAAATATAATTTAGATTAGACAATTTTATTATATTCGGTGATATTGAATAAATTTTGATAATTTTAATTTTTGTTTTTTTCTGACAATGTATTAATTTAAAATTATTTAAATTGATTTAATTTTGACAACTGTGATATTGCTGACATTGTTTTTATCTTTTTGCCTGATTTTGTGAAATTTCGTACATTTTTACATTCAATTTAATTTTGATAGCATATATTATTGACATTACCATCACTATTTTGTATGCCTTTTGGCGGATCATAGGATGGAACATAAATTATATACTAAGATCATTGCACCCTATGATCACAAATTTAATAAATGAATTCAATTGACAAATTCGAAATCTAACTATCTAACTGATTTTGCCGACTGTTCGGAGTTTTTGTTTGAATTTGTGAGAAATTGTTGGGTAGCTAGTAAGTAGTAGATACTACAGTAGGTACTAAGATGAAGTCATGTTGGTCGTTTTACTAAAGCAGCAAATTGAACTGTATTGAGGATAATCATATTTTTCCTGTTTCGTATACGTACAACGTAAACAAGAATTGCAAATTACGCATATTTGCGCATATTTACGCGTATAGTGCAATACCTACAGAAGGTATAGCATAGTGTAGTATGCAAGCCGCACGGATTAATTCCCAAGGTCAAGCAACGATCGGTGAGGTCAGCGTGTGGTCTCATCAGAAGACTTAAAGTCACTCAAAGGGCAATGGAAAGGGCTATGCTCGGAGTTTCCTTGCGTGATCGAATCAGGAATGAGGATATCCGCTAGGGAACCAAGGTTACCAACTTAAGTGGCAATAGGCAGGGCACATTGCTCGCAGAATGGATGGAACGTATCTGTAATAACTAGATTAAAAAAAAAGTTATTTAAAAAAACAAAAAAAAATGTTAATATACTTTTTATACAAGGATAAGAAATAAACTAAATTATTATTTTGCAGGTTCCGCAACTATTCTGCTGTCCGTCGTGGCGTTGGTACTGATGGTGTCTTATTCTGAGGCGTGTGAGTATATGTATATATCCCTTACATAATCAAATAAATGGGGTTCATAAACAATGTTTGGTTTGTCAGTTGAAATACTGAAAAATAGGCACATAAGTTGAATCATCCACCACGGCTACGCTCAACCACGACTGAAACTCGAAAATCGGTTAAAATCTTCCTCACAAAAGTTGAGCCATCATGGCGGTCGACCTTGAATGCGCAGTAACCGATTTTCGGGTCTCAATCGAAGTGGGGGGCTGCGCGCAACAAAAGCAAGTGGTGGCTTCCACAGAACAGCACGCCGTAAATATTTTGTATGGCAAATTTTTGTTCTGCAAGTGACCGCTAGAGGCGCTGCAAAATTTGCCATACAAAATATTTACGGCGTCGATATCGAGTAGCGACGAATACTATTGCTTAAAACTCATGGTAGAGGTACTGAAGCATTCTTCTGTTCTGTGGTGACTTCAGATGATCAGAAATAAACACTACGCAATTTGTATTTGTAGTCGTCATACTTTGACGACCTGTAGTACGGTCAAGCCAGTTAGGTAAATTATTCAATCAGGGCATCGTTTAAGGGGAGCAATGATGTGAGCACCCAGAACCGTGTAAACTATAGTGACTCTTTCTGTTATGGTAGCCACACACGTTCCAGTATACTTGCGCAAGTTAAGACTTGCACAAGTATGCTGAAACGTGTGTTGTGCAGAAACTTGCGCAAGTATCTTCCAACACACGTTTCAGTATACTTGTGCAAGTCTTAATTTGGCTACAAATACAAAGATCGTTTTTGTAGAAATTGACTTTTTAATGGAAAATGATAAATGCCAACAAAAGTTTCAAGTGACAGTTGCTATCATTTTTCGATGAATTTGCACATTTTCTTTTCAGTGAATTTTTCCGACCCGACAGGTTTTTAATCTGATCCCGGCTACCCTACAGTTAATTTCAGACTACTATAACTGTACGTTCTGTATGAGTACTCTTTAAATAATTACTGCGACGCAGAATGTTTGTAGTTTAGTTCCTATGTGGCGATATAGATGGCGATGGCGATATATTTTTAGTGACATCTATATCGCCGAATAGGAACTAAACTACAACATTCTGCGTCGCAGTACGAGTGTGAAACATTTCTGGGCACTTTTCATAAAAAAGTCAATTTCTCCAAAACGATCTTTGTAACTGAAAGAGTCTTTCGTTTACACAGTTCTGGCTGCTCTGCTATTTTGGCGGAATCGGATTCAACAAAACAAAACAAGACTAATATTCATTTGCACCTGATAATACAGATAACCGACTCCAATATAGTCAAAAAGGCTAGGTTAGATGAAGATAGGTAAAATAGATAATAGTAAAATAGATAAAAAGGGTAGATGAAGATTTTTTTAAATTGACATAAACTAGTGCTTGATTGCGATCCCACCTGATGGTAAGCAGTGAAGCAATCGTTGATGGTGAGGCGCACTAGATTAACTGTCAAGCCCCAAGAGGACACCGGTGTCCGCGCACCGTCTTTCTATGTGTCTCTAATTACGGTATTCAAAAGGTTAAGAGCCTATTCACTCTAGCCTTGAAGACACCCATATTATAATCGGATGGGAAAACCACAGCAGCCAAATCTGAAATCAAATCAAACTTATCAAAATCTCACTTTCCATTCCAGCTGGAAACTGCCCCTTACCCTCGAAGGTCTACGGCTGCAGCCCCAAGTGCGTCCAGGACTACGAATGCGGCAACGGCAAGGTGTGCTGCAACAACGCCTGCAACGCCAAGTCCTGCACCATTCCAGCTTCTAACGGCTCCGGGTCCAGCAGCTCGAGTAAGAGTCAGTGTAAGTATTAATAAATTGTATTTTGTGACCTGACTGACATTTTATCACGTCATAACTAGTCCCCTAGTTTTGCTGCACTGCATATTTTCATTGTTTTAAAAGAATTTTATGACCCTAAAAAGTCTTACTCTAAGTTTACATAGATCAGTACCTCTACCATGAGTTTTAAGCAATAGTATTCGTCGCTACTCGATATCGACGCCGTAAATATTTTGTATGGCAAATTTTGCAGCAGCTCTAGCGGTCACTTGCAGAACCAAAATTTGCCATACAAAATATTTACGGCGTCGATATCGAGTAGCGACGAATACTTTTGCTTAAAACTCATGGTAGAGGTACAGGCCTGGGCTGCCTTGTTGCATTAAGTCCGCCTATGTACCACTACTGTATATGAAGATTAAATAAATAAATCAGGAGCTAAGTTTTAATCGATTTTAATAAAGCTCTGTTCCTCTCTTCCCGCCCCTTTTTATTAATGAAAATAGTCGGCTTTTTTGGTTACAAGAATAGGTATGCATCATATTATTATGTGTGAATGGCACTAGTATAATAAACACTATGTAAAAAAGATTATTTTAGCGTTATCTATTAGGCTCCTCGCTCACTGCGACCTTTTATAGCGATACTGTAGCGCGTTCGCATGATACAGTAGCGATGTTGTAGCGCGTTAGTAGCGCGTTGGCATCTTTTCTATAGCGCTTGCAAATGCGAGTAACGTGCGTTAGTAAGGATACTGTCGCGCGATTCGTAAGCGCGCTACAGTATCGCTACAAAAAGAAGCCGTGGGCGAGGGACCTTGGTGTTATAAATTATAGAGTACGTCTACATAATATAAAGTACAATAGGTACTCTATTTTAGCGTACAGTTAGCAACCACAATTTCAGCAAAAGAAATATCTCCTGATGAAAATTTGACGACACCTTAGATATTACTCGTATTTATGGTTTAAAATACAAAAGACTGCTAAGCAGGATAAAAATAATACTAGAAAGCAAAACGAAAGAAAAAACGTTTGTTCGTACCTTACACATACAATAGAAATAAAATGGATAAAAGAGAAATAACATTAAAATCTGTGCAAGGCCAAAAAGGCGCCTAACTCAGCATATGCTGCGATACTTATAAAGATAAATATCGCGGCGCTGGTATTCTGTTAGGGCCCGCATTGATGCCAGGGTCACTCTCACAGAGGTAAAATAGGTATCGAACCAAAATAATAAACGCAGTAGATAATAAAATATTAGTGTGATAATGAACCAATTATTATTACACAACAATTATTATACAACAATTATTATACAACAATTATTATACAACAATTATTATACAACAATTATTATACAACAATTATTATACAACAATTATTATACAACAATTATTATACAACAATTATTATACAACAATTATTATACAACAATTATTATACAACAATTATTATACAACAATTATTATACAACAATTATTATACAACAATTATTATACAACAATTATTATACAACAATTATTATACAACAATTATTATACAACAATTATTATACAACAATTATTATACAACAATTAATATACAACAATTATTATACAACAATTATTATACAACAATTATTATACAACAATTATTATACAACAATTATTATACAACAATTATTATACAACAAATATTATACTACAATTATTATACAACAATTATTATCTTTTTATTGTATATTTTAATTTCTGTTTTGTTTGTACTTTCTTTTTTTTTTCCTATTACTCTTACACACAGTGTCTTCATCTCTTTATTTTCCAACTCTCCTATCGCAGGTATGCTGGAAGAGATTTCTGTAGAAATAAGCATTACCTTTGTACCTATTTTTCTGTTTCCTTCTTCTTTTCTTTTATTTTAATATTTGTGTGTACATAAAATGTTAAATAAATAACCAAGTCTTCTGTATCTTCCAGCGGGAGCCGGCATCTACTGCGACAACGTGAAGTGCAACTCGTTTGAAGTCTGCAAGCTGGACCCGAAGACCAAGCGTAATAAGTGCAGCCGACCCTGAACAACCCAGCTATGGGCCTAACATTTGTCATCATTTTGTATCCTGATTAAACCATTTTTTTTACTTATTAGTGTGTTGTTTTTTTTTTGGTGAATGTTATACTAGCCGGTATCTCATGTGTATTGTTTTTTTTTTATTATTTGTTTTAGCGGCAATAGAAATACGCATTCTGTGAAAATTTCAACTTTCTACCAAGAGGTATGAGTTGAGTGTATAGCTGACAGACGGACAGACAGACGGACGGACAGCGGAGACTTACACTCGTATTTATAAACAAGTCAAACTAAATTCTTGAGTAAAAGTAAAGGCTACGAAGGAACGGGGTAGGTCATGGGTAGGTTTTTGTCATTAAGAGTCTGACACTTTACTTTCCGCTCCACCCGAGGGCGGGATTTGTCATTGGATGATTTTACCTAAGATTAAAAAAAAAACTACTTAAGTAACATTTTGTATTCTATAGTTAAGAAAAATTAAAATTTTGAATGATGATTTCAAACGTCAAGTAATGACTTAATAAGATTTTACTTAGTAACAAGTAATTACTTCTTTATTAATACGGGTGTTAGTAATTGCACAGTATAAATATGATTGGGTTCAACCGGGTATGGAACCCAACAGTAACACGTTTTGTTTATTTGTTAGAAAATAAGGACACGAAACTTTTTTTGTTTAAATAAATTTATTTTCAAATAGAAGCATTCGTTCTCTCCTTTAGTTATATTGATTACAATTTTACAGAACTAAGAAGTATCATCAGGACATTGGTAAAGTTAAGCTCGCTGGCATTTCAACCGCTTGGTGAAAGGGTCAGGTTTACAGACTTCGTATGGCATGCATTTGATTCCTGCGCAGTACACACCACCAGCGCCTCCTCCTGAAAAGATGAAGCAGCGTTAAAACATTCACCAGAAAAATATTTAACCCCTTTCTAGAATAGTCACCCTTAACCTCGATCAAGCCTATATCCAAGCCTATAGCAATAGCAAGCGCGCCACAGAAGATGCATAACCACCTCTTGCTTTGATGCTGATGGGTAACAGGTGGGTTAGGGAACCCAGATGCTTGCAATGATATCCACAGTCAGGCTCTGAGCAGTAGTAATAAAAGTAGGGTAGTAATATATATGTAAGAATATAGGTCGATGGGTAGTAATTGATAAGTATGACTAGTCGGGATATCCAAGGCGTCGACGGTGTGTAGTGTTCCATGCGCGCCTCAAGGAGATGTCAGCAAACCGTAGGGGTCCAGCAGGCTCGAAGCCTTCTGAAGCCATGGGTTCGCTTCTGAAAGGAAAACCTGGACCAGCGGGGCTATTGCGTAACTCTGTTGACAGATCAAGTGAAGATCACTTGCTAGAATGTACATCGTATTAACTGTCAAACAGCTAATTTCGTATTGTCTATCTTTAGTGACCAACTGATATGACGTCATTATCCACCTGTGCCTTTGATATCCACCGTAACACGTTTTGGCAAATGTTATTGTATCTATACTTTTAAAATTGTGATTTTGAGCTTTAAGCTGAAGATGCGATATTTAACTTAGCTGTATAATAGTCGATAAAAACTAGAGCCGGGACAATATGCACCGTTAATTTTTTTTGCCACCACTTATCCACTGCAGTTTGTTAGCCACTTTATGTCATACGTAATACCAAATTTATGAAATTGTTTAATTGACAACCAAGTTTAGTGCACATCAAATGCCAGTTGTCAACTGTTTTGAAAAAGTTAGCCAATAGCTCTGCTGGACTCAAAGGCAACTAAGGACCTAGAAGTGGGTTTTAGTCAGTAATAGTCCGACACGCTCTCCCGTAACGCCCAATGGCGGGACATATCATTTAATGATTTCCAATGTAAAAACAAAACCCTGTGCGGCAGGACGTTAGACGTCGGCTTCCATTCCTTACGGTAAGGATCAAGCTCAGCCCGGGTCGATGGAAATTGTCGCGTCCAGGTAAGCCCGACCAATAACAGGGCTACAGATTCTTCAAAGGAGCTACCATAGCCCTAGTAAAAAAGAGTAACTAAAGGAACACTGTGCGTCTTAGCCAGACCTAATACTCCCTCTTGCTCCACCCAGAATAGCAGACTTTATATGATGATTTCCCATGTAAAAACGGAACGGTGGGTCGTTGCTTAAAGCTGAAGTGCAAATCAGCCATAGCACAGTACGGCCGATGGATCTTGGCGCGTCTGAAGTTAGGCTCTGCGAACTTCAGCGCTCAAAATGATTTATAAAAATAAATGCCAATGACGACTTCTTCTTTAGGGTGGAATAAAAGGAAATATCAGACTTTTACTAATAAAAACTGACCTGTCTCATTCACTTGTCCTATGCATTCTTTCCATGGACCCTCTTTCAAACAGTACCGTAGAAAGATCCCACATTTTTATATGATACAAACCAGTGCTTGACTGCGATCCCACCTGATTGTAAGCAGTGATGTAATCGTTGATGGTGAATCGCACTAGTTTATTAAGAGCCTATTCACATGAGAAAGTTTGTCATTGCGACCGAGCTGAAGGATGTTATGACAAATTTGCACGCGTATCAAACGACGTTTTTCAATACACGCGCGACTCGTGCTGGTTGACCTGCGCCTCGTGAGGTTTGACGCGCGCCTGATACGATAAAATTGAGGTCGAGCACGCGCTTTTTTCCTCACTAGAGCAGAAAACAGTCCATTGCGTGCCTAAAAGCAGTGGGAAAAGGCGGGTTTTTGGGTAAGGTATCTAAAAATCATAATCGGACGGGAAGACTCTAAGATCAAACTCACCTGAGTATTTATTGTTCTTATCGTGCTGGACACTGTTCCAAGGGGCGCGGTCCACACAGGATTTGGTGTTGAACTGGTTGGGGCAGCAGATCTTGCCGTACTTCTGGCAGTCAGCGTCGGAGAAGCAGGTGGGTTTGTTATTGTACACCTTGTTTTTGGGAGGACAACTGCCGTGTCCGATGCTTGCTGGAGAAGAGAAGAAATGTAATTAAGAAAAGAGTAACGTCATATTAAGGAATAGGAAACAGGCTAACAGTCCACTAATATTTGGTCTTTAGCACAACATAAATTAGCATAAATAAATAATACAACACACACACACACACAATATGTCACACATGACGTGGTTCTACCATCAAATTTCAATCATCAGATAACCCGACGTACGGCGAGTGTCTACCCTAACGTTGTTAACACTTCTACGGTCCGGACTAAGCGTTTTGCCTCGTCGCTTATACCGCGCACATCGAAGGACTATTTACCTGCTGCGGTCTTCCCGCTCGATTATAATTTAGGTCTCTTCAAGGCTGGAGTGACTTGGCTATTAATAAACTAGTGCGCCTCACTATAAACGATTGCATCACTGCTTACCATCAGGTAGGATTACAGTAAAGCACTAGTTTACATCAATAAAAAAAATGATTAGTAGCGACATCTATGGCGTCACATAAGAATTAATCCTGCATCGCGCAAATAAAGTTCTCCGCGCGATTTGAACATATAGAACAGGGCCAAAATCCTTTATCGGGCAGCAGCCCACCAGGCATTACACCTGTCTGGTTGGAGGTCTGGTTGGGACTTTACTCTCTGTTCCACAGTCCTATAAAGTTATTTTATGGGATCGGAAGCAGGCTAGCAGTTCACAGACCTTTTTCACAATCAGCCTTATAATGTTCCCACTGCTGGAAGTTAGACCTCCTTTCTAGGAGAGGGAATGGGCCGTAATCTACCAAGCGGACCCAGTGCGTGTTGGACGATGTCTCATATCTTAAATTTTTTTGGTTCTTGGACATGCCGATTTCCTCATAATGTTTTTCTTCACAGTTTTACCAGCAGTGGTGATGAATATACAAACTGAAGCACATTTGAGTGCGATTCAATTGTAAAGGACCCAACTTTACCACTACAACCACCATAGCCAGTTAACCACACATAGACCGCATAGGGAGCAGTAGCAGGTAGCTTAATGAAGCCATCCACTACTGCTTCCTTCTCCTCTTCTCCCTGCCTTTATCTCATATTACTTGGGGTCGGCGCAACACGTTTTTTTCTTCCACTCTTTCCTGTCACCCGTCACACCATCACTAACTCCATTTTCTTTCATATCACTCTTCACACAATCCATCTATCTCTTCTTTGGCCTCCCTCTTCTTCTCCATCCATCTATGTGGAAACTTAGAACTCTATTAGTAACATGTGTTTCATCCCTCCTCTTCACATGACCATACTAACATTGATTTTCTTTCAACTTTTCAGTAGCTGGCGCCACTTTCAAACTTCCTCTAATATTGAGTATATTCCTCACTTTATCTATTCTCACTACTGCTCCCTATTGGTCTTTATATAAATTCAGAATGTGTGTAATATTTCAAACATGTTCCGTGTAAAAATCGAACCCGAGACTCTCAGGGCAGCATTCAATCGTTGAACCTAACCATGCTGTCAATTAAAAGCTGCACAGTCGGGAATGCTCTTTTTGTCATCATCATCATCATCATCAGCCTTTTAATGTTCCCACTGCTGGGACACAGGCCTCCTCTCTAAAAGAGGGAATGGGCCGTAATCCACCACGCGGGCCCAGTGCAGGTTGGTGAATGTCACATGTCTTCGAATTTTTAGTTCTAGGACATACCGGTTTCCTCACGATGTCAAGAAATAATTAAATTAAATTTCTGTTGCCATGGCAAAAAAGTTATATAATAATCCTCCCGACCGAATTTTGATCACAGTTACCAATCTCAACAGAGGTTAGCCAAGTACGCATGGTGCACAAGAGTCAGCCACTAATTTCGTTCGCCCCCAGACCTACTTACTTCTATACAAAGCCTTAATTAGATCTCAGTTAGAGTATGCAGTCGCGGTGTGGAACCCTCTCTACAATAAATATTCTGCGTGTTTGGAAAGGGTACAAAAGAATTTTTTAAAGGCTATGTGTTACAAATGCTTTCAATCCTCTGCGTCGTATGATGACTTATTGAGAAGATACAATTTGATAAGTCTTGTTAGTCGGCGAATATTTCTAGAGACTATGTTTCTATACGACCTCTGCAATAATGCTTATGACTGCTCCGATATTTGCAACAGGATTTGTTATTTGGTTCCTAGAAGAGTACAAATGCGTGCGGCACGTAAGCAGTAATTTTTTGCAATAAAATCTTGTCGGACGAATGCTGGTGTGCGAGCACCATTGCGCCGTCTAACCAACAATTATAATAAGCATTTTCTCCAAATCGACTTATTCTGTACTACGCCCGGAAGATTTAGAAATTCCGTTCTCAAGGCAATCAAAGAATTTGATAACTTATCAACTCTGTAGAAGTGAGTTATTTGTGTGACATGTTATTCTTCTTCAATTTAATATAATTAATAATAATAATTTGTTTAATACAATGTAATTTAATAATGAATTTAATTTAATTTTATGCTAATCTTAATGTTATTAAATTTTATCTAAAGTTTTAATTTCGATTTGTGTTTTATGTAACTTTCAGAATTGATTTTTTCGTATCCTAATAATTTATGATATTGCAAACTATTTTATTTTATTTTTTAAATTTTAAAATTTTATTTTGTTAAATTTTATTTTATTATAAGTAATTTATATCATAATTGTCAATTTTCAATTAAGCGCATGATTTATATACCTCCGATTGTTGCGAATAACGCCGTTGATTACATGATTGTATAATTTTAAGTTTTAATTATTGTTATTTTTTATCATGTAATTGTTTGTTATTCCAAATAAATAAATAAATAAATAAAGAGTGTGCGCAAAGACAGGTGCACTCTCTGTTCCATCACATCTGCATCTCAGTCCGGAGAGAGTTCAGACGTAGAACCAACGGCTTTACGCACTTACCGAGGCATAGTTTGGCCGTGTTTGCCCATGAATTTATATGTTTCATGGAATTAAACATTCCTTAAGCCTTCGATATTTCCCGCTAGTTAGGTTAAGTCCCGTCTAAACAAAACATGATATTTAGCTCGAAGTTTATATTTTCCTGTTATGAATAACTGTGTTCAAGATCTTACATATTCTTATGAAAACATTCCACTTATGACGCACGGGAATGTAAAAAACTATGAGGGAATTCAGAAAGAAATACCTGAGGCGTAGTTGATGATCAGCAAGGCTGCTGCAGCGAAAATGAAGGCTCTCAAAGCACCTGGAATAATAAAAAAAAAAACTTTCATTATTATGTATACAAGATACTTCAACATTAACAACCTTACTGGAACTTATATATTAGGGATGTTGCAGAAGTTAAAAATAAAATAAGAACCTTCAAGCTTCATGTACCTAATCGACCCTCCGCGGGATTAAAAAAACCAAAATTAAACGGTGTATAAAACCTATAGAAAAAATAATCCAAATGTAAACTCACTCATTTTATGTCAATTTGTATTTGCGTCTCTACCCAAACGAATACACTTTACTAATGACACTAATTTTCCGTGATTGTAAGAATATACGCTAATACACAGTTAAATGAGTGAATCAGTCTGATATCTGAATGGCGGCCTGTGTGTGCGTAAACTGAACAAATAGGTACTTATCCCACATGTTAATAATGAGTTATGAAACTTCATTCTTGGGTATTTCATTCAGCGAATCATTTTTAGGGTTCAGTACCCAAAGGGTAAAAATGGGACTCTATTACTAAGATTTCGCTGTCTATCTGTCACCAGGCTGTATCTCAAGAACCGCGATAGCTAGACAGTTGAAATTTTCACAAATTATGTATTTCTGTTGCCGCTATAACAAACCAAAATGCAATGTAATTAACATGCATTCGGTCATTACCATAATTCGTTTCTGCTGTTTCGACTCTAAATTAACAAATTCCCTTGGCGCTTCTCATTTATGGAAATCATATCTACAGGGAAAAAAATGGCTAAAAACCACTCAAGATCGTAAAGTCTGAAAGGAGAAAGGGGCCCGTAAAGTATGCCCGTCAATCGTAAATATTGGTCCTTAGTAAAGCAATGTCGTAAAACAGAGAAATTGTGCATATAATTATAGATCCGAACTGTGTCATCCAAAATTAGGTTATATTTTTTTTAGAATTATTTATTTAAAGTTTATAGTAATCGCGAAAGACCACGAAGGCGATATGGTGGGCGACTCAGATGTTTTTCTTAAGAATTGGCAAGAAATTGCTCATGAAACTGACTGGGTTTACAAAACGCCACAAGGCATTTTCTACCAACGCAAGTGTTACCATAAAAAGGGGCCGTTTTAAGGTTTGCTCTAGAAAACAATGAAGGTGAAAAGTACAGATGTACTTATTCATTACCTACATCTGACGCCAGAGATTGACAGCTCACGTCACGTTCACATAATCTGACCTTAAAAACTTGAGTTTACTGAGCATGCCTATCATTCCATCTGGATGGATTGGCAGTTTCATTATCCTAAGGCCGTGTTTACAGAGACGTGGCGCGTTGGGCGTTCGTCGTACAATGTTGTACTATTTATAAATAAATCGAAGAAAAAAATGGAGACAAAAAATCATAAAAATTGTTGAAGCCATTTCGATAAAATACACAGTGACACGGGATTGGTCTATGTAAATAGTAAGTATGTATGTTTTAGATAATTTTGTGGAATTATTTAACATTATGTAAACATTTTTTGCTCGAAAGGCTGCCCAACTGTCCAACGAGCTGCGAGCCCTTAAAACATAGGATTGGTGCCCCTGGACATAGCGACGCGGGGCCGCGGCAGACCACGAAGGAGATGGCGGGATGAACTGGATGTCTTCCTTGAGAATTGGAACGAGAAAGCGAGTAACCGTGATAATTGGAAAGAATGGAGGGAGGCCTTTGCCCAACAGTGAAACAGAACGGGCTAACTTTAATAAAAACAAATATATTTGTATGTTTTATTTTTGGTACTAGCATTTCAAAGCCTAAAATAAACGAACATAATATGATATGTCCTCCTAACCGGTTTTCATCAGTAAACCGAATGGTTCTTGAAGAAGGTTTAGGTGTATAATAAGCGCTTATTACAGTAGAGAAAAGCTGAGAATTATAAAGATTAAAGATGTTTTACGATAGTTATTATAAATAAACTAGCGATGCCGGCAGACGTTGTCCTGAACGAAAGCTGATGTTTGTCAGAAATAAAATTAAGAGCTCAATTGCAGCCCTAACTACGGGGTCCAACTGTATTTTCAAATCATTAAGGGACCCACTCAAATACACATGCAATTTTTTTTTAAATCGTTCAAGCCGTTTAGAAGGAGATGGCGGTGTCTAGTGAACGAGCGAAGCGAGCGAACACAGACCCCTCCAACTCCTTCATCATTATTTTTCTATTAACTACCCAGAAGAATAGATTGTAGCGCAAAATTAGTATTTTGATGGAATAAAAGCATATTTTGTAGTAGAAAACAGGAATACATTGAAAAACAGTTGAATTTAACCGTGGAAAACGTAACTGTATATTACGATATTATTATAATGAGCCATGTTTGACCATACCATAAAATAATCGTGGGTTTAGGCTGATATAACTCCAATTCATGAAACGGGCATTATGAAGTGATCAATTCTGAGTTCTGAAGGTATATTAAAATTGTAAGCACTCACCCATTTTGAAACCAATCTTCAGTTTCCGTCTAGTCACAATGGTGCTTTATTCAGGAATACGTCCTCAGTATCCCGTTAGGACTATAAATACCAACTGAAATGTTCTTACTTGATGATTCACACTATTATTATTTCAAATTAATATTTACCTAACTCACGTTCCTCGAACGGTATTATTTTGAATTTATTTTCCTTCATGATCTTGAGTTTTGGTTCTTGCGTAGGTATAATAAATGGGTCTGTGGGTAACCTCATTAGGTATTGTGATTTTGGTTTACCAGGCCAATCAATTTCGATTGACGGGACTCCTTAGAACTGATACCTGCCAGGCCTTCGTTGTTCCATTTTCCGTATGTCGGCAACCTCGTGAGCTAAGTAACTCAAGATACTTAATTCGCGTATCTTTGTCAGTTTTCACGAGATTCTCGTTATATGGGACTTATTATTATTATATGAAGCTGTAGACTGTATACTGTTCCAATGCTAGAAAAACGCTTCTCTCCATTCTTTACATTGTGCTCGGATTTGGCCCACTTCTTGCTAATACCTAAGAAAGTAATAATACTTTCTTATCTCTCTCTAAGTCTAAACACGAGATTGTAGTCATGATAGCAAACAACTTTTGCTATGGAACCAAACCTGAAATCGCGAATATAATTGTACTGACTAGCAGATTTATTCATCATATTAAAAATCTCGAGTCAAATGTCATCGAACTCCTCCGAAATGATTTGACATGTTTGGTAGGTCTGAAAATAGGTCGTTGGTAATTTTTATCATCCTACCCCAGCCCCATATTTTTCTCTGTTAATTTGTATGGCTGATCAATGTTTAACGGCCCAGTAGGTATTATGAGCACCTGTTATGCCTTGATCACACGTACCAAACAAATGGGCGAGACAGTGCTCTCGGCCGAGCAACAATTTATTCTCACCCTTTTATATAGATTAGAGGTATTATAGATTGAACAAAATAATTTTCCGTAAACTTAAAAAAAATTGCGCAAGGAGTTTTAGGTTTTGTTTTTTTAGGAGATTATTTCAGGGTTATTTCTGTCCGGTATCCGTCCGGACCGAGCCCGAGTCGTTGATGGCGTTTAGTGTATCTACGCACGCCTTATGGAGATATCAGCAAAACCATAAGTACCCAGTAGGGTCGAAGCCTGCTGGGGCCATGGGCCCGCTTCTAAAAAGAAACCTGTCCTGGAACGCAAGGCAAGGAGAGTGGGTTTTAGTCAGATTTTTTTTAAATAGTTTATTTCAAATAGACCAATTACAGGCACTTTTGAATTGCCAAAATGTCAGTCAGTCCATAAAACAGTGAAGCTAAATTGCACGTTCCAAAGTGTAGATCTCTTTAGAGAAGAACGTGCAAGAAACTCCATGGACACACTTTTAAAAACATATTATGAGTTACATAAATCTTGATTAGGTACATTTTTCTTGTCGCTTCTATTATGTGAGCACAATGTAAATAAGTAATGAAAAAATAAAATAAACTAATTAAAAAATAGAAATTGAATTAAGCTACTGGCAGCTAAGAGATGACCAGTACCTCTACCATGAGTTTTAAGCAATAGTATTCGTCGCTACGTACTATACAAAATATTTACGGCGTCGATATCGAGTAGCGACGAATACTATTGCTTAAAACTCATGGTAGAGGTACAGTCCCAACTGACGGCGCCCGTTCACGAGCATGACGCGTGCCTCAGCCCCACTCAGCTCAACCATTTTGAAGGGAACCGAATGACCCAATAACACGTGCCACAATCAGCGAAACATTTGAGTGAACATGACAAACTCTCAAATGCCATGCTTTTAACGTCAAACAAGTTGTAACCTAATAAAATAAAAATGCTCCATGCTACTTCACATTCACAAATTAGAAACAAAAAGTGCTTCTACACTTCTACTCATACATTATACAATCTTATTGTTTCCAATTACAAAAAGTAATAAGTAATTGATCACAAGCTTTATTAAAATAAAGAAATAAAAAAAATAGTATTAAAAAACACATTTTGAAAACAACAATACAAAAAGGGCCCCTGCATTTCTTCCAAACTAATTTGCAGGCAAGTGTGGCTGTGGCTGCGGAGCAGGGGGCTTACTCTCGATTTTAATTCTTATCGGTCTATATTGGAATTGTAACATTAGGTACTCTTGAATTCGATGCTAGGGCCAAAATGCGTGACCTTTTTGGGAAACTAAGTAAAATGGGGATTTGGCTTGGCGTGTGGTCATGCAATTTTAAACCAATTTGGCGCTAGCATCGAATTCAAGAGTGCCTAACGTCACAATTCCAATGTCAACCGATCGGAATTAAACTCGAGAGTAAGCCCCCAGGACCGGCATTTAGCCGAGCATTTTTATCAAGAATGTAATCTTCCAATTTATAATATGCTTGTCTACATAGTGTGCGTTTAATGCATGTTTTAAATTTTGACTCATTTAGATTTTTAATTCCAAGTGGGATTTTATCATAAAATTTTGCACAGTACCCCATAAAAGAACTATGTAAAGTGTTATAACCCCTCCCACTCCACCCTAGAGAGGGTCATTGGATGATTTCTGAACTAAAAATTCTAGAATTACCAACTATAGGTAATATTGAATTCCTGAAACTTCATAATAACTAGCGCGGTAAGGAAAACCTAAATAATATTATAATTTATGAGAAATAAATAAGTAGGATTTTGTAAGACACCCATCATACCTACAAATAACTATGTATTACGCAATGCAATTATGTATTTACGAGGTACCTAAAAGTATTTGATTTACCATGGCATTATGACACCATGTTGTTGTTTGTGTTGTCCACCATGTTGATGCTGTGGAATGAGGTCATAAATTATTATTTGAAATATTTAGGTACATATTTCAAATAATAATTTATTAAATTCAATTATTGGTTGCGCGAATAAGCTTGGTGTGGACTGTATGTTTAAAAAGCGATCTAAGGTTTGTTAACAATATGCAGGTACTGTGCCTGGCATGGGATGGAGGTATTAGGGAGGAACACTGACCTTTTGACCTCGAAGGTTCCACGTGGCGCCGGCCGGCGAACCCCGACTTCGTACTTTCAATCACTGCCAGGTCCTGTATTGCACTACACTGCACTATTGTTGAGTCTTTGAATGGTTGGATCACGAAATAGTCAATTTTCTTGTAATTTCGAGCGGGCGATGTTAGCGGAGCGGTCACATTCACAATCGATGCACAAAACGTCATGTCATTTCTTGAGGTCGTGCGGGGAAGGGAAACGGAAGGGATAGGATTGCTAGGCCAAAAAATAAATTACAAAAAACAAAATCGCGGATCATAGCAAATTGGCGCAACCATTCCCCCCGGGTTTGAAGGGTTACCTTCAAAGAAAAGGAAAAAACAAAAGCGAAACTAAACCCTATTACTATATCTAAACTATCAATACTAGGTAGCGAAACAACTTATAACTAACTATGCCACTACTGCTGATTAGGCAGAGGGCAGAGGCGAATAACCGGACGCAGGTACGATCCAGTTGCGGTTTTAACCTTTACGACTCGCGTTATTCCGTTCGAACCCGGAAAAACTTCTTCCACTACACCAAGAGGCCAGTGCAGAGGAGGCGCACTCTCAGTCTTCAGTATCACCACAGTACCGACTGTGACTGGATCTGAAGGAGTGTTCCACTTTTGACGCGACTGCAGCGTATGCAGATAATCTGTCCTCCATCGCTTCCAAAAGGACTGAACTAAGCTATCTAGCAGAGCGTGACGCGGGTGAAGCTGCAGTTTGTCAGTCTCGACATCTAAAGCGGGCAAATATTTAAGAGGAGTCGTCGTCAAGAAGTGAGCCGGCGTCAACGCTAGTGGCTCCGATGGATCACTAGACAAAGTCCGACACAACGGACGCGTATTCATCAACGCCTCTACCTGAGCGAGTACGGTGCTCAACTCCTCGTACGAGAGAATCTGTTCGCCTATGACCCGAAACAGGTGCGACTTAAGGCTTTTAATATTCGCCTCCCAATTGCCACCAAAATGACTAGCCGCTGGCGTATTAAAACACCAATCAATGCGATTCTCAGCTAAGACATGGGCGAATTCACTTTGGTAGTACTTGGAGCGTAAGAATGTATGTAATTCCGAAATATTGCGTCGCGCTCCAACATAATTTGTGCCGTTGTCAGAGTATAAGCGCTTAACGGGACCACGGCGAGATAAAAATCGTTTAAATGCAGACATAAAACCCTGCGTACTCAAATCACTGGTTAACTCTATGTGAACTGCACGAGTTGTCATACAAACGAATAGGCAAATGTATGCCTTTGTGGAACGTATACCACGACCACGGGCAATAGTGACTTTAAACGGTCCAGCATAGTCCGTCCCAGTATGTATGAAAGGTTTCACCGTCTGTACAACACGACAAGATCGATGGTCGGCCATTTCCGGCGCGTTGAAACGCGGGCGGAGCTTAAAGCAGGGCACACATCTGTGCACTCTAGCGCGTATCAAATTGCGAGCGGAAAGTATCCAGTACTTCTGTCGAAGAATGGACATTAATAAATCGGGACCAGCGTGACAATTCACCTTATGGTGATAATCCACCAACAAATCCAAAACGTGATCCTTGCGTGGTAGAACTACTGGATGCATTTATTCAAACTCTAACTTAGCATTTCGCAGACGGCCACCGACACGAATGAGTCCGTCTTGCAAAAATGGTTTCAAATGTTGAAGTGCGGGACTACAAGGTTTATGTGATTCTAAACTACGAAATTCTATTGAAAAATAAAATTTCTGCAACTCTCGAAGTACAACTGATTCAGCTCTATCCAAATCAGCTGCGATTATAGAACCACGCGATGGTAATAATCTCAAAAATCTTAGGACGTAAACTACACAGCGTAATAGTCTCGACCAAGACGAGACTCGATTAGACAACAACAAAACAACTGACTCTTCACGCGGAACTGATACTACAAGCGTATGTTTCTTCTCCTCGGGTGGCTCTGAAACAGTAGCGGGGTTAAACGGAGCATTTGGCCACTCGTTAGGAGTGGTATGAAGCCAGGGAGGGCCACAAAACCAAAGCGGATGATTTAAAATTTGCGCAGGAAGCAAACCACGTGAGAGACAATCAGCTGGGTTTTCTGTTCCAGCGACATGGAATATATTTTCCGGTGACAATTCAGCTTGAATCTTAGCCACCCTATTTGCGACAAATGTGCCCCATCGATGGGGTGAAGAGTGGGCCCAACATAGAGCAACGGTTGAGTCTGAAAACGCTACAATTCTCTCTATATTAATGCGAGGACGACAAGTTTTGACTATAGATGCAATCAATTGAACCAACATAAGAATAGCGCAGAGTTCGAGACGAGCAAGAGAGACAACCTTACGAGGAGATACCTTTGATTTTGCGCTAATGAGGAAAACTGAAATGTTATCGCCATTTTGGACCTGAAAGTAAACCACCCCCCCGTAAGCCCTCTCACTGGCGTCTGCGAAACCAACCACATTAACAACAGTGTCTGGTACTATACCAACATGGCGAGGAATCTGTATCTGATCGAGCATTGGAAGCTCTTTCCTATAGCGAGCCCACAACTTAGCAACACTGTCAGGAGCGGTGTCGTCCCAATCACAGTTGGAAAGCCAAAGCTCTTTTATAAGCAGCTTTGCATACAAAACGACAGGAGCTACAAAACCCATTATATCCCATATCCGAGCTACACATGCTAGGATAACGCGTTTGGTACAAGTTGGCGGAGTCGAGCTAATTTTAAGACTGAACATATCAGTTGCGGGTGACCAACTTAAACCAAGGATCTTATGCGAATCACTATCATCGAATTCCTTTACCGAAGTCAACCGGTGTGACGGTGGAATCGACTCTAATGTAGCTTGCGAGTTGCTTGTCCATTTCACCAGATCAAATTGACCGGACTTCATGAGGCTGATTACTTGAGCAGCGGTCTCTATAGCCTCTGCTTCACTAGGTACACTGTACACAAAATCGTCCATGTACAATCCGGTTTCAATAGTGGCCCTTGCTTTCGGGTATGTATCACCCTCGTCAGCGGCCAACTGCTTGATAGTGCGAAGAGCGTGAAAGGGACTAGACTTAAGCCCAAAACAAACACGATTGAATTCGTAAACCTTCAAAGGTTCCTGCGGAGAAAATCTATACAAGAAGCGTTGGAATCTACGGTCACATTCTCTGATTCCAATACTAAGAAACATTTGCCGAATATCAGCAGAGAGCGCAATAGCAAACAAGCGAAAATTTACTATTATTTCAAATAAGTTACCCTGGAGGTTCTGACCACAACACAAGATATCGTTAAGCGATATGCCAGTACTAGTTTTAGCGCTACCATCCATAACCACACGCAGTTTAGTTGTAAGTTTGTCTTCTCTAACAACTCCATGGTGCGGGATGATATAAAACGGGTAATCACGTGTCTCCTCAGTCTCGGCAGGCGCTGATGAGATATAACCTTTATCTAAATATTCGATCAGCACATCATCATAGGCTTGCTTCAACTTAGGAGACGCCTGCATCTTACGTTCCAAGCATAGAAAGCAGAAAAACTGCGGAGGCACGGGAGCCACCGAGCGAAAAAATATCACCCTTGAAAGGGAGCGCGACAACATAACGACCATCTTTATCACGAGTAGTCGTGCGGGTATAAATCTCCTCAGTGACCTGATCCTCAGGGCTGAGAATAGGCGGGACATTGACCTCTTCAATCTCCCAGAACTTGCGGATGGTAGACTCAAGCGGCGGCTCGACGGTGCAACAGTGCGACACAGTCGAGTAACTATCTAAACAAGCGGGTGCGGAACCAACTATAACAAACCCGAGAACTGTTTCCAGTGCGTGCGGAGCGGGGTACATCGGAAGACCTTGAATTTTACGTGATAACTGGAGATGCGGGAGAATCGAAGCACCGATCAATAGATCGATATCTCCAGGGAAAGCGTAATTTCCGTCGGCTAACTGCAAGTTCTTAAACTCCGTCAGCATGGACGTGTCAACCGGTACCGTGGGCAACCGTTCCGTAATCTTATCTGCGACTAGCGAATCCATTTCAAACGAAATATTACGATTAAAACGTGAACTAAATATTATTTTAATGGAACCGTGAATGGTTGCCTTTAAACCTCCAAAACCTTTCACTTCTGAGCGGGATGACCAATTATTAAAACTAAAACCAAGGCGTTGACAACAATCCCGAGTAATAAAATTACTCTGGGAAGCGCCATCTAGTAGCGCTCGAACGGTGTGCGGTTTGCCAAAGGCATCTACAATGACAACTTGCGCGGTCGCAAGTAAAACGGTAGTGATTTGAGTACCAGCGGCGGAAAGCGAACACAATGTTACGTCGTTTGCACTTGCAGCAGGCCGCGCGTCACAAGCGTCGCGCGTCTGCGCAGGCTGCGGCTGCGATGGTAGCTTACTACTCTCAAAATGTAAGAAGGTATGATGTCTAGCTAGACATTTACGACAGCTAACACCACTGTTACATGACGTAACCAGATGTTTGTCACTTAGACAATTAAAACACAAATAATTAGTGCGGACAAACTTGTAACGATCACTAGGCGATAATCTCTGAAATTCTGAACACTTGTACAGCTGTGTATGGCTACCCTTACACAGAGAACAGTCAGGTGTTGAGGCGGTATTAACTAGCGTATGTGCAGTCTTGACTGACTTCGATGACGCGTCTATACGGCGATCGGAACCTGTCCTATTCGTGACTTCATGACGTGCCGACGTGCGCTGCAATACCTTAATATGGTCGCGAATAAAAGATTCTAAATCTTCGAACTTAGGTATTTCGTTACCGCGCTGAGTCGTTTCAAACAGACGAACAGTTTCAGGATCTAATTTCTTTAAACCGATATACAAAAACAAAAAGTCACAGAGGTCATTGACCTTTAGGTTCTTTACTGCACGAACAGATGATGCGAAAATATTTAAAAACTTCTCTAAATTATGATCGTTACAAACGGAAAAACTTTTCAAATCGAATAATTGATCTAAATATGCGGTGGCTACTAATCGCTTATCTTCGTATTTTGTTTTTAAAGTGTTCAAAACTAAAGTGTAATTTTCAGCGCTAAACGTAATTCCAGCACAGACAGCCTTTGCCTTACCGGTCAATTTTTCTACGAGATAATGCAATCTCTCGTGATCTGTCAGCGATGTGTTCCTATGTATTATATTTTCGAAACTATCTATAAATAAATTCCAATTTCGAATGTCACCATTAAATTCAGGTATTTGAATTGGCGGCAATCGTGGGCGTTCGCGAGGAGGGTTGGATAAACCACTCGCGGGGGGGGGGGAGTCTCTAAACTCCTAGCAATCCGTTTGATACGACAATACAAGTCATCAAAGGACGACAATGCCTGATAACTCACACAGTAATCAGGATTTAACTCCAACTCTAAAATGTTTATATTCTTAATTGTAGATTTAAAATCCGCGCGCAAACTATCTAAAGTTTCCAACGAACACAAGAAAGCATCTCTAATCGTCAGATCCGAGATTTGCAAAGATTTATCACAAATTGATTGAACACGTGAAAACTGTGAGTCCCTTTCAGCGTATAAAAGCTTTAACTGAACCTTTAAATCAGTACTAACCTTGGTTCCCTTAAGAGACATCTTGTTTTGATATATTCACACTATACACTCAAACAAACACTTAACGAATTATTAAGTAAGCGATAATTATCAGATAACAATATGGTAATATTGTAAACAACAAAGTGAACGGCGAACGAACGGAATAACATATGCGTATATAATCTATGGTTTATCCGTTTCCTACAAATATTCACTCAACAATGAACGGGTATTTTTGAAATGCGTCTACCTACATGCAATTTGTAGGACTTCCGAATGAATTTTGTCAAGAAAAAGAATGCGATCGATTTATATCTACGCTGATATTTACGTAGCTAACTATAATTATGCGGTGCGGTTGACGGCGTAGGTACCGTAATTATCAATGACTCTTTAACTATACGAGCGAAATAACGTTTAGTTGCCTAAATGCCTAGATGCGGGTTTTCTACTATTATATCTAGGTAAACAGGCGCGTTGCGTTTATTCCCTATGGAACAAATACTATATTGCGAAATTACAAGAAAATGATTCACGATCCGGCTCGAAGGACCAAAAGTAATGGTTGCGCGAATAAGCTTGGTGTGGACTGTATGTTTAAAAAGCGATCTAAGGTTTGTTAACAATATGCAGGTACTGTGCCTGGCATGGGATGGAGGTATTAGGGAGGAACACTGACCTTTTGACCTCGAAGGTTCCACGTGGCGCCGGCCGGCGAACCCCGACTTCGTACTTTCAATCACTGCCAGGTCCTGTATTGCACTACACTGCACTATTGTTGAGTCTTTGAATGGTTGGATCACGAAATAGTCAATTTTCTTGTAATTTCGAGCGGGCGATGTTAGCGGAGCGGTCACATTCACAATCGATGCACAAAACGTCATGTCATTTCTTGAGGTCGTGCGGGGAAGGGAAACGGAAGGGATAGGATTGCTAGGCCAAAAAATAAATTACAAAAAACAAAATCGCGGATCATAGCAAATTGGCGCAACCAATTATTTACCATTTAAAAGCACAATAAGCGATTAGCTGCTGCGCTGCGTGACGCAGGTTCGGTTCCCGCACGGCAGAATTATTTTTATGGCGCCCTTCAGACAGTTGTTGCGGGTGTGGATGTCTTCTGTAAGTAAGTTTCATAAAAAATTACAATACGCGGCAAATAAGATGAAACATTTGATATGCTCACGCGTAGCCCCCCACTTCGATTGAGTCCTGCTTCCCGCGCTACAGTGCGCGCGCATTTGTACTTTAATTACTCAAGCCCCAAGCGTTCACACACCTATTGTCTTTCTATTGCTAAGTATTGTGTCTCTAATTTATTCAAAAGATTACGTACTATAACATATCTAAGTCAGTATGACATATATAACGGTTAGTCGATAAACTTTGATTTTAAACCTCACGAATAATAAGGCTGACGCTACCGCTAACACTTCATCAACTACAAGTTCAGATAATGAAGATGAAACATCATTATTGCTGGTTCTGAAGCGTTTACTTGAAGCGTATATTGCCTTCTAGTAGGTTTGACGTTTGAAACACAAGCTGAAAGCAACCAATATCAAAGTCAAAATCAAAGTCATTTATTTGCATTAAATGTGGTATAAGAGATGGTGACATATAATATATTAGCACCAAGACACATTTCGCCATGAGTTGGCTTGCAAATATTAAAGTATGATATGAGTTGCTTTTAGTAAGCAAAACTCAACATCCATTTTTTGGATGATTATCAAATTTATTTTATTTATTTACCTTTAAATCAGGCAGATTACCCATAAAATCGTTAGTATTACTTAACCTATGTTAGTATAATCGACAATAAACTTAATTAATTTATGATTTTAAAAAAGTAGGCCTACTAGACCTAGATTCCCCGCTCGTCAGATAGCCGTGAACTTAGCAGAGCATGTACAAATGAGAGTTCTACTCGCATGTAGTATAGTTCTGAATTCCTGATAGTGTTTAGGAAAAGCTCCGTTGTTTTTCCTGGAAAAATATCAAGTGAAAATATTATGATCTGCTATCTTCAGGTAGGAGATCGTTTTTTCCAAAAGCAAAATTTTAAAAGTGCTTTAGGTGCACGAAGGCGAGTTGTATAAGTTCCTAATTACTTATAGTAATAGTTCTGTCCATTAGAGTTCACAAAAAAAAAAAAAACATGTTAAACTGATATCAGAAATAAACAAATAATGTTCATAAAAGTGACGATATTTACGAAATACGACTATTTTCACAAATAATTCTTTCTATGATCTAAAGGTAAGATGCAACAAAAAAACACCAGAGCTTTTCCTAAAAAGTATCAAGAACTCCAGAACTCTAATTTTTTCATGTTCTGCTGGAATATGATCTGCTAAGTTCACGACCATGCTCGTCAGCGGGTAGGCTTGCCTCGGCAGACGAAGATTGAAGAATTTTAAGTGTTAATTGTACCGAGTAGGTTACATGTTCATGTTTTATTACAAGATTGTCTGCACATTTTTTGTTAATTTCTATTTGTCATTGAAGACATAAATAGAAATATGGTTTTCATTCACCTGTACGTAAATATGTACAGTCCATCGCTGTCGACTGGAAGTGTGCCCAAAAGGCTGGCGGTATTGCTACTGACCGAGATAAAAGACAGCTCTTGAGTCAACTAAGCGTTTGGATAGTTCTTTTTAAAAGCGTATGAGCACTCGGACCTCACTGCCCAAGAGTTTCAACCCCAAACAGCTATAAAATATGACTGCCGACGAGGTTGTTAGGTATATTTCCGCTACTTGAGGTTCTCCGCAGCCATATTACATTGAACTGTTATCTATATTTACCTAATTAAGTGCATGTATTATTTGTTAGTTAATACCTATTATGAATGATTTACTTATGGGTTTGACTCATCGAGAGGACTCAAGACTACGGGCTTGTAGTCAGTTACGAATGTAGTCTACATTATTTTGTAAATCATGTTGTTTTTCTGGGTTTTTTTCTGCCAAAATTTTGTAACAGTATGATGCAATGGTTGAGCTATTAGCTGAGTGTAGCTGGGTCTATTCGCTACGGAACAAATATCTTTAAATAACTATTTCGGATCAAAGTAGGCGCGGGCCAACTTTTTACCCCATCTGCGAGATAATTTAAAACACAATCTATATTTTAGAGAACCTAAAAGTAATATTTATAAGATAATCTTCTAAAACTCGACATTCAATAAAATCAGTACTTTAAGATTCTATAGTTTTAATTTTTTGTAACGCTCCCGCTCTTTCATAACATACTTTTTTTAGAGACTCGTCAGTAACAACTATTTTATTCTTTTGTTGTTAATGGCCAGTTCGATTTTTGAATAATCTCATTTGATGAGGGATCTACTAACTTTACTGAATTGATTAAATGTCGAGTTTTACAAGATAAACTTGTAAATATTACTTATATTTCTCTAAAATATAGTTTGTTATCTTCTTATTGATGGTGTCACGCCACCTGAGACGGTTCTTGGCTTGGCTTGGTGTGAGTTCTTCTAGGTTGTGTATTTTTCCTGGTTGACAGTCTCGTCTTGATCTTCAGTTCACGCAAGATAGAGAAGTTTTTACAGGAAGCAGTCCAGGGAATTTGGAGTATTTTTCAAACACGAAACTTCTATTCAAATTCCTTCTTTCCTGGCCATACAAAAAAGCGAGTGAAAAAACAAGCCATTTAATTAAATTAATTTAATTTTTTTGTTAATTTTTTGTCTTTAGTTTCAGTCTTCGTCATAATAATTGTCATTTATTAGTCATAGTATTTATTAGTTTTTTTTTATGGTAGGTAAAATCATCCAATGACAAGTCCCGCGTTGGGTGGCGCGCGAAGTAGTGTCAGACTCTTACTGACTAAAAACCTACCCCGTTCCTTCGTTGCCTATCATGCCGGGACTGAGCCTTCCTCTCAGAAAACGACTCTTAACCCCAGCAGGCTTCGACCCTGCCTGCCTGCAGCTAGCAGGCTGGGCCTCTACGGTTTGCTGACAGCTCCTTGAGGCGCGCGGGAACAGAACGCGCCGTCGACGACAGTATTTATTAGTTTATAATATTAGCATATATACGTATTTTATTATTATAAGTAACTTAGTTCATACTAATTCTATACAAGATATTCTATATGTGGTCTTTCTTAACCCAAAGGTTGACTGGTAGAGATTGCCTTGTTGCATTAAGTCCGCCTATGTACCACTATTGTACATGAAGTTTAAATAAATAAAAATTTGAATAACTCTGAATAGACTAGGATTTGAACTTGGTGCCGTAGTTACTTTTATTCAGCTCAAAATTACCTATCCAACGCTGTATCACACATTATAGCTAATGGTAGTTGGGCCTAGACTCATAGAAACAATGGCATCATCCTTTCCACGTGTAACAAATAATGTTTTTTAATTCACTTACGAAAAATGAACGGGTGTTGACCGGCGACTCGTGTGGGACACTTAGGGCCCAGCCTGATACGATAAATACAATAAATTGTGCCGTGGGTGAGCTCGCGCACTAGTGCCAAAAACTGACAGGGACGAAAAATATAAAGTCAATGTTACAAAATTTTTATAACTTAATCGCGGTAAATCTTTGTGGGATTTTGTTTTGTGAAGTGCAAATTGATTCCTAATTGATATTATGAAGCCTTTAGGATTGGTCCAATTCAATAGGTGTAATTTTGATTCTTAAATGTTCTACTGGACAATATAGAGAATCATTGAACTAAGCGCAATCTCGATAAATATACCTAACTAAGAATGTGCTACATCCAAATTCAAAAATAAATTCAAGAACGTGTAAATTTTTTTTTGACAGATTGCGACTACGATGCAAATGCTAACGTCCCTTAAAAATACGAGAGTTACCCCTCAGGTTAATCCCCTCCGTTTCCTAGATCGCGTATAGTCGATACCGTCTTGCCTCAGGCTGTATGCTAGTAACTCCTTCGCCTCCCTTGCAGCACCACGCTGGCAGGTGACGCGCCGTTGCCGCGAACACGCGAAAAATACATTTACAAAAAAAAAAAAAACAAATTAGCCATTCTTTTTTTAAACGAGTAATCTAAGCTCACGCGAATGTGAAATTATAGATGTTTGGGTGATTTTATATATGTTTTAAAAAGTTTAATTTTGTTAGATAAATAAAAAGTTGTTTTCTATAAAGAGTGAAATTAAACCTACGGTTATCGAAATAATTAAATGACTATCTAATTAACGTCAATTAAAACACAATCATCTTGTGGTATAACAAATCATTGTATAACTATAGCATCACTACATAGTATAAAACAAAGTCGCTTCCCGCTATCTGTCCATAT
The DNA here is from genome assembly GCA_958295575.1 of Leucania comma. Lineage (NCBI taxonomy): Eukaryota > Metazoa > Arthropoda > Insecta > Lepidoptera > Noctuidae > Leucania > Leucania comma. The sequence continues at coordinate 11,870,136 of OY282485.1, forward strand.
GTATGCTTAGATCTTTAAAACTACGCAACGGATTTTGATGTGATTTTTTTTAATAGATAGAGTGATTCAAGAGGAATGTTTATATGTATAATATATGCATAATACCTATATTTAATATCACCATTGTACCCGTGCGAAGCTGGGGCGGGTCGCTAGTTTAAGATAATATGCATATATCTTAAAAGAAGTGTGTTTTGAAATGATTAGCTAGGTATATTTAAAAATAGGTAATTTAGTTTTATATACACCGTTAAATTTTGGTCGTTTTAATCCCGTGGAGGATCGATTCAGTGCATGAAATACTATCGATTTATAAAAATAAAATTAATAAATCAAGTGTTTTTCTGAGAGTGAGATAAATTTGAGTTTTTCACAGCTTTAGGGGAATGCTGACTAGAGTATATGGTATTAATTTTAACACAATACCTCCACGTGTTTCCGAGATAAAAAGGTCTTGACAGGCAGACAGACGGACAAAAAAGTGATCCTATAAGGGTTTTTTTTTATGCTAGGTAAAATCATCTAATGACAGATCCCACTCTTGGGCGGGGCGGGAAATAGTGTCAGACTCTTACTGACTAAAAACCTACCCCGTTCCTTCGTTGCCTATCGTGCCGGGGCCGGGCCTTCCTTTCGCAAGCTGACCCATGACCCCAGCAGGCTTCGACCCTGCCTGCCTGCAGCTAGCAGGCTGGGCCTCTACGGTATCCTATAAGGGTTCCGTTTTTTCCTTTTGTGGTATGGAACCTAAAAACACTACTTTCAGTTCGTTCGCCGGTTCTTGGCGCGCCTGAAGTTAGGCTCTGCGAACTTTAGCGCTTGTGCACTCGTAAAAAATAAATGGTTTGAAAAAATAAATTCCAATAGCAGTTGTTATTGCTGTTAACAACTGTTATTGGCATTTATTTTTATAAATAATTTATTTAACGCGCTTATTTTGAGGCGCTAAAGTTCGCAGAGTCTAACTTCAGGCGCGCCAAGAACCGTCGAACGTACTGTAAGTGCATTTAAATTTTATTTCTAATCTTTTCTATTTAGGGTGTAGCAGGGTGTGCTGTGTATTGTGTGCATGTTGTATAATTTCTATTGTTTTACTGCACGTCTAAGTATTAAAATTACATTACCTAATGTTAAATCATTAGTTAATTCAGAAACACACGTCACATGTAATAAAATCTTCTTGAAAACAAAAATGCGATTCCTTCTTGTGAAATGTTACGATACTTTTTATGGTTTTCCCCTCATTTAGTCATGAACGAGCAGTGGTGGCCAAGTGGTAACGGCCCCGACCTACGAGTTGTAGTTCGTGGGTTCAAACTAGGGTTGCCATAATTTTTTCGACGAAATATAGTATTTTTCAAACTAAGCTATAAAAAAATATAGTACACTTCAAAAAAATATAGTATTTTATGGAAAAAGCAATATTATAAAAGAAATATTATTGGTTATTTAGGTATATTTTTTTTTTAAATATATTTGTTTGCATTTCTTGCATTTTTTTTCAATTCAAATTCACATTTACTCTATTTAAATTCAAAAATAAAAGTTTCATGCTTTATGACAATCTTTTTAAATTAATAGGTATTATAAATCAAAAACTATATTTTTGTTAAAGGTTTATATTTTTGAAAGTCTTTTACCTTGGGACCAAACTTGGAATCGCGAAAAAAATCTATCACATTTTGACCAGTTAGGCGAACATAAATGTACTGGCAGCAGATATTTTTTCGCGATTTCAGGTTTGGTCCTGTAGTAAAAGTTGTTTGTTATCATGACTACAATCACGTGTTTAAATATCGTTCACTAATTACCAGTCACCCTATATATGCCTATTTCACTCAGTGGTAAAGTAACATTATAGTGGTGAAGAAATTTTTAAAGTCGTTTGAGTTTGATTTTCAGATTTTCGTTGTAAACAAAAAATATTTTTTTTTAGAATATTCAACCTTTTAATGTTCCCACTGCTGGGACTCAGGCCTTCTTACAAGGAGCGGTAATGAGCCGTAATCCACCACGCGGGCCCAGGGCGGTTGAATGTCACATGTCTTCGAATTTTTGGTCACCTCACGATGTTTTCCTTCACCGTTTTGAGAGTAATGGTGATGAAATAAATTACACAAAGTAATACGCCTGACCGTGATCATCTAGCGGTTAGGACCCTACTTTGTAATACGCCTGACTGGGTTTGAACCCGCGGCCTATAACTCGTGAGACGGGGCCGTTACCACTCGGCCACCACTGCTCTCTCATAAATACAAATACCTATCCAAAAAAAATAATTTTTCCTCTTTGTAATATGATATTATAGGAGTATAAATTAGCTTTTTCCAGTAGCGTCGCCCGAGTGAAAATGAAAATGATCCCTTAGGAACATACCTACTTCCCAGGATATGGGGCCGTTCAAGTATTACGTAAGCAGATTTTTTTCAAATAATAAATCGACAGAAAAAGTAAGCAGAGATCTAACCCCCCCCCCCCTATGCTTACGTAAACATTGCTTAGTGATGTGTGTCTACTCACTTTCATATAATTTTGGAACATCGAAATTGTACTCCTTAAAAAAATCTGCTGACGTAATCACCATCCAGACTCCCCCATCACCCATGTCATCAAAAATAAGCAAAGTAAAGACGGGGGCACCCCCGGCAGTGCTTACGTAATACTTGAATGGCCCCTATGGTCTATCCACGAGTCAAGCTTCATGTAAATCCGTTCAGCTCTTTGAACGTGAAGGCGAAACATACATTCACACATAATGACGAAACTTTCGCCTTTAGAATTATTGCTTTTGAAGTAACCAATTTTTCTTAGACGTCGTTGCCCTGGGGTATCCTTCAGGAGATATGCGTATATTTGGGTTAAAATAGTGTGCCTATGACATACACTCAAAGGTTCTTGTTCTTTCCTTTCAGTGGGAATGGGGACTTTATCATGACATGTTAAAATGTCAGGCGAGAAAAGAGAGATGGAGCTATACACCCTTTAAAGCTCCTTAGTAGCCCTGAGTGAGCTACACGAATACTAAAAATTGACATATTTTGACACAAAACTAGACACATGGCAAAGAAGACAATGTCGACAGCCTAATCACAAGCCACTCAAATCGATATGGCTCACAAATAATTCACATCAGCTGGTTCTACCGTACGTCATAAAATATCGATGCATCGTGTACCACAGAGCAATGAGCCGACACAGAAGGCATTGTCAAAACTGTCCACTTATTCCAGGCGGGTTAGAGAATCACTCAGAACCCAACCAACAATTATAACTATTCTTTTAGAGAATTAAGTCCCGCAAACCTCTGTTGAAAAGGGAACATCCTTCTAACAGACCGGTGTTTTGTCTGTTCCGGGCAACTATGAGACCATAGTTGATTTCGGGTTGTTAATAAATAATGTATAATACGCGAAATATTAGTTAAACCAAAATGGCGATCGATCTTGAATGCACAGTAAAAGATTTTCGTGTCTCAATCGAGGTGGTTGCTGACAACTCCTTACTCCTTACTGCGCGTAACCATAGCAATGGGATCAACTTATTTTCCGCGTACGTTTTTATGTTTGAATCACGCGGAAAATTCTAACACCTCGATGCTGGTTTTCGAATTTTAGTTTGAATATGTGGCATCATAGATGTCGCTACACTCTGCTTTCGCTTAATGCTGGTCTTACCAGATTTTTGTTGCATAGCTTCTGTCTGTAATTAGCAATGACCTAAAACAAAGCCCAAGTGAATGACTCGATTACCTAGAACCGAAATGTCTTGCGAAAAATGACGAGGAGAGCCGATCTCAAACGAAATGGGATAAGGCTAGCCAAAGAAAGAGAAAGAGAGAGAGCTTTGTAGCGACATCTATGACGTCACAAATGAACTAATCCTGCATCGCGCAAGTAAGATTCGCGGCGCGATTGGAACATATAGAACAAACCCGAAATCATCTATCGGGCAGTAGCCCACCAGATATAACACCTGTCTGGTCGGAGGATCCTCCCTTTTCAACGGAGGTATGTGGGACTTTACTCTCTGTTCCACTACCTCCAAAGCTTCTTCTTTCTTTTCCGGAGTTCCGTACTCTGTATTCGTAGATATGAACATAGTTAATTGAATGTCATCAAATCCGAAGGCTGTTTTCGTGATAAGTACAGGGTGTGTCAGCTGTGTGACTTTTCAATACAGAATAGGGGGTCGTTTTAAGTAGTAGGTATTGTTTGAAGGCCTTTTTAGTGTTTCGTACCACAAAAGGAAATTAATGGGTAAGCTCGCTGTCCGACTGTCCGGTAAACGTCCGGACGGAGCCCAAGTCGTCGACGGTGCGTACTGTTTCACGCGCGCCTGAAGGAGTTGGGGCCCAACAGGGTTAAAGCCTACTGGGGCCAAAGGTCTGTTTTTAAAAGGAAGGCTCGGCCCTGGTATGAAAGGCAACGAAGAAACGGAGTGGGTTAGAAAGTCATTAAAATTCTGACACTATCTCTCGCTCCGCCCAAGGGTTGAAGATGACATTGGATGATTTTCACCACCAAAAGAGTTAGTTTAGTCACTCAAGTCTAACACTCCCTCTCGCTTTACCCAGAGCGGGAGAAGTAATTTGATGATTTCCTACGTAAAAAAAGGTTATAGATATTAAAAACTTTCTTCGATAGATTGACTTTTGTATCTAGATAGAGCCTAAGCTATTTCTATTTTTATTACCCAACTTAAACTGTCATCCAGCTCGCTGTCGTGATCCGGTGTAATTTCGTGGTAGACACTATTAAAACGTACAATGTCATAAATTTTCAAGGTTTACGCTATGCAAGTCAAAAATTTAAATAAATACACACTAAAATGTGATTTTTGTTTCATACGTACATTAAGTTTAAAATTCATATTGGTATTCCTTAGGTTTTTCATTTTTCTTGAAAAAGATTTTCGATTTTTATACACCGTTAAATTTTGGTTGTTTTAATCCCGTGGAGGATCGATTCGGTACATCGATTTATATAGTACTATCGATTTATAAAGATAAAATAAAAAAATAAAGTACTTTCTTTCTAAAACTCGAATTAATATACGCATGTACGAAATTAATTTCTTTAAGTAAACGAGTCAATGACCTTATAGGGAGTTGTGGGTCGTTGCGTACTATCTACCTTCAGTTCAATGGCCTCGATCAGCTGACGTTTACTTATAGAAATCAATTTCTCGAAACTTAAACACGTGATTGTAGTAATGATAAGAAACAACTTTTACTATGTGACCAAACCTGAAATCGCGAAAAATCTGCTATCATATGCGAAAATAAATGTACCTACTGACCAGTAGATTTTTTTCGCGATTTCAGATTTGGTCCCATAGTAAAAGTTGTTAGTTATCATGACTACAATCACGTGTTTAAGTATCAGTCACTAACTACCAGTCACCCTATATAGTTCTTACAGTCGCCCTTTGCGTTCTAGGACCACGGGTGACCTTTTCAGCAGTTGAACCATGGCCCTAGTAGCATCGATCCTGCTGGGCCCCAACGGTTTGCTGATACTTCCTTGAGGCGCGCGTGGAACACCGTCGACGCTCGGGGTCAGTCCGGATTTCTGGAAGGCCACCCGTAAGCCCGCATTTACGGTGGATGGCGAAGACACCTACTAGGGACTCAGCGGCTGGGGTGTGAGGATGTCCATTCCCTCATGCGTGCTGCAAATAACCCTTAGCTTACTTCCCAGTCTACAATTATTTAAGACATCTAGGTCAACCCATAATTCTCACTTGGAAGCTTCATTAATCTTAACTTAATATATCACACTTTACATTAGCGAATATTTTAAACGCGGAAGTTTAAACGAACATATTTTGTGTGTTTGTTACTCTGTTACGCTGAAACGGCTGAACGGATTCAGATGGAATTTAGCATAAGGGTAGGCCATGTCCTGGAATATCATAAATGACATTTTGGTCCCGGGAGTATGTTTCCTTGGGATATTTTTTTTTCACGCGGGCGATGCCGCTGGCAGCGGCAAGTAGATCATAAGAACAAAAGGGCCGTTCTTTTCTTCTTCACCAGTTGGTGCCACTGGAGAGTAACGTCTTTTAGTGATGCTTTTTTTATGTGACTAGTGGATAAAACAGTATCCTTAAGTTGCGGGCGGCATGTTGAATTCTGCGAAGGATGCTAAGTTTTGATCCCGAACGCCATTGAGGGATTCATATAATTAACTCCCGAGCATTGCGAGGGAGTGTATAGAAATATGAAAACCTGATGAGATAAGTGAGAAATTCAAGCCGCCCAAGACTGCGTTATCCCCGTGTTGGAAACTCTACTTTTTATACCTTTTGTAATACCTATATAAAAGACAATATACTGATACAAACTAATATTACGTGTAAGGATAAAGTTTAAATTAAAAATTATTTCTAATAATGTAAAGATAGGGAAGCAAGTGAAAAGTCGGGTGTGTTAAATGAAAATTAAATATTTAAATAAACTTTTTATTACTATTAGAAAGTGCGTCCGAGTTCGTGTGTTATACTTTGCATCCTTCGTAGTATAATTCAAACAATCTATAACAAAAATGAGATAAAAATAAAAGACAATTAAGGAAAAGGAACAGGATGAACGGTGATGCACCACCGGAGTCTCCCCGCCGAGCGCTCTGGGAGAGGCTGGGGTGTGCACGTGGAGTGTGCGCCAGGCTGTGCCGACGCCGCGGGAGGACCAGAGTAGCGCCTCAGCTTAATGGAAATAATAACAACAGGTCAGTAACACCATGAAAACAAGACTCTTTTCAGTATTGTAGACTTGCACTAGATTGTAAGAAAAAACATCAAAGCTCAGGGATCAGGGTTTCACTTATTTGTTTAGTTGTACCATGTTATACTAATAAGTAGTTTTTCAATACACTTATTCGAAAAACCGCTCTTATCCCACCACTTTTAGGTATGCAGTTGATTGTTTTCCGTACTAGTGCAGAAAAATGCGCGCGCTTGTCCCCGCCATAATTTTATTACTTTGATACATGTGCAAAGTCACTGCAGCCCTCGGCTCCATAACACACTGACGCCTACGGCTCGCGTAAATTCCGCCTCGCCTATCAAAATGTACTATATTATTATGGTTTCGAAGACGAAGTATTCCGTAGTTTGAAATCTCGCTCCCGCGGAATAATGAAAAGTAACTTAAATTACTCCTTGTAACAGCAGCTATCCGTCAGTGAAGTAACGTCAAAATTGATCCAGCCATTTCAGAGCTTAGTTTTGCCTTTTCTAAACGAAGAGGGAAAACTAAGCTCTACCGCATACATCAATCAAAGAACTAGAACAATTTTCCTGTTGCGGTTTTTCAATCCGATTTTGGTGTCTTTAAGGCTAGAGTGCTTCACCATCAACAATTGCATCACTGCTTTCTATCTGGTTGAATCACAGTCAAGCATTTGTAGACTTTAGCATTGGTAGAGTGCAACTGCACTTTTGTCTCCCACTCTAGGGCAAAATGGGAGTGCGTGTCAGACTTTTAGGGTGATTATTTGAAGGCGAGAGGCTGTCCCATTATACTGACCTAGTTTTCGTACCTATCAATTTTGTGTCTTATGCCACTGGGCGCAAATGAGAGCTTTTATAGATTTAGTGATCGGGGAAAACTAATATGCAAATAAAAATATTAAATTGTAAAGAGAAAACTAGGCTAGATAAATAATACATTCTCTCAGTTTCAAATAATGACCCTTTACTGACAAAAGCCTACGCCTATGTTCTTTCTTTGCCTTGGGTGACCCCGGTCGGAAGCAAACCCGTGGCCCCAGTAGGTTTCGGCCCTGCTGGGCCTCTACCATTTTCTTTTTGAGGCACACTTGGAATTCTACGCGCAGTCGACGACTCGGGTTTTTCCGGTGGGCTACCGGGCAGCTGGGGCATGAGGAAGCCCCAAGTCCCCTGATGCGTGTGCCGCCTCCTTCGCTAACTTTTGACCCCTGACTGTACTAGTCCATCAGGGCGACACTCAATCAGTGAACCATGGTATAAATAAACAAACATAAACACAAAATTAGCTTCGTCAAGTTTAATGAAGTCCAATATTAAATATGTAAACTTTATCGCGTTCCCCGGTCTAAAATACCTAAATAAATAACCCACATTTCAGTCATCATTTATTATAATTTCTGATGGCTTCCACGATTTATTTCGATTGCCCGTACATTAGGCAATATTAAATCGTTTACTTCTAAAAAAAGCTCTACACACGCATTTCACATTCATTCTAATTTTACCCAACGATTTTATTGCATTTTTAACCCCCGACGGAAAAAAGGGGTGTTATAAGTTTGACCTGTCTGTCTATATGTCTGTCCGTGGCATCATAGCGCCCAAACGAATGGACCGATTTTGATGCGGTTTTTTTTTGTTTGAAAGCTGATCGGTGCAGGTGTTCAAGGTCATCAGCTCGTTTGTTAACTGCTACTTTATTTTAAACATACGTGTGACCTAACATTTGAAATGCTTGTGTACAATTTGGTGCCATTGAGCTGGTCTGATGATGGAGCTCGAAGGTAAAAACCCGGGATTGCTTCTTAACATACTAAACCTATCGAGTTTAGGCTCATTAGATTTGCCTTAACTAGTGCAATACATTTCTCATGATGACAAGGATCTGATGCTAGAACTAGGAGCTGGCTGATGAAACTTTGAAATGCCTAATAGTAAACCTATCGAGTTTGGGCTCATTAGATTCGTCTTGACCAGTTCTAATGAGGCTTTTTAAAATTTAATAATTTATTACTTAATACGCTTATGGTTTTATCATAATTAATAGGGTTTATGTGAAAATTTGTGTTTGTTATTTTCATTTTTTTTTTTTTTTTTTTTTTTTTTTTTTTTTTTTTTTTTTTTTTTTGTGTATTCTGCGACATGGCGATCTGTCAGGTAACAATAGGCCACTCTTTTGGCTGAAATTCTATTTCTGTGTTTAATATGTCAGAAGCTTGGATGTACACTTTGCAATTAGGTAAGTGCCTCATTCCATATTGATGTATCTATCCAGAAGAGAGGGGATACTTTGTCTTTTAAGTCTCCTGTATCGTAAGCTTCCATCTCCCGTTAGTTTGTGGGCCAATTCATTTGTATGTTTCGCTAATCTTTCTTGATACTTCTTGCTGTACTGAGTTATCTCTTGTCTAACAGTTGTTATTTGCAAATCATGATAAATGTATTTATTGCTAATACATCGAGGAATATTGAATATGGCTCTAAGCGTCTTGGTTTGGAACCTTTCTAGTATGTCGATGTTGTTATTACTAGCTGCACCCCAGAGCTGGATGCCGTACGTCCATATCGGTTTCAGTATCACTTTGTAAATCATGAGCTTACTATGTGCATTCATTTGTGAATGTCGTCCTATCAGCCAGTGCATCTCTCGCAGCTTGGTGTCCAATTGTTTTCGCTTAGTCCACAGATGTTTACGCCATGTCAACCGTCTGTCTAAATGCATACCCAGGTACTTAGCATCATCACTCTGCGGTATTTTTTCGTTATTTAAATAAATTGGCGGGCATGTTTCTTTTCGGAGGGTGAATGTCACGTGTACAGACTTGCTTTGGTTGGCTTTAATTCGCCAGGTATTTAGCCAGTTTTCTATTTTGTTGACATGACATTGTACGTATTCAGAAGCTGTCACTGGGTTTATATGTGTAGCTAATAGGGCTGTGTCGTCAGCATAGGTAGCAACTGTAGTGTTATCTGTTGTTGGCAAGTCGGATGTAAATATTGAGTACAGAACGGGTCCCAGCACACTTCCCTGAGGTACACCTGATCCTATGTCATATAATTCTGAGTGTTCACTTTTGAATTTCACTTCGAAGCATCTATTATTAAGGTAGGATTTTAACACCAGAAAGAAAGAGTGTGGGAGTAACTTTTTTATTTTGTATAGTAGGCCTTCGTGCCATACTTTGTCAAAAGCTTGGCTTATGTCCAAAAATATTGCAGAACAATATTGTTTTGTCTCCAGTGACCTGCTTATAACATCAACAATACGGTGGACTTGTTCTATTGTTCCATGCTGCTCACGGAAGCCGAATTGATGAGTAGGTATTATGTCTTCAAGGTGTATTTTCATCCTTTTGAGTAAAATCCTCTCAAATAGCTTGCCTGTAATTGATAGAAGACTTATGGGTCTGTATGAAGTGACTTCGTGAGGTGGTTTACCAGGCTTGGGTAACATCACAACTTGTGCTATTTTCCATTGTCCTGGGAAATGAGACAGTCTCAAGCAAGCATTGAAAATTTGGGCTAAAGCTAGAATACCCTTCTTTGGCAGATTTTTTAGTAGGGTGCTATCTACTAGATCATATCCCGGTGATTTCCCTTCTTGCAGTTGTTTTATTTCATTTGTTATTTCCCTAGGGCTGGTATGTTGAAGAGGTAGGCACATTTGCAGTGGTTTTTGCAGATGGTCGTTTATATCGGCATCTTGTTCAGGGTGAAATGGCGTAAATGGCTTGAAAACGTCGCTTAGATGATGGGCAAAAGTGGTTGCTTTTTCTGAGTCGGATCTGGCCCAATCTCCATTTGGTTTTCTGATGGGAGGGATTTGAGTAGTTGGCCGCTTCAGTTTCCTTGTGGCTTTCCATAGGGAGAAATTTGTATCGAGAGAAGGCGTAAGATGAGAGAGAAACTTTTGCAGGTTAGTGTCATTCAATGTTTTGATGAGATCTTTCAGTTCTTTAGCACATCGGTTAAAAGCTGCTTTGTCTTTAGGGTAACCTGTTTGATGCCAGATCTTTCTTAGGTGTCGTCGTTCTGCTATTTTGTCTTTGATTGTTTTTGGGTACTGATTTAATCTTGGAGGACATTTTCTGCTCATTTTAGTGGACACATTAGCAGCCTTGTGTATGATCCTGGTAAGATTCTCAATAGCAGATTCGATTTCGTCAGTTGTTTTTATTACCCTTTGGAGCTCGACTTCCGATGATACTATGTCCTGATATAGTTTCCAGTTGGTGTACCTATTGTATATTTTCTCAGGAGGTTGGATTAGTGCTACCCTTGAATTGTAATTGAGGATGACTGGCGTGTGATCTGACGATAGGTCTGTACAGCCTTCAATGGTAAAATAATTAATATCGATGTTACTAGTGATGAAGAAGTCCAACAAATCAGGAATCTTATTTTGGTCAGTGGGCCAATGGGTTGGTTCATGGGTGGTAAGGCACTCAAGTCTACGGTGCTGTACTGATCTAAGTAATTGTCTTCCTCTGTGAGTGATTAACCTTGAGCTCCAGTATGTGTGCTTTGCATTCCAATCACCTCCACTTATGAATCTTGGCCCAAGCGATGCAAAATATGTGTTAAAGTCGTCTTCGACTATTGTATGCTTGGGCGGGCAGTACACAGCAGATAATGTTGTTTCAAGATTGTCATTCAAAAATACTTTTATTGAAGTTGCTTGTAATTTATCAGTTTTATACTCTTCAAGTGCATAGTGTTTTATGTTATTTTTAACAATTACTGCCGTTCCCCCGTGGCTATTGCCTGATGGGTGGTTTGTCGTGTAGATTGTGTAGTTTTTAATTGCGATGTGTGATTTTGCAGTAAATCTTGTTTCAGAAATAAGGGCTATATCTATCTTTTCGATTTCTAGAAATATTTTAATTTCTTGACATCTTTCTGTCAAGCCATTGGCGTTCCAAGTAACCACTCGGAGTGTGCGAATCATTTTGAAACAATGCTTGTGATCAGCTGGATCATACGGTCCATCATTCTGTCCATCATGGTAACCATGATTTGTTGGAATTTAGCAAACATAGTTTCTAATTGGTCTGAAGTGTTTTCTATGTGCTGAAAAGCTTCTGTATTTTTTGGCAGGTTATGCGTAGATTTTGTTGCATCAGCATAACTTATTTTACCTTTTTCATAGCTTTCGTCACAGTAAGACATTGATGGTTGGTTTAATTTGCTAGCTTTCTCATTTTTGGTCCCAGTTTTGCTAGTTTTTTTTCTTTCTTGATTGTTTGCAGGTGTAAGTTTTAGTATCCGTTCTCTATATTGTTTATATTTCAAACAACCCCTGTAGCTAGCAGGATGGTTTTCTTGACAGTTAGCGCATTTTGCGTCTGTATCAGGCTTCTTAGTACAGGATAAGGTGGAATGCTCGTTGCCACACTTTACGCATCGGAAGGGTCTAAAGCATTGATTTTTGCTATGTCCAAAGCGTTGGCATCTTTTGCATTGGATGATTTCTTTTTTTTTGTATGGAGCTTCAAAGGTTACTTTCATTTGGCTTAAGTATTTCAGGTTAAATATTTCTTTGTTATTCTTCTTTGGTTCCAAGTCTACATAGAACAAGGGAAGTGGTTCTTTGGTACTCCTGTGTAACACATTCACTATCTGTCTTACTTCATGACCTTTTTCATTCAGCTCCTCTTTTATGAGGGAAGTGTCTTCGGTTGCGTGTATGCCTCGTAATACGACTCTGTATGCTCTTTCACTTTTAAGCTGGTAGGTGTAATGAGCTATACCAGATGCAATAAAGTTATCTCGTATTGTTTTATATGTAGCAATGTCAATAGGCATTAATTTGATAACATGACCAGATCGTAGGGTTGCTAGTGTGTATGAGCCACTGTCTACAATTTTGTTGAGCGTATCTTTTAGAGCTGTGATGTTATTTACACCTGTTACAAAAATAGGTTCTGGTTTAGGTATATATTCTTTAGCTGGTGTTTCTACTTCTTCATCGCTTAATATGTCGAATTGATTCTGTGTTGGTATAGCAAAAGTTGAAGTATGCTTAGTTTTTTTGTTGTATTTGCTATGTATTGGACTGGTTTCTTTCCTTTTTTGCCTGTGAAAATGTACTTTATCACTTTGCCAGTGTATAGGATTATTTAGTTCTGTTGTATTTGTAGGTTTACTAATTCCATCATAATTTTTTCTAGAGGCTACACTGCAATGTGGAGATGCAATTTCTGCAGCAGTGGTCTCATTACTTCCCAGTGATGTACTCCTAGTTTTTCCCATGAACAAGCCTGGATGGAATGCTTGTTGGACCAATCTCTTGCTGTTTCCAGTCGCTTTTGCTGATACTGGAGTCTGGTTACCTACTCCTTTATTGTCTTTATCATTTGTCTTTGTTTTGTTCAGACCAGTACTGTTTGACAACAGTGGGCGCTGGGTTCCCGCCTTGCTATGATCACTCATAGGATGCAAGATTGTGCCCCCCCCAGAATACGAAGGGCTGCCTGAGTTGAACTCAGGGAGGGATTCTCCAGCATCGCTGGTACCCTCCTGGGGTAGTATGTGTTTCAATGTTGCTTCCATGATTTTGTTTACTACTTTCAATCCAGACATTTTAGGAACTATTTTAGAACCAAGGCTTGCTGTAGCCTCTTCCAGCCAGTCACCTGGCCAGGTGTATGGTTATACCGCCATTTCTCGGTCGCCAGAGCCTCGTCTGTTATCTGGCAGGGAGCACCACAGAGTTTCTTTCTGTCGCCTGAAGCGCGTGCAGGTGAGGTTGACAATTGGGCCGGAAAGGTGTTAAGTCCGTTATCCCCTTACTCCCCTAAATTTTCGTTATTTTCATTAAAATTATTTCATTCCATTCACGACTTTCCTGTATGATTTGTAACGCTTTTTTTTAATTGTTATAAACTTGTGCTTGGTTGTGTTCCCACCTGATGGTAAGCAGTGATGCATCGTTGATGATGAGGTGCACTAGAAGACCGCAACAAGCAGATTGCTTAAGTCCTTCGATCGAGATTCAAAATGACGGCAATTTTTCTCAAAAACTTAGGGTTTTTTTGGTGAGGAAAATCATCCAATGATATCTCCCGCCCTTGGGCGGAGCGGGAGATAGTGTCAGACTTTTACTGACTAACTTTTAAGGGTTTAAAAACAAACACGTATTTCCTGGAACAAGTTTTGTAAAATGTTCTAATAAATCACGGAATTACTGAATGCCAACAGAGTTTTCAGGCGTTATCTTTTTTTTTTGTCAAATTGTATGTTAGATAAAATATAATTCGCGGGTATAACTATACACAAAAAACACAAAAATTGGTCAAGCCGTTTCGGACGAGTTCGAAAACAAACGCTGTTATACGAGATTTACTACTGTATTATTGCTTAACCTCAAATTCAGCTTACCTATCCAAAAGGGTAGGTCGTAAAGACCCAAATGTAAACAGTAGAGCTGCACAGTGTGCCGTGCTAAGGTGTCGTGACCAAATAGTTATTATACAGCCTTTAACCCGGAAGTGAGCCAGCCCACGGCGCGGGGGCACGAAATGCGATGTATTTCACATAACTATAATTGTTCTTGAGAAAAAGTAGTGCACAGGGGCACAAGCCAATAATGCTCAAACTGCTAAATACGTTTTGTTTAAAGAACTCAACAATTTTAATTAGTCATAACCATAGAAATATAAAAAACTTTCTTATATCTATGGTCATAGCAATACCTCCGTCACGCAGTATTAATATAGGTATATGTTATATTTGCACATAGTGCCATTTTGTGTCCTGGCAATCTTTGTCCATTCCAGGTTACCTGGAAAAAATCGCCGAGTGCGATAAGGCCGCCAATTTTATGTTCTTTATTTTATAAGTTTTCCTTTTATAATTTTTAACCTTGGTGCAGAGCATAGCATCAGCTCTATAGTGTTCCCACGGCTGGAACTCAGGCTTCCGATCTAGGAGAGGGAATGGGCCGTAATCCACCACGCGGGCCCGGTGCGCGTTGGTGGATGTCACATGTTTTCGAATTTTTGGTTCTAGGATATGCTGCTTTCCTCACAATGTTTTCGTTCACCGTTTTGAGAGAAGTGGTGATGAAATAAATTACACAAAGTAATGCGCCTGGCTGGATTTGAACCCGCCACCTACAATTCGTAAGTTGGGCCTTTACCTCTCGGCCATCACTGTTCTCAATAAGGTGCTTATAAATAAATCATGTGTCAGTAATAAATAAGTGCGATTCAGATAACGAACCATAACTTTACTATATTATCAAATAAATATTTAAACGTGTTACTTATTAACCCATAAACGTCTACATCGACAAAAACTCTCGCGTTTATTCCACCAGGGTCGCACATCCACGACCAAATACTCCATCTCGATCATATCGTCAGCTCTTCTGTCCTCTATGCACGCGTGTGTCGTGTGCGGCGGTCCCCGTAGCGGAAACCGGATTGTCGAGTGTCGCTAGTTCAACTTTAACAGTGTGCATGTAGTCGTATCGATGGAGAAATTTAATGTATTATTACGTAGCAAAAGGGGTGCAGAGCGCGGCTGCCCACGAACCGTCATGAGCAGCTTCACGGGACCCGTCCCGAGTGGCGAGCTCAGACGGAGCACTTTTGTATGGAACCGCGCGTGTGCCCTAAGGGTTCTGTATTTGCCGACTTATGGACGGAACCCTAAAAAGCTCATTGAACTCATTTGAGTTTTGAGAGACTCACTTCGAATTTGCTACGCTCGCTCAGTCTTTTTAGTTTTTTTAGGTGGGTAATCATCCAATGACTTCTCTCGTTCTCGGAGGGAGTGGGAGGGTGTGTCAGACGATTTTTGTCAGAAAATTGACCAAAACCCTTTCCAAGGCCTGGCGCGAGAAGTCGTTGCTGCCGTTCTCTCACGAGGATACGGCGGTGCTCTACCCAAGCGGGGCACACTTCTACCGAATGCTCCGCCGTGTCCTCCGGGTGGTCCACACAATGGTAACCCCCGGATGTTTTTTCCGGATGAATCTTACGTCGTAATCTCCCCGACTTATCAAGTCCAGTGACTATCTGCGTCTTGCGGAAGGTGAAGACGCCGTGACGTCTTTCCAGCCACTCCTCAATGAGGGGACTTACCGCCACGCTCGGTCACAGGTGCGAGCGAGAACGAAATATATTTGAACTGTAATCACCAAGATTACAACACGTTATTATAATTCCGGATATTACCAACACTTTTGTGTGGAATTCTTACCAGAATGCCCTCATGCGACCTACCCTATTACTGAAATACGTACGTAACTACTTATTAGCTTTTGATTCTTAGTAAAATTCATTAAGTTTACTCAGAAAGTGAATAAAGCAGATTGTTTAAATTGTTTAAATATTCTATTTACCTTTGAAGTCGAAATAGCTTAACACTTTTCGAATAAGCGGAAGGCTAACTAGGCTAGGCTAGCTTTCAGCCGCGTGGGCTTAGTACTTCTTCATCATAAAGTAACCTTTTTTTTTTAAAAAAAAACACATAAAACATAAAATCACGTTTGATCACTATCTCACCTGATGGTAAGTGGAGCACGCTTGCCTAGAAGTAACCTATTCACTCTTGACCTACAGACCCCTAGGTTGTAGCTATCAGGAAACATACTCCGGCAGGGAATTCCACTCCTTAGGCCGTGTTTACAGAGACGCGGCGCGTTACGTGGCGCGTTGTGCGTTTCGTCGTACATTGCAGCAGCGGGCCGCATCATCGCTCGCGCAATCACAAACAAATGGCAATGTACGACGGACCGCCCGACGCGCCGCACAACGCGCCGCGTCTCTGTAATCGAGCACTTAGTGTACGCATGATGAATGTGTGAACCCAGAATATAAGCTATACTGGTGTCACATTTCATCCAAATCCGTTCAGCCGTTCGAAGGTGAAGGAGTAACAAACATTCCTCCCCTTTATAATAACAATGTGAAGTGTAATTTTTTCAAAATTATTATATGTTGTTAAATAGGTAAAACGTGTGTGTGTCTTCACAATTACCTACTTAGGTGAGGTAGCGACATACGCTCGTTCGGAGAGACTATAATTATCTGCCCCCATAGAAATATTATCTAAGCCTGTTGGTCACGCCCCCAATTCCTTTATTCTGACGTCATCTCAACAGAGGAATTGGGGGCGTGGCCAAGCGTTCACGCTAAACGAAGCAATTGTATTAACATTGCAGCAAGAGCTCGTACACATGAGCGGCTTGTTGCCAAGAGGTAACTGCAGCCGACAGCTGTTGACGCGTCGACTCCACCAACTTCGAAGATCAGCGGCAACCGTCGTGTGTGTCAATTGTCACTACAGGTCAACGGCTACTAATCTTAGTACAAAACAGAAATAAACTGCAAATCTACTCGTACCAAAAGCCACAATCCAAATTAAAAATACCATTCATAATGCTGCCATTCTTTGGGCATTTTTCCTTTTGAAAGGAATGTAGAGGATTTTTCCAATGGAGTTCTTTATGAAATTGAATACATTTGATATTATCATATCTAGCCTATACTGCCCCACTGCTGAGCATAGGCCTCCCTCCATTCCTTCCAGTGTTCTCGGCTTTGAGCCACTACTTGCCAATTCCTAAGGAAGACGACTTAGATAGTCGTCCCGCCATCTCCTTCTTGGTCTGCCGTTACCCCGTCGTGCGATTTCACATTTGATGTATAGGTTAAAAAATAATGTAGCTCAATATAACTATAACGTCCAAAATTATCGTCACTAAGCCTTCTTAAATAATTCACAAGCACACTAATAACGTTCCCCCGCCCCTCTCGTCACATGTAATGAGTGGTCTCGCGTGACATTCCCTGCCGTGTTACCAACCCACCACATTTCGTGGGTCACGCACCCGCGAATATGGGTTAGTTTTGTTTTTATGGGGACTTCCGACCTGTGTGGAGGTCGGAACGGCTGTATAAAATAGGTTATAATGTTGTAACAGAAAGTTGTGATAAGAAATTTTGTTGGTCACCAGATACGACCTCATTTCTATGGGTTGTTTAATAGAATAACTGAAGGAACACTGTTTGTTGGTTTTTACCAGCAAAAGTCTGACCATCCATCTTCGCAAGTTTGGGGCCATTCAAGTATTACGTAAGCATTACAGGGGTGTGGGGAGTTTTTGCTTTGCTTATTTTTGATAACATGGGCAGTATATTTTGCTAGTAAGAGAACTATATCGATGTTCCAAAATCACAATAAAGCAACAAACATCCGATGTCTTCGAAGGTTTAGAGCCAGCCTCTATTCCAAGCCTATTTCTAGACCTTATAACCACTCCTCATAAATTAATAACGAAACCATAACACATTGAAAAATGCATGTACCAATAATTACGTAAGCATGATGGTGGGCTAGCTTTTCTTACTTTTGCTGACGAGGGGATTAATATTTGCAAAAAACCTGCTTACGTAATATTTGAACGGCCCCTATTGTCTGCAAGCCAAGATTCCCGATGTCCGGTTAACCTCTTGCCGCAGTGGCTGGGGCGTGAGAATAAAAGGTCCCTAACTCTTGTGGCCGCCTTCGCTAGCATTACTGTTTCGCAGAAGGATGCGATCGCATCCCATTCCCTCTCGCTCTGGATCATAGCCTGAACTAGGACGGGTTGCAAGAGGTCGCTGCCGTTTATCGCCTCTTCAAGAAACAGCGGTGCTCTGCGGGAGTAGGACACACCTCCACTGTCTTTTCCATCGTGTCCTTCGGGCTGTCCGCGCAATGGTGACAGCCGGGCATTACGTCTGAATTGCGAGGAACTTACCGAACTTACCATATCTGATGAGATCCTGTGACATGCAGAAGGTGGGGACGCCATGACTTACTGCAATCTTGGCGAGCCCAAGGAGTTGTCAAGGACTAAGTTTAAAATGACGTGCAATTTTATTGGGCTTCCCAAGCAGTTAGTGCATTTCTTTATGCTGATAACAATACTGAAAAGAAGAATAAAAATTATAACCGAATATAACAACAAAAATAGGCTGAAATCATGTAGGCCACCGACATGACAATCTGATCAAACAAATAATGATAGGAATATCAAACAAAGCCATCAAGGTGATTAGAATATTTTACTGTAATAGGTATTACATTTTCAATTCATTGTACTTTGTCATTTAAGCTATTACGCTTAATAACATCAGGATTATATTCCTCGAAGAGTAGGTAGAGAAAAAAGGTAAAACCCGCATTTACACGTACCCTATCACTATTTCTGCCGAAAGACGTTCACTGCTGCTAAATGTCTCCACAATGACTGATCCTGTACGTCTCGCATCCAGCGGATTCCCGTAACTCTCACCAAGTCATCAGTCCATCTTATGAAGGGCCTTCTTATGTTGCATCTTTCGGTACGCTTTTGTCACTCCTTTCGGCCTCATTGAAGGAACGCGTTAGATTTAAGTCAGCAAGAAGTTGACACTTCCTCTTGCTCATTCTTCGTCCGCCTGCCATTCCACCTCGCTCCGGACGGTGCCAGAGGTCGTTGCCGCTGATCACCCCCACGAGGGCACGGGGCTGCTAAAACTAAGCGGGACACGCCTCCATCATATACTCCACCGTGTGCTCCAGGTGGTTAACCCAATGCTTGGTGTTTCTTCTGTACGAATCAGGTGCAGGAACATTTCGAACTTACCATGTCCATGAGGACCTGTGTCATACAGAAGGGAGGACGCCGTGACGTCTTTCCAGCTACTTCTCAAAGAGGGTGTGGATACCCCATGAAACAGCTGTAGTTATGTTTAAGTTCCGTCTAATGGAACCTGATGCCATCGACCGGGAAGCAATCTAGACTCGGGGCTCACTGACAAATTAGGCCGAACTTATATTACAACATTACGTACAGTTCGTTCGACGGTTCTTGGCGCGCCTGAAGTTAGGTTCTGCGAACTTTAGCGTTTGTGCACTCGTAAAAAAATAAATGGTTTGAAAAAATAAATGCCAATAGCAGTTGTTATTGCTGTTAACAACTGTTATTAGCATTTATTTTTATAAATCATTTATTTGACGCACTTATTTTGAGCGCTAAAGTTCGCAGAGCCTAACTTCAGACGCGCCAAGAACCGTCGAACGTACTGTAAGTTAATTCTTATAAAATACACCCGAATACATATAATATAAAACACACAACACTTCACGCCTTATTTTTTGCTTTTTTTCTTCATTCTTTTTTCAAAATTTTGGTTTTTTTTTTAACCAGTGGTAACCACAACCATTCGTTAACAAATATAGGCATAGACTTTTATCGTTCGTATTTCAAAGCGCCTTGTAGTTGTCATTACCATTAGTGTAACTATGACCTTCATCGTGAAGTACGGTCAGAATATAAAATAGAAATGTCTTTCTGTTTTCGGCGTCATATTTATAGATGCCGAGTGATTTTATAGGTAGGAGGTGCGTGTCTGACTTTTGTAAATGTCAAACTGGTTGCAGCCTGCACGCGAGGAGAGAACGGCTCTGATGATTGATCAATGGACGAGTCAACCTCTGTTTTTTTCTATTTCTATGGTCACCATGGTTTTTGCCCCTAAATGTCAATAGTGCAACTTACCTGAAAGCAGTGGTAGCCGAATAGTAACAGACTTAAACTGTCAAACACCGAGAGGACACCGGTGTTCGCACACCTATTTCAAAAGGTACCAGGTAGTTTGTAGGTCGCGGGTTCAAACCTAGCCAGGCACATTACTTTGTGTAATTTATTTCATCACCACTGCTCTGAAAACGGTGAAGGAAAACATCGTGAGGAAACAGACATGTCCTAGAACCAAAAATTCGAAGACATGTGACATTTACAAATCCGCATTTGGCCCAGGTGGTGTTCTCCTAGAGAGGATGCCTGAGTCCCGGCAGTAGGAATATTAAAAGGCTTAATATGCTATGCTATGCTATGCAACTATGAGTACCTTGCTTGTAAGTTTGTATTCGCTTCTGAAAGGAAAACCGGGAACGCAAGGCAAAGAAGGAAGAAGGAGTGATTTTTAGTCAGTACAATTCTGACACGCGTTCCCGCTCCGCTTTAGGGCGGGAAACCCCATTGGATGATTTCCCACCTTAAAAAAACCATCAAGCGAGATCGAGGTCTACTAAAGTACGAGTCAAACTCTCGTTCGTAGGGTTCCGTAGTGTCCATAGCACGGTGCAAAAGTTACGTTTGTTATACGGGAGACCTTTATTGTAATCTGTGAAAATTTTAACTATCTAGTCATCACGGTTCATGAGCTAAAGCCTGATGAAAGACAGACGGATAGCGGAGTGATAGCAATAGGGTCCTGCATGGCAGGATAGCAGTAGCTACTCTTTGGGCATAGAACCCTTCAAATATGACTTTATACAAAAAAAAAACATTTCATTTGTTTTTTTTTTCTAACCCTCCTAATTGTTCAGTCGGCCATTTGTTTACTTTTACAATATTAAGGGTGACTATATTGTAACACTGACTACGATACAGTATTCAGTGAACGGACGGTCAGTGACAACGTATAATGAATGTAACTAAAATGGCCACTAAAATAGTAGAAAAGGAGCGCAGGAAATCGAGCATTAATTTTGTTAATTTTCGGAGATTCCACTTTTTGGACAGGTACACGTATTGTCCTTTCGATTGCTTTCAATTTTTTCAAAAAACCCGCAAAATTGTGAGAGAATGACAATTTAGTTTAATTAAATACAGATGCGTGTGTTATGCGTGGTGGTCTACGGCCCATTCCCTCTCCTGGAGAGAAGGCCTAAGCCCCAGCAGTGGTAATATTATAAGGTTGATGCTATGCAATGCTATGCTAAATGCAGAGGCCTTTTTAACCTGAGCTAGTGTTCTTACAGGTAATAGGTTGGAGCCAATTATAACGTAGCTTACTGCTAATTAGGAAAAAAGTCATCGGTGTAATATTATGTAATAAGCTATAGTATGATCGAAGTGGAGGCGTTCGGTGGTGGTAACCTCTCTCGGCCTTGCTTTATGTCATGGAACGAAGTGCGGGTGATTAGGAAGCGGACGCCTTCTTTTGCTAGCCAAGGAGAGGGCCGCTACCGTGAGGGTACGGCCAGTGGGTTCTCTGAGCATCTGAAGTTGTAGGACGATCTTCTGCCACCGTAAGTGCGGGCTTGCTGACGACAAACAATGGGTAGCTCGTCGTCTTGATGTCCTGTAAGGACTGACCCCATGTGGTCGGTTAGTAGTGTTCCACTCGCCCCTCAAAAAGATCTCACCAAAATCTATGGGGGCCAGTTGCTACTGCTCTCATGCTAATACAGTATCTGTGAATAGCAGTAATAACACTCCTTTTTTGGGGTAGTCGTGTAAAAACGACTTCTTTACTGCTATAAGTACAATAAATAATTGGGTAACTGATGTTTTCTTTTTGGCTATTATTTTATTTTGAAAGTAAATTTATTAGAAAATATAGAGGAGCTTTTTGATCCGTAATTAAGTGAGCCAATTGTTTAAAATATTAACGTGATTGTCAAATTTCGGCTACAAACTTGGTTAAGAAAGAAGATGAAAATAAATAATAAGACATCTAATACACAAAAAATCTCATTGTATAAGTGTATACGTCTCCTCCGAAACCGCTCGACCCATTTTTATGAAATTTTTTGTACATTTTTGGTAGGTATGCGAATAAGTCGTAGGTTATTTTTACTATTCTACCCCCACTAAAAATTAGCTTTTTTTTATTTATTCTTTTTTTTATTTGGTCTACCAACATTTGTTTACACTTGCAACTTAAAACAAAATAACATTTATATAAAACTTTAAACAGTGAAACAATTACTTATAGAAAATGAGCTTTAAAAATTGATAATAATAAACGTGTTTTTTTCTGAAACAAATAGATGCTACGAAACATGAGCTACGATTGTAGCGAACTCGTAGCCGCCTCGTAGCAACAATATAACCAATTTAAAAAAGATTCGAATATCATTTGTATACCTTGTATCGAAATTTATATTCGATAGGCGTACAAATAAACAAATAATCGCTGATTCAAGTCATGGCACAAACATTTTTAAACCACTTTTTTAATTTACTCATTTAACTTCACAGCAATCGGTATTGGATATATTTTGTAAGAATATTTAAATGCTTCCTTATTAACCATACTGTTCTCATTTTCCAGGAGTCGCGAATCACGTCGACGCATCAACCACCCGCCCTCGGCGCTATACAGCGTGGTCGGTGAGAAGCTGCGCGTGAGCACCCCTCGTGGCTTACAATGTGCGCTATTCTGCGGCGGTCAGCGCTGCAGATATGAGCTGCCACAGGCGTGCACTGCGATACAGGGGCTATACTCCGACTGGTGAGCGTCATCATTTACTTCTAAGTGAACCGGTTTCCTCTGAATACCAGTATTTTGTACAAACCCACTGCATTGGTAAGTATCAATTAATTTCATATTTGCATAATTATGAAGAAACATCAAGACTGTAAATCCTCCATTGACCCTGAAAGCTACCTTTGCTTCATCAAACATATAACCTGTTTGAAACACTGTTATTAAACAACCTTACAGCAGAAATTTATTCTGTATTAACTAACTGTAATCAAGCTTTAAACTTGGCAAGCACTGCGCTAGCCAGGTCGTCTGTGACAGCAAAGGGAAGTATGAAGTCTCTAGTGCCGTATTTATTGATTTCTCGGCAGCTTACGAAACCATTAACATCAAAAGACCACTTGGCAAAGTTAATACTCTTACAAACAATCAGGTTATGCGTATAATGATCAAATTCTGGCTCAACTGCCGCTTCCAAGTATGCTCCCATCCCACCAAGAGCAGCATAGTGACATCAAAAACAACGGTCTCCCTCAGGGCAGTGTGTTGGGGCCGAAACTTTTTAACATTTACAATCTACATAAACGACCATCCTATTACTCAATACACGGAGCAGTTTCTGTACGCAGATACTTAATTAGAAGACTAGGCTTAGGATTTTGCTGAATAGTCAGTTCTGTAGATTTATTGATCTATTTAGTAGATAATATAATTAAATTACAAGAGAGAACGAAAGAAACAACCTGTTGCACCCACCCCAAATAACACGGAAACTAAAGAGTCACCAACAAATGGGAAACTAAAAAGTGAGATAAATTGTCACTTTTTGGTTTCCAATTTGTTGGTGCATTTAAAAAAATCCTCTCTTACTGCTCGCCTACATCGTAAAACGGAAACCTTATGCAAAGTTTTAGTTATGCGTTGATATATCAGTCAGCTAGTGTCCCTTTTTACATAGATTATACTGAATACATTAACGCCTTACTGACCCACAATACATTTCACTATAACACCATTTAATCATAGATAGCACTGCCAGTAACCTTTACAAAAACAGCCCCACCTCGACCGACTCGCGGACATATTATATTAGCCGTAATGAACTGCCTAGCGCGTTCATAATTTAGTTGTCACTACGACAACGCCTGTGGTTAGCTTATGTGGTGAAAAAGCGGCGGCTTTGTAAACCTTGACGCGTGTGTTTCTGCGCTGAGTTTGCCACCATCCTAAATATTTAATACCATTTTGTCAGTGGAATTCACTGGCAACCGTGATGGTTGTTATCTTGCCTGTAGTAGCCTTAATAAAATTGAAGCCTCCAATCAGGAATTGTATACAACAAGGGGCACCTTCCAGATGTATGCGGATGTATACGGATTCGACTTAGGGCATCGTACTAGGTAAAGTTTTTTTTGGTAGTGATAGTGTGACGTGTGACAGGAATGAGTGGACGAAAAAAACTTGTTGCGCCGACCCCAAGTAATATGAGATAAGGACAAGAAGAAGAAGACTGGGTAAAGTCTTTGTAAGCAGTGGCATCGCACTGTGTCTTTCTTATGATTTTTTGTCGGATGATTTTCCACGTTAAAGAGTTGTAAACTACATCACCGGTTTTATTTTAGTTTTGTGGTTTTTTTTTAGTTTAAGTTCTTATAGTCCATCCTAAGGTTGTCTGGTAGATATCGCTGTCAGCGATAAGACCGCCATTGTACCCATAGATATAAGTTTCTGTGTATTTTTTTTTTTTTGGTGTACAATAAAGTTTATTCTATTCTATTATATTCTACGTTGGGAATTAATTGAAAAAAGTTGTCTTTGGTGAATGTTCATGTGTGTAAATAAATAATGTTGCTCTAAGACCTACTGGACGCACAGCTTCATAGACGAGTATTAATCATTATAATCTATGAAACACTATCGACGAAGCGCCGACGTCGTGCCGTTGTGTTGTTACCGCTTCGTGGACAGTCGGCCTTTGGGTTTTTTAATATCGTGCGGATTTCATCACGCATGCGGGATTGCTCCACATGCGGAGCTACTGTTCGGAATTGCGCTCCACGTCGCGTTTCTGTATTCCACGCATTACAATAAATATTTGTATGAAAAAGACATTTGCGGTGTTTTTAATACTGGGATTTCATTACGCATGCGGATTTGAAGTATTTATTGTAATGCGTACAATAAGCTATATAATGAAGACATATGCAGGAGAACAAAGGTTGCCAACATAGCACAAAGAATCGTCAAACTTAAGTGGCAATGGGCAGGCACATTGCTCGCAGAACGGATGGCTGTTGGGGCTGAAATGTTCTATAAAGGCGACCGCGTATCGGAAGACGCAGTATTGGCCGGCCTCCTACTAGACAAGATGGACCGATGACCTGGCAGGGGTTAAGGGAATCCAAGATGCAAGATGCACAGGACCTTGGCACTTGAGGGAGGCTTATGTCCAACGGTGGACGGTCTTTCGGCTGAAATGATGATGATGATGTGCAATACGCACGCAGGACGCGTTTTCTTGCCTTTTGTCATTTTTTGCATGCACAGTAAATCCGCATGCGTGTTTAAATATAATATCGTGCGATATTAAAAACACCCTTAGAAAGAATGAAAGAATGAATTTGCGCCGTCTCTTATAAGGTAAGGTCTCTGATAAGGTTTGATAGTCTATCAAATAATGTATGTGATTCATACAAGGCTTGAAAAAATAGTACCTTGAAACAATGTATTTTCGATATGAATCGCTTGATCATAAAAATATCGCGTGTCCCTTTTTTCAAGAAAATTACGGTCAATTCAATTATCTTAGTGCCCTTTAATTAAAACCTATTTCTTTGTCATGGTTTCTTACGAGGCAGATCAATACCAAAAAACCTGTAATATTGGAGTACATAAAGCTAAAATAATTGCCTGTGCCCCAATAAATCGACTAAAAAATCGTCGAAAACAACCTTTTTTATTGTTGATAGGTTATACACGATCGAACTTGCGCTTGATAAAGTTTGAGCAGCTGTTCCGGTGTGAAGTACTGTCTGACCTTTGCGAAGATTCCTAGCTTTTTTGCAGCCAGTTGAGTCTTTGCTTCGATGTATGGCCCAAAGTTGAGAGTAGATGTCAACGTTACACCAAGAAGATCAAGATGGTCGGTTACGGGCACAGTTACACCCTGGAAAGTTGGAGCAGGGCTGTATGGACCCCTTTTAGTGGAAAATAGACACGCCTGGGTTTTAGCATCATTGAACCTGACCACATTGGCAACGCCCCATTCAGAGACTGCCTCCAAGGATAAATTCAACCATAGCCTCTTGAAGATACTGGATCTGTAACCCACTAACTCGTGCGCTGGATATGTAACTCTCAGCAACAGTACCGTCGTCTGCATACCCATAAGTAGCGGGTTTAAGCAGATCGTATAAGTGCAGCAAGAACAAATTTGCTGAGAGTACTGACCCCTGAGGGTCCTTGAATAGTACAGCTGCTGCAGAGTGTAGAGCCCTTGATTGAATTTTTCTTAGGTGGATAATCATCCAATGACTTCTTCTGCTTTAGGGCAGAGCGGGAGGAAGTGTCAGACTTTTACTGACTAAAACCCACTCCTATTTTCCTGGTTTTCATTGTGTTCCTGGACCTTCCGGACTACGCTTGGCCCCAGTAGGCTACGGCCAAGCTCCTTTTTTTTATGGGTAAATCATCCAATGACATCTCCGCGCCCTTGGGCGGCGCGTGAGTTAGTGTCAGACTTTTACTAAAACCCACTCCAGTTCCTTCTTTGCCTTTCATGTCGGGGCCGAACCTTCCTTTCAGAAATCGGTCCTAGGCCCCAGTAGGCTCGACGCTGCTGGGCGTGGAACAGTACGCGCCGTCGACTACTTGATCTCGTTCCGGACTCGTTTGACCACTATCTCACCTGATGGTAAACGAAGATGTGGCCGACGATGGAGTGCGCTTACCTAGAAGTAACCTATTCACTCTTGACTTAAAGACCCCTAAGTTGTCAAGAAATCCATTCCTTAGCTGTACGCACAATTAACGTTTTTTCACAATGCTTTGTACATAGGGGTGGGATGTCCACCACGTACCCATTGACCGAACACAGCAAGTTCGGTCCGTACCTGTACAAGATCCGTGCGGAGACGACGCCCGGGTGTCACCACTGTGCGGACCGCCCGGTGGACACGGTGGAGTACACAGTCGAGGTGTGCCCCGCTTGGGAAGAGCATCGCCGTGTCCTCGTGGGGGCGATCGGCGGCGATCTCTCGCGCCGGGGCTTGGTTCAAGCCATGCTCCGGAGCGAGGAGGAGTGGCAGGCGGTCGCCTCCTTTTGCGAAGCAGTAATGCTAGCAAAGGAGGAGGCCGACCACATTAGGCAAAGGCGCACACGCCGCCGCCGCCGCCGGGTTTCTGAACCCGATTTCCGGCCACCGTAGGCGCGGGCTCGCGGACGGTGGGCAATGGGTAGCTCGCTGTCCGTCCGTCCGGTAACAGACCGGTCCGAGCTCAGGTCGTCTACGGCGCGCACTGTTCCCGCGCGCCTCAAGGAGTTGTCAGCAAACTGTAGGGGTCCAGCAGGGCCGAAGCCTACTGGGGCCAAAGGTTATGTGAGACTGTCACCACGGGCCCCGGGATAAAGGCAAGGAACGGAAAGGTAGGTTTTTAGTCAGTAAAAGTCTGACACTATTTCCCGCCCCACCCAAGGGCGGGATTTGTCATTGGATGATTTTACCTACCAAAAGAAAAAAAAAAAAAACCACGTACCCATGGCGCAACGCCGTACGTCTTGTGGTCCGACGAAATAGTGATTTCTAACAATAGAACTTCCCTGTTCGTTAATTAATATAACTAATTAAGCTCCCCTCGAAAAATTATCATATTATGTAGTTATCCTTGGTTTAAAAATATAAAGTACAATAAAACAAGTGGGTCGCGTGACTTCCGTCTGGCGCTTTATTTTATGTTGATTGTTGTAATAATACACTTTTTTACTCGACTTACTAATGTGAACTTAAGAAATAAGGGTTAGGATAGACTTGTCTGCTATCGCAAATAAAGGGCACAAACAGTTTGACTGGCCTGTTGATCTACAAGGTTAGTGGCCCTGACTGCTATGCTATGTTTGTGCGATAAGCACGATCATTTGTTCTGTGTCTGGTTGTAATTTATCTATAATGTGTAGATATGTATTTAGAAATATGTATGTTTGTTTATCAGTTGTCTAGTACTCATAACATAAGCTGTGCTTAGCTTGGGACTAGACGGCGTAGAAGTTTTGTCCATGAGTTGTCCGAAAGGGAACCGTGATGTCCTGGAACGCAAGGCAAAGAAAGAACAAAGGAGTGGGTTTTTTTAGTCAGTACAAATCTGACATATCCTCCGAGGACTAGAGCGGGAGACGTCATTGGGTGATTTCCCGCAAAAAACTGTTTTGTCCGTCAAAGTATTGTTACGTCGCAAAAAAAATACTTTTTTCGATTCGGAAAAATCTTCGAGACTCAATTCGGGAATTGAATCATTTACATCACCCTCAGTGTGCGAGTTCGACTCGCACTTGCTTAGTTTTTTTTTAACCGACTTCAACAAAAGGAGAAGGTTCTTAATTTGACTGAATTATTTATTTCGTCATTAAAATTTGTAAAATATTTCGTATTAATAACTATATATACATCTAATCTAACAAATATTACACCTTAACATGTATATATACAAACCAAAAATAATAATATGTACAAACAAAAAAAGGTAGAAAAAGAGCTCATAGAGCATTAAAAAATTCATCCACATCGATGTCAATGGGACAAGTGCCCAGAATTGCCACGCTGGCAGCATTGCCACGTTGGATGGCAATGCTGATTCGTTGACCGAAGAAAATCCCAGCCCTCTGGTCACGCGAAGGGTCAACCAACCGTTTGCTGATATCTCGAAAGACTCGTTGAGCGCTCGGACCCCATGGCCCTAGCGTATATTATTATATTATTATTATTATATATTATTTATCTATAGTTTCTTGAAAGCTGCAATGCAACCAAGTTAAGCAACATTATATTTCCGTACATTAGGTGTAGTAGGTGAGCAGTAATGGCCGACTGGTAACGGCCCCAACTTACGAGTTGTAAATCGCGGGTTCAAACCCAGCCAGGCACATTCTTTTGTGTAATTTCTTTCATAACCACTGCTCTCAAAACGGTGAAGGAAAACATCGTGAGGAAACTGGCATGTCCTAGAACCAAAAATTCGAAGACATGTGACATCCACGAACCCGAACTGGGCCCACGTGGTGGACTACGGCCCATTCCCTCTCGTAGAGAGGAGGCCTGAGTCCTAGCAGTGGGAACATTATAAGGTCAGCCTTATATGCTATGCTACATTTTCGTACCACTAAGCTATCAATTAGCTTTAAACATGTTCATTTAAAAAATTCACTGTCAAAAGTTCGTGTGTCCCCCGCCTAATAAAGGCACTGCAGTCGTAATAACATACCTACATGACATTTCTTAATAAAATAAACTACTAATGTATTACTGAAAATAAGTAAATTATTGCTACTTTAATAAAGCCAGGCGCATGCAATTTTAAAATGTTATATTTCTTTTGTTTTCAATGTCGCTCGTTACAGTAGGCACCGCGGTTAATTAGGTTGAACTGTTCATGTTTGAGCTAATGTTTTTTTTTAATGAATTATACTAGCGTTTGACTGCGAGCCTACCTGATGGTATTATAGCACACGGCAAAAACAGTTGTAGTGTCCGACCGAAAGTTCGGTTTCGGTTTCGGCCGAGTTTCGGTCAAAAATCTAGTTTCAGCGGAAATTTCGGTTTCAGCCAAAATTGGCCGAAACTTTTGCCAAAACCGAAACTAATTTCGGAAGTTAAGTTATTAGTAAGTAATTAGTAAGATTTCAAAATACAAATACTTAGTATACAGGAAAAGTTTTTAACCAGTGCGCAAATTTTGACATAATAAACTTGAATATATTTTAATAAACACGTATTTTTTATTTTGATATGTTTCAATAGTAAAAAATTAAGTTAACGCTTACGAGACTTGTTTACTCAGAAATTTATTTTATGGACGTCGCTTGCCAGTCCGTCGACTGGTCGCCCGATTCACGCCGCGCGTCGACCGCTCGCCTGACGCGCCAGCTGATCAGAAGTACTCACGCGCGCTCGCTCTATGCGACGGTACCTACTTACGCGGTGCGATTATTGACCCCAGTTTAGCGCTACAATTTTTTAAGTTTAGACTGTGTAAAGTTATTTGTAAACGTAATTCCAATTTATCCTTCATACTTTCATGGGCTTAGGACCATCTAAATGCAGAAAATAAATCATAATAAGTAAGAAAGTAGGTAATACGTTTTAATCCATTCAAAATAAAACATTTAGGTATGATAGGTATTTAGACATGATACAATTTAGATTGAAACAATTGCATTTTGGCGTAAAAAAATGTGGTGTGATTTAAAAGGCTCGACGTGGTGCTGGGTCTGGGTCATGGAGTTGTTGTACCGGCTGAAAGTGGTATGGATGGAGTCCGGCTGTATTTAGCAGCTTCCATACTGCGCTTTGGCTAACACCAAGACGTCGTTCTGCGTCGTAGGTACTGGCTCTTGGATTGCGTTCAAAAAAATCGGCTTCGACTGCCAGTCGAGGTCTGCCAGACCCTTGTGCGTGGCTCGGTGTTCGTAACTGGCCGTTATCAAGCAGCCTTTGGTTAGCTGCTAAAATTGTCCTCTCATTAGGGACCGTGGGATTGAGGATCCCTTGGGCTCGCATACGAGGTACGCTCTCCCTTTCGTATCTTCTTCGTGCTGCTCGTAAATTTTCATTGCTTAACAAATACACTCGCACCATTTCATAACACTCGCGGTGAGTAAAATGAGACATTGTCACTACGCTAGTCTAGTACGCGGCACACGCGCAGGGACGGCGAAGGGCGCGAACGTCCGATCTCTGCATCCGCAAGTGACGTACTGCATGTGCATGCGTTTTGTTTATCAAACGGCGGCGCCGCATGCCCCCGCACCCCCGTCTCGTGCGCTGGGCGTGGTCCAGCGGCCGGCGGCCTTCGCGTTTTCATTCATAGTATTACTATTAAATTATATCCATGTCTTGCTTATTTCAAATTGGGACAAAGTGGAAAAATGAGAAAAAAAAAAGTCATAAACTAAAAATGGAAATGTGTTCTATTGCTTACACTGAGCCACCAAAAAAAATTTACGCAGTGGTTAAAAATTTTTCCTGTATAATGAAACAGTAACAATTAGTGATTTGATTATTAATAACCAGTGATAGGAATAGGTAGTTCCTATTAGCCTAAACTTCGAAGAACAGAGACAAAAAACGGAGACTTCCTTAGGACTAAATTATTTCCGGGACATCTGTCTCGAAATTTCGAGACAACACTTAAATACATTTAAAAAAATGCGTTATTTGGAATAAGTAATTCGTCTATATTTATCTAAAGTTTGCGATTAGACATAACATTTATAATTCCATAATAACAACTTATCCTATATCAGCCTATCCTATATGAGTGTATATATCCCTCTCCTAGAGAAGAGGCCTGAGTCCCAGCAGTGGGAACATTATAAGGCTGATGCAATGCAATGCAAGGCTATATCAGCCTAGTGACACACACTGCGTGTGTTTGTATTGTTGTGATCAGAGAGGTCTTCTTAAAATGTGCATGCAAAAAAATACGGAAGTCATCTACATGATGACTTCCGTATTTTTTTTCACGCCTTTATCCCGGAGGAGTAGGCAGAAACCACAGACTATGTTATATCTAATACCTATGCAATTACTAATATTACAAATGTGATAGTTTGTATGGATGTCCATTACTCAATTCCACTGAAAATGCTGAATTTGGTAGTGATATAGATTAAGGTGTGGATTAGCACATAGGCTACTTCCTATTAAAAAAAAGTATAGTTCCCATGGGATACAAAAACAGTAGTACACGCGGGAAAAGCCACAGGCATTAACTAGTTAAAAAAAAAGTAAGGGTCCTTTCACACCACCGATATTGTCTGGCGATTCTTAGGAGATTTCCATGCAAAAAAAAACCTCATTAATATTAAGATCATACCACTTTGTATACCTACATTCTGGCAAATAAATGAATTATTTATTTTATTTTTTTAATGATATATTCTTTCTACTATAGAAAATGCTAAAATGATAACGTTTTATTATTTGAAAGCCTTTTTTTACACTTGAACTTTAGAAATCTCATTAAACGTAGCCGAGAGTGAGCTAGATATTTACTTCGAAACGTGTACAGCTTCTTATAAAAACATTGTGATTCATTGTGATACATGTGTGATATCATATCAACAAGTCATTTACAAACTGTAATCCAAAAAAAAATTCAGAAAATTTTATGGTTGTAACGACTGTGTTTGTTATTTATTATGATATCGCAAACTTTAGGTAAATATAGACGAATTACTTATTCCAAATAACAATATTTTTAAATGTATTTAAGTGTTGTCTCGAAATTTCGGGATAGATGTCTCGGAAAAAATTTAGTCCTAAGGAAGTCTCCGTTTCTTGTCTCTGTTCTTCGAAGTTTAGACAAATAGGCACTACCTATTCCTATCACTGTTAATAACTGATAAACATTTTGCTATGAGAACTTAATTTGAAAAAATTATAAAAAAAAAAAATATTTTTTTATATTATATTTAATAAACGATTAAAACAAACTTAATATACTGTTTCGTCCTAATTAATGCAGAATAATGAGTAAAATGCACCAAATTTCAGTGCTTTAAGGAATTTTATACTTGACACCTGAGTTTCGGTTTTGGTTTCGGCCGAAACCGAAGCCACGGCCGAATATTCGGTTTCGGTTTCGGTCGAAAAACCAGTTTCGGTCGGACTCTAAACAGTTGAACCATTTGCTATGGTTACGCACAGCCACTTCGATTGAGACTATAGAATCATAAAAAAATCGTAGTTATTGAAGATAGTTTATTTCTTTCAATAATAAAGGGGCTTTTTCAATCTAAAAAGGTCGTGACCCAATTTTTATTATCAATAGAAATTTCTCTCATGAATCTTAGGGCCAATTTCACCAATAAACTAATCGCGATTATATTAAACAAAACGTAGTTTGAGCGTCTAATCGAGATTGTAGCTTCATTTTGCGTTTCACCGCTATGAATTGAACCTAATTTACGCTAAAATCAGTTTCAATTCTTTTGTTGTCATTCATGTTTACGACACGGGTCTTAAACAAGATTACGCTGAGCTCAGTTTAGTTGAACTAAGTTTTTATATTGAATGATGAAATCAGCCCTTAACCAGGTTTCACTGTGTGTACTTATTTAACACGCATTATATCATGTTTAGAATATATTAATATAAAACTGTGTCAAGAACACCTAGTCCGAATTAACTTTGGGTCCATTGTTTAACTAATACATAAAAAAAGCTAAATAAATCTTTAGATTATACCCATAAACGAATGTTACCCATGCGTGTTGGCATACAATAAATGGTGTAGAGCTTATTGAAATATACATATACAATTATGTATGTAATAACTGTCTACATACTCGATCGTCAAGTACTTAATGTAATAGCTTTAATAGCTTCATGTTTACCAGCTAATCAGCAGGATTTTAGTATTTGTTTTTAAATACTTAGCTAATACAGCTAGCGCCTGTTATGATTATTATAGCAATTCTTTTAATGTACAACTTATTGCTTGAAAGTTTTTTATTACCTTGTGGATAAAGCAGTACGATATACTGTATATACCACGTATATACGATCCTTGGAATAAAGCGCCCTGTTATGTAAACGATCAAATTGTTTGTCAAATATTTGATATTATAGTATGCAGGTTTTGTTTGACTCATTTGTCAAACAGTCTATGTGTTTGTCTTGTTTGATGAAAATCTTGATTGATGTCGTGTTTGAAGAAGATTTTTCGTGAATGACAGTATTTATGAAACAATGTTTTTCTCTGGATTCTTGGCGTCATGTTGGACGCTACGCCCGGTAAACAGCAGCCCATCATGCATTACGGACAAAGAGTAGATAAACCAATGTTTTTGATCCTTCGTTTGATCGTTTAAGCTATTGTTTGATATCCCGACGATTGTCAATTAATGACGTTGACATTACGTTTCGTTTATTCATTTGAAAAATTGAATATAATAAATATATCTAGTTTACTCTGTATAAGTTTGAACCGGATAGATACAGGTTTAATAAGCACAAATACGTAAAAAAAATAATTGTATCAGTTTAGGGAACCGCAGCGGTCCTTCCACAGACATATTTTAGGGAGCCAGAGCGGATCCACAGACGGGGTGGTATCGGGAACCCTAAGCCAAGTTACGAGTGCGTTGAATCTCCTACGCAGGACACCATGTAAAAAGCTATTTAGATACCTTTTTCAAATCTAGTTTTCTAAATCACCAAAAACTCATAAATCTTTAAACTCAACCCTTCCAACTACCTCAATAAATCTGTCTGACTACGTTATCTAATGCTGTTACCCAGTCATCAATATCATGCTCATCTAATGCCGTGATGTTGTCGCAGGGTCACCGACGACATTCTGGCGATGGCACGCCCCAGCACCGCCAACATCGCTGCCAGGAATATTATACAACAGTTCCATAGGTAAGTGACGTGGTCTATGACGATGGAGCTACAAAGCTAGAATCTTTAAAACCGAATTTAATCACACACAATTCAAGCACACAGTAGATACATATTATAGTACTCAAGCGTGTACGCAAACAAAGACGGCCATAGTTTTTACATAGCTCTTGCTATGGCATCCAGTTATATGATTTATGGTAACCAATTACCATATCTCAAGATATGTCCGGAGATTTCAGGATTTTTGGTCTCTTCTCAGGATTACCGCTTGATTTTACAAATCTCAGGATTTTTAGACATATAGATACAAAAAAAATTGCAACACAAAACGCACTCTAAGAGCCAAATTCACCAATAAACTAATCGCGATTCTTTCAAACAAAACGCAGTTTGAGCGCCTAATCGAGATTATAGCTTCTATTTGCGTTTCACCGCGATGACTTGAACGGAATTTACGCTAAACTCAGTTTCAATTCTTTTGTTGTCGTCAATGTTTACGACACGGGTCTTTAAACTAGATTACGCTGAGCTCAGTTTAGTTGAACTAAGTTTTTATATTGAATGATGAAATCGGCCCTAAAGCATGACTAAATTATTCAAAACTAACACTTACACCGAGACAAACAATAAAATAAAATAACAAAAAATTTACATAATGGTGCAACAAAACAGCAACTATTCAAAAAAATAAAGAAAACATTAAAATAAGAATTAAGAACTAAAAAATAACATAAAAAAGTGTTTTTAGAGTTTTTATTATAATACTTAGCTTTTATACAGTTTAATTAATTTTTTTCAAACTGGGCAAGTGCGAGCCGAACTCGCGCAATGAGGGTTTCGTACAAACTTACCTATGAAAATAGTTTAATTCCCGAATTTAGTTACGAAGATTTTTCCGAACTGCAAAAAGTTTTTTTTGTGACGTACCTAACTACAAATTTACAGATTTTTTCCTATACTTATGCTATGAGACCTAGCTTGCCTCATGCTAGATTGTAGGGTTCTAGGTCAACGGGAAGTACCCTATACATTTTGATTCCCTTGAGAATATCGAAATACACGTTTTTTTGCATCGATTTTTGGTATTGATTTGAAATTAAAACCATATACTCAGGTCTGCGATCTCTTGAAGCAGTAAAAAAATCAAACTTCTAAGCTAACGGAAAAAAGACACGGCTATTTATAACGCAGGAAACGTATAAATCGACCCTCTCAAAGGAATCAAAATTCATAGGGTATTTCCCGTCGACCAAGAATCCTGAAATTTGGCACGAAGCAAGGCCTCATAGCTTGTGCTTTTATAATGTGTAATTTTATAGTTTTACAAAACTGTAAATTTGTAATCACGTCCCAAAAATAAATTGCTATTCGGGAAAATCTTCGTAACTCAATTCGGAAACTGAACTGTTTTCTGTAAGTTTGTATGGAATCCTAAGTGCTCGATTACGGAGACGCGGCGCATTGCGCGGTGCGTCGGGCGGTCCTTCGTACATTGCCATAAGTTTGTGTTTGCGCGCGCGATGACGCGGTCCGCTGCAGCAATGTACGACGAAACGGCCAACGCGCCGCGCAACGCGCAGCGTTTCCGTAAACACGGCCTTAGTACGCGAGTCCGATTCGCACTTGCACTTTTTTTATTCTTTCCAACATTATTTAATATGGACTTTATTGCAACATTATTATATATTTTATTCGTAAAATTAAAAAAATCATGCATGATTAATAAGATAAGATAATAGTCGTTTATGAGCTCAAACATATACATCAAAAATTGTCAGCATGCAAGAGTTTGTTAAAATAAAACTATATTGTCATGTTTACCTTTTAAAATGGGCAGGCAAATGTTAGGTAATAAGGTATTAAAATAATTTGAATCAAACATTTTCATTATTTATACATCCTATAAATTAATATAATAATATGTGGTGGGGGAGGGTTATTCCAAAAGCAAACGTGCTTTGTGGAATGATATATAATCCAGCAAGATGCGGGATCTAGACCGTACTTCCGGGATTATCCTGATAGCCATGGCCATCTCCACTCCTCAAGCAATTCAGGATATGTTGCCCCCTTATTACTATGAATTTACGCTAAAAACAGTGGAAGTTATGTGACTCGCCTCTAGCGCGTGGACCGCTGAAATTGTGCCTCTGAGGCACGATTTCACATCGGTCGCGACGATCACTCACATTTTGCAGCTAACGCTATTTCGGTCGCACGACAGCGCCGGCTCTTATCTCTGTCCTTGTCTATAGGTTTGCGGTTTGTCAGAGACTATAGGTTTGTGGTGTATGACTTTCGAGTCCAGGTTTTCTGATTGCGATGTTATCGCCTAACGTATCTTCCATAAATATAAATCAAGATAAATTGTAGCAGTCGGGACCCATTCTAGAAAGTCAGCCGTCTAGTCAGTAGATTGGAGTAATACAGGTATGTGCTCTCAATTCACTAAGCCTCCATTTCTAGAATGGATATGATATATGAAATATTATATAGTTAAGTGCAATCGGGTACAACGACTTTCTTGTTTTAGGGCTTTTTCATGAATACTCAGAAAAGCAGTCGGGTTTTTTAATTTTTTAAATTACCCTTTTTTTAATATTTAAAAATATAGCAAATATGTATATTTATGGAATAAAGATCATAATAATAAAAACCATACCTATATTCCTTCTTTGACCACACCTATATCCCGTGTCGACGACTCGGGCTCGTTCTGGACGGTTAATTTTCTTTTCATTAAGTAAACCTGTTTTTCATATTTTTATGAAACGTACCTACCATAAGCCTGTATTTGCTCACTATAGAGCCATAACCTCCCTACCCTCTTCAAATTCTCTCGAGCTTTTTTTAGGTGGGAAGTCATCCAATGACTTCTACCTCTCTAGGGTGGAGTGTTAGGACGTGTCAGGCCTTGATACCCCTTTCGGAAGTCAAATTAGTCTAGGCTTCTTCGCCCTTGCAGGGCTTCTGCTAACAACTCTCGTGGAAGAGTACTCTACGTGCCGTCGACGACTCGGGATTTCTTCTGAGCTGCTGCCATCGCGGGGGTTTCCTTTAAGTAGGAAACCAAACTCATCTCGCCATCGATTCCTGCAATTTGGGATTCAAAAAATTGACCTTTTGAAATGTTTCCAATATTAAGATAGCTCTTATTTCCTTAGTTATAGAGTGTGTACTCCTCTACATGTTTCAGCTGGGGAATTCGCACAGTGATCAACCTACAGACCCCGGGGGAGCACGCCAGCTGTGGACCTCCCCTCACGAAGTCGGGGTTCACGTATGACCCCACAATCTTTATGGCGAATGACAGTAAGTTGATCATAATATAAGTACTAGGTGTATATAGGGTGACAACAAGTTCTGTACATTTTGATCAGATAAGCGAACATAAATGAACTTGGCAGATTTTTTCGCGATTTCAGGTTAGGTCCCATAGTAAAAGTGGTTTGTTATCATGACTACAATCAGGTGTTCAAGTATCGTACTTTTATTACCAGTCACCCTATATACAAGGTATAAGGGATAGATTTTCGCAAACTTTGAGAGCTTGCTCAGTAGAAAAAATTAAACAACATTCCATAAGATTTTCCTGGCAGTGGGCAGGGCACATTGCTCAAGAGGCGATTAGTAACGTAAGACGCAGCATTGAAGGGCCGCCCCCAAGATCCACAACCACGAAATACTCTATTGGTACTATTTGACGTATTAGGTAGAATAACAATATAAATCTTTTATTTTTTTACTGAGGTTAGGAATTCAAATAATTTCCTGGTCTGGCTGCGAGAGAGAGTGTCAGGCAAATCAAATATTAAAAAAAAAAATAGCTGCCCAAGGACAGTGTGAAGACGGGGTCCCAACAGATTACGAAGATGTCGGGACGAACTGGGCAAATTTGGAAAAAGAGTGGAGGCCTTTGCCCAGAAGTCGCTCGAACAGGCTAACAAAAAAAAGCACAAATATCAAGCAAAGTTTTGTCAAGAGCCCTCGAAATGTCTATGATTTTTCTAGCGGGCGCAGTTCAGCGGCTATTTTCTTTTTTAGTTTACTACTACAACTTCGCATGGCCTGACTACGCCGAAGCCAGCCTGAGCGGACTCCTCAACATGGCCAAAGTCCTCTCCTTCGCTTTACAGGAAGGCAGAGTTGCCATACACTGTCATGCAGGTAAATAGACCCTTACTTATTTTCTTCTTCGTTTCTAGATAGGAAAAAAAACTTCTTCCACTTGTATCAAAATGTACAATTGCATTTCGGTGATGGTGAAAATATCAGGATTGTAATAACTACAACCTAGGGGTCTTTAAGTCAAGAGTGAATAGGTTACTTCTAGGTAAGCGCGCTCCATCGTGGACCGCATCGTCGCTTTCCATCAGCTGAGATAGCGGTCAAGCGCGAACCTTTCAACTATAAAAAAAGCACCACGTGGGCCCAGTGCGGGTTGGTGAAATAATTATGTCTTCGAATTTTTGGTTCTAGGAAATACTATTTCCTCACGATGTTTTCTTTCATCGTTTTGAGAGCAGTCGTGATGAAATAAATTACACAAAGTAATGCGCCTGGCTGGGTTTGAACCCGTGAAATGCTGACGTAGTCTTTATTCTACAATGTAGCTGAGCAATCGAAACGGACACAGTCTTACTACGGGGTACCGTCTGACCAAGTTACTATGTTATGAAGATTAGGTAGACAGTGCTTCTGGTAAGGCTGGAAGCCAACACAAGAAGAAGAAGATTGAGCAAAATGCAGTTTGAATTACTGCGACATAAGAGGCCTATGCTACAGCCTAAGTGCTCGTTTACGGAGACGCCGAGCGTCGCGCGTCGCGTCGGTTGGTCCGTCGTACATTGCCATATGTTTGTGTTTGCGCGAGCGATGACGCGGCCCGCTGCAGCAATGTACGACGAAACGCCCAACGCGCCGCGTCTCCGTAAACACGGCCTAAAACCATTCGTGTTCATTGTGGCCGTCAACCACTTGATCAATTATTTTTTTCACAACTATCACACAACCCCGTCTAGTCTCAAGCCAAGCAGAGCTTGTGTTATGAGTACTAGACAACTGATCAACATACTTATATATTTCTAAATACATACATAATATAGATAAATTACACCCAGACACAGAATATATGATCGTGCTCATCACACAAATATTTGTCCTGGGTGAACTTACGACCAAAGCAGGCAGGGCCACACTAACCATTAAATTAATAAGCCAGTCAATTTGCTCTTACCTTGAATAATTAATTGCAGTAATCAATAAGAATTAAAATCTTGATAATATTACGTCATGCCACTTATATTTTAATCTATCTGTTAATCTTTTACGTCCAATGGCTATTGGATTCAGTGGCGTAGCTAGGTGAGCAAAAGCCCTGGTGCAAAAAAACTGGGCCCTTTATTTTTTACATGGGAAATAAGTACCACGCATAGACGACGTTTTTTGCGATGAAAAATCGTCAAATATCAGTCGCTTTTGGTTGAGCAAAAGAGAGTGTCTAAGACTTTTTTCTTGAGTTGCCCTAATACATAACGCAAGTTCGATCGTATGGAGTACTGCTCTCTTATTTGTTATGGGTCTGCCAAAAACCAACTTGATGCACTATAGTCGATAGAGAAGCGAGTTAAGATCATTGGTAATACACTAGTTGAGGCGAAACTCCAAAGTCTTGGTCATCGACGCCGAGTCTAGCTAGCGCCGCTAGCCTGTTGGTTTCCTATCGTTCACATTTCGGGGAGTGTGCGTTGGAATTGCACAATATAATTCCGCCAAGTCCGTTCCATTATCGGACCACTAGACGTACGGTCATGCGGCACCGGTAATTGGTGGTCATATGCGTCTCGCATCTAGCGGATTCCCTTGACCATCACCAGGTCATCGGTCCACCTAAATCTTACAAAAATACGTACCTAACTCATTTTAGCATAATATATTTTTGAATAAGGAAAACTGGATGGTGCAGCTTTGTTGGAGTTGTTGTGTCTATGTCTCCCTGACAGATATGTTTGGCGCCGGCTTCGGCCTCGACTGCTGGTAGTGCCGCAGGCAAGAACAAACCTGCTCACAGAGTCGCCTCAATCACGACAAGTGTTGGAATCTTATTTGTTTGGATAAGGTTTTCAAATGATCTGACACTTGTTGTCGTGTGTGACAGCTGATATTTTAAAGTTAGAAATAACTGTCGTCTAGATGTCGTTAGTTTTGATAGCTATTTGTTTTGTCAAATTTCGATTTTACATTTAAAGTGGTGCACATAATAGGTAGTTCTTGAACTTTATGTGACATTAAATCAAATGTTTCAGATATTTATATTTTTGTAAGGATTGTTCTGGTTGTCTTTATACATACACTGACTTGAATAAATAGTTATCTGTTTCTGCCAAGATGGCGGTATAGCCGGTCCTCACGTTATTAATAGCGGGTGCCCGAGACTCTAGAGTAGTCGGTCAAATTCGGAACGCCCGCGCTTCTAGTATTAATTTGAAAACTTGGGCTAGTGGCAACGTATTTAAAGCTCATAATTACTTATTTGGATAAAATAAATAGTGACACATTGCAGTTTATAGAAAAAGAAATAACATGGTTATAATATGTGTAACCAACAACGTTCTCCACGAAATAAACATAAAACAAAGCACACGATTTAAAACTAAAATCTACACTATAACAACAGTTAAAACATAAAAATAAATAATTATAGATTATGTGACTAGAAGATAAAGCAGTGTCTTTATGTCGGGGAGGATATTAAATCCCGAACGCTAGTGAGAGATTTATTTAATAAACTCCCGAGAATTACGAGGGAATAAGAGAGAGATTACATTTCTCTAAAACAAAACACGTCCCTGTGACCCTGTGGGTATGTTATACACTTATAATGCACACATTATTGTCTGGGTAATTGACTTGTGGTTAACTCAAACTTGTCACCTTCAAACTCTTGTTCCACACTTGCTCCACTAACTCGTCATCATCAGCCTTCCTGCTGTACTCAGCTTCTTTACACTCCATGAAGTACTTCCCTCGCACGCCCTCAACTTCTTCAGAAACACACAGGTGTACTATCGTCTGTGCACCTTCTTTTGGCGTCTTAAATAAATAATCGCAGAGAAAATGCATCAACTTCTGTACAACAAAAGGTAGCCTTTGAAATATATTAGTTTTAACAGTACCAGGATGTAAAGAATTCACTGTCACTCCTTCAGGCAATCTCTTAGCCAATGCCTTCATCCAAAGAACATCACATAACTTACTGTTTGCGTAAGTAAAAAACTGTCCACCAACACCTCCATATTTATGTAACTCGTCGACACGTAATCTTGCGAAATTGTGAACCCAGGACGACACTATGATGATCCTACTGGGTTTGGAGGCGATCACTTTGTCCAGCAGCAGGTTCGTGAGCAGGAAGGCGCCGAAGTAGTTGACTTGCATCACTACATCTATCCCATCTTCAGTAAGCTTCGGTTTGAGACCGGCGCAGCCAGCGTTGTTCACTAAAATATCGAGACGGTCATAGCAGCTGTTGAAGTCTTCAGCGAATTTCCGCACGCGGCTGAACTTTGCTAGATCTAGAGCTCTAAATTCTACGAGATTGTTGCCTGTAGTGGCTTTTATATCGGCGACAGCTTCTGCGGCTTTCTTGGCGTTCCGGCAGGCGATGACCACTCGCGCTCCTCTGGCCGCGAGGTCGCGCGCGGTCTCCAGCCCGATGCCCTGGTTCCCGCCGGTCACGAGCGCGATCTTTCCATCAAGCCGCACATTAGATGTACACACTCCATTTACGAGTTCTATTTTTAGTTTCACATATAGCACTAAAATTAAAACCATGAGAAATATGGTTAAAAATAGAATGAGCGCTGTTATCATAAGGTAGTAACTGATAGCGAGGATCATGTTGACGCGGTGGGGCGGAAAATGAAACTGCGTTAGTTTATTTACTTACTGATGTATTTAAGCGTACGCCTTGGACGTATAACTTACTAAGGCCATGACATCCTATAAGGTCGCGATACATAGTAGGCCAGCTAGTTAGTTTCTATCAAGGTTCCTCAAATGCAACATTATGTCATATTATATATGTCACCGGAAAATTGTAAACGCCTTAAGATTGTAAGACACGGTTATGTTGAAAACTAATTAATTTGGATGTGATTTATCTTAGATCTACCAAACGATTTTTTCATAATTAATCGAGCAATCCCAATGCTTCTCAATACCTTCGTGAGTGCTTTGAGAGCCTCGATCCGAGGCGTAAACCCTATCGCATTACCAATTCTCTTTTCCTTCGTTCTCTGCCTCATCGCGCCGCTATGATGGATGGCTACCTTAATGTAACTGCAGGACGAATTTGGAACTCTCTCCCACAACTCTCTTCGCGAGATCCCTTCTCTGAATGTCTTTAAGAGGAAAATTAAACAGCACTACCTTTCTTAGTTCTTCCTTTAATTGTATTATAACCATATTTATATATATTAGACGAATTTATGTAGGTTTATTTTGAAAACTGGATCCTGATCTCTCTGGTGATCATGTGGTTTGCTGGGAGGAAACTCATTGTTGAGTGAAGGCGGGCGCCTTTGTACCTACATGAATGTCAAATCATTACATTAATGTTAAGTTTTGTCTGTACAATAAAAAATTAAGAATTTATAATTGTATCAAGATTTGTTCCAATCATACCACAATCATACGGAGTCTGCAATTTTCTGGTGTCGTATGAAATATGGGACCAGAATGTCAAATACATTCTGAACTTTCTTTTCATACGACATTAAATGTCTTTTTGTAGAGAACCATCTGAGAGTCGATTGTTCTTGTTATCTTCGTGCCGGACCCTGGTTCGGGCTATGGTCCGGAGCGAGGAAGAATGGCAGGCGGTCGCCTTCATTTGCGAAGCAGTAATGCTAGCGATGAAGGAGGCCGCACGTGTGAGGGAATGAACGTCCTCACGCTTAAACCGCCGAAATTCCGACCCCGATTAGCAGCGATGGTAGAAGCGGGTTTGCAAACCAAACCAAAGGATAGATTGCTGTCCGGCTGTCTGGTAATCGACCGGACCGAGCCAAAGTCGTCGACAGCACGTAGTGATCCACGCGCTGATGATGACATGAGATGTCAGCAAACCGTAGGGGTCCATCAGATCTGATGCCTGCTAATTAGGACCGCGGAGATTTTCAGAAAAGGAAACCTGTAGACATAGAACGCATAGGGCTACTGAAGGACATAGGTGTGATTTAGCCAGTTTTTACTGACTAAATCACACGTCTGACACGCCTTCCCGCTTCGCCCAGAGCGGGAGAAGTCATCGGATGATTTCCCACACAAAAAAAAACAAATGTTTAAAGATGAAGTTTTATCTGTTTTTAGAATTCATTCATTCATTAAATCGAGGTCTCTACAATATTACAACTGTTGCTTAACCTAGAATCAACTGCTTAAATAATTAGGCACTGATTTATGTTAATTTATACAATCTTAATTTATAACGATCAATATGATTTATAATCAGTATTATTTAATTTGTGTTTACGGAAAACAAACAGAACTTGCAAAGGAATTTTCTTCACGTATAAGCCAGCAATGAAGCTTCTAAGTACTGTCCAAACAGCCGCCTTCCGGATGACGTCTAAGAACAAACAAGCGAGCTGCCGCCGCCGTGGACGTGGTGGCGTGACGCGTTGTAGCGAAATAAAATAAAAATCACTTCTGCGACTATACGTTCATTTTTAAGTGTACAAGATTTGAAAAATTAGACAATATAAAAAAAGAACAATAGAAAGTAAAGTTAAGAAAAAATCCTGTAGCCGAATATGTACGCTAAAAAAAAATAGAATTTACGCTAGAGCTAGTGGGGCTTTTTTAATTGAGAGAAAAATAAAAACTACATCTGGGCTCATATACAACCAAAATCAATCTTAAACTGTTAAGCCCCTAGTAGTAGTATTTCTATTGTGTCTCTAATTACGGTATTCAAAAGGTTAATAACATATAATAATAAAATAGAAAAGATAAAATTTAAAAAAAAATAGAATACCTACCCCCGACATTCCTTGTCATCAATATGACATGTACAGAACTGGTTAAGGCGAATCTATTGAGCCCAAACTCGATGAGTTTACTAATAAGCATTCCCAAGTTCCATCAGCCACCTCCCAGTTCTAGAATCAGGTCATTGTTGTTATGAGAAATGTATAGCACTGGTTAAGGCGAATCTAATGAGCCAAAACTCGATAGGTT
This sequence comes from Leucania comma, assembly GCA_958295575.1. Lineage (NCBI taxonomy): Eukaryota > Metazoa > Arthropoda > Insecta > Lepidoptera > Noctuidae > Leucania > Leucania comma. The sequence continues at coordinate 11,914,987 of OY282485.1, forward strand.
TACTATGTTAATAAGCAATCCAGGGTTCTTACCTTCGAGCTCCATTGATTTTATCTAAACTAATATTAATTATAACGAGAAAAGATTTTATTGTTTGTTGGTTTGTTACGATTTCATTCAAAAACTACTTTACTTATATTGAAAATTCTTTCACCAGTAAAAAGTTACATTTTCATTGAGTAACAGGTTATATATTCATATTATACACCACTAATTTTTAATTAGTACACATACTTAAAGGACTTATTAGAAAAGGTCTTGTTATTATTTAAGTAAAGTCTCAATAAATAATATTCAATAACAGCAAAGTTATGAGCGTTTGTTTATATCCCAAAATCTCACTTAATTTATGAAAACATTGTACAGGTTATTGTTTATGAATGAAAGAGTAGCAATAAAATTGGAAAAACATTTCGTTAAGTATTTTCTTGTTATGAATGATTGATTCAATTATAAATTTACCAATTATGAATAATTTTCGAGGGCAATTTTGGGATTTCGATTTTTTTTTAATTTTGACTACACAAACATGATCACTTGATCAGTAACGGATACTGAGCGAGCCCCATTTATTGTGCACTCAATATTTGACAATATTTTGACAGATTTCATTCACTTTTCATTTGTTTGTTGTACTTATCTGTGACAAAGGCAACAATGAATACTTAACGAAACGAAAATGCGCGGACCGCCCAACGCGCCGCATCTCTGTAAACAAGCCCTAATAGTGAGTGGCAGCAGCGGGAGAAAACCGCTTCGTGAGGTCTCTCCCTTCGTCGTTTTGCGGATTAGTCTATTCTATTCTATTTTTTGTTAATGGCAAATAGAGCCCATGTCGATTATTCTGCTAAAGTCCAAAAGTACTTAAATCTGAAAAGCAAGTAGTGTATAATTATCAATATAGAAAAAAAATTAAAAGGAATTCGACAGTAACTGAAAATTTAAAATCCTTCGAATGGTACAGTTGCTCTTGATGGGTTGGTATTGAACTGGAACAAACATAAAATAAAAACACATAAATAATATAATTACACACGTAAACCACAACTACTTCGACAAAATATTTGGAGCATACGCACTCTTCTTAATCTATAATTATACCGTTAAATTTTGATCGTTTTAATGCCGTGAAGGGTCGATCCGGTACATGAAACACTATCGATTTTTAAAGGTAAAATAAAAAAATAAAGTCCTTTTTTTATAAAACTCGAATTACGCTACGAAATTCTTTTTCTTTAAGTAAACGAATCAATGACGTTATAGGTAGTTGTTGGTCGTTGCGTACTTACTAACAACCCCCGGGTCATTGAACTCGCCCAGTTGACGTTACGGGCAAAAAAAATAATTTCGTTCATGCGTAAATTAATTAGAATTAAAAAAAAGTACTTTATTATTTAATTTTATCTTTACAAATCGATAGTGTTTCATAATTATATCAAATCGACCCACCGCGGGATTAAAACGATCAAAATTCAACGGTGTATATAAATATATAACGTGAAATTTTATTGGTTGTTTTTTCGCGGCAGAACGACTTGCCATAAAAAGTACTTTCTAAACATAGAGTAAAAGTAAAAAAAAACTTTTACAAAAAAAAAAATAACGAACTTCACTAAAAAAAAAAACAAAAAATTATCACGATAACTTTAGTTTCGGAAGTCGGTGTTTCTCAGTATTGTTTGTTTTTTATTTAACACCGACGTCCGAAATTAAAGTTATTTTGATAACTTTAATTTCGCGGACGCGGGAACGCACGCGTTTTTTGAGAGCGGTGTGTAATGGCCCCGACATACGAGTTGTATGTCGCGGGTTCAAACCCGGCCCGGCGCATTACTTTGTGCAATTTATTTCATCACCACTGCTCTCAAAACGGTGAAGGAAAACATCGTGAGGAAACCGGCTTGTCCTAGAACTAGAACCAAAAATTCGAAGACATTGACATTCACCAATCCGCACTGGGCCCACGTGGTGGATTGCGGCCCATACCCTCTCTTAGAGAGGAGGCCTGAGTCCCAGCAGTGAGAACATTAAAAGGCTGATGAATTTTTTGATCTACTGAGATCCACTGTCAATGTTGTCTGAATAACTCTAAAAACTGTCAATACAGTTAAAATCAGACTGATATGCCCGCTCCCGCGCGTGTTGCCGCTCACCGCCAGAGCACTCACTGCGCATCTCTAGCCACACAACTCGGTGTGGCTAGAGAAACGCGCGCGCGTCCCGCGTTGTGCAGTCCGCGCCGCTTCCCGCGCCCGCGCTGCCAGTGTGGCCGAGCACTTAGGCGGTACGAAGGCTGGGTATACGTAATACGAGTATGTAAATGAGTTATTAAATAAAATATCTCAGTTTCATTTTTCGTCCATCCGCGTCAACATGATATACGCTATAGATTACCTTATAGTAACGGCACCCATTTTATTTTTAATCATATTTGTCTTGGTTTTGACAATATCGCTTTGTGTGAAATTAAAATTAGAACCCGTGAAGGGGGTGTGTACATCTAATGTGCGACTTGATGGAAAGATCGCGCTCGTGACCGGCGGGAACCAGGGCATCGGGCTGGAGACCGCGCGCGACCTCGCGGCCAGAGGAGCGCGAGTGGTCATCGCCTGCCGGGACGCCAAGAAAGCTGCACAAGCTATCGCCGACATAGCAGCCACTACAGGAAGCAATCTTGTAGAATTTCGACCTCTAGATCTAGCAAAGTTCAGCAGCGTGCGGGAATTCGCTGAAGATTTCAACAGCCGTTATGACCGTCTCGATATTTTGGTGAACAACGCTGGCTGCACTGGTCTCGAACCGAAGCTTACTGAAGATGGGATAGATGTAGTGATGCAAGTCAACTACTTCGGCGCCTTCTTGCTCACGAACCTGCTGCTGGACAAAGTGATCGCCTCCAAACCCAGTAGGATCATCATAGTTTCATCCTATCTTCACAATGTCGCTAGATTATGTGTCGGCGACTTAAACAAATTAGGGGGAGTCGGTTTTATTGGAAATTGGCTTACTTACTCAAATAGTAAGTTATGTGATGTTCTTTGGACGAAGGCATTGGCTAAGAGATTACCTGAAGGAGTGACAGTGAATTCTTTACACCCTGGACTTGTTAAAACTGATATATTTCAACGACAACCTGTTGTTGTACGTAAGTTCATACATTTTCTCTGCGACACATTGTTTAAGACACCAAAAGAAGGAGCACAGACGACGATACACCTGTGTGTTTCTGAAGAAGTGGAGGGCGTGCGAGGGAAGTACTTCATGGAGTGTAAGGAAGCTGAGTACAGCAGGAAGGCTGATGATGACGAGTTAGTGGAGCAAGTGTGGAACGAGAGTTTGAAGCTGACGAGTTTGAGAGAGCCTGTGCTGCCCGCGTAAGGTACCTATGTGTGTGGGCGCAGGCGGGAAGATAACCAGCCGATACACCTTTCATGCGACCACATGGGTGCACGTTTTGATATACTTATTGCCACAACAACTAATAAAAGTTTGGTTTAAATATATATTTTTTATTTTATTTAAAATTCAAGTATGCGAGGAAAAGTAGTCTTCGTTTGTTCAAATGCGAGCCATTGTCGAACCCTGCTGAATCCCTAATTCGCAAAGAACAAGGGAAAGGTAAAGTGACGACTTCAGTGGTGGAACCAGGTGGAACTGTCTACATTACCTGCGAAGTTATCTCAAGCTTCGCAAGCTTTAACTGATATGGCAGCGATTAAGACAGAGGTAGGTCTAACTTCGAAAAGAGATCAATCACCGAATTCCTTTCGGCTGCGCAGCGTTCCGGAAGCTGTACGGTATCTTCTCGTCCAACATACCGCAGTGTCTCAGGACGAAAGTCAAATCAGTGTGTGTGGCAAGTGATAACATATGGCTCTGAAACCTGGTCCCTCATAATTAGAGCTGCCATTCGTCCGGGATTCCCCGGATTTATCCTAGTTTGAATGGCGTCCGGGGACTGTCCGGCAGGAGTTTTTGAAAGTGTCCGGGTAAAATCCGGACATTTTTTGTCAGGGGAAACCCATTTTTTTTATGCTAGCAGTACAGAGAGTCGGTCCTACTCGAGCCGTCTGGCCTGGTCTCGAGAGCGCTCCGGTTCTATTCAGTTTTTTGACCACGAATCAAAAAGAACCACGAGCTAGAGTGACTAAATGAAGTATGGCGAATAAAACTAAGGCAAGTCGAGTCGACAGTGTACACAGCTCCACTCGCTGCTGCTCACCTTTCAAATGTCTCGCCGAGACATTTGTGGAGTGATCTCACCGAGAGTATACTGCTAGCATTAAAGAAAGCGAATTCATAATACCCACATTCAATAAGGCACGTCAAAATAGTCGATGTTCCTTTTTATTTTTGTTGCAAAAAAAAATCCCGGTGTGTCCGGGGAAATAACCACATTTCTCCCAAATGTCAGGGATTTTTGTCGTGTTTATCCAGTGTCGGCATTTTAGGTGATGGCAGCCCTACTCACAATGGGCCGCATCAGAAAACTTAAAATCACCCAAAGGGCAATAGAAAGGGCTATGCTCAGAGTTTCCTAACGTAATTGCATCAGAGATGAAAATATCCGCAGGAAAATGAAGCTTACCGACTTAGCTCGGAGAATCGCCAGAATTAAGTGGCACTGGGCAGAGCACGTTGCTCTCAGAACACATGATCAATGGTGACAAAAGGTTCTAGAATGGCAACCACGTGCTGGAAGACGCAGCTTTGGAAAACTTCTCATAAAGTGGATCGAGGGTGAGGGTCGCAGAAATTCGATGGGTGAAAGATAAGATGCACAAGATCTGTCATTATGACGATAACTTCAGAAAAGAAGATGAAGTGCTGATGAAAATTCCAAGGGTTTCAACCAGGGATGCTATTACGGTTTCAGTAGGAGAGGGTTCACCTGCCAAACCAAACAAAGTCTTACTGGTAATGAGACAGTAAAAGCAGCTGGCCGATTTCGGCAGCGATACTGTGCAGGAAAACATTCAGAATGATTATTATCCGCAAGACAGTTCAATTTGCTGCTCGATGCTCTAACAACACTACCAACATGCCTACTAATTATAAAACTAGTTGAGTTAGTCGAATAACAAAAAAAAAAAACTATTTATTATTCAGGCGACAACAACTTAGCTTGAGACTAGACGACGTTGTGTGATAGTTGTTGGAATATTATAATCTTAAACAGCCTTCTAATGTTCGTAATAAACACTTTACAAATATTTCCAATTTCAACGCGAACGAAGTCGTGGACAAGAACTATTAAATATAATTAAAACAAAATATCAATCAAAAAACCTAATAGAAAAAATGTCGACGAAGTCGCGGGCAAAACCTAATATCCTATAAAATGCAGCGCAAATAAAATTGATTTTATTAATATTGTAATTTTTCATTACTCATAGTCTGAAAGTAGGTCTGAAGTTGCCTGAGGAGCGGGTTGAAAGTAATACTTTTCATCCCTAGGGAGAATCACTTTCAACTGACAGCTGCCAAATTATTTAAAAAAAAAACTAGTTCTATCTTCGCATTTTAATTGAACAATGTCTCAACTTTCTATACAGCCAGTCAATTACAGCGCGATGTAAAATTGAAATTAGTAACTTAAAGAAATACTACATATTTTTTTATAAATGACTTAATTATAATTTATTTTCAATTAATTCTTTAAAACTAACATGGGTTGAGAAATATTTACCATTTTTCATTGATAGAAATAGGAAAAAAAAACAAAATAGGCGGGAAAATGGCGATCCTTTCTTCATTGGTTTTTTCGAGTTGTAGAGTTTTGTTTATACCTATTTTACTAAATCTTATATGAGATTTTGTTATTACACTGTAAGTGCATCTGATTCAGTTAAGAATTTAACACCTGATTCTGAGAAGAGGCAAATGCAGTAGTGGAAAACCTTTTACCGCCTAAATCAAAAGAAACATACTTAATATCATACGACGACCTTTGACGACGACGAAGGTTTTTATTTTCCTTTTATTCGTAATGAAAAGCACAGTGTTTACCTCGGGATAAAGACTTATTTAATCCCTCGAACTATTAGCGACCTCGTTTCGCTCGGTCGCCAAACTCTTTCTCGGGACTAAATAAGTTACTTTCACCCCTAGGGTAACAATGTATTATTATATTTATTTTAGAAAATATTTAAAAATTGTAAAAAATATGTATAACAAATGAATAAAGGGAATAATATTCCACAACTATCACACAACGCCACCGCGTGTTGTGACTAATAGACAACTGATAAACATACTGATTTATTTCTAAATACATACATATTATAGATAAATTACACCCAGACACAGAATAAATGATCGTGCTCATCATACAAACTTTTGTCCTGGTGGGAATCGAACCCACGACATCCGGTTTATCAGTCAAGGCTACTAACCACTAGACCAACAGGCTAGTCATAATAGATGCATCACACAACAATGTCTAGTCCCAAGCTAAGCAAAGCTTGTGTTGTGAGTTTGTGAGTACTAGACAACTGATAAACATATCTACTTATATTTTTCTAAATACATACATATTATAAATAAATTACACCCAGACACAGAACAAATGATCGTGTTCATCACACAAACATTTGTCCTGGGTGGGAATCGAACCCACGACATTCAGCATAGCAGTCAGGGCCACTAACCACACTAGACCAACAAGTCAGTCTAAATTAATGGCCTTTGTGAAAGAGACACACGCTGGAGGGTATTTAGAGTGAATTAACAGTGAAATAAATATGTCTTTCTTTTTAAATTAAAGTACAAAATAAAAGATTTTTTACGCAGATTTAATAAAACAATGACCCATTTTCAAAACAACATTGACAAGTTTCACTAAGCCCCTTTTGTTGCATATTTCTGTTGCGGTGGACTCAGGCCTCCACTCTAGGAGAGGGAACGGGCCGTAATCCACCACGCGGGCCCGGTGCGGGTTGGTGATTGTCACATGTCTTCGAATTTGCGGCGTGCGCTGCGATTGTTTAGAACTCTATAGTATAAAGCTAGAACTACATTAGACCGACGCACACGTGTAACACGCTTGATTTTTTACGTAGAACGACGTTGGCGCGTGGCGTGTATCAAGTATAGCTCTACAACTTACAAATCTAGATTCCATATAAAATGTATGGAGACAGACGCGCTCAGATCGGCGTGTGTGGTTCACGTGTTATCAGTGTAGTTCTACCTTAACTGCTCATATGTATAGACTCTACGCACACGTCTTGTTCGCACGCACACAATCACCACCGTTCCGAACTAAAACGATATTAATATCGTTTTAGTTCGGAACTCAAAGCACTAATCGTAATTTTTTACGTCTAATTAGACGATGCGTAAAAAATTACGATTAGTGCTTTGAAAAATTCAGTTTTATGAATTGTGAAAAAACAACTGCATAAGTCAATTAGTCGACGGAGCTTGTAGCCGGACCATTAGGCTCTCAGTAGCCTATTATGTGCTTTGAATAGATATAACTGTGTACTTGTGGTTTGGTCACTACAATTTGACTGAGTTATGAAATTTATCTTTGTAATAATTACCTACCTAAATAAAATATTTAAAAATCATAAATTTTTAGTGAGCTTGAAAGCGTCTGACAGAAGTTTTGGTCCATGGAAAGTACCTGACACTGATGATAATACTTTACTAATCTATATTTATAATAAATCTGTAGAAGTAAAAATTCTGTACATTGAAAACATCAAAAAAATAAATGGCAGGGGGCGTGTTACTAGACCGACACCGAACCCAAAAATGTGATTAAAAAAATTTTTGTCTGTCTATCTGTCTGTCTGTCTGTCTGTTTGTTCAGGCATCACGCAAAAACTACCGGTTCGATTATGATGAAACTTGGTATAATTATTCTTTAATATCATGGGCACCACACTGGGTACTTTTTATCCCGGAAAAATAGATACAATAAAAAACAAATTTAATTTTGCGGTTTGATCCCTAGACTCGATTACTGTACCAACCGCAAATAATAAGTTTGTCGTAGATCACCCGCAGTGGAGTTCACTAAGGGGCGCCGCGCACGGCTAAGATACTATAATAAGAAATAAGATACTATAATATAATAATAATATTATAGTATCGGCTAAGATACTACATAATATATTAGGATACTATAATATAATGAAACACAATTGGTTTTCTATTGTAATTAGCCACAAAGGGCCCGCGCCGGGACAGAAGTATTAATCCCTCAGATTCCCACAAAGAGTATAGTAAATAAAGACAGATGCCTCTCTACAAAACGGCATTTTCTGAATGTCGTGTGGGATGAGTGTCCAGAATGTGAAAACAACAACACTAACAGTGTTGACAATGTGAAATAAGTTCGCAGTTGACGAACTTTGAGAGGACTACCGTGACCTTAATAAGTTATACGTGCAAAGCGTACGCATAAATACATTAGTAAGTCAATAACCTCACGCAGTTGCATTTTCTGTCCCACCGCGTCAACATGATCCCCGCTATCGGTTACTACCTTATGATAACAGCAGTTATTTTATTTTTAACCATATTTCTCTTGGTTTTGGCGTTAGTGCTATATGTGAAACTAAAATTAGAACCCGTGAATGGAGTGTGTACATCTAATGTGCGACTTGATGGAAAGATCGCGCTCGTGACCGGCGGGAACCAGGGCATCGGGCTGGAGACTGCGCGCGACCTCGCGGCCAGAGGAGCGCGAGTGGTCATCGCCTGCCGAGACGCCAAGAAAGCTGCAGAAGCTGTCGCTGACATAGCAGCCACTACAGGAAGCAATCTTGTAGAATTTCGACCTCTAGATCTAGCAAAGTTCAGCAGCGTGCGGAAATTCGCTGAAGATTTCAACAGTTCTTATGACCGTCTCGATATTTTGGTGAACAACGCTGGCTGCGCTGGTCTTAATTCGAAGCTTACTGAAGATGGGATAGATGTAGTGATGCAAGTCAACTACTTCGGCGCCTTCCTGCTCACGAACCTGCTGCTGGACAAAGTGATCGCCTCCAAACCCAGTAGGATCATCATAGTGTCGTCCTGGCTTCACCTGTTTGCAAGGTTACGTGTCGACGACTTACATAAATTCGGAGGAGTTGGATATTTTGGCCAGTTTTTTACTTACGCGAATAGTAAGTTATGTAATGTTCTTTGGACAAAGGCATTGGCTAAAAGATTACCTGAAGGAGTGACAGTGAATTCTTTACATCCTGGAGTTGTTAAAACTAATATATTTCAAAGGCTACCTTTTGGTGTACCGAATGTGATGAATTTTCTCTGCGATAATTTGTTTAAGACGCGAAAACAAGGAGCACAGACGACGATACACCTGTGTGTGTCTGAAGAAGTGGAGGGCGTGCGAGGGAAGTACTTCATGGAGTGTAAGGAAGCTGTGTACAGCAGGAAGGCTGATGATGATGAGTTAGTGGAGCAAGTGTGGAACAAGAGTTTGAAGATGACTAAATTTGAGTTAGCCATAGGCCACCCATTCAGACAATAAAGTGGCTATAAATGTATAACCTAATCTATAAGGTATTGAACTGTGTGGAGCAAGTGGGGAATGAAAGTTTAAAGGTGACGAGATTGAGTGAGCCACAAATAGCCACCTAGATACAATTGTGTGAAAAGTAAATACTACAGTCCGTGGAATAGTATAGATCTGTGGGTCGTATCAGCCCAGAACTTTAATACCTAAGTTTAAACAATTATATAAATTGCGATACAAATTGTCCGTCATTAATTTTATTACTGTCCACACTTTAACGGATATTTTATGTCTAAGTATAGTATGCGAGTAATAAGTTGAACCTTTTGCTATGCTTAAGCGCAGACCCTACTTTGATTTAGACCCGAAAATCGGTTACTGCGCATTCAAGATCGACCGCCATGATGGTTCAACTTGTGTGACGAGAGTTATAACCGATTTTCGGGTCTCAATCGAAGTGGGGGGCTGCGCGTAAGCATAGCAAATGGCTCGACTTATTAATTTCTTAAACGTTACGGGGTCTAATAGGCCCCTTACCATCATAATGATAGTTTTCTAGCGAGGTCTTAAACGCCTCGTACCGCAGAAACAGAAATAAAAATGAATGCCACTCGAGCTCGCGTATGGAGGAAAAATAGTTACTGTGTACAGGAAGGTTAAATAATGTTCATAATAAGCAAAGGATTTTTCCTCCATAATTTTACTGTTTACCGTGGTCAATGGTCAAGGAATTCAAGACAATTCATTCGAAATAAAATCATTCAAAATGCTAAATACACTGTTTGTGCAATCATGGGTCAAAATTCGCGGCGCAGATGTTGCCCTAAAAATTGCCAAGCTTTGCATTAATTTTAGACCTTTTTAACCGACTTCAAAAAAAGGAGGTTTCTCAATTCGACCGTATATATGCTTTTTTGAACCTCTTGAAATCCACAAATATAAAAGAGAATAACTATAAAAGAAAACGCTGGGTAAAAATCAAACATAAATTAGTTGGCTAAATAAAAAATAGCTTACGATATCAAACGTATAATCTACGAGGTTACGTCACGGAAATATTTAAGTTAAGTAAGTTGTTTGTTTGTGTGTTTGTTGTTTATTTGTAAAAACAAAAATCTGGAATAATTAATTTGTTTTTTTTTTTTTATAAAAATAAAGTCGCTGTTACGGGGCCGTGAAGTCAACATTAATTCAGGCCAGTATCTACAAAATACTCTGTGACTGCAACCGGCTCTTAAGAGCGACCAACCTAAGGTACATTTTCAAACAACTGCTCTTACGTGATTATGATCTTTCTCGAGATATGCAGATATTTTGTAGATATTATCTAGGCTTCTATAGAAATCAAAACATAAATTTGTAAAATGTGTAAAAAAACTCGAATTAATTGACGAATGACATATTATACTACATATTCATATATGGATTGACAGCAAAGAGTATAGTAAACACAATAGTAACTAAGGTATTGACAGGTATTGCAATATTTCAAACCATCTATGTACATGTACATAATATGGATAATAATAAATCTTATTAGTATGCAATCTACACTGATATTATAAAGCTGAAGAGTTTGTTTGTTTGGTTGAAAGTGCAAATCTCAGGAACTATCGATCCGATTTGGAAAATTATATCGGTGTGAGATAGCCTATTTATCGAGGAAGGCTATAGGGAAGGCTATAGGTTATATAACATCACGCTATGACTAATAGGAGCAGACTCAAAAAACTAGGAGATCCAAACTCGGAGCTAAATTTCCACGCATAATTATAATTAAAAAAAAAAAAACAATAAAAAACAACTAACTTCTACGTGGATGAAGTCGCAGAAGCTACAGAAATATTAATTTCAAGTTTGCTTATAAAAGAAGAATTCTCTCGATTTCTTCAGAATCTCATCATCAGATCTTGAACTGGAACCACCTGGAAAGGGACCTTGGTACAGGTCATGGTCCAAAGCCGGGAGAAGTGGCAGGCCTCCTTCTGTGAAGCAGTAATGCTAGCAAAGGAGGAGGCCGACCGCATGAGGCTCTCACGCCACAGCCGCCGCCGGGATTACGATCCTGATTTCCGACCACCGTAAGCGCGGGCTTGCGGACGGCGAGCAATGGGCAGTTCGCTGTCCGACCGTCAGGTAACTGTTCGGATCGAGCCCAAGTCGTCCACGGTGCGTACGGATCCCGCGTGCCTTAAGGAGTTGTCAGCAAACTGTAGGGGCCCAGCAGGGACGAAGCCTACTCTGGGGCCTTGGCAATAAAGGAACGGGGTGGGATTTTTAGTCAGTAAAAGTCGGACACTATCTCCCGCTCCGCCCAAGGGCAGGAGTTTTTACCAAACGAAAAAAAAAACCGTCCATAGCAAAAAATGCCAAAAAAATAAGTTTATTGTAAGTATGAGAACCGCTTTAAATATTTTTTGTGTTTTTTGTTATAGCGGCAACAGAAATACACGGTTCATGGGGACAGACGAACACAGGAGTCTAAGTAATAAGGTCCCATTTTATTCTCTGCGTACGGAACCCTAAAAATAACGAATTTGAGAACCTCCTTCTTTTTAAAATCGGTTGAAAAGTCTAGGCAGGTAATTTTGACATAAATTATATTCGAAATAAAATTTACTACAGAACAGGTTGTTAGGTAATATCCGCCTATAGCACCACAGCAATAAAATATTGGCCAATATATTACAGGATTTCCTTCAATTTTAGATGGAAAAACACTAGATTAAAATAATCTGTAGTTATAAAATGTTTTTTTTATTCTCACATCGCCGTCTAGTCTAAAGCTAAGCAGAGTTTGTGTTATGAGAACTAGAGAACTGATAAACATACTTATATATTTCTAAATACACACATATTATAACTAAATTACACTCAGACACAGAACAAATGATCGTGCTCATCACACAAACACTTGTCCTGGGTGGGAATCGAAACCATGACCTCCGGCATATCAGTCAAGGCCACTAACCACTAGAAGAATATGCCAGTCTTTATTCTGAATGATTGACTAAAGGACCAACACACAGTTTCAGGTCTTTACGATCAGCCAACCGCTGATCATATAGACCTGAAACTTTGGGCACGCTATAATCACGGCGTTAACTCCCCTCTGTGAAGAGTGGTTGGAGCAGGCAGCACGGCGTCCTCACCTTCCGCATGACGCGGGTCTCACCGGACATGGCAAGTTCGGGAGGTTCCTGCATCGGATCCAGGTAGATGAAACGCTCGGGTGTCACCGTTGTGATGACAGCCTGGAGGATACGGTGGAGGTGTGCCACGCTTGGGCTGAGCACCGCCGTTTCCTCGTGGAGACAATCGGTGGCAACGTTCAGGCTATGGTCCACGTGCTCCTCAAAGAGATGTCAGCAAACCGTAGGGGTCGAGCAGGGCCAATATGGTCAGTATGGCCAGGGTAGGGCCAGTATGGATATATGAGATCTGGGTGGGACCGAGAGGAAGTCTCACACTTTTACTGACTAAAACGAGTAAAAGAATAAAGTAAATACCCATTAAGTTTTTAAAAAGCCTACCGCAATTATCAAACGAGCTGATGACCTTGAACATCTTGATAAATTGTTTAGAACCATCTCGGTTACGTCAGATGTCAAACAAAAAAAACCGCATCAAAATCGGTCCATTCCTTTGGGCACTACGATGCCACGGACAGACAGAAAGACAGGTCAAACTTATAACACTCCTCTTTTCCGTCGGGGGTTAAAAAATAAAATAAAGTAAATACCCGTTAAGTTTTTAAAACGCCTACCGAAATTATCAAACGAGCTGATGCATACACCTTCACAGATCTTCATAAATTCAAAAAATAGAACAAAGATATTTTTGTATAAGTCGTGAATATATTGACATAGTAGCTGAGACAAAATTATTCGTAACATAAAAAGATACAATATACAGCTAAAAAAATATGTTATGCATATGTTACCGGCAATCTATATAATTCAGGTATTCTATACAATACCGAATGCGCAACCGGTAATGTGTATAAAAGACGGGGGCTTCGGTCGACATTGGAATTGTGACGTTAGGTACTCTTGAATTCGATGCTAGCGCCAAATTGTTTAAAAATTGAGTGACCACACGCCAAGCCCAATCCCCATTTTGCTTAGTTTCCCAAAAAGGTCACGCAATTTGGCGCTAGCATCGAATTCAAGACTACCTAAAGTCACAATTCCAATGTCGACCGATCGGAGTAAGCCCCCAGGGAAGGACGTGATGTAATTTAGGGCACCCCGACACGGACAGGTTAGGTTAGAATTTTTTATTTAACAGCACCTGAAAATAAAAGCCTTATTTTAAATCGTATTCTATACATTGCCTAGGTATTGTATAGAATACCGGATTATATAGATTACCGGTAACATGTACCTATATTTAAACGACACAAGGTCATTCCAAATATAACAGCGAATATTTGCGTTTTACCAATTACCTACAAAGTCAAGGTAAAGTCGATGACCTGGGGCCCAAATCTGCTATTTTTGTAAATTCGACATTCCAACACAACCTATTGCCATTTTGGTAAAAGTTCTTAATCTGCTAAATCATAATGGTCGATCATTGTTCGGTTATTGGTCTCGTAAAAGAATGGTAGTAGAATGACTTTGTCGTATTCAGACAAATCTAATGGTAAGTCACTAATCAAAGGAACTGACAAAATTTTAGCAGATTATCCTATAAGTCATAAATTCATTTCATTCATTCATTTTTTCTAACAGACCGACTTCTTGACTTTTCAAAAGTAAATGGTTTATTTGAAATAAAATGCTTTGAATCTTTTAATGCATTTGTCATTATGTACGAGATTACCATTTCTTTCAATGGTGTGTCAGTGATTATCTGTTGGAAAGTCATAGTACTCGTATTAATAAAGCCATTAATTAGTAGATTACCAAACTTGTTAAAATCAACGATGATGAAATCAATGATAGACGATTCTGACACTATTGACTTGAGGCCCAGGCAAGGGTTGCGGGAATCCGGTGGATGCAGTATGCACAGGACCGTTCATTGTCGCGACACTTGGGGGAGGCCTATGTCCAACAGTGTACGTTTTTCGGCTGAAATGATAATGATGAAGTCAAGGTAAACTTGAAACTTTTATTTTTTTATTCCACGACTAACATAACACTATCTAGTCCCAAGCTAAGCAGAGGCTGTGTTATGATGAGTTGACAACTGATAAACATACTTACATATTTCTAAATAAATAAATATTATAGATAAATTACACCTAGACACAAAACAAATGATCGTGCTCATCACACAAACATTTGTCCTGAGTGGAAATCGAACCCACGATCTCTGGCATAGCAGTAAGGTCACTAACCACTAGACCAACAGGCCAGTCTAACCAAACTGCATCCTCCTTATTAACTAGCTAGCTTTTCCCCACGGCTTCACTTCTGTCCCCTATTCCACTGGTACCATCTATTCAGCTGGATAAAGTTGTAGCTCTCTAAATCTTAACCAGGCATCGGGATTGTTCAAAAGAATCATTGCGATCCAATTTTTTGTGAGATGTGAAGTCATCCGATGACTTCTCTCTCTTTAGGGTGGAGAGGGAGGGAAGGAAGGAACACGGGAGGGTACCAGAGAGTAACCAGAGCTGTAGAAGATATCCATGGTTTCCTGAGCTAAGTGAAAGAGTGTTCGTAATTCGATTGGTATCTAGCACAGATATGTCAAACAGTAGTATCTAGTTTCAAAGAGAACCACCACTAAAGTAGAGGTTTCCAGACCTGAAGACGCCCAAGGCTTCGGAAGCCCAGGCCGACGTAGACGATTTGCGGACGATGAGCAATGGGTAACTCGCCATCCCCCGTCCGACGCGTAGTTTACCACGCGCGTCTTAAAAAGGTGTCAACAAAATTGTAAGGGTGATGCCCGCTAGAGCCATGGCGAATTTCTGAAAGGGAAACCCCTCGTCTTAGTACGCAAAGGGTAACTGAAGCTGTGGTAGTGCGGGAGAAGACTTTGGATGTACCATCAAAGACACTTCCGCCTGACCACAGCTAAGTTCATTTTTGCTTGCACTCGAAACGAAAATTTCAAAGGGTTTGGTTTGGCGCCGCGTCGCGAGATTTAAGCGATTTTTTTTAAGTAATCATGTAGATATGGCCGCGGTCTTACCTAATAGGTACTGACTTGTATGTTTAGGCTTCGATTTAAGATCTTAAGTTTAGAAGTGTGTATTAGAATAACACAATTAATTTACCGCAGTCTGTTCAATCATCAGGCCATATGACGTACGGCGTTGCGACACTGGTACATAATGGACATCCCACGCATACGCACAAAACGCAAAAGGGATCTTTAAGTCAAGAGTGAATGTTTCTTCTGGGCAAGCGTGCTCCATCGTCAGCCACATCATCGCTTACCATCAGCATTATTACTAGCCCCCCTAGCCAAGTTACAATCGTTTCGTTAACGTCAAACGCTTGGAGTTGGCCACGCCTCCAAATCCTTTGTTCTTATCACGTGACTGAGAGTTGAGATGACGTCTGAACAAAGGAATTGGAGGCGTGGCCAACTCAAAGCGTTTGACGTTAACGAACGATCATAACTTGGTTATGCATAATAATAACAAAAAGGCTACATTTAAGAAATTATTGTCATTTATTGCGCTGGCTAGTTTGCTTCATGCATTAGACCACAAGGCTATCAAGTTATCTATTAAGAATGATTAAGAACAATTAATTATAAATGTTTCCATATAAAGCTAATTTACCGTTTTTTTTTTTTCCGTAAGAAACAATTAATTCTATCTAGCTATTAGCTTCGAACGTTTTATGTGTCCTATGTATGATTACGTAAGGCGATTATCACATTACCACGCATCACGCTGCATGTTGCGTTTCAACGCACCTATGCGAGCACTTGCGGGAGTACAGATCTGCATCATCATGCGGGTTTTTTACGCACTCACGCGCGTTTTATTTCATTCAAAGCCGCACGAAATCACGCACAGCACTGCGAGACTCGGTGTGCCATAATTTGCGTCTCGCCCCGCACCCACGCGCGTGTGCGCATGTTTCTCCGCTTGTAGGCGCGTGATGTGAATGATCGCTGTTGTGCTGTGCGTGTTTTCTATACAAGCGGAGATACTTACAAGCAACATTGTAGTCATGACAACAAACAACTTTTACTATGGGAACAAACCTGAAATCGCAAAAAAAATCTGCTAGTCAGTACATTTGTGTTCGCCTAACTGGTCATAATGTACTGAACTTGGTTGATCTTTTTCGCGATTTCAGGTTTGGTCCCATAGTAAAAGTTGTTTGTTGTCATGACTACAATCACGTGTTTAAGTATCGTTCACTAATTACCAGTAACCCTATATAGTACACAGACTCAAAATATAATACAATACTATATATTACAGTACGGTTACAGATTACTAAATAGTTACTACGTAAGTACGGTTGGCAACCCTAACTGAACTAGAATAAACCTGTATCTCACGTGTCTTAAGAGCTAATAACTTTATCACCTACGGTTTGCCGACAACTCCGTGGAACGATACGCGGCGTCGACGACTCGGACTCGGTCCGGACTGTTACCGGACGGTCGGACGGTGAGTGGGTGAATCTGACTTAGTCCGTACTCGACTCGACAATAATTATATTCGAATTAATTTTCCAGGTCTAGGCCGGACAGGTGTCCTGATAGCCTGTTACCTGGTTTACTCGCTGCGCATCAGAGCCAACGACGCCATCCGCTTGGTCCGGAAGAAGAGACCCAAGTCTGTGCAGACTTCTGGACAGATCCTCTGCGTCCAGCAGTTCGAGCATTATATGCTGCCGCAGACTATCGTGTTCAGTTCTAAGTAAGTGGAAATGATGACTAGCTTCAACACCGTCGTCTGCTTTATATTATGTTTCTCCATACAAGCTTAAAACCCCTGTTTTATTCGCTTAGGGGGTGAATTTTGAAAGAAAGAAAAACAGACCATTCATAATTCTATTGTTTTTTTTTTTCAGAGAAACCATAAATCTGACAAAAGATAGGAAAACATCGGAGTTCACGTTAAGGCAGCACCTGTACCGACAACGAGCGACGCTGCATGGCTTAGAAGAAAGAGCTTTCAGAGAATTGCCAAAGGTTCGTTAATTTTGTTCGACTGCTTTATTTTTGTACATATATTCCACAACTTTCACACAACGCCTTCTTTTCGAAATTAAAGAGCTTTTGCTATGAACTACACAACTGTATAATTTTTTTTTTTGACTGGCAATCTGGTCTTGTGGTTAGTGGCCCTGACTGCTATGCCGGAGGTCGGGGGTTCGATTCCCACCCAGGACAAATGTTTGTGTGATGAGCACGATCATTTGTTCTATGTCTGGGTGTTATTTATCCATAATATGAATGTATTTATAAATATAGAAGTATGTTTATCAGCTGTCTGTTACCCATAACACAAGCTCTGCTTAGCTTGGGACTAGACGGTGTTGTGTGATAGTTGTGGAAATATTATATATTAAAATTATATATTATTATTATATTAAAATTCCTTTATTTCTTATATTACATATTTTTTTACATTTTTAAATATTTTTAACATATATATATAAAAAAAAAAACATTTAAAAATATAAAAAATAGTGTCCCACCGGTATCGGGAACAGGGTCCAAGCTACCGGCGGTCAGGGCTCCAGAGAAAGGAACCTCCTAACAATACGAACCGTGTCCAGGAGTACCGCTTTCTGAATCAAGCCCTTGATCCAGCCGCCTAACGAGAGCCTCCTAAGGTGTTGGTCGAGGCTCTTGGCTATTATGCCATTACCCGACACGACTATCGGTACAATGATCGCCGAATCCACTTCCCACATGTCGACAACCTCGCGAGCCAAGTCAATATACTTGATTTGTTTATCTTTCTCGGCTTTCACGAGGTTCTCGTCATGCGGAACGGATATGTCAACAATCATTGCACGCCTCTCGTTTCGGTCCACCACCACTATATCAGGCTTATTGGCTACAATAGTCCTGTCAGTGATGATGGACCGGTCCCAGTATAAAGTGATATGACCATTATCAAGAACTGGGTCGGGCTCATACCTGTAGTACGGCACTTCCGATCCCACAAGAGAGTATTTCAAAGCAAGTTGCTGATGGATAATCTTGGCTACAAGGTTGTGCCTATGCAAATACTCGCCGTTAGCCAGACGAGAACAACCGGAGATAATGTGACGAATTGATTCTCCCGGACGGTGACATGCCCGACAGATGTCAACCGTGCCGTCCTTCACAATAAATCTCCGGTAGTTATTCGTCATGATAACTTCGTCCATAATTGCACAGATAAAACCTTCGGTTTCCCCAAAGAGGTCACCGAAACGCAGCCAAGCTACGGACGCCAATTGGTCTACATCGGGCCTGTGAAGGGCCCGGAAAAAGCGTCCGTGAAGTTCCTTGCTCTGCCATACTTCCCTGCGATCGTCAGTGTCAAGCACTACCGGTTTGCGCCAGTTCTCGTTAGCCAAGGAGAGCGGTGTGAGTCCCTTGTCCACTGCCACTACATCTCGATGCATACCCACGTCGGCAGCTAGGAAATATTCCCTGAGACTGCATACCTCGCGGTTGTGTAGGGTCTAAGCATTTAAAAAACCTCGACCGCCACACTTCTGCGGAATATACAGTCTCATCACCGACGATCGTGGGTGATGCATTCGGTATGCAGTCAGCAGTGTTCGGACCCGCCTATCCAGGGCGTCAAGTTCCGTTTGAGTCCATTTGAGTACGCCGAAAGAGTACATCAATACCGGCATGACCCAACCGTTGAAGGCGCGCACCTTGTTTCCGCCTGAAAGAAGGCTATTGAAAACCTTCTTCAGGCGTCCAAAGAAACGCTCCTTCAACGATTGCTTCATGTCAGTGATATTGATGCCTAGGGCTTCCGACATACCCAAATACTTATAGGTTTCGGTTGAAGAGAGAGATCTCAGGTTTATGGAATCCGTGAGTTGAGTGCCCACAACCTCCCCTCGCTTTACATGCATGACCGCACATTTGTCCACACCAAACTCCATCCTGATGGCACTACTGAAGGTTTCAGTTACCTTCAGTAGCTCCATCAGTTGCAGGTTGTTGGGGGCAAAAAGCTTCAAGTCATCCATGTAAAGAAGGTGAGATATAACCTGACCACCTCTCTTCAACCGATAGCCTAGACCTGAATTCTCCAGCAGTGTGCTTAGAGGATTCAAGGCTAGGCAAAACCAAATATTAAAATTATTATTATTTGTAGACATTATTTTACTACAGATAAATTACACCCAGACCCAGAACAAATGATCGTACTCATCACACAAACATTTATTTTGTGTGGGAATCAAACGTACACCCTCCGGCATAGCATTCAGGACCACTAACTACTAGATCAAGTAGAAACAACAAGAAGGTCGGATGTAATCTCTAAAATCTGGAAACAAGGACAAAAAGTGTATAAATACCGGACTTTCCAGCTCAGAACCCGTACACATTGCCACTTTTGTTTTTATTGCTCAGTATAACAACAAATAGTTCTAATTATCGTAGATTTAATTTATTTTCAAACTTTAAACGAAATTTCTTACGTGGAAAATTATCAAATTACTCCTCCATCTCTGGTTTGATTGAGCGGGAGTTTTAGGAATTTTATTTCCGGACTACAAATGAGATCCAGCCAGGACGCTCCCCGGATGACCTTAATCCCGGACCCAGACCTGGAGAAACCCGGACGAATGGCAAAACTACATCCGACCAGCATATCAAGTTATAAAGAAAATCTCTTTGTTAATGGAATCGCCTGCCGTCTGTCAGTCATACCAACTCAAGTATGCTCTTCTCCCAAATACTGTCCCACAGTAAAGTATCATGATCATATTTCGTCAACCATCACTTTCAGATAGTATACTGCATCTGCGAGCGTCTCCTGAAGCTTTGCGGCTGTCACCATAGCGTCGGTTTGGACTTCCGCGTGAAGAACAAGCCCTTCTATAAGTCATTCATGGTCTATAAGCTGAGGAAGAGCAAGCCTCCCGATCCCACTACTCCTGAGGAAGCAGCCGCTGAACTTGGTAAAGCAATAAATGCTATGTGATTTGCTTTTTAGGGTTCCGTACCCAAAGGGTAAAACGAGACCCTATTACTAAGACTTCGCTGTCTGTCCGTCTGTCTGTCACCAGGCTGTATCTCAAGAACCGTGATAGCTAGACAGTTGAAATTTTCACAAATTATGTATTTTTGTTGCCGCTATAACAACAAATACTAAAAATAAAATAAAATAAATATTTAAGGGGAGCTCCTAAACGCGATTTTTTTACCCTTTTCTGCTCGATATCAATAATGGCAACCGGTAGGCACTTGAAATATTCACAAAATACTCAGTTGTAGTTTTGCTTTAAAAATAAATAATTAAAATAAAATAAATATTTAAGGGGGACTCTCATACAAAAAACGCCATTTTTGCGTATTTTTGCTCGATATCATAAATGGTAATAGTTGGACAATTGATATATTCACAAAATACTTAATTTTATAATTACTATAATAATAAAATAAAAATAAAAACAAATATTTAAGGGGGCTCTCATACAACAAAAGTGATTTTTTCTAGTCAATGGTACGGAACCCTTCGTGCGCGAGTCCGACTCGCACTTGGCCGGATTTTTTTTCTCTTTTCTTTTTAATAAATGTATGTCTGGCAAGTTGATTATTTTCTGCAGCCTATCCAAATGTCCTTTACTAAATACTAACAAATGCTTGCACTGACTGGACAGGTCCACTCAAATCTTCAAAAGTCTATCTCAGACAAATCAGCATAGTCCTCATGTGTTTGACCATTACATATTTACTGTATGGATTTTAAAAGAGTCTGTGACCCCTGAGTTTGTTTCAGTGTTTCTCCTCAGAGTAGTCAGCTAGAAAACACCGACCTCATCTAGTTTAAACTGACGAAAAAATTATTGACGTGTTAAGGGTTTTTTGCAACATAAATATCTTATATCACTATTTATTTATAAAAATTTCATGCAACACAAAGGTACACAGGCGGACTTAATGCCTTAGGCATTCTCTACCAGTCAACCTAAGATGGTGAAGAGAAAAAATGTTATATAAATACTCCGTGTTTGATATCATTTGAAAGGGGTTCCCTGTACCTCTACCATGAGTTTTAAGCAATAGTATTCGTCGCTACTCGATATCGACGCCGTAAATATTTTGTATGGCAAATTTTGCAGCGCCTCTAGCGGTCACTTGCAGAACCAAAATTTGCCATACAAAATATTTATGAATATACAAAATAATATGAATACTATTGCTTAAAACTCATGGTAGAGGTACTGTTTCGTAACTTGATGATTCGATTTTTATTATATCGAACACAGTGTTTTGTTTTCCGATGTCTTATTCCATCGATGCTTCATTGGTGCGATGTAACATTATGTTAGTGCGAAACATCCGGTTGCGAAAAACCCTGCAGCGATTGATCATTAGATCGAAAATTTATTACTTTGATTGTATGTCGGTCAGTTTGAAACGCATACTGTTCCTTGACATTTAATTAATAATAATGACATTTATTTAATATTTTTTCTTAATTTCGCATTATATTTTTAATTATAATAAAAAAACGCCGTATCTCTACGTCCCCATCGCCGTATCTCTACGTTGACGTCGTGGTGGGGCTTGTGCGCCCCAATAAACCCTAGGTCTGTTACAGTAACATTTGCTTTGCCGTAACATGCCTAAGTTGAGGGGCCAGACCAAGAGAGATATAATCCGCAGGGCAGTTTTGTGGCGAACTGTTGGGCATTAACGACCCCAAGGACCCGATCTCCCGGGAGAATTCGTCCTTCATCTCCGGCTTGCCTTTATTGGCCGGCCGTAGTGAATACTGACGAGGAACACAGCTCCTACCTCTCTTTCCTTTATTGGCTGGCTTGAGTGGTGATTCGTAAGAGCAAACAAAATTTAACGGTGTATAAATTAATTCAAGTTAAAAAAAGGTACTTTATTTTTTAATTTTCTCTTTACAAATCGATAATATTTCATGTACCGGATCGACCCTCCGCGGGATTCGCTAAGTACCTGTTCCGGATTCGTGCGGAGGATTCGCCCGGGTGTCGCCACTGTGCGGAACACCCGGAGGACACAGTGGAGCACACTGTAGAGGTGTGCCCCGCCTGGGCGGAGCATCGCCGTGTCCTCGTGGGGGTGATCGGCGGCAGCGATCTCTCTCGCCGGGCCTTGGTTCAGGCCATGGTCCGTAGTGAGGAGGAATGGCAGGCGGTCGCCTCCTTCTGCGAAGCAGTAATGCTAGCAAAGGAGGAAGCCGACCGCATCAGGCAGAGGCAACGGGGCGCTCGCCCCAGCCGCCGCCGGGATTCCGATCCCGATTTCCGGCCACCGTAGGCGCGGGCTTGCGGACAGCGTGCAATAGGTAGCACGCTGTCCGGTCGTCCGGTAACTGACCGGACCGAGACCAAGTCGTCGACGGCGCGTTCTGTTCCCGCGCGCCTCAAGGAGCTGTCAGCACACCGAAGAGGCCCAGCCTGCTAACTGCAGGCAGGCAGGGTCGAAGCCTACTGGGGTCATGGGTTAACTTCCGAAAGGAATGCTCGGCCCCGGCACGATAGGCTACGAAGGAACGGGGTAGGTTTTTAGTCAGTAAGAGTCTGACACTACTTTCCGCTCCGCCCAAGGGCGGGATTTGTCATTGGATGATTTTACCTACCAAAAAAAAAAACCCTCCGCGGGATTAAAACGACTAAAATTTAACGGTGTATAAAGATCGTTGTATATACAACCATATTGTTATTATATGCGAAACCCGAAACATGTGTTTAGTATTTTTAAGCAAAGAATCTATGTAAACTGTATCATAAAAATTCACACAGTTATAAGCTTGCTTTGTTACCTGGTCGTCCACACAAACACATGGTCACCGGGACAACCCCTGAGTGTACCTGATAGGTACACTCAGGGGTTGTTTTGCTCCTGCACCCAGCTGTACCCTGGCGCCTAATGCCCACTATGACTTGCCGTGACCTGTATTGTACTTAATGTCGGTGGTGTCCAATTTGTGACCTTTTTTAAATATTTTTAGGAAAACAATAACTTTTTGTAGAAATTATATTGGAATCGATTCAGTTACTGATTCTGAACAAACTATAGGTATTCAGATTTCGCATCTACTACAAATAATGTTGTATATAAACATATTGTTCCCACATAAATAACACTCCGAAGAACATTGAAATTAAAAAAAAAACAGACAAAATACTTCTTTTCCACAACTGATAGGCATGTACTGCTTTCAGACCGCACAGCAGCATTACCAATGGTGGAATGGCGTGACCCCGTGGAGGAGGATATTGAGAGAAACCTGGAGTCAGTCAGCAAGATTACTGGCACTGCTAATAATGGCAGTATACCGGCTGTGCGCATATATGAGGTTAGTTATAAAATAACTCCTACATGCCAACTCATGGACAGTCACGTTTTATGAGATCATCAAGATCGTCTCTTTCAACTCAACTCGACCTCGATTCGTAAATGGGCACGCCATAATCATGGCGGTAAGTCCCCTCTTTGAGGAGTGAACCGCCCGGAGGCCACGGTGGAGGTGTGCTCTGGTTGGGCGAAACATTGCCGTCCTCTCGTGGAAGCGATCGGTGACAGTGATCCTCGCGCCGGGCCCTTGGTTCAGGACATGATCCGAAGAGATGAGGAATGGCAATCGATCGCCTCCTTCTGCTAAATAGAAAAAGTAATGCTAGTGAAGGAGACGGCCGCAAACGTGAGGGAACAGACATCCTTACGACCAGCCGCCGAGACCTACGGTACGATACGGTACGGTAGACGCAGGCTTGCAGACGACGACTAATGGATAGGTCGGTGTCCGGTTACACGGTAATCGGCCCGACCAGCTAAGTCGTTGACAGTGCGCAGATTTCCACGCGCTCCTCTCCGAGAGAGGCTTAGTGCCCATTGAAAGGTCCTCTCATTACAGGGATGAAAATTTCCTGTTCTACTTTGTTATTTATTGACATTAGATCCCCTTCCAAGCAAGCTTTAAATATTATCACAAGTATCATAATTTTGCAGGCATTCACAGTGGATCACCACAGTCTTCCAGATGAGAGGCAGAAATACTTAAAGACTCTTCGTAATGATATCAACCAGCAGAGGGAAGCATTCGGCAAAATTAATCTTGAGGTAAGCAAGAAGGAGTAAAAAGCTCGGATTCCAAAACGGGGAAGGAGAGGAAGGAGGCTTTCATCCAGGAGAGAGACAGAATAGGCCAGCAGAGGCTACGCTTCTCGTGGACGAATTTAGTCGTAGGCGAAGGCGCTTTTATAAATTGGAAAACGTGACAGCCACTCTCGCCACCCAGTTTTTGACCAAATCGTCGCTTACCACCATCAGGTAAAATAGGGGTTAACTATCAATTATATAACAAAAAACCTTATTATTAAAGAGTCCTCACTACAGCGAGGCCCCTTAAAATGCGAGACCGAGGGCAAGGCGCTGCTTCTATACTACTGATGCTGCTGCTACTGTAGGCTAGCAACAAAAGGAGACCTGATGAACCTTTATTTGAGGTTGAGAATCATCCAATAACTTCTCCCGCTCTAGGGTGGAGCGAGAGTTCGTGTCAGACGTTTACTGACTAAAACTACACCTATGTCTTTCAGTTGCCCTTTGCGTTCTAGGACCAGGGTTTCCTTTGTAGAAATTACCTGGATCTGATCAACTTTCGTCCTATAATATTCTACACTTTTTTTTTTAATTTAGGTTTTATTTGGTCAACGATGGAGCACGCTTGCCTAGAAGTAGCTATCAGGACACTCAGACGGTATTCCGCTGAAATGATGGTGATGAGATTCGAAGCAGATTTGTAACGCCATAATTTCCTTTGTTTCTAGGATGACCCCACAATTCTGACAGGGCTACTGTTCGAGTGGCTCGAAGGTCTGAAGCAGCCAGTGTTGGACAGAGAGGATCTGTCGCTGATCGTGGGGAGGGCCTACAATGTGGAGTCGTGTGTTCTGGCGTTGACAATGGTAATACCAATTTTTAAACACCGACGGAAAAGACGTGTGTTATTAAATAAGCTTTCAGCTGTAATTATTGCTGTTGTCCTGTTGATTTGGGTTTAAATTGACTGCTGAGAAACCAAGCTCGTGACATTGATAACTGTTCTAGGTTCAGTAAAACTGATTTCAGGACTAAAAAATTCTTAGTGTCATAACAAGGAAAAATGGCTGCTTATATCTCTTCAATACACTTACTTTGAAATCCGCTCTTACCCCACCGCTTTTAGGCAGGCAGTTAACTATTTTCACACTAGTGCGGAAAAGTGCGTGAGCTGGCCCCGCCACAATTTTTTTATACATCGAATCAAGCTGGGCGCTAAGCGACCCAGACAAGTCGCACGTCAATCGCCGTTTATTTATATCTTCATAAGAGTATTGAAAAACGTCATTTGATACATAATCATGGAAATCAGTCACTGCAGCACTCGGCTCCATAACACCCTCGCTACAGGCGACTCGGGCTATTTCACCTCAGTCGCAATGACAACAATTGAACGATTCTGCACTTGCATCAAAATATACTATTGTACCCAGTGCTTAAAATAGGACATTTTGGTACAAGTGCAGAAAGTTTGTTATTATGGTCGAGGCTAAATTCGTGTAGCCGAGAGCTGCAGTGATAAATTTGCCCGCGTATCAAACGACCTTTTTCGATACACTTACGAAGAAATTAATAGGTATACAGATATTGATGTGCGCCTCGTGGGGGTCAACGCGCGCCCAGCTTGATACGATAAAATGTAATTTTTATTACTTTTATCGTGCCAGGCTAGCGGGGGCGAACACGCGCACTTTTCTGCACTAGTGCGGAAAACCGTTTACTGTGTGCTTAAAAGCGATGGGATAAGAGCGGGATTTCGAGTATTGAAAAAAATTGCCAGAACACTTAAAAGGAATTTTTACTTCCTTTATGATGACAACATATTGTTCAATTGCTTAACTAGCTACCTAAAGTTCTCATTCCATTCCAGGAAGACATAATGCTCTTAGAATACCTTCTCCGGTTCGTGACCCGCCTACGCCCACTCGCCGCCAACAAGAAAGTAGACATTCTGAAGCGTCTCCTCGCCGCCCTGACGCATCAGACTGTCAGCATCAATGGACGATGTCTTCCTACACACAAGGTTGGTCTGCAGCGTCATTATAAAGACATCTGTCTCTTTCTGTAGCTACTCGAATTTTGTATGTTGGTGGTATGATACCCCCATGCCTCGGAAAGCAGGTAAAGCCGTTGGTCTTGCGCCTGAACTCTCTTCGGTCGTGTCGGATTGCCGTCCCCTCGGACTATGGGCCGAAACTCATTAAACGCGTTGCGGCGCCGTGCCGTAAAAATCGGCAGTGCCGCCCGCCGCAACGCAGAATTTTGCAGTGTACACCGCGGCGCCAATACCATAGCTTTATTAAATGTATATAACCTATCTTATTTGTCGTTTATTTAGAATTCTTAATAACAAATAAGCATAAGTTTATTACGATCCATGGCAGAGAAACGTCTATCTACACTTAAAAATCTTGAGAAACTGGTTATTCCTGTAGGATGCGACAATAAACGCCGAAATTTGCGTTGCGGCGACGCATAAAAACGCGGTTATGTGTTTCGATCCTATGAGATGTGGTGGTACAAAGAGTGCACCTGTGTTTACGCACATACTTGTGCACTGTAATATCTCCTGTGTACTTGGCTAATCTCTGTTGAGATTGACCACCGTGAACGAAATTCGGTCGGGAGGATTATGTAAAAAACATCATCAAGAAAGTGGACATTCTGAAAGCGTCTCTTCGCCGTTCCAACGCATCAGACTGTCAGCATCAATGGACGATGTCTTCCTACACGCGAGGTTGGTCTGTAGCATTTATACAGCTCATTTTTTCATTAGAGATAATGATTTGACAATTCGAATGTTGCATGTTTTTTCCATTTCATAAATAGTGAGGTGCCGCTACCGATATTGACCGAAAAATCGAAAAATATTCGTAAAAATCGTAAAAATTATCATTTTAAATTTTTACGACTAATTATGGTCAGCTGGGACTCAGGCTCGAATCGAGTGTCGATTTTTTGTAATGCAGAGATTTGAAATAACAGCTTGACGACCAATGATGGTACCATCAATGTAGGTTTACCTGTATTGCATTGTTGCTTCGAGTTATCATTTTCTGTTTCCAGTTCAATCTTTTTTTGTAAGCTTTGTAAGGATTCGTCTTAGATTAAATCAAAACTGCGGATTCGTAAAAGTTTTGTAAAGTTGTCAATCTGGCTTCGATCTCTTTTAAGGTATGAAGTATAATGTCTTCTTGAAATGTATTTTTCGTCTTCGTTAGCACAACCTGAAGGTTGCTCGTAATCGTTTCAGGCTCTATTGTTCAACAGACCTCCTCGTCATCAATGTTGAATAAATTATAATATATGACCATTACGTAAAAAAAACATTCAATTAATATATTGATAGAACGACAAGTTCCAAATATCAACACCGTTGCTAGGCTACGCAAAGAGTCTTTATTCTGATTCTGAAGAGTCCGAGTAAAATGAATCATCAGAATCGCTACCTACTTCAATTGTAAAATTTTCGATAATATTTTCGGCGATATTACCCAAGTGGTACATTTTGTCTTCCACTTTAATAACGTGTGAGATGCAGTCACTCCATCGCTAAGGGGATACTTGACGAATTCCTTCAACTATTAAACGTTGGACTTCCTTAATTTTAAATATTTTATTATTTTTCGCTACGTACCCCTTCACTTGTGCCCACACCAACTCAATCGGGTTAAGCTCACAATGGTAAGGGGGCAAACGTAAAATTGCGACACCCCGTTCAGCAG
This sequence comes from Leucania comma, assembly GCA_958295575.1. Lineage (NCBI taxonomy): Eukaryota > Metazoa > Arthropoda > Insecta > Lepidoptera > Noctuidae > Leucania > Leucania comma. The sequence continues at coordinate 11,943,388 of OY282485.1, forward strand.
CCATATCATCAACAACATATTTTTCAAACCTCTTTCTTTCTTTTCGGGCAATCTCTATTAGCTCGGCTTTCAACATACATTCTTCAAACGGAATATTTTTTCCTTTCAGTCAGTCTTAAATTTGGGCCTTGCGCCAATTTGAAGTTGGTAGAAGTTCTACTTTCCTTGAATGGTAAGGAGCGTTATCGATGACCAGCACCGAGTTTTCTTTTAACTTTGGGAGAATCCCTTTTAACCATTCTTCATATCGCTCCGAGTTCATCTCTTTGTGATAATCATCGAGCCCATTTTTAGCTTCAAATATTAATAACGCATCGTCCACAAAACCATCTTCACTTACAATATGGGACACCACCAGCCGTCTCCCTTTGCTTGTTGGACCTTTCAATCCAGTTGTCAAACCTTCCAAGAAAGCTTGACAAGATGATTTAATGTTCTAGTCAACCCAGTGCTTATTTACAGTATGACCTAAAATATAATAGGCACCTATAAGACAACATAATAAATAGTCCTGACATGTTTATATAAAAAGAAGCTACTTGAGTTCAGCAGTTGTCTAGGAAGGGATTATAACATTGTATTGGAGTTCGGGCCCGAAACTATCGTGCACGTCCCCTATAGTCAGCTACGTAAACACACCTACACACAAGCGGAGGGCTGGTGGTCTTGGACACCAGGATGTAGACGGGTCAAAGTGGTCATACCATATATAAACGAAACTCTTACTAAATGCCTTTTGCGACTGCACACAGGCAGTCCGCGTGGTGGGGACTGTCACCGGACCCACCCTTAATCCTGCTTATTAAACAAACCCCTTCACACAATAGGCAACACAGACAGTCTCCTGTGCAGAGCATTCTTGGAGACGGAGGAGACAATACAAAGAAATGCGCCTGTCTGAATTTGAACCCGCGGCCTACGAAGCGGCAGGCCCGCAACCGCGGTGGATGTTAGTTCTTAGCCTAAGTAAAAGGCCGCGTGTAAAAAAAGATTGTAATATATTTGATTTTTTTATTTTAAAATTTATATTAGACTCTAATATAAACGAACACTATCATATCTTGGTCCTACTTGCCTTAAAGGTTGTATTACTAAAAGAACCGGTACAAAAAAAATCGAATTTGGAGACATCACTTTGATCAAAAAGCTGGTATCATATTTCCGAAGTCTGACATTTGCACTTGTCAAATCATTATCTCTAATGAAAAAACAGAGTTTAGTCATGAAGAAGAAACTGGACATTTGAAACGTCTTCTAACCGGCCTGACGCATCAGGCTGGAAGGGGTTTTTTTTATAATCTTTAGTTATTTTAAAGAAGGAGAGCAGTGGTGGCCGAGTGCTAACGGCCACGACTTACGAGTTGTAGGTAATTTATTTCATCACCACTGCTCTCAAAACGGTGAAGGAAAGCACCGTGAGGAAACCGGCATGTCCTAGCCTAGTCCAAAAATTCGAAGACATGTGACATCCACCAACCCGCTCTGAGCCCGCGTGGTGGATTACGGCCCAATCCCTCTGGGAGGAGGCCTGGGGCCCAGCAGTGGGAACATTAAAAGGCTGATTATGCTTTTGTTTATTTATTTTAAAGATGGTTTGATCAGACATGATCATGCCACCCTCATAGGCATCACATGGTAAGGTTGGACTGGACAATAAGACTGAAGCCATTTCGAAACTGAAGCAAGACTCAAAAATACGTTTTGAGGAGATTTCTTTTCCTGGCAAAAACAAAGGCGAAAAGGCCTGTTGAAGGTCATGGAATCCACTGGACGACATATAGTGCAAAACCGGCCATCATGGTTAATGCGTGCGGACATTATATCAATAGACCATGACGCCAATCAGAAGACCATTATGGTTTGTCTTCATATCTTCATTCACCTTTCTACCATTTCAGGACTTCCAGCGACTGCGCGACGGCACATGCAGTCAGGTGATAAACTTCATGCTGCGCATGATTGTGGAGCTGCAGAAGGACATGATACAGCCGGGCAGGGACGATGCCGACGTGGTCGTGCCGCAGAGACGTTTTAGAATAAAAGCTTGGAAATAAATATATTGTGATTATGATTTTACAAACCTTTTTAGGATCTTAGGACCTTTTTTCCATTCCTATCATGATTAGACATCTATACAAACGTTCAGGGCCGGCCCGCCCATACCGCGAACGGAGCAGTTGCTCCAGGCGCCAAATCCTAGAGGGCGCCTAAATGGTAAAGAAAAATAAAAGAAATTTCTCAATAGTCAATATTTTAAGCGAAGAGATGAACGAGATTGCCATTGAAGAAAGGGTGTGCTCAGCCGTCGTCATCCCTACGACTACGACTCACATGTCCAGTCTAAGCTTCGCTATCCGGTGTACGGGAGTATGATATTAAAAGTTATCGATATTCTATTACTTCTAAAATCCTAGTCGACCGTAGACGGTATTGCGGTATAGGTATATATTATCAGGAGCAAACAGGAGAGGCGCCATAATTGGATCTCGTTCAATTCTAAAATTTACTTCGCGCCGGCGCTAAAAACGTTTTTCACTGTCCGATCAAACCGATTTCCGAGATCGGTTCGACCTTCATTGTCGCAGGGTTGTAATAGTACATAGTTGGGTCTAGGGGTGAAAGTAACTTATTTAGTCCTGAGGAGTTTGGCCCGTAGCGAGGTCGCTAATAGAGGTAAACACTGTGCTTTTCATTAAGAATACTAGAAAAATAAAAATAAAATAAAAAGCTTGTAAAACCTGAGGCGTCAGATTTTACGTATCTTTATTCCGATTTAGGCTGTAAAAGGTTTTCCACTTTTGCTTCACTAAACAATTTGCCTGCTGTGGTCTTCCCATTCGATTATAATTTGGGTGTCTTCAAGGCTAGAGTGAATAGGCTCTTAATAAACTAGTGCGCCTCACCATCAACGATTTCATCACTGCTTACCATAAGGTGGGATTGCAGTCAAGTAAGTTTATAACAAAAAACAAAAAAAAATGATGTACCGTGTTTATTTATTTTTTAAAATTTGGCTTTGCTAGCAGTACACCGCAGCCTACCCCCTTTTTAGTTTAAGCTCTAATCGTCAATCCTAAGGTGGTCTGGTAGATATCACTGTCAGCTATAAGACCGGTTTCTGTGCAATTGTTACTATACTAGTCAAAACAAAATATACCACGTTTTTATAGTGTTCTCATGAATTCTCGAGGTTCAAGAGTTGATTAATGATTAGACTGGATAAAATAATTATTTTTTATTACAAATAGCATACAATGATGAAGGATCGTTTCCAAAAAAAAAATTACCACTTTTTCTAAAAATAACATTTGAGGAAACAAAAAGTGAGGAATAAAAATTAAGTGTAAAAAAAAAATTAGGTATTGGTTAATTTAGGATATTCCTCAATACCTATTTGGTGTGCCCTCCTCGTTTTATTATGCACTCTTGAAGCCTGGATGGCACACTCTCCACCAGGTGTACCACTGTTTCTTGAGGAATTTGTTCCCAGCTTGATTTCAGAACGTTTATTAGCTGTCTTTCATTGTGCACGGGTTGGTTTGTGCTTCTAACACTGCGTTTCAGTAAATCCCACATGTGTTCAATAGGATTGAGATACGGACTGTTTGCAGGCCAGGGCAACGCCTGTATACCAGCCTCCTCTAGAGCTTCTCTGGTGGCCCTAGCTGTATGAGCGCGAGCATTATCGTGCATCAGACGGAATCTTGCGCCGATTCGCTGTGCATATGGAACCAAATTGGGGTTCCATATGCACAGCGACCATGGGGTCATATGACCTCCTCGATATAACGTTGAGCTGTAATTGAGCCTTCGTTGAGAATTACCAACTCGGTTCTACCTGATGTAGAGATTCTTCCCCACACCATAACATTGGGGCTCCCAAATCTGTCACTTTCATGGATACAAGCATCCGAAAATCGCTCACCTTCACGCGTCCAGACCCTAATGCGACGGTCATCACTAAAAAAATTTAACTTTGCACTCATCCGTAAACAATACTGTGCTCCAATCACTCATATCCCATGCCAGATGCTGCCTTGCGAACGATAATCGGTTTGCACGATGAGCACTTGTCAATGGTATCCGCACTACGCGTCTCCTGGAGTACTGCTGGTAACCGATTTCTAATGGTTTGATCACTAACTCGTGTACCCGCCGTCTGCCGCAAACGGTTTTGTAAGGAGCGGGCTGTGATGCAGCGCTCTCTGCGCGCAGTCAAACGCACGTAGCGGTCCTCCTGAGCTGTAGTTGCTCGAACTCTTCCAGATCCCCGTCTCCTGGTTAGTCTCCCAGTCTCTTGAAACCGATTCCAAGCATTCTGAATCGCTCGCCGGGAAAAACCCAGCTGCAACGCAACAGAACGCTGTGAATGGCCTTCTTGTAGCAATGTTACGGCCCTAGTTACAGTTTGTAAGTCCATATGTCGTCGGATTCTCGGCATAACTTTTTTTAAATGCTAATGCAGCTAGTAGGTACTTAAACAAATCTAAAACTGTTCTTGACAGAATCGTCAGTTAGACTGAGTTAAAATCCATTTTAAAATTGGGTAGAATCAAGTAGCTACAATAAATTATCAAAAACTAGCCACTTTACACAGTTGTGCAGGCAGAGCACTCAAAATAATGTTAGTAAACAAAAAAGGTACCACCACAATATACATTCAGCTACTTGAGAACGCTTAAAAAATAAATTATCGCTACCAATTTAGAAAATAACAAGTGGCCCTTATTTTATTTTGACTAGTATATTTTTGGTGTAATAAAAGTGTGTGTATATAAGTGTGTGTGTGTGAAATAAAGATTATTCTATTCTATAACGACACAGTCGGCAAAACTAATATTTTAAACCGAGAATAACTCTTAACGGACTAAGATTTGGAACTTAGGCCCAGCAGTGGGAACATTAAAAGGCTGATTATGCTTTTGTTTATTTATTTTAAAGGTGGTTTGATCAGACATGATCATGCAGACATCACATGACTGGTAAGGTTAGGGGCCTGGACAATAAGACTGAGGCCATTTCGAAACTGAAGCAAGACTCAAAAATACGTTTTGAGGAAATTTCTTTTCCTGGCAAAAACAAAGGCGAAAAGGCCTGTTGAAGGTCATGGAATCCACTGGACGCCATATAGTGCAAAACCGGCCATCATGGTTAATGCTTGCGGACATTATATCAATAGACCATGACGCCAATCAGAAGACCATTATGGTTTGTCTTCATATCTTCATTCACCTTTCTACCATTTCAGGACTTCCAGCGACTGCGCGATGGCACATGCAGTCAGGTGATAAACTTCATGCTGCGCATGATTGTGGAGCCGCAGAAGGACATGATACAGCCGGGCAGGGACGATGCCGACGTGGTCGTGCCGCAGAGACGTTTTAGAATAAAAGCTTGGAAATAAATATGTTGTGATTATGATTTTACAAACCTTTTCAGGATCTTAGGACCTTTTTTCCATTCCTATCATGATTAGACATCATACAAACGTTCAGGGCCGGCCCGCCCATACCGCGAACGGAGCAGTTGCTCCAGGCGCCAAATCCTAGAGGGCGCCTAAATGGTAAAGAGAAATAAAAGAAATTTCTCAATTGTCTTTATTTTAAGCGAAGAGATGAACGAGATTGCCATTGAAGAAAGGGTGTGCTCAGCCGTCGTCATCCCTACGAGTACGACTCACATGTCCAGTCTAAGCTTCGCTATCCGGTGTACGGGAGTATGATATTAAAAGTTATCGATATTCTATTACTTCTAAAATCCTAGTCGACCGTAGACGGTATTGCGGTATAGGTATATATTATTAGGAGCAAACAGGAGAAGCGCCATAATTCGATCTCGTTCAATTCTAAAATTTACTTCGCGCCGGCGCTAAAAACGTTTTTCACTGTCCGATTAAACCGATTTCCGAGATCCATTCGACCTTCATTGTCGCAGGGTTTGTAATATTACATAGTTACCCTAGAGGTGAAAGTAACTTACTTAGTCCTGAGAAGGAGTTTGTCCCGTAGCGAGGTCGCTAATAGAGGTAAACACTGTGCTTTTCATTACGAATACTTGAAAAATAAAAATAAAATTAAAAGCTTGTAAAACCTGAGGCGTCAGATTTTACGTATCTTTATTCCGATTTAGGCTGTAAAAGGTTTTCCACTTCTGCTTCAGCCCCTTCTCTTGTTAAGGCAGGCGTTATTTTTGAATCTGATGAACTTATCGTGTTAATACAATTCTCTGTTGTACGGAAATGTCCCTAGGGAGAATCGCTTTCAACTAAAAGCTGTCAAATTATTTAAAAAAAGAACTAGTTTTATCTTCGCATTTCTATTGAACCATGTCCCAACTTTCTATACAGCCAGTCAATTACAGCGCGATGTAAAATTGAAATAACTTAAAGATAAGTAATAATTAATAATAATAATAATAATGTTTTATTGATCAAAAGGGATACAGATGTTAAGAAAACTTAAAATACTAACAGCAAGATATACAGAGTTAAGGGGATTACATCGCCCAAATCCAAAAAAACACCTAGGTTGATTGAAGTTTATAGATTAGTCCTTATGTACAATTATCATATAAAAAATGAAGGGGGATACTTAAGGACATTAATAATAAATTGTATTGATTACGTTTCTCAAAAAAATACCCTAACTCTAGAAAAAAAATCTGGTAAATTGGCCTTTTTTGAACATTAATTCCATATTTTCTCGAAAACGGCTCTATATTTATTCATTGAATTTATACCAAAATATATGTTACGATAAATTGAATAACTTGTATTGTTTTTTTTTCTAATTCCATTGAATATCGATAAGTAATCAAGAAAAAATCGAATCAGTACTAACACCCCGCGCGCAGCACCCCCTGCAATGCCTGTGTAGAGGTCAATTCTTCTCTACTAATGTAGAGGCAAATTCTTTAAGGTCATTGAGTAATGTAATACCCTTAAGTAAACCACATAATATGGTTGAACATACTGGTATAAATCTGAGGTATAAATAAATAGTGCATCTGTTTACAGATTACGTTTCCCGGACTCTTAAACTAGGTTATACCTCTGTCTTAAGAGGCAGTGAACGGCCAATTAGATTATATTATTTATTTCCTAATTATTAAGTGAGGACCCTGTCGAAAAAAGAAAAAAGAGAAAAAATAATTTCAAAATAAATAAAAATAAAAAATGAACTCTATTATGTGAGTTTGGAAGTGTATGTGTATGTATATATAATTATGCTATTTTGTGTCGTAAGCCACTGGGCGCAAATGAGTGAGAAACTCTCGGTTTCAAACCCTTTATAAATTAACCCACCCTTTTATTTTTTTATTTTTTAAATAAGTATATAGTGACTTGATTCCGCCATCTCCATTGCACCATAGGACAACCCGACATACGGCGAGTATCCACCCACCCTTACGTTGTTGAAACATTTACGGTCCGAACTAGTCGTTTTGTCTCGTCGGTCATACCGCGTACGTCAAAGGACTGGAACAATTTGCCTGCTGTGGTCTTCCCATCCGATTATAATTTGGGGCTAGAGTGAATAGGCTCTTAATAAACTAGTGCGCCTCAACATCAACGATTTCATCACTGCTTACCATCACGTGGGATTGCAGTCAAGCACTAGTTTATAACAAAAAAAAAATGATGTATCGTGATTATTTATTTTTTTAAATTTGGCTTTGCTAGCAGTACACCGCAGACTACCCCCTTTTTAGTTTAAGCTCTAATCGTCCATCCTAAGGTGGTCTGTAGATATCACTGTCAGCTATAAGACCGCCATTATATATACCATAGATTGTTGTGTGTTATAACCATAGATATAATTTTTTGTGCAATTGTAACTATTTTTGGTAAAAGTTTATTCTATTCTATAACGACACAGTCAATTTCGAACCAAAATGGCGATCGAGCTTCAATGCGGCAAACATAATATTTTAAACCGAGAATAACTCTTAACGTACTAAGATTTGGAACTTTTATTCAGCTTGAAAATACCTATCCCACGATATAACACACATAGCTATTGGAAGGTGGGCCCAGACTTCATAGAAATTCTGACATCATCCTTTAATTATTTGATGTATTTATTTGAGTTGACAAATAAAGAATTCAAGATTTTTTTTTTAATAGCTATTAGGGTACAAACAAAGCAAGTAACAAACTAATCAGTTCCCACGTCCTTGTTTATAATGTATTTTTGTTTTTATTGTCACGTAACTGGCCTTTGTTACCTGACAATAAAGAAATAAAAAATTGCTAGATAAAATACATATTAAAAATATTACAAAAAAAATACCAACAAATCAAACGCACACTCCTCGAAATGTAACTCTTAAAAATTGACAGGCTAACAACTCGACATGGTTGCTCAAGACTTCGACTCGACGAGCGCATCGTTGCCAATGATCCTCTTGGCTGGTTTCTCTCGAATGGCAGATTTGAAGCTGATACTGGTAGTTTCGTTCCAAAGATAAGAACCATGCTCCACAGGGTAAAACCAGGATAGTTGCCCCACTTTTTCAAATTACTTTATATCTATTTGTACAAAGAAACAAGATTCATTATTTGTAAACAGGGTAGGTTCTTTGATTTATTACCTTTATATTTATGAAAAGAATAAACATTATTATTGATATTTCCAGAATATTGGCGATTTTTGCAGACCTCTAAATTTTGGGACAACTATCCCATATAGGGGATAGTTGCCTAATCCTTGTAAATTACATTTAGGATAGATGCCCCGTCAAGGAAGAGAACATTTATCTCGCAAAAACTTCGATCACACCTAGCCGTTCCATGAAATCGCACAGAGACATGCAACACGGTCAACTTAGTTGCAGTTGCAGAGTCTCTCGATAGACAAATAAATTAACATTTGCGAAACTAGAGTAATTGCAATCAAAGCAACTATACCCCCGGGTTGACTATCCGGGTTTTACACTATCCTTTTTTGTCACACCACACATCCATCTTAACATTCTCATCTCCACTACATCAAAAAAAAAAATTAAGGTCAAATTGTAAAATAAGCCTTATGAATGAGTCGTATTCGCTCGGTGATGTGAGAAATTTGTCAAATAAAACTGCCAAAGTAAAGAATATTGAAGATAACTTATTTATTTATTATTTAATCACTTGAGTATAGATTACCCGCTCTTTTAATATCCTTACCTTCGGCTCGGGTCTAAATACCGCTCAGTCATAATCACCAGTACATTTATAAAATGTCACAGTTGGTTTACAAGCGCTATTATATACCAAAGTGTGCTGCAATTAGAGTCACTTTGTGAGCAAACGTGTTCAAAATTCTATTTTCTTGTCAAGGTATTGGTCCCTCAGTTATAAAAGAATCTTTTCAATACACTTACTTGAAAACTGCTTATTTTCTTACTACGATTAGGTTCAATATGGCATTATGTTTATCAACCGCGCGCTTTTTGTTTCAAGCAAAGAGGCGAATATTGTTAAGGTTTTAATATTTAATGAAAATTTTAATTGCGTTTTTGAACAGAATACAATAAATAGACATGGTAATGTAAACAATAATTTGTTAATACCAACAAATTAACAGTTAAGTATATTATGTGCTCTAAATTCAAAAATATTTGAGTTTTTATATTTTTAATATTAGGATGTATACGGTTTGATACCTTTGCTTCTCCTTCAACCTGCAAAGGGTATGCGAGGGAAAAAGGACACTGAATATTATTAACTTGATTAACTTATTAATTTGTGATCACGAAATAATTTGCGATAGTTGTGAAAAAGAAGATTTGAAGAGAATCCTTCAGATACTACGCTGCCAGATTATGTGATTGAGGTAAAAAATACTTGCGATAGCCTGTTGCCATCAAATCAAAAGTAAATTGTAAGGTAACTTTGGAAAATTTTCTTCAGTACTTACAAAATGAACAAAAATGCGTCCTAACACTAACTATATAATAAATAAACATGATTATTTACGCAATAATTTGTTAAATACCAAAACAAAAAAATTGTGTGTTATGTTCTAAATTCAAAAATATTTGAAGTTTTCTATTTTTTTATTATTTTTAATACTAGTATGTATACGGTTTGATACTCGTACTTTGGCGGTCGTGTGAACTACTTAGTTTTGTTGCCGCTTCTCGTGGCGGCATTTGTGCGGGGACTCTAACTATTGTATTTTATATGATAAATATGAATATTTATCAGATGTAAATTTGTATATTTATCATTTAAAACTCAGTAATTAATAACAAAAAAAACACACACTTAATACTACGACATTTATTACTTCACACCACCACCGTACCGAACGGACGGCGCGCGGTCTTATACCTACTTACGTACCAATTATATATTTTGACAACTAATTTACAAAGTAGTTAGCCAAAATTCATTCTGAGTTTCATTTTCCGTTAAGCCACACCAACATGATCCTCGCTATCGGTTACTACCTTGCGATAACAGCACTCGTTTTATTTTTAACTTTATTTTTATTGGTTTTAACTTCATCGCTATATGTGAAACTAAAATTAGAACCCGTGAAGGGAGTGTGTACATCTAATGTGCGACTTGATGGAAAGATCGCGCTCGTGACCGGCGGGAACCAGGGCATCGGGCTGGAGACTGCGCGCGACCTCGCGGCCAGAGGAGCGCGAGTGGTCATCGCCTGCCGAGACGCCAAGAAAGCCGCAGAAGCTGTCGCCGATATAAAAGCCACCACAGGCAACAATCTCGTAGAATTTAGACCTCTAGATCTAGCAAAGTTCAGCAGCGTGCGGAAATTCGCTGCAGACTTCAACAATTCCTATGACCGTCTCGACATTTTGGTGAACAACGCTGGCTGCGCCGGCCTCGATTCGGAGTTTACTGAAGATGGGATAGATGTAGTGATGCAAGTCAACTATTTCGGCGCCTTCCTGCTCACGAATCTTCTGCTGGACAAAGTCATCGCCTCCAAACCCAGTAGGATCGTCATAGTGTCGTCCTGGCTTCACAATTTCGCAAGTTTACATGTCGACGACTTCCAGAAACTCGGAAAAAATTGTATTCCTGGAAAACTTTATACTTACTCAAAAAGTAAGTTATGTGATGTTCTGTGGACGAAGGCATTGGCTAAGAAATTACCTGAAGGAGTGACAGTGAATGCTTTACATCCTGGAGTTGTTAAAACTAATATATTTGTAAAGCTACCTGCTTTTGCTCTAAAGATAGTGAATTTTCTCTGCGACGTAATGTTTAAGACGCCAAAAGAAGGAGCACAGACGACGATACACCTGTGTGTGTCTGAAGAAGTGGAGGGCGTGCGAGGGAAGTACTTCATGGAGTGTAAGGAAGCTGAGTACAGCAGGAAGGCTGATGATGACGAGTTAGTGGAGCAAGTGTGGAACGAGAGTTTGAAGCTGACGAGTTTGAGAGGCCCCCAAGTCACCCACCCAGATATATGAAATGATAAATGTGTAACATATTCTGTGGTTATAGTAGGTAGGCTACATATAGATCTGTGGAACGTGTCATCAAGGAGTTTTAGATACATTAACATTAGACAAAAACATACTTCTTTTTACCATGATGTTCAATCAGATTATAATACAATTAATTTTATCTTTTTTTTTTTACATTTAAAAAAATTGTATAGATTTGATAAGATATGTGTAAGTACTAGAGATTTAATTTACCGGGAGAAAAATGCGTGCATTCCCCACCAGGTCACGTGAGGAATAATTGGCCGCGCGAGTCGCGACTGGAGGTTTTTCAAATGCCCATGCATGGGACAGTTCCTAACCATTCCCATAAATTCATGTCCTTGGGCATTTATTTGGCTATAAAGTTTTTGTTTCAAAATTAGTTTATGAAATTGTTATTAGTTTTGGAAGCTAGTCCTGTACTTATTGAGTTTATTTGTGGTTGATTCTATGTATAATGGTGTACTTTTATGAATTTGTATAATTCTAATTAAATTAATGTTATATTTGTTAATGTTTACGATTATCATTGCTACGAATAAAGGTCTATCCCACACATCCGTACCGGGTCGGTGACGGGGCAGAAAAGTGAGTCGTCAGGAATATGTCTAAAACTATCGGTGCATACATTTTCTGTGAAGTCGATCACACACATCTGACGCCGAGCCGTCAACGAGGCGTCAGTTTCGTCGTCACCCCATCAGCCCCGTCACTGATCCGGCACTGATGTATGGGATAGACCTTTACCCGGCGGCACACTTAAGTGGCAATGGAAAGGGCACATTGCTCGCAGAACAGATAGCCGTTCTGGAGTGGCGACCGCGTATTGGCAAGAGTTGCGGGAAACCTGATGGATGCTAGATGCACAGGACCGTTCAATGACACGTGGGGAAGGTGTCATATATGTATGTATCTACAGTTCCACACGCATCGCGCGGACGCATTGCTTTCACATTTGTCAGTAATAAACCAAATGTTCCCGGAGCACGGTCGTTTCATTTCTAACAATTACTTCATTGGCGACGAGGACGGCGCGTACCTGCGTTTACAAAAAAATGAATTCGTTTTTAGGTAATTTGCCTATTTTCGACCATAAATCGCTAGACTGGAAGATATATAAAGGCAAATTAACGCAATTCCTAAAAATTAATGATATTAAGGAAGATGAAAAGCAAAGAGGAATTTTATTGTGCCATCTCACGGAGGAGACATACCGATTAGTGCTCAATCTTGCATATCCAAAGGAATTGGAAGAGCTGAGTTTTACGGAACTAGTGGCATTACTCGATGGCCATTTCAAACCCAAGAAGTGTTCTTTTGTGGACAAGGCGAACTTTTTCACCGCCAGCAGGAAAGAAGGCGAAACCATAGGAGAATGGGCGGCGCGATTGAGAGGTTTGGCAACGTATTGCGACTTCGGTACCGCTCTAGAAACGAACTTGAGAGATCGTTTCGTCCTTGGCCTGACTGCAGGTCCAGAACGCGACAAGTTGTTTGAGCAGTGCCCAGCGACACTCACGTTATCCCGGGCTATTGAATTGGCGGAGCAAGTAGCATGTGCTAAAGAGGCGAAGACCATGTTATGTGCCAGTACCGAGGCTATTTCTATCAAAGAAGAACCAGTATACCGCGCAAGATTCCAAGGACAAGCTAGCCGTGGGCGCAGTGCAGACGGCGGCAGTGCCAACGCGGCACTGCGCCGCGATAAGGATTGTTGCTCGGTTTGCGGAATGAAGAATCATAGTGAAAATAAGTGTCGTTATAAGGCCTACAAGTGTCAAAAGTGTGGTGTAAAGGGCCATTTAAAAAAAATGTGCGGCTATCAAAGGGGTTCTCGTGTATATCATATAGACTCTAAGGAAGAGGGCAGTGACAAACAGCCACAGGATACGGGATGTGAAGAGTGCCAAAATTTTAACATAAGGTATGTGGCTGATAAGCCTTTTCTAATTGATATAGTTTTGGGTGATCAATTAATACAAATGGAACTTGATTCTGGATCTGGCAGCAGTGTTATTTCAGAAAGTCTGTACCTAAGAATGTTTCCACTTTACAAACTAAGTAGTTGTAAGGTTAAGATGTGTCTTTATAACGGACATAAAATCTCGCCTTTAGGTTTTTTTACCATCACAGCAAAATATAATGAAATACAAAAAAATATTAAAATATTCGTAGTCAAAAATGGAGGTCCGCCTTCAATTTAATAATAACCACCGATATAAAGTCATTAAAGTGTTGCGATAGTACAGACAATAATAATAATGTACGAGAGTTATTAGGCAAGTTTCCAGATCTGTGGCGGGATGAGTTGGGCTCATTTAATAAATTTAAAGTTAGACTTCAATTAAAAGAAAATTCTGTTCCAAAATTTTTCAAGTCCCGAACAGTTCCGTTTGCGCTAAAGGATAAGGTCGAACATGAATTAGAGCGATTTAAAAGATTAGGTATTTTAGTGCCGATTGACCATGCTCCATATGCCACCCCGATAGTACCGGTTCTAAAGGAGAACGGTACAGTGAGAATAGCTGGAGATTTTTCTGTTACACTAAACAAAGACCTAATTATAGAAAAATATCCCCTTCCGAGAATTGAAGAGGTTTTTGCAAAGCTAGGCGGAGGCGAGATGTACAGTAAACTCGATCTAAAAAACGCTTATAACCAATTCATTTTGGATGAGCCTTCTCAGTTACTTACAGCGATAAATACGCATAAAGGTCTATATAAATATACACGTTTAGTTTACGGCCTAGCTAACGCACCGGCAATTTTTCAAAAATCCATGGAGGCACTCTTAACTGGAATAGACGGAGTCAGCGTCTGGCTTGATGACATATGTATTACTGGTCCCGATAAGAGTACGCACCTTAAACGATTGGCAGAAGTCTTACGTAGATTAAACGACGCCGGGTTACGTCTACAAAAAGAAAAGTGTGAATTTTTTAAACCAAGTGTACTTTATTTAGGCTACGTGATCAGTAAAGCGGGGCTGATGACTAGTCCTGAAAAGGTTAAGGCCATAATAAACGCTCCCGAACCAAGTAACGTCACCGAAGTTAAGAGATTCCTAGGGGTCGTTAATTATTATAGGAATTTTATTCCAAATGCATCGTCGCTGCTTAGCCCACTTCACGACTTGTTGCGAAACGATGCACCTTGGGAGTGGGGACATAGGCAGCGACAGGCTATGGCGGCAGTGCGCCGGGAGCTCGCGTCAGAGCGGGTGTTAGCGCATTTTGAGCCGGCGGCGCGACTCGTGCTGACAGTGGACGCGGGCCCGGCCGGGCTCGGCGCCGTGCTCTCGCAGCGCGGCGAGGATGATGCGCACGAGCGCCCGCTTGCTTATGCATCTCGTTCGCTCACTGCCAGCGAGCGCAACTATAGTCAGATACATAAGGAAGCGACCGCCATCATATTTGGCGTAAAAAAATTTCATCAGTATTTGTATGGTCGCAGTGACCCGTTCATTTTAAAAACTGATCATAGGCCTCTAGTCTCAATATTCAATAATAAGACAGGCATACCAGTAACAACAGCGCTAAGACTTCAAAGATATGCTATTATACTGTCGGCTTACAATTATGTAGTGCAGTATGTATCCGGTGATAATAACCCAGTAGCTGATTACTTTTCACGCGCTCCTTTAAAGTGTTCATACGAGTCGGAAAAGATAGAAAATAATGTGGATTTATTTTATGCGCTCAAGTTTTTAAATGAGGCGTCACCCGCTACCACGATACGCGAGGTAACGCAGGCTACGGAGAGCGATACAGTGATTCAAACAGTCATTAGGTATATGCAAAAGGGTTGGCCACGAAAAATTATGTGTAAAAGCATTTTACCTTTTTTCCAGTGCAAATCTGACTTACAATATGAAAAAGGTTGCCTTTTTAGGGGGCATAGAATAGTTATACCGTCATCTCTAAAAGATAAAATGTTACGAGAATTACACGACACTCATTTAGGTATATGTAAAACTAAGAGTAATGCACGAAGTAGGATGTGGTGGCCCGGCATCGACGGCGACATCGAGCGTTGGATAGGATCTTGTACAACGTGCGCTAGCGTGCGAGCCGCGCCGCCGCGCGACCCCCCCGCGCCCTGGCCCTCTGCCGCCGCCCCCTGGCAGCGCGTGCACATTGATTATATGACTGTAGGACAGAGGGTATATCTCGTGGTAGTCGATTCGTTCAGCAAGTGGGTAGAATGCATATTTATGAATAATGGAACCGCAACTAACGCCCTGATAACCAAATTAAAAGAATTATTTTCGATTTTTGGCATACCTAACGTATTGGTATCTGATAACGACGTTAAAATTAACTCTGTAGAATTCAAAACATTTTGTAGTTCGAATGGTATCAAATACATGACGTCACCCATTTATCACCCGCCCAGCAATGGACAAGCCGAAAATTCGGTCAGAACTTGTAAAAAAATGCTAAAATGTATTCTAAAGGATAATTTACCGCTGTATAAAATTAATGAGCTGTTATTAGGCTACTTGTTCAATTATAGGAATACTGTGCACTGTACCACTGGGGAAACGCCGGCTAAACTGATGTTTGGTAGAAACCTACGATCCCGTCTTGATTTAGTTGTACCCTCAAAAGGAATAAATTCCATTGATACACCAGCAGCGCAGGGAAAAAGACTTTTTGTGATTGGTGATGTTGTATGGACCCGATGGTACAGCGCACGGAAGGAAACTTGGCAATTAGGCATAATAAAACATAGAATTGGCAATAAAATGTACAATATTTTTATAAAAAATTTAAATCTCCATTGTATTAGGCATGTGGATCAAATAGTAAAATATACAGGTAATCATGACACCACATCCACAAATGCTTGTGATATGGTGTCACATCAGTTGCCATCGCCCGAGACAGCTAGTGCCAGTGCAGGTACTGGTGACGTAACTGTAGCCCAAGGTGCTGAAGGCGTCACTGGTGACTGTGACCAGGAGCAATGGGCCGATGGTGAAGTTATTGAGAGTGAGGGAATGGACGCTGATAATGAAGCAACGCCGCCGCTGCCAATAGGGCAGGGCGAAACTTTTGTATCCGTGGGAAACCAGTCTCCCAGTGCCATCGAGCACAACGCTGACGTACCATCAGCGCCCTCACCCACACCTTCTCGCTCGAAGCGTACTAATAGGAAAAATATAGACTATAAGAAATACTTTTAAGATTTATACTAAGGTACTTAGTTCACCTATTATTGTTACCAGGTTTGAAAGCTAAGTGGGAAGGAGTGTCATATATGTATGTATCTACAGTTCCACACGCATCGCGCGGACGCATTGCTTTCACATTTGTCAGTAATAAACCAAATGTTCCCGGAGCACGGTCGTTTCATTTCTAACAATTACTTCAGAAGGCCTATGTCCAACAGTGGATGTCTTTCGGCTGATGTGATGATGATGATGTATATGTAAAAACGGTTTAGGCGCAAAATGAATGAAAAATCTTGCAATTTCAACTCACTGATTAAATAAACACATAATTATGTATTAAGAAAGCTTTTATTTAAAAAAATATTCCCAATAACGGAAAATGTGCCATTTTGAGAATGTGGCATTCTGCGAATTAGGAATTTTGAGAATTTGGCATTTTGCGAATGTGGCATTCTGAGAATTTGACATTTTGAGAATTGGCCATATTGAGAATTAGCCCTTTTGCGACTCGGTTGCCATTTTGCGAATTCGTGCGCCTAAACCGTAAAAAACTTTAGTTTCTTACCTACGTAATAAATATTAAACAGGGGGACGGTTCGGCATATCTTTATTTTCTCTTACTTAGTGGGAGAAGGAGGCCAAAAACTAGTTAAAATCGTCTTGCGTAATAAATGAATGGCCCTTTATCACTAACTGATAATTAAAACTAATTATGTACAGCCAGTAGCGTAGCTAGTCCCTCAGGGGCCCCGTATCAAAATTCCCACAGGGACCCCGTAAAAAAATGGTGCTTTTTTACAAATGCCTGGTTTATCCTACGAGATGGTTGTGGATAATATGTTGCGAATTTTTGCCTCGGAGCCCCTGTAGGGCGGGGACCCCGTATAATACGGCAGATACGGCGCTAGCTACGCCCCTGTGTACAGCACTCAAATAATGAAAAAAAAAATGGAAATTTCCAGAAGTAGGCGCCTAATCTTATATGCCTTAAGACACACAATCAATTTGCAATGTAAAAAAAAAAACTTGAAAATCGACTTCATGCCAAGAATAGGCTGTATAATGTGTCTGGTGTGATAAAATCTTTGTTTTATTAAAAGTAAAAAAAAAATAACATTTATTTGACACAAAGACGTAAAGAACTTAATTTTTTTGTTAAAATAGATAAAGAGGCTCTACCACGAGCCCTAAACACGATCCAATACAATGTTTTTACGCTATTTTCTAAAACTATTTGCGAAAATGATTGAATTCTAATTAATTACAGAGTAAAAACTTGCGGGCACATTGCACGCAGAACAGATGGCCGTTGGTTCCGAAAGGTACTGGAAGACGCAGCGTTGGAAGGCCTCCCGCAAGGTGGACCGATGACCTGTACCTCTACCATGAGTTTTAAGCAATAGTATTCGTCGCTACTCGATATCGACGCCGTAAATATTTTGTATGGCAAATTTTGCAGCGCCTCTAGCGGTCACTTGCAGAACCAAAATTTGCCATACAAAATATTTACGGCGTCGATATCGAGTAGCGACGAATACTATTGCTTAAAACTCATGGTAGAGGTACTGGTCAGGGTCGCTGTAGTCCGATAGATGCGAGACGCACAGGACCGGCCATTGTGGCGACACTTGGGGAGGCCTATGTCTAACAGTGGACGTCTTTTGGCTAAAATGATGATGATGATGATGACAGAGTAAATACGAAAAATATTTAAGAAAATAAACTGCAGTTAGGTTAGGCTAGTTAGTTAGGTCCAGTCGTCCACACTAGACTGAGCGACCTTGTTACTCCTAGGTAACAACTATCGGATCACGATTTTGTTCGCTATGTCTTGTCTATTGGCTAGGCTACCAATAGATAGACAGACTAATATTATTTTAATGTCTTTGTGCGAAATAAACTGTTAAATGGATGGAACTATACAGTGTGGAAAAATAAGTTGGACCCTGAAGAAAACTACCTTAAATCCTATTATTTAATACCTTAAATTTTCTTCACTATAAAATACAAATAGTAGTTACTTTGACTCAAGTATTTAGTTTTACTTGTTTGTAAATACGGGTGTTAGAACAGTACAGTCCTCACACCTTCCCGCTAGATGGCGTGCTAACTGAGATCACGTTAAAGCCGAAACAGTGCCATCTACCGATAGTATCTCCTAAGTACGATGTTGATAGAGATGGACAAGACGTACGATCTTATTTTGAATATCGACTAAAATTTATTAACAAAAGTTCAGAAATTGATGTTAAATTAAAATGCTACTTAAAGGATAAAAACTCAAAGGTAATTGCGAAATCTAAATAGAGTAAGGTGAACAGAAAGGGTTGTATAATATTTAAATAAATACATATTATCTAAAATACACGCATGCCAATAATATTTAAATTAACTAAAACATAAAACTGACCTGCAAAAGCCAAAAAACTTAGAAAATTAGAATTTTGCGAGCTACCCGAGAGCAAGCATTTCTGTAACTTTTTAAATTAACAAGAAAATTCCAAATTTTTTAAAAGAAAAGAAGTATTCTTGCAAAAGAGAATTTTAAAATGTCACAACCACAGTTACAATCTAAATAGGCTTAAAAAACGCTACACAAAATTCTTAAAACAGTTTAAAGTTTTACATTGACTCAAACTATTTAGTAACTGAGTGTAAAATCGACTAAAAACTTTCTGTTAAGTAGTGCGCAACACTAACATTTTGACAATTCGCCATCGGTATCGAATCCCGCTGCCGTGTCATCGAAGCGTAATTACACGTTGAATACGGAGTACAATTTACCTAAAACAGTGTGGTGCAACGTTGGCGGTTGGCATTTTTCACTATTTACAATCAAATACTACTGTTGTAATCATGTCGTCCACTGAAGAGACTTCTCAACTTAAGGCAGGACATCCCCCGGCAGGTATAAACTTAGTTTCCAATGCCTTTGTTTATAATGTAATTTAGCGATATATAAAGTTTCGGCTTGACTAAAACCAGAGAAAGGTCCGTATGGCGGCAAAAACGTTTGTGTATGTCTTATTTGCAACCCTATGTCCGAAATATTCATAATACTTACGGAAATGAATGTATTTTTGATGTAAACAAGTTGATTTATTTATAAACCGCAATGCAATCAAGTTTATAGGCCTTGAATTTGAGCATGACGTCATGTTAAAGTAAGTTCTGTATTACGACTCATTGCGTGTTGTCAAACAAAGAGTTACTACCTCCAAGGTCACCGGGCGGTCAGCCTAACGCCTATATAATTACATGTTTTTTATATCAAATACATGTTAAAAAATACAGTTTTTTTCCTCTTAGATATGGCCAATTTTGATTCTTATTAGAATCATATTAGATTTTTATTGATAACATCTATGACAGTTCAGCAATCTTAATAAGATATAAATTCTATTTAGGTATAATGTATTATATTATAACTAAAAATAATCTAATGTTATTAAATCTTTGTTACACAAATCTTCCATGTGTGACACAATTTAGCATAAAAAATTCAATTTTAACACTGATAACCCAACATTCATTCACAGTTACCATGATATTTCCAACATTTACGATTTCAGTGAAAGCCGGAGGCATGAGAATCACGCAACACAAAACCCCACATACAAAAGACACTAGCAAGGAGCCAGCAAATGAAGACCTAACCGGTCTGTCCGGACCTTCACCTGTGCCTTCAAACCCTGTATCAATTTCTGGAGCACCGAATAGAGGTAATGCGGACTTTACTCCGGAAGCCGCTCAGGTAGCCCACAGTCCTAAGCCTCCTGTTCACGTCAACTTTAAGCCTCAAACAAATATCCAGCAACCCCGGAAGTAGGCCTCTTATCATGTGAAGATATTAAGGTTGTTAGGTAGATCTACAGAAGATATTATCAGATTTAATTATAACTGTTATTGTAGGAACATTTCTTAGTTAAAATTAAGTCTCATTCTCTTCAAAATATATTCACATAATGCCTTACGATGGTATGACCTGAAAAAATAACTGATGACGCCCCAAAGTCCAGCCAAGGTACCACAATAACTGGGCTCATATTTGTCTTAAACTTTCACAAACACAGCATTTTTTTTGAATGGCATCTTTTGTAGCCATTCAGCCTTGTTGGTTATACCATCGACAATATTAATGCAATAACATCAAAACTGCCAATATCAAAAAGGTGATATAAGACATATGACCATATCTAAAAGTTAGTGTTACGCAATTGGACCGATTTCTGTTTGTTTATCTTGTTTGGTTTATCTACCTACCTTGATAACTTGTATCATACAAATTGTTTACATTAGATATTTTGGACGCAAGTATTTAATTTGCAACACCTTATGAATAAGTTTTGGTAGTGATGATGTAATGTTATCTATATTTTTTTGATAAGGTGGTAACCTACTTATTTGGATGGCAACTTGAAAAATGACAATAACAATAACACCTTTAAAAGGTCATTGGAGTGAATAAAAATAAAACAAACGAATTTATTTTAATTGCATTTAGTTTTGCTTCTGTTAAAGCATATTCTTAAGTTTGAGATCACATCTAACTCACTGTGGGCGGGTTTCTGAATTGAGTATTTTGAGTTAAGAACGTCTCAAACCATACTTAAATGCCAAATTTTGACAGTTTTACAGGCTAAAGTAGAGTTTGAGTAATTCTCAACTTCAAATGCTCAAATCAGAAATCGGTGGTGTATTTTTATGCCTCCATAAATAACTAGTTTATTTGATCTCACAACAATAAAATAATAGAACACATGTGCAAACAAAACATTCCATAATCTATTATATTCTATTTCTTGTGTTCCAAAACTCAATGTAAACAAAACGTAAACAAACAAGGTTCTAACTTTGCACCATTTTGTATAAAAACTTTTTACACAAGGTGTTGCCATAACTTAAAATGGGGTTGTTTTCTAAATGTTGCCGAGATAGAATCTTGTATGCAGCCTAGTGATTAGATTGGTATATTAAGAATATCTTGTATTATAAATAAGCACTTTATTTATTTATAGCGTCTTATTATATCCTTTTCTGTCTTGTTATAGCAACCTAATCAATTTATGGCTTATAAACACCAGTTGGTGAAATATTTAGGCATTTGTAGGGATAACTAATTACTAATCTATTAAAAACAGACCAAGTGATCATGGAAAACTACTGTGAATCATTTATAGTTCCTATTTCATGCACTGAAGCTACAGGAAAATAAAACAAGCTCATTTCAATTGACTAGTTATTCCTAAAAATATCTACAAATGATGAAAAAAACACTGAATGTTAAAAAAGCTACAAATACTATAGATTCTAGATGATATCACACACAATAGGTTTCTATGTTTTATCAAACTATCATGTAGTAGTTATCTATCAACATTCTCTGATTACCATCGCCTATTGGCTTTGCCATAATAAAATACCGAATTGACAATGGCAGAATGAAATAATCCGTTCAGCAAGTTTTATTCCAGAGTTGACTTATTTCAGATATACAGTCGCCATCCTATGTATTTGTAGCTTTATTTACATTAATAAATGTTTATTATTATTGTGTAAAAACACATTAGAACTACATTCGTTGACTGTTTAAAAGTGTGTTACTGTACTTAGAGAAATATGGTTCCTGCTCACACCATAAGAAATAAATATCTATATGGGCGCATGGACTTATGTCCCTAGGATGACAAAGCTTCCAATCGGGGCTGCCAGGAAATAAATTGCAGCTATACAGTTTAGTATCTGCAATTATACGAAATTTGGACGCATTATATGTACATAACCATTGTATAAGTCGATTTTTCTTCATAATTTCATAAAACTAACACGTTGACCTGTACTCATATGCTGTTTCGTTTTATTTACTACTCTTTTAATTTCTGACAGTATAAAGGTGGAACTATGTTGGGGACACGTGGGCCACGTACGCCAATCTGGAAGTGTCGATCTCCGTACATTTTTCATGGCAACGCTACGTACCAATCAGACGTGGCCCATGTGTGCATCGGTCTAATGCAGTTCCCGCTTTATTGCTTTTTAGTACTGGTCACATTTAAATAATCTTCTGTCACTTTTGAAGTAGTGGTTACACGGCACTCCACTCCATCATAGTAATTGTCAAGTTGGCAATACTTTATTCTCTTCATCCCATGCAGAGTAGCCAGACAAGCAAGCAAAGCAAGAGGCGAACTCACGTTTCATTTAATGCCGTATACTTTTGTATAGAATTATACTAAATGGCCATGGATACAATACACCATCCGATTATACATATTTTGTATCCAAATTTACGCTCTGGCAGCCCTACTGCAATGGCACAGTTATGCCTCGACCAAGCCACCAAGGTATGAAGCGTTCTTTGTAATGAAGAGAATAAGTGTGAGCAGAGACCATTTTATTAGAATGTAATATTTTGAAGTACGACGAGCGAAATAATATAGTATATGTATAGGTAATTCAGTACTAATAGCTATAAAGATTTTAAAATGTCCACACATAGCACAAATTTTTTATTCAACAGTATATTTTTACTAGTTTAGTTTGGCTTTCTGGTCTCAACAATGTATGTTTTTAAAAACGAATTTTACGGGCCAAGATTTAATATATATTTTTTTAGAGCCCTGAAATATTACAGGGAATAAAATTACCTTTGGGATTGCTGCAAAATTACTTGTTTTATATATTATTATTATTTAAATTTTTACGTAGGCCTAGTTCCCAAGCAATAATTAAAGTGGATAAAATCATATAAACAATAAATATAATATAGATAGTACAGTTTATTTTTCTTGTTTGGTGCTAAGCCAATAAAGTGTTTAATGAAAAAAAGCTTTTCTTCACATTCCTAAACATTAAGTTTATGATTGCATTTCAGATAAAAAAAAAAACAAAAAAACATTATCTATAGTTTTCTTAATTCTTATTATTTGGTCTTAATGTTTTGCATTTGGACCAAGTTTTTAAGCTATGTTTCTTTTTTATTTTACTAATTTTAAAATAAATTGGTATAAAAACCAATATGTGTTTTTATTTCACAACACTGACGTCTATTTAGTTTCACAACCATTGACCGCTTTTGGACAGCCTGGCTTATCGTGACGTGTTAAAATATTAGACGGGCGAGCGAGAAAGCGGTAGCTATACACCTTATAATAGGTTCATTCCTTAAACAATTTAGTTTATGTCGTCAAATCAATTTGAATTTACCATTGTGGTGAAAGGATGAGTCAGCTAGACTCAGCGTTACCTAGTGCTAGCTGTCCAGGGTGCGCCGGGAGATTGGAATCGCAAAACGATGTATTTAACGCCACACGGCGAGGCTCCTTTCATGCACCCCAACTGCAAACACAACTTAGCGAAATGGGGGTTTATAGACCCGTCGGATACTCAATGTGAGTGCGGTTTTTTTTTTATGGTAGGTATAATCATCCAATGACAAATCCCGACCTTGGGCAGAGCGGGAAATAGTGTCAGACTCTTACTGACTAAAAACCTACCCTGTTCCTTCCCTGCCTTGGTTCCAGGGCCCTGGTATGCATTTTCATACCTTCCCAGAGCCCAATGTGAGTGCGGTGCTGTTCAAAACATGAGCCACATGTTTGAATGTCCCAGGTGCCCTTACACCTGCACTTTGGAGGATTTAATGAGTGCCACCGATTCTCCAGTTAACGTGGCAACTTACTGGGCCCAAATAATTTAACGAGTTTAGGTAGGTACCATCGATTCAAAAAGAAGAAGGTCGTCAATTGGATCATAGAGACCCTACCACAAGCTTGTCATGGTAGGCCTCGGTGTTCTCATCTGTTGATCATAGACCAGTAATATTTATTCTATTATGAGAAATAAGAGTGTTAGTTTTGTTTTTTTTTTTTTGTAGGTAGGTAAATCATCCGATGACATCTCTTCGCCCTTGGGCTTGGCGGGAGATAGTGACTTTTACTGACTAAAAATACACTGCTTCGTTGTCTTTCATATGCCTTTCAGATGTTACGTCACTAGCATGTAGGTATGAATATTAGCTACTGTCTTTCAATATCTTGTTCTAATTACTCAAAACAATACAGCAGTAAAGTAACCATGTCGTTTTCAATATTAGGCTGCCTGTCCACCGGAGCGGAACGAATCTGCGGAGCGAAGAAACAAAGAAATATTAACCAATAGGATTGCACAAAATCTCCGCTCCTCTTCAGTGCACAGGGAGCACGAACTAGTTTAAAAATTCATACAAAACCGGGAAGCGGAGAGGAAAAACAAGTGCGGGCGCTTTAACAAATAGTCTGCTTTCTCACTCTGCTCCGTAGCCTCGCTTCGCTCTGGTATACAGACACAGTCCGCAATTCCGCTCTGCATTACTCCTTTGCTCCGCTCCGGTGGACAGGCAGCCTTACCTGGGAACCCCTATAGAATATTGCTGTTAGATTTTCAACCATGGCAAGAGAAGGCAATCTCTGAACACCCACACTATAGAATCAATCTTACGAAATTGGGTAGGTATAGTTGCTGAACATCCCTTACAGGAAATACCTCACATTTCTTGACCAATCCAGGACCAGCAGTCACATCTGTGCCGCCACTTAGGAAATACAAAAATCTAGCGTATCAGTTTTCGCGTTCATGATAAGAGCATAATATAAAACAGTACGAAAAAGCAGATATCGAGCAGTTGATCTTACCAGAGATCGAGCAGTGGCCCGGACCAGACAAAACACTGCAGGCGAGCTTTTCTTTAAGAAAAAAACCTTGCTGAGTTGCGGGCACAAGCCCGAAATACAAAATCGTTTATAATCTTCGTCACACAAGTTGAACCATGATGACAGTCGACCTTGAATGCGCAGTACCTAACCGATTTTCGGGTCTCAATCGAAGTGCGGAGCTACGCGTAACCATAGCAAATGGTTCAACTAATTTGCCGCGTACTATTCCTAAGATAGGTATTAGTGAAAACGGGCATAGGATTATTTATGAAAATAAAACACATCTAATAAACTAATTATATAATTAATTTACATACATCGAAAATTCTATAAAAAAAAACTACAAAATGTAAGTATAAAAAATCGCATACAAAAGTTAGTAAATAAATATAAATAAGCTTTTAAATCCAAATTGTAAGGTTTCTCTATTTGTTGTTATTCTTCTTGCCTGCCGACGGTCTTCTCATCAGCATTGTGTTGTACAGCTGCAAAAAATACCGAATCTATTGAAATAGTACATTTTTATACAAATGCAGAAAGTTAGTCATTGGGACCGAGGCGGAATTCGCACGAGCCGCAGGCAAATGTGTTATGGAGCCGTGTGTCAGACCACGTTTTTCAATACACTTACCGACTCGTGGGGGTCGACGGGCGTCTGATACGATAAACTATTTTATTACAATAAAGTTGGGTTAGCACGCGCACTTTTCCGTACTAGTGCAGAAAACAGTCCATAGCGGTGGGATAAGAGCGGGCTTTCGAGTAATTATATTGAAAATTAATTATTATGAATGCTTTACCTCTTCCTCCGAGTTCTGTGCCGATGATCCAGCCGTGCCGTGAGGTGGCGCTGTCAGCGCTGTCGCCGGGGAGATATACGACGGTATATTCATCACATCTGTACAAAATAATGACAGTCTAGCATCATATTTTTGACCGGGGTCATATGACTTTAATACCTGGGCGAATCAAAATAAAACTTTGAGGGAATTAGGAGCCTTTACCATGACATGTTAAAATGTCAGGCGTGTGAGTGAGAAAGAGGGATGGAGTTATACACCCCTATTTTTTAATTAGTGCACAAAAAAAAATGGGGCTCAATCAGTACCCGTTACTGAAAATTTGTCATTATTGGTAAATTCATAATTGAATCATCATCATTCATCACAACTACTAGGTACTAGAAAATACTAAGCGAGTGTTTTTCCATTTTATTGACTTTCTTTCATTCATAAACAATAACCTGTACGATGTTTCCATAAATTGAATGTGATTTTGGGATATAAACAAACGCTCATAACTTTGCTGTTTATGAATATTATGCATTGAGACTTTACTTATATAATAAAAAGACCTTTTCTAATAAGCCCTTTAAGTATTTGCCATAATTAAAAAATAGTGGTGTATACAATACACGGCTAAATTTTGATCGTTCTAATCCCGTGGAGGGTCAATCCGGTACATGAAACACAAACCGCCTTATTCCAAAACGCGATCTAAGATAGTTCCAGGACTATTACTAGGTTTAATCACGATTAAACGCTATCTAAATGTAGTATTCGGGGTTATTAATCATTTTAATACCAATTAAAAGCGATCTAAATGTATTTCCGGGACTATTATCAGGTTTAATTCCAATTAAATTTAGTAATAGTCCCGGAACTGTTTTAGATCGCGTTTTGGAATAAGGCGGCATCGATTTGTAAAGATAAAATTAAAAAATATAGTACTTTTTTCTAAAACTCGATTTAATATACATATGTACGAAATTAATTTCTTTAAGTAAATATCAGCTGAGCGAGTCAATGACCTGAAGGTAGTTGTCGTTCGTTGTGTACTAACTACCTGGTGATTGACTCGCTCAGCTGATGTTACTTAAATAAATTAATTTCGTACATGCGTATATTAATTCGAGTTTTAAAAAAAAGCTCCTACTTTAGCCGTGTATAGCTCCAAACCCTAAACAATTCAGTTTAGATAGACAAATTGATCGCGATAAAAGATCATGGTAAGGCCTCTGTACTCCATAACCATTATTAAATTAGTTTTTGGATCAGCACACTCGTGTCATTTAAAAATTTGAATATCTACATTGTATTGCTAGATTCAAAATTACCTTTGGGTCTCGAGGATTCCAGTTTTTCAGGCTGCAATAGAAAAATGAAAGGATTAGTTTCGTACACGGCAAATAAGTTGATCTAAAATGGCTGTCGTTCCTCCACTGTGCCGCACGAGGTCAGATGAGTTTTCTTTATTTTATTTTTTTAATGTATTGGTTTTCGTTGTTTGGAAATCGGTTGTTATTATTATTAGGAGGGTAGTGTTATAGAAAAAACAGGCCAAGTGCGAGTCGAACTCGCGCATAAAGGGTTCCGTATACTGTCCCTAGCAAAAAACGGCAAAAATACACGTTTATCTTATGAGAGCCCCACATTTGATTCAGTTTTTAGTATTTGTTGTTACAGCGGCAAGAGAAATTCATCATCTGTGAAAATTTCAACTGTCTAGCTGTTCATGAGATACAGCCTGGTGACAGACAGACGGACAGCGGAGTGATAGCAATAGGCTCCCGTTAAACGGAACGTTTTTTTTTTTTTATTTATTGGCCAACCAACAATTGTTTACACCTTAAATTTTTAAAGCATGGTTTTATACCCAAAAAAACACTACAAAGTACAATAAGCTGACAGGTACTCACAATTTCACTGATGCTTGGCTTGTAATACTTCGACGTCATGTCTCTCTCGCTCGCTCCGACCATGATCTGCGACGCTGTAATTGACAATCACAAAATAGTCAGTAATCTATTGTATAAGTACCCATCGCCATGGAGATCCAAAGCCATTCGCCACGTGGCGGACAGAGTTCCGGCGGGATATCATCGCGATATGGCGACAGCGACTGTCGCATCCAGCGCTGGGCACGCCCTAAGCATGGACATCTTGATACCTCTTTAGCCACTCCACAAAAAGAGGACCTTTGTGGAGTGGCTGAACAGGTATTACAGTGTCCTCACCTTGCGCATGACGCCGGTCGTCACCAAACACGGTAAGTTCAGGAGGTTCCTGCATCGAATGCAAGCGGAAGAAATGCCCTGATGGCGCCATTGTGCAGACCACAGAAGAACGGTATCCTTGTAGAGGAGATTGGCTATGGTGACTTCTCGCCCTGGGTCCTAGTTCAGGCCATGGCCCGGAGCGAGGGGAATGAGCGACAGTCGCGTCATTTTGAGAAAAAGTAATGCTTGCGAAGGAGATGGCTACACGCGTGAAGGAACCAACATCCTAACGCTCCAGTCGCCGATAGCTCGACCCCGACTACCAGCCACGGTAGGCGTGGGCTTCTGGACGTCGAGTAATGAGTAGCTCGCCGTCAGGCCATCTGGTAACTAGTGGTAACCGTCCGGCCCGAGCCCGCGTCGTCAACGATACGTAGTGTTTCACGCGCGCCTCAAAAAGATGTCTGCAAAACCGTAGGGGCCCAACAAGGCCAAAAACTATTAGGGCGATGGTATGACATCTGAAAAGGTGCCTGACGAGGTGCCATTGGTCATGCGCCTGATCTCTCGGCCACCACTGCTCTCAAAGTGGTGAAGGAAAACATCGTGAGGAAACCGGCAAGTCCTAGAACCAAAAATTCGAAGACATGTAACATCCACCAACACGCACTGGGACCACGTGGTGGATTACGGCCCATACCCTTTCCCAGAATGGAGGTTTGAGTCCCAACAGTGGGATCTCTCCCCGGTCGTGTCGGAATACCGACTCATCGGACTATGAGACAAATAATAACAATTTTTGTTTGTTACAATTAGACTTAATTAAGAATTAAGAATGATTTTTCAAAGTCGCATTTGTAATTTGTAGCCAATTAGAAAATAATACTGTTTTGATGAGTTTAGGTAATGGTAAGTACCTACCTACAATTTCGTTTGTAATTTGTGAGTTTGTCTACATTGATTCCTTTGCTCAGGCAATGTAGAGGCACCTCCGCTATTATTTGTATTCCGTAGGTTTTACTCAGTAAAAATCTGATACTAAGTACGGGAGAAGAGAGGCTATTTGGTGATTTCTCAATTTGCCTGACGTTCAGGTTAAATAGTAAAGTCATCATAGCTAACAAAACTCGCAATAGCATTCATAAGTTAAGATTAGTATGGATTTATCAATATTGTTAACAATTTTAATTCTAGATACCAACAAATTAATCAATCAAAGCATACCTATGCCTTGATTGCTTAAAATAAATTAAAAGATTAAAAGAAATATTTATTTCAATCTAATCATTTACATTTAATTAGGTACTCATTCTAAAGCCTGGTTTTAAAGGCTGGCGATTAGTGAAGGACAGATACTGTCTGACAGCTATACTGGGTCCGTAAAAACACCGGTCAGTACTGTACCTCTACCATGAGTTTTAAGCAGTATTATTCGCCGCTACTCGATATCGACGCCGTAAATATTTTGCATGGCAAATTTTGCAGCGCCTCTAGCGGTGACTTGCAGAACCAAAATTCGCCATACAAAATATTTACGGCGTCGATATCGAGTAGCGACGAATACTATTGCTTAAAACTCATGGTAGAGGTACTGGCTCAATTTTGTTTTCACGGACCAGTAGATGTCAGACAGAACTCACAGTATAACACTGGCCCTGTGAAAACCAGGCTTAAAGCGTAGATCTCTATGGAGGAGAAAGTGCAAAAAATTCCATACCACTACATACTATTTTAAATTGTGTTGTGTATTTATTACAAATACCAAATACATATACAAATCGCGGAAACGTATTTCATGTCACCTCTATTACGTAAGAATAATGTATAATAAAAAATAAAAACAATTCAATAAAATATAGAAATTAACATACAAGCCGCTGGCAGCTAAGAGATGAACAAACTCAAGCGTCCGTTCTCGGACATGATTCACGCGTATATCAGCACGACCCAGCTCCTCCATTTTTAACCGACTTCGAAAACGAGGAGGCTCTATGTTAGGCTGTATATATTTTTTAAAGGGAACTGTATGATCCAACACACGCGCCACCATAAGTGAGACATTTGAGTGAGCATGACAAACTCAGTCAAGTAATTATAGCTATACATACACTAATATATTAAAAAAAAAAACTAATACATTAAAATAAATTTTACAAATAGAACAACACAAAAACCGTCAAGTTCGAGTTGAACTCGCATACAAAGGGGACCTTTATATTTCGGCTAACATTACATTTTATTTTCTTTAAATTGAATGACAAACATTTTTTTTTACTGCTGTTAGACTTTCTTTGGTTCTTGCTAAACATGTCATATATGTCGACGGATAGACGGATATGTCACGTAGCCTAGGCCCCTAGGCAATAAGAATTGTAATGACCCTACAACAATCCTACGAACACATCATGTCGGAGTCACCAGTTTAGGTTGCTGATAGAGATTCTTTCAGCAATCTTTAAAGAATTAAAATTTTTAAAGAGGTTGTATAGTCATTGCCCTCAGGTAATACTATAGAACAACCAACGCTCGGATGTTTCCCCTACTGAAGGGTAAGTTCAGAACGCGCCTATCCAAATATACAAATCAGTGAAGAAATTTACAATGAAGCATTGATTTCAATTGAGGACATGTGCTTGATAATGTCAAACTATTAATTCAATTAGGCCTGACCGCGCCCAATCGTCCAATGCATGACGCTTTTAACCAAGAGTTGCATCGAGAAAGACTGTATGATCTCAACGCTTTGAAAGAATTAATTCAAACAAATCTTCCACTGTTAAATGAACAACAGAAGTATGTATTTGAAACTCTTATGAAAGTAACAAATGATGAAACTGGAGGGATTTACTTCTTAGATGCACCTGGTGGTACAGGAAAAACTTTTTTGATTTCATTAATATTAGCAACAATTCGCTCACAAAATAAAATTGCACTTGCACTCGCTTCGTCGGGAATCGCAGCAACTTTGCTTGAAGGTGGTCGAACAGCCCATTCAGCACTAAAATTGCCATTAAATATGCAAAGCAATGAAACTCCAACCTGCAACGTTTCGAAGAACTCTGCAATGGCAAAGGTTTTGCAGCAATGTAAATTGATTGTTTGGGATGAATGCACGATGGCACATAAAAAATCTTTGGAGGCTTTAGACAGAACCTTAAAAGATCTACGGAGCAATAATAACCGATTTGGTGGTGCAATGATTTTATTAGCAGGAGATTTTCGTCAAACATTGCCAGTGATTCCACGATCAACGCCAGCTGATGAACTCAATGCATGTCTAAAGTCCTCCAATTTGTGGAAACATGTCAAAGTACTTCATTTAAGCAAGAATATGCGTGTTGAGTTGCAAAATGACCAATCTGGAAACATATTCTCTAAACAACTCATTGACATTGGTAATGGCAAATTTCCTATAGACATGTTGACTGGCTGCATTAACTTTCCTCAAAGTTTTTGTCAGTTAACTCGATCAAAAGATGAACTTATTCAGAAGGTGTTTCCAGATGTTTCTCAAAATTACAGAAACCATGATTGGTTGAGCGAACGAGCTATACTGGCTGCAAAAAACATAGATGTAAATGAATTAAATTTCAAAATTCAAGAACAAATTACAGGCGAATTGAGGATATATAAATCAGTTGATTCGGCTACTAATCAAGATGATGTAGTCAACTATCCACCGGAATTTTTAAACTAGCTGGATTTGCCAGGATTGCCACCTCACAATCTTCAATTAAAGGTTGGATCGGTGGTTATAATGTTGCGAAATATCAACCAACCGCGTCTTTGCAACGGTACACGGTTAGCGATAAAAAAATTACTAAACAATGTGATAGAAGCAACTATACTCAAAGGAAAGTATAAGGTAAAGGAGAAGATGTTCTCATACCGCGCATCCCAATGATTCCGACTGATGTGCCATTTGAGTTTAAACGACTACAGTTTCCAGTGCGGCTTGCTTTTGCTATGACTATAAACAAGTCCCAGGGGCAATCATTAAGTGTTTGTGGTATTAATCTAGAAAACCCATGTTTCTCACATGGTCAATTGTATGTTGCCTGTTCCCGTGTTGGAAAACCATCAGATTTGTTTATCTATGCGCCAGGTAATCAAACAAAAAACATCGTATACCACAAAGCACTACAATGATAATAATAATAATTATGATTCACATGATTAACAATAAAGCGATTACTTACTTTTAAATCCTTATATATGTTTTATTTAATTATTTTTTATTCACAACGCCCTATCACCAGGGTGACGGTTCTGTTCAGGAGAATTTTTTAAAATACGTAGGCACAAAAACTGCCACATTACAAATCTTTTTGACAGGACGAAGTCTGTCGGGTCAGCTAGTATGAAATAAATTGACTTTTGAGGAACCTTAGTACTTACTAGCTGGTCGAATACGTAATGTGACCTTAACGTATATCGTGCCCTTAATAAGTTATTCGTCCCAAACGAATGCATAAATGAATCAGTAAGTCTATTACTCATTGTTTCATTTTCCGTTCAGCCGCGTCAACATGATCCTCGCTATCGGTTACTACCTTTTGATAATACCAGTTATTTTATTTTTAACCTTACTTCTCTTAATTTTAAGTTTAGCGCTATACGTGAAACTAAAATTAGAACCCGTGAAGGGAGTGTGTACATCTAATGTGCGACTTGATGGAAAGATCGCGCTCGTGACCGGCGGGAACCAGGGCATCGGGCTGGAGACCGCGCGCGACCTCGCGGCCAGAGGAGCGCGAGTGGTCATCGCCTGCCGGGACGCCAAGATAGCCGCAGAAGCTATCGCCGATATAACAGCCACTACAGGAAACAATCTCGTAGAATTTAGACCTCTAGATCTAGCAAAGTTCAGCAGCGTGCGGAAATTCGCTGAAGACTTCAACAGTTCTTATGACCGTCTCGACATTTTGGTGAACAACGCTGGCTGCGCTGGTCTTAATTCGAAGCTTACTGAAGATGGGATAGATATAGTGATGCAAGTTAATTATTTCGGTGGCTTCCTGCTCACGAACCTGCTGCTGGACAAAGTGATCGCCTCCAAACCCAGTAGGATCATCATAGTGTCGTCCTATCTTCACAATTTCGCAAGATTACGTGTCGACGATTTACATAAACTTGGAGAAAACAGTTTTTCTGGACAAATAATTACTTACGCGAATAGTAAGTTATGTGATGTTCTGTGGATGAAAGCATTGGCTAAGAGATTACCTGAAGGAGTGACAGTGAATTCTTTACATCCTGGAGTTGTTAAAACTAATATATTCCGAAGACTACCTGCTTTTGGACTGAAGTTAATCAATTTTCTCTGCGATATATTGTATAAGACGCCAAAAGAAGGAGCACAGACAACGATACACTTGTGTATTTCTGAAGAAGTGGAGGGTGTGAGAGGGAAGTACTTCATGGAGTGTAAGGAAGCTGAGTACAACAGGAAGGCTGATGATGACGAGTTAGTGGAGCAAGTGTGGAACAAGAGTTTGAAGCTGACGAGTTTGAGAGAGACATAGGTCACCCATCCAGATAATAATGTGTGAAATCTTAAGTGTATAACATATTCTGTGGTAAATAACAGGCCTGTGGAACGTTTTAGTCCAGAAATTCGATATGTGTTTTATGTACCTACATTTCACATGAAGCGGACAACTAAAATAAGTTGATGTTTCCGATTTTAGTAATATTTGATTATGTTAAACCTGTATAATTATGTCCTTGATCCAGATACAAATGGAGCAGATCCAGATAAATTTCGATACAAGTGGGGAAAGTTTGTCGTTGCGATCGAGGAATGATGGAACGCCGGAACTATTTCAACATTTTTTTTTTGTTTTTTTTTTAACTTTATCACAACAAGGGCTTTATTATTTTCCGATTTCGTCACAGGTGATAATTAAAATAAACTTAAAATAAATAAAACATTCACATTAAGACTTTATTTAAATTATATTTTTTATGCATGTTTGAAAATTAAAAAAAGAACATTAAAAATATCCCCCAACAAATATAATAATGACAGATTCTAAATTAATGTAATGTTTTTTAGGGTTTCGTACCTCAAAAAGATAAACGAAAGATATAAGAATGTTGAATAAGTAAGCATAATTTATAACACTGTTGAAACAACGACTATCAAAACAATGACTGAATAATTTTCTAAATCAAAATAATAATGTATGTGTGACATTTGAATTAGAACTATTTGGATTTTTTATGAATGCATTATAATGGACAATGACACGAGAAGCTACCTAATACAAAATAATATATTCATTTATCACGCAATCATTACCCTTTGCAATTTTATACTACTACCTATATGTCACCTGCTTCATTATACTTAAAAGAAGTTAATGCCTCTTTTATCTTGCTGTCGCAAGCGTGACTGCTGAGCAACTCCATACTGATTTCTATTTTTTAGTCAGGCAAAAAGTGCCATGTGTTTTCAATTAAGAATTACTCGGCAGTTTTTTTTTTCTAGATGAGAAATCATCAAACAACTTTTCCACTCCAGGGACCGATGAGGCGTGTCAGACTGATAAAAACGCACTATGTCTTCTTGTTGCCTTTTGCGTTCCGTGACTATTGTAAATGTTTGAACTTTCGCTCGCGTCAGCGTAACTGACTACACTGACACCGCAACGCTGGTCGTAACCGATGTCAGACAGAGTGGGCCCTATTACCAATCCCTGTGAGACGCCGCATCTCATCTCTTGCCGGCTCCGTTTTTTCCGGTGACTGGGATAGATGACGGTTCTGTCCGTCAAATAGGCCTCGACACACGACACAGGCAGGTCGCCATCCGGCGAAACCGGAATGCCTACCTAATGCAATTCCAGGTTAGGGTATCGAAGGCATTGGTTATGTCAAGAGACACCACTGAAACGTCCCTACCCCGGGGCACTGCTTCCCCCATCATGACGGTTCGTACGCGCATGATAGCGTCCAACGTAGAACGCTGTGGAAACCAAACTGGTTGTACGCGAAATCCGGTCCCACTCGTAACAACCGCACGACGAGTTACTTTATAGTTGCTCGGAGTTTGAAACTTGGTGGTGTGACCTGATCTATCTCCGGTTGTGTAAAATAGCTGTGGCTCTGTCTTGTACATGAGCCCCAGCATTTTGCTGAGCGCTGTCCGTTTTGTGCGAATGCAACGCAATATATAGAATTGTTATTGTCATTTTTTAGTATGCGCCATGTTTGAAGCTAATAAACTATTTTTCCTTCTTTCTTTCTATGATCGTAAAAGAACAGACGGTGTAAAGGGCTTGAGCACTCTAATATCTCCGTTGAGAATGGCCACCATCGATCGAAATTCGGTCGGGAGGATTACCAAATATAGTAAGGAGGTTATGAACTCACAGATCTGCTTCCCCCACACGGACTCTCTGTAGTTGACTCGCTTGCCGGCGCGGCGCCGCTTGCTGCGGCCGCGCCGCGCGGACGGCGCGCGTGACTCCGCGGAGAAACGACGCGCTACTCGATGGTACAGGCAGCGGGAGGATACGTTGGATATCTACGGAGAAAAATAAAATGTACAAACTTGTATTTAATAATAGTAAATCTATTTCACAAAGTGAGTTTCAGTCTAAACTGTCATAATAGCCAATTTACAAAGTAGAAGAAGAGTGTCCTGGCGTCCTAGCTAGGTCACACTGTAACTTGTATTAGGGTTCGCTAACCCAAGATCCCAATAGCCTTTTTTTGAAGTGCAAAATCATCCAGGATATTGCAGTTGCGAAGTCGTTGTCCTAGCCAGATAATAAATACCTATGTCCTTCCTTGGGGTTTAAGTTTACTCCATAATTTCTAAATTTCATAAAAATCCAATAATTTAACCGTGAAAGCGTAACAGACAAACAGAGCTACTTTCACATTCATAAAATGAATTTATGACAAATTTTCTGACTATTTAAAGATATGGACCGAACGATCCTCTCGTAAAGCTTCCGGCAGGAGCCCTAAGTTGGGCAGGAGACGCTTGAGGGCAGCCCTTGAGTCCCAGGTAATTGAACTTTTTATTGTATGTCCTAGAGCATTCAGTACCAAAAAATGATACTTCAGAATTAAAAAAGGTATAGATAATGACGAGGTTATACCAGTTCACACTGTAGATCATCGAGTTCGTCTTCCATGATATCCAGTTCATCCGTGTCCTTGGCGGGCACGATCATCAGCTTGGTCTCGGGACAGTTGCCGGTCACCATCAGTTGTGAGGATTTTGGGAAGATTAGGCGGTGGGCGGTCCTGCAAGTAAGAAGCCTTTATGTTAAATATTTTACATATTTTTTTGTTTTAAATAATATAAATTAGTGCGATCCCACCTGATGGTTAGCAGTGATGCCATCGTTGATGGGGATGGATGGCAGTCCGGGCGGTTACCGACGGTCGGATGGCGAGCTACCCGTTGCTCGCCGTCCGCAAGCTCGCGCCTTTGGTTACCGGCAATCGGGATCGGGATCCCGGCAGCTGAAGCGTGAGGGCCTCTCTCTCACGCGTGTTCTTGCGGCTTCCTCTTTTGCTAGCATTACTGCTTCGCAGAAGGAGGCGACCACGTGCCACTCCTGCTCACTTCGGACTATGGCCTGTCCCAAGGCCCGGCGCGAGAGATCATTGCCGCCGATCGCCCCCTCGAGGACACGGCGGTGCTCTGCCTAAGCGGACAGTTCAGCTTAGGTCATACATTAACGGATCTCGCTAAGAGATCATGGTAGGGCCTCTGTACCTACTTTAACTTAAAGTTCAAGGAATATCATTATTTTCATATTTAGCTATGTTACCTGGGTATATAAGCAGGTGGCTGGAACACCTCTCTCGTCGCCATATCTTGACAGACTCCGTCCAGTAGCACGATATCTTCCATTAATTCATTTACTACGAACACCTAAAACATTTACACTGTTCAAATAAGCAATTCTTAACCAGAGGCCATTAATTGGTTAAGCCACAATCGCGGTGATAATTGTCTGCCACAGCGTCCTTACTTTCCGCTTGACGCAGGTCCTTACAGAGCATGGATGTTTCAAAAGGTTCCAGTTTCGGATTTGGCAGGCAGAAACGCCCGGGTGTTACAATTGTTCCCATCGCCTGGTGGACACACAGGATCAAGCAGCTTGCCCTGCTAGGACGGATTACCACCTTGTCCTCGTGGGGGCGATCGGTGGTCCAGCACTAGTTCAAGCCATGGTACGGAGCGAGCGGGAATGGAAAGCAGACACCTCGTTCAACGAAGCAGTACCCAATACGATCGAAGGAGATAGTGGAAACTGAGAAGTGGTGAATGAGAAGTCATCCCCATTCCTCAGACACTTAGAGTATCGCGAGTCACTGGGCGAGTTCCGGCCACCGTTCACCGTAGGCGCCGCATGCGGACGGCGAGTAATAAGTTTTTTTGAGGTAGAAAATCAACCAACGACTATCCCACGCTAGGGCCCACGAGAAGGCGTGTCAGACTTTTACTGACTAAACCCCAACAATATTCCTTCAGTAATGGGACTACTACGGAGTTATAACTTAACCCAAGTCACTCTTTCAAACGTTCCTGTAGCCCTGCCGGACATCAGCCCTACTGGGCCACGGCCAGCAATGGGTAGCTCACCGTCCGACCGTCCGGTAACCGTCCGGACCGAGCTCAGGTCGTCAATGGCGCGTACTTTTGCTGACATCTATTTAAGGCGCGCGTTGAACAATACGCTCCGTCGACTCGGGCCTGGTTCTTACCAGATGGGCAGAGGACGAGCTAAGCAATGGGGAGCTCATAGTCTGATAAGGATGATGCCCTCATACACACGACAAAAAGCTCTTATCACCGTCATCATTTTAGCCGAAAGACCTGTGCGCCTCACATCCATCAGATTTAGCGAGCCTCACCAGTGGTGCTATTCTCTAAGAAAACGCAGCGCTGCCTCAACGACGAACACCCAAATAGGATACATTGGATTGTCAACCTAATGTACCTTTTACCTACCCAAAAAAAAAAAAAAAAAACCTAATGTACCTACACATTGGATTGTTAATTCAATGTATCCTATTTGAATGTTCGTCGTTGCGGCAGCGCTGCGTTTTCTTAGAGAATAGCACCACTGGTCATCGGTCCACCTTGTGGGAGGCCGTGCCAACGCTGCGTCTCCTGGTACGTGGTCACCACTCGTCTCTTTCCTTGCCATCGACCACCTCTTCTACGAGGAAAAAGAATCTAGCTACAATATCACCTTAAAAGCCTTGAGACAAGGCACGAAGGCGTGTTCCAGCCTCATGCTGAGTCGTTCGACCGGCCAGCCGTGGTAGGCAGGCACGTTGGGGAGCACCATCATGCTTAACTTGATACCTATCTCTCGCCACATTGATGCTTCCAGACTAAAGGGGACAAGTAAATGGTTGTTAGGATTGTACACTGTTTTACGCCAATTTTAAAACAAACACAACATTGGTAATCATATAATTGTATTATATTGATTAGTTTTTGTATTATAATTGAATTTAATGTTGTACTTGTTAATATAACTTATACTTTTTACAGAAACACAATGTGATAATTTAGACAATTATCACATTGTGTTTCTGTAATACTTTCTATGTACCTACCTATGTGTAATAAATAAATAAATAAATATTTCTCCTTTATCTCCCCCCCCCCCCATGGGAGCTAAGTCTCGTTCCTCTGGTAAAGTAAAAAGTAGCAGAAAAAGCCCATCAAATGTTGTTCAACCATTCCGAAGACGTACTATTCTGTAGTTCGAAATCCCAATCCCTCTCCCTCCATCAAGAGCGGGTTAAAATTGGGGACTTCCCACCCTCATTCAATACCTAGCCCCTCAAAATAAATTTGACAAAATAATGGTTGGTTCGTGCTCAGGCCTGAAGACGTATTTACTTCAGTAAAAAGAAGAGTATGACTTTATTAGATGGCTAACCCCATAATAGGATGCGGTGCGAGGTTGAAAGCCTCCTTGATGATCGGCAGGGTGATGTAGTACGCTTGCACAGCTGAGTCGCAACGAACCGTGTAGCTGTATGGACGATTTGTTAGCACCTGCAATTATACATATATTATTCTAATTATAGTTGACCAACTGAAAGGCCTATTACACCACTCGATATTCAGAACGTCTTAGTCGAAGTCGCAGTGGTGGCCGAGTGGTAACGGCCCCGACTTACGAGTTGTAGGTCGCGGGTTCAAACCCAGCCAGGCGCATTACTTTGTGTAATTTATTTTATCACCACTGCTCTCAAAACGGTGAAGGAAAACATCGTGAGGAAACCGGCATGTCCTAGAACCAATAATTTGAAGACATGTGACATTCACCAACCCGCACTGGGCCCGCGTGGTGGATTACGGCCCACTCCCTCTCCTAGAGAGGCCTGTGTCCCAGCAGTGGGAATATTATAAGGCTGATGCTATGCTATGCTAATCGAAGTCGCATAGTGTAATAAGGGTCAAACTGTCTTACTCGGAAGTCGGAAGTAAACTCTTAAGACAGTCTGTGTATCGTATGCGGAATATAGAGTGGTGTAATAGGCGCTTGAGGGCAAGCTTCTGGAGTGGTGACACCGTACCGGAAGACGCAGCGTTGGAAAGCCTCCCACAAGATGGACCGATGACCTGGTGAGGGTCGCGGGTCCGGTGGTTGTGGCGTCGCTTGGGGGAGGCCTATGTCCAGCAATGGACGTCTTTCGGTTGAAATGATGATGGTGAACTAGGGGCGTAGCTACCACCGCATCAATGCTACGGGGGCCTCAGGACACAGGGGCCCCCAGGGCCAGGGTGTTGTATGTAAAAATTCGTAACATGTTATCCACAGCCTTAAATTCTTCCCTGGTGGTCTATTTTACCTGATTTTTAAAACCTTGTCTTTAAGACAAAAGTGAACAGGTTACTTCTAGGCAAGCGTGCTCCATCGTCGACCACAATCATTGCTTACCATCAGGTGAGATAGTTAGAGGTTAAGCGCGAGCCTATCAATATTAATAAAAAATGAAAACAATCTCCGTAGTACTAAAATGTGCTCGCTCTACTCGTTTTAGTATTCTCTACATACCATCACAATAAAAACTTAACACATCCAAATTAAGAATGCTTCAATACACGAGCTCAATTTCAGTCAATACTTGTTCTTCAGAGTTATTCCATTTTCGAGCTAGGTGCGCTAGATGAACTAAGTGAGCTAGGTGCTACATGATAACAAAACCACTTACCTAAAAAAACCTTAATCATTTTTGATACCAAACAGAGGCCCAATGAGGCCCTCCCTTTGAGACTAGCTACGCCACTGACACATGGTGGTTCAAAAATTACTCTTCATGAAAGTCAGGGTAAACGACTACTTTCTTACCCCCAAAACCCCCACAGCATTCCCTGATACGATATAGTCCTGACTGGGCTCCCCAAACTTCAGGTCGGTCATGAACTCGTAGTTCGGTATAGCCTCGTCGATGTCGTCATCAGGAGGAGTGTAGGTTGCTTCTAGGAGACCTGATACTAAGATGTACAAGCCTTTGGGCTCGTCGCCTGTGGGAGGAGCAGAAATATGGGGTCGGGTTAGACCTCCCACGCAACACTGCGATGCGATGCGATACGATGTCGGTTCGCAGAAACCTGCGATGTGTTTTCGCAAAGCATCGGTTCAGGTGGCCATGGAATGTGCGATGAGAGTCAATTCGCAAGTTCTTGCGAGCCGTCGTGCGAGTTCGCAATGTTGTGTTTGGGCCCTGAATATCTCACGGAAGAAGCACTACATCATATCAATGAAAAAAAAACGGTTTAAATCACTATAACTTCTCAGTAAAAAAAAAAATTAGGAACTTTCTGCGGACCATTTCTTAGCTCTTGCGGGCCACAAGAACCATTGTTTTAAAATAACACAATAGATATATAGATATCCTCTTTATGGTAGGGTACAAGTACTATCGCGGTCATTTCTGCCTGATTACTTAAATAAAATAATCGCTTGAATCCTGCGGCGCGGCGCCAAACCAAACCCTTTGCAGTTTTAGTTTCGAATTAAAGCAAAAATTAACTTAGCAGTGTTCAGGCGGAAATGTCTTTGATAGTACTGTTACGTCTGCGTAATGAGTTTGCATAAGATTATATGCAAACTCATGCGTATCCTCATAAGTTAGCATACTGGCTGTATAAGGGTTCGAAGATTGTTAGTATTCTATATTTAATTTGAATATTTGTAAGAGTAGATTGTTTTTTTGTTTGATCGAGTTCCATGTAGTCGTTCAAAGAGTGAAGAAGTATTTTTTTAATATATCATCAGTAAAACCCCCCCAAGTCATTTAATTTTATAGATAATTGATCCCGGTAGTCGAGCCCTTAGTATCCAGGGTTCGACATAGTGGTGGAGGCGCCGGGTATTAGAAGTATTAGTAAAAGTATAAATATAAATGGAAGAATAGTATAAAATTGCATGCACGGAGCCGATGGTAAACGCATGTACGGAGCTATTTGAGAAAGACGACTAGTACAGCCCCATGTTGTGTTGTGTGCTCTCGCAGCGAAGAAAATAGAGAAGCTAAGTGGTTTTTATATTATGTAATTAGTGTTAAAGGAGAGATGTTGATGATGTATTTCCCGGGCATTGAT
Source organism: Leucania comma (assembly GCA_958295575.1). Classification (NCBI taxonomy): domain Eukaryota; kingdom Metazoa; phylum Arthropoda; class Insecta; order Lepidoptera; family Noctuidae; genus Leucania; species Leucania comma. Next base: position 11,985,303 of record OY282485.1, read on the forward strand.
GAGGTCTGCCTAGAGGAGTTTATCACCGAGTTCAGGCGAATCGCCAGAAGCTATGAGTGGTTTGAGAAAGATTATGCTCTCATATTAGGCGCATATCTTCAGGGTCCAGCCTTGTATTTTTATAATTATACTTACCGTGATGATATGGAATTTGCAACGTTGTGCGAGGAATTGAGGAACGAGTTCCCTTGTCGATGTTATGTCTGTAAACAACGTGCAGCAATTGCAGCAATGGAAGCATGTGTTGATGAAGAAGAAACTGCAGATGTATATGAAGAAAATGAATCGTCGGATGACACGAACCAAGATGATAATACTGTTTTATGTTCTAGCATGATCATGGACGACCCACATATTGAGGAAATAAATGATATCGATGATGACCAGAGCGGCGACGTAAGCAGCCAGAACGATGCCGAATCCGAAGTTGATTGTACGGATGAAGAGAAAAACCCGGGTGTGTCCAATCCAATTATTATTTCATCCGTTTTGATTTCAGAGAATAAAGATATGTTTTTTAAAGAATCACAATGTGATCACGATGAAAATATGTATAAATACCACATCGCTGATGATTACAATTTTGAAAAGAAGATGGTCCAATCTGATGTTGGAGATGACGTACATACTTCGTTGGTAACAATAAAAAATAATAGGTTTGGTTTTATTAATTTCCATATTGAATTTTCTCATCGAGCCTCATGTCAAGCTAAAATAGGTATGGCATCAAGGAAGTCCTACCATGTTAAGTTGAGTCGTTATGTTAGGTTTCAACAGGTTAAAAATAAAAGACGCATGGCACAAAAATGTATGGCAATAAGAAAGTCCCTTCATTACGTTCATTCAAATAAAATAAAATCATATTTATTACATTCTTACCATTGTTATAATAATTTTATAAAACAGACATTTTTGTTTAAATATAAATTTTGGAAATTTTATAAAAAGAAATTTTTCATAACCTTTTCATATGAAGATGTAAATAAGTGTAGGCTCAAAAGCTTAGTATCCAGGGTAGAATAAAATTAGAAAAATATCTGTAGGCTGTCATGTCATTATGTCATTTGTCAATGATTGTTATGTTTATTATTGTGATGGAAATTGTAATTAATTTGTGATTTTTGTTTCATAAAATGCTGCCGGGCGGAACGCGCCCCATGAACTGAATGCAGACGCAGCCGGGTGTTTCAGAGGACAGAGCCATACAACCCAGAAAAACGTTTATGTACAAGATGTAGTGGTAGACGTGTTTTTGCTCCAGAGTATAATGTTAGATTCTCCTCCGGACCTCCCATAGAGTTATGAGAGGGCCACTTAGTGTTCAATTTGAGCTAATATCAACTTTGCTATATGGAGCATAGTCTTCGCAAAGGGAGTCAGGTTGACTCTGTTGATTTAGCTATGATAATTGAAACTCTTCAATGGTTAAGAGTTATTAGATGAGTAATTCTTGTTATATTTTTATTTAATCCCTCTGGAGTAAATACAGGCAATGAGAAGTTATAGGTGGTCCAATGCAATTATGGCTCTCTGACCTCTGACCCGATAAGCGTCTGAAGGAATTACAGTCATAAAGGTGTTGAATCTTAGCATGTATTCCCAGTCTGGGTGGATGTCACTTGGGCATCCTAGGTTCAATTAGGGCTGTGCGCTGTGGCTTTTAATATGGTTTTGCTGCAGTGGGGTTTAAGCAGAGCAACGTTGTTTGATGAGCATGGATTGATGCACAGTAATAATATATGAATTTTATGACAATCAGTAGTGATCGTTGACTCTGACTTAAGCTCGCTTTACAAAGCCGTAGGCCAGAATAAAGTTCTTCCGTGCAAAGGTAGGGATCTCGGTGTTAGGATTAGGTAGGTCATACTAACACCCTTCGAAAGTTTTTAGAATATAACTGTGTTATATACACATTTATATTCTTTGGGGCGTAGCTGATGTTACGTCTGCGTAATGAGTTTGCATAAGATTATATGCAAACTCATGCGTATCCTCATAAGTTAGCATACTGGCTGTATAAGGGTTCGAAGATTGTTAGTATTCTATATTTAATTTGAATATTTGTAAGAGTAGATTGTTTTTTTGTTTGATCGAGTTCCATGTAGTCGTTCAAAGAGTGAAGAAGTATTTTTTTAATATATCATCAGTAAAACCCCCCCAAGTCATTTAATTTTATAGATAATTGATCCCGGTAGTCGAGCCCTTAGTATCCAGGGTTCGACAGTACACTATAAAAAATTAGACCAATACCTCTAGATATCAGAGTATCGTTGATATTGAAGTTCAAAATCTCTGAATGTTCTAGGAAGAAGTCAGCGATCCTTTCATTCCCCTGCAGCCAAGAAACAGCGCGCAGTTGGGTCTACACACATAGACAAAAGAGCAACTTTTAAATAGTTTTGGATAAATAATAACCTCCTCCTTTTTGAAGTCGGTTATAAACTCACAAAAAACATGTACACCATTATATTAATGAACTTTTTACAATTATTAAAAAACTTGGAGTATCCCTCAGATAGTTATTTTTTTTAATCACGCAGGAGAGCATATTTAAATGCACAATCAGTATTTTTGATGGAAGGACGAAGTCGTATTTTGTAGAATAAAATAGGAATGAATTGAAGAATAGTTAAATAAAATTGAAGAACAATTAAATTCTATCCAATACAAACTAATATTTGAATGAAAAGTCATTTACTTCAGGAGAAGATGGTGCGACTAAGCTGCCCTTATGACGACAAAGTTGGATTTTCTCTTGAATCGCGTTCAAAAGTAGTTTGTACTCCATTTCATCTAGGAAACCTGAAGAAGAGAGCAAATTGATGACTTAAATCTTTTCAGATTGTATCATTGATTTTATTGCTGACAGGGTACAAAGCGTTTTGGGAACACATTCATTATATTATTCCTTTCATTTATTTTTTAATATTTTTAAATATTTCTTTAAAAAAAACATTACATTTATTATTATTTTGCTTTCTTGATATTGATATGATTTTTATTCTGTCAGCAAAACAATCATACGTACAGTACGGCAGACGGATCTTGGCGCGTCTGAAGTTAGGCTCTGCGAACTTTAGCGCTTGTGCACTCGTAAAAAAATTAATGGTTTAAAAAAAGAAATGCCAATAGCAGTTGTTATTGCTGTTAACAACTGTCATTGGCATTTATTTTTATAAAACATTTATTTGGCGCGTTTATTTTGAGCGCTAAAGTTCGCAGAGCCTAACTTCAGACTCTCCAATATCCGTCGGCCGTACCTACTTGTAAGTAGAAATATCTGAATTTCTTGCGTAAACTATAAACTATTTTATAATATTTCGACCTACCTGCATTGCAACTAAAAAATGTAGGTACTCACTAAGTCCTTAATTTAAGTTATAAATGTGATCCCAGTGTTGTGTTGTGAGAGTTGGGGAATAGTATCCTACCGTGACACAGTGTATACTAGTACCACATGAATAGAGAGGTACTCATGTGCTAGTACAGAGGACAGTGTGAATCTGGTTCAAACAACCAAACATCTATAAAAAAAAACATCTGCATGTAGTATGCAGCAACAATATTACTACGTAAGTTTGGTCGTTTTGTTAATTTGTTTTGGTTGGTTAATAAAAAAATAGTTACAAAGTGGAATTCCCTGCCGGAGTCTGTTTCCTGATAGCTATAACTTAGGGGTCTTTAAGTCAAGAGTGAATAGGTTCAGTGTTACCAACTCTATACTACGGATGGGTGCTAAAAAAACATCTCAAATAGTGCTGGATTGCTATGGATTTCCAAAATGTGTTGCTAAAACATTTCTGATAATTTAAAAAATTACAAACAGCTTTTAAGTTTGCGAAGGCTTTCATGCACAATGGGTTTAGATCATAAATATCCGGTTTAGATGATCAATCGAAAAAACTGCAGTATGTTGCGCCGCAAACAAGAGTTAGAACTGCCGTACAGAGATTTCTGATATTTTCGTATTCAGTTCCGTTTTACAAAGTGTAGACATTTATGAGATTTTTTTTGTATTTTCGATCGTTCTTCCACTCCTTTCTGTAATTTTAAACTAAATTATCTTTTTTCCTCAAAGGAATATCCATTTCCATAGTTTTTCTAACACACTAAACTTTTCCTCTCTAGTTACACACAGTCACATACTGAACTTTATCAAATTAACAAAAAGCAAGACAAAGAAAGTGTTATCTTATTAACTGAACAAACGTTTCTTGCAATCTTGCGTTTGTTAATGAAAAATAGTTACAATACTAATACGTTTTATTCTGTAGTAACCAGAAATTTTCGCTTGAATGCTATTTTGTGCTAGATTCAGTGTTAGATGCTGTATGTTAGATTTCAGTGCTGAACGTGTGAAAATAGTTCCAAATGTAGCACTGAAAGTGCTAAGTTGGGAACACCGAATAGGTTACTTCCATGGGCGTCACCAAGGGGGGCAGCACTATACGCATGTACGAAATTAATTTCTTTAAATCAATTTCGTACATCCGTAAATTAATTCGAGTTTAAAAATGTACTTTTTTTTTTCATTTTTATCTTTACATATCGATAGGGTTTTATGTACCGAACCGATCCTCCACGGGATTAAAACGACCAAAATTTAACGGTGTATTTAAATGATGGGATAACTAATTTTATGATAGTATTTATTTTAAATGGATTATTTATTTTTCAAATTTATAGTTTTGTTAGTCCAGATAAATTGAAGTTTGAGAGAGAGATCGATGACACGACTTGACGGAAGTCGGGGCAAGTGAAGCAAACCCGCTCGCTGTCTGCCGCCTAGCCGTGTCAATTATTGTTATTTTTTTAATTATCAAATATTTCCGAATCAACAATAACTGAATTACTGTACACGGACAAGTAAAATTCCGGGAAAAACTCGGAAATCCTGGACATCTTGCTACTTAAGTCTCATAGTTTGATCACTATTTCATCTGATCGTAAGTGACAATGTCATCGAATACTCGCTTACGACAGTCGCTGTCTCGTTATCGAATTTATGAAAGAAATTAAACGTCTAAATTAGTTCACGCTATGCCTAATTATTTGCGTTCTTTATCTTTATATTATGACGCTGAAGCGTTTGTTTAGTTGGACGCGCTAATCTCAGAAAGTAACCAGTACTTTTGAATTGAAAAATACTGTGCTTGTTTACGGAGACGCGGCGCGTTGGGCGTTCGTTGTACATTGCAGCAGCGGGCCGCGTCATCGCACGCGTAATCGCAAACATATGGCAATGTACGACAACCGCCCAATATGACGCGCAACGCGCCGTGTCTCCGTAAACGAGACCTTAATGTTAAAAAAAAGCCCTTAATGTTTAATAGCGCATATAACATCACGCTACGAAAAAATTGCGGAGAATAGCTAGTCTGTATGTGTTTTTATGATGTTACCTTCTTCTTTCAGCTGCATAGCATCTAAGATCATGATATTGAGGGTGGACGTGGTAGCCTGCCTGGTCTTCACCGTGATAGCGGTCCAGGGTCTGTCACGTTGGAGTAACCCTAGCTGACGGGTTACGGCTAATCTATAACCAAAGGTAATATCTAACATTAGTTATTTATTCATAAATCATCCAACGATTTCCCGCTCTAGGGTGAAGCGAGAGCGCGTGTCAGAATTTTACTGACCATTAACTCCCTGTGTCTACAGTATCTCTTTCAATATTCCCCGTGGTATTAGCGGGGATACACCCTGCTATGGTCCCCTACGGTTTTACTGACACCTCTCCAAGGCGCGCGAAGAACCTCGAGCTCAGCCCACCGGACGGCCAGACGACGACTTTTCCATTAATTGTCGTCCGCAAATGATAAATTATATTTATTTAGAAACAAGTCAATTTTTTCGTCCGTTTAAACTAGATGAGGCAGGGACGCAAGCTCGCGCCGTGACTGGGAAACGGCCTACGACTTTCAACGTCAGGGGCGTCTCCTTCGGCGGCGACTGGGACGTGAGGATGTCGGTTCCCTCACGATTGTAAGCACATCAGTAAAAAAATTGGTTCTACACCAGTGACCGATTCCTCGAGACTTCAAGGTGAGAAAGCAAAAAAAGAAAAAGAATTTATTCACGCATAATGACGCAACCAACAAACATAATCATTATATAGGAAAGATATGCGTCACATCTGCGTCACACGGCCTCACGCATAATGCTATAAGCTCACAGCGCTGATTTTCAGCGTTGACCGGTGTCGACATAATGACGTCGGAACGATGCAAGAAAAGGCATGATGTTATGTAAAATATTACCTATCACTGTCAAGTTTGGTAGTCAGATTGTCATGTATCTGCTTGTTATCAACCAGCTGTGGTAGCAGAGTGCACACTTCCTGGGCACCGGTCACGAAACCCTAGAAAAAAAGGTGTTATTATTGGAATTTCTTTACCATAAAGTGTATAAAAATAACTTTTTTTAATAGTCTATATGGAATCCCACTGCTTAGCAAAGGCTTCTCCTTCCAAACCTCTCTCTCTTGAATGATTTATGGACAAGGTTTCCTCGCAGTCATAATCAGATTGTCACACCACATTCAAAAGCCAAAAGCATTTTATTTCAAATAAACTATTTACTGGGACTTTTGAAAGGTCAAGAAGTCTGTCTAACCAAAAAAAAAAAAATGATACTAATTGCACATTCCAAAGCGTAGATCTCTTTGGAGAAGAATATGCAAGAAACTCCATGGACACTCGTGCTCATATACACACTTTTTAAAGAGCTATCCAAACGCTTAGTTGACACTTCGCGTTATCCAAGGGCTGGCTGCCAGAGATTAAGCATACAACGTGGCAATGCCGCCAGCCTTTGGGCACACTTCCAGTCGACAGCGATGCGAACGAGTTTTATACGCCATATTTTAGTCAGGAGTAGTCTTTAGTGTATATATAGTTTTAATTAGTAAGTGTTTTATATAATTGTGTATTTGTGAAATAAAAAATACTAATCTCACGATCATGTTATGCACGGAACACAGAAAGAACCTGGAAATAGTAAGTAGGCGTGGCACTGTCGCCGCTAGTGAGTACTGCAATACGCACTTGCTGTTCAAGCGCTCTCATTCGCAAACTAGACTACGTCAACATACAATTTACATAAAATAATATTAAAACGCCTTATTGTGCCATTCCGGACTGTAAAAACCATAGTCGGACTAAAAATCTTACTCATGGAGGTGTATCATACCACCGGTAAGTATTATTTTCGAATTTATTTTAATAAAATGAAAAAATTAAATTTCGTCAAACATTGCACAAGACATACAAACAAAAATTGTCCTTAACTTCATGTAAACAAAGTTGATTTTCTTTTCCCGGTTATTAGCCTTTCTGGAATATTCGCATCTCTACCTATACTTTTGACGCTATCCAAATAGTGCGTGACTTTATCGATAAAATCAATCGACATGTATTGTATTGCCTTTTTAAAATAAAAGTATTTATACTTGAGAGTATGAGTATTAAAATACAGATAATTATTAAATTAATAAAGTTAATAAAATACATATTGTAGGATGATATTCGTGATGCCATTTTAAATAAATCTAGCTAAAGAGCTTGGAACAACATAGGGCGTTTAAATTATACCTTATGTTTAGTCGTCGCCGGCTTCGTCCGATCACACTTTTCGTAACGAATGCATAATAACTTTAATTTCGGAAGTCAATGTCAAAAAATGAAGAAACCAAACCGTAAACACCGACTTCCGCAATCAAAGGTATTTTACATTATTTAGTTTTTTTGAAGTCAGTTGTATTTTTTTGTTTTAGAGTTTTTTTTTTGTATTTTCAATATTAAACACACAATGAAAATAAATTACCTTTTTCACTACGTATTTATACTAAGTTCTTATTTGTGAAATTGCAATACTTGTTACATTGTTACACCTATATGTCCGTAGTATTCAACATAAATAACATAACCTAAATTTTAAAACGGGCAACAAACTTGATCATTTAAAAGTGCCCGTTAATATTTTAATTAAATTCTTTGATCAAAATCAAACAATATAAAACAGTGAAAAGATTATTATACAAATATAATAATCTTTTCACTGTTTTATATTGTCTTAAACTCAAATAGCAATGTAATAATAAAACATTGCGAGGTTTTCAGCATTTTATTTCATTTACCCAGTATAAAATGAACAAATACAAACAAAAAGGTATTTGATTTACATGCAAATAAATACCCTTTTTACTACGTTTAGAAATTACCCTACTACATATTAATTTCATTATTTTAATACTATCGCATACGATATTTTTTCGCATTATATTTTGTTTGTTTTCATACTATCGATATTATTACGATCGAATTAGGGTACGTCACTATTTGAGTAGCGACCTGCATTTGTGTCAGTGATACGCCATTCAAATACCACCCTTATTTTTATAACATTATAGTTCATACTGAACAACGCCATCTAGCGACGAGTGGCGGTACTTGGTAGTCCAAGATGTATTTCTTTCTTGTTTTTGTCAATTTGATTTATAAATCGTTGATATTAAAGTTGCATTTCGTATAACATTTTTTTTTTTTATTTGTTTACGCCCAATTTTTGTTGTAGCCAATCGTATCTTCCGGTTTGCAGTAAGAGTAAATCGTAAATGTGTGAGTTTGGCGACACCGGTTCCGGTACAAACATTTTCTCAAGCTAGTTCTAGTGTCTTTCTGTGTTCTGTGATGTTATGAATGTATTACAAATATTTATAATTGTGTATTTGTGAAATAAAAAATACTAATCTCACGATCTGTTATGTACAACGCGACAGCACGCGTTTAGAGTTATGGGGTTTGGCTCAACTCGAGATGCCATAAGCTACTGCTTATAGCATCGCGAGGTTTAGTTGTCTTTAGTCTACGTACAAGGTATGTGTTGTGTGTGAATCATACTTCCTGTATAAAGACACTGTTGGGCATAGGCCTTTGGAGGTATGCAGAACAGAAAGTAATTTCCCACATACCTGCGTTCTGCGATCGCAAGAAACATCTGCTCGACCTTTCTTTGCGTCGCTCGGAATACTAACCTTGCCAGGCATTGTCATATTTCAGGCTGCTATGTTCACCTGGGATAATATGCAAGAATACAGCAAGTTAGGAGACAGGCATAATTACCACACTCGACAAGCCAATAAGCTAGCGGGAGTACCACATCGACTCTCAAAGTCTAGTAAGCTTACACACATTATAGGCCCTAAAATTTATAATAAACTACCGTCGTCAGTAGCCTCGGCCACGACGAGATCTAGCTTTAAGAACAAACTTAAATGCTGGCTTACTCAGAAAGCGTTTTATTCTATTGAGGAGATGTTAGATAATTAATTGTTAACTAATAATAATGAATGATCAATTTTAACGAATTAATTTCAATTTTTAATTTCATTTTTTATCAAATACTTATAATCCAATGACAATCAATTTATTTATTTTTTATGATGAATTTATTATTATTTATATTTTTACTATTATTTAATGAATGTTAATGAAATAATTAATTCCGAAAACTCAATTCTTGTAATTTTATATTATTGATAAAGTATTTTATTTATTTAATGAATTAATTTTAATTGTAGAAATTGTATACGCAACTCAGATTTCATTTCATTTAATTATAAAACAATTGTGACTTGTAAATGTAAATTTTACCAATAAATATGTTTATCTGTTTATCTGTTTATCTGAAAGGGAGGATCCTCCGACCAGACGGGTGTTATGTCTGGTGGGCAATAGCCCCATAGATGATTTCGGGCTGTTCTATATGTTCAAATCGCGCGGAGAACTTTAATTGCGCGATGCAGGATTAGTTCTTATGTTACGCCATAGATGTCGCTACAATGTGAAGGAAGCAAGAGAACTTCTTTGAGGTAATCCTTTCTCGAACTACCTCGAACTAGCCCTTGCGGTAGGCGTTTAGTTCATCTCGCCAGCTCCTCCCAGATGGACCTCGACGACGACGACCTGTCTCAGGCGTCCAGCAAGTGACGATCTCCGCCCATCTGTCCGAGTGCATATGGCCAGCCCACTCTCACTTCAGCCTGGCTATTTGAGTTATGGAGCACAGGGTGTTTCTAACGTAATCTATTTTATATCATTCTATCAATCACTACATAATATAAAACAAAGTCGCTTCCCGCTGTCTGCCCCTATGTGTGCTTATTTCTAAAAACTACGCAACGGAATTTGATACAGTTTTTTTTAATAGATAGAGTGATTTGAGAGGAAGGTTTATATGAATAATACATGCATAATATATTTAATATCACCATTGCACCCGTGCGAAGCTGGGGCAGGTCGCTAGTCAATGAATCTAATACAACAATATGTTATATTCTCACCTTCCCAACATCATATCCAAAAGCCAATTGTATGTCGATCATGCGGTCGATGTAAGCCATTATTTTAGGCACTGATACCCTGAAACAAAACACAATCAATATAGATTTTTGTATGATGGGACTTTTTAAGATGGAAAATCATCCAATGACATCTCCCGCTCTAGTGTGGAGCTGAAGGACGTGTAAGACTTTTACTGACTAAAAACTACATCTTTGTCCTTCAGTTGCCCTTTGCGTTCTAGGATTACGGGTTTCCTTTTCAGAAAAAACCGTCGCGGACCTAGAGAGCATCAGCTCTGCTGGGCCCCTACAGTTTGCTGACATATTTTTGAGAGGCGCGAGGAACGCTACGCGCTATCGTCTATTTTGGCTCGGTCCGGACGATTACCTGACGGTCAGACGGCGAGCTACCCATTGCTCTTCGTAGATCCGACCGCGCGCCCTCTGTGCTAGTAGGGCCAACTTTAAACAAACAAAAAAACTGGGGCGCTTTGGGACTAACTACGCCACTGGAATATCAAATATCAAATTTAGTGTTATTCAGACCAATATAATAATAATATAATATTCCACAACTATCACACTACGCCATCTAGTCCCAAGCTAAGCAGAGTTTGTGTTATGGGTACTAGACAACTGATAAATATACTTATATATCTCTAAATACATACATATTATAGATAAATTACACCCAGACACAGAACAAATGATCGTGCTCATCACACGAAAATTTGTCCTGGGTGGGAATCGAACCCACGACCTCCGGCATAGCAGTCAGATCCACTAACCACTAGACCAACCGGCCAGTCAAAATTATAAAGATTCAAGAAAAAAAAGGTAGAGAGTGCGTGCGTGATAAACCTAATTCAGCTCGTGTTTGCGACGACAATTATTCGTTACCTGGCCAACTTGCACAACCGCAGGAACCGCAGCATCCTCAGCAGCTTGGTAGCCGTGATGAAGCTGGAGTTGACACTGTTCCACTTGTTCCAAGAAGTAAAGGCATCTATCACGTCTAGTACTAAGTCTGAAAGTGCAGCAATAATCATTACTTTATCTAATATCATCATTAATCATACATTAGCATTAGCATTATCAGCCTTATAATGTTCCCACTGCTGGGACTCAGGCCTCCTCTCTAGGAGAGGGAATGGACCATAATCTATCACGCGAGCCCAGTGCGCGTTGGTGAATGTCACATTTCATTAATCATACACAACATAATTTTTAGTATATGCGAAACCTGAATATAGTTTGTTTAGAATCAGTAACTGAATCGACTTCAATAATTTTTACACCATGTTAGATTTTTTCCCAAAAATATTTAAAAAAGGTCACACCGACACTAAGTACAAAGTCACGGCAGTTCACGGGCATTAGGCGCCAGCGCACAGCTGGGTGCGGGAGCAAAACAACCCCTCAGTCACCCGGGTGGCTCGGTGACCACGCATTTGTGTGGACAATCAGGTAACATAACTTATAAATTTGTGATTTTTAAAGATAAAGTTATGAAATTTTGTACACCGGCAATCTATATAATCCGGTATTCTATACAATACCTAGGCAATGTATAAAATACGATTTAAAGTAAGGTTTTTATTTTCAGGTTGTGATAAAAAACAATAACCTTAACCTAACCTATCCGTGTTGGGGTGCCCTAAAATTTCATCACCTCCTTCCCTTTTCTAGTCTTTTACACACATTACCAGCTGCGCAATCGATATTGTATAGAATACCTGAACTATACAGATTGCCAGTAACATGTACCTATATAAAAGAATCAATATTTCTGTTGGTCACGCGTCATCACGCGATAGGATATAATTATTCCCATCTATCTTCCTGCATGATTGTCTAGCCAGAAATCTGACATGATACCTATTATTTTCGACCTACTAGCGACCCGCCCCAGCTTCGCACGGGTGCAATGATGATATAAATATATTTATATTCAAAATTCGTTGCGTAGTTTTAAAGATCTAAGTATATACAGGGACAGATAGCGGGAAGCGACTTTGTTTAATACTATGTAGTAACTTCAGGCGTTAATTTCTTACCACTAGTAGCCATTACAATGATGAAGAAGTCTAACTTGTTCCAATGCGACTTGAAGTAACCGCAGAATCCGAGCGCGCACATCTTTATTACCATCTCCATCACGTAGACTATGTAGAAGAAACTGAAATATTAGCATATCATAGCATAGCATAGCATCAGCCTGTAACATAAATGAAACATATAAAGTCAAGGTGGAGGGTGGACCAGGTGCCCCACGTGCCACACCTTGTGTATTTAATCTTGAGATAACGTAGTAGGTATACTCACAAATTAAGCAGCCTGATTGTAAGCATGACGCTGTTCGACACAGGTATCGGCAGAGCCACCTCGCACAATATAACAGGCGTGTTGCATAGTATCATGAAGTAGATGAAACCGTCGAACCATACGTTACTAATTATTCTGTAGCATTGTTGCCGCCATTTTTGTCGAGGCACTTGTGCGTTTGCCGCTTCGGGTGTCATCATGTTCACTAGTTTGCGGCGCAGCCATACTGCGTGTGTCTTTGGAAGAGAGAGAGCTTGTTGTAGAGTATGTAACACAGTAACTTAACATCAGTCTGATTCAGGATTTTTACAATTACATATACAGAGCTGCCCCTTTGCAAAAAGCAACCTTGCTAAGAAAGACTTAGTATTCTAGTAAGATTTCTAATCTAGGAACTTCAACTACTATGCCACCATACCATACCACCATTGTACCCATAGATTTAGATTTATGTATAGATTGTTTAACTTTTTTGGTGTACAATAAAGATTTATTCTATTGTATTCTATTCTACTTGCAAACTCTCTAACAATGTAGCCAGCTGTATGGAACTAACCTTAGGCTTCTAGAAAATCCCACCTGCATGGAAGCTCACCGCTGACTTCCATACAGTCCCTCTCAGTATGGAAGCCCACCTTAGGCTTCCACAAACTCCCTAGATTTGTGGGACCTCAACTTTGGCTTCCACAAAGTCCCCAGCTAAATGGGACATAATCATAGCCTAGAATACTTTAAAGTCCCTAGCTGCATAAGTCCATAGCTGTATGAAGGCTCACCTTAAACTGCCACAAAGTCCCCATCTGTATAAATCTTTACCCTATGCTTCCACAGAGTCTCCAGCTAAATGGAACATTACCTTGGGCTTCCACAAAGTCCCCAGCTGATCCAGATTAACCCTGCCGTCGTCAGAGTCGGCAGCCACCTCTACTGCCTGCACCAGTACTCTAACACCATCCTTACTGATCTTCCCGTGTTCGTACTGCCGCCAGTAGGATATCTTCAGTGCTTTTAACACGCGCTGGTTAGCTTCCCTGGTTTGAGGAGAATTTTACGGACTTTCGAATACGGCAAATAGACTAATGGCAAAAAAATTTAGACTACTAGACTCTCAAGAAGACTTTTACATATTTTAGATGCTCAAAACATAAACCTCTACAATCAAATGCAATCCTCGTCTAGCCTCTCTATGAAGGTCGTCACTCAGAAACACATCTACAGCGATTGGTGCTATGACTAATATGACCGAACCAAACGTGTATTGAAACTTGTATAGACGCGCCTGGCTGTAAGATTTAAGCAACATCTGTATTGAACAAAAAGAGAAAATAGTGCTTCTAAGTGAGAGAAAAGAATAAAGAGAATGAAGTGCGATAGGTATTCGGTGCTGTCAGATGTAGCTCAACCCTAATACTAACTAGAATGCCGTGACGATAAGCGGCATGATGCCTCCACTACGCCACTTCTTTCAACTTCCTTGTGTGTGCGTGTATCAAAATTATAAAGGCGTTTGTGAGTGAGTGTGTGTTAGTTACTTCAAGGCCGAACGGGTGAACGGATTTGGATGAAATTTGGCACACGGGTAGACCATGTCCTGGTATAGCACATAGAATACATTTTATGCTGGGAATGTATTCCCTTGGGACAATTTTCATGCAGGCAAAGCAGCTAGTACTAACCTAGAGTTTTCTCGTCCATCAGGCATCCCTTGACGGACAACGTTTTTTTTAAATCAGAACTATGTAAGTATAGAATTATTAAAATAACAACTCTGATCAGGGGTGTCATTCCCTAAGAAAAGAAAGAAAAGAAAAGAAAGAAAAAGAGTTTATTTGCCACAAACATGGCGCATACCTTAAAATAACAGCTACAAACACTTACAAGTAAAAAAAAAGTACATAATAAGATATGCGTCACATCCGCGCAAAACGGCCAGCGCTCAGCAAAATGCTGGAGCTCGTGTGCAGGACAGAGCCACAGCGCTGATTTTCAGCGCCAGCCGTCGCCAGCTGTCGAAAACAGCCTTGAGCGCAGCGCTGGCCCAGCGACGAAATCCAAATAGGTAGGTAAGTACATTGGATGTGTATGTGATTTAAATGTACCTACTTGGATTTCGTCGCTGGACCAGCGCTGCGCTCAAAGCTGTTTTCTTAGAGAATAGCACTGCAGAAAGAATCCTACTTGGTCATCTCAGCAAACTCCTTCTTGGTAGGCTCGTTGGGTATCTCCCTCTCGCAGTCCGGACAGGTGGTGTAGTGGTACCCCATGTACGTGTCATCATCGCTGTCCTCGTCGCGACCTGACATCTGCAGTTGGTAGGGATGCTTTATTGTTGTACCTTTTTGACAGAGGAATAAGTTTTTAGTCTAGAACCTAAGTCAAAATCTGAGATCCATACAATTTTTACTTTCTAATTCCGCGACTAGCGACTAAGTAGTCGCTCACAAGTGGAAGTCTACTTCCTCATTTTAAAACCTATAAACCTAACTTCAAAGTTCTACCAACCTGCCTGCACCAGATCCCAGTTAGCATCAGCAAGGAACTTGTCCATCTTCAGCATGGAGATGCAGCGGTCTCGCGTCATCATGATGCGTTTTACGCAATTCGTCATATTCGCCTTCTTGGCGAGCGAGATCTCTGCCAAGCCTAGTATCTTTAGGACTTTTGTCATGCTGGTCGCGTTGATAAGGAGGGAGAGTATTACTAAGCCTGCAGTTTGAATTATGAAGATCTGAAAGGGACGAAGTTTGAAATGTAACGCTGGTATGAAGAAGGAACAGGTCATGATTCACGGATAGATGGCAGGATATTGAATTCAAGCCTTAAGATGGCCGCGAAAATAGTACTGTCATTATTGTCATTAACATTCAACATGTCGTGAAGTTCTTCAACTGCCTGCCCACACAAAGGTGCAATACACTAGTACCTTTAAGGAATGATACTGTTGGAAATGTGTAGGTAATAATGAAAAAAATCTATAACACTGTCAGTCTCGAATCATGGATGTTTTTTAGCCCCGCTTGTGTCCACAAGACCAACGAAAAGGGAATTCTCACGCCTCAGATACTGCCGTAGCTGTATCTACGGCGTACGGTAGTAGCTAAAGCTTGAGAATTTGCAGATGGCGAGCAATGGGTAACTCGCTGTTCGATTAGAACCAGACCCGGGTCAGGTTTGAAACTAATAACCGCGTTGTGGCGCCGCGCCGATAAAATCGGTAGTGCTTAACGGCGCGTTTTATTCAACGTGCGCCTTTAAAGAGATGTCACTATGATCAATCAGGCCCGCCAGGGCCTGCCAGGGCTGTGGGATTATTTGAAAGAGTCACGTAACAAAAAGCATGGATCGCACCATTGATGCGTCAAGGCAAAGTAGACATTTATAAGATGAATAATCTGAATTTTCATACTATAAAATCTACTCCGTGCATTTTATATAGGTGTACCTAATACTAGCTTGAAATTTTAACTGGTTGTTAAGTACCTCTCCAGCATCCGACACAGCTGGTGTCTGGAGCACGATGAGCGCCAGACAGAGCGACAGCGGCCCCCGCAGGCCGCCCCACACGCACGCCATGCAGTGCTGCCACGTCATGCCGTAGCCGATGTGACGCAGCAACGGCGTCATGGCCGCGTACACCATCAGTCTACATGTTGAGGACAATAGGAGAGGGGCCATTCAAGTATAACTTAAGCATTACAGGCGGTGGGGGGTTTTTGCTTTCGTTATTTTTTATGAGAAGAATAATGGGAAGGTCCAGATTTAAGGGTAGCATTGCATAGCATAGCATCAGCCTTATAATGTTCCCACTGCTGGGACTAAGACCTCCTCTCTAGGAGAGAGAATGGGCCGTAATCCACTATGCGGGCCTAGTACGGGTTGGTGGATGTCACATGTCTTCGAATTTTTGGTTCTAGGACATGCCGGTTTCCTCACGATGTTTTCTTTCACAGTTTTGAGAGCAGTGGTGATGACATAAATTACACAAAGTGATGCACCTGGCTGGGTTTGAACCCGCGACTTACAACTCATAAGTCTGGGCCGTTACCCATCACTGGATGTTAGAATTCGATGTTCTAAAATGACACGAAAGTGAGCTGACACTGGAGTTTATTTTGTTCTTCTATTTCAAGCCTTTTATCCCTGACGGTTCACCCAACACCGGGGTTGTCAATCGGTCCGCATCCCTTATTTCATCAGTCAGCGCTCACGCAGTAAGGTCGTTGGATTTCGTCTCGGATCACAGCTAAGTTATTGAGTTCATGTGATTAATTTCCTTTATATTGTGTGTTGTCGTAGTCGATTGTTTCCAATAAAATAGTGCGTCATTATTTCTGAGCCTTAAGTCTGCTATTACAATAGTGTCAGAATGGTCTATCATTGATTTCATAATTGTTGATTTTGACAAGTTTGGTAATCTACCAATAAAATGGCGTCAATATGACTTTCCGATGATCAACTACCGATACTCCATTGAGAGAAATGGCATAGAATGGTAATCTCGTACTTACCTACATAATGACAAAGGAATGTCTGCCTTATATCATAACAAAAACCAAACACTGATACAAAACCAAAACACAGAAAAAGCCGGCCGGCGGCCGCACTAAATAAACAGTAAGCAGTAATGTCACTTTGATTTTTACAGCTAAAAGACCACTGACCTACCAATGATCGGTTAAAAGAATTTTGCAGATTACGAACTTTTAGCAAAATGACAATGGAATCGTGTTGGAATGACGAATTTACGAAAAATAGCAGACTTGGGCTCTTGTAATTAATGAGTTTGTAAATTAAACGTAAGGTTAGACTGACAGTTATCTTTTTTATTTAAAATGCGCTTCTGGTTCCTATACACTGCTCATAAATTAATAACGAAACCCAAACACATTGAAAAATGCATGTAACAATGTTTACATAAGCGTGGGAGAGGGAAGAGAGATTTGCTTACTTTTACTGACGAGGGGGAGGGGGGGAGTTTTTATGGTAGGTGAAACTCATCCAATGACATCCCCCGCCCTTGGGCGGAGCAGGAGATAGTGTCAGACTCTTACTGACTAAATAACTCACCCCATTCCTTCTTTGCCTATCATATCGGGGCCGAGCCTTCTTTTCAAGAGTCGACCCTTGGCTCCAGTAGGCTTCGACCCTTCTGCAGGGGGAGTTCATATTTGCAAAAAAAATCTGCTTACGTAATACTGCTTGAATATTTTTCAAATTTTTTCTTAAAAGATACTGTTGTTAGAAAGTACTTTTTACTTTTTTTCTTAATTATGTTGTTTACTTAACGATAATCAAACTGACTTTGACTGGCCTAGTGGCCCTGACCTCGGCCCTGAGGTCGTGTGTGAGCAACGTAAACGAGGGTGTAACCCAAAAATATTATTTATTGTTTTAAGTGGGACAAAGGTCATCAAAATGCCTTCGTGTGCTTTTACCCGTTGTATAAATTATTCAAATAAAAAAAACATATCACATTTTACTCGAAAGTAAATGAAATCTTAAAATCTCTTATGATATTTCTAATTTTGCTTACTGTTTTGGTCGCCATTTTGCAAAGCGAGATAGATGGAGTTCACGCCATTCATAATCGTAAACATTTGGCGGCTATAAACGCGATTCCACCCGCACGACAGCGCCGGCTCTTATCTCTGTCCTTGTCTATCAGTGAATGTACGTTTGCGACTGTGATGACACTGATGATGTGTGAGTTTCGAGTCCAGGTTTTCTAATTGCGATGTTAATGCGTAACGTACCTTCCCTTATAATATATCCAAGATTTGAAACCAAAAATCACTCACCTCGAACAATAAACGGTGGTATAAGTCACGAAGATCAAGGACACTTGCCTCACACTGATAACATTACTCACTTTCTCAAATATCACCACCCCTATCATAGTAAACACCAACGTGTTAGCTGCATGGCCGAGTATCATCCAAAAATTGTTCACCACGTGTTCCACATCCCCAGCAATCGTCGATTTCTTATTACTAACTAACACACCAGTTATTACTGTTCCCAGTAACCCAGAAACATATAAAAACTTTTCACCAATGTAATATGTTAGGAACGCCCCAGCCAAAGTCACTGTCACAGCACAAAGTACATCGTAATAAGTTATCGATAGTAATGTGTCTGTCATCTTTCCCATCACTACGCCTAAGAGAAGGCCTCCTCCTGCATAACGGATCAGGAATAAAGTTATTTCGGATCCTTCTGTTAGGGCACCAGCTATGTATCCAAAAACCGCTGTAAATTCTATCATTACTGTTACATCTCCTAACAATCCTTCGCCGAGTAGTAACACACTAATATACTTCCCTTTGGACATAGATTTCAATTGCTTCACGACTTCCAAAGGGTATATTGGGGAACACACAATCCCAAACAGTAAAGCTGTAGAAAAACTCCATGTTTGTTCTATCAGGTAAAAAGCCATGAATGCTGCTGTTAAAGCGGTCAACAATGCCCCTGGTACTCCAACCAACAAAATCTGCGGAAAGCTCCTCCAAAAAGAATGTGCATCAACATTATAAGACGTCCGGAATATCAGTATTGGTAGGAAAATCATCAATAACACGTCTACATCCATGAAACAGATGTGGACAATTGGCTTGATAACGGGGAACCTGTTGGCGCAAAATCCCGCGAAGCCTCCGATAGTAAACATGATAACTCGGTAGGGAATGCACATTCCAATCCAGAGCATAATGGCCCTTACGATCACTCCTACTAGGAGAGTGGTGAAGACGAAGAGGAATCCTAAAGAGGTTGGGTAGGCCAGTGAAGGTCTGCTGGGGTCATCGAACTGCATGATCTGATCTGTAGAGTTAATCAATAATCCAGTATCTCCTCCTTCTGGATCCAGATCCATTGGTTATAGGTTTATTAGTCCAAAAAAATTAAATAAACTATGTAAGACTTGTTTCATGGCCTAATGGATTATTTTAGTTTTCTGTCGTTTGATTGGCGAAGGTTGTAATACGTATCTCTTTTCGTTTTAAATGTAAATTATTTAAAAGAAAAAAAACTGATCAAATGCGAGTCGGTCTCGCACACTGAGGGTTCTGTATAAACTGACTTATGTAATAATTTTTCCGAATTGGAAAAGTATATTTTTGTGACGTAATTAAAAATTTTCAGTTTTTAGATTCATTTGTATACTTGTGCTATAAGACCTCGCTTTAATGCCAAATTTCAGGGTTCTAGTTAACGGAAAGTATGAATTTTGATTCCCTTGTCGAAACCCTATACACCGTTTTTTGTTCGTTTTAATCCCGTGAAGGATCAATCGGGTACATGAAACACTATCGATTTATAAAGATGAAATTAAAAAATAAAGAACTTTTTTTCAAAAACTCGTATTAATATACGGCGCATGTACTAAATTAATTTCTTTAAGTAAACGAGTCAATGACCTTGTAGGGAGTTGTCGGTCGTTGCGTACTAACTACTTACAGTTTATTAGTCTCGATCAGCTGACGTTTACCTAGATAAATCAAATTCATACATGAGTATATTAATTCGAATTTTAGAAAAAAGGTACTTTATTTCTTCAGTTTATCTGTACAAATCGATAGTGTTTCACGTTCCGAATCGACCCTCCACGGGATTAAAACGGCCAAAATTTAACAGTGTAGGTATACTTTTTTTGCGACATAACCAACTGTCTTTATTTTTTTTGTTAATTTAGAAGTTTGATTCTTTCACAGCTTAAAGGGACCGCAGACCTGAATATACGTGGCGTGGAAGTATCGTGTTGAAATTAAAATTTAACTTAATAAATTTAAATTAATAAAGGGTCTTGACAGACAGACAAACGAACAACAAAGTGATCCTTTATAGGTTCCTTTTTTTTTCTTTTGAAGTACGGAACCCTAAAAACCAAATTAGTTAATGATTGGCAACAAAATAACTTCTGGTTTATAATGTTCTATTAGGGTGAAAGCTAAGTGCCCGAGTGTTTCAATAATCTCGGTAGATGGCGCTGTCCTCAACTTTTGTTTTTTTAAATAAATTCAAGGGACCTTATCATGACGTATTAAAATGTCATTCGTTCGAGCGAAAAAGTATGAAGCTATATACCATATATGTATAAGCTCTATTTCTTTGATTTTTATTTGCTAGAAGTACACCGCAGACTACCCCCTTTCCAGTTTAAGTTATAATCGATAAGACCGCCATTGCGTTGTTTCTTTTTCCCCATTTTTTTTTGTTTTTTTTTTTTTTTGTAATGGAATTGTGTAACATTTTATAATATGTATGTATATATATATTCGTTTTATAATTATTTATTTATTTCCTTATTAGTACACCGCAGACTAACCTGAATTTATTTTAGTTCTTACGATCCATCCTAAGGTTGTCTGGTAGAAATCGCTTTAAGCGATAAGACCGCCATTGTACCCATATATTTAAGTTTAGTACTGATTGAGTAACTTTCTTGGTGTACAATAAAGTTTTATTCTATTCTATTCTATTCTATTCATACATTTAAGTTTCTGTGAATTGTTACTATTTTGGTGTACAATAAAGTTTATTGTATTCTATTCTATTCCCTTTAAATGTTCAATTTAGGTCGTCAAATGGATCGATTTAACCTTTCACGAGCTCATGAGGAAATGATTTTTTTTAATCGGACTTTTCATTTTATTCAACTACCTCGATATCAAAAAAAAAACCTCAGGTCAGAAGCTTTCGCCTTATGGGATAAAAACAATTTTTAATATTAACAAAAAACACAACATAAAAATTCTAAAAGCTTTTTAATAATACAAAAAAAAAAATGTCATTCCATTACATAAAACTAAAATCATTACTGTCTAAATAAGTTAAAAATTAAAAAAAAAATAAACTAAAAATCATAAATCAATGGGAAATAATAATCTCACACCATTCGTCTTTGTAGGACTTTTGTATGGAGAAAACTTCTGTGGGGCCTTTCTAGGGGATTTCCTAGGCGTCACGCTTTTCCTAGCCTCGATTTTCTCTAAGTCTTTTAGTTCCTTATAGGCCGCTTCTAGCATACGTTTTTTCCAGTCTTCGTAGGCTTCAATTTGTTCCTGTTGAGGCTCTTCTTGCTTAGGCATATCGATTTCCATGTCATCTTCGTTTACAACTGTAAAAAAAAAAGTAATGTATGCCTTGAATTCTGTCATCACCATCATTATTTCAGCCGAATGCCGTCCACTGTTGGACATAGACCTCCCTCATATGTCGCCACAACGTCCGTTTCTGGGAGTCATAATATAGCAAAAAAGACGTCGGTCAATAGTATTCAGTCAAATTAAATTCGAACAAAAAATATTTGCAAATGTGATTGGTTCCCCCTTGATGCGTATAGTTTTGGTTTCTGATTCAAAATCGATTATAATCAGAAACCAAAACTATACGCATCAACAAAAATAATTATATCTACCTAGATAACATTTACTAATTTCGTCGCATTAGTGCTCTGTAGGCAGCGTGGCCGAGTGGTCTAAGGCATCAAGGAGGAACCAACATTGCTTTTAGATGCAGAACTTTTCGTCTCCTTCCACCATCTATGTTGCGAGGAATATATGGCCCACCAACTGCCACTTAAGTTAGTGATTCTTCGGGCTATGTCGGTAACTTTGGTTCTCCTAAATTCAGTCAAGTAAACAAGTCAGATATCAAGTAAACAGTGTTTTATTTAAGAAATTTTAAAAATAAAAAATGAAAATGAATTATAAAAAAACCGTATCAAAATCCATTGCTGGGTTTAAATGTATGTAGTTAGCGGATAACAGAGGCAGAAAGAGACTTTGCTTTATAAATTAAGTAGTATTTAAAAAAAAAAAAAAAATTGTACTATTTTTTCTCCAAATTAGGAAAGGGGACCAGTCATATACATATATTTTTGTATAATCAAACAATTATGGAAGTAAAAAGTTTTGACAGCGGTGGGATTCGAACCCACGCCCTTTCGGACTGGTGCCTAAAACCAGCGCCTTAGACCACTCGGCCACGCTGCCTACATAGTACTGTCGCGAAATTAGTAAATGTTATCTAGGTAGGTATAATTATTTTTATTTCCGCATGAAATTGATTATAATCAGAAACCAAAATTATACGCATCAAGAATAAAGTTTTTGAAATTTAAATAAACTCCATCTTTTTAATAAAACCTAAAAAATCACTTCTGACTGCACCAAAAAGGATAATGTTTTTTATTTTGCCTGTATGTCTATTTCTTTGGAAAGCCTAAAGTGCTGGATGAATTTTAACAAATGTGTATCTTTAGATTGGTCTTCATTGCTGAAGTGTCATAGGATATTTATAAATTCTTGTTACTAAAAAAAATAATTTCGTACATGCGTAAATTAATTCCATTTTAAAAAAGTACTTTTTTTTAAATTTTCTCTTTACAAATCGATAGTATTTCATGTACCGAATCAAGCTTCCGCGGGATTAAAACGACCAAAATTTAACGGTGTATATAGATTACTTGTGAATGTACCAGCGAGAGAAACGATGGTACAGTCGGTATAGTACGCGGCAAATATGTTGATCCATTTACGGTATGGTTTCACCCAGCTCCCCACTTCGATTGAGACCCGAAAACATCAGTTACTGCGCATTCAAGGTGATGATAGATCAACTTGTGTGACGTGGATAGTAACCGATTTTCGGCTGCGCGTAACTATAGCAAATGTTTCAAATTATTTGCCGCGTACTATGTATTGTTAAGAAGGTAATTTACCATTCTCCACATCAGCCTTCGGTGGTCGTCCCTTTTTCTTCTTAGCGGATGCAAAGTGCAGATCGGTGAATTTGCTCCAGTCTGCGTCCAGTTTGGTCCACTGTGCAGGCTTCAGTCTTGACTTCTCTATAATTTTGCTCCTTGGTACTTTTACTTTGCTGACTCTGGAAATGTTTTAATGGCAAATTAAATAAAAAGGATTGTAATCACTCTAATATTATAAAGACGGAAGTTTGTGAGTGTGTAGGTATTTTTTTTTGTTATGGATGGTAAGCGACGATGTGGCCGACCAAGGAGCACGCTTACCTAGAAGTTTAGTGCGCGGCAAATAAGTTGAACCATTTGCTGTGGTTGCCCGCAGCCCCCCACTTCGCTTGAGACCCGAAAATCGGTTACTGCGCATTCAAGGTCAACCGTCATGATGGTTCAACTTGTGTGACGAGGATTATAATCGATTTTCGGCTCTCAATCAAAGTGGGGGCTGCACGTAACTATAGCAAAAGGTTCAACTTATTTTGCCGCGTGCTATAAGCGATGATGTGGCCAACCAAGGAGCACGCTTGCCTAGAAGTAAACACGTTGTCACGTTCGAACGATTGAACGGATTTCGATGAAACTTGGCACACACTACACAGGTAGATCATATATCACCACTAGCTTCTGCCAGCGGCTTCGCTCGCGTGCGTAGGTTTACCCCCTTAGGGGTTTTTTTTTATTTTTTTTTTATTTTGCTGTTTTTTGGTAGGTAAAATCATCCAATGACGAATCCCGCCCTTATGGGCGCCCCTTAGGGGTGGAGTTTCGTAAAATCCATTCTTAGCGGACGTCTACACCCTATAAGGAACCTATCTGCCAAATTTTAAGTTTGTAAGTGTTATAGTTTCGGAGATTTCGTGATTAATCAGTGAGTGATATTTCACTTTTATACACCGTTAAATGTTGGTCGTTTAAATCCCGTGGAGGGTCAATTCGGTACATGAAACACTATCGATTTATAAAGATAAAATTAAAAAATAAAGTACTTTTTTTAAAGTACTTTTTTCTAAAACTTGAATTAATATACGTATGTACGAAATTAAATTTCTTTAAGTAAACGAGTCAATGACCTTGTACGTAGTTGTCGGTCGTTGCGTAGTAACTACCTACAGTTCATTGACCTCGATCAGCTGACGTTTACTTAAAGAAATTAATTTCGTACAAGCGTAAATTAATTCGAGTTTTAAAAAAAGTACTTTTTTTTAATTTCTCTTTACAAATCGATAGTGTTTCATGTACCGAATCGACCCTCCACGGGATTAAAACGACTAAAATTTAACGGTGTATTTACTCTGTCTCTCATTCTAAGGTTTATAAAAATAGGCTTAAGAAAAGATACACACCAAGTTAGAGACATCGACGCACAAAAGTGGCTCTTTTTTTTAGGTGGAAAAATCATCCAATGACATCACAAGCCCTTGGGCCGAGCTGGGTGTGTCGGTTTTACTGACTAAAAACCCACTCCTGTTCCTTCTTTGCCTTCGTTTCAGGGCCCCGGGGTTCACTTTTCGCACAACCCGTGGCCCCAGTAGGTTACGACCCTGCTGGGCCCCTACGGTTTGCTGACATCTCCTTGAGGCGGGCGTGGAACACTACGCCTCAGTGGTGGAATTATTCGTCAGCGTTTTCTTAATTAAAAAAAAACTTACCTTTTTTAATAAGTGCATACAGTTATTCTAATCGACCCTAATGATATTTCCAGTTTATTGACTGGCCTCTTGGTCTAGTGGTTAATGGCCCTGACTGCTACTGAATGCCGGAGATCGTTGATTCGATTCCTACCCAAGACAAACATTTGTGTGATGAGTACAATCATTTGTTCTGTGTCTGTATATGTATGCATTTAGAAACATATAAGTATTTTTATCAATTGTCTAGTACTCATAGCACCAACTCTTCTTAGTTTGGGACTAGATGGCGTTGTGTGAAAGTTGTGGAATATTATTATTGTCTGTTTTTACGCGGCATACAAGTAGAACCAAAATGGCGATCGATCTTCAATGCACAGTAACTGATTTTCGGGTCTCAATCGAAGCGGGGAGCGTGTAACCATAGCAACGGGTTCAACTTATTTGCCGCGCACTATACACACTTGTGTGTCGATGTCAGAGTCTCGTTGTGCGTCGTTAACTTACCTGCATGCTTGATAAACTGCCATGCAGACATAATGAGGGAGATTCAAATCGACTTCCTGGAAAAGATAAAAGAAAATATTTAACTTTAGATAAATAGAACTCGGCAATTGCGAGTCGGACTCACACACTAACAGTTCCGTACAAAGAGTACAAAAGTGTCGAAATGTAGAAGTATTCCTGTTTCGGCACCAAAAGTTTCGACACCCAAGCTATTCCTCTTTCGGCACCAATATGTATTTTTGGTATGTTGTTTCTAGATTCGGCACCAAGCTAACATGCCTATTGGTGCGGAAAGAGGAATAGTTTGGGTGTCGAAACTTTTGGTGCGGAAAAAATTGGAGCCGAAACAGGAATACTTAACTTGGAAGTTTATTTTTTTCACAGCTTCAAGGAACCGCAGACATAGTATATGGTTTTAATTGCAACTCAATCCTTCCACGTGTCCCAGAGATAAAGGGTCTTGACAGACACCAAAGTGATATATTAAGGGTTCCATTTCTTCCTTTTGAGGTACGGAACGCTAAAAATCTTAGGGAGTGGCTTGGAACATAAATATCCATGCAGTATATCACACTAACCACACATTTTTTTTATAAATGAAAGAGAGCGGAGACTTCTACTGAGACCATAGCATTACAGCTTCGCAAAAGGAGGCTACTGCCTGCCATTGCTCCTCGCTCCGGATAATGGACCACAAAGTGGATGGCGTGACAATTTATATGTCTTCCTTAAAAATTGGCAAGATGTGCTTCAGAGCCAGGAACAACTGAAAAAATGGAAGGAGGACTTCCCCAATCAGAGGGGGCAGTATAAGCTAGATATAATAATAATAAATAATTGTGAAATTGATAGTGGTACTGCCTTAAGCTAGAATTACACTGCGTGAGACGTCCGCCTCCGACACCGATCTGATGTATGGAGACGGACGCGCCCAGATCGGCGTCTGTGGCGGACGTCCGCGCAATGTAGTTCTACCTTAAATATCGTCACTAACTTGCAAAGCATAATGAACAAGTACCATCATCATCATTTCAGCCGAAAAACGTCCAGTCCTGGACGTAGGCCTCCTTTAAACGCCGTCACAACGAATGGTCCCGTGCGTCATGGAACCAATCATCATTTCGGCCCAATCGACCACAAGTACTACAAAACTTACCATTTTAGCCATCCGCTGGTACTCCTCGAGGATCCTGTCAGCGAGCTCCTGGACTCCCTGACACTGCAGCGTCAGACACAGCATAGTGGTTGTCAGCTTGTCACTGTTGAGCTCTAGAAGGTTTTGTACTACTTTCTTTGTGTTGCTGTATGCTGACGGCTTCAGCCCAGAATATTTAATTGCTGTTTTCTGTAATTTTCAGAAATTATTTTTAAAGAGTGTAGTATTTTTTTTTTAATTATTTATATCTAGTGCATGAATGCGATACCTGATGGTAAGTAGTGATGCAATCGTTGATGGTGAGACGCACTAGTTTATTAAGAGCCTGTTCACTCTAGACTTGAAGACACCTAAACTGTAATCGGACGGGAAGACCGCAGCAGGGAAACTATTTCTGTCCTTTGATGTACGCGATAAAAACGACGAGGCAAAACGCTTAGTCCAGACCGTAGAAGTTTCAACAACGTAAGGTTTGATATTTGTCGTACGTCGGGTTGTCCGATGGTAGAACGGAGATAGCGGAACTAAGTCATGCAATTTCCGCGCAGACTCTCCAAAATGCATGGTTTATAAAATGCAATGTAAAGAGGAATTAGGTACATTATTTACCTAATTCCTCTTTACATTGTATTTTAGGAAAATCAAAGGAAAGTTTCCAGAATAAATGGATAGTAACAAGAGCAGTAGAAGATGAAGAAGTGTGAATGATAAAAGCCTCTTACCAGACAGAGAAAACGTTGATCATAATATTAAAAACAATACATACAACCTTCTCCTTTTTGAAGTTGGTTAAAAATTAAGCCAACATCAATTTGGCTTTGTTTAAGACAAAGTTTGCTGTGTATTAAAAAAACTGGGCAAGTCCGAGTTGGACTTGCACAGTGAGGGTTCCGAACTGTGGTTCCGTATAAACTAACTTATGTACAGTACGATCGACGGATCTTGGCGCGCCTGAAGTTAGGCTCTGCGAACTTAAGCGCTTGTGCACTCGTAAAAAAATAAATGGTTTGAAAAAATAAATGCCAATAGGAGTTGTTATTGCTGTTAACAACTGTTATTGGCATTTATTTTTATAAATCATTTATTTGACGCGCTTATTTTGAGCGCTAAAGTTCGCAGAGCCAAACTTCAAGCGCGCCAATATCCGTCGATCGTACAATAGTTAAAGTCTCGAATATTTTTCCGAATTGAAAAAAGTTTTTTTTTTTTATGACATAACTACAAGTTTACTATTACATAAGTACTTGCTTCATGCCAAAATCCAGGGTTTTAAGTCAACGGGAAATACCCTATGAATTTTGATTCCCGAA
Organism: Leucania comma; assembly: GCA_958295575.1. Taxonomy (NCBI): domain Eukaryota; kingdom Metazoa; phylum Arthropoda; class Insecta; order Lepidoptera; family Noctuidae; genus Leucania; species Leucania comma. Next base: position 12,013,330 of record OY282485.1, read on the forward strand.
ACTCAGTTTCGAGATATACATTTTTTTGCGACATAAACGGCCATATTTTTTTTTCATTTACTTATAAGTCTGATTTTTCATAGTTTCAAAAGATCGCAGACCTGAGTATAATAATATAATATGGTTTTAATTTCAACACAATACCTCCACAAGTCCCCGAGATAAAGGGTCTCAACAGAAAGATGGACAACAAAGCAATCCGATAATGGTTCCATGTTTTCCTTTTGAGGTACGGTACCCTAAAAATAATGTAATAGCATTGATGGAACAGTAATACTTACAACATCCAAATCTGCCCCTAACATAGCTGCTGCCAAGTCCAAGCAGATGACAACTTTGCTAGTATCTGTCATATTACTGCCTGCCATACTCTTCGTTTGCAGCAGGCGTTCCAACTCTGCTGCTTTACTGGAATCATTGATGATAATAGTTAGTAATAACATTATAAAAGGATCCTCTATGCAAAATTTCAGTGTTTATGTCTGAGGGTTTAGGTTGGGGGTTGATGAGTCAGCACATCGCCTTTAATATATACACTGTTAAATTTTAGTCGTTTTAATCCCGCGGAGGGTCGATCGATAGTGTTTCATCTATCGATTTGTAAGATAAAATTAAAAAGTAAAGTACTTTTTTTCTAAAACTCGAGTTAATATATGCATGTAAGAAATTAATTTCTTTAAGTAAATGAGTTAATGGCCTTGTAGGTAGTTGTCGGTTGTTGCGTACTAACTACCTACCGTTCATTGGCCTCGCTCAGCTGACGTTTATAAAAAGTACTTTATTTTTTAATTTTATCTTTATAAATCAATAGTGTTTCATGTACCGAATCAACCCTTCGCGGGATTAAAACAACCAAAATTTTATGGTGTATATACAGACTAGCATCTGCCAACAGCTTTGCATTTCTCCACACAAACTTTGGATCCATGTTTCATCCCTTTAACGTGACTAACGGAAAACTACACTTGCACTTGCAAAAATGCTGAATTGCTAGCCTGTCGGTTTTGTACTGTTTACATTACGGGGAGTGTGTGTTGGAATTGCACAATTAAATACTGCCAAGTCCATTCCATCATCGGACTACTCAATGTACGGTGTTGAACCATGGTACATGGTGAACATCCCACCCATGCAAACAAAGCGTTTTTGGAGCACATTATTTATGCATACAGTTAAGGAGTGGAATTCCAAAAACGTACTTTCATATTTTTTGAGAACATTATTTAAAGGAACGTCTGTGCCAACTTTAAGCGTTCTAGGTCCGAGGGTTTGGGTTTGATGAGGGCTAAACTTTCCTTTATGGGGTAGCGAGTTGCCCGACTACATTTAGACACCGAACAGCTATGAAGAGTCATATTCTGGAAGTCTTGTTTCAAACATGTGTACATTCCACAGTTCATCCATAGGATTGGTACTTTAGTAGGTACAATAACAACCTAAAAAAACCAAGTGTAATACCTTGAAACTAATAAGACCATATTTTAATATTTACTGTGGGTTATTAGAATACTGTTACGCTTCAATACAGTCCAATAATAATTACATTAACTAATTCCAAGCTGTTAAACTGTAAGCGTGTTTTGTTTACTTACTTTAGAACTTTATCTTCCTCGCCAAGTCCAAGTTTGGAGGCTATCAGGTGCAAAGTTTTATTATTCGTTGCCATTTTATGGATTTATTTAGTTTCACACTTAAAATTACCAACTTTATTTTACAAAAAACATCCAAAATTCACCCACAAACAAACCGCGCCATTTGAACGATTGTTTGACATATATTTGAGTTTCGTTCAGTCAGCTGTCACGCCTTGTCATTTGACGAAATCATTCATTACAGTCATTCATTCTTTCTTCATTCACCATGCATAGACAAAAGAGGAGGGAGAGGGAAAACGTAGTGATGGGAAGAGAAAATGAAGAATTTTCAGGAAAATTATTATGGTTTAGAGAAAATATAAAGCCTACAATATTAAAATTAAATAAATAATTTAATACAAATTCATATAAAGGTTATTATTTTATATTTAATCATTTTCATCAAGACTAAAACTTAATGTTTATAATTTCATAATATTGACGACTTTATGGAAAAGATTGTCATATTTAGTCGAATAAAATAAATGCTAATTTTCATTTTTATTTACTGAGTAAAAATTTTCAAAAATTGAAATCTTGTAAAGAAATCATCATTTAAAATACGTCGAAATAATAAACTAAAAGATTGGATATATTTTTTGTAAAAATAAACAACATGACATTGTTTATCTCTGCGTTCATGGATGGAAAATCTTCTCGATTCTCGATGACCACGCCCCTTTATCTCGATTTTGACTGAAGTGAAGTTTCAATGATAAAACACCTTGCAATATCACAGGTCAAAAAAGGGCGGGAAACTTCGATTTGAGCGGGCTTGTTTCTTCGTTTCAAAATTAAAATTTAATTTTTTGTACAAAGGATTGATGTAAAGTAGTTGTGATTGTATATATTTATTACTCTAATATTATATTTCTTTAGGATTAGTGTGTATATTATCCTGTAAATATTGGGTAAGTTTTAATACATTCTTTTAAAATGGGTGATCCACCCGAAGACCCCGGGGGGACGGCAGTGCCTTCAGTGGCTAGCTATGTAAATATTTTAAGTTGTAGTAGTAGTAATAATAATGAATTAAATGCACAAAACCCGATTGATATGCTTATTGCTGCCGTAGAATCTTCTATGGACACAGATTGTTCGGGATCAGATATGAATAATAAACTCAAACGAAAACGCATTACATCTCGGGTTCTGTGTACAACCTGTAATAAAAAAAAAAGGAGACAAGGATCTAAGATTGAAAAGCCAAATGATTGTAAATGTTTATTGAAAGCGCAGCAGGAAACAATAAGCACTGAAACTGTTCAAACTCAAGGACAATTGCAAAGCCAAGAAGAGTCCCCTCGTTTACCTATTGGTCGAACATTATATCAGGCGTCTGATGTAGCACCTTTCGTTATACATGTACAGAAAGAAATATACTCCAGTAATGATGGGGTGACTCTCCATCCTGTTACTTTTGGCCGATTCCTGAAAAGAAATAACATTAAAGGCATAGTTAATGGTAGTATTAAACGCATAGGACGGAACCGTATAAGTTTAGGATTCATTAATCACGCAGAAGCCAATCTATTCTTGTCAAACAATAAATTAAAATCCGAAAACTATAAAGTTTTTATTCCCACTTTCAACATAACAAGAATTGGAGTAATTAGAGGGGTACCATTGGACTGGAGCGATGATGAAGTAAAATCTAATATTTCAGTACCAATTGGGTGTGGTCCCGTAATCAAAATAAGGAGGCTGAGAAGAAAAATTACGGTTAATAATATTAGACAATTCGAAAACACAGGCACTGTAGTCATCACCTTTGATGGCCAAGTGCTGCCAACGCGTGTTTTCATGTGTTACACTGCACTACCAGTTTCGTTATACATTTACCCAACTGTGCAATGTTTCAACTGCTGCAGGTATGGGCACATGAAAAGCCAGTGTAGGTCAACCGCGAGGTGCTATAAATGTGGTCAAGGCCACTGTGGTGACAATTGTAATGTCGAGGAAGATTTTTATTACTGCTGTCAATGTAATGGATCTCACCAAGCTACTAGCAGAAAATGCTTGGAGTATCAAAGACAAAAAGCTATAAAAGAGACTATGAGTAAGAGCTGTGTCTCTTACATGGAAGCAACAAAACAACACCCTCCATCATCAAAAATTACATATGCTGATGCATTACTGTCTTCTCCTCCTCCTCCACCAAGTCCAACCCGAGTGTTCAATAATCCTCCACACACTGCTCCTTTACATGTTTCTCAATCATACAAAAAGACCGTATTTCTGAAACCAAAACCACTCCCAAAAGTTTCTAAGGGATATGATCATCTAGCCCATTCTGAAATAATAAGACAACCAACATTATCTTCGACACCTATTTTTAATCATGAAAGCTCAAATAATATAGATAATGTAAATATTTCTGAAACTATAAAACTACTGATCCAATTGCTGTCTCAGTCAAACATTGTTTTACCGGCCAACGTTGCAACAGTAATTAATACTTTATATCAAATTTATAATAAACCTAATAATGGATCACAAGGCCAAAGTAATTCAGTGGAATTGTCGAAGCTTAATTAATAAGAAACCTGCTCTAATAGATATGATTAACAAATATGCTCCTTCCATTATATGCCTGCAAGAGACCTGGCTTAAACAACAGTCCATTTTTAAGATTCCAGGTTTCACTTGCATAAGATCTGACAGGGATGATGGGTATGGTGGAGTAGCCATACTTGTTAATAATCTCCTTTCCTACACTCCCCTTTCACTTCCCTCATTGAGTAGTGGTATTTCAGTAGTTGCTGCTATTGTAAATAAAATCTGTTATGTTTCTATATATTTCTCTCGACCTAGTTTAAGTATTTTTGATGAAATTAATCAGCTTTTTAATTTTCTTCCAAAACCATTTATATGTTTGGGGGATTACAATTCCCACCATACTGTCTGGGGTTGCGCTTCCAATAGTTTCTATGGAGAGCAATTACTAGAATTAATTGATTCCCATGGTTTATGTATACTAAACACAGGCTTACCAACTCGTCTCACAAGTCCTACAGAGAGTATAAGTGCTCCAGACTTATCCATCTGTACATCTGACTTAGCTTCAGCATTATTATGGCACCCTCTTGAGTCCACACATGGTAGTGATCACTTCCCGTTAATAATCTCTCTCCCCTTCAACAAACCTGTAAAACAGATAAAACAACCCCGAATAAAACATAAATTAGAAAATGCAGATTGGAATTTATACAAAACAAGGGTAGAGAGTAAAATATCACAATTGCCTGAAATATTTTACTCAAATGTGTCTGCCTCTTCTGAATTTTTAGCTAAAACATTGATTGAAGTAGCAGATGAAACTTTTCCAATTAAAAGCATGGGTTGTGATAAGATACCATCGCCCCCATGGTGGGATCAAGAATGTACTCATGCAGTGAAATTAAGAAAGGATGCAGAGAGGCAATATTGTACAGTAATGTCTGATGAAAACTTTCAGATATATTCACAGGTCTCTAAGGAAACACAGGAACTTCTTAAAAATAAAAAATTTGAAGCCTGGCGTAGATTCTGTGAAACTTTGAGCCCCAATGTAAAGTCTACCATTGTGTGGCAAAATATTAGAAGATTTAGATCTGCCTTTAATAGTAACCAACAAAATAAGATTCCTCCAAATCTTGCTGAACAAATCATGGACCGTCTTGCACCCCCGTTTGTACCTGAAGAACTAAGTGTGGTTTCACCCTTACCTTCAATTCCTGCAATAGCCGATAACCATAACATAGATCTTAATTCTCCTTTCACAATGAGTGAATTGAAAGGAGTACTTTCATCTCTGAAGGATTCAGCTCCTGGGGAAGATAGTATTCCTTATTCCTTTATAGTAAATTTGGACGATAATAGTCTGAAATTTTACCTTTCCGTAATAAATACAGCTATGATGACAGGAAGTATACCACAGGCGTGGAAAACTCAGTCACTAGTTTTATTATTAAAGCCGGACAAACCCAGAACAGATCCTTCATCTTATCGTCCTATTGCTTTAGCATCCGTTTTAGCAAAGATAGCAGAACATCTGATTAAAATTAGACTTGAATGGTATCTCGAACACCACAAACTGTTGACAAAAAGTCAATTTGGTTTCAGAAAGGGAAAGAGTACAATTGACAGCTTAAGTCTGTTCACTACAGATATACGATTAGCTTTCTCTGGAAAAGACTCTGTGGTAGCTGCTTTTTTGGACATAACTGCGGCTTATGATAATGTTAATATTTTAATTCTAAAGAAGAAATTGTATGCATTAAATATCCCATGTAATTTAGCTAACTTTATTATAAATTTATTATCAGAACGGTTCATAAAATACTCTTCTACATTTGATCAAAGCACTAATATTATTCGAACAGTTTGGAAAGGATTACCGCAGGGGTCAGTCTTAAGCCCAATATTATATAATATATATACTTCTGATTTGGATTCTGCCTTTAATAGTAATACTAATGTCCTACAATACGCTGATGATTTGGTCCTTTATGTTTCTGGTAGTTTGGTAGAAGATATTTGTAAAACGTTATCCAATTCATTAAAGGATTTAAAGGTTTGGCTAGATGATAATGGTTTAGAACTATCACCGACTAAAAGTGTAGTTGTCCTTTTCACAAGGAAAAAATCACCCCCTGTAGTTAATGTGTTCTATGATGGATCTCTTTTGCCTGTGAAAAATCAAGCAAAATTTTTAGGCGTAACTCTGGATGCTAAACTTACAGGAGTTCCCCATTCTGATAACGTTTTGATGAGATGTGAAAAAAATTTAAATATTCTAAGATGTCTTAGTGGTGTTTGGTGGGGAGCTCACCCTTTTACTATGAAAATTTTGTATAATGCGCTTATTAGAAGTGTGTTAGATTACGGCACGTTTTTGCTGCATCCAGGTAATATCGCGGCTTTCAAAAAATTGGATAACATACAGGCAAAGGCGTTAAGAATTATCATGGGTGTGATGAAATCTAGTCCGATAAATTGTTTACAGGTAGAATGTTGCGAGCCTCCTTTATCAATGAGAAGGCAATATTTGTCTGATAGGTTTTACATCCGTAACTTGCAATTAAATAATCACCAATTGTTTCCTAAAGTGCGTATGCTTGCAGAACAAGTAGAGTCCTCCGACTACTGGCGTCATAAAGATGTGCCATGTTTAATAAAAAGCTTCCAAAAATGTCGTGATCTTGAAGCTCCGATACAGCAAAGCCAACGGCTTCCACTATATGAATACAGCTATAGTGCCTTAATTTTAAATCCACAGATTAATTATAACATAGGAATAAGTAGAAACGATATTAATCCGAACGCTGAATTTAATCGAATAATTAATAGTGATTGGGCTACATGGCATTGCTTATTTACTGATGCTTCCAAGCATTCGGATAATGAATGCGTTGGAGTTGGAGTTTACCATTCCCAGTATAAAGTTATCCAACAGATTAAATTGCCGCCTCAGTCTACCGTCTTTACTGGAGAATGTTTTGCGATTTTCAAAGCAGTTGAATACGTGATCCTTGCAAGACTATCAAAGGCAATCATTTTCAGCGACTCTTTAAGTGCGTTGCAGGCCTTATCGCGTTTTCCTTTTAAAAGTAATAAACAATATCCGATTATCTTTGCTATTAGAAATTTGTTATTAACGTGTTTACGCATGGGTTACAGTATTGTCGTTGCATGGATTCCTAGTCACGTTGGCATATATGGAAATGAAAGAGCTGACAGATTGGCTAATGAGGCGATTCGAGTGGGTGATATTGTCCCTTACCATAATTATTCGCATGACTTAATTTGTTTAGCAAAAACATATTTAACAGAAGCGTGGAATAGATTTTGGGTCGATAGTGCTCCCAAGGGGAAGTATTACCGATTTGTACAGAAATCTATTCCAAATAGACCGTGGTTTTTTGAGCTTAAATTAAATAAAAGAACTACTTCTATTCTCTGTAGAATGCGTTTAGGTCATGTTTGTACACCATCTCAATTGTTTAAGTTTAAAATTGTTTCTAGTGCTAAGTGCTCCTGTGGCGAATACGGGGATATAAATCATATTTTCTTCAACTGTCCACAATATGATCGGTCCAACTTTATTTCCCAACTCCTTTCGATCCGTGTTCCTTTTCCCACCTCTATTATTTGTTTACTATTCAATAATAATTATGATATATATAAAATATTAGCTCAATACATAGAAAGTAATAATATTCAAATATAATATATTTACCTATGTATCTGTCTATCACAACTCCTTACTAATCCTTTCCGATTTTCCTTTCATTATTTTTATGTTTCCCTAACTTTTTAATTGGCTAATGCTTTTGCGAAGCCAGAAAAAAAAAAAAAAAAAAAAAAAAAAAAAAAAAAAAATATCACAGGAGGCGACATGTTGATTTTTTTCTATAGGTTCTGTGAAGCCGATACGGATCGCTGTCATTGCTACAAAATGTCTTTGTAGTTATCAGGGTGTAGGTCATATAATTGTAGTAATATTAACTAATCCGTGCTAATTTTCATATGTTAAACGTATCGTAAAGAGAAAGAAGAGGATCCACTCCGCCCGAATCAGGGGTGTGTATTGAGTGATACACCGATATAGATTTGTATCAAAATAATCCGAAGCTATTTATAAATATTATTTTCTCAGCTTTTACTTATGTTCAAACGTTAATAGTAACGTCTGATCTATAATTAACTTGTGAAAGTTTATAAATATTACAGTATTCCATGGTGAAGTAGTGAGTCGACTCGGTTATTAGTGGCTAAGGTTGCCATTTTTTAGTGGGATAAATCGTGTGTGGTGATATCAGGGCGTGATCTCAGTGCTCGGAGTTGGTTTGAGTCCGAATCCGGGGCAGTGTGAGTGCACGTCTGTGGTGTTCTAGTGGCCGCGGGTGCTAGGAACTTGCTGGGAGACTGTGATACGAGTTCGTGCTGTGGTGATTTTCAGGTTGAGATGCAACTAGTGTCAGTGAGGTCGAGATAATAGCAGTGCGTGTTGTGGTCGTGGTGACGTGATGATGCGGTCGCAGTGAGGGGGCAGAGCGACACCACGGCTTCTTCTGTGGCGGGCGGCGCGCGGGGAGCCGAGTCTCCTTCGCAGCCCAATCAAGACACGGTGGACAACGCCACACCCACCTGCTGGTAAGTCCTCCTTGTCTATTGAACCTCTAAAAAGGTCCTACACTTAAAAGTCTTGGTACTCAAACTCCTTGGCAGTCAAGTGTAATGTCATTCATTCATTCTGTAGCACTCTAGATTGTAATATCTATGTTTATGTCTATCAAGGCACAAAGATAAACAATAACTTACTATTGTGCCAATTCCCAGTATACAAGTAGGTAGATATTGTCACAATTTTCCCTAAATTCAAAACACTTTTCCTTGTTAAGATTATAATTATATTGCTAGTTTTGGAACCTAGTAAAGTTTTAAGTCTAATTCCCGGTTTACCACAATTTTCCCCAATTATAGTGCTTATTTTCTTCCTTATCTCATCATCTTTAGGCCAGTGGAAAAACCAATTACAAATCCTTAAATATCTAGTGTACCACACAATAAATTATGACCTCTATATTGACAATGAATAATAACTATGAGCCAGTACTTAAATCAACTGTGGCACTTTGAATGTCAAATTACCTGAGTTTCATTTCGTAACTGACTACTTATGAGACTGAACATCTACCTATTTTAGAATTTTAAACTCTATCTATTAGATGTGGTTTTTTTGCACTCAGCCCATGGTGGACCATTGTGCGTGGGCCATGACAGGCTTCAATCCATCTAGCACACCATTCGCCAACAAAAAATATTTAAACATAGAATAACTTAAAAGACACTAATAAAGGGCCTTGTCAGTTGAGCAAAGAAGCTGGAAGAATTTCCATGACTTATATGGTATTATTGTTTAAATTTTCTGGTTTTCTTCATTCAAATATACCTTGGTTCACTTTATTAGGATTTTCTAGTAAAACTAATGCACCTAGGTATTTTAACCAGACAAAGTTTTTTTTTTATAGTGCAATTAGCATTCCTTATTTCTAATTTGATTGCAATGGTAAGACTGGAAAGTGAAAAAACTAGGTGAGGGCAATTAATGAAACTTGGTAACTTAAAGATTTTAACAATTAGTTAATAATTTACAACATTGCAATACTTATTTTGATTTAGCCAATAAAATAATACAATCATCAATAAATATAATTAATAGGTAATTAAAAAAGTAAAATAAAAATAATTAGGTATTTGATTAATTGATAAATACATGATACTGTTGCTGTATATAAAAATTTAGGTACTTGATAATGAACAATTCATTAAATACTTCTCTATTACAGTAGGTACAATTGGAGTGTTCCAAATATTTGATTTATTTTTTAGAACATTTTTTTTTTTTGGCTTAGCTCTGTTATTGCATTTAGCCAGTGTCAAGTTTTAATATGTTTGAAAGCTTTTTTAAAATGTTTCCAAGTACTGAAATCCAAGGTTTTGGCATAATGTAAACTTTACATGCAATCACTATTGATTTAATGTCAACTAAATTGATATTGCAGTGTACAAAGCCAAAATATTTCTGATGCATACCATTGTGCATTTTTTTTTTTTTAATTCTTACCAAGGAATTTAAATGGTGAATAAGTGTGACTGTCTTTTTTTATATTTATTTTTAGTGGCATTTTTGCATACACTTGAACTCTATAGTCTTTTTTATATGTAAAATAGTTATAGGTAGGATGACAGAAGGATGAAAATATGCATCTTTAATTAAAATGAGAGAAAAGGATAGGTAGGTATATTTTATAAATCTGACAGCTGTCACCCACACTCTCAAGTCCTGATAATGGTAAAGTTAGGTCCAACATCACTTCATTATATTTATTCACTCTAGTTTAAACCATGGGATTTTTTACCAGATTTTCTATAATATAGGTTTAAGAAACTACATCTAGATAGTGAAATCTTTTAAATCCTTAGTAAGATCCCCAATTATTGGCACTTTAAGGATCCCTGTTCAAAGAAATTGTAAAAACTATCTTTATAAAGTGTTGCCAGAAAAACAAATGTATGTAAAAGGTAGAAAAATAGTTAGTAAACGTTTTTAAATAAAAGCAAAATCTACTAGATACCTCTTTAATAACGTTTTTATTTATTTTAAAAAAATAACACTGTTTTCCCAATAACTGGCATACTTTGACCAGTTATCTGCATAGGCCTAGTCCCATTTATTGGCATTTTAGTTTATTTAATAAATATAGGAAAATATTATATAGAAAACAAGGATGAAGTAAAAAAAACTAATAAATAAGTAATCATTTATATCTACATATGTTTTTAGTTAGACACCTAGCTTTCTTTAGCAATCATTTGGTTCATAAAATAGTATCAAAATCAACATTTAGTAAAAAATTTAGGACAGACAACAATAAGGTATACATTTATATCTTATCATTAGGCAATATCTTAAACTTAAGAGATCAAGTAGGAACTGAATAGTTACATTTCTAAATTAACGTTATAATAATGGGTTCCTTAATCTTCAAATTCAGTCAAAAACTTCTCTATATCAGCTGCTGTGTATAAAATCTTGTTTTGTTTCTGATCTTTATTATCAGGTGTCAAATTGGCATAGTCTGTATCATTTTCCTTATCTTCTTCTTTTTCATTTGGTGTATAATCTTCATTTGCAAGTGGGGGTGGTATTAACGACAAAGCAGCAGAAGTATTCAATTTTTCTGATAACATAAGTTTTTGCACATCTGTGTTTACTCCTTTGTAGTCCTTCTTTATTTTTATCTTAGAGTTTTGTGCCTTTGGTTTTGTCGGTTTACTTTTTGCTTCTAATTTCTTTTTTTCCCTTTCTTCTTTTCTTCTCTTTATGCCTTCTTCTTTTTCTTGTTTTACGCGTATCTTTTCGCTCTCTATAGAACTCCACTCATCAGATGTTAACACAAAAGGAGCTCTCTTTATATTTCTAATGCCTTTTCGTTGAGGTGATTTGGGCAATACGAGGATATCCGTTAATTTAATGGGAGTAAGATTTAACATGGCGGTGGTGGTGAGTTTCTGAACCCTTACAGGCGCTGGATCTATATAAGTTTCTATTTTGTCATAATCTAAACTTTGGTTGTGTACGACTGTATTTCTAGGGCATTTCCTTTCTTGGGGCAGAGCAGGAATTCTGGTATTATCAGTCTTAGCATCATACACTTCTGCTTTATGAGTTAAATGTAAAACTTCTTGTGAATCGTCTAATACTCGATCTTCATTTTCATTATAGTCTTCTGTTGCTACAGTTACTTCCGAGGCAGGTACAGGTACGCAATCAGATAGCTCTTCTCTCAAGTCCCCGCTTAAAATAACTGGCATATTTGCAATATCCATTGAATCAAATGGCATTTCAACATCCCGGTTGGAAGTACTAACTTTGTTTAAATGTGTATCAGTTTGCGTTTCCGTGAAAAAGTTCCAAATCTCTTTCAAATATTTTTCATCTGGTCCTAATACATTTAGTTCAATTTGACTTAATTTGCTGGCTCCTATAATTTTTTCAAAGTCCTTTTTGGTCATCACTTTTGGATTTTCTTTGTTAGTTTCGTTAGAAGTTCCTTCTGCATGCTGAACATTTACTTTGCCGAGACATTTTGTATAGTCCACCGCGTTTACATTCCACGGGCAAAGACCTGTAGCTCTAAATCCATTAATGACTGTCGATGCCGTGATCGTGTTCTTGATGGTTTTGTTTAGGAGCGGTACAAAATTGATCTTGGTGAGAGCTACGGAAGGATTATTTCGCCTCCACTCCAAGACAGTTTTCTGCCACCCAGATTTTAATGGCTTGAATGCTGACACATCAGCTGGCTGTAGTAATCTGGTACAATTGGGGTACAAAGCAATCAAGACAATTGCTAACTTTTTGCAAAGCTCACTGACGGCATATGTTAAATGAGTCTTGTGACCGTCGACAAACAGTATTACGGGGAATTGAGTTCCTTTTTTAACTAAGTGTGGGTATAGTATAGTTTTAATGTAATCATGAAACACTTCGGCTTTCATCCACCCGTTATCACTCAGTCCTATACCCCACTCTGATGGAACTTTGGACGTAATTTCAGCTGATAACCGTTTATTCGGAAATATAACCATTGGAGGTGTGAGATCTCCATTAGCAGAAAATGTGAACATTACCGTCAAGGAAGTTTTAGCCAGGGCATTGTCTACTTCGTAGACGTTTCTTTCGCCTTTAGGGGCTAATACGACTCCTGTTTTAGGACAAAGAAGAAAATTTGTTTCATCGCCGTTAAATACACGGGATGAATCTGAAAGTACCTCAAATAAATCGTTTTCTTTAAGATAAGTTTCAATTTGATTGAACCAGGCTCTCACGTCATTTTCTGACACAGCAGCACTTGCAGCAGTGACTGCCTCAGGTGTGCGTACAGAAATGTTTGGATGTCGTTGAAGAAATAACTTATACCATTTTTCGCCGTTCTTAAAAACGCTGGCCCTGTTACTATTTTTCAGAAAGTTAGCTACACTACTGATTACGTCATCTTTGCGTTTTGGGAAACCTTTTCGGCAACTCAATAAAATCCAGTCTTCGAGGTCTTTTTCTTCCTTTTCCGTCAAAACAGTAGGAGGGCCTGGACGTAACTGATGCTCAGGGTTCTTGATCCTATATTGCAGAGTAGCCCGCGGCACTTGATAAGTCTTAGCTGCCAATTTCTTGCTCATGCCATCCTTGACAGCTTGCAAAGCTTTATTTAAGTTTTCCGTGTCGTATATTTTACGTCGGCGTATTGCTTTGGGTTTTTTCCTAGACCTCTCAGTTGTAATTTTTGGTTTCATGGTTAAAAAAGTCGGGTACACTGAAAATAAAACCATAACATACGTAAGATGACCAATTATTAGCACACTTATGGCCAATTACTGGCGGTAGTGGTCATAATTGGTAATTTTGCAGTTGGCACCGGTGCCAAGATTTGGAATAATGCGTTTTTATACATGTATTCATTAATGATGCAAAATAAGGTAGTCTAGGAATACTATAATACACTAAATAAACCTCTGAAAAAATTAAGTTCAAAAATCCATTTATTGGCATTAGTGCCAATATATTAGAATTCGATCATTTTTGTAATACCAATTGTTGGCACCTGGATAAAATAATAAAAACAATAAAAACCATGGAAAAAAATATGACAAAAACGTAGAATGATATGTGTTGAATTTGCTATTCATGATGAATCACAGTATAAAACACTTTATTACTAAGATTTGATGATATAACAAAAGCTCTTACCTTAACAAAAAAAATAGTTTTCACATACCAGATCGAGACACGCTCAGCTGTTGCTATCCTTCTGACGCCATTTATAAATTCTTTTTTATTTATGTGTTGCCAGTGCGATAGCTCAAGATTCTACTACTCTATTTAAATAAGTTGCAACACCGCGAGATTAGATGTTTTCTTATAAAAACGGTTAAATCACAGAAGTGCCAATAATTAGTGGGGTGCCAAAATTGGGTCACTTTACCCTATTGATATTATACAGTATTTTACTGGCCTAGTGGTTAGTGGCCCTGACTTCTGTGCCAGAAGTTGTGGGGTTGATTCCCACCCAGGACAAATGTTTGTGTAATGAGCACAATCATTTATCTATACTCGTATATAGTATGTATTTAGTAATATTTATGTATGTTTATCAGTTGTCAAGTACTCATACCACAAGCTCTGCTTAATTTGGGAAAAAAAATACAAATGATTTAGTAGTATCTTTTTTCGAAAAATTTGAAATATCAGCCTAACTCCATAGGTACATAAGCAGTAGATATAAATTACTTGACTCTTAAGACATTTTAGGATAAGTCTACATACACAATATATTTGAAATTTGAAAAAATAAAGAAAAAAATTAAAGGGACAATGGAAGGGACTTATTCTATGCCTGTTGGAACATAGACACCTTGGTCTATACTTTTCTTTTTCCCTTTCTTAGAGAGGAGGCCTGTGTCCCAGCAGTGGGAACATAAAAAGGCTGATGATGATGATGATGAAACTTTTCTATTCCTCTGTCAATCAAACACCCATATTTTTACAAACAAGTAAAACTAATTACTTGAGTAAAAGTAACTACATAAGTAACAATTTGTATTCTATAGTTAGGAAAAATTTAAATTTTTGATGAAGATTTCTAACCTCAAGTAATGACTTAATAACAAATGACTTAGCAAAAAGTAATTACTTCTTTATAAATACAGTTGTTAGTACACCCAAGTAAGTAAATCTCTAAGCAACATTTACATATGGTCCCAACCTCAGCCTGACGCTATTGTGTAACCAAAGTGTAATCGGGGAAACCCCGTTTATACAATGGCAATTGGCCGAGGCTGGGCCCATGTGTAAACTAGGCATTAAACTCAATCTCACAAATGCAGATGCCTTGAATAAGGAATTTTCCATCAATTGAATTGTAGGCCTGTACGTCAAACGTCAACCTAATGCATCAATAAAAACATTATCACACAAACATGCTACACATTTGTTTATATTTAGTTATGTAAACATGTTTGATAATATTACGTAATGAGATTTTTTTTCCAAATATTAACCACTTTAATTTGTGAGGATAAATAATACAAAGTTGAACAAATCAATGATCTTGTTATCAAAAATAACTTTTTTTTTTATTAATAACATTGACTGCCATTTTCTGAATAAAGAAATTGATATCGAGTATTAGGAAATTCTAGCCTGAAGTTTGTTAAACTTTCGCAGGATTTGAAACACTGTTTAATTACCTATGCTCCATGTGTTTAGGTAG
This sequence comes from Leucania comma, assembly GCA_958295575.1. Lineage (NCBI taxonomy): Eukaryota > Metazoa > Arthropoda > Insecta > Lepidoptera > Noctuidae > Leucania > Leucania comma. The sequence goes on from OY282485.1 coordinate 12,028,781, forward strand.
TTAACTAAACATAAACAATCTTGATGTCTTTTTAAAAAAAAAAATCGTTTATAAGACATACAAATATTATTTAAATTTAGTTAATTACCTAACATCGGTTTCGGTAAATAGCTAATTGTAAACATTTTTAGACAATTTTTAGATAAAAGATGTGAAGATTGTTTACATTTAGTTAAGTACCTAAACAGATAAAGTATAATTCTCAATTTCAAAACTGGCCCTCAATATGAAAACAATACAGAAAATTAGGTACATGATATTTATCTTTTACCTCTTACAAATAAACTAGCGACCCGCCCCAGCTTCGCACGGGTACAATGGTGATATTAAATATATTATGCATGTATTATACATATAAACCTTCCTCATGAATCACTCTATCTATTAAAAACTGCATCAAAATCCGTTGCATAGTTTTAAAAATCTAAGCAAACATAGGGACAGACGGCAGCAAGCAACTTTGTTTCATACTATGTAGTGATTGCGATAGGTAGATGATACCATCTCCATCTCTACCTAGTATCAGAATTTGACACAGATGAGTAAACAATGGAGGTCTAATTTTCACACAACCAACTATGCTTTATGTATAGGAAACATAGTATGATGTATAATGCGTGAATGGTTATAGTCCAATGACTGAAAACTTCAACTTTTCGAATACCATTTTTTTTTCTGATGATGTGTCATTGTCAAATAACTCTAAGGGCTGATTCATCATTCAATATAAAAACTTAGTTCAACTAAACTGAGCTCAGCGTAATCTAGTTTAAAGACCCGTGTCGTAAACATGGGCGACAACAAAAGAATTGAAACTGAGTTTAGCGTAAACTAGATTCAATTCATAGCGGTGAAACGCAAAATGAAGCTATAATCTCGACTAGGCGCTCAAACTGCGTTTTGTATTGTATAATCGCGATTAGTTTATTGGTGAATTTGGCCCTAAGTGCTGATTTCATCATTCAATATAAAAACTTAGTTCAACTAAACTGAGCTCAGCGTAATCTAGTTTAAAGACCCGTGTCGTAAACATGGGCGACAACGAAAGAATTGAAACTGAGTTTCGCATAAACTAAGTTCAATTCATCGCGGTGAAACGCAAAATGAAGCTATAATCTCGATTAGGCGCTCAAACTTTGTTTTATATAATCGCGATTAGTTTATTGGTGAATTTGGCCCTAAGGGTGTCAAATTTTACTTACTAAAACTTACCCGTTGCCTTCAGTTGCCGTTTGCGTTCCAGGGCTGCGGTAACTCTTTCGAGCCTACCTATCCTAAATTTGATGAGCCGAAATAGATTGTCGTAGCCATTGATATATTATAAGATATACGTTACGCGCTATCATCGCAATCAGAAAACCTGGACTCGAAACTCGAACATCTATGTGCGAGTTCAGTGCTCTCGGCAGAATACTCGGTACTTATGAACATAGCGCGGAGTGATCGGCCGAGCGTTTATGTCGCTTACACCACTGTTTCAGCCGAGCAACATTACACTGTCTCGCCCTTTTACTCGATACGTGTGATCAAGGCATTACTGTTAGTTACATTTCACGCTTAAGCTACTAAATTGATCATAATGAAATTTATTATTAGATATAGTCTAGGTTTGGGAGAAGGACACTTCATTAACATACCATGCTGACAAAACCAAGAGCAAAAACTAGTTCGCAATAAACTAGTATTAAGGGATCCATTTACTACTGGTAGTACCTTTCCTATTGGTAAGATACACTGAGCTGCAAAAATAACGAGTCACATAGAAAATCTCACAAAGTAGTTGTTATTATTGGCAGATTAGTAATGCTGATTATAGATCTGAAAAGAGGTTTTATTTTTCCGCAAAAAAACGAATTCCCGCAACCCTCACCAGGTCTTATGTTAACCTTGTGGGAGGCCTTGTAACGGGCGGTCATCATACATTGCCATAATGTTTGTGTTTGCGCGTGCGATGACGCGACCCGCTGATATAAGATGAACGCTAAACGCGCCGCGTCTCCGTAAACAAGCACAAGAAACTTTCGGCCCCATGATCATGTATTCTGCGAGAAATGTTGCACCCCTCTGCCACTATATTACTAATATAAAACTTAAGACTAAACTATTACATTTTTTTTATTAGTGGCCCGGATTTTTTTGGGACCAGTGTATTTATAAATAACTTAGTGCGAGTACTAATATCAGCTGTTTTCCCTCCCACACATTCATGGCCATCCTTTATAGAATGTAACATAATATTGTGACAGTTATTGAACATATGGAGAGCCCTTAATTCAACATAAATTAAAATTGGTTATGATATTTGTATTGTTATAGAAATTGACTTATCAATCTACCTAGGTTTTTCCCCATATAGGATTTAGTCAGTAAGTCTGACTTTCCTTCGTTATATAATGATTCCGCATTTTGAGAGAAAATAAAAAAACTGGGCAATTGCGAGTCGGACTCGAACACCGATGGCTCCGTACAAACTAACTTTTGTAAGTAGTTCAATTCCCGGATCGAGTCTCCAAGATTTTTCCGAATCGATTTTTTTTGTGACGTAACTGTTTACAGTTTTCAGATTTATTCCTATACTTGTGCTATGACCTTGCTTTATGCGAAATTCTAAGTACATGAGAAGTACCTGCTTTATGAATTTTGATTATGTATTTATTTAAATAGGCGTTTTTTGCACCATAAACGCCAAATCTTTTTTTTTTTTGCGTATTTTAGAGGTTTGGTTCTTCACAGCTTCGAAGGATTGCAATCCTGATTATATGGTTTTAATTTCAACTCGATACGTCCACGCGTTCCTGAGATAAAGGATCTTGACAGACAGACGGACAACAAAGTGATCCTATTAGGGTTCCGTTTTTTCCCTTTTGAGGTACGGAATCCTAAAAAACTCGTGGATTAAATAATAACAGCCACATGGGTCCATACTAAAGCCGGGAACCTACAGACATCAGACTGGTTGTCATTTGTAGATCTTGGAAAGTAGATCCGGATCGAATGAAATCAGATAAGCTGACAGCAGTCATGTCAAAAGGAATCATCTCCCACCTAAATACGCTCCAAATTCTTTCATTGTGCGTACAACTAAGGAGTAGAATTCCCTGCCAGAGTCTGCGTTTTCAGATTGCTACAACCTAGGGATAACTCAAGAGTGAATAGGTTACTTCTAGGCAAGCGCACTTTCGTCGACCACATCATCGCTTACCATCAGGTGAGATGGTAATCATGAGCGAGCCTATCAATCTTTTTCTTTTCAAACTATGGTAACCTCGTTAAACTGTTCAGGCCCAGTAGGTGGCTACGTTAACTGCATCATCGGTGGCACTCAGTAAAGGTAGAAAGAACTACACTGCTAACACGTGTGCCACACGTCATTCTCCATACATTTTATATGGAAACTAGATTTGTAGAGCTACACTTGATCCAAGCCTCGTTCTACGTACAAATCTGGGGTGTTACACGTGTGCGTCGGTCTAATGTAGTTCTAGCTTTTGGTCCTCCAAAGTGTATGGGCATTCCAACGTGTGGTTCATATTCTGAAAAGGGGCACTGCAGTGACTTCGCTCACATTGAGTATTCGACGGGTCTATAAAACCCCATATCACCAAGTTGTTGTTTGCAGCGGCCTACCTGGATGCGCAAACTCGAAGGCTATCAATAATAATAATAAAAGCTTTCTATGTTGGTATTTCCAATTCGATTCACTGGGCCCTCACAAAAACAAGACATTTCACTCAGATAATACCAAAAGTACAATACGCTATCAGATAGCTTTTAGATCGGTATCAATACAAACAATAAACTACTCTCTCCAGCTAATCGCCAAACTTACTAAAGTAGGTTATAACTTCGTAATAAGCCATATTATTATGCACTAGTTGTTGCTTGTTGCTTTTTCCGCGTTTACGTCAAAAATTCGTAGGAAGGCGATCGCGATTCCGGGTTATGAAGCATCCTATGTCCAAACTGAGCTATAGACATCCATTTTCTTATCAATTCATTAAGGTACAGGAGCTAATTGCAAGTTTTATAATGCGCAAAAGTATAGGATCCACTGCAGTAAACGAAATCAGAAAAATATAATGTTATTCGTCAGGATATTTGCTAGATAGACAGTGTATTCGAAACATAATACAGCTAAAAGAAAAAATCACGAAGTTGCGTATAAAAATCACCTTTATTGATTAAAAAGCAGACTTATATAGTGTAATTATTCAGATTATTCGTCAGATTATTCTATTACCAACGTTTTACTATGTTGTACTATTTTAATTTTACAATCAAAGCTGTAGAATTTTATTAAATCGCTAAAATGATTTATGTTTGCAACCTTTGTCTTTGCGCATCTTTTTTTTTGTATGCAGTCTGAGAGTGACCGCGCTTTAAGGCCAACGCTACGTAAGCGGGCGCACGCGCGATCTCATACAAAAGTGCTCCGTGCAGGCTCGTCACGCGGGCACCTGTCGCGGGCAGACACAGAAAGCTATCAAATTTTGTCATTGAAGCGGCAGCGCCGTGTGTGACGTCGTGACGCACTATGAAGCTATGCGTCCGTGGACAGTAGGCCATAGTTTTGTATGTAAGCTTCACGCAGGCGTACAACAAGCGTATAATAATGAATACACGTCTATGAAGCCACACGTCCGTAGACAGTAGGCCATAGTATTATAAGTAAGCTTCACTCAGACGTACACCAAGCGTATAATCACGATTACACATCTATGAAGCCACGCGTCCGTAGACAGTAGGCCATAGTATTATAAGTAAGCTTCACGTAGGCGTACAACAAGCGTATAATAATGAACACACATCTATGAAGCCACGCGTCCGTAGACAGTAGGCCATAGTATTATAAGTAAGCTTCACGCAGGCGTACAACAAGCGTATAATAATGAACACACATCTATGAAGCCACGCGTCCGTAGACAGTAGGCCATAGTATTATAAGTAAGCTTCACGTAGGCGTACAACAAGCGTATAATAATGAACACACATCTATGAAGCCACGCGTCCGTAGACAGTAGGCCATAGTATTATAAGTAAGCTTCACGCAGGCGTACAACAAGCGTATAATAATGAACACACATCTATGAAGCCACGCGTCCGTAGACAGTAGGCCATAGTATTATAAGTAAGCTTCACGTAGGCGTACAACAAGCGTATAATAATGAATACACGTCTATGAAGCCACGCGTCCATGGACAGTAGGCCATAGTTTTGTTTGTAAGCTTCACGCAGACGCACACCAAGCGTATAATAATGAATACACGTCTATGAAGCCACACGTCCGTAGACAGTAGGCCATAGTATTATAAGTAAGCTTCACGCAGATGTACACCAAGCGTATAATCATGAATACACGTCTATGAAGCTGCGCGTCCGTGGACAGTAGGTTATAGCTAGGTTTGTAAGCTTCACGCAGGCGTACACCAAGCGTATAATCATGAATACGCGTTCATGGTAGTAGGCCTTAGTCAAGGCAAGACTTGTTCTAACAACAAATAAGTCAATTTGTTGAAAAACTCTTAATTACAAACCAAAGTAATTAACATGGTTACCGAGGAATGTTGTTGACTGCCTTATAATTGACAATGAGAAAAGTTGTTAAGTATGACAAGAGTTATTGTAGTGCTGTGCATTTTTATCGATGGCCACATTATAATGTGGCTGCACTCAGATCACGTGCACGCAGTTCTTGAACATTTTTTTTTACGTCGGAAAACGTCTCCTCTCGCTCTGTCTGAAATGCTTCACCCAAAGCGTTAGAATATATTTGATGGTATTATTGATGTTAGTGAGTACAAAGGGTATTAAACAACTAATATATGTATATTCAACTTATAAGGTGGTGAAAAGAGGGAGATTCGTTTTTTATCCCTGGGGCTATTGATAGAATCAACACAGCGGAAAATATTTGACTCGCCTCTAGCGCGTGGACTTCTGAAATCACGATAGTCCTAATTTCACTCAGTCCCGGCGATCACAAACATTCAGCAGCTTACGCTATTTCGCTCGCACGAGAACGCCGGCTCTTATCTCTGTCCTTGTCTATCAGTGACTACAGGTAGTCTAGATGTGTCCCCTGTCCCTGTGGAGTGTAAATGGTTGTATAGGAGAATCGTCTACCCTATCATGGTCCATGAGAGATGGACAGCGAAGTCTAATACCTTGATCACACGTGCCGAGCAAACGGGCGAGATAGTGCTCTCGGCCGAATACTCGGTACGTGTGAACATAGCGCCGAGTGCTCGGCCGAGCACTTATCTTTACAACTTGTCTCGGCCGAGCTACATTATACTACCACGCGCTTTTACTTGGTACGTGTGATCAAGGCATTAGTAAGAAGCCATAAAAATGAAGTGTTTATACTTATTATGTCTCTTTAATTCACCAACTTTTACTCACAGGTAGATGAATCAGTCAAACTATGAACATAAGTGTACCAATAGCTGACTACTTCTAGGTTTTTCTTTCCCAAAGAAATTCTTTGACACTTTACTACACCTTTAGGTGATTCCCCGTCTTAAAAGTGTGGTAGGTCCCAAGAAAACTTGTCATCGACCTACTTAGAAGTATAAAACCACGTACTGTATTTTACTAATTGTGGTTAATCTATTTATGTAGGTACATACGCCAGCACATCAACCTACCTTAATCTGTCAAATTTCTTTAATAGATTTTCAACCTTATAACAATATCGGAAGGTTTATGTTCGATTGCTAAAATATGACAGATTGGGGACGTGCTGGCGTCTGTACATAAAAGGATAAGCTGGCTGACTGACTGACTGACTGACAGATCAATGCACAGCCGAAACTACTGGTACTAGGAGCGTGAAATTTTGTTACAAGGCTTTCTTTTGTGACGTAGGTGAACACTGGGGTGTTTTTAATATCGTGCGGATTTTATCACGCATGCGGGGCTGCTGTCCGATATTACGCTCCGCATCCCGCGTGCGTATTGCACGCTTTACAATTAACACTTGTATGAAAAGGACATTTTTGGTGACTACGCATGCGGAGCAATCCCGCATGCGTGATGAAATCCGCACAATATCAAAAACAACCTTAGAAGAAGTTTTTGGAAATTCAACTATAATTTACATATTATATATTGTTTATATTTAATACAGCGATAATTTCAGGCGCCCTTAAGGGGGTGTAAAAGTTTTGGTAGGTTGTACCTGTTTCCTACAGGTCATCATCATCATTTCAGCCGAAGGACGTCTACTGTTGGACATAGGCCTCCCCCAAATGCCGCCACAACGAACGATCCTGTGCGTCTCGCATTATCACCGCATTCCCGCGACTCTCATCAGGTCATTGGTCCATTTTAAACAGGTTTTTCAGACCTATTAAAACTTTACACCGTAGGCTATTTTCTAAACTCCTACCCCCGTTACCCATTTTTTTTTTCATAATTTGCGTGGCAGAAAAACATTTGCCTAGTCATCTAGTGTATAATAATATACATACATTGTATTATATATATATCCTAGATAACATTTTTCAGCCAGCACATATTACGTCAATGCCCCCTTTCAAACGTCCATAGTTGTCGTCATTTTGGCCCAGAGACGTAAATACAACGGGTTAGTGACCTCACAGACCAGTCTTTTGCCCAACAATGACGCGACTGACTCCACAGTTTCCCTATTTTTAAATTTGCCTAGATACCCTGTTATATTTACACTATTTTTTTCCTTGAACTATTGTTTATCCTGTTGTGACTCATAGAAATTGTATCAGGTAATTTGCACATAAGGGGTGAAATAGGTTTGGCAAAACATGGTGTTGGAAGGCCTCGTACAAGACAGACCAATGACCTAGTGAGGGTTGCGGGAATTTGGTGGATGCGATACGCAAAGGACCAGTCGTTATGGCGACACTTGGGGTAAGCCTACATCCAACACAGGTCGCCTTTTGGCTGAAATGATGATGATGACGATGAAGGCAAAACATTCTACGGTACTTGGCAAATAAGTTGAACCCGTTGTTATGTTAATGCGCTGCCCCTGCTTCGACTGAGACCCGAATCGATCCCAATCGCCATTTTGATTCAACTTCTACGTCGCGTATAGTAGTGATCCTTGCATCACTTAGGCGACATTTTTTTAGGTGGGATATCATCAAGTAGTTCCTCCCCCTCTGGGTGGAACGAGAGGGAGTATCAGATATCTGCTGACTAAAACCTCCTTACCTAAAGTTTGTTCCTTCGTTTATCCTTTGCGTTCCAGATCCGCGGTAACTCTTTCGAATAATCTCGCACGATGTATGACGTTCCGATTAAACATCCATGTAACTTCAAAATATATTCAGACCTCTTTTCTGTGGGATCGAAGTGAAACTTTTGTACTCATAATCCACCTCATTTGCCCATTGGGTTTTTTTTTATGGTAGGTAAAATCATCCAATGACAAATCCCGCCCTTGGGCGGAGCGGGAAGTAGTGTCAGACTCTTACTGACTAAAAACCTACCCCGTTCCTTCGTAGCCTATAGTGCCGGGGCTGAGCCTTCCTCTCAGAAAACGGCCCTTGACCCCAGGCTTCGACCCTGCCTGCCTGCAGTTAGCAGGCTGGGCCTCTTTGGTGTGCTGACAGCTCCTTGAGGCGCGCGGGAACAGAACGCGCCGTCGACGACTTGGGCTCGGTCCGGTCGGTTACCGGACTGCCCATTGGGGGTCATCTATTCATCTTCCTCCCTCACAAGTATTACTATGGCCGATATATTCATCATGACCAAGATGCAACGCGTTCAATTTGATTCAAAATTCACATAGAGGTGCGTTAAAAAACGGCTGTTGACCGATTTGAATAAGGAATCGGTTCAATGTTTCCGAATCGAAAACTTTTTTTTTTGTTTTTGAATTTCGAATAGATACAATAAACAAAGTCGTTTCCCGCCGTCTGCCCCTATTTATGCTTAGATCTTTAAAAATACGCAACGGATTTTGATGCGTTTTTTTATAGATAGAGGGATTCAAGAAGGTTTATTAATGTATAATACATGCATAATATATTTAATATCACCATTGCACCCGTGCGAAGCTGGGGCGGGTCGCTAGTATATTATATACTTACTTAAAACTTTTATCTAAGTAGTGTGCAACTGTGAAGGAATGACAACAATTGAAATATTATTGTTACTTTGTTTCGCGAATGAACATTTTCATTATTAACCGCATATTTTTATCTCACTGTAGGTGTGCAATAGTTGTGGTAATACTTAATATAATAAATGATTATTCAATACAGTTACTCGAAAACCCGCTCTTAATTCACCGCTTTTAGGCACGCAATGGACTGTTTTCCGCACTAGTGCGTATACCCTTGAGTACAGCCGCTATAGGCGCGGACTTGTGGACGGCGTGCAATGGGTAGTACGCCGTCTGGCCGCAAAAAAGTAGAAGCCTACTGGGGCCATGGGTTCGCTTCTGAAAGGAAAACCTGGAGTCCAGGAACGCAAGAAAATGAAGGAACATGGGAGTGGGTTTTAGTCAGTAAAAGACTGACATGCCCGCCCGCTCCGCCCAAGGGAGAGAGAAATCATTGGATGATTTTCCACCTACAAAAAAAAAATACTACCATTAGAATACCATTTTCGTTTTTAAAAGTGGTAGGTCTCACCTTACAAGTTCCTAGTTTCATCGGAGGACTATGATTTTTCCACTTTCTGCCAACATAAATACGCAAATTAACACTCCATGCTTAAGTATTACGTGGGAAGAAGTTTTTGTGCGTAATTATCGTACTAATAGTCGGCCGATACGTTGGCAGCCTATCAAGCTAGGCGCACTGCAATTTGAACGCTGTTTATCGAGGTGGATTTATGCCAAATGAAGTAGCCGGGCGAATTGTTTCGTATTGTTGGTACCCTGCTTTCTTTAGGGTGCGAATTCATCAGATAACTTCTCCCGGTCTGGGTGTAGCGAGAGGAAAGTCTGACAGTTAAATTTTGGGTGTTTTTACTTTATATCACGCATGTGGCTTTGCTCCGCAAGCTTTACCTCCGCAAATGTCCGTTTCATACAAGTATTTATTGTAATGAGAGCAGAGGTGGACGAGTAACGGCTCCGACTTACGAGTTGTAGGTCGCGGGTTCAAACCCAGCCAGGCGCATTACTTTGCGTAATTTATTTTCATCACCACTGCTCTCAAAACGGTGAAGGAAAACATCGTGAGGAAACCGGCATGTCCTAGAACCAAAAAGCGACGACATGTGACATTCACCAACCCGCACTGGGCCGCCGGGATTCCGATCCCGATTTCCGGCCACCGTAGGCGCGGGCTTGCGGACGGCGTGCAATGGGTAGCACGCTGTCCGATCGTCCGGTAACCGACCGGACCGAGCCCAAGTCGTCGACGGCGCGTTCTGTTCCCGCGCGCCTCAAGGAGCTGTCAGCACACCGAAGAGGCCCAGCCTGCTAACTGCAGGCAGGCAGGGTCGAAGCCTACTGGGGTCATGGGTTTATTTCCGAAAGGAATGCTCGGCCCCGGCACGATAGGCTACGAAGGAACGGGGTAGGTTTTTAGTCAGTAAGAGTCTGACACTACTTCCCGCTCCGCCCAAGGGCGGGATTTGTCATTGGATGATTTTACCTATCATAAAAAAAAAACCCGCACTGGGCCCGCGTGGCCCATTCGCTCTCTTAGAGAGGAGGCCTGTGTCCCAGCAGTGGGAACTATACAAAGGCTGATAATGATGATTTATTGCGTGCAATACGCAAGCGGGACGTGCTTTTTTGCTTTTTGAAATGTTCTGCATGCGGAGCAAATCCGCATGCGTGATAGAATAGCAATGATATTAATAACTTTCTTCCTTTTTCTTTTTTCTTTCTTTTTTCTTTCTTTGCGTTACAGGTCTAGGTAACTTTTTCGAATAATACCGTAGCTCCAGTAAACATCGGCCCTACTGGACCCTGTCCATTTTGCCGACATATTTGTTAGTCTCATAAAAAGTCAAATGTAATAGGTAATCGAAACCTTATTTTATGAGCCCTAGTTTACCCTAAACCACCTGCACAGGCCTAGCCTGACCTGTCCAGCTTTAGCTTTTTTGGTCTGTATATCTTTTTCGCCTAGCCTCCTTAAGACTGTCGAAAATCACGACTTTTTGTGCTAAGCAAAACTGGTCTTAATAGGCCATGAAAACAGCAAAACTTCATGTTTTCTTGCGTTCATACATACAAAACGTACAGAGAAATGCATAAACTGATCTCGCCCACACAATACAATGACGTACGTATAGAATATAGCCTTATCAGATGAATACATAACACGAGGGGAAATAATAATTCCAAAAATAACACTCGCGTCTCACAAATAGCAATGTGCGATACTGACAATATTATGTATTAATTTGATAAGAGGGACAAAATCCTCAATTGATGGTTATCTTACTACTATTAATACTTAGCAAGTGAATATAATATTTTTCAATATAATTCTGCGTGCGTTTTCCACGTCGTTGGGAATGCTCCCACAAAGTGTATTGGACCTGTGGTGCTGTTCTCTAAGAAAATGCCGCGCTGCCGCAACGACGAACATCCAAATAGGATACATTGGATTGTAAACCTAATAGATTTATACATTGGACTTTTAATTCAATGCATCCTATGTATTTGGATGTTCATCGTTGCGGCAGCACCTCTGGTGGTCGCGCATGGGTAGCACGCTGTCCGATTGTCTGGTAACCGACCGGACCGAGCCCAAGTCGTCGACGGCGCGTTCTGTTCCCGCGCGCCTCAAGGAGCTGTCAGCACACCGAAGAAGCCCAGCCTGCTAACTGCAGGCAGGCAGGGTCGAAGCCTACTGGGGTCATGGGTTAATTTCCGAAAGGAATACCCGGCCCCGGCACGATAGGAAGGACACTACTTCCCGCTCCGCCCAAGGGCGGGATTTGTCATTGGATGATTTTACCTACCATAAAAAAAACAAAACCTCTGGTGGTCGCGGGTATTCGATGGATGCGATACCCACAGGCCCGATCGTTATGCCGGGCACTTGGGGAACGCCTATGTCTAACAGTGGACGTCTTAGTCTCAGTGGAATTCTGCGCGCCGTATCAGTAAGTTAGATGATGATTGACACCCTGAAGGGTCTTGTTAAAACCGGCCAACCCGAGGTACATTTTCATACAACCGCTCTTACGTGATTATGTTATTACGCATCTTTCTTCAGATATTTTGGGTACACAGATGGGATTGTGGGTATTATGTAGGCTTCTATAAAAATAAAATTTTGTGTATAGTATAGACTTCTGTAAAACTGCTATTTAAGTGAACTTTGGTCGTCCATAATGTACTCATATTAAAAATATAAAAATGAATGACGACAATTTATCTCAAAAACTTTTAAGGGTTTAAATCACGGATTTACTGAATGTCGACAGAGTTGTCAGGCGTTCTCTCTTTTTTCGCGTTGCCTTTTCATCAAACATCGCGTTGGATTGCGTTAGATGAAGCAACAAGGTTTTCAACCATGCTCGACATTCGCCTTAAACGCATTAAACGTTAAAAAAAAAGTCATATTTCTATTTCACATAGGCCTACATGGGTACTTATAAAACGTCAGAAGCCTGTGCATTTTGAAAGACAGTTCAGGCATCTATTTAATCATTTATGAAATGAAGATTAGGACTTTGAGCATGAAAAGGAAACACAGTTTCCTTTTTACGTCACAACAAATTTTTTAAAGGCGAAAGTTTGTGTGTGTGTGTGTGTGTATATTTGTTATTTCTTGACGCTCGAATGGCTGAACATTCCACACGGGTAGCCCATGTGGAACAGCACATAGGAATCCTAAGGCTACTTTTTAACCCGGGAATAAGCTCTCTTGGGACAACTCTCCACCTTCAAGCGGTCGGAGTAGCTGGCAGTAGCTCGTAGCATCTTGCTTCACACTTGCGAAACCGAGGCGGGCCACTAGTTTACTAGGAACACATGGTAACAGGGCCCGGTGAAGGCTGATACACTGTTTAAAATGAAAAAGTCTGTCAAATAGTTAGCAGTGTCAACTACATCCCAAAAACCAAACAAGAAAATCCTTATAATATATTTACCCAACGTAACTCTAATTTCACGAATGCAGTTAAAGGTTTATCGACTCATAAGTAAAACTGCCCGAAGTTATATCTCTTTACCTATATCTCTTTAAAACATTATGATTATTATATTGTTAATTTCGTGAAAAAGGTCTACATAGATTACATGTACAGGTATTTGGTTACCTTCCAACTTACCAACGAAAGTCGTTGTTGAGGATCCAGCATATGACTTGTACAATAGTTGAAAAATACTAGTAGAACAGTAATATTCAATAAGTGCTTGCTAAACCAAATGTACTCTCATGATAAGGTAACCCGTAGTTCGAACATAAATTTGTGTGGGGTTAGTCAGTAAAAATCTGAAACGCCCTCCACATGAAATCATTTGATGACTTCTCACCTCAAAAAAAAAGTCATCGAACCTCCTTAAACCAAAAAAGCAACTGTTAACACATTCCATTGTCAAAGTCATTATCACATAGCTCAGCTTTGCCCGTAATGTGTCACACGAACTTACAGAGAAAGTTACGCTCGCTTGTTTACATGCTTACCTTTCTAACTGACCGATATTACGATCGGCTCCTGGTTTTGACAGCCGAAACATTCCGAACGTCTTCGGAACAATTCGGCTGTCACGAATATTGAAATTGGAACGTGGAACTGATTCAAGTTTTAGAGGTTTCCTTGTGCGCCAGAAACAATGATGGTTTACTTTTAATCGTCATTGTTCCTGTATCAAAAATATTACGTATTCATTTCTTTTTTTTTTTAATGATATAATATAAACTAGTGCTTAACTGCAATCCCACCTGATGATAAACAGTGATGCAATCGTTAATGATGAAGCGCACTAGTTTATTAGGAACCTATTTACTCTAGCCTTGAAGATACCTTAACTATAATCAGACGGAAAAACCGCAGCAGACAAATTGTTTGAATCCTTCGATCTAAGCGTTATGAACGGTGAGGCGAAACGCTTAGTCCGGACCGTATAGATGTTAATAATGTAAGGTCACTCGTCGTACGTCGGATTTTCTGATGGTAGAATGGCGATGGTCTTTTTAACCCTTTCAAGCTCTGTAGTAGTGTTGCGTTAAGATTTTTTTTTATCACTCTATGTCATGTAGTAGGTACCTATATTTGATTCGAATTTCTCAAAAAAAAAAAAAAGTTCGCTTAAGTCAAATTTTTTGAAAAAAGAAAACTCGTTATTGTCATCAGTCGTAGTAAAAATTGACGTTACGTTGACTGTTTTCGAGTATGTTCATAAGCTTGCATTAATTGAATCTTTTGTTACATGCATATAATCACGCCTCACCTTCATCGATTGCATCACTGCTTACCATCAGGTGGGATCGTAATCAGGCACTAGTTTATATCAAATAATATACGAGTATATATATATAAAAAAATTAAAAACAATAATTTGGCTAAACAAAATTCTGTCATTTCAGAAATGGACGATGATGTAGATTTCCAAGATGTCTTAAGATTTAAACTCTTCAAGAACAATATCATTATTTTTTTTCTTGACATATTTGACATTATATTTTACCGTTATATGATTGCTTAAACGCTTTCAAGATATCTGATGATAGCATGATACAAAGGTGTATCACCAAGGAATTTTATGAACCAACATAAAATATTTTCCTCTCTGTATTCTTGCTGCTGATGATTCTTGAACTCCATCCTCCCAAAAACTCTATCCGCCATTATGAATATCATCATAATACCCGTACCACGTCAGCTAGGTATATAACTGGCACCTAAGACTTTCCCCAGTCACGTGTCGTCACAGGGGGTATTTTTACTGCACCCCCACTATAAATAGAACCATGTCGGGGTAGTATTGCAACTAAGGGTAAACTAACGGGCAATTGCAGGTATTGATTTTCCTTTGCTACTGACATAACATTATGCTTTTTCTTCGAGAGGAAGCAGGTGTATATTATACGAACATTTTGTAATTGCCATTAGGGTCGAAACACATAATCATATACAATTATACGTACTACTGCACAATAATAAAGACACTTAGCTTAGCTATAAGCACTATAAGTGTGTTCCCAAAACGTTTTGCCCGTATAGGTGGGATGTCCACCATGTATGTACCGGAGACGCGTCGCCTGTAGTCTGATGACGGAACGGGCTTAGCGGAATAGCTACTTTTTTTTAACTCATTTGACTAAGTACTTTGGCGGTTACTTATTTGTGTGAGAATTCGTCGCGTTCAAAGTTGTTGTAACTTGTTTTCTGTTGCTCTCGTTTCTTTAATGGAATATTTTTGTATGTCATTATAGAGGTCTGAATAGGTACAGTGTATTTAATTTACCTAAAGTTCAAGGAAGTAAGTGGCATAGAGTTGATAATACCATCTCTAAAATCTAGTCCTAAACTTCTGGACAACAACTGATAGATTTACTTAAATATTTTTAAATACGTTCAAGTCCATATTATAGATAAATTACAACTAAACACAGAACAAATGATCGTGTTCATCACACAAACATTTGTCTTGGGTTGGAATCGAACCCACGATCTCCGGCATAGTAGTCGGGGCCACTAGACCAACAGGTTAGTCAATTGAAAATTACTTATTGCGCTTTGAATACATTTGAACTAAATTATTATATTATTGATAAATTACTGTACGCGGCAAATAAGTTCAACCATTTGCTGTGGTTACGCAAAATCGGTAACTGAGCATTCAAGGTCGATCGCTATGATGGTTTTTTTTTTATGGTAGGTAAAATCATCCAATGACAAATCCCGCCCTTGGGCGGAGCGGGAAGTAGTGTCAGACTCTTACTGACTAAAAACCTACCCCGTTCCTTCGTAGCCTATCGAGCCGGGGCCGGGTATTCCTTTGGGAAGTTAACCCATAACCCCAGTAGGCTTCGACCCTGACTGCCTGCAGTTAGCAAGCTGGGCCTCTTCGGTGTGCTGACAGCTCCTTGAGGCGCGCGGGAACAGAACGCGCCGTCGACGACTTGGGATCGCTATGATGGTTCAACTTGTATGTTGAGGATTATAACTGATTTCAAGTGATACTATTGCTGCTACTGGATAATATTAGTTAAACAAAGCTCTTTATAAGAGCTTTAGCCATTAAAGTTGAAATCATTGCAACCACAATAGCCATTACCATAGATATCCGTGGCCATTACAGTTGAAATCATTGTTTATCCTGTATCGCCTCTCGATAATAAATCATGATTGTGTATTTTGTCCGATAAAAACTCCTCAAAGGAGAACAATGTTTAATCAGACAATCTGATAAACATCTAATCTATTGATGATTCATTTAAATGTTGATGGACCTGCTCTGATACATGTAAATTATAAGCAGGGGCGTAGCTACCGCCATATTTACCGTATCAATGATACGGGGCCTCCGCGATACAGGGACCCCGACGTAGACAAAAATTTTCAAGATATTATCCACAACCGTCTCGTAGGGTAAACCAAGCATTTGTAAAAACACACCATTTTTTTTTTAACGGGGCCCCTGTGGGACTAGCTACGCCACTGATTAAAGGTAGACTTCTTACTAGTATAATCACAGTGTAACTATTGAGGAAAACTTGAGGATATTATAGGTACTAAAACTGTCATTATCATCAAATGGTGATTCATTTTAGCCGAAAGACGTCTATTGTTGGATATAGGTCTCCCGCAAGTGTACATATAGGCCATAACTGCCGGTCCTGTGCTTCTGGCATCCATTGATCGACCCTCACCAGGTCATCGATCCATATTGTAGGCCATCCATAGGTAAAACCATATAACATGAGATATTTTATTCTACAAATTTCTTATTTTAAAACTCTGCCATTCCAAAGAATAGGTCAGCAGGATCTAAAATTTGGGTCGAACAATAATTGAAAAATCATAAAGAAATCCATGTATGTTAACCATCCTCGGAGTCTAGTCCTGCGCATAAATACAAGCCATGTAGCTGTGTATAACGACAACTCTAAAAGCGAGTTGTGGTCACACGGTATGTCCTCCCGATCCACCACAGAGATGGAGAAGTCATTGAATGATTTCTCTCCTAAAAAAATGGCCCTGCGATGTGGATTGATGCAATGTCATGCAGCAAAGCATCGGTGCAGGTGGCATTACAATGTGCGATGGGTATCAATTCGCAAGTTCTTGCGATGCCACATCGCGGAGCAGTTGTGTTTGGACCTTAATAGATCAATCACCGCTAAATGGTGTCTTAAGGACTTAAAATGACTGCTAACTATAACCCTAAACTGCAGTATCTTCCCATAAACACAGCTTAACCATCTCCCTCTATAGAAAGTCTCAAATCCCATTGAGACAAATCTCCGCTGCCATGGGACCTCTTAGCTATATTAATCTAATCAAAGAGCTCGCTTGCTCGCGCCGAGGTAATCAGTAGCATTATAGTATTATCCTATTGAATTAAACCGATTAACTAGAAAAAAAAAAACTATAATGGCAGCCATGAGAGGACGTCCAACAATGCTATATATAGATGGGTTAATTTTGCACAGTAATTAGTGGGTAATAAGCCTGTTCGTTAGAATTGTAACGTTGATGACTCTCATGGCGCTTCAATCTTTGTCTTGTCATTTTTTTTCTGACTCAATTAAAATCTAGTGTAAATTTCTATCCATAGATATCTATTGATTGGTCACCATTTAACTCCTTGGGCAGTGTACGCAAACTTTTTGTGTTCAAGGTACATCAATGAAATCGCAAAATTTTGGAGGTATCGACACCATGAGTGAAAACTCATTAGTTTTTACCACTTTATGAAGCACATTAGATTTCAATTTTAACCTGTTGAATACCGTAATTAGAGACACAATAGAAAGACAATAGGTGTGCGAACGCCGGCGTCCTCTCGGGGAATAATGAATTAATGTGATTTTCGTTATCATATCCAACAGTTTTTCTTGTTGTTAAAAATTAACCAATGTTAGTTTTCGAAAGGAATTGGTTGATTCTTCAGACTATATATTTATTAACTTGAAGAGATGATTTAATTTTTCCGAGGCATACTAACTCATCACCATGGTAGGTACGCCAGACTGCCGAGGCATACAATTTGCAAACCACTGTCCTAGGGAACACACAAACTAGCTAATGTATTTAATTTAAAACTTCTATAAAAATCAAATGACCATCTAAATAGTACTTATCAATTCCATGCAATCAACCTTCACATACTCCCGATTTCATAAACGACCCACAGGATGACTCATTTATTTGTTACGTTCGATGTTCAAATTGTAACGTTGGTATGACTGGTTTTCATTCATGAAACATTCTCTCATACAAAATTGAGTGGGAAAGGGAAACACAGATCTTATGTAAACATAGCTGTTTATAACCTTGTCTTATTGTATTATTTGGAATGTTTTCGTATCAAATTATTTCGTCATTTTATTATTGGATACTGGGAAAAGGTGATAATTCGGGAAAGGCCATGTCCAAGACTGGACTGTAGTTGTTTGATTCTGATTAGTTCAATTTTGTAAGTTTTTTTTTTCTTTGTATTATTTATGTGTAGTCTAGGGGTCATAGTCAGAAAAAAATTTAAATGTTATAAATTTACAAAATTTGTCCTGGCGCATAGGTGCCGTTACCATTCTCATAGAAACAGTGAGTTTTTCGGGATAAAATAGTATTAGTCAGCGATAAAATATCTTTCTATCAGTAAAAGAATCTTCGTAATCGCTTCAGTAGGTACTTGCAGATAAAACTTTTACAAACAACAATGAAAAACCGACCCAGGACCTAGTTATTATTTTTTTTTTGTTTAAACAAACACTAATTTTATTTCTTAATTATGTTTATCTACAGAGTCTCATATTCGCATCAGCGAAAAAGCTCTTTAAAAAAAGATTAAAAAAAAAAAAAACAAATAATCAAACCAATTTTTAAAATACAGAAATTCCGGGATTTAATCGTCATGTTTATATGATTTCGGGATTTTAGAGGAGGTATTATCAACTCTATGTTACTTACTTCCTCGAACTTTAGGCAAATATACTTGTACTTATTTCGACCTCTGGCTAAGATAGCTTTTTTTAAGACGGGAAATCATCCAATAACTTCTTCCTCATTGGGGTGGAGCCTTTTACTCACTAAAATTTCTTTACCTTGCGTTCCAGGACCCCGTAGTTCCCTTCCGGAAATCAAGCCATGCCATGACAACATAAGAAATAAAATCGCCAGTCAGCCGACCACCTTTTTCAAAAAAAGGTCTTGTCACATAATGATATATCCTACTTTTACATTGATATCGTACCGTCTGTTTCATTATCATTTCAAACTGCGATTTGGTAACATTAATTACCTACTACTTATCCTGTTTATAACCTTGATGAATTAAGCGAAAGTGTATCTGTAGAAATCACACTTGCGTCATCGCTGGAAACCCCGTAAGCTTCTTCAAGATGCCTTTATGTAATGGCTCATTGCGGTGTTGTAAGTTACCCCTAAATATAGGCAGATTCTCAATGAAAACAATTGATTTATCTGGACAGGTAAACTCGATACGGTCAATATAAGTAAATCTATCATCATTATTTATGCCGAAAGACGTCCACAGTTGGACTTAGGCCTCCCCCAAGTGTCGCCACAAAGAACGGTCCTGTTAGAAGGCCGGCTGCATGGTGGACCGATGACCTGTTGTGAGTCGCAGAATTGCAATGGATATGAATCAACAAATCAAGCCTTTTTAGTATTTAACAGTAATTTCATGAATTACAAGTCATATTTTTTTAGAAGGATATTTCCTTAGAATTTTTTCCCAGCAAAGCTGCGAAAGGTGATATTAAAAGAAATGTAAACAACGACACGTCGGGGTCACCAGTTTGGAAGTATTTGTGACAGAGAGTAAAGTCCCACACACCTCCGTTGAAAAGGGAGGATCCTCTGACCAGACGGGTGTTGTCTGGTGGGCTACTGCCCGATAGATGATTTCGGGCTGTTCAAATCGCGCGGAGAACATTAATTGCACGATGCAGGATAGTATCTATGAGACGACTTAGATGTCGCAACAGAGTGAAGGAAGCAAGAGAAGAAGAATGTTTAAAATCTTAATCAAAAAAAAAAAAAAAAAACTGAAGTATCAAATAAGAATAGTTAAATATTAATCATCTGTAAAATAGAGATCTGTAGAGCAGTGGTGGCCGAGTGGTAATGGCCCCGACTTACGAGTAGTAGGTCGCGGGTTCAAACCCGGCCAGGCGCATTACTTTGTGTAATTTATTTCATCACCACTGCTCTCAAAACGGTGAAGGAAAACATCGTGAGGAAACCGGCATGTCCTAGAACCAAAAATTCGAAGACATGTGACATCCACCAACCCGCACTGGGACCGCGTGGTGGATTACGGCCCATTCGCTCTCTTAGAGAGGAGGCCTGAGTCCCAGCAGTGGGAACATAAAAAAAGGCTGATAATGATGAATAAGTAAATAAAATAGTAAACAAACTGGCTAAGCCGTCATTAACAACGGAAACTTTCGCGTCAAAAAAAAAAAACAAACTTAATAAGTACGATCTATTAATAGATAGATTCACAGTTTTTTCGTCTCATCGGTTCACTGACTCAGTATTGAGTTTGTGAAGCAAAAACTTGTTTTTTAGGGTACAAACAGGCATTTGACATGCCTTTGAACACTTTAATACCTTTTGACCCTGCAATGCAACTGTTGTTTTGATAGATTATTTGATTAAGCATTGATTTCCTCGTGCTTTGAACTAGTGATGTAAGGGATATTCCCATTCGCGAATATTCGTACATTTTTTGACAATCGCATTCGCAAGAAACATGCGAATGTTTTTGAAAAACAAAAAGGAAATAATATGGATTGAATGGATATAAAATGACAATACAACTGATATGATTTTACAATTTTATATTTAAGTACTTTAAAAATTTTCTATCACACGTTACATTTCACATTTTCAGTGTCACAAATTGTAAAACAACATGTTAGCGAAGTTTAGAGTCATAGTCATGTATGACATATGCATGTATATCACTTAAAAACAAGTACAAAATACTAACCACAAATTATAAAAAATCTTTTTGAATGAACTCTCATATGAAGATTTAGCCCAAGTATGGCATTTGAAGTTATTTTGTTTTTTACATTACTAAGCAAAAGAAAAAAGACATTTACATTAATTACTAAGCAAAAAAAAAAAGATGAAGTAATACTCTTCCAGTCTAAATTGCGTACTACCCCATTCAAATACATCATAAATGAATTCGTAAAACTGTGTTGACAAAACGTACCAGCATATTGCTCGTACCATTTCACTTATTAATCGCTTCGTCTGGACTTGGACTAACTCTCAATCGCTTTTAGCGACACCCCTGGGACGAACAGGGTTTCCATATTCGTCCTTCCATTTAATATTTATTCCGACACCTTTCTATTATCTCCTTCAAAATCAATACGAGTAAAGAAGTCCGTGTGTGAAATATCAACTCTTAAAAATAGCTGTTGGTAAGTACTTCTATATTTAGTTGGTGTGATCAAATCTTCCAGCCTCAATCCCTCTCTTAGAGAGGAAGCTCTGCTTAGCTTGGGACTAGACTCTACATACAACTTGACCACTATCTCATCGACCTATACTATTTATAGGTGCTTGTGCTTTTAGGGTGAATGATCTAGCGTTTTATTTTTATTATTATTGGTAGGCTCGCGTCTGACCACTATCTCACCTGATGGTAAGCGATGATGTGGTCGACGATGGAGCACGCTTGCCTAGAAGTAACCTATTCTCTCTTGGCTTGAAGACCCCCAGGTTTTAGCTATCAGGAAACACTAGACTCCGGCAGGGAATTCCACTCTTTAACTGTACGCACAATAAATGTTTTCCCAAAACGTTTGGACATATAAGTGGGATGTCCACTATGATATTTATTCAGGGTGACTGGTAATTAGTGACCGATACTTAAACACGTGATTGTAGTCATGACAACAAACAACTTTTACTATGGAACCAAACCTGAAATCGCGCAAAAAAAATCTGCTGGTCAGTTTATGTTCGTCTAACTGGTCAAAATGTACAGAAATTGCTGAAATGTACATAATATTTTTATAATATTTCGTAGTGTTTCACGCGTGTCTCAAAGAGATGTCAACAAAACCGTAGAGGCCCAGCAGGGCCGAAGCTTACAGAGGCCATAGGTTGTCTTCTTTCACAGAAACTTAAATCTATAGGTACAATGACGGTCTTATCGCTGACAGCGATATCTACCAGACAATATTGAATGATTTTAATTTTCATTTGATGATTTCCCACTTGACACAAAAATGTGTCGTTGAACATCTATACTCGTCCTGCTTGATGGATTACATACAGCCCAATCCCTCTCACAGAGATTATGCGGGCGTCCCAACAGTGGGAACAGTATAGCCTGACACAAAATGTCACCGTTAAATAGCAATGTTTACTTTGCTTTGTGTCTGCACCACGTGATCGTCGAATGACAAGACGCAGCAATAAGTCTACTTCAATGCAATATTTTGTGCTAATCTTCATTGATAAGGGGGTTAACCTCTTATAATCGGTACCTGAAGCCAGTGATTACCGTCAATGTGACCATACAGATTAATATGTCGCAGCAGATATTGTATTTTTAGCTGTTCTAAATGAAAAAAAAAAGCTATGCATAAGATTGTCCTCACCGATTGAAGTGTGAGTGAATTCTTTCTCTACCCCTTAACATCGCTTTTCAAAAACCTTATCCCAAATACCATAAAAAGAACTTCAAACATGAACATACTGAGCTCAGAACCACTTTCCCGAATAAAGAATGCTGCTCTCATATCTCTCGAAGCGTTTCGTCACAGCCACCATTGTCAGCTGTTAGCAACAAGGAATTTAAATCAGTTACCATACATTTGTTATGTTAAGTTTACTTTTATGTAATTTGTGAGTTGACGCCTTTAGATTGTGGTTTTACGATGAGTTTCTTGAAGGTACGGATATATTTTTATCTAAAATAATTTTGAAATGCGTAATACATGCATAATATGGTAATTAAACCTGAAAAAAATCTGCTGAGTTTGGTACATTTTTACCAGTTAGGCGAACACAAATGTACCAACCAGCAAGTTTTTTTTTTGCGATTTCAGTTTTGGTCCCATAGTAAAAGTTGTTTGTTATCATGACTACAATCACGTGTTTAAGTATTGTTCACTAATTACCAGTCACCCTATATATACCAGTTTTCTTATAATAAAAGTACCTCTGTTGTCCATTTGAAAAGTCCCTTACCAACAAATTGAAAACTTTGGCGATACTTGAAAGTTAACGTCTCCATCAAAACGTACCCTCGCTTTATTTCTATGTCGACGAAAACTTTCGAGCGTCGAAGAAATTCGTGGTCTAAAATAAATACACCCTCAGGCCTTTACCTATCACGAGACTAAACAAGATTTCACCCAAAACTACAAATAAACAAAGCAAGCAAAACATACGTTTGTAAAAAGTTGCTAACGACCTCGCTTGAAGGCCTTTAATATTTTTAAACCGCTTCCGTCGGATACATCCGACAAACACTATCGCGTTTATTCCGCCGGTCGCACATACACGTCCAAATACTCCATCTCATCAGCTCTTCTGTCACCTATGGTGATTGAAGAGCTAAACGAGGTGGAGTACTCAGTTGCAAACACACGACCCTGGCGAATAGGACACTGAAACATCACTGATTCATCCCTCCTCTTCACATGACCACGCCAAGACATACGATTTCCTTTCAACTTTTCAATCACTGGCGACACCAACTATGGCAGGGAATTTCGCTCCTTAGTTTTACGTACAATAAAGCTGTTCCCAAATCATTTTGTATATAGGGTGACTGGTGATTACTGAACGATACTTAAACACGTGATTGTAGTCATGATAACAAACAACTTTTACTATAGGACCTAACCTTAAATCGCGAAATAAATCAGCCAAGTTCAGTACATTTTGACCAGTTAGGCGAACACAAATGTTCTGACCAGCTGATTTTTTTTCACGATTTCAAGTTAGGTCCCATAGTAAAAGTTGTTTGTTATCATGACTACAATCACGTGTTTAAGTATCGTTCACTAATTACCAGTCACCCTATATATGGGTAGGATGAATTAGAATTTCAGAGGCTACCCTGGACCAGCATTAAATCATTGAGTCTATTTTGAAACCCCAAAAATACCATCTTCAACGCTTCTTAAACGGAGATAAAATCAATGGAAAAGGTCAAGAGCATTGCAACACCTCGAAGTAAAACAATAAACAATGGCGCTTCCAAACGCCTACGCCTACTGATCGCGTATCAATGGCGGTTCTATTTCTGGACAGGATAATACAACCGTTCAAACATGACAAAAGGATATTTGGAGATGAACGATTACCTTGACATCTTTTCTTTAAAGCTCCCTTTGAGGTTTTGGCAGACGAATTTCCGGTGTCTGGGCGTTCGTTTTAGATTGGAGTTGCGATAATAAGGGTTTAATTACCTATTTTAAGTTAGTTGATCTATAGTAACCCGGAAATGGCAACTGGTCTTTTCAAGATCACTGGTGTTACGTATACCCAGTAAGATAGGCAGGCGTTCCAGGACACCGTCATAATTTCTCTGAGTCTCCCTTCTTAAAGGCTCGTCGGTCCACCTTGAATACCATGTCCACCTGGTATTTGGTCGCCACCGCATAACCTTTCGGCCCCCACCGACCATCCGTTCTACGAGCAATATAGGGCATATTATATTACGAGCAATATAAGACGATTCCCATAAAAAATTACCATTTTAGATTTTTTTAATGACCTTTTTTTAATAGAAAGTAGTTTTTTTTTTTTTTTTTTTAGGTGGAAGATTTTTAAAGTCTCATTTCCAAACAGAGCTATTGCAATCAGTAATGAGCGTATTCAACATCGTAACTTAATCTGACATTAATGCAATACTCAAATCAAAAGACTTAATTTTTTTACCATCAGAGGATATCCTTTTAAAGCACATAATGGCGTGCCCTACATAAAATTAATCGCGCGCACTCACCTTGTATTTTGGTTTGCAAATGCTACCAAATTTGAGCCTTTTTTCCAGTATTGGAAACTTAATTAAGAGGAGGCTGTGGTTAGCGCTGTCTTTTAATTAGAACTGGTAAACTAAGAGTGGACTTGTTGAAATGTGCATTCATTATACACTTTTCTATAGTAATGATTTGAACAAGACAATACCAGAGGTGTTCTCGCCAGTACCCCCGGCTATTTAAGAACAGTGCATAGGATTTTGTTCCAATGGATATGTATTTAATAATAATAATATTCCATAACTATCACACAACGCCGTCTAGTCCCAAGCTAAGCAGAGCTTGTGTTATGGGTACTAGACAACTGATAAACATACTTATATATTTCTAAATACATACATATTATATATAAATTACACCCAGACACAGAACAAATAATCGTGCTTGTCACACAAACATTTATCCTGGGTAGGAATCGAACCCACGACCTCTGGCATAGCAGTCAGGGCCACTAGCTACTAGACCAATAGGCTAGTCAAATTTGAACGTTTTGCCATCTGGCTACACTTAGATATTACTAACTGCTACCAGCGACTCCGTTCGCGTTAGTGTACATAATATTGTCCCAAGAGAACATATGTGTAGGTATACCCAAGATAAAAGGTATCCTTCGCCAGCAGATTGCAATTGGCAGTATTTTCCAGGAGACATAAAATTCCAGATTTCTGGGATTCCTGTGAGCTTGCGGATGGCGAGCTATGAGTAGCTCACCGTTCGGTAACCGTCCGGACCGAGCCCAAGTCTTCGACGGCGCGTAGTGTTCTACGCGCGCCTCAAGGAGATGTCGGCAAATCGTAAGGGTCCAGCAGGGTCGAAGCCCTACTGGGGCCCTGGCAAAAGATTAGTGAGTAAAAGTCTGACACTCTCTCCCGCTCCGCCCCAGAGCGGGAGAAGTCATAGGATGATTTGTCACCATAAAAAAAGCAGTGGGAATACTATGCAAACAAAAAAATAGCTTCGTCTCTACTACTCTTCTAAGTCTCCATAACAACCAGACCAATGACGTCACTCCCCCATAGCAGCAAAACATCAGCTACACATAACTCGTCCTAATATTAAGAGATCAAATCGGTTACCAAAATCGTTTAGCATAGTCGCACACGCCACGACAAAAGGCTTCGGGCACATAATGAGCTATTAGCATATTTGCTGCATTACTGACGGACAATTGGTCGCTTCAATGATCCAAACGATGGACATATACATGGACATGTAAGGCCGAATATTACGGACGATTTATCCATGACTGCCTCGCTGTTAGGCTGTGGCGAATTTATTGTTGATTTTTAAATTTAATCTGTGCTTAAACTCCGCGTTTTTGAGGTGTTTTCTTGATAGTAGCTCAGTAGAGCAACACGAATACTGGCAAATGCTTGAAAACTGGACAGGTCCACTCAAATATGTGTGGTTCTCTCTTCAGAAGACCATTTCAGACACCAATCTGCGTGCTTCTTTTACCATTACATGTTTGCTGCACTGAATGGACTTTAAAAGAGACTTTGACTTACGAGTTTGTTTCGGTATTTCTTCTCAGGGTAGTCAGCTAGGAAACACCGGACTCCCCACTCCTGCTCGCTAATTTAAACGAGATGTTTAAACTAAAGAAATTGACGTGTATTTTTTTTTTAAAAGCCTATTTGCCCTTTCACAAAATAAAGGCAAATGCCCCCATTGCATTGGAAAGATTATATGACGGAAAATTCCACCATTGGGGGCTTCATAGTCATGTACAGGACCCATTGTACACTTTCGTGCGTCGATGTCAGAGACACAATGTATACTTAATCATTTAGGACGTGGACATATCTCTACGGCACTGCACCGCCACTGTGCAACAGCACGACGGCGCCACCGTGAGACGGCGTCGTGCCGCGGCACATTGCCGTGAGACGTCACGGCGTCAGTTTTTGTTTCGACCAGAATAATACGTCTTTCGCGGTCCATATCAAGACAAAAACTGAACGATGGTTGTTTGTCGTGTGCCCGCGGTGTACCGTACTCGGCACCGTGCCGCTACACGACACCGTCTCACGGTGCCGGCGTCGTGCCGTTGCATGGTAGCGGTGACGTGCCGTGGATATATGTCCACGCTCTTATAGGTCCAATAAGACTTGGAAACACTCAGTTTGATCCAAACTTCTAGACGTTCTTCTCTTTACTTTTCTCTTTGAAATTATGCGTTAGCCTAGGGTTTTTTAAGTCAAGAGTGATAGGTTACTTACTTCTAGGCAAACGTGCTCCATCGTCTGCCACATCATCGCTTACCATCAGGTGAGATAGTGGTCAAACGCGAGTCTGTTAATAATAATAAAAAACTCATAAGATGATTCTCTTGAGCCTATAAGATGATTATGTTTGTAAGGTAATTTGAGCACAGCCGGTCAATGTGACCTTAGTTCTCTCACTTAGGTAGAAAACAGCTTGTAAAACATCTACCACCATCATCATCTATTTGCCAAGTTAAGTCAGCTATAAGAGTACATGGGAACTGGTAAGACTCCATGAGCTATGGGAAGGTTCGAAAGAGTTACCGCGACCCTGAAATGGAAAGGGCAAATAAAGGAGCACAGTTGGATTTAGTCACTAAAGATCAGACACGCCCTCTCGCTCCACCCCGGATCAGGAAAAGTCATTTGATGGGTTCCCAAAAAAGTGATGCCAGGAGGTACAGAGATCTTTTGGCTAAGACCTAATGTACTATTATGACCATTAATTTTAGAGATAAATAGGTATAGTACACGGCAAATAAGTTGAACCATTTTTTATGATTACGCACAGCTTCCTACTCCGATTGAGACCCGAAAATCTATTACTACGCATTCAAGCTCGACTGCCATGATGGTTCAACTTGAGTCACGAGGATTATAACCGATTTTCGGGTCTCAATTGAAGTGGCGGGTGCGTAACCCATAGCAAATGGTTCAAATTATTTGCCGCGTAATAATAGAAACCTATTTTACTTACCCTGGGTTTTTGCAATCCGTTACCATACTAATAAATTGTCAAAAAAATCTCACCTTATTTGTCTTTCGTTATTTCAGCAGAATTAGTGATCAGGGAACCGATCAGGCTTCCAGAAACCAGGGGTAAGACCATTTGAATTATTACATTTAATAAAACTGCTTATAATAAATAACACAGCAATCTGTATTATACACATAAGCAGTTTCTGTATTGAGGGTATGGGTGTGATGGGTACCGAAATTATTACAGGCACATGAAATATTTCAGCTCACTTTCTGGTATATATCAACCAATCTATCCATGACCTTCGGGAGTCACAGGGCAACTCCCAGGGTTGAAGCCTACTGGGGCCAAGAGTAATGTGAAAGTGAACATCAGGGCTCTGGAACGAAATCAAACAAGGCACGGCAAAAATTTGAAGTCATATGACTTGACATCCACCAATCCACACTGGACCCGCGTGGTCAATTACGGCCCATTTCTTCTTCTAGAGAGGAGGCCAGAGTCCCAGTAGTGGGAACATTATAAGGCTGGTTACGCTATGGTGCTATGAGCCGGTAGCTTGATTGCCAACCAATAACTTCAAGCCAGTAGCCCCTGAAAGGACAAGCAAAACTGACAGCCACATTTTCGAAGCTAGTTTTTTTTTATGGGTTCTCTCCTAACAGCCCCTTTAAAATATTGAGCAGTGTAACCCCAATAAGACTTAGCCTTAAAGCATACACAAATAATTTTCCTTTAACCTTGACACAGCTGTACAGAAGTTATTTTTAGAATTTAGGCTCCGACTATAAATTAGAAGTCTACACCTAATTGTGTTATTTCTGTAAATGGTAACACGACGGGGAAAAGTCTAGGAAATAACTGGCTTTTCTTGTTCGTTAAATGTTGTAATGTTTGGCTTTATTAATTTTAAGTGCTTGTTTACGGAGACGCGGCGCGTTGGACGTTCGTCGTACAATGCAGCAGCGGGCCGCGTCATCGCACGCGCAAACACAAACATTATGGCATGTATGCCAGCCTTCTAACGCGCTGCATCTCCGCAAACAAGCCCTAACACTTTTAGTGGCAAGAACCAAGAACATACAAATAATATAATTCTTCTTCTTTCTTGAGTCTTTATACTTAGTTATTGTTGACTTGTGTTCATACCACGAGTTCTTAACGCGATCCATTTGACGACCTAATCTGAACTGTTAAAGGGATAGCTCTATCTCTCTTTCTCGCTCGCACCTTGACATTTTTACAAGTCATGGTAAGGCACATGGGCCCAACTAGTAGTGAGAAAATCCAAATCTAAATCCAAATCTAAATTTTCAATAAGGAATATGCACGGAAAAAATATTTATTACATAATAAGTTTAGCAATAAATGTGCAAAAATAGAATACTAATTGTGAAAATAATGTCAAAATTGGTAGAAAAGTAAACGAGATATAACAATTTTATATAAATATATCTGTCTCTTTCGCCAAGACGCCATTTTCCATGGCAGCCATATTGGACTTCTCTTTTAAGCTTTATAACTCCGCTGTTGATGAAGATAATTATTTTAATTTTTATTTTCATATTTGTCCAGAGGTAACAAATACCTGTATGATTTAAAAAAATAATATAATATAAATGCTTATTCCCTATTGTTGTACGATTCAAATACTAGGTTTTTGACTTTCAAAGTTTTAGTGGTGGGGGAAGATTGATAACACTCGTGTGACAAGGTTTCATTTAATTTTGTGATGTTCTAAATTGTGTGTGTTGTGGAGTTTTTGGGATAATCTTAATACTCGTATCTATACTAACTAATGTACTACAGCGAATCTTTTTTTGTTTGGTTAATCGCCCTAATCTCTGGAACTACCAATCTGATTTAAAAAAATCTTTCCGTGAAAGTTCATGACTAGGCTATACTGTATGCTACGACCCATGGATGCGAACCAGTAACCATAGATGCGGGTGAAACTGCGGGCAACTCCTAGTGTAAGAATCGGACACCTGATATCTGGTTAAAAGAAGCTAAAGCTCTTATGTTAAAACTGATTTATTTTATACCATAAGAACTGAATGCCCAGGAGTAGTAGTTAGGACCAAATACATGGCAAGCTGTAGATGGTATAGGTGCAATGAGCTTAAATACCTAGTTAAATAGAGTTGAAAGAAATGTATGAAAGCAAAACAGTTAGCTACGATCAAGAGTAAACTGAGATGGCATGATGGGTAGAAAAATGATGAATTTGTAATACTTCTAAGGGCGCCTTCAAATTTGCCGCAACCGTACGGATGTAGCGCTGCTTTGTTATTCCATATGAATAAAAACGCGCGACTGTCGCGCTTCATCCGCGCGGCTCTTTGCGGCTAATTTGAAGGCGCCCTAAAACGTCGTGTTGTAGTTCCTCAATTTTTCGATCGCAAAACATGAAATGCCTGCCCCCGCTCAGGGTTCAGCGAGATGAAATATCAGGCTTTTACTTGTGTTCCTTCAGTTACCGTTTGCGTTCCAGGGCTGCGGTAACTCTTTCGAACAATCCCAAAAATGTCGCAAACATAAAAATGTCGTTTCTGTCCTTTTAACCCCTTTAGAACTACAATCGTACGTCAAAAACTTGATAAAATATAGTCGAACTTGACCTGAACAGTTAACCATGGCAACATAAAAATATTTATTTGCAAAAAAAAGAAACAACTCATCTGGGGAGGGTCGCCCACGCTACGGTTTACGCTTCGTG
This sequence comes from Leucania comma, assembly GCA_958295575.1. Taxonomy (NCBI): domain Eukaryota; kingdom Metazoa; phylum Arthropoda; class Insecta; order Lepidoptera; family Noctuidae; genus Leucania; species Leucania comma. The sequence goes on from OY282485.1 coordinate 12,059,591, forward strand.
GACGCAATCGAGAACCTTTAGGCCTCGTTTACGTAAGGAGAGTAACTAGTGTGCTAGACTGTCAGTGACTACTCACCACATGATTTGACAATTGGGTAGGTAATCGTTTTTTTTTTTTTTTTTTTATAAAATGTCGTGCTGGACTGCAATCTCACCTGATGATAAGCAGTGATGCAATTGTTGATGCTTAAGCGCGCTAGTTTATAGAGCATATTCCCTCTAGCCTTGAAGATTTACTCCAATACGGTTGTAAATTTTTAAAGAGACTGAATTTTGACTTTCAATGCCAAAACTCTTTGTACTAGTATTTAGGAACTGTTTGTATAAGTCTAGTTATTGAAAACTTGTATCCAACCCAGCTTCGCACGAAGCTTCCGCGTTTATTCCTTTTTTATTAGAGAAAACTACAACAAAATCCAATATATGGTATAGCAGAAGTTAGCAGATAAACAGACAGACGTGGAAAGCTACTTTGTATTATACTACGTAAAAAAATAAAGATTGAAAGACGAATAACTGTTTCCCAATGGGTTAGTTTGAGTTGTAGAACAGTAGATACACTTATAAATACGCCAGTTATGTTCTATTCCTATGATTAGCGAGCCTATTGCTGTCAACCAATACTAATCCAGACTGCAGGTTGGACGGCGAGCAATGTGTAGCCTTCCGTCCGACCGTCCGGTAACCGTTCGAGCCGAGCCCAAGACGTTGACGTTGCGTATTACTCCACGTATGGCTCCAGGTGTTGGCAGCAAACCGTAAGGGACAAGCAGGGTCAAGCTTACTGGGACCAAGGGTCTGCTTCTGAAAGGAAGATTCGGCCCGGTACGAAAAGCAACGAAGGAACAAGAGTGGGTATTTAGCCAGTAAAAGTCTGACACTATCTCCCGCTCCGCCCAAGGGAGATGTCGTTCGATGCTTTTCCTACCTATAAAAAAAAAAGATTGCACGTTGTTACTGATATATTTTTAAACTTCTTTTCGTTAGTAACATATTCCAGTCCAGTTACTCGCCTCAAATAAACGAGTCTCTCTAGCGTAGGGAGCAGACTCGCGACCTGTTGAAGGTAACTAGGAGTTTGTACAACTTCTCCTGTATCTGGCATTACAATAAGTTTATAACTGTTGACTGTTGTTAAGGGCTTTTGAGAGAAGATTATTTTCAACCGTCACTCTATTTATGGAAATGTATATGCTCATGAGAACCTCTTGGGTTAATAATGTAGATATTTTGTTGGATAAAATACCAGAGTATCTTTATACGTCCATGGCCAATAGTTTATTTAAGTGGTGTGTCCTTTAGATTAAAATAGTACATTTTGATAAAAATGGAGAAAGTCATTGCGATCTAGGTGGAATTCGCACGAGCTGCAGGCAAGGGTATTATGGAGCCGAGTGCTGCAGTGACAAATTTCGACGTGTATCAAACGACGTTTTTCAACACACTTACGTAGAAATAAATAAACTGAGGTTTTTTATGGTAGGTAAAATCATCCAATGACATCTCCCGCCCTTGGGTGGAGCGGGAGAAAGTGTCAAACTTTTACTGACTAAAAACTTACCCCGGTCCTTCATTGCCTTGGTTCCAGGGCCCTGGTATGCATTTTCATACTTGACATGCGACTCGTAGGGGTCGCTTAGCGCCCAGCCTGATATGGTAAATGTAATAAATTGGGGCGGGGAGCGAGCGTGAACACATTCCCGCACTAATGCGAAAAATAGTAAATTGCGTGCTTAAAAGCAGTAGCGGGTTTTCGAGTAAGTTTAAAAAAAATATTTGTTTTAGTTTTTCTTCAGAGTATACAGTTACCAAAAACCATTAGCATTCGTCCATTTCCAGGCTCTAAAAGCGTCCGTGGCACTAGAGTTCACAATTAGGTAGCCGGGCCGTTCCTAAATAGGAACTCGACTAATATTTTAGACGCTACGTCGATACGCGGCGAAATTATTTAGTACCTCATTTAGCTTAGCGATACTTTGGGTGTTGCTTATAAATGATACTGTGGAGAACTAAGTTCTAGAAGCTAGGTCGAATGTTATTAGGTTTTAGAGAGGTGTTGAGAAATTCAGCTGTGTAACCCATACATCTATAATTTAGGACCCAATGAATTCCGATCCTGATTTCCAGCCAAGGTTGGCGCGGGCTAGCGGACGGCGAGCTATGGGTAGCTCGCTGTCCGACCGTCCGGTAACCATCCGGACCAAGCCCAGGTCGCCAACGGCGCGCACTGTTCCCGCGTACTTCAAGGAGTTGTCAGCAAACCGTAGAGACCCAGCCTGCTAGCTGCAGGCAGGCAGGGTCGAAGCCTACTGGGGCCAAGGGTTTGCTTCCGAAAGGAAAGCCCGGCCCTGGTATCTAAGCTAATGCCACGAAGGAACGGGGTGGGTTTTTAGTCAGTAAGAGTCTGACACTATCTCCCGCTCTGGCCAAGGGCGGGAGATGTCATTGGATGATTTTACCCACCACCAAAAAAAAAAGACCCAATGGATTCCACTGGCACATGTATTAGCCGATTGTAGCCACCTATTCGGCCCATCATCATCATCATTTCAGCCCAAAGACGTCCACTTTTGGACGTAGGCTTCCCCCAAATGTCGCCACAATGAACGGTCCAGTGCGTCTCGCATCCATCGGATTCCCGCAGCCTTTACCAGGTCATCGGTCCACCTTGTAGGAGGCCTTCCAACGCTGCGTCTTCCAGTACGCAGCCAGACAGATGGTCGTTGGGGTCGAAAGATTCTGGAGTGGCCCCCAGAACCTTTCGGTCGCAACGGCCATCTATTCTGCGAGCAATGTGCCCTGCCCATTGCCACTTAAGTTTGGCGATTCTACGTGCTATATCGGCAACCTTAGTTCTTCTGCGGATATCTTCATTCCTGATCCTACTCGGCCCAAATTATCCAAATAGTTTACCATGGGCTCGAAAAGAAGAAGCCGAAGGCTCTGCCAGATAGAATGATGGATGTAAATAAAAGTAGGTCCAAGTTAGCAAGCAAAATAGTCATAGTGGTTTCAATTTAGCATGAAGTATTATGTCAAAGTAGCCAAAAAATTCATGCTAGATTTTGTCAAAGTTGCCCCAAATAGCATGCAAAACAAAAAAATTATGTACGTATTTCATCATAACTTATGAAAAGTAAAGGTGAATTCTTGTAAATACTGAAAACAAAAGATTAGTCAGACAGCAAGGTTGGTAACCAAACTAAGTCAACAGCTACTTAGTCGTGTGACATCCATTTTACCTATAAAAATCTCGTGTCACAGTGTTTGTTATTGAACTCCTCCGAGGGTGGGCTGTAAAGGCCTATTTGTTAGCCCTTTACCCCCCCCCCCCACTCCTTCGGTTTTTTCTTTATTTAATTATAATATAATTTACATGGCAGAATAATGTTTGTCAAGTTAGCTAGTATTACTACATTTACGTCTATAAACCAAGAATCTTCTGTACTGGCTTGTTCTCGCCGCGTCTCCGTAATCGAGCACTAAAACTTTCTTTCATCCGCTCTCCATCAGACGAAATCGTAGTCAAGAGCAGGCTCATCACACAATAAAAAAGGCACATCAAGCTTTAGACTGTCACACAGATTTGACTGACGGCGACGAGGGTCCACAAGGCAACCTTATTTTAAAATTCGTCCTACTTCCTACTAATATTTTAGAGACCGATCGAAGGATTGCACTCGGGTCAGAAATACTAGTTTCGGCCAGAAAGGAGCCGAATATTTGGCGTCTTTGACAGACTCATTCGTCTATTTATATTATATTTTTAATCTAAGTTAATTAATTTAAATATTGTAATTTAATTTTTTGTCAGTTTTTCTCATACCAGTCCAGTTTCGTCGTCTATCATCAGATAAGTCGTCTCGGGTGTCGTCATCGTCAGGGTGTATTGAATATCGTGCGGATTTCATCACGCATGCGTATTTGGTCCGCATACATAACCTACGCAAATGTTCTTTTTTTACAACTATTTATTGTAATGCGTGCAACACGCACCCGGGACGCGTTTTTTGTCTTTTGAAATTTCTTGCATGCGGAGCAAATCCGCTTGATGTTAAAAACACCCTAAGTGGAACAAGACATATGGTTTCCACCTGTTTTTTATATTTGTATGGTTTCCACACAAATACGACGATGGATACGACGCCGTATCGCAGGGACCCGCGATGCGATCCAATTCGCAAGTGCTTGCGATGGGTCGTGCGAGCTTACGAGCTCGCACGACCCATCGCTTTGGGTTTGTTTTGGGCCCTAAATATCTGAATTTTACTGCAAAAAACTCACGTGTTCCTTTAGTTACAGGGAGGATTTGACTCCCGGACCTCCTGCTAAAAAACTTTTACCTTTATAACATTAGTGTGATCTATTTTATAAAAAAACAATGGTATCTTAGTCAATTGAGCCTCAACGGCATTACGTATTCGGCATTTTAATTCGGAATATCCATAATGTGTTTGAAAGGATTTAATCTGAGCATAGTGCCAATGTCGATACGATTCAGTTTCGATAAAAATCTATGCTTTCAGTCGTGAGTCAGTCAGTACGGTTTCAGTGAAAGTATTGTGAAGAATAATGGTATGAGTTTCGGGGTTGGATTTTATGAATTCAAACGTTTTCTGCTGTGCATGGGCTTACAGATGATAGTAGAGTGTATGACGAGACAGTCATATAGACTGTTCGTGTTAAAGGGGAGTTAAGAATATTTGCAGTTGTAAATGAAATGATGGCATAAAAATTGAAACTTTGTGTCAAAAGATCACAAAGTTACCGTGGCCCTGGAACGCAAAGGGCAACTGAGGGTGGATTCAGTCAACACGCCCTCTCACACCTCCCACACAGAGCAAAAGGAATTACTTGATGACTTTCTACCCAAAAAAAAACTATTAAAAATCCTAAGTTCCTTTGGCCCTTGGCCTTGACCTTTTAGGGCTTGTTTACGGAGACGCGGCGCGTTGGGCGGTTGTCTTACATTGTCAAATATGTTTGTGTTTGCGCGTGCGATTACGCAAATGTACGACGAACGCCCAACGCGCCGCGTCTCCGTAAACAAACACTTAGGGCGCCTTCAAATCAGCCGCAACGTCAAAAACGTGCGACTGCCGTGCTGCAACCGCGCTACGGCCGCGCGGCACTTTGCGACTATTTTGAAGGCGTCCTTAATATAGTTGAAGTTCAGAATTAGCATGTTTAACAATCTGCTTAAAACTCACAATGTTCCTGCCCTTCTCACATGTTACTCGGGGTCACCCTTACGCTATTTTTATATTCATTCTGTTCTGTCAAACATCACACTATCTCTGACTCCTTATTCTTTCAAACCGCTCCTTACAAACTCAATCCATCATTTGTTTGGCCAATAGAAAGATAATTGTATTTCCTGTAAACAATACAATGTTTAAGGATTTGTGTCAGTTCAGTACCTCTACCATGAGTTTTAAGCAATAGTATTCGTCGCTACTCGATATCGACGTCGTAAATATTTTGTATGGCAAATTTTGGTTCTGCAAGTGACCGCTAGAGGCGCTGCAAAATTTGCCATACAAAATATTTACGGCGTCGATATCGAATAGCGACGAATACTATTGCTTAAAACTCATGGTAGAGGTACTGATGTCAAAATTGATAGGTACAGATGTCAATCTCATGTATGTACTTCACTTTTTATACTTACGCTCGGCTGTCGCTAGAAAAAAGGTATTTGTATTTCGGGCTGATTTCCGCAAATCCACGACTAAAACGCGTATTTTGTACGGGTGGGACAAATGTGTCATTCGATCCACCCCAGCTTCTCAAGGAAGGCCAGCAGCGCCTTGGTGTTACTGACCATTTCGCTGAGGTTACCTGGGTTTCCGAAGTATTTGTTTTAGCACGGTTGTTTGTTTTAGTACTGGTTTAGCACGGTTTAGTCACGTACAAGATATCGTGTCCGTGAGCGTGTCTGTGTGTGCGTTGCTCGAGCGCGAGACGTATGTAGATTGTCTCCTGTACTGTCTCTTTTGTGGTGTTGGATTACGTGGTCGGTGGGAAACTTAATTGTTCTGGGTGTTACCTAGTTTCCACCTGACACATTAAACTTATAATAACAGTATGTTTTCTTTGGTTCCAGGTGGGCGGCGTGGTCGGCAATGGGATGCTTCGGCTCGCCAGGCGGCAAGAGCAGCGAAGACGATGCCAAGAAACAGAAAAGACGCAGCGATGCCATCACCAAGCAGCTGCAGAAAGATAAACAGGTAAGGAGGGCTGCCAAGAGCTCTTAACGCGATCCATTTTACGACCTAATCTGAACTGTTAATCTGTCCTAGCTCAGAGGACACCGGTGTCCTCTCACATCCACGCCACTATAGGCCTTAATTCCGATGTTTAGAGTCTACTTTTGTATGAACAAGTTGGGTAGTTGTGGATCGAAGTGTTAATGGGATGGAGGTATACAACCTTATTTTTAGTAGGTATATGCGATACAAAATTTCAAAACTGTATTATGATAAATCACAAAGTTATAAGCTTGTTATGTTACCTGGTTGTTCACACAAACACATGGTCACCGGGCGACTGAGGGGTTATTTTGTTCCCGCACCCAGCTGTGCGCTGGCTCCTAATGCTCAGAATGGCCTGCCGTGACCTGTGCTGTACTTAGTGTCGGTGGTGTCCAACTTCTGACCTTCTTGACATAGTGTAAAAATTATTGGAATCGACTCAGTTACTGATTCTGAATAAACTGTATTCAGGTTTCACATATCATCATCATTATAATAATCATATCAGCCGAAAGATGTCCACTGTTGGATATAGGCATCCTACAAGTGTCGCCACAATGGACGGCTATGCATGACATAACACATGCATGTTATGTTACAATAATTTCAAGATTTCAAATAAAATTCAGCAAATTGAAGTTTTGGTTTTGCTTGTGATGCGATTTACTCTACGCACACGTTTGCCTTACACGCTGATCTGGGCGCGACGGCTCCATACATTATAGGTATATGGCAACTGGACTTGTAGAGCTACATTAGATCCAAGCCGCTCAACGCGACTTCAAATCTGGCGTGCGCGTTGGTCTGATGTGTTTCCCGCTTAAACCTAGAACTACATTAGACCGACGCACACGTGTAACACTACTGATATGTACGTAGAACGACGTCGCGTGGCGTGGATCAAGTTTAGCTCTACAAGTCTAGTTTCCATATAAAATGTATGGAGAACGACGCGCCTAAATCGCCGTGTGTGGCACACAGGTGTTGTTGTGATGTTTATTCTAGCATGAAACTTTTGTCCTGTACGTGATTCAATTTTAATGCAAATTGAATCACGTACAGACAAAAGTTTTAAGGTAAGCAGTGGTTGTATTACAAAGAAAGAAAGAAAAATATTTTATTTGACACAATGCAGAAACAACATGTAGACACTTAAGATAAAAAAAGGATAAAACTAACATTGTGTGTCTCACGGTTGCGCCAAATAGGTCCAGTTCAGCAAAAATGTATTAGATATGTAGCCTTTTTTGAGCAGCCTTTTATTTTGCAAGGGACTGTTAGAAGAGCTGCTGGGAGGTAACTTGGCTTTCCCCATACATTCTGCTTGAAAGATTTGTCCAAAGCGATCAATGAGTCAGTAACAGCTAAAACTTTGTCATGAACTTTACATGCAGTAGAGTATTATTTTTTGTATTGGGAAATCATCCAGTGATTTCTAATCTAGGGTGGAGCCGGAAGGTGTGTCAGATTTTTACTACTAAAACTACAACTGTGTCCTTCAGTTGCCCGTGTATTCTGGGACCGCGGGTTTTTTTTTATTATTGATAGGCTCGCGTTTGATCTCTATCTCACCTGATGATAAGCGACGATGTGGCCGACGATGGAGCACGCTTGCCTAAAAGTAACCTATTCGCTCTTGGCTTAAAGACCTCCTAGGTTGTGGCTATCAGGGTTACCTTTTCAGTAACTCCCCGCGGCCTCAGCGGGCGTATCCAGAAGTGTAAAACCGACCAGAAGAGTGTGGTACTAATTCTAAAATGCTCTGTTCTTTATTCCAGCTATACCGCGCGACGCACCGGCTCCTCCTATTGGGCGCGGGAGAGTCGGGCAAGTCCACGATCGTGAAACAGATGCGCATCCTGCACGTCAACGGCTTCTCCGACAAGGAGCGCCGCGAGAAGATCGAGGACATCAAGAAGAACATTCGAGACGCGATACTTGTGAGTACCCTGGAGAAATCATGATAGATAAAGTATAGTATGCGACAAATAAGTTGAATCAGTTGCTATAGTTACGCAGTCCCATACTATACACCGTTAAATTTTGGTCGTTTAAATCCCGCGGAGGGTCGATTCTATGGTCGATTCGGTACATAAAATACTATCGATTTGTAAAGAGAAAATAAAAAAATAGAGTACTTTTTTTTAACACCGAATTAATTTGCGTATCGAAATTAATTACTCTAAGTAAAAGTCAGCTGAGCAAGGCCAATGAACTGTGGTAGTTAGTACGCAACGGCCGACAACTACCTACAAGGTCATTGACTCGTTTACTGTTCTAAATATGTTCCAAAATAATAAAATGCAAAAATGTCACACGCTTTATCACCCTTATTTTTCCTGATTTTTGGGGCCAGAAAAGCCAGAAAAAATTCATCCGTTACGGATTATTCCTAGAAAATGTCAAAAAAGATGATATATCAAGGGTTATTTCCAGAGCCATAATATTTTATTATGCAACCATAATATTTTATTCTTCAACCATAATAGTAATTAGGAATTAATTCCGGGTTTCGTCTAAAATATTTGTAGGATTATAATCATGGAATTTATAATCAGAGAATAATTCGCCGAAACCAATGTTATTTTGGGATTATTTAAAAAAATTATCAGACTTTAAAAAGTTTTTTTTGTGATTTGATTTTACGGCCTTATCCAATCTAACTTATGTCTCTGTTTATGGTTGACATACGCCATATTTACTCGTACACTATAGCGCTTAAACACTATACTGAAAAACTATTACTCTTTAACTGTCTATGTCGGACATATCCGACAAACACTCGAGTTTATTTCGCCAGGATCACACATCCATTACCAAATACTCTAGCATTTCTGTTACACCTATGGGGATTAAAGAGCTAAACGAGATAGAGTATTCAGTTGCAAACACACGACCCTGGCGAATAGGACGCGAAACCTCTCGTCGGACCAATCCGACGGGGGCAATTAATAGGCCAATGGCCACTTTATGCTACGTATACATGTGGGCCTAGCCAATCGGCCAATCGTTATTGTGTAGCCATTGTACAAAAGGGGAAACCCCGTCAACAAAATGACGATTGGCCGAGGCTGGGCCCACATGTAAACGAAGCATAACACTCAGTGGCCAATCATGATGCTTGTTATGGTTTTATTGTAGTAGTAACATTGTTTTTTATAATGTTCCAGACAATCACGGGAGCTATGAGCACCCTAACGCCGCCCATACCGCTTGAAAAGCCTGAGAATAAGGCGCGCGTCGACTATATACAGGTATGGAATTGTTATAATCACAATGTAGGACTGCCTTGGCTCTTGCACCTCCTTAAGAAAGAAACATTTAAAAAAATCCAATCGAAACATGCGTTTTTTGCGACAAAAACGACCGTATTTTTTATTTTTTGTACCAAACCTAACTTAAAAGATTGATTTTTCACTGCTTCAAAGGACCGCAGATTTGAGTAGGTTATGGTTTTAATTTCAACTCGATAACTCCACGCGTTCTCGAGATAAAGGGCCTTGATAGACAGACAGACAGCCTAGCGGACAACAAATTGATCCTATAAGGGTTCCGTTTTTTCCTTTTGAGTTACGGAACCCTAAAAGAGATTTAAAAAAAAGAAATAACTGTCCTTGAATAGGATAAAGTTTATTTGGATTACTAATTCTAAGGCATTCAGAAGTTATCACAGATTAAAGTAGCTCGTTTAATAATACGACAATTTCATATAACATGTTTAAAATGCATAACAATTATCGTGAGGAAATAGGAATGTCCTAGAACCAAAAATTCGAAGACATGTGACATCCTTCAATCCGCACCGGACTCTCGTGGTGGATTACAGCCCATTCCACACCCATCCTAGAGATAAAGCCTTAGTCCCAGCAGCGGGAACATTATAAAACTGATTGATTATGCTACGCTGCGCAATGCTAATAATATTGTTTGCTTCTATTCCAGGACGTAGCGTCTCAGCCCGACTTCGACTACCCCATGGAATTCTACGAGCACACAGAAGCGCTTTGGAAGGACCAGGGCGTCCAGCGCACGTACGAGCGCAGCAACGAGTACCAACTCATCGACTGTGCCAAGTAGTACGTATAGTCAACGTTATATTCTGTAGTATATGTTAAACCGGGTATCAACATGTTCAGTTCTTACTGGACAGCCGGACGGCCAGCAACCCCTTACGCGTCATTCGCAAGACTTCGACTACGGTGGCCCACAACGGGCTCTTTTGTTTAGGTGAGAAAATCATCCAATGGTATCTCCGCGCCCTTGGGCGGGGTGGGAGATTGTCCCAGACTTTTACTGACTAAAAACCGGGAGACGAGTTTCTGTTCCCCCATTATTATTACCCATGGCCCCAGTAGGCTTCGACCCTCGGTGCGCGCGTGTATCGTTACGCGTCGTCAACGACTTCGGCCCGGTCCGGTCGGTTGTCAGACGGTCAGACGGCGAGTTACCCAGTGCTCGCTGTTCGCAAGCCCTCGCCTACAGTGTCCCAAAACTGGCTGCATTTTAACCGAAGATTTTAACGGCATCCCAGCAGCAAAATCGCAATTTGTATAGTTCTTTTCAATTGACTTACAGCATAAAAACCACCAGCCGACCTTGCTACGAGTACAACTTACACTAAAAATATGTTTAGTAAAACAATAAGGAAACTGACTAAAGCTAGTAAACTTCTGCCAGCGCCATTTGCTACGTGAAAGAAGGTTTCTTCATAAAAACTTTGGACCCCCGTTTCATCCCCTTAGGGGATCAATTTTGGGAAATCCTCTCTTAGTTCTCGCCTACATGATAAAAGGAAACCTTGTGCAAAATTTCACAATCCTACTCCCCGTAGTTTCGGCTGTACGTTGATATGTTAGTCTGTCAGTTTCTCCTTTTATATATATTTACATGTTTATTTTCCTTTACAGTTTCCTGGACCAGGTGCACATAATAAAGCAGCCAAACTACACACCTACCGAGCAAGACATCCTGCGCTGCCGAGTGCTCACCTCCGGCATCTTCGAGACGCAGTTCGTCGTCGACAAAGTCAACTTCCAGTGAGTCACACATTACATACACAACACAACACATCACAAACTACACACCTACCGAGCAAGACATCCTGTGCTGCCGAGTGCTCACCTCCGGCATCTTCGAGACGCAGTTCGTCGTCGACAAAGTCAACTTCCAGTGAGTCACACATTACATACACAACACAACACATCACAAACTACACACCTACCGAGCAAGACATCCTGTGCTGCCGAGTGCTCACCTTCGGCATCTTCGAGACGCAGTTCGTCGTCGACAAAGTCAACTTCCAGTGAGTCACACATTACATACACAACACAACACATCACAAACTACACACCTACCGAGCAAGACATCCTGTGCTGCCGAGTGCTCACCTCCGGCATCTTCGAGACGCAGTTCGTCATCGACAAAGTCAACTTCCAGTGAGTCACACATTACATACACAACACAACACATCACAAACTACACACCTACCGAGCAAGACATCCTGCGCTGCCGAGTGCTCACCTCCGGCATCTTCGAGACGCAGTTCGTCGTCGACAAAGTCAACTTCCAGTGAGTCACACATTACATACACAACACAACACATCACAAACTACACACCTACCGAGCAAGACATCCTGTGCTGCCGAGTGCTCACCTCCGGCATCTTCGAGACGCAGTTCGTCGTCGACAAAGTCAACTTCCAGTGAGTCACACATTACATACATGTAGCGACATCTATGTCGTCACATAAGAACTAATCCTGCATCGCGCAAGTAAGATTCGCGGCGCGATTGGAACATATAGAACAACCCCGAAATCATCTATCGGGCAATAGCCCACCAGACATAACACCTGTCTGGTCGGAGGATCCTCCCTTTTCAATGGAGGTATGTGGGACTTTATTCTCTGTTCCATTACCACCAAACTGGTGACCCTCGACAAAGAACGTCAGCGCAGCCTTCGTGCAGCAACTACTTCGTGACGTCATCATCACTTCCTCAAGCTTTCGAGCAGCGAGCCATACAGCCAGCACCCACGGTTATATGGGTATCCTGACCACCAGCATGCCTACTTGGTCATACCTGGTCATCACCCTCAGCCTCATCAGCGATCTTGGCTAAGCACTGGCACCTTCGGCCAGTCATATGAAGAGCTTTCTCCTGGTCGACGACAGCAGTCAAGCCCTACGTCGCACAGCACCGCTCCGACTCACTGGAGCCAGCCGCACTACTCCGACTCACTGGAGCCTGCAGCATCGTATCCCGATTCTCTGGGATAGCAGTTAGCACCACCCCGACTCACTGGGGCATCACCGCAGACAGTTCCGACTCACCGAGAACTATGCGGAATCCGGTTCCGACTCACTGGAACCAACCTCCATTGGCCTGGCACGCATCACACGACGCATCAAGAAGCATCAAGAACCATCGATCTCCGATCTCCGGAGGGGAGTGATGTAGCGACATCTATGTCGTCACATAAGAACTAATCCTGCATCGCGCAAGTAAGATTCGCGGCGCGATTGGAACATATAGAACAACCCCGAAATCATCTATCGGGCAATAGCCCACCAGACATAACACCTGTCTGGTCGGAGGATCCTCCCTTTTCAACGGAGGTATGTGGGACTTTACTCTCTGTTCCACTACCTCCAAATACACAACACAACACATCACAAACTACACACCTACCGAGCAAGACATCCTGTGCTGCCGAGTGCTCACCTCCGGCATCTTCGAGACGCAGTTCGTCGTCGACAAAGTCAACTTCCAGTGAGTCACACATTACATACACAACACAACACATCACAAACTACACACCTACCGAGCAAGACATCCTGTGCTGCCGAGTGCTCACCTCCGGCATCTTCGAGACGCAGTTCGTCATCGACAAAGTCAACTTCCAGTGAGTCACACATTACATACACAACACAACACATCACAAACTACACACCTACCGAGCAAGACATCCTGCGCTGCCGAGTGCTCACCTCCGGCATCTTCGAGACGCAGTTCGTCGTCGACAAAGTCAACTTCCAGTGAGTCACACATTACATACACAACACAACACATCACAAACTACACACCTACCGAGCAAGACATCCTGCGCTGCCGAGTGCTCACCTCCGGCATCTTCGAGACGCAGTTCGTCGTCGACAAAGTCAACTTCCAGTGAGTCACACATTACATACACAACACAACACATCACAAACTACACACCTACCGAGCAAGACATCCTGCGCTGCCGAGTGCTCACCTCCGGCATCTTCGAGACGCAGTTCGTCATCGACAAAGTCAACTTCCAGTGAGTCACACATTACATACACAACACAACACATCACAAACTACACACCTACCGAGCAAGACATCCTGCGCTGCCGAGTGCTCACCTCCGGCATCTTCGAGACGCAGTTCGTCGTCGACAAAGTCAACTTCCAGTGAGTCACACATTACATACACAACACAACACATCACAAACTACACACCTACCGAGCAAGACATCCTGTGCTGCCGAGTGCTCACCTCCGGCATCTTCGAGACGCAGTTCGTCGTCGACAAAGTCAACTTCCAGTGAGTCACACATTACATACACAACACAACACATCACATCACAAACTAACTACACAAAATTCTCAGCTTAATGTCACGTGAATTAGAGGTGACCGTAGACCCCAAACTAGGCACAGCCGGTATCTTGATGACCCAGGACTAATTAGCAGTATAGGCCCGCTGGTTACAAGTACCGTTTGTCAAAGAGTCAAAAGAAACTTCTTTCTTGTTGTACAAAAAAACTTTAATGTTAGAAAGAAATTACAATATATATATATGGTTCGTTTAATAGTACGAAGTGGACTGACCAGAGTATTTTTGTCGAGTGGAGGCGGCCCATAGTGACGGGGGCATGTCCGCCCGGCATAGAGAGATAGTGTTGGCGTGGACACCGTTTATTAACAGCAATGTTACTAATAAAAATATTCCTTCCTCTCTTTCCAGCATGTTCGACGTGGGCGGGCAACGTGATGAGCGACGCAAGTGGATCCAGTGCTTCAATGACGTCACAGCCATCATCTTCGTCACCGCCTGCTCCTCCTACAACATGGTGCTGCGCGAGGATCCCACGCAGAACCGGCTGCGGGAGTCACTCGACCTCTTCAAGAGCATATGGAACAACAGGTCAGTGTCATCGTTTGGCTATAGCAGTTCATTATCGGGCATAAACTATCTCTCATGTTGTACCACAGGATGCGTTTATCTGCCTTCCACATCTCGGATGACTAACACCCGTATATACAGGAAAAGTTTTTAACCAGTGCGCAAATTTTGACATAATAAACTTGAATATATTTTAATAAACACGTATTTTTTATTTTGATATGTTTCAATAGTAAAAAATTAAGTTAACGCATACGAGACTTGTTTACTCAGAAAGGAGATGTCCGCTTTTTGTATGGACGTTGGTTTTTTATTCCGAGAAAAATCTAACCAGCATCAAAGTCTACTCAACTAAATAAGTCAAAAATAAGGAACTTGAATGTACTGAAATAATATTTTTAAACCCCTCCATTTAAGCGAAAAATCATAAAATAATAATTGATGTTATTGATTTATTATTTGTTGGCAATCCTTAAAAAAGCTCCGCCACTCTGTGACAATGTCATATTTGACAGACGATTATTCATCTGTCACTGGAGTTAGAGATGTGCCAACTTAGCATAAGATACGCGTCAAATTAAACTGAATTAAAATTCAATTGATTCGGGATTTCGATACTTATTTTATTGCCATATGAAAGCATTTATTTTCTAAATGTATTTTAAATTAGAAAATATATAATACAGCATAAAGTTCCAACAGAAAAAATCAAATGTTGATTTTCTAGGATCAATCGATTTTACTGGCTCGAAAAATCAATTGTTCGATTAATTGATTTCAGATTGCGACCCTATACAGTGTGCACGTGGGTTGTAGGAGTTGTAAATGGTTGGTTTAAACGAGATTTTAAAATCTTTCGAAATAAATATTTTAATATACGGTCTCAAAACCTAATGGATGATTTCAAAATTGCAGGAGCCATTTTAAATAATTTTCATCCCGTTTTGACTGACCATCCTGATGCTCAAAGTATACTGGAAAGAGCTAATCAGAGAACGAATATGCAAAACTATTTAGCCGACCATGTGATTAGGCATCAGCTTAATAGACGCCGAGCCAGTTTGGTCCATATAAATGCTCAAATGCCACAGCTGAATGTGTTCCCCATCATGGAGATGTCCGATTTAGTTTTATTTAGCTTGGGTATTTATCAAATTAAACAGGCACACTCTTATTATGGGGAACATATTCGGCTAAACGTTCAAATAAACGTTTTTTCTTTCTTTCTTTCCAAACGGTACTTTTACCGTAGAAGTAAGTGTAGATGTACAATCTATAAATATTCCGGGCATTTCGTCAACACATGAGACAGTAGGACGACTAAAGTCACGCCACATTAGTAGTCGAATGTATTACACATATATTTTATTGAAAGTGGCAGATTGTAGTTGTAGTTGCATAATTAGGAAGAGAACTGTTGAAAGCTGTGCTCATATAATGACAATTGTCTGGTATCTTGGATGCGCTCGGTATCAAAATAATATAACTCCACCTGCTCAGTTTCTCGACAATATTTTAATAAGAGAAGACGTTGAAAATGAAGAAAATCGATAAATATATACTATTTAAAAACTTAAGTTTTATTCATTACAAAACCGTACATTGTGTCCATTATAGCTTGGTATTAATCAGTTTTTAAATAGCGTAATTTTCGAAAGGCTTTTCATCCACTTCCGATCTCGATTCCCAGTCAAATAAAAGGAATTCTCCTATTTATTTGAACAATGGTTTCGATCAGTAGTTACCATTATTACTCTGCTGATTATTATCTTCTGCTGATTATAAGCTCTTGTGTAATATGCTGAAACATGCACTTCTTGTTATGATGGATAATGCTACACATTTTAGACGATGAATAATGTAATAGCGATTGTATTATTGTTATGTT
Source organism: Leucania comma (assembly GCA_958295575.1). Taxonomy (NCBI): domain Eukaryota; kingdom Metazoa; phylum Arthropoda; class Insecta; order Lepidoptera; family Noctuidae; genus Leucania; species Leucania comma. The sequence continues at coordinate 12,075,883 of OY282485.1, forward strand.
TACATTGACAAACAAAAAAAAAGTGTGTTTGTATTGACATATTAAATCAAATATTGATTGACACTGACAGTAATGACAGTTCTCCTGTGTCAATTTTGACAAGTTTACTTTTTTTGGGTGTGTGTCACTTTATTAACCTAGATAATTAGAAAGGTTTGTTCGTTTTAGAAGTAAATTCTCACTAAAATAAAAAATGATTTTTCTCAAAATTGGAGGGCTTTAAAAATGTATGATATAGGTAGAAGCACTAGGTTTTGAGATGTCTATCCAAATATATTTAAATTACCCTGGTTAGAATTATTAAATAATAAAAAACCATTTCCGGACATGTCCTTTATTTTATGGACGTCGCTTGCCAGTCCGTCGACTGGTCGCCCGATTCACGCCGCGCGTCGACCGCTCGCCTGACGCGCCAGCTGGCATCAGAAGTACTCACGCGCGCTCGCTCTATGCGACGGTACCTACTTACGCGGTGCGATTATTGACCCCAGTTTAGCGCTACAATTTTTTAAGTTTAGACTGTGTAAAGTTATTTGTAAACGTAATTCCAATTTATCCTTCATACTTTCATGGGCTTAGGACCATCAAAATGCAGAAAATAAATCATAATAAGTAAGAAAGTAGGTAATACGTTTTAATCCATTCAAAATAAAACATTTAGGTACCTATGATAGGTATTTAGACATGATACAATTTAGATTGAAACAATTGCATTTTGGCGTATTTAAAAACTTGTGGTGTGATTTAAAAGGCTCGACGTGGTGCTGGGTCTGGGTCATGGAGTTGTTGTACCGGCTGAAAGTGGTATGGATGGAGTCCGGCTGTATTTAGCAGCTTCCATACTGCGCTTTGGCTAACACCAAAACGTCGTTCTGCGTCGTAGGTACTGGCTCTTGGATTGCGTTCAAAAAAATCGGCTTCGACTGCCAGTCGAGGTCTGCCAGACCCTTGTGCGTGGCTCGGTGTTCTGAACTGGCCGTGATCAAGCAGCCTTTGGTTAGCTGCTAAAATTTTCCTCTCATTAGGGACCGTAGGATTGAGGATCCCTTGGGCTCGCATACGAGGTACGCTCTCCCTTTCGTATCTTCTTCGTGCTGCTCGTAAATTTTCATTGCTTAACAAATACACTCGCACCATTTCATAATACTCGCGGTGAGTAAAATCAGACATTGTCACTACGCTAGTCTAGTACGCGGCACACGCGCAGGGACGGCGAAGGGCGCGAACGTCCGACCTCCACTTCCGCAAGTGACGTACTGCATGTGCATGCGTTTTGTTTATCAAACGCCGGCGCCGCATGCCCCCGCACCCCCGCCTCGTGCGCTGGGCGTGGTCCAGCGGCCGGCGGCCTTCGCGTTTTCATTCATGCTCATTCATAGTATTACTATTAAATTATATCCATGTCTTGCTTATTTCAAATTGGGACAAAGTGGAAAAATGAGAAAAAAAAAAAGTCATAAACTAAAAATGGAAATGTGTTCTATTGCTTACACTGAGCCACCAAAAAAAATTTACGCAGTGGTTAAAAAATTTTCCTGTATAAAGAAGTAATTATTTGTTGCTAATTAAATTCTTATTAAGTCAATAGCCTCGTGGCTACGGTAGCCGGCAGGGTGGATGGCGCAATGGTGTCTCACTGGATGACGGTACACAGACTGTCATTCAGGTATGTGTTATAGCCTGCGTCTTTTTGTTTTTGCTCATATTTTGGTTTTGTTTTCTATGTACAAGCTATGGATTATTGTCTGAACATAAATGTTATATTATATTATTATTATTATTACTTGAGGTTAGAAATCTTTAATTTTTCTTAACTATTGATAACAAATTGTTACTTAAGTAGTTACTTTTACTCAAGTAATTAGTTTTACTTGTTTATAAATACGGTTGTCAGTCAGGTTTTATAAGTGTTCTTCTATAGTAGCATTTATGTTGCCACATAGCAACTAAAGTACAAAATCCTACATTGCTAGTATATGCTACATTGCTAGCTATCTTTTTGATAAGTATAGAAGTAAGCGGCATAGTGATAAAATTTGTGGCAAATCTAGTAAGACAGCCTTATATTCTAAGAGCATTTTCAGTATGGCGCCGCGTATATACAATAATTTGCCAAAGTCCATTTTAGAAACTCCATCCATCGACGACAGATGATCGCCGAAGCTTTTGGCTATAAGGCCGTTGGCAGTCACGACAATCGGCACAATGACAGCCGAGTCCACATTCCACATGTCGACAACCTCGTGTGCTAAGTCGAGATATTTGATTTGTTTCTCTTTCTCAGCTTTCACGAGATTCTCGTCATGTGGGATGGTGACATCGACTATCATTGCGCGGCGCGCTAATCGGTCTATCACCACTATATCCGGCTTATTGGCTACAATAGTCCGGTCAGTGATGATAGACCGATCCCAGTACAACGTGGCATGGCCATTTTCGAGAACTGGGTCGGGCACATACCTGTAATACGGTACCTCAGAATCCACTAGGTTGTACTTCAAGGCAAGTTGCTGGTGAATAATCCTGGCTACTTGGTTATGCCCGTGCAAGTACTCGCCGTTAGCCAGACGAGAACAACCAGAGATAATATGTCTGATGGACTCTTATATGTCTGATTGACTCATTTTATTATTAATATCATTACTTTGACATTTACTCTGACATCTATTTACAAATATATCTTGACATTCTCATTTAATACATGACAATTACAATTATTATTTGCTTCATGATTGTTAAGTGACATTATTATTTGCCATAATGAAATTACCAAATAATGTATCAATTTAAATTATATTCTTACTTAACATTTTATCACTAAAATTATTTTGACATTATTACTTAATACAGTGGACCCCCGATAATCCGGCCCCTGTCTAATCCGGCGCCCCCTGTAATCCGACATGACTTAGAATTACATGTATGTTTGACAATCTTTGCTAATACATATAGATCACGCAGGTTTGAACAGGTCACAACTCGTAATTTGTCGGATTACAAGGTACTCTTTCGTAAAAAAATCCGGACTATAGGGGTCTTAGGCAGTGCTCTATAATCCGACAAATTCGATAGTCCGACACTGCCCTGCATAATGTTTGCCGGATTACCGGGGGTCCACTGTATATGACATTTAAACTTGAATTTTTCTGATGACATTAATATTACCTTCATTAATTGTTTCACTGATAAATAATAAAGCTTGTGATTTGCATGCCTTTATGTGTAATATGGTTGAACTGTGCAACAACTATGTAATTTACCCATATTAGCAAATAAATGATTATGAATTATATGAATTATGCTATATAAGAGATTTCCGCGTATTTGCGGATACGATATCGATATTGTTCTCGTGAGTAGTGTCGTAGTCTTAAAAGTATCGATACTTCAATGTATCGAATACTTTTTTTAGATCTTTAACCGCACACAACTTCTAGGGACACAGCATCAATTGAACGTATCCAAATTGTACTCAAGAGTAGTTTTAAAAAAGTATCGTACTTTTGAAAGTGTCGACACTTCGAAGTTCGATACTTTGAATTTCTTTGGGTCGTAAAGCACATAAACCAATACATACATATTTCGAGATAATATTCCAGTATATATTAAGTCCTTCTTTTTTTGTATTTCGCCTATTAAAATATATTTTAATTTCAAGAAAACTTGATTTTATTTCAACTTTCAAAATATCAACCGAAACATTCGAAAGAATCCTAATTTTTTTTTTTTCAAATGGTTCTTTCTGTTAATGTTCTCTGTAACATGCTAAAAAAAAATTGTTCGCAATTTTCAACGCTAGATGAAGGACGTCTGTCACACATACAAAGTGTTTCTAAAAAGTTTTGTGTCAATGGGTAGTGACCTCAGTACAATGCTCGGTGACCTCAGTAGAGCTTCCGAAAGAGTGGGACTTAAAATGAACATGGACAAAACCAAAGTTATGGGAAACAGCCATGAAGCACCCACTCCTATCAAGATCGGAAACTCTACACTCGAAGTTGTAGACCACTATGTTTACCTGGGACAGACGGTCCAGGTCTAACTTCGAGAAAGAGATCAATCGTCGAATCCAACTCGGCGTCCAATATACCACAGTGTCTCAAGACGAAAGTCTATGACCAGTGCGTGTTGCCAGTGATGACATATAGCTCCGAAACCTGGTCGATTGCAGTGGGCCTCATCAGAAGACTTAAGTCACCCAAAGGTTCATGGAAAGGGCTATGCTCGGAGTTTCCTAGCGAGGTCGAATCAGGAATGAGGATATCCACAGGAGAACCAAGGTTACCGACGTAGCACGAAGAATTGCCAAACTTAAGTGGCAATGGGCAGGGCACATTGCTCGCAGAATTCATTAATGTTTTATTACTTATTAATATCGATCATTTGAAATACATTTCATTTCTGCCGGAGCTGGGTTTTTTTTTTATGGTGCCAGAGCATTCTCCTTTTAGTCGTTTTAATTCCGCGGAGGGTCGATTCAGTACATAAAATACTATCGATTTAAAAAAAAAAAAAAAAAAAAAGTACTTTTTTTTAAAATCGCATTACTTTACGCATGTACATTGTACATACGAAATTAATTTCTTTAAGTAGACATCAGCCGAGCGAGGCCAATGAACTGTAGGTAATTAGTACGCAACGACCGAAAAATAGCTACAAGGTCATTGCCGTTTACTTAAATAAATTAATTTCGTACATACATACGTATTTTAATTTGACTTTTAGAAAAAAAAAGTACTTTATTTTTTAATTTTATCTTTACAAATTAATAGTGTTTCAAGTACCAGATCGACACTCCACGGGATTAAAACGACCATTTAATGGTGCATAAAAATCAATAGCTGTTCGTTAGTCTCACTAAAACTCGAGAACGGCAGTACCGATTTGGCCAATTTTGGTCTTGAAATATTCGTAATAGTCCAGGGAAAATTTAAAACGGTGAGAAAATGTGGAAAAATTCATGAAAACTTTGCCGGGTCAGCTAGATAGAGATAAATAAAACAAAATTTTTGCCATTGTTATGTGATATCGCGAGATTCCCAAAAATTTCATTTTTGGTTTTATGACCCGGTAAGCGACTGTATTATACAAGAGTGGCCTTGAAACGTCTTTTTTTAGAATATACCTGACCCGCCGTATAAAAGCCATCTGTTAGACTTTTTGGTATGATAGACGTGAGTGACATTGCCTACTGTAGGTCCGTAAAAATCCGGCACACTCTTTGCAGCTTGTTCCTCGTCGGGTTTCCTACGTACAGTGCACACATACAATAACGGGTCCGTCGCTATGGTCAGAGGGCGAATGCCCTGACACCGCTCCCCTCGCGTCCGGGCGGGGTCCTCGCGACCTCTCACGTGCGAACTCAGTCAGTTGTGTTTCGACAGCGATATAGTGCGAAATGCGATATGCGAGTGACTAGATGCCATAGTTACACGGATTGTGGTGCTATACGTAATGATTGCTTATTGTTGTCTGGAAAAAATGTATTTGTTTGTGGATAATAAAGTCGTCTACTTGTAAACCGGCATTATTTTACTACTCACGTCCGTAATAATATCAATAAAATTTTCAAAACACCCTAAAGAAGCTCAATTAACCGATTTTGTATCCTTCGCACCAATTAACTAACGTATAATCCTTGGTTGTTGACAGATGGCTGCGCACGATATCCGTGATCCTGTTCTTGAACAAGCAGGACCTGCTGGCGGAGAAGGTGCTGGCGGGCAAGTCGCGGCTCGAGGAGTACTTCGGCGAGTTCGCGCGCTACAGCACGCCGCCCGACGCCGCGCCCGACAACCGCGACCACCCCGACGTCGCCCGGGCCAAGTACTTCATCAGAGACGAGTTTCTTGTGAGTACTCACTGCTGCACTCACAGCTACACGCTACAGCACGCCGCCCGACGCCGCGCCCGACAACCGCGACCACCCCGACGTCGCCCGGGCCAAGTACTTCATCAGAGACGAGTTTCTTGTGAGTACTCACTGCTGCACTCACAGCTACACGCTACAGCACGCCGCCCGACGCCGCGCCCGACAACCGCGACCACCCCGACGTCGCCCGGGCCAAGTACTTCATCAGAGACGAGTTTCTTGTGAGTACTCACTGCTGCACTCACAGCTACACGCTACAGCACGCCGCCCGACGCCGCGCCCGACAACCGCGACCACCCCGACGTCGCCCGGGCCAAGTACTTCATCAGAGACGAGTTTCTTGTGAGTACTCACTGCTGCACTCACAACTACACGCTACAGCACGCCGCCCGACGCCGCGCCCGACAACCGCGACCACCCCGACGTCGCCCGGGCCAAGTACTTCATCAGAGACGAGTTTCTTGTGAGTACTCACTGCTGCACTCACAGCTACACGCTACAGCACGCCGCCCGACGCCGCGCCCGACAACCGCGACCACCCCGACGTCGCCCGGGCCAAGTACTTCATCAGAGACGAGTTTCTTGTGAGTACTCACTGCTGCACTCACAGCTACACGCTACAGCACGCCGCCCGACGCCGCGCCCGACAACCGCGACCACCCCGACGTCGCCCGGGCCAAGTACTTCATCAGAGACGAGTTTCTTGTGAGTACTCACTGCTGCACTCACAGCTACACGCTACAGCACGCCGCCCGACGCCGCGCCCGACAACCGCGACCACCCCGACGTCGCCCGGGCCAAGTACTTCATCAGAGACGAGTTTCTTGTGAGTACTCACTGCTGCACTCACAGCTACACGCTACAGCACGCCGCCCGACGCCGCGCCCGACAACCGCGACCACCCCGACGTCGCCCGGGCCAAGTACTTCATCAGAGACGAGTTTCTTGTGAGTACTCACTGCTGCACTCACAGCTACACGCTACAGCACGCCGCCCGACGCCGCGCCCGACAACCGCGACCACCCCGACGTCGCCCGGGCCAAGTACTTCATCAGAGACGAGTTTCTTGTGAGTACTCACTGCTGCACTCACAGCTACACGCTACAGCACGCCGCCCGACGCCGCGCCCGACAACCGCGACCACCCCGACGTCGCCCGGGCCAAGTACTTCATCAGAGACGAGTTTCTTGTGAGTACTCACTGCTGCACTCACAGCTACACGCTACAGCACGCCGCCCGACGCCGCGCCCGACAACCGCGACCACCCCGACGTCGCCCGGGCCAAGTACTTCATCAGAGACGAGTTTCTTGTGAGTACTCACTGCTGCACTCACAGCTACACGCTACAGCACGCCGCCCGACGCCGCGCCCGACAACCGCGACCACCCCGACGTCGCCCGGGCCAAGTACTTCATCAGAGACGAGTTTCTTGTGAGTACTCACTGCTGCACTCACAGCTACACGCTACAGCACGCCGCCCGACGCCGCGCCCGACAACCGCGACCACCCCGACGTCGCCCGGGCCAAGTACTTCATCAGAGACGAGTTTCTTGTGAGTACTCACTGCTGCACTCACAGCTACACGCTACAGCACGCCGCCCGACGCCGCGCCCGACAACCGCGACCACCCCGACGTCGCCCGGGCCAAGTACTTCATCAGAGACGAGTTTCTTGTGAGTACTCACTGCTGCACTCACAGCTACACGCTACAGCACGCCGCCCGACGCCGCGCCCGACAACCGCGACCACCCCGACGTCGCCCGGGCCAAGTACTTCATCAGAGACGAGTTTCTTGTGAGTACTCACTGCTGCACTCACAGCTACACGCTACAGCACGCCGCCCGACGCCGCGCCCGACAACCGCGACCACCCCGACGTCGCCCGGGCCAAGTACTTCATCAGAGACGAGTTTCTTGTGAGTACTCACTGCTGCACTCACAGCTACACGCTACAGCACGCCGCCCGACGCCGCGCCCGACAACCGCGACCACCCCGACGTCGCCCGGGCCAAGTACTTCATCAGAGACGAGTTTCTTGTGAGTACTCACTGCTGCACTCACAGCTACACGCTACAGCACGCCGCCCGACGCCGCGCCCGACAACCGCGACCACCCCGACGTCGCCCGGGCCAAGTACTTCATCAGAGACGAGTTTCTTGTGAGTACTCACTGCTGCACTCACAGCTACACGCTACAGCACGCCGCCCGACGCCGCGCCCGACAACCGCGACCACCCCGACGTCGCCCGGGCCAAGTACTTCATCAGAGACGAGTTTCTTGTGAGTACTCACTGCTGCACTCACAGCTACACGCTACAGCACGCCGCCCGACGCCGCGCCCGACAACCGCGACCACCCCGACGTCGCCCGGGCCAAGTACTTCATCAGAGACGAGTTTCTTGTGAGTACTCACTGCTGCACTCACAGCTACACGCTACAGCACGCCGCCCGACGCCGCGCCCGACAACCGCGACCACCCCGACGTCGCCCGGGCCAAGTACTTCATCAGAGACGAGTTTCTTGTGAGTACTCACTGCTGCACTCACAGCTACACGCTACAGCACGCCGCCCGACGCCGCGCCCGACAACCGCGACCACCCCGACGTCGCCCGGGCCAAGTACTTCATCAGAGACGAGTTTCTTGTGAGTACTCACTGCTGCACTCACAGCTACACGCTACAGCACGCCGCCCGACGCCGCGCCCGACAACCGCGACCACCCCGACGTCGCCCGGGCCAAGTACTTCATCAGAGACGAGTTTCTTGTGAGTACTCACTGCTGCACTCACAACGTCGTGCCGCCATTTCGTCGCTTCCGTGGACAGTAGGCCTTAAGGCCTTACTTTTAAGTAGACCAATGACCATATAACAAAGAATATGAGAATGTTTTTACAAAACAATCTAATTGATTTCCGTATTTGTTCCAGCGCATAAGTACAGCAAGCGGCGACGGCAAGCACTACTGCTACCCCCACTTCACGTGCGCCGTCGACACCGAGAACATCAAACGTGTTTTCAACGACTGCCGCGACATCATCCAGCGCATGCACCTCCGGCAATACGAGCTGCTCTAACCGACGCTAGAGCGAATAGGTAACGTCATATACTAGTCATGTGTGAACACTGCCGCGACATCATCCTTGTGCAGGCACCTCTGGCAATACGAGCTGCTCTAACCGACGCTAGAGCGAATAGGTAACGTCATATACTAGTCATGTGTGAACACTGCCGCGACATCATCCTTGTGCAGGCACCTCCGGCAATACGAGCTGCTCTAACCGACGCTAGAGCGAATAGGTAACGTCATATACTAGTCATGTGTGAACACTGCCGCGACATCATCCTTGTGCAGGCACCTCTGGCAATACGAGCTGCTCTAACCGACGCTAGAGCGAATAGGTAACGTCATATACTAGTCATGTGTGAACACTGCCGCGACATCATCCTTGTGCAGGCACCTCTGGCAATACGAGCTGCTCTAACCGACGCTAGAGCGAATAGGTAACGTCATATACTAGTCATGTGTGAACACTGCCGCGACATCATCCTTGTGCAGGCACCTCTGGCAATACGAGCTGCTCTAACCGACGCTAGAGCGAATAGGTAACGTCATATACTAGTCATGTGTGAACACTGCCGCGACATCATCCTTGTGCAGGCACCTCTGGCAATACGAGCTGCTCTAACCGACGCTAGAGCGAATAGGTAACGTCATATACTAGTCATGTGTGAACACTGCCGCGACATCATCCTTGTGCAGGCACCTCTGGCAATACGAGCTGCTCTAACCGACGCTAGAGCGAATAGGTAACGTCATATACTAGTCATGTGTGAACACTGCCGCGACATCATCCTTGTGCAGGCACCTCCGGCAATACGAGCTGCTCTAACCGACGCTAGAGCGAATAGGTAACGTCATATACTAGTCATGTGTGAACACTGCCGCGACATCATCCTTGTGCAGGCACCTCCGGCAATACGAGCTGCTCTAACCGACGCTAGAGCGAATAGGTAACGTCATATACTAGTCATGTGTGAACACTGCCGCGACATCATCCTTGTGCAGGCACCTCCGGCAATACGAGCTGCTCTAACCGACGCTAGAGCGAATAGGTAACGTCATATACTAGTCATGTGTGAACACTGCCGCGACATCATCCTTGTGCAGGCACCTCCGGCAATACGAGCTGCTCTAACCGACGCTAGAGCGAATAGGTAACGTCATATACTAGTCATGTGTGAACACTGCCGCGACATCATCCTTGTGCAGGCACCTCCGGCAATACGAGCTGCTCTAACCGACGCTAGAGCGAATAGGTAACGTCATATACTAGTCATGTGTGAACACTGCCGCGACATCATCCTTGTGCAGGCACCTCCGGCAATACGAGCTGCTCTAACCGACGCTAGAGCGAATAGGTAACGTCATATACTAGTCAAGTGTGAACACTGCCGCGACATCATCCTTGTGCAGGCACCTCCGGCAATACGAGCTGCTCTAACCGACGCTAGAGCGAATAGGTAACGTCATATACTAGTCAAGTGTGAACACTGCCGCGACATCATCCTTGTGCAGGCACCTCTGGCAATACGAGCTGCTCTAACCGACGCTAGAGCGAATAGGTAACGTCATATACTAGTCATGTGTGAACACTGCCGCGACATCATCCTTGTGCAGGCACCTCCGGCAATACGAGCTGCTCTAACCGACGCTAGAGCGAATAGGTAACGTCATATACTAGTCATGTGTGAACACTGCCGCGACATCATCCTTGTGCAGGCACCTCCGGCAATACGAGCTGCTCTAACCGACGCTAGAGCGAATAGGTAACGTCATATACTAGTCATGTGTGAACACTGCCGCGACATCATCCTTGTGCAGGCACCTCCGGCAATACGAGCTGCTCTAACCGACGCTAGAGCGAATAGGTAACGTCATATACTAGTCATGTGTGAACACTGCCGCGACATCATCCTTGTGCAGGCACCTCCGGCAATACGAGCTGCTCTAACCGACGCTAGAGCGAATAGGTAACGTCATATACTAGTCATGTGTGAACACTGCCGCGACATCATCCTTGTGCAGGCACCTCCGGCAATACGAGCTGCTCTAACCGACGCTAGAGCGAATAGGTAACGTCATATACTAGTCATGTGTGAACACTGCCGCGACATCATCCTTGTGCAGGCACCTCCGGCAATACGAGCTGCTCTAACCGACGCTAGAGCGAATAGGTAACGTCATATACTAGTCATGTGTGAACACTGCCGCGACATCATCCTTGTGCAGGCACCTCCGGCAATACGAGCTGCTCTAACCGACGCTAGAGCGAATAGGTAACGTCATATACTAGTCATGTGTGAACACTGCCGCGACATCATCCTTGTGCAGGCACCTCCGGCAATACGAGCTGCTCTAACCGACGCTAGAGCGAATAGGTAACGTCATATACTAGTCATGTGTGAACACTGCCGCGACATCATCCTTGTGCAGGCACCTCCGGCAATACGAGCTGCTCTAACCGACGCTAGAGCGAATAGGTAACGTCATATACTAGTCATGTGTGAACACTGCCGCGACATCATCCTTGTGCAGGCACCTCTGGCAATACGAGCTGCTCTAACCGACGCTAGAGCGAATAGGTAACGTCATATACTAGTCATGTGTGAACACTGCCGCGACATCATCCTTGTGCAGGCACCTCCGGCAATACGAGCTGCTCTAACCGACGCTAGAGCGAATAGGTAACGTCATATACTAATCATGTGTGAACACTGCCGCGACATCATCCTTGTGCAGGCACCTCCGGCAATACGAGCTGCTCTAACCGACGCTAGAGCGAATAGGTAACGTCATATACTAGTCATGTGTGAACACTGCCGCGACATCATCCTTGTGCAGGCACCTCCGGCAATACGAGCTGCTCTAACCGACGCTAGAGCGAATAGGTAACGTCATATACTAGTCATGTGTGAACACTGCCGCGACATCATCCTTGTGCAGGCACCTCCGGCAATACGAGCTGCTCTAACCGACGCTAGAGCGAATAGGTAACGTCATATACTAGTCATGTGTGAACACTGCCGCGACATCATCCTTGTGCAGGCACCTCCGGCAATACGAGCTGCTCTAACCGACGCTAGAGCGAATAGGTAACGTCATATACTAGTCATGTGTGAACACTGCCGCGACATCATCCTTGTGCAGGCACCTCCGGCAATACGAGCTGCTCTAACCGACGCTAGAGCGAATAGGTAACGTCATATACTAGTCATGTGTGAACACTGCCGCGACATCATCCTTGTGCAGGCACCTCTGGCAATACGAGCTGCTCTAACCGACGCTAGAGCGAATAGGTAACGTCATATACTAGTCATGTGTGAGTAACTCAATTTTCCATAAATTCTTGCTTACTGCGTTTTTAATTAGTGCGACAGAACCATATCAAAACAAGCTTCACCTAGATTAGTGGTTTCCAACTAATGCTCCGTAAGAGCTGAAATGAGTTGAAAAAAAAAACATTTTTCCAACCGCAAAGATAATATGTATACATTTAAAAATCATTTTTCATATTTCGTTTTTAGGATTTTTTTGGTAGTTTAATAATATTATTATTTCTATGGACTAGTACTAGGTGTGTTTTGATTTATTGTCGTATTGCCGGCGCTACGTTGCATATGATCAATAAAATTTTCCTCTGAGCTTTTGGTCGCTAACAACAAAAAAAACGAAGTGGTCCATGTGTGTCCACCTAGATCGATCCGTGCGGCAGTTACTTAGTCACCAGCGCTGCGTTCAAATTTGAGGTTAGTGTTAACTCTAATGACGTCATCAGTTAGATACTCTACACTCGCATTTTTGAACGCAAACGAAGAGTTCTTGTCAATGACATTTATGGAGGCTTACACCAACCTACCCTGCTCGGAGTTAAGAGTTAGTTGGGTTAACTTTAGGGTAGCTACTCGAGTTATAAAAGAACAACTCTGAGTCGCAACTCTACCGTACTCTGGTTATTTTTGAAAGCAGGGCAGAGAACTCCAAAAATGCTTTGGAAGTCAATATGTTAGTGGCAATCTATATAATCCGGCATCATATACAATACCTAGGCAATGTATAGAATACGGTTTAAAGTAAGGCTTTTATATTCAGAGGGTGATTAAAAAAAACCCTAACCTAACCTGTCCGTGATGGCGTGCCCTAAAATTACATCACCTCCTTCCCTGCTCTCGTCTTTTACACAAATTACCAGCTGCGCATTCGGTATTGTATAGAATACCTGAATTATACAGATTGCCGGTAACAAATACACTTCACTACCTAAAATGAGGTCAAAAATATATCTCAATAAAACTTAATCAATATTCTTTCTCTTTCAGATAAAGTTCGTGCGAAGGCTCGTCAGGCCCGCAACGCAAATGTCCCGATCAGCAATATATACAACGTACAGCTGTGAGTTCCCTCGTTATTACGCCATAACGGTGCCGCTTCGTAACGATTCTATCGTGACAACGATTCCGTGATTACTTGTATAGTTGTTAGACGTAATCGCCAGTATCTTGGATAAATCCACTAAAGATCTCGAATCTATTCAATAAAAGGGGGTTTTAATAAGTTAAGTTATTAAAAACACAAGAAATGTAAGACTATGCTAAATGGCGATTATATTTTAGACGATTATGAATCGATTACGAAGCGATTATCGCTATACCGCGGCTAGCGACGCTCCCATGGTGTTTCCGAACGTCAGAGTTCCCAAAAAGCTGGCAACTTTAGTCGATTTCATGTGAGAATTTACTAAATATGTTTAAAAAAATATACAATGTTCTTGTGAATTTCTTCATGAAGTTTGAAGTCCGTAGAATAATGCCATTAGTTTCCATAACTACTCGTGAGAAGCCATATGCAATGAAGTATCCAATTCTATTCTAAAAATCTTTTTTTCTTGTTACACTATAGTGTGACAAAAATCACTAAAGTGCCATGGAGGTAGTGGCATTATGATAAAGTACATTTTAGTTCATCTTTAGTAAGTTGTCACCTTAGTCGATTTTGTAAACGCACATCACTACGTTCCAAATTCGAACGCGTAGTGCTGTGACGTTGTCGGGTCTATTGGGTTGTGACGCGATTCGACTAAATTCGACTGCTCGATTACAAGCGTGGAGTTTTCGAATATTCGCCAGTTATGTTAATATTGATTCGATTAAACGATCGATCTATTTACGTATATTTAATTCAGTTGACACAAAAATGGTACTTATAAGTTGTTCTTAATTCTTATTATTATAATTATTTGCTTCAAGATTCTATTATAAATTGATAGTTGTTGATTTTAAAATCGTTTAATTTTAATTGTAACTTATATACATTTAAATCATTGCGATATTCACAGTTAGTGCTGGGTTAATAAACGAGTTTTGTCGACGACATTTTATGAAATGTTTTAATCGACTAAAATTGTTTGGGAACGGATAATCGACTAACTTCCCGTGAGCGTTATTTGTGTTGATAATCGCCAAAACGGACTTTAGTGAATGTGGGTGTATTTTTAGTCGATTTGAAGTTAGTATGAGAGTCTAGATTGTGGTTTGTCTAGATAGACTGGTTCGTGTAAAGGTGCGAGCGACCCGGGTGGGAGGCGGTGGCGAGGTGGCGACGGGACGATACTGACACGACAAATATCATTAATATCTAGGTATATTTTTCTGAGAAAAATCTCTTAATATACAGAATAAAACAAAAAATACGCCTCACAGAAAAACCTAACCAAAGTGTTACACGTTTCCGTCGTCGTCCGCGCCGCCCCGCAGCTGATCTAAACGGTTTTATATTAAGGATCATCGATGTTTAGCAACGCCTCGAGGCTAGTTCAATAGTATTCACTTCACTTTCGTGTACACAAGCATTTTAGGTTATAAGCTTAACTGGGACAGGGTTTGGACTATGCACAGCAAAATGGCCCTTCGTTAAAGTATTTAAATAGTTATTTCAGTGCGAAAAGAAGTAATGCTATTAGTTCTATTTTTCATTCGGATGAGAATAATAAAATTCCAAACAAATTACTAATTTTTCCAAAAATATGAACTAGCCTTAATGAAACTCATTTCTGACTTGTCTATGAAATTTTGCTTCCACGCACAAGTTTTTTTTTTTTCATTACTTTTAATGTGTAGTCCACCAAACCAGAAACTATCGAGCGCAATCAATTTATGCTCAAGTTAGGCCAAATTTTGATTTTATTTATTTTAAAACAAAAACCCGAATAAAAATAAGAATTTTTTAGTGAAATTATACAATCAAAGTATAGCCATGGTTTTTCTAGATCAAATTAAAGAAGAATATTTGAAATGTCTGTATATTTTTGACTACAGAAGTTTATTTATTTTTTTCCTTTGGAATTATTTTTTGGTGAGGGCACTGTTATTTTTTTTAAAGATACGATAAGAACTAAGTTGAGTATCTTTTGTACTATATAAGTTATATGCATGTGTTTTATAACTAAAATGATTACCAAAATTTGAAATTGAAACTAGCGATTGATTATGAAAAAAAAAAACAGAAAATCCGACACATGAGTGCACACCTTTATTTAGTTTATATAAAAATAGTTTAAAATTGTTTTACTTTTAATTGTTTATCAAATGTACGTCTTCCAATATTGTCTATAGGTTTTATAAATTGTATTTTGTTTCGTCTAACTCGTTCTTAGCACAATTTTTGACTAAAATGTAACAAATGAAAGTGCTTTCGTAGATTTTAACTTAGTTTTTAGTTATTTTTTTGTAATATTGAGCTTTTAGGAACATAAGGTCCAAAGACCCGACCGTATGTGATGCGGCCGGCAGAATATCAATATCCTAGCAGTATTTGAGTTAAAAATATTTTCAAAGATTATATTACTATTTTTTTTTTCGTTATAAGATGGACACAAGTTTAGCCTTTAAGTACAAAGATTACTAACCTATCCTAACATTAATTTACTAAATATAACTATCATTATTATTTATATAAAAACATTAAATTGGTTTATGTACTTACACACTGTGCTATTTTAAGAAAATATTTTTAAAATACAAAATGATCTATTCTATCGTTATGAATCTTAATATATTTTTTATTTAGTGTACTATTATTTGCCGTTTAAGGTGTTGTTGGTCAACTGTTGGGCAACTTGTAAGTTGGCAACTTTCTCGCTCTGCACTCATTCCACTGAAACATTGTAAAATATCAAGCGATTTTTATATTAGTTGCGATACCTAAGTTGCGCATCTTATGCCCAACTGTTGATTTGAAACATTTACCAAATCTATTTCACTTTTTTGTTTTAAGTGACGTCTAGTTCAGTAATTGGTTACTTGTCAAGCAATTCTTTATGGTTGTCATGTGAAATATCCTAAAATACCTTAAGCAGCAAAATAATAAAATTGTTATTATATAATTTGTTAGAAAATGGTCCTTAATATAAGAAAGTTAAGCTGGAGTTTGTGTTATGTGCCATAATGTAGTGTTGCCAGCGGAAACACCATATCCTATGTTACCATACTAAAAAAACTGAATAATTCCTTCCTTCGTATCGTATGTAAAGTAACAAAAATTCGCTATTTTTTGCTTTCTAATCGTAACACTATCGTTATTTTTTTTTTAAATATAACTATATTGAAATTGTATTTTATTTCTTTTTGTGTTATATAAGTTTCACTTTAAATGTAAGTAGAAGAGAATATAAAGTACATTTAAAATATAAAAATGAAAGTATATGTTAAATCATAATGTTGTATGGGGGTTTCCACAAGATTTGACTACCTGTCAATTATATACGACTTTGATTATGTCGGACGAGCGCGGATACATTGAAATACATAATAAGTCTACAATTGTTTTAAACTTTGTTGTTTCACGTCCTGGACTTAATATTATCGGCATTTTTTTACAAAAAAAAAAAACAATAATTTTCGGTTCTAGAGGGTATTATCCTGCAATGTCATCTGCGTTCGTACAATCGTGCAATAAGGCAACCTCTATACTAACAACATCACTATAGAATCATTGTGTAATTAAAAAATTAACATGGCATTCTTTATTATATATGTAATTTAAAAAAAAAGTACTATTTGGTAGCTATTTAAGTAAGTAATAGCGTAACGCAAAATAAAGTGGAATGCAAAAGTAACAAAAAGTAACAAAAAAAGGTAAAATAATAATATAGTAGACTGCCAACGTTTGGGGTACTTTCTGTCTTGCAGTGCTACAGGTAGTCGGATCTGTTCGGACTGAGTGAAGACTTTTACGACTTCTAACCGTTCAACGTCGGATTTATCCGATCCGACAAACACTCTCGCTTTATTCCACCAGAGTCACAAATCCACGACCAAATACTCCATCTCGTCAGCTCTACTGTCACCTATGGGGATTGAGGAGCTAAACGAGACGGAGTACACAGTCGCAAACAGACGACGCTGGCGAATAGGACACAAAAACACTCGTCGGAACAATACGACGCAAGAAGTTAATGGGTTAAACAGTAACTTACAACATTTACCTAAGCTCGACCTTTAGGGGTATATTTCCCAACAAAATTATAGCACAGTGTTCTAGGTGGGTGATACAACGCAACGCGGCGCGAATGCAACAAACAATGTAATACTCTATTACGGTGGTCTACGTGACGAACCGCACGTAGATGCGGAATGGCTACGAGCGAAGCGAAGTGGTCGCAATCAGTTGGTTTGATATTTTTGCGTGAACTCTTATGATGCGGGAAACAGTTTTATATAAATGGCTGTTAAATTGGCTACTTCGTGCGGTACGTCGGACAGAGCTGCCGCATCGCGTTGAATACGCGTGAACCGCGTTGGATTGCCTGCGTAGGACGCTGCGTTACATACGAACTTAATTTTGAGTTGCCGATAACAAATTGGTCGCAATTCATTATTATTTTTGTTGCTAGGCTCGCTGGACCACTATCTCGCCTGATGGTAAGCGATGATGTGGCCGACGAGGGAGCACGCTTGCCTAGTAACATTTACTAACATACTTAAATACTCTCAGGCTATCAGAAAATACAACAGAATAACTACTGGATCTGTTTACACAGTTTCGATAATTTAGTTTAAAAATAATAGCTGGGTAAATGTGTAAGATACTAGATAATGGGGTTTGGGATATGTTTGTCTGATCTTTATGTCGATGCTTTTGAATTATAAGTTGGAAAAATCGTAGAATTATTCAGAAAAGTTTCTAAAATTCATCGAATTTGAATTTTCAGATCAGCGACAGTAAAGAATGAATAGTTTTATTTTTTGTTTGGCCTGTTAAAGTCAAAGTAAAAGTAGTAAAAGTCATCACTCAGTAAAAGTAACATACTGTCATTTCGAGATCTTAAGTATGCACACGTTTAGTTTGAACTGACTTCAATCGTAGGCCGGGGGCTATGTGCTAATTTACATAACTAGATAATCGAAAGGTATTTATACAAAATGAATATAGAAAAATCAATACACACTGGCTAGAACCAAAATTATTGTGACAAATTGTCAAACGCGTTTAAAAATTCTCTCGCTCTGGGTGGAAAGAGATGGCGTGTCAGACTTTTACTGGCTAAAACCCACCATTTTTTCTTTTAGTTGGCCTTTGTGTTCAAATTGAATTGGGGTTGTAATATCGAAATGGAATGAAGATGAGATGATGAAAATCTAGACTGTAAAGACTAGATCTAGATATTCTTTCAGACCTCTGAAAATATTGGCTGAAAGGATTTTTAAATCGCAGTGTGTTGATAGAAAGCAAATATAGAGGGATTCTTACCTTTTACAAATAAAGGGCATGTCTAAGTGATAAATTAAAGAACATCTACAATAAGGGCCGATTAAATAACGAAATGGCAGCGACGAGGCGAACACTAGTGAATGAAATAATTTTAATTTTTTTCTACATCCTTCCCTGCGTTCAAAAACCAGAGTAGAGTCGCTACTCCAGCCCTTCAAAAATGCTTCCAGTTGCAACCCAGGGTCGTTATTTTATAACTCGAGTAGCTACCCCAGAGTTAACCCAACTAACTCTAATGGTAGCCACACACGTTCCAGTATACTTGCACAAGTACACTGAAACGTGTGTTGGAAGATACTTGCGCAAGTTTCTGCACAACTCGCGTTTCAGTGTACTTGTGCAAGTCTTAACTTGCGCAAGTATACTGGAACGTGTGTACCATAACTCTGAGTAGGGTAGGTTGGTGTAAGTGGCCATAAATGACACTTGCTTGACATTGAAATTTAAACTACGTTCGCTTTCGAAAATGCTGCTGCAATGTACGACGAACGCCCAACGCGCCGCATCTTCGTAAATAAGCACAATTGACTCTAACCTCAAATTTTAACGCAGGACTAAAGTCCAGTATTGGTTGAAAGGTTCAAAAACGGGTTCGCCGGCCTCTACGCAACACTAACAAACTAACAACTAGCCGGCCCTAACAGTAATTGATCGACTAGTTAAAAATACTTATTCAAATGTTAATCTAGTTATGTAAACTGTAGCACTCGTTAAAGCAGCTCCCGGCTAAGCTTTTGATATACAAGTACACAACTTAGAGAAAAATCACGATATCATAGGAAAGCACTTTGAATTCTAAAACGATTTCATTATATTATTATAGTTGCGCTTCAGTTGTTGGCTATACTTGTTTAGTTGACTAATATTAAACATAATTCATTTAATGTAAATGCCAGTTTTAAGCTCACAATGTTTTCGGTTGTTTTAACTTCAAAGACTTGAAAATTATACGTAAACAATTTAGTTCCAATTTTTTATATTTATGCAGGAATTCTTCTATAGTCGGGTCGTCTAATGCTAATATTTTCTCACAAATTGTATATATGGCGTTAGCGCATTTTTAGGGGTATTTCGTCCATTTAAATGAGTTTTTGAACTAGGTGTTTTTAAACTAAAGACTAGATGGGTAATTGAACAAGTTGTTTTGAAAACTTGTGAATAGTGGTGGAGTAACATCAGTCTTAAGGTGAGTGTCACACGTATGACACGACAGACAGAGCGGAAGTGATCCCCTAAGAAATGTGTACGTAAATACAAATATGTAAACATTGTATATTGCTGTCCTGCCCTCCTCCCTTTACGATTTAAGTGAACGCAATAACATGTGAGTCATAGAAACGTGTATAAAGGTAGCTTAGATGATAATTTTCTATGTTTTTCAATATTTAGATGAAATACCGCGAGTGTCGTGCTATGCCGGAGATGTAGGCTTTCGGTTGGTCTTTGCTCTCGGAGGCATATTTCATTTACATATTTTTCATAAATAATCGTGTTGGGCGCCAACAATATCGAGGTAGGGTAATACTTTGTTTCGCGTGTTCGGATCCTTCACTAGTAGTATCGTAACGTCCGTTGCCAATAACCAAATAGTATTGAAAGATTCCTCCTTTTTTAATATATCTTCATAGTAGTGGTAAGTGAATGTACTGGCGCACAAGTATGTGAGGGCGTGTCAAGTTCCGTTTTGTTTATACAAAGTGCAGCGATCGACTGCAAATATTTTTGGTAATGTTATACCTTTACCTCGTCGCATAACTCTCGCTGATGAATGAAGGCATTTAATTAGTGCTCATACATTTCTTTCCATTGTAGCACAAAAATAAAATAAAAAAACGTATTTTTCTCTCAATTTTGGGTAGTTAATTTTTTTAATAGATATTTCATAGCATAGCTCAAAGTCACACCTTGTTTAGTATCGGTATTTGAGATCAGCACTTCACATTGTGTTCGTGACACACGGACTGCGGATCATGGTGTATTTAATCTTAATACCTACGTTTAATGATATACTGAAAATCTATATTTTTAACAAATTTAATTTAAAAAATATACCTAATTAATGAAATTCCTAAAGATAAAAATTAAATTTTTAATATTTATGTGTATAGTAGTGTACTGCGAGGTGATTAGAAAATAACAAACGCTTATAAGTTCTATGTCTCCACAGATTCGTGCAAAGAGAATATATTATTTACTGTCCATGAAATTAATAATAATCTATAACTGATGTGTACAAAAATCAGTATGTTTCAGGCATTTTGAATCCGACTTAATGTATGTAAAAATAAATGTTGTTTTAAAATTGTCGTATTTCATTTGACATCACCCCTTAAAAAACCCTGACTCGTTTTTTTACGCCCGATTATGGCAAAGCCAAAGGAGGGTTATGATTTTGACCGGCTATGTATGTATGTATGTTTGTATGTATGTGAGTACTTTCATCTGTTCCCTCATAGCTCCTAATCTACTTAACATAGGCTAGGTAACGTGTCACAAAACTCTATGTGGCGCCCTCTAGCGGACAAAAAGTAATGTGTTAAAAAATAAAAATGAGATAAATATGCCGTGTTTGGTATCATTTGAAAGGGCTTCACTCGTGCTTTTCAAAAATATTATCATCAAAATTCAATGTCGCGCCCTCAAGCGGTCAAAAAATTTAATGTCAAAGACAATGTAGAAGCACAGTGTTTTGACACCAAAATAAACTAAAACCCGACTACGACAAAAAAAGAACGCTAAAAAGTATGAAACAAGATTTTTGGGATACGGAAATAAACAAGGTTACTGGAGAAACAAGAACAAAATAAAAAGAAAAGTCGTAGTCACAAGTTATTAAAGTGTAATGGTTGGTACGTATACATATAAAAAATCTTGTTTCATACTTTTTTAGCGTGCTTTTTATGTCGTAGTCGGGTTTTAGTTTTTTACTTTTTTTTTAGATATAGCTTCAAAATATACGAGCTGATGTAAAATAAAAAGAATCGAATCTAAAAATTGAAATAAAGAGGTTCAAGTCATCCGACACAGTTTGCAGACAACTTGCGCGGACTACTACATTGGCGAGAAAAAAATCCTGAGATCAAAACTGCAAGTAACACTGACGGGCCGTCTGTCTGATATCTGTCCCTCACCAATACGGAACAAGTTGTGCTGAACGACGTGACCAACAAGATATCTACCCACACATAGAACTAATCACTACACATGTCGCTTGCTTCGAAAGCAACTTTGTTTTTCTTATATTATACCTACACCGTTAAATTTTGATCGTTCTAATCCCGTGGAGGGACGATCTGGTGGTGGCTGAGAAAAAAATTAAAGAATAAAGTACTGTTTTTCTAAAACTCGAATTAATATACGCATGTACGAAATTAATTTCTTAAAGCAAACGAGTCAATGACCTTGTAGGTAGTTGTCGGTCGTTGCGTACTAATTACCTACAGTTCATTGACCTCGCTCAGCTGACGTTTACTTAAAAAAAATACTTTCGTACATGCGTATCTAAATTTAATTCGAGTTTAAAAAAAAGTACTTTATTCTTTAATTTTCTCTGTACAAATCTATAGTGTTTCATATAGGTACCGAATGGATCCGCCGCGTGATTAAAACTACCAAAATTTAACGGTGTATATATTTTCGCGGAGTTAGTCAGAAACTGATGCTGTAGCTTGTTTATAAAATAATGTTTTGCTAAATAC
Source organism: Leucania comma (assembly GCA_958295575.1). NCBI lineage: Eukaryota > Metazoa > Arthropoda > Insecta > Lepidoptera > Noctuidae > Leucania > Leucania comma. The sequence goes on from OY282485.1 coordinate 12,098,276, forward strand.
TGGACTATATCACCTTGGCAGTCTAGTTTGGAACTGACGGAGGCTTCCTGCGCCATGGCATGATCAGATGGAAGACATGCAATTTTTAGCAGTTGGGTAAGTTTTCTTAACTTATGCGAAGAAAAGACAGTGCTTTTTGTGAAATTCGCATCTTATGATGAACCGCCCGGTGGACACGGTGGAGCACACAGTCGAGGTGTGCCCCGCTTGGGAAGAGCATCGCCGTGTCCTCGTGGGGGCGATCGGCGGCGATCTCTCGCGCCGGGGCTTGGTTCAAGCCATGCTCCGGAGCGAGGAGGAGTGGCAGGCGGTCGCCTCCTTTTGCGAAGCAGTAATGCTAGTAAAGGAGGAGGCCGACCGCATTAGGCAAAGGCGCACACGCCGCCGCCGCCGCCGGGTTTCCGATCCCAATTTCCGGCCACCGTAGGCGCGGGCTCGCGGACGGTGGGCAATGGGTAGCTCGCTGTCCGTCCGTCCGGTAACAGACCGGTCCGAGCTCAGGTCGTCTACGGCGCGCACCGTTCCCGCGCGCCTCAAGGAGTTGTCAGCAAACTGTAGGGGTCCAGCAGGGCCGAAGCCTACTGGGGCCCAAAGGTTATGTGAGACTGTCACCACGGGCCCCAGGATAAAGGCAAGGAATGGAAAGGTAGGTTTTTAGTCAGTAAAAGTCTGACACTATTTCCCGCCCCACCCAAGGGCGGGATTTGTCATTGGATGATTTTACCTACGTTAAAAAAAAAAAAAAATCTTATGATGAAGCTCAACCTCTCAGTAAGCTTGTAAAAATGAGGCGTAGCTTTTCACTGGTTTGTGTTGAAAATTAAAAGTGGTGATATAGTGGATAAAGGCATAGAAATCAATTTGAAAATAATTTTAGTTTGCCCGAATAAGGCTCACTGAGCTTACTTCTGGTAATTGTAGGTACATTTTCGGCTCCTACTATTATTTTGATCATCAAAAGTTGCAAGATTAGATCCTACCTGGGCTACGTTATTTTGATTGCAAAAAGAAGAGTGTTTATTAGATAATCCAGAGGTACTAAAACTTCTTTATTTCAAAACTAAAGATAATAAAATGTTGTTTTAAACTTTTGGTAGGTAGTAGTAAAAAAAACTTAAAAATGTAATGTAGGTACTTAAAAATCTTGGAACCATCACCTTGGAACAAATAAATCGTTCAAGCTAGGATTCTCAAATCCTCATCCAACCCCTGCATTGCATACGTCGGAATGGCAAGATACCTATTACTTTCCAATGTAATCCAAAGAGTCAACTGTTTTCATTGAAGCTAACCTCGAAAAATAACATTTCGATTGACGACCGTAAACATAGTCATCTAACGATACGGAGACGCGACTCGTACTAATGCAGTCGCCATACTCGAACAAGGAACACTCGGCTGCATATTGTAGCGTAAATTGCCCAAAAAATAGAACTAAAATGACTTACCAAAAATTGTACTTCAAACCGTCAATCTATATTGTCACCGGTCCGGCGCCGTTTAACGGAGGCTTCATCTTCACTCGAACTTGAATGCAATTCTGATGAACATGACTCAATAGACGCATTCACGCGTACGTTAACACTTTTACATGACCGAGCTTAGTAGTACTGACTACATAAACGTCCACAAAGCTGTTAAGAGCCATTTCACAAAATTTGATCGCTCGAGTTTAGGTAAAAGACGGCAGCTTTGTTCATGTGTGCGTAGCTATCCACACATACACAACGCGACCAGTGTAGCACTAGTGATGAGACGGACTAAATAATCTTGAGCCGTTATAATCGTAATGCACTTTGGTTAGATTTATAAATAAGTGATTTTATTTATTCAGTCTATTAATTATTTACATATTTATTTCATGTTGTTTTTTGTTAGTACAAACAATTGTACAGTTTATGTTACAACTTGAGATCTGTATCCTACAGAGTAGGCAAAAAGAACAGTTTAATTATTTATTATAAACATGTTGCATAAACTAAATATGAACACTATTAATACTAATTGATTATGATATTAATGCTGTCTGAACTAATAAAAAAAAAATGTTATGTAAGTATTTCTAAAATGTATAATAGAAATGAAGGACAGGGAAACAACCCAGAGATTCAAAGTGTTTTATTTTAAGTAAACCATTTACAGGCACTTTTAAAATTGCAAGAAGTATGTCAGTCAGAAAAAATTATGACACTTTTTGCAATCATGTTATGTATTACAAATATCTCGGTTACATGTTTATTGTCGCTGCTATCATGTGAGAAAAATGTAAATAAAATAAAAATAAAAACAATTTTAAAATAATTTATAGATATTAAAATAAGCCACTAACAGGTAAGAAATGACCAGTCTTAACTGACAGCGTACGTTCACGGATACAAATAATCCAACACGCGCCACTATCAGTGAGACATTTGAGTGAGGATGACAAACTCTTTACCGCCATGCTCATTTATATCAAACAAGTCCAGTAGTAACCTAAAACCATAAATTGCTCCATGGCACTCACATTTAACTTAAAAAAAAATGCTTCTACATTATACAATTTATATTATGCAATAGTTTTCGAATTAATAAATATATTTCCAAAAGTAATCAACTTGTACGCCGTAGTGGTAGTGAAGGTTGACCAGCATGGAGCCAAGCATTTTATTTTGAATATAATCCTCCAACTTTTAAACACAAGTTTAAAATATTGTTAAATTTAATTATTAATTCAATTTGGTTTCATTGAGTTTCATGATGTTTTCATAGATATATTGACCAGGCACCGTCACAGGATTAGGACAACAAATCAAAGGCTTAAACAGTTCCATTAGAGAATTGCACCAACCTAACAGAAAAAAAAAAACCTGCGGAGACTGTAAATGGCTCTGATGGCTCTTATCTGTAGTATAAAAATTGAGTAGATATCTACAGCCCATAGTAAGATACCGTATGACATGATACTATGAAAATAACTAAAACAGACAAGTCTAGTAGTATCAACATCCGTAAATTGGCGGTTTTTTTTTTTAAATATCATATAAAACTGCTGAGCTAAACCGTCCTGCAAGAAATTTTGAACTAGGTTATTAGCAGTGACCAAATTATTCTCTAGTTATAATAACTATCATATGTTAAATTACTGGGGCCAAAAGTTATGTGAGAATGTCACCACGGGCCCCGGGATACTGGGGCCAAAGGTTATGTGAGAATATCACCACGGGCCCCAGGACAAAGGCAAAATGAATGGAAGGGTAGGTTTTTAGTCAGTAAGAGTCTGACACTATTTCCCGCCCCACCCAAGGGCGGGATTTGTCATTGGATGATTTTACCTACCAAAAAAAAACATATTTTAAATAAATACTTGTCGCAAAGGCATTGATCTTGCTTTTCTAGGGTCTATGATTTCTGGTAATATGCAGTATACAAAACATATTTAACCATTGAGCCTGAAAGTTCCATTGGTTCATCAAATCAGGCCCTAATACAACAGATTCTTTATTCTATAAAATTAAAGAAATTTTATTATACTACGTACTACTGAATGCGACGACCTCCCTGGCGGTGTTAGCGTGGTATATTACACAGACAAGTAGGCGTGGGCTTGCGGACGACGAGCAATGAGTAGCTCGCCGTTCGGCCATACGGTAACATCTGGACCGAGCCCAAGTCGTCGAAGATTTCAGCAAAACCGTAGGGGCCTAGCAGGGTCGAAGTCTACTGGAGTCATAAGTTGAATGAAAGAGAACCTCGAGGCCCTGGAATGAAGGCAAAATTAGTCAGTAAAAGTCTGACACGCCTTCCCACTCCGCCCAAGAGAGAAGAGAAGTCATTGGGTGATTTCTCACCTAAAAATAAAAAAAAAACTACTACTAAATAAACTTCTATTTTCAACATATAATTGTAACTAAAACATACAATTACTGTTATTAAATCTGGCTTTTTACTTGTACCCGGCAGTACTTCTCGGCTAAATGCACTATCCTTCTCTACCCGATTCGTACGATTTCTCATTCTAGAACAAATACAAAAAAATCAAGTTTCCATACTTTCCATATCTACAAAGAAATCATATTTTTACTCAATAAAATGATTATTTTAGTATTTTATTATGTGGGTACAAATTCTTAAAATTGTAATTACAGTATTAAAATCCATGTCAATGTTTAGTTAGGTGATCAATAACTGCGTATACGAATTACAAATCAAAAGAATGTCTACCTCGCTTCTGTTGCTTTCTTTAAGGCTGCAATATTTCTATTTTTTCTTTTTTTGGCACAATGGTAAACATAACCCTTCCGCCCCATTGCAAAAACTAATAAAACAAAAACATGATTATTCAACAAATTCTACAAACTACTATAATAATACTTTGTTTAATAAATTAACGAAAATCTTTCCTTATGAAAAAAAAAATACGAATAGAATCAAAATGTTGTAGTCGTAGTATAATAATGCGTTCACGATACGCGTGCTCGATAATCGGGACGCGGGAAAAAACGGCACAGGTCCTGCGTCGGCGGGCGTTCGAGCCGTACTAATCGCTGCCCGCTTAGGCTACGTATTATATTCTAATTTAGAGTGATTTTAAAAACGATATTATGTCTAAATATATGAACGGATTTTACTGAAATGTTAGAATTAGTTTATTATATGAACATTGTTTATATTTACATAGTTTTTTAAATGTAATTACGTTTTGTTCAAACCAAAAATCGCGATAAAACAGCGACATAGAACGTAAAAATTGACTTAATATTTTATTTTTTTACTAATTAATGTTATTAATCATCGAAATTCTGGTACATGGTTGGTTGACAAAATTATATGTCTGATGCTTTGTGTATTTTTTTCGGTCAAATTTATAAATATTAATAGTAGATATAAGAGTCTGAAATTGACTCTGCGTTGATTTTTTATAAAAGTACTTGTGGGAGATTAATTACCACAAAGTCAACAAATTAGTTTTTGGAAATGTGTTACATAAAAGGTCAACATTAAAGACTGGTCTATTTTTTACATATATTCAACAATGCCGGAGTATTATGTAATATGGTAAATTAGGCGACTAAAATCTTAGATTTACGCGCGAAAACGTGAAATGGCTCTTAACGGTTGTCTATTTTAAAAACGAACGAAATTATTTTACGTAACGGAAAAATAAAAATAGTTACTTTCTACTTTAATCTCCAAAGTTAAAACAGGTAGGTATACTAATACAAAAAAAAAAATTAACAAAATGGAGGTTTGTATGTTTTCTAAATTCAAAATCTATGTGCGCGGTACGAAAAACGACGCAACAATGATAAACGAATTGGAGTTTTCTCTGTGCTGTTAATTAGTTCCAGACGCGGCCACAGGTAGCGCGGAGATCGATTTACGTAGCGGAAATGGCGAAATCTGGCGAGTAAACGTGGAAAAAAGACGATGTACTCTCATCATAATGGACCTCGGACATCAAATGGAACACATAATAATATATTAGGGCAATCGCTGCGTTAAGCGGGCGCACGCGCGGTCTCTTACAAAAGTGCTCCGTATAGGCTCGCGGCGCGGTCAGCCGCGATCCGCGTCCCTGCAGCTACGTAATAATACATTAAAGTTTTCCATCGATACGACTATATGCACACTGTTAAAGTTGAACTAGCGACACACAAATATTAATCCTGTTTCCGCTAAGGGGACCGCCGCACACGACACACGCGTATAGTCATACGACGGGTGACCGTGCGTGCGCCTGCTTAACGTAGCTTTGGCCCTTACTCTGCAACGACACGACTATATGCACACCATTAATGTTGAACTAGCTACACTGAGCAGGTAATAATAATGCGATTTCGTCACGACGAGGATGAGCAAGCGATACACGCACGACGTGTGCCCGTAGTGGAGGCCCGTTTAAGCAGTTTTGACCCTAAAGGTAAAGTTGAAGTTAATGAGTCCACCTCAATAAAACACCAGGATAATAAAAATCAATTTTATTATTGAAACCGAAATTCACACTTTCTGTGTAATTTAAAAAGAGCTCTTCGAAAAGTAGCGAGAATTTTGACAAAAAAAAAAAGTATGAATTGAAACAGTGAAAAAACAAATTACAAATAAATATTATTTACACTTCTATGGCAATACATAAGGTACAGACATCTTTGGGCTGGCCCCTTAGCAAATAAAATGTCGGAAAATGTTTAGAAGAAAAATGACAAAACGTCAGAAATTGGTGGAATATTGCCAAAAAAAAAAAAGATGGCTGACACATTCAGATCATAATATAAGTTAATAGAGAGACTAGTATTCAATGACACGTCAAAGTATTAAAATTATAAAGCTTAGCGCAGTTTCAAAAGAGGAAAAGGCTTTGTGGCAATTTTTTGTATACTATTTTTAGATGTCTTTTAGCTCATGCATTGTATGTGTTGCCAACATGACAAAGATAAAATGAATTCAAGATTATTCATTACTATACTCTATCTGTTTAGGTATTAACTAAATGTAACCAATCTTCACATGCCTTTTATCTAAAAATTGTCTAAAAATGTTTATAATTAGCTATTTACCTAAACCAATGTTAGGTAATTAACAAAATTTAAATAATCTTTGTAATCTTCTTAACGATTTTTTTTTTAATAGAAGGATATATCAAGATTGTTTACTTTTAGTAAACCTATTAGTGTAGATGTGTAGATGGAGTATAGATTTTCAAAGAAATTGAATCAAAGTATAGGGTAGCTTCCTATCTATGGATAGTCCATATTGACGTCCCCACAAAACGAATTTTTGCTATTATCGTCTTATTGCCTGGGGACATCGATATTTTTATCTTTTTTATTCGTTGTATCATGTTCAGCATATCATCGCCAAATATAAACCGTTTTTTTAGCTAAACAAAACTGCTGTCTACTTCAAAATAATACATTTTTAAAAATGAACCCACGCTAAGCTTGATTTCGGACAAAGTTCGATGACACAATTTCACATAAAATTAATAAGATAAGAGTATTAAGTCCTTTTGCAAGTCTGCCCAATCGGGGCGCTAACAATAATAAGGCTCCTACACATTCACGACGCGACTATGCGACGATCATTTTCGACAATAAAGTGTGGGAGCCTTTATTCTTACCACTTTAAACTTAAATATAAGCGTACTGACCTGATATTACGATAACTACTTATAAGCATTAAAGTACAGAATTTTTAACCCTTTAATTGCCCGCGTCGGATATTTCCGACGAGTGTTTTTGCGACTGGGTACTCCATCTCGTTTAGCTCTTCAATCCCCATAGGTATCAGAATAGTTGGCGAGATGGAGTATTTGGCCGTGAATGTGCGACACTGGCGCAATAAGCGAGTTTTTGTCGGATATATCCGACCTAGGCAATTAAAAGGTTAAATAAAACTGTCTTGAGGTATGTGTCTAAGGATATTGTAGAATATATTTGAAATTAAGCGCTTATGTTTGAGGTACCGTCTATGATTAAAACGTGTGTACATGAGAAAGTTCTCGGTCGACGTCTTTTCAACTTTATTGCTATTAAGTTGAGAGCGAAAAGGCCGCCCCAAGACTTATTTACTACTTTTTTTGTGTAACTATTTTGACAACCATTCAAATACTACAGACAAATCTTAAAGTCTGGTGTCTAAATTCAGTCTATTCTAGCTAAGGATCTATCAGGAATTTAGACCACTTCTTGTATTTAACCCTCAAATATTGCATGAGACTACGTAGGTTCATAAGAGACAATGCTTGAAATGCCCGTCGAACGCCATAAGTTCAGAAGCAGTAGGGTTCAAAATAGCTTGTTTTTATTTGCGTTGGTATAAGGAAATAGGCGTTCGAGGGGCTAATTCAATTTATATGGCTATTGTGAAATAAACAAATACTGATAATATCAGATGCTCGAAAATAATATAAAATGGCTTGACATAATCGTGAAAAGTTCAAACTTTTTCACACTTAGCCAAATCAAAAAGATCTCAAAAACAATATTCGAAAATAAGCTTCCAATTAAAATCACAATTTCAATTTGAATCAATCAAGAAAAACCTCCAAAAATTAAAAAATAAACCTTAAATTTAAACTTATCCTATTTTGAGGCACATTATACTATCTAAAACTAAAGACTTTAAAAACTACATTGGCACTGTCTTACAAATAAAAATTTAATATTCTAATTAAGTTAAAACATTCCGTCGGATATATCCGACAAATACACTCGCATTTATTCCGCCAGGGTCGCACATCCACGACCAAATACTCTATCTCGTCAGCTCTTTTTTCACCTATGGGGATTGAAATTGAAGAGCTAAACGAGATGGAGTACCCAGTCGCAAATACACGACACTGGCGAATAGGACACGAAAATACTCGTCGGACCAATTTGACGTAAGCCGTTAAAGAGTTCAGAAATCATCTTTCTTTCTTTTGAATGTAAATAAGTTAATATTGCTATTCAACACTCTAGTTGGTAATATATATTTCGTACATGTTTTTCCAAATATTTGGAAAAACTACGTGAAACTAGTCTCAGATATATTAAGGGACAGACTGTCCCCTGATATGACGCGCAACGCTGTCAAATTATCCAAAAGCATATCCCGTGTCACGTGAATATGTCGCGTTGTAAAATGTTGGGCAAGTTGCAGGACATAAGGCAACGCTGTGTTAAGCGGGCGCACGCGCGGTCCCATAAAACAGTCGTGGACAGCTGCGCTCCGCGTCCCTTTTGCTACGTAATAATATATTAAAATTCTCCATCAACACTACTATATGCACACTGTTTTCGCTACGGGGAACGCCGCACACAACACGCGCATAGTCACGCAACGAGAGCACGCGCGTGTCCGCACGTTCGCCCGCTTGATGCAGCATTGGCCCTTAGCGTTGCGAGTGATGTTGAGGGACATTTTATCCCCTAATGTAACTTAGGTTTAATACAAGCTTCTACTCTGTTCAGTAATAACGAAGCTACAAACAAATAAGTCAAACTTTTGATAAAATCAGAATAATCAAATTCTTGGTCACATTCTTGCTTATTCTTTTAGTAAATGCAACCTCTATTTTAATAGTACAGGTGCCTATTTATAATATATCTGAAAACATGAGCAATAGTATTTTTTCAAAGGAATATCTATTGAGCATACTACCCAATTAACTCGCAACTAAAGTGAGTTGCACCAATTTATTTTTAACAATAACATCAGCAAGACGTTGCACTAATTTAAACACTTCGTCGTATTAATGCGACAAATATTTTTGTGTTTTCTTCGCCAAATTAGTATATGTACGACCAAATACTCCATCTCGTTTAACTCTATGAGTCCCTGTGTTACTAATATGTGACAGACCAACGACCCTGGCGAACTGGACACCAAAATTTATGTCGGAATAATCCGACGAAAGCTGCTAAAAATGGTTAAAATTACGTCACATATAACGATATCATTAACCGCTTAAATGCGGACGGTTAAGTTACAGTTGAATAACCGTAAGAGCGGGTTCACATTAGGTCGAACCGACAGTTTTACTGTTGACCGACTGTCGGGTGTTGGTGTTGCTGTTCACACTTGAAGCTGCCGAACGACACTATACTTGCTACTACGCTAATATTATGAACGATCTGACAGAAATCGTGGCTAAACGTCCGGTAAAAATGTCGGCTCCGTTAGTTTTGTCGGGTCGCGCTGATGTGAACGTCGCTATTGAAATACATATGCCAATATGGATCCGACACATTTGTCGGTCCGATAAAACTGTCGATCCGATCTAATGTGAACCAGTACCTCTACCATGAGTTTTAAGCAATAGTATTCGTCGCTACTCGATATCGACGCCGTAAATATTTTGTATGGCAAATTTTGCAGCGCCTTTAGCGGTCACTTGCAGAACCAAAATTTGCCATACAAAATATTTACGGCGTCGATATCGAGTAGCGACGAATACTATTGCATAAAACTCATGGTAGGGGTACTGGTCTAACACGATAGTTCTTGTGGCACCCCACTCTAAGTTACTATAAAATGACATAGACAAAAACACACATACCTAATTGGTCCCAAAGTAATCACTTTTTAATTTTTTTCAACAAAAAAATGTGTAGTATCAAAAATAAAATCATGCAACATTAATATCAAAAGTAAATTTTATATAATACATCATTATTTCCACATACAATAAGTAAAACATTTATCAAAAATGGTTTTGTTCCAGTTTAAAAATGCAAAAAATTACGGAATATAATCACACCATTTTGCTGTGGTATTCAAAATATTATTTTAATAATGTTGTCTCCTTGTCATTCAAAACTCATATTTTTTCGACTCAAAAACATCTTTTAATTCCTTACAAATTCTATTTTTACAGTTACTTTTTTACGCCTATAACCACTTCCGTCGGATAATTCCGACAAATATTTTCGTTAACATTTCGCGAAGGTCGTATGTTTACGAAATACTCCATCTCGTTAGCTCTTCTATAACCTACAAATGGCATTGGGAATCGAAGAGGTATTTGGTCGTAATATAGGGTGACTGGTAATTAGTAAACGATATTTAAACACGTGATTGTAGTCATAACAAACACCTTTTACTATGGGATCAAACCTGAAATCGCGAAAAAAAATCTGCAGGTCATTTGTGTTCGCCTAACTGGTCAAAATGTACTGGACTTGGCTGATTTCTTTTACAACCACGTGTTTAAGTATCGTTAACTAATTACCAGTCACCCTATATATGACCCTGGCGAAAAGGACACGAAAATATTTGTCGGATTAATTTTCCGACGTAAACGGTTAAAGGGTTAGACGTCATCGTAACAAAAAGCACTCACGCGCATAATGCACGAATTCTCCAACAACGTCATTATGCGACCATTACGCCAATATGTGATCGTGCGAATATGCGATCTTTTGCGAATACGAGATCTTACATCCCGTTCACGACCTTGTCGCTGTGAGCGGCAGCGGCAAGGTGCTATGAGCGGCGACTCGTAGAGTGATTCAAACATTTTCATACTTTTGATTTCTCCGCTCGCCGCGGCAAGGTCGTGAATGGGCCGTTAGCCGTTATACGCGATACATGCCCCAATACGCGATTTTCAATTCGCAAACATATTTTCATCGCTTTAATAACTTAAAACCACACGTAAGTAGACAAAACTAAAAACTATTTTAAAAGTCACAAATGCACTACAGTTTCACATTTTACACTGAGGTAGGTTCTTGTTTCGCACAGAATTTTTGAATTCCATAACTTCTGTAAAGCGCGATAGAATTCTAGTAAAGCGTGATCCTTTGTAGGTAAATGGCGTCCATGAGGATATTTGCCACAATTTAGCTATTTTAACGTATGTGAAGACTTCGGCACTCGCTCGATGCTCCGATAAGCGCTAAAGAAGAAAGCAGGGGTGTAGGATCAAAACTAGCTACGTCCACAATTTTTCAAAATTCACCTTTTGATGGCAACATTTTTGTTTCGAGACTACCTTTCACCCAAAAAAACAGTTTGGCATCAAGCTTGGCTACGTCCCGAGTTATTTTGATTTAAAAAATGAGGTTGGAAACAAACGTGGTTACGTCCACAAAAGTTCAGTATCAAAACTGGCTACACTCGCGCCAGCCAATAGGAGCGCTCCATTAGAATCAAAACAGCAATGGCTGCCGATACAATTTCTGTGTGATTTAGTCGTCAGTTTTTAGCAATTTAAATAAGAACTCTTTTGTTTTCGTGTGATAACTATCGTTTATTAGCAAGATGAATGATTTTCCTTTGCCTGTTAATAAAAACCAGGCACGGAAACGGACTGCACAGCCACATAATTGGAAGGCAAATGTGGCGAAAAAAATCAGGTACGTTTGTATTTGCCAGGGCCGTACTTCAGATCTAACATAGAGGGAGGAGAACCTGTTATTACTATAAAATTATTATCACATTAAAATAGTAAGTAGCAACGAGTTTGAAGATTGATAGTAGTAAAATATCCTATTGCGTACAGTTAAAGTGTTTGTTTGGACGGGCGCTCTTATAATTATTTTGCAATTTGTGTTACTATAACGATTGAACAGATTTTCATAAGTTTAGAATAGAAAACGTAGGCATATATATTTCTTCTCCGATACCGCGAAAAAGTTCACAGGTTCGATTCCTGCATTGGAAGAAATGTATGCTTGATCATCGTGCAGAAATATCTACCCATGGTTTTATCTTGTTTATAAAGTTGCAGTGATGCGTCATTGATGTCATTGTTTGAAGCGCCTTGCGTTTCAAGCAGAGTAGAGAGTGCACCTTTGAGTGAAGTAGCCTGACATAGACGGATAACCCGCCTATGCTCGGCAGGCGTCCCCACCATAGAGTGTATTTACCATAAAAAATAATTTAGTCTATTTCATTTTTGTTGTAGGTATTCTTCAAAGACTTTGCCAAGAATTCCACGTTGTGAACACAAAAGCAAAGTATTTGAATGCAACAAAGTGACCGGTACTATATTACGAAAATTCCATACAGCTTTTTATAAAAATCCTGTCAAATCGTGTCAGGATGCTATTATATTGAAATGCTGTCAGGCTGTGCCGATTTACAGAAAAAGACCAAGAACCCTTAGACTGGATCCTACGACTGGAGTCCAAAGCGCTTCAAGAGCCACCAAGCAGTGCACCATAAAATATAAAGTAAAAGTCGATAAAAAATCTATAACTGTCTGCCAAAAGTTGTTTCTAGCAGCCCTTTCTTTGAAAAAAGGGCGTGTCACAAACCTAGTACAAAAGTCTTTTGTAAGCGGCGAGTTTCCAATAGAAAAAAGAGGAGGAGACCGTAAAACCGAACTATTCAAAGATTTAAAGGCATCAGTGCATGCATTTATTCGAAAACTTAAGTGTTCAGAACCACACTATTGCCGAAGCCAAACTTCAACACGCAAATATTTGCCAAGTGACCTAAATATCAGAAAACTATATAGACTATACAAATCTGAATGTGCAGCACCAGCGAAAGAGTCCTACTTTAGGCACATTTTTAATACTGAATATAATTTAGGATTTGGTAGTCCTTATACAGATATGTGCTCTACGTGCATACAGCTTCTAGAGAAAATAAAAAGAGAAAAAGATGAACAGAAGAAGGAACAGTACAGAGTAGAAAAGAGGGTTCATAGTTTGAGGGCAAAAGCTTTCTATTCGCTGCTGAAGACGGAAGAAGAGGGAGTGAAAATACTTTCATATGATTGCCAAAAAAACATGAACCTTCCTAAAGTGCCCGATCAATCATGCTATTATAGCAGGCAAATTTATCTTTTTAATTTTACTATTGTGGAAGGCACTTCAAAGGCCCCACTTAATAAAAACAACGTTTTCGCAAATGTCTGGACAGAAAACACTTTCTCGAAAAATTCTAACACAATTGCATCTGCTGTGTATAATCATCTAAACAAAACTGATCTCACCAATATAACTACTATTAGATTGATCTCAGATGGCTGTGGTGGTCAAAATAAAAATTCCACCATAATCACAATGTGTTGCAAATGGTTGCTGGAACATCCCTCGATCAAAAAACTAGAACTCGTGTTTCCTGTTACTGGTCATTCCTATCTTCCGGCAGACAGAGTATTCGGAAATAGTGAAAAGATATTTCGTAAAATGGACACAATACTAACTCCAGAGCAGTATCTGAATATAATTTCACAGCAGGCAACTATTGTGAAAATAGGCGAAGATTTTACTGTGTACGATTTCAAAAAGGAAGCCGAAACAATATTGAAACCGCCGGGACAGTGGAAAGTACAGTTTACACAGTGCAGAAGGTTCTATTTAAAACGATCGAAGCGGATCGGAAATGTATTGGTCCAATCGGAGAGATTTTATAAAACGCAAACAGGAAAATATGAAAACGTTTGCCGGAAAGATAAAATTATGAGCATGATCGCTCCTAGCGAAATAAGACCAAACATACCTGTAAAGGCATTAAAAGTAAGGGACGTGAAAAATCTCCTGTCGAAACATTTTGGAGAAGACTGGCAAAGCCGGGAAGAATTAAGTTTCTATTCAAATATTATAAACACCGCTGAAATTCTGCCTGAGGATGAAAATCACACTGAAGAATTGGAATGTGAACCCAGAGAAGAGCCACCGCTTTTAATTGTGTAGTTACTCGGAATTTCGTGCCTGATAATGTACGTCGATATAAATAAATAAGTAAACCACTACTTTTTTTAAATTTACCTTTCGAATACTTTACAGCTTCCAATTTACAAATTGAATATGAACTAGCACTAGTTTACTGAATCCAGCCCTGAGATTACCTTGGAATCAAACTTGGTTAAGTCCTAGGAAGTTGGGATCAAACATGGCTATGTCCACTGATTGGAATCAAAACTGGTTATGTCCAATAGTTTTTATCAATTTATCGTATTTTTTTACTCTATGGGTATGTTGAATGTAATATCACTAGTAAGAGTGTGTCTTATTTCATTTTTCTGGAGTAGTTGCCTTAAAGTTTAGTTGTTGTCATCAAAAATGCGAAGGATTTTTACTTCCTGTAAAATTTCCCTCGATGGACGTAGCAAGTTTTGATCCTACACCCCTGAGATCTTATTTACGTAATGTCTACTGTCATGAGCAATCTTTTAAAAACAATTCTTATATAATATTTACACATTCGAGAGTCCTCAAACACTGAATTGAACACAGAAAACCCATCTTTTCACTTTCGAGTACCAAATTGCCTTTACTAAGTTTAAATACGGCGAGCTTCTCTTTTTTCACATTAGGGGAAGTAAAGGACTTATTTTCGTGCACTCAGCTGTCTTTTTCCGTCTAAAGACAAAGAAAAGCCTGTTTTTCACACTTTCGCGGTTTAAAGTACTTATTTTTGTGCACCTCAAATCTCATTTTAGTACAAAAACATCGAAAAATCTTAATTTCTCACACTTAGTTCGGTATTTTTCGAGTACTAGACAACTTCTTTTTTAGTCTAAATACACGTAGAAGTTAGGTGTCCCGCAGTATTTAGTGGCGAAGGCCTTCCCGGCGGCCGTGGGCGCGCTGAAGGCGATATCGCAGGTGCGTAGGGCTTCGCCGTACAAGAAGGAGGCGCGCGCGCAGTCAAGTAGGCGCGCCGCGATGCCGACGCGCCGGTGGTTTATGTGCGTCCATATTCGGGAGACGCCGCATCTGAAGTGGAAAAGAGATTTTTTTATGAATAAACTATTAATCGACATATCATAAATTTAGATATGGTTGACGAATCATTTCACCAATCACAACAGCGTAAGTGCGTCTGATTTTGTCACACTTTTGTTCAAAAGGATAAGATAGGGTAAGAATAAAGTAGTATACAATATGTTGATCATCATTTCAGTTGGAAAAATCACACCACTGAACATAAACCTCTCCTAAGCGTCTCGCGATTTAAACTTATTCAATGATCTGACAGCAACGGGTAATTGCCCGAAGCAGACACTACACCTGTCTGGTCGGAGGATCTTCCCGCGTCAATGGAGGTATGTGACACTACACTACACCCTGTTCCACAAACCTCAATAGCTAAACTAATATAACACTAGTCCTTTCAGTACTAATATTTCAGTTAAGATTATAATGATGAGGCACTTGTCCACTACGAAATAATATCAGCCACCATTTTGGATTTGGAATATTTTCGTATTTTTTTTCTGGGAAGTCATCAAATAATCCATCCCGCTCCAGGCGGAGCGAGAGGGTCAGACTTAATCACTAAAACAAATCCATGTTCCTTCATTTTCCCTTTCCGATCCAGGACCGCGGTGACTCTTCCGAGTTCATGCCTCGGCCTTAGTAGGCCCCTTCTGCTGGAATCCTGGGAGGAATTTTCCTGAGTTAACTAGGTTTGACATTGGAACTCACTTGACAGGATAATCCTCTACACTGCAGCAGTCAGGGTCGCCGGGGATCAGCTTGTAAGCTTTTACTTTCGGCTCCACGATCAGACATCCAACTATCTGTTTCTTTTCTATGTATAAGTATGCCTGAAATACAAATAACAATAGACAATTATAGACAAGGTAAAGTTTTTATTGAAATGGCATATTTTATCTCTCTTTTAAAGAGTAAAGGCACATTTGCGGCGCCACGCTCGGCCGTGACGACCGCCGCTACGTAGAATTTTGCGGTGTCCACCGCGGCGCGAATTCCATATTTATAAATGGATGTATCCATTATCTTCTTTATAGTTTATTAAAAAAAATGTCTAATAAATTCATACAGGGGCTGAATTTTTCTTTCAGAAAATGATCCATGGTCCCAGTAGGCTTCGAACCATCTGGGCCCATATGGTTTGCTGACAACTCCTTGAAGCGCGCGTGGAACGATACGCGCCGTCGACGAATTAGACTCTGTACAGACGGTTACCGGACAGTCGGTGGGCAAGCTACCCGTTGCTCGCCGTCCAAAGAGTAACCATGGAGTTTCTTGTCGGTTCTTCTCCAAGGAAACGACCAATTGGAACCGTGCGCTAGCTTTTGGTTTTATAAGTGCCCATGTAGGCCTATGTAAAATAAAAGATTTTGAGTTTGAGTTTGTCCATAGGCCCGCGCCTACGGTAGGCTGCATCCAGTTTGACTGGAAGTCACTGGGCAAAGCTGAGTAGAATGAGTGATAATATGACTTACAGTATAAGTGTGGATGAGTTCCTTAGGTAGCTGGTTCCCGTAGCCGAGGTGCGGGTGCACGACCCTGGCCAGCAGCTGCTCCACCTTCCTCCAGCCCGCCTCGCCGCCGCGCACGCGGATGCAGCGCGCGGACTCTGCCCGGTGCACGACACACTCATCTTTGAATCCCTGCATTTAAAATGGCTGTTAAAACACAATTTTTTAGGAAAGGGCAGCCTTTGTACTGTAGTGGGAGTAAGAAATTATGTTATTTACGCGTAAGTTGAAAAAAAAAAGATTAAAATTAAAAATATACACGAAATATAAAAGTTATTAAAAAAAATATGATTTTTTAAGTGAGGTGTGCTAAAAACACTTTTTAATTTTATTACAGTTGCTGTACGATATCTGGGAAGATACGTGTATTTTTTAGGGTCTCATTTCCTAAACTTCTACGGTTCTATGAGGAAGCTTTATTGCAGGACAATAAGTAGACATATGTGTGGTCTACCGAGGTTTGATGGTATAAAGTTAGATAATCACATCAAAATAACTTGAACCATCACGGCGGACGACCTTGAATGCGCAGTAACCAATTTTCGGTTTAAATCGAGGTCCCCACCTCGATTAAGACCCGAAATTTGGCTACTTTCTTCTTGGTTTCTTTGAAGCTGTGCATTACCATAGTAACTGGTTCAACTTATTTGCCGCCTATTATACTCACATTGAATTTCAGTACGTCTGTAGCATTGTGATGCACCAAATGATCATGCTCGTCTTGTGGATCGCCGATCTGTTAATGAAAGTCAAGTCATTAGTTTCATAATTATTATAATAGCATTTATTAAACTAAATATGCTTAGCATACTTTTAAGCTGAGATCTCACGAAGCGGTTTTCAACCACGGCCGCCGCAGTTGCGGGCCCGCAGATTTTGTAGAATGTAGATATATACGTAAAAAATTAAAGCACAATTCCCGACGCGTTTTACGCCCGCAGTGCTCGCGGTTGTTCGCGACTCCCGTTGCACCGGCGGGCCGTCTTGCAACCGCATGTCTTGCGATAATCACCCGCCAGGTTTGTGGGCGAAAATAGCAAACGCGACTTCTGCGTAACCGCACAAAACTGCGGCCTCGTGTGCAGCGGTTTCCTCTACCGCGGCGGGCGCGGTTGAGTTCTTAGCCTTAGACTCGCTAATCAAGTTTCTTATAACAACGATTTTAAACGGATTATTTAATGTTTTTGGCACAAAGAGTGGTAACTAAAAGTTAGATATTTTTTGTCATAGTATTACCTGATAAATAGCGCCGCATTCGGCACACTGCGTGGCGCCGAACTTCTTCTGTCCCGCGTCTATAACGTACTGGTCGTCACCTGTCCTTATCAACGCGCGCTTGCTACTTTTCTCTGCGGCGCCTGTGAAAAATTAATGTAATAATAATAGAAAATTCCACACTGCACATCTAGTCCCAAACTTAGCAGAGCTTGTGCTACGAGTACTAGACAATTAATAAACATACTCGTATCATTCTAAATACATACATACATATAGGTCATCAGAAAACTTGCAACTTAAAATGCCAATCCATACCACGACTTTTTATGATAAATCTTTTACTGTCCAGGCCTCTCGGCTGTGGAATGAATTACCAGACACAATCAAACGCGCTCAATCGTTGCCTGTTTTTAAAAGGCTCGTTAGAAAATATTACTTGTCGCTGTGAATATCATTTATATTTCTGTCTACAATTTTCAGTATGTATATATATATATTATATAGCATATGTATATATCTATGTATGTATTATAATTTATATATTTGATACTAGTTTTGTCACACCATTGACAGCCCCATTTTTTGTCCAGGCAATTACTGTTCATTCCAGGTTGTCTGGAAGAGATCGCTGAATGTGATAAGGCCGCCCATTGTATGTATGTGTTTTAGTTTTTTGTTTCCTTTTTGTATGTGTAATGGTGTACAATAAAGTGTATAATAAATAATAATAAATATTATAGATAAATTATAGCCAGATACAAAACAAGTTATCATGTTTTTTTTTTTGGTGGGAAAATCATCCAGACTTTTACTGACTAAAAACCCACTCCTGTTCCTTCGTTGCCTTTCATATCAGGGCCGAGTTTTTCTTTCAGAAGCTAACCCTCGATAACCTGTCATCGAGGATGTGTCGTCTTTTTGGGCTGCAAATAAAATAAAGCAATAAAATGATTACACAATATTTACCTTTGCTGCATCCAGGCACAACTATGCCAGGGTTAGGTTTGTCGAAGATGGGGAACAGTTTTAGTTTGTCATCCTTTGCTCCGTTCTCAGATGACGATGTGGTGGGAATATCTGAAATTACAAAACATTCGTAATACAACATAATTATGTACTAGAGTATGTAATCCCGCAACAAAATCGCGAACCTGCAAGACTGTGGGATTAAAATCACCAATAACACCCCGTTCACGACCTTGCCGCTGTGAGCGGAAGCGGCGCGCGGTTGCGGTGAGCAGTAAAATCAAAAGCGCGGCGCTATGAGCGGCCGCTGCCGCTTACGGATACAAGGTCGTGAATGGGCCGTAACGCGGAATTTGCGGCTGTTGTGGAATCGTTTTTTTTTTGTTTATGTAGGTAGCTTCTTAGTCAAAAAATAATAAAAAATATTTTGAGATTATGAACGGTTATTTATTCCACTTCTTATCTCGTATATAAAAATGAATAGTTGTTCGTTAGTCTCGCTAAGACTCGAGAACGGCTGGACCGATTTGGCCAATTTTGGTCTTTAAATATTTGTGATGCTCCAGGGAAGGTTTAAATTTTGAGAAAAAATGGATATTTATTGACTATCACTATCGGTATGAAAGATAATCTTTAGTATTGAAAATTGATCAATTTATTCGTTTTAGAGGTATAAAAACTTGCATTTTTTTTTCATAATTTGCTTAGCATTTCCAATACAAGATTCACACAAAACTACACCAACAGGCTAGTTATAATAAGTTTAGTGTCATTAGTTAGTTGTTAGTCAATCAAGAAGGTGATGCAGCTAATGATAAGTGAACTGTTTTATTGCGTGGGAAACCATCAAATGACTTCTCCCGCTCTGGGTGGAACACGAGGGAGGAGATTACGTTTTCTGCGACATAATTTCTGTATTTATCATTATTAATAAGATATTGAGGGTCTCGGGCTGGATTATTGTCACTGGCTGGCCGGAATTGGTTCGCGGGCACAAGTTTGGAGACCCCTGATTTATACACCGTTAAATTTTGGTCGTTTTAATCCCGTGGAGGATCGATTCAGTACACGATAAAAATGAAATATAAAGTACTTTTTTTAAACTCGAATTAATTTACACATGTAAGAAAGAAAAGAAAGAAAAAGAGTTTATTTGTCTCAAACATGGCGCATATCTTAAAATAACAGCTAAATAAACGTCAGCTAATCGAGGCCAATATAGGTAGCTGTAGGTAGTTAGTACGCAACGACCGACAAATCCCTACAAGGTCATTGACTCGTTTACTTAAAGAAATTAATTTCGTACATGCGTATATTAATTCGAATTTTAGAAAAAAGTACTTTATTTTTATCTTTATAAATCGATAGTGTTTCATGTAGCGAATCGATCCTCCGTGGGATTAAAACTACCAAAATTTAACGGTGTATGACAAAACAAGGTTTGCCAAATCAGCTAGCAGTTATATAAATATTTACATAGATAAAAATCAGTAATGACTTAAAGCTGCCGTTATCACCCAGTTAAATTTCAAAAAAATATTTAGTAACAATAAGCTTTATTTTAAATAGCAAAATGATATGAATCGTGTCAGTAGCTCAAATGATTTCTAACATGAAACCCCATTGTGTCCATGTAATATTTCTGACCTTGCTTGAAACAATGCTACATTAATGTGAATTTTCACAAAACACTATTTTAAATAATATTATAATTTTGTAATTTGATTTTTGGCTTAATTAGGTCTTGGTTATGTTGAAATGATATGCAGGAATAATGAGTCGTTTGTTTATTTCTATGTAGGTAAATTAATCTTAATGCTTAGCTTCCGGCTGAAAAAAAATTATTGTTCCCTTATTGCGCAAAAAAAAAATCGCAGATATCTTTATCAACAGGAACTTATTTTAGGAACAATATACTGTCGATGATAATGATATTTCTCTAGTCAGATTGACCTCAGCATAGAATATTTTCAATCTGTTGGTAGTGGTAAACATCTCCCAAGAGTTTATGCTGTATTTTTTTTATTAGTGATAGGTTCGCGCTTGACCGCTATCTCACCTGATGGAAAGCGACGATACGGTCGACGATGGATCGCGCTGACCTAGAAGAAACCTATGCACTCTTGACTTAAAGATTCCCGGGTTGTAGCCATCAGGAAACACAGACTCTGGCAGGGAATTCCACTCCTTAGCTGTACGCATAATAAAAGTGTTCCCAAAACGCGGGATGTCCACCATGTACCGGTGGCGCAACGCCGTACGTCTGGTAGTCCGATGATGGAACGGGCTAGGCGGAATTAGGCTATGCAATTCCGACGCACACTCCCCGAAATGTAACCGGTAGAAAACCGACAGGCTAGCAACTCGGCGTCGATGCTCAAGACTTTGAAGCCTCGACTCTTAACTCGTATAATCTTTGACACACTTTTTTAATCACACCTTTTTTATAGTTAAGCCCATAGTAAACAAAAAGACTGAAGATGTCTCAAAGATAATATTGTTTGCCACTGTAACAATATGTTCTTGACGGTGCGGTGTGCTCAACTGACAGTAATTAGACAACTCAATCTAATTGATGCACAATTCGGTTTTAAAGCTGGACTATCCACGGAAACTGCCATTTTGGCGCTCAAACATACTCGGTCAGGTACTACATTGATAGGAACACTCCTGTGTATGCTGTTTTCTTAGATCCTCCAAGGTATTTGACCTGGTTAATTATATCTTAATAGTCGACGAGCGACGGCGAGCTCATTAAGCTGAAGTATGACCACCAAAGTAACCTGGTCAGGTCCTAGGGTGCTTTGTCTGGGGCGTAAGGGCTGGACGTGTGACTGGGGGGTAAGACTGGCAGGTCTGACTTCCCCGGCGCTCTTCAGTCTATATGTCAATAAGTTGATCAGGGAGCTCAGCAGCACTCTATAAATAACTTATAATGATCTTACTATCAATAATCGATGGTAAGATTATTAATATTATAAGTTATGCAGATGATATGGTGCTGCTGAGTTCCTCAATTGACGGGCTCGGACGGATGCAGTAGATAATATATTCGTTTATGAGAGATACGCCACTTTTCATGGTTTATTGTAGCTTGTGGCGTTCAGGGTTGATAAAAAACCTATGATAGTTCCTCCGATTTTCTTTTATGATGTGCATACCAATAAATAGGGTGTCGCATTTTAGGTACCTTGGTCATATTGTAAATGAGGATTTGAAAGATGACAGTGACACTGAAAGGGAGCGAGAGCGTAGTCGGTCCGATGGCCCGAAAATATGCGCGATGCGCGATGTACTAAAGAAGTGAATCACACTCTGTTCAAGGTGTTTTGCCAGTCTTTTTACACGTACAGCTTATCGTTTAGACATACGCAGAAGTCCTACAACCTTCTTCGCATATACTATCATATAACGCCTTTAGGATGCTGATGGCCCACCTACATAACAGTAGTGCATCGGGCACGTTCAAGCGAAAACGAACAGAATCCCTGATGCGAAGGTTTCGGGGGTGCACTAACTTGTTACTGACTTGTTAGCGCAGCTACAGGTCTAGTGTAGCGGGACGCTGACACAGTTACAGGCTTTTGAATTAGTTTTATTTTAGTTTCAATATGGCGTCATAAGCGATTCTCGAGTGCACAGATAAGCCAGAACAGATATCTCTGGCGCAAACGTGCAAGAAGACCTAACTCCTGATAAACTGGGAAGAGGGTAGCACAAAGAAGAAAGAAAAAGATGGCGTCATAAATATCGGTACATCACTCTCCTCCGTCCAAGGTGATATTACTTATCAACTTACCATTAACAGGAGCAACAGCGGTCTCAGTAGAAGCAAGCACAGCCTCTGGATTAATGTTATTGGACTCCGCCATCTTAAGAATCTGTTCGTCTAACATCTTCAGTTCGCGTTCAATCTCGTCCAGGTCGGGCAGTTCTTCTTCTTGGGCTGGGAACAGTCACACGTACATAATATTATAACAAAAATAGTGTAAAGCTTATTTAGAATATTTCTCCAAAAACCTCAGCTGTAAAAAGGCGTACCTAAACTTGTTTTTTTTTTTGTTAATTGATCTAAACTTGTATTTGACTGCGATCCCATCTGATCTAGTTTATTAAGAGCCTATTCACGCTAACTTTGAAGACATCTACATTATATTCGGACGGGAAGACCGCAGCAGGCAAATTCTTACAGTCCTTCGATGGACGCGGTATAAACGACGAGTCGAAACGCTTAGTACGGACCATAGAGGTTTCATCATCGTAAGAGTGGATAATCGCCGTACGTCGGTTTGTCCGATGATAGAAAGGAAGCTGGGGAATCAAGTTATGTAATTCCCGCACACACTCTCCGAAATGAATCCAGTAAAATATCGAAGGGCTGGTTACCCTAAGCCTATCAATTGATACAAAATTTCACTTTGGGCTTCTACACAAAACTGTGATGCGATTTGACAATCATATAAATTATTAAAGAAAAAAATAGGGAATGGGAGGTAGGTGCAGGAGTGTAACAAAAATAGTCTGCGACTTATTCTCAGACCTACGAAATTTACACAAAAAATTCATAATAATAATCGGTACGGCCTTTTCGGAGGAGTTCGATAATAAACGCTGCGATACGAGATTTATATATATTAGAATAAAATGAACAGTCTAAGAATCTAGTAGCAGTGTCGACATTTTTGCGTTACTAAGCTTATTTAGCATTATCAGCTTTTTTTTAATGTTCACACTGTTGGTACTCAAGCTTCCTCTCTAGGAGAGGGAAGCTCTACTAGTACAGTCTAGAGTTGTAAAAATACCGTATAATACCAAAAGGCTATGTATTAAACCGGTATTTTATTATAACTTACGGTATTATTGGTATTTTATGTATTTTATATTTTGATTCACTTTTTAAGATCCTGCAATATTACGAAGAGTTCTAGTTTAGTAAATAAAATATATTTTTAAAGTTTCGATTGTATTCTATATTTTTAGAATGACTAATTCTAATTTAATGATTACTTAGTATGTAATTAAACTTCACAGATATTATTACAATATTATATTTCCGTCTATATTTCGTAAATGTGTTTGTTAAATATTTAAATGTATCGTAGAGTAGGTAGGTACGATTTACCGCGATCGGCCCGCCTGCGGCTCAGCTCAACGTCGCATTCGTCGCCGTCGACACGTTAGGACATGTTCCACCGCGCTGCGTTCGCGCCGTGTTAGTGTCGTCTCGATCTCGCTTGTGCATTGACGTGATACTTTTTTGGCTAAAAATGCCCCGACACGCATGTGATGTATGGCAGTGTTTTCAGACACTTAGTAATGAAAACAATAAAAAACGCGTAGTGTGCATTTATTGCAATTTAGAATATAAAAATGCGTTGGCTACAAGATTAGCTCTTCATATTTCTAAATGTTTGAAGTGCCCAGAAGACATTAAGAAGAAATACACTAAAGACAAAAGCACACTACCATCACCGTCCCCCCCTGAGAAGAGATGAAGATTTGTCGCTTGAATCACCTTCAACGAGTACTTCCGAACACGGTATAATTACAAACATATCACGTAATTCGGATTATCACGATAGTTCGACTACATCTTCTGAAGATATTGATGCTGCATTGGCTAGAGCTGTGTACGCATCTGGGTTGCCTCTTTCTACATTTAATTCGCAGTACTGGAAAGAAGCATTTCGCTTACTTAACTCAAATTACGAAGTCCCATCTCGTTACGGATTCAGTAATAACCTATTAGACGCGGAGTATGAACGTGTAAAAGAAGATGTCAACCAGAAGTTAAAATCTTCCTTAGCCCTTGGTCTTATTACTGATGGTTGGAGTAATGTTCTCGGCAAAGGTGTTATCAATTTTATGATTACCACTCCACAACCTGTATTTTATAAAGCCATATATCCTGGAACTCAGAGAGAGACAGCTGAGTATATTAGTCAACAAATTAGTGAAGTGATTTTAGATGTCGGTGAGCAAAAATTTGTTGTAGTTATTACTGACAACGCCAGTAATATGAAATCAGCATGGCAATTGCTAAAAGTACGTTTTCCACACATTTCTTGCATTGGCTGTTTATCACATTCACTGAACTTAATTTTTTCTGACATTTTAAAAATTTCTACACTGTCTAAAATTATTAAAAAGGTGATGGAAGTCATTAAATATATTAGACGTACCCATATCGTACATGCACATTTTGAAAATTTGCAACGACAAAAATATGGCCCTATAAAATGCACCTTAAAAGTACCTAGTAAGACAAGGTGGAGTGGTGTAGTTATTATGCTTGATTCTTATACTCAAAATAGAGAAGCACTTGAAGCATTGGCAATATCTAGAGAATTTACTGTTAAACGGGACGTTAAAGAGGCTCTTTTAGACGAAAACATGTGGATGCAAATCGATGAAAATCTGAAGTTTTTAAAGCCAATTGCTACTGCTATATTAAAATCCGAATCAGATAAATGTTTTTTGTCAGAAATACCACCATTATTTCAGTCACTTAAAAACGACGTAGCAATAGAATTGGAAGGAAATACATCTATCAGTGCGAATGATAAACAACTTATATTAAATACTATTGAAAAAAGGCGGAATTTTAGCTTACAGCCCATCCATTTTGCAGCCAATATGTTAGACCCAAGATATCGCGGTACTGAGTTAACGGATGAAGAAGTTATTTATGCAACAGATTTCATCCGTCAATGGGCCAACTATTTAAAAAAAAAATATCAGTTCTGTATTAAAAAATGTTTGCGAATTTAAAACTAAAACTGGCCATTTTGGGAAATCAGACACAATTTGGATGGCAGCACAAACAGTAGAGCCAAGAATTTGTTGGGAAACCTTTGCCTCTGGACAAATTGTTAGTCCTATTGCAATTAGGATCGTAAGTGTGCCATCTTCATGTGCCGCTAGTGAGAGGAACTGGACTACGTTTGGAAAAATTCATTCCAAAGTCCGAAATCGTTTAGATGAATCACGTGTTTCTAAATTGGTCTCGATTTACTCAAATCTTCGTCTTCGTGACAGCACATTCGAAGATGAAGAAAGTGATGATGAAGCTGATTCAACTGAAAGAACGTTGCTAGAAAACATTGTTGCGTCGTCTTTTACCGAGAACGTAGCAACACAAGAGGATTTAGATATGGAGGTAGAAGATCCTCTAAATCACGAGTTCGCTAGGAAGACCATAGATTCGTAAAGGCGTGAGGCGTGGGCCACGTCTGTGTTAATTTATATGGACCTTGTATTAAGGTTCTGGCCATTTGCTCTTAACTATTTTCTAATTGGATTGTTTTTTTTTTGTTTTTTCTTTGTGTCTAGTTTTTTATGGTAATAATTTTGAATCTGACTGATTTGATTAATAATAATACAAATTTAAAACACCATTTCATGTTTTATTTCTGTGCATTTTCAGCGTATTCAGTATTTTAATGATTATTCAGAAAATTTACTTAAAAATATAGAAACAATCGATTTATACATAAAATACCGTAGCAAATGGTATAATACCGTATTATACGGTATTTTTCGTTTAATACAGTATGATTCAAATGGTATAATACAGCACTTACATCTCTAGTACAGTCGGTGCCCTAACCCACCTCGTTTGAAAAACTAATGAATAATAAATAAATAAAGTAAATAAAATAATAAATATAATAAAAATAAAATAAAATAATAAATAAAGGGGTTTTTTTTATGGTAGGTAAAATCATCAAATGACAAATCCCGCCCTTGGGTGGGTCGGGATATAGTGTCAGACTCTTACTGACTAAAAACCTACCCTGCTCCATTCTTTGCCTTTGTCCCAGGGCCTCGGGTAACATTTTCACATAACCTTTGGATTAAAGGGGGTGGCTCAGGTAAATAAGGGCACCAACCTTACTAAGTTTACAAAAGTTAAAAAAAATAGTTATTCAAAGTTGGTTAAGAACCTGTCAACTGGATAAATTACCGCGCGAAGCAACAAAATGTGAGCTGTTTTTTTTTTTTTAAATCTTTTCCAAAAACAAACATTCCTGTCTATTCTTTCTAACTAAAAAATGTCACTTTATAGTAATGTTTAAAAGAGACATTTATCACTACAGGACTCTGATGACCAGTCCACCCCTAGTTATATTTAAAACTGGTTTTTTAGAACTTAATAGAATAATAATGCAACAGCTGCTTATGTTACTTCAACTTGACCCCTAAGACCGTAAATAATAATAATAGGAGAATAGGGTCCTGTTAAAGGGCATTAGTGAGCACCTGTGTATTAAAATTATTCTAATACACGGCTTAGGATTAGGGATATCGTGGCGGGATCGTTCGAGAGAGTTGCCGCGGCGCGGTGGAACGCTAATGGCAACTATTGGGAGCACAGGTGGGTTTTAATTCCGTCTGGTAACCGTCCAGACCGTGCCCAAGTCTTCGGCGGCGCGTAGCTTTCGACGCGCACCTCAAGGAGATTTCAGCAAACCGTAGGGACCCAGCAGGGTAGAAGCCTACTGGGGCCACGGGTAATGTGAAAGTATACCTCGGGGCTCAGAAACAGGAGTGGATTTTTAATCAGCAAGTCTAATACTATCTCTCGTTCCACCCAAGGGCGCGGAGATGTCGCGTAGGAGATGAACCAGTCTGGAACATCAACGCTGAGTTGCTTGCCTGTCAGTTTACATTTTGGATTTTTTTTAAGTTGAGAAATCAATTAAAACCAGACCTATGTTCCTTCTTTGCCTAGCTTTCCTGGACTCGGGGATTCGCTTTCAGAAGCCTATGGTCTAGTTGGCTCAGCTCTGCTGGGCCCCTACAGTTTTGCTGATATCTCATTGAGGCGCGCGTGAAAAACTACGCACCGTCGACGACTCGGGCTCTATCCGAAAGGCGAGCTACGTTAAAAAAAACCTCTTGCTCGTTGATCGCAAGCCGAAACCTACGGTGGCTACATTTCGGAGAGTGAATCGAAATTGCTCAATTCAATCCCGCCAAGCCCGTTCCATCACCTAACATACTTCCGCAATAAAAAAAAAATCTTATAGTGCTATTCCAAGGTACGATCAACCCTTGTACCAAGTTTCATCGAAGTCCTTTCAACAATTTCAGTATGAAGGAGTAACAAACACACACACTCACAAACTTTTGGCGTTTAAAATATTAGTGTGATAGCAACTAAAATTTCAAGAAAAAAAAATATGGTTTAATAATTACCTGCAGCGGCATTCTCGTCGACTAGTATATATCCACCTTCCACAGGCAGAAACTGTCCACTCTTGGGCAATTCACCATGAGTTTCTACATGACCGTCAACATCTACCATGACCACATCACTCGTCACAGCCGATGCCGTCGTCACAACCTGAGGCAAACTCGCCACATTCTGTGGCACCGTCATATCTAATTTCTGGCAACCCAGCTCTACAAAAACAGCTTCGGAATCTTGTGGCAGTGTTGCTATTTTAACTGGGATGGCTGTCACCGGCTGGAATATTTGCTTAGTTTCTTCTATGACCGTGCTGTTGAAGCATGGTAGTTCTTGCATCGGTTTTGAGAGAGATAGTTCTGATTCCGGGATCTCTTCTTCTTCCCATTGGCTGAGTAAAGCTTCAATTGTTTGCTTTTCTTTGTCGAAGGGGTCGGTTTTGTCTGTGTGAATAAAATACATAGTATTTAAAATAAATATCATACTTGGATTGTTGTCTTAGGCAGAACACACAGTACACATAGTATGTATACTAGGTCCAATCCTATTTTTAATTTTTACGAACGATTTATTTAACCTCATAACAAAAATAAATCCTGATATAAAATTAGTAGCATTTGCAGACGATACAAATGCTATTGTTAGCGAAACCAGCACAGAAGCATTGAGCAACAGCATAAATACGGCTCTTGAGTCATTCAATTTGTGGTTTACGGCAAATAAATTAATTATAAATACAAAAAAAACAAACGTCTTACTATTCAAGTCTACATCACGTGGTAGTGACAATTTAACTGTTAAGGTAAATGGAGATAAAATAGATATTGTAGACTCAGTAAAGTTCTTAGGAGTTCATATTGATCATTTATTAAATTGGAAAAATGAACTAAAAGCCATCGACGGATCAATATCATCAGCATGCTATGCCCTCAGGAGCCTACGAGATGAACTTAGCTTGAGTAGGTTAAAAACAGTTTATTATGCATTGGTGGAGTCAAAATTGAGATACAGCATTCAACAATGGGGAAATAGCTACAAGTACAACTGTGATAAAGCATTTGTTTTACAAAAGAGGGCTATCAGAACAATGGTTCGCATTCCCCAAATGGAGTCCTGTCGGAAGTATTTCCAAAGTCTGTCGATCCTTACAGTACCTAGCCTTTATATACTAACAGTCTTGACTAGCCTGGCAAAACACATACATAGTTATGAAACGCAGGACGAAAGACACCAAAGGGAAAGCACACGGAACCAATACTTGAAACATAAAATAGACACCAAATTAAATATTGCAAAACACTATGTTCAATATCAAGCGGTAAAATTATTTAATTGCTTACCTAAAGACCTAAAAGAAATACTGTATAAAACCACCTTATTTAAAAATAAACTTAAAGACTTTTTATTGGAAAAGTGTTTTTATTCCGTTGAAGATTTCATGACTACTCAACGCTAGTGTCTGTAAATGAGTTTTTGACAGCCAATGAATTTTAAATTTTACGTTTATTATTTGTTTGTATTATTTGGACCTACTTGATTTATTTTTAATTTACATTTTTTTTTTTTTTTACATGTTTTTTAATATTTTTACTATGACATACTTAACTATTTAATTAATGTTATGTAAATGAGATTTAGACTTTTAAATTTTATTATTATAAGAATTTTTCATTAATCTCTGTATTATTATTCCCTTTATTAATTATTTATACATGTCTTTTATAATTTTTAAATATTTCCTAAAAAACGTATAAAAAAACATTTAAAAATATAAAAAAACAGTAGTCCGCCGGTGTCGGGAGCAGGGTCCAAGCTACCGGTGGTCAGGGCTCCAGAGACAGGAACCTCCTCACAATGCGAGCCGTATCGAGGAGTACTGCCTTCTGTATCAGGCCCTTGATCCAACCACGCAACGATAGCTTCGACAGATGGTCGTCGAAGCTTTTGGCTATAAGGCCGTTGGCAGTCACGACAATTGGCACAATGACAGCCGTGTCCACATTCCACATGTCGACAACCTCGTGTGCTAAGTCGAGATATTTGATTCGTCGTATTATTATTATTATTAAAATGACTGCTAGTTGATGTAATGAAGCTGTGATATTATTCATTGTTGTGTTATTAATGTTTTATAATTTGTGTTTTTTATTTTATGTAATTGATGTATTAAAGCTGTTATATTATTTCTTCTTGTGTTGTTAAAGTTTTATAATTGTGATTTTTATTTAATTTAATTGAATATGTTTGTTTTTTTTTTTTTTACTTGATTTTTTTTTTAGAACATTATTAATTATTTTTCTATTATTTTATCTTTCCTTGTAAAACATTCAGACACAATGTAAAAATTGTTATTGAATAAATGAAATGAAATGAAAATGAAATGAAATGTAGATATTAGACTGGCCTGTTGGGTCTAGTTGTCAGTGGCCCTGACTGCTATGCCGGAGGTCGTGGGTTCGATTCCCACCCAGGACAAATGTTAGTGTGATGAGCATGATAATTTGTTCTGTGTCTGAGTGTAATTTATCTATAATAAGTATGTATTTAAGAAATATATAAGTATGTTTATCAGTTGTCTAGTACTCATACCACAAGCTCTGCTTAGTTTAGGACTAGATGGTGTTGTGTGAAAGTTGTGAAATATTACATATTTTTCCATCCTATGTTAATGGTAAAAGATGTTGAAACTAATACCATTAACTAAGCACGAATTCAGACTCAAAGTCGAAGCCTTTATTTCAAACTTTTGAGCCGTAAGTTCGCACGAGTACTAAGATGTGTGAAATTGTCGACATTTTTACTATAATTTGCATGTATTATACACCTAAACATTCCTTATGAATCACTCTGTCTATTGATGTAATCCAACGCTAAATGTCTGACGCTCAGCAAAAGCTGAGGTGGTTACCCTTACGGCACAGGCATGCTCGGCACCTTGTCTGTCCCTTATAAAAGTTACTCTATAAGTCGCATGAAAATCCGTTGAGTAGGTTTTGAGTTTATCGCGAGCAGACAAACGCAGTGGGGATTTTATTTTACAATATATAAGGTACAGGCAATTTTGAATAGTCAAAAGTTGATTCAGAATGATGCAGTAAATTTCATATTTCAAAGCATAGATCACACGCCACACACTACTACTACGCTGAGATGGTAATAGCGTCTTTTTTCTTTTTCTGTTTGTTTCTGATGTATAGATGTTTGGATAATAAATCCCTAATTTCTTATCATTAATTAACATTTGTAAAAGAGCTGTGGATTTTGTGAATAAATAAATAAATAGATTTCTATGGAGGAAAATGTGTAGATGACACCATAGGCAATTTTTTTAAATCATGTCAATATATTTCTTGCCGTATCTAGTATGTGTGAACAGAGTAAATTAATATTATTAGAGAGATTCTGAATCGTTACTGGAAATTTACGAAAACCTAGCAACATTTTCCCTAACCTCGAACCTCGACCCCACTCGTCGGCTCTTGTGACCTTACCGACAAGATACAACTGCTTTTGTATTTTAGTTACGAATGACCTTTAAAAAAGAAAAAGAAAAAAAAATTCAATGATTTTCAATGCGCATTTTACGATGATTTATTGCAATCAATATGCTTGAATTTACTTCAAAAGATTAG
The DNA here is from genome assembly GCA_958295575.1 of Leucania comma. Classification (NCBI taxonomy): domain Eukaryota; kingdom Metazoa; phylum Arthropoda; class Insecta; order Lepidoptera; family Noctuidae; genus Leucania; species Leucania comma. The sequence goes on from OY282485.1 coordinate 12,129,936, forward strand.
TTTCAAAAAGAAGATACATCAATCATGAACTGAGGTAAAAAATCGGGATATAAAATTTGAGAAAAAATATTATTATAGTCTAATAAGCACTAATGAATGATCCTTCAATCAATCGACAAACAGCAAAAAGTGTTAAGATTGCATATTTTTAGATGTAAGGCTGGCCTCATACATCCGGAATGGCCTTCTGGATTCATATTATTAATTCAGCAAGACCGGAATACCATACAAAATTAGTATGATCCACACATATTTTAATTTTTCCAAATTATGAATTTCTCAGATCGGTCTGTAAGAATGAAACTGACGAGCGTTCTGAATGCGGCAGTCAGTTCATATAAAACAGTGGCTTTCTGAAGCCTACTCCTCGGTAACGACTAGTTCAATAGGTTTGAATAAAATATATGTTTATTACAGATTCAGTAGAACATTATCAACATATGATTTTTCATAAGACAATACTTTTACCAAAAAAAATTAACAACTTCATATTTTTTCGCTGGTCTTCTCCTTTCAAACGGCTTTGATCTTTAGAAATATGTTTACACAAAAAAATTGCGGGTTAGGTGTTCTTCAGAATGTACGTAGCATATTATGTAAACCAAACAATATTTCGCAAAGAAAATGGATTTAAAAGTCTGCAGGGCTCTATCCGGGCGCAGCTGGACGGAATTTCGTACTGCCGCCTGGGCGGCTAGATGTTCAAGGGACTATAAGCCTTAAGATTATGATTTCGTAACCTGCATATTTCTGTAAATTTTAATTGAGCGGCACACGCATACTGAAATCCGAATGTGAATTATTTCAGTTGACAACTTGACACTGCCAAAAGCAATGCGTTTGTACTAATTCCTCTTCCATAAAGACGTTTGCATGCGCCGGGAATCACGAGACTACTGATCAATTTGAATTTTTAAGACATGTATGCGACAAAGTGCCGGAATTTAGATTATGAATCCAGAGAGCCATTCCGGATGTATGACACCAGCTTTACATGACAAGCATATTCTACATTATGAAATCTTCCTATACATTATTTTGCATTAAAAATATGTTTAATGATATTTATATATCCGGGTCTTTAAACTAACGTCGGCCTTTTGATTTGACTTAATCTTTGACAACAATACGCCGATTATTGTCAGCTTTACCTCATGTGTGTTAATGACGTTATAAATTAATCAAGGTAAGTTTAAATTATTTAGGCAACAAGTAAAGCCGTGTAAAGTAAAGCGTCTATTACACCACTCGTTATTCCGCGCAAGTTACACAGACTGTCTTAAAGTTTACTTCCGAGTAAGACAGTCTGACCCTTATTACACTACGCGACGTCGACAAAACCGGTCTGAATGTCGAGTGATGTAATAGATCCTTAAAGGGTTTTTTTTTTTTAACGTAGGTAAAATCATCCAATGACGAATCCCGCCCTTGGGTGGAGCGTGGCGCGGTGGCCGGAAATTGGGATCGGAAACCCGGCGGCGGCGGCGGCGTGTGCGCCTTTGCCTAATGCGGTCGGCCTCCTCCTTTACTAGCATCACTGCTTCGCAAAAGGAGGCGACCGCCTGCCACTCCTCCTCGCTCCGGAGCATGGCTTGAACCAAGCCCCGGCGCGAGAGATCGCCGCCGATCGCCCCCACGAGGACACGGCGATGCTCTTCCCAAGCGGGGCACACCTCGACTGTGTGCTCCACCGTGTCCACCGGGCGGTCCGCACAGTGGCGACACCCGGGCGTCGTCTCCGCACGAATCTTGTACAGGTACGGACCGAACTTGCCGTGTTCGGTCAGCACCTGCGCCAAACGGAAGGTGACGACGCCGTGGGGCCTTTCCAGCCACGCCTCAAAGAGGGGCCTTACCGCATCGATCGTGGCGTGCCCAGCACGAGGTTGCGACAGTCGCTCTCGCCATTTCACCATGAGATCCCGCCGGAGCTCTGTCCGCCATGCCGCGACTTGTCGCGGCAGCGGAGTTTCGCCCCGACGTTGCATCTCCACGCGTAAGTCATGCATGTGTGCAAGGACTGTTGCCTCCAAATCCCATGGTGGTAGGCCAGCAAGGAGGCTCGCCGCTTCACAGGACACCGTACGGTATCCGCGGATCATCCGGATGGCCATGACCCTCTGGCAGGCGGTTAGCCGGGCCGCCACTCGCTTTCGTAGCGATGGCGCCCACACCGGTGCACCGTAAAGGGCCATGGACCGAACGATGCCTGCGTAGAGCCTCCGGCAGGAGGCGTCTGGACCCCCCAGGTTCGGCAGGAGCCGCTTGAGCGCAGCCCCAGTCGCGTTCAATCTGGGAGCCAGACGTCGGAAATGCTCCTTGAAGTTCCACCGGCTGTCGAGGACGAGTCCCAGGTACTTCATCGTCGACCCGACGCCAGATCCTTAAAGGGTGCTGACTGCTGTAACGTACAGTGCGGCCGACGGATCTTGGCGAGTCTAAAGTTAGGCTCTGCGAACTTTAGCGCTTGTGCACTCGTCTAAAAAACAAAGGTTTAAAAAAATAAATGCCAATAACAATAATTGTTACTGCTGTTAACAACTGTTGTTGGAATTTATTTATTTCGTACTGTAAAAAATACAAGGTAATATAAAAGGAGCATTTTTGATAAGTGTGGACTGGGCGCGCACACGAACCGAGCATGCACCTACTCACATAGTTGAATTGAAAAGCTCTGTTCGCGCGCGTAGCATGCACGGTTAGCGCGCGCAAGGCGTCCACACTATGAGAATTCTATTACATTGCATGATACATTGCGCCAAAATGGGCGCTAAATTATTTCATTGCGTGTTGCAGGCTCAGGGGAGAGCCCTAGTCTCTTCAGGGACATGGCCTTACAGACGTTGTACAGAGGTGGTTCCAGGGTGGTTTTAGTAAGTAGAAGATCCCATATTCTCTGGTCTTTTCCCCTAAAGTTCAGGCACCTTTTGAAAGAGCCCCCCAAAAACGAAAAAATAAACAAGGCTCAGAAGGAGATGGCGTGACGAGTTGGACTCCTACCTAATGGTGCGAAAACACGTGAGCCTAGTCTCGGCCAATGGCTAGGTATGGCGATTGGCCGAGACTGGGCCCACGTGTAAGGCCCGGTTTCCACCAAAGCGGAGAGGAGAGGAGACGGAGAGATGTGAGCTGCGAGAGAAGAGGCGCAGGAAGAAGGCAGCGGGGTGCGGGGTACGCGAGTGCGTGCACCGCCCGGCTTTTTCGTTCTGCCACATCGCTTGGTCGCTCGCCGCACAAAATTCTATAGAAAAAGAGACATCTCCTCTCCTCTCCGCTTGTCCCATTTCCACCAAAGCTAAGCGGAGAAGAGATGTGGAAATAACGAAATCGGATTGGTTGATTCAAATACATCTCTCGTCTATTTTGGTGGATACCGGGCCTAAACACACCATAAAGGATTAGCCAGACGTTGCTATGGACAGAGTGTATGTCGCAATAGGATCATAATAATAAAAAAGGTTAACAAAGACTAATTCAATGAAAATAATGAATTATACAGTACAAACTAAGCACCTTTACTCAAACAAAAAAAGACAATTCAACGACTATACAATGACATTCACACAGTCGTACAAGTCGTACGTAACCATGACGCATGTATTAAACAAAGTAAATTAGAATTAATAATTTAATTTATACATATACATATACATAAATAAAATAGTTAAGTGTCTGTTTGTAATATCAAAATAAATTTCTTTTTACTAAATTCATAAGAAAGTTTATTCGCGGCACCTATAACAAATACGAGTATGATTTTTAGTGTACTCAAAGGGCAAAAACGAGTCAATGACCTTATAGGTAGCTGTCGGTCGTTGCGTACTAACTACCTACAGTTCATTGGCCTCGCTCAGCTGACGTTTACTTAAAGAAATTAATTTCGTACATGCGTGAATTAATTCGAGATTGAAAAAAAAAGTACTTTATTTTTCATTTTTATCTTTACAAACCGATAAGGTTTTATGTACCGAATCGACCCTCCGCGAGATTAAAACGAACAAAATTTAGCAGTGCATAGATAGAGAATTCCAAGAACAAATCTCTGTGCTGTTGCTCAAAAATTCCTATTGGACCGGAATTGGAATCAAACTCGAGCCATTTACTTAGCGGATGTTGACAAATGAATGCGCTCTTGAGACGAATCTTACGTATGTATGCCTAAGAATCGCATTATAGCATGATCAGGCTTTCAATGTTTCCACTGCTTTTTTTTATGGTAGGTAAAATCATCCAATGACAAATCCCGCCCTTGGAAGGAGCGGTAAGTAGTGTCAGACTCTTACTGACTAAAAACTTCCTTCGTAGCCTATCGTGCCGGGGCCGGGTATTCCTTTCGGAAGCTGACCCACGACCCCAGCAGGCTTCGATCCTGCCTGCCTGCAGCTTGCAGGCTGGATGTTTCCACTGCTGGGACTCAGGCCTCCTCTCTAGAAGGAATGCGACTTAATCCACCACGCGGGCCTAATACGGATTGTTGGATGCCACGTCTTCTAATTTTTGGTTCTAGGATATACCGGTTTCCTCACGATTTTTTCCTTTACCATTTTGAGACTTGGAAGCAGTGGTGATGAAATAAATTACACAATTTAATGCGCCTGGCTGAGTTTAAACCCTGCAACCTACAACTCGTAAGTCGGGGCCGTTACTACTCCTCCACTACTGCTCCCACTCTTAAGAATCACATTACAAGCAAATCCAAAACTTCAACTTACTAGTACTTATTTGAAATTATCATAAAATCACTTACCATTTCCAATTTCTTGTGAAGAATTCTGACTAAGCATCGACGCATCAGTCATGGTAACAGTAGACACGGCGGTGCTGTTCAAAACCGACGCATTTGACGAAGAATTATTGTGCTTCATCACAGGAATAGCAGCCTTATTCTTATGATGTTTAGGCTTCCTAATCCTATGCCTTACTCCTAGATTAATCTGGCCAGGTTTCCGCTTGCGTCTATGAGAATGAGAATGTCTCATGCGTCTATGCGTAGTGGTAGCTTCGATAGCGTTCGAAATCTTCGCTGAAACTACGGTATTCAAATCTGGGTTAGTTTTACCATAGAATGACTTAGCAGATAGTATTTCTTTCAGCCTGTCACTATTGAACAATGATGTACGGGCTTTGGGGGCGTTTTCTAGTCTCGGGTACTTAGAATTTGGACCGTGTTCCGTCAAGCTATCGTTGCGAAGTCTCTTATGACTTTTCTCGCTGTCACAGGCCGATTCAGGACTTTCGCCTATCTCGACGATAGAACGCCGGTTGTGTCCCAATTTGGGAGGCGAAGCACCCGCGTCTGTCGTATGAGGAGTCTTTTGCATCTGTGTAGGAGATACGATGCTACTCATATCCATCTTTGTCAAGCATACTACAGCATTTTTCATTGGTGTAACATTTTTCTTCTGTTCAAGCAAAATTCCTTTGAAACTATTGAGTTTAGGAGTCATCTTATGTCTCCTACTGGACCGTCTCAAGGATTTTGTAGGGGTATTCTCTTTGGAGTCGGTACCAGAATCTGTGTCAAAGTTCAGGTCTTTTAATGAACTGCTGCAGCTTTCTGTGTCTGCGATGAGACTAGCCAGGCTCTTGCGGGCTCGGCTTGAGGTAGAGGAAGTTGTATGCACACTTGTACAAGAGTGAGTGGATGATGGGGTCCCGGGGTGGTTGTTGAGATGTGGGGTGGCCGGTGTAGACACGGAACATTTTGAGTCTGGGCAATATCTTGTCTGATACTTCTTCAATGTAAATGGTGACTTTATAAAGTTCTTCAAATCATTACACTCTTTTAGAAGCTTCCGGGTTTGGCTTCTGGTATCACCTGTGAAATAGACGTTTTTGTTAATAAAATAGAATAAATACAATGAAATCTTATGCTAATTATTGTGACTGTTGTAGTAGTTAATATGCTGAAATTAACACACAATGCTTGTTTGTGCTTTGTGATAACGTAACACGCAAAATACAGTACCAACATAATAAATTTTGTAAAATAAGAAACTGAGTTAGTAGTCATTTTTGTTAACTGACATAATGAGTTACGTAATGGTCTGCATATTACGTTATTTGCACATAAAATACGATGAAACCTATGATAAATGATATTTATTTTGCAAATAGGTTTTAAAAAACACTTTTACATGTCAATATTTTTTTTTCGTCAGTTTAAACTAGATGAGGCCGGTGTTTCCTGACTACCCTGAGAAGAAACACCGAAACAAACTTAGGGATCACAGTCTCTTTTAAAAGTCCACACAGTAAATTTGTAATGGTCAAATCACATGAGATGGTCTTTTGAAGAAAGAACCATACAGATTTGAGTGGACCTGTCTATGGCATGCAAAGCATGTTTAATAACTGTAAACTTTACAATATGCAAAATAAGAATTCTGCTCATCATCACTTTTTTTTTTCTTTTCATAATATTTAGTGCCAATTAAGGTTTGCTAACCTGTGTGTCTTTGTATAAATATAAACTAAATAAATCATATGCTTGTTTGTTATTTCTACTTTTAAGTTACTTACAATAAATTTTTTTCTTCCTATTTCTATCGCAGTTTGTCCCTAGTTAGGGACAATCAGCTGCATATTTGGAGATTAAAGCTAATCTTGAATACTAGATTTTCGTTAAATAAAGAGCTTTTTAAATATATATATTGTATCTCTAGGAATTATTCTTCACATACACAAGACACCTAAACTTGGTACATGTGTCTATAGACCATACAAATATTTGTTCTGTGCCGGAATGGAGCCCTAGACACGCAGTACAGCATCCAACCGCTCAACCACTGCGCCGAATCGTGCTGTCGAACTACTACGTGATTTGGTAACCATTTTATCTAATGTTTACTTTCCTTATATTAAATCAAAACAGCTGAATATAGGTGACTCGCCTTTAGCGCGTAGACCGCTGAAATTGTACCTATATGGCACGATTTCACATCGGTCGCGAAGATTACATACATTTGGCTTATCTCTGCCCTTCTCTATCAGTGACTGACACTGATCATAGATGTGCGTGTTCCGAGTCCAGGTTTTCTGATTGCAATGTTAGAAGGTAACACATCTTCCCATAAAATATCAATGTTACTATCAGCCTATGCCATCCTACAGCTAAAACTTGACATCCCACCATCTCACTATAATTTAATCAAGGGAAACTAATAAAAGAATTAAGAACATGTTTGTAGATTGCTTCAACCTTTTTAGTATATTGCCAAAACATGATGATATTTTAAAAATATACTTTTTGCTTTGTTGTTTACTTTATGGCCTACTTTTTCTTGGCTGTTATTGCAAAATTAGCTGTTCTTAATTTGAATCTGTTTCTAGGTCAGTGTGTATATTTTCTGTTTACTACTATCTTTTATACATAGATTATAATATGATTTACCATTATTTATAATTTATAATATCGGAATCATTTCCTGAAATAAAATTATTATTATTATCTTATATAGTTAGCAATTTGCCCAACTTTGAATGGGTGTTTCAAATCATTGAAATTCTCTTGAAACCTTTCTCTCTCTTTCTGAATCATTTTATCCAAAAAACCTATATGAATACACATTAAAATTTTTGAGATTATTGTGAATTGAAAAGACAGGCTTGGTGGAAGACTTTGTTTTAAAATATTATAAGTCGTTTTTTTACATGGCTCAGGTCCTATAGTCTAAGGCATCAAACATTTTTCCTAGGATATAGCTTATGACACTCAGTGTTAATGCAGTTTTCTATCAGTGAAAGAGTACTCAAAATTGTATAAGTACTTCCTAAGATTATCTTATAAAAACACGTAAATAACCAACCAAAACTTATCTATAGTAAAACCACACGCAATGCATTCACCTAACACCTTGAAATATACATCTATTATTTAGATACAATATATTATAGCAAAAATTCCAAGACATGTGACATCCACCAGCACACTGGGCCTGCATGGTTGATTAGGGCCCTTCCCTCTCTTAGAGAGGCAGCCTGATTCGTAGCAGTGGGAAGATAGGCTGTTGACATGTTTTCTTTCTTTCTATTATGCACATTTAGATATTACATTCAAAATTTTATTCCAGCTGGATCGTAAAAAACTAAATCTGATAAAATTGAACATAGAAGTTGGAATATTCCAAAATCATTACATAGGTCCAAATCAGCACTCAGTAGCAACTGATAGTGCCCAAAATTAGTTCTTGATCTACTTTAATTCAGAGGGCACAGCTGTTGCGATAGCATATCAGTAGCACCCTAATATCCTAAGAGCCTGTGGCTACAAGACTTTCATCATTTTATACTTTGTTAACACACACCTTTGTTACCCATTACCACCTGCCAAAGCCGCCATAGCTAAAACTTCAATTATTAGGAAATCATTCCTACTTGCAAGGACAGATTTAGGATTTTTTCAAGGAGAGTTAAAATGGGCAGACAGGCCAAAAGCTCAACAATAACTAACTATAATAATATTCTACAACTATCACACAATGCCGTCTAGGCCCAAGCTAAACAGAGCTTGTGTTATGAGTACAAGACAACTGATAAACATACATATATATTTTTAAATACATACATATTATAGATAAATTACACTCAGACAAAGAACAAATGATCATGCTCATCACACAAACATTTATCCTGGGTAAGAGTCGAACCCACAACCTCTAACATAGCAGTCAGGGGCACTAACCACTAGACCAACAGGTCAGTCAACTGTTAGAAATAAACTCACACTCCTGCAAGTTTAAGTATGCTCATGAAGGTTTATTAAAGTGTTAAAACAATAGAAAAAGACAGTTTTCTTTTATGTTTCCTGCTAAAGATATCCAGCTCTTCATAAGTGTCAGTTTTTGCCTTTCTGTTATTTTATTCATTGAGTATATTTTAACAACTCTGATAATTTGATTAGCTTCTAAGTATGAACTGTGATGGAATTTCCACAGTACATAAAAATACCATCTGGTATGTGCCCCTATCCGCCTCCCCTTAAATCCGCCCTTACCTACCTGTGTTGGGGGCATGCACTGAAAAACTATCAGCTTTTATAAAATGATGAAACTCTTGCAGTCATGGGCTCTAACTCTACAAGAGAAAAATATGGAGGGAAATTGGTTCTCTCAGGTGATCTTTTCTCCTTGACTCCTGGATTAAACTACAAGACAGCTAGCATGTTCCATGATACGATTGCACAAGTTCTCTAATGCTTTTTTGCTGCACAACATATTATTGCATCATTGTGGCAATATTACGTTATACACAAAAAAAAATCAAATAAGTGTAGAAGTGAATTCCAAAATATATATTATCAAAGAATACTCAATTGAGTCTTATGCTCAATTTCGATGAGTGCTAAAACAAAACTGCATAATTTGATTTTTTATTTAGTAGCTAGGCTTCAATCATGATGATTTTAGAAAATACATTGTGTTGCTGGACTATTATACCTTAGTGGTGGTAATAAGGCCCAAATTCTAGGAAGTAAAGACATTATTAATATAACATTTGGTTTCAAACGTTTCCAGGTTAAACAAGTTGTTTGTTTATATTTTAAAATTCAGACAGGGGTCTCACTTATTTTGATTTCTGAGATGATGCAATGAATACGGATGAATCTTTCAGACTTTGATAAATACATTTGATAGTTTTGTGTCTTGAATGGAAGTGTAGTTAAATATGATGTAGTCAATCAACAAGTCAGTTAACATAATTGAAGGCTTACAATACTAATAAAATAGTAATTCACATGGTCAGAAGTTTTTAAAGAATTCACAGCTTGCATACAAAACAACAATGACGAAAACAGGTAAAATAACCACAAGGTTAACTGGAGTGTGCTTTACAGTGAAATTCAAGGTTTCCTGACCTCTCATACAGATTGGAAAGGTACTTCATTTTACCACATGGACCTCAGCTATGAAATTTCTCGTGTTTCATGTTGTTTACATACAAACCATGGATTTAAAACTAGTAATAGAAGGATAAGTAATCAGACTCACGCCAAAGGCTTCTTTCTGGCGTCTTTGGAACATTCTGCTCGGTTTCGTCTCCAGAGCTTGAGTCCAATGTGCTGATGATACCCAAGTCGCAGTCCTCGCTGTCACTCTCGCTATCAACTACCGGCAGCTTACGATGAGTCGTCAGCGACTCCCGCGAGGGCATCTCCTCGTATTGAAATAACCCCTTCTTCCTCTCAGACATTCTTGGCGTGTGAGTATGTGGAAGCCGTGAGGAACGTCTAGGAGTCATCGCGGCCATGTCTATGACCGAATTACTGACCTTAATTAAGAATATAGCACAAAATCGGACACTGCACTCTAACGTTTTGATGACCCAGCCTCACTACTCAATTTACTTTTTGCCTACTTCACGACGGTGATACTACATATTGCAATGCAATTTAGTTTATTTAACGTTACATAAACAGTTACGGCGGTTTTTAGATCTGAAAACACGTAAATTGTAATAAAAAACGTGCGTCAAAAACTTTTATCAAACGTTAGCAAGCAACCATTGTTGTTTGGCGCGTAAACACCTGTCATGTGGCGATGTTGCCAGTTCTAAAATATGTTTTTTTATATTTTTCTTGAATTATTTTCTAAAAAAAGCGGGAATTTCAGTACGTATCCAATTTTTATTCATTGTGTTAAAAAGTTTTTTTTCTTAGAACAAGGTTATGATGCATTAAAAAAGTTTCAAGTAATGAATCTTTAAAACTATACGAAGTGATGGTTGGTTTTACCTCAAGTAAAAAATGAAGTTAACAATTATTATTCAGTCAATCAAAGCATTTATTTTCAATTAAAATTGGAAAATGGAATATTCAAAGCTATTATATTTTTCTTATTTGTAATCTTTTATGAACTCTAGCTACAACTACTAGTTGTGTGGAGGTGAGGCGGGAGGAGTTTGTAGTGACGTATAGAATTATTTAATATTGAAAAGATTCTTGTTTTAAATAGAATTGAAATACAGAATTAATTTATTTATATAGAAAAGACTCTAGGTGGCAACATTGAATTTCGCGCCTTCCATAAATTAAAAGTTTTAGGCGCGAATTCTTCGAGTGAAGTTCATATAGTGACTGTTTTAATATTATTCGCAAATTGATTTCTAGTAGATATTGTGGGGTTAAATTGGTGTCGTTTTGTATCTAAAGTGTAGAAATTATTTGGTGATTCTAAATGACTTTTCTCACTTCAGGGTAGAGCGAGGCGTGTCAGATTTTACTGACTAAAACCCACCTGTGTCCGTCTCCTTCAGTTACCCTTTGCTTTTCAGGGCTCTGGTAAGTTTTTCCAGGCAAGGCTTCTGGGCAAGCGTGCTCCATCGTCGACCACTTCATCGCTTACCATCAGGTGAGATAATGGTAAAACGCGAACCTATTCATAATAAAAAAAAAATCCCATAGCACCAGTCCACACCGCAGCTGGACATTAATAGTAGCGATGGTTATGTAGGTATTTTAATAAATCTTTCCCAAGTAATAAAAGTGTCCCTTCTTTAAATATGCTCGATTACCAGTTGGTATTTCTATATTAAGTTTCTTGTGATTACGAATCAGCGAGCCTTCAGCAAGTAAACTAAAGCATAGCATATCATAGCATCAGTCTTATAATGTTCCCACTGCTGGGACTCAGGCCTCCTCTCTAGGAGAAGGAATGGGCCACCACACGGGCCCAGTGCTGGTTGGTGGATGTCACATGTCTTCGAATTTTTCGTTCTAGGACATGTTGGTTTCCTCGCTATAAATCAACAATTATGGTAATAAACATGCTTCCTATTACCAACGTATAAAATAATTATTTCCTCTTTTTTTACAACTGCATTTAGCATACTTAAATGCCAAAAATAAACATGTTGTCTATGCTTCGCTAATAGCGACATTTTTCAAAGCATTAGCATATTACATTAGAACCTAAGTTATTTTATTTTTTGCGTAATTTATAACGTACTTAGTGTCGACACTTAGTTTGAAAAAAATCTTAAAAAATAACGGTTTTTTTCTAATACTGAATATCGTCAGGTTTAAAAAGGTTATTATACTTTTCATTAAGTTTTAAGCTTTCGTGTATATATATCTATGTCTATATCTATGTTTTTATCCATTGATATAAGAACGTCGGGGTTCCCTATTTGTCTGCCAAACTTGATGATTCGATTTTTGTTATATCGAACACGGTGTGTCGATAATTCAGTTTTACGATGTTTTATTCCATCGATGTTTTATTGATGCGATGTAACGTTTGTGCGAAATATCCTGTTGCGAAAAACCCTACAGCGATTGCTCATTATTTCGATAGTATGTCGGTTCAAAACGCCTACTGTTCCGTTGCATTTGTGTGGGGCGGGAGATGGTCACAGACTTTTACTGACTCACAACCCGCTCTTGATCCTTCTTTGCCTTAGTGTCAGGGCTACTTTCATATTACCCTTGGTCTGCACAATAGTGACACTCCGGCGTTTCTTCCACCTGTATCAGGTGCAGGAACCTCTTGAACCTATCGTGTCTGGTGAGGACCTGCGTCATGCGGAAGGTGTGGACGCCGTGAGGTCTTTCCAGCCACTCCTCTAAGAGATGACTTACCTCCATGATTATGGCGTACCCAAAATATAATAACCTGATATTGTTATTATAAATTTAATTTATTATATAATAAATTTAATTTATTATTTATTATACAATAAATTAAATTTATAATAACCTACAGTTTAGATTGTTTCGATTAATGAATTAATTAAGATCATCTTGCGAGTTAAAAAGGATCACTAATTTGATTGTTAAAATAAAGTATTCATTGGTAATTTAAGAAACCCAAAACCGAGGAACATAAACCAAAGCAAATAAACACGCGGGTACCAAGAAATTGAGGGTTTTATGATGACGTAGGCGTAGTGTTTCGAACCAGCGGGGCCACTCGAGCTGTGTTATGGGACATCTCGCCCAAGCAAAAACTGACTTGGGGGTCAAATGTCAACTTTTTAAAATGTGCTTGAGTATGTAGATTCGCCCGGATCAGTTTAGTAGAACGGGCTAGATGTCTCCTATTAAAAACTAAAGGGATATTTCGGCGAAATTGTTTAATTGTTAATTAAATAGCTGATAAATCTGTAAATCATAGCATCAAATGACAATTATTTTTAACATAGAAAATACAGAGTAAAGTAATTATGGTTGTAGTTGGCGTAAATGTTTAGATTTCACTCTAAATTTTAATATTTGTGCGGCATTTAATTACCTTCAAAATTCATTATTATTGCCTTCAGGCTTTCAATTATTATTTAATTAAATTAAAATTATTACCTAAGGCATTTAATTACCATCAAAAGTTGACATTTGGCCAGCAGGCCAGTTTTTGCTTGGGCGAGATCTCCCATAACCCTTCGAGCTAAACTGAAAAAACTGGTAACAACAATTATATTTCAATGTTTCCTTGTGTCATCGACTCAGGAATGAGGATATCGGCAGGAGAACTAAGTGCTTGTTTACGGAGACGCGGCGCGTTGGGCGGTCCGTCGTACATTGACATATGTTTATGTTAAAGAAAAGAAAAAAGCGTATTAGAAGGTACATTACCTACTTTTAAGTTCTTCAGTTAATACTGAAGAACTTACCGTAGTAGCCCTGCTGGATCGAAACACATTTTACGATGGGATCTGACAGAAACAACTTTCTCCTCCAATTAAGTACAGTTAGCATGTTTACACTACAGTGCCATGTTTATTGATTTGTTGTTGTTTTTCATATCAAGCCATTCGATTTATTGCTGCAAACTATTTGGGGCTTTGTAAGTGGTTGTAACTTTTCTGTGTGTATGTTTTTATTTTTATACGGTGTATTTTAAAATTCTTTATGAGGAAAAACGAATATCTTTTTTTTTTCCAAATAGGTAAGAAAAAAGAAATTTTAAGTAAAGTGAATTAATAGTAGGTACATTTTGATACAAGTGGGGAAAGTTTGTCATTGCAGCTGCAGCCGAGGCAAAATTCAATTGTTATGGAGCAGAGTGCTGCAGTGACAAATCTCCACGTGTATTAAACGCCGTTTTTCAATACACTTACGAACAAATACTTTCTCTGAAAATTACGACGCATTCTTGTTCATTTTGTTCTGTAGGAAATTTTCCAAAGTTGCCATACATTTTAGTTTTGATTTTGAATGCCGTAGGCTATAGCAAGATTTTTTACCTTAACCATATCTATCTGGCGGCGGCGGCGTACCATCTTCAAATCTTAAATCAACATATTTTCACAAATTACACAAATAAATAAGATAGATATCTAATAATAATAATAGTCTTTAGTAGACTTTTTTCCCGCGTTAACTTTGGCAGGTTGAAGGAGAAGCAAAGGTATCAAACACGTTGAGTAAGTACTTAATATTAAAATAAAAATTCAAATATTATTGAATTTAGAACGTAAATAATTTTTAATTTGTTGATAGTAGCAAATTATTGTGTAAATAACCATATCCTTTATGATATTCTGTTCATAAACACGTGTAGCCGTGTATATCTCAATAACAGTAAATAAAACACATAATATTACTATGTTATATATTCCTTGGTATATCAATCCTATTTGACGTCAGGCGGCTTGCTCTTGGTTATGTCATTGTGTGTAGGTAAGTATTTATTCACGTAGTTAGACGTCGTTTTTCTGCATGCCTAGGCTATTGTGTGTTTATGAAACTATTGTGTAGAACTGTACCTCTACCATGAGTTTTAAGCAATAGTATTCGTCGCTACTCGATGCAGCGCCACTAGCGGACACTTGCAGAACCAAAATTTGCCATACAAAATATTTACGGCGTCGATATCGAGTAGCGACGAATACTATTGCTTAAAACTCATGGTAGAGGTACAGTCCTACGTTTTGTTGTTTCTACCTACTTTTAATAATAGTGCACTGTATCGAATTGTACTGAGAAGTAAAGTGATTCAATTCCAGGGGGCTTACTCTCGAGTTTAATTCCGATCGGTTGACATTGAAATTGTGACGTTAGGTATTCTTGAATTCGATGCTAGCGCCAAATTGGTTTAAAATTGCGTGACCACACGCCAAGCCCTAACCCCATTTTACTTAGTTTCCCAAAAAGGTCACGCAATTTGACCCTAGCATCGAATTCAAGAGTACCTAATGTCACAATTCCAATGTCTACCGATCGGAATTATACTCGAGAGTAAGCCTCCTGACCATTCTTATTTATTGCACGATACCCACACAGACTCACTTGGTGAAGGATCGTAGCTCGAACCATCTTAACGAGCTAAAGTTAAAGGTATCTAAACTTAATTATACTCTGTCAATATGATTCATCATAATATCAATCATTAAAAAAACCGGGCAAGTGCGAGTCGGACTTGCGCACTAAGGGTTCCTTCCGCATAAATTTACATATAAAAAATCGTCGAGACTCGATTCGGCAATCGAACTAATTCCCAAATTGAGTCACGACGATTTTTCCGAATCGCAAAAAAAGTTTTTTTGGTGACATATAAGTTTACAAATAAGTTTTCAGATTGTTCCCTATATTTGTGCCGTAAGACCTTCCTTTATGCTAAACAGGGTTCTAGGGCAACGGAAAGTACTGGGAAGTAACCTATGAATTTTGATTCCATTGAGAATGTCGAATATATATTTTTGTAACATAAACGGCTGTATCGTTTTTTCTCGTTAACTTAGAAGTTTGATTTTTTCACAACTTCAAGGGACCGCAGACCTGAGTATATGATTTAATTTCAACTCGATACCTCCCCGCTTTCCCGAGATAAAGGACCTTGACAGACAGACAGACGGACAACAAAGTGATGCTATAAGAATTCCGTTTTTCCCTTTTGATGTACAGAACCCTAAAAACGAAGTATACCTATTGGTATTGGCACAAGTTCAGTTCATTGCACTAAGTATCTATTTCTTTTTTTTTAAAGTACAACCCGTCACACAAAGAGAATTAACCGTTACAGGATGACAGGATCAAGCATTTGGCGGGAAATGCTTATAATACCAAAATGGCGACTAACTACCCAGCAATGCGCTATGGAACGCGACTTCCAATACTGCAATAGCAATAGTTTATTGCAGCAAAAACTATACTATATAAAGCAACACGTGTAGACACGACACAGCGAAACCCTGCTGTAAATTTCCATTGCAGTTTTTTTACAAATCTTTGTGGAAATTCCTCTGCAAGAGACGCAATGGATTGAAAAAAGTTCGGTTATTTTTTGTTTGTTGTTGTTTCGTGGTAGATTTCCTGAGGCGTATCAAGCTAGGAAGGGCGGCCGACCGGTTAGGTCATGCATCACCGAAATGTATGGTTTTTATTTAATACAGCACACGTACTAATGTGATACGGAAGTAAAGGGAATCTGTGGTAAAGGGCAGAAGAGCATTGTGGAAAAAGTTCATCGTGATAAACGTAGGTGAACCTATAGAAATAAACTGACCTGTATGGCTGTGACTAGCATTTATGTGTGCGCAATCATCAAGTAACTCATCCGTCACCAGCTCTGGTTGGAGCAAGAGGGCGCGTTAGACTTACACTGACAACATCAATTCGGGAATTAAACTGTTTTCATAGGTAAAATTTGTACAGAACCCTCAGTGCGCAAGTCCGACTCGCACTTGCCCGGTTTTTTATTTTGGGCTCGCCCAGTTTGTGCATTTAGCCAGTGTCAAGTTTAAAAAGTATTTCTCTTCCATTACAGCTAACAATTATGAATTACTATGTTTACCATTAAAATGCGGATGGAACACATTTTAATGTTTTACAGAATTTGCAAGCAAATGTGTTAATGTATTGGAAAGCTTCGCTGCGAGGTACAGTACGGCCGTTCTAACTTGGCAAGACTGAAGTTAGGCTCTGAGAAATTTAGCGCTTGTCCACTCGTAATAAAATAAATGGTTTAAAAAAATAAATGTCATTAGCAGTTGTTAACAGCAATAACAACGGCAATAGCAATAACTTAGTCATTTTTCGCTGAGGTAGTTAATAAAATTTTCAGCTCCATTTTACCGATATTGCACTTGTTTCAATGATTCCACACTTTGTAGACACTTGAGATTCAAAACTGCACCAATTTTACATCATAATATCCGCTAGGAGTCAATTTGAGAAGCCATAATGGAAAAAAATACCCTGCCAAAAAACCGATTCCAATGTTGACGACGCTAAACAATTGATTCAGATTCAGAATCATTCTTTTTTCAAATTTGAATATTATTCTTGATCCAATGAAGAAATTAATTTGGTGTCTAAGGCTTAGCACGCACTACGATTAAACGCAAGCGGTTTAGGAATAGCTGAAAACGCAAAACCGCGTGTTACTTCGTAAAATCAGTCACTGAAAAAAATCGCTAATGCGTGCGCTTGTATAGAAAGCAATGTGTTACATTTTTTTGCGGTTTCAGACCTGTGGTAAAACGCGGGCGTTTAATCGCAATGCGTGACTTAATGATGGGTCTTAATATTACTTTTTTATGTATTGATTTTATTTTAAGCCGCAGTGCCTGTTGAGACGAGGTTTTGCGTTTTCAGCTATCCCTAAACCGCTTGCGTTTAATCGCAGTGCATGCAATGCCTAAATGAGGATTTTTATCCAATTCCAAATTCAAAATTTTTCGAGACTGGTGGATGATGCAAGCTGGGTTTTTCTCAATTACCTCCATAATGCGACGAGTAAATGACGTGGGGCGCGAATATTTACTTACAAAGTGTATACTGTATACGTACCTTCCAGCACCATATGACGCAAGTTACGCTAAAAGCTAGTAGGTTTATTAATTATTTCTACTTTTTTATTCGTACTTACAAAATAAGACTTAGGCTGCCTGGGTAATTTCCAGTCACTATTTATGGAAAAAAAAACGACTGGATATTCCAAGTCTCTCAGTTCGTGTGCAATGACGTCAATCACTTACTTTATTATAAAATTATTTATTATTATCGCCCCAGCTTCGCACGGGTACAATGGTAATATTAAATATAAGTATTATGCATGTATTATATAAACCTTCCTCTTGAATCACTCTATCTATTAAAAAAAACCGCATCAAAATCCGTTGCGTAGTTTTAATAAAGATCTAAGCATACATAGGGACAGACAGCGGGAAGCGACTTTGTTTTATACTAAGTAGTGTTTAAGTACTCTTTAACTCGTTAGACGTCAAGATTTTTTTTTAAACATCATTATTTTTAGTGTATTTGCGAAACTCGAAACACGGGTCTAGTATAATATTTTTATGCAAAGAATCTATTTACAAAATTTCATAACTGTTTCATAAAAATTCACAAAGATATAAGCCGGTTATGTTACCTGGTTCTCCATACAAACACATGGTCACCGGGCCATTCGGGTAACTGAGGGGTTATTTTGCTCCCGCACCGAGCTGTGCGCTGGCTTCTAATGCCCGCTGTGACCTGCCGTGACGTGTATTTTACTTAGTCTCGGTGGTGTCTAACTTGTGAGCTTTTGTAAAGAATTTAGGAAAAAAATATAAGTGTAAAAATTATTAGAATCGATTCAGTCACTGTGAATCAGAATCAGAATCAGAATCAGAATAGTTTATTTCAAATAGACCAATTACAGGCACTTTTGAATTGTCAAAATGTCGGTCAGTCCAAAAAAAAGTGAAGCTAAATTGCACGTTCCAAAGCGTAGATCTCTATGGAGAAGAACGTGCAAGAAACTCCATGGACACTCTTTTAAAATCATATTATGAGTTACATAAATCTTGGTTACATTTTTCTTGTCGCTTCTATTATGTGAGCACAATGCAGATAAGTAATAAAAAAATAAAATGAACTAATTAAAAAAATAGAAATTGAATTGAGCTACTGGCAGCTAAGAGATGACCAGTCCCTACTGACGGCGCCCGTTCACGAGCATGACGCGTGCCTCAGCCCCACTCAGCTCAACCATTTTGAAGGGAACCGAATGACCCAATAACACGTGCCACCATCAGCGAGACATTTTAGTGAGCATGACAAACTCTCAACTGCCATGCTTTTAATGTCAAACAAGTTGTAACCTATTAAAATAAAAATGCTCCATGGTACTTCACATTCACAAATAAAAAAAAAGTGCTTCTACATTATACAATCTTATTGTTTCCAATTACAAAAAGTAATAAGTAATTGATCACAAGCTCCATTACAATAAATCAATAAAATAATGAAAAATAGTAAATATAAAAAAAAAAAAAACATTTCGAAAACAACAATACAAAAAGGGGCCCCCACTATATTCCGGTTGCAACTAATTTATACTAAAAATAATATTGTGTAAATAAAAATGAATGGCTAAATGTGTTGCTAAGCGCTAAACCCGAGATTGACCCCATTTGGTATAATTATGATAATAATTAATATAATGGATATTATATCATGTAGATATGAATAATGACAATAATTAATTTAATATTAAGTATGAGAAGAGACAATAATTAATGTAATAGATAGGAAATGTAAACTGTTGAACTGTAATATTTAGTCTATATTTTTTTTTAAGTGTTTGTAATTTAGTAAATTATATTACAATGCCTTAAGAGCAGGTTCTAATGCCGCATGTAGGTATGAATTCGGTACCGCGTTCCCCGCCAATTCGGCGACGCAGCGAGTGGCGGGCGAGTCGAACGCGCTGGCTGTGCGCGACTTAGCGTGCGCTTGCTTAGCGTCACAGTGTAGTGAAATGCAGTGTGTAAGGTAATTATTCTTGGGTACGAAAGAAAAATATATGTAGTTGATTTTGTGTATAAACCGTACCTATATATATATTAAAAAGTTATAAATAATCATTTAGAAAAATAATAAACATAGTACAAATTAAAAAAGAATACTTATAAATATAATATGGTTTTTTTTTTTTTACGGTAGGTAAAATCATCCAATGACAAATCCCGCCCTTGGGCGGAGCGGGAAATAGTGTCAGACTCTTACTGACTAAAAACCTACCCTGTTCCTTCCCTGCCTTGGTTCCAGGGCCCTGGTATGCATTTTCATACCTTCCCAGAGCCCCAGATTAGGCCTCGACCCTACTGGGCCCCTACGATTTGCTGACAACTCCTTGAGGCGCACGGGAACAGTGCGCGCTGTAAACGACTTGGGCTCGGTCCGGTCTGTTACCAGACAAACGGACAGCGAGCTTGCCCTTTGCCCGCCGTCCGCAAGCCCGCGCCTACGGTGGCCGGAAATTTGGATCGGAATTACGGCGGCGGCTGCGGCGTGAGCGCCGTTGCCTGATACGGTCAGCCTCCTCCTTTGCTAGCATTACTGCTTCGCAGAAGGAGGCGACCGCCTGCCACTCCTCCTCGCTCCGGAGCATGGCTTGAACCAAGCCCCGGCGCGAGAGATCGCCGCCGATTGCCCCCACGAGGACACGGCGATGCTCTTCCCAAGCGGGGCACACCTCTACCGTGTGCTCCACCGTGTCCACCGGGCGTTCCGCACAGTGACGACACCCGGGCGTCACCTCCGCACGGATCTTGTACAGGTACGGCCCGAACTTGCCATGTTCGGTTAGTACCTGCGCCATGCGGAAGGTTACGACGCCGTGAGGCCTTTCCAGCCACGCCTCAAAGAGGGGCCTTACCGCCTCGATCGTGGCGTGCCCAGCACAGGGTTGCGACAGTCGTTCTCGCCATTTCACCATGAGATCTCGCCGGAACTCTGTCCGCCAAGCCGCGACTTGTCGCGGCAGCGGGGATTCGCCCCGGCGTTGCATCTCCACGCGCAGATCGTGCATGCGTGCAAGGACTGTTGCCTCCAGATCCCATGGTGGCAGGCCAGCAAGGAGGCTCGCCGCTTCGCGGGATACCGTGCGGTATCCCCGAAATATAATATGGTGGATGAATCATTTTTGGAGGAACGGGACGCATAAAACAAATGTCATAATTTCACTAGGTAAGTATAATTATTGTTATGCATAACACTAACATGGTGGATGGTCGGTGGATGCGAGACACAGAGGACCATTCGTTGAGGCGATACCTGGGGGAGGCCTATGTACAATAGTGGATAAGTGAACGTCCTTCGGCTGATATGATAATGATGATGATGATGATAACACTTAGTCGGCATAATTATTTAGGCATTAAAGATCATTATGTCGAACTCAATTTGGAAGGCAGCTCCGTCAGCCGGGTTGACACATGAAAACGTAATGGCGTCGACAATCAAGACTGGAGTTTGAATTCGACATGTGCATCGTTGCCGATGATCTTGGTTCACTTCTCAATTGACTTTATTGCATCAAGGTAGTATTTGGCAGACCCTTCCCAAAGATGAGAGCACATACATATTCATGATCTTGATAAAGGTTGACCAATTGTTCCAGTGTAAAGTACCGTCTCACTTTTGCTAAGATCCAAAATTTTTTTGCAGTCAGTTGAGCTTTTGCCTCGATGTAAGGATCGGTAATCGGCACGGTAAAACCCCGGAAAAACAGTGCCAGTTGAAAATTTACTCAGTTAAGCGGGAAAAAGACATACCTGGGTTTTTGTAGCATTGAACTTGACCAGATTGGCATTACCCCATTCGGAGACTGCCTCTGAGGACAAGTTCAAGCATTCAATCATAGCTTCTTGGAGAGTTTGGATCTGTGACCGGCTAGCTCATGTAATGTGTATGTTAATTTGTTTTAGTAAATAACTAAGTATTTAACATACACTTTAAGACACCCATGTGGTACGAGTATTATGATTGAAGTTGTGAAATATACTTTCTGAAATCAACAAAAACTGGATAGAACAACTTACTCAATGAGAAAATAATTGAATTTGACTAATTTACGACAGTGAAATACTCTCTGTTTCCAAGCGATTCTGTGAAAAAAAGAAATGAGTGAACGTTGAACAGCGCTGCGTTTTCTTAGAGAATAGCACCACAGGAAAGGTAACTGCCTGTCCAAGCATTCTTATCTAGGAGATAATCTTCCAATTTATAATAGGCTTGTCTACATAGTGTGCGTTTAATGCATGTTTGACTTATTGAGATTGAGAATCTGAAGTGGTATTTTATTATATAATTTTACATAGTACCCCATAAAAGAGCTAGTACTTTAGCCAATCTGAATCGTGAATAGCTAAAATAAATAACGACACCATAATAAGAAAACATTAAATAGCCTTTTTTGACAAAACTCAGCGTAAGTAGTCGTAGGGCAGCATAATCGGTATTGCACGCGGGCTACTAAACAGCTAGCGGCGGGCCTGGTCAACACCCTTTTGCTCGAGAACGTGTGGAGGTATAGCACGCGGTAAATAAGTTGAACCATTTGCTATGTTTACGCGCAACCCCCCACTTCGATTGAGTCCCGAAAATCGGTTATAATCTTCGTCACACAAGTTGAACCATCATGACGGTCGACCTTGAATGCGCAGTAACCAATTCTCGGGTCACAGTCGAAGTAGGGGGCTGTGCCTTATCATAGCAAATGGTTCAACTTATTTGCCGCGTAATATATCAAGCTGAAATTAATATCAAATACTCAGATCTGCTACCAAAAAAAATAACTTCTAGGTCAACGCAACCTAAAGATTAGGTATTTTATGCTTTATTTATGGTGCACATTTTGACATTTGTTAGAAAATCAAATCTTTTGGTAATCTTGTTGATCCATAATCCTGAAATTCGGCAAAAAGCAAGGTCTCATGCAATGAGTATTTTGTTCCCAGTCTGGCTTGGTTCCGGTTCTGGCTTTTGTTAAAAGACGTTAGCGTAGATAATGGTCTATAGTCTATACACACCACGTTATTTAAACGCGCGTTTTTAAAACGCCCGTCAACTGCAAGACCTAACTTGCGATAGTCTGTTTGCCAACTTCCTTGAGAAAAGCAAATGTATTTTTTAGATGTAAACTCATTGCTTAAATCCCTTCCCACTACGGGATCGAAAGAGTGTCAGACATTTGCTGACAAAAACTCACTTATGTTCCTTCAGTTAGCCTTTTCGTTCCAGGGCCTCGGTAACTTCGAACTTCAAACCTGCAGCTTTTTCGAACAAACTTTGACACGTGTTGTTTCAATAATTATGTACCTAATGAAATCTGGGCGTAGCTCAGCAGCCGATTATATAAGTTAAATAAATGGGTCATTCGCCGCCGGGATTCTGTTTACAAATGTCACATGTGGCGGTAATCTGAGCGGGCGCGGGCGTCGTCCATCTTGTTTTTATAATGAGCCCGCCAATCAGCAGGTCGGGGCGGCGCGTGCGACGACGGTTCCGCGGCTAATTTGAGGATAGATTTATGGCTCAATCCTACATGGATATGATGTTTAATTTGAGGAATTTGACGGTGATAGTTATATTGATTTTTTAAGGATCGTTTTCTTTTATAATTATTTAACTGTAAAACGAACTTATTTTTCATAGTCTACAAAAAAGTCCCGAATAAATAAAATTAAAACAGCGCGTCACCTGAACCTCCTGGTATCTAAGGCCACGATGGATGGGGGTGGGTTTTTAGCCAGTAAGAGTCTGACACTATCTCCCGCTCCGCCCAAGGGCGGAAGATGTCATTGGATGACTTTACCCACCACAAAAAAAAACCTGAAACATTTTTTTTTTAATAAAAAAACATTCAATCCCGCATACGTGCGGTATCCTGCGCTTGCGGGATTGGATTCCCTAGTCATGTAGCATCCTTGACAAACATTATTAATATTTTGGCTATTCTAGTGTGACGAGAATAACTGCTTCTTCTTTATGATAAGGAAGAAGTTATACCTGCCTACACGCACAAAGCGTTTTAGGAACACATTCATTGTGTGTACAGCTAAGGACTGGAATTCCCTGCCGGAGTCTGTGTTTCCTGATGGCTACAACCCGGGAATCTTTAAGTCAAGAGTGAATAGGTTACTTCTAGGTAAGCGCGCTCCATCGTCGACCGCATCGTCGCTTTCCATCAGGTGAGATAGCGGTCAAGTGCGAACCTATCAACAATAAAAAAAAAGCTGGTTGTACAGAATCTGCGTCCACCATTACATTACATTGTCAGTAGGAAATCATCATAATATATAATTTCTCCAGTTCTGCGTAGAGCGAGAGGGGGAAACTGCCTTCCGGTATATTGATTTTTAAGGGACCCTTGATGATGTGGTGTCATATATGATGGACTGGCTTGTTGGTCTAGTGGTTAGTGGCCCTGACTGCTATGCCGGAGATCGTGGGTTCGGTTCCCACCCAGATCAAATGTTTTGGTGATGAGCACGATCATTTGTTCTTTGACTGGGTGTAATTTAACTATGCATGTATTTAGAAATATATATGTAAGTTTATCAGTTGTCTAGTACTCATAATACAAGCGCTGCTTAGCTTGGGACTAGACGGCGTTGTGTGACAGTTTGAAAAAAAAATATATATCATCCTTGAAAGAAATTGTTTTATAGCCTTTATATTTAATTTTGGAAGAGGAAAACTGTTTCTTCTTTACATAACAAGGATGAAGCTGGGTTTTACATAATTAAGTACATTACATTGCTCATCATCAAATCAAATCCTCCAGCTCTGGGTGGAGTGAGCCGAGTTTCTTCAGTTCTCCTTTGCCTTCCTGAGGCCCTTCTAACGACCTAATCACCCCGCAATCCCGGGCGAATGCGGGGAGTAACGAAAAGGTTTGCTTATTTTAAAACTACTTTTTAAAGAACTCCTTATTTACGTTCTTGGATAAATAGCCTATAAAAAAAACGCAATCAATGTGCTACGCCTACGTTTGCTTGGTGTTTAACCGAGTGGCGCGAAATCACGCGCGAACTCCAGCGCGGCGCTGGCTTGGGGATTGCGGGGAAGAGATGGAGTTAGGGGCTACCGCCACAGAACACAGAAAGACACTAGAAGTAGCTTGAGAAAATGTTTGTACCAGAACCGGTGTCGCCAAACTCACACATTTACGATTTACTCTTACTGCAAACCGGAAGATACGATTGGCTAAAACAAAAATTGGGCGTAAACAAATTAAAAAAAAAATGTTATACAAAATGCAACTTTAATGTCAACGATCTATAAATCAAATTGACAAAAACAAGAAAGAAATACATCTTGGACTACCAAGTACCGCCACTCGTCGCTAGATGGCGGTGTACAGTATGAACTGTAATGTTATAAAAATAAGGGTGGTATTTGAATGGCGTATCACTGACACAAATGCAGGTCGCTACTCAAATAGTGACGTACCCTAATTCGATCGTAATAATATCGATAGTATGAAAACAAACATAAAATATAAAGCGAAAAAATATCATATGCGATAGTATTAAAATAATGAAATTAATATGTAGTAGGGAAATTTCTAAACGTAGTAAAAAGGGTATTTATTTGCATGTAAATCAAATACCTTTTTGTTTGTATTTGTTCATTTTATACTGGGTAAATGAAAAAAAATACTGAAAACCTCGCAATGTTTTATTATTACATTGCTATTTGAGTTTAAGACAATATAAAACAGTGAAAAGATTATTATATTTGTATAATAATCTTTTCACTGTTTTATATTTATTTGATTTTGATCAAAGAATTTAATTAAAATATTAACGAGCACTTTTAAATGATCAAGTTAGTTGCCCGTTTTAAAATTTAGGTTATGTTATTTATGTTGAATATTACGGACATATAGGTGTAACAATGTAACAAGTATTGCAATTTCACAAATAAGAACTTAGTATAAATACGTAGTGAAAAAGGTAATTTATTTTCATTGTGTGTTTAATATTGAAAATACAAAAAAAAAAAACTCTTTTACAAAAAAATACAACTGACTTCAAAAAAACTAAATAATGTAAAATAACTTTGATTGCGGAAGTCGGTGTTTACGGTTTGGTTTCTTCATTTTTTGACATTGACTTCCGAAATTAAAGTTATTATGCATTCGTTACGAAAAGTGTGATCGGACGAAGCCGGCGACGACTAAACATAAAGTATAATTCAAACGCCCTATGTTGTTCCAAGCTCTTTAGCTAGATTTATTTAAAATTGCATCACGAATATCATCCTATAATATTTATTTTATTAACTTTATTAATTTAATAATTATCTGTATTTTAATACTCATACTCTCAAGTATAAATACTTTTATTTTAAAAAGGCAATGCAATACATGTCGATTGATTTTATCGATAAAGTCACGCACTATTTGGATAGCGTCAAAAGTATAGGTAGAAATGCGAATATTCCAGAAAGGCTGATAACCGGGAACAGAAAATCAACTTTGTTTGCATGAATTTAAGGACAATTTTTGTTTGTATGTCTTGTGCAATGTTTGACGAAATTTTATTTTTTCATTTTATTAAAATAAATTCGAAAATAATACTTACCGGTGGTATGATACATCTCCATGAGTTAGATTTTTAGTCCGACTATGGTTTTTACAGTCCAGAATGGCACAATAAGGCATTTTAATATTATTTTATGTAAATTGTATGTTGACGTAGTCTAGTTTGCGAATGAGAGCGCTTGAACAGCAAGTGCGTATTGCAGTACTCACTAGCGGCGACAGTCCCACGCCTACTTACTATTTCCAGGTTCTTTCTGTGTTCCGTGGCTACCGCCGTATCAGCCATATCAATGATACGGGGCTCCCGGCCTGGCCCGCACAATCTTAAATTCTTTTATCGGTAATAGGCCAGTATTTAATAAATAATGAGTTTATGGATGGGATGTTAATACATAGTTTAAAGTCATTTAGCTCATTCTAGCATTTTCTACATAAGATGACAATAAAAACTCAACTTATTCAAGTGTCTCCAGAATAATACAGAAAACGAGCTCATTTTCATTTTCAAGGCTCTTCAAGGCACTAGTTCTGAGTTAATAGGACCTATTTTGTACCCACTAATAAAACACTTTTTGTACCTACAAAAATATTTAAAATGGGGCCCCCTTATTATTTGAATTAGGACTAGCTACGCTACTGGATAGATCTATATGGTGTATAGGCGTCATCCCTCTTTCTCACTCTCATACTTGGTATTTTAACACGTCATGTTAAGGTACTGATTCTTTCGAACAATCCCGCGGTCCTGCCACACAATAGGGTCACCTATTGTATAATATTTCGGTTAAAAACTAAAAAACAGAAAATGTTGTCTTTCATCATGTCTACACTTCCTGCTTAAAAATATAATTTTACACAAATATTTTACAACAAGTCTTTTTTTTTAACAGAGAAACTATATAAGCAAAGGCAACGCGCATTCGTCCTTCATTTTGATTGGAGTAAAATAAGATATATTTATAATAGGTAAGCTTAATGGCAACATCTTCCGCAAATAACTATGAGAAGCACTCGTAATTTATACTTTAATGGTTTATTGTAATATTGCATTAAACATAGATACTACAGTAATTATATTCTGCAACAACGGATAATTTTTAGCTTATTATTTGAATTCAAAATTTTTATTCACCGACTTCCAAAAATAGAGGAGGTTAAAAAAACATAAAATGTGCAATATAACTTTTATTTTAGAAGTCCGAAGAAACACCGACTTTCGAAGTGATTTTTATTACATTGAAGTCGGTGGTATTTTTTTTTATAGACCATAGAGGTCCTATTTCCACCTTCGCTATGAAACCTGTGAGTAAGAATATTCAAATGAAACGAATTAGTAGATTGAGAACAAAAAATGTCATGACTTTGAACTCAGTCAAACGTGTCGCGGGAATTATATGCATGGAAAAAATGCTAATTACTGGGCCTTGTGTTTCTAGATAATAATTAATAAGTATTCAGTATTGAAGTAAATACTCGTGCAGCGTGTAAATAAAGCCAAAGTCGGAAAACAGGGCCTAGGCTGTCCAGGTGAAGGTTTTTTTCTTCCACAAAGAACCTGGAAGGAGGAATAAGCATCTACGCTTTTTCCTCGTTATTCTTCTTTTTCTATTTATTCCTTCCTCATACGATGCGGCAAGGTGTCACAGTTAGGGTTGTAAAGTGGCCAGACTGTACGGTAGTTGTCTCCGAAGAGTACAGCAGACGCAGATAGGTATACCCAGTGGCGTAGCTAGTCCCACAGGCGCCCCGTATCAAAAAATCAAATAGTGTTTTTTTAAAAATGCTTGGTCTCCCCTACTAGACTGTAGTGGATAACATGTTTCGACTTTTTGCCTACGTCGGGGCCCCTGTGGCGCGGAGGCCCCGTATGATTGATACGGCAGATACGGCGGTAGCTACGCCCCTGTGTAGCAACTACAGCAGGTACATCCAAATCTACGTGGTTTTGCTGAGAAACACCTGATGTCAGAATCATCTTTGCCAGGCCTTTGTAACCAATTACAAACAGTACCTCTTGCTCAGGGGTTTCAGTGAAACTTTTCGCGACTGCCTGTCAGTTAAAAGGTAGTTTTCAATGCGGCCGCTAGGGGCGCTAAAATCAACGCTATAGTTTCTACAACACTAACCTATGACTTTCCACCCTGACCTCACACTGAATGCAAAATCATGCTACTTATTGTCTTTTACATTTTTATCCTATAGGTAATAGTTCTCCATACACCCGCTAGGGGCGCTGATAGCAACGTTATGGCTTCTAGCACAATGCTGTGACCTTTCACCTTTGACGCCACACTTAGTGCAATATCATGTTACTGTAGATGGCAGCAATGACGGCTTTACAAACATACAGTTAGAATTCTTTGAAAGGGAAATGATGGTGCGGAAATGGCGTCTTCGGAATATTATCAACAAACATCCCATGACTGTGTTTGTTTTTAGAACCAAGAGTTCCAAAAGTAGCTGCGTCAATTGTGCGTTTCTCACATAGTATAAAATAAATAAAAAACCGGTCAAGAGCGAGCCGGGATACATATGAAAACAGTTCAATTTCCGAAACGAGTTTTCAAGATTTTCCTGTAATTACCAATTTACAGTTTTCAGATCTTTCCCTATATTTATAAAAATCTGAAATCATCTATGACTTCTTCCGCTTTGAGGCGAAGCAGGAGGGTGTGTCAGACTTTTACTGACTAAAACCCACAACTATGTTGCCTTGCATTCCAGAGCTCCGGGTTTTCCTTTCAGAAGCGTACCCATAGCCCCAGAGGCTTCGACCCTGCTGGGTCCCTACGGTTTTGCTGACATTTTGGAACACTACGTGCCGTCGACAACTTGGACTCGGTACGGACGGTTACCGGATGGTGAGCTATACACATTGCTTGCCGTCCACAAGCCCGCGCCGACAATGGCTATAAATCGGGATCGGGATCCCGGCGGCTGGGGCGTGTGGGCTGGACCCTCGTGCTCACAGCCACCTCCTTCGCTTGCATTACTGCTTTCCAGGAGGCGACCGTCATTTCACCTCACATATTCATCATCCCAGCTATGGGCCAAACTGTTGGGAGTTTGGCAGACCTCTTGTACAGCAGGCAAAGGAGGGCTGTGTAGATGATTAGGTATTTTTGTTCTTGGTTGTGCTGTCTTTCAACCTTCAACATTAATTTGTAACCTTCACAAATGATAATTATGTTGGTTTTGTTGGTAACACGTAACACCTAATGACTATGGTCCTTTTGTCTTAAAGTTTAAGAACTAAGATATTTAAATATAAATCTTTTCATTGTTTCGTAGATATTATATAACTAATTACTTAAAGGTTACGAATATAAAATTAACATTATTATTTCCTTTATTTATTTCTTAAACATATTTTTAAATTTTTTAAATATTTCCTAAAAAAAAAACGTATAAAAAATATTTAAAAATATAAAAAAAACAGTAGTCCGCCGGTGTCGGGAGCAGGGTCCAAGCTACCGGTGGTTAGGGCAACAAAGAAAGGAATCTCCTCACAATGCGAGCCGTATCGAGGAGTACTGCCTTCTGTATCAGGCCCTTGATCCAACCGCGCAACGACAGCTTCGACAGGTGGTCGTCGAATCCTTTGGCTATAAGGCCGTTGGCAGTCACGACAATCAAGACAAAAAAAAACAATTTTTTTTTGCACTACCCTTCATTTTTTATAAAATTATAAACGATGCAGGTGGTTGAAATTTTTCCGCAATACTTTCTTATAAATATTATTGGTCACTTATTCGTAAATAAGTAATTTGTACCTGAATTTACACATACATAAATAAATTACACAATTACAGTTTTACTAGCAATATTCACAAGTACTTAGGTAAGTATATATAATAGATTCATTTTATGCTTTGATGGCTTTGACGAATTTATTACAGCTGACCGATTCCTATACTAGCCTTCTCTCCTTCTAACGCGTCGTTATGCGTTTTTTTTGTCAACAAGACAAGGTGTAGTACGCGGTTAATTACGGTACGGCTGTTAGAATCCTCGTCACACAAGTTGAACCATCATGGCGGTCCACCTTGAATGCACAGTCACTGATTTTCGGATCTCAATCGAAGTGGCTGCGTATAACTATAGCAAATGTTTTAGCTGATTTGCCACGTGCTTGCGGTTTATTTTTTCGGTGGGAAAATCATTCAATGACATCTCCTGGGGCGGGGCGGGAGATAGTGTCACACTTTTACTGACTATAGATACACTCCTGTTTCTTCGTTGCCTTTTATACCAGGGCCGAATCTTCCTTTCAAAAACCGACCTTGCCCCAGTAGGCTCGGACCCTGCTAGGCCACTACGGTTTACTGACAGCTCCTTGAGACGCGTGTGGAACGATACACGCCGTCGACGACATGGGCTCGGTTTGGACGGTCTGACGGCGAGCTACCCATTTCTCACCGTCCGCAAGCCCGCGCCTAAAGCTTAAGGATTGCTGAAGATAACAGCTGTCCTACCTATGTTTTTTATTTTGAAAAGTGATTTACAATAAAGAATATAACATGGACTTTATATTAATTAACTTTAAAAAAAAATGCAGATTTTTTTATTTGAAAGGAAATACCTACTTCCAATTTGGAAGGTAATGTAATTTATTTACACTTTATTACTCAAGCCCCAAGCGGACACCGGTGTCCGCAAACTTATTGTCTTTCTATTGTGTCTTTACGGTAAGTATTCAAAGGTTTAAATAACGAAGAAACAAACGTAAGTTATTGTCATCAATCCTCAACTTTGTTTCAATAGACACAGAACAAAAAAAAAGTAATAATTAAAACAAAGCTAAACGCATTTTAATGAGGCGACAGTAGATTGACCTGCAGTGACTTCCAATCGTTTGGCATATTAAACATCTATTTTTAATTGACAGCCGCCATATTGGATTCCAGATATAAAATAATATGAATTGATTTACTTTATTTTGATTCAAAAGACTTAGGTTTAGCCCAGTGACTTATATAATGTATGTACCTATACCTAAATAAAACCGAAATGATGTTTGTTAGTAATAGTATGTACATAACTTGATAATGACTTTACTAGACTGATTTGGCATATTCGTGACATGATAGTTCTTACAAAAAAAGGTGTTCATGGGCCAAAAAATCACACAAAGTAAAAAATATACCTACCTAGGTTCTCCGGAAATGCCATGGCTATCGGGTCAGCTAATTGAGAAAAAATATGATTTATAACCAAACAAAAAAGAAACGATACCTACGTACAAATAATCATTTTATTTTGTTAATTACTTAATCCTCGACCTTGCCATGTACACCATATTTGTGTAAATGAACAACACGATCGCATAACACAAATTCTATTTACACTTTCTCTAACATTACGGCAACGAGGTCGCCGTCTTGCACACGCAATGTATCCTGCCGCACTCACACTGCAAAATGTCGACAAGATTTTCAAAAAAATAGTAAGGTTCTACACTGTCATTCAACTGCGACAAAACGATTTCGATACTTGCTACACGGCACATTCCATCGACGCGTTAAAATGCAACATTTCGGAAATGTTCAAGTTTAAGCAGCGTTTTATTACGTTGGCAACGGTGCGTGAATTTCGAAATGACGTGGTAGAAGCAGCAGCTATCTCATCATCATTGATAATGGTCGGTTTGGCAACGTCGCGTCGCTCACCTGGCGCTACCTGCGCAGTGTCAACAGGGGGGCAAGCAAGCGAGCGAGCGGCAGTCGATCCAACGATCCGACAGACACGCTCGTCTCGAGCTGTCTTTACATTTTTATATCAAAAATATTCCACAAAAATCAAAGTTAAAGTAATACAGTGACGCGTAATAAGTACTTTAGTGTTTTTATAGCGCGCGAAGTGAAAACTTTTGAAATCTGTGCCCGAACTCTTTATTCAAATTAGGAACGTTCAACGACACCGTTCAAAAGCTTGTTCTTTCCATAGAGTTGGCGACTGGACTCTTTAGATTTGGTGTGACTATGTGATGTGAGTTAATTCTAGATTTTCACCTAGAGCGGAAACAGCTTACGTAGACGGCTAGCGGTAAAACGCCGTCCGCGCCGCACGCTAGTTCTTGTTTCATGTTGAGTAACCGTCAGGTTTCTAAAAAGTGAACGAACATACACAGCGTATAGGTGAATTTTCGGTGGTTCGCCCACTTGTCCCGTTAGAAAGTGTGTGTGACTCGGACTGTTGTTAATGAGTTGTTGGACCGGGAGTGTTGTTGCTTGTGTTGTTTGAGGAGGGTGTTGTTGTGCGGTGGTGTGGCAGTGCATGGCGCGATGATCAGCGGGGGCTGGGTGTGCGCGCTGCACGTGCGCACGGCGGGCCTGGGCGGCGCAGCGCTGGGCTCCGATGAGGAAGAGATCGTGTATCTCGCCTATGTTGTTATAGATGTGCTGACGAATCAGGTAAGCGAACACACTATTCAACAAAACACGGTCCTTCAACCTTCAAATAAAAATTTGAACGCCGTAACTGCACCACAGAATATACACAAGACTCCAATGAGTATATAAGTGTTAACAAATACAACTTGATATCAGTAGAGGAGCGGCGTAAATTGTATAACAGATTAGGTAAACCTTTTGTTGATACAGACAGTTATCATCCAA
Organism: Leucania comma; assembly: GCA_958295575.1. Taxonomy (NCBI): domain Eukaryota; kingdom Metazoa; phylum Arthropoda; class Insecta; order Lepidoptera; family Noctuidae; genus Leucania; species Leucania comma. The sequence goes on from OY282485.1 coordinate 12,162,811, forward strand.
CCAATCATACAACGCGTCTATATTTAAACTCATTTTCATCAAATCCGGAAAGTCATCATCAATGTTCCACTTTGCTTGATGTTTCTTGACAACGTTATGTATTCATGTAATACTGTTTACTCATATACGTATACTGAGCAAAACTATTCACTTTTAAATTTACTTTTAATTTCTCCAAAAGTGAAATAAATTAGCTAGTCTTTTGTAGCTTTAGAACACGGAAAGCAAACAACTTAGATTAGCAACGGTGAAAAATCAGACTCAATGAGGTTTCCTAGTATTTTTTTGTGTTGTTTTTATGTTTAATTGCCTTATTTGAACGTTTACTACTTCAAATACTGAAAACAATGGATTCAAGTGCGTTTAACAAAGGAGTACGGCAGGGGACTCTATTGAGCCCTGGGTTTTTATGATGGGTATTTTTTGGAAAGATATATTCTTTTGAATAATCCCAAAACTACCCAACCGTAATCGTTCAATTACTTAAAAGAAGCCCATGGAATACGAAAAGCCTATCAATATAGATACAGATAGAAACTAGGTATATCTTTTCTCAATACAGGATTCAGTAAGAGGAACTCAATATTAAACTTAATGATCTAAAAATCCCTAAATTAACAGATCTAGCAAAAAAACAAGCTATAATCAAGTTTCTGTAGATCTTAGCACAAATCGATAAAAACCAAGGAATTCCCTATAAAAACGTCAAAAAACCGCTTCAAGCCTAGAAACAGGTTTATCAGGATTCGTGTTTAGCAAATAAAATTGAAGTTGGACACATATGAGTCCACGAATTACTATAATTATGTTATCACTATGTGAGCACTTGTCTACTGCATCATTTGTAGACTAAGTAGCGAGTTAGTAAATATCAACCGCTGGCTATTCTGGTCAGCACTTGCACTCAATGAAAATTTCATGTCAATTGCTGTGACCGTTTAACCGAAATGACACCAGCCAATGAAATAATTTGGTTTGTGATTTGATATTATTTAGATTCGATCCTACGAATTACCGTGGTTTTAGGAAACCTTTGCATTCTCATCTCAGGCGCAATCTGTCATCAAAATGTGGTATAACCAGCTATATAATGTTCCTACTACCATATTACTTATTCTGTGCTACGGCTAGGATTAGTAATAGCTTGTATTCTATCACACGTACCTGTGGACAAAAAGCCTTGTATATTGCGATACATTTCTACTTTTTTTTAAATAGATTTTCGCCGAGATAACTTTGCGACGTGAATTTGAACGTTTCGGAGTACAGAATATGGCTTTCTGGATTGACACGGCGAGACCTATAATTTTAAAGTTTAGCTGCAGTTTAAGTGATTGAGAAAATAAAACTATTTATGGACACAGATGAGCACGATTTTACATATTGTTGAATCCGTAAATTTTTATTTCTAGTCGTTTACTTTTTATTAGTTTTTGTTTACCAGTTAGAGGTTATCGGTTTCAGACTGTTTAGCTATATTATTTTTTGCTGAGTTTAAGTTGTATTGATTCTCATTTTCGATCCTGAGTTTAGATGAAAATTCTTTACTTTTGCTGTTATAATAATTGTTTAAGTGTTAAACTGTCTCTAGCCTGCTTAAGACTTATCCTAACTTACCAATCTTTATAACTTTGTTGTCAATTTCTAACATAAGCACTCAATGTCTTTCTGCCATCTTTATCTAGTAGATTAATTCTGCCATTTCTATCACATATTATTATGTATTTAATTAATGGTTTAGAGCCCCTCGTTATTATGTTATAGTCGCATTTATTTATGCCAATTTTCGTATACTTACTCATAAACAGTAGACTTATCACTACCAAAGATAAAATACAGATAAAAACAATTGTTACCACAATTCTCATTCGTTTGATTAGACTTTTTGTTTATCATTTGTGTTGTTGATAAATTTTTAGTCTATTAAAATATTGAGACTATCTGCATTGACAAGGTTACTATCCACCTTAGCAGTATTATGTTAATCTTAAAGATTTTTTTTAAGAAGAAGGAAAGTTCATAATCATTCGGTTAATAGGTTTGGGACGCTAAATTTTCAGCATTGATATACAATGCATGAATATTTCAAAGACCGTATCTTTGTGATTTATCTTGCAAGACTACGAAATATTTTGAACATATAATTTCAAATACAATAAATGCCATCTTAAATCGATAGTTCCTAAATTATTTGCGTCTTATTGAGAAGAAAGAATTACAATCTCACGCGATTTATTATAAACTTACGATATTTGCAATAAGCATATTATAACAGCTCATACTGTTCAGTAGTTGGTAGAAAAGCCTTTAATTTTTTTTTGGTCTTTTCGATTGTGAGGATGTATCGCTTATATATATATGTATATGTGAGAATTTTTATTACACAACTTGAACCTCTTGAGAAAACTGAAAAATACGCATGTAATAATTCCTTGGAATTTCTGAAATTAAATGTAGATAAACTGAATTAAATGTATTATTTATGTAATGTGTTCCAAGTAGCTGTTTGCGAAATTATGCCGAATTGGCAACCACCTGTTTCAACAAATGTAGGTATTTGGAAATTTATCGTCCATTTTAGAAGACAGTATATTATTGGATAATATATTTATATGGAGATATAGTATTTTGACCTAACGACATGTAAACTCATGACTTATCGTATGATTATAAAATATAAGCAGCGACGATTTTGTTTTTTAAATATACGAATAAGGAAGGGACCTTTTGCACGATACTGAAATCATACATTTATTGTACGTACGGCTAAGGAGTGGAATTCTCTACAGAAGTCTGAAGAGTTCTAATAGCTATAACCTAGGGGTCTTTAAGTAAAGAGTGAAAAGGTTATTTCTATGCAAGCCTGCTCCATCGTAGACCACATCATCGCTTAACATCAGGTGAGATACTGATCAAACGCCAGACACATTTCTATCATCTTGTAGTAACAAATTGCAATACGTCATATATTTTTACAAAAACAGAGGTTCATTAGTGAAAAAGCCGAAAGAACTGGCACGCAATTAAAGAAGTTACAATGAAAAGGCAGGCGCCTATGTACCACTATCGTACATGAAGATTAAATAAATAAATATATGTTCTAAAAGATATATGGGTTTCAAAAAGTGTACCTATCCGTACTTTATAATTATGTAGTTCACGAGAATTTCGTGCCGATTCCAAAGAAAAAGAATCATGAAATCTCTTTAAACATCAACCCGGAAGTGCTTTTCGATTACTTACATTCACTTGAAGGGCTCGCGTCACCCACGTGTTAAGATCATGCCTGCGCCCACGCAATCTAAAAACTGGTTTGCAATACAAATAAAGCCGAATAGAAAACAAATAAAGAAAGAAAAAATATTTGTTCTGCCGGTCGATTTTGTTAAAATTTCACCGCGTAGCTTAAGTGACGTCGACGTCGCTTGAATGGATCTATCAATCCATAGCGTCAGGTGAATTGAAGTCACTTCACATAGGTAAGTCTTCAAGGTTATATTCTTACTCAATGGCACTTCTAGGCTGGTAAAGGAAATCATTGCAAATATAGCTACAGACGAAGAAAAAAATGAAGAAAACGAAGTGCATAATGATAGATATTGGAAAGATTCATAAGGCGTTGTATGAAAGCCTACGGAAACGAAAAAGTAGAAACAATTATTTATTTAAAAATGGAATTTCTTGCCGGTTCTTCTCTATAGGAAACGACCAACTGGAACCTCGCGCTAGCTTCTGACTTTTTGTAAGAGCCCTAATAGGCCTATTTGAAATAAATAATGTTGAGTTTCATGTTTTTGAGAGAGAAGGACACATATACAGTTGTTTCTGCATTGTGTGTGTCTATATGTGTCAAATAAAATATTTTTCTTTTCTTTCTTTCTTTCTTTCTTATATAGGTTTTTGTACAGTGAAAGTCTAACACCGCCTCTCACTCTCTAAAGCAGGGGAAGTCTTTTGATAAATACTGGCCACTTAAAAAAATTTAACAATCGCTATATGAAAAACGAGCAATAATAAAAATGTCCTTGTCTTCGTCAACATCATTGGAGAGTGGAACTGAATCGAGGTGAATTATAATAGCCAGTACGTGACATAGGCTGTAGAGTGTCTTGACGAGTTGGATGACGTTTTGATAGAAGTTGTAATGTCATGCGTACTGGCTGGAATGACAATTTCCAAATCATAACATTTTCTGCTTTTAATTTGGGGTCGGCTTCTAGTCAAACTTACAGTGGTGCTATTCTCTAAGAAAACGCAGCACTGCTTCAACGACTAACACCCAAATAGGATACATTGGATTTTCAACCTAATGTATTATTAAATTGGATTGTTAATTCAATGGATCCTACTTGAATGTCCGCCCTTGCGGCAGCGCTGTGTTTTCTTAGAGAATAGCACCACAGGTCACAGAGGACTTAACGTTGAGATGGTGTTGTTCTTGTTCCCATATGTTTGATTAGTTTTCTACTAACGTTAGCGATTGTAGATTATCATCTTGGCTAAGTCTGCTGGTGACTCTTTCGTAAAATCCCACCGCCTTAGCAGATACATAGCCTGTCCCCCTAACCAAGTTACAATAGTTTCGTTTAGCGTGAACACTTGGAGTTGGCCACGCACCAAATTCTCTTGTTCTGAAGTCGTCTCAACAAAATAATTGGTGGCGTGACCAACTCCAAGCGTTCATTCTAAACGAAACTATTGTTATTTGGCTACGGCTGACATTCCATCGACGACTGAGAACGTCAATTTGTAGTTATCGAGGTATATTGCAAGTAAACGGGACAACCTGTCATGTTACGTAGGTACTGCCTATCGGAGGTAAGTTCCAAGAATTCCTTCATATTACGGACGCTAGATTTACTTCTTACTGTGGCATGATTATCGGAGTGTTTGTGCGGAAATTCACATCAGCTATGAGGAAAATGATGGGAAATAGCTCTTCCTTATGTGTGGTTTGCAGAGCTGAATTTGGATGATGGAAAAATCTGTCCCACTAACCAAGTTACGATCGTTTCGTTAAACGTGAACGCTTGGAGTTGGCCACGCCCCCAATTCTTTTGTTCTGACGTCATCTCAACGCTCAGTCACGTGGTCTGAACAAAGGAATGGGGGGCGTGGCCAACTCCAAGCGTTCACGCTAAACGAAACGATCGTAACTTTGCTAGGGGGCCTGGAATGAGTTAAGGGAGTTAAGTCAGAGAATGAAACGTGCCAACCAAAAAAATCTATATCTATAACCTATGGGCCTCCGTTGCCTGAAAATAAAATGGTTATAATTATTATGCTGAGCTTTCGGCTGTTTTACGCGGATGTCGAGTATTATCCTTATAATGATTGTAATTGCTGGTCCAAAGATTGCGTCATTTTCCTTAAATGAATTGTTTTTCTTTCGTCTTTTTTGGTGTTAGGAAATTGCTAAATAACTCCTTCCGCTCTGAGTGCAGCAAGAACGTTTCTCCCGTTTTTCTTCATTTGCGTTCTGTGTACCAGGGCCGCAGTCATTTGAGAAGGACCAAACCTACTTGATACTTTGGCTACGACACTTTGAATAACAGACAATTAAAATATATAATTTATAAATAAATATATTAAGTTCCTACAAAATAAAGAATGCAAACTCATTGTCGTTGGAGGGTCGTTGTAACAATAGTGATTCTGATTTATGTTCCCATTGTAAACTTTGTTTCTATTACAACCATGATGTAGTGTTTCATGTAACTTCTAGTGTTAATGATATTTTGATTATTTGGTCCGAGTACGCTTTTTAAAGAACTTTCCAAACACTTAGTTTACACTTCGCGTATTGGTTATTACCTCAGTCAGAGATTAAGCATTGCCATACAACGTGGCAATGCCGCCAGCCTTTTGGGCACACTTCCAGTCGACAGCAATGCGGAGGATTTTTTTGACGCCATATTTTAGTTAGGAGTAGCCTTTAGTGTACCTATCTATTAATTTGTAAGTATTGTACAATTTATATAATTGTGTATTTGCTCTAGTTTATTTTAAATACAAACATAAAAGTTTGAATACAAAAGGTATGACAATAACATTACTAGCGGAGAAGTCAGAGGCGGCTCTTACCTTCGGAGCGCTCGTTTGCAACCAATAGCAATACCTACCTTGGCGCCCTCTAGTAGGCATGCGGATGAAAAGTAATGAAAATGTATCCATTGCCATACATTTTTTTTGTAGCGTTTAGCGGGAAATCTGACAGGAACTGTTGCAATACAATTTGCCTGAGTCATGATGCGTTTTGTATATCTACCTACAACTTTGAAGCGGTCGCCTCCTTCTGCGAAGCAGTAATGCTAGCAAAGGAGGAGGCTGACCGTATCAGGCAACGGCGCTCACGCCGCAGCCGCCGCCGTAACTCCGATCCAAATTTCCGGCCACCGTAGACGCGGGCTTGCGGACGGCGGGCAATGGGTAGCTCGCTGTCCGTTTGTCCGGTAACAGACCGGACCGAGCCCAAGTCGTTTACGGCGCGCACTGTTCCCGTGCGCCTCAAGGAGTTGTCAGCAAACCGTAGGGGCCCAGTAGGGTCGAGGCCTAGTCTGGGGCTCTGGGAAGGTATGAAAATGCATACCAGGGCCCTGGAACCAAGGCAGGGAAGGAACAGGGTAGGATTTTAGTCAGTAAAAGTCTGACACTATTTCCCGCTCCGCCCAAGGGCGGGATTTGTCATTGGATGATTTTACCTACCGTAAAAAAAAAAAAAAAAAAACCTACAACTTTGAAAAAAACAGAGTGTTTGTTTATTGAAAGTAACTCCACAATTATTTATTGGTCGAGCTGAATAATTGTGTCGAGTTGAACTTGAAATGTATTATTGTGTCATGCATGTAGACACACTGTACTTACATTATGCACCGTTAAATTTTGGTCCTTTTAATCCCGCGGAGGGTCGATTTCGTACATGAAACACTATCGATTTGTAAAGATGAAAATAAAAAAAGTCAATTTCAAATTTAGTTTGATGACACAAAACTTCAATTCTCACGTGCGCACGTTTTTGTTTTGATTCAGATTACAATATATTAAGAATAGGTAATATATCAGGTGGCTGGTCTGTTTACAAACACTACAAAAATTTACTTATTTAATTTATTTCTACTGGTTAACGTCATTTTAGAAAACCTTCACGAAACACACTAACCACATTGATATAATTATAAGGGAAAATACGTTACGCGCTAATATCCCAATCAGAAAACCTGGACTCGAAACTGACACATCTATGATCAGTGTCATCACAGTCGCAGATAAGAGCCGGCGCAGTCGTGCGAGCGAAATAGCGTTAGCCGCCAAATGCGTTTGATCGTCGTGAGTGTTGTGACCGATGTGAAATCGTGCCATATAGGCACAATTTCAGCGGTCACCTATCTTCCGCTGCTTTGATCTAACCTAAGAATAAATACATGATATTTCGTGTTCCTATTGGTTAATAAACTTTACCTACAGTTATGCCCCAGGGGCAAAGTCTGTCAGAATTTACGGTAATAATGAGCAGTCACAGAAATTGACGCAAGAACGTATTTAATTGTAAATAAGTCTCGAATGATTTGGAGTAATGCATTTAATTTGCGATTTAAATGCAAAAGTCAAAGTCAATTTAAATAGTTTCGGTGACGTCATTAGGTTTTCACCATGACTTAACGATGCAATTAATTAATAAACATTTCAACTACTATCGTCATAGATGGTTGATAAAATTCTCACCGTTATAATACCGAGTTAAAATGCAGCTCCATATTTTACGAAGGGGTCGACCATTAATCACGTGATGTTTGTTTTTTGGATTTTTTTAACTTTTCCTCTCCCCGTGCTGATAGTGATACCTAGTGGGGTTGTATACTTACCTCCTCCCTCTTACCTAAAATTACGTGTATTTTGTTTTTGGTACTGCCTTGCAATTTTTTAGACTTTTATTTTTAGTGGAATCGTTGCCTGGCAACAAGCAAGTCGAGGCAATGTGCCGTTTTTCTTATCAGCAATCGCGAGCTCCACAAAAACAATCATACACTTGATAATTACTACAGGGTTCACCTAAACTTTATTTATTTATTATTTTTGTACACATGATAACAGTAATAGATCATAAGTATGGGTCCAAGGTACAGAATGGCATTTTTGTTTTTTTTTTCTAAGCCGTGTTTTCGAACTTCACTTGATAACGGACGATCTGTAATTAATTTTAATCTATATCCATGAAATGTGTTGTTCTGAATGAGTGACGGATCAAAGCACAGCCTAAACTGCTTATCGTAAAGACGATGATCTTTGTATGACTTATGCAACCGATAATAAGGCTTTTACTATTTCTAAGGGGGTGAAAAGGGGGGGCAAAGTTTGTATAGAGAAATATATTTTCACGCGGGCAAAGTCGCTGGCAGAAGCTAGTCTAATATATATACTTAAGTTGTTTGTTACTCAGTTGACGTTTGTTATTTACACGTAAGATAGTAAGTTGAAGAGTCATAAAAGCATCTCTAAATGAAAGAGGGCCCTAGGACAACGAGGAATGGAGCAGGGTAGGTTTTTAGTCAGTAAGAGTCTGACACTATCTCCCGCCCCACCCAAGGGCGGGATTTGTCATTGGATGATTTTACCTACCATAAAAAAAAAATTAAAGTCATTCTATGAAACGATGCATTGTATTGTAAGATTCATTTTAGTCATACTGTATGTACAGCAGATCAACCAAAATGATAAATGATACGATTGCACCATGACACAAAGCAAATGTTTCGACAAACCTAAGTTTCTCATCGTTTGTTAATTCTAAACCGTCCCAATGCCACCTTTGGCCTCTGCTTACGACACTTTCACATAAGCATAGGTATTATCTTCCTCAAATGCGTCCCACGTATAGTAAATTTTAATAAAACTGTCATAAAATTAGAAAACGAAGGTTTATTCCTTTACAGAATTACTAATTTCATGTCAAAGTCCATTGACGTATTACATTTCTATTTAATACTAATTATTACTATTTAACACACGGAACAAATTGAATGGAGTATTGCGATCACGTTTCAAAAACATGAATATTCCCTGATTTATTTAAACATCAAATACAGTACTGAATGTTTAATTAAGTAGTTTTGTCCCTTTTTTGCATCTTAAATTTGATAGTGTGTGACAAGGACGTCAGTATTTTCTTTGAATAATTTATAAATGATTAATAAATTTGTGGTGATTTATTTTTTGGGTTAACACTATGAGTTGATAGGTATGATTAATGATCTAGGTTTTTTATTTATTGAAGTACCAAAAACAACTTTTTAATTGTAGACAATATTTAATTGTACTTATTTGAAGATGGTGATAAGCTCACAAACCGAAAAGTACCATTAATAAATTTATAATTTAAATAGAATTCAATATTAAGTTAATAGGCACACAATGGTTCGGGGGCGTTCATTAATTACGTGAGGTGATTTTGACGATTTGTTTGCTCCCTCTCTTCCAGTGGTGAGATGTCGTGAGATTTGACTCGACCCCGTGCATCTACTCCTGATTATTTAAAATGGACATTTTTGTTTATGTTTTTTTTAATAAAAAATAATAATATTTTTACTAAAGATCGGTTAACTTTTAGTAAAATTAATCCAGGTTTCGGGAAAAAAAAACGTATTACTGCAGATACCGCCCTCTCCCATTTATCTTCATAAAAAGCTGTCAAGCTGTTTCGGACTTTCGGAGTAGTTAGGTAACAGACACATATACAGCTGGATAGTTTATTTGGTTAAACGCGCTAATCTCAGGAACTAAATAAAATAGTAAAAAAGTAGATAAACAATTTATTGAGGAAGGCTGTATAAAATCACGAATCACGATGAGAGCAGAGCAGTTACCAAAGATGAGTCAAATGTAAATAGATTCACATTTAAATAATTTAATTCCCGATACATTAGAATTAATTTAATTATCTTGACAATGTTTGGTGTGCCGTCATCTTATTTCGAAATCAACCGCTATTGCTATGTTTAAAATAACAGAAGCCTTAATTAAAAACAAACAGATCCAGTTCTCAATTTTGACCTTCGAATAAAAAGGTCTGTTATGGTTATTTATTTAAAGTATTGCTACATTTTGTATTGCCTTAAAAATAAAGTTTGTGAGAAGTGAATATTCGCATCTGTTTAATTGCCCTCAAAATACAAACTATATTTATATATATTATTATTATTTTTACGAATATTTTTCAATTTCATCAAATAGGCATCATTTATGAATAAGAAAAAAGACATGTAACATTCGAAATGTCAAATCATTTTTTCTGATTTAAAAAAAAGATAAAGTGCATTTTTTATGAATGACACTTTGCAATAGTGTAACTTTTTTTCTGATTCTTAGACTTTCAGAGACGATTAACAAAAAATAAAAATCTTTTATTTTATCATTACTTAGTAATAAGGCTGTTGAAACGTCACTAACTATAATAAGAACTGACTAAGAATAACATCGATAAAAAAACCTGTTATTTTAAAAGGGCATTAGAATTAAACAAACATGGTGGAATGGAATCTATGGTGGTTTAATTTCCGTAAGAGAACAGACATTTGTGGAGCTGGTTTTGTTGTTCGTATATCCACATTTACTAGCATTTTACTAGCACCTTCGTTAGCTCCTTAAACCGTTATTTGAGGGTATTTTTGAAAAACTAGTAATGACAGACTTTTTTATTCATTTTGATTAGATTTTGTGCCAAGTTTCAAGTTTAGAGACTCACATACCTCCTTTAACACCCACTAAATCGTTTTATAGGGGTAGTTGTTAAAAACGAATAATAGAACCTTTTTTTTTATTTACTTCGATTACTGATTATACTGAGTTTCAAGTTTATGGGACCGAGGAATAAAATTTTGCATACAAAACGATTTTTTCCCTGAACGGGTTTGAGTGCTATTTGATATCAAAAGTGTATCACTTAGGATGTAATTTTTAGAAGTGTAAAGTAAATACCAATTTTATGCGGGCGGCAGCTAATATTACCTAAACCATATTATCTCACCGTTGATTACAATAATGATTCTATTCGTAATAATCCATTAAGCTTTCGACGCCTACACAAAATGACGCGATTTTTCTATTTCTATCTCAAAATATGAGGCATTGATAGATCATAATTAACAAAAAATTTAACTACCTAAACCATACAAAGATTTTTTATTTATTTCAAATAAAAGATAAGTTAATATCTCATTATTTTATTTAAAATAATATATTTTTAATCAATGATCAAGACTAATCGAGTGGCGTAAGTAAAAAAAAATGGTATTTATTCCTGCCGTAGTCTATTTTCTGATAGCTACTCGTATAACCGGGGTTTTTTTGGGTGGGAAAATCATCCAATGATATCTCCGCGCCCTTGGGCGGGGCGGGAGATATTGTCAGACTTTTATTGACTAAAAAGTCACTCCTGTTCCATCTTCGCCTTCGTTCCAGGGTACACTTTCACATTACCCATGGCCCCAAATCGAATAACCGGGTGGGTTTTAAGTCAAAGTGAATAGGTACGTTACCTACTTAGGCAAGCGTGGCTCATCGTCTTGCTTTTTTGATTACCTTTGTTATTAAGAATGAAAGAAAACAACTAGTAAACACAGCAGTGTAACAAAATTTGAAGATCACTAATATTTCCGTAGAGGCCCAGCCTGCTAGCTGCAGGCAGGCAGGGTCGAAGCCTGCTGGGGTCATGGGTCAGCTTCCGAAAGGAATACCCGGCCCCGGCACGATAGGCAACGAAGGAAGGGGGTAGGTTTTTAGTCAGTAAGAGTCTGACACTACTTCCCGCTCCGCCCAAGGGCGGGTTTTGTCATTGGATGATTTTACCTGCGGTAAAAGAAAAAGATCACTAATATTTTATTATTATTATTGTATCAAGCCTATGCGGCCGCACTGCTGGGTAAAGGCCTCCCTCCATTCCTTCCAGTGTTCTCGGCTTTGAGCCACTTCTTGCCAATTCCTAAGGAAGTCATCTAAGTCGTCCCGCCATCTCCTTCTTGGTCTGCCGGCCCGCGACCCCGTCGTTCGATTTCAGGGCACCAACTTTGTGTTTTACTGGCCCACCGCTCGATCGGCATCTGACAGACACGTCCAGCCCAGTCCCATTTTAGCTTGGCAGCCTTCTGAGCCATGTCAATTGTTTTATTATGAAGTTTCGTATCGTTTTGGAGCGCAGTAGTGTTTAGAACACGATCCGTTATTTTAACACCTAGTACACTGATATTTATTTATTAATAACATTTTACAGTAATACTATTTTATTAGGTAGGTCGTTGATATAATCACCAGCTTACATCGCCATTAATTCATGTAATAAATATGTTTACAAGGCCTCTACACACCACGTAAGGTTTGAAAGTGGTCCACATTACTTACCCGACTTTGGCAACCAAAAGGAGGGTAATGGTTTTTACGCGTCTGTATGTCTATCCTACAAGTTGTTACGATGACCTAATGTGAATGTTTGAATCAGAAACTAGTCCGAAATTTAATAGAGATAATAATAATAAAAATCTTGTTCACATAATAAATCAAAATCATATAATAAAAATTCTAATTACTTTTATTTTTACTACTTTTAATTTAAAAATCTTGATTCACAGTGTTTGTTTTAGAAGTCGACCTAAGTGCTCGATTACAGAGACGCGGCGAGTCGCGCGGCGCGTCGAGCGGTCCGTCGTACATTGCCACATGTTTGTGTTTGCGCGAGCGATGACGCAGCCCGCTGCTGCAATGTACGATGAAACGCCCAACGCGCCGCGCAACGCGCCGCGTCTCCGTAAACACGGCCTAAACGGCTTGATCGATTTTTATGATTTTTTTTTTGTATAATCTTTGTTAGGTTTGAGAATAGGTCGTAGGTTATTTTTTTTATATCACCAGGTGATAAGTTTACTATCACGCGGGTAAAGCCGCTGGCAATAAATAGTTTTATTATAAATATTTATTCTTATATTTCCATTTGTTTGGGTACTTAACTAAATGTAAACAATCTTCACATGTCTTTTATCTAAAAATATTTACAATTAGTTATTTACTTAAATCGATGTTAATTAATTAATTAAATTTAAATATCTTTGTATGTCTTTTATACGATGTTTTTTAAATAAATCGACATAAGTATCAAGATTGTTTACGTTTATTTAAGTACTTAAACAGATGGAGTATACTTCCGACATGGGCTTCGCGCCAAACGATCCCTGTAGCATTATAGCTGAAAAACTTCGATTAGTAGATTTACTTCCTGAATTACAATGAAATACGTCATTTCTATATAATGATTTATGTTACAAGTAGGGTCGCTAACTATACATTACAATAAAGTATTTTACTTTATTTTGAGTAAGTATACTTTATATACAACATTATTTTTAGTATATGCGAAACCTGAATATACTTAGTTTGTTCAGTATCGATTCCAATCATTTTTACACAATGTTATATTTTTCCCAAAAATATTTAAAAAGGTCACAACTTGTACACCGACACTATGTACGATACCGGTCATGGCAGGTCATAGCGGGCATTAGTAGCCAGCGCACAGCTGGGTGCGGGAGCAAAACAACCCCTCAGTCGCTTGAATTGAATGGCTCGGCGACCTTTTATTTGTGTGGACAACCAAGTAACATAACAAGCTTATAACTCTGTGATTTTTCAGGATACAGCTATAAAGTAAATAGATTCTTTGCATAAAAATACTAGACCCGTGTTTCGGGTTTCGCATATAGATACCTACTAAAAATAAGGTTGTATATTTATACGATATTTTTGTTCTTTCAAATACTTCTTATTATTATTTCCCTACCTAAAAAAATGTGATACAATACGTGGCATATAAGTTGAGCCAAAATGGCGATCAAGTAACATAATTTCGGGACAGCGGAGGGCTACGGCGTGTTAACATAGCAACGACGGCCATTGTGGTATAGAATCTACAACTTATTTGCCGCGTAGGCACCATATAGTATGTACGTCATTCTTCAAAACCAGTTGGCAACCCTAGCTACAAGGCTCATCATCTGTCCACGGCCCAGAGACTACTATAATTAACACGGTAATACTAACAAAAGATCAATAGATGATGTTTTAAACAAGTAGGCATTAATTTCGATTGCCATACATGCTTAAGTACATTGCATACAAACATACTAAGTTTTTTTACACTTTATTAAGGTGTTTCCTTTTCAAATTGCCCAGAAATAGGTAAGTACGCATAATCATTTATGTGTTATTTAACATAAGCTGCCAAAGTTTGTGTTTCCTTATAGCTACCATTTAGGAGATTTTGAGGTCAATAGTGACTTCTAGGAATGCGTACTGCGTTTTTGACCACACCAGACCACACTATCGATGATAAAAGAAGCAATTGTGCACTTGACTAATTCATTATTTATATCTAAAAGTAACTTTATCCAAAACCGCAAAGAGAAAAAAAAAAGTAACTGTATACCTACAATGTATCTGTCATAATAGAGATAAAACGTAAGGTGAAAATTTTTTTTTTTTAAATCTAACATTTAAAAAAAAATTAAATATAGAACGCTGTAAAGGTTCCAATCAGCTTTTAACACAAATATCCAAATATCCCAATGTGCTATGTAGCTAACACGTTCGTTGTAAAAAAATATATGCTTCGTTTACAGTTCACCATAACTGTACTGTCGTCCCGTTCCTTACTACTTTATCCGGCCTATCTGAGCTGGCAATCATGATGCCCGATTGTGGCAGATACCATCCGATACCGGGAACTCATATTCTCTCAATAACTTATGAGACTTTTTGTAACTTTGTAAGAAAACTGTTTATGAAACTAAAAATTGAATATAATAAGCAGAAATAAAAAGAATATGGGAATCCATGAAATGTGTTGATTGTGTGGTAAGTAATTAAGCCAATTCTTAGAGATTTATGATAGGAGAACAAATAAAGCTGCATCATAGCTATACATTTTAATAAGCGCAGAACGATTCGTCATAAATAGGTTATTCTTCTTCTTCCCGCCTTTATCTCATGTTAGGTACTTGAGGTCGTCGCAATACGTTTTTCTTCCACTCAAAAATATGTTAATGAGTTATGATAAAAATAAATGATAATTACTTAATAATTATATATAATTAATAAAATTGATACCTACATAATGATTGTGTGCAGCAAGAACAATCCAGATCCAAGTCAACTAGACGACAAAGATGAACATAGATTAAATATTAAACTTAGCCGTTTTCTGTGTAAGAAGACCACAAATAACCGAGTCGATGTACTGTATGCTTTTCTTTGCGAGACCTTAGAAACAAAGCTACGACTACAGTTAAACTCAACTATGTAGTTAGTAAACACTGCACTCTGCTTATTTACTCGCGCTAGTCACTGGATAGTGACGAACGCGGCTCGCTTGGTTTTCTATTTTCAAATATCTAACAAGAATATTTTGCTTGGTAATTATCTTCTTAATTTAAAAATGCGAAAGTGATTTACGACACATTTAAATACTCGTATGTTGTGTCCGATAAACTGTAACTGATATTAATTTAGTAAGTGAAAACGACGATATTTTTTAGTTGTAGTTGAATAAGTACGTACACACGTATGAAAAAAGGGGCCTGATACGCCGTATTCAAATAAATTGACCTAAAAGTAATTTGATCATGGTCTGCTCTTGAAATTACAAAAAATAAAATGAAATAGTAACATACGTCGTACATGTAACGAGTGAAATTCGTCTGTGATTCCTAATAGCCACAACCGGGTCTTTAAGTCAAGGGTGAATTGGTTAATTCTATGCAAACGTGCTCCATCCTCGATCACATCGTGGCTTACCATCAGGTGAGATAATGATCAAGTGCGAACCCATCAAATATACAAACTAAAAAGTATTCAACTACCAGAGACAAAACATATTTTATAGAAACTAACAAGACTAAAAACAATGCGATGCAAACAAGAATTCATTAGGTAATAAATCAAATGAAATCAACGTCAAATAATTTTCAGCCTCGTTTTAGAGCCAGTTAATAAAACTGAGTACAATATAATGAAATCATCTCATTAGATGATTTTAATTACTGCCTTGTCTTCGTAATCACGAACCGTGACGCTATTCGATTATGAGGAGCTAGAATTGAAGGAGCCACTCCTAACGATAGAGATGAATTTTAAATTGAAGTAGGATCGGTGCATACGTTTGTACAACTTGAATGACCTTGAGAATACGAAATTCGGCCGAAAATTTTGGTTTCTAGAAAAACCAAAAAAAGATTTTTTTAATTCTTTTTGTGTGATTTTGTAAAAAGCGCGCAATTACATAATAATAATACCGCCTCACGCGGGGTTAAGACAAAATATAAATAATAATAATTTTAATTTTATTTCAAGTATCAATGACTCATAAACATTTTAATACAGCTAGAACAGTCACAATTTTATTACGAAATAAGAATTAATAATTTAAATAACAATGAAATATTAAATTAAAAATTGTAATAATAAAAAAAAAAAACAGATTGCTACATCACATGCCCGTTACATGTCGCATAGAACAGTGCATTATGATGGAACAATCAAGCTATAAATATTTATAATATTATAAATATAAATAATAATATAAAATATGAGAGTATGCTGTGTTCTAGCAGTGGGGAGATTATAAAGCTGGGCTCTAAAAAGGCTGATCTGATTTTGAAAATCCTTTCACCGATAGAAAGCAAAACTGTCACCGAGTGTAGTGGTAATTTTATATTTTAGAACATATGCTCAGTTTCTGTGTGGCAAGTTGAAATGTAACTCAAAAAACGTAGTAAATCTGATTCGAAAAATATTATATATGATAATTTCGCAAGCTCATTTGTTTTCTGTCTAAATAAACTCAAGCTTCTTACCCTGCCTTAGATACTTTAAAGTCCTGTATGGTTACAACGGACTGAATTAATTTATTATTTGTTATTTAAAATTTCGGTAGCAACACATTAATCGCTTACCATTGCGATGCTGTTGCGAGCTTCCGTATTTTCATTATAAATTCAAAACATAATACCTATAAAATCAAATAAAATACAGTACAAATATATATATGTAGAGTAATTTATTAAAGATATCTGCAATAGATTTAGATCGATCCATTTTTCTCGAGACGTCGACGGCGCGTAGTATTCCACAAAGAGATATCTCATGCCCCATTTACACGTGGGCCCAGCCTCGGCCAATCGCCATTGTATAAAAGGGGTTTCCCCGATTACACAATGGCTACACAATAGCGATTGGCCGAGGCTGGGTCAACGTGTAAACCAGGCATCAAAGAGATATCAGCAAACCGTAGGAGCCCAGCGGAGTCGAAGCCTACTGGGGCCATGGGTTTGCGAAAGAGAACCCCAGGGCCCTTGAGCGAAAACAAAGAAGGAACAGGAGTGAGTTTTAATCAGTAAAAGTCACTGGCTGATTTCCCACATAAAAAAAAGATAGTTCCATTCTTTAAAACTTGGCTTCACTTTCCTGTTTTAAGGGATTATTTTCGACTTCACGTAGGTTTAGCTTGTAGCGACTAACAAAAGTTAGTACCTCGTAATTATTATTAGAATTATGATAACAGATTGATGGTTCATGTTTCACACACTATAAAGAAGGTATCAAAGCATAAAAACGTGTTGTCAATCGTAGATAGCCGTACATGTGCGCATAGATAACGCTATCGTACCACCATCTGACCTGTGATACCGTATCAGTATTATTCTCCTCTACAACTGAACAGGTTTCTGAACGGAGTTCGTTTTTTCTAAATCTTATAAGCCAGTGCTTGACTGCGATCCCACCTGGTGGTAAGCAGGTTGCACTAGTTTATAAAGAGCTTATTAACTCTTTCCTTGAAGATACCTTAGTCAAATCGGACGGCAAGACCGCTGCAGCCGCTGCAGGCGAATTGCTACAGTCTTTCGATGTACGCGGTATAAATGATGAGGTGAATGCTTGGTCCGGAGTTCCGGACCGGAGAGGTATCAACAACGTAAGTGTGGACACTCGCCGTACGTTGGGTTGTCCGATGGTAATGGTTGGATCAAGTCATGTAGTTCCTACGCAGTCTCCAAAATGCATCCTGTAAAATAAAGAAAGGCTGGCTTCCTTACACCTAAGTTGTCACGGCTGCAAGGTAAAGCAATGACTACGCAATGGTCCAGCCTCCACAATATAGTGAAACCTGATCACAGACTGAATAAAGAGCTTATTACTTGATTGCAGATATTGCTATGGTGGTAGTGGTTACTTCTCTTGACGGAATTCTCTCAAAGAAAACAGCAGATAAAGCTTCAGAAGATAAAATTAATCTACAAGGTATTCTAGTAGGTACTGTGCGGCCTAAAGTATCTTAATTCCTCTGTCGAGTTAGGACCTAGTCGAAGGGTCTTCGGTTATAACGTTACAGAAATACTCTATCAATGTATATATTTAATCAAATTACATTAGGTCATTTTAATTGAATCAGCCCCACACCAAATAATAGACACATTCTAGACATAAAAACTGATTCTAAATTAAAATCTAGCCAGATTTTGCTGTCAGTTTACACACCGAAGGGGCCTAGTAAGGCCGATGCCTGCTAAAGCTGCGAGAACGTTTGAAAGAATTACTGTGACACTAGAACGCAAATGGCAAATGAAGGAACATTTTATACAGGTTGGTTTTAGTTACTAATAGTCTCACACATCCCCTGTCTCCACCCAAAGTTACTAGATGACTTCTCACCAAAAAAAAAATACTACATTCTTTTTCTTTAAGGTTCCCTTCAGACCGCAACCTTCATAGTATCTATTAATTAGTTATAGATAGAAACATATTTCAAGGTTTCATTGATTATGTTTCTTCCACATTCTAATCAGCATATACTGTAAGATAATTATGTAGTGATTTAAATAAAACAATTACATTTGGATCTGATTAAAGGTTTGGAATACAATCAAGATTATACCTTAAATTATTATATATATGTATTCATTGTAGTCGGAGTGAAGATCAACTTGCCTTATGCTAGCGTGGTGATTGATGCTCTTGCCTTTTCTATGTAAGAAGAACTTTATCCTGCATCTGAATGTTACCGTCTGTTATTATAATACGAGTAGCCTAAAACTAAACATCGTCCTTACTTACATACACATTAATTGTGGCCCAAATATCGACCCTTGGGGTAGTCCATGCAGTATCTCTAAATGCAGGGCTTTAAATGCTCTAGCTACCTTATCATCAACCATTATACGCCGCAGTAAGATTCTAAATAAAAAATCTAACCACTGCTACAATATATGACCTAGTAAAGTAATTTTTTGCTTACGAGAAGCTGTAGAAGGCTGCAGCCAAATCTGTTATGAAAGGGTAAAACCTTTACTGAGACTTCGCAGTAAATTAAATAAATGAATGAAGATGATGATTATTTTGCAAATAGATATCCTCAGTTTACACTAGTTAAAGCCGGTCAATCCTGGCTGTGTACGCTGGGAAGAAACACTGAAACAAACTCAGAGGTCAAAGTCTCTTAAAGTTCATACAGCAAACTTGTAATGCTCTAACCAAATGAGAACCATGCAGATTAGTGTCTGCTGAGGTGTCTATTAAGGAAATAACCACACAGATTTCAAAGAACTTATATCTATTCACTGCGAGCTCTGACAAATGTCAGTATTCATATTGACCAATGTGGACTAATAAGGAGCTCAATTTATGTAACATAGGTAATTTAAGTCACGGCAGCTTTACTGTGACAAAAACACTATTTATTGGAGTGTAATTGCTACGTGTCAAGTTTATGTAATCAGATTTTTATTTATATTGCAAGCTATAAATTATTGTGTTTAGAATAATTTTAAGAGAAAAAAAAAACTGTTTGCTCATTAACAATTTAAAGGGACCCAGATGATGGTTGTGTTTAAGTACAAACTCTAGTGTCCTTGAAAAGAAAGTCGTGTTAGTTACACTATTTATAACTCGAGAACGGCTGGACCGATTTGGCTGAAAATTGTGGTGGGTAGCTTAGAACCAGGAGAAGGACGGAGAATAATTTTTATCTCATTAAATAATTTAAAAAAATGCCTTTTTGTTGGTATAGGGTAGGGTAGGGTAGAGTAGCATAGAGTAGGGTACAGTAGGATACAGTAGGGTAGAGCGGGAGCTCGATTTACGATATTTAAACTAAATTTCCTGTGGGTATAAACCTAAATTGGATACGAAATAGGTATTTTCGACCATCTAAAATTTCAAGGAGCTGTCAGCAAACCGTAGAGGCCCAGCCTGCTAGCTGCAGGCAACCAGGGTCGAAGCCTACTGAGGCCAAGGGCCGCTTTCTGAAAAGAAGGCTCGGCCCCGGTATGATAGGCAACGAAGGAACGGGGTAGGTTTTTAGTCAGTAAGAGTCTGACACTATTTCCCGCTCCGCCCAAGGGCGGGATTTGTCATTGGATGATTTTACCTACCATAAAAAAAAGTATCTAAAATTTCTGATCATGTTTCTGGGATAGCGATCTCCCAAGACACAGAATAGAAACAATATGGGGTGTATAGCTCCGTCGTTCTTTGTCGCTCGCACGCCTGGTATTTGAACACGTCCGTCATGGTAAGGCCTAAGTTTCTTTTGTCTAGTATACGATATGCTTATTGATCCCCTAAACAATTTAGTTCAGAAACTAAATAAAGATATAATACAAGTGTAGAAAGTTTGTCATTGCTACCGAGGCGGATTTCGCACGGGCCGTAGGTGAGTGTGTTATGGAGCCGAGGGCTGCAGCGACAATGAGGAGTCAGTCGCCCTTTGCTCTTGCAGTAGGCGTCAAGGCCATCTCGCCACCTCTTCTCAGGTTGACCTCGGCGTGGTCCATTACAGAAGAAATTTTGTTTAAAATACTTATTTTATTCTTGTCAAAACCCAGTACTTTAGGTGCATTCTCGATTAGATTAATGTTGACGATCGTTTATCCTTATTTAGATTCTGAATTCGCCAAGTCATGATGAATCAGGATGAAATGTTCGATTTTTTTTTTATACTTACATAAAGCGATTAATTTTAGCCAATGTATTAGTTGCATCGACAAAATGCACAGCAACAGATATAAAAATTAAAAATATGGTCCAAATATCAAGCGACGGCCATTTTTTTTCTTCTTCTTTTTTGTCCTCGTTCTATTTCTATACAACATTGTTTTTAGTATATGCGAAACCTGAATATAGTTTGTTTAGAATCAGTAACTGAATCGATTCCAATAATTTTTAGACCATGTTATATTTTTCCCAAAAATATTGAAAGAAGGTCACAAGTTGGACACCACCCACACTAAGTACAACACAGATCAAAGCGGGCTTTAGGCGCCAGGCCACAGCTGGTTGCACTGCAAAATAACCCCTCAGTCCCGGATGGCCCGGTGACTACGTATTTGTGCGAATAACCAGGTAACATAACAAGCTTATAACTTCGTGATTTTTCATGATACGGTTTTGAAATTTTGTACATAGATTCTTTACATAATAATACTTGATACGTGTTTCGGGTTTCGCATATACTAAAAATAAGGTATCTAGTGTTTATTTATTGTCAAACCTACAGCAGTATTGTTATTTTAACCCCAAGATTGACTGGTAGAGAATGCCTTGTTGCATTAAGTCCGCCTATGTACCACTACTGTACATGAAGTTTAAATAAATAAATTATAGTAACTAGTATATATAGGATTATAGTAACTAGTATATGTATGATATGATAGGATATACAGATTTATGACACGGTTGGCCCAGTTGTTGAGCGATTGACTGCCGCGCTGAGTCGCCGGTTCGATTCTCGCATAGAACAAATATTGAGGCTATGATTTATTAAAAAAAAAACATGTGAGTTGTATTAGATTATCATTTATTAATTAAGTACTTAATACTATCAATAATTAATTAGCGGATTAGGTACAATCTTTAGGTCAATGGAAGATTTTAAGTGAGAACCAATTTGTTCGCTATCGCATTTATTTTATTCTGGGTTTATATCAAAGATTATAATTTCAAAGATACCTGGCAACATCCGTGTTACCATTCCTTTTTTAAATGGTCGCCTCATTCATATTGTTACCAACATCTCGAAACAATGCCATTTTCTAAATAGAATAATCAGCTAATTAATAAAAATATAAATTTTGATGCATTCAAATATTATATTGTTGTCCAACCTTCATTTTGTTATCAGATAAAATATCTTTTCGCTCCATGATTGCATTCGGCGACCCATGATATTATGATGTTAATTTCAATCCATTCAGAGGTATTTTTTGTTAGTTTAATTTTAAAGGAAGTCGTGTCATAATAATGATGACTGAATATTATTTGTACGTTTTGGTCAATTAAAATGATTGCTTAGTATCAATTTCTGAGGCTATTTCCGGGAATTTTAGATATTATAATGCTAATAGTTTTTATATATAAAATTATCTGTAGACATGAATGGAAAATTCATAAATGGAATCGTGACTGACTCTTGTTGTAAAAGACAGTGCAACCAACTTACAAAAATGTTGGAGGTACGCCGCGCCGTGTTCTCGCTGATATTCTTTTTTTAAAAATTTTCATAGATTTAGGGCAGTTGCCACTTAAAAAGTTTAAAAGTAAATCCATACACATTATTTGAAGGGAGTTCTTTTTTTGAAGAGAATAGTCAATGCACTTTGTAGTTACTGGTAACGTGATAAAGGAGATATCCATAGAGGATGACAGTGACTACTTATCATCAGATGAATCGTCTACTAGTTGGACACTCTAACCTCCGATTTCTGATTTAAGCATTTGAAGTTGAGAATTACTCAAACTCTACTTTAGCCTGTAAACCTGTCGAAATTTGGCATTTATGTATGGTTTGAGCCGTTCTTAACTCAAAATACTCAATTCAGAAACCCGCCCTAAGCCCGCACTAGACCAACAGTCATATACCAACTGCATATAATGCTGTAAGTAGGTAACTCGGTTGATTACTGCATGTAGGTATGACTGCACTGGACCTGCGTGCTGCTGGAATGTTTGAAAGGGTTAACGTGGCCCTGAAACGCTTTAAGCAATTAAAGGACACACTTGTATTTAATAAAAGTCTGACAGGCGAGAGAAGTACCTAATTTAATAAATTCCCACAAAAAAAGAGCAAGTGCGAGTCGGACTCGCGCATTGTGGGTTCCGCACAAACTTACTTATGAAAACAGTTCAATTTACGAATCTTGTGACGTAACTACTTTACAATTTTCAGATTTGTTCCTATATTAGTGCTATAAAGCCTTGCTCCACGCCAAATTTCAGATTACATATATCGCATGTTTAATAGAAAACAGACCTAACACAAAAAAGAGGGTATTTCAAAATTGGACCTTATTATAAAAAACATATTTTTCGTATGGTTAATAGAAAAGAGGCCTAACTCAAAAAAGAAGGTATTTGAATCTTAAAAAATATGTTTCAATAATAAGGTCCAATTTTGAAATATCCTCTTTTTTGTGTTAGGTTAGGTAAAACCCTATAAATTTTGATTCCCTTGAGAGTATCGAAATATACGTTTTCTGCGACATGAACGACCGTATCTTTTTCTCGATGACTTAGAAGCTTTAGTTATCCACAGCTTCAAGGGACCGCAGATTTAACTACTTAAGTATATGGTTTCATTTCAACTGGACACCTTTACGCGTTCCCGAGATAAAGGGTCTTAACAGACAGACACGGACAACAAAGTGATTCTGTAAGCGTTTTTTTTATGGTAGGTGAAATCATCCAATGACAAATCCCGCCCTTGGGCGGAGCGGGAAGTAGTGTCAGACTCTTACTGACTAAAAACCTACCCCGTTCCTTCGTAGCCTAGGGTTCCGTTTTTCCTTTTGAAGTACAGAACCCTAAAAACTGAGTTTGCGTGATGACGCTGACTCAGTGCGGGTTGGTAGATGTCATGTTTTTGAATTTTTCGTCCTCGGACATGGCGGTTTCCATGATGTTTTCCTTATAGAAATTGTGCCTTTACATTTCACAGCCAGATTTAACTGGTTTATAAACAAGATAACAGTGACACATATTCAAGAATGTTATAACGAATCCTAATCAGTTTAGGCGGCAAACGACAAGACTGTGATTAGGTATAGTTTATCTTTACAACTGTACAAATAGGACATTATATTACCGCGGTGTTTAATTTATTGTAATAAGGAGATACATATGAATATACTGTAGGAATAGTTTTATTTATTTATTTAATAGCAGAATCTGTGGCAGCCTGTTGATCATCGCTTCCACCGCCTGTGATCGCACTCCCGTTCTCTCTCTCACTCTAGTACCACACACACTCGGTAATTGACAGTTCTACGTGAGAGAAAAGGATAGAAGCATAGAATAATGTGATTTACTCCGGCTAGACGTAACTCAAATGCTCTCTCTCACTTCAAGCATGTTGACATACTTGAAAGCGGAAATTTGAACGGCACTTGTTTTTCTAGTTAGGTACAGAATTTTTTATACTTCCATGTATACCCTCGTTGCGCTCGGGTGGAAAACCCCCTTTCAGGACTAAAGAAGATACTTTTATTCCTAGGGTAACAATGTAAGTAGTATTTAGAAACTAAAACCCAACCACATTCCTTAACATACATAGGGCCACGGTAACTGTACTTATTTACCTATTACCTATAATACCTACATGTGAAACTTAAATATAACTGACGAAATGTGAGTGTACTAAACTCACATCATGTAGTATTTCTATTTAGATACCATTTCGTATCTTCTTCTTCTTCTTCCTGCCCTTATCCCACATTACTTGGGGTCGGCGCAACACGTTTTTCTCTTTCAAACCTGTCACCCGTCACACTATCTCCCTTTTCTTTCATATCACTCCTCACACAATCTATCCATCTCTTCTTTAGCCTCCCTTTTGCTCTCCATCCATCTACGTGTAAGCTCAGAACTCTTAACTCAAATTTAGATACAATTTCGCATAAGTAATAATAACTATTCGTGTAAAAAACACACCAAATGTAAACACAAAATGAAAAACGACTTAATAATTAATGCAACATAACATAATAACATGACATAACAACATTGTCTGAAGTATAAATTAAATTACAACGCGACGTCGTGAAACTTAGACATGATTATGATGTATCGACGAAACACGTGAATATCGAGTAATTATTATGTAATCTGTGGCAAAAACATTGTGGTCAAGATTCGCGCCATTCGCCGACGCCATGTTGGTTTTAATTGAATTCTGATTTTGTTGTTTATTTTTAATGAATATGTAAGTTGTTTTGTTTAAGTCCGCCTTTGTACTGTTTGTGTGCATAAAGAATAAATAAATAAATAAATAATAAATAGACGAAAAGAAATTGATTTCTGAAATTGCTTCGAGGAACTAAGCGATTTCTATGAGTGGTGACGTTTTCTAAAGGGACTTTTGATACTAGTTACTTACTAGAATGTGTATCGAGAACTGGGTCCAAGCTACCGGCGCGAGCGGTCAGGGCTCCAGGGAAAGGAACCTGGGACGGGAAACCCGGGGTACGGAACACAAGGCAAAGAAGAAACAAAGGCAAAGCAGAGTAGAATTTCGACGGTAAAAGTCTGACACTCCCTTCCACTTCGCCCAAGAGTGGAGGAAATCATTGGATGATTTCGCACCTACAAAAAAATTATAAAGGAACCTAACAATACGAACCGTGTCTAAAAGTACCGACCGCTTTCTGAATCTTCTGCCCCCTAGCCAAGTTACGATCGTTTCGTTAACCGTGAACGCTTGGAGTTGGCCACGCCCCTGTTCCTTTGTTCTGACGTCATCTCAACGCTCAGACACGTGGTGGTCAGGATAAAGGAATTGGGGGCGTGGCCAACTCCAAGCGTTCACACTTAACGGAACCATCGTAACTTGGCTAGGGGGCAGATATGTGTTGTTGTGATATGTTGTTTTATGACAAAAGGAATTAAACCAAAAAAGAGGTCTTTCAAGACAAGTGGACGACTAGGTCAAGGATCGATTGTTGCGATCGACGCCGGCGCATACAGCTTCAAATTAAAATGAAACGGATGTTGCACGTAGCTAAATCAATATTTATAGACTGCGAAACTGTCAATTATAATATTTAATAGAATTTTGAATTTATTTGGGACATTTCATTAGGTCTTAATTAAGGCGGTGTTGCATCATGGAGCATAGTCCTCCATGTTTGCATGGTTCAATGAAATAAATTAATTTTGGTTAAGGATAATTTAATAAGTAGACTATACAACATTATTTTAAGTATAATTATGCGAAACCTGAATACAGTTTGTACAGAATCAGTAACTGAGTCGATTCCAATGATTTTTTATACCATGTTATATTTTTTTCCCAAAAATACCTATTTAAAAAAGGTCACAAGTTCGACACCACCGATACTAAGTACAACACAGGTCACGGTATGTCATAGCGGGCATTAGGCACCAGGGTACAGGTGGGTGCGGGAGCGAAACAACCCTTCAGTCGCCCGGATGGCCTGATGACCATGTGTTTGTGCGGACAAATAACAAGCTTATAACTTTGTGATACGGTTATGAAATTTCATAAATAGATTCTTTGCATACAAATACTAGACCCGTGTTTCGGCTTTCGCAAATACTAAAAGTAAGGTTGTATAATTTTGATTTTGTGTTCACAGTTTATGCACCATCTCTTTCTAAAAATTTGTACGGCATGATTTGCGGCTGAACATGCTAGAACCTATATTTCATTATTATCTTGCATGCAAAGTATCAAGTGGTACACAATGTTTAGTCAAATATTTTTTTACTTATTTACTTAAAGGATCAGAAATGTGTTGTGTGACAGTAGCGCTCAGATTTTGATGCGATTTAGTTGCTTCTCAATTTCTCTTTAAAATCTGTAATAATGTGGTATTGTAGACCAAAATAGGAAGTATTCCTGTTTCGGCACCAATTTTTTCCGCACCAAAAGTTTCGGCACCCAAGCTATAATTCCTCTTTCCGCACCAATAGGTATGATAGCTGGGCGCCGAATCTGGAAACAAAATACCAAAAATACGTTTTGGTGCCGAAAGAGGAATAGCTTGGGTGCCGAAAAAATCGGTGCCGAAACAGGAATACTTCCAAAATAATAACAAAAAATATTTAAACGAACTTAAATCTGCGGATCCAATGGCAGTCTTATCGCTGACAGCGATGTCTACCGTACAACCTTAAAATGGACTTTAAGAAAACTTAAAATAAAAAGATTAAGATAGGCTTAAAAGAGGATAAGCTAGCGAATTAATTCTTCACTAAACTTACATATTAGATTACCGGCATAAAAATCTCCTACAAGTAAGCTTAGCCAAGTTGATAATCTACAACCGTTAAAATTATTAGAAAACTAACCAATGACCTTGTAGGTAGTTGTCGGACGTTGCGTACTAACTACCTACAGTTCATTGGCCTCGCTCAGCTGACGTTTAATTAAAGAAATTAATTTCGCACATGCATAAATTAATTCAAGTTAAAAAAAAGTACTTTATTTTTTAATTTTATTTTTACAAATCGATAGTGTTTCATGTAAAGGATCGACCCTCCTTAAAACATTCAACATTAAAACGATCAAAATTTAACGGTGTACATTAGATTATTATTATATGTATAAATAGTATAGAAGTAAATATTTTCACGAGAAATCAGTGTCGAAGGTATACATGGATGTTCATTCATTTGTTTATTTTACGTGAAAGCCTCGTTATCGTATTAGTATGAGTCTTGCATTAGTAGGTATGTTGAATGTAAATTAAGATATCTGATACGGTATCAATGATATCATTACTATCTTCAGATAACGCATGATATGCCTAATTTAGGCTGAGGGATTATTTAAAAGAGTCACTGTGGCCCTGAAAAGCAAAGGAGAGGAAGGGAGAGAGGTTTATTAAAATAACTGATAAAAAAAGTAGCTATTAAAAGCACAATGCTTAAAAATGTATGGACATCGTCCCCAGTCTTGTAGCACATTGAAACATCATCAGCAATGATGCACTCGTCGAGTCGAGGCTTCAAAGTTTTGAGCATCGACCCCGAGTTGCTAGCCTGTCGGTTTTCTACCGATTACATTTCGGGGAATGTGCGTCGGAATTGCATAGCCGTACGGCATTGCGCCACCGGTACATGGTGGACATCTCACCTATACATACAAAGCGTTTTGGGAACACTTTCATTATGCGTACAGCTAAGGAGTGGAATTCCCTGCTGGAGACCGTGTTTCCTGATGGTTACAACCCGGGAATCTTAAATTCAAGAGTGAATAGGTTTCTTCTAGGTAAGCGATCAGGTGAGATAGCGGTCAAACGCGAACCTAACAATAATAAAAAAGAACCTATATTAATTGAAGGTCCATAAGCATCTTATCATTTTATTCTATGGCAGCGAAACTGAAATGTCTACCTGAAAACAGTTATATCGACATGAAGAAACCGGAATTAGTCATTGTTATATCGATGATTTTTTAATTCATTCCTTTTAGTCTCTTAGAATATCATAAATTAGTGTCAGACTATTTTATTTATTCTCCGAATTCGTACTTGCTCTTAGAAAATTAAGCTTTTATTTTAGGCGGAGTCTTCACAGACACATTTCTTAGTAGAAGAATGTGGCTATCTTCATCTTCTCGAATCGATGGTTTTCTTTCCCTCAAAGTTTTTGAGCCCAGTACAGTAGTTTACCACGTTTACAGCCGCATCAGTGTCCTTCAAAGTGCAGATGTAGGGACACTTTGGGCACTCTAATAGGTGGTCAGGAGCACCGCACTCACACTGGTAGTCGGAGAGATTTACTCCTCACTTTGACAGGATGTGTCTGCAACGGGCTACTTTGGTGCGCTGTCTGTTGATCGCTTTCCATATAGGCTACTGCAGATCATCCAGGTGGCAGACGTTCCTGAGGTTGAACGAAGCCGGTTGCTCTTACAACTTTCATCTCACCGTGGATGGTCAGTCCCGAATGGCTTGTGTGTAGAGAAGAAAGCTGTTCCGACTTTTAAGTCTACCCGGACCTGCTGTATACCTACTTATTAATAAAGGGGATGCCCGCATGCGGCATTCCTACGGACGAAAGGCAACATAAATAAACTAAAAAGAATTTATAGCATTAGCTTAAAAAAGTGTAAATAATATAAAACTTGTATACATATTATTTATACACATAACTCGTGCTAAAAAGAGTCCAAAGCTTGTACCGACGCGGATCTGTTTTTTCATACCTTGTTTATTTTTAAAGGTTTGAGCAAAAACCTATGTTTGTGTTAGTATTCGAAGCTACACCAAGATTCGTATAATTTTAATTAGCTTCTCTAGCGTTAGGCTCTTGTTTTGTTTTGTCAATATAGAGACGAAATTCAGTGCTTCCGAACATTTTTTTTTAATTATGCATAGTCTTGTGTTTGTCTACTATTTCTCCTGCCCCCCGCTTGGTGTTGACCACGCCATCAATTCCTTTGTTGAGATGACGTCAGAACAAAGGTATTGGGGGCGTGGCCAACTCCAAACGTTCACGCTTTACGAAACGATTGTTACTTAGCTAGGGGGCCTGATGGTAAGCAATGATGTGGCCGACAATGGAGCTTGCTCGCGCCTAGAAGTAATCTATTCGCTTTTGACTTATAGAATCCTAGATTATAGATACTATATAGAAACACAGACTCCGGCAGGGAATTCTACTCCTTAGCTGTAAGTCTTCCCGAAACGCTTTGTACGTATGATATAGGTGAGATGTCTCTATGTACGTACCGGTGGCATGATGGAACGCCAAATAGCATTTCAATGTACGTCTAACAGCATTGCTACTATGAGCTCTTAGCGCGATCCATTTGACAACCTAAACTGAACTGTTAAAGCAATAAAGGCAATTTGTAAATTTTCTACGAAAAAAAAAGATACTTCGAAGTGCAAGTTAAATGTCTTTTTTTTTGGGTTGATGAGATTTATAATACTAATTAACACTATGTCGGTAAATTAATAGTTTATTGTGTGTATTTGTATATATACTATACCATATACCTACTAATATAAGCTGAAGAGTTTTTGTTTGTAGTTAATAAATATACCTACTCGTTAAAAAATAACAGGCCCGTTTTGAAATTTGAGAGAGACCCTAGAATGTAACTTGGAACGAAACTGAAAGAAATGTCAATTATGACAGGATATTCGAAATTTAAAAATATTGACAATCATAAAAATGTCTACCTACCCACTTTTTTATGAATGACTCGATTTCGTAAGTGATGTAATTTCTACGTATTTTTCCTCTAGTACTCTAGATTTGTCAAAAAAATATTGGCTATGAGATCATGAGTCGCACTACAAGTAAATACTTGCACATGATAATTTGTTTGACTTTCCTCAACAAACTATTTATATTTGAAACTCTAATGTAGGTGATTAGTAACCAAATATGGCAATTTACGCAGGTAGCGGATATGTACAGAAAGTAACATAAACTAATCTAAACCTGTATTGTATTTACAATTCATTGGTATAATCTTTTGCATGATCATCCTTTCTTTTTTCTCTTTTATTACACCTGCCACTATTTTTCTCTGTATCACCCAAAGGTTGATTGACTGGTAGAAAATGCTTTATTTGCAAGAAGTTATTCAAAACTTCGAAGTGTCAACATTAAAACTAATTTATTTTTGTTCACTTTTTTGGCTTGGATACTAAGTCTTTTAAGCCATCTTTTCATAGTTTTTTCTAACCGATTTTCATAAAAGGCGGAAGTTCTCAAGTTTTCTTTTTTTTTTGTTTCGTTTTTCATTTAGCCACGAGAGTAAAAGTGATTTTTTTTTGGGCAAAAAACAGAGCATTATAGAACTTCTCCCGCCGCGTTCTGAGTGGGGTCAGATATTTACTGACAAAAAACCATCCATTTTTCTTCAGTAGCCTTTTGCGTTCCAGAGTTGATTCCTTCGAAAAATTCCGTAGATATAAATAAGCGAGTAAAACCGCGTGACATCATCAGTAATATTAATAGTAGTAAATATTGATTTTCAATTGAGTGATTTTACTGTTTCTCATTTGTTTATGTAGTTCCACTAGCTTACAAAACAGGTTTGCTGTACACTTCAAACTTGATGTTTTTATGTCAATCTTAGGACGTAATGAATTCTTGTTCGTAAGCTCACTTTACGTTACGATCATTTAAGCTGGCTTATTAATTAAATTAACTTGGAAACATACTTTAATAAAATTGCAAACCGTACTCTAAAGTAGAATATCGTATTCTATATCATGTAGTCGTACTTTATAATCTATAACACTAATAGAGGACACTAAAATACTCTTTTTACAAAATGTTTACCACACAAATCACACATGCGTTACTTAATAGTAAACAGCGTTACCAGATTTTTTCTATGCCAAGTCGGGATTTTGTAACTATTTTAGTAAAAAAAACGGGATTGCTTCGTGGAAAGCGGGATATACTAAAAAAAACGTACCTGTATAATCAGAAGTTTTTAAGTATTTTTTAATCTGTATTTTAAATTGCGTGTACAAG
This sequence comes from Leucania comma, assembly GCA_958295575.1. Lineage (NCBI taxonomy): Eukaryota > Metazoa > Arthropoda > Insecta > Lepidoptera > Noctuidae > Leucania > Leucania comma. The sequence goes on from OY282485.1 coordinate 12,194,359, forward strand.
ACAATATTATATATCAAACATAGTCATGAAAAAATATTTTAATAAAAATATGATAAGTATTTTAAATCAGATTTATCCTAGCGGCGGGCGGCCTTTTCACATTGTCTGTGCCACCCGGCCGTGCTTCCTCAGCACGCTGCACGCACGGTCGAGTTATCCCCGAAAAGCGGGACAGAGTCTGTCCCGAGCGAGACATTTAATTTTGATTTAAAAATCGGGATGTCCCGCCAATATCGGAACATCTGGCAACGCTGCTAGCAACCCAAGGAAGTCGACTTTACTGAGAGAGTATTTACTGGAAGTCGAAAGACGATTCCAAAATGCTTGAAAGACTTTCTGGGAATTTAAAGATCACATAAAACACTATATAGGCTGTAAAAAGCCGTATCTTACTGCACTAGCCACCAGCATCGTATCTCAAATCATTCAATTTCACGATTTTTCCTCCTGTAATACGTATTTTTTTAACACCAAAACCTTCCCTATTTATCAGTCTATACGTTGTTGAAAATCGCACGAAAATCCACTCAGTAACTTTCAAGTTATTGTGAACAGAATACAGATTCATTGAGGGACTTTATTTTATAATTTGTTTAGATAAGGAAATTATGTAACATGACAGCTGATGACGAAAGTATCGCGATAAGATTTATGTACCTACTTTAGTTTAAAAAGTAAATATTTACTTACAAAATGCATATCTTACTGTCGTACGTGTTAAATGGTAGGTAAGCAGCCTATCGGATATTACGAGTACTAAAGCGTCTGTTACACTGTCTGACTGTCTTAAAGTTTACTTCCGAGTAAGACAGTCTGACCCTTATTACACTATGCGACGTCGACAAAAACAATCTGAATATCGAGTGGTGTAATAGACCCTTAAACGGTATTAAAAAAGTTATGAGTACACATGTGAATGAATGGGAAGGGAGGCCAAAGAACAGATTTATGGATTGTGTGAGGAGTGATATGAAAGAAAAGGGAGTTAGTGATAGCGTGACGGGTGACAGGAGAGAATGGAAGAAAAAAACGTGTTGCGCTAATCCGTAAAATAGCTGATTTTCAAAGGTCTTCACTGGACTGGTCTAACACAAATTTATGATATGATTTCAATAGAAGCCTAGATTTTCAAAACATCTAGATAAAGTTGTGTAATAATGTCATAATCACGTAAGAGCGGTTGTATACAAATGTACCTCGGGGAGGACGCTCTTCGGCCACTTGGGGCCATTCATTCATTACGTAAGACGATCTGGACTTAGCACTTGATAAATATTAAACCAAGCAGACGTATGTTACTTTTTTCTTTAGATTGTTACGTAACAAATATTAAACAGGGGAAAGGGTCGGACTATTCCTAATTTTTCTTATTAAAGGGGGGAGGGGTAGGGTGGAAAAATCATCCAATGGTATCTCCGCACGCGTTGGCGGAACGAGAGATAGTGTCAGACTATTACTGACTAAAAATCCACTTCTGTTCCTTCGTTATCTTTCATACAGGGGCCCAAACTTCCTTTCAGGAAACGATCCTAGGCCCCAGTAGGCTTCGACCCTGCTGGGCCCCTACGGTTTGCTGACAACTGCTTGAGGCGCACGTGAAACGATTCGCACCGTCGACGACTTTTGGTGGGGTCAAATAATAGTAAAAATCGTCTTGCGTAATAAATGAATGGCCCCCTCGTCAAATCAAAATCACAATAGAGAAAGTGCCATAATGTAAACATAATCGACCCTTAAGCCAGTGTTGTTACTTGTAAAATAAACATAATTATGAGAAAACACCGTCGTCTTTTGTTTTAGCTGTTTCTCGACGTAATTAGGTACTAGGATGTAGTAATTCAGTTCTTAGTGATTTAGTTTATTATAATCGAATTAGACACACCTTTTTTTTCACGAAGTATTTTTGACGTAAGAAGCAGAGATTTTGAAATAATGATTTAACACTGTGAATGAATCGCCAAACTTAAGTGGCAGTGGGCAGGGCACATTGCTCGTAGAACAGATGGTCGTTGGGGCAAAAGATTCTGGAGTGACCACCAACTAATGACGCAGACTTGGTAGGCCTCCCACAAGAGGATCGTGGACCTGGTGAGGGACTGAGAGTCACAGGAATCCGATGGATGCGAGATGCACAGTGGTGCTATTCTCTAAGAAAACGCAGCGCTGCCTCCACGACGAACACCCAAATAGGATACATTGGATTGTCAACCTAATACATTGGATTGTTAATTCAATGTATCCTATTTGAATATTCGTCGTTGCGGCAGCGCTGCGTTTTCTTAGAGAATAGAACCACAGTTCCGGTCGTTATAGCAATATTTGACTGGCCTGTTGGTCTAGTGGTTAGTGGCCCTGACTGCTATGCCGCAGGTCGTGGGTTCGATTCCCACCCAGGACAAATGTTTGTGTGATGAGCACGATCATTTGTTCTGTGTCTGGGTGTTATTTATCTATAATATGTATGTATTTAGAAATATATAAGTATGTTTATCAGCTGTCTGGTACCCATAACACAAGCTCTGCTTAGCTTGGGACTGACACTGTTGTGTGATAGTAGTGGAAAAAAAAAAAACATGGTGAAGGCCTAGGTCCAACAGTCTTTCGGCTGAAATGATGGTGATGATGATGAATATCTGTGATGAGGAATCATAAATACTCGTAGTAACTTGTATACAAGTAATAACTATTGATAAATTACTGGATTGCCTGTGCTTTTCAAATCGGATTATTTCGGACTAGCTGTGTCTTTGGTTACTATTCTGCTCCTGTTGATTGTAGCGTGATATTATTTAAACACGGCTAAATTTTGATAGTTTTAATCCCGTGGAGGGTCGATCATGAAACACTATCAATTTGTAAACAAAAAATAAAGTACTTTTTTCTAAAACTCGAATTAATAAGTATACATATGCATGTAAGAATTTAATTTCTTTAAGTACATCAGCTGATCGAGTGCAATGACCTGTAGGTAGTTGGTACGCAACGACCGACAACTTACGCTGCTTTTAAGAAAAAAGAAATAGGGTACTGCGCTAAAAAAAAAAAACTTCTTTGTAGTCTTTAAATATAAACTTTGTCCCACTGTGAAACATCAGTCTCCTCCCATTGTACGAGTATATGCGATGATTTGGCAACAATGTAGCGTTATTACAATATCTATTACAACTTCAGGAAACATCATACTTTTAAATGAGTTAGCAATTCAACTGGTTTTCGTAAAGCAGGTTGATTTAGTTGCAACTTACTTGCCTGTGAATCAAAGGTTTTACTACGCAAAATATAATTAACAAAAGGTATACAAATAAAAAAAAGAAATTATACATTTCTTTATTGGCCACGTGATCAAACTTCTCATTTTATAACTAAGCGATGGGAAAATGAGATAACCTGTAATAAACTAATTCGTCTTTTTTACAATGCCAAAGTAAATATTTTTAGTTCTAGAGCGAGCTAAGCGAGCTCGGAATTCTAGGGCAATCCGATACAGACGGTAGGTTAGAATAATTCTGTAAACCAATAGGTACGTATTTCAGCCGCCAATCATACTTTAATCAACATAATATCTCAAGACACTGACCTGTGGGGATACCGCACGATTTCCCGCGAAGCGGCGAGCCTTTGCTGGCCTGCCACCATGGGATCTTGAGGCAACAGTCCTTACACGCATACACGATTTGCGCGAGGAGATGCAACGCCGGGGCGAGACTCCGCTGCCGCGACAAGTCGAGGCATGGCGGCAGCGACTGTCTCAACCCAGTGCTGGGTACGCCATAATTATGGTGGTAAGTCCCCATTTTGAGGAGTGGCTGGAAAGACCTCACGGCGTCCTCACCTTCCGCATGACACAGTTTCTCACCGAACACGGTCAGTTCGGGAAGTTCCTGCACTGGACTGCCCGGAGGACCCGGTGGAGCACACGGTAGAGGCGTGCCCAGGTTGGGCAGAGCACCGCCGTGTCCTCGTGGGGGCAATCAGCGGCAACGATCTCTCGCGCCGGGCCTTGGTACAGGCCATGGTCCTATGCGTGGAGGAGTGGCAGGCGGTCGGATCCTACTGCGAAGCAGTAATGCTAGCAAAGGAGGAGGCCACATGCGTAAGGCCACGGCCCTCACGCCCCAGCAGCCGCTAGGATTCCGATCCCAATTTCCACCCACCGTAGGCGCGGGCTTCGCGACGGCGAGTAATGGGTAGCTCGAAAAAGGAACTGGAGTGGGTTTTTAGTCAATAAAAGTCATGACACTATTTCCCGCTCCGCCAAAGAGCGAGAAATGTCATTGGATGCCACCTAAAAAAAATATCTAATATAATATTGTTGCAAGAAATAGAACTTCTGCGTCGTTCATGTATAGCTGGACTCATAATAGCAATCTTAATAGTTCAAGTATAATGCATAGCTTAGATTCCGCGGCTCGCACGCGATCGCACGCACACGAACGCGTTACCATGTACTTCTTACTGCCCTATTTACTATTGATTGAAGTTTACTTTTTGAAAGTTTTAGGGCTGATTTTATCATTCAATATAAAAACTTAGTTCAACTAAACTGAGCTCAGCGTAATCTAGTTTAAAGACCCGTGTCGTAAACATGGGCGACAAAAAAAAAATTGAAACTGAGTTTAGCGTAAACTAGGTTCAATTCATCGCGGTAGAGAAAGAAGCTATAACCTCGATTAGTCACTCAAACTGCGTTTTGTTTGAACGAATCGCGATTAGTTTATTGGTGAATTTGGCTCTTAGTGATACTAGCATGTACCAGTGGCTTCACGTGCGTTATAGTAGATTTAACCATTCAAACTTTGGACCCCTGCTTCATCCAATTAGGGGATGAATTTTAATTATCTCTTAGTACTTGCCTACGTCATAAAAGGAAAATTTTCGACTGTGTTGATATGTCAGTCAGATTCTCCTTTTATACATTGTTAAATTTTGGTCGTTTTAATCCCGTGGAGGGTCGATCTGCTACATCAAACACTATTGAAACAATTATCAAAACATTTTATCTTTACGAATAGAGTTTAGTGTTTCAATATTGTTTCATGAGCCGAATCGACCCTCTGCGGGATTAAAACGACCAAAATTTAACGGCGTATATGTAGATTTTCTGTGGGAATTTATCACAGCTACAATTATTTTTTTAAGCCTCAGATAATTTGAATAAATTAGTGCACCTCACCATTAAAGATTAAAAGATAGTTACATTAACGGACCCAGTTACCGACATGCCCGAAGCCCCCAATCTTCAATGAAATCTAAGATCTCATTTAAAATGATAAATTAGTTGAATAATCTTCAGTTTGTTATTGCTATGTGCCAACGCAACTGTAAATTATTATAATTATATTTGTTCAAAATAGTTCCAAGACATAAATAATCATTAGGTATATATTAGAAAAAGAAAAGCAATAGAGGCTATTTTTTTATTACCTATCTATTTCATCTGCATTGCCATAAATTAATTATTCGCAGATGCAATAGTGTCCTTATGATCTTCATATTCCAAGCTATCAATCACTGTTAAACGTACAACACAAAACGTGTAGAAAATTATAATGATGAGGAATGATGAATAGCTACAAGAGTACCTTCAGTCTGGATAACTGTTTGTTTTATGCTATTGTAAGACTTATGAGTAGTAGATCGCGGGTTAACCAAGCCAGGCCGCAGGCGCATTACGTTGTGTTATTTATTTTATCACCACTGCTTTCAAAACAGTGAAGGAAAACATCGTGAGGAAACTGGCATGTCCTAGAACCAAAATATCGAAGACATATGACATCCATCAATCCGCACTGGGCCCACGTGGTGGATCACGGCCCATTCCCTCTCTTAGAGAAGAGGCCTAAGTCCCAGCAGTGAGAACATTATAAGGCTGATGCTATGAATTTACAAAATTTATACTCTTGAGACAGAGAGGCGTTGTCACGGCAGACCCCAAAGGAGAACTTTTTTTTTAACGTCTTTATAAGAATTTGTTGAAGTCGATGTTGCATTTCATTGTCTTTCTTAAACCTCTTGGTAGATAAATAAAAAAAATTGTGTTGATTAATTTACAAACGTAGATGAAGCCCTGAACCCCACACTATGTTGTGGGGTCCAGTTTCTTTCAATCCATATTCAGACGGTGGGTACAGTAACAAAGACAATAGTATAATTAATCTAATGTTTAAGGCCAGGTTCTACTCATTTTGAACTTTTTAAACCTCTGGAAGTCCACAAATATAGAAGAAAACACCATGAAAAATTATTTTATTAAAGTTGACTGTATGACCAAGCGCTTGGAAAAAATGAAAACATGATATAAATTAGTTGGCTGAGTAAAAAAAAATCGCGATACTGACCCTAATTTACGATTTCAAACGTGTGTATTTACGAGATTACGTTACGGAAATATTTGAGTTACAAAAAAAAAGTTTGTTATTTAAAAGCGCCTCGCAAAAACCAAAATCTTGAATAGTTTTTGTAATTTTTTTTATAAAAATAATACCGCTGCTTTGCGGCCGCGAAGTCGACATAGTTCCGAGCATAGATAATACATATAATAAGGGTATAGATGAGCCACTGACAGATCAGTTTTATTTTTAACTACTCGCCCTTCCCGCTAGTTGGCGCTAGTGTCTGCGAAAGCATGATATGTATAGATATAGCTATGTAGGCGCCATCTACATACACACCTATAGATATATTGGTGATCTTGCATAGAACGCATTTTTCCATGTAAAAAATGTACCAAGGCGAAAAACCATATGGTTTTTCACCTTAGTACATTTTTTACACGGATATGATAAGGATATATCAATAATATATAAAGGGAAATAAAACAACGGAAATTGAAATAGATTATTTTATTAATTACAGCTCTTGACAATTTATACAGATAATTATTTAACGTCTCTAATGTATTGAAATTAAACCACTTTTATGCTTTTTATTGTGATATATTTTCACTATTACAATTTTCAAATAAAATCTCTTACAATCTCCATAATAATGGCTCTTCACATCCAAAATAGCAATGAGTGCGAGGGTTTTTCGGTATTCTCGCCATTGTAATCCAAAAACGTAGCCAAATTTGATCAAAATAAACATACACGTCGAAGTCCATAAAACGATACCAGGGTCAAGCGAAATAAGTGTATTCGTCGGTATCAGTTTACGAAAAGCCAAGTAACTATGTAAGAAGCACTTTCGGGGTCCAGGAAACACGCAATGGTCAATAAAAGACTGATAAATCGAACAGAAAACTCGGAAAACTCACGGCACACACAACGAACGTCCTCGAAATAATTCAAAATAAATTGAATGAAAACTTTGAAAAGTTTTACCTACCCGTATTATGGTATTATCTATTATCAGTGTTGCCATTGGAAAAATAAGTATTAAGTATTTATATAAAAAATGTTATAGACTTTTAAAGACCGAGGACGAATCGAAAAAATGTAAAATTAATTTTTACTTTCTATTATTAATTTACATTTCACAAATTACTAAAAAAATAAAATTTTAAGACAGAGGTCATATATGGCGACATCTAGTAATATAAATGGAATATTTTTGCCTTAGTTGGCACGTCTTCCCCGCTAGATAGCACCACTTTCCATACATTTTCTTTTCTTGACTTCAAAGTACTGTACTGTCATCCCCATGGTTCCGAGCGAAGTTCATACAAAAAAAAAACAGTGACTATATATAACCGGCCCTTAACAAAAAAGAGGCTCTGTTATTTTTCCATAGATCAAAGTAGTGAAGTATCAATAGCACTTCCCACTAAACAAAGACTAATAAATAGAATTGACATAGCAAACTGCATGATTCTGACGCATTGAAAATGGACGTGTCACTGCGCAGTAAACCACTTTATGATTGAACTACACCAACTAGTTTGTGTCCAGGCCCCCTAGCCAAGTTACAAGGAAGCTTGAACTTCAAAGATGGACTTAGGATACTTTTTATACGATTACATGCAATAACTAAACCTTCACGTGGATGAAGCTGCTGGCAGAAGTCAAGTCTATGTTTATGTCTATAATAATTGACAGAGACAAGATAATATATCTTGCACTTTCAATAAAAATAACAAACCTGTTCAAAACACGCTATTTTATTGTTTAGTCTGTGATCAATATTAGTTTCTTCTAAATCCATTGTTTTCATGCAAATACAAGCTTGTGAACATCTTTCATTCATTTTCTGATAATATTTTTGCGAAAGGATCTTCAGATTTGTGAATATCTGAAGATCCTTTTCCATACCTATTGGTTTGTAGGCTTCCGTACCCAAAGGGTAAAACGAGACCTATAGCTATTACTACACTGTTCGTCTGTCTATCACTAGGCTGTATCTCATGAACCATGACAGCTAGACTGTTGAAATTTTAACAGATTATGTATTTCTGTTGGCACTATAAAAACAAATATTAAAAACAGAATATATTTAATAAATATTTCAGTAGGGCTCCCGTATAACAAACGTGATTCTTTTTGTCGTTTTTGCTACGGATGGTATGGAATCCTTTAATAGCCCATAATAAAAACAACCGATTTCCAAAGAACGAAAATCATACTCATTAAAAAAAATGAATAAAGAAAACAAGTCTATTATTCCTCGAACAACAATGACAGGCAGACTATAGTCTGTAGGTAATCAGAGACAACAGAGTTAGGTATCAAGATGGCTGCCGTAAGGAAGTGACAAACTAGTAAGATGGATGCCACACAATACGCCCTCTTGGTAATAAATGTGCTTACTCGACTCGTCTCGTTACATGTGATGATTTACAATTGTGTTAGGCACTAGAATTACGTGCAGCCCTATCGCAGGCCCTGATTCAGAATGACACAAAACATGTAATTTAAGATTGAGTTAGTAGACGATATCTACCTAATTTGTAGTTTTGCATTTCATTGCAGCGGTGCTTCTAATGTATTTTTGATAATTCAATTTCATCGTTTAGAATATGGAGTGAATATTTTTCGGTTTAGATTTTTTTAAATGATATAAACTGATGCTTGACTGCCTGATGGTAAGCAGTGAGGCAATCAACGATGGTAAATCGCACTTGGTACCTTTTGAGTACCGTAATTAGAGACACAATAGAAAGACAATAGGTGTGCGGACACCGCTGTCCTCTTGGTGTTTCACAGTTTAAGATCCCTATTCACTCTAGCCTTGAAGACACCTAAATTATAATCGGACGGGAAGACCGCTCTAGTAAAATTAATTTAAAATGTTCTTGAAAAGTTTTAGTTGTCACTGATACATTGGATTAGTTTTGAGAGATTCGATTTTGACATTGGTATTAAAGTTAGTAGTAGCTTGAGCGAGGGTAGCTAGATAATAACGTTGCAAGGGCAAGTAAATACGCGTTTCTAATACAACCACGCCTAGATTAGCAATTTATCTCCATAATTTCAAATCTAGGATTGTGTCGAGCTGTTTTGTATGTAAATTGTCCGGACGAGCAATTTGTCCACGCGATCCAGCGATTAGCGCATTGACTCATGATTTAACCGCGTTGCAAGCTGGCTAAGACCCCGTAAGCACGTTGTTTTTTTTCTTGTAATAAGAGGAAGTGGCGTTTTACACGACACAAACGGAATGCGTTTTCCAGCAGCTTGTTAAGGTACAAATTAATCTTAAGTGGTTGAAAAACAGTTTATTTTTGGTAATAAGAAAATTCTGTTCGGAAAAATCAAACTCGGGTCTTCGTGGATGACAATCCAGAACTACGTCGAATTACGTCTTTGAAAGTTCTATCTATATATTTCCCAGTAACTTGGTTGTGGAGATCTGAAAGGTAACTGGCCCATGTAAAACATGTTTATTCATCAGTCGCATGCTGTAAGATTAAGCTGGTTAGAAAACGGCTAAGTACGTCTTAGCAATCATTCAGAAAAGGTAGCGGTTTTCCTGTACTTCTTCATTACACGAAGTTAAGTGCCTCCTGAATTTGAAACAAATTTGACGTACATGTCATAAGGCATGGTTGGTATGTGCCTCCACATCTCTCATTCAAAATAATACTTTGCCAGAAAATTATTACAACAAAGAATACAAATAAAGAATATATAAATAAATAATAATTCATATTATTTATTATAAATGAGTTCCCGTGCTATTTCATCTTTTTGACTGACAATTCAAAAACGCCTGTAAATGGTTAATTGAAATAAATACTCAAGTTTTAAACAACTATAAACGGAACCTTGCTTATTAAGGTCTGTTATACACACAATTTCCAAGCAATTTAGACGGCTCTTATAAAGGTGTTGCTTTATGGTAATGACCTGACCAATGCACTTGATCTTTGGCCACAATCGGACTAATGCGTTTATTATTTAATTATTTACAAACACTCATGCAGATCTGAGTGTAGGTGCTCTTGTAATGGCAACTCTTATTAACATAATGAAGGACAGAGCACGATAAACGAGAATATCCTCCTCCTTAGTCGTTCACTCTTGACAGAGTGGTCGTGGTTGACGATGTTGCATTTTCGTTGGCGAGTGAGGCTCCCGCGACGCGTCTCCACTTATCCCGGCTAACGGCGTCTCGAGAACACTGGACTATGGAAGTCTGTGTTACAGCTCTGATGAGGTCTGTCCAACGCGTAGGTGAGCGCCCGCGTGACCGCTTCCCTTCCACTTGTCCCTGGACAACGAGTCGCTCCATGGAATCTTCGTTGCGAACAATGTGACCGAAAAATTTAAGGATACGAGAATATAATATTTATTTATTTAATACTTCTTGCACATTACATACAGAGGCGGACTTAATGCCTTAGGCATTTTCTACCAGTCAACCTTTGAGAGATGCAGAGAAAATAGAGGCAGGTGCAATAAAAGAGAGAAAAGAAAAGAGAAATCAATGAATAATAAATAAAATGCAACAATATAATATATACCCAAATACAATAATATAACATATACCCAATTTAATAAACTAAATACATACATACTCAACAGTGTCCAAATCGACAAACAGAGAAACACTAGATATAGTCGATAGTTCTATTTTTTTTTTGTGTTATGCCCATTAGGGATTTAAAAATAATTTAAAAATAATTAACAGTATAAGAAAATTGGTCAAACTTATGTCAATTGCTGATTGGTTGATATAAACCGATTTATTATGAGGCTTAATGACTAATAAAACGTTTGTCATGATGAAACGCAGTAAATATTGGTAAATGAAACACACAATATCAAACAAGGCAAAATAAATCGTAGGTTCTTCATTTGTAACCATTACTCTCCTATGAAGGGTAGTTGGTTTTTTCCGGAGATGAGAAAAATGTCGATATAATTCTTACTTCCACGTGACGCAATATTACTATGCATTGATTACACCAAGACTAATCTCTCTTTAGATCAATATCGTGGCAAATATGTAACAACATGGCGGATTTGTGACGTCATCTCTCCGTCCGTCAATCATAGACACCATCCGCTTCCTACTGTCGCCATTATAGATATTACATTTTCCATCCTTAAGACTATCTAGAATGTCTTCCACAAAAACAATAGTGGAAATATAGTAATGAGTAATTACGTGTTGCAATACTGACAACTGATGAATTATTTACCAATTCTTCATTTTTTTTCTGCAGACAATTTATTGTTATCCTTTTGATAGAGAAAAGTTTATCAAAGGAGTTAATTAATCTTGTCTTGATTTATTTGTTTAAAGGAGATAATTAATCTGGTTTTGATTTATACAACACTTGGCTATTATTTATTATATACTTTATTGTTTATTACACCAGAAATAAAGGTAATGACAGTAATTATTTTGTTGTAATATTTTTTTTTCTGATTCTACAGTGATGTGATTATGTTGCAAACGCACCCAGCAGACCAGACGGTTGCAATCCGGCATCCCAACAGAAGTGACGTGCGAGCAATCCGTGTAGTCAGCAGTTGTAATCTATGACCTTCAACGCCCTTGGTTGGACTTTTGACTACAGCGACTGATTTGCGAACGTGTTGTCGCGGGATTACAACCGTGTAGCCACAACACAATCCAAACACATAAACCAAGCTTCAAGCAAGGAGAAAAGTCTCCTTGGCTAAAGCTTGGTTGGAACCAAGGGGTTGGGACGCTGGATTGCAATCTCATCCATGTTTTAGTACAAGCACTATTTATTTTTTAATTTCCCTTCTTATCTCTGTCGTCAGTGCATAGTCTCTGCTTAGTCGCAAAATTTAGTTCACTGCCTTCTGCATCCAATCTTTTCCACTCACTATCAAAGGTCTATCTAGCTTGTTACCTCTCATTGCAACCTATTATGGGTTGGTCTACTTTAATATTCATCGGTCTTTTTCCTGACACGGAAGATTGCACTTTACCAACAGCTAGCAAACTCTGTGTGCCATATCGGGTACTCTGGATCTAACCTTTCATAAAAAACTTTCTGGTAACTAGAAGAAACAAAGATAAAGATCGATACTGTTTAATAATGATGATTACATGATTAAATATTCAACGGTCCTATAAAAAAAAAAAATCGTCTATGGTTACTGCTTTCAAAGGAGTGCCTGATAAAAAGGGTTTCGTACAAAGTTTCCGCTACGCTCCACGAACCGTGGTCTCACCATTACATAATACAACATGATTATATTCACAAATGATGTTTAATTACAGCCCTGCTGCCTGCCGTGCTCATAACTGTGGATAATGGCCACCTTCGAAATATTGCCCTGTTTTACAAGCAGCAATTGTGGGTTGGCAACACTGTTGTAGTTTGAAAGGTTTACCAACCTGTTGAGTGTTGTTTTGAAGTAATTTTTCATCAATCAGTATTCAAAGCGTGAAACGAAACAAAAATATAAAGAAGATAAAAATTGTTTGTTTGCTTTATTTTGAAGTTCTGATCTGGTTAAGAAAATAAGTTGTTTTACAATTGAATATAATTGCTAATTAGGAAGAGTACTTTTAGTCCCGGAAGAGTACACGATTCCTGTGGTGTAATGGTACGCACACAGATGGTACAGACTTACATTTATACACAGACATTGGTCTGCATTGTTTTGTCGCAGACACAAAATTCTATGGAAATCTATATATCATAACGTACAGGATCTCTTCGCGGACATCTCCGCGCTCTTGGGCGGGGTGGGAAAAACCCACTCCAGTCCCTTCGTCCAGTCCAGTCGCCTTTCATACCGGGCCGAACCTTTCTTTCGGAAAACGCTTCTTGGCCCCAGTAGGCTTCGACCCTGCTGGGCCCCGGTTTGCTGACAACTCCTTTAGGCACGCGTGGAACGATACGCGGTGTCGACGACTTGGGAGCTTCCGTGGCTTAGCTTACCCACGGATATATTCGTTATCGACTATGTCGATCTTGGTTTTTCCCGGACCGGTTTCGACTAAATCTACTGGCTGAAAGTTTTACTTGAGCGAATTAAAACTTTAAAAATACTTACCCAGTAATCGTAGTATCGTACCTACAGACACAATGATTTAATAAACGCTTATTTCTTACCAAAATTAAAACGATGACAAAACTCGATATGTTAACGTCCAACAATATTACCGACACTAAAGCATTATTACAACAATGACATGCTGTTAATATTTCCATTATTTTTATGGGATAATCTATTCACTAAACGTTCACGTTGTGAAACGACTGCTTAGCAAGATATTATTATGGTACCATTGTTAGGTAATGTTGGCAATACGGAATTGAAATGCCATTATGACAGATCCGGTTGAAAAAAGACGATAGCAGTTTTTCATGTCTGCTCTGTAATCTGCCAAGGAAAAACTGCTCATTTTCATCGTGTCCTGCTGTAATTCCCTAAATGTTGATTAATTATGAACTAGGGTAAAGAGAAATTAAATTTATATAGGTAAAGAAGGCAGGAGTGGAACAGCTTTTCGAACCATGAACCATTACGCCATAGCATTAAATACGGTCATATTAATAAAAATCTATCTAGAATATGGAATCATTATTGTGAGATTAAAGTCTCAGATACATTAGGAGATAAATTGTCCCCCAATGCGATGTGCAACACTCAGTCTACGTGATGCTGCAACGTTGCCCAGTGTCCTGCAACTTGTCCCCAAACATTTTACAATACATATACGTGATGCGGGACATGTTATTTGTCAGCGTTGCGCTTTGAGTAGGGGTATATTATGTTTCCTAATGTACCTATCTATAGGATTAAGTTTTTTTATTAAGAAAAATGGGACGAGTGGGATCATATTTGCTGAGTCTTTTGTCTATGATACATAGGGCTGCCAAACGTACTCTAAATAGGAGTATTAGTACTTTATATCATCTAGGTGTACTCTATAATTTATAACACAAATAGAAGACTCTAAAATACTCTTTTTAACACAGTCCTTGATTATACCAGTGGCCCTCATACACTATAATATGATGCATGCCTATTATCGTAACCAAAAAGTCAACTATTTTCATGAATGTCATGAGGCGGCAAGTGAGCTTTTGATCTATGTAAGCTTAAAGTTAGAATATTTGGAGACATACAATGCTATTAAAAACAATGAAATATTGTTATGTGCTACAAAAACACCAAAAACAAACTATTTAATTTTTTATGCCTATATACTCGTACGATAATCTTTTTTATGAGTTCGTACTTTTTTGCTTCCTACCTCCTTTGAAATGAAATATACTCTATTTTTTCCAATCAAAGTTGGCAACCCTAATGCTAGATCATAGGTTAAAAGGTAGGTACGTTATTTTAGTCTACGTAATCATTAGAATATTAACAATACCTGTACATAGTTCGTTGCATCTTTTTGCAATAAAAAAATAAACTACAAAAAATTTTCTTCAAGATTTAAAAACGATTGTAAATATAAGTAGAAAACTAATTGTATTCATTTAACTTTTGACAGCTTCAATAATCAAAATAGCTGAAATTTGACACTGAATACATGTTGCATTTGCGTAATTGTGTATAGCAATAGATAGATATTATTCAGGATTTTAAAGTATGCAAATATTTTAAGCTTATGTCGTGTTAATACCAATATTTAGTTAAATACATAAGAAGGGGAATTACTGGGTCTTAAGGAAGATTGTTACTTAATTTGTCTATGTGACTTCCGTATTTTGCAAGCATGTAACACTATTCCGTGATTTTAAAGTTCTAGTGACTTTGCCTTGAAATAACTTCGGTAGGTACTATTTTCTGATTCGTCATTTGTAAAACAAAATCTTTGCATATTTATCATATAATTAGTGTCAATGAAGAAAGATAAGATAAAATCATTAATAAGTATATCGAATCTTTTTAGAAAGAACATAGTAAGCGACAAATAGTTATTTTTCAGTAAGGGATTTTTCCTTTCCTAATTCAATAGATATAGTTATGTGAATAAAAATTAATACATCTTTTAAGAGTGATATTACTTATGGAAGAGATAACTCATTTTTTACATAATACGCAAATTGTCGCTTATGACTTTCTACCCCGAAAAGGTTCGACAGTAGAATAGTAAATACAGAGAAAAAAATCAGATAAGTACACCTGGAAAAGATCACAATAGACTAATAAACATATGCAGGAGTATGATGAACCCTTAGATGGTCGTTGCCAGGACTGTGGGATAAGGTAATCTCGGTCTTGAAACGCATAGGGTTAAAAGAAAATGGGTGGGCTTAGACAGTAATAACGGTGATTCTTTGAAATCGAGAGAACGTCTCATTCATCTGGCCTAGCTTACGTACCTATCTATTTTGTGTCGTAAGCCACTGGACGTAAATGAGTGCCTTTGATACATTTAGTGATCGGGGAAAACTAACACGCAAATAAAAATATCAAATTGTAAAGAAAAAACTAGGCCAGACGAAAGAGACGCTCTCTCGGTTTCAAAGAATCATCCAAAAAGTCTGACCGTAGCCAGTAAAATGAACTTGATGTGGGGTAACGAACCAGTTAAAAGCAGATCATCTAGAATTATAAGTTTTCGATTCCAATACCCGTAAAGATAGTAGAGTACCTCGAGGGTACAGTGTTTAAACCCAAATAAGTGTCGAAAAATCAAAAAAAGAAAAGCCACCAGTTTTTAAGTCACTTTATTGGGCAATTAAAAAAAGTCCCTAATTTTCTTTCTGCTACGAATTTCACTTATTGGATTAGACCACTGGAAAGAGCGTCAAAAATGCATTAAGACTTACTAAAAAAACGATTGACTATACTATGATTTTTTATTAGATGAAGTAAAGTGACAGCAGTGGACAATGCCCAACTGTCAAATAACAATGCCCAACTGTCAAACAATCATTGTTATAGCTGTCACTTTACTTCATCTAATAAAAAATCATAGTATAGGTTGGTACCCAGTTACCACGCAAATACGAGTATTTTAAGAATAAAGTCAAGCATATAATTGAACTTCCATCTGCTAGAAATCAAGATAACAATATTATCTTGATTTCTAGCGATGATATTGTCATCGACTTTAGCGCCACATGCAAGGGTTTAAAGATCACAGCCATTATTATTAATGACGTGGACTTAATAGTGACTGATTGCCATAACCCATCTTGTTATGTAGTAATCATTTAATAGTCTATAGTTTTAAACAGCGTAAGCACAATGGTTCAGAAGTGCTATTCTCTAAGGCCGTGAATCAGAATCAGAATCAGAATAGTTTATTTCAAATAGACCAATTACAGGCACTTTTGAATTGTCAAAATGTCGGTCAGTCCAAAAAAAAAGTGAAGCTAAATTGCATGTTCCAAAGCGTAGATCTCTATGGAGAAGAACGTGCAAGAAACTCCATGGACACTCTTTTACATAATCTCGTGTTTACGGAGACGCGGCGAGTTGCGCGGCGCGTTGAGCGTTTCGTCGTACATTGCAGCAGCGGGCCGCGTCATCGCTCGCGCAATGGCAATGTATGACGGACCTCAAGACGCGCCGCGCAACGCGCCGCGTTCCCGTAATCGAGTACTAAGAAAAACAGCCTTGAGCGCAGCGCTGGCCCAGCGACGAAATCCAAGTAGATACATTCAAATCACATACAAATCCAATGTATCTATTTGAATTCGATTTCATCGCTGCGGCCAGCGTTGCGTTCAAGGCTGTTTTCTCTTACAGTTTGTTTTTACCCGACTGTGCCAGAAGGAGGGTTATGTTTTTCGAGAGTATGTATGTATGTATGTATGTATAATTGTTTGGCACGCTCTGTGGCCTGAACGGCTCGATGGATTTTAGCTTGAGAGGTGTCGTTAGATTTGTAATTACTGTGAAAGTGATATCGTAAAAAAAAAACTAAAAAAGCAAAAAATAAAAAATGGTAAATTAAAAAACTAAAAAACCCGACTGTTTTTTTTTTGCATTCTAGAAAGTCAGCCGTCTAGTCAGTAGATCTATGATGTAATGGGTCCCGACTGCTACAAAGACTTTCTTGTTTTAGGGCTTTTTCATGAATACTCAGAAAAGCAGTCGGGTTTTTTAGTTTTTTAAATTACCATTTTTTTACAGTAAGTACCTATGGAATACCTACTTAGTACAAATAAAGTTAAGCGTAGTAGAAACTAAACAAGTAAAGTCGCTAAATCAAATAGAAATAAATAATTCTCACACAGTAGGCGGAGTGCGTCAATTCATACATATGACAAGTGAAGTGATCGTGTAAGTCAAACATTGTTCTTGTGGAAAATGAGCGTCATAATGACTTGCATTTTATGAAATAAATATAATTAATTGTCACTACATTTAACCTCTTTTTAGGGTTCCGTAGCTAAATGGCAAAAAACGGAACCCATAATGGATTCTTCATGTCTGTCTGTCTGTCTGTCCGTCCGTATGTCACAGACACTTTTTTCCAAAACTATAAGAACTATACTGTTGAAATTTGTTAAATAGATGTATTCTGTGAATTTTCACACCAAAATAGAAAAATTAACAATAAATTTTGGGGTTCCCCATATTTAGAACTGAAACTAAAAAGTATGTTTTTCATCAAACCCATACGTGTGGGGTATTTATGGATAGGTCTTCAAAAATGATTTCAAGGTTTCTAATTTAATTTTTTTCTAAACTGAATAGTTTGCGCGAGAGACACTTCCAAAGTGGTAAAATGTGTCCCCCCCTGTAACTTCTCCAATAATAAAATGATAAAACTAAAAAAAATATATTATGTACATTGCCATGCAAACTTTCACCGAAAATTGGTTTGAACGAGATCTAGTACCTAAGTAGTTTTTTTTTTTTTACATCATAAATCGTAAACCGCAATTTACTAAATTTGTACGGAACGGAACCCTCAGAGCGCGAGTCCGATTCGCACTTGCCCGGTTTTTTTAACTAAAGAAAACTTTTCTTTGTAGTGCTACCAACTAGGTTTACTGTGTTTCTATTAGTTAATCTATTCGGGTCAAAATTATACCACAGGGCCACTCTACGTATGTTCTATCAAGATTTTCGGGGATTTAGATATTGTAATTACAATTTGCAAGATATTTATAAAAAATATATATATATTTATTAGATGATAGCTTCTTTATATTTTAAAATTAATTTAAGAATTCGTTCTGCACCGGATGCATTATACAGAGACATTAAAAACTACGTGTGAATACGTTGCCAATTAAATATAATTTAATTTATATTTCCTGGCAAAATTGGCATATTATTATTATTAACTAATGTCCCAAGGTTTTCATATTTACGGGTCACGCTAAATTATATCCGGTCGGAAAAAATAATGACCAATAAAAACTTGGCAAAGATATTTTGCAGTAATTGGGACTTAGGTATGCCATACTTGCCTCATCGTTAGCTGACCCTGATTAAGAACTTTTCGTACTGATTGAACTTACATAGTATAAA
Source organism: Leucania comma (assembly GCA_958295575.1). Taxonomy (NCBI): domain Eukaryota; kingdom Metazoa; phylum Arthropoda; class Insecta; order Lepidoptera; family Noctuidae; genus Leucania; species Leucania comma. The sequence goes on from OY282485.1 coordinate 12,213,180, forward strand.
AGTCTGTTTATCTGTCAAAGCATATAACAGATTATAGTGCGGTTTACGCTAAAAAAAAGATAATTAGGGAAGGATTATGTAAAATAATTTGTACCTGTGCAAAGCCGGGGCGGATCACTTGTATAGACGGTAGATAATAAAATTGTGACGTTTAGAATAGGATGTTGTTCGTATACGATTTCATGACCATATCAAATCTAGATTAATTTATGTTTTTATTAGAAGAATTAGGGCCAAGTATTTAGCATTTGGTTATAAAGATAATATTAATAATCCTTCTCTGGAGCCCTGACCGCCGGTAGCTTGGACCCTGTTCCCGATACCGGTGGGACACTATTTTTTATATTTTTAAATGTTTTTTTTTTGTTTGTAAGTTTTTAAAAAAATATTTAAAAATGTAATCAATAAGTTTGTAAAATGAATAAATGGAATTATAATAAAATATTAGTTTAGTTTTCACAATCTCCTTTCTTTCGATTTGTTTTTTCGATTACTTTACTTGTTTGGTAAATATTTAGTACTGGCCCACACTATTCTCATATGCAAATATTATATAATTATCAATTTTTAAAACAGTAATAGTGGAGTTTCTTGCCAGTTCTTCTCTATAGAAAACAAAACAACCATTTGGAACCGTGCGCTAGTTTCTGATGTTTTTATAAGTGCCCATAAAAGCCAATGTGAAGTAAAATATTTTCGAATTTGGATTCAGCTAAAAAATGGCTTGATGAAATAGCTTTTTATGATAATTTTTGCCCTTGAAAAAGTAACACAACACTTCGGCTATTTGAAAGCGAGAATTACCTATTGTCATCAAACTTGATAAGTACCAAACACAGCTCCCATCAGTTAGTATAAATATTAGACGACGTGAAACAAAAAGTCGTCAACGATTCTGACGTCACTGCATGTTTTTTCCTCATAAGTACAATAATAACCACTTTTTAACCGACCAAAACCACCTGTTTCTTGCGTAAACAAACCCGATTGCGTATTCTTTAACTTGCATTGACATTTTCCCTTCAATGTATACACAATTCGAATAAGTCCCATGTCTTTTTTTTAACAAAAAGTGGTATAAAACAGTTATTATCGTTTGTTTTTGACTACGTATACGTCACTAGCCACTTGATGTTCGATTTTCAAATTAAATTGTGACCTATGGGTACGTGAAATTAGTATATAGGTACTATTATGTCCTATGCTTGCGAGTTACGAGTGGCAAATTGTGGAAATAAGCACGAACGTATTGAGTTTGACAGTACCTTTTTGACAGTTGTCTAAATGACCTCTGGATACTTAACGTCAAAATTACTGTATGAATTTTGTAGTTTCATTTCTTGTGCATGAGGACAAATATATTTTATATTTATAACAACGTTAACTGTTTTGTAGTTTTATTTCAATTGCAGGCTGCAAGGGTAAAAACCAAAAGGTCAAATAGGAAATAGAAAACGAAGGATTATTTTATAACCTGTCATTATCTTAAAGTTATTAAGTTATTCTTTTGTTCTTGCAAGTGGACTCTCATTATCGTCCACTGTAAGTTGGTAACCTCAGTAATTGGCAAGCTAATTGGAAGTTTCTGGTTACTTTAGCTTGGATCTGTTTTGTATTTTTCGTTGTATTAGGCGCTCATGATTTCCCGTGATATCGCTTTGGTGAACTAACCTACATGTCTATAATACGTAAATAGTTTGACTATCTATTAACAAAAGGATTTTGAATGTTTTCCTAAAAACCTTCATTACACATACACGTACACACAAACCATACTACAGGGGAAAAGTATCCTGTGCTTTTCTAGGACATGGTCTACCCACGTATAACATACACACTATTGACACCATGATTAGTGTGATAGCCTCATTAGTAAATATAAAGCTTTGTCCATCCCCCATTATATCAATGAAAGGTATAGCTTATCTCACTCTGTGTCTTGAATCAACAGCATATTTATCAGCATTTCAGAATGCTTATAGACTATTTCCAAAATTTATTTTAACGCCGGGTTTCCCGTCTTCTGTTATCTAATAGTCTAGGTACTCCTGTCACCTTCATTATGTCAGTCTACCTTTTGCTATGCAGAACTTTTAACGTTTGACAAATCCATTTCTACTAATATTAGTATATAATTAGTTATAAAACCGAAAGTTTGAATATTAGTATGTGTTTGTTACTCCTTCACTTGGATGAAATAGGTCACGCGGGTAGACCATGTCTCGAAATAGTTTATAAGATACTTTTACTCCGGGATTATGTTCCCTTAGGATAGTTTCCTATTGTTATGCAGGCAAATCTGCTGGCAGAAGCTAGTATCGGGTAATGTGCCATAAATAACCTAGCATCTACTTAAATAAAGTCATAAGAAACCTTACAAACAGCTAGTAAAAATAGTAAACAAGCAATGACGTTCCCACTTAGCATGAACCGTCAACACGGACCTCCGTACCAACACTATCAATAGAGCAAATACTTGGGTCCCTGCAAGTCAAAGTGGTTACAGAGATGATGGAATATCAATATTAGACACGTACTAGTGCCCGTTAATGTATGTTTTTGTAGCTTTGTGACAAGTATAACTAAGTAAAACCTTCGATGTAAGATCCTTTTAGCTTATGTCATTTACAAACTGATAATATCTACCTATTTTATGTTGATGACATTATCTTCACATCAGTTTGTTATGCCATAACTATAGATAGTATTTACTAATTCCATGGTATGCTCTTCAGTTGTACATGATCTTCACCTTGAAAAAAAGTTGTTGACAGATACATGATGTAGGCGTAAATAGGTATAGTAAATACTAATTCCATGGTGTGTCTTGCCAGGGCCTCGGTATTGCTTGAAAGAGTTACCTTAGCCCTGGAACGCAAAGGGCAGCTGAAAGAACATTTGATTTTAGTCAGTAAAAGTCTATTATAATAGTCTCGCTCCACCCAGCGACAAGTAGAAGTTATTTGTCTTTAGAAGTACACTGTTCTTCAAGACACAGGATTTGATATCTGGTGTGAAGGACAGTGTGTCTTACGAGTATTTATGTGAAACAGTCTTTTTCGTTTTTGAAGTTTCATCACTGTTGTTTAATAAATGGTTAATTATTAAGTAAATAATTTTATCAAGTCTCGTGTCATATATAACCAAAGTTTTAATAACAATTGTTTTTTTCTTTTCACAGGTAATGTTGCCATTGGTGAAAGCAGTGTTGCTGTTGAGTAAGCCACCAATGAACATAATCATAAACTGTCACATAAACATCTTCACCTATAGTTGAATTATTATTCAATCATTTTATCTTTCACTTCAATCACACTTTCAATCTGTTTTTATTTTTATCTTACGTATCGGGTCCGACTTGTTCAATTTTTTTTTCTTAGCGTGAAAGCTTATAGGACAGTGACAAGTATATATAACAAAAACAGCAGACTTACGTACTGTTTTGGTTTATTTTCCACAAACACTACTCGTAGAAAGTCCAGGGGTTTCAAATACCGAGTTAATAGTTGTTGCATATTCTATATTACTACATATTTTAAAACCAAGTCCTACCACCAGAAGTCATTAAAAAAAAATTCATCTGTCTGTCTGTTTGAGATAACCTCAAAAACCTACAGAACGGATGTTCATACGGTTTTCACCAATAGATAGAGTGATTCATGAGGATGGTTTAGATGTATTTACACATTATATTATATTAAAGTTGTCAAAAAATAAAGGACTCATTTTGACATTTGTATCCGGTGTAGTGTAGCTACTACTAAAATAATAATTAGGGGTCCGATTTAGTACACCGGATAAGCCGCTAGGTGGTGAAAATACAAATGTTAAAACGGGCCTTTTATTTTTTGACAACTTTAGACAAAAATAGAGATTTTTTTAAGTTTCATAGCACCCATGTGAAATGGGGGCAAGTCTCTAGTTTTATAATATATAATATCTTTTTTTTTAAGTAACATCGTCTTGTCCTATAACAGGAGATGTAGAAGTGATACAATTTTGAATACGTAATAAAGGCAGGTATAGTACGTGCAAAAGATGATTTTATTAAGTGGGCGAGTATAGCCAAAATGAAAATATTAAAACACAATCATTGAATATATGAAAAATCTATTTTTCAATCAGACATCTTCACTATATAGTATAAAACAAAGTCGCTTCCCGCTTTCCCTATGTATGCTTATATCTTTAAAACTACATAACGGATTTTGATGCGGTTTTTTTAATAGATAGGGTGATTTATGAGGAAGGTTTATATGTATAATATAAACCTTCCTCTTGAATCATCACCATTGCACCCGTGCGAAGCTGGGGCCGGTCGCTAGTTAAAAATAAACCATATGTCACCATTACGACATCGATAACTTCACTAATCCTATTCATAGAAAACTCATCATGAAATACGTCATCATTAAGCCACGGTTATCCCAAAACTAATGGAAACTATTACCAAACAAATTATCACATTCAATTTACGCCAACAAGCATACTAATACACGTCTTAGCATTACCAATGTTAGTCTTAAGCATTACTGGGTTTTTAAGAGTAAGATAAGATGTGACGTTATGGGTATGGTTGTAGCGACATCTATGGTACCTGAGTACCTCATAGGAACTAACCATTCAAAATCCTGCATACTTTCTCAAGATTTAGCCGGCTTTTAGAAACCTTATAGGTGCTCATTCTCATTTGATGACTCGAAAAAGTGGCGAAGTGTGAGAAGAGAAATGCACACTGATCGACCGACAAATAAATAAATGTCCTACTTACATACTGCGTACTTAATTACTAATTATGTTTGATTAAATAAATAATGAAATATAATTAGATTTGTGCGTGTTACGGCGCTAAACGGTACGTCGGGTAATGAAAAAACGCCCATCCCTAAAAGGTGATTTTGCTCTGTTTCTTGATGTCTATTCTGTTTATTGCTCTTCGCGCGCCCTTGTATACAACTGTCCGAAATTATCTATCAGGCAGGAGCACACCAGACATAACACCCGTCTGGTCGGAGGGTCTTCTCTTTTCTACGGAGGTATGTGGGACTTTACGCTCTGTTCTCCATACCTCTAAATGGTCCAGATTTTTATTTAAATACCAGCGACTCCCTTTAATTCCTCCTGAAACTATCTCATAGGATCAGTCCGTTTGTTTCGAATATAGACCTTCTAGTATTCCAAAATATTGTAGTTTCCTGTCAGGCGCTAGTTATTTTGCGTTCATGTTAAACTTGACCTATTTTATCGCGGCCGTGAGGGTTGTTACACAAGTGGGCCAGCATTGTCAGTGTATTTGTCCAACAACAAAAGCAATTACTGCACTTGTTTGGTTTAAATCGGTTTGTGCCCATTGGTTAATTCATTAGGGTCGCCACAACATTCGATTTGGCAGTATTTGTGAAACGAAAACGCCAATCTGCACCAACTACTACCAACTTAGCGAAAGCCGAACGGCATTTTACCAAACATTCATTTACATAATTATAACTACTTTAAATTGAATTTTATCGTTCGACTGTGCCGTTTAATGCCGGTCAGCATGTGTGTAGGAATTAATGACTAACAGCCTCTTTTTCTTTGGTCATTATATTTTGCGGCATCGCCGCATTAATTTCCTTCCTGATTGAGTAAAAAATGGTAAATCTTTCACTTCAATCTAAGTATTTCTTACTTCACAGCGACTCGTGGGTATAGTGGTTTGTGACCACTGATTGACATGACTGTTGATCTTCGGGTCCTGGATTTTTCAGACTTGGACGGTCAATATGGGATTTAAGAAAATGGCGAAAGGTGGGGTGTTTATATTGCATTCATCATCATCACCCTGCACATCTCACCACGTCATCTGCACATCTCACCGCCGGACGACCAGCATTTCTGCTACCAGTCCTTGGACGACACTACTCCACTAATTGTTAGACCTTTGCAGATGTCCTGCTCAGATCCATTCACGTCCACTTCACTATTTGACGTTACAGGCTTTTTTTTTTGAGGTTGAAAAGCATCAAATAACGTCTACCACTGAGTAGTTCTTGAGGGAGAGAAAGTCTTGTACTGATTAAAAGTTTTGCGTCTATTATTTGCATCCCAGGGTCACGAAAACTATCGAACAATTCTGCAGGGCGATACAAGCAGGTGTTGTTAAGTAGAACACAAAACGAAGTCCACTTTTCGCCAAGCCCTGTTATGTGGCTAAAATAAAGCCCTATAATAAAGTTTATAACCTGTTACTGGAGGCCAAAGCTTCTACATGACTGTGGTTTTAAATTATATGTCAAGAGACGAAAATGTCGTATCAAGGCGGGTCGGTTAGTTTTGAGAAAGTCAATTGAGGTACTGGCCGAAATAATGGCATCTTTATTATTGACAGTTATATTTTTTATGTTGGTAGTACTGCTGTTTTTATTTAAAGTTTTTTTTTTTTAAATTTGTGTTGGGTTTTGTGATGTTGTAAATAGAATTAATGCCTATTATTTTACAAATCTTTAGTGATTAATTTTTTATTACTATGGTGAGCATTTTTGGCACGAAAAACAAAATTATAATCACCAAAGCATGTTTTATTTAAAGTTCGGAAATATAAATCCTCATTATTTTGTACTTAATTTGATCCGTTAATCATGCAATGACCAGTTTCAATGAGTAAACAGTTCGATAGTTAAAAATATAAGTTCTCTAGGTCATATTAGAGGCCGATTTTTTGTGAACCACTTATTATGCTTTGCAACTTAAATATTTTATATATTTTATTAAAATTATCTATATTAATAATCATGCAGGAAGTACCCCTTAAACCTTTTTAGATGGATTAATTAGCAAAAAATATGATTAGATACTTGTGTAAGACTGGTCGTAAGCCTAAGAAAAAGTGCTAAATTGGCCATTAAAATGATTAGTTGTCTTATGTCTAATCTGTCTTTTTAACTTACTAGTGGTCGATTTGACTTATATAGGTACATTGTTGTGACACTACCGGTCTCACATACCGGCAACCGAGCTGTCGTAACGAATTAAAAGCAATGACTGCACTATGACGTTCTAATGGTAGGTCACTGATTAAAAGGAACTGTCAAAATTTTAGCAGATTACCGCATACGTCAGACATTGATTTGTCATTATGTATGTGATTACTATTCTGTGCCATCCATTTCTTTCAATGCAATGTAGTGTTAGTTGTTGATCATTGGAAAGTCGTAATGACGCTATTAGGTAGGTATATTAGTAGATTACCAAACTTGTCAAAATCAACAATATTAATTCTGTACCTCAGAGGCTTACAACATTATGTGCCAAAAACAGAATTTTACAGGAGAGGCAAAAATGCGCGCAATAAAACTTCGAATGCAATTTTGACATTTTGCTTTAAAGATATTGGAACAAACTCAACTGTATTTTTTATTATTATTAGGTGGAAATAATTTATGAAATCAATAACTGGTCATTCGGACACTACCCTATTAGCAGACTTGAGGCCCGGGTTTTTTTATCCCAAGATTTTTCCAATGATTGAATACCAGCTGTCCCCTAAGGTTTCACTCGCATCTTTGGTTACTGCTCCGGTTCCGTGGCTCATAGAGTGAGGTTATTTAGCCTCTATACTATGCATCATAAATTTGCCAAATAAAAAAAAATGCTAGCATAAACATTTTTTTTTAAATCTAGTGGTACCTAATTTTAGAAACCTGCGCAGCAAACAAACGCTTCTGTTTTAAGTATTATACAAATACTGGTTTAAGCTTTCATAATATTTGTTTTTATGAGTTCAATGTATCATCTCGTTAGTCATCATTAGGTATATAATAGGGGAAAAAATATGTAAAATTCGTACATTCAAATAAATCATTTTACTTACGTAGTGGGTGACCCCGGTCTCTCAAACCGGGTTTACGCCAGTACCTCTACCATGAGTTTTAAGCAATAGTATTCGTCGCTAGTCGATATCGACGCCGTAAATATTTTGTATGACAAATTTTTGTTCTGCAAGTGACCGCTAGAGGCGCTGCAAAATTTGCCATACAAAATATTTACGGCGTCGATATCGACTAGCGACGAATACTATTGCTTAAAACTCATGGTAGAGGTACTGAACTCCGGAACGTACGTTGCTCTCTAAGTAGTTAAAAATTCACAGTATTATTATCATTATAAATATCACATTATAATTATTAACATTTTTTTTTTTTAATTAATATCTGCATACAAATTACCTTAAGCAATCTCAAAGACTCAATTAATATAGAAAACGAGTCACTTGTGTTTTATTTTGACACCTGATTCTAATATAAAATATTATACGAGATTCAAATTAATTATAGCAATTCAAAAGCCTAATATGATGGCTAAAGCGTTTTAAAATGATTTATATCGGTATGTAATTATTTCAATAGTAGGTATAACTTTCGATAAGTGATCGCATAATATTTATGCAAGGTTATTTTAATTGGCAACATTTATCAATGATGATGCGTTATATAGACGTGTAACATAATAAAATGTGAGTTAAATTCCCTACTGGAGTCTCCTGATAGCTACACCTAGGGTATTTAAGTTTACCGTCCGGACGTCCCATAGAAATATGGACGTCCAGTGAGGGCCAAATCCGGATCGACATCGCGTTGTGTTCTAAGCGCGCCTTAAACATATGCTAGCAAAATTGACGAGGCAGTCAGTACAAGAGACACTCCCCGCCCAACCTAGAGCGGGAGAAATTATATGATAACTAGCTTTTGCCCGCGGCTTCGCTTCCGTCAACTGACCTAACCTAAACCTACGCTACCCTATTTACCATTTTTTTTTTTACTTTTAAACCTAAGAAAAAAAAAAACCAAATAGGTGTAGCCGTTTTCGGGTTTTAGCGATACTAGATAACGAACTGCAATGATTTTATTTAAAAGATATCCAATTTAACATAAAAAAATATGTTATTCCTAGGTAAGCGTGCTCCATTGTCGACCATCGCTTACCATCAGGTGGTTAATAATAAAAACAAAAATAATTAATTAGGTAAATAGGTACTACATCAAGTTCCGTCTTTAAAAACAACCAGAAGAGCAAGTAAAGTCACGGACGAAGCTAGTTCATTGTAATATCGCACTTCGTACTAATGCAGTGTAATTATAAGTACCAGGGCGACATGAACAGAGGACGGGTGTGAGCCTTGACACTTCGTAATGATAGTGGAACGATACAATCTAGTATAATTCTAGTATGCTATGCTGCCCTGGTACCGGGGTTACAAGTAATAAGTAATCTTTCTTAGTATGATTAGTTAAATATTTTAGCAGGATAATAAAACAAATAAATTAAAAAAAAACATCTTTTATTTCTGGAAAAAAAAAATAGTAATAGTCCTATATCAGTAAGAAATCAAAATTAATCTTAATCCTAATAGGTACCTACTTCCTAATACTTACAATATAATAATTATTTCTTTTTCAATACACTTACTCGAAAATCCGCTCTTATCCCACCGCTTCTAGGCACGCAATGGACTGTTTTCCGCACTCGTGCAGAAAAGTGCCCGTACTAGCCCCTGCCACAATTATATTGTAATAAAATTGTTTATCGTATCAGGCTGGGCGAGCGACGCGCGTCGTCCCCCATAAGGGACGGGTGACGGGGTGAAAAACGTCGTTTGACATACGTCCCCTCGGCTCCATAATACACTCGCCTACGGCTCGAACTCTGCCTCGATCACAATGATAAACTTTCTGCACTTATATCAAAATGTATTATTTATCTTCAGAATACTGAAGCCCAAATCACTATACATAAAATAATCTTAAAACTAATAAATTAAAAAAATTGCAAGGAACCATCCGGAAATGAAGGCCTCCTAAGAACCTCAACTTTCTCTATCTTGGGCTGATTAGCAAGATAAGTGGTTAATTAAGAGTAATCAAAAAAATTAAGGATATCTATTTAATTCAGTGGATATCTTACAAAATATCAAAACATTGCTTCCTTATTAAAAAAAAAAAACAAGTCGGTGATAGAAAGGTGAGCACGTAGTAATCTAGTGGCGACGGCCCCGACTTCCGTGTCGTACATTGCGAGTTCAAATCCGAACAAGCTATTTTGTACTCGTACGTTATATAATTTAAAACTTGAAAACGTCGTGAGATAAAATGTCCTAGACATAATCGAAAATATGTGACCCGCACTGGGCTTGCATGGAGAATTACAAATCTGTTCTTTCTAGAAAAGCCTGAGTCACACCAATGAGAACATTACAAGGCTGATTACCTACATATTATTATTATGTTTAATAATAGAACTTCCAATTCCAATGCTCTTAAATTTTTATTATTTTTTCGATAACTCCAAAGCAATGACACCTAGGTCATTTTTTGTGCAATAAATTAGTTAGATCATGTGATAATGTTTAATGTTATGACTACATCATAACTGACACCTTTTTCTATATTCTAACGCTGCTGTGTGAATTATGGCGAGATTGATCCATTTTGACAAGTGCATTTGTCAAACAGTTTGAATTAAGAATGAATTAATTTGAATTTTTTTTTTTGGACTTACGAAATCACACAATGAGTTATACTGCACTAGCAGAGTTTCATCTAACAATCCTTGAATTCGAACTTTGTATTTTGAAGTTGATTTGGAATTGTAATTTTGTCTTAATAAATGACATAAAGTTTTAATGCATAATTTTATAATTAATCGAATCTTATGTTTTTTTTTTAAGGCGATCAAGCCTACGCTGCTAACTTGAATTATAGATTAGATGCAGAATTTTCTCAAGTAGGTCTTTTTTTTTACAATGCTTGAAAGCGAGAAATACTACGTGGAATTAATAACCATTCATTTTACCTTTGTTAAAATTTCTCATAATTATAGAATGTTTAATATTGTATTAAAAGGTAAACTAAGGTCTCCCATTGACAAACTAACAACTTTTGACTAAAAAAACATTATGAAAGAATAAAACCTAACTAACATCAAGCACTAACATTTTAATAGTAAACCGGTTCACCAGTTGTTTGTATCCACTTAGGTTGAATAAAGATCAAAAATTTCCATTCACTGTCTGTTTGTTTATAAGCATAATTGTTTCTAACTTTAAGGCCGTGTTTACGGAGACGCGGCACGTTGCGCGACGCGTTAGGCGTTTCGTCGTACATTGCAGCAGCGGGCCGCGTCATCGTTCGAGCAAACACAAACATAATTATGGCAATGTACGACGGACCGCCCGACGCGCCGAGCAACGCGCCGCGTCTCTGTAATCGAGCACTTACGCAGGGATGTCTCTTTTAAATTCAATTCAACAACCACCTTTGGAGGTATGCGGAACAGAGAGTAAAGTCCCGCACACCTCCATTGAAAAGGGTGAATCCTCCGACCTGACGGGTGTACTGTCTGGTGGGCTACTGCCCGATAGATGATTTCGGGCTGTTCTATAAATCGCGCGGAGAATTTTACTTGTGCGATGCAGGATTAGTTCAATTGTGATGACATAGATGTCGCTACATATTAAAACTAACAGAGTCCAATATAATATAACAAACTCCCCTACCGCGTGTCTGTCTCATGTAAAGGCGAAAAAAAGGCGATTAAATAAAAAATTACTAAACGCATTCTCATCAATAAACAGAATGATTCATGGTGCAGGTTTAGATGTATAAGGTAATATATGCATATTATAGTAGAGAAAAGCCGAGAATTTCAAAGTTTACTAACACCATTGCGAAGTTGGGGCGGTTCGTTTTTAACTCGTTACAAACCCCACAGAGTTTTAGTTATCTACGACAATATGTCTGAATCTCTCACCCAACTCTCCTGTCGCAGGTCTGCTAGAAAAAATATATTTTGAATTATGCAGCACCTTCGTGCTCTTCTATTTGTTTTTGATATTTTCTTTTTTAAGTGTTTTACATAAATTAATAGACATGTTTAGTTAGAAACGCATACATGTTTATGTATACTAACTGAAAGATTTATCAATTAATTAAAATTCCCTCGTATAATTATCTTATTGTTTGTGACATTTGATTCAAAAATCCTATTTTGATATGCATTCCCAAAACGCTACCATTAATTTTAAATTACCATACAAACTACAAACATCCGTTCGTACTCTATTTTATCGACTGGCAACTCCGGTTCCCGCCATTGTAGCGGTGACATTTGACCCACGCATGCGCAATGCGTGTCGCGACCTACGTTTACATACAATGTAGAAAAAATTGCTCACAAACGTACCAGCTAAGATTTTTACACACTGAAATTCAATATTCCTCTTGGAATCGGTTGCTTAATTTTTGTGAAAATTAGCGGTGAAGTACCTAGTGTTTTAAACATGAAACAAAATGTACTTACGAACGAAAGAAAAGGAAAGAAAATGTAGCTAAAATTACGATATTCAAAATGGACGATACTAAAAATAGACTAATTTGCTTATTAAAATAGTAATCAGCGTACAACTTCATTCCCCAATATAAAATTTTACGCATCCATGTTTAGCACCTCTATGAGAATCCAAAACGGCCATATTAACGTTCACAATCTCTGCAATCTGATTGGTAATTCACATGCATGCCTAATCGGATCGCGCGTTGATTGGTCGAGCGTCACGACGCAGTATGAAATTAGAACTGGTGGGTTGGATTCGGCGGGAATTGCGTTGCTGAACAAACAATAAGCTATGAGAAAAGGATGTGGCAATTTTAATATAATTTATTAAAATTTTCAGAATCTGTATTTTTATTAGTAATAATCTTGGCAACCTACTGGGCCCAAAAACTTTGAGGGAAAAGAAAACCATCGATACGATAAGAAGAAGAAGTAATAATCTTAAAGCTATTTTATTTTATATTTAAAATTTGTGTTTTTAGGGTACCGCAAGTACCTCAAGAAGAATCTTAACAGAATCACATTAAATCAATCAAGAATTTTTTTATGAATGGTTGGAGGTATAAAGTCGAAATTAATACTTAGTCCATAGGTCTACGGTTCCTTGAAACTGAATAGAAATCAATATCCTAAGTCAAAGCGAACTTACGGCTACTTATTGCCATTATTCTTTTGACACTAGCAAGAAAAGCAAAACCGATAGGATACTTGCCATTGACCTAGAATCATGTATTTTAGCAAATTCACAATACTTACAAGTAAAGAATAAAGTCCGAAAATAGTTAAGATGAAGTTTTATCAGGTAAAATCTCTTATTTTTTTGCGATTACAAACTAGTTAATTTGTAGTTGAACAATTGATCTTGACCGAAAAATATATGCGAGAACTTTTTTTTTTTAAATCACACATAATAAACTTTGCCCTCCAATCCTATTTAGGTTTTCGACAGAGTAATATTCGGTGTGGTCATATTTTTATGTACTTCTGTTTGTACAACTTTGACAGGTGTTTCAGTATTGGTACGGCCCATCGTGTACGATTCCAACTCGCACTTGGCCTGTTTTATTATTATTATTTGAATGCCATTCGTCTCTTGGCGCCTCTTCATACATAATGTAGACAGCTATTATGTAAACGACACTTAAGTGTAGGTATAACCTGCAATCAATCTTTAATTGTATTTTTAACCTTTTGTCCTTCCTTGCTTGACAGTTTTATTAGAATCTGTATTATTCAATAAATAATAAACGTCGTGCGGGTGTGCCCATAAGTACCTGTATACTTACATCTACATCTGTATATCTATATTTAAATAAAAGCGAAATACCACTCAATGATTAATCACGAAATCTCAGAAAATATAACACCTACAAACTTAAAATTTGGCAGGTAGGTTTCTTATAGTGTCCGCTAAGAACGGATTTTACGAAACTCCACCTTTAAGGGGGTAAAACGGGGGTTGGAAGTTTGTATGGAAAAACCGACATTCACGCAGACAAAGGCACTGGCAAAAGCTAGGTAATATGAATGAAGAAAATATTTGCTATCTAACCAGCTTATCAATAAATATACAAAAATAGAATACTAACTGTCATTACAATATCAAAATTAACAGAAAAGCAAACAATACAGGTATAACAATTTTAAATTAAATTGAATGTGAATTTTAAGGTGAATTTAGGAAAAACATTTTCTTAGTGCTCGGCTCGCCTATGCTATAAAAGAAAACCTTGTGGATAATTTCACATTTCTAGTCCCAGTAGTTTCTGCTGTGTTTTGATATGTCAGTCAGTCAGTTTCCTCTTTAATGCATAAAGCTAATAATTTATTTATTTTTATACATTTTGAATAATTTAGTAAGTACTATGTAAGTTCCAAATAAATTTTGTACAAAGAGGCACACAAAACGCAATTGATCAACATCTTAATTGCATAAAAAAAAAACAGTTGAAATCATAGAAATCTTAATAATAAGGCAATATAAGGTTTTTGTGGTTAAATATTTAATAAGATGTAGGATAATGCCTACTTTAATATGCTTGCTTGGTAAATTTTAAAAGCAGCAGCATTTATAAATTATAATTTGTTCAAGACACGATTTAAAAAATACAATAATTTTAATAATTTTCGTATAACTTTTACGAAATAATCCTCTTGTTACTGTGCTTGGGAACGGGTTGTCATTTACAAAAATTGTGCATGTCATTCATTTCACGCTGGTTGAAGGTTGTCGCAACGCAATGTGGTTAAGTTGCTCGCACCATTAGATATGTTTATTTTTCTGTATCCAAAACAGTCAAAATATATAATTTTACTTGCGACTTGCCTATTGATAGGTACCTAAAAATGTTTAATAGGTAAGTATATAATATTGCAGCACACTTTTCACCGTATTTCAGAGCTTTGAAAGGTTTAAAAGTTTTTATAAAAGATGTCGAGTTTAGTTTTGTTACAACTCTTAAGTCTTTAGCACAATGCATGGTCAATGCACGACTACTGAGTAAAATTCATTCAGTGCTAAAAGGTAATATCGAAAAAAAAAAAACTTATATCAAATGGACAATCATCTATCAAAAGAGAAAAAAAAACAAAGATAGGTTATTTTATTTTTGACTTTTATTATCAGTGCAAAAATATTTATCATCAGCCAAAATAAAACTTATTTACTAACATCACAATCACAACCTAAAAAAACGCCAGTCGATTATCAAAACATTATGGTTGTTCTCTCACATTTTTTTGTACACCAACCGGTTACAGTACGACTGTGCTCTCATAACAAACCAAACCGCTGATCATCAGCCAGTACTACGTGTAAATTGAACAATTTTGTGCCAGCGCTACGCAACTTAAAATATGGCCGACTACAGGGTTACCAACGTCAAAATCAATGACATGCATCTTTGATATTCTCGTCTAGTTTACATGTCAATTTTTTTTGTTGCTTACTTCATGTTCTCATCATCTTTGGCTGCAAAACCGGAAGAGTATCATTTTAAAAGCCTACTAAGGCTTTTGATTTAATTAATTTGTAGCGTAATTTATCACTGATAAATTGGACATCAATCAAGAAGAACCAATTAAAATTAATTAGCCGTATTTTAAAGGAAGAGATCTTAAGGCATATTTCAGAGATATCAAAAAGGTATTTATTATAAAATAGGTATCTGGTTTTAATAGTCGATTCAAATAAAAAACTACAAAAGATGTTTAAAATGGCCCTTTGAAAATGACTACCCAAAGTAACTTACAATAAAAATGTCCAATGCTGGACAAAGACCTGTGTCGACATAACGATAAATTCTGTGCTTCCAGCATCCAGTGGACTCCCATGGCCTTAATCAGATCATTGGTCCACGCTAATGAAAGCTTTCCAACGTTCTGTCTTCCATAGGACCTACCACGAGCTCTTAAAGCGATCCATTTTGGACGGCGAGCAATGGGTAGCTCGACGTCTGACAGTCTGGTAACCGTTCAAACCGGGCCCAAGTCGTCGACAGCGCGTATTGTTATGATGTATACCTTACTGTTTCATTTATTCTTCAATGTCTTATCTATTTTCAGAAATCGTTATTTAATAACTTATTGACAGAATGACAACAATTTTTCTTTCCACGCAAAAGACAGACTTAATAATTATAATAATAAGTAGATGAAGCCGATAGGTTCCAAGCGTTTCTTGGAGATATTTTAATTATAGTCTTGACGTGCATTTAGCACATAACACGTGTCGGTAACTGGTACTAATTGTACATATGTGACATAATGGCTAGCTTTGCTAAGAATTTGTGAGGAAAACATCGTTAGAGCCTCAAGTTCTATCAATATAATTAATTGGTCTTGAATTCTTGAGATTGTAATTTCTATATCTCAATTTATTCTATTTTTAATATCTTACTGACATTTGAAAAAAAAAAAACGTGTTGCGCCGACCCCAAGTAATATGGGATGAGGGCAGGAAGAAGAAGACTGACATTTCGATGTAATTCTCAATTTAATTTATTTTAATTAATTTCAATTCAATTTTTAATGTGATTTAATTTATTATTTATGTGACTACAACTTAGCAACAATATTTTTTATGTGCTCTGCATGCCTATAAGTGACAAATTCACCATGATATTTCTTCGTGAATTCGTTGGTGTGTCAATTTAAAATAACATATTCAGAATTATTTTTTTAACTGCACACCATGGTATTTATTTATTTAAACTTCATGTACAGTAGCGGTACGTATGCGGACTTGCAACAAATCATTCTCTACCAGTCAACCTTTGTGTTAAAAATGACAACATTGTGGTAGGTGTGCACAATAAATAAATAACAAATATTTCAAATAGAATGTAGTACCATTAAATTAAGTTACTTATAATAATAAAAAAAAGTCGTATGTTATAAACGAATAAATACGATGATAAAAATCAAATCATTATAATTATGAACTTGAAAAATATGTCAATTATGACGAAAACCGAACTAAGGTTGAGAGGACTTCAAGTGGTAGTTCCGAATTTTACGCTTGAATGAAAATTTACTGTCAGCTTTTTTATGTCAAGAGACTCTGAAATGTGCTTCACATTTCAGAGTTTAATGGTATTATTATTGAATTAGCCATAGACTCAACTTTTGTCACAAAATAAAATTACCAATTACTTTAAAGAAAACAAAAATAGAAGAACTGACTGTAGGTCGGTCAGGTCTTGTAAGTACCTACGTACGTATGTCTTGGGACAGTGCCTCTAATTACACTACACAAGGGCCTAGGCCTACACTAGTTTTCTTTTTTCATTTTATACGCTGGTAACCCTTAGCTTGCGCGTGCGGCTAACGCTAGTATAATTAGAAGATGACTGTTGCTTTTGACTTACCATTCAAACGGATTTGAAAAAATATCACGCGATGCGTTTGCGGTGTAATCTGGGACACGACAATCTGTACGAGGTATTGGTTAACACATCGTAAGTCGTCGGGAAAGATCGGCTTTTTAATGTTTGTGGTCTCTTTTAGCTTCACCGCAAAACGGGGCAGTTACGGCCTAGTATTCGACACACTTGCGAGATACTTGCGCTAAAATTGTTATTAGGAATATAGCAATTTTCCAGCTGAAAGACCTTTTACTGCTGGATATACCTACCAGGTATATCTAGCAGCAGCCTTATCAGCTCTTCCTGTTTTTGGGGTGTGAAGTCATGATATAACTTCTGCTGTTCTGGGTGGTCAATAAAAGACTGAATCTACTTTTATTGAGTTTACCGTGTTCTCTAAAGGTTCCATTCGAACCTCTGCTGCCGGCTGCGCACGCATAACACACAGCCGTTGCCTGCATCCGCAGCCGGGAGTGATTCCAAGGCTGGCTGCACGTGCTCCCAGTTGCAAATCTACTAGTAATTCCAATATGAACGCTATCAGCTCCGTGTAGCGATTATTGGGGGAATTGTCTAAACAGGTTGGAGTGACAGCACTACTGGTGTGCGATCAGCTGTGGCTGCAGCTCGCGACAGCACTCGCAGCCGAATCTCGGCAGCACGTGCTGGCGCAGCCGGAACGGTTTTCACAAAAAATCCATACTACTACATGGAAAACTAGTCGTGCAGCTGCAGCCGCCTTCGTGCTGCCGCCGCATATGCTGCCTACATCTGCAGCCTGCAGTCGAGGTTCGAATGGCGTACCTTTATTTACACTTCGCGTTCGCTAAGCCTGCCTGTATCTTACAGGCCCCATCGCCCCCATCGACCGCATGCTCATTGCGGCTTTCATCATACCATCGGTCTACCTTGTGAAGTCGTGATTGGCCTCTTCACGACGCAGATACGACTATACGACGGGAATATCTTAGTGTATTATAAAAAAAAATGCCGTGCCACTTACTGGTTAGTTGTAAAAGTATAAGAGAATTTAGCAAAACTTCTTTATTCTTATATATTTAAAAATTAAGATTTTGTAGACTCGTGTTACGAAAGTATTAAAACGACGATGATGTTTGCCAAAAGGTTTAAAAAAGATGAGTAGAGGGTTAGAAGAGTAGATACTTTGGGATGAATTACTCTTTATAGTGATTGAAATGATTCCAGCAACTTCTATATGTGCCCAACATTTTCTAAGCCAAACAATAAAAAAAGATCATTCAAATGACGTTCATGCCGGTAAAAAATAAGACTGTACGAGTATATTTCTTATTTTTTTGCCGAATTGCATGTCATAATGATGCTAAGTTATTGAATGTAACCACTGTCTGCTTGAATGACGACCGATTTTTGTTACTGTTTTATTCTTTATTTATTTATATTAACCAACAATTGTTTACACTATACAACCACATTTTTGGTATATGCAAAACCCGAAACACCGGTCTAGTGTTTTTATGCAAAGAATCTTATGTATAAAAGTTCAAACTGTATCACTTGTTACCTGGTTGTTCACACAAACACATGGTCACCGTGTCATCCGGGCTACTGAGCGGTGGTTTTGCTCCCGCACCCAGCTATGCACTGGCGTCTAAAGCCCGCTGTGACCTGCCGTGACCTGTTTTGTTATTGATGTCGGTGGTGTCTAACTTGTGACCTTCTTTATATATTTTTGAAAAAAATAAATATAAT
This sequence comes from Leucania comma, assembly GCA_958295575.1. NCBI lineage: Eukaryota > Metazoa > Arthropoda > Insecta > Lepidoptera > Noctuidae > Leucania > Leucania comma. The sequence continues at coordinate 12,232,145 of OY282485.1, forward strand.
ATTGTATACATTTCTATGATATAATGATTGGGGTAACACTTACAAGCGCAGCAATCAAGCGGGACTCTCGCCAGAGCGGACGAGCGAGAGGTAAGTCATACCTCTCGCTCATCCACTCTGGCGAGAATCGTATGTTCGAGACGAGAAACTCGAACCTTCTAAATTGGCCTTAAGGATTTATGATACCTAACACATTTATAATATCTGATAATATCTTATTGAAATTAGAAGTTAAATTAATATTGATCGCAGTATACTTGGTTTAGTCTTCAATTAAATTTGTCTAGTGTATTATTTTTTCTTGGTGAGTGTTGACCCAATGCTGACGGTCCCGACTTACGAGTTGTATTTCGTACCCAGCCAGGCGCATTACTTTGTGTAATTTATTTCATCATCACTGCTCTCAAAGCGATAAAGGAACACATCGTGGAAATTGGTATATCCAAGAACCAAAAATCGAAGACATGTGACATCTACTAACTCACACTGGCCCCGCGTGGTATTACGGCCCAATCCCTCTCTTAGAGAAGAGGTTTGAGTCCTAGCAATAGGAGCCATAGAAGACTAATTATGCCTATCATGTAGAGTTTTTTAACCCAAAGGTTGACTGGTAGAGAATGCCTTGTTGCATGATAGTTATTTTTTTTTTCTTGTTTCAGATTATTGGAGAAAGAGAATATGCAGTGAGGCCTACGAGGAGGCCTTCCGAAGAGTTACAGACTGGTCAACCCTTAGAAGTTATAGTACAACAGGTAAATATATTATTATTGTTACTTTATAGATAAAGTATTATCACAAATATACAACCTTATTTTAGTATATGCGAAACCCGAAACTCGGATCGAGTATATTTATGCAAAAAATCTATGTACATTTCATAACTGTATCATGAAAAATTCACAAAGTTATAAGCTTGTTATGCTACCTGGTTGTAAATTAAAATAACTCTGAATGGACTAACATTTGGAACTTGGTGCCATAGAGACTTTTATTCAGCTCAAAATTAGCTATCCAATGATATAACACACATAGCTATTGAATAGTGGGCCTAGGAATGGAAACCCTGGCATCAACGAATCCTTTATAAGCTCAGCTGTGTGCTGACGTCTATTCCCACTATGACCTGCCGTGATCTGTGTTGTACTTAGTGTCGGTGGTGTACAACTTGTGACCTTTTTTAAATATTTTTGGGAAAAAATATTTATAACATGGTGTAAAAATTATTGAAATCGATTCAGTTACTAATTCTGAACGAACTATAGGTCTATATTCAGGTTTTGCATGTACTAAAAATAGTGTTGTATACTGATGGTCGTCATAGTCGATTGTGGCGAAGGTGATGTGACGATGCGATCCGACCATAATCACGGGGCAAACTTTGCCAAAGATGGCCCAAGACAAAGATTTGAAGATTTGTTTTAATCTAACAGTTTTGCGATTACATAAATATCAGGATTTATGGTCATGTTTATGATTCTGGGATTTTAGAGGAGGTAATATCAACTCGTATGTTTCTTAGGGTCGCCACACACGGGCCTGCAACCACAACCACAAAACGCCGCCACTGGCATATTTCCTATAATTCTCATACTTACATTTTATATTGATGCGCTTACACGGTTGACGCTGGTAGCTGCCACACGCTACAAATCGCCTCTGCTCGCTTCTTGTGGCCCGCACTGGCCACTAAACGCCTTTTTTAGTCAGAGTCCAATAAGGTACTACGCGTGTGGGTTAAAAAAGTAGCAGCCGCCGGCTACAAGTGGCTGTCGCGTGCTTCAGCTTCCTTTGTGGCCGCTTCTAGCTTTTCGTGGTGGCGTTTGTGGCTGTGGCCTATGTCATTATCATCATCATCATCAGCCTTTTAATGTTCCTATTGTTGGGGCACAGGCATCCTCACTAAAAGAGGAAATAGGCCGTAACCCACCACGCGGGCCCAGTGCAGGTTGGTGAATGTCACATATCTTTGAATTTTTGGTTTTAAGACATGCCGGTTGGTGGTTTTGGTGGCATATATGGCCCATGTATATGTGCACGACACTTACTTCCTCAAACTTAAGGCAAGTGGGTACATTCTCTACCTATTCTAACCTCTGAGATAATAATCCTTGCCATTTGTCCTTCCAAAAGTAATAAAATAAAGTACAAAACATTACCAGCACGGAAGTTTATTTACAATGCACAATTGCACAAATAAATCCTATATAAGTTGCAAGAAGAAATATTAAAGTAGTCAAGAACTTATTTCAAGATATTATTTCATAAATTTTAATATTTGCATAAGCCATAAAAATTGCTACTTTGTTTCAAAGAACTTTGGTCAAAATGTGTGTGAATTTGATTGTTTTGTATGTAAATGAGTTTCCTTTACTTGTTCTGGGTTCACAAAAAGTTATACAATCACTTCTTTAGACCGTAAATTGCACACCTTTCGTGTTTAAAACCATAATTAAGATGGCCAATTATAAGCTCCCGTATTTCCAATAATTTCAGTCAAAAGGCGTCCAGTGCTGGCTATAGGCTTCCCAAAAATGTTGCCACAATGACTATTCCAGTGAGTCTCGCATCCTTCGAATACCCTTATCAGATCATTGATATACTTGTACATACCTTGTGGGAGGCCTTCCAACGCTGCGGAACGCTTCTTCAGTACGCGCTCGCCACTCAAGTTCGGCGATTGCTCGGGCTATTTCGGCCGGCGTCGATGTCCTACGGATATCTTCATTTCTGATTCGATCACGCGAGGAAACTGTAAAAGTTTTGCTACTATTTTGTTGTACAATAAAGTTTATTATATTCTATTCTGTACCAAAGTCACTACTTACCGTCAGGTGGGATCGCAGTCAAAACCTAGTTATCATTAAAAAACAAGTTTGTAATCGGCAAATTGATAATGCCGTGCCTTTTCTGCATGGGAAAAGAGAGACCCTGACCTTGCAGTGAAACAGCAGCAAGCTGGCAATTTATTATTTAAATACAAACAAGAACCTTAATCTAAAAGCAAGCTGTTGATGAACCACTAATGACACCAGTCGAGATATCAGGCCAAAATTGAAAAGTTCTCGGACACCTTAAGTTCACTTGGTACCCTTTGCTGACAAATCTTGGATGTTAACAGTCAAGGCTCAAAGGTCCGATAAGGAGGAAACTTTATTACTTATATCTGTTTTTACCCAAGCATATTAATTTTAAACCAAACTTGAAAGTCGTACTTCATATTTGGTTATCTCAATGCGTGCGTCATACCTCCAATCAGGATATGATTAGAAATAATGAAACAGTTACTAAAGTTAGTTCTTTTTTCTTCAGACGTTTACCGTCTAATACCAGTCTATCTTGCCCTTTGCGTTGCAGCACCTTTGTTTCCCTTTCTACCCATGGCTCCAGTAGGCTTCGGCCCTATTAGACCTCTATGAGGCACGCGTTGAACTACCATGTGCCATCGACGACTCAGTATAGGTCTGGACGGTCACTGAACATTGCGTATCGATCGAAAGTAGAAGGTCTTTAGCTTTAGAAACCAAAGTTAGGTGTCCGGTAGAGATCTACAGGATTATTCGTAAGAGTTGCTGCGTCCTTGAAACGCAAAGGCCAACTAAAGAAACGCAGTCCTTCTCGTTTCACGACGTTGTACGACGTGGCTTTCTAGCTCTTGCGATTAAGGGAGTACAGTGATCCTATCTCTCAAAGTGATCCCCTTGTGGGTAATTTGATAAACGATAAAAGACTGTAGTGATCAGTCGACTTGCGAATAATTAAATCCTTAGTATAATTAGAGGACTTATTTGATGATATGCCTCAAAAAAAAAACAGAAGTCTGAATTATTTATAATATTTCTTGCAGGCAAAAATGACGCTTCCATTGTTTTACATATTTGAGGTACTTTGTTATAACCCTCAGTATAAGAGGAGTGACTGGATCAGTGGAATACCAAAATCAGTACCAAGCAATTGAAAGAGCCTATATCCAGCAAAGTAACACTAAATGAAGACGATCATGATATTATATAAGCCGAAAACAACATACAAAACAATATACCTAATCTTTACACTTCTTCAAACCATTAAACAATTTTAGTTCCGTACGCAACAAAACCTTCCGAGCTTCAGACAAGTAACAAATGACATTCATTACACAAGCTGAATGTACTGATAAATCATTTTAATGTAAATATGTCTTTACCATCAGCTTAGCGCCGTCAGGAGAAAAAAGGTTTACGTCACAAGCTGATTACTTCCATGTACACCTTCCCTTGAATACAGATGCGTGATGTAAAGAGTTACGCCTTTTTGACAAGTAAAGGACGTAAGGCCAATAGTTGTACTTAGGATCATTCAAATTCAATTGAAGTCTTAAATGTGTTTTTGCCAGAAGATTTCGAGTAAGATGGTTGATAGTGAGAATGAATGTTGAACGGTTTTAAAACTAGGGAAGATGAAAGAAATGATGAATGGCTATGTAAAAGATGTCTAGAAAGGGGGTGATGTTAACAGAGTTAATGTGGATGAAGACATATTGCTCCGATCTCTTATATATTGGGATAATGACCAAAGAATTGTAATTTATGAGATGGCTGAGGTAGGGACTGGGGATGGCTTGAAGCTTCTTTTTCATTGAGTTGAGAAATTATCAAATCCGCGAGGACGAGTCCTCCATCCGCGAGGCGTGGAGCTAAAAGACACGTCCGACTTTTACTAATTAAAACAGGGCAGCTTAAAGTCACAGGTGTGATGTCTTTTAGATGCCCTTTGCGATCTGGGACCACAGGTTTCTTTTCAGAAGTTTCTATGGTCCTAGCAGGCATCGGCCCTGCTGGGCAAGCGAAAATTACTTAACATTACGAAAACAACCTCTTAGAATTTGGATCAAAATACTAAAAAGCTGTGTTGTGATGTAATCCCTTGCTTAGTGGGACAGCTTAACGTCAATTTAATGCTTTTGTATAAGTTATGTTTATCATAATACTAATTGATTGATTTAAGTCGAATATTGCTTGAGGATTAACATGATTTTGAATTTGCGAATATTGGTAACTTTATAAGGAATCTGGCGTAACTGTGCCAAATATAGTATTCTGGCAGATTAAATCCTACCCAAGACATAATAAAAAATTCTAGGAAGGATGAAATTTTAGCCATTCTGCTAAAATCCTATATATTTCACAAATTCACATCACAGAGATTTTGGATATGTAAAGTGCAATTTATCAGGTTTAAATAGCTATAAGTAAACACATCAACCTATAGTGAAAGTCAAGCACCAACTGGTTTTGAAATGATACGCCTTGATGGGGAGATCCTATTGTAGTTTGTGGTTAAAACAACCACAATATTTGAATTTTCTTATTTTAAGTCTGTTAAACTTGGTATATGTCAATTGATCTCTTGGCTACCTATAGTGGAACATTTACTTTATTGAAGTCTTTTACTGTTTATTGTTGGCCGTTGTTTTCTATACACTTATTTATTTTAGGGTAGGAAATTATAGATAACTCTTTCTGGTAGTGCGAGAAACAATGCTAGAATTTTACTGATTAAAATCTGTAGCTACATCTATGGCACCACATAAGAACTATAAGCATATCCTGCATCGCGCAATTAAAGTTCTCCACGCGATATGATTATCTACGATAGCCCGAAATCATCTATCGGTCAGTTGGTCACTTGATATAACACCTGTCTGGTCGGAGGAACCTCCCTTTTCATAGGAAGTATGCGGGACTTTACTCTCTGGTCCACATATATCCAAACTTGTGATAATCTCGACAATGAATGTCAGCGCAGCTTTCGAAAAAAAAAACCACATCTTTGCTACCTACTGGACGCGTATCATATTCTTTCGTAAACAAAGAATACCTACCTTCAAACCAGGTATGATATAGCACCATTTGCAGCAAACAGGACAAAAATAACCGCAGATCAAAGGTCACGATAATACGTAGGTACAAAGCAGTAATGACAGGTTGTAGCTCCGACGATGTCCCTGAAGGTGTTAGGGGTCATATAAACGACGTTCACTGTGAATAAGATGATTGGAAATAATAATAAAAAGCTGCTTTGTCACGGTACAGGGAATCAACCTGACTCGTGTCTTTCGCAGACTTTGGAATGGGTTACTAGCACTTTATTTTGGCAAATAAACGAAATGAAAACATTACCGGGTAAACGTGAATGACGAATATTTTTCGCTATGTTGACGGTGTTTGCTTTCCACACAGATAGCTACTAATTTGCAAATAGTTTCAAGCATAATTAATGCAGTTAAGCTAAGAATGCCACAGGGAACTATTTTAAGCCCTGTACTAATTCTTCATGGGATTATTTGTTTTGAGATGGGGAATCATAAAATGACTTGTCCCACTGTAGGGTAGTGCGAGTGACATGTTAGATTTACTGACTAAAACCTGATGTTAGATTTACTGACTCTTTCTTTTGCCATTTGCTTTCTACAGCAACGTCAACATTTAAGCAGTAATCTGATGAACAAATCTGACTATGATGATAATTGAACTTTGTACGATCTTTCTGTAAAGGTTGTCTAAAACTGTCTGTATGTAAATCAAAGTGTTAAATATCACAAATTATTTAAAATATTTTATGCATGTGGGTGAATTGCCCAAGCAAAAAAATACACGGCAAACCTGAGAACGGTAGTGCAATGTGCTGATTATTAATTTTATATATTTTTTCTCAACAACGTAAGTATTTCTCTACCTTGGCAAAAAAAATCATTGGTATCTACCCTCTAATATACCCAAAAAAAAAATTACAAAGTGTTATTTTATCATCACGGTGACCTGTCCTGAACCCAATTCCGCTCATAACATACCTTCTCCTGCAAATACATTCGTAATATGGATTTAAATTGATTTTGTTATCATTAAATTATAATATATTCGATCAAATAAAACAATTTTTGTTTGTTTATCTTCTTTCTCATGGATTTGACAGGCAGTCAACTTTTGTCTGGAAAAAAGTTATCATTTCAGAGGACAGTAAGTTTTAGTAGAATAGCCACATCAACATTGCGTTGTTACGCCCCTTTCACCTTTTCTCACTCCGGATCAGTCCGGCTTAAGCTCTCGGCGCGAACGCACCGGTCCCAACGTCTTGCGGTTTCCCGCCAAAAAAGTAAGTTTATCATTTCAGTAATATGGGGACAAAAATAGTTTCATTTCGGTGGCTGTTATAACTCGTGCTAGATTTGTTTAATTTGTTTCAAAATTGTGTATTAAATTCGCAGTAAGTACTGTTTTGTTTGAGTAGTGTTCATATTTTTTAAATAATTTTTTTTCGGAGTTAAATGTAGAACTAACCTCTATTTTATCATCTCAGTGTTATCATTTCAGTGGATTCGGTGGACTGTTATACCAATTACAGTCCACCGGAATTAAAAGTATCTCCGAAATGATAAAAACATAAAGTTTTAGAGATCCTGGTGTCAAATACAAAGTCATAGTTTTGTAATGTACCTACTTTTACCTAGAGTGTCGATTAGATTATTTAGGTGTATTTGTTGTGTAATATTTGTGCTTAAGATATATAATATATACATATATCTATGTAGTTAGTACATGTTTACTATACTTTAGATACACATTTGTTCGGCTCAACGAAAATGTGATGAGTGTGTGGGTCACCACAGTGTAGATTATTATACCTACTAATTGTCAACAAAATAATTATTTCGAGGGTTTACCTTCAATATGTATATATACAACGAGTAAATAACAATAATAAATAATATTTGATATAATTACAAAATTTCTTAATTTTACAAGATATAACAAATAAGTTAAAGAGCATTTAAACGTTATATGAAAAAAAAAGAGATATACCTATGTGATGAGAAATTGCCTGTGAGAGTGTTTGTCTGAGTCAATGCAAGAGAGCTAGTGTGTGAGCGCGTGGTGTATCTGAAGGTATAGTATTTTATAGGATCATAGTATAGTGTGTATGAATGTATGTCTGTGGATATGAGAAAGAAGAAAATTGAAAAGCGTGTATTTTGATTTTAGGATGCCGCGGCCTAAGCAACAGACTAGAGAAGAAAGGTTGGAAAAAAGGAGGTTGTATGAAAGAAGAAGAAAAGAGAGAATTAAGAGCAATGAAGTCTCACGCGAAGAGTTTTTGAGAAAAGACAGAGAAAGGTATGCCAGAAAAAAAGCAGCGGGATTAATTGTTTCAAGGCATCTAATGACCCCTAAAAAATTAAGAATTCTAAGAAGAAAAAACAAAATAAGTGCTGCTGCTTATTACCAAAGAAAAAAAAATAGAGCAGCTCCAGCTCCTATAGCGGCTCGTGCTAACCCTCTGGATGAGACAATTGGGGATCAAAGTGATGGTCCTGGACTAAGCACTTCCTGTCACAGTTCCTTCTTGCCTACTTTACGGCGCAGCTTACGATTGAACAGCAATAGTATTAGTACGAATATCCAAATCCAACGTTCTAATACTACAGAAGCTAGAAGCTTTCATCGGGTATACACAAGCAGTCCACGACAAACCCTGCTATCAACGCATCAAAATTTTGTAAATTTTGACTATAGCAATCCTGGTCCAAGCACTTCTCGTCAAGGGAATCCATCTTCGGCTCGGCGCTGCTTGCCGATGAATAGCGATAGTACAATTGGTTCCAATATTCAACATCATATTGATGACAATGTAGTAACTGGCACTCATTGTGTACAACCAAGTGGCGTACAACGAATAACATGTCCATCAAATCTAAGTAGTATCGAGTCAACATTATGCCCCAACAGCCCTGTTTCAGACTCGTCAATTACATCTGTAGAATTCAAGCGAGGACTTAAAGACAAATTTCGAAAATATCAAAAAACTAAAACTAAGCTAATAACAGAATTACAAAACAAATTATTACAGGTCACTAAGGAAAAAGAAATGTTCAAAAAAAGGTGTAACAGACTACAAAGCAATTATATGATTTTGAAGAAAAGTACCCAAAAAGGAGAAAAACCAGCAGTAGAAGTCATAAAACCTGATGAAAAAAAAAATCGAATTCTCAGGAGGGTGGTGAAATTTTTAGAAGATGATGAAAATTCAACACTGTGTCCTGGAAAAAATGACACCATGTCTAGACATGGATTAAAAAAACAAAAAAGACTATTGACAGACACACTTAAAAATTTACACTTGAAATATTTGGGATCAGGAGAACCACCGATAAGCTATTCAACATTTTCAAGAATGAAGCCTTTCTGGGTCACTCAACCAAATGTGAATGCACGAAATACATGCCTATGTGAAAAGCACGAAAATATGAAACTTTTGATTGAATCTATGAAAAGAAACCGCCTTATCAAAGAAAATACAATATCCGACGTTTTAAGTAGCCTATGTTGTAGTAAAGATAACATCGATTGTCTGCAAAGAATATGCTCAAGTTGTAAAAATAGACACATTGATTATCAAGAGTTTAATAATGAAGTGAACATAGCGTATTGGGGTTGGGAGAAGAATAAAAGCATATATGTCAAAAATAATGTAGAAAAATCTGCTATTAAAGTTGAAAAAGTAAGGCGTTGGGTGAAACCACTAGATTTAATAAAAAAATTCGAAGATAGCCTGAAACCATTCCTTAAACATTGCGTCAATAATAAAAATCAAAATCAAGCTTTCAAAACGTTAAAAGAAAATATGACTACGGAAGACTGTATTATACAAATTGATTTCAGTGAAAATTATAATGCCAAATATGGATCCGAAATTCAATCCCTTCATTTTGGTGGTAGCAGACAACAGTTCACTTTGCATACTGTCGTAATATATTTCAAACTCGACAACGAAACTTGCAAAACTCAGTCATTTTGTACTGTAAGTACCTCTTTAAGGCTCATGCCTCATTCAGCATCATTGCTGCTGCAGTATGGGCACACCTCATTCCTGTTTTGCAAGAAATTGAGATAACTGCTCCTCTGGTTCGTAAACTTTAAGTTATTTCTGACTCACCATCTGCGCAATACAGGAATAAAAATATATTATATATAATAACTCAGTTATCCTCCTATTGTCCGATGCTGACCCACATAATTTGGAACTATTGTGAGTGTGGTCATGGAAAAAGCGCAGCAGATGGAGTGGGTGGAGTATTAAAGAGAACGCTAGATAAACAAGTCTCATATCAACATGATATTACCAATATTGAATCGCTGGTACAAAACCTACAGTGTTATGTTAAAGGTGTGAAAATTGAAACAGTTGAAGATTATCAGGTGACAGAAAAAGATTGGCTCTTGCCCAAAGACTTAAAGACTTTTCCGGGAACTATGAAAGTTCACCAAGTTGTTTGGTCTAAAGAGTCAGGAAACCGTTTGGCACTTCGACATCTGTCCTGTATTGAAAGAGAATGCCTAAATAAAACTATTAGGTGCCCTCACGGCAAGCATTTAGGTTTTCATGACTTCACTGGGATTCAATCAACGAATTTTGCAAATAATACAAATATAGCACATCTGCGTCCAATTCAACTGTCAGAAAAATTAGTACTACGTCCCAAGCCATTCAATGAAAAGAATCTTTCCAAAAAATTACAAAGGAATAGTTTCATACATGAACCACACACACACTCAATCACAAACATTGAAATATCAATTATTAAGCCCTCAACATCCCATTCCTTTGATGGAATGAATAATCAAAAAGGAGAGAATGAGCAGGAATCATCGATAATACCCAAATCATTGCTCGAAAAATATGAAAACTTCAATGAATTTAGCACTCCATCGTGTTCATTTTTTGAAAACAATGATACTGAAATTATTGAAAAGTATGAACGGACAAGAAATATTGACAGCGAAGAAGAAATCATGATTACAGCCAAGAAGAGAAAAGTAAGAAGATTATCTTCGTCTTCGTCCAGTTCTGATTTGAATATTTTTTGATTTTTGTTATTGTATATTTAGTTTTTTAAATATTTGCTGTCATTTAATGGCATGACTTGTTTTAGGTAGGAAGTTAAACTTATTAAAGAAGACTGATGACTATAATAATTATAGTAAAGACGTGCTGTGGTGTGATAATTAAAGAAGATTTGTTTATTAAGTACATATCTAAATTAAAAACCTATATTTATAGTCATGAAAAGAGGCTGATTAGTGAATTTGAGAAATAATTGTGTGATTTAAAGTGACATGATGAAAAATTAATCTTTAAGCTACATACTTGAACCTACTCGTAAATACGTACCCAGAAAGACTGTTTTATTGGAATAACTATAATTCGCATTAGGTATAAGAATTACTTATACATAATTGCGAATTATAGTTATAGGTAGAACAAAACTTTGTTGTTTTTTGTTCTATTTAGATATGTACGTTTCTCTATTGTTGTAGTAATTTAAGAATAAAGTGATCTCAATCTCAGGTTTCTGTTATGTTTCATACGTTTATGTAAAAGGATTAAAAGTACTAAGCTATTACTACTAAGATATTTTTATAATGTTTCTTATTCATTTATTGTATTTTAAAAATATAAGAGTTGATTTAATTTTAGAAGTTTTACTGATATACCTGTAGAAACACTATTCTCCTCTCGTTACCAATTTAACTAAATTATACCTAGCATTTTTCTCTTAGTGCAATAGGTAGACATTAGGTATTACTATTAATGGCATAACTTACAAATGCAACCATCATATTAATCAGAAACTTTAAGCTTTCTAATCGCGATACGTTGATTCTTTTGAAAATATATCAAGTAATTTAGTATTAGTACATAAACAAGCAAAAATATTTATTTAAGGTTACCAGCATTTACGATAAAGTTTTCCAACATTTTCACACAACAACAACCACAAAAATTACCAAAGGTTATAAAAGTAAAGAAACTATTCATTCATATCATAATAAACATTACATTACATTAATATCATTCTTTGAGGTTATTGTAACCTCAAAGAATGATATATGTAATAATACTAACTGTAATATCTGTATATTAATGATGATATTAAAAAAACTGTGTACTGTCCTGTCTCAGTGTTTATCTAAAATTTGTGGAAATCAAACTTAACAAAGTACGGAACCCTGGCTGGGGGCACGGTTGTTCTTAGCTGTATCATTTCGGTGGATTTATCATTTCGGTGGTAATTTTTATCATTTCGGTGGACACTTTTAATTTCAGTGGACTCTTAAAACTTTATCCTTAAATATTTATGTAAGTTTTGATAATATTTGATGTCCACTCACGCACAATGTTATAAAATAGACTAAAGTATTATTTGTCACTAAAAATATATAGATTGCATTGAAATAAAAAAATCCCACCGAAATGATACATAAAAATCTCTTGTTGAAATTCACCCATGTACATGTTTGGTGGTTTCCTTTTAAAAACTTACTCAAACTATCGCACTACTTACCACTAGACGTACAGAGTTGCGACTCAAAAAAAAAAGCACTTGGTGGACTCATACGTACAATACCGCTTTGGGGACACATGCATTGTGCGTACAGGCACAAATTGTAAAACTATCATACAGTTTATTTGTAAAACTTCCACGTTGTGTACGTTTATGATATACACAAAGTGTATGTTTATGATAGTTACAACCTAGAGGGATAGTGTAAAAAAAAATTGGATCCATAGCAGAACACCGTACCGTTGAATAAGTTTAAATTATTAATATCAAGCTGTGGGAGGTACAAAACTTTAGTATTTTGAAAGTCAGCCAGTCCAGTAATATTTTATCTTCGACTTTGATTAAAGACAACTTTTTAACACAAGTACTTACAAAGTTACAAGATAAACATTATATATATTATGTACTTACATTGAAACCGTATTAATAAGTGTAATAGGCACTACAGAGTTTCTTAAGCATATTTTTATCCCTGACTTTTGACAACTTGCACTATGATCTTAACATACTTAAATTGATTTATTGCCAGTACTTAATTAGTGTCATAACTTAAGATGACGTCTTTATTGCTTTGGAGAGGAAGTGGGGAAGAGCAGAGGCTTAGGTATTTAACCTAAAGAAAACTCAAATACCGCCGATTGTGTAAGCGAAGTAGATAAGTTTGGCATAGGAGAGTAGACATTGGTACAAGAAAAGAAACCTAAACCAACAATAATAGGTGATGTCGATTCAACAAATGCAGCCCTGCGTGCAAAAATAACCATAGTAGGGTAGAGTTGTGACCCAGGGTCGTTCTTTTATAACTCGAGTAGCTACCCTAGAGTTAACACAACTAACTCTAGCTCCGAGCAGGGTAGGTTGATGTACGCGGCCATAAATACATTAACAGTTGAAGTCTACGTTCGCTGTCAAAAATGCGAGTGTTGAGTATCTACCTGATGACCTCATTAGAGTTAACTCTAACCTCATATTTGAACGCAGAGGAATTACTGAAATGAAAAATTTGTCGAGGGACGTAGTAAAGTGACGGTGTCACTTTAAAGTGACAGGTCAGAAGGGAACAATCAATCAAACGACCATTGTAAAACGCGTGCACGTAAACTTGAAAAACATAGACACTTAAAAGTGGCCAATTAAGAACATTATACGACTTAATAGTCATTGCTCGATGTAGCGGTCAAATCTTTATTGCAATCCATTAAGATTTACATATTATTATCAAGTGATAAAATAGTTTAATTGTAGGCTACTAGCCCCCGTCATCTCCTTTTTGCATTGCATTGCATCAGCCTTATTATATGTATATGTATATATAATGTTCCCACTGCTGGGACTCGGGCCTCCTCTCTAGTAGAGGGAATGGGCCGTAATCCATCACGCAGGCCCAGTGCGGATTGGTGGATATCACATGTCTTTCGAATTTTTTTATTGTAGGACATGCCGGTTTCCTCACGATGTTTTCCTTTACCGTTTGGAGAGCAGTGGTGATGAAAATAAATTACACAAAGTAACGCGCCTGGCTGGGTTTGAACCTGCGACCTACAACTCCTAAGTCGAGGCCATTACCGCTCGGCCACCACTGCACCACCATGCTCATATAATAAAGTATTCCACTTTGGGCACCTGCGAAAAATATCAGTAGGTGCCATAAATGGAATACCTCCCCAGTCGAACCCCTTCAAGTTTCGCACGTGATATTTCAATGTTCTAGTTTACTATGTTTCTTTAAATCAACTCTTTGAGTTCGTCGTTACTTGTTTTGCTTTTTCTGTTTGTAGTCTTATCAGTTTGAGAAATACGATAAAGCTGTTTAGTGTTTTGTGTAATTTAATAACATAATATCTTTAAATATTTCCTTACCTTTAATATGACTGTTACGGTGGCATCAGTATAGTTGTTGTAAGCTTGGCATCCACATTACGGCCCTAAGGCCCTATAAAAAATTGTGTTTTTTTTCTAATGCTTGGTTTACCCCACGAGACGTTTGTGGTTTTCATGTTGCGAATTTTTGCCCACGTTGCGGCCTCTGTAGCGTGGGGGCCGCTTACCGGTAATGTAATGACGCCCGCCGCTGAATGTTGCGTTGCTACGTCGCTAAAAACAGCGTATTAACTGTCGTACTGTAGGATAACCAGTTCCTCGTGATTTTTGATTGTAATAAACTTGTTGCTTGTTAATTATTAAGTGACAAGTTAGAAACAAATTGCATCATTGTCAACAAGTATGATGTCATAAAGCTGGATTCGCGCCGCGGCGCACACCGCAAAATTTTACGTAGTGGCGGGCGGCACAGCCGATTTTCACACCACGGCGTTAAATTTAAGTCGTTTTAATCCCGTGAAGGATCGATTCGGTACATAAAACACTATCGATTTGTAAAGAAAGAAAATTAAAAAATAAAGTACTTTTTTTAAAACTCAAATTAATTTACGCATGTGCGAGCTGAGTGAGGCCAATAAACTGTAGGTAGTTAGTACGCAACGACCGACAACTACCTACAAGGTCATTAATTCGTTTACTTCAAAGAAATTAATTTCGTACATGCGTATTAAACTCGAGTTTTAGAAAAACATCAAATACACTGCAATAATAAAGTACTTACTTTTATTTTTTAAATTTTATCTTTACAAATCGATAGTGTTTCATGTACCGAATCGACCCTCCGCGGGATTAAAACGACCAAAATTTGACGGTGTATATTTTTTAAAGAATTCCACATCACAGGCTTCATTGTTTTATTAATTTTCAGTATTTAGTCTCGCAGTCTCCACGTGGTCCTTCTCAAGTCATACAAATCACTGCAAGGCCACTGCCAAAGTAAACAAACTTTTTTACACCTTACACCAAAACCAAACAATCAATAGAGATGATGTCAACTACACTATAAATCACGAAGCGTAAGATCAAGAATCAACACGTTGTTTTTGTAACAAACGTTGTTCAGTACAGTACAGCGCGTTCCAAATGAGAATAGGTCAGCCATGTTGTGACGTCACGATTTACTGTCAAATCGAGGAAAGAAATTTTTAAATTTTAATTTATTTAAGAACTGTGAACGAAAAAAGTTGTTTAATTAGAATCCAGTTCTTAAATTTTACTCTTAAATTTTACTCTTAAATTTTACTCATCTCCGAGTTCTTCAGTTTTGCTAAAATTTCTTCGATTTGACAGTTCAACGTGACGTCACAAGATGGCATTCGATCCTACCCTCATTTGGAACGCATAGTATCCGTCTGCTACTATGAAAGTTGCCAAAAGTTCGATTCTACACAGAGTGCATATTTTTTTTTTTAATCCATTGGCTGAATTGCTTGAATACGTGAATAACTATGCTGCTCGCATGAAAGTAAATTGATGGAGCTGTATGGGGTGTGGTAGCTACATCCCTCTTTCTTGCTCGCACGCCTTATATTTTAACACGTCATGCTAGGATCCCTCTATGGTACGCGGAAAATAAGTTGAACCAGTTTAGTAACTGGTTCACGGTCACGGTAAGACGTACGGCGAATATCCACCCTTATGTTGTTGAAACTTTTACGGTACGGACTAAGCGTTTTGCCTCGTCGTTTATACAACGTACATCGAGGAACTGCAACAGTTTGCCTGCTGCGGTCTTCCCGTCAGATTATAATTTAGGTGTCTTCAAGAGAGTGAATAGGTTCTTAATAAACTAGTGCGCCTCACCATCAACGATTGCATCATTGCTTAACATTAGGTGGGATTGCAGTTAAGCACTAGTTTATATCAACCTGTTGAATACCGTAATTAGAGACACAATAGAAAGACAATAGGTGTGCGGACGCCGGCGTCCTCTCGGGGAATAATGAATTAAAAAAATGTTGGCCTTCGCGTTCCAGCCGTGGTAACACCCACAGTCACTTATGCCTATGTTTTTCTGTCTAAAACTCCATGGGTGCCATCTTCCTGTATCTTATTCTTCAGCTGGATGGTTCATATTCATAAATCGGTCGGGTACAATATATTTATTTATGTATGTTCCAATTCGTCACCTGTTCGTCAGATCGGTAGAACGTGTTCAGAAACTGGTATTTTCATTGAAGTACACATAAATGCATTCTCCTATAATGTCTGTCCAAGGCCCTTCATGATATATTTGTTATTTTTGTGTTATATTGTAACAAAAAGTAGCTGTGTTCGTGTTTCAGTTCGCTTCATGTGAGCTGATGTATTTGCAGACACGAACAAAAGATTCAAAAGCATTTATTTCAAATAAACCATTTACAGGCTCTTTTAAAAAGTCAAGAAGTCGGTCTGTCAGAAAAAATGATGCCAATTGCACGTTCCAAAGCGTAGATCTCTATGTAGAAGAATGTGAAAGAAACTCCATGGATACTCTTAACGAACTTAATATCAACTTCTTTTAAATATGAACTTAGTATCAAGCTCTTTTAAATATTGGGTTACTTTTTTTTAGGTGGAAAAATCATCCAATGAAGTCTCCTGCCCTTGAGCGGAGCGGAAGATAGTGTCAGACATTTACTGACTAAAAACCCGCTCCTCTCCCTTTTTTGCCTTCGTTCTGGGGTCCTGGAGTTCACTTTCACGTTACCCATGGTTTCACATTACCCATAGGATATTGGGTTACTTAAACTTTATCAATAACTTCATATTCCTGCCTTAATCTCATGTTACTTAGTATAGTTACATTTTTATCTTTATTTTTGTTAATAAAATCATATAAGAACACATTTTAAAAAGAAATTATAGCCTACCGGTTAACAAGAACTAAAATACAATTAGGAATAAGATTCAAGCTACCGTTGCCGTTGGTCAGAGCTTCTGAGAAAGAGATCTCTTAGCAATACGCGCCGTGTTCTAGAATACTGCTTTCACCGTGATCAAGTCCTTGATCCAACTGCCCAACGAGAGCCTGCCCTCAAATGTTAATATTATTTTTATGGATAGGGTCTAAGTCTACTTGCCTACTATCTGTTTTCTTTAACTCCCTCTATGAAACTAGAAGGTACGCTAAATTTGTCGTAATCTGTGAAATTATATTTTGAATGAAATTCTCTGACGAACAAAATCCCTTTCACAATTCGATCCAAAAACGAGGTTAATTCGCTCATCCAAATACCGTAATACGTCATTCAAAAAGGCAATAAGTCTTTCAAAAATAAGCTCACACCCAGAACCTTAATATCTTTAAAAACAGGTGTCAGTTATGTAAAAACCTCATTGATTATTCGATCAAGAACATTCGCTTTGTCGAAACCAAGACGGTATGAGTCCGCGGCGATCCACATTACTTGAAGTATCTCTCCCTTCATTTTGTACAACCTGTTTTGTAACTGTTTCAAAAAAGGTAACACGGAAACAGACGGTTTTGAGGTTGTTGTACTTTTACTTTTACCGTTGTACTTTTTTTAGGTTTTGATGGGAAAAGGAATTTTGTAAACATCATTAATGATATCGACAAAATTTATCTATACTTCTAAATTATTTGTCCTGAATGACTAACTAACATACAGTCTAAACAGCTGATCGCAGAAAAACTTGGAGGATATGTTCTCTGTATGATGAAGGCTGAAGAACGGTTAAAAAAAAAGAGCTACAGGGTGTATAACTCTATCCCTCTCGCTCGCACGCCTGATATACACGTCATGGTAAGGCTCATTCATGAAAGTGACTTTTATTACTTCTTCCAAGTTTATCTACTGTATCTAGGTCTGATAGTGGCATGGTGAGTCTTCTTGTACAAATTATACCACAATTAAGCTAGAACTACACTGCGTACACGTGTGACATACACATCAATCTGGGCGCGTCGGTCTCCATACATTTTATATAGAAACTAGACTTGTACGACATCGCGTGGCGTGGATCAAGTGTAGCTCACACTTGATCCACGCCACGCGACGTCGTTCTGCATACAAATCAGGCGTGTTACATGTGTGCTTTGGTCAAATGTAGTTGCTAGAACTAAACTGCGCGAGTGCCACACACGCCGATCTGGGCGCGTCGGTCTCCATACATTTTATATGGAAACTAGAGTTGTAGAGCTACACTTGATCCAAGCCACGCGACGTTGTTCTACGTACAAATCAGGCGTGTTACACGTGTGCGTCTAATGTAGTTCTAGCTTTACTGTTTGAGACACCACGCAGCTCAATCTTCAAGTTCTTTTTTTACAAAATTGTTATTTACTCAACTAAGCTGCCTAGTAGTAATTGCTACGCGTTCATTCTCAGCTACTAATTCATGTGATTGGTACCTAATTGCATACCAAACCGGTAAAAACCGCTTATAACCGGTCCTAAGAATCTAGATATGGCAGCTAACTTGATTTATTTATTTATAGTATCGATGATAAGTAAATATTGAGACGCGGTTGCGGGGTCAGATCAATTGGTTTTATGTGTTTGAGCTTTTGTAGACTTTGGTAAAAATATAGATTTGGTTAAATATTTGTTACTTACTTTAGTATTTGTTTCCATCTTTCTTCTTGAAGGATCCCCGTCATTTATGTACTTTTCTCTTACCACTTCCGTTACATTTAAACCACGGATTAAACAATTCATTACATATACATAGCTTGTGTCGATAACAAAGAAAATATGTTCACTGTCTATTCCGATATCTCACAAAAACTTCCATCTTTTTCTTTGCATATCTGCTCAAGAGATCATTGTACCATTAACGACTTTCCGAATCCTAATCAAGATGCCAATGAATATAAATCGTTGTATAAATCTGTTTATGTTTATAGATGACATAATTCTTGCTATATTGAATTGGTCATATTCAATAACGTGATCAACTGTCACTTTAATTTCTAGAAAGTGGATATTGAAGGTTCCGTCAATCCATCCAGTTTAAACGCAAGTGTTTGTTAGCAGTGTCTTTAAGTTGCTACGTTTTAATCCCGAACGCCAGTGAGGGATTTTTATAATTAATAATATATAATTATATAATATAGTAACTTAAGTGAAGTGAGAAATTCAAGCCACCCAAGACAAAGACAGTTTTATCCCCGAGTTGGATACTCTACTTTTTACACCGTCTGTGAAATAATTAAAAGACAATCTACTATAGCAAATTATATATTAGAAAAATATAAGTATTACTAGCTTCTGCCAGTGGCTGCGCCCTCGTGAAAGTTGGTTTCTCCATACATACTTCCGTTTCCGTTTTATCCCCTTAGGGGTTTTTTTTTTTTTACGGTAGGTAAAATCATCCAATGACAAATCCCGTCCTTGGGCGGAGCGGGAAATAGTGTCAGACTCTTACTGACTAAAAACCTACCCTGTTCCTTCCCTGCCTTGGTTCCAGGGCCCTGGTATGCATTTTCATACCTTCCCAGAGCCCCAGACTAGGCCTCGACCCTACTGGGCCCCTACGGTTTGCTGACAACTACTTGAGGCGCACGGGAACAGTGCGCGCCGTAAACGACTTGGGCTTGGTCCGGTCTGTTACCGGACAAACGGACAGCGAGCTATCCATTGCCCGCCGTCCGCAAGCCCGCGTCTACGGTGGCCGGAAATTTGGATCGGAGTTACGGCGGCGGCTGCGGCGTGAGCGCCGTTGCCTCATACGGTCAGCCTCCTCCTTTGCTAGCATTACTGCTTCGCAGAAGGAGGCGACCGCCTGCCACTCCTCCTCGCTCCGGAGCATGGCTTGAACCAAGCCCCGGCGCGAGAGATCGCCTCCGATTGCCCCCACGAGGACACGGCGATGCTCTTCCCAAGCGGGGCACACCTCTACCGTGTGCTCCACCGTGTCCACCGGGCGTTCCGCACAGTGACGACACCCGGGCGTCACCTCCGCACGGATCTTGTACAGGTACGGCCCGAACTTGCCATGTTCGGTTAGTACCTGCGCCATGCGGAAGGTTATGACGCCGTGAGGCCTTTCCAGCCACGCCTCAAAGAGGGGCCTTACCGCCTCAATCGTGGCGTGCCCAATCCCCTTAGGGGTGGAGTTTCGTAAAATACGTTCTTAGCGGTACCTCTACCATGAGTTTTAAGCAATAGTATTCGTCGCTACTCGACATCGACGCCGTAAATATTTTGTATGGCAAATTTTGCAGCGCCTCTAGCGGTCACTTGCAGAACCAAAATTTGCCATAAAAAATATTTACGGGGTCGATATCGAGTAGCGACGAATACTATTGCTTAAAACTCATGGTAGAGGTACAGATGTCTACACTATAGGTACTAACCGGCCAAATTTTAAGATTTCACTACTCCAAGATTCTATAGTTTTAATTTTCTGTAACGCTACGCGCTTTCAGTACTTTTTTTAAAAGACTTGTCAGTAATAACTTTTTTTTTGTTTATGGCCAGTTTGATTTTTGAATAAACATTATTCAAAATTCAAACTGGCCATGAACATTTTTTTGATGCAAGCACAATCATTTTAATTCACTTTTTTTCTTTTTCAAAACAATAGTTTTTGACGTTCCAAATTCAAATCTCATTATTCCTTAAGGATCGCCCATAGTACATTATATCCCTAGTGATATAATGACTTGCTATAAGTATGGGTTGTATGATATATTATATTTATGGGCATTATCGAGCAGGTTGTGTATATATTCAATATTCGATGCCTATAACAAAAATTTAGAAAATATTGGGGTGTTTCAGCTAATGTTATAATGAGTAACTAAAGCCACGTTTATTTTCTTGCGGGATCAGAACTTAATTCTTTGGGGGGAAGGACACATGTCATCACCGAAATGGATAGCATTTTTTTACACGACTGCTCCAAAAAACGTAGACACTATTTTTTTTTTAACCCCTCGAAGTCCGATTTTACATACATTTGTACAACTTGAACGACCTTGAAAAACGCTAATTGTCGTACTGTACACTTGGTCTATATAACAGTTAAAAGTCTATAAATGTATACTAGGTGAGGCTGATGTTTCCAAGCTGACTACCCTGAGAAGAAACACCGAAACAAATTCAAAGGTCAAAGTCTCTTTTAAAGTCCATACAATAAACATGTAATAGTCAAATCATATGAGAACCATGCAGATTAGTATCTGAGATGGTCTTCTGAGAAAACAACCCCACAGATTTCAATGGACTTTTCTAGTCAGTGCAAGCTTTAGTCAGAGTTCATGTAACTCACCTCAGGGCTATTAAAAAGCTCAACAATATAGGTATACAAAAATATATGCTAATTAAGTTAATAATTTTTTACAATAATTTGTTTTTAGTCTTATTTCTAATCATTCCAACACAACTTTAACAATATAAGGTTGTCTGTAAAAATCGCTTTTAGCGATAAGACCGCCCTTGTGACACCCTATTAATTTTAAGGTCCTATTGTAATTTTATTTTTGGTGTACAATAAAGAGTATATCTATTTAACTATCTAACTTTAAAACCAAACTACACCCAACCCTACATTATCCCCTATCAACCCAAAACCTTCAAACGTTTCATTTTACTCAAAAATCTCAGATCAAAAGGCAAGACAGTAAAAAAAGCAAAGTTGCAACATATATACGGAAATGCACCGGTGTTTACTTCTCAGTCCACACGACAGGTACCTCGGATACGGGGAACCAGTTCCTAACAGTACCGCGAGGGTTCGATGTCCGGCCAAGCTTGGCACTGACTGTACCGCCAAAAACATTGAGCCAATTAGTGGCTACTTGGCTAGCGGCTACTGGGTTTAAAGCCCTGTTGCCATGTCATTGCTGGGTGCCTTTTGTGCTTTTTATTTGATCTCTTACGCTTTGTATTTTGTAAGCGACTGTAATTTGAAGTTCTGTTCGTTGAAAATTGGACCACGTGCGTTCTTTAGGTCCATTGCGTCTTATGTTATAATGAAAGTAGGAACACGTGTTTTCTCAAAGACCATCTAAGTACATATATCTGCATGTGCATGTCGATTTTGACAATCGTGGATATTTGTTTTATTTAACGTAGGTCACTGATCATAGGAACTGTCAAAATTTTAGCAGACATTCATTTGTCACTAAGTACGAGATTACCATTCTATGCCATTTCTTTCAATGGATCTGTGGTTGATCATATAAAAGTCATAATGACGCTATTGTATTAGTAAATTACTAAATTTGTCAAAAGCAACAATTATAAAATCAAAGACAGACCATTCCTGTTGAATACCGTAATTAGAGACACAATAGAAAGACAATAGGTGTGCGGACGACGGCGTCCTCTTGGGAAATAATGAATTAAGGCCCTGACCGATAGGCGAGTAAAACCGCGGTCTTATGGCTCGTCGGTAAAGCTCGCCAGTGTATTGCAATACGAACGACGAGCCGCGCTCGCGGCTTGCGTGTTTGCTTCATTTTCTACTTGGCTCGTCGTTCAAAATTGTTTTACTCGCTAGTCGATCAACACTAACGAGCCGCGAGTAAAACGACGATGTTCTATAAAACCGCGGTATTAATTGGCACATAAGTCGAATACCCACTTAGGGCCAAATTCACCAATAAACTAATCGTGATTATATAAAAGAAAACGCAGTTTGAGCGCCTAATCAAGATTATAGCTTCATTTTGCGTTTCACCGCTATGAATTGAACCTAGTTTACGCTAAACTCAGTTTCAATTCTTTTGTTGTCGCTCATTTTTACGATACGGGTCTTAAACTAGATTACGCTGAGCTCAGTTTAGTTGAACTAAGTTTTTATATTGAATGATGAAATCAGCCCTTTGCATTAGCAGACTTCAGGCCTTGGTTAGGAGCAAAATTGTTTTAAGGAATCACCGTGGCATAAGTGGGTTCCAGGCAGTAAGTCTGACACACTTGCTCCACGCAGAGCGGGAGAGCTCATTCGATCATTTCCTACCCAAAAAAAGCAGACTTCAAATTATACGTCGTGTACTTAACTTGAAATCCGAAAAATAAAACAAACCAATTACTAACTCGTGGCTACTGGGTTTGTTATTGCTGTGTCATTGATTATTTTGTGTTTTTTTATCTGATCTGTGGCGATACGCTCATTGTTGTTTGTAAAGAAGTTAATTTGACTATTTAGATTATCTGTAATCGAATTTTGGATCTCGTGTTTTTTTTGGACCATCGCATCCTATCTTATACTATGAAGAATTGAAACTCGTGGTATAAAGGTCCATGTGTCAACCTACGCATATTGTTTCAGAAATGCTCACTTAGGAATCTTATGTAAACCTAGTTGGTTAAATGGCTTGCAACTTTAGCCAAAAATCCGTTACAATCAGGGGCCCCCTGATTGTAACGGATTTTTGGCTAAAGTTGTCAAAAAATAAAAGGCCCGTCTTGACATTTGATGTTTTTATTATTTACGTTATGTAACCGTCTATATCACATTATGTAACCATTATGTAATTACATTAAATCACTTTATGTAATTATTATTTTATTGTTACTTTCAGTTTCGTTCGAAGTTACAGTCTGAAATGTCAAAACGAGCCTTTTATTTTTTAAAGAGTTTACTATCCTATTGAAATGACAAATAATTTTTAAGTATGTGCCAGTACTTTAATTACGACTATATACATACACATTATAGTCACACATTCATTAATTTAAAACAAAACACTTAAAACAAACATCTGGGCCAGCCTAAAATGTATTTTTATTATCTGTATTTATTTAATTATTTTTAGCCCTCTTTCAGAATCTACTTGTTTTTCATGAAAGTTCGAAAATGGCATTACACTTATCAGAATATGACTGGTCTTTCCGTTCCTCCATACAAACTTCCACCCCCCGTTTAACCGATGAAGTACCTGGGACTCGTCCTCGACAGCTGGTGGAACTTCAAGGAGCACTTCCGACGTCTGGCTCCCAAACTGAATCGGACTGGGGCTGCTCTCGGGCGGCTCCTGCCCAACCTCAGGGGACCAGACGCCTCCTGCCGGAAGCTCTACGCGGGAATCGTTCGGTCCATGGCCCTCTACGGGGCTCCGGTGTGGGCACCGACGTTGCAACAGCAACCGAGGGCCCAGCTGAATGCGTGCCAGAGGGTCATGGCAATACGCATGGTGCGAGGGTACCGAACGATTTCCCGCGAGGCGGCGACCCTCCTTGCTGGCCAACCGCCATGGGATCTGGAGGCAACAGTCCTTGCACACATGCACGATAAGCGCATGGAGATGCAACGCCGGGGCGAAATTCCGCTGCCGCGACAAGTCGAGGCATGGCGGACAGAGCTCCGGCGAGATTTCATGGCGAAATGGCGTCAGCGACTATCGCAACCTCGTTCGGGGCGCGCCACAATTGGGGCCATAAGGCCCATCCTTGAGGCGTGGCTGGAAAGACCTCACGGCGCTCTCAACTTCCGCACGACGCAGGTGCTTACCGAACACGGAAAGTTCGCTAAGTACCTGTTCCGGATTCGTGCGGAAGATTCGCCCGGGTGTCGCCACTGTGCTGAACACCCGGAGGACACGGTGGAGCACACTGTAGAGGTGTGCCCCGCCTGGGCGGAGCATCGCCGTGTCCTCGTGGGGGCGATCGGCGGCAGCGATCTCTCTCGCCGGGCCTTGGTTCAGGCCATGGTCCGTAGTGAGGAGGGATGGCAGGCGGTCGCCTCCTTCTGCGAAGCAGTAATGCTAGCAAAGGAGGAGGCCGACCGCATCAGGCAGAGGCAACGGGGCGCTCGCCCCAGCCGCCGCCGGGATTCCGATCCCGATTTCCGGCCACCGTAGGCGCGGGCTTGCGGACGGCGTGCAATGGGTAGCACGCTGTCCGATCGTCCGGTAACCGACCGGACCGAGCCCAAGTCGTCGACGGCGCGTTCTGTTCCCGCGCGCCTCAAGGAGCTGTCAGCACACCGAAGAGACCCAGCCTGCTAACTGCAGGCAGGCAGGGTCGAAGCCTGCTGGGGTCAAGGGCCGTTTTCTGAGAGGAAGGCTCAGCCCCGGCACTATAGGCAACGAAGGAACGGGGTAGGTTTTTAGTCAGTAAGAGTCTGACACTACTTCCCGCTCCACCCAAGGGCGGGATTTGTCATTGGATGATTTTACTTACCACAAAAAAAAAAAAAAAAAAAAAACCCCCGTTTAACCTCCTTAGGGGTGGAGTTTCGTAAAATCCATTCTTAGCGGATGTCTACATCCTATAAGGAACCTACCTGCCAAATTTTAAGTTTGTAAGTGTTATAGTTTGTGAGATTTCGTGATTAATCTGTGAGTGGTATTTCGCTTTTATATTATAGACTATTCTTGCAACTTATGAATAACAAGTTAATAACTAAACGCAAATCAATTAAGTAAAAACAAGGGAATTCCTGTACAAACCTCATGCCGGTTATTAACTTATTATCTATGATTAAACATAAAACCTCCGCGGGAAAAAATAATATAATTGATGAAAATAAGTTAGATAATAACATATCCACGCATAGGTCTAAAGAATTGTTCACATCGTACGTATCGTAATTTTATTCATTCTCCTTTATCAAATCGCCCTTTAGAAGTTTGCAGAATAGAGGCCTACATATCTCCGTTGAAAAGAGTGGATGTGTCAGGTACGGGCAACAGCCCCATAGTTGATTTCAGACTGTTGTACCTATATGAATGGTTGGTTGCTTAACCGAAACATTTTTATTACATTTTAATTTGTTTTCTTGGTATTTACATATTAAAAAAAAAATACCTAAAAAGCTGGCGGTATTGCCTTGGGTCACGAAGCGTTAACAAGGCGTTGGAAAAAGTCTTCAAACAATTTGCGCCACTTGGACCAACAAAAGTTGATTTTTGAGTGATTCTTTAAAACCGTAGGAATGTCTCATTCGTCTGGCCAAGTTTTTTCTTTACAATTTGATATTTTTATTTGCATATTAGTTTTCCCCGATCACTAAATGTATCAAAGGCATGTGATAAATACCTATAAAAACTAGGCCAGATAAATGAGACAACTTCTCGATTTCAAACACTAAACTCAAACTAGAATATCAATTAAATCATGTGAGCTACACATATCGACTATTCTGGATCTCCTGACTAAGGTACACGCCATCGCCACTAAAAAAAAAAACCAGATACCACACAAAAAATCGCAGTCATCCGTTCTGTAGTCACCTTTAAAGTTGGACCATGAGTTCGTCAAGAATTTTTAGGACAAATCCATTCGGTTATAATGATAGAATAAACATTGATTCAACCGATACTGTCCATATTAATATGTCCGCCGACATAACGAAGGTTATATTACTAAGCCTACGGATAATTGGTAGCTATTTCAAGTTTGAAAGGATAAATAAATTGGAATTATTTTATTCAACTTATGAAAAACAGTGTAAACAAATATTGTTTGTCGTTTTGTAGGTTTTTTTTAAACCAAAGCTGTTTACGGAAATCATTTCAGTGATAGAGAGGTGCAGTGGTGAGGAGGCCTGAGTCCCAGCAGTGGTAACAACATAAAAAACTTACAACCGTATTGATAACCTCCTCCTTCTTTTGAAGTCGGTTGAAAACGATTATCTATCTCTATAAACAAGTATCTACGAGTATATAAATCAAGATAAAGGTCTAAATTTGAAAATGACTAGGCCAATTTTGATTTACTTTTTTTTTGAAACTAGGTACTTATTTCTTAAAGCTTTAGGAATCAGATAATATTGGAAAATTTGAGAAATAAAGAAAATTTAAAAAAAATAGTCTAATAGTCTTTATTTGCTGTTTTATAAATGTTTTAAAACATTTTTGCACTTTTTTTTGTTGTTGTAGGACCTTTGGAATATTTATACCATGATCTTACGTGTTTTTTTATGTGTCATTAAATAACGATATTTTCTGCACGTTTCAGTTCGATGAGTTCGTGAGATCGCTGCAGGTGGACCCCCACTCTCCACTCTTCAGGCTCGTGACTGACGGACAACCGCCTTTAAGGTATGTTGTAACTTGTTATAGATATTATTAAAAAAAAAAAAAAACGAAAAAAAAAAGTATGAAATAAAAATAATTAGGTTAGTTAAATTATTAATTCAT
The DNA here is from genome assembly GCA_958295575.1 of Leucania comma. Classification (NCBI taxonomy): domain Eukaryota; kingdom Metazoa; phylum Arthropoda; class Insecta; order Lepidoptera; family Noctuidae; genus Leucania; species Leucania comma. The sequence goes on from OY282485.1 coordinate 12,259,444, forward strand.
TATTCCCCGAGAGGACGCCGGCGTCCGCACACCTATTGTCTTTCTATTGTGTCTCTAATTACGGTATTCAACAGGTAAAGGGGTTATAATTTGTATAATACAGGAAGAGAGACATTTTAATTATGTATTTAACAAATTAAAATTAAGTTTAGTTAGTTAAATTATTTATAAAAAAATAATATTATTATAATAATATATTAGTTTCGCCAGCGGCTTCGCTCGAGTGAAAGTCGGTTTCTCCCACAGATAAAATATATTTCTCCATACAAACTTCCTACCCTTTACCCTTCCTACCCTTCCTCCCTCAGGGGAGAGTTTCGTAAAATCTGTTCTAAGCGGATGTCTGCACTACACCCTATAAGGAACCTACCCGCCAAATTTTAAGTTTGTAGGTTTCATAGTTTCTGAGATATCGTGATTAATCAGTGAGTGGTATTTCGCTTTTATATATATATATTTAGCATTACTAAAGCGCAGTCACTCTCAGACCTGCATCAAAAGAAAGAAATGCGCAAAAACACAATGTTTGCAAAATGTGTTGCATTTTAGCGATTTATTTAAAATCTACATGTTAGATTATAAAATCAAAACACTATGACGGTCAAACCTGGCTTGTAGAATAATCTGACAAACAATTATAATGATTCCTTATGTATTAGTCCATTTTTTAATCGACAGAAGTAATTTTTAGAGGCATCTTCGTGAGTTTTTTTTCTATCGTACCAAATTTGCTGTGTTATGTTTTGAACACACTATCTACATAACATTTATTCTGAAGAATAACATATTATTTTTCTGGTTCTGTTTACTGCAGTAGGTACCTAGATCATAAACTTTTACGCATTATTAAAAATCGTATTTAGATTTTGGAGTCCCTGATCGTGTGACGCGACAGTGAGATAATCATTAGCCTGTTTTCATAGAAATAATATATTATTCTACGCCTTTTTTTTGGTGGTAAAACAACTAAGAACTACTCCCGCTCTAAAGTGGAGCGGGAACAAGAAAACCGAACACTTGTTTTACGAACTACACGCACGGTTTTGCAGTGGGCAGAAAAAACTGTGATGAAGTTTGCGTGTGGTAACTGGTAGGCCCATTACGAAAATATTTTTTTTGTAGCTTAAAATCGCAGGTCAAAGAACAATCCCTGCAAGAATGTGTCCCTTAAAACATTAAAATTCACTGCCATACAGCACAATACCTGACCCTGGTTATGCATACAGATAAAAGCGTTTGAAAGCGTCCAAACTCGATTCCAATCTGTCCACATCCGGCGTACATAATAAGAACTGTTCAATATATCGTTTCCATTATACACTTTCACACGACACGGTTTTACGGCGACTGTACTTGGTTGTATTTAGTAAGTAGTATAATAATGAAATATTACATTTTGATACAAATGGAGAATGTTTGTCGTTTCTACCGAGGTGGAATTCCGGAGAGTTTTGGAGCTGAGTGTTGCAAAGTTCCACGTGTATCAAACGATGTTTTCAAATTCACTTAGGGGGAAATAAACTAACGGATATTGACACGCTACTCGTGGTCGCTTAGCATCCAGCTTGATACGATAAATACAATAAATTATGACTGAAAATATTAGATTGTTGTCTAAAAACGGTAGCAATAAGAGTGGGTTTTCGAGTAAGTGTACTGAAAACTTACACCGTTAAATTTTGGTCGTTTTAATCCCGCGGAGGGTCGATTAGGTTCATGAGACACTATCGATTTGTAAAGAGAAAATTAAAGAATAAAGTACTTTTTTAAACTCGAATTAATTTACGCATGTACGAAATTAATTGCTTTAAATAATCGACCCTCCACGGGACCCTCCACGGGATTAAAACGACTAAAATTTAAGGGTGTATACTAAGTTTTGCCTAGTACAGTCATAGGAATAACCAGTGTTTGATCCCGCCCCTTATTGTCTCCCTCAACGACATGCATGTATACATGTGTGTACGACATGTATGTATACATGTATGTTTATTTTTACTACACTTTCTCCTAGGTTGACTGGTAGAAAATTAATAAGGCATCTGTTGGACTTTATACCTTTCTGTTACATGAAGTTTTAAATAAATAAATTAACTTCAAATCTAACGGTTGTTTATTTGACAGGATTTTCAATTTTTCTTTTATTCATTTCCCTATCGTCATCAACAATGGACACCCACACAAAAACTGCTCATACATTATTTAGTTTCCCTAAACTCGAACAAAACGGTTTCCGTACAGCGTTCAGAGGTCATATGTGATGACTTCGACATAATTATGCGAACCTATCTATGATAATGATCATTATTATCTGTTACATCAGTGGCCCATAATGGTAGTATTTGTGGAAAATGGAGATTTGGAAAGAATAGAATATGGAAAAAGATTTTTTCTATGGGTTTTGTATAGTTTTGTATTGTATCTGGGTATTTATTTAAAATAGTTTTTTTTGCTGTCTCCGCTCCTAGACCTTTGTTCGGAATATAAAGCAAACCGTAGTACATATTGTACCTTTCAATGAGAGAATTTTTTACTTGAATCTGTTCTTCCAAAACAAACATCAGCCCCCCTAGCCAAGTTACAATCGTTTCGTTTAGCGTGAACGCTTGGAGTTAGTCACGCCTCCAATTCCTTTGTTCTGATGTCATTTCAACGCTCAGTCGCGTGGTCAGAACAAAGGAATTGGGGGCGTGTTCAACTCCAAGCGTTCACGATAAACGAAACGATTGTAACTTGGCTAGGGGGGCAGGTGTCTGTCCAAGGGATATCTATTGCGTTGCCTCCACAACCCAGGCAGGCAGGCAGTCGTTCCATATAGAACACAGGTATCCGACCCCAAGCTAGTTGGAAAATGGGCTACCTAGCCTCTGATGATATCTAGTTGTTGTGTTAATGATGAGATGATGTAATGATGATGATGAGTTCTTCCAAAATATTTTTTTCCGCCACTATCACACAACGCCGTCTAGTCCCAAGCTAAGCAGAGCTTGTGTTATGAATACTTGACAACTGATAAAAATACTTACATATTTCTAAATACATACATATTATAGATAAATTACACCCAGTCAGAGAACAAATGATCGTGCTCATCACACAAACATTTGTCCTGAGTGGGAACCTCCGACCTCTGGCATAGCAGTCAGGGCCACTAACCACTAGACCAACAGGCCAGTCAAATTGAGAAAATATTGATTCAGGAAAGATCCGGAAGGTGATTTGTGACCACTCAAACGAATTGGCACCCGAAGTGTTAACTATATGATCAAGATGAAACATAGTACACAAACTATATATAGGTATGCCTTGGTAATGAGCTAAGCAACTATGTAACGAACTCAAGTTCCTAATTAACATGTACACTAATTAATTTTACGAGCTAAGTTTTCCTTATGTACCCAGGCATCAGCAGTTATGTGATGAAGACAATCAATATTAGCATTTATAGTGATCACTTACATGTTAATCTATCACTACATAGTATAAAACAAAGTCTTTTTCGGCTGTCTGTCTCTATATACGCTTAGTGCCCGATTACGGAGACGCGGCGCATTGCGCGGCGCGTCGGGCGGCCCGCTGCTGCAATTTACGACTAAATGCCCAACGCGCCGTACAACGCGCCGCGTCTCCGTAAACACGGCCTTAGATCTTTAAAATAACGCAACGGATTTTGATGCGCATTCTTTTAATAGATAGAGTGATTCAGGAGGAAGGTTTATATGTATAATGTATAATAATAATATATTTATTATCACCATTGCACCCGTGCGAAGCTGGGGCGGATCGCTAGTAATTTAAACGCGAAATACCTATTGATAATCACTGATTTGTCACGAAATCTCAGAAACTATAACACCTACAAAGTTACAATTGGGCAGGTAGGTTCCTTATAGGGTGTAGACGTCCGCTAAGAACGGATTTTACGAAACTCTACCCCTAAGGGGGTAAAGGGGGGGTGGAAGTTGGAAGAAGCCGCTAGCAGAAGCTAGTTATTAATATAGACAATCTGTATGGTTTGTCTTACAATGGCCTCTCAGGATCATCGTAGATTACGCAATGCGTTTAATAAACTTTAAGGGCACTAGGGGCAGCCCACGAATTTCAAACTTTTAAGTTTTACGATAATTAAAATATGATTTGTGAACGTATTTATGTTTCATCAGATGCCATCTACTAGTCTATCTACGTAGTAAGACACTACGAGTTTTCTCGTAAGATGGTATCAGAGAAGAAATCATTTACGAGATATCTCGTAGATAAATTCAATGTGTTCTCCTTCTCTGTCAAATCCATCCAAAGGTTGTCTGTAAGAGATCGCTTTTAGCGATAAGACCGCCCATTGTGACAACCCTATTAATTTTAAGTTTTTAATGTAATTTTATTTTTGGTGTACAATTAAGAATACATCTATCTATCTACAATACCTAAACTATATATCTTTTCTTTTTCCTTAGACAATGCCTGCATCCCGAAGCCTGCAGCAAGGACCTCTCCCTGCCGACGTACTACGCGCGCTTCCACGACATTCGCAAGGAGTACGTGCGCGCGTATACGCTGCGTGCGGTCGCGGGCGCGCGCTCCGTGCCGCCGCCGCCGCCGCCGCCCGACCATCCGGGCTCACTGCTCGATATGCTCAACTGTATCCTTTGACAATAGATTGTAGCAGCAAGAACGGCTGTTGGTACTAAGTTACCCGAAAAATAATGATGTTCCAGCCATTGAGTGATATATTATGTGTGTTAGTGTGATTTTGAGCGAAATTACAGCACCATAATACCCGAAACAGTTTAAAAAATAGGTACCATAGAAAATCGTTTCCTTAAACTATGCAGTTTCATGGTGAAATGGCGAGAGCGATTGTCGCAACCTCGTGCTGGGCACGCCACGATCGAGGCGGTAAGGCCCCTCTTTGAGGCGTGGCTGGAAAGGCCCCACGGCGTCGTCACCTTCCGTTTGGCGCAGGTGCTGACCGAGCACGGCAAGTTCGGTCCGTACCTGTACAAGATTCGTGCGGAGACGACGCCCGGGTGTCGCCACTGTGCGGACCGCCCGGTGGACACGGTGGAGCACACAGTCGAGGTGTGCCCCGCTTGGGAAGAGCAGCGCCGTGTCCTCGTGGGGGCGATCGGCGGCGATCTCTCGCGCCGGGGCTTGGTTCAAGCCATGCTCCGGAGCGAGGAGGAGTGGCAGGCGGTCGCCTCCTTCTGCGAAGCAGTAATGCTAGTAAAGGAGGAGGCCGACCGCCTTAGGCAAAGGCGGACACGCCGCCGCCGCCGCCGGGTTTCCGATCCCAATTTCCGGCCACCGTAGGCGCGGGCTCGCGGACGGTGGGCAATGGGTAGCTCGCTGTCCGTCCGTCCGGTAACAGACCGGTCCGAGCTCAGGTCGTCTACGGCGCGCACCGTTCCCGCGCGCCTCAAGGAGTTGTCAGCATACTGTAGGGGTCCAGCAGGGCCGAAGCCTACTGGGGCCAAAGGTTATGTGAGACTGTCACCAAAGGCCCCAGGATAAAGGCAAGGAATGGAAAGGTAGGTTTTTTAGTCAGTAAAAGTCTGACACTGTTTCCCGCCCCACCCAAGGGCGGGATTCGTCATTGGATGATTTTTACCTACCACTAAAAAAAAAAAAAAAAAACTATGCAGTTGCTTATTTATGTTAACACTTGTAGTTTGCGACTTAGCTGCGTAAACGCTGCGTGTCCGCGCCGAAAAAGCTGCGCCAGTCGGACGTTTAGCGTGGGTAGAATATGCTTGAGGTTTATGTGAAAAATTCAATAGTCAAACTATTAAAAAGGCGAAAGTTTGCTTGTATACATATTTACTACTCCTTTTTTTTTGGTTTGAAATCATTAAATAACTCCTCCGGCTCCAAGTGTAGCGAGGGGGAGTGTCAGACTTTTACAGACAAAAACCTGTCCATGTTCCTTCAATTACTTTAGTTTTCGAATGTTATCTCGAAGCTTATATGAACCGTTGTCTATAAGCGCCTGTAAGTAAGCAAAAGCAACAACTCATCCGTCAAGGCGTTGCTATTACAACCTATTCGTATTAAGGCCTTGCAGACAGGGACGGCTTGTCAATAGTGCATTTTGATATAAGTACAGAAAATTTTTCATTGCGACCGAGGCGGCATTCGCCCGAGCTGCAGGTGAGGGTGGAGAAATATTATAAGGTAATATTATTATTATTTCTATTTTTTAATGTGTTTAATATATTTGAGTGTCCTTTCGTAAAAATCAATTCCTTTGCCATGCCGTCCCGGTCTGTGTAGGCCTTCAATGGACATCTTGTCAGTAAAATTACTGTAGCACTATTCAAATCTGTAATTATAACTAACACGGTATTGCGACAGTTTTAATAGTAAGAAAAAATACTAAGGACTAATAATAATTACTGTTTACTGCAGTCATTTATTAGCGTCCAGGAAATGAGCTGTTTACATCGCGCTTAGCTGATGGCCTAATGATCAGCTATTACGAGGGTGACGCAAGTTTGACAGCACGTCTAAATACTATCTTAATGGTAAACTACCAAGAGTTCCGGGGTTGGTAGCTAATACCCTGATATTAGATACAGGTTCTCACTCCAAACTGTGTGTCTCAAAAACGACGAGTTGTGGTTTCAAACCAGCGTTGCCAGACGTCCCAATTTTGGCGGGATGTCCCGAATTTTAAATCTGAATTAAATGTCCAGCCCGGGACAAACGGAGGGTAAAACTGAATGAGAAGTATAGATATTTTTATTAAAATGTCATTTTGTATGGCTATTTTAGCTATCTATGGTCACGTACACGTTATTTAAAACTCAGATAAAAAGATAAATATTTGAAAACTTCAGCAACTTCTTAGATATGTGTTTCTTGTTATGTCCCATTTTGGACGAAAGATTATTTTAGTATTTTCACAAAAAAAAAATAATATCCCACTTTGGCAAAAATAAAAATCTGGCAACGCTGGTTCGTACCCAAACAGTGGCTTTACTTTGTGTAATTTATTTCATCACCACTGCTCTCAAAACGGTGAAGAAATACATTAAGAGGAAACCGGCGTGACTTAGAAATGAAAATTTATAAAAATGTGACTCTTCTCCCCCATTGCGCATTTCCTTTTCTACAGACGAGGTCTGAATCCCAGCAGTGGAAACATTAAAAGGTTTAGACCTCTCTACAAGAGGAACTGCGGTTGGTGGGTGTCATATTTTATATATTATATATATTTTTTGTCATCCCAACTCTTCAGAAGTGCTAGTTTTAACTTCAAGATTTTTTTTTACAATAAAACCTTAACAATATCGTGTCCAGATTTAGGTATAAGTCCGTACACCGGTGATAACTTCTACGCAGCAGAGGTGAAAGATATGGCCAGCATCATCCAGAGGATAATCACTGATGGTAAGCGGACCTTTCATATTTACGTAGGTTTTTAGTAAAAAAAAAAAAAGAAAAAAAAATGTCAATTAAAAAGTCATCGGTGTTGATTAAATCGTTATTCTCATTAACCCTAATGACATTTTTGATTTTAATAAGTAATTCATTCATTTTTTTTTTACTACAAATGTTAGAATAACGATTTAAAAAAAAAATAGGAAAAAACCAGGGATATCGAAACAACCGAAGAAAAATTCCACCACTGGCGGATCCAGAATCATGAACTGGGACCATGGTATACACATTTTGCAGATACACCCTGTATTCTCTCCCTCTTCCGATCTCTAGTGATGATTAATTTGATTATATTACAATAACCATAATGTTTTTACTTTCCAGGTTTCCGATTAGAGTTACCTGAGACTGTGGACTTAGTTTTAGAGACTGGTATTTGGTAAGTGTCACATTTTATATCAAATAGTTTAAGCTAAGTTATACTACGTTATTTACCTGAAGGTGTTTAAGTTAAGAATGAATAGGATACTTCTAAGCAAACAGGTAGTAAAAGAACTTAGGTATTGAGTATCAAAAAATTCATCTACATCCTACATCGATATTAATGGGAAAGTGCCCAGAACGCTTTCCGCATTGCCACGTTGAATAGCAATGCTGATTCGCCCTGCTCTCTGGTCACGCGAAGAGTCGATCAGCTGTTTGCTGATACCCCAAACAACTCGATGAACGTTTGGAGCCCATGACGGCATGACCCTAGTGTTTCAACCTCAAACGGCTCAAACAATTAACTTCCGATAAGGTTATATTATATTTAGATTTGTTTAAAATTCTTCTTTCTTCACTCTTACAATGTCAGTTATATTTATAGCTTCATTAGCTTGTGCCAGCGGCTTCGCTAGCGTGAAAGTCGATTCCTTCATTCAAACTTCCAACTCCCGTTTTACCCCCTTAGGGGTGTAGTTTTGTAAAATCTTAGCGGATGTCTACACCATATAAAAAATCTACCTGCCAAATTTTAAGTTTGTAGCTGTTATAGTTTCTGATATTCCGTGATAAATCAGTGAGTGGTATTTCGCTTTTGTATATTTACCATAGAAGTGAACACTATAAATCTTAATCTTGATTGTCTTCATCACATAACTGCTGGTATGCTGCTGGTATGGTGGTACACAAGTAAAACTCAGCAGGCTAACCGCTCGTAAAATTAATAATTATTGTACATGTTAAATAGGAACTTGAGTTCGTTACATAGTTGCTTAGCTCATTACTTTGTGTACTTTGCCTTCTCTAGCCTTGATTATAAACAACTTTATTTTTAGTATATGCAAAACTCGAATATAGTTTGCTCAGAATCAGTAACTGAATCGATTTAAATATTTTTTACATTGTGTTATATTTTTTCCCAAAAAAATAAAAATAAATCATTAGTTGAACACCATCGACATTATATACAACACAGATCATGGCAAATCATAGCGGGCATTAGACGCCAGCGCACAACTGGGAGCGGGAGCAAAACAAACCCCTCAGTCACCCGAGTGGCCCGGTGACCATGTATATGCGCGGACAACCAGATAACATAACAAGTTTTTAACTTTGTCATTTTCCATGATACAGTTATAAAATTTTGTACACAGATTCTGTACATAAAAATACCAGATACGTGTTTCGGGTTTCGCATATATTAAAACTAGCTGACCAGGCAAACGTTGTTTTGCCTTATAAATTATTTCTATATCACTTAGGAGTATGGAAAATAGATAGTAGCCGATTCTCAGACGTATACGCATATAAAATTTGGTAAAAATCGGTAAAGCCGTTTCGGAGGAGTACGGTAACTATCATTGTGACATGGAAATTTTATATATAAGAAGATTAATTTTGTATTTAACCCTGGTTTTTTTATGGTGGGTAAAAATCTTTCAATGACAACTCCCACCTTTGGGTGGAGCAGGAGATAGTATCAGACTCTTACTGACTAAAAAACCCACCTCGTTCCTACGCTGCCTTTCATACCAAGGCCGAGCCTTCCTTTTAGAAGCGAACCCTTGATCCCAGTGGGCTTCGACCCTTCTGCAGGGTCCCTGCGATTTAACATGGTTTCCAAGGACGTAGAACAGTTGGTTTGAGTGGTCACAAACAAGGGCGTCGCCAACCGATGATCAAGAGAAGTATAGACAATAATAAAAAAGTTTTTTTTTAATAATAATAAAGGTTTTTTTCTCTACAATATAACTCCTAATTGCTAGCCTTATATCTATTGTAACATATAGGATGGGCATTATATTGTGGGAGACTGGTGCCTAAACTAGGCTCTGAAGCTGTAAAGCAAGCCTCTAGGGGGGGGGCTATAGCCCCCCTGCCCCCCCTTGGCGACGCCCTTGGTCACAAATCGCCTTCGGACTCTTCCAGAGTCTTTGTTGTCTAGTTGACTGTCTATTATTGACTTTTGTTTAGAAGGCAGGTTGGCAGGACCGGACTAGACAGTCCAAATCTAAGTATACCTTGCGTACTTATTTTTTTTTACGACCCATATTCGAACAGATCGTCGATGGTGCCGCAAGGTTCTGGAATGGGTGGTCCGATGACCTGGTGAGGGTCGCAGGAATCCAATGGATGCGAGACGCACAGGACCGGTCTTTGTGGCAACACTTGGGGGAGGCTTATGTCCAACAGTATACGTCTTTCGACTGAAATGATGATGATAGCCTTCCTTTTTGAATGATATCAGTCATCTACGCCTTTTCCGAACTTGAACACAGGTAGATAACAAATATTTGACAGGGAGAAGTATACAACAGTGGACGTCTTTCAGCTGACATGGTGATGGTTTATTTAGGTTAGCCATATAAACTGAATTACCTGGCACTTAAAGACTTCACATCAAATGTCATAAAAATCACAGCATGAAATTCTGAGCTAGTTTATACCGCAGTAAAATCAGTATCACTGACAAACCCACGCATGAACCCATGATCCCATCATATGTATAATATATAATGCTTGTTTGTACATTGAACCTGAACTTCGTACCCATTTATATATAATATTAGCAGGCCTGTTGGTCTAGTGATCAATGGCCCTGACTGCTATGTCGGAGGTCGTGGGTTGGATTCCCACCCCAGACAGATGTTTATATATTCTTTATTGTACACCGCATAAACAACAAATTGAGCACGATCATTTGTTCTGTGTCTAGATGTAATTTATCTATAACATGTATGAATTTAGAAATATACATATATATTCAGCGGGCCAGCTGAGCGCGCTAATTAATGCCCGCTATGATCTGCCGTGATCTATGTTGTACGTAGTGCCGGTGTCCAAGTTGTGACCTTTTCTAATATTTTTGGGAAAAAATATAACATTGTATAAAAATTATTGGAATCGATTCAGTTACTGATTCTGAACAAATTATATTCAGGTTTCGCAAATAGTAAAAATAATGTTGTATAACTCCATCCCTTTGACCAGTGGTGGATTAGCTATATAGGAAAAGTAGCAAATGCTACGGGCCCCGCACATTCGGGGGCCCCGCGCCTTAGGGCGTCGCGCCTTCGGGGCCCCGCGCCACCTGATCGTTACAAAAATTAGTTAATGTATCTACACTATATGAAATCTAAATACAGCTGATTACACATTAAATATTTTTGTTAATAAAAAAAGTTCTACCTAGGGGGCCCCCTTATCGAATTGTTACAGGCCGCCATTTTGTTTTTACCCCATTCTCCTCTAACATATGGCCCAGGTAGTGAAATAAGCACGGCCTTCTCCCTCTCTCAAAGAATAGATTGACTGGTTGGAACATCCTATCCAAATATAGCACGCGGCAAATAAGTTGGACTTAAATGGACGTCGTTGCTATGGGTACGGCAGACCCCGCTGTGCCGTGGCCGTCGTTGCTATGGGTACGGCAGACCCCGCTGTGCCACACTTCGATTGAGATAAGGTCGATCGCCATTTTAGTTAAACTTATATGCAGCGTTTTTTAATGTGAGTGAACCGTGTATTATCTCCTTAATTATATCACCTAAGCGGCACCGATCAACAAGGTTGACAGAGGACGAACGGTCAAGTGATAAGCGCTGAACTGTAAGCTATTCCGTTATGATATCACGATTGATATAGATGGACGGACGGTTTAGCGTTTGGACCGGAGTCTATATTCTTCTCCATGATATTGGATCAATCGCCAACAAAAGCTTCATCTTCTATAGACCGTTAAATTTTGATGGCTTTAATCCCGTGGAGTGTCGATATAGTATATGAAACACTATCGATTTGTAAAGATAAAATAAGAAAATAAGGTACTTTTTTTCTAAAGCTTGAATTAATATGCGCATGTACGAAATTAATTTCTTTAAGTAAACGAATCAATGACCTTGTAAGTAGTTGCCGGTCGTTACGTACTAACTACCTACGGGTCATTGATCTCACTCAGGTGACGTTTACTCAAAGAAAATAATTTCGTACATGCGTAAATTAAATACCGTTTAAAAAATAAAGCTTTGTTTTTTAATTTTCTCTTTACAAATCGATAGTGTTTTATGTACCGAATCGATCCTCCATGGGATTAAAACGACCAAAATTTAACGGTGTGTATAAAAGGAGAATCTGACTGACTAACATATCAATGCACAGCCGAATCTACTGCAATTAGGAGTATGAAATTTTCTAAAAGGTTTCCTTTTATGTCCTAGGCGAACACAAAGAGAGAGGACTATCCAAAATTGACTAAGGGGATAAAAATCAAGTTACACAATAATTTTGTCGACAATTCATGTGTATGATTCAAACAGACTGTAAAGGCACTTAAAGATTCTTGAACACAATTTGTCCTTTTATATTTATATCCACCAAACAAACAACAAACTTAATTGGCAGTGAGCAGGGCACATTTCTCCGGGGCCAAAGGTTCTGGAGTGGCGACCATATACTGGAATATGCAGTGTCGGAGGGTTGCATCCCAAGTTTTTTTTTATGGTAAATAAGATCATCCAATGACAAATCACGCCCTTCGGCGGAGTGGGAGGTAGTGTCAGACTCTTACTGACTAAAAACCTGTCCTGTTCCTTCTTTGCCTTGGTTCCAGGGCCCTGGTATTCATTTTCATACCTCCCCAGAGCCCCATAGTAGGCTTCGACCCAACTGGGCCCCTACAGTTTGCTGACAACTCCTTGAGACGCGCGGGAACAGTGCGCGCCGTAAACAACTTGGGAAGCGTCCTAAGATGGCCCGATGGCTTGATGAGGGTCGCGGGAGGGAGGGATGCGAGAGGCTCCTGTACGTCTCGCATCCATCAGATTCCCGATCATTGTGGTGAGGCTTCGGGGAGGCCTATGACCGGCTGTGAAGTCTCTAGGATGAATTTTTATATCCACCTAGCACCATGGTAGGGGCAAAATGTACCTTTCTTTAGATTGTTTCAGTACTCCACTATGGGTAGACGTGGACCGTAACGGCCTTCATTCCGTTCAGCCCCGTTCTCTCCAGAAGCAGATCAGGCTACTCAGTTTATTCAGAGGGGTGAGGGAATTCAATAATCCGAATTTAAAGTTTCCCATGCGATATCTTCAGTTCTTTTTTTTCTTGGCCTGCCTACTCCAATGTCGAAGACCATCAGCTTTTCGAACTTGTGTAGCTGTCCTAGCTGTATGTGTTTTCTCGTAGCCAACCACGCTGCACACTAAAGGTGATTATCACAATGGGTTCGGGTCTGAAGTCCACCGTACCAGATCCTCTTCTAGCCAACTCGTACAAGGCAAAACTGTACACCAATCATATCGGCATTTTGGATGGCAAAATAATTTTAAAGATCACTCTTATATTACCTGAGATAAGACTCAATCAAAATGTGACAAACCCATACTTGATCAAAAATTGACCTATGAATGAGCTCATAAGCAAAGGCGGTTCCTAAGCGGATCTTTATAAATCTCTAAATGAAATGTACAACATGGAAATGAATAAATCAATCCAGTTTTAACTAATAAACAGATGTACAGTGCTTGTAGGTTATCAATTAATGATAAAACCGATAGATAAAACGGATCAGCTTCTGATCACCCCTAGCACATTGATCAAGCAATAGGTTGTATAATATTCTGTGTCATAACACTTTCTGTCCTTGTCGTTTTCATTATAATTGAGTGAGACCATACTAATTTTAATAAGAAATTAGAGTGTACACTTACACCCTCATTTCAGTACGTAACCCTAGAAGGTTACGTACTCAAACTATAGAAATATGATAGACAGTTGAAATATTCACAGATGATGTATTTCTCTTGTCCATCGACTTCCATTCTAAGTGATAGACAAGCTCGTTCATAGAAACTATTTGTCACAATACTGAAACGTTAAAACATAAGTTCGCTGCAGCGCTAAATTGTCATTATGACGTCTAACAAAACTTTTAAAGGTTTCAGCGCTTAAATACTGCAAAACTGAACTAATGTCATCAAGTCAAGGTGTATGGCATGCAGTACACGTAAGTCAAGCAAAGTGATTGTACGGCATGCCTAATCTAGTGCATAGTACATATACGAGTATATCGATGCTCTTGCCGCTATAACAAAAAATACTAAAAACAGAACTAGAAAATAAATATAATTTTAAGTGGGACTTAGTGGTGTAGCTACAACAACAAGGGCCCCGTATAAAAAATCCCACAGGAGCCCCCTATAAGAAAAAACTGGTGCTTTTTACAAATGCTTGGTTTACCCTACGTGATGGTTATGGATAACATGTTGCGAATTTTTGCCTACTTCGGAGCCCCTGTAGCGCGGGGGCCCCGTATCATTGATACGTCAGATACGGCGGTAGCTACGCCCCTAGTGGGACTTCCATACATAAAACATGACTTTTGGCGTTTTCGCTACGGACGGTACGGAACCCTTAGAGCGCGAGTCCGACTCGCATTTGGCCGGTTTATTTTATTTTATTTGATATAAACTAGTCATCATTATCATCAGCCTTTTAATGTACCCACTGCTGGGACACAGGCCTCCTCTCTAAGAGAGAGAATGGGCCGTAATTTACCACGCAGGTCCAGTGCGGCTTGGTGAATGTCACATGTCTTCGAATTTTTGGTTCTATGACATGCCGGTTTCCTCACGATGTTTTCCTTCACCGTTTTGAGAGCAGTGGTGATGAAATAAATTACACAAACTAATGCGCCTGGCTAGGTTTGAACCCGCGACCTACAACTCGTAAGTCGGGGCCATTACCACTCGGCCACCACTGCTCCATATAAACTAGTGCTTAACTGCAATCCCACCACAGGTAAGCAGTGATGCAATCGTTGATGGTGAGGCGCACTAGTTTTTCTTTTTCACGCGACTCAATTACTATCAGAATATAAATATTTAATCGTAATAAGTTCGAAACAAGTTAATCCTCTTTCCTCACTTGTTACTCAACCTGCGATAGTCGCCAGTTATCTCACTAATCACACGTTCAAATACTACCTGACTAGTAATTACGACATCATGTTTTGATTTAATCGCTTTTCTAATTGATAAGAAAATACGAGTAAGTATGTAAGGTACGAGTTGCTGACGCTTCGGACACAATGTCGTCACCTGTGTGGAAAAGTTACGAATCTGTCGTTTACGCAAACAGCAGATTCGCAACTTTACCATACAGTAAATAAAGTTGCGAATCTGCCGTTTTCGTAAATGGCAGATTCGAACACATGACAGTGTCCGTTTTGACATATTTTTATTTAGTTATTTTTTTCACTGATGATTCGAACACACACAATCAGATATTTTTTTTGACCAAACAATGGCCCACTTATTGGAGTATCCAAAATGTCCCTACAAATGTACCCTGGAGGACCTAGAAACACAACTGACGCCGCTATAAACGTGGCAACCTACTGTACCTCTACCATGAGTTTTAAGCAATAGTATTCGTCGCTACTCGATATCGACGCCGTAAATATTTTGTATGGCAAATTTTGGTTCTGCAAGTGAGTGAGGCGCTGCAAAATTTACCATACAAAATATTTACGGCGTCGATATCGAGTAGCGACGAATACTAGTGCTTAAAACTCATGGTAGAGGTACTGGGGCCAAAAACTTTGGGGGAAATGGAAACCATCAATTCGAGAAGAAGATTTTTTTTAAACTTAGGGGAGAAAAAAAGCGTTACCAAAGCTATTTTTTTAGGTTGGATTTAGGGCGCCAACTTCGGGTAATAAATTTCTTTATATAATGTTTTAAGACTTTTTTCTATGCAACTACTAAATAGTTTCAATAAAGGTGGTTTCCAAATCGTCAGTGAAAAATATTGAAAATAAAATGTGATAATTCGGATACTGTGTCCGAATATATTTTGTCCGAATCATCAGTAATTCAGTAACCGATAGATTCCAAGATTCCAAGGGTCTATTGTGTTTGTAGAAGTTCCTTAGACATGACATAATTAACGTCGATGATGTGATGTCGCTCCCCACAAAGAATGCTGTTGCTCTTTCATCAATAGGTTTTTGTTATAGGACTGAAATTGTTACCCTCTGACGTCTTCAGAAAATCATGGCTCCCACGCCATTCATATTATCTAGATAAAATTGAAGTGTCTGTCAATTTTAAAGACATATATTTTTTTTTTAACTAAATGCTTACAAAAATATATTCGCTATCTATAGAAAAACTATTTTTATTTAATTTTTGTATGTATATGTGATATTGATGGGATTTTCATTAAGTCAAGTAACTTAACCCTTTTCTGTAATCCCGCGGAAGCAGGACTTATTCCTGGGAGGCATATCTCTGACATGAATAGTATTTTTACACGATTAGTTTAATCTGTCGGTGTGACTGGAATGACTCCAAGGAAGATAGGAAAAGCTTGATAATATAATTGATAGTATAATCAGTCTGTGGTGCTATTCTCTAAGAAAACGCAGCGCTGCCTCAACGACGAACACCCAAATACGATACATTGGATTGTCAACCTAATTTACCTATACATTGGATTGTTAATACAACGTATCCTATTTGGATATTCGTCGTTGCGCCAGCGCAGCGTTTTCTTAGAGAATAGCACCACTGAAATCTAAAGATTCAGTGGTCCAAAAAGCACAAACGAAGAGCAGCCAACCCGGATTATTTCCCATTATTACACAAATTTTCTCGAGACATATTTGAAAAAAAGGTTCTTGTGGTTATTATCTAAGTTGCTATTGAAAGTAAAACCTTAACTTTTGAAAAACTAATCCTGTAAAGACGTCTAAAAATCCTAGTAGGTACTGCCGAAGTCGGAACAATAAGGTAGTTCTCTGATGATGATGAGTCCAAATGTCAAAATTAAAACTTCAACGTTCAAATTCCCTAACACATTTCATGTTTACTTGTATGAACTGCGAAACATTTAACGTTGTACGATGTGAAAAGAACAAAATTTTCGCAAATAAAGTTATCTTAGAAACGAAAATTGACAAACCTTTATAAACGAAACCAATTTCTAACCAAATGCATGCAAACAGAACCATTTCTTTCAAAAGTAGCGCACCAGTCACAGCGCATAAAAATCAGCATATCAACAAAATTGAGTGCACGTGCACCGTTGCACTGTTCTTGCTACTCGACACTGTCCGGCCTGAAAGCGCTGTGTAAACTAAACGCACCTGTACCAATGTATTAGCTACGTTTTTGGTCGTTCGATTGTTTTCTTTCTGCTTTTGACTTTGTTGTTACATCGAGTTAGTTTGTCTTTGTTATGGCTTTGTGTCTCATCTTTTATCTTGTCTCTAACTTCTTTAATAAGCAATCATTTACAATAGAATACCCAATGAATGTCGTTACTGAGGTTTTTGACAGATTTCCTATGCTTAATATTGAGATTTTGTTTCATCCTCTCTTTATCCCGGAAAGGCGTGGAGGTGTCCAGTTGAAACTAAAACCATATACTCTCAAGTCATTGGTCTCTTGAAGCTATGAAAAAATCAAACTCCTAAGTTTATGTCGCAAAAAACGTATATTTCGACACTCTCCAGGGAATCAAACTGCATGTAAAAATTCAAGATTCAAAGATTCAAAGCATTTTATTTCAAGTAAACCATTTACAGGCACTTTTGAAAAGTCAAGAAGTCGGTCTGTCAGAAAAAAAATGAGCTAATTGCACATTCCAAAGCGTAGATCTAGACTCTATGGAGAAGAATGTGCAAGAAACTCCATGGACACTCTTTTCAAACTTGTTATGTATTACAAATTATGTATTATAAAATTTGGCAAGTAGATAGTATCGTCTTATACTAAAAGTAGGTACAGGGAAAAATCTGAAATAATACATACTGATTCAAATCACAAAATTGGGAACTTCATGCAAAGAACGCGGTCTTCTGACTCGCTCTTGTCCGGATTTTTTATTAAAGAAGGCTCCTCCTTTTAGGCAAATAATGCCTGTATTAGGAGACTCCGCTTTTCCATAACTTAACAATATACCAATAGCTTTTTGCTTTTTGGTTTACTAATACATATATATAAAAGCGAAATACCACTCACTGATTAATCACGAAAACTCAGATATTAAAACACCAAAAAACTTAAAATTTAGCAGGTAGGTTTCTTATTGGGTGTAGACATCCGCTACGAACGGATTTTACAAAACCCCATCCCTAAGGGGATAAAACAGGGATTGGAAATTTGTATCGAGAAACCGACTTTCACCCGAGCGAAGCCGCTGGCAAAAGCTAGTAGTTTATATCTATTAATTCTTTACATTCTACATATTGATGATTTATCCCACCCGTATGTTAAACAATATCATTAATTATTTAAAGCCGCTGTCATCCTGGCACGTGTCACTAGAAAACACTATAAACCTAATTTATAAGCATTCTCTTATCAATGGGGCCGACCACAAGCTCTTATAGCAGTATTGTTTTAATCTTACTTATGTTATTCGTACCATGTGGCCTTCAAAACAATCTTATTACAATATTTAAACAAGAATGTTTTCTTAGCGATTTTGTGACGTCACTGTATATAAACTTCATTCAATTCAGACTATAAGGCGATTTTTGACCGCTAGCAGTATTGTTTTTACGTCAAATTAGCAGGCTTAAAAAAGTTGCTCGAACGCAGCGGATTTATTATTGTTTTCCAAATATATACTATTTAAATTGTTTTTCGTGACATATAAAGTATTTAAAACTTATTTCGATGCCCAAACGTGTCGTGTTAATTGTTTTTAGTACCTATGTGGGTTGTTAATTTATTATTGTATTCTAGATGGGGAACATATATGAAATTTTTGAGTTTTTGGTACCAGATAACACCGAATTCAATAGTGCACGAACAATAAGTTACGTATTTCACTGGAAAACACTGTTTAACTTTACCTTGATTCCATGATGTTCATGTACAATAAGTTTCAAGCATAGTTTTTCGCTTCGAATACCAAACACTAACACTAACATTAACTAGATTACTCTAAAAAGCACTTGAAAACTATTTTAATTAAAAAATCAAAATCGTTCGCACTAAACAAAAATATAAACACTGATAAGAATTTTGTTAATGTAAACAAACGTTCCGAATTCAGAATGTTACGATTCACACCAACATGCAACTAAATGTCGACGTTGTCGCTCGCAGCTTTTTTGGTTTTTCTACTTTATTAATGTAAAATCTTGAAAGTTATTACGTCCTTTATATGAAAGTTACATAGATCCTTTTAAAAATATATTTTAACAAGGTATCTTTTAAGTTAAATTTATTCTATTAGTTCACGATGAACTTTGATGTAGCGATTCGAACAACAAACATCTGAAAGAGACAACGCAATACAGATCAGTATAGCGCGTATCTTTTCTGTTTTAGCAGGGAATAGACAAAATCTTTAAATCGTTCATTCTTTCCCAGCTCTTAGCAGGAATACAATCGTACTGAGCGATTAAGCTTATGGTACAAAATGAAGTAATATTACTTTAAGATTGAAACAAAACTCTCCTGCAATAAGATTGTTTTCTCAAAGTTTATGGTCGGCCCCAATATCCAACTAGCAATTATCGTTATCCCACCTGTTTTTCCTTACATAGAAATCAACTTAAAACTATTTTGTATCTTTAATAAATGCTTTCATTATTCCAGCCATTCCAGTGTCGTTGTCAATTTAGCATTTATTTTACACCTGCTGTCCTGTAACACTTACTATGTATTTTTCTTCATCTTCTTGATCTGTTATATTGGCCCTACAATTAATAGGCTTTTTAACCAAGAATTGATAGTTAAGTAGGTCTCTAACATTATACCTACCTAGTATATTTTTTCATAAATTGTGAATTATGGCAAGAAATACTACATTCCTGATAAATTTATCTATAAATTAGGCAGAATGTAATCGTTTTTTGCTACAATTTGACATTTTACTATCAAAACTCTATCCTATCCTAATTTAATTGTCATTTTCCTGCCCATGTCCAATGTTTCTTAGACTTGGCCAAACACGTTATATTCCCTCGTATTCTGTCAACATTATTTCCTTTTTTAACTGACATAGGTTGTCTATATCCACTTCGTGACTTTCAGGCGCGACCTCTATTTCCCTGCTTAACCTTTTTTAAAACTGCGAACATTTGTCTTTGTTCTAGTTGTTCTAGTTATTTCTTTACACTGTCACACTATACATATTATCATCTCTAAAACACTGTATCACATTAATGGCGAAAGCATGCATGTATATTTGTATGTTTGTTACTTCATCACACTCGAATGGCTGAACGGATTTCAATGAAAATTGGTACACGGGTATATCAGGTCCTAGAATATAGCACAAAGAATTTTTATTCTGGAAGTATGTTTCCTTGGGATAATTTTCTACTTTCAGTTTCTGACATTCAAAAGCTAGTTTATGATGTTTCAGGAACAGAATATATGCGACACCATAGCATAACCGTCAAATAATTTCCGGGTTGAATCTAGCATATTACTAAATGTCATATCAGTAGCTAAATCATAATTAAATCGCATATGAGTGTTATATTCATTGTTTGTACTTCACACATTGTTATTATAAGTCGTGATTTTGAACTTCAAAAACAACTTTTACAACCTTGTCTAACTTGATTGAATGCACTTCTGTCAATGTCATTCTCTGTCCTAATATGATCAATTAATTATGAATCGTTACTAAATTAGAACAAGATTTTCAATGTGTCAATGTGTCACGTAATTTGAGTTTGACTTGGGGTCATTTATGTCTACCTGATTAAGAATAGTCCCCATGACTTTATTGATAAAATTTAGGCTATCAAAAGTAAATCTGGTTCAGCAATATAGATTTTCTTATCTTATCTGCTTGATTTTTTCTTTACTTTCGTTCCCAGTTGCTTTAACATTTCCCTTGATACCTATTTTAAAAATAATAACTGAACTTTCTTGTTTTATTAATTTCTTTATTCTATAAAAGACCACTGTCACTGTCATTTGAAAAGATATACCTATTCCAAATTTTTGTGAATTTAAATCTGCACATCTAATAATATTTAAATTTTCTTTCATGGTGTTTCATCTTCTGCTCTTTTCTGCTATAGTTTGTCAGTGGTCCTGTCTGTTTATTAGCTTTTGAAGAAATTCCCTATGCCTGTGTAATGTTCTCATTTTCTAGATCAGCAGATACCTTGAGTATTTTATTTACCCTTCAGTTCACACGGTCATATCAGCCTTTTATCACCCCTTGTTAAAATTCAATGCAATACCATACGAGTATCCTTATCTATTCTTCGTTTGTATTTAATTTCTTTAAAATCATTCATAATGTTCATATCATATTAATCGATTGCAAATAGAATATTTGCATGCTTGTTTTTGCTGATGTTGCTATGCCATATTATATCTAGTACATATATTTAAAGAAGTGTCTTAGTATCTTTTGGTCATTAAATTTACCAAGGCCAGTTTATTTCAGGGTCTCTGCTATCTTTAGTTTTATTATGTTAACGGTTATCAAACTTGCATCCCTGTTAGGAACAACATTATTCTTGTTAGTTTCATCATCTTTGTCAGATTGAGTTTAGTCTAAACGAATTGAGATTTTAAAAGGTTTTTCAGCTATTCATTAATTTTTCAAAGTGCTTATCGTTTTTGCTAATCAAATTACCTTTAGCTAAATAGAAGGATTGGAATCAATCAATAGCACAATAACTTAGAAGATCAACATACTCCAAAGTTTCATAGTACAGGCATCAACTCAAGCGCATGTGAAGTGTCGCGCAGCGTCGTGTCAACGCATTCCGTCCCCGACCGGCGCGCGGAGCGGACGTCTCGATCGTTACTCAAACAAACAACACCGTCTTATCTTGAAATTTTATGTTTTGGAACGCGTCAACTCCTTACCCGTGGTAGTGTAATAAAAAATAGCGATAAGCACCAGCACAGGATTGTCAAGTGTTTGTTTTATGATACAGTGGTACGCTTTCGGGACTCTTTAACGCTTTTATCGGTCTTCGGCAGCAACTTAAGATAACAAGGTGAGCGTTGATAGCTTTACGATAATTAGTTTGCTTTGCTAGCCATTCATATTGATATTTCGTTAAGGTCTAATATTTGAAGTTTTGGAGCTAGGAGCACTTGATTTGCTTGCTAATTCTTGAACCAGAGCCGTATCTAGACTTCTTTCTGAAGCATCAATAGATTTTTCCTATTAATTGTTGATAAATAATTTGTTATTAGATACTAGACTTAAGCATTATTTACAACTAACAATAATTCTCTGTGTATTGTATCGTCAAGGTTTGTTTAACCGCTTTCTCATAATTTTATTTGTTTACGTCTTCGAAGAACACATTTCTATTTTTTGAAATGATAAACAACAATGGTTTTATCGAATATAATAGAAACATTAATGCCTTTGGTATAACAGAAGCTATTGAAAATGATATTGAACATAAACTTTACGTCTGTGACCTCTAGAAGGTTAAGCAAGAGCGTAGTAATAGGTCAAAGGATACTAATGACTCTTAGCATAAAACAGCTATCTCTTCTTCTTATCCAAAAAAGGTGTAGCTAAGCACTTCCTTCACTTCATCGAGGGTAGGCCTTTTGGCTTTGGTAGGTCCTGGATCATCATGATTAGAGGATACGCAACAAAGTCCTCCTGTTTGCTAAGAACAAGAGTTATTGAGCCCAGCGTGATGTTTATGCAATGTTTCTTCATTGACACTACTGTCGTTGTCATAAGGATGCTTTTGGTTTATTGTAGACTGATTTTTATAGTTTAGAAGCCACAAATATCTGTTTGTTTATTTGCATTAACTTCCTTATTACTTTCACGACTTCTTTTGAGAACAGTGATTGCTCAGTGATAAAGGCCTCGATTTACGAGTTGTAGTAAATTGTGTATTTTATTTCACCACGAGTGCTCTCAAAACGGTGAAGGACTTCGTAAAGACACCGGCCATGTTCTTGAACCAAAGATTTGAAGACATGTGAAATCTGCCAACCCTCACTGGGCTCACGAGATGGTTACGGCCGATTCCCTTTCATAGACAGGAAACTGTAGTTCTAGCAATGTGAATGTTATGCTTATGTGCTTCCTTTGGAATATACTCCAGTGATACTGAAAACGAAATCTAAATCTTCTTCTAAAAATTTGTAAACTCCTTAGAAATATCCAAGATATCCATAATCCCTCTAATAATTCTCATATCTGGCACTAGTTTGATCGTTTATCACTTTTAAATTAGAAGCACAATGCGTTGTTCCAATTACTTATCTTCTAATGACATAGTGATAGTAATATATATAATATATATAAAATGCAGGTAGCTATGTGGTATGTATAGTAATCGTCATTCGTCACATAATTGTGTTAAATTTATTTAATCTGTAAGACGTATGGTAAACAAATGCCACCACGAGCTCTTCATGATCCATTTAAGAACCTAAACTAAACTGTTAAAGGGATGGAGCTATATAGACTGTATAGCTCTGTCCCTGTTTCTCGCTCGCACGACTAATATTTTAACACATCATGGTAAGGCCACTTGGTATATGTAAATGTTGAATTGCTTTAGTGTTCTCTTTTAGTTTTTCAATAAATCTACCTAGTCTTTTCCTATGATGTGGTTAGCTTGCAGTCCAACTGATTGCAGCGTAATACTGATAATGCTAAAAAACTTGGGTCTTTTATCGTGCGGATTTCATCACGCATACGGAGCAAAACCGCATGCGTAACCTCCGAAAATGTCCTTTTCATACAAGCATTTATTGAAATGCGTGCAGTACGCACGCGGGACGCGTTTTTTTGTCATTTGAAATTTTCTACATGCGGAGCAAATCCACATGCGTGACGAATTCAGCATGATTTTAAAAATACCCTTAATTCTATTCTACTTACACTCTTCAACAAACAACCCAAAACACACAAACGATAATTTTTTGCACCTCTTCACAATTCGTCCCTGCTTTTTTGGTGAAATAAAAACTCATATTCGATAAGGTTCAAGTTACAACCTCTACGGAACACATTTGTAAGATTTATAGTGCGCTGGCGTTCCGGTGCTCGGAACACGAGACCGTCGCTAACACCGGACGCATGGTGACGACTTTGCGGATAATCGCACTTTGTATTTCAAAGAATTGGGAGTAAACTGTGGATTTGAGAGATGCGCAGAATTTGTCGCGTAGAAAGGTCATTTTATCTGGTTTTTTGAATTCAAAATATCGTTCAAATTTCAATAATATGTTGTGTTAGACTTTCATTGACTAAATCCTACCTGTGTTCCTTCAGTTGCCCTTTGCGCTCCAGGGTCAAGGTAACTCTTTGAAAAAATCCCGCAGCCATTTCTAAAATATTTTATGATGAAATGATTTATTTTAGAATCATATAATATAATATAAGTATGTAGAACAGCATTTGTGTAACATTCTACCTCTTAAATGTATTATTTTTTTTATTTAAAATTAGCAACCAATGTTTTTTCTTTGATAGAGCAGTTTTTTGAAATCTTTAAGAAAAGTATATTATTGTTTTTTTTTTTAATAATCTATGCTTTCACGTGGCAATTGAGTGTCTATTAAAAATTAGCGAACATAGAATGTATTGTTGCTAGACGACATTATAATACATAAATTCCATCTGGTTAGTTGGTTGACAATTCAAAAAATTACTGACTCAAATATCCGTTAAAACAACTTTGCGTCATGGTGTAAAGTCTAAAGTGTGCGCTGTTCTTTATCGTCAAGTTTCGCAACGTTCAACCAACTCGGTGCGGATCGGAAATTGTCAACAAATGCATTTGTGTAGTCAGCAATAACAGGGCTATATGGCTTAAAATGCAGTTTTTATTTGCATACTTATACTCTCTTTTATATGTTGTTGAATCTGCTGATTTAGATATAACTTCTTCATTGTAGGTTTAAGGATTGTTTTAGACTGCGACAGTTTCATATACTCATTGTTGTTATTAAATACTGCAATAACATTACCTAAAGCTTTTGGCTAAGTAATATTGTCACGCGGATCAACAAGATCAGTGTCTAGACGGATCACCATCCGCTACATGCTGAGCCCACTCCGACCATCAGAAAGCACGCGATCTCGGATGACATTCACAGACCTTTGACAGTCATAACGGGTAGTCTGAAAGCAGTAGTATTACCAGGGGATATCATGTTGCCTACTAGATAACTAATTTGTCAAGTTCATATAGCGAGTCACTCCTTACTAAACACGAGTATTTAGGTAGAAAATATGCAGAAATATTCATAAAAAATATATGTTATCTAACCAGTTTATCAAAAAATTGCAGTTTTTTTTTATTAAAATTGATCGAAAAGTTGACGAGTTACAATAACAAATATGTATGTATCTGTCTCTCTCGTATAAAAATTATTGTCATTGGTCTTATGGGCTTGATGAACTTTGACGTCAGATACCTTATCGGATTTCTCTTTCTTACTTTTTTAACTTCGTCATTTATGGCCATTTATTATTTTAAGTTTCATTTATGGGGAAAATACATTTAAGATAACACGGATTTACTCAATATTCAACTCTGATGACCCAAGGCGTGATTTTATGATATTCATCATAATGTTATTATTATGATCATTATTTTAATAAATATATGGGAGTGTTTTAAAATTTTGCAGATGTAGTAAAACGGCACAGCACATTCTCTTGCGGAACTATAATAGATATGATCCCACCGTAAATGACTATAGAAACTAATTTTTCTCGATTCCGTTTTGTTTTCTATTTAATTTTGATTCTTCAGCATAACGACTGTTGATGTTATACTTTACATTAACATTCTGATGTTTCGCGGAATGTATGATTCTTTCAAACGCCTTAATCTAACGGCTGTGACTGTGAGGTCTCAGTCATTAAAGAATCACAATCTTTGACGATGTACATTATTGTTGCACATTGTGGTACTTAAAAGATATCTAGCCCAATTTTACATACCTATATTATTTTTGTCGATTGTCTGTCACATTAGAAACCCCGAAAGCTAATTCAAATGTGCATTTATCACCGTATATCTAATACTTGCTCGTTTCGCATCAATAATACTGCAAACAACGCGGTCGTAGAAACATCAAACCATGCCACATCGATTTGTATTTGAAATTAAAAACTGGTAGTGCTTCGCTTCTTATCTTTCTACGAACAAAGTGACGCGTCAGTTTAGTCAAATACAGGTATTGCAAAAATAAAATGGATATGTCTTCAGTGGTTCTCAAAGTAGAATAGACCGTAACCCACCTAATAACTTCAAAATTCGTCTTCTATTTGAATGAAGAACAAGGGGCTTACTCTCGAGTTTAATTCCAATCGGTCGACATTGGAATTGTGACGTTTGGCACTCTTGAATTCGATACTAGCGCCAAATTGCTTTAAAATTCGTGACCACACGCCAAGCCCAATCCCCATTTTACTTAGTTTCCCGAAAAGGTCACGCAATTTGGCCCTAGCATCGAATTTAAGAGTACCTAACGTCACAATTCCAATGTCGACCGATTGGAATTAAACTCGAGAGTAAGCCCCCTATTCTTCAGTAATTTAAATAAATAATTTACTTAGATAGACGACGCAGAAGAAGAAGATGCAGCATTGTTAGGTTAGGTTATGTTGCAAGTTGAACCGATGACATGATGAAGTTCGCGGTAATGCAATGGATGCGAGATGCACAGAACTAGGATGAGGCCTATGTCAAATAATGTACGTCTTTTGGCTGAAATGAAACACGTACAGGGCCTCAAGTCTGCTATTACAATAGTGTCAGAATCATCTATCATTGATTTCATCATGGTTGATTTTGACAAGTTTGGTAATCTACTAATAAAATGGCACCACTATGACTTTCCAACAGTCAATCACTGACACACCGTTGAAAGAAATGGTAATCTCGTACATAATTACAAATGAATTTCTGACTTATGGGGTAATCTACGAAAATTTTATCAGTTCCTTTGATTAGTGACTTATCATTAGATTTGTCTGAATACGACAAAGTCGTTCTATCACCATTCGTTTACGAGAGCAATAACCGACCAATGATCGACCATTATGATTTAGCAGATTAAGAACTTTTACCAAAATGATAATGGGGTTGTGTTGGAATGTAGAATTTACAAAAATAGCAGACTTGGGCCCCTGATTCAATGGAAAGGATGTACTTATTTATTTATTGCCTATCTTTTCTCCTCGCAGTTTTAGTATCAACTTTTCAGATCCTTTTCAATAATCTCTCAAGATACACACCGTTTAGGTAATACTGCTTTAGAAGCCATAAACAAACGACAAAATTCACACTGCGTTACAAGATCTTCACTTGTTTTATGACGTGGTTTTGAGCATGTGCTATGTTTAGAACTATTGTATAGAGTGCTGTTGATAATGTGAATGCTAAAAGCATTTGATAGTGACGTGAAACTAAAGAATTGTGGGAATTGTAAAGTGTGATCTCGAGAATTGTTTCGCAAACATCTTATCGTTTTAGACGTTTTTCTTTAGATGATTCTCTTCTTCTTTATAACATAACCTTAATATAGCTGATAGACGCGCGAATACACGCCTGCCTCAACTTGGTATCTGTTTACATTAATAGGTGTATTAAAATTATGCAAAATACTAATTGAGTGTGCAAGTTAAAACATGTGTACACAAAACTTTTCTAAGTAATAAACTAGATTAAGTAAGTCTTAATCAAAATCAACTAGAAAAGACTAATGATATATATACATTCTTGGCAAAGCTATGCGACAGTGACTAACTGATATTTTATGCAGTATAACGGAGCAAAACGGACGAATGACAAAAACTGACAAAATATTGACATTTTCATTCCATTTGTGTGCTCAACAGGATTGTCGACGTTTCCACAATAACGACCAAGTCGACCTACGACAAAATTATAAATTAGTCAACGATTTCCGCGACTAGTACAGCGTCATTTGCGTCATCATCACTGTGACACATCTCATGCTAAGAGAGTTTCATCATAATGTTTAAACAATAATGAGTCGCTGATTTGTGAACTTAAGGTTTTAAGCTTTATAGCCATTTATTTGTTTATCCGTACATCAAAACTCCTTGCAGTAATTAGTAATTACACCTATGGGGAATAAATTAGTATAGACTTTGCTACTTTCCAAGATCATATGCGTGGAGGAGTGGTAGATATCCACAGAACGGAGCAATGGTGACTGGGCTATGGTACACAGCATCAGACTAGTACACCTCCACGATTCCTCGTGTACCTAATGCCACACATTATATAAAATATTGAATCTCTAACGATAAACTTTAAAAGAAAAATCATGCAATTATAAATAAAGTATAATACTGTTTACAGCATATAGTCAATTCTTCCTATCCTTGCACCCAGCATCATTAAAAGAATTTACTATGCAGTCTTCATAAAGTCTGTCTTCATTTCTAGCTTATTTGTTATTATCCTTTCTTATTGTATACTGGAAGGTTCGTTTGTCTGATATTACGTTACATATTCATATATAATAATATTCTTTATTTTCAGGCTATTTAAATGCTATGTACAATTTTCAATCGCACATTGATGTCTAAAAATTTAAACCTGTATAACATGTCAACAATGTCTGTCACTGACTCCCTTTTCATGTCATTGTCATTGCTTACGCAATACATCCATCTTTTCTTCGACCTCTCTCTTTATTCATCTATGTGTTTACCTTTATAATCAATACATGAAATGCGTTATCTGCATAGCTCAAGAAAAATCCTACTCAGTATCATTCTTCTTTTCTATATTTTCTCTCAATGGCCACTCCAAGGCATTCAGTAGAAAAACATTAAGGAACACATATTATGACTATTCAATACCCTTTCATTAATGACATATATTATGGTCAAATCAAATGTCGAGCCCAGTGTTGTAACAGCATTGTTCGATTTGTTTTCATTCACTTCCTTTGCAATAATGGACATTGTCATTTGTCTGCATGGGATCGTCCCATGTATTAAATATCATATTATTATAACGAATGACTTAACTTTTACGATTGTGTGGTCTTACTTGAGTCTTCACACAGATATCCGCATGTTTCCTTATTCATATTTTCTGCGATTTCTTATTTGAATTTACTTCCTTGTTTACTTTACTTATTTTATTGTATTCAGGTGCACTATCGATAATAACTTGGTAATTTCTAATTCTGCAATTCTGTGTCGGTAAATCGATTGTCTACTTCTTTTAAGCACGTGTATGAGCTGTCATCTCAAATGTGTACGTAATACACTTAACCTTTATTTCATGCCCTGACTTCTATTTATTTCATTTCTATGCAGTATATCTTCTTTCACACATCTCTACGAATTTTCATCATGGCCATCATCATCCACAGTTGACTGACACAATTAAAAAGAGATATTTAGAGCAGAGACTGCGTTCTCTGCTCTATAGATATATCTCTTTTTTATTGTGCCGATTCTTACTGTGCTACCGGAAAAGTTAACAATATCGTCTACCCATCTTGCTGCCGTACGGTGAACATTCCCTCCAGTCCTTGAACGCCATTCATCTCTCGTTTCTTGGATCTGCCCGGTCTCTCAGTCTTTCACATTAAAAACTAATTCTTTATCTATCTTTTTCAATAATAAAACTTGCAAAATTATCAACAGCTGATTGTAACTTCTCATTCCAGTATCAATTATGGAATATTACATGACTTACAAGTAATATTTTCTGATATAGTTCTGCTATCACATTTCGGGTCCAAGGATTTATAAAAATATTGATAAAATATATGATATTAATAGTTATAACTACTATAATTATTGTTATATCACATGGCTACTATATTTCTCTATTGATATATAATTTACAAGTCACAAAGATAAACAATAGAAACACTGTATTGTAGATAGTAGACATTAACATATATGATAATAATGGAAGCGAGAATATAATTGACAAATAAGAATTTTGTTGTAGAGTAAGAAGGAGAAAATAAAGAAAATCTGACGGTTTTCAGTAAAAAGATATATAGCATAACAAGGAATCAAAAAACTGCATTAAAAAAACTTTTTTTTTTAATGTTTGCAATGTATAACTGGGAATATGCTTTAAATCCTAGTAGTGGCCTGTGGGATAATTTGAAAGAGTCAACGCGGCTTCAAAGCTAAAGGTAACAAAAGAAACGCGTGTGAGATACATAAATTCAATTAAAATTTGATACCTCTCGCTACAACACTTTTCCTACTCTTGGAAAAGTTATTTGATGTATTCCCATCTATAAAAAAGATCATAAAAATGAACAAAAACATACCTACCTTGATACTAAAAACGACGCTACTATATGTAAGAAGAATTTAGACAATACATAAAGCGACCAACCATATTCCACAAACATTACATGACACTGCAAATAAAATCACGCTTAGTATCAACAGAACGACAATTAAACCAGCAGATTATGACAATCTTGAATCCAATCAAGTAACCGTTATCATTTCAAATTGGCTCCGTTGACTTTCCTGTAGATTTTCAAATCAGTACAAGATAAGGAAATAAAGTCATGTTGTTAAACTACTAAACTTAATGTATTTGTGACATTATTATGGTATATAGGGTCGAGGTCAATCGCAGCTTTATCGTTCATTGATATCTAGTATAAATATTCCGATCTCTGTAGGAAAGGGAGGAATCAAGAAACGTATAACATTATATTTGTAGTATTATCTGATCTACAAAATTATATAAAAGGAAAAACTACTGGGTCTAGGAATGTGAAATTTTGCACAAAACTTCTGTATATGTTATAGACGAGCCCTAAGAGAGGACTTTTTTTTTTAAACTTGCCCCCAAAGAGGATAAAACGGATGTCCAAAATTGTATGGAGACCCCTATGTTCACGCGGGCGAAGCCGCTGTCAGGAGCTAGTTTGTTTATATTAAAGTCAAAAAAAATTAAATAGTCAAAAGTAATTTTGACTGCAACCTTTCGATAGGCTGGTTATATCAGTCAAAG
The DNA here is from genome assembly GCA_958295575.1 of Leucania comma. Classification (NCBI taxonomy): domain Eukaryota; kingdom Metazoa; phylum Arthropoda; class Insecta; order Lepidoptera; family Noctuidae; genus Leucania; species Leucania comma. Next base: position 12,290,288 of record OY282485.1, read on the forward strand.
CTATTAAAAAGTTTAGTCGAGAAAGAATCAAATATTTTTTTAAATAAAATGTTATTAGAGAGCCTACAGACAAATTATTAAAATAAAGCCTGAAGACGAGACGACAGATCACATTTTACGAATACAATTATTATTATTATTATATACTTTATTGTACACCTCATAATGAACATAGGATAAATATTACAAAAACTAAGTGTACAATGGGCGGTCTTATCGCACAGGGCAATTTTAGCGAAGTAATTTTTGAGAAGTTCGCAATGGACGTCGAAGACGTAAAGCAGAAACTAATTTACTATTACAGTATCAACTGTGGATTAAAACGCCTTCAAGTTAGTTATAGCTGTTTTTTTTTTTCTGGAGCTCTGTCTTTTAGGTAAGAAATGATCCAATGACGGGGCGAGAGGGTGCCAGGCTCTTACTGACTGAAACCAAATCTGTATCCTTCAGTTGCCCTTTGCGTTGTAAGACTACGGGTTTCCTTTTGAGAAATTCTCCATGTTTCTGATACTCTAGTGGATCAAGATCCCTATTAACCAATGATTTTCAACCAAAACTGTTTTTGGCAGATTAGGAGTTTTGAATGTAACATATATACTTAGCTTAGGTTTTGTTAGATAACCTTAAGCGTCTTCCATTGCGTTGTGTAGGTCATATGCCAGCTGCTCTTAGTACTGATAACTGTTCTTCGTTTCTTGATTTGTGGTCTATGATAGAACCTTTATAGTGTTGTCTATGTCACGTACGCACCATATGGTAAATACAGAATACAGACCACAAAACTCTCCTCTCCTAATTACTTAGGCTGATAATAACTATCGACTATAATTAGACTTAACGCTAACTTAAAATATTTGTATAGGATAGTATTATTATTATAGGTTGACTGCCATCCTACCTGATGGTAAACAGTGATGCAATCGTTAATGGTGAATCGCAATAGTTTATTGAGAGCCTATTCACTCTAGCTTTGAAAACACCTAAATTAAATTCGGACAGGAACAACGCTGCTAGCAAATTGTTCGGTTGTTCCATTTCGATATTTGCGATAATAATTTCCAAGAATATATCTGGATATTGCCCTGCCTACTGCATAAGCATGTGACAGAAATTTTAATAGAAAGCTAAATAGAACATTAGGTCGGTAGGTACACTTCTTATTACTGCAATTAGACATCAGGTGATTATTCTACCCCTTATTATCATCTGCTTTGTCTTCTTCTTCATCTGTATCAACCTTAATCTTAGTAGTGACTTCCAATGTGGCCTTTATTAATAATCCTTTATTTAATCTTCCAGACAACCTAACTCTTGTAAACTCGGTATTCAATGCTGGCCATGTCGATACACCGCGCCACCTAACACCCCCTCATAGCCTTTTGCATTTTTACTTAAAATACTTTCAATATAATCCAGAAAATAATATCTCCAAGTTATATTTGACTACAATAACAAAACAATAATGAGCTGATCGACTCATAATTCAACACAAATTCCGCCATTTAAGCTCAACTCAAAAAATATAGCTCCAATAACAAGAATAAAATAATAATGTTGACCTAAGCAGTGAATTTTACGATGCATTCGGCTTGTGCACGTCATGCGAACTGGCGCAGAATTAGAGCTTCTGGTAACCATTGGTAGGTTATTATTTTATTAAAATATTGTTGCTACGCACAGACGAGTAGGAAGATTTAGGATAATAGATATTACTATTATTGTTTAACAAATTTTCTGTGAATTATAGGCTAAAGCTATCAGATATTTATATGATAGCTTCTTAAGAAAAACGATTTTCACTTTGAATGTCCCAAAGGAAGCCCGCGACATTAGTTTTTGTCATGAAGTTAGCCATTCAATAACAATAAATAAAACAATCTGTAATAAAGTTTTTATTTGAGATTAATATGCCGTTATAAAATAAATTTACGATGGTATTATAATAATCAGTGTATAATTCCGATAACTAATGTCATTGTTTTATTTTTATTTCTTACTAACCGTTATTTCTAAAGTTGGTCCTATTATAATGAGGCTATACTAAGTAATTAAAGTGAACTCTAAACATCTTTTTTGCTTAATTTCATACTTAAATAAATTATATTTAACAAAATGAAAGAAATAGGAGTTAGTGATAGCGTGACGAGTGACAGAAAAGATATGAAAAAAAAAATACGTGTTGCCAAATAAAACGGGACAAGGGCAGGAAGATGATGATGAAAATTATGTAAAAAAAAATGTCAAGGATCCGGTGGTTAGGACTCCAGAGATAGAAGTTTCTGAAGCCCTAATGGCCGGTAGTTTGGATCTCACACCCCTGTAAGGTGACGCACAATGCACTATTTACTGTATCAGGCCCTTCCTTCATTCAACCGCGCAACGATAGTTTTGAGAGGTGGTTGTCGAGGCTGTTGGCTTTCTAGTTTTGGCTGTAGTGATAACGACATACGAGTCCGTATTCCACATTTCAACAACCTTATCTGCCAATTTGACATATTTGATTTGCTTCTCTTTCTCCGCTTTCATGTGTGAACTTACTTTCATTATAATGAAAGTTTTCTTTTCTAGTAAGACCTCAATCTCATTTGACGGGAAGAAGTATGAGTGTAATTTACGATCTTGCAAACGAGCTCAGAAGATGACTGTCGACTTTTGCTTTAAAGGCTCATACAAAGCTGAGCAATACTATAAAGAAAGCTTACACAAAATTAGATAAATCATACCAACATTCGTAAAACCACATTTTAAATGCCAAAAAATGAAAATATTTTCTCACGTTCTTCTCGAATTCATTGTTTTTGTTCACAAAGACTGTCCAATTCATCTTGAACATTGCACTTAGTTTCACACGCCCATATTTAGCAGATTCTCCCATAATTGTGGTATCCGCAATGTATCCACTAAATATTAAAACTTGGAGTTCTATGTCAGGTACAAATTATAGAACATTTGTGCTTATCTCAACGATCACACCACGTAAAAAGATGGACGTAAGCAAAAAATTAAGAGTCCGAGGGTCTGAAGTTCACATCGATGGTCGGAACAAATTTGCTCATTATGTACACAAAAATCCATAAAACGCTTTACAATACTCAGCTAAATCTCCTCAATATCGTGGAATACAACACTAAAGATATCTCAACGTTTATTATACCCCATAAGATGTTTAAACACATATCTAACGTAGTATTTTGTATTGTTACAGCTCAAAAGACGATGAAATAGACGGCAACTGCATAGTACGTGCACGGGGTCTTCCGTGGCAGTCTTCAGATCAGGATATCGCCAAATTCTTCCGAGGACTCAATGTTGCCAAGTGAGTAACAAAAATTGTATTACAATGATGATTGAATCTATCCGCCTAGCATTTTCGCAACTATATTGGGGTTGGGTTGTAGTCCTGGGGATGCAGCTGCCTATCCGACTTCAATAACCTAATTACAGTTGCGCTATATCATCCAATTCTCCGTCTTCTGCGTCCAGATTATGCCACATAGCATGTTGTGACCCTATTCTTAAACTGTAAACAACTCGTCAATTTGCTGTTCATTTACTTGAGAAATAGTAATGTTATGTCAAAGAAATCCTATTAATAAAGATGCAAAGGGAACCAACTATTAATCAACACCAAGAAATCTGAAAATATAGAAATCATCTAAAATCAAAGAAATACCCCCGAAGCATAGAGTGTCAGTAAAACCTATCCTAGAAAGACTTCCTCCTCGAGGAGGTGGAGGAGGAGGATTCGAACCCGCAACCCCATGCATATATTCTTTTTATGAGATATCACAATAATGGAAATTTTCAGCAAATAGGACGCATTTATGATTAGTTATATGAGTATTATAATTAATATACAGTGTGAATAAAATTGGGCCTAACATTCTTTCTTGTGGGACTCCATATTTGTTGCTTTAGAGTTCAGAAGATTGTGGTGTTATGTCGTATTTATATTGATTCACGTTTATAACAGATCGATGTTGATATCCTTTAGATGGGATAGACAGCCACTTCATGTAGAACACACTGTGTATTTAGCTGTATGCTGGTAATAAGTCTAAAAACCGGCCCCAACACAGTTGAGAAAAAGCTTAACAAAGCAAATATGTTGATAGATGTTTAACCCATATAGAATTCACAGAACCCCTGAATGAAGTATCCTAACAAAATGTTGTATTCCTTAGGGGTGGCGTAGCCCTTTGCCTGTCGCCTCAAGGTAGACGCAACGGCGAGGCGCTGGTGCGGTTCGTGTCACAGGAGCACAGAGACATGGCGCTCAAACGACATAAGCACCACATTGGATCGCGGTACATTGAGGTAAGGATTCTTAATTACTCATATTATTTTGGGATAATCTTTAAAAGGCTTGTTAGCAAGTCACGAAATCGCATTATATTATATGTAATGAAATATGATTTAATGAACAGTGTGAGCACACAAACGCTAAAATAAAGACAAGAGGGACACAGAAAAATAGTTACAAAAAGGATGCATATTGCATATGACTAAAGAAATCTCTTCCGACATAACTGATGACAGTTGGAAAAAAAGAGATGTAGACACTGTGTCAAAGGAAGAGTAGAAAATAAGAATATTGAATTAAATAAAAAATATCCGACTCTCAGCTATATCTTATTTGTCTATTATCTAGGTGTACCGTGCAAGCGGCGAAGACTTCCTGTCAGTAGCAGGGGGCGCCACTTGCGAGGCGGCTGCGTTCTTGTCGCGCGGGGCGCAAGTCATCGTGCGCATGCGAGGTCTACCTTATGATGCGACGCCGCAACAAGTTGTGAGTATACCTAAGTATTGACATCCATATACCTAACTCGACGGGGATAACGGGGCTGGAGTAAGTAAGTGAATGAAGCCCCCGCTATAACTAACCTAACCTAACTCGAAGAGCATAATGGGGAGAAAGAGTAAGTGAGCGAATGAGATCCCCGCTATAGCTCACCGAACCTAACCTGTCCGTGCCAGGGTGGTCTAAAATTCCTTTATTATTTATACTAGCTTCTTCCAACGGGTTCAGTCCCATGGAATTCGTTTATCCTAAAGGAAATCATAGTCCCATTATAAAGCTCTGGCTAGAGTAATAGTTTATATTTAAAAATTGCAAATGTAATAATAATATAACCATATCTCTTTCTTTCATTCACAACAAGTTGTAGAAACATATATTTCTAAACAACAATCTTTTAAACACATTACGATCTAATAACATACGTTATTGAATACTTTTGCCAACCAATCCGAAAGCGTCAAAGTGATAATATGTTGTCGACTTGAGCGCTACGTTCTAACCCCTGGGTTAGCTGCCGCGATTAGGTATAGCAGCTTACTTAACTGTGTAACCTCTGCTGTCATGAGATTATTAATAAACTTGAACTAGATTTGCATTGGTATTTTTACCCACTGTCAAGAAAGGGTTATGTCTTTCTCGCATATATTGTTATTTAATAATTATTTTTATTATAATTACCTCATATCTTCCAAACATCGCGTACAACGAAGGACTGGAACAATTTGCCTGCAGCTGTCTTCCCATCCGATTATAATTTAGGTGTTTTCAAGGCTACAGTGAATATACTTTTAATAAACTAGGAACTTTTAAGGTATTCGTCTCAAAAACCCAAGTATCCTTACGTGTTTAAAAAAGAAAATCAAAATGGCGGATTTGTGGCGCTAAATCAAATAATAACAGTACAGTAATACTGATTTTCTTAGTTTTTTTATTGATTTATTTGCTTAGAATGCAGTTATTTACAATAAGGTGATAAAAATAACATTAAAATATCCTCGTACATTGTACCATTTCGGCATGCAAACAGCAAGTTCATCACCAAACATTGAAACACATTAAAAGAAAAATACTGTAAGTTTTACTCGCAGAATACTAACACCAATCTCAATTTCCAGCTGGATTTCTTCTCAACGGGTGACAACCCCGTCCTGGTCCTTGACGGTGCTGAAGGCGTGCTATTCGTGCGACGAGCCGATGGCAGAGCTACAGGAGATGCATTCGTTCTCTTCTCCAAAGAAGATGATGCACCTAAGGCGTTGTCTCGACACCGCAAGTCTATTGGAGCCAGATATATTGAGCTCTTCCGATCTACTACTGCTGAAGTGCAACAGGTGAGAAAGTAGCTTAAGATTTTTGCGTTCATAATTGTCTCTGGCGTGCCTTTCAAATTAAGTGTAGCTTAGCTGGACAGTGAAACCTTTTTCTAATTCAGTACAGTAGCGTAATATTGCGCAAATATTTTAATGTTTTCGAACAAAAGAAAAAGAGTAATGATATCATAAATAATTATACTACAAGATGTTTGATGAACAATAGATAATAAGGAGAAGGAATGGGCCGTGAACCACCACGCGGGCGCAGGGCGGGTTGGTAAAAAAAACTTACCTCTGTCCAAATAGTTGTAATTTTTGTAATGTAAAAACCAAAATGAAGCAATTATTCTTATCGAAGTCAATGAACATGGCCAAATTAGGGAACCAGATTTTTAATTTTGCAGTGTCACAGTTTGCTCTCTTACCCATTTTTCGATAACCAATATTTATAATTATTTTCTACAATTAAGAATATTGTACAGATAAAAATATAATAAGTAATCTTTTTATGTATAAAAATGAATGGCTGTTCGTTAGTCTCGTTAAAACTCGAGGACGACCGGGTTTGTCGGACCGATTTGGCCAATTTTAGTTTTGAAATATTCGTAATAGTTTAGGGACGGTTTCAACCGTGAGAAAATGTGGATATTCATAGACTATTAAGTTTGCCGGATCAGCTAGTAAAAAATAAATTTGTCTCAAACTGTCTTTGGAATATGTCTTGATATGACAAAAATAACCACAATCATCTTCCACATTAGAAACGTTTGATAATGAGAAAGGACACAAACAAGCTAGGAAGCCCCTACAAATCATAAACTAGTTATCTATTCGTGCTGATAACCTTTGACGCAATTACATTGAAGCGCTATAAAGACTAATAGAACATTCAATAATATTTCATACATAGATAAATATGAAACAAGTAAAGACCAAGGAAGCGATGAATGGAGTGGCAGAATAATAAAGGAAGACAAAAAATAAAAACAAACCCTACTGCGTAAAACATTACTTTAAATAAAAACTGAAAAGACAAAATCAAGTTCAATCCAGTAGTGTGGAAATCAATTCAATTACATTAATTTACAAACATAAAATAAAACAAATGATAAATTTTATTACGGAAATATGAAGTGCAACAGTCGGGACCCATATTGGATGGAGTGATTTAAGTCTAGATTATTTCAATGGGTCCAGATCCAGACTTTTATAGTTAATATGTTCCGTATTTTTTTATATATAATCATCAAATAACTTCTGCTCTAAGTAGAGCGAGAGAAAGTGTCAGACTTTTCCTAACTAAAATCCACCCTTTGGGTTATTAAGTCGCGGTAACTCTCTAGAACAATTCCGCATCCCTTGCACACATCAGCCCTAGCGAACCCCATGAAAGATGCTACCCACCTTGCTTACTTTGAGAATGAATACGAATATCATTGGGATGAAACGGATGATATAACTAAAAGAGGCAAGCATAAAAACTTGGATAGAAAGAGAGAGTGAAGGCAAAGACGAAGATAGATGAAGTGTAGAATATTTTCTTTGGGAATAAATGATAGCGTGACGGTTGACAAGGAAGAAAGATATGGAAGCAGAAAACGTGTTGAATGACAGCATGAAACTAAAGGCAGAAAATAATAATAAGATTCGTGATAAAAATAGCTTTAGGTTGGACAAACAGCACTTAGTAGCACTTACATTCAGTCCAAGATTTGCTTTGTCCACTTTCAGTGAGCGTAAATATAATGTTATCAAGAATCTCGCCGTATTGGTATTTATTGAAGCCGGTACCGTGGAACATTGTGTGCGATTGTTACTTAGGTAGCTATGTATTTGCCTACAATCTATCGATATAACGCACTAGTTGCATAACACTGGGTCGAAAATTTTATGATTCAGTTCTAGAATGATGCAAAACTAAGCACACTAAAGACTTCAGGTAAACTGAGCAAGTAAAAAGTACTTTAAATACTTTATGGTGCACTTCTGGAAAATTACCTTTTTGGTATACTTAGTGCAATTTGTTAAGCGAGCAAATTATGATTAAACGATTTCGGCAAACTAGGATAGGTATAAGGGCTGATTTCATCATTCACTATAAAAACTTAGTTCAACTAAACTGAGCTCAGCGTAATCTAACATACGAAAACAAAAGAATTGAAACTGAGTTTAGCGTAAACTAGATTCAATTCATAGCGGTGAAAAGCAAAATGAAGCTATAATCTCGATTAGACGCTCTGAATTGTGTTTTGTTTTAAATAATCGCGATTAATTTATTGGTGAATCTGTTTTAGACGAAAGTTTACGAATTTTGGAAGAATATTGATGAATATTGGAACCTAAAGATACTATACAGACTTTTCTGGACCATGATTCATGCAATGCAAAACAAACTTCTACCTGCATTTATCAAGAAATTGCTCTACGTGCTCACTACAAAAATACAGTCGTCAAGTCTGACCAATCTGTTATTATTTTTATCAACAAACATAGGTACGAATGTAATCGCTGAGAACAGGCCCAGGCGCAAACAATTGTCCGTAAATTGTGGTTTTATGTTAAACGCGACGATTTGCGACATTAGCGATGATGCTTTCAAGGCCTTTTCGTTTACGTGCAGAAGAAGGCCTTGCCTTTAATACCCTTAAGGTCTTTTCAAGGCCATGATGATAATCCTAATGGTGATTGACCTGATACTTGATTTCTGTGAGCCTGATTATCTGCAGAATCTGATATCAGCTGTTAATTGACTCGGTGACTTAAAAACATCCAATCAAATATCTTGATTGATGGGATTGGGCGCAAAAAAAAATTCAATTAAATTTAAAAATTCGAAGTATTTTATTTCAAACTAGCTGACTCCCGCGGTTTTATGCGGAAATATAAGCATGTATGAAATTAATTTCTTTAAGTAAACGAGTCAATGACCTTGTAGGTAGTTGTCAGTCGTTGCGTACTAATTACCTACAGTTCATTGGCCTCGTTCAGCTGACGTGTACTTGAAGAAAATAATTTTGTACATGCGTAAATTAATTACAATTAAAAAAAGTACTTTATTTTTTAATCTTTTCTTTACAAATCGATAGTGTTTCATGTACCGAATCGACCCTCCGCGGGATTAAAACGACTAAAATTTAACGGTGTATAGTGCTCTATGAAGACGAATGTGCAAGAAACTCCATTGACACTCTTTTCAATTCCTACGTAATATTAATGTCCTATTTAGCTGAGAAGTTCATGGCTAAGTCACAATAGCCACACGAGTCGGTCCCTAGGATTGAGCATAGCTTGCAAAAGCTGGTCTGGAGATGGGTGACCACAATAACATTCCGAGATTCCTCTGTGCTTTAGAAAGTATATTAAGTTTTGGGTATCAGCTGTGAGAACTTGACCACGGTGCAGCACACACACAGCTTTCGTCTTAATTTTGTAGATTTTTTCTAGTGTATTGTAAAAGAAAATTATTACAAAACATAATTTTGACGAAAATTTCTGTCTATAGCCCGCCTTTGAGGTAGCAGGTAAGTACTAAGTTTAAGTGCCCGTCAATCGTTTGATGATTCGCTACGCGTTGCACAAGGCCTTAGATCGCACGTGTAAGTAGTTTTATTTAGTTGTAAAGCGCTTTTTATTTTCGTATGCCCACTGAAATTGAGGATTTCCAATAATTTACTTGCGTCGCCATTTACTTAGCAACTAGAGGCATACCGCAAGCTCTTAAAGCGATCCATTTGACGACCGAAACTGAATTGTTAAAGAGATGGAGCTATTTAGGGTGTATAGCTCCATCCCTCTTTCTTGCTCGCACTCCTTATATTTAACACACTCAGTAACATCCAAAAACTAATTTGGAGTTTTAAAAACCTCTTTGGGTGGAGCGAGAAGGAGAATCACAGTTTGTTGTTGTTTTGTTACTGAACAAAACTTTCGCCTGTTCTTTTAGTTGCCGTTTCCGTTCCAGGGCCGCGGTGAATTGAATAATCCCCCCTAATCTATCAAATATCGCTGTCTAGTCCCAAGCTAGGCACAGCTTGTGTTATAATAAGTACTACTACATAAATAATACATATTATAGATAAATTAAACCCAAAAAAAATTATCGTGCTCATCACACAAACATTAAATTTTCTGGGTGGGAATCGAACCACGACCTCTGACATAGCAATCAGGGGCTAAAACTAGACAAATAAGCCATCACAAAAAAAATATGACAGGCTTTTCATAAGAGATGTGAAAATAGCATAGCATAATTAGATTTGCGATATTCTCACTGCTGGATAATACATGAAGTATGCATGTATTTAGATAAATAGATAAACCTCGACACAGAACAAATGATCCTGCTCATCACACAAATGCGTAGCTGTCAGAGCCACTAACCTCTGGACCAACAGGCCATTCTATTTTATGAGTTGAAATTGAATATAACTTATTTTTAAATGCCAGTAACATTAGTCTTATATCAATTTTTATATATAATATTTTTAATTCTAGTTCGTTGAATAAATAAAATTGATCTCTTGCTAAGTCAACATAAATAAGTAGTTTGCAATAGGTACTAAGATCATATATAATAAATTGATATGTGATATTATTTTCCTTGTAAATGCTGAAATGCTGTATCAGTACTTTCAATTCTGATTCAGCGAAAAAAACTATAAGGTAGAACTAAATTGACTGGCCTGTTGGTCTAGTAGTAAATGGCCCTGAATGCTATGCCGGAGGTCGTGGATTCGATTCCCATCCAGGACAAATGTTTGTGTGATGAGCACGATCATTTGTTCTGTCTGGGTGTAATTTATCTATAGTTTGTATTTATTAACTAAAAAATGGCGTCATAAAACTCGTCCGCCTAGCTGTTGCCCTACGCCTTGGCGCTCCTTGCTGTTCTCCTCATCGCTGCCACTGTGGCGAAGTTGTTAACAGCCTCAGTCACCACGGTCTGTCATGCTGTCGAAGTGTGGGACGCATAGCGCGGCACGCGAATATTAACGACATTATCCGACGAGCCCTTGTCACCGTCAGCGTCCCGGCTGTTTTGGAACCGCATGGGCTGGCACGCGACGATGGTAAGAGACCGGACGGTATGTCATTATTTCCGTGGAAGATCGGTAGACCTTTAGTGTGGGACGCTACCTGTGTCGACACTCTTGCGCCATCCCATCTTCCTAGCTCATCGTGCTGTGCTGGTGCTGCCGCTGCAGCTACGGAGAACCTCAAGCGGCGGAAATATAACAACCTCGTCGGCAGTTATATTTTTGAGCCGTTTGGGGTTGAAACTCTTGGGCCGTGGGGACCGAGTACTCATGCGCTTTTTAAAGATCTCTCCAAACGTTTAGTTGACACTTCGCGTGACCCAAAGGCTAGCTTTTACCTCGGTCAGAGATTAAGCATTGCCATTCAACATGGCAATGTCGCCAGCCTTTTGGGCACACTTCCAGTCGACAGCGATGCGGACGAGTTTTATGACGCCATTTTTTAGTATGTATTTAGAAATATATAAGTATGTTTATCAGTTGTCTAGTACTCATAACACAAGCTCTGCTTAGCTTGGGACTAGACGACGTTGTCTGTTAGTTATTGGAATTGGTATTATTATTATTATTACATTGGGCACCCGTGGGCCACACTCCGACCTGGGCGCGTCGTCAGTCTCCATACATTTGATATGGCATCTAGACTCCTGCATACAGCTGCGTTTTGCACGGGAACGCGCCTTAAATCCACGCCTCGCGAGTTCGCAACGCGTCGCTACGCACAAATCAAGCGTGGCCCACGTGTGCGTCGGTCTAATGTAATTCTCGCTTTATTTTCGTAAAATAATGTAGCTTGTTTTATTTTCATCCGTAGACGTTGTAATCAACGGAAGTTGTAAACTTATGAAACCGTGTAAAAACACGTTTTCAGCAAAGAATGACTGTACGTACGTCATTCTTTTATACCAATTTTTTACTTATGAAATCATCTATTGACTTCTCCCGCTCTGGGTGGGGTGAAAGGGAGCGTCAGACTTTTGCTGACTAAAACTCAGTTTTATCCTCAACCCAAGCAGTGCCCAGGGGTGCTATTCTCTAAGAAAACGCAGCGCTGCCGCAACGACTAACATCCAAATAAGATACATTGAATTAACAATGCAATGTATAGGTACATTAGGTTTACAATGTATCCTATTTGGGTGTTCGTCATTGAGGCAGCGCTGCGTTTTCTTAGAGAATAGCACCCCAGGCATCTCTATCTGGCCCCGTATTTTTTACTGACATCTCTTTAAGGCACGTGTGTAACATAACGCTGTCGACCGGGGCTTGGTTCTTACCGGACGGTTGGACGGCGTGCTACCCATAACTCACCTTCCGCAAGCCCGCGTCTATGGTGGCCGGAAATCGTTCTGCGACTCCCGAGTCCAGACGCCTGGGGCGCCTTATTTATTTATTTAAACTTAATGTATTATACTGGTACATAGGCAGACTTAATGCAACAAGGCATTCTCTAGCAGGCAACCTCGTACAACATCAAAATCTCTCGCGGAAAAGCCAACAAAAAACTCCACCACTGGGGGTCCAGAATCATGTACTATATCCATTGTACACGTATGAGGAACGAAGTTGTTGCTAAGTAATTTCTTATTAAGTCATTTCTTCAGGTTAGAAATCTTCATTAAAAATTCAAATTTTTCTTAACTATAGAAAATAATTATTACCTAAGCAGTTACTTTTACTCAAGTAATTAGTTTCACATGTTGATAAATACGGGTGTTAGACAAGGCTTATAACAAAAAAATTAACATACCTTAATTTTAAAATGATTCCATAAGTTTTTTAACAACGTAACCTTGTCTAAACTGGTTTTCCTCCTCCAGGTCCTAAACCGTTCTTTGGAGACCCGCACAAGTCAGACCAGTACACCATCAGCTGCCCCTGCGGCCGCAGAGGGCTTGCTGCCGGCGGTGGCTTTAGTACCCCAGCACGTCATCACCTCAGGAACTGCTAAGGACTGCGTACGGCTTCGGGGCTTACCTTATGAGGCACAAGTAAGTTGACTATATTTCTCCTGGGAGACACACGACGAGCGGTATGTTGCCTACGGCAGAGGTAACGGCAGCCGTCGACGCCTCAACGGCAGCTGTGAAGTGTCGACGGCCGTCGACATGTGACATAACAAATGAAGATCAGTGGCAGCTGTCATGAGTACCTATCAAGTGTCACTATAGCTGAAGTGTTGACTATGCCGCCGCTCCGTGTCGACGGCTGCAGTTACTATAGTTATGGCGCTCGTATAGGCTCTTAAATTGTAAAAAGGTTTTATATAAATAAAGATTATTATTATTAACTTAACTCATCATCATCACGGTCAAAGGCCTCCCTTGAACGTCTTCTACGGGTCCTGTGCACCATGTTTTAGGAACTTTCATTCATTGTGCTTACAACTAAGGAGTGGAATTCCCTGCCGGAATCTGTGTTTTCTGATAGCTACAACCTGGGGGTCTTTAACTCAAGGTGAATAGGTTACCTGTTGTGGGAGCTTACGTCTTAGCGGTCACCGCGATCAACGTTTATCATTTTCAAATTCAATTTTTATGAGCACTTATAAAACTTCAGAAGCTAGTGAGCTTAAAAAAACATAGATATTATTAAAAAAGAAATCCAGTTTTACAATATTTCATATTTTATTTGAGAATTCATTCTTCGCGAAAATTTTATTCAGTTTTTAAGACCACTTACCAATTAAGGAGAATCTAACATTGTAATTAATTCCTTTGCAGGTGGAGCACATATTGACATTCTTAGATGAATTTGCCAAGAATATAGTGGTGCAAGGAGTCCACATGGTATACAATGCTCAGGTTGGTACTGTTTCCCTCAGCCAAAATTAAATAGGTACCTCCCGGCATTCGGTTCAATCATCAACTCCTCATGACAATTCTAATAATACCAAACACGGGATACTTACACACTTCTGTTCTGGGTTTTAACATATTTACACTACAATTTAAACTTAATGGTGACTCGATCCACTCCACCTAGGCCACTGGCTATTAGGCCAATTCAGTACCAGGGCCTTAAATTAATTAGTTTTTCTGGTGGCTTCGCCCGGATGCAAGTCAGTGATAAACTAGCATTCTACAGTTGAAAGAATTTTTAAAATCAGTCCTGTAGTTTTTGAGTTTATTTATTATAAAGAAAAACTACAAAAATACAAATATCTTCTTTTCATAATATGAGCCAGCAAGTCAACGGTAAAAACATCAATTTGGATGACTCGTTCACAGGGCCACCCCAGCGGCGAGGCCTTCATCCAGATGGACAGCGAAGCGAGCGCCTTCCTCTGCGCTCAGCAGAAACACCATCGGTACATGACCTTCGGCAAGAAGCAGCGGTATATTGAGGTAACACACTTACTTTTAAAATAGCTAATAATCAAAATGGAGACTTGTACTTAAGATCACGCTGCTTGTAGGCTGTGGTCTGCAACTCCACATTCAAATTCATATTTTGCTAATAAGGCAAGTTCGCCACACAGACTTTGCTGCTTTACGTGAAAGTGGCGCCAGGGTTCTTAAGTTTTTTCATTTCGTAGGCCTATGTGATTAAAATATGATTTATTGATACCGCAATACATATTTAATTACGGAATTATAAATTGCTCTTTATTTAGCTTTCTTCAAAAGATGTTCCAGACGCTGACGTATTTTAAAACAGGTTATAGTCGTTAATTAATACTATTAAACCGGTTCCTTATTTCATAATTAACGGTATTTAAATATAAATTGCAATTAGAAAATTACAAGAAAGAAAAAGAACCGCTTTAGAGTTTAATGCGGTTTATTTTCTAAAGACGTATTTAAATGAAAGTAAAACTAGTCAGTTTGGGTCGGGTAAATTCAAGTTTAAGGACATTTCGGAACACAAGATTATGTCTACTGTGTAGTATCAAATCCATATGACAAGGCGTTCGTAAGACCCTTTAATACCTACGCAGTGCAGAGCAAACTTCGAAGCTGTCATTAAATTTGAATCGACCTGTATTTGAAACTTAGCTTTTTGAGACGCAGTGTTGGCGCGGCCTCCCATGAAGTGACCCTGCCCCTCTATTCTCTAAGATTACGGCCTTGAGCGCAGCGCTGGCCCAGCGATGAAATCCAAATAGGGACTTTCAAATCGAATGTACTAATTTGGATTTCGTCGATGAGCCAGCGCTGCGCTCAAGGCTTTTTTCTTAGTGAATAGCACTCCTGGTAAGAATCGCGGAAATGCAATGGTTGCGAGTCGCACAAGGCCGTTAGTTGTGGTGACACACGAGGAGGCCGCCGTCCAGCAGTAAACGTCTTTCGGCTGAAATGTTGATGTATTTCAAACTTAATCACGTTGCTCCTCCCAGGTGTTCCAGTGCTCGGGTGACGACATGAACCTGGTGCTGACCGGCGGCGTGACGCCCGCCACGTCGCCCAAGGTGCTCTCCCCCGGTACGTTGGTGTCCCCCCCGCCGCCCGCGCCCGCGCCGCGCCTGCTCGCGCACCACATCGCGCACCAGAGCCTCCTCGCGCGCCAACACGAGAACCTCCTCCTCGCCTCCCTCAGACCCCCGCTCCTACCCATGCTACCAACCTACGCGGCCGTCCGTTCCCAACAACCGGCACAGGCCTACCAACTGCCGCAAATGTCACAAATGACACAGATGACGCAAATGTCACAAATGCTGCAGCAGCAGACAATGCTGCCAACTAAACGATCTTATGAACGTGCGTTTCAACAGACTGAGGCGACTCCTGCTAAGAGGCAGTATACCATGCCTCCGCAGATGACCCCCGCATTATCATTACCAGTCTTTTCTTATGGGGCATCAGCACCAATCTTTTCGTACGCGAACACAAGCCCAATGCTATCAACATATAACACGTTGCCTGCTGCGTTGCCCACAGCCTTGCCGGCAGGGTACGGGTCAGCCCTCTCTGCTGCCATGCCAGGGTCTATGACGTCACCATTCCCTACGCTATCTATGTTCCCCACCTACCCGTACTACCCAGGCGTTTAAGATACAGAATCAAAACTGTTGAATGAAGTAAGACGTGGCTTTTGTTTTGAACGCGGGAGAAATTTGAAAAAAGACGTCTAAAAATAATGAATACGAATTTACAACATTAATATTTCGTAAATTATTTAAAAAAAATTGCGACACAACGCAAAGCTGAATTGAAAATAACAAATAAAACAATTAGCTACTTTTTAATGTAATGTTTAAAAATACCCGCCAATTCAAAATTTTAAAAAAAATTACGGCTTGACGTTTCCATATTAAAAAAAAAAAATAAGTATGTAAATCAATAAAGTAGATTTAAAAGCGGCATACTAATAATAATTAACAAGCAACTCGTTACGTTACTGAGTACAAGAATACTAACTTGCTAAAACCACAGTACCTGAGGGGAAATAACGGTTAGATATATATAAAAATAAATTAGAACTTCCATTATAAATATAAATAAAAAGCAGCTATCGCTTTTGAGTGCGCTTTTATTGCTAAAGTCACGTGTATGTGTGCGTTATAGTGGCAAGACCATGTCACAAATGTGAAGAAAATCAGGTAAAAAATAAGGAATGTTAGGCAACGGTTTAACTGTTACATAATAAAAATGTAAGATCGTGAGCTTGTTGGCCGGCTAACGCTTGAAAAACTTGATTCATTATGAACTAGTGTATGAACTTGTAGACATATTTTTAGCTGGCATTTGGTCAATGCTGGCCCAAAAGTAAAGGTCGTGATACATTATTTTCGCGTTAACTCGGCTAGGAACAGGGTAGACAAAATTACATTTTGACGTTACGCTCAAGAGTTTGAAGTGCCTTCGCTATTTTTAACGATATTTTAGTTAATAAACATGAATTTACTACAAAAATAAGTGTAAAATCTATAAAGGCAGTTATTTAGCAGCTGGATATTGATAGGTTAAGTACTTACTTAAAATACTTGTTGAATTTATTACTTGACTTTAAATATTGTTGAACTCTCATTTTCATATTTTTAATTATCATTAAGTGAACCCGAGGTTGTTAATTAATGACAAGTAGTTGTATGTTTAACTTTTTAAGATTGGGGTTGCCATTAAAAATTAAAAAAAAAACTGTGTAGTAACTTAGTTATTTGTTTAAACCAATACTTATGCTAGTTCAGAATCTTATAATACAACCGTTAAAATAAAAAGAAACAATTAAAACATACTTTTGATAATAATCCCTTAAATAGAAAGAGATGTTTTCTCTTAAAAGGCACATTAAGGTCCTTTCAGAAAACATCTTCCGAATGGCAACCCCTACTGTGTGATTAGATGTCGTTGTGATTTTTAAATATTAAACATTCCATTATGAAAAGACAATGTTTTGCCAATTTCTTGAAGGCTGATCTTAAGTCTGAGAAAGTTTTAGGTACTTATTGTTGAATGAAGCTTATGTTCTGCTTTCGAAACGAATATTTTTCTGAAAATATACTTATAAAGTTAAATTATATTGTTTTCTCTCGCTATTTTGTGGGAAACTAAGATATATAATAATGATAATCCGTGTGCTATATCGTCTCTACTGCTGAGACACATTTTTCTTTTTAAAGAGGGAGATAAACCAAGATACATTCCAAAAAATATTACATTTCATTGCCTTCTGCAACCATAGTACATTTGCTTCACAACACTTATGTGTAGGTTCTATATTAATTTTAAGATACTTAAGATTTTGTTTTTTTTTTTTGTTTGAGTACAATAATGTGTGTACATTTTTGTGCTTAGTTTACACTTTTTATTATTTAGTGTTTTTGCTACCGTAATCATATTTTAGCTGTGCACTATATGCAAAATGAATTGATTTTTCCATAAGTTTTTTCGGCTTTATATTTATTTAAACAAGCGCATATTAAACAAAGTATTTAGGCGTGATTTAAAATCAATTAAAATACTTTTTAAAATATTATTTGGCATATTTAATTTTTAGGTTTTATTTTCACAATTGACAATCAAACGTATAAAATTTCATCATAATTTTATATAGACTACGTTTAAAAAATAATGGAACGGCCGCAAAATCCCATGAAATCCCTATCCAATCCCTTGACCACTTCAAAATATATTACAATATTATATCACCTATTAATAACCCATGGTTATACCACCTAACTTAACCCATCGTCTGTACCTCACACCACATAGAATAGTCTACATTAAAAATTATAATTTACTGCTAAATATTTGGTTTTTATTCCCGAATTTAAATTTAAAGAGTAAAATAAAAAACATTGGTTTCATAACCAATTACCATATAATATGAAAAAAAGAATTGACGTGTCTAAAACGATGCGCCTTAACATAGCGTGACCAAGTTTAGTTCGGAAGTAAAAACCAAATAGGGTGACTTGTATATTGGAACAATTTATATTTAAAGTTAACGTCATTTATATGGTGTCGCCATTGTCTCAATAATCACAAATATAGGTATGGGGCTTTAGTCACAAGTACACGGTGTAATGGCTAATCTTTGTTCTGTCATTTCTAAATTTATTTACTTGTTGTAATTTTGGCAATGTGGAAATGTGAAAGTCATATGATTTGCATTATAATAAATCTAATAAGCGAATATTATACATATTTCATATTGCCGAAATCACAATTTAGTTTATTTTACAATGCAATACTGTGTTTATTAATGGTTATATACAAAACTGTTGTATTATGGTGTATCCGTCGGGTTGTGTTATGGAAAATGTGCATGAAACCCATCAGTCAAACGGTAAGTGTTGCACACGTATTTTTGTATTAAAAACCAAAATATCTATGTCGTTTTCAAATTAAAATTAAAGGTGTAGCATGAACCGCTTATTTTTAAGGAAAAGGGTTGCATGGCTCGGTTTGACAATATATAATCCGATATTTGACCTTCCGTAGTTTTCCAAAGCACATCGCGGTCGGATACAAAATAGTTTCGTTTACGAAACTGTTGATGTTACTGTTTCATGAAAAATTGTACACGGTTGTAATTTTATCTTGGTACTATGATTCGAAATGGGTCACTTGAAGTATATTAGCATTAAATGCATTTGTATCAAGTTACTAATATGGCGCTAAGTGTCGATACGATATTTTTCACAGGCTACATCTATGCATTGTGCTTCCATAACTTGTTGTGTAACTTTAAATGAATTCTATAATAGTATCATGATCTTAATTCAGTCTTGGTAAGGGCTCTGTCTCCTCCAGTCATTAACACGCAACTCTCAATCACAGCTTATTCTTCTCTTGCTATCTTAAAGATTCTACGCTTTACTTTTATCTCATTATTGAGTTAAAAATAAATTCGTTTTAAGGTATGTATTTTGATGATTTTTAGTGCATTTTCAAGTTTTATCTGTGTAACTATACTCCATCTATTTATGTACTTAACTAAACGTAAACAATCTCGATATGTATTTTTATTTTTTTTAAATCGTATGAAAGACTTACAAAGACGGTATAAATTTAGTTAATTACTTAACATCGGTCTAGGTAAATAGTTAATTGTAAAAAAATATATAAAATATTTAGACAATTTTTAGATAAAGACATGTGAAGATTGTTCTCATTTAGTTAAGTACCTAAACAAATGGAGTATAATTTTTTTTAATATCCAAACAAGCAGCCATCCTAATATACATAAGGTAAAAAGAAAAGAACCTAAAATAATATCTAAATCCTCAAATGATTTTTAATAAGCTTGCACTAAATTTTATTAAAATATTCTCTGTGTAGTGACTGGGGAGACGTGGTGTGAGGATATCGGATATTTTCTGTTCGTTTTAATATAGACATATGAAACGGGTCACAACATAACTGCCAAAGCGTTTCGATTACAGTTGAAGTAATTATTATTTTGCAAACAATGAAACTTTTTCGATGCGCTTACTCGAAGTTTTTACTATGAAGCCGGAAATTCATATCAAAATGTAGTTTTATTGAATAGAACTAAGTTTTTTTTTTTCGTTTTACAGAGTTTTTGTCTCATCTTGTTAGCATCATGACGGTTTTTTAAATTATATTTTAAGTTGGATAACTAGTGTATTGCGATTAGAAATAAAAGGTTAATTTACATGTTAGATGATAATTGCGAGTTTCTCTGGTTTGTGGTTGTGCTATTGTCTTTTATATGTACTATTTCTAAGGTCGGGTATGGAATGGGTCTGATTTTTCTATTAGCTTTATAAGAGAAATCGAAGGAATAATCTTTGATTTGTTAAGTTTTAATCTGGGTATGAGGTTTAAACTAATATATTATGTCTACATTTTAGGCACTGTCTTACTCAGGTTAAAACTATATTAGAAGTATATGTTTTTATATGATAAACATGGAAAATCAGCTTCATAGTCCAAGTCTATCTAAGGCTTCGTCGCGTAGATAGCAAGAGGTACTTGTGAAGGAAGGGTTACACTAACACTCGACCGCTTGATCTGTCTCCGCTACAGTAAAGTATCGTCCTTTTATGTTTTACTAACATACTTCCGGGTGAGTGGGCAAAAGAATTTAGGTGAGTATTATTTATATTTATAAAAAAAAAAAAAAAGTCTAAGAAATGTTACACACTTTATGGTTTATATTTAAAGTGGTCGCGCCATGACATCACACTCGCCGTAAAACTTATGATGGTAAAAAAAAAAACAGGAACATGGGTTCGTTTAGACGTCAATTGGAACTTTAAAACATGAACAGGCTGCACAATTTAACTTCCTAAATGTTTTTAAAACACAAACTCACGTGCGTCGATACGCACATTCCTGTTTCCTTTAGTAAAACTTTTCCTTCACAAGATAACAGATACATAGCACAATCATGCCCCTCCTAATGCTTCTAACGTTCCTTTATGTCTAGAAAGATGAATGGAATTTGTTTAAACCCATGGGACACAGAATAACGTCAATTTTAACGAACACTGTAAGCACAGGCTTCATGATATTAATATTGGGGCATAAAGGCTGTTCTGTAGTGTAACATCAATTTTATTTAATTTTCATAAAAAAATTATAAATCAC
Source organism: Leucania comma (assembly GCA_958295575.1). Classification (NCBI taxonomy): domain Eukaryota; kingdom Metazoa; phylum Arthropoda; class Insecta; order Lepidoptera; family Noctuidae; genus Leucania; species Leucania comma. Next base: position 12,311,439 of record OY282485.1, read on the forward strand.
AATATATATTTTAAAAAAAATTACTACCTAAATATAGTCAAAGTTTCTACCTGTCGCTTTTGTGATAAAACACATTTACATTAATTAATATTGTAGATATATTTTTAGATCAGCTTGAACGCTCCTTTTCTCGTCTATACATACAACGCATAGCAGAATTCTGTTAGCTTCTGTATTTCCTTGTAAATATTTAATAATAAGAAAATATATGGGAGTATACAGGCAAAATTATTTTTCCTGAAGCTCAATATTTAGCCGCTATGCCCCAAAGTACAAGAAAACATTATTCTAAATACATTGTTTCGCTTTAAAAATGCATGGACCGGTGACAGAATTAAAATTTAAATGTCCTAGAGACTTCAACGCTTAGTGTGTCGTAGAAACAAATATTTTGTGCTTGACTAGAGGTAGGTCCATGGGTGTCTGGTGTGCCACTAAAGGCTGGGTCGAATAGTGGGCACAGTGTTGGCAGTGTACTTAACATGAAGCGGCGTAAGTACCTATCTATCATTTGTTGTGGGATCACATGAAATAAGCTCTATCTTACTCTTGATTTATCGCATTTATATTGTGACCTCAATTGTGCCATCTGGCCTTTCCTTGCATGTACAAAAAAAAAAAAAAAAACGTTGCAGAAAAATTTAAACTCTTCAAAAAAGTTTTGTTCCGGATTATTTCCTGTCTGGAACGTACAACATCTTGTCCACAACAGTATTTAAAAAATAATAATATTAAAGTAAATTATAAATATTTTTCCAAATTATAAATATATATCTAAAAACTTATAAAATATTTTTTTAAATTATAAATTTATATTTAAATTATAAAATATAAATTCCCCTTCCAATTGAGGTCGCAAACTAGTGGTGCTAAAAGTACTAGGGTTACTAGGCGTGCATAAGTTTGGTAAAGTCCGCAGACTGGCTTGGTGGTTGGCGGCAACAACGACGTGTGTAACATTACAGAGTATTGGTGTAAGTGCGCACTGCTTTGGTGAAATGTTAATGCGTTCAGAGACCCGGTGAGTTGTTCATCTTGTTCTAAATAATTACATACTTAAGACTGCTGTGGGTATTCAGCGAAACTTTTAGGTATTCGGCCTCAATATGACGAATATTTGGCTTTTGGACGATTGTGGATATGCATTTGACTTGTTTAGAAATTACAATAAATATATCATTAGCATTACTGGTTTCGCCAAGTACCCACAGCATATCTAACATACATAAACTGTGTACGTCCCTATCCGTATCGTATGACGTCACAAAGCACAAAATGCTTAGCTTTACCTCTCCGAATTTATATTCGTTTCTATAATCGCTAAGCATTTTAGTATTAACTTAGTATCACAATAATATACATGTATGGGACTTTCATATTAGGCATAAGTGGGTAAAATTGAATGGGATAAATTATAATATTGGTATTTATATTTATGCGACGTGAAGAAATGAATTTATAATGATTCACTACACATAACATTTATGTTTAATTTATAGTAGTGTTTACTTTCTGCACGTTGTCGTGAGAATTGCACTAAGAATTTAAATATACCTAAACCTTGTACATCATAAAGAAGTAGGCATTCATACAGTGTGACTAACAAACGCATGACTTATTATATGAAACCAATGACAAAAATATTTCTAATTTATTCTACTATCTTGTAATAAACGAGAATCTTCGCAATTTCTAGATGAATGTGTTGTATTTGATATCATTCGCAGATGGCTGGGTGGACCGTTATTACGTCATCTTTCTAAGCTTTTTGCCCACTGTGTTACTGCGACATCACATCATTGACCTATTTAAAACGTATTATTTCTTTTTCAAATAAAGTTGAATGTGTGTCTTTCATAATGGCTCAAGAAGATTAGTAATCTGCAGTGAGTGGATAGCTTATTGAAATTTAAAAGTACCTAATAATGTGGTCAAAGTATTTCCCCTTTTAATTATTTAATAAGTACCTAAATCATCATCATTACATAGACGTAGTAGATATGGAAACCTGTAAAGGATATCATTATAACTCAATTTTAAGCAATTGGCTTTCAAAATTTTTTGTACAGTAAGAATACGATTGTAACTCAAAATGGTCTTAAAATTGAATTACAATGTTAAATCTTTGCAGGATTCTATATACCGTATTGTCAAGAATTTACGAGTTCTATCTTCTTATAAACATATTGGCGTAACGAAATACTTAAAGTCACTCCTGCAAAAATCCTGACGGCACTTAACTTTCCCGACATTACCCACCCATTCCTAATACCATATTTGTGTGTACAACAGGTCCACTGACATACTACTATCCAGCAATGGGCCCGACGCTGCCGCCACCGCCGCTGGTCTACTGGGGATACCCCACCCCACCCGTGTCCCCAGCACATTACTACCACCCACCACACCACCCCCAGACTATGGTGAGTTTCCACGTAAACCGAGGACTGGTGCAAAAAATGGGACTTTTAATGGCTGATAATAGCAACGGACATAGAAACTAAATAAGCTGTACTTTTTACCTCCCCCCCCCCCCAAAGTTAATTGATTTTGATCAGTATAAGGCCACACAGCGTTTTTTACATAGTGTTGCTGAAATCAGTGAAAGACCGAGTACCAAGCGTGAATATTGAAATATTACCTACAAATGCATGTGATGATTCGCTAGGGGCTATCATCTTGAATGCAGGCTAGCACTAAACGCCCAAATGTATGGCCAAATTTAAGCACCTACCATAAATATTTCAGATACCTGAGGTGGTGTCCGTGGGGGGAGGGTCGCCGATTCCCATCCCACCGCCAGCTGCGTGCCCCGAATGGCCAATATTCATGGTCAACTAACACGGATCCAACCCAAAATAATGAAGACCGCTGCTCAAACGGCAAATATAAAATTTAATATATATTTTATTAATATTAACTAAAACTAATATAAAATAAAACTAGAAAAATATATTCGGAATTTAGTGTCTATTTTTATTATATGATTGAGTTTCGCTTATCGCGTTTGAGTTATTTTATTTAATTTCTCCCTTGATTACTCTGATAATCTTATTAAAAACTTAAACAGTATCTTTTCCCAATTTGGTATCGGTATATATAAAAAAAAAATACTCTAATTAAAACTAAAAGTAATCTAAAGTATGGCGTCGAGAAAGTCCTCCGCATCGCTGTCGATTGGTAATGTACCCAAGAGACGTATAAGATACCTACATTTATCATTTACCTTCTTTTAATTGTGACTAGCAAATTATAACAAGCGAAACTTTTTCATACTATATTGTACAAACAAGTATTTCGAATATTAATACGTTTCTTTGAATTTCCTAACATCACTTTTCAAAAACGAATGAAATGGCTCAAAATTTTTCTAGATTAATGTTTCTATATTAACTTATATTTCTTAAATTTAGTTAGATTCATATAAATATAATACATTTTATATTTACACATGCACACATAAAATTTGTTGCAATTACTTACGTTATTATTTTGTTTAAACATGTAAATGATCTACTTTATTTGTTGATCTTTTGAGATATTTTAGCGAATCTTAAATAATTTACAAAAAAAATATTTTTATTTTTCGTTTTAACATAGTGAAATTAAGATTAAGTAAGTTATGTCATAGTATATGAAAAAAAAAACAATGCTTTACTTGATGGCATTCGTGAAAAAATACTATAAAAAGGCCAAAATCACACAAGGAAAGTTCCTCTTTATAACTACAAGATATATCTGATATTTATTGCTTATCTCATCAACACAGTATCCACAGATACAAGCAGAAAACATTGATTTAAAATAAACGGGCCGGTGAAACATCAACTCATGTAGGTACTGCCTACTGCGCCTGCATAAATTATTATTATGCTAACTTGACTCTCGGACTGCATATAAAAGAAAGAGATGCGCAGACACAATGCTTGAAAATATGAAGCATTACTTTCATAATGAAATTAAGGTCAAACGTTGCTTGTAGAATAATCTGATATTAGTCCGGTTTTAAATCCAGAAAGTAATTTTTAGAGGCATCTTCGTGACTTTTTTTCTATAGTACTAAATTAGCCGTATTATGTTTTGAATACACTATTTACTTAGCATTTAAAAAAAAAAAAACATTTATATTTTTCTGATTTTGTTAAACTCGCGATATGGACCGGACTACAGGAAGTATGATTCTTGTGGTACTCAGATACTTATTATTACACAATATAAAACCTACTACCCCACCACGTCTTCCTATCAGATTCGCGATACACTCAAAAGCTACTGAGCGGGTTTGTTGTTCGCCAATAGAGTGATTCTTGATTTCATGAAGAAGATTTAGGTGTATAATGCTTGCTTTAGTAGACAAAAAACGAGAAATTTAAAAATTTGTAACACTGGTGCGAAGCTAGGGCTGGTCTCTAGTGAACTATATCAAATAAATTGCTCACGATCTATAATTCTATTCTAACTTGTCTTTTCTCCTTGTATCTGTCTGTGTAAACTTCGACAACGAATGCATGTACCACAGTGATAGAAAGGTGCTGTTACATTACGTTTGTAGAAATTAAACCAAATATATGTTATTGAGTTTATGTTTACTTAGAATAAGTCGACGCTCAATTAGTAGTAATTATATCTAGTAGTATTCGAAACCAGAAATATGCCATAATTTTTAAGAGTAGCCTTTATTACTGAAGCCTTTTGAGCAGCTCTTGTTTTTTGTAACAAATACTTAATTTTGATGGCAATGCTTAAAATTTGAAGTTATTATGGGAAAATATTTTTTCTACAATTTGGTCTTTTAAACCGGGCTGCTCATAAGTGCAATTCATTGCTCATTCACATAAATATATTATGTATTGTTTTGTGTCAGAGTGATCACTAAGACATGGAGTCAAGCCAAATTTGATTTAGCATTCTAAAAGTTTGTAGTTTAACACTAAGGTAGGTACTTTAAGTTACTATTATAACATTTTAAAGTGTGAATGTCAAAGGCCAGTAGAATTTAACTTAAATTTTCAATTTTGGCTTGACGGAATCACTAACTTAAAAATAATTGTGTCTCGAACTTTTATTATTGTGCTCAATTTTTTTAATATACGCTCAATGTTGCTGAGATTGTGGACTTATTCAGTTTAATCGTCTCGAAGTTCTTTCTTTAGATAATTCTAATTTAGAAAACTAATTCAATTTGGCTTAAAGCAATATTTTTATGGGTAACTATTTAATATCAGAGATGACTTTTCCAAAAAATTGATAATGAAAAAAATTCAACCTATAGCCTGAAAAAAATATTAAAAATGTCGTCAAACTGCAGATAAATAAAAAAAAAACATATAAAGAGCAGAATATACGATATTAAAAAACATTATCAATTAAAACTAAATTGTGTAAAAGCAGTATAAATTTTATATTTAATTGACTTAGATATTATTGTTAGCCCCGGAGCTTCTACAGGAAGTTACTGAAACTAGAATAAGAGAATTTTGATCTTTAAGAAATTATATTTCAATTAGAATTTCCAACCAACTTAGTTTCAAAATGTGGGTAGTTATAGAACTATATATGTTAGTACTTAGTTTCAAAATGTGGGTAGTTATATGAACTATGTAGCAAATATATTTAAATAAATCTCAAATATAACAATTTTTGATTTTACTAAATTTTTTGGATAAGGTACCCCCAAAATTTGAGAATGTTCACAGTCCACCTAGTTTGAAATATGATTTCTTATTTATCATTCTTAAAATTAAGTTAAAATAATATTGGCATAATAAACTTTAGATCATAAAATATAATTATACTAATAGTGTAGTTACGAAATGAAACAACAAAATCATAAATGTCTTCCAAACTGTAAAATATTTATTTAAGTTGGTCACAAAATATTGTGATAAGTTATAGAGAATAATACATAGTTTGTTAATAGATTTAATATAAAAAAATATTATACTAAAGTGTTTTATAAAATACAGGTGTTAGACTTCATTGTTATTAAAATAGATAAAAATGTTTTGATACAAATTGTTAAATTTTATATCATAGGTACAGAAAATATATTTTTTTTTTATATAAAAAAGTAGAATTATAAAAAATATATTTATATTTAAGATTGTTTATAAGGGATAGTATATATCGTCAAAACACCTGTATTATTAGCTATTTTAACACAATCTCCATTAGTATAAGTGTTAACAATCATGTCCATGACACCACAATTTATTATAAATAATATATATTATTGTTAAATAAAATTTATAAGTAAATAAAACTTCTCCCTAAACTTATTTGTATGAAAGTACAAGTGCTTCTAAGATTTTTTAAGGTGACAATAGATTTCTTTATTTTTCTAGAATATACAAGATGCAATCTTATTAGAAGGCGAAACTAAACAGACTTGTGACATCGATCGCATCTGCAAAATTTCGCCCATCTTTTCAAATTGACTTTGTGTAAGCAGGCAATCGTTGAAATAAATAAATCGTTAGTATCTATATTCCTTTGATTATGCCAAATAATATAAAGGCAAAATAATAAAAAAATATGTGAGCATAACGGTGCCTAAAACGTTTTCTTCGCTTACTTTTAAGGAAAGGTAGTTGTGGAACATAGTACTTATCTTGCCGAATAATATAAAATATACAGGTCTTCTATTGATTTTATTTGCCTTCTAACTGATATTGCCTAAAGTTAATTATCTACATAGCTTACTAAACAACGAATATAGTTATTGTTTTATTCATAAAAAATCATATATTGTTATAAAAGTCGATAAATATTTATAGTTTTATTATGATCAGACAATATTTGATGAAATAAAAGTAAAAAAAAAAAAAATTGTAATGATAAAGAAAAAACATTAGGTAGGTATCGGCTCTAATAAATATATATTTTTTATGAATATGTGTTTCTAAATTATATTAGTCGATATTATTATTTATTTTGTTACTTTTATACTTCACAATTATATTTTATATCTCCGGTAACCCAGTGATATTCTTGCTCGAGTGATCTTGATTTAAATTGTTACCTTCTGCGTTATTCTTTATAGGTCTGTTATTAATAAAATTATTATTAAAAAATAGTAGTAGCATTACATTTAGTAGTAGTCATTATTAGATGTGCAATTTTAGTAAATAGACATTTTTTCGATATTTAATGCCAAAATAACTGTTTGGTTTCATATCATACAAAGTAGTGAATTGTTCCGATAAATAAATAAATATAGACAAATTATTATTTGTTCTTTTATTTTTACTTTTATTTAGTAGTTAACCTACCCACGTTTTCAAAGAACTTTTAAAATACTTACGCAGTTGGGGCACCTGGGGGTGTTACAAATAAATATATCGATTGATAGGTAAACTAAGTATGTAAGGGGTAAACGAAAGAATAAGAAGTATATGAAGGCATATACTGTGTATCACACAGGGGAATCAACATACAAGCCACGTAACGACAGTATGAGCTTTTTTATGGACATTGGTCGCCAGCGGTACTCTAACTTCAGTGTTCTGCCGCCATAAGGAAAAAGGACGTTTCTACATGAACTACGAAACAGAGAAAAAAATAAATATATATTTAAAAAACTAAAAAATGCGCTGTGCAAAAGAAAATAAACAAAATAATAATTTTGTGACGCAAAAGTCTGTAAAAGAATTTGATCTATTAGGAATAATAATGTAAATTTTGTCTGTAACTTGTATGTAACTCAATTTCGACAAAAATGTTAGATACGTCTTTTTTCCTTATGACGGCAGTGTTGTAGTAGAAGTCCAATAGAAAACTGAAACGTTACAATCGTTGCTTAGAAAACTCAACACTTCTGATACAAACTAAAAATTAATTTAGGTACTAATACTCCGTCATCCCTTTCGAAACTAACCATTCTTCTGTATCGGGGAGCCCTTCGCTTGCTGTAAAACGAGACTTTCCCAATAGAAACAATGTTGCCGAGAGCTGACCCCTGAGGGATCCCGGCATTAATAGCCGTTGGACCGAACATTCATCCGGACAGCCAACAATGACGATCCAGTCACTCAGTAGGTTTGCGATTCAAGCACACGATCCAGCAGGTTTACCCCAAAATGGAAGCTTACTGAACGCTTTCGTGCCAGACCCTATTTTTGTCATCCAGTCTCCAGGTTGGAGAAAGTCTAGCGCCTACTGTGGTATGAGATATCAGACGTAAATATTTTGTTTTCACATTTTTTTTAATTCTCTCCCGTCGCTTTTCTGGGCGTTAATTTTATCTTTGGTGTACAATAAAGAATATATCTATCTATCTATCGGAACACAACTGGGCTGGGGTTTTTAGTTATATAGAAGATCGTTTACTTTTTTGAAAGTCAGTTTCACTAGAAATTGATTCATTGACTTATATTATGAAATATGGGTTCATAAAAGTCAGTGTATCTATTTTAAATAAAGCAAAAATTTAAAAAAAAATATGGTGTTTGAGTAAAAATATCAAATATCTCCGGAACCGCACGTTTGGCCGTAGTACCCAGGATACACGCTTCTATTTATTTTGGAATTTTTGGCATACTTCATATATCCGACAGTTTTTTTTTTAAATCGGAGAATATTTTAATTTTTTGTTTCGCATTATTTTTAGGTCCATAAATGACGGAGTTCTAAAAGTAACAAACATAAAAAAAAAATACCATCGAATTGAGAACCTCCTCCTTTTTTTGAAGTCTTTAAAATATATTTTATTCAGTTTTTCAATTATTAAGACCAGCACTATTGACCTATTCCTAAAATTCAGTCGGAAAATACAACATAAAAAACTATAATAATCTCCGATTTAAAAAAAAAACCTATGCCCAATGTATGAAGTATACCAAAAATTCCCAAATAAATAGAGGTATTGCCGTTTGTCGGGATATTTCGGCCAAACGTGCGGTTCCTGAGATATTTGATGTTTTTTTTGGATCATAAGAGTCAGTGTATCTATTTTTAAAAGACAAAAGTTTCTTTTAAAAATAGATACATACTTATGATTCCATATTTCATAATGAAGTACTCGTATAATAATGGTCAAGGAATCCATTTCCAGTAAAAAAAACCCGACTTTCAAAAAAAGCAAACGAAGTTCTATGAAACTCAAAATCCAGCCCACAGTGCGCCGCTAAAATCGGCAGTGCCGCCCGCCGCAAAGCAGAATTTTGGGGTGTGCACCGCGTTGCGAATACCATAGCTTTATTAAATGGATATAATCTGTAGGTATCTTCTTTGTCGTTTATTTAAAATAGAGTAATGTCTTCGTAATAACAAATAAGCATAAGTTTATTACGATCAAATACCTTTATTCTATTCTCTAAGATTATGATCTATGGCATCCTTTTGACAGCGTGTCGCCGCAACGCGGTTGTGTTTCAGCCCTTTTAGCGACGTGGCGCCGTAACGCGTTTATGTGTTTCGGCCCTAAACACAATAGTTTTTGTTTTGTTTATAACCGTTATTTTTTTCTTTGTTGTGGGTATCTCGAAAATTATTATATTTTGTTTTTGAGGTTCGTATTTGGAGATAGACAGTATCGGTTCTTTGTCTTTATCTTTGAATTTTTTTTTTAGTTTTGGGTGTTTTGGCCAATAATGAGGCCCTCCGAAGGATTGGATTAAAGAAATTAATCTTGTTTTAATAAAAACTCCTCAGTAGAAGGTATATATTATTCTAAGCGCAATTTGAATGTTTTTATTCGGAATTTCTAAAATTAGTCTTTAACGTCTTGTCGCTTAGCATTCGGCTCTTTCAACACAAATGATTTGTAAGGCATCTTCAGATAGAGGATACAGATGTGTCACCGAACGTTTCAGACATTTTATTGACTAAGGTATCGGATTTATATTCTGTTGGATTATTGTGCGCCCAATTTATGATTTCCTGTAAGCCGGATTGTAATGGCTCTCTCGGATGTATTAAGGCATTGATGGTTGTGGCCATGATTTCCTCTGTTGAGGCTAAGAAATCTTTAGCTCTATTTAGGGAGCATATTTCGTCGTTAATAGTATTACGCTAGCACATCTGACAAGGCCTTTTTGTACCGGGTATGTTGCCAAGTGGGGGTAGGTATTAAAATGTTGGAGATTTTCTCATCAAAATTTTTCTTACAAAATCCTAGATCAACCGATTGCGGTGTTTCCGAAATAGACGGGTTACTCACGCTATTGATGATATCTGGTTGATCGATAACATGACTCGCATTGATGTCCGAAGCACAATGTTGATGCATTTTAAAATTTGTAAGAAAACTGATCAAAGCGTCGATCCGAGGATCGACCGTTACCTGTGATCTGTGACCGTTGTCTCGTTTTTGTTTCTTGCGCGGAGGCTCCTCTTGCTCTGCTTCGCTGTCCGAAGAACTGCTGGCGCTTGAAGAGCTCCACTTATTTTCTGGATCCCTCTCGGAAGTTGGTGATGGCAAGACGATCGATAGATTGGCCTTGGTAGCCGTATCGACATCGTCATTCGGCGCGAGATTCATTTTAAAAAATATTTTTACACAACTAATTTATCTAACACTTTGCTAAGTTATTTTAAGAATAGTTAAACGATTAACTAGTTATTTTTTTTATTTCGACCGAACGCAGCGAAAGCACAAAACGCTATGAACTTCAAAAGTGACAGCTGTTCCCGCGTCCTAGCTGGCAGCGCCGCTAGCGCCATCTTGTTTTAATTTCATTACCTTATCTATGGTATAGACCAACTTTACCGGACGGTAAAGCATAATGCAATGCTGTATGTTTTCGCGACGCACATAAATAGAATGTTCTGTATTGAGACAGTAAAATAGGGTATAGTCAAAGGTGCAAAAATAAAACAAATATAGTACATTTCGTTTCAATTTATAATCGTCACCACAAATAGTATGACACAATATTACAGGATGGAAACCTTATTTTACAATATAATCTAACAAATTCAATATTGTTAATCGGAAAGCTATGTCGTATCGAAATTGGATGTAGAAGAGGTCACCGTAATCGTAAAAAAAACAACAGATAAAGTAAATTAAAGTACCGTATGTAAATACTCAGTCACTAAAGTTAAATTATTTAATTAAACCTATTAAAATAAACATTAAGTATTTTCTTTAACATTTCGAGCCTATAAAAGGTCATGATCGCAGTTGGCTTCAGTATAAAAAATAAAAAAAAAGTAGTAAATATTATAAAAATAATCCATTTCTAATCCAATTTCGACCTCCCTTAACGCGTTTTTGTACCCATTCGATCTGGTATTGAAACTCAATAGGACAATTCATTGACAATAATAGGTAATACATTAGTTCACAAAGACATACCCTAATACTCAAAGCGTATTTAAATCTGACGGGATCTTAATGACATCATATATTTGATATTTACAGTACCGCTATAAAGGCGGGTTTCTGAATTGAGTATTTTGAGTTAAGAACGTCTCAAACCATACTTAAATGCCAAGTTTATAGGGTAAAGTAGAGTTTGAGTAATTCTCAACCTCAAATACTTAAATCAGAAATCGGGGGTTAGTCATGGATGATCTTTGAGCACTGCTCAAAGTTGAGTAGCATTTGAGTATTCGGGCGTTATAGCTAACTAGACTGAGGATTACAGTTACCAAAATAGACTAATCTGTAGACAGCGTAATAAAGGTGACACTGACAGCTTTTGACGTGAACAATAAAAAATCCAGAAAAAATACTCCTTTTTTACACTTTTCTAACCGTTTTCACCTAACAGCCAGACAATAAAGTATTCTCTGTTTAGTTGTCCAGTGGCGTTCAAATCTAGTCAAGTTTTTAATGTCTGTGTTTCAAACAAATGCGATCGAGTAGGTACAAAAACACGCTCTAGACTCACTGGAGCGATCCTAAAATGTTATTGGAAAGAACAGGCAATGACGCATCTGTCACGATCAAGTGTCCGGCTGTCACACAGTAGCAAAGATTACAATGTGAGCTTATTTTCATTGACTACCCACATCAAAATGTAAATTTTAAAGTAAGTTCCTTTCATTTCCGCATCGGACAGATTGTGCTAACGGATTTGTTTGTGGGAAGCGGCCAGTGTATCTATTAATTTAGGCAGTAGCATCGGCAATACAATGGATTGCCGACGCAACTAACATTTTTACAGCAAGCGGATATACAGAATAATGACATTGGGTTATACCAAAGGTCTGTACAATGCGGATCAGGGGTTGGTTTCTTACATTCGCGAGAAAACAAATCGACTCAACGTAAAAGTGCGCACTAGCAAATGTTTTATTCAAAGAAATGAGCATATTTTGGTATGCACCCAATTAAACTAATTTTTAAAAAAAGTACTGAATCAATTTTCATAATAATGATACCAATTTAAAGCTCATTTTTTAGACTTTGTAAAGGTGTGTCATTTGATAAAAACAGTTCAGTATTCTTTGAAGAAATGTCTGCAAGTGCGCACATGTTCGTTGAGTCGATTTGGTTGCTCGTGAGTGTATATCCGCTAAATCTGTTTGACACGATCCGTCTCATGCGCAACTGAAGACGCTAACCTCGAAACTCAGTGTGAACGTCGGTACCACGATCAATGAATCATACAAGCTGGTAGGATTAAAAAAAAAACACTTGTTCGTTACATTAAAGCAAACATTCGGTACTTGCGCTAAGTTACTAACCTTAAAAAATAAAAAGCACATTTTTTTTTATTAAAAAATCCTTGTAAACCCACACTTATCCCCATCACAACCTCCTAATCTGATCACAGCTTTACTTACGACAATTTTACTTTAGTCTAACTTTGAATTTTACCAGATATACGCGATTTTGACAGTAAAAATGTGATAGAAATATAGGTACAACTAAAAATATTGAGGGCATTTAACGAAGTGATATCTTTGATTTGGGTATCCAAAGACTCGGCCGGCAAGTATACCCAAAGATCTTTCGACCAGAGACGTAAGTGTACGGAAAATGTCCAAAGCAATCGCTTACAAAGGTCGATAAAAAGAAAATGCCTTCAACAGCAATTAAGTCGTCAAACCAAAGACTTATAAAAATAAAATTAATTCTAAAGTTTTTCGTTAAGACTTACGTAAAAAATATTTGTTCGTTAATTTACAATTTGTGCGATAATTTTCAATTGTACGCGAATTTAGCTAATCCCGTATATCTGGTAATATTCCTCACACTTTTAAACATAAATCCATTAGTTAGTACTTAGGGGGGTGGGCACTCAGTTTGCGTAATAAACTCAATAAGATTTGCCACATTATTTTAGCCCTGACAACATATTTTCTTCACCAACTGGCTTTAAGAATGTTGCATGAAGTGTGGCAAGTTATATCGAATTGATTTGTATGCACTCTATATAGTGCAATTTTGGATGCATACGAGTAAATGAACAATTTTCTTTTAGTTACTCCTTTTCATCAGGCCTTTAGACGCCTAATAAAGAGAGCGATGAATTTCTAAAAAAACCTCTAAGTCACTACTTTAGACAATATCTAACATGTATAGTTTTAAGATGGAAAATCATCATAGCTTCTCCCACTCCGGGTGGAACGAAAGGGAGGTGTCAGATTTTTATTGACTACTACCAGTGTTTTTCAGTTGCTCTTTGCGCTCCGGAGCCGCGACCACTCTTTCAAACTTACAGCCCTTACTTTAGATAGAGATGCTACTAAGAATTAGTTGAGCCTCATGTCAATCTATGAGTAAGGATATTCAAAATGCCTAGCTTCCTTAGGGCGCCTTCAAATTAGCTGCAGTGCTACACTGCTGTTTTTTCATATAAATACATGACGCTCGGTCACAACGCGGTTGTAGCGCGCAGACGCGTTTTTATTAAATGGAATACTTCGTTATTCCAGCTGCATCCGCGCCGTCGCGCAGCATGTTGCGGCTAATTTTAGGGCACCCATATACTGAAATCTTTTACAGTTTATTTATCTAGCTTTCAGAAATATCTAGCTTTAGGCGTCTAAAGTCGAACTAATTGGTGTTTTATCCGATATCAACTTCAATAAAAGGGTTTCTTCCCTGTTTAGTTAAGTTTCTCCACACAAACTGACTGCCCACTAACATTATAGAAATGACAAATGAATTCCACGACTATCAAAATTGGAATGCTTGTGGATATCGCCAATAATGTGTTACGAAAAGTTCGGGATTAGTACAAAAATAAAAGTGATTCGTTTACGATTTGCGATTGAGTAGTAATGTCATCAATATTTCTTTACTATAGTATAAAATAAAATCACTTTCCGCGTCTGTTTACCCGCTATTCCCTAAACCACGCAATAGATTTTGATGCGGTTTTCACTAAACCTGGTACACACATTTGTAAAAAAAAAACTCGTTTAGGATCAGTCTGCTACAAATTAATTATAAATTGTGTCAGTAGACTGTTTAATTACTTTCTCTGTAATTTGTGGTAAAAAAATAAATATATAATTATTATTATTACTAATAGAAAGAGCAATATATCGAAGAGGGTTTATGTATATAACTAACGCTCAAGCGAAGCCTGAGCAGGTGACTAGTTAGACATAAATGTTGATCGTTCATGCCCGTTTTCATTTACATTTAGCAGCATCTAAATGTCATTGCGCTGGTTTGATGAGTATTTTGAGCAAACATAGAAATTGCGAAAATCTTAATTTCGTGGGTCGGTAAGGATACTATTATTACCAAATTTAAAGCCCATAAAATAGTATTTATTTTAGAAGCGAATTACGAAAAAATACATTTTATATGTCAACGAGCTTAAAAAAAGAACTCGGAACACATTTCAACAAAAAATAATCCATATTATGCATGTTCCTTTTTTCTCTCATATCGTTGCAGAAACATAAGACACACGCGTTAATGATACACGTTCAGTGCGAGTTGTTCTTACGTCAACGCGACCTAAAAGTTTATTACCGCGTTTGGCTCTCTGATTGGTTAAGAGCTTGGAGCGAGCCAATCGGAGCGACGAACGTCATAAACGTGTCGCGATAAAGTAAAATAAACTCGCACTATGCACTGAGAAGATTAAATTCCCAATTCTAAACGAATAACGGCATTATTTTAACGACATTACTACCCAATCTAACAACGTAACTCTAAAGCCGAAGTTCTAAGGATACGATGCGTCGGACTATACTTAAACATATTAAGTATTTATTTATTTATCGTTATTGATGAACAACGAGTATTTAGAAAACACTACTTAGCGAGTTTTTTTTCACTGTATATGACTTTATAAAGCCTCAGATAGACTAAGGGACAACAGGTTCCCAGCACGATGAGCAACGCTGTCAAATTGTCCAACATGTCCCTTTTGTCATATGATACATTGTAAAATGTTGGGGCAAGTTGCGGGCCACTGGGAAACGTTGCAGCATCACCTAGATTGACCGTCATTTTGTCCCCTAGTGTTTTTAAACTTTAATTATTAATGTCATTCTGTGGCCCTGTTTCGAGTTTTTAACGTATTCGATCGCGTTAAACTAAATGTCAACAATAAGAAACCTGGTTAAAAAAAAACAGATTTTCATATCGAGCCCTCAGCGGTATTTATCATTGATTTACCAACGTAGTTCTCTTATGACGAAAAATTGTCACAACACAGTAGAAACAATGACTTTTAGAAAAATATTTGTGAACTTATCAACAAAATGCCGATATAGAATCGCTAATAAGACTAAAAAAAATCGCGTAAACCTATACGTCCACACTATCGTTTCCATAGAACTCCGGCAATACATTTTGTTTAACAATGTCACACATTGCGTCAACCGTAGTTTTACCTTAAACATACATCATACATACTAATGTACTTATATTTTAACAGATTTCTGACCTGGTACCTTTCGGTACTGGGCACACTAAATGCAGACAGCGATCAAAGCACAGTGAAAACTAGTGTTAATTGAGAGTTGTGAACAATTGATTTTGAACAGTTTTTATTTATTTTGCAGATGCAGTTGAAAATTGAACCATTCGATTTTCAAATACCATTTTTGAGTTATGTCCCTTTACATGTTACAATACAATATGGCCTATTTGAAAGCCGGTTGTAAACCAAGACTGTGCACGGACGCGTAGCTTCATAGAAGCGTATTCATCATTAAGTGCTTACTATACGCATGCGTGAAGCTTACATACAAAACTATGGAACTTCATACAGGTTTACACCAAGCGTTTGGTAACGAATACGCGAATATGAAGCTGCGCGTTTGTGGACAGCATGCTTAAGACGGGCGCTGCCTCTACGAGCGAGTATCGAGATTCCTGCAACCTCATTATTATAATAACTCTATGAACGGGTCTACCCACAGAAAAACTGGTCTCACGGCGATGGCGATTGGTCCCATCGCAATCGCAGTGAGACCCGTTTGTTTCAACTGGTTTGACGTTTTCTCTTACGTTTTAAACTTTAGCAGTATCATATGACTTTTGAAAAGCTAAGCGTTGGTGCAATTGGTACAAAAGAAACGTTATTTCAAACAAAATAAATTCCGTTTAAACAATTTTTCACAACTCTCTTCCTTAGACCAGCCAGACATCCGGAATTCCAGACCCTGAATATGTGCAAGCTTTGAACTCAATTTTACAGAATTTACAAATTTCAGAACACAGATCTTGAGATCCGTCCCGGAATTCCAGATATCAGAAACTGGTTACACGAAAAAACTACTAGAAATGGACACTCTCAAAGGTGAAAACCTATACACGAACAGTAATTAGATTATTACGTATAATGACTGGATTCGCCTGCGATTTTTACAGTAAACATTTACATACGATTTTAGTCTTTAATCTTATTACAATAAGAACCATAGTAGCTTAGTTATAAGATGACACGAGACTGGAAAGTTTGATCGATATGAATACGGGCTAGAATGTGGAGGGTTGAGAAATTACGCATTTCGTTTACTAAATAAAGTTATTTTTATTTAAATGTTTATATAAAACACTGGAAGATTTGTTTCGATGTCCCATTTTATTTGATTCGAATTTGACAGATTATTTACTATGCTAGGCGCTAAATAAATTAACAAATAAAGTACAATGACCTTTTCCTTGATCTCTGCGTAAGTACACGAAAAACAAACAATAAACTGGTTTTCATTACTAGTAAATGTAAATGATCACAATAGATGTAGATTCCATTTTTGAAAATTAGAATGTCATACGTAAGAGGGTCAATGACCACTAGAGCAAATTTATTTGGCTGCTACCATAGCCTTATAAAGCCGATTTGTCAATTGTAAAAAAAAAATTGGTAAGTATAATAATAATTATCAAAAATATGGGAGTGAAGAACGGAAGACGGCTCACAATACGACTTCCATTTACAATAGCACAACCTAATCTTTTTTACAGGGTTTCCACCCTTAAAAAATAATATTAAAAAAAAAACAATATATTATGTACAAATACCTAAATATGGTCATAAAATTCCCTTTGAATAAGTCTGGGATCAAATTAAATATATAGTAAAGCAATAGGTTCAATTGTTCATAGTAGAAACCTGTTTCATTTGTTTTTTGTTTTTTTTTCTATATTTAAATGTTTACTTACCCAAAAGCCAGCCAATTAATATCACAAGCGAATTTGCACCGTACTACTAAAATATTAAAGATCAAAACTGTATTACGAGAGGATGAGACCACATGTCTACGCGATTTTAATTTTTCTTTCGATAGAAATACGGTGTTAATTCCCTTGTAAAAGACTTTCTTCAATAAAATCACATACTTTGGTGCCACAGAACTAAATTATCTGTATGTAAATACGGCACAACCTTTTAACTGTCCGCGTCGGATTGGTCCAACGAGTGTTTTCGTGTCCTATTCGCCAGGGTCGTGTGTTTGCGACTGGGAACTCTATCTCGTTTAGCTCTTCAATCCCCATAGGTGACAAAAGAGCTGACGTGATGGATTATTTGGTCGTGGATGTGCGACCTTGGCGGAATATACGCGAGAGTTTTTGTCGGATATACCCGACGTCTAGGCGGTTAAAAGGTAAAGTGTTTAGACTCGATTTTGCATTATGAGTGGCCTCTCGCAGGTCCTATGATCTTGTCGTCTGTACAACAGGAATTGCTTGTGGTAGCCTTAATAAAAATTAAAGCAGGTCTTATAAATAAAACTTAAAAACTAAGCATCCCTATGGAGTGACTTCGGCTTAGGGCTCCGCTAGGGGGAGGATAGCTAAGGACAGGCTGGATCGTACTTTTCTCATATAAATGTATGATTTTTCTCAGCTCAATGTGCCATGTAATGAGTGTGTAGTCATAAAGTTGGTAACGTCACAAATAGCTGTCATATATTTCATTACTAAATCATATTAAAGTAGTCTAGAGCCTGGGGAGTTTCAATCTCGGATTCTTTTTGTTGTGGATGAATTTTAAAAATAAAATAATGATAATAAGTTAAAAAAAGTTTACCTATGAAAAACTTGTAATCTTGATTTTGTAAAAAAAAATTTGATTACAGATTGTTTAACTAATATGTCAGGAACTACTAGTTGGAATTTAATAATTATGGTAGGTAGCTCTTAGATCGAGGAAGTTATGTAAAATCACGGTCCTATTGAGGTGTCGCATAGTAACCTCGTAAGAGACAGGCAAGTAATACATATTAGGCTGTGGAATGGTTTTTGTGTTATTGTTCAAGTTAACGTACGTACATATTTATATGTAGACAAAAGTCTCATTTGATTTGACAAATACATATTTACTGTATGGACATGAAGAGGACACTGGTGTCCGCACACCTATTGTCTTTCTATTGTCTCTAATTACGGTATTCAAAAGGTTAAGAGACTGTGACCCCTGAGTTTGTTTCGATGTTTCTTCTCAGGGTAGTCAGCTAGGAATCACCGATCTCATCTAGATTAAATTGCCAAAAAAAAAAAATTGTCGTGGAAAAATTTTAAAACCTATTTACAAAATAAATATATTTTATCATTTTTGGTAATTTGAACAAACACACACACATTTTTTGTCAACTGCTAACATACTGATAGCTGACTCCAATGTTTTTACATTTGGAAAGAGTTTTCGTAAATTATATGATGTCCATTCAATTAAACTTTTAAGTGTGTGACTCCATCGACTAACGTCTGATGATTTTGCCAATGTCAAAGTATGAGGTGAAAATGGTCGACACTTTGTCAAGAATACTGTTATCTATTGATCAGTTTTTGTAGCGACGGTATCCATTGGTCATCATGGTAAAAAGGGGCAAAACATTTTCATATCCATTATTTCAAAGCAATATAGTATTTGACAGCCATTTGCAATGTTGCTAACTTTCAGATTACATCCTACCGATTTCGTACGTAATTCATCAACCCTGCATGAGTGTAAGAAGGTAAATAAATTAAAACAAATACTAAAGCAAGCACCGATAGAGGTAGAAAGAGCGCTAACGCAGTGACTCACGATACGATACAATGGAAGAGTTAGCGCGGGAGACGCCGGGGCAAACGGCATGTGTAGAACTGTTCGTGTAAATAAAACTATTTGAAGTTGAAAATAAAATATCTTGGCAAAGTAAAAAAGCTATTTTAATCTATTTCAAAATCCAGAGCGACTTTTAACGTATTAAAAGTATTTTGTTGCGGAGGGGGGTTATAAACAACTTTTACTATGGGATCTACCCAGACATATGACAAAAAAAATGCTGAGCGATTTAGTAGGTATATTTAAATTTAATTAAATGATAAAAATAAAGATACCAACGGATTTCCTCAACAAAAATTAACACCCCTATTTATATAGACTAATAAGAAATTACTTGGCAACAAGTAATTTCTTATTAAGTCATTACTTGAGGTTATAAATCTTAATACAAAATTTCAATTTTACAAATTGCTACTTAAGTAGTTTACTTTTACCCAAGTTATTAGTTTTACTTTTTTTATAAATACAGGTGTTGTCACACTTGAAAGAAAGAGATTATAAACATTCTATATCGAAAATATGCGCCACATCCGCGTAAAACAGTCGCTCAACAAAATGCATATCCCATTAAATAATGAAAGTTGTTCATGAGTGCAATCACCGCCTGAAATATTTTCAACGAATCAAAAGTCGCCCCGTATAACTTCTTATTTGTTTCACATGGTCATATAACTTTATAAAAAGCGTCGAGCCCTAGATCCACATTTAAATGTGCTTCAATTATAGGTAGCAACGTAATTATTCCACATTAAATAGTCATAATAAAAAATAAAGTATATAATGACTGTCAAAAATAATAGAAAAACGTCTAAGTTAGGCCTTCATACTATTTAAAATACACTACACACTCATAAATATAATCTTCATAATAAAAAAAACTTCCATAACGAAAAAAAAAGGTATGCACTAGCAACACCGCCGTCTCCCGCGCAGAATCTCACTAAACTATGGCAACACTGTTTACAGTCCCACTAACTATAGCAACACTACCTGATCACATGCTTGTACCCTATAACCTGAATGCCGCTACAATTCGTTATCTCGCCTACCTATCTATCTTTCTGTTTCACGGCCTTTCTCATTTGCAATCTGGAAACAAAGAAAACCGTTTGGTTAGATTTAATTAAAATAGGATTATTTTTTGGTTAGAAGATAATCTTCCCCTCTTCAGGAACACTCTTAAATTGATGTGTAAAAGTGTTACTTATAACCTATTTGCAAAATAAGCATCATTTATCATTTGATACAGGATCATCTTTAAACTAGAAACCTTAAACTATACTCCATTCCCAACAATATTACACATTTAAACAAACTATGGTATTGAAACCACTTCTTTTACTTTAATCCCATCCTTATGCCTACAGAATAAAAATCAGAATCGGTTGCACGAATAGTAAAAAAGATTTGTTCAAAAGTCTAATCTTGTTGCGATTGGTGTGTAGTTGAGTGTATTACCTTTCGCTCACTACTTGTTGTGGAACTCTTTGATACAGAGCGCACACGACCAGGAGCCTTCGGGTGGCGTGTCCAGTGGTGGCGCCAGGCAATACATGTGGTAGCCGCGGTCGCAGTCGTCACAGAACAGGAGCTGATCCTGTCAACAATAGTGAGAATATAAGTGTTTGGTAGAGAATAGAATGAACATTGTTCAACAAAGTAGTAACAATTTCAGATGAGACTTAAATCAATCAGCGATATCTACCAGACCACCTTGGGATGGACTATAAGAACTACGCGGCAAATAAGTTGAACCATCTGCCACGGCTACGCGCCGCCCCCATCTCGACCGAGACCCAAAAATCGGATATAATCCCCGTCACACAAGTTGAATCATCATGGCGGTTGACCTTGAATGCGCAGTAACCTATTTTCGGATCACAATCGAAGTGGCGGCCGCGCGCAACCACAGCAAATGGATCAACTTATTTGCCGCGTACAAGTGGTTTTTCACTCCACCATGCGCAAACGGTGCGCGTCCTTGGTGCATAGGGTGCGGGACAACTCCAATATGTAATTTTTGAGTTTATCGAAAGACAGACAAATGCGGTGGGAGGAATTATCGACTTTTGACATTGCAGCCCGATTTTTTTTTTTACAGCTATCACACAACACCTTCTAGTCCCAAGCTAAGCAGATTTTCTGTTATGTGTACCAGTCAGCTGATAAACATACTAAATATATTTCTAAATACATAAAGAAACAAACAATAAAGACAAAAAAGTTTTATTCTATTAGATTCATATTATAGATAAATAACACCCAGACACAGAACAAATGATCGTGCTCATCACACAAACATTTGTCCTGGGTGGGAATCGAATCCTAAACGACTAGACCAACAGGCCAATCTTGGATACTACACGTCTTAATTGGCAACAAAATATGCTTGTATAGTATCAGTGTGCTGAGTGCGAGATGTTTTTACGTTAACACGATCGAAACGTTTACCGCGTTTAGCTCTCTGATTGGCTAAGAGCTTCGAAGAGCTTCGAGTAGGCCAATCAGTGCGTCGAACGTCATAAACGTGTCGATCGCGTTTACGTAAAACAAACTCACACTAGGCACTCGGTAAACTAATACGAAAACAACAAAATATACTCACATCATTATCACTGGTGCCACACACGGAGCAGCATTTACACTCGATGCACTGCCAGCGATATTTGCGCACTGACACGATCATGTTGACTGTAAACTGCAGACACGTGGGGTGACCTGTACCGTAAACGGAGCTATATAAGTTATGTATTATGGAGCTAAGCATGTTGAAGCTAATATAGCTAGTGTACACGTGGGCCCAGCCTCGGCCAATTTCCATTGTATAAACGGAGTTTTTTACACAATGGCTATACAATAGCGATTGGCCGAGGCTGGGCCCACGTCTAAACTAGGTATTATGGTATTGTTGGAAGCTCTTCATTTACTATCATGACCGATATTTTTTTAAATCGAATAACTTCTCAAACTATTGGTGGAGCGAGAGTTTGTCGTGTTTTTACAAGACTCGCGATTAACTACTATCTCAACTGATGGAAAGCGACGTTGTGGGGATACGCTTATCTAGAAATTAGCTATTTACTTTTATTTTAAAAGCCCCAAGTTGTAGCTATCAGGAAAAACAGACTCCGGCAGGGAATTACACTCCTTAGCTGTACGCACAATGAATATATTACCAAAACGTTTAGTGCGTATACACCGTTAAATTTTGGTCGTTTTAATCCCACGGAGGGTCGATTCGGTACATGGAACACTATCGTTTTTTAAAGATAAAAATGAAAAATAAAGCCATTTTTTTTCAAACTCGAATTAATTCACGCATGTACGAAATTAATTTCTTTAAGTAGACGTCAGCTGAGCGAGGTTAATGAACTGTAGGTAGTTAGAACGCAACGACCGACAACTACCTACAAGGTCATTGACTTGTTTGTTTGGATATCTACCAGGTACCGGTAGCGCATCGCCGTAGGTTGTGTGTACTGTGATATTAGCTAATAGCTAATATATTAGCTACTAGGCAATTTGCCTGCGATTCTTTCAGCGTGCCTTCTTTTGAACAATCCAACAACCCATTATGACTGGTCTCCAGATTAGCCTTTTCCCAACTAGATTCATTATGTGAGGGTCGGCTTCCAGTCTAACCGGTTGCAACTGAATACCAGAACATTTCATGGAGTGACTGCCCAAGCCAGTTATGGTTTGACCGTCCACAGTAAGGCTGGTTGTCACAAGGAAATATGCAGCACAAGCAAAGAGAGAAAATGTATAAAAAAAAAGAAATATGAAGTAGATGCCTGGAAAAAAACAGTCAGGTTCACCCGGACATACGGGAGAAAGTTGTCACTCACTGGACACATGAAGGACGACGATGTCGTCAAGGTTGACGATCTGATCATGACATGAGAGAACTTTGGTTGGAGAAGGGAAGACTAAAGTTAAGGCTAAACTGGCTAGCAAAACCTTTTGACTTTTTTTTTATCAGTTTTCATTAAATAGATTACTCTTCCTATGTCCATGATGTTATTGAAATGAAGAGCCCCAAAATATCATTAAATTAAAACAAATTCACATATTGTAAGGCACATAGTATTTTCTTACCTTATCGGATCTTCAATCGCCATCGCAATTTAATATAATTTTCTTTATTCATTGCAAATATTTATAGAAAAAGGGGAAAACATAATGTGCCGAACAATAGTGAAAAATAAAAAGTAAATAAACAAACACTTAGAACAATGATTGACTTACAATTTATTTAGAAGAGAAAATAAAATGTCTAAAGGGAAGTGCACATTCACTATTCTTCAGCACAGCTAGACTAAATAAAAATCGACTAAGAATCGAGTTCATACAATTTAATTTTGATAAAGTAGCGTTGTTTTACAAAAAAAATAAAATAATAAAAAAAAACATGAATATTTTTATTTTTTTATAAATTCTCGGGCTTACGCTAAAATAAAGAAAATATATCGGAACAACAAAACGGAAACATTTGATTCATTTATTTTAATCTTTGGGTATCCGCATTTATGCACTTCCCTGCAGGCATTAAACTTTTTTAAATAATATTTATATAATAAATATTGCCGAGAAAAATAGTAATATGAGAAATCAACATTTGGTACCATCAATAAACATTTATATCATAAACAGTGATAAACCGGTACTTAAAAGTACCAAATAACAACAATTCTAGAAAAAAATGAGATAATTAACACTCCAAACATTTCACATTTAAAATCCCACATAAAATTGTCATCAATAAATAATAATTATAATGGTTACAATATTATTATTATTATTCAATATTTTAGTAAAAATACTAAACATGTATTTCGACTATAGTGATTATTGATAGTTTATGTTAATATTTTATATAAATATCGCCTACACAGTTAACCACAGTGTATTTACCGTTTTACAGGGTGATTATTTGAACGTTAGCAAACTGTTATTAAAAATACACGTGGTCTTTCAGAATAAAAATAAAAAATTATATTCGAACATTGTTTTACGTTTATGACGTTCAGCGCTCTGATTGGCTCGCTCCGAGCTCTTAACCAATCAATCAAACGCGGCAAATGTGTCGATAGCGTTAACGTAAAAACAACTCGCAATCCGTGCACTGTCAATGGCATGGTAAAATAACTTATTGTTTTACGTTATGGAATGGCCACATGCGAATCTGAGACATCCCTCTGCTGGCAGCTCCTTCTAGTAATACATGAATAATTGAAACATAAAACTCATAAAACAGCCCTAGTAAAACCCGCACTCAGTAAACCTTTATTTTTAAGAACTCTTAACAAAATACCTCTATATTAAGTTAGTAATCCTCGACATTGAGCCACGTTGCCGCATCGTGCAGTTATATTTTTTCTTTTTGTTTAGTTGCTGTAATTGGTTGTAAGACCGTTGTAATAAATTAATTAAATAAATAAAATACAATGCAAACAAAGAGTTTAGTGAAACTGCCTTGACGCGAATCTATGGTATGGAGGCACCGTAACGTGCATCTATGACAGTCCATTCAAACAACCACCCTGTATAACTGTATGATTACAGATATAAAGACACAATATACAGTTAATACGAACTCTATCGAAGGTTACAATTGCACATACTAAGGCACCTAAGAGACGAGACAATATTAATATAATATTTTTTTTATATATATAAAACGGTAACTTATATACTACTTTCCTACATTCTCGCATCCCTGAAGGGCTATTCGCGGCACCAGGGTTAAGTACATAGGTACCATTGTCAAGGCTGGGACTGTACACAATGGCGTATGGTTGGCCACGGTTTCATTATTAAGTCATCAAACCCCAAGATTAAAAGTTATGTTAAGCGCAATGTCTCAAAAAACATTAATATCATACTACCTTTTCTTTAAAAATCATTGCTTTTCAGAACAAAATATTGTATTTTAAGATCTGTCCCACCATATTTGAAGCAAAGAAATTATTAATTATCCTTAATATTTATTATAATAAAATAGTTACTTCGTGCGCCCACAACCAGCCCCCGAGTCGATCAAACCCGACCAGCGAGTTCGAATCTAACTTATTTAGATTTTTCAATTATTGTACGAACCATGCTGGGATCCTAGGACCGAAAATGTGAACCATATTGTCCCACTGCAGACTAAAAAAGAGATTAGAGTAAAAAATATACAGAACGATACTTTAGTAGTAGATCAAAAGGCGCTGAGTTAAAAATGTGGTCAAAATACGCCACCAGACAGTCCCCTAAAATGTTCAGTTACAAGATCAAACAAATGAACGAAGTCAGATTCCATCGCCACAATAACTAACTATTAAAAGTACATATTTCATAACTAATATAGAAATATATAATCAAGAAAATAAATTGTCAATATATCTTAATATAAAATTATAAATCTAAAAATTTAAAACCTAATTTCGATTAAAATTTTCTTAAAATTTAAACAAAAACATTCTATGAACTATAGGAATGATAGTTTATGATCAACGCGCATGATACCATAATGTATCAAAAATAAATAAAAGCAGACACTTTAAAACATTAAATCTATAGTCATGTGAAAATTTAAATGTAACAATCATATTAAAATATTGAAAGGCCTTTGAATAATGGCCGTTTATATTAAAAAAAAAATGCTCTGGTACAAAAACCGCGCATTGAAAAATAACATGAAATTAGTCTTTAACAAACTTAATTTTTCAAAATCTTTGGGTTACTATACAAAAAATGGTTATAAAAAAGGCACGTAAAAGCTCCTATTTTTATATAATGTTACAATATATGTAATAAGCTACTATTATTGACCCGCCTACGCTTAGGATTACATTATTAAACACTATAATACCCCAACTAAATAGTTCTTAAACACAAGATATAGTAAAAAGTGTGTAAATGACTTTTTATTGCAAACATCACTTAATGTGTTTAAAAAACTAGTGACGATTCAATGTTAAATTTCAATAACTATACTCCACTTGAAATATAATAATAATATAATTTTTATTATTTATATTATTATTATATTTCAGTTTCTCTACTTGAAATAAGATTAGATATTAAAAAAAAAACCCTTTACTGCCCTTTTAACTCATTTACACTTCTATTGCGTTTAGGGAATCCAATCCCGCATCAAAATCGCGATCCAGCTTTCGGGATGGAAGTCAGCACTTCCGATTTAGTAGTCGCACAATATAAAGTAAAAAAATTAAAATGTATTTAGCTGTAAGATAAAAAAGAAAACAAATTTATTTTCCATAAGTACAAAATCTACAGAAAAGTCACGAGTTCCATGGAAAGTTGTTAAATTACATATTAATGAGCCTTTGCTGGGTTTAACTAATAGGTAATCAGAACGACGGTGCGTCGCTCGTCTAAACCCATTTTTGTTAGAAAAAGTTCAATCTAGCAAGCGTGCGGAATAAATCCGCAAAAAGGTGCGGAATACCGCGCTTGCGGGATTGGATTCCCTACTTCCGTTGGTAGCATGACAAATGGCAGGTGCAGTAAACAGTTTGTATTGTAAACACTTTTTTGCTTTGAATGCAATCCTTATGTCTACGGAATTAAAGTCAAAATCGGTTGAACGGTCAGTAAAAAAGGTTTGTTTAAATGTCTAATCATATTGCGAAAGGAGTGCAACGACCGAAGAAAACACCTCAAGTTTAAATAGATAAAATTTAAAAGTCCCAGCATCAGAGGCGAAAAAGACAAGTAAGTTATCTTTTACCCCTAGTACGGGAAAAAAACATTGGTAACAAGGGATGGGCAATAAACCCAATAAACAGGTTTAAGGTGATAGTTAAGGGTCCTATATGTAGATGGCGCTGAAATAAACTTTTTCATATTATTGTGATTTTAATGTATGGAAGCATTATTAAGTTAAAAGAATAGTGTTTGCGACAAATGACATTCCACTTTAGTAAGTTTACTTGCTGCATTTTGTGAATAGCCAGGAAGGAACACTGACAGCCAATATACAGAACTTATGTCCTAGTTTGTGTATCAAAAGACACACGGTTTATGCATGCACTAATATATAGCCTAATCACAGCAAGGATTGTATCGACACAATAATTGATCGACAAATATTGTATAGGACTTATTGTATGAATAAATTATTAGCCAAAATATTTAATTCTGGCTGTTCCTGTAGGATTTTCAATGAATAATTTGAAGTAGTTCAATAGTGGAACATCCAACTCCCATTCACTAAAAACAAAATAAACTAAAGATATTGAGTTCAGCGCCATCTAGTGAGAATTTGCCTATGTTTGAACGCGTAGCTTTCACCTTAAACCCATCTCTCTCTAAGAACGATCAACCGTGTTTACACTGATTTAGGTTAGTAGCGATGGACGATTTCGAGATGTTTTAAAAATCGATAGAATCGGATTCGTTAAAATAAACCATCGACTCGCCGTTCTACAAAATCACCGTGATGTTTTGCGATAGTTTTGAGACGACGGAATTTACCGCTAGTTTTCGATTGTACGAATCAGTCACTCTGAATTACCGAGTCTCGTTCGGTCACCGGGATGAGAGGTCAGTAGATTGCATACATCGAGCCGAGGTGCATGTTAATTAGAGGAGAGTGTGCTAAATCATCGAGGATCAAGTCGCTAATAAACGCGCCATGCGCCAGTCGCAATAACAGACCGAGTCGGACTCGAGTCGACACAATCCAGAACCATCGAGATGTTCGAACAATCGAATAAAACCTGTCGTCATCGCACACCGCTAGTTAAAACCAATTTGTAGCCCATCTCTTACTGGAGATTGAGACTGAACCCTTGATTGGAAACATGAAGTATTGCTAAAAACTTGAAACATGTATTAAAAACCATCATTATTGCTATCTATACTCGCGCAGTTGGGTAACTGTCTCTATGCCCATTATATCTTGATTCACATAATTATTGTATATAAAACCTTTAATTTTACAGACATTTAGGTCTTACAAATAGCAAATATGTATTTCGTACAGGAATAAATCTTGCGACAAAACATGTGGCGTAGAATCTAGTCATTTACCTTGCCAGGATTCTCAATTTAACATACAATAAATGTAAATTTTGACAGGCCATAAACGTCAAAGTGACGTATTTTTTACGTTTTCTTTACGTGTCGCCGCCATTTTGGATCCAGATATAATGGCTACAGAGTAACGCGTGCAGTGACTTTGTTGCAGCGTGACTAGAAAGCTAGGACATCTGAACGATCGGCGCCTATATAGAACTTTGGTTCCAGAGGCGCCATTTTTGGCATCAAGCGAAGCTATGACTAAATGTAAATATCTGTAGTGTTGCCAGATTACGACTGTTGAGTAGCTTTTTGTATAACTTGTCAAATATAAAAAATATGTTTTAATTTCGTAAAATATGCAAAATAATAAATGCAACATTATTTTGATAATTAACGTAAATTTCATCGTAAAATAATGTATACATAATGTAAATTTATTATTGCCTAAACCGTAACATAAATATAAGAATTGTAAATAAACCTAATATTCAAATCAAAGAAGTCTAAAAATATACTCCCACCATTTTCACGAGTTGACTGGCAACACTAAGATCAAGTGTTTCTCACACGAAATCATGTAATTTTGATAAGGCACTTGTACTCACTAAAAATAATAAAAAATATTTAGGTATAAACATTACAACAGACAACAATTTAAAATATCTCATCATTTGGCATCCATCGTCACAAGTGTTGTGTTTTACATGGCAACACGTAGTGCAAAATTGACACACAGAATAAAAACTCACAATGATATGTGATATAGATTATATGGATACTATTTAAAATTTTATGTTCGGATATGACGTAGTATACTTTAGACAAAGACTTTCACATATTTATTGTGATGTCACTAATCTAATAATAATGATTACAACACTAAAACTACTAAATATGCATCAAAGGTCTTTTCAT
Organism: Leucania comma; assembly: GCA_958295575.1. Taxonomy (NCBI): domain Eukaryota; kingdom Metazoa; phylum Arthropoda; class Insecta; order Lepidoptera; family Noctuidae; genus Leucania; species Leucania comma. The sequence goes on from OY282485.1 coordinate 12,340,805, forward strand.
TCGAAAATTAAGAGTATGAAACCTGGAATGTAACATTTAAAACTAGCCATCAAACATTCTCTTTGGTAGGACTGACAAAAAAATTACGGATGAACTTTTTTGTGACGGACAAACACAGAAATAATACTCCGATTATATGTTGGGGCGTGTGACGTAAATGTCATTGTCGTAGGATGGACTTTGCCGGGAGGGTGGGGAGACAGGGTACTGCCCGTACTCGTCATTAAGTAGTTTAGTTTGAGAGGCAAAGTTGTCGAAATCATCAGCGGAGTAGGACATAGAGCTATGTATCTCTACGACTCCGTTGAGTTTGATGCTGTCTCTGAGATATCTATGGCGCTCGCAGACGCGGTTCTCGAGGTGGTAGCAGGTGGGCTTGGGGAGCCCGTTGCGCGGAGGGCGGCCGCGCCTCTTACCTGATCTGCCGCAGTCGGAACAGCTGACTAACTCTTCGGGTGTTCCCGTCTTCTTGTTTTCGCGGTCGTCGCCGAGACAGAAGTCGCAGTAGGGTGATGGTGACGCCTGTAACAAATGAAAATATTTTAAAGAATTGCCTTATATAGCCAACCTGTCCCTCAAATACGGTGTTGTACCGCATCTATTTAATAATATCAGAAGGATGTCGGTAGATACCGCGGACACTTCCTGGAAAATTACTTGCACACATAACTGTTTTTTGATTTGATATGTTAGGTACTTGATGATGATCTATTTAAATAAAGTAAAAGATTCTTTCACACGTGCTCCTTCTAATATAGACGACCGCATCATGCACCAAGAACTAGACGGAAAACCAGATTGTTCATAAGCTCTTCCAAAATCTACTAACCTCCTTAGCCTTAGCGACATCTCCAGGTTCTTTAATCTCTGGGGCAGCCGAAGCCGAGGGTACAGGCGCGGACGGCACAACAGCATGCACGGCCGCCGACAGCGGGACGTGCGCTGAGTCTGAACTTGAAGTATCAGCGGACGCCGGCCGGGGCGGCGGTGACGCCCGACGCACTGGCGGGGCGGGGAGACCGGCTAGAGGGAGACAAAAGATAAGTTTTATGCTTGCGTGGTTGGAGAAGCTGTACTGTTCATATCATTCTAATCTTTTCACAAGTAAAGGGAACAATAGAGCGTTGGCATAAAAAGCAATTATTCAACTAAAATAACATAACGCAAAATAAATTACGAGTCATGATTCGCTACGACAGCTACATAATTGCAGCAGAATTTACAAATTATACCTTACATTGCCACCGTGGCAGCACAAATTACTAGAATGTGTTGTCATGGTGAATATGACCTCAAGGACCGTATTATGAAGTGTTAATGATAATGAGATTCCAGTTCAAAAAAAGGACGGTGCTATCGGCGATGGACAGCTTCTCCCTCGCACACAGGAATCTCTATGCATTAAAACGTCATAATCGAGCTTCTAGACTACTATAACGTGCCAATGCTATCATGATTCCGCTGTAAGAGACGAAGCTATACTAGGCGTATAAGTCTTTTCACAACGTATTCATGAGTGCCAATGCATAAGCTGTAACAGCAGATTACTTGAGAATAGACCAAAACGAAAATGAAGGTACAAGGTGTGTCTAACCCTCAGGAGGCGGTGTCGGGCGCCGCGCAGGCGTATCCTGGAGGCCGGCTGGTAAACAGAATCAGAGTTATAATGAGATGGATATATTTGTGGGCATTACCTAAGACCGTTCATTGAATAAGAGTTATATTCGAAACTTATCGGAGACGTAACACTTTGAGTGGTCGCGAAAAACGGATATAATCGATGAGTTAGGAAATTAACGTATTAGAAATTCTTTTTGTTTATTAGGGATAATTAACAGCCACAATATACAGTACTTACAAATAATGACAAATTTAAGAGGTAACAATATTGCGGCACACTACTTTTAACAAAAAACTCGTTAATGTGTACCATTTATCCATTCTTAGGCCTTAAAATCGCGAGTCAATAGTAAGTATTCTCAAAGAAAGCGAACAAGTTTCAGTGCTGCCATTTACGCTTTTTTAACTAAATGGAAATGCACACAAAGTCATTGAATTTTGATAACTGTGCCCGCCTCATGCGGGCAGTTCGCGTTACAGACCTACGCATTTTGTGGAGTGATAAGTTTTTAACACAAGAAATTGGTAAATTAACGGGATTTGAACTTTTTCAAAACATCTGGTTAGTCATTTTGATCGTTCCTGTTGTGATGAAGGTTATCGAGGATATTTATAGACAAAGATCGTTATATAAGAACTTAAATTCCAAATATTTTGTCTTCATAACATTGTAGATTGTACGATAGGTACTATGTCACCAAGCCTCTCTACCTAAACATACTTAATAGTTATGTAGCAACTGAAAAGAAAAATCAAAATGGCGACTGTTGACTAGGACTAGGTTATTTTGATTGTCTTTTATATTAAAGTCACGTTTACAACTCCGCAAAAATAATACACATTATTTATTATATATATACACCTATTTGTGTAAAAATCAATAGTTTTAAGTCTCGCTAAAACTCAAACACGAGTTGACCGATTTGAGTTATTTTTATTTGATTTAGTTAACTCTATTACAGGACTGGTTTTTATTTGTTTTAGTTTGCTCTACTACAGGGGTGGACTAAATGCAAAATATATATGTATATATAAAAATAGGGACATCACACAAAAACTGTTCAAAATGTTGTATTAGAATCGCCTCTTAAAGATGGAAAGTACCAATTTCTCGGAGGCGAAGCCGCGGACGGTAGCTAGTTATTAATATAATCAATCTACAAACTGCCTATCTTCAACAAAATACAAAATAAAGTTAGAAGTAGTCAAATAATGATGTATGAACACCACTTACGCTGCCCTCAGGACACTTGTGTGCATGAAATTATAAACATCGGTGAACTCACACGTTTACTGGCAATGTGCATGCATCACTCGTTGCTACGATATTTTTATAAGTTAGAAGATATATGATTTTTTTCTCTTATTGTAAAAATATAAGCGCGTTGGTCAGATATTGTAATATTAACCGTATAAGACATGATTGGCAAATTAGAAATTAGTTTGTGTGCAGAGGTAAAGTATACAAACAGTTGCAAATCTACTCTACAGGTTGCCGAGTGTTATGTCAGGCCAGTGTTTAACTCCGAAAGTACCTCGGGACCATCCCGAATCTATTCGGACTATACCAAAACTATTTAGACCATCCCGATACTACAAATTATTCGGGATATTCCGAAACTATATCATTCAAGTTAATCCGAAGTTATTCGTGCCACTTCGTAACTATTTAAACCTACCTGAACCAATTCGTGCTACCCATAACTATAAGTACTAACCCATAACTATTTGTAGTGATCCATAACTATTTGTACTAACCCATAACTATTCGTACTAATCCGAAACTAACCACCCCAAAACTATTCCGTATCCTTACCACCCTTAACTATTGAGACTAACCCGAAGCTACTAGCCAAACGCTTAACACAAGCCTATGTGGTGTGGGAGGGGTGTTGACACCCATCAAGGGACTGACACATCTCCCCACCCTTCCCGCACTGCGTAGCTACCTCAGACATTCTCACATGCCTGTAGCTAGCACAAAGTATGCAAGTAACTTGCATGCCATAATAAATTCTGACTGATAGATGTCACATAGGCATGTGTATCGCCGCTTTTAAGCGTTTGACTTAGGCCTACTGTCCATGGACGCTTAGCTTCATAGACGAGTCATTATATGCTTCGTGTACGCATGCGTGAAGCTTACATACAAAACTACGAAACTTTGTCCACGAAGCGGCAACGACGAGACGGCATGACGCTACCGCTTCATAGCGACAGTAGGCCTTAAGATCAGTACCTCTACCATGAGTTTTAAGCAATAGTATTCGTCGCTACTCGATATCGACGCCGTAAATATTTTGTATGGCAAATTTTGGTTCTGCAAGTGACCGCTAGAGGCGCTGAAAAATTTGCCATACAAAATATTTACGGCGTCGATATCGAGTAGCGACGAATACTATTGCTTAAAACTCATGGTAGAGGTACAGAGCTCATTAGAGCCCCTCGGAACCCACTCCGCACCGCCTCGGCTTCTGCGGTTATTATTCTTTATATGGATTTATTTGTATGCGCTTGCTACGTAAACTTACGACCGAAGCAATCCGGTGACGCTACGGAATGTATGATATAGCGAGCGTATGTCCATACAAGTCCATATAAAGAATACTAGCATCAGGTAGCGAGGCGGTGCGGAGGGGAACCGGGTGGCTCTAAAGAACTGTGACCTTTATAGTTCGACAAACCCGCAACCCAACAAATAAAACATGCTTAATAAAACTCACCAGCCCCAACGGCAGGATTATTGAGGAACGTAACATAACTGTCTTGGTACTCCGTGGCGGGTTGCAGAGGAGGCGGCTGGAGGGCTGGAGGGGTGTGCGCTCCAGGTCTGGAATCCCGTGAGTCGCCGTCACTCGCGCCCGCGCCGCCGGACCCGCTGGTCGGTTCCTTGTGCGTGTGCGTGAAGTGGTAGGTGAGGCCTGGACGAGTTTTGTATTTCGCGCCGCAGACTGCAGAAAGGGAGGAGTGTAAGTAGTGGTGTATGGTGGTACGGGTGGACTGAATTTTGTGTAGATTTGGTGTGGGTGAGTCTGACACTCCTCGCTCCACCAGAGCGGGATATTTTTCTTTAAAATGAACAAACAATTAATGAATTTGTACTCCATAAAAAGGTACCTAGTCTAGTCTTAGCGATTTTTGTTTATACTTGGCCCATACTAGGAATTACTCTGGTATTATTTAACTATAAACACGGTGATGATGTCAATTTTATTTTGAAGGACGTCTACAATTGATAATTTACAGACATAGAATTCTTTTAGCATTAAAAATATATCAATTTAGATTTAAAAAATACCAACATCAAGATCTAAGATTCTTAACAACAAAAAGGCTTCGTGTTAGAAGGGATGTATCTAAATACCAGTATTTTACTTGGAGCGACTAAAACAAACCAATTTCTTTACCAGCTTAGGCAGACATCAGTCTTTTTAACGCTTTTCTAACACTTCTCATATACGCACCAAAACTAAACAAAATTCAATCCGCCCCTATTACACAAAATCACAAATAAAAAATAATAAACAAGAAAAGCGTTACTTACCGCCGTGATGCCTCCGTCTGCTTAACACACTATACCGCGATTTAATAAGGGTACGGATAGAACAACAGGTTATAGCGTCATCAGAACAGAGCATAGAGGAGGCAACACGACGGCATCGGCGTTACAGTGTGGACGAAGCTTTATTTATAGTTATCCGTCATCAATCAATACATAGGTTTAGGCGTAGGTTGTATAAGAACATTTTGTTTTAGTGAAAATTTGTTACGACTATGAAGAGGAAAAATTAATAATTAATTGAAATGCAACATTAAAATAAGTATAGAAAGGGAATTGACTTTGAATTTGTAATAAAGAAGAGCTTGAGAGAATTTGATATAAAAATAAAATGCGCCCAAAAGAAAATCTCTTTCAAGTAACAATGAATTTTAAATGAATATAATAATATCATCTGGCGTCTAAAATTACTACCCAAAATTTAATAAAAAAATATAAATTACACTAACGCCCAAAAAAAAATTGGCACATACTTTTTTGCCAAAAAATCCATGTTCTAAATATTTTTCTCAAATGTTCTCATACAATATACGTCGTGAAAAGCCGGCCCGTCGTGATTATCGTTCTATGTTCAGTTCTAGAGGACGCACGCTTAGGGGCTGTTTGATTGATGACTTCAAATCTATGGATCCGCCCAGCGATAGCACTGACTTCATTATTTTATTACTACGCAACCAAGATATTTGTCAAAATGTCTTGATCAGTTAGTAAGTGATGTTGCTGTTGATTCTGCTCTGAAATAAAGGCCTAGGAAGACAGAAATACTTTAAGTTTTAGTACATCTTCGAAGATAATACCATTTTAACGAATATCTGTCAATTAGGTTTGAAAACATCGGACTACAGGTTTTATTCGTTAAATTGGTTTATCAAAGTAAAAAAGTTTTTTTCTAATTTTTCCTGCCATATCAGTTCATACAATCACACGTTTTTCTTCTTCTTGTTGTTTTATAATGCCAACGAAAAAAAAAACACCGATTTAAATCCGTATAAACATAAATAAGAGCAAAATAAACAGCACATCGCAAGATCCAAACTTGTAGTCCATCAATTCTTAAATTTATCACAAAAATAAAAAGTAATACATTGGATAATTTTATTTGTTATTCAACATAAATATTTCTTGTATAAATTCATAACAATCTTTGGGTGATAATAGTACACTGGCGTGCAGAAAACTGACCTACGTATTCGATTTGCCTAAATTAGCAACGAAAATGCATAAAGATTTGGTACAATTTTCTGCACGGCTGTGTAGTTTGGATCTAAGAATAACATCAATCGCTTAATACTTCACTGCTCCATACATACAAGAAATAATAGAAAATATGAACACTATTACCGGCAAAGTCTGTAAAATCCTGTACATCAACAAGGCAATACCAACATTCTCCTTATAATATAAACCAAGAGAAACTTATCAGCTTAACCTAAAATGTTCTCATTGCCCGGTTTATGTGTAAAATTTATTTTGTAGTCTGTAAAAAAACGTCTGAAATCCTGTTATAAAATATCATTTCATTTATTTTCACTGTAAAATTTGTATAATAAAAATTCATATTAAAAACATTTTCTTTTGTAACATCAATTTCTATTTAATCTGCAGATAATTTATGTCATATTCCCCTCACATTAAATAATTATTAAATGTATAAATGTTAACCAAACGCAATAAGAGATTTACAATGACTAAAACTTTACTAGATTATAATACTGAAATTTTGACATTTTTAAATTCCATAAATAATATTGTAATTCAGCCTGTCTGCTAGCCAAAAATATCCAGTTTTATGCTTTTGTCTTTACCGTTAACATTATTATTTCCTGATATCAGATCTTTTTTTTTATCTTCTAAATTGCTTGTAGCATTTATGCAATTAAAAAAAAAACCATAATCAAGGGCAAGATTTAGCACAGGCCACCAAAAACATAGGCTGCAAAACTTTAGTCATTGCGGAAGAGAAAAACAGTCAATTTCCTAAGATCTATTACAAGAGAAAATTGAAAAAAATAAATAAACTATCACAGACACATGAGTCGTACACGCTCAAACCAATCAGTGCATCAAATTCAAAACATTGTGATTATTAAAATTGTGATTGTTTCATAAGATCCGGTTTAGAAAGGGCTTATGAAGCTATGACTGACGTAGAAAATATTACGCAACGATAGTCTAGTTGGAATAAAATATTGCGCGCCCATTAAATTGGACTTACAGTGTAATTGTTGGAAAGTACACTACTGTTTTCTTTTTCTTTTTTTTTGTTATGGTGCTATCTGTTGATTGTTTAAATAGGAAAATATTAAGTTAAGGTGAAAGTTATGGGCCTGAGGCGTGCGTTTTCGCTAGATGGCGCTAAACCTTTTTTTTTGTTTTAGTGTATCGGAGCATATCGTTATAGCAACATGAACTGTCATAATTAAATTCTCCTAATTGAGTTAAGAATTTGACTAAGTTCAATGAAATGACATGTCCTCGATTCGAGGGCTCGAGAGCTTTCACTATAAACCGGAACATTTTCTTTCCTACTTTGAAAATGTGAGTATTTTATTGGCCATTTTTATTATTCATGAATTATTACATGAGTTTACCAAAACAAGCACCTGACAGCTCCCTAAATATAAGAACCTAATATATGAACACACACATTTATTAAGGCACAATAACGCCTTATACATTGAAACGGTTGCGATTTTAAACTCACGATCAATCACAGCTTCATATTATAAAAAGACAACATTTAACATCGATTCTCTTTACAAACAGTCGAAATTGAAGAAGTCATTTTAATGTAAACCTTATATGTATGTATAATTGTATATCTATCCATCACACTCGGTCTCCGAAAGGCGGATCAACACGAAAATATTTATTGATAATAAATCTTATGTCAATTGCTGTGTTTGGTTGATCGGAAAAACAAGAGCCAATAATAAGATTTGAAAACAAAAGTCGTTTCAACGCGAACGCGATCACGAAGCGAAGCGGCGCGATTGGAACAAACGATTGATACTTATGGTGGTTGCTTTATGTGACCAACCGCACGTGGGAACGGACGGCGACGTGCAGTGTTACTTTGTGTTCGAGTAAACTTTTCCTATGCGGTGGCAGATTTTAAATAAATTGCGACTGAAGTGGCGGCTAAGCGCTTACGTAGGATAGCATAGTCGCGTCCCATTGAATTCGCATGTACCGCGTCGGATTGCTTCGCTAACGCATCCGCATTGGGTTGCCCAAGAAGGACGCCGTGTAAGGGTCAAGTTGACCAAGCACTGTTAGTAACTCCATAACCCGATAAGCATTTAGACATCCGTGTCTCAGGACTCGCCCACAGGACTTGTTTTTTTTTACATAGTTTAAAAACACAAGTTGCGTACAACGTCGTTTAACCACGTAACGGATATTGATGCAGTCTTCAAAAAGAATTATACGAAGAAAATTTATTGTGTATAATTCAACCGCGAAGCCGGGCTACCCAGCCCGGCTTTGCGTCACTTGTCTTTATAATTTTAAGATCAGGTAACAGTTGCGTGCCAAATGTAGCACGCAACTGTTACCTGATCTTAAAAATATCATTTTTACCTTGACCTTGTCTACCATCACCCATACGCACAAAATGTTTGAAGAAAGCATTCATCGTACGTATAGCTAACGAGTGGAATTCCCTGCCGGAGTCCTGAAAGCTATAACCCAGGGGTCTTTTACTCGATAGTGAATCGGTTACTTCTAGGTAAGCGTATCCCATGACTTACCATTAGATGAGATAGTGGCATAACGCGAGCCTATCCATAATAAAAAGAAAAATAATCGTCTTGTGAACGGAACTTGACACAGTATCACAAAATGCTTAACAGGAAATGTAACAAATAAGAGAGGATGTTGAATTAGCCTCTAAATTCAATTCGCCATCAGAAACCAAGAGTGAGTAAAGAGAATCGCATTTAAAACAATAAAGTAAAAAGATAATAATTACTAGTCTAGCCTATATTATAAATAACACGACTACGCTATAGTATTCCGATTAAATAATAAGGATAATTACGTGGCAGTGTTTAAAATTGAAATTCAATTCATTGCTGTTAATTTTCACTCCATTTTGTGTAAAGAATTTTGAACTTTCAGCATGTAATTGACTGTATCTACAGTGTATTTATCTGTACTTGTTTTATTTGGTAAACAAACGCGTCACGAACGCCATGAGTGTTTTTTTTAATAATCACTAACTTTATACGTGGTAGATTAAATCTGCAATCTACCAATCCGCAGGATTTATAAATTAAGTACCAAATTGTGTCTTTACAGAAAATTATTATTGTCAAGAAATATTAAGCTATATCAAATGAAACTGTTATCAATTTAGCATTAAGTTATAAAATAAAATAAAGCCATAAATGTTTTATTTTCCCATATGGAGGAAGATGTAGTGTATAAGCATGTACCTATTATAGTACAACCGATGTAACCTATATAATCAATGTTTATCCATAATAAAGTTAGTATCTTTTCATACGAGCTTGCGTTTGAATCTATTCTCAATCCCAACATTATATTTTTAATGGGCCTGCGTGGTGGATTGCGGCCCATTCCCTCTCTTAGAGAGAAGGCCTGAGTCCCAGCAGTGGGAGCATTATAAGGCTGATTGTGAATGCAAAGGGCAACTGTAGGAACATAGGTGGTTCCTAGTCTGTTAAGTTTGACACTCTGTTTCGCTCTACTTAGGGCTATAGAAGATATATGTTAGATCAACTTTTGGTCTTTGTAACAAACACTTTTATTACGAATTGCGTGAAAAACTACTCCGAATAAAATACTTTACAATGACAGTCTGCCTTTTTTGTTTACCAATTAAGACATGTATAGGAAAATACATTTTAAATTTGTGCGCCCACTAAACAGAAACCGAAATAAATTTTATATCAGTCCAGTTTAAGTGTACGTACACATAATATCCTTCTATGTGCGGCCCGCACTTTGTTGCCAACATGAAAAAGCCTTATGCACTCAGAAATATTGTCCACGCTATACTATACAGCCGCAAGACTTAACAATTCGGTAGTCGAGTATTTTTTTTTTATTATACTTATCAGAAAATATAATTAAAAAAAAATTGTATACAAAATAAATATTTTTTTTATTTTTTGTCATTTAGAAACCTTTTAATTCTGGTAGAAGGGGAAACTGTCAAATAACAGAAAAAGGTTGCCCAAATTGAAATGTGACGTCACTGCTATTTAGGTTATGCGCATACGAGATATAGAGAGATGATCCCATCACGCGCCTACATTTTGCGGCTTCATTTGATAACTAATTTTGATATTGTTTTACAAAAAATAACAAACCCTACTGATTAACAAGCAAACATAAAAAAGCATATATAAGGTCGAATTGAGAAACCTCCTTTTTTTGAAGTCGGTTAAAAACTTAAACTCATCCGTATAGATAAACATTATAATAATTTACCAGTACTTAAAAAAAAAATGCTCATCTTACTGTACAAGGTAAAAGTAAAATTGGCAACAAAATGCAGACCTACAACCTAACAAATGAGTAACAGAAGACTTTATGGAAGTATATAGTGGTTACTGCCAACCTAAGGAAGTTATATTTAAGGCAAACTTATGCCTAACAAGGTCTTATTACGCATAGTTTCCGCGCGTGGATAGTTAACAAAATATACAGTAAAATGTTAAAAGTCAATAGTTCTCATACACTCTTTTCTCACTGAGTAGCTATGGTCACAATCAGATCCGGAATAAATTAAAGAGCCAAAGAAAGATAGAACAAAAGAGATGTACAACTTACATTAAAAATAAAAACATTATTTTGGTCCCAGAAAGTCTATAATTCTGAATATTTTAAGTGGCTGAATGTCTTAGGTCTTGCAAGGCCGACAACACATGGACTTTTATAAATGCGGCCAGTGTTCAAACTTAAAACCACATAGTCCTACATAAAACATCAGAAACTAGCGCACCCGAGGTTAGGTTATTCGATACCCGAGGTGAAGTCACTAGCTAGGCTCTAGGCGCTAAAGAATTACCTGTTAACGCGCTTTCCATCTAACGCGACGTAGGCGATTCAACGCGAATAAGAACGCGATGCGGCGCGTTTAATTGATACTATAATGCGGTGGCCTACGTGACACGTGGGTGCGGAGCAATGAGATCGAAGCGAAGCAGACACAACTGTGTTGTTATTTTCGCGCGAACTTCCGGTGTGGTGACTTGTTCTATATAAATGCGCGCACGTTCAACAAAATTCGTGTGAATTCGATTACGAAACGATGCAATGCGGCGTCGTTTCGTATTCGCATTCGTATAAACCGCATCGTATCGTTTCGCCGTAATGCCTACACCTCACTCTGGTCTATAGAGGGTACCTCACTAGGTGGCCCTTGCCTGCGAGGAAATAATATTTTGTCAGTGGCAAGACTGAAGACTGGTCGCGCCGCTACTGGGAAGACCCCAGATAAGTTATTAAGTATGTACAAAAATGATTTTGTGGGGGCCGTGTGTTATGCAATCTGGGACCATCATAAAACGTCAACTAAAGGGAACCGATTACATTGTTTCTCGCGATTTTAACCCAGCACATTTACTATTATAAGGCCTCAAGCATACCGACGCGTCTCTAGTTAAATAGAGTTAGAAGATATCTTCTAACTGAAGAGAGTGAAGAATATTAAAGATATATCCTAAATGCCATCTAAAATATAATGGTGACGATGGACGTAGCTGAAAATTGTTTGTAAAAGATTAATCTTAAACAAAAGTTGGTATGTTAGTAATTACATAATAATCGCTATACCCAAAAGGGCAGGCATTATTTGATCATTTTCGACCTCAATAAAAAGGTACTAATTACATATACCGTTCCTTTGAGAACTTTAAATTTTCTTTCTTTATGAGAACTTTAAATTTCAACTTATTATCGAGATTCTGGCCGATCAGAGCTACCAATGTAGATTTTCTGATTGACATAGTAGGTACAGATATATCGATATTTTTATCTATCGACTCTGATATTCGAGATAGTGATAAGAACAAAAAGATATTATGATGTTATAAAAAGTACCGGCAGATACCCTGACAATTTTCATATAATGGGAAAACCAAATTCAAGCTACGCTCATGGACACACGAATGTTTCTATTAAACTATTTTAAACCTCAAGCTTCTCAGTGAGACACTCCAAAAATTTTGCCTTAACAATAACTCAATCTAAATGCATTATATTTTCGCAATTATATAATATAAATAGTTAAATAAAATGACCACTAATAACTTTCCAATTCCTAACAGTTCGCAATGATTTGTAGAACGATGCACATCACTAATTTTAATTTAACCCTATCAATTATGCTAATATTGCCAGAAAAATGAAAATATACACCAAGGATTTTTTTATTACGTTTTTCATATAATCCTACGTTTGACCTTCTTTCACATTCGGAAGGATAAGTCAGTCCAAATATTGATTTAGTTTTTTATCGACTAAAAAAACAAATTTTGCCTTGCAGTAAAAACAAGTGAGAACTACCCCAACTAAGCCTCAGTGCGGCTTGCGGACGGCGAGCTATGGGTAGCTCGACGTCCGATCATCCGGTAACCGTCCGGACCGGGCCGAAGTCGTCGACGACGCGTATCGTTCTACGCGCGCCTCAAGATGTCAGCAAACCGAAGGGGCCTAGCAAGGTCGAAGCCTACAGGGGCCATGGGTAATGTGAAAGTATACCCCGGGGCCCTGGAACGAAGGCAGAGAAGGGATAGGAATGGGTTTTTAGTCAGTAAATGTCTGACACTATTCCCCGCTCCGCCCAAGGGCGGGAGATGTCATTGGCTGATTTTCCCACCATAAAAAAAAAACTAAGCCTGAGTAGACCTTGCAAAACATGTAGTTTCACATATTAGTCACATGTCTGTAACAAATCACTCGAGATTCAGCCACATCTGTGATACAATGTCGCATTACTGTGACACACAACACACCAAATTGTGATGTAATACGACCCCGCATCACAGAAACCTGCGATGCGATGTCGTGCGACAAAGCATCGATTCCTGTGACCATACAATGTGCGATGCGAATCAATTCGCAAGTTCTCGCGATGCGTCGTGCAACCTCACAGATTTTTACGATGCGACGTCGGCGTCCCATTGCAGTTTTATGTTTAGGTCCATACGTTTGAGATTTCGTCCGCCTCAAAAAGATCGTTCTACAAAACACTGTACAAACGAATCACCTACTTATATGTATTATCTAAAATTTAGCAATTTCATTAATTCCGATAGTGTTTAGAGATTCTTACGCTAACTAGTATTCACATCATACGTACACAACAATGAAAAGGCATGTTTGCGGTCCGTTGCAAGGACTTAAGGCTTATTATTGCGTGGCATTAAGATCTGTTATGGAAGAACTGCTGTATCCGTACCAGTTTCATACTAATATTATAAATGCGAAGGTGTTGTATGCGTGTGTGTAAACATATACATGTTACTCCTTCACGCATGAAAGGTTCAATGAAAGAATTCGCTACAGGGTGTCTTGGAAAAAGACACAGGGTTTCATATTATCCTTAGAGTATGTTCATCTTAGGATAATTTTGTTTTTATGCGAGCGAAACTGCTGGCAAAAGCTAGTTTATATATTTTTCGGGTCTACAAGGTCTTTTTGGCCGACTGCCAAGAAGGGTTGTTTTCGCGAGTAACCTGTATGCATGCACCCTTGAACGATGTACCGAAGGAACTTTCTCGATTACCTTTTTACGTGAGTAGTGCAATCAGCACTAGTGAGTTATTTTGGCAAGGGTTTTTAAAGACTTTGTCAAATTGGAAGACTATATTTGGAAGTCAAATGGATGAATAATTTTTATGACCACTATAAAAAAAACTTAACAAAAATTAGCTGCCATATTTTTTCACATTAGATTTTCGCCTAATCTAAAATAATCGCACGTTACATAGAATTTATTGCACCTTTTGCGCGTGTTTATTGGGCAAAAGAGACGTACGAAATATTATTTTAAAATGAAATCATCCGTCCATCATGCATATTATTGACATGGAGTTACGCAAAGTAATGCGTGAATTACAGCGTCGATTACAGTTGACCCTTGGAAATCCGGCACACCCATTGATTGACATCAATCACATTAGCTATATTTCTACAAATGCGCTGATACCTATCGTATATTTATGCAGCACAAATATATGGGTTTGATATTACCTATCATTGTATATTTATCTCATGTGTGGCTTATATAGACAGGCCGGTACAAACAACGTTAGCTACCGGCATGACGGAGCAGCCGATACTGCCCCCCTCCCTCCTGTTTCGTCGACCGCATAGCTACGGCGCGGTACAGCGGTTTTGGTTAAACTACAGAAGAGGGCGGTGACAGTACTCCACAGCCCGACAAATTCGATGATCAAACGATTGTTTGATTACAGGGTGGACTGTATATTTCATAATATTTTAGAACAGCGGTCTGGTCTCGACATTCATCTATGTACATGTTTCTTAGTTATCCATACAATAACAAGCCTGTCCGTACAGAGTGGCTAGTGCGAGTTTGTTTATTACTACGTTTAAATGTGAGCCCAATCTTGGCCAATCGCCATTGTGTTAACAAGGATTCCCCGTTTATGCAATGGCTACACAATATCGATTGGCCGAGGCTGGGCCCACATGTAAACGTAGCATTACGTTAACGCGATCGACACGTTTATGACGTTCAGCGCTCCGATTGGCTCGCTAACCAATCAGAGAGCCATTCGCGACGAACGTTTCGATCGTATTGACGTAACAACTCGCACGGGGCGCACAGTAGCTTGCTTCGAACCCGCCTATTAACTATAACTCTAAGTATTACAGTACTCATTGGCCCTGCACTATTATAACTATGCAATGCTTACTTCATTGATATTGTTTCGTTTATAATCTATACGGATTGCGGTTAGTGGTCGATGCAGACGGTAAAATGAATAAAAATGTATATTTGATATTGGAATTATTGATATTGTATGTAAACAAAGAAATATCAAGAAGTATTAGTGATTATTTTGTCTAGTTTTGACTAAAATTTCAGATCAACTTCCTCGAGGATCTATCAACAAGCCTTCAATAAGAGTAAGCATATAGTTTGACAGTGGGAGTCAGCCTTCTTTTATTTTATAAGCCTAGTAGTAATTTCGACTGACTTCTCAGTTCTCAGCCCTCCAATGTCAGTGTAATCGGTCAAATTCTAAACAACCAAATGACGGAAAGATGTGCACTTTGATTGCAGTATCAAGGCAATAATCAGGTAGAACACTTGGATCCTCAAATTCCTTTACACCCAGGGAGTTCTGTTCGTTTTTGGAGAGAGGTGGGCTGGATGGAATCAGACCGCCAATGAATGGCGGCCATGGCCCACGCACAGTCCTCATAGGATGTTTTTTTTTTATAATTTCACATAAGTCTACATGGGCACTTAGAAAACGTCAGAAGCTATTGCACGGTTCCAATTGGTCGTTTCATATAGAGAAGAACAGAAAAGAACCTTCATGGTTACTTAAAAAAAATAATTACTTAGTGAATAATTAAGTGCGGAAATCATACTCCAATAGATAGATAGATCATTAGGCAGATGATATAAAAGAGTTTCGTGTCGGGGTATCACTTTGGCAGTTACTTTTGTTGACCATTCTTTGTTTACAAAAAATATCTAAAGTCCTAATAGCAAGTATAGTAACCATAGCGAATGTGCGAACTAACCAAAAAGTTGATATTACATATATTATTACATAGTATTAATTTAAATATATTTATTTGTAAATTTATTGCCAATTATAATAAACATATTACTAATTTAATATAGACATGCTAATATGTATATTAATTTAAATATTTTGCTATTAATTCTAATACTAATCCAAAAACTGATGATACGATGCGCTCAGGTACATATTTTTGAAGTGAAGCCAATGTTTTAACGGGACATATTTTTCCCCCTAAATATTATGTCAAGGCAAAACGCTATGTAACACATATTCGAAACACTAACAATTATAAGATTGGCATAATGGCCAGTACCTCTACCATGAGTTTTAAGCAATAGTATTCGTCACTACTTCTTACTCGATATCGACGCCGTAAATATTTTGTATGGCAAATTTTGCAGCGCCTCTAGCGGTCACTTGCAGAACCAAAATTTGCCATACAAAATATTTACGGCGTCGATATCGAGTAGCGACGAATACTATTGCTTAAAACTCATGGTAGAGGTACAGTACATATATGCTAGAACTACACTGCGTACACGTGTGCCACACACGCCGATCTAGGCGCGTCGGTCTCCATACATTTTATATGGAAACTAGACTTCTAGAGCTAGCTACACTTGATCCACGCCAGGCGATGTCTACGTACAAATCAGGCGCGTTACACGTGTGTCTTATGTAGTTCTAGCTATTGCTAGTAGTCAGATGCGAGCCTATCAATAATAATAAAATGACCTCTGAAAAGCTTTTCAATTCAATATAATAAAATAGATTCTTTAAAAATACGCTACATTGACCACAAACCGCAACTAGTGTGTTTTTATCATTGAATAGTTCTACAAACGCTCAGGTCCTATGTTATACCATAACTGTTGAGCAAAAATTCACTTTATTTTTTTTAGTATTTTATGGGTTTTAACATTCAATGTTGCAGTAGACAGATCCAAGCAGTAAACTAAATTCTTTTGTTTGTAATTAAAACAATATAAACATATTTCAATCGAGTCTTTGTTACCAGAAATACATTTTCGTTAAAAAAAAAACACCTGTTTCGATTAATCTAAAGGTAGAACTACACTGCGTACACGTGTGCCACACACGCCGATCTGGGCGCTGGTCTTCATCCATTTTATATGGATTTAGGCTGTAGAGCTACACTTGATCCACGCCACGCGATGTCGTTCTACGTACAAATCAGGCGTGTCACACATGTGCGTAGGTCTAATGTAGTTCTAGCTTAAATCTCATATTCTGATTGATACCAATTCGAAAATTACTTCATTAGTTCTATGTATATTAAAATAATATGATTTGCGACCGAACACGTATTTATTTACGGAATTGTAATTATCAACACAACCCTCTCAGTTCGTCTTACCCTATAGAATAAACACTTGTCGGACTAATCCGACGTAATCGGTTAAACCCCTTTAAAAGATTACGTCGGATTAGTCCGACAAGTGTTTTAGTGTCCTATTCGCCAGGGCCGTGTGTTAGCGACTGGGAACTCCCTCTTGTTTTGTTCTTCAATCCCCATAGGTGACAGAATAGCTGACGAGATGGAGTATTTGGTCGTAGATGTGCGACTCTGACAGTTTGTCGGATATTGATTGAAACTCGAGTGATTGTCGGATATATCCGACTTATGATATGAAGATTGTAATTCCGTAAATAAATACGCATTGCGTCCTCCAATCATATTTTAATCAATATACAACATGATACTGACCCGTAAAATACAAACAAAGCTTTGGAAATTTTGAATTTCAGGGGAATTCCTTGTTGAGAAGGATAATACCGTAAAATTTCAAAAGTAGTTATGAATTGTTTCAGTTCGACTTACTGCTTGGCTGTCTACACATAGTATTACACTCGCAGGAATGTCTAGCTGTATTTACTATTGCTTTCTTCAATGCGGGGTATATAATTTACACTAAAAGGTATGTCTACAAAACTATTCCTTATTTATTGGTATAAATCTTGATTGGTGTTGCTGATCATTATTGAGTTTTTAGTTAGTAATGTTGGCTGTGGGGTATGGAAGCATTTTGTTTTAGATACCATACTAAAAACAAGTTAAACACCTATTAAATTTATTCAAATAAAATTTTCTTCTTTACTACCCATACCCCATGTCAACATTCCAACATATAGTGCCCCAAAAACATCTGGCTCTACAGCCTAATTAAAACTAACAAAACGGTCTATGAAAAGTGACCAGATCTACAATTTTTTCGTCACCGGCGATGGTACTGGGCCCGATAGGCTTGTGGGACCGTAACGTGATATGTCTTCAGAACTGTCAAGAGAACGTGTTGCCAGCATCGAGCAAACAGTCGGATTGTGTTGCCAGTATAAAGGACCTGAGTAAAGGCGGGATGACACTAGTGCCTCCTCCGAGAAGACTTACGTTCACAGCCGAAAGGTTTCTCACTGTCGCCGGGGACTTCGTAGGGTAGAGTGCCTTGCGCGCGCTTGCCTCGACCTCGCCCCTGGAATGATGGAGTGGATTGAAGACATTAAATCACACCAGTTATCATATGAATTTAAACTTAGCAGTTTATGAAAAACTACATTAATTGTACATTACAATATGCCCTAGGAATGAATTTTCGAAAAAAATCCCGCCAAAAACTCATGCCGATTTCTGTTTATCATCCTACTATGTTCTAACTGGTCTCCGTGAGCAAAAACGGACTGTAAGCGCTTGCGTCGAATTGATCCGACGAGTGTTTTCGTGTCCTATTCGCCAGCGTCGTGTGTTAGCGACTGGGTACTCAATCTCGTTTCGTTCTACAATACCCATAGGTGACAGAAGAACTGATGAGATGGAGTATTTGGTCGTGCATGTGTGAGTCTGGTGCAATATACGCGACAGAATTTGTCTGATATATTTAATATATCGGTAGGCGGTTAAAACAAATAAAGCTAGATAAAGCTAGAACTACATACCGACGCACAAGTGTAACACGACTGATTTGTACGTAGAACGACGTCGCGTGGCGTGGACCAAGTGTAGCTCTACAAGTCTAGTTTTCTATATAAAATGTATGGAGACCGACGCGCCCAGATCGGCGTGTGGCACACGTGTGTGCAGTGTAGTTCTAGCTTAAATGAGTCTCCCAGAACAGATATCATACTCACAGCTCTCCCCCTCTTGGCAGGCGTGTCGTCGGGTACCGACTTCCTGGTGCGGCCGCCGCGGGAGCCCGGGCCGGACGGCGTGGAGCCGCCGCGCCGCTTGCGCCGGTTGGCGTACGTGTCGTCGAAGTAATCTTCGTCCGATTCCGGGTCCGGCTCTTCTCCGGTTTCCATTTCCTCCATCGCTAGCTCGTCGTAGAACCATTCCTGTGGAAGCTGAGAGTGTTAGTTTTTTATTTTGTTCCCTGTAGGAAGAACATACAAACATTAATTCTGCCTCCATGACTGAATTAATGTGAGTCGTATTAAGATTCTTACTTAGGGTGTTTTTAATATCATGCGGTTTTATCACGCATGCGGATTTGCTCCGCATGCAGAAAATTTCAAAAGGAAAAAGAACGCGTCCCGCGTGAGTATGAAAAGGACATTTGCGGAGATTACGCATGCGTGATGAAATCCGCACGATATTATTAGTTAAATAATAAATTATTAGTTTTTTTTTCTTCAATCAGCATTCAGTGGGTTAATTATCTTTTGAAATTTTATCTAAATGAACAAAAAAAAAATGGTGAAGGAGCACTACCTATCAGTTTAATTTTTCTACTCCTTTCTCTGTTGTTTATGGTAATATTTATTAGTTTATTATTTGGTAATTTATTTATTTTTTACATATTTTTTTCTTTTGTATTATTTATATAAATATTTCTATTATTTATATTGTTGTACACTGACAACCCCAAATCTTTTCCTTTCTTCCAGTCCATTCAAAGGTCGTCTGGTAGAAATTGTATGAATGTGCAATAAGACTGCCTATTGTACACTTATTTTCTTTATAAATGTATGTGTATGTCCTAATAATAAGTTAAGGTGTGCAATAAAGAAATAAATAATAATAATAAATAATAATAAAAGATAATGCATTGTTACCTTAGGATCATCCTTAGTGGCAGTCTGTGATCCATCTCTGCTATCATCTCCAGCTAGTGTGTCTCCAGGTACTCCAGAACTGTTCTCTCCTTCACCGGTGTTGTCTAAAGCGTCTGATGCTCCGTTCCAGCCCCACCGCGTTGATGACATCGTTAAGTACTGGCGGCGGGCTTTGCGCCATCTGAACAAACGCAATTGTGTATTTAATAGGTTATATCTAGACAAAGGTACTCTATCGTTGACCACATCATTGCTTTTCATCAGGTGAGTCGTCAAGCACTAGTTTATATCAAATAAAAAAAAGTGAGCCTATCAATGATAGAAATAATAAAAATCCTGATCCTTCGAGAAATGTGAACTAAGCTAACTTCTGTTCTTCGTAAATTTTAATAAAATTATTTTTCAGTGTTCTCTTTTACATTTTTGGATTTCCAGAGGTTCAAAAAAGTACAAAATGAGTAGAACCTGGCACCAGGTCTGCCTCTAACCAGAAGCTGAATATTGCTATCTCACCAAATTTTTTTGGAAAACCGTTGGTATTGGTGTTTTTAATTGTTTCATTAGTTATTGTAATGAAGAAAAAAAAAAAAAAAGTTATTGTAATATTGATGCCTACCTCTGCGCGGGGTATGTGTACACTTGACCTTCTTTCTGGCCGGGCATGCGTTGTCTCCGCGTCATAAATAAATTGCAGTGGCTCTGTGCGACACCTGTAACAAAAATGTATTAGGTTTTTAGTGGGATTTCTCCAAATGAAATTCAAGTGGCTGTATTGGTTATTGTATCTCAAATTTTGACTTTTGACTGGCCTGTTGGCCTGACTGCTATGCCGGAGGTTGTGGGTTAGATTCCCATCCAGGACAAATGTTTGTGTGATGAGCATGTTCATTTGTTCTGTCTCTGGGTGTAATTTATCAATAGTATGTATGTATTTAGAAATATATAAGTATGTTTATCAGTTGTCTAGTATCCATAACACATGCTCTGCTTAGCTTGGGACTAGACGGTGTTGTGTGATAGTTGTGGAAAATTATATTAAATGTCTTTGAAACTGGACAATGTGTGGTATAATTGAAATCACAAAAAAAAAGCTCTGAATTTTATTCTGCTCACTCAATACCTCAGGTAAGTTTGACAAAAAAATTGACTTGATACCTTTACTGCCAAATACTATGAAAACATCATATTCTAATGGTAAACAAATAATAAACTATTCATATGAAGACATGGCTTAAAGAGCTCAGTATCCCAACCAAAAACATTAAAAAAAAAACAAGGACTGAGATATCATAAAGTAGGGAACATTTTCTAATATCTTCATTATCATAAGAAATTGTTGTATTCAGTTCTACATTTAATGGGACAAAGAAGACAGAAATCAAAGGTTGCCACTGATGACATCAAATTTAAATCTAGTTGACTAATCCAAGACAGTTGAATTGTATCTCCAGGACTTATCAAGCCTCATCAATTCAACACTGATGATTCTGGCACACATAAATGTTAAGGCCAATTCAATATAATAAATAGTCTTAGACCCGCTAAGAAGACTTATCAGACGCCCTACCACAAATTCTTAATAAAATCTATTTGATGAACAATACTGAACTTTGAAGGGATGGAGCCATAAACCCTATAAGTAACGGTAGTGGAGGGGTATAGCTCTTTCTCGCATTTGACCCTTTGAATACCATAATTAGAGATACAATAGAAAGACAATAGGTGTGCGGACACCGGTGTACGCTTGGGGCTTAAGTAATTAACATGTCATGGTAAGGCACCTGTGCAACCCATGTAGTCCAGTACAGTACCAAACATACAATTTTGTATGCTCAATATTTCAACATTTTATAACTGAAATGGTATGATTAAGAAATAAATAATTACAATTTGATGCATATTATTGGTTTTTCCAATGAGTTTGTAGAGCATTTAGATATACTTCATAGCTTTCAATAGTTTATTTATTGTTATTTTTAGTCTGAATTTACTTCACTTTGGTATTTGTGGATTTTTAAGTGTTTTAACTACATGGTACTTAAGTTTACCATGCAATTAAAATAGCCTAGAAAGTACTCAAGAAATTGAGAGCTGAAACATTGATGCTTTGATTGATTTTTAGACAGGGATGGACAGTATCTGAGGTTGCATGTAAAAAGAGGACAGACAGCTTTTGATAAGAAGTAACGATTGACATTGATAAGTATGTTGTCAATGGTAAATATTGATGACTGTCTTCGAAATAGGCCGGCAATACATTAAAAATCTACAAGGTGTAAACCTTGTAGACTTCAAAAGCCAATGTTTTAAAATTGGCACTGAATGGCAATGGGCGTGGACGCGGTCAACAAGTAACAAAAAAATCGATATCTTACCGGTCTGTGTGTCGATGAACGGCATACGCATCCTCCTTTCCGCACATAATCGCGAATTGAAGGTCGAAGAGTTCTCAATAATCTCTTTGTAACTTGGATCATTGAGAAAACTGAAACATTCAATGCAAAAACAAACATTAGAATCGCACTTTGTTAATAACACTAAGCACACCGGGATAACTAACTATTCATATTATATTGTAAACATTACTGAAAATAACACACTTTTGACTGATTATACTCAATTTACCTTTCAATTTTCGCTAAATTAGAAGGATTCGCTATCTGAATCTCCGCCGCCGCCATTTTCTTAGCAGACGCTACTTTGATGACGTCAACTGACGTTTACCAGTTTCCGGTTGTGTCGTGTTACCAATTAATTTTGTGGAAATCTCCCATCTACAAGTTGCTCAGTTTTCTTTTTTATGTCTTGATTCTATTCGATTCAAATAGTCAGTAATGCTTTAGTTCATTTATGATCATTTTATTCAAGTCATGCAACAATTATAACTTCGGTGCTAGAAAAAGATGTGTGTTAGATTTTAAACTTGCTCATAGAATGGTAACACTAACGAAACGTCAAGCTTGTGACTGGTCATCGGTGGACGAATCGTGTGTCGGGCGCATTTTCAGTAATTGTTGATTGGAGATCTCCAAATATTACACTGATTATTGGTTACTGTGTTTTTATTAACTTTGGAAGCGGTTACTAATTTTCTAATCGCGATTTCCCATTAATTTATTTCGCTGAAAAAACTTTGTAATTTGTGAAAAAGTCGAGGTCGGCGCGTCGTGTGGTTGTGAGACAAGATGTCCGTGTGTTTCTTTGTGCCTGCGTAAGTTCCTCTTTCGATAATAAATATGGCTTTTTTATTTATTTTATTGATACATTGTCGATGTTATTATTACGATTAATTATTTTTATGAAAATTTTGTAATATTCAATTACAAATAACGTCATAATAGCTTAATATTATTAGTATAAGTATGCGTCCCAGGTTTGCTTGTTATTTTTTTATTTTTTTCGTAACAGAATTTATAACAATTAAATGAACGCATCGCAATAGTTTTACGATGCAAAAGCCTTGTTTCAAGGATAAATAGAAATTAATTTTGTGTCATAATTTATCAAAAATGTGGATTGTTGAATTGCCTATTAGAGCCCATAAATCATTCTAAACAGTGATTTGCGAGGTATTTTAACTTACTTTAACTTTTACAAGCAGTGATCATTTTACAGTGACTGCATGGAAAGTGAACCCGGTACTTCACGGTCGTATAACAACAATACCGTCATTCAGAAAACCACTGTGTTTAAATGGCCTTATTTTAACTTAACCCATATTCAACTTACTGTCATAGTGGCAAGAGTAGTCAAGATATTGACTCTCTGCGCATAGGGTGGTGGGTGCAATCCTAGCGCAGACAGCTTTTTTTTTAAATTTATATGATATAAACTAGTGCTTAACTACGATCCTACCTGATGGTAAGCGGTAATGCAAGCGTTGATGGTGACTCGCACTAGTTTATTATGTATCTATACACTCTAGCTTTGCAAGACATCTAAATTATAATCGGGCGGGAAGACCGCAGCAGGCAAATTATTCCAGTCCTTCGACGACAAGGCGAAACGCTTCATCCCGGACGTAGAAGTTTTAACGAAGTACAGTACGGCCGACGGATCTTGGCACGTCTGAAGTTAGGCTCTGCGAACTTTAGCGCTCAAAATAAGCGCGCCAAATAAATTATATATAAAAATAAATGCCAATAACAGTTGTTAACAGCAATAACAACTGCCATTGGCATTTATTTTTTCAAACCATTCGTTTTTTTACGAGTGCACAAGCGCTAAAGTTCGCAGAGCCTAACTTCAGACGCGCCAAGATCCGTCGACCGTACTGTAAGGGTGGATATTCGCCGTACGCGCGAGTATTCACGTTCAAAATATACATGTTCTAAAATAATAAAATGCTACATACGTGCGACCTTATTTTTGTCAAATTATTGGGGCCAGACAATCCAATTATGAACCTCCATCCTAACTTTACATAAATACTCTTTGCTTCAACCTTTGTTGAAATGATATTTTAACGCGCAAAAACAAAGTTGTGCGAATTTTAATGACCAGGAAGTATTCGATAGTTAGCTCATATTCTGTGGTTAGATAAATAAAAGCTGTTGGTATTTTAATGTCAAGGAAAATTTCGATAGATATAAAAGTAAAATGTTATTTATTACTAATTAAGTACGTAACTTGACAAGCCGATCGCTATCCTTGAACGTGATCGCAATATGTATCTTTTTTATGCTGAGTACCTTTAATTGGCGCCTAGGATTTTGAGAAAAAGAAAAGAGAGTGTAAGATTTTGACCTCGCTAAAACACTCTTGTTATCACCATAAACAAATATGGAAGAGGTCCCGTGACCTCTAGACCACCCCTCCGTAAAGGGGTCGCCCCCGACCTTAGCACCGGTAGCACCTAACACGTGATCATTGTGCCACCACTGTGCCTTTTTTGGGGTAATTCGATTCCCGGACAAAGTCTTTTTCCCGTGAAGGTAGGTGAAAGTTATAGTAAGCCACCTGCTACGATGCTTACTCACTCCTTTTGTGGTTGTACTTCTCATCAACCGCAACCCTGGCACTGGATATAGTCAGTAAAAATCTGATTGTCGCTCCGTCCAGACCGAGAGAAGGTATGGAGCAGTGGTGGCCGAGTGGAAACGGCCCCAACTTACGAGTTGTAGGTTGTGGGCTCAAACCGAGCCAGGCGCATTACTTCGTGTAATTTATTTCATCACCACTGTTCTCAAAACGGTGAAGGAAACCATCGCCAGGAAACCGGCATGTCCTAGAAGCAAAAATTCGAAGACATGTGACATTCACCAACACGCACTGGGTCCGCGTGGTGGACAGCCCATTCCTTCTCCTAGAGAGGCCTGAGTCATAGCAGTGGGAACATTAAAAGGCTGATATGTTTAATTCTATTGTATCGTCTAGTCAACGCGATCGAAGCCGAGGCAGTTCTCTAGGCAAAAATAAATAAAACGTTGGAAATTATATTTTATAGGATGATATAATCTAATGAGGTTCGCCCACAACTAGATATGTGGGAAGTGGTGGGAAGCGTATGTATTGATCATCACTACCATAAGTAGGTCACTTCTGCGTACCTTTTCCAGGAATGTTATGCGTTCCACCAGACGTAGACGCAGTATTTTATTTAATTAGTCCCGAAATCCGGCAGCAGTCTCTTATTAATGAGTCAAAGAATCTCTCTGTGCAGTTAAAATGTACATGTATCTACGAGTACAAGAAATCAAGTATTAAAATTGTGTTAAGGAAGAAACATTTCGAAAAATTTTGTGTGGCACAAAACAAATAACAAATCGTGACGTACCTATTCTTGTTATAGGTATAGATAATAGAGAGTCGAGATCAGAAATAGCAAATTGAACTACACGGTTTCTGGGATATCCTAAAAGAGTTACACGCAACTGCATAGACACAAAGATCAGTGATGCGCACTAAAAAAACTGTTCAGTTATTTCCGTATTAAGCGCTTTCCACACATTTATTATATATCCAACGTACCTAGTTAAAAATCGGATAACACGGTCAGAGCGTCCGAGCCCGAGCGAACTCCAGGACACTGACGATCCGGATGCACCTGACACGGAGCTGTGTGAACAAGTCCGTACAAGTTGTACGTAACCGATTTTTTCCCCGTCCCTGACGGAACACGGCAGTGCCGGGTACCCGGAAATGTGTGGACAGCGCTTTAATTGGCCCGTTAGAGCCGAAGCCACAGTCCTGAAATACACAGGCCAACTGAAGAAAAATGGATAGGTTTTAATATAAGAACTTATTTGATGATTACCCGTCGTCAAAAAGAAAAAACCAATAATCTCTAATTTAAAAAACTCAACGTTTGCTGCATAGTGTTAAACACACGCTCCAACTTATTACAACCAAACTTACTCTGCGTCACGCTCGCCCTTGGGACGGACGGACCAAATCCATCGTACCAAGTTAGAGCGTACGTGGTGGCGTCATCGGTATTATTTATCAACTGATAATAATGCATCAATATACAACATTACTTTTAGTATAAGCGA
This sequence comes from Leucania comma, assembly GCA_958295575.1. NCBI lineage: Eukaryota > Metazoa > Arthropoda > Insecta > Lepidoptera > Noctuidae > Leucania > Leucania comma. The sequence goes on from OY282485.1 coordinate 12,367,309, forward strand.
AACCTGAATATAGTTTGTTCAGAATCAGTAACTGAATCAATTCCAATAATTTTGACACCATGTTATATTTTTTCTCAAAAATAATTAAAGAAGGTCACAAGTTGGACACCACCAACACTAAGTACAACACAGGTCACGGCAGGTCATAGTGGGCATTAGGTGCCAGGTCAAAGCTGGGTGCGAGAGCAAAATAACTCCTCAGTCGCCCGGCTAGCTCAGTGACCATGTATTTGTGTGAACAACCAGGATACATAATTTTGTGATTTTTCATGATACAGTTATGATTTTTTTTACATAGCTTCTTTACATAAAAAACTAGCCATGTTTCGGGTTTCGCACATGCTAAAAATAAGGTTGTATAGCTTATTGGATACAAACACACGACTTTGTCATACAGGGACCAGGCGGGTTCCTCAACCGTCTCCGAAGAAGTGGACGGAGACATCATAGGCGAAGAGAACGCCCCAGCGGAATCCCCACAGCAGAGTCTACAGCAGTTCTGGAGCAAAGTTACTGATGATATCAAGAAAGTTAATTCGGTAAGTTGCAGCTCATTTATACAGTTTTACTGTTAGGACCGTACCTCAGTCGGCAAAAACGGAAAAAAAAACCATATATGATTATTTTGTTATCCCTCTGTCCATCTGTCCCTTCGTCGGTCCGTCTGTCAGTCGCACATGAACTCTTAGCACTGAAAAGTACTGAAAAATTCAAACTTCTAAGTCAAAGCAATCTGAAGGTAAAGGTAAGGTAAGGTATGCTCCATTTACTTGGTCACCTAGGTCGGGCGTAGCAAAAAAAAACCTCTGGGTTTGTGCGGCAGACCATATTCCAACTTCCACCCTTCATCATGACGTGCCCTAAGCCACTTAGGGACGTAATGGCAGCATCAGTGGACGGCATTGCCAGGCAAAGAATTTAACTAGTTTTGACATCGACACGTTAAGAAGAAGATATAGAGATAATATAGAGAAGATAGAGAGAGACACGTTAAGAGAAGACAACCAAAAAATAAATAAATATTTTTATTATTCCTTCTCAGGACGACTTCAAATCCCAGGCCCTTCCCCTAGCCCGTATCAAGAAGATAATGAAGCTAGACGAGGAAGTGAAGATGATATCGGCCGAAGCGCCGGTGTTGTTCGCGAAGGCAGCTGAGATCTTTGTACACGAGCTCACTCTGAGGGCTTGGGCGCATACTGAGGATAATAAGAGACGGACTTTACAGGTAAAATTCTATTTTGTGCAGATCTTCAGGAACTGAATAAAATAATTAGTTTTTATTGTGACCATTATTTTGTGTTCTAATGCCTAAACAAGCGTTGTGACGATTTTTGCCCGTCTTTCTTCATGCGTCTTGAAAACGCAATGTATAAAAAACTGGAGCGTGAGGATGTCCTCCTTCAAACTCTCTTTTTTGCTCGCAATAGTACTTCGCAGAAGAAAGCGACTTCTTCCTCCCTCGCTTCGGACTATGGGCTGAACCAGAGCCAGACGCAAGAAGTCACCGCCGCCGATAGCCTCCACAAGGACACGGCAGTGCTCTTCCACTGAGGCAGACTTTCACCGTATGCTCCACCGTGTCCTCCGGGCGATTCACACAATGATGATACCCGGGCGGTTCTTGTTTGCGGAAGCTACCGATCTTGCCATATCCAATGAGGACCTGTGTTAAGCGGGAAATGAGGATTCCGTGGCGCCTTTCTAACCACTCCTCAAAGAGGGGACTTTGCTACGTTCCATGCGGATATCATACTGCCTTAACAAAGTTTCTTACCGGTTCTTCTCTCTATACAATTGGAACTTCTAACGTTTTGTGTGTGTCTATGTGAAATAAAATATTTAAAATTGATTTTCAGCGCAACGACATAGCAATGGCGATATCCAAATGCGACCAGTTCGACTTTCTGATTGACATCGTGCCCCGACACGAGGTGAAACCCAACAAGCCACGATACGACCACGCACCCAGGTCTAGCCATGTTGATCAGGTAATCCACTATCTCACTGATATTATAAAAAGAAATTTTGTACATTTATGTATGTTTTTCTCAATCGAAGTTGGGGGCTGTGCGCAACCATAGCAAATGGTTCAACTTATTTGCCACATAGTTATACCCCAAAAGATTAGAGAAAAAGCTTATGATTAAAATTTTATATCTACTTCCAGGTGGCACATCATCACGCCGCGATGCAGAACACCACACAACAGTCGCAGCCGCAGATCGTGATACAGCCCTGCGCGCAGGTGGTACAGGTTATACATAGTTTTGTGTTGTTTTTATTTGTTTAGTATGGCTAAAGGCTGGCTAACCCGCCCTTTAGGCACGAGAGTTAATTTGTCCAGGAGCTGTGGTGACCCAGGTAACAGAGAGACATATGAGTTGTATAATCTTGTATTTATTTATGCAGCTATAGTAATTTGAATACCAAATTTTATGACTAAATGGCTTTATTAAGTAAGACGACTATTCTGAATCGCGCCATAGTTTCGTAAACCGAGCATAATTCGAGCCTAAACCTATTTTTTTATTAAATAAACCTCGATTAACCCTTTGAATACCTTAATTAGAGGCACAATAGAAAGACACTAGGTGTGCGGACACCGGTGTCCGCTTAGGGCTTGACAGTTCAAGTAACATTGGTTTTTATTCGTGGTCCTTCAAACCGGATTGTTTCTATTGTTTCCAAATGATGAAAGAAAACGTCTTGAGGAAACCGGAAAGTCTCGAAATTAAAAGTTCAGATCATGCATATGGTCTGCATGGTGGATCACGGCTCATTACCTCTCCTAATGACCTCCACATTCAGGTAGATACAGACTCAAGACGTACAGTTTCTAAATCGAAGCCTTGACTACTAGGCCACCACTGCTATTCACGGAAGCTATTATAAATAAATAAGAGATAAATAAAATAAAAAATTACCTTGACATATGTCGTTACAATATTTTTTTGTGTGACGCTACACCAAGGAACTTGTATACTCTATGGAATAAAAAAAGTTCCGCTATACTTGATGGCTTAAAGGACTCAGTATCCAGGCCAAAACCAAAATACAAAAAAAACCTCTACACTTATAAATTGTTTAAAGATGAATTTCTGAATTTGTGCATTACAGCAAGCGGCAGCAGCGTCGACATCGTCGTCAACTAACAACGTGGCCGTGTCGCAGCAGCCCGTCACGCTGATGCAGCAAGTCGTCACGCCCTCCGGAGAACTACAGCAGCTACCGGTCAGTACCTTCATCACCCATCCACCCTTAGGCGTCCACTGTTGGACATAGGCCTCCCCCAAATGTCACCACAATGAACGGTCCTGTGCGTCTCGCATCCATCGGATTCTCGCGGGCTTGCGGACGACGGGCAATGGGTAAGCTCGCTGTCCGACCGTCCGGTAACAGTCCGGACCGAGCCCATATCGTCGGCGGCGTGCACTGTTCTCGCGCGCCTCAAGGAGTTGTCAGCAAACTGTAGGGGCCCAGCAGGATCGAAGCCTACTCTGGGGTTTTGAGGAGGTATGGAAGTGCATACCGGGGCACTGGAACAAAGGCAAAGAAGGAATAGAGTAGGTTTTTAGTCAGTAAGAGTCTGACACTATCTCCTGCTCCGTCCAAGGGCTGGGGATGTCATTGGATGATTTTACCTACCAAAAAAAAAAAAACGATTTCCCGCAAACTTTACCAGGTCATCGGTCCACCTTGTCTGGTCACCAACGCTGCGTCTTCCGGTACGCAGCCACCACTCCAGAACCTTTTGGCCCCAAGGTACTAATCTTGCTTCCCTATTTTTCATGGCAAGGCTGGTGCAGTGGTTAAGCGATTAGTTACTGCGCTACGAGTCACAGGTTCAATTTCCGCACGGAACAAATATCTGTGTGGCCAACAAAAATGTTTTGTTGTTTTTTCTTTCATTTTTTTACATCCCATAATTAATTTTGCCTATGCTTGAATTTTTAGTACACGATCATTTGAATCCATCGGTAAAAAGTCAATTTTTATGTGCCGATAACTAAAAAAATGGGGTGCATAAGATGTAATTTGATGTTCCAAAATTGAAAAAGATCTTAATTTTAAATGTAGCGACATATACACCGTTAAATTTTGATCGTTTTAATCCCGTGGAGGGTCGATCCGGTACATGAAACACTATCGATTTGTAAAAATAAAATTAAAAAATACAGTGCTTTTTTTAAAACCGTCGATATGTGCGTACAGTCTAGGTGTCGACAAACGTGAGTGGAGAGGGGACGTTCGCGACAGTGACGTGCTGTGTGGCCCGATGTGGAGTCAGGAACAAGTATTTTCCTAGGTTTATAATATTTCAACTTTAATTTCAGATCCAGCTAACCCAAGCGCAACTGAACATGATCCGGCTGCAGGTGCAGAACAACCCCAACCAGCCCATCATCATACAGGCGCAGTCGCAGCAGTCGCCGCAGATTATACAGGTACATAAGTCACTTCTACTTTATAGCCAAAATATTTATTTGGGTACCTACTGAAAGAAGCGTTTACTTTTAGAAAAAAAGACGGCGTTTATGTTCAAATCGCGCGGAGAACTTTATTTGCGCGATGCAGGATTAGTTCTTACGTAACGCCATAGATGTCGTTACAAGACTACAGGTGCTGGTTTCTGTCGCAAGCGAACTGTTAGAGTTCATTTCTATATAGGGTGACTGGTAATTAGTGAACGATACTTAAACACGTGATTGTAGTCATGATAACAAACAACTTTTACTATGGGACTAAATCTGAAAACGCAAAAAAAAACTGCTTGTCAGTACATTTGTGTTCGCCTAACTGGTCAAAATTTACTGAACTTGACTGACTTTTTTCGCTGTTTCAGGTTTGGTCCTATAGTAAAAGTTGTTTGTTTTCATGACTACAATCACGTGTTGAAGTATCGTTCACTATACCAGTCACCCTATATAGAAAAAGATTAAACAAACATTGTTATGTCCCCAGGTCCAGTCACAAGCAACGCACCAGCCACAGCAGCAGGTGTTCCTAGCGCAGGTGGCCACGACACAGGACGACTCCTAGTATCAAGAAACCGGCACTCAGTGCCCAGTACTCAGTGAGTCTGAATCGGACTAACTGTGAATCGAAGATACCTGTGCTGTGGATGCTGAAAGTGATTTAGTGTGGATTAGTTGACAAGGAAACAGATTTACAGTGACATAAAAACAGTGACTTTTGAAGCAGTGAACTTACTATGCACCTATATTACCCATAAAACTACCAATAAGAAATTTAGTTTATAATAAAGGCGTTTACGCTGCGGATACGGCGCGATTTCGCGACGTTAGCTGTGCGTATACGTTTGACAAACGACTTCAACTGCATTCTCATGTTTGGAGTGTGTTATAGGCGTTTACGCAGCGGGTATGGCGCGATTTAGCGATTTTAGGGTTGCGTATACGTTTGACAAACTACTTCAACTGCATTGTCATGTTTTGAGTGCTTTGTAGATGTTTACGCTTCGGATACGGCGCGATTTCGCGACGTTAGCTATGCGTATACGTTAGACAAACGACTCCAACTGGATTCTCAAGTTTGGAGTGTTTTATAGGCGTTTACGCAGCGGATATGGCGCGATTTAGGGATGTTAGGGTTGCGTATACGTTTGACAAACTACTTCAACTGCATTGTCATGTTTTGAGTGTTCTATAGATGTTTCCGTTGCGGATACGGCGCGATTTCGCGATTTTATTGTTGCGTATACGTTCGACAGACGACTCCAGCTGTAATTGTCTTGTTTGAGTATTTATATAAATACATTTGCAATAGTCATATAAGATATACAACGCATTATGAACCTTAATTAGTATGTAAATAGCTTGCATAATTATTATTTTATAATCTTTATTGTTCTAAAATTAATTGAAACGTTCCTGAACATTATTTGTGAGCTGCAATAATATTTTTGTATGGTTTTTATTTTAGCTTTTATTAATTCCATGCCTCCTAAGCATAATGCCGTATAGCAAAAAGTGCGTTTTTTTGAGATCCGTTTTTAATTATTAACTTTTTAACCACATATGTCGGATTTATCCGACCACTCTCGCGTTTATTCCGCCAGGGTCGCACATCCACGACCAAATACTTTATCTCGTCAGCTATTCTGTCGCTTATAAGGATTGAAGAGCTAAACGAGATAAGAGTACCCAGTCACAAATACACGATCCCGTTGAATAATTTAGCTTCACTTTTCTTTTTGGACTGGCCGACATTTTGACAACTCAAAAGTGCCTGTAGTTGGTCTATTTCAAATAAACGCTTCTGATTTCTGAATAGGGCAAAAAAACAATCTGACGCAAGTGGTTAAAGGATGTGATATAAGTAATTTGTGGAACAATTTTAACTGGCGTTTTTGCATTATGTATTCAATATAATCAGTTTAAGATCACAGCTCCAGATACTAGATATACTAAGATTTTTTTTTTTTTTTTTATATTTTTTTCTTTTTTGGTGGGAAAATCATCCAATGACATCTCCGCGCCCGCGGGACGGGAGATAGCGTCAGACTTTTACTGACTAAAAACTCACTCCTGTTTCTTCGTTGCCTTTCATACCGGGGCCGAATCTTCCTTTCAGAAACCGACCCTGGCCCCAGTAGGCTTCGATCCTGCTGGGCCACCACAGTTTGCTGACAACCTCTTGAGGCGCGTGGAACTTACAAAAATATGTTACGTTTTTATGCTGAGGAGGCATAGATAAGTGAAATTGTGAAGTATGAAAGACTTCAATGGCGCATAGCTAAAAAATTCTCATCACGAGGATGACTATTATTGATGAAAATTGTTTTTTGACATTGGCAGTAAATATTAAGGGCCTGATTCACCATTAAAATGAATAAGTTCTGTTTAAATTCATTCCTAAGAACGTGATTATTTCTATGTTTATTTATTCAAGTGTGTGATTTGCAAAATCTTGGATCATGGTAAAAATCAAGCTGTATTTGTAATATAGGAGGAAATTATCAAGTGGGCCAAATGCGAAACGTTCTCAACTGAGTGTCAAAATCCGTTTTGTTCAAAACTAAAACTGCATTTCTAAATCAATACGACAAACTCAAGGAAATAAAACAATTTCTTTTAGTATGCTTTACAACACCATCGAATAGATGATGTTTTTTTTGACGGTTCGGATTTCCGACTAGAAGTATCTGGCCTTTTATAAAGTACTTTTAGTTTTTATCAAAATCGTTCCTGTTCTTTAGCAATTTTTCATAGTTTCGGATTTCGCATCAAACACCCACTTTAAAAGTCCACCTGTATATTCCTTCTTACACTTGCAGTTCTTTTTACATTTTTCTGGTGGATTACGGCCTATTTGCTAGTTATAAATCATTTTTACCTTTTGACTTTATGGCTTTACAATATTTAGCTACGAATTCGGCAAAATCAGCGCAAATAAAGAGGGTATGGTGTATTCCACCTAATTATCTAAGGGCCAACGCTGCGTTAAGCGAGCGCCCGCGCGGGCTCCGGTCACGTCATTATACCCCGTAGTTAACCGAACCGGATTATTACTTACAGTGTCGCTAGTCCAACTTTAACAGTGTGCATGTATTAGTGTCGATGGAGAGCTTTAATGTATTGTACGCGGGCTGCCGTCGCCCCTCACCCGTTTTGCTATAAAACGGGTGAGAGGCGACGGGTGCCCGCGCAGCGAGTCCGGACGTAGCACTTTTGTACAGACCTGCGCGTGCGCCCGCTTGACACAGCGTTGGCCCTAATTGTCTTGGTCAACTAGTCGTTATCACTTCAGCCGAAAGAAGTCCACAACTGGACATAGACCTCCCTCAAGCATCACCAAACGACGGGGCCTGTGCATCTTGCATCCAGTGGACTCCCGCAACCTTCACTGTACTCCATTAGTTACAAACTCAATAATCTTGACATGTCTTTTATCTAAAAATGTTTATGATTAGTTATTTACCTAAACCGATGTAAGAACTTAATTTAAATAATTTTTGTATGTATTTTATACTTTTTTTTTATAAAAATACATATCAAGATTGTTTACGTTTAGTTAACTACCTAAACAGATGGAATATAGGTTCATGGTCCACCTTGTGGGAAGACTTCGATACGCGGTTGCCACTCCAGAACCTTTCGGCTCCATCGGCCATTTATTCTGCGAACAGCTAGTGCCTAACCAAAATTGTAAAATCATCACACTAGCAAAAAATTCCAAAAAAATTACATCAATGTTTAAAATAATAAGTGATAATAATTTGGGTTGTTATTTAGGTGTATATTTACATAAGTTATTAAATAAAACGATGTAAAATTTAAAAACATTTTTTTATTTACTTTAAAAAATTTAACTGAAAACTGCATACCTTATTTGATATGAAACGCTTAAAAATAAATAAAAAAGAATTAACAATCACCATATTCATTAACAACATTAACATTAGAAGAATTAAACATTCGATAAAAATAACAAATTATACTATAATAATATTATACTAGGAATACATAAAGTTGTATTGATACTGTTTGGTAAAATCACTTAAGGCGGACGTATTTGTGCCGTAATAGAGTCGACTAGTAGCCAATTGTTTAATTTGGGCAAAATGCGTTGCTCAATTAATTTAGCTAGTCCCTAAGGGGCCTCAAATGCTTGGTTAACCCTACCAGGCGGTTGTAGATAACATATCAAGAATTTTTGCCTCCGTCGGGGCCCTTGTAGCGCGGGGGCCCCGTGTCATTGATACGACAGATACGGCGGTAGCTACGCCCCTGACCAATAGTCTAATAACTAACTATTAGTCAAGAAAAAAGTAGAAAGTACACATTTTAGCGTATATTAACAGTTTGTTACTATTGATCGAGATATTACGGGTCAAAAAGCTGCCCTTCAGTCACGGTTCAACCAAATTCTACATGAAATAAAAATATGCTCGACATGGAATTGATTTATAAGTACATACTTTTGTAATATGAAAAACACTAACATTAACTGACATATCGGTGTTTATTTACAATAACGACTCAGCTGCAATCTTATGATTAGTCAAGTGTTGACTAATGCAAGCACCGATAGAAACGTTTCCATCTTACATATAAATGTAGATGCAATTTGGACAGCAGAAAGACTATAGTTTATAGTTTTACCTCTGTAGTACATTTTCGTGGCATCATTTTAAAATATCAGAACCGTGAGATAAAAACCTTGTGAAAATAGTGTATCGAAATAGCAATGCTAGAATAAATACAAATGCATATTTAGCAAAAAACAAACATGTCAATGCTTGATTTTTTATGCTAGCCACTCTAGTAAACTTTTATAGGCTATGTGATCAAACTTCATTTAATAAAATACACAAAACATAAAATTCAGATCATTCTATAAGTAAAGAACATACAGATACATTCAATTGATATAAGAAAAAATATAGACATTTTTACACATTACATATCAGTTAGGTGTTTCTCCACCAAAGATGTGCTTAGATAGCGTGGCGGTGGGCGCAGAAAAATATACTTAGTTACTTCTTTGTCTTACTAAAGGCGCTTTCAATTTAGACGTTTACACGACGGACCGCTGCCGCATGTTTACCGTGCCGCAGCAGTCCGAACACAAGCGCCTAAATTGAAAATGTATCTGGCTGCCGTGCGTTTGTATGCCAGCGATGCGCTAATATTCAACACCAAATTAAACACGTGTTGCTTGTGACGTTGTCAATCATTCGCAGTACGGTTGCCGAACCGCGCGCTTTGTATGATAAATACGATCGTCCGTACACAGTATGACTAACGCACGGCATCTGCAACGCAGCAGGCCGTCAAAAACGCATAAATTGAAAGCGCCCTTAACTCGGATCGATACCACAGAAAATTACCGACCGACTTTGACTTTTATTGCGTTGGTGGCATGTTTTTATTATTATTATTTAATTAGAACGCTCTAACAACCAACTACAGTAACTAAACAAAATTGTAAACAATTACATATACTCGTTCATCAACCCCTCTCACATTACTTCTGACATGCCAATAAAATCAACTTTCATTCATCCGCAAACAGATCGTTAGTTGAATTGAAAAATGATAACGGCGTCAGTAAGTAGTTGGGATTGTAACCACTTTTTGCTTTTAATGCCATCCTTATGTCGACGGAATAGAAGTCAAAATCGGTTGAATGGACAGAAAATAAGGTTTGTTTAAATGTCTAATCTTATTGCGAATGGAGGTATTTTTTGCATAATAAAGCAAAAGATTTGTGCAAGCGATGTGGACGAAAAAAAATTATGCAGCTGAAAAGAGTCCGCTATGCATCTTAACACTACTCAAACACACACAGCTTCGCCACGCATCCTCAACCCACTTGGCTAACTCGCAAATCTTTAGTTGAAAACCACCTTTAGAATTAAAAAAAAAAAACTAAGGCCTCTGTCCACAGACGCGTAGGTTCATAGACGCGTATTCGTCATTACACGCTTGATGTACGCCTGATTTTCGACATAATTTCATAGTTTTGTATGTAGGTATGCTTCAAACAGCCGTAGACCAAGCGTCCAATAACGAAAACGCGTCTATGAAGCTACGCGTCCGTGGATTATGCTTTAGGTAAAACACTGATAAATATATATGTCGTGGCCAGATCATAGAATTTGATCACTTCATGATATGGCCAAAAAAAAACTGGCCAGATATTTTTAAACGTAAAAGTTTGATGATATGTCTATCCCCGTTTGGCTTTAGACTTTTTATTACCATAGAAATCCTACATCAATGTACACAAACACACCGTTAACATTTGATGACATATCATCAAATGTTAACGTTTAAACGATCTGGCCAGTTTTAGTTGGCCATATCATGAAGTGATCAATTTCTATGATCTGGCCAAGAAATATACAAGACCAGAAGGTAATTTTTTACATTTTCAATGGGCATACGACCATTACTAGTACTAGCATTCCTTACAATACTAAACAACTCGTGCGCAAATCTATCAACTAACCTTACGAAGCACCCTGCCTATCTATATGGTCCAGAACGGCTTGAACATCTTCTTTCAACAGTCGCACCATAGCCTTCGTATGCTTACAATCCTCTCGAATCAGGTCAACGGAACGCTCTCTGAGTTGAGTCATGAAGTCATCGTCCAGTTCTTGTAATCTGAAGAGAGGAAAGAGTATTTAGTGTAATTGTAATGTTAGATGGTTCAACCAAATTGATTTAGTTTGGTTAAAAGGTTCTGAAATGAAAGTTTCAACTAATTACGACGGTATAGTTGGTGCAGTGGTTGAGCGATTGACTGCTACGCCGAGTGTCGGGGGTTCGATTCCCGCACAGAATAAATATTTTTAGGACCTTATCGGAGAGATAACCTTTGGCGGGAGACAGTTAAACCTCCTGATGATTTCATCAAGCCACCTTAAGCGGGGTCTCGCATATTACTGTTTCTCGCATCGGAGCATAGCGCGAGAGATCGCTGCCGCCGATCGCCCCTTGCCGCCGATGCCGTGTCGTTCGGGCGGATCGTACAACGTTGACACCCGGCCGTTTCTTCATGAATCACATGCAGGAACCCAAACTTACCATGCCCGGTTAGGACCAGCCACTCAAAGAGGGGACTTATCGCCATAATTATGGCATGGCCAGCGTACACCTAAGGAGTGGAATTCCCTGGCGGAGTCAGTGTTTCCTAATAGCTACAAGTGCTACACCTAACTTGGGGGTCTTTAAGTCAAGATTAAATACGTTAGGTACTTCTTTAGAAGAGTGAGAGTAAAGTCCCACATACCTCCGTTAAAAAGGGAGGATCCTCCGACCAGAAAGGTGTTAAGTCTGGTGGGCTACTGCCCGATAGATGATTTCAGGCTGTTCTATATGTTCGAATCGCGCGGAGAACTTTACTTGTGCGATGCAGGATTAGTTCTTATGTGATGCCGCAGATGTCGCTACACTTCTAAGCAAGCGAGCTCCATTATCGACCACACCGTCGCTTTCCATCATGTGAGGTAAGTGGTCAAGCGTGAGCATAACAACAGAAAAAAAAAAGTGTTTGCTTACCTCTTGTCTAGGCCAGCGAACTTACTGTCCATGATCTTCACAACCTCGCTCAGTATATCAGAAGCCACCTCACTGTACATGCCGTGGCGTTTCTCTTTCAATGTGTTCAAATGTTTCTGAGCGTCAATGAAGAGATTCACGAATCTGGAAAATTTAAGTTGATAGATATGTTTCTTTTACATAGGGTAACTGGTAATTAGTGAACGATTCTTAAGCACGTGATTGTAGTCATGACAACAAATAACCTTTATTATGGGACCAAACCTGAAATCGCGAAAAAAATCTGCCGGTGTGGGTACTTGGCTGATTTTTTATATAATATATAAAACACACACAATGGGCGGTCTTATCGCATTCCGCGATTACAAGTAGTTATATATTATCGATTGAAATGATTTGCCTAGCTGTTTGATTAAATAGCTGAATATAGTTCAGGCGGCTAGTGGAACACTTCAATGAGGCGTAGCTACGGAAAAGCCAGGCGTGACCATGCCCCGGGGCCCGCAAACCTGACTAACAAAACTTAAATGAACTAGCGAAAAATTCTTTCCCTCAAAATCTAAGTAAAATAGGTTTCAACATTAATTAACGCAACTCGTTTTACATCACGCATGCGGAATTCCCGCGTAGCCTCTGCAAATGTCCTTTTCATACAAGTATTTATTGTAATGCGTGTAATACGTGCGTGAGATAAAGGGCTTGATATCGGGCAGTAGCCCCGCATGTGTGATGAAATCCGCAAGCGAAGTTATTTGATGATTTCCTACGTAAAAAAAGGCAGCACTAGTTTTATTTTTTTGCCGCAGGACCTCTGGTAGCTACGCCATTGACTATCTATATCTATCTATTAATTTTCTACGTTTCCACGCCAAGACGCTAAAACCAATTCAAATACGTCTAACATACGAGATACGTAGCCTTACGTAAACATAAGAGACGCGGGCGAAGCTGCGACCAGGAGCTTAATCTAATTAAAAATATTGTGATATAGTTATTGTTTTTACGTACTTTTTACTCGTATTCCGGTTTATCTCGACGAGCGTGGTATCCAACCTTTCCAGCACTTCTTGCATGATTTGCTTAGTCGTGGCACTTAATACTTCAGCTTAAAAAAAATAAACGGAATTAGTTAGAGATTACGACTTTCTAAGTGGCAGTAACAGACGGCCGATGGGACCGTGGGTCGTGGCGACCACGTACCGGAAGACGCAGCGTTGGCGTGGCCTCCCACAAGGTGAACCGAGCACCTGGTGAGGGTCACGCGAATCCGAGGTATGCGAGACGTAAAGTACCGTTCGTTGCGGCGACGCTTGTGAGAAGCCTATGTCCAACAGTGGACGTCTTTCAGCTGGAATGATGATGATGATGAGCCCTCTACTATACCCAGTTCAGTCTCTCCTAAGAATCCAGTCCGGTCTGCCAAACTTGTAGCATCCAACAGATTTCTGTGATCTTTTATACCAAGACCCGAACACGCTTCTTCTCATCCTGTCTGCGAGTAATGCTGTACACAAAATTGCTTGCCTGTGCCGTTGACCGTTGAAGAGTTCCTATAGCTGGAGCTAATCCTGAATTTCGATGCGGGTCACGATGTTATTTTAGTTGAACCAACAGGTAAAAAATTATCATCGTAGGGTAAGAGGATGTGTACCCCCGAACCCCCTCCCCCAATAGCTTGGAATCGTCTTCCAGTCTATCCGAATGCAGCTGAATACCTGTTTTACATGGAGCGACTGCCTATCAGACCTCTACAGCCCAGTTACCGGACAACACGATATTAGATTGATGACCAGACTTTCTGGCGTCTGAATATACAACCTTATTTTTAATATGTAAAATCCGAAACACGGATCTAGTATTTTTATGCAAAGAATCTGTGTTCAAAAGCTTGTCACCAGGCCATCCGGACGACTGAAGGGTTGATTTGTTCCCGCATCCAGTTTTGCGTGGGCGCCTCATGCCCGCTATGACTTGCCGTGATTTGTTTTGTACTTAGGTAATGTCCAACTTGTGCCCTTTTTAAATATTTCCGGAAAAAATAAAAAAATGGTTTAAAAATGATTTTAATCGATTCAGTTACTGACTTTGAACAAACTATATTCAGGTTTCGCATATACTAAATATAATGTTGTATATCTGTAACGCCACGAACAGACAAACATGGTAAGTTAAATAAAATCATGTGAAAAGAACTTACTTTTGCTGGTCTGCGGCTCCATCCTCTTGAACCAGTCATCAACACTGGACACCGTCACCCCACTCGATATCACTTCCTCATTATTATTCACCTCCACTTTTCTCTTCTTAAAGTCTACCCTTTCTTCCTCTGATCTCCTTTTCAGAATCCTTCTACTTTCCTCTATTCTCGTTGACGTGCTGATTTCAGAATGACTAGAAACTGAACTGATTGTTGTTCCTATTTTTTTCTCTTCCAGAATTCCCTTTCGAGTCTTTTCTTGTGAAATTTTAGGTTTTAGTACATTTTCGGCTTTCTTTTTCGAGTAGTTATGTATTATATCTTTCATATATGTCTCGTCATCTGACAGTGAAGTTTCAGAGTTTTTATCAGCATTAGATATTAGTTCATCAAACAGCTTTATTGGTGAAATCATGGATACTCGTTTGGTTATCGCTTTTTGAACTGATTTTTCTCTAGATATTGACTGTTTTTTCTTAGAATCTAAAACTTTCGGAGCAACTTTAGCTTTCTTAATAACTTGTTCAATAGGTTTGTCGTCGCTTTCCGAATCAGAATCGCCTTTCATCTCGCTATCATTAATCTTAGAAGGCTGTGAATTCTTGAAAATCAGTCGCAAAGATCTTCTTATTGTATCGTTAACTTCAGAAACTTCGGAATCGTTTTCATCTTCTTGTGGTTCTAATATTTTTGGACTTGCGACTATTTCAACGGACATATCTTCGTTAGTTTGTTTCACAGCTGATTTGGTACTAACGTAAGATTGATCTGATTCAGAATTACGTCTTGAAGGTAACCATTTAGTTATATCGTCATAAGACAATCTCATAACAGACACTATAGGTGATTTGGATGTTGAACTGTCATTACTCTTGTCTTTAGGACTGTTTTTACATGTATTTTCATCATTTGAACCACTGGAACCACGATTTTTTGTTCCGTTCATTTCCTTTGTAAGTTTATTGAAGTAATCCTGCATAGAGTGAGTTAGATTTTCCACCTCTAAGTTACGCGGTTCAAATTTTTCAATTATTAACTTAGGGCTAGGTGGAGCTTCTTCTGATTCACCGTGACCAGTTATTCCAATCGTTGCTATAGATTTCTCAGACTTGATATCAGTGGTCTCAAGCATGTTTATAACTTCTACGTTATCTTCCTTTCTCTGTGTGTTTTTATCTTTATTTTTCTGTTTAGGTATAATTTTATCGTTTTTTATATTTTCAAGTGTGACGCTAGTTAACTTTTTCTTCTCAACTTTTTTTCCTTTAGGCTTTGGCTCCAATTCATCTTTACATTGTAAGTCCTCAATTTGAATAAGATCTTCAGTGATGTCTACATTTGGAGGGCTATTGTTAATACGTTCAAAGTCGGAGAGTAAATTCTGTGTAGTATTAGACTCGTTGATGTAATTCTCTGGGCCTTCTTGATAGATTTTCCTGAACTTATCAACCAAGTTCGCTGATATATCGTTAATGTCCTCTTTGGTGGTCGTGACTGGTTCTACCAGAAGCCCCGGCAAGGGACTTTCAGTTCTATCTTCATCGAAATTTATCACTTTTTCGACTACAGCCTTATTTAGTACTCTTTTAGGTCGTTTAGACTCGGATGCTTCCACTTTAATATTCTTTCCTTTCTTTTTCAATTCTGGATTCTCAGTACTTTCTTCAACGTCAATGATTTCCATTTCAGGAGCTGTTTCAAGAACTAAATCAGGTTCTGTTAATGCGTTCTTAGTGTTCTCAACTACCAAGGAAGTATTGAACACATCTTTCGGCTGTCTCATTCGTTCATCGGCCAAGTCGACTTGTTCAACATTCACTCTTTTCTTAGTCCTTGGTTTTCTAGTAACTTTACGTTTTTTTTTATTACTTTCATCTGAAGACTTGTTATCAGTATAATTAATTTTCTTAAGTGCTCGGCCGCGTTTGGATACCGCGGATTCAGTACTAGCAATAGTGGTCGTACTATTTCTTTTAGATATTTCTATTTTTTTAACCTTGAAATCATCTTCGCTGTCACTCGTAAAGTTGTAGACATCAGCTTCGAAAGTATTTTCAGCTATTTTTACTTTTTCGCTGTTAGCTGATTCTTTGATTTTATCGAATATATCGTTCATTTTTTTAGTTCTTGGAGAGGGCGGCGCGGCGAATTTAGATTTCCGAGTGCGAGGCATTCGGATCCTTTGGCGGTCTTTTTCTATATCTTTATAGCACGTAGCTGTTGATTTTGGAGTCTGTTTAATTGGTATTATTTCGGATAGTACGGTAACTTCTTGTGGTACTTGAGTTAATTCTGCAGCGACTACTTCATCTTTAGGTGAGTAAAGTTTACGTTTTCTACGCGTCAAAGGTGTTTTTGAATCTCCTGCATCCATAGGGGGTGATTCTTGCTTAGCGTTCCCTATTTTTTCTTCTAGTTCTTTAGTTTCTGTTGGCACTTCATTTTCAATGCTTTCAGTAGCACTTTCTAGACCCTTATCTTCGATTATTGTCGACATTTTGGGCGCAGACTCTAGAACTAGTTTATTTTTTCTTTTAGTTGCACGAGCTTTACTTTTCTTAGGAGTTTTTATCTTATATTTCAATTTTATTTTCTTCTTCGACGCAGATTTTTTTATACTTTCCGCCTTTTTGGACTCGATATCTTGAATTTTATTTATGATATCTTTTAAAGGTATATCGTCTTCGATAGACTCATTAGGATCAGCGGAAATTTCGTCTTGTTTATTTAAATATTTGGTGCATTTATCAAATTCTTCGCACACTTTATCTACCATGCTATTAAGACAATCTAAAACATCAATTTCATTAAAATTGTATGGAACAAGATCCTCTAGTAAATCTTCTTCATTGACATTTAAATTTTCACCGAAATTGTAGCTAGTTTCGGAACTAGTTTCATTGATTTTCTTAGCTAATGTAGGACTTATAACTATTTCGCCAGCTCTGGTTTCAGTGAAATGTTGGGAAAAGAATTCCTCAACTACTTGTTCATCAAAAGTGTCTCTTTTCGGAATATCTTTTAGTTCTTTTTTATTCTTCCTTCGCGTACTAACGAAAGACGGTGTTTCGTTAACAGCCTCTGTGTTCGATTCATCATCAGTTGATGAAACAACTTTAGGTTTTTTTGGCAGTTTACTCAGTTTAATCTTATCTACTTCTGGTGTATTATCAATCGTCTCACTATTTTCGTGATCCTCAGATTTCTTTTCCCCTGTATTTATTCCACTATCAGATTTATATCTATCGTCTTTAGCTTGCAAAGCCTCTTGTACTAGCAAATCAACTATATTGTCGGTATTAAAGTCTTTACTTTTGGACAGTCGTTCTACGGTATCATTGATGACTGAGTCATCAGCTGAACCTATAGTAGCGACCAGTAAACAACTAGTTGTATCTTCGTTGACGACAGGCGAAAGCCTTCTGCCCCAATTAGTCTTCCTCGAAGATTCCGGATCACTCTGAGATTTCCTACTCTCTAAGTTATTAAGATCTTTTTGGGATTTCTTGCTCTCAGCCTCTAATCTATTTTGTTTCTTATAGCAAACACCGTAAGGTTTAAGTTTGAGTGTGGTGTTGAGGCTTTGTCTGTCATCTGCCTCGCTAAGTTCGGTGACAATGGATAGTTCGGGATGTGCGCAAACGCTGATGGGCTCTTTGTCATAACGATATCGAGGTAGTGCTGCTAGCTTATCGTGAAGCTGAAAGGCAAACATTCCGTTACGATATAGTTATTCATAATCAAAATGAAATAGAATTCAGATGTACCTACTGACAAGGCCAAAACAAGAAGGCTTTGTTTTCTTACTAGTCTTTGCATTTTATAAAACCAAAGCCCCCACCGCATCTGTTTGTCTATCTGTTCGAGATGAACTCAAAACTAATGAAAAGGTTTTCATGCGGTTTTCACCTACAGACAGTGATCATGAAAAAGGTTTAGCTGTATAATATAATTATGCTTTTTACAGTTATGCCCGTTCAAAGTTTGTGCAACCGTCCCAGCTTTGAACGGGCGCTAGTTTTATATATTTTTACATTTCTTGTTCTTAGTAACATTTCCAAAAACGAACGGTAACTTCAATAATAGGTATATCATTCAGCCTTAAGCCTTGGATACATGACGCGCAGCGCTGTCAAATATCCAACAACATGTCCCGCGTCAGGTGAATGCTTTGTAAAATATTGGGAGGCAAGTTGCGGGGATACTGGGCAACGTTGCAGCGTTGCATATCATCTTGGGAGAAATTTTGTCTCCTTTTGTATCTGAGGCTATAAACTTATTACACCTTTAAATAGTTATTTAAATAAATCTAACCTGTGCCAATGAGCTGGTCGATGCAGTAGATGGAGACATGCACGAGAGTGGCTGCCGAGGCTTCACTATATATCCTGCATCGGAAAAAATCAATACTGACAAGTCTTAATCCGCAATTTATGGTCAAAACCGCAATAAATAGAAAAGTAGGTAAATAACTTTGTTAAACTATCAATCTGTCTCTGGTCGGCTGTCAGTCAAACTGGATGCTGTTGGGTATTCCTTTAGTATTGTACGTAGTAGGAGTAGGTTGCGGAGCAGTCGCAGGTTCAAGGTCAAACCCAGCCAGGCACATTATTTTGTGTAATTTATTTCATCACCACTGCTCTCAAAACGGTAAAGGAAAACCTCGTGAGGAAACCGGCATGCGTTGTGGATTACGGCCCATTCCCTCTCCTAGAGGGGACGCCTGAGTCCCAGCAGTGGGAACATTAAAAGGCTGATTATAATATATATCCTATTGTACGTGGAACGACTGCCCATTAGAACTCCACTGACAAGAAGACCTGTGACCTCCAGCAAGACGAGTCAGATCACCTGGCTCCGAGCTGGGACCAGAGCTTAACGTACGTCCGCAGAACGACCTCGACAAAGGTTGCTTAACCTTGTTGATGGAGCTGTACGGCTAATAGCTTCTCTTATTAAATGAAATAAAATAATAAATATATTCGAAAGTAAAATAGATTTACCTGTTAGTTAAACCTGACAGGTAAATCTATTTTACTGGGGCCTGACCATGTCAGGCATGCAACCACCTCCTCGTTCCGAATTGCGTCAAAAGTGATTATAGCGCGAATCCAACCAACGCGCAACGTCACAATTAGTACAGCCCTTATATTAAATTTGTGACTATTAAATTTGGTCTGATTCGCGCTATAATCGCTTTTGACACAATTCGGAACGCGGGGCAAGATACGAGTAGAGGGATGGAGCAATGCGTTCCAAATGAGAATAGGATCTATCGCTATGTTGTGACGTTACGTCGAACTGTCAAATTGAAGAAATTGGGTAAGGTGAGCAAAACCAGGAATTCTTAAAATTTAATTTATATACGAATCGTGTGAAAAAAGTTTAATCAGAATACAGTTCTTCAATTATGCACATCTCCACGTCACTGTGTGAAGTGTCTGAGTAGTGGCAAATGGAAGAAGAAGAAGAATTGTTCCTAACAATGACAATATGAAAGAAAATTTTGTTTTTTTTAACCTAATTATGACTTCAAACCAGTGGCGTAGCTATCTATCAATTATACGGGGGCCCCACCCTACAGGGGCCCTGACGTAGACAAAAAATCGCAACATATTATTCACAATCGTCTCGTAGGGTAAACCAAGCATTTGTAAAAAAAAGCACCATTTTTATACGGGCCCCTGCGGGAAATTTGATAAGGGGCCCCTGTGGGACTAGCTACACCACTGCTTAAAACATTATATTTAACTAATTTATATTAAACAATAACGTTTTCACTTCACCTAGATTTAACTAAGACTTAGTCATACAAAGCAAAAAAATACCTTTATTGATACACAAATAAGTTTTCTTTGCAAACCTTAATACTTTTCACTCAACATTTGACAGATCAAGGTTATCGACCTTTTCCTATTTTTATTTGGAACGCATAGTACACCATATACACCGTTAAATTTTGGTCGTTTTAATCCCGCGGAGGGTCGATTCGGTACATGAAACCCTATCGATTTGTAAAGATAAAAATGAAAAACAAACTACTGTTTTTTTAAACTCGAATTAATTTACGCATATACGAAATTGATTTCTTTAAGTAAACGTCAGCTGATCGAGGCCAATGAACTGTAGGTAGTTAGTACGCAACGACCGACCACTCCCAACAAGGTCATTGACTCGTTTACTTAAAGAAATTAATTTCGTACATGCGTAGGTATATTAATTCGAGTTTTAGAAAAAAAGTACTTTATTTTTTAATTTAACTTTATAAATCGATAGTGTTTCATGTACCGAATCGATCCTCCACGGGATTAAAACGACCAAAATCTTTAACAGTTCAGTTTACGTCGTCAAATGGATCGCGCTAAGAGTTCGTGTTAGTTTTTGATTTGCACTTGAACGCTCAGAAACTCAACGCTCACTGTGTTAACTTTAACACACAATTTACTCTATTTATCAAAACACTTCTAATAAAGTATAGTACTATAAAGTAAACATACCCGAATGTTTACGTCGTTTCACTTCAACTGGGTGCGAAAACCTCGGATCTTCATCCTAGACCAAGAAAAAATCCAAATTATATGACTACCCACATTTCTAAATTATAAAATTGACAGTTGATTGATTGAATCACCTACTCGCGCCATAAACTAGGGATTTCGAAAGAGTACCACAGACACACGCTTCACCAAAGTTTTGTCTACACAGTCCGGTTTGTACACGGAACACCGACAATACCTAGATCATACATACACCTAGTCCATAGACATACATACCTATGTCTATAGTCAACTGTTAATAACATCACAAATTTTTCAATTAAAAAAAAAAGCGAGAGAGTAATGTCCCGAAAACTTTCGTTGAAAAGGGTGGATCCTCCGACCAGACGAGTGTTATGTCTGGTGGGCAACTGTCCGATGGATGATTTTCGAGCGTTTGTATCTATTCAAATCGCGCAGAGAACTGCAGGATAGTTCCTTTGTGACGACACAGATGTCGCTACATGCTCGTTCAATAAGCTTTAAGATTTTAAATGTGTTCTCTATGGGATTTGGTAGATGTGGAATCCTGGAGGAGTGCTGGCCTGAAGCTGCGTAAGCGAACGTACGTGACCCATTACAGCGCCCGGGCCGCTCCTTAGATGACTACCACTCCACCGCGCAGCAGATTCTGAACTATTTGTGCTCCATTGGAGTAGCTGCTGTAAGGTGTTGTGATGTGAAGATAAACAAATAAATAAGTATATAAACGCCGTGTAAAACTGTACATGTTCTATCACCCACATGCACGGGGTTCCGTGTACAAACCGACCTGCGCAGGTAGGCAGGGGCGGTGAAGCTTGTGCATGTGGAAGGGCCATTTCCATGGCCCTCGAAAGCAAATGGCAACTGTAGGAACACGCGTAGGTTTTAGTCAGCAAAAGCCTGAAACTCACGCTCCACCTAGGGGCACTACAGGGGGGTCTTTGTTTTGCTTATTTTTGATAGCAGTTTTTTTTTTAAGAGAACAATCTCGATTTTCCAAAATCACATGAAAATGAGTAAACAGACACATATCACTGAGCAATGTTTACGTAAGTATGCGGGGGAGGGTTAGATCTTTGCTTGCTTTTGCTGACGAGGAGGAAAGGGGTTAATATTTGCGAAAAATTTGCTTACGTAATACTTGAACGGCCCCCTACGTAGAGAGAGGGGGAGGAATTTTCGACAAAAAAAGAACCAAAAATTAATGTTCATTTCATTATGAGATAATTTTTAACTCACCGACTCTTTAGTTTGGTTCGAACTTTCAGCTCCTCTTAGAGGTGATAACTCCAATTCTTTGTCCAAATCCAATAACAGCTGTAAAGAGAAAAATTCTTCTAAAGGTTAAAAACAAAATAAGAAGTTAACAGAATAAGTAAAAATAGAATTTCTTTACATATTATAAAACCTAGTCCCCCATTGCGGCTATTAATCTGTCTGTTTGCAACAAACTCAAAAAGTACTAAACAAATTTTCACTGATAGACAGTAATTAATACTGTGCGGATTTCTCCTTGAATGAACCTCCGCAAATGTGCTTTTCATACAAGTATTTATTGTAATGCGTGCAATACGCAAGCGGGACGTCTTTATTGCCTTTTGAAATTTTCTACATGCGGAGCAAATCCGCATGCGTAATGAAATCAGCATGATATTAAAAACACCCTAATACATGCATATTATAATAGAGAACAAAGAATTTGAAAGATTTGTTATACCCATGCGAAGTGGGAGTGGGTCCAGTACGTATTATAAAATAAAATACCAGGGTTTTCCTCAGGTATCGATTTAATTACTCAAGTCCCAAGCGAACGCTTCGTTCTCACACCTATTGTCTTTCTATTGTGTCTCTAATTATGATATTCAAAAGAGGGTCGGTTGTAGTCACTAAGTATTTTGTATGATCTCCCCCCGGGACTAGGTGGACTTCGCGGCCCCAAAATAGTGGTTTCATTATTATTAAAAAAAAAAAACTTTCAGATTTTGGTTTTTGCGAGGCCCTTTAAAATAACAAGATTTTTTTTTTTTTTGTAACTTTCATATAATATCTCCGATAAACACGTTTGAAATCGTAAATTAGGGTCAGATTCGCGATTTTTTTTATCAAGCCAACTAATTTATATCAGGTTTTCATTTTTGCCAAGAGCTTGGTCATAGTCAATTTTAATTAAATAAATTTTCATGGTGTTCTCTTGTACATTTGTGGACTTCCAGAGGTTTAAAAAAGTTCAAAATGAGTAGAACCTTGCCTTAAATGATTTTACGGATTGTCACAGCTCTTTTAATTTCAAAAATATAACATAAGTATTGTAAAAATGACTGCAATCGATGCTGCTACTGATTCTTAAAAAAACTATATTCAGATTTCACGTTCACTAAAAATAATGCTGTATATAAATAAGCCATTCTGCTGTAAGAATGCGATGATCTCACCTCATACTTATCCTCAAACGTCTTCCGGAGCGCGTCATCGAGCCGCCTGACGTCACAGCGCGTGGTGACGACGGCGCTGACGTCACAGCCGACGTCATCGCCCAGGCTCACACACGACGGCAACACTTGCGGCGGCGACACCGTGCGGATTGATATCAGGAGATGTAGTGATTCTCTGGGTGATGGAGAACAAATAGATTCAAAATGGTGGTTTTGTTTTATAATTATATTATTATACTACTATACTGATTTTTTTTATTATTATTTTTATTATTAGATTTATAGATTGAAGAAAGGTATTTATTCGCAACTAAATGTGAACTTTAGACCTTATTAAATATCCCTATGTTGGCGATTACTGTGCTGATGCTGATACTGTGGTGATCGACGGACAGCTACGGCGTTGAAATGCTGAGTGACGTCACGGGATCAGCATCTACTTTCGAGTGCACGCGCTTACCCCGAGCCCAGAGAAAAAAACATCTCAAGGGTCATGAGAACTTTAGCATAGCATATTAAGACATGATTAGAACAGTGTTTTACTAGACGTTGTGGCAGTCGTTCTAATTTGTAACTAGTACAGTCTTTGTTCTTGATCAAAGTGGTTTCACGTAGAGTAAAACTATACTAAAAATGAGTTTACACCTGTACAATAGAAAGAAAAGAAAAAAAGAAAGAAAAGAGTTTCTTCTTCTGGCTAGATCTTATTCCACTTTATTTATTTGGGGTCAGCCTTCAAAAAGATTTCAGCAAAACCGTAGGAGTCTAGCTACTTCTATAAAGACCTACGCGTAGGTCTTTATAGAAGAGACTCTAAAGCGTAATTTAGACGGTATGAGTTTCTCGAACTTTTTGTTCGAGAAAATCGCAAATAATCGCCATAAAATTATCGTATCAAAGTGTTTACACACAGGTAAGAAACAAATTCTCACCTACGAATATGTCATACGAGACTCGTAAGCAATAATCACTAGGCGATAATGTCCTGCGTCTTTTTAGACGGCAAAATTGCTTACGAGAATCTCGACTTGTCTATATTATACACGATCTCGTATGACATTTTTTGTTGCTCATACGAGTATCGTACAAATTGGAGTGAGAGGTAAGTCATGCCTCTCGCTCATCCACTGTGGCGAGAATCGTATGTTCGAGACGAGAAACTCGCACCGTCTAAGTATGAATGTTTAGACGAAGAAACTTTTTTTTATGTTCTTACGATTATCGTAAGTTCGAGACGAGAAACTCGTACCGTCTAAAATACGTACTACATTTTGTCGAGTTGTTGTAGCTACGCTTTATATATAAAAGTAGTACAACTTAGTTTCATATTTCGAACTCCTACGTTCAATATACTAGTAGGTACCTAGATACCTAATTGATAAATTGAAATAAATACTTTGAGACTAATAACATAATTCGCTTGTCATGTGACCAAGCAAAAGTTGGTCACACCGATCGATTCAAGGTCGGTGCCCGTTTTTACTTACACTAGGGAATCCTTAGTGGGTGATCGACGTACGAGCCAATACCGCGGTTTTATAGAACGTCGGTTTTACTCGCGGCTCGTCGGTGCTGATCGGCTCGAGAGTAAAATAGTTTTATACGATGCCGAGTATAAAATGAAGCCAACACGACGAGCCGCGAGTCGCGAGTCAGGCTCGTCGTTCGTATTGCAATGATACACCAGCGAGCTTTACCGACGAGCCATAAGACCGCGGTATTTTACTCGCCCGCGCGGTTCCATACAAAGTCCTCCGTGGCTTATGCCCGCGCCGACAATGTTCCTTTTTGCTATACAGCATTATTTTTAGTATTTGCGAAATCTGAATATAGTTTGTTTAGAATCAGTAACTGAATCGATACCAATGATTTTTACACCACGTTATATTTTTCCCAAAAATATTTAAAAAAGGCCACAAGTTGAACACCACCGATACTAAGGACAATACAGGTCATGGCTGGTCACAGCGCACAGCTGGGTGCGGAAGCAAAACAACCCCTCAGACACCCGGATGGACCGGCAACCATGTGTTTGTGTGGACAACAATCTTATAACTTTGTGGTTTTTCATGATGTAAGTTATGAAATTTTGTACATAGTTTCAGAATAAAAATGTGTGTGTGTTTCGAGTTTTGCATATACTAAAAATAAGGTTGTATATGTAGATATGTAAATGGTGTCGAATAACATGAAACCGATCAAGCGATCCCTAATGCGTACTAGTTGTTGTCAAGTCTTCGAATTCTTGATTCTAGAACATTAAAATTAGCTATGCATTGTCATGTCGTCTGCCGGCTATTTTATAATTACCTTTAGTAAATGATTATTTTTATCGAACATCGGTTCAAGTACCTGCATACTAATTTTGTAGAGAAAGTTACTCATTTCTTTTGAAAACAAAGCATGACTCATTAGTTCAAAAATATTTTAAAGACAAAAACACCTGATACATTTCATAATGGCGTGCGTCAGGAACGCAGGGATTACGAACCGCGATACTTTTTTGTACAGACATTTTAGATAAAAAAACGATAATTTTCGAAGTGGTAGAGATAAGCGATTATAGGAAAAATGTGTTTATGTACAATATAACTATGAATCACTCTCCTATCAATATTGCGAGCGTCGAAAAGTGCAATGTAACAAATACTAAGAACAGAAGTATTTTGGTGTTTAATCAGCCACTCAACCACTGCCCAAAGAATTCGGCAACGAAATGAAACAAATTCTTGTCAAAGCGAGTACAAAAAAAAAACTTTTTTTTTTGTGTGGCCTCTCGCAGGTCAACCTATGAGGTTGTCGGCTGCTTAACCGGGCTAGCCTGTGGCGGCCTCGATTCAAGAATCAAAGCCTCCAGCCAGGGCTTACTTAACTAACTTACATACTAAGCGACCACGCTAAGGGCATCCTTTGGGGTACGGACCTCGGCTTAGGGCGTCGCTGGGGGAGGGCAGCAAGGGACAAGCTGGATCGAGCAAAAGATAAATTATTATTTAGGGGATTTTTTTAAACTACTGGCTCAGCGGCGCGGGCTGGCTCTAGCAAGAGACGGGGCGGACATTGACGGGGATTTCGCGACGGGCCTCGGCGGCGAGGCCTGAAGGACGGCGGTCTGAATATGTGTTTGCGAACTGTACTTGTTTTCCTATGGCTCTCTTGAAGCAGGGGTCGTCGTCAGACTTAACCTCATCAGTCGAGATTTCCTTAGGGATACGTCTTATAACTCGAGTCGGCGTGTCCTCTGGGAGTGAATACGTGTGAAAGGCGATGCTCCTTTCACGGAGCGCACGTGATAAGTCCCGATAGTCGTTTGACGTCGGGACTTGTACGCGAAAACAAAAAGAAAACTATTAATGGAAACCTTATAGCTTATCCGCGGAGAATCTTAATAGCGCGATTCAGAAAAGCGTACAACGCCATCTATCGAGCGCTGCGGAAGCTCGCGATCGAACAGTTTGAAAGCGGGACATGATTTGTCTCACGAATACCTTTAATTAGGGTTCCGTAACTCAAAAGGAAAAAACGGATCCCTTATACGGATTGTTATCCGACTGTCTGTCAAGACCATTTAACTCGGGAACGCGTGGAGGTATCGAGCTGAAATTAAAACCCTAGACTGCGAAATCAAGCTTCTAAGTTTACAAGAAAAAACGATACGGCTGTTTATATCGCAAAAAACTTATATTCCGATACTCACCTGTTGAATACCGTAATTAGAGACACAATAGAAAGACAATAGGTGTGCGGACGCCGGCGTCCTCTCGGGGAATAATGAATTAATGGGAATCAAAATTCATAGGGTACTTCCCGTTGACCTAGAATCGTGAAATTTGGCGCGGAGCAAGGTTAAATATAGGAAAAAATATGAAAACTGTAAATTTGTAGTTACGTCTCAAAAAAAAACTTTTTGCGATTCGGAAAAATCTTCTCTTAAGAAGACTCGATTCAGGAATTGAACAGTTTTCTTAAGTAAGTTTGTGCAGAACCCTCAGTGCTCGAGTCCGACTCGCAATTACCCGTTTTTTTAATATGACTAGCCAAGTCGTTCACATGGATGAATACTGGTCCAAAAAAGCATGGTAGACCCCTTCTAACTTGGATGTCTGGATGTCCGTAGTTAGCAATGACCTTAAGAAACCCCAAGTGAATGACTCGACGACCCAGAACCGTAATATCTGGCGAAAAGTGACGAAGAGAGCCGACTGCAAACGAAATGGGATAAAGGGTGAACCAGACGGTTGCTAACTAGTGTTCCAACCAAGGCCTTGACTGGAGCTTAATTTGTGTTGTGGCTACATGGATGTAAACCACGCGCCAACACGTCCGCAAATCAGTCACTGCAATTAGGGAAACGCGCTCGCCAACCAAGGGCGTTGAAGGTCATGGTTTAGAACTGCTGTCTACACGGACTGAAACTAGCAAGGTCACCCCTGTTGGGACGCTGAATTACCACCGTCTGGTCCACCTTTAAGGCTAGGCAAAGAGAGATAAAGTACCTGTATAATTTAGCGCTGTGCGTGTTCCGTTGCGTCACGACCAGCGTCTCGAAGGACTTGTGGTTGTTGGAGCCAAAGTTCTCCAGCACGCGAGGGTCCAGCAGCACCGACACACAACCGCTCACCAAGTTTATGTCCAGCCACGAATCTTGGCGTTCTGTGCCCTGTGGGTTCAGGAAGGAAATATTAGGGTGTAGATCAGAAAGGAAGTTTTACTGTTTATCTAAGACGCTATACAAGCTGGCGATTTCGGATTTAGCTTCAGTCGGCTGACCGAGTATATTCGCGTCAAGAACATAGTGACTCATCAGTGCAATACCAAAGTAAAGGCTGAATTATACTGGGGTCAACATTAAACTATAACTATAATATTGTTTGTTTACCGATATCATTAGCAAGTGACTAGGGGGGGCGACCACAAGCTCTTAGAGCAGTATTGTTTTAATCTTACTGCTTTTCGTACCATAAGGCCATCAAAACAATCTTATTACAATATTAAAAAAAGAATGTTTTTTTTAGCGTTTTTGTGACGTCACAGCTAAATAGTTCATTCAATTCGTACTCTGAAGGGTTTTTTGACAGCTAGCAGTATTGTTTCTATGTCAAATTAGCAGGCTTGTAGCAGGCTTAAAAAAAGTTGCTCGGACGCAGCGGATTTGTTATTGTTTTCCAAATAAATACTATTTAAAGTGTATTTCGTGACTTAAAATATTGCACAGAAGTTTCATCGTATTTTCCATATAAGGTGCCAAATATTTAGATAAAACTCTTCATCAGCTTTAAGGACACACCATTTCCAAGCAGTACCTCTACCATGAGTTTTAAGCAATAGTATTCGTCGCTACTCGATATCGACGCCGTAAATATTTTGTATGGCAAATTTTGGTTCTGCAAGTGACCGCTAGAGGCGCTGCAAAATTTGCCATACAAAATATTTACGGCGTCGATATCGAGTAGCGACGAATACTATTGCTTAAAACTCATGGTAGAGGTACTGAATAGTAAAACTGGAGTCTCGGAGGTCACTACCCTCTAGGGCCGATAGTCTAGGTATATAGGTATATATACAATTTACATTTGGGTCTCACACAGAGAATAATGGTAGACCTGTGGCCAGGCGCCAAAAATGTTGCTAACCTCTGAACTTTGACCTTGAATCTTGACACGAATAACTAAATAATGAATTTTAGTCCACTGAACTCTAGAGCAGCAATTGACTTGTGCTATTTAATATTTAAGTAGGTTCCTACTTCTATTAGGTGTGTATATATCTACACTCCTACAGTATTTACTTTAATAGCAGTATCATATTAATTTTTATTAAGTAAACAAATGAAAAAATCGATGTTCCCAAATTGCTCATGTTCAGATTATCAGCCACAACGCTAGCAATCATGCAATCATTGGAGCTTTTATTTTTGGTGGGTAAAAATTATCCGATGACATCTCCCACCCTTGGGCGGAGCGGGAGATAGGGTTAGACTTTTACTAACTAAAAAACCCACCCCGTTCCTTATTTGCCTTCGTTCCAGGGACCTGGTGTTCACTTTTACATTATAGAATAAAAATTTCAAAATAAAAAAATACACCGTTAAATTTTGGTCGTTTTAATCCCGCGGAGGGTCGATTCAGTACATGATATACTATCGATTTGTAAAGAGAAAATTAAAAAATAAAGTATTTGTTTTTTAAAACTCGAATTAATTTACGCATGTACGAAATTAATTTCTTTAAGTAAACGCCAGCTGAGCAAGGCCAATGAACTGTAGGTAGTTAGTACGCAACGACCGACAACTGCCTACAAAGCCATTGACTCGTTTACTTAAAGAAATTAATTTCGTATATGCGTATATTATACCGAGTTTTTTGAAAAAAAAATCTTTATTTTTTAATTTTTTCTTTACAAATTGATAGTATTTCATGTACCGAATCGACCCTCCGCGGGATTAAAAAGACTAAAATTTAACGGTATATAGATTTTTTTAAAGTTAGGTAACCTCCGACGAAAAATACCATCATTTAGGGTACCAGAATGTTATATTGGGTCCATGGCACACATTTGTGCGTCGATGTCCAGACATCTATGGTCCTTTAAAACATCTATCGATCAAGCCAGTTCATGTCATGGGGCGTAGCTCATGTGATGTCGAAAGAGGTCGCATGAGGTACTTACTTATTTAGCTAACAGACTGGCTTGATCACGGATAGGAATAAATGTTGAAGTGTAATGAAGTAATTAATATATCACTGTTTCTATACCCCGAATTGTTTTTCTTTATACTAATATCCAGGAACCGAAGCCTGCATGTGCTGGGACTCGACAATACCTACACCATGTCTCCAGACACATGTTGTAGGTACACCAAGTTTCCTCCGTTCCTTGAAACGGCTGTCACAAGAAACTTTTTCCGATTGAATCTATTAACTTACCGATATGATAACAACTTTGCCGACAGTCAGTTTTCTGCACACCACTGAAGTAATCAAATCATGCCTTTGGTTGTGCGCGTTCAAAAAGTCTCTTGCGTCCTAGAAGAAACATGGAGAAATTATTGGTAAGCCTGCAAAATTCAAAATTTCGAAAGTTTTTTGCAGTACTGAATGACTTTTCATGAAAAAGTCATTCAATAGGCTAAATCAGGTCAGTTCAGCTACGGCGCTCATTTTAGTCCAACTTATTTGCCGCGTGCCCTGATGTTTTTGTTAAGCCAATAAGAAGTTGTGCAACAAACCTGAAAGAAATTAACCCAAGATCTCTCCAAGAAAATGTCCACATCTTTTGCAGCGTACGTCGAAGCCGGGAACCACTTGGCAGCCGACGTTATCCTGAGGGTCCGGTCCTGGCGCGGGAGCAACCAGCGGAGGAGCGTCTCCATGATGCTGTATTGGGTCGGGAGGTGGCCGCACGTAGCCATGTGGGTGGAGAGTTTTGTACTGGGAAAAATAGAAAGCTTTCGTTTTGGCTCAGGCTCAGTCCATGTTTTGGTGGCATTTGGAGTGTCGTTGTCCACACCGCACAACTGATTATTTGTGCAGGTAACTTATTCCCCATTGATCATCTAGGTGCGTTTTGGGATTCCAAAACCGACCTAGATGATCAATAAAAAAACCGGCCAAGTGCGAGTCGGACTCACGCATGAAGGGTTCCGTGCCAT
This sequence comes from Leucania comma, assembly GCA_958295575.1. NCBI lineage: Eukaryota > Metazoa > Arthropoda > Insecta > Lepidoptera > Noctuidae > Leucania > Leucania comma. Next base: position 12,398,145 of record OY282485.1, read on the forward strand.
TGATCAGGTAAACAACAGGACAACAACAAAATAAAAATGGCGTTCGTTCTATGGGAGCCCCCTTAAATATTTTTTTTATTTTGTTTTTAGTATTTGTTGTTATAGCGGCAACAGAAATACATACAAAAATAAGGAAAATATTTTTTTTATTATTGTCTACCAGATAATTTAATTCAAACTCATCTATACGTTTTAAATAAAATAAGCCTTAAATATTTTACACTATAGGTACCTACTTCTATTTCAATAACTAATTAATTAGACATTAAAACAAACCTCTTTTTAATATCTATTCAAACGATTTTGAATTCTATTCTTAAGCATAAGGATTGCAAAAAAAAGTAAATAAGTGGTTACAATACAAACTTTTTACTGCACCTGCCATTTGTCATGCTACCAAAGTAATAAAAGTCAAAATCGGTTGAACGGACAGTGAATAAGGTTTGTTTGAATGTCTAATCTTGTTGCGAATGGAGTATTGCTGTCCCCCACGGTTTTACCCATGACTTTGGTTACTACTCTACTCAGGGGCGCCGACTGCATGAGTGCTGCATGAGCACAGAAATAAACAGTGGGTGCCGAGCTCCCTTGAGAATAGACATCAAGATACAGATCAGTAATCGCCATTCAGGGATGGGCGGCTGGGTAGAGCGCCGATAGAGACGCAAGAGTCGCGGGTTCGATTCCCGCACCAACACAAATCTAATGGTCAAGGTGGGATTGCAGTCAAGCACTAGTCTATAGTAATTAAAAAAAAACACCAGCATTAATAATAACTCCCCAGCTCTCAAACACAGAGCTGCATTACTTATAACATACATAATCAAAAACTATTACAACTTACAAATATTGCCCCAACTTATTCCTCAAAGCAAATCTGATCTCCCGGCTGGACTCGGAGCAGTACATGTTGAAACAGTGCAGGATCTCGTGTCTCTGATAGGCATCGGGACGGCTGTTGGTAGCTAAGTCTAGGAGACACTCAGCCGTATGCTCCACGAGGATGTTGGGGAGGGAGACGTCCTTCTGACGGATCTCCTGAGAAGGTCAGAGCAGATTAAGAGATATTATAATTATGTTGAACTTATCTATAGAAGTAAGATTAAAAACTGTGCATGTATTAATTAATTATGGAGTTTATAAAGTTCGAAAAAAATATCTAAAAATATAAACACATTTACATATAAAAATTAGCCACATCTTTCATAATTTTTTATTGTTTATAATAAATACATATCCTTACCTTTACAAATCTGAGAAGTAACTTCAAAAAAGTCCACCATTGTAAGTTGTGTCTAACTAAATGTTTCCTCACAGCATCCAGCCAGTATTGCAGCAGGTTCACCAGCTCCTTGCTAAGCACGCCCCATGTTTTGGAAGGCGGTAAACATAACATGCGCTCGAATATCAAGCAAGCAATCCCATTTTCCTCACATTTATTGAAGTACTAAAAAAAAAACAAATAATAAACTAAAATATATTCAAAATTGAAAGTAGGTATTATTCTTAAGAATGAATTAAACTGATCAGACCTCGATTTCAAGAGAACGTATTTTCTTCAGCGCAAGAACAGTCGACATGTTCAATTGAATTCTTGAGGTTTTACATTTTTCAGAAGCATCTTGTGTGGTCGATATGTATTCGTTCAAGCTATGAACGTTTTTCAATAGTTTTCCAACATCCATAATGAAGAAATAGCTATTCCATCACAAACAAAAATAAATTATCTCAAATTGCCGCGAAACAATTTGAAAAGACGCTATTTTTTCATATATGACAGCTTTAATTTGCTATAAGTTGGTATTTCCTGTTCTGGACTGTTCATTCCAAAGGCCAAATGCCCAAACGCCAAAATACCCAAAAGTATTCTTGATTTCTGTTGAAGATCCCTTTTTATTAGTTGATTAGTGGCGATAATGTTTTATTTAATAGAAGATGAAAAAGAGGTATCAAAACAAAACGTCAACTTATTACAAAAAAAATATTTTTAGCATTACTTTTTTGAGTGACTCATGAACTAACTATTGACTTTCCGTACGTAAAAAGAACAAACACCACTTTAAACAAAACAGATCGATACCAGATTACGTTTTGTTTCTTACTTTTCGAAGAAAAAATATAATTATCTTATATTTTTTTATTTTAAAATGTATACTTATTTGTTATTTTTATGTTCATTACTACTGAATTTCACAATGACGGTGATAACTTTTGTACTATAAAGAATAAATATTGATTTAGAAAGTTTTTTGTATAACTCAGATTTTGAGGTAAAATAAAACGCAAATATTATCTGCGTTATTATGTTGGCAGCACTGACGCTTGAAGTTTGTCGTGTGTAGTAGGGAAGGTATCGCTTCTGATGGGTTCAGCTTCAGCCGTTTGATAAAGGAATTGATTGCTGAAACCTATTCGGAATGATAAAATCCTAGAGATAACATGATAATATAAAATGTTGATTCATTTTTTGGAGTGTTCAGTCTTCACGTTTAAACTTTTTTTATCGTACGTTCAGTTCAGTGTTATGATCGCGTCATAGCGCACGTCTCCATCAAGAGACCAGTCGATATTATGCGGCCCGAACGCGACATCTACCTAAGGATACAATTATGATGCCTATGGTTTATACAGTGTATGGTTTTGCCATATTTTTCATTATCGCGTGGGTGTGTCTGTTGATAATTCACATAATGGCTTACTCATATTCTAAGTGGAAACTCCATCGGACTGTGGACCGGTCTCCGCTGGAGCAGCCTTACCCCGGTGTGTCGATCCTGAAGCCGCTCACCGGGGTAGACCCCAACCTTTTCTCGAACCTGGAAACATTCTTCACATTGGACTATCCTTCGTACGAGTTATTATTTTGTGTTGAGAACGAGAACGATCCTGCAGTGATGTTAGTGAACAGTCTAATTCACAAGCATCCACACATAGACGCTCGTTTGTTTACGGGCGGCCTTCGAGTCGGCGTCAACCCAAAGATCAACAACATGCAACCGGCGTACTTGGCGGCAAAGTACCCGCTAGTGCTGATCAGCGATGCAGGCATCCGGATGCGCGACGACTCCCTCCTGGACATGGTGCAGCACATGAAGGATGACGTCGCCATCGTGCACCAGATGCCCTTTGTGTGCGACGCAGAGGGCTTTGCGGCGGTCTACGAGAAGGTCTTCTTCGGTACAGCGCAGGCACGCATGTACCTGAGCGCCGACTTCATGGGTATCAACTGTCACGTGGGCATGTCGTCTCTAGTACGGAGGTGCGCGCTGGAAGAGGCGGGCGGGCTCCGCGCCTTCGCGGACTACCTCGCGGAGGACTATTTCATCGCGAAAGACATCACGTCGCGCGGCTGGAAGATGCGCGTGAGCTCGCTGCCCGCGCTGCAGAATTCAGGCACACGCTCCGTGGGCGCCATGCAGGCGCGACTGCGGCGCTGGGCGCGGCTACGCATCGCCATGATCCCAACCACGGCCATGCTGGAGCCGTTGAGCGAGTGCATACCGCTTGGGGCGGGCGCCGCCTGGGCGGCCGGGCAGCTGTTCGGCGCGGAGCCGTTACCCTTTTTCCTGGTGCATGTGTTAGTGTGGTTTCTCTCGGACTGGCTGATGCTGCGGTCAGTGCAGAACGGCTCGCCGCCGTTCACTAAAGTGCAGTTTTTGCTCGGCTGGGTGTGGAGTGAGTGCTGTGCGCCGTTCGTGCTGGCCGCAGCGTTGCTCAGCCCCGAGATCTCGTGGCGGACTCGCAGTTACCGGCTCGACTGGGGCGGGCGCGCCCACGAACTCAATCCTAAACTTAAGTTCTGAGCCCCATCCCTCCGTCATACTCGAAAGCTTTAATTTGGTGAATGTTTACGTTTTACCAGTGTATAATAGTCTGTTTGAAAGCGACTGAATTTCGGATGAGTGTTTATAGTTAATATAGTTATAAGATTTTATTTTATTGCTAATAATGTTAGTTTTGGAAGGAACAGTGGTCGATTGTTGCTTTTGTTTTAGAAAGATTTGTACATTTGTGAGTTTAAGTTTATTATTTTTTACTATTTATTTTTGGTAATTTATTTTTACCGCAACAGTTTTGTCGTTTCCTGCATTGAGTTGTTAGTCAGACAAGATAGGTTGCATCAAGTACAAGTATAGTAAAGTGAGTCATTGCTTATCAGAATTGTTTGGCCGCTCCGTTGTGATTCATAATGTTTTCACTTGAATCTTGTATGACATATGATAAGATGTTAACTGAAATATTAATTAATCTCAATATGGAAGGTGTTTGTTATTGTAATTATAACAGATTGCCGCTCTGTGTACCTCTGTAAAATATAAAATATTGAAATGTGATAAGGTCTAGTTATAGTGGTTACTTAACTAAACCGCATGATTCTGAAACTCAATACGTACTTTGTATCATACTATGTGTAATTCCCGCAAACAATTAATGTTGTATTGTAATACCTAATTCTAAATACAAGAAGTACAGGGTTATACTCTAAAGAATACATTGTGATCAACTTATGATATGTTTTATTTGAAGTTATACCTTTGGAATTGGGCGAAGGCCGGCCGATAAGCAAGGCGCGGCGGCGCGACATACCTAGTCATTATCTTTATGGGGTGATTGGCGATATCAGTTAAAAACTTTAAATACCTACTCATTTTATAAAAATATGATTAGGTTGTAGGTTGGTCATTGCTATATAAGAATTAAGGTCTATTATAAAATAACTAGCTTCTGCCAGCGGCTCCGCCCGCTCGAAAGTCGGTTTTTCCATACAAACTTCCAACCCCTGTTTTACCCCCTTGGGGGTAGAGTTTCGTAAAATCCGAAAAAATTCTTAGAGGATGTTTACATCCTATAAGGAACCTACATGCCAAATTTTAAGTTTGTAGGTGCCATAGTTTGAGATTTCGTGATTAATCAGTGAGTGGCGAATGGTACCTATTTCGCTTTTATATTTATAGTTTATGAATCGCTGAATGTGTTGCTAAGCGCAAATCTCGAGAACGGCTGGACCGATTTCGCTAATTCTTCTTTTGTTGTTTCTTATTGTCAGGAGAAGGTTCATAGGAAGGTTAAAAGCTAGTATAATATAGACTAAAGAGATTACTATTACTTTTGTTATGTGGGTGGTATAGGTGATACTTTTCAGTGTTTATTCTGTGATCATACTCTAATCTACAATTTTTATCCTACAATTCCATACAAACTACACGTGTGTTGAAAAATCGTGTTTTTTTACGATATTTTTTTTAACTTTGCTAGGAATTTTTCTTGTATCGTAAATGCATCCACAAACATGTAACCTCACTGCATAATACACCCTGAACCGGAACAAAAATCTATAGGTAAAAATCATTCAAATATTTGTTCCCTACGGGATTCGAACCCGCGATACTACTGTTTGACATGTCTGTGCGCGACACGCAGGTCAGCTGTCAATCGCTCAACCACTGCGCCAACAGTGCCGTTAACTCTTGACTTGAACGTATTATAGATAACTACTAAATCCCGCAGTAAACTAATAAATAATTGATCGAATTGTTTCAAACACCTTAGGATATTGTAATACAAATAATAATTAAATATAATGTCATTGAAAATACCTATGAAACTTAAATATTACATTTACATTACATTATCTTAGTACGGGGATTAAAAAAAAAATTACCGGCCAAGGGCCAGTCGGACTCGCACACGAAGGGTTCCGTAGCAAAAAATCACGTTTGTTATGTGTGAGGCCCACTTAAATATTTATTAGATTCTGTTTTTTAGTATTTGCTGATATAGTGGCTCTTTTTTTATTATCGTTAAATTGATTTAGTGATTGGTGGAACTCGCAGAGTCTAGATCGTGGGTGATTGTGGGAAATCAAGTTGGCCACCCTTGCACTAGACCAACAGGGCCTTAAGTCTGCTATTACAATAGTGTCAGAATCGTCTATCATTGATTTCATAATTGCTGATTTTGACAAATTTGGTAATATGCTAATATAATGGCGTCATTATTACTTTCTAATGGTCAATTACTGACACACCATTGAAAGAAATGGTAATACCGTATATAAAGATATGTGAATGTCTAACGTATGGGGTAATCTGCAAAATTTTTGACAGTTCCTTTGATTAGTGACTTACCATTAGATTTGTCTGAATACAACAAAGTATTCTACCACCATTCGTTTACGAGACCTCTAATTGACCAATGATCGACCATTATGATTTAGCAGATTAAGAACTTTTAGCAAAATGACAATGGGATAGTGGTGGAATGTTGAATTTACAAAAATAGCAGACTTGGGCCCCAGGTCAGTCGACAATTATTTTTGAGACACCCAATATCGCGTTAGAGAGGGGCCGATTGGGCCGCGCCCTCCCCAGGATGTTGGGTTAGGCCAATTCTATAGGTAATGGACGCCAAAACATTATTAAATTCACACAAAATTCAGACATGTCCGGGATCAGGGGCCTTACCATTTTCGGGTCGCAATCGAAGTGTGGGGCGCTTAACTAAACGCAAATGTTTCAACTTATTTGCTGCGTACTATATGCTATTGATAGTCACCCATCATTGAACCGACCCCGACAAGCATAGCTTTAGTTCGAAATTCGTGGGAAATTATCCAATGACTTCTCCCGGATTAAGAGGGAGCGGGAAAGTGTGTCAGACTTTTACTGACTAAAACCCACTCCTATGTTCCTTCTTTGCCTTCGTTCCAGAGCCCCGGGGTTCTCTCGCATGGCCCCAGTTGGCTACGACCCTGCTGTGCCGCTACGGGTTTTGACACGGGCTCGGTCTGGTAATCATAACAAATGGTTCAACTTATTTGCCGCGAAACTACACCGTTTGTTTAGCCACGAATTCCTTTACACACCTACTTATTACTTTTCCACTGTATTATGTTACATAGTACAAACAAGACCAAGTTATTATGTAAGGCTAAGTATCATAATACCCGTTACATGGATTCACTGTCCATAAATACATATGTAAGTAAGCACTTTATTTTTAAACTTGTTTCTGCTCTTGTTGAATGTATAATCTTCGTTACACAAGTTGAACCATCATGGCGGTCGACCTTGAATGCGCAGTAACCGATTTTCAGGTCTGAATCGAAGTGAGGCCTGCGCGCAACCATAGCAACTAGTTCAACTTATTTGTTGCGTACTACATATCTATACATAGGCATAACCTTGGTTTTTAATTAGATGAACCAAAGTGACAGCAGTAGAAAATGCCCAACTGTCAAATAACAATTCTCAACTGTCAAACAACCATTGCTCAACTGTCAAACAACCAACTTAACACCACAATAAATTGTTATAGCTGTCACTTTAGTCCATCTAATAAAAAATCATAGTATAGACATAAAAGTTATGTCATTCTCCAGATTCTAAGCTATTTATGGTCTACTTAGGTGCCATGACTAGGCTTTTATAAGTCTGGTACGAGCTTCTATAACTATGCTGTGCCCCTAGAAAAAAATAAAGTACAAACAAAAAGAACGATATAAAAAAAATATACTACTCCAGGGACTACGCTCTGTGCCTATACTATGATTTTTTATTAGACGGACTAAAGTGACAGCTATAACAATGGTTGTTTGACAGATGGGCATTGTTATTTGACAGTTGGGTATTGTCCACTGCTGTCACTTTGGTTCATCAAATTAAAAATCATAGTATAGGCCCTAATTACGGCACTTTGTCTATCTACAGTATATTAAACTTTTTCAGAAAGAACATTGTAAGCGACATTTAAGCAGGAAGAGGTTTTTTTCCTAATTAAAAAGGATTTATGACACCATATGGTTGTTATTATATGCCTATTTTTATAGATCAGTAGCTTTTTTTTTTCATTCTTATATACTATTGCTTGACTGCGATCCCACCCAGTGGTAAGCTGTGGTAAGCCTATTCACTCTAGCCTTGAAGACAACTAGTTTTATAAATAACAAGTCTTGACATTTATAGAACTACTTTCTGCCAGTGGCTATGCCCATGTGAAATTAGGTGTCTTCATACAAATTTTGGATCCCAGCTCCCCATCCCATTTAGGTGGGGGTGAATTTAAGTTAATCCTTTCTAATTCTTCGTATACGTCAAAAAAAGAAACCTCTGTGCAAATTTTCTGCGTTCTAGGTCCAAGGCCGAGTTTGGGTTGGGCGTTGATGAATCAATGAGTGAGACAGTAAGATAAGTATTTATCTTTACCTCTTATATACAACATTATTTTTAGTACTTATATGCAAAACCTGAATATAGCTTGTTCAGAATCAGTAGGTACCTAACTAACTGAATCGATTCCAATAATTTTTACACCACGTTATATTTTTCCCAAAAATATTTAAAGAAGGTCACAACTTGGACACCACCGACACAAAGTACAAAACAGGTCATGGCAGGTCATAGAAGGCGGAAGCAACTTCAGTCGCCCGGATGGCCCGGTGACCATGTGTTTGTGCGGAAAATCAGGTGCATAACAAGCTTATAACTTTGTGATTTTTCATGATACAGTTATCAAATTTTTTACATAGATTCTTTACATAAAAATACTAGACTAGTTTCTGGTTTCGTATATAATAAAACTAATGTTGTATACAGACTAGCTGGCTTGGCAAACGTTCTGTCCAAAGAGAAGTAATTGGTTCTGCTACCATATCAATTAACAAAGAAAAAATGGAGGATGGGGGTAGGAGAGTAAAAAAATAGCGTACGACCTATACTCAGACCTACCAAACATATACAAAAAAATCCAAGAAATTCTGCCAAGCCGTTTCGGAGGAGTTCGATAACAAATAATGTGACACAAGACTTTTATATTATACTAGCTTCTAACAGCGGCTTGGCCCAAGTGAAAGCCGGGTTCTCTATACAAACTTCCAACACCCGTTTTGCCCCCTTAGGGGCAGAGTTTCATAAAATCTATTCTTAGCGGTCGCCTACACCCTATAAGGAACCTACCTGCCAAATTTTAAGTTTGTAGGTGTTATAGTTTCTGAGAATGTGTAATTAATCAGTGGATGGTATTTCGCTTCACTACATACTCGTAGTATAAAACAAAGTCGGTTCCCGCTGTCTGTATGGTTAGGTCTTTAAAACTACGCAACGGATTTTGATGATTCCGATAGGTTTTACCTTTAAATATATAGAAGAATATCATATTCAATCTTTATTGTTTATTGTACACTAGCGACCCGCCCCAGCTTCGCACGGGTGCAACGGTGATATTACATATATTGTGCATGTATTATACATGTAAACCTTCCTCTTGAATCACCCTATCTATTAAAAAAAACCGCATCGAAATCCGTTGCGTAGTTTTAAAGATCTAAGCATACATAGGGACAGACGGCGGGAAGCGACTGAGTTTTATACTATGTACCTAGTAATGACATACAACTATAAATAAATAACCAACAAATTATCATAAATGTATTTTTAAACGAGGAAAGTAAATACTTGCAAAAAGCACAAAAGGCCAGTCATTACAGTATGTGTGTAATTATATATATTCTTCCTGTCAAAGGCGTAGGCAGCCGATAATCAAGGGGAGCTATTGGAAGTATAGGGAATAATAATAAAAGTTTTTTTTAATAGTAATAAAAGTTTTTTTTCTCCACAATATAACTCCTAATTACTAGCCTTATATCTATGGTAACATATAAAGGGTCTATCAACAAGGACGGGTCGATGTTGAAATTATATAAAACAAGCTGTATGTGAGATATTAAAGAAATTATTTTTTTATTTTAAAGGCCCATTTATGCCATTATTTATGAAATATGTCATTGGTCCGTACTTCTTCGAAAACGATGATGGCGAGGCCATTACCCATATATTTATACTGTGCCATTACTGTCAACGGCGAGTGCTACAGATCAATGATTAACAAAGTTTTTGGGCCTGAATTGAACGATATGGACGTGGACGTGAGTGGTTGCCCAGCCCCCTCTTGGCGACGCCCTGACTTCCTGTTATGACTCACTATGTAAAATTACAGTAATAGGTACCTATTGTTTTAACTTTAACGGTATATAACATAATTAGTGGATTTTAGTCATTGATATATTATAAGGGAAATTACGCGCTAACATCACAATCAGAAAACCTTGACTCGAAATTCACACATCTATGACATCTATGACATCACAGTCGCAAACCTATAGTCACTGATAGACAAGGATAGAGATAAGAGCCGGCGCGATCGTATAAGCGAAATCGAAAAAATGAATATTTTTGCGTAACACCCTCGTTTATGTCACTCGCCGACTGCGTCTAAATGAAATAAGGCCATACAGGCCCCATTTCAGCGCTAGAGGCGAGCCACATATCTGCCGCTGCTTTGTTATAATCTAACTAAGGTTTTAGTCAATAAAATTCTGACACGCCCTTCCACTCCGCCCGAGAGAGAGAACTCCATACATACTTATCCGTCTGAGTTCCAAGTTTCAACCAAATCCGTTCAGCCGTAAGCGAGCTAGGTAACATACAGATAGACAAAATTACTTTCGCTTTTATAATAATAAAATTATAATATTAATATACATAGACGTATCTACTTATTCGTTTAAAAAAGTTTAAAAAATAACTTATGCTGGAATCACATTAGACCGACGCACACGTGTGACACGTCAGATTTATACGTAGAACGACGCGACGTCTCGTGGCGTGGATCTAATGTAGCTCTACAAGTCTTTTACAGTTGCCATAAAAAATGTATGGAGACCGTCCGTAGAGACCGACCGACATTTTGGTTCAACTCATTTGCCCCGTACCTTGAAAACGAATAGATAGGTACTTACATCAAAGTGACAACCGAGTTTATAAACGAGTAAAAGGGCGTGACAGTAAAATGTTGCTCGGTCGAGCCTGTGATGTAAGCGAATTATACAGATAAGCGCTCGGCGAGCACTCGGCGCTATGTTTATACGTACCGAGTATTCGGCCGAGAGCATCGTCTCGCCCGTGTGCTCGGTACATGTGATCAAGGCATTAAAGTTGTTTTGGCTATTTGTTTGGTGTTCTCACTAGGAAATCGTTTTAATCCCGTCGAGGATAGATTCGGTACATGAAACACTATCGTCGTACTACTAACCGTCAGCTGGGTGAGTTCAATGACTTGTAGGTAGTTAATACGCAACGACCGATAACTGCCTACAAGGTCATTGACTCGTTTACGTAAAAAAAATAATTTCGTACATGCGTATATTTTAGAAAAAAAGTACTTTATTTTTTTATTTTATCTTTTCGAATCGATAGTGTTTCAATTCAAATCAAATCAAAATATTTTTATATTACATAGGCCTACATGGGCACTTATAAAACGTCAGAAAACCGTACCGGATCGACCCTTCACGGGATTAAAACGATCAAAATTTAACGGTGTTTATGATCCTTGGGTGTAGTACAATAAAGTTTATTATATTTTATTCTTTACGCTGATAGCAATGGTGATTACTTTGATAATATACAAGCATATAATCAAAAGGTGATTGTTTATTCTTTATTTATTATTTATTTTAAGTGTTTCAAATCAAATAATGCAGTTATGGTGATATCCACATTATATTTCATTTATATTATTTTCCTTAATTAAATACATATTAGCTGCCGCCGGTAAATCTGCCCGCGTGAAATTATTGTACTATGTGCTGTTAATACAGAATATAAGCTATCCTGCTATCAAAGTTCATGTAAATCTGTTCAACCGTTAGACCGAAGGAGTAATAAACATACCTACACATACAAACTTACGCATATACACCACTATTTTTTAATTAATGCAAATATTTAAAGGGCTTATTAGTAAAGGTCTTATTATTATTTAAGTAAAGTCTCAATAAATAATATACATAAACAGCAAAGTTATGAGCGTTTGTAGTGTTAACAGGTTATTGTTTATGAATGAAAAAATTTCAATAAAAATGGAAAAACACTGCGCTTAGTATTTTCTAGTAGTAGTTGTTATGTATGATGATTCTATTAAGAATTTAACAATAATGACAAATTTTCGTGGACAATTTTGGGATTTCGTTTTTTTTTACTTTTGACTACACAAATATGATCAGTAACGGGTACTGATTGAGCCCCATTGTTTTGTGCACTAATTAAAAAATAGGGGTGTATAAATTGCCGCTATTAAGAGCGGCCATCCCGAGGTACATTTTCATACAACTGCTCTTACGTGATTATTACCTTATTACACATCTTTCTCCAGATATTTTGGATACATAGATATCTTGTGGACATTATCCAGGCTTCTATAGAAATAAAAACATAAATTTGTGTAAAATTAATCCAGTAAAGATCTGTAAAAACCTGCTTTTTATGTGAACTTTGGCCCTCAATAATGTACTCATATATCAAAAATATAAAAAGTACTTCTATAGAAGCCTTGCACATTATTTTAATCGAGATTCTTAATGTCGAAAATTTCTTTAAAAAACTTTTAAGGGTTTTAAAAAAACACGTATTTTCTGGGACAAGTTTTGTTGGGAAGAGTTTTCAGGCGTTCTCTCTCTTTTTTCGCGTTTTTTTTTTTTATGGTAGGTAAAATCATCCAATGACAAATCCCGCCCTTGGGCGGAGCGGGGAGTAGTGTCAGACTCTTACTGACTAAAAACCTACCCCGTTCCTTCGTAGCCCATCGTGCCGGGGCCGGGTATTCCTTTCGGAAGTTAACCCATGACCCCAGTAGGCTTCGACCCTGCCTGCCTGGGCAGCAGGCTGGACCTCTTCGGTTGCCTTTTCATCAAACATCGCGTTAGATTGCGCTAGAAGAAGCAACAAGCCTTTAAACCATGCTTGACGTTGACGTAGGCGAGTGGGAAAGGCCGACTTTAATGCCTAGTTTACACGTTGGCCCAGTCTTGGCCAATCGCCATTGTGTAAACGACGTTTCCCCGTAAACTAGGCATTATAGGTACTTCGTAGGTAAGTTACTTCCTTCTACACTTTTTAGGGTTCCGTGCTCAAGGGGTAATAACGGGACCCAAGTACAGACTCCGCTGTCCGTCTGTCCGTCACCAGGCTGTATGATCGTGATAAGTAGACAGTTGATTTTTCACACAATTTGTATTTCTATTGCCGCTCTATGCTACAGCAAGAAATACGATAAAACCAAATGAATATTGAACTAACGTAATATTTATTCCGTTTTCCGAATCGGAACCCTTCGTGCGCGAGTCCGACTCGTACTTGGCCGGTTTTTTACTTTTCGCTATATAATCATTCGAAACTTAATAAAAATACTGCTAAGAAATTAAAAATTCAAAAGAGATAAAATTCAAAGATTCAAAGCATTTATTTCAAATAAACCATTTACAGGCACTTTTGAAATGTCAAGAAGTCGGTCTGTCAGAAAAAATGATGCTAAATGCACATTCCAAAGCGTAGATCTCAATGGAGAAGAATGTGAAAGAAACTCCATAGACACTCTTTTTAATCTTGTTATGTATTACAAATTATGTGTTACCTACATGTTTCTATAAATAGGGTAACTGGTAATTAGTGAACGATACTTAAACACGTGATTGTAGTCATGATAACAAACAACTTTTACTATGGGACCCAACCTGATCGTGAAAAAAAATCTACTGGTCAGTACATTTGCGTTCGCCTAACTGGTCAAAATGTACTGAACTTGGTTGATTTTTTTGCGATTTCATGTTTGGTCCCATATTAAAAGTTGTTTGTTATCATGACTACAATCACGTGTTTAAGTATCGTTCACTAATTACCATTCACCCTATATATATAATAATATATATAAATATCTGGATATGGGTTGCTATTAGGTACTTATAGAGAGAGGTAGGCTAGGTACCTATTTGAAAATTATACCTAGAGATTATTGAACCTATTTGTTTGTCCGTTGGTAGCCGGTAATTCGATAGCTCCCTGCCTATTCCGGGACCACGCAATGACATATAATATCGTTCTCTTTATATCATATTACTAGTCGTGGTCAATCTAAACCAATATTATGAAAGAGGAAGAGGTGTTATATGTTTGTAAGCAATAATCTTCAGAAAATCAAACAACTTTTTTAATGTTTTTTTTTTTTGTGCTTGACTGGAAGCTGACGTCAGACTTCATTTGTTTCTATGTAGGTACCTACGATTGTACGAGATTACCATTTGGTGCCATTTCTTTCAATGGAATGTTAGTAGTTGATCACTGAAATCAGCGGAAGAAAGGTGACTCACCTCTACTCGCCTCCTCTCGCATCTCTCGCCTCTCTCGCCGCGCGTGGACTCCTGAAATTGTGCCTATATGGCACGATTTCACATCGGTCGCGACGATCGACGATCACACAAATTTGGTGGCTAACGCTATTTCGCTCGCACGACAGCGCCGGTTCTTATCTCTGTCCTTGTCTATCAGTGACTATAGGTTTGCGATGTGTAAGTTTCTGATTGCGATATTAGTGCGTAACTTATCTTCCCTTATAATATATCATGGAAAGTCATAATGACGCCATTATATTAGTAGAATGCCAAACTTGTCTAAATCAACTATGAAATCAATATTAGACCATTCATTCTGACACTATCTATTATAATATAAGACTTGAGGCGCAGGGAACTTACTAAGACGTGTGAAGCTGTATACCTTAAACTGTAGTTTATACTTTTTAGTTTAAGTTCTTATATTCTTTCCTAAGGTTTTCTAGTAGATATCGCTGTCAGCGATAAGACCGCTATTGTACCCATAGATTTAAGTTGCAGTGAATCTGTGAATTGTTACTATTTTTGTGTACAATAAAGCTAATTCTATTCTATTCTATAGCTCCACCCCTTTAGCAGTTCAGTTTAGGTAGTAAAAAGGTTTGCGTAAAGAGCTCATGGTAGCACTGCTGATGGTAAGCTGTGATGCAATCGTTGATGGTGAAGCGGACTCAATATCCGTGAGCGTGAGCTTGTTCATTCACTCTAGCCTTGAAGACGCTTAAATCTCGCAGCAGGCAAATAATGTTGAGTCAATATTTTTTTTGGGTACAATGTTTTATTCAAGACAATAAATAAACACAATTAAAAAAATATTTTATGAAAATAACGTTAGCTGAAGCAGTAATGATATTGCTTAATTTCATAATCAATTTTGATGTTTTAAATGTTACTGTTTAATTGCAGTTTCAAATATTGGTATGAGGAAGAGCCCCCACACTTCCTCATGCCAGCTGTCATCATCACCGTCATCAGCAATATGTCCCCAGATATCGCTGATGACGATGACGTCAAATTTCAGTATTTTTATCCTATTTCTTTTACGTGTTTGTTTTCCGCACGGTTTATAATTTACTTCATTTTAAACGAATTTGGAAAAATTCTACAATTGCATTTTTTTTTAAAACAAGTATCTAGGCAACAAATAAAAGCTACTCAAGAACGTACCCAATGATCACATTCCCATTCATTGTAAATTTTATGGTACATATACTTTCGCAGTCATTTCTGCCTGATCACTTAAAAAAATATTCGTTTGATACCTGCGGCGCGGGGCCAAACTAAACCTTTTGCAGTTTTCGTTTCGAGTACAAGCAAAAATGAACCTAGCGGTGGTCAGGCGGAAATGTCTTTGATAGTACTTTAGGTATGTGTTTCAGCTGTCGAGTAGAAAAAGGTTTAAATCAACATAAAGACATTTAAAAAACCAGACAAATGCGAGTCGGACTTGCGCACTGAGCGGAACCCTCTCTAAAATTACTTAGTAGATGAAAACAGTTGAATTCCCGAATCGAGTTTCGAATATTTTTTCGAATTCCAAAAACTGTTTTTTTTTCTTGTGACGTAACTACAAATTTACAGTTTTCAGATTTTTTCCTATATTTGTGCTATGAGACGTTGCTTCATGCCAAATTTCAGGATTCTAGGTCAACGGGAAGTACCCTATAAATTTTGGTTCCTTTGAGGAGTCGAAATATACGTTTTTTGTGACATAAACGACCATATGTTTTTTTTACGCTAACTTAGAAGTTTTATTTTTTCACAGCATCAAGGGACCACAGAGAGTTTATGATTTAAATTTTCAACTCGATACCTCCATGTATTCTCAATATTAAGAGTCCTTAAAGACAGACAGACGGACAACAAAGTAATCCTATAAGGATTCCGATTTTTTCCTTTTGAGATACAGAACCCTATAAATAAACAAAAATGCCTTTTATCTATATACAACCCGCCTCTCAAGTCATTGTTATAAATGTAGCTAATATTGAATTTTTTTCACGCCAATTGGGTGACTATGGCTAGTAAGTCCTTCCCCTCCCATTTTTTTAGATTGTTCAACTATTGTATGACCTATTTGCTATGTCCTTGGCACCGACACTGTTATCTGATTGTAAGCAAAACTATCACAGCATAGATAATACTATTAGCTGAGTGGCCTAACCTATAATATCCTGTAAAAATTAACCCAAGCGTAGGAAAAAGTTAGTGTAGGTACTTCAGTACTTGTCTGAGTCGTATTGTATAACAAGCCGTTTTACATATTGGCGTGCTGGATTGAAAAACGTCGCCGTTATATAATGCCGCTGCCTCACATTCTGGCGGATTGTGGTGGCGATCTACAAAGCAGCGTCCACAGAATTGTTTGTGTAGGGTGACTATAAATTATGAAGAATAGAGATTGCTGATGCTTAGTTTTCGCTCTCTCTTTCGTTCTAGTATACTTACTTACTTATGTATAAGTGTACTTATACAGTTGCCCAGGGAATAATATTTTTCCTACAAACGGATTTGCCCCTTTTCATCCCCTTAAAAGTATAATTTTCAAAAACCCCTTCTCAGTGCTTGCTTTTATAGTAAAACTTAAAAAAAAATACAATCGACTTCAATGTAAAAAGAAAAAATACTAAAAGGTACAAAATAACTTTAATTTCGGAAGTCGGTACCTATTTCATTAATAGTTTTGCCTCTTCGTTATTTAACACCGGCTTCCAAAATTAAAGTTATTTTTCACATTTTAGTTTTTTTTTTTACATTGTAGTCGGTTGTATTTTTATATAAATAGTACATTATGATACAAGTGTGTAATGTAGGAGGTTATCGTCGAGGCGGTATTAAGACCCGAGCTTTGGCGAGGGTCTTAAGAGAGCCAAGAACGGTAACCATTCATTACTCACGTGTATCATATGACGTTTTTCAATACACTTGTGAAGAAAAATAATTTAGTTAACTAATATTACAACGGTAAAACTAGTAAAGTTTTTTCGTTAATGGCATTCGTAGTGTCAAAAGAATATGGATGTTACATTTTAAAATGTAGTATTTGATTTTATTTTATTAATACAGACCATGAATTTCACTCGAAAAAATTACACCAAAAACCGCGCGCATCTTAAAATGACGACCATAGACCACGCGAACCATAGCGGTCATGTGCGTCTCGCAGACTCCCGCATCCATCGGATTCCCGCGACCATCACCATACCCTCGCCTACATTGTCTTTTTGGAAAATCAGTTCTCAGGACTGATTACATTTAATCAGGAGTTCACATACACGTGCAAACTGGCACGTAGTATTGTCTTTTAAGGTTGAACCACTTTACCCACCACAGTACCAAACATGACGTCTCTTAATAAGACTGGTGTTAGATTTCACGCTTCTAACTTCTTGCACAGACTGTGAAAGATCTTCATAGGACAGCCGGGATGAACTGCTTAAAGTGCTTTTCAAGGCACGGCACAACCTCGAAGTTTGTAACCCCTTCCGCTACTATTATTTTGTCACGAGTTCCTCAGCTGTTGTTTCATGTATATTTTAGAACACAGAGTTCAGGCCTATCGAAATTCTGATCGTATGATTCGGTAATACAACAGCGACGGTTCGATAACCTTGCTTGACACGACGCGCGAAGTTTTCTCACAACGTCGTAAATCTTGTGTATTATTGGATTTTTATTGTTTATACTTGACATTTACACGATTCGCAAACATTTTATTGTACATAGAAATGCAAATTAACCGTATTATTGGGTTATGTTATTTTTATTTGCTACGCTGGCTCAAAGTTGTAAGTTATCCCACGGGGGCTTGCTACGCTCGCTCAAAGTTGTAAGTTATCCCACAGGGGCTTGCTACGTTCGCTCAAAGTTGTAAGTTATCCCACGGGGGCTTGCTACGCTCGCTCAAAGTTGTAAGTTATCCCACGGGGGCTTGCTACGCTCGCTCAAAGTTGTAAGTTATTCCAAGGGGGCTTGCTACGCTCGCTCAGAGTAGGAAGTAATCGCAAGAGGGCTTGCTACGCTTGCTCAAAGCCAGTAGTTATCCGAACAGGGCTTACTAATGCTCGCTAAAAGTCAGAAGTTATCAAGTAAGTATAATGTTGCCTGCCAAGACTGTGAGATTGTTTAAGTGTAAACGCGGCCAAGAATCAAAGCATTTACTTTAAATAAACCGTTTACAGGCACTTTTGAATTGTCATGAAGTTAGTCAATTAAATAAAAATAATAATTGCACATTCAAAAATGTAAATCTTTATGGAGATGAATGTGCAAGAAACTCCATGGATTACTACATAGACTCTAATTAATCTCAAAAAAAAAAAAAATACAATACAATAGTTTTTTTTTTTTTTTTTTTTTTGGTAGGTAAAATCATCCAATGACAAATCCCGCCCTTGGGCGGAGCGGGAAGTAGTGTCAGACTCTTACTGACTAAAAACCTACCCCGTTCCTTCGTTGCCTATAGTGCCGGGGCTGAGCCTTCCTCTCAGAAAACGGCCCTTGGCCCCGGCAGGCTTCGACCCTGCCTGCCTGCAGCTAGCAGGCTGGGCCTCTACGGTTTGCTGACAGCTCCTTGAGGCGCGCGGGAACAGAACGCGCCGTCGACGACTTGGGCTCGGTCCGGTCGGTTACCGGACGATCGGACAGCGTGCTACCCATTGCACGCCGTCCGCAAGCCCGCGCCTACGGTGGCCGGAAATCGGGATCGGAATCCCGGCGGCGGCTGGGGCGAGCGCCCCGTTGCCTCTGCCTGATGCGGTCGGCCTCCTCCTTTGCTAGCATTACTGCTTCGCAGAAGGAGGCGACCGCCTGCCATCCCTCCTCGCTACGGACCATGGCCTGAACCAAGGCCCGGCGAGAGAGATCGCTGCCGCCGATCGCCCCCACGAGGACACGGCGATGCTCCGCCCAGGCGGGGCACACCTCAACAGTATGCTCCACCGTGTCCTCCGGGTGTTCCGCACAGTGGCGACACCCGGGCGAATCCTCCGCACGAATCCGGAACAGGAACTTAGCGAACTTGCCGTGTTCGGTAAGAACCTGCGTCGTGCGGAAGTTTAGAACGCCGTGAGGTCTTTCCAGCCACTCCTCAAGGATGGGCCTTATCGCCTCGATTGTGGCGCGCCCCAACAATACAATAGTGACTTTTTTGACTGGCATGTTGGTCTGATGGTTACTGGCCCTGACTGCTATGCCGGAGGTCGTGGGTTCGATTCCCACTCAGGACAAATGTTTGTGTGATAAGCACGATCATTTGCTCTCTGTCTGGGTGTATAATATTATGTATGTATGTTTATCAGTTGACACAAGTTCTGCTTAGCTTGGGACTAAACGGCGTTATGTGATAGTTGTGGAATATTATTATTATATTATACTGAGTACTACGAGGATCACTATAGCAGAGTTTGTTGGTACTGATTAGATTAGGTTCCTCTTAAATATCATATTGGATTTACTAATCTACGCGCTCCGCCCGGTTGACCTTCACAGAGTGTTTCAAGGAAATAGTGATAATATTCGTTTCGGTTCTTTGATCTTCCGGCTTCAGGCTGACGACGAACACAGAAATAGTACGTTATGAATGATGCAAGTTAGTGGAGAAACTGCAACAAACTTAACCGAGGTGAAATTCGCCCGAGCCGCAGGTGAGGGTGTTATGGAGCCATGTCTCCTTTGTGTATGGAGCCAATTGCTGCAGTGCACTTTGCACGTGTATCAAACAACGTTTTTCAATACGAAGTAATAAATAAATGGTGGTTGACGGGCTACTCTTGGCGGCTCAGTCTGATCCAGTATCAAAGGATTTTTTTGACACATAAAAAAACATTGCATAAAAAAACACTCATTTGGGACAAGAGATTTTTCACGGTTTTTTTTTTCGTGAATTCTGTTCAATTTTTGTAGGGGCTACAACTACAACAACACCTTTCTAAAATTTTCTTTTTTTTTATTTATTTAGATGGTACCATACTATTAAATAATTTATTTATTATATGCTTTATTGTACACCATTACATATACAAAAATAAGGAACTAAAACTAAAACGCACATATACATTAGGCGGCCTTATCGCATTTTGCGATCAAAACTGTGAACCGCTGAAATTAGGTCCGTCGCCTAATTTCGATAACGCGATTTCACTCGCACGACGATGCCGGGTCTTATCTCTGTCCTTGTATATCAGTGACTGTTTTTTTTTTTTTGGTAGGTAAAATCATCCAATGACAAATCCCGCCCTTGGGCGGAGCGGGTAGGAGTGTCAGACTCTTACTGACTAAAACTTACCCCATTCCTTCGTTGCCTATCGAGCCGAGGCCGGGTATTCCTTTCGGAAGCTGACCCATGACCCCAGCAGGCTTCGACCCTGCCTGCCTGCAGCTAGCAGGCTGGGCCTCTACGGTTTGCTGAATGCTCCTTGAGGCGCGCGGAAACAGTACGCGCCGTCGACGACTTGGGCTCGGTCCGGTCAAATACCGGACGATCGGACAGCGTGCTACCCATTGCACGCCATCCGCAAACCTGCGCCTACGGTGGCCGGAAATATCAGTGACTGTTGGTTTGCGACTGTGATGACACTGATCATAGATTTCTTTTTTGTGTGAGTTTCGAGTCCTGGTTTTCTGTGTGCTAAGTGTGCGTTGTTTTTACGTTAGAGCGAACGAAACGTTTTCCGCGTTTGGCTCTCTGATTGGCTAAGAGCTTGGAGGAGGCCAATCGGAGCGCCGAACGGCATAACGTGTCGATCGCTTACACTAGGCACTCTGATGCGTCTGATTGCGTCGTAATCTTTCCTTAGAATATATCAATGGTCACTAACCCTCTTAGAGGAGTGGCTGGAAAGTCCTCACGGCGTCCTCACCTTCCGCATGACGCAGGTTCTCACCGAACACGGTCAATTCGGGAGATTCCTGCACCGGATTCGTGCGGACGCGACGCCCGGTTGTCACCACTGTGTGGAACGCCCGGAGGACACGGTAAGTAGAGCACGCAGTAGAGATGTGCCCCGCGTGGGCAGAGCACCATCGTGGGGGCAACGACCTTCTACGCCGGACCTTGGTACAGGTCATGGTCCGAAGTGAGGAGGAGTGGCAGGGTGGAGGAGGCCGTACACGTGAGGCAACGACGCTCACACCCCAGCTGCCGCCAAGATTCCGATCCCGATTTCCGGCCACCGTAGCTAGGCATGGGCTTACGGACGGCAAGCAATGGGTTACTCGCTGTCCGACCGTCCGGTAAACGTCCGAACCGAGCCGAGTTGTCAGCCAACCATATGGGCTCAGCAGGGTCGTAGCCTACTGGGGCCAAGGGTCTGTTTCTGAAAGGAAGGCTCGGCCTTGGTATGAAAGGTAACGAAAGAACGGGGTAGGTTTTCAGTCAGTAAAAGTCTGACACTATCTCCCGCTCCGCCCAAGGGCGGGGAGATGTCATTAGATGATTTTCAAAATAAAAAAAAAATAAAGCCCATACGTTGCATATCAAAATGTTAAGTTTCAAAAACTAGAGGTTTACTTTGATCGTTACGCGCGACTGCCTATAACCACGTTCTTTAATAATATCGGATCTTTCGAACAGAATAATGTTCTTACAATGCAATGTTTGCAATCTAATAAACTGACCCACTTTCGAGTTTAGGTAGTGGTAGGTACCCTAGTTTTTATACGTAAGTAATTTGCTTTAACTTTTAATAATAATAGTTGGTTCTTCGAACGATTCAGTGAACTGCATTCAAACACACGCGACGGTTATTATCAACATTATGTTATGTACAGTACGGCCGACGAATCTTGGCGCGTCTGAAGTTAGGCTCTGCGAACTTTAGCGCTTGAGCACTCGTAAAAAGATAAATGGTTTGAAAAACTAAATGTCAATAGCAGTTGTTATTGCTGTTAATAACTGTTATTTGAATTTATTTTTATAAATCATTTATTTGCCGCGCTTATTTTGAGCCCTAAAATTCGCAGAGCCTAACTTCAGACGCACCAAGATCCGTCGGCCGTACTGTACTTATGTTTGCTGGCCCATGCTGGCCCATTTGTGTACACCATGGATGAATGGGCTCCCTTGTATTTTTTTAATTTATTTTTTTATTCGGTTTGTAAGCTAGTGTCAAGTTTATAATGTAATTTAATTTTCTCAGTCACTTTGAGTAAAGTATTCTATTTAGTTTTTACGGTCACTTTGAGTTATTTTGAGTTTCATTGAAATGAGAATGTAACACATGCTAGCTGGTTGCGCAAATAAGCTGTGGACTGTAGATTTAAAAAAGCGATCTAAGGTTTATTAACAATATGCAGATACTATGCCTGGCATGGGATAAAGGTATTGGGAAGGAGCACTGACCTTTAGACTTCGAAGGTTCCACGTGGCACCGCCGGCGATTTTCGACTTCGCACATTTAAATCACTGCCAGGTCCTGTTTTGCACTACACTGCACCACTGTTGTTGAGTTTGAATGGTTGGATCACGAAAATAGTCAATTTTCTTGTAATTTCGAGCGGGCGCGGTTAGCGGTGCGGTCACATTCACAATCGATGCACAAACGTCAAATGTCAAATCATTTCTTGCGGTCGTGCGGGCGGAAAACGGAAGGGATAGGATTGCCAGGCCAAAAAAATAAATTACAAAAAACAAAATCGCGGAACATAGCAAATTGGCGCAACCATTCCCCCCGGGTTTGAAGGGTTACCTTCAAAGAAAAGAAAAAAAAAACAAAAGCGAAACTAAACCCTATTACTAATCTAAACTATCAATACTAGGTAGCGAAACAACTTATAACTAACTATGCCACTACTACTGATTAGGCAGAGGGCAGAGGCGAATAACCGGACGCAGGTACGATCCAGTTGCGGTTTTAACTTTTACGACTCGCGTTATTCCGTTCGAACCCGGAAAAACTTCTTCCACTACACCAAGAGGCCAGTGCAGAGGAGGCGCACTCTCAGTCTTCAGTATCACCACAGTACCGACTGTGACTGGATCTGAAGGAGTGTTCCACTTTTGACGCGACTGCAGCGTATGCAGATAATCTGTCCTCCATCGCTTCCAAAAGGACTGAACTAAGCTATCTAGCAGAGCGTGACGCGGGTGAAGCTGCAGTTTGTCAGTCTCGACATCTAAAGCGGGCAAATATTTAAGAGGAGTCGTCGTCAAGAAGTGAGCCGGCGTCAACGCTAGTGGCTCCGATGGATCACTAGACAAAGTCCGACACAACGGACGCGTATTCATCAACGCCTCTACCTGAGCGAGTACGGTGCTCAACTCCTCGTACGAGAGAATCTGTTCGCCTATGACCCGAAACAGGTGCGACTTAAGGCTTTTAATATTCGCCTCCCAATTGCCACCAAAATGACTAGCCGCTGGCGTATTAAAACACCAATCAATGCGATTCTCAGCTAAGACATGGGCGAATTCACTTTGGTAGTACTTGGAGCGTAAGAATGTATGTAATTCCGAAATATTGCGTCGCGCTCCAACATAATTTGTGCCGTTGTCAGAGTATAAGCGCTTAACGGGACCACGGCGAGATAAAAATCGTTTAAATGCAGACATAAAACCCTGCGTACTCAAATCACTGGTTAACTCTATGTGAACCGCACGAGTTGTCATACAAACGAATAGGCAAATGTATGCCTTTGTGGAACGTATACCACGACCACGGGCAATAGTGACTTTAAACGGTCCAGCATAGTCCGTCCCAGTATGTATGAAAGGTTTCACCGTCTGTACAACACGACAAGAACGATGGTCGGCCATTTCCGGCGCGTTGAAACGCGGGCGGAGCTTAAAGCAGGGCACACATCTGTGCACTCTAGCGCGTATCAAATTGCGAGCGGAAAGTATCCAGTACTTCTGTCGAAGAATGGACATTAATAAATCGGGACCAGCGTGACAATTCACCTTATGGTGATAGTCCACCAACAAATCCAAAACGTGATCCCTGCGTGGTAGAACTACTGGATGCATTTGTTCAAACTCTAACTTAGCATTTCGCAGACGGCCACCGACACGAATGAGTCCGTCTTGCAAAAATGGTTTCAAATGTTGAAGTGCGGGACTACAAGGTTTATGTGATTCTAAACTACGAAATTCTTTTGAAAAATAAAATTTCTGCAACTCTCGAAGTACAACTGATTCAGCTCTATCCAAATCAGCTGCGATTATAGAACCACGCGATGGTAATAATCTCAAAAATCTTAGGACGTAAACTACACAGCGTAATAGTCTCGACCAAGACGAGACTCGATTAGACAACAACAAAACAACTGACTCTTCACGCGGAACTGATACTACAAGCGTATGTTTCTTCTCCTCGGGTGGTTCTGAAACAGTAGCGGGGTTAAACGGAGCATTTGGCCACTCGTTAGGAGTGGTATGCAGCCAGGGAGGGCCACAAAACCAAAGCGGATGATTTAAAATTTGCGCGGGAAGCAAACCACGTGAGAGACAATCAGCTGGGTTTTCTGTTCCAGCGACATGGAACATATTTTCCGGTGACAATTCAGCTTGAATCTTACGTTCCAAGCATAGAAAGCGTTTTTCTGCGGAGGCACGGGAGCCACCGAGCGAAAAAATATCACCCTTGAAAGGGAGCGCGACAACATAACGACCATCTTTATCACGAGTAGTCGTGCGGGTATAAATCTCCTCAGTGACCTGATCCTCAGGGCTGAGAATAGGCGGGACATTGACCTCTTCAATCTCCCAGAACTTGCGGATGGTAGACTCAAGCGGCGGCTCGACGGTGCAACAGTGCGACACAGTCGAGTAACTATTTAAATAAGCGGGTGCGGAACCAACTATAACAAACCCGAGAACTGTTTCCAGTGCGTGCGGAGCGGGGTACATCGGAAGACCTTGAATTTTACGTGATAACTGGAGATGCGGGAGAATCGAAGCACCGATCAATAGATCGATATCTCCAGGGAAAGCGTAATTTCCGTCGGCTAACTGCAAGTTCTTAAACTCCGTCAGCATGGACGTGTCAACCGGTACCGTGGGCAACCGTTCCGTAATCTTATCTGCGACTAGCGAATCCATTTCAAACGAAATATTACGATTAAAACGTGAACTAAATATTATTTTAATGGAACCGTGAATGGTTGCCTTTAAACCTCCAAAACCTTTCACTTCTGAGCGGGATGACCAATTATTAAAACTAAAACCAAGGCGTTGACAACAATCCCGAGTAATAAAATTACTCTGGGAAGCGCCATCTAGTAGCGCTCGAACGGTGTGCGGTTTGCCAAAGGCATCTACAATGACAACTTGCGCGGTCGCAAGTAAAACGGTAGTGATTTGAGTACCAGCGGCGGAAAGCGAACACAATGTTACGTCGTTTGCACTTGCAGCAGGCCGCGCGTCACAAGCGTCGCGCGTCTGCGCAGGCTGCTGCTGCGATGGCAGCTTACTACTCTCAAAATGTAAGAAGGTATGATGTCTAGCTAGACATTTACGACAGCTAACACCACTGTTACATGACGTAACCAGATGTTTGTCACTTAGACAATTAAAACACAAATTATTAGTGCGGACAAACTTGTAACGATCACTAGGCGATAATCTCTGAAATTCCGAACACTTGTACAGCTGTGTATGGCTACCCTTACACAGAGAACAGTCAGGTGTTGAGGCGGTATTAACTAGCGTATGTGCAGTCTTGACTGACTTCGATGACGCGTCTATACGGCGATCGGAACCTGTCCTATTCGTGACTTCATGACGTGCCGACGTGCGCTGCAACACCTTAATATGGTCGCGAATAAAAGATTCTAAATCTTCGAACTTAGGTATTTCTTTACCGCGCTGAGTCGTTTCAAATAGACGAACAGTTTCAGGATCTAATTTCTTTAAACCGATATACAAAAACAAAAAGTCACAGAGGTCATTGACCTTTAGGTTCTTTACTGCACGAACAGATGATGCGAAAATATTTAAAAACTTCTCTAAATTATGATCGTTACAAACGGAAAAACTTTTCAAATCGAATAATTGATCTAAATATGCGGTGGCTACTAATCGCTTATCTTCGTATTTTGTTTTTAAAGTGTTCAAAACTAAATTGTAATTTTCAGCGCTAAACGTAATTCCAGCACAGACAGCCTTTGCCTTACCGGTCAATTTTTCTACGAGATAATGCAATCTCTCGTGATCTGTCAGCGATGTGTTCCTATGTATTATATTTTCGAAACTATCTATAAATAAATTCCAATTTCGAATGTCACCATCAAATTCAGGTATTTGAATTGGCGGCAATCGTGGGCGTTCGCGAGGAGGGTTGGATAAACCACTCGCGGGGGGGGGAGTCTCTAAACTCCTAGCAATACGTTTGATACGACAATACAAGTCATCAAAGGACGACAATGCCTGATAACTCACACAGTAATCAGGATTTAACTCCAACTCTAAAATGTTTATATCCTTAATTGTAGATTTAAAATCCGCGCGCAAACTATCTAAAGTTTCCAACGAACACAAGAAAGCATCTCTAATCATCAGATCCGAGATTTGCAAAGATTTATCACAAATTGATTGAACACGTGAAAACTGTGAGTCCCTTTCAGCGTATAAAAGCTTTAACTGAACCTTTAAATCAGTACTAACCTTGGTTCCCTTAAGAGACATCTTGTCTTGATATATTCACACTATACACTCAAACAAACACTTAACGA
This sequence comes from Leucania comma, assembly GCA_958295575.1. Classification (NCBI taxonomy): domain Eukaryota; kingdom Metazoa; phylum Arthropoda; class Insecta; order Lepidoptera; family Noctuidae; genus Leucania; species Leucania comma. The sequence continues at coordinate 12,425,035 of OY282485.1, forward strand.
ATTATTAAGTAAGCGATAATTATCAGATAACAATATGGTAGTATTGTAAACAACAAAGTGAACGGCGAACGAACGGAATAACATATGCGTATATAATCTATGGTTTATCCGTTTCCTACAAATATTCACTCAACAATGAACGGGTATTTTTGAAATGCGTCTACCTACATGCAATTTGTAGGACTTCCGAATGAATTTTGTCAAGAAAAAGAATGCGATCGATTTATATCTACGCTGATATTTACGTAGCTAACTATAATTATGCGGTGCGGTTGACGGCGTAGGTACCGTAATTATCAATGACTCTTTAACTATACGAGCGAAATAACGCATAGTTGCCTAAATGCCTAGATGCGGGTTTTCTACTATTATATCTAGGTAAATAGGCGCGTTGCGTTTATTCCCTATGGAACAAATACTATATTGCGAAATTACAAGAAAATGATTCACGATCCTGCTCGTAGGACCAAAAGTAATGGTTGCGCAAATAAGCTGTGGACTGTAGATTTAAAAAAGCGATCTAAGGTTTATTAACAATATGCAGATACTATGCCTGGCATGGGATAAAGGTATTGGGAAGGAGCACTGACCTTTAGACTTCGAAGGTTCCACGTGGCACCGCCGGCGATTTTCGACTTCGCACATTTAAATCACTGCCAGGTCCTGTTTTGCACTACACTGCACCACTGTTGTTGAGTTTGAATGGTTGGATCACGAAAATAGTCAATTTTCTTGTAATTTCGAGCGGGCGCGGTTAGCGGTGCGGTCACATTCACAATCGATGCACAAACGTCAAATGTCAAATCATTTCTTGCGGTCGTGCGGGCGGAAAACGGAAGGGATAGGATTGCCAGGCCAAAAAAATAAATTACAAAAAACAAAATCGCGGAACATAGCAAATTGGCGAAGGAGGTCTACCGCGTGAGGCAACGGCTCTCACGCCACAGCCGCCACCGGGATTCCGATCCCGAGTTTCGGACACCGTAGGCGCGGGCTTGCGGACGGACAATGGGTAGCTCGCTGTCCGACTGTCCGGTAACCGTCGCCGGCGCTTAGTGCTGCACGCGTCCCTCAAGGAGTTGTCATTGTCAGCAAAACGTAAGGGCCCATCAGGGTTGAAGCCAACTGGGTCCACTGTTGTGCTCCTCAACAATATTGGTAAGTATAGGTTACCAGATTTATTCAGTTTATCTAAATTAGGTAGCTAGCTAGCTAGCAAGACTCACATAATCTAACATCATGTTAAAATAATAGTGTAAAAAACTTCGTTAGAATTTATTTAATGGGTGACCTCTACTTTATTTATAATGTTAATGAGCTGAAGACTTATTTGGCATGTAAGTAGGTACTTAAATTAATTTAACATTATAATTCAATGTGTGTATTAATAGGTGTACGGAATTCATTTGAATAATTCTTCTTCTCAATAGCTCGATGATGCCTTTTTTTTAGTTGAAATCATTTTTTGAATGAATGATATTATTCTGTTTGCAAGAATGTAGGTCTAAGTACGTGGCAAATAAGTTGAACCATTTGCTATTTTTACGCGCAGACCCTACTTCGATTCAGACCCGAAAATCGGTTACTGCGCATTCAAGGCAGGTTGCTGGGCAACCATAGCAAATGATTCAACTTATTTGCCGCGTAATATAGTACGCGTGTAGTGAAACCCCATAGATGTATGGGGAAGATCTATGGGGTTTCACTATATTCAGCATTATAGCCGCACAATTATTGAGATTTTACATTTTGCTTGCAGTACCAGGTACCTACATATTTAATAAATTAGCAATCTCATTAATTAACTTCTCCCTCTCTGGGAGGAACGAAAAGAAATGTCAGACTCATACTGACTGACACCTACCTGTCAGTATGTTCCTTGAGTTGCCCTTCGCACCCCAGGCAGTGGACTCGCGGGTTTGATCCTTACGGGACGGTCGGAGTCCGGACCTACGATAGTCGCAGTTCCCAATATAAAGCGTCTCGACAGACAGACAAGAAAGTGATGCTATAAAGGTTCCATATTATTCTTTTTAGGCACAGAACCTTAAAAAATATTGAGCAAATGTGTCACAACTTCAAGGGACTGCAGACTTGAATACATGGTTTAAATTTCAACTTGATACATCCACGCGTTCTTGAGATAAAGGTTCTTGACAGACAGACAGACGGACAACAAAGTGATCCTATAAGAGTTTTTTTATGGTAGGTAAAATCATCCAATGACAAATCCCGGCCTTAGGCGGAGCGGGAAGTAGTGTCAGACTCTTACTGACTAAAAACCTACCCCGTTCCTTCGTTGCCTATAGTGCCGGGGCCGGGTATTCCTTTCGGAAGCTGACCCATGACTCCAGCAGGCTTCGACCCTGCCTGCCTGCAGCTAGCAGGCTGGGCCTCTATGATCCTATAAGGGTTCCGTTTTTTCCTTTACACGAATCTCCTTCTTTTTGAAGTCTATGGCAAAGGAGGAACATGGGTTTTTAGTCAGTAAAAGTCTGACACTATGTCCCGCCCCGCCCAATGGCGCGGAGAAGTCATTGGGTGATTTTTCCCCACCTAAAAAAATAAATAAAAAAAACCCTGGCAAATAGGACGCGAAAACGGTCGTCGGGCCATAATAAACAAAAGGTAATTCGCTGATTACTGTCATAAGGGACGTTATTGTGTTTTTTTTTTTTATAATAATTACATGATTCGTTATTTATGATTGGTCATTATAATGTAGTTGCAGAGTTTATTTAGCTTGCGAAGCATTCGTGCAAAAAGGCAAATTTGTTACTTCCGGCAGTAGGAGGAAAACTCGAAACGATACAATACAGTTTCTGTGCAGACTGTGACGTCAATATATTTAATTTAATTCTTTGATAAATACGCTTTATCAATAAACTAGCTGCTGCCAGCAGTTTCGCCCGCGTGCTTGAGGAAAATTATCCCAAGGCAACACACTCCCAGGTTAAAAAGTATCGGAGGACACGGTGGAGCACAAAAGTGTGCCCCGCTTGGGCAGAGCACCGCCTTGTCCTCGTGCCTCGTGGATCGACGGCAGCGATCTCTAGGCCACGGTCCGGAGCGAGGAGGAGTGGCAGGCGGTCGCCTCCTTCTGCGAAGCAATAATGCTAGCAAAGGAGGAGGCCGATCGCATAAGGCAACGGCGCTTACGCCCCAGCTGCCGCCGGGATTCCGTTCCCGATTTCCGGCCACCGTAAAGGTGTCTACACACCGAAGCCACCGGCGTGCCGGCAAGAACCCGGCGGGCATTGCCGGGGCAGTCTAACCGGCGCGGCGGCGGGCGTCCCTCTCCACTCTACATTTGGCCACTTACTTTTAAGGTAAGTACGTACGGTGGTGGTGAACGTATCAGTGTTTTTTACTGACTGAAATATAATAGACTGGGACGACAAAACGTAATTTGAAAGACACGCGCACACTCTCTGACCATTTGGCAATCTCTAATTTTGAACACTGCATGCTGCGACTGTCGTGCCACCGGGAAAATGGTCCGGCTCGCTACTTTTCAAGCCGTCGGATATAAACTCGCCGGCACTAACCCGACGAGTTCAAGCCGACGGGCCGGCGGCTTCGGTGTGTAGACAACTTAGCGCGGGCTTGCGGACGGCGAGCAATGGGTAGCTCGCGCACCGATCTTCCGGTAACTGTCCCGACTGAGCCGAAGTCGTCGACGGCACGTATTGTTCCACACGCGCCTCAAGGTCTGCAACAGTCCAGCAGGGTCGAAGCCTACTGAGTCCAAGGGTCTGCTTCTGAAAGGAAGATTCGGTATGAAAGGCAACGAAAAAACAGGAGTGAGTTTTTAGTTAGTAAAAGTCTGACACTATCTCCCGCTCCGCCCAAGGGCGGGAAATGTCATTGTATGGTTTTCCCAACTACAAAAAAAAGGTTAAAAAGTATCCTAAATGCTACTCCAGGTCCAGGGCATGGTCTACCTGTAAAGCAGTTGCATCGAATGCCATTCAATAGCTTTTGCGTAAAGAGTTACGAACATCCATACATACAAACTTTTGCTTTATAATATTAGTAGGAATTATTCCGCCTAATGTAGGCGTCAGATAAACATGGAATAACGGTCATTGACCCTCCTACATTTATTAACATTGTTAATTGCAAAAACAGAAAAATGACATAAAGCTATCTGGAATCGACATCTAACGCAATCCTTTACATTTAATAGAAATGAGAAAAATCTTTTAAGGGGATGAAAAGTGAGAAATTCGTATGTAATGTATGCAAAATTGTACTCTTTGGTCCAATAAATAGTAACCTAAGTAAAAAATAGGACATTTCGATACAAGTGCAGAAAGTTTGTCATTGCGAGTAAGGCAGAATTCGCACAAGCCGTAGGCGACTATATATGGAGCCGACTAAGTACTGCGGTGACTTTGCACGTGTATCAAAACGTGACGTTTTTAAATGCATTACGACTCGTGGTGATTGACGTGCGCCTCGTGGGGGTCGACGTGCGGCAAGCCTGATGCGATAAATGTAATGAATTGTGGCGGAGACGAGCTCGCGCACTTTTCAGCACTAGTGCGATAAACTGTAAATTATGTGCCTAAACGCGTTAGGAATAAGAGCTGGTTTTCAAGTAAGGGTATTGAAAAAGTATTGTACAAAAGTAAATACAGGCAAGTACGAGTAGGTACCTACCCAATTATAGTCAACCCAAGGTTCAAACTACCTTGACGAGCTACTGGTTAAATTACTTATATCGTCGCATGTTCATAAAAACTCTCTCGATGACTCCTCGATTTCGGTTCGGGCTTATTAGTTATTTACAAGTAAAAGACCCAATTTCTTTTACCTACCTAGCTAGGAAAAGTTAGGTAAGTTAATTTTTTACCTCTTTTGATAAAAAATCAATAAATCAGCCTATACTCAATCTGTTTAGGTCATTCGAATATCTTTGGTTTTGGTAGTTAACTAAACGTAGACAATCTTGATTTATTATTATATTATTATTATATTTAGCCTGTACTGTGCCACTGCTGGACAAAGGCCTCCCTCCATTCTTTCCAATTATCACGTTTACTCGCTTTCTCGTTCCGATTCCCAAGGAAGACATCCAGCGGCCCCCCTTCCAATCCTGTGTTTTACGTGCTCACAGCTCGTTAGACATGCGGCAGACATGTCCTGCCCAGTCCCATTTAAGTTGGGCAGCCTTTAGAGCCACATCAACGATTTGTGTTTTGGAGCGCAGTGTAGTGTTTCGAACGTGGTCTGTCAATTTAACACATAGTATGCTGCGCCCACAGATATAGATATACCTAGATAACGCAAGAGCAACTACTTCGCGTGCCTAGCGTACGTACAAAAATCGTAAGTGGTCACTTTCGCGCTCAGTCTGCATCGGATTACAGCTAAAAATGTACACAGTTAAAAATATAAAAATGGTTAATTGTGCTGTTGGTGTGGGGGTGGAGCGAGGGGGACGCCGTACGCGGCGGCGTCTTCACTAAATAGTGCTTGTGACGTCATAATAGGTAGTCAAAAAATGGCACGCTTGGTTTTCATACAGATCGTGATGCTTGCGTTATCTATGTCTATCTATATCTGTGGCTGCGCTCCATAACACGCTGGCAAACCTTGAGTTTGGACTTTTGGATGTTAGTCAAAGACCAAGTCTGTTCACCATAGATCAGAATGGGGAGAATACACATGTCCATCAGCTTACGCTTCAGTGACATGGGCAAAGTGCCCTTAAATAGTTCCTTCATGGACCAGAAGCTCTTCAAGGCCGAAGCAAAGCCTTGCCTGGAAAGAGACTACTTGGCCCTAGTACAGACATTCTTGGACGTATTGTATCTTCATATGTTTTTTTACTTCAAAAAAATCGTAAGTATACTTACATAGAAGACATACTTACAAAGATTATTTAAATTTAGTTAATTACCATCGGTTTAGGTAAATAACTAGAGTATTAGTTTAGTATTATAAACATTTTTAGACAATTACTGCATAGTATAAGTAACAAAGTCGCTTTCCGCTGTCTGTCCGTATGTGTGGTTCTTTAAAACTACGCAATGGATTTTAATGTTTTTTTTTTTAATAGATAAAGTGATTCAAGAGGAAGGTTTATATGTATAATATATGCATAATATATTTAATATCACCATTGCACCTGTGCGAAGCTGGGACCGGTCGTTAGTTTCTAGACAAAAGACATGTGAATATTGTACACATTTAGTTAAGTACCTAAACGAAAAGAGCTATACCCCTTCTGGGTATTACCGACGTTCAATATTGTTGAAAAGATCAACAATATTGAACGTCGGTTGGTGCAGTGGTTGAGTGCTAGGCTGCGTACGTTGCGTGTCGCGGGTTCTATTCCCGAACTGAACAAAATATATTTGTAAGGCTTTCAGCTATCTAAATGCCTTAATATTTGAGTACCACTACCAAACTTGTTCATACAAAAGTAGACTCTAAACATCGGAATTATGGCCTATAGTGGAGTGGATGTGAGAGGACACCGGTGTCCTCTCGACAATTTCCGTGGAGTTTACATGTTTGTGAACGCACCCATGATACAGGAATTATTCCTGGTGGGCTTAGATTAAATCAAAACAGCGGAAGATAGCTGAAATTGTGCCTATATGGCACGATTTCTCATCGGTCGCGACGATCACACACATTCGGCAGCTGACGCTATTTTGCTCGCACGACAGCGCCGGCTCTTATCTCTGTCCTTGTCTGTCAGTGATTACAGGTAATGTAGATGTGTGAGTTTCGAGTCCAGGTTTTCTGATTGCGATGTTAGCGCGTAACTTATCTGTCTTGTAATATATCAATGCTAGTGGGGTATAAAATAAATAAATCCGTCAAGTGCCAATCAGACTCGCGTACCAAGGATTGAAGGATTCCGTGTTTTACTTACGTAATTAGTTCGATTCAGAGCCCTCAACTTCAAATCTTGACGTCTACAATTAAAGCAGGCACTAAACTTCACTCAAAGAAATCCCACTAACAAAACCTTAATTCTATTCTATATTAGAATATGCTAGGTAAAATCTTTTAAAAACAACATCATTTTCAGTATAAGCGAAACCTGAATATAGTTTGTTCAGAATCAGTAACTTTATCGATTCCAATTTTTTTTTTACACCATATTATATTTTTTCTCAAATGTATTTAAAAAGCCCACAATTTGGACACCAACGATACTAAGTACAAAACAGGTCGGTGTAGGCCATTGCGGTCATGAGAAACCAACCCCTCAGCAACCGGATGGCCCGGTGACCATGCGTTTGCGTGAACAACCAGGTAACAAAACAAGCTAAATTTTATACATAGATTCTTTACATAAAAATACTAGACACGTGTTTCGGTTTTGCATATAGGTACTAAAAATAAGACTGTATAAAGAGTCCTACATCTTGTATAGGTCTCTTTATGTAAGTACATTTTTATGACCGTATAAAGTAAGAAAAAGGTAGGTTACCTACCTGCAGAATAATAAAAGTCACTACTTGTTTTAAAACATATTGGTGACAGTAATTTATTTACGTTAAAGTTAATGCTCTCCAGGGTAGACCACGAAATTCCAATTTACAAAAATTTTTTTGCCATTTGTAATGGTAGTAATAATTATGTTTGTGGTAACGACATTTATGTATTTATGCATTAAACCATCATCATTACTCTCACCAGGAATTGTTGTTCAACTCTCACCAAGGACTGATGTGCTAGTCTCACCAAGGAATGTTTTGCTAGTCTCATCAAGGAATGGTGTGCTAGTCTCACCAAAGACTATTGTGCTAGTATCACCAAGGCATGTTGTGCTAGTCCCACCAATGAATGTTGTGCTAGTCTTATCAAGGACTGTTGTTCTAGTCTCAACATGGACTGGTGTGTTGGTCTCGCTAAGGAATATTGTGCTAATTTCATCAAAAATGTTGTCCTAGTATCACCACGGAATGTAGAGCTAGTCTCACCAGGAATTCTGTGCTAGTCTCACTAAGGAATATTGTGTACATCCTGGTGAGATTTGCACAACGTCCATGTAAAGTGCATGAGACCAATCACCTAGCAATTCGCGTAAGCCGAAGTAAAGGATGTCGAGTTGGTCACCACTGTTCAACGTGGCGGGCACCAATGTCTGACACGGCGACTGACGTTAATTAAAATGTTTGAAATTACATTGACAGTGACATCGGCCTTAAAAATTACTTTGATATTGAGTTAAATTGTTATCGTGAAATACCTATTGGTAATACTGGCACTTTACAAAATAAATAGTTTAGTCAGTTGGTTTTCAACTTTCACTTTTTTCTTTTTTTTTCCTTTGAATCACTCGGTTTATGCATACAGCCAGTGTCAAATTTATAGTCATTTTATTTGTCATTACAAATTACAATGCGGATGTAATACATTCTAAAGTTTTGTAGTATTTGGCAGCAAATAATTATATCCAATCAATAAGAAAGTGACGTAAAATGTGTAAAATAAATCTAGAAAAGATTGTTTTGAAAACGCGTTGGTAAAAAGGTTGCCGCTTGAGCTATTCGTTGATTAATACCATTTTTGTTCCTCAGTTCACACGTGGTTAAACGGAGGATTAAAATATCTACATAAATAAAAGCGAAATACCACTCACCGATTAATCACGAAATGTCAGAAACTATAACTTCAGATTTTACGAAACTCTACCCCTAAGGCCGGCAACGCGCCGCGTCTCCGTAATCGAGCACTAAGGGGTAAAACGGGAGTTGGAGAAGTGTGTATGGAGAAACCGACTTTCATGCGGGCGAAGCCGCTGGCAAAAGCTAGTCGTATAATATAATGTAGTTTTTTTTTATGTTAGGTAAAATCATCCAATGACAAATCCCGCCCTTGGGCGGAGCGGGAAGTAGTGTCAGACTCTTACTGACTAAAAACCTACCCCGTTCCTTCGTAGCCTATCGTGCCGGGGCCGGGCATTCCTTTCGGAAGTTAACCCATGACCCCAGTAGGCTTCGACCCTGCCTGCCTGCAGTTAGCAGGCTAAAACAGTCTTGAGTATCGACACCATCTTGTCGATTTTCCACCATTTACATTTCGTGGAGTATGTATTGGAATTGCTAAATTTAATTCCGCCAAGTCCGTTCCATCATCGGACCACAAGACGTACGGTGATGGGCCACCGGTACATGGTGGACATTCCACTCATACGTACAAAGCGTTTTAGGAACACATCCATTATGCGTACATCTAAGGAGTGGAATTCCCTGCCGGAGTCTGTGTTTCCTGTTAACTACAACCTAGGAGTATTTAAGCCAAGAGTGAATAGGTTACTTCTAGGCAAGCGTGCTCCATCGTCGGCCACATCATCGCTTACCATCAGGTAAGATTGTGGTCAAAAGCGAGCCTATACATAATAAAAAAGGATTGTACTATAATTGCATTCAAACTGCTGATTGATGTTTGATCATATCATGAAATAATAGTTTTCATTGATTTGGCTTGCCCATATCATGATGTGGCCAAAGGGCAAGGTTATATATCACGTAAATGTAGTGATAAATTCTAAGATTTGGACTCGACATAAACATAAGATAGACACATCTGATACATTATCCACGATACAGGGGCGTAGCTACCGCCGTATCTGCCGTATCAATTATACGGGGCCCCCGGGCTACAGGGGCCCCCACGTGGGCAAAAATTCGCAACATGTAAACCACAAACGTCTCGTTGGGTAAACCAAGCATCTGTAAAAAACAATTTTTGTCTCTCCATCCCCCTCAGGTTGACTGGTAGAAAATGCCTAAGGCAGTAAGTCCGCCTCTGTACTTTTGTGACTAAAGTGAATAATATTATTTTTTTTATACGAGACTTTTGATGCCCCTGTGAGACTTTTGATACGGGGCCCCCGTGGGGCTAGCTACGCCACTACCACGATATCTATTGATGTAAAATGTTCCCGCTAGCAATGTGTATTTTGTTAATTGTAATTATCTTTTTATTAATTGTCAGACTAGACCAGTTGGACAACTTCGCGACAGTAATGACCAATTGAGAAGATTATATTATTTTTCAAGTTTGTTATCTAACACTTTAGTAGCATGTGACAAATTAATACAGCGAATTCATAGACTTTAATCTTTTATTTGTAAATTAATATTTACAAAAAAAAGCCGAGCGCCCACTTCAGACAAAACAGTCGATAGATAGTTTTAGACAATCTTGTCCATGTGAGACAACTGATTATTGTCTCAAAACTTAAAACGAAACTGTTTTGGCTAGGAATGAACCCATTGGGATATCGATACTTTTACTCGATATCGATACTTACTCAAACAAACATAAGAGTGAGTCAGTTAAAGTCTGACACTCCCTCTCCACCCAGAGTGGGAGAAGTTATTTGATGATTTTCCCCTTTAAAAATATCTGTAGAAGAGGGAAGGATAAGTATTATCATAGTACTAGCTGTAGCCAGCGGCTTCGCCCGGGTGATAGTAGAAAATTATCCCAAAGGAACATACTCCCGGCATAAAAAGTATCCTATGAGCTATTTTAGGACATGGTCTACCTGTGTGTCAAGTTTCATCGAAATCCATTCAGTAGTTTTTGAGTGAAAGAGTAACAAACATCCATAGATCTGCATGGTCCTCTTGTGATTTGACCAATACATATTTACTGTATTGACTTTAAAAGAGGCTTTGACCCCGGAGTTTGTTTCGGTGTTTCTTCTCAGGGTAATCAGCTGGAAAACACCGGCCACATATAGTTTAAACTGACGAAAAAAAAAATTGACGTGTAAAAGTGTTTTTAAAATCTATTTGCAAAATGAAATAATATCATTTATCATCATACATCCATGCATACATACTTTCACGTTTATTTTATTCGTGTTTGTTGAAAACAGACGTAAAATAACGATAATATGAGAAGCTAGTCCTATCTAATCTTGATCCCATATCTGCGGGTTTTGGACAGCATCAGGCATGTCATCTTCCGAATTTCAATGAAATACAATCCTTATCATATCTAGAGAGTTCTGGATAAGTTTGTTTGTGCTGAATTTATCTTAGATATATACACCGTTAAATTTTGGTCGTTTTAATCTCGTGGAGGATCGATTCGGTACATGAAACACTATCGATTTGTAAATATAAAAATGAAAAATATAGTACTTTTTTTTTTAAACTCGAATTAATTTACGCATGTACGAAATTAATTTCTTTAAGTAAACGTCAGCTGATTGAGGCCAATGAACTGTAGGTAGTTAGTACGCAACGACCGACAACTCCCTACAAGGTCATTGACTAATAGGGTCCTGTTTATACCCTTTGGGTACGGGATCCTTTTTTTTCGGTGGGAAGTCATCCATTGGTATCTCCGCGCCCTTGGGCGGGGCGGGAGATAGTGTCAGACTTTTACTGAATAAAAACTCACTCCTGTGCCTTCGTTGCCATTTATATCGGGGCCGAACCTTCCTTTCAGAAAACGATCCTTGGCTCCAGTAGGCTTCGACCCTGCTGGACCCGTACGGTTTGCTGACAACTCCTTGAGGCGCGCGTGGAACGATCCGAGAAATATGTAAAATTAAACAATCAAATATACACTGTTAAATTTTGATCGTTTTAATCCCGTGGCGGGTCGGTCTGGTACATGAAACACTATCGATATGTAAAGATAAAATAAAAAAAGAAAATACTTTTTTTAAACTCGAATTAATTTATGCATGTACGAAATTAATTTCTTTAAGTAAACTTCAGCTGGGCGAGTTCAATGTCCTGTAGGTAGTTAGTGCGGAACGACCGAAAACTACCTACAAGGACATTGACTCGTGAAAAAACAAAAAATGTATTTCTATTAGTTATTGAAGTTACAAATAGAGAAATGTCGATCAGAATCGATGCTTTTAAGTAGGACGATGTCACGGGCACAGCTGAAGGACACGACACGACACGCACAATGCGGTGATCTTGTTTATATGAAAATCTACGTACACAACATTACTTGTAAGATATGCAAAACCTGAATATAGTTTGTTCAGAATCAGTAACTGAATCGATTCCAATCATTTTTATACCATTTTATATTTTTTCCCAAAAAAAATTTGAAGAAGGTCACAAGTTGGACACCACTGATATCAAGTACAAAACTGTACCTCTACCATGAGTTTTAAGCAATAGTATTCGTCGCTACTCGATATCGACGCCGTAAATATTTTGTATGGCAAATTTTGGTTCTGCAAGTGACCGCTAGAGGCGCTGCAAAATTTGCCATACAAAATATTTACGGCGTCGATATCGAGTAGCGACGAATACTATTGCTTAAAACTCACGGTAGAGGTACAGGTCGGACATTAAGGTGCCAGCAACAGTGTGCATTTCTCTTCTCACAATTCGTTACTTTTTCGAGTCGTCAAACGAGCATGAGCAATTGAGCACCCATGTAGTTTTCTAATAGCCAGCGCCTCTGGACGTGGCCCACGTGTGCCCAATGTATTTCTACCTTTAGACACACGGTGTAAAACTTTTACAGGCAATACAGTGTAACACGGTCAAGCTGTTACGGTTAGTTTCCAGTGTACCCTTTGAATGACGTGATTCGTGTACCTTGCGAGTAGGGTTGGCAAGTTTAGCTTGCAGTCTATACTCCACCTGTTTAGGTACTTAACTAAACGTAAACAGTCTTGTTGATATGTCTTTTAAAAGACATACAAAGATTATATAAATTTAGTTATTAAATAACATTGGTTTAGGTAAATAACTAACTACTCACCCACCCCTCCTTCTTATCTTATTTCCCACTTTCAATATCTTTGTTCTTCTCACGCTAAGAATCTGCGTTCTTCTAACAATCTTCTACTGCTTTGTCCTTCTCATACTTCTGATTTTGTTCATTCTTCCTTTCATATACAGTCCATACTTCTGTGGAATGTGCTTCCTCTCGACATCAGGACGGCCACCAGTCATTATGCATTCAAGCAGAAGTTGCGGAATTATTTTCTTCACAGATAGCGAAGTCGTCTCATAAACAACTTTCTTTTACTTCATAAAAATATATGTATTTGTATATGTAGGTAGGTATATTTTATTTATATATATTTGAATCTTTGTTTTTCTTAATAATCTTTTGTTTTTTTTTTATGCACTTGCCATGTTTTCTCTTCACCACACTTGGTTGACTGGTAGAGAATGCCTAAGGCATTAAGTCGCCTGTGTACCTTTGTGTTGCATAAAGTTTAAATAAATAAATTTTTAGAGAAAAGACATGTCATGATTGTTTACGAACCTAATGTTCAAGTACTTAACTAAATGTAAACAATCTTAAGTCTTAAACAAATGGAGTATAATAACAAACAATACTGAGTCGAAGGAGCGTAGTGTTCCCATATGTTCCACTCGCGACTGCAACGTCTGCAACAGGAGACAGTAGAATAAACAGGGTACTATTGCACCGAAGCCTGATGGGCGGCGATTGTTCGAAAGACTAACCTGGAATGGCCCTGGCCCTGGAATACAAAAGGATATTATAAGGCTGAACATTACTAGGCTGTTAATGCTAATGCTAATAATGATTGAGAAGACAAAAAGGATTTCAGTAAACTATTGAATTAGCAAAGAGACTTAAAGGCTAGTGATCAACTAGTGCGCCTCATCATCAACGATTGCATCACTGCTTACCATCAGTTGGGATCGCAATCCAGCACTAGTTTAAATTTTAACCTTTTAACTGCCTAGGTCGGATATATCCGACCAATACCAGTGGCGTAGCTAGTCCCACCGAGGCCCCGTATCGAAATTCCCACAGGGGCCCCATATAAAAAAAATAGTGTTTCTTACAAATGCCAAGCATTTGTAAAAACCTTACGAGGCGCTTGTGGATAATATGTTGTGTGTGTATGCCTATTTCGGGGCCCCTGTAGGGCGGGGGCCCCATATAATTGATACGACAGATACGGCAGTAGCTACGCCCCTGACCAATACTCTAGCGTTTATTTCGCCAGGGCCGCACATCCACGAACAAGTACTCCATCTCGTTAGCTCTTTTGTCGCCTATGGGGTTTGAAGAGCTAAACGAGATGAAGATCCAGTGGCGAACACACGACGCTGGCGAATAGGACATGAGAACACTCGTCGGACCAAACCGATGCAAGTGCTTAAAGGGAGACAAAATCAGCAGAGTATTTTAGCGTTCTCTATTACTTTAATAGATTATGAAGTACTTCTCCACAAAATAAAGTACAATACTCCATATTAGAGTATGGTAGGCAACCCTAATTGTGAGGGTTGATTAAATTATTATGCTAGACTTCTATTGTTTTGATTTAAGTAGAACAAATTCGGTTGTACGTTAAGGTTCTGGAGTGACGACCGCGTACCGGAAGACACGGTGTTGGAAGGCCTCCTACAAGGTGGACCGTTAACCTGGCTAGGATTGTGGGAATCCGATGGATGTGAAACGCACAGGAGCGTTCATTCTGGCGACACTTGAGGGAGGCTTATGTCCAACAGTGGGCATTTTTCTGAAATAATGATGATGATGAAATACGGTTGTACTATGTACAACTAGCTTCAACTATCGGCTTAGGTCATGTGAAAATCCTCGTCACATAAGTTGAAGCATCAGGGCCCGTAGAGGCCCAGCCTGCTCCGTAGAGGCCCAGCCTGCTAGCTGCAGGCAGGCAGGGTCGAAGCCTGCTGGGGTCATGGGTCAGCTTCCGAAAGGAATACCCGGCCCCGGCACGATAGGCAACGAAGGGGATAGATTTTTAATCAGTAAGAGTCTGACACTACTTCCCGCTCCGCCCAAGGGCGGGATTTGTCATTGGATGATTTTACCTACCATAAAAAAAAAAATGGCGGTCGCCCTTGAATGCGCAGTAACCGATTTTACCATAGAAAATGGTTATTCAAAAGCTTGGTCTACCCATTTGCTTAATTTTATCTAAATCTAGCTGTTTTTTTTTTTTTTTTTTTAATTTTTAAGGTTATATTACTAAAAGACTTCACTGTCGTCGGTCTGTCTGTCACTAGGCTGTTTCTCGTGAACTGTGATAGCTAGACAGACAAAATTTTCACAGATGGTGTATTTCTATCGCCGCTATATCAATAAATACTAAAAAAAAAGTTTTTCTTTTAAATCCTTTTTAGGGTAAAAAGGTAAAACGGAATCCTATTAGTAAAGTGCTTTTTTTTGACCTTGGGTAGCTGTTGGTCGTTGCGTACTAACTACCTACAGGACATTGAACTCGCCCAGCTGACGTTTACTTAAAGAAATTAATTTTGTACAAGTACTTTATTTTTTTATTTTATCTTTACAAATCGATAGTACCGGATCGACCCTCCACGGGATTAAAACCACCAAAATTTAACGGTGTAAAATGTCATCCGGAGTTATTAATTCTGTTATCAAAGCTGACGATACGAATACATAATAATATTAGTACCTACATACCGTACAGACGCGCTATTATATTTTACAATATTGTTAAGCACGTTTTCTGCAACCCTGTTTATAAAGAACAAAAGGAGTTTGTAGATAACCATTGAGTAGACTAAACAATCAAATTCTTAGTAAGTTATGTAGGTAAGTAGTATAATATTGTAGGTAAGCCATGCTTCACAATATAATCAATTGTTCGAGTTCATACCTTAAGATCAAGATTATGGTGAGCAAATAGTTGGTCGATTCTAAAAAAACTTTTAGGTAGTACCTAACCCCTCGCCCGCGGGGTCTATTTATTATTACGTAATTGCGCGTTTTTTTAGAAAATCGCTAAAAAGAATTTAAAAAATATCTCTTTTTTTTTAAGAAAAACGAAGATATAAAAACCAAAATTTTCGGCCTAATTAATCTTATACACTCTGTGTACAGTACGACCGTTAGCGTTTTTCAAGGTGATTCAATCGGCGTTCGTGGGTGAATTGAGAGCTGTCATCATCATTATCATTTCAGCTGAAAGAGAGGCTTTTGTTGGACATAGGTCTTCCCCAAGTGTCGTCATGCGTCTCGCATCCATCGTCTTGCCACGACCCTCACCAAGTCATCGGTCGAGCGTCGGTGTGGGCGCCGTCGCTGCGAAAGCGACCGGCGGCCCAGCTGAACGCCTGCCAGAGGGTCATGGCCATTCGGATGATCCCTTTTTAGTGAACAATGTGCCCTTTTTATGGAAGGTAAAATCATCAAATGACAAATCCCGCCCTTGGGTGGGGCGGGAGATAGTGTTAGACTCTTACTGACTAAAAACCTACCCTATTCCATTCATTGCCTTCGATCAGGGCCCCGGGGTTCATTTTCAACTAACCTTTGGGAGCAATGTGCCCTGCCAATTAAGCTTGGCGATTCCTCGGGATATGTCGGTAACCTTGCTTCTCCTGCGGTTATCTTTATTCCAGGTGAGATGACGCAAGGAAATTCCGAGCATAGCCATTTCCATTTCACCAGTATTATAAATATGATTACTTTCATACATATTCCTTAGAAGTCTTATTCTCAGACGTGGAGTGGGCCACCGTCACTTAAACACATAGGTATTATACGCAGCATGAAGCCATTCCTTCGATAATTTATTTAAACGCAAATTTTATACACGAATAAAATAACAAAAAAAAAAACTATAGGTACCTAACGTAGTTTCAAACAATTTGGCAGGCAGCCTATGAATGAGTTTTTTTTTTATCCTGATTGGCCAACCGCTTTTTTTTTAATTCCATTTTTAAAATAAGCGTATTTAAATGTAATATTAACAGACCCGGCAGTAACAATTCATTATATTTTTCAGCAATCGTATTGTTCTATAGCTTGTACTCTTTGGACAATCATCTTTCTTTAGGGTTCCGTAATCAAAGGGTAAAACGCACCCTATTATTAAGACTCAGCTGTTCGTCCGTCTGTCTGTCCGTCTGTCACCAGGCTGTATCTCATGAACCGTAATAGTTAGACAGTCCAAATTTTCAGGGATGATGAAGATATTTCTTCTAGCGCTATAACAACATCTACTAAAAAATACAATAAAATAAATATTTATGAGGGATCCCTCACAACGAGGCCGGTACTTTTAATTCCATTTTTTAAATTAGCAATTTGGAATGTAATACTAACAGACCCGGCAATGACAGAGTTCACATCGGTTTCGGCCAGTATCGTATTGTTCCACTAAAATATTTACCGCCACTGAAGGTCACTTGCCACGCTCGATAAAAAATGACATCATAATCAATTTGATTTTACATTTGGAACGATAGAATTAACTACTTTAAGGATTCGACATTCACTTTTTGGCTGTGAAATAAATTGTCTCAATTGTTTTAAAATTATGTCTCATTCAACAATATGGAATAATAAACGTATTGTATGTGCTTCATAAAATACTTATTATCTTTTGTAAAATTTATGAAATAATTTTTAAAAATATCTTTATCAACAACGAGGTCATAAAGCTTCAAAGTTGATAATAAATTAGAAAGAGAAATCATGGACTCTGACGTCAATGTCCATCACGCTCTATATAGAAAACGGCGATTTTACGAGGCAGACAGATAGGTAATATATTTGTTGAATATTGTTAAATATAGTTTTTTTTTCGATCAATTTTGATTACCTATGTTTTCACAGTTGTACCGAACTTAAATTCTATTGTTGAATTATAATATTGACACAAAAACGGCCCATGCACAAGATACTATCTGTAGGCTTTCTGTAGGCCATACATATCATCATCATATCAGCCGAAAGACGTCCACTGTTGGACATAGGCCTCCCCCAAGTGTCGCCACAATGAACGGGTATATGCATCTCGCATCCATCGGATGCCCGCAACTCTTGCCAGGTCATCGGTCCACTCTGTAGGAGGCCTTCCGACACTGCGTCTTGCGGTACACGGTCGCCACTCCAGAACCTTTCGGCCCCAACGGCCATCTGTTCTGCGAGCATTGTGCCGTGCCCACTATACCCATACATATACAACATTATTTTTAGTATATGCGAAACCAGTAACTGAATCGATTCCAATTTTTATAACATGTTATATTTTTTCCCAAAAATATTTAACGTCACAAGTTGCTCCACCGACACTAAGTACAACACGAGTCTGGTCATAGCGGGTATTAGGCGCAGTGTACAGCTTGGTGCATGGTGCGGGAGTAAAACAACCCCTTAGTGGCCCGGATGGCCAGGTGACCATGTTTTTGTGTGGTGAACCAGATAACATAACAAGCTTATAACTTTGTGATTTCATGATACAGTTATGAAATTTTGTTCGTAGGTTCTTTGCATAAAAATACTAGACACGTTGTTTCGCATATACTAAAAATAAGGTTGTATTTGTTCCGTGTGGTAAGCGACCCCGAGACACGCAGCGCAGCAGTCAATCTCTCAACCACTGCGGCTACCGTGCCATGTATGCGGACGGCGGGCAATGGGTAGCTCACTGTCCGTCCGTCCGGTAACAGACCGGACTGAGCCCAAGTCGTTTACGGCGCGCACTGTTCCCGCGCGCCTCAAGGAGTCGTCAGCAAACTGTAGGGGCCCAGTAGGGTCGAAGCCTACTCTAGGGCTTTGGGGAGGTATGAAAATGCATACCAAGGCCCTGGAACCAAGGCAAAGGAGGAACGGAGTAGGTTTTTAGTCAGTAAGAGTCTGACACTACCTCCCGCTCCACCCAAGGGCGAGGGATGACATTGGATGATTTTACCTACTTTAAAAAAAAAATACCGTACCATGTATGAAATCATCAAATACCTTCTTCCGCTGTGGGTGTAGCGCGAGGGAGTGTCAAACTATGACTGACTAAAACCTTTTAAAAAAAAAACGATTTAAAAAAAATGTCCTTTTGATAAACTTAAGCAGGTTTTTTTTTGGTGGGTAGAAATCATCCGATGACAACTCCCGCCCTTGGACGGAGCGGGAGATAGTGACAGACTCTTACTGACTAAAAACCTACTCCGTTCTTTCTTTGCTTTGGTCCCAGGGCCTTGGTATGCATTTTCATACTTCCCAGAGCCCTAGAGTATCGATTCCACCTGATGGTAAGCAGTGATGCAATCGTTGATGGTGAGGCGCACTAGTTTATTAATAGCCTATTCACTCTAGCCTTGAAGACACCTAAATTATATTCGGAGGAGAAGACCGCAGCAGGCAAATTGCTTCAGTCTCTCGCTGTACGCGGTATAAACAACGAAGAAATACGCTGAGTCCGGACTGTTGAAGTTTCAACCCTATATAATATACTCTTTGGTTTCAACAACATAAGGGTGGATATCCGCCGTACGTCGGGTTGTCTGATAGTATAACGGAGATGGCGGAATCAAATCGTGCAATTCCCGCGCACATTCTCCAAAATGCATCCTGTAAAATAACCGAAAGATTGGCTACTCTACGCCTGTACTCAAGGCTTTGAAGATTGGATTAAGCCAAATTTGGATCACCAACTAGCCTTTTCGCACGCCTTTCCACCGAGTCCAAAGTCACTAGGTGGCAATTTGCAGCACCACATATTTACCTAACACTTTTACCTCAATCTAATATAATTCCTTGTTTGAGGTTGGGAATTAGAAGAGTCCCTTTAAATGCGTTGTTATTGTGTAGTTCGACCACAGAAATCTTAGTGAGTTCGACTCAAACCGCCTTATTACAAAACGTGATGTAAAATAGTTCCGGGACTATTACAAGGTTTAATAGCATTAAACCTAACAATAGTCCCGGAAATATATTTAGATCGCGTTTCAATGGTATTAAACCTAGTAATAGTCCTGGAACTAATTTAGATCGCGTTTTGGAATAATGCGGTATGAAACGTCAGCAAAACCTAGAAGCCTACTGGGGCTATGGGTAGTCTGAAAAGGAACCCTGGGGTCCTGGAACGCAAGGCAAAAAAGGAACTTAGGAGTACGTTTTAGTTAGTGAAAGACTAACACGCCTCCCGCTCCACCGTAGAGCGAGAGAAGTCATTGGATGATCTTCCACCTAAAAAAATGTTATTGAACTCCTTCGAAACGGCTCGACATATTTTTATGAAATCTTTGTGTTTATTTGGTAGGTCTGAGAATGGGTGTGGCGGTAATTTTAGGGTTACGTACTTTAAAAAGAAAAAAAACTGGGCAAGAGCGAGTCGGACTCGCGCACTGAGGGTTTCGTACAAACTAACTTATGTAATGACGACAGTAGCGATGCCGTACGAGGAGCCAGTCAACCTGCCACATCGCTGGATGTACAAATTTTCTATTCCTCTTTTCTGACCACGTGACCGCCACGTTGAGTTGATTTGACATCCCCATACATTTGTTTTCTACCAGCGTTAACGATTATAGATTAGCAACTTGGCTAAGCCTGTAGATAGCTATTTATCTGGCGGTCTTTACTTTTAAGCAAGCGTGCTCCATCTTTGACCACATCATCGCTTACAAGTGAGATAATATGGGTCAAGCGCTATCCCATCTATAATAGTAATAAAAATAAAAATAGTAATTAACTGCGACAACTAATTTCAAGAACCGAATAGCCCAATAGGTTTATCTTTTTTTGTTATCGAATGGATTTACATATTTTGTTTTATGAAATCCACGTGTTGATGTCGGAACAATAAAAAATGCTGATTACATTCCCAAACACGCGACTATGACGGCTTTATTTATTTATATTGTTACTTAATGTTGAATGTTGCTAACTGCATTTTAATTTCCCAATCCAATGACTGATGAAAATTACATTTTGCGTCATCACTGTTGTGGGTTACGGCTAGAGTTACCATATTTTAGGATTTGTCCTGAAATTTCAGAATTTTCGGACTTTTCTCAGGTTTGCGGCTGTATTTTGCAAATATCATGAAATCTCAGGAATTTATAATAAGCACATCTATAGAAACCTTGCACATTTAATCGAGATTCTGAATGACGACAATTTTTTTTTAAAACTTCTAAGGGTTTAAAAAGATCACGTATTTCTTGGAACAAGTTTTGTATTATGTTCTTTTTTCACGTTGCCTCTTCTTCAAACATCAAGTTGGATTGCGCTGGATGAAGTAACAAGCTTTTAAACCATGTTCGACGTTACCGATAGGCGAGTTTGGAAGGACCCTATTAAGTCCGCCTCTGTAATTTTGTGTAAGTACGGTCAGGGGTCAAAAGTGCAGTTGCATTATAACAAAGCTAAACTGTCTAAAATTTATTTGTAGTAGAAGTCCAGTGTTCTACAACTAGTTTATTCAATATTTTAGATTATATATTACAAACTAAATCGGTCATGATCCATTGACCCTCCTTTATAAAGAAATTTTACATACTTTAGTATCGGTAGAGTGCAACTGCACTTTTGAGCCCTGACTGTACATAAAGAATTTAATAAATAAATATCAACTTTCAAGGTTCATGCATTTTCAGTACTGCTAGGGCCTAGGTTCTAGAACGCAAAAGGCAACTGAATGAACATAGGTGTGATTTTAGTCAATGAACGTCTAACTCGCTCTACCCGCTTGCGGAAGAAGTCAACAAACTGCTAGAGATATAATTAAATCGTGAACACAGAGCAAAGAATGGTTTTTGTTCTGGTTCCGAGTGATAAAAAAACTAGGTATCTAAAATAATTATGTTAGCAACAAAAACCTTTGACCGCGACGTTATCTGAAATGTGCAAATGTGGAGACAGTTTTTTGTTATCTTTTTTGTATGTTGGTACACAAATCGATTGCCCATTAAGTAAACTATCGGAAGTGAAAAGTTTTCTTTATAGGAGAGTGTTTTAAAGTTTATTTTATGGATAACTTTGTCAATAATTACTCTATAATTATGTAGATATGCACAGTTCAATTTTGGTCGTTTTAATCCCGTGGAGGATCGATTCAGTATATGAAACACTATCGATTTATAAAGATAAAATTAAAAAATACAGTACTTTTTTAAGTAAACGAGTCAATGAATGACCTTGTAGGGAATTGTGGGTTGTTGCGTTCTAACTACCTACAGTTCATTAGCCTCGATCAGCTGACATTTACTTAATGCGTAAATTAATTCGAGTTTAAAAAAAAGTAAGTACTTTATTTTTCATTTTTATCTTTATAAATCGATAGGGTTTCATGTACCGAATCGACTCTCCACGGGATTAAAACGACTAAAATTTAACGGTGTATAAATTTGGTTTCATCGCTAGTTTTGCTTATTTCCAGATTTGAGTTACAGTCTACCTTGGGAGTTTACCAAATTTCGAATAAATCAATACACAAAATATACACCCTCTTTCACTCATTAATAACCTTATTCGTGTAAATAAATCTGCCTATAAAAAGCTTTTAAAAGCTGCACAAATTACTTGAAAGGCTTCACTGGGTACTTATTCGAACACATTAAAAAAAAAGAGTTACGTAAATTAACTTTGGCACACGTGGGCCACGTACGCTAATCTGGGCGCGTCGGTCTCCATACATTTTTTATATCCCAACTAGACGTCTTCTAGAGCTACACATTAGAATACAGCAGGGATGGCGAACCTTTATTGAAGGATCTGCCACAAAACGTAAGAAAAAAGTAAATGGGGTCTTGACGCGACGTCAAAGATTTTTAACTCTGTTTGTTAATGTATGAAAATTAAACTAGATTTGCGAACAAAAAAAGTGATAATGCTGTTTCAAATTACCTAGATATTAAATATTTTAGTGCTCGATTACGGAGACGCGGTCCGTTGCGCGGCGCGTCGTGCGGTCCGTCGTACATTGCCATATGTTTGTGTTTGCGCGAGCGATGACGCGGCCCGCTGCTGCAATGTACGACGAAACGCCCAACTCGCCGAGCAACGCGCCGCCGCCGCGTCTCCGTAAACACGGCCTCACACTGGCGTGCTCTAAATATTGTGCCATAGGTTTGCCAGCCCTGGACTATAGTCGTTGCATTGGACGGTGGACCCACGCTATGCGACGTGGTTCTACGTACAACTCAGGCGTCGGCATCGCCCACGTGTGCGTCCCTCTCGCTTTACCATGGTCCTCGCAAAGAGCAACTGAAGGAACTCTGTGCGTTTTAGTTAGTAGTTAAATTTGATACTCCCTCTCACTCCACCCACAGCAGGAGAAGTCATTTGATGATATCCCACGAAAAAAATAATGTTCCAAGTATAAACTGATACCACTTACTTCACATCTGGGTAAAACCTTTCATTGCCTACATGTTTACAAAGCCCGCAGTTTGTTTATCGTTTTCTGCATACATCGTGACGTGGGATGTGTTTCAATGAACCCGAGAGTACTATGGAGTAAGGCTTCCAACAGACAGGCGCAACGAGACAATGCGACAACGATTTTTCATAGACTTTTTAAGGGACAGTAATAATATTAATATTTTTAAATATTATTTTAAAATATTCAGATAATATGCGTAATACATTATTGTAAGACACACAACTCAATACCGGGTTAAATGAAGATAAAGAAACTCAGCAATCGTGACCGGTATCGGTATCCAATGATAATTTAACGTACCAACTGCGGCTGATTATGGTAGTGTATAATTTTTGAGTTTTTCTTTTTTTTTTATAGCTATTTCCCTATTATTGTACTTGATAACCATCCCACTTCAGCAAAATTTCGAGATTTAATATATATGGGCTATGTACCCATAACACAACTTCTACAAAATCAGTTGTCGCATTGTCACGTCGCGCCTGTCTGTAGCAGCCTTTATAACTTGTGGTAATATGTATAAATAATAATTATTGTTAAAGTATCGTAAACATTCATATAATATAATTATGATAGTATAGTAAGTAGGTATTTTAGTAGTAAATAAAACCAATGCGCCATATTTATGTAAATTAAGCAGACTTTGTGAGAAATAAATAAACATGATCAACACACTTGTTTTAAAAGTCGATTAATTCTAACCCCCTACCGCTTTTAGGTTCGCTAAGTAGTGTATTTCGCACTAGCGCGGAAAAGTGAACAGGCCTCGCCACTACATATTATTATGTTATTATTGTGCCAGGCGATGCGTCGGGCATCTCCACATTCTCCACCGGGCACCGAGGCTAATAAAATAAAATCTGCGAGTCATTCTTACAATTAATATATTTATTAAATAATAGTTATTTATTAAATACGAGTATATTGAAAAGAGCCGTAGGACACACGTGGGCAATTGTCATTGCAGTTTCACTGCTTCAAAACGACCTCGCCTTTCGACTTGGGCGTATCTTTGCAATGTCAACTTTGCCCACTTACATACATCAAAATATCTCTACCTACTATTCACTGTATTTCACATCAGCACTTAAAATAGAATCGGGCATTTTCAAAGATAAAATGTAATATATTTTAAAACAGCTATTACGTTATTTATTATTCTGACAGAAAGGTAAGAAAAATAATAAATAATTCTCACATATTTGAGTAAGATTTGCATTTGCTTCGCAATTGCAATCGTCTAATTTCACAAGTTTTTGACATTGATTGAAATTGGCGCGACGGATTTAAATTTTAATGGTTTTTAAGTACGAGGATTGAGCTACATTTTATTACTTTTCCACTGATTACCAATAAAAACAATATTACGTATATAGAACAGTACGCGGCAAATAAGTTGAACAGTTGCTGCTTTACCACTTCGATTGAGGCCCCAGATTCGGTTACTGCACAAGGTCGACCGCCATGATCGTTCAACTTGTGTGCCGACTATTATACTCTATACTTATTCAAATTTTAAAATTGAAAGCGTATGTACAATGTATTTAATATGTATAACTGTTAGATATAGTAGAACATAGTCCGTAGCCAGGTTTTTTTTAGGTGGGAAAAACATTCAATGACATCTCCCGCCCTTGGGCGGAGCGAGAGATAGTGTCAGAGTTTTACTGACTAAAAACCCACTATTCCTTCTTTGCCTTCATTCCAGGGGTTCACTTTCACATCACCCATGGCCCCAGTAGTGCGTAACCAGGTGGGTATTTATTAGTTATTTATAATAGCGTGAGTTGAATCATCATCATCAATATCATTTCAACTGTAAGACACCCTATTTGATATAAGTAGGCCTCCCCCAAGTGCCGCCACAACAACCTGTCCTTTGCATCTTTCATCTAGCAAATTCCCGTGACCCTCACTAGATTATCGGTCCAACATTTGACCTTCCAGCGCTGCATCTTCCGGTACACGAACGCCAAAACAGAACTTGTCATTCTCATCAGCCATCTGTTCTGCGAGTAATGTGCCCTGCCCTCTGCCTCTAAATTTTGGCGTTCCTTCAGCCTATATCGGCAATCTTGGTTCTCCTGTGGTTGTAGATATCTTTATACCATGATAGGTAGGATAAATGTTTCTATCAAAAATCTGCAAAACAAAAACCGCCTTAACGCTAAAACGCGGTCTAAAATAGTTCCGGGACTATTACTAGACTTATTACCAATTAAACGCGAACTAAATGTAGTTTTCGCGACCATTACTAGATTTAATACCAATTAGAAAACTATCAAAATGTATTTCCGGGACTATACTTATGTCTTCATTGGGAAAGAGTTGCTAAATATATTAGTACCATACTACCTGCATGGAGGAGGAAGAGACTGCAGCACATCTGCTTCTGAGCTGCCCTGTTGTCGCAGGATACAGAGCAAAGTACTTCGAAAACCCAGGTAACCTCCGCGAAATGGTCAGTAACACCAAGGCGCTACTGGCCTTCCTCGAGAAGCTGGGGTGGATCGAATGACACATTTGTCCCACCCGTACGCAAAATACGCGCTTTAGTCGTGGAGTTGCGGATACCAGCCCGAAATACAATACAATACGATACAAATAGTACCATACTAGGGTTCCAGGTCCAAATTGTACTTTGGGAGTAGGAGGTTCAGTTTTAATGCCAATTAAACATATTCCCGGAACTATTTTAGATCGCGTTTTGGAATAAGAAGGCTAGAATCTAGCAGATAACTACATAAATAAATCTTTATACAAGTTTCTTGAATATTTCTAGTTTTTTCACGTGTTTGTTGATGATCGTCTTCAAATCTTGTTTTTCTCTGCATAACCTGCCACCTGCGTTTCAAAGATCTAAAATTAAATACATATAACAATCAAAATCTTATCCAACCGAACCGGTAAAACGTCTTTTGAATACCTAACCTTGGTGAGTGACGATTTGGAACTAAGTTTGTAACGTGCCTTTGCTTAAAATTTAAGTGGAATCTATTTAATACAAATTATGCATCACTATTGATATGTTAGCGCGTAACCGACGTAACGTATCTTACGTTACGCGCTAACATCGCAATCAGAAAACTTGGACTCGAAAATCGCACATCTACACTACTTGTAGTTTTTTTTTTTTTTTTTTTTTTATGGTAGGTAAAATCATCCAATGACAAATCCCGCCCTTGGGCGGAGCGGGAAGTAGTGTCACAGATAGACAAGGGCAGAGATAAGAACCGGCGCTGTCGTGCGAGCGAAATAGCATTAGCCGCCGAATGTGTGTGATCGTCGCAACCGATGTGAAATCGTGCCAATTGTCACAATTTCAGCGGTAGAGGCGAGTCTCCTATCTTCCGCTGTTTTGATATAATCTAAGTGCATCACAAAATGACAGCTCTACCTCAAGATGGTATGGGGACATTAATGAGGAGCAGCGAATATCATGTAGTAAAAAAATCCCTTTACACAGTTATGCGCCTGGTTGAGTTCGAACCCGCAATCTACAGCTCACAAGTCGGGGCAGTTACCACTGGGCCACCACAGCTCTCTAATCACAGAGCATTACACAGAAAACTATAACATATATTTGATGATAATACGCGTCATGTCCGTGAACGGGCGCTGTCAGTTGAGACTGGTCATCTCTTAGTGGTTTATTGTAACATCTATATTTAGAATTTGTTCTTTTTTCTTTTTATTTTATTTATATTGTTTTCACCTAATAGCAGCTTCAAGAAACATGTAACCGAAATATTTGTAATACATAACATGATTGAAAAGAGTGTCCATGGAGTTTCTTGCACATTCTTCTTCATAGAGATCTTGCTTTGAAATGTGTAATTTGCATCATTTTTTCTGCTAGATCTTTAATCTTTTAAAAGTGCCTGTGAATGGTTTATTTTAAATAAAATGATTTGGATCTTTTGAACTTTAATATTTTAATTTTGTTGAACCCTGGTACCCAAATTAAGATTTTGAGGAAGAGGCCATTTTAAATGGCCTACAGTCAGGTCCGTCTTCCCCACTGGGCACACTGGGCACGTGCCCAGGGCCCCCCGACGGATTGGGGCCCCCTAGTGCCTACTCAGATGCTTAACAATTAACGTAAGCTACTTAGAATACCTACTAAGGTAAGCTACTCTCCCAGTCCTACTGCTGGGCAGCCTTCTGACCCACGGGAAATAATCTGCGTTTTGGAGCGCAGTAGGTATTGTGTTTCGAACGCGTTCATTTATTGTAAAATCCAGTATATTCATCATCATTAGCCTTTTAGTGTTCCAACTGCTGGGACTCAGGCCTCCTCTCTAGGAGAGGGAATGGGCCGTAATCCACCACGCGTGCCCAGTGCGAACTGGTGGATGTCACATGTTTTCGAATTTTTTGGTTCTAGGACATGCCGGTTTCCCCACGATGTTTTCCTTCACCGTTTTGAGAGCAGTGGTGATGAAATAAATTACACAAAGTAATGCGCCTGGCTGGGTTTGAACCTGTGACCTACAATTCGTAAGTCGGGGCCAGTACCACTCGGCCACCGCTGCTCTCCCAGCAGAGAGCAGCGGTGGCCGAGTATATTGCCACAGATAATTATAACCCATGCGGGATTTGTCAATCAATCAATCAATCAAATATGTTTATTTGTTACACATAGGTATAATGCTAGGGTACATTCCTTTAAGTCCTTTGTCCCAGGGCCCCGGGTAACATTTTCACATAACCTTTGGCCCCAGTAGGCTTCGGCCCTGCTGGGCCCCTCCAGTTTGCTGACAACTCCTTGAGGCGCGCGGGAACTGCGCGCCGTAAACGACTTGAGCTCGGACCGGTCTGTTACCGGACGGACGGATAGCGAGCTACCCATTGCCCGCCGTCCGCGAGCCCACGCCTACGGTGGCCGGAAATCGGGATCGGAATCCCGGCGGCGGCGGCGGCGTGTGCGCCGTTGCCTGATGCGGTCAGCCTCCTCCTTTGCTAGCATTACTGCGTCGCAGAAGGAGGCTCGCGCCTGCCACTCCTCCTCGCTCCGGAGCATGGCTTGAACCAAGCCCCGGCGCGAGAGATCGCCGCCGATCGCCCCCACGAGGACACGGCGATGCTCTTCCCAAGCGGGGCCAATCGTTGATGGTGAAGCGCACTAGTTTATTAAGAGCCTATTCAACTTATTTGCTTCTAATTGGAGAAAGACGGCCTTGCCTACAGTTCTACACGCTACAACGACGTGCCAAAGGTCACCGGGTCATCAACACCGCTCAACGATAGTGCTCGATCTATCAAACTGTAGGAATTCGCATTAAATCTCTATCAGCTGATACATGTAGCTGGTCAATGAAACATGTCCACAACACGATGAAGTTCTACCTTGTCCTTCGTAGAGATTAGAAGCGAGAGTTATTTCTATAAAAGAACTCATATTTTAACAGTAGTTTTGAAAAATTATTAATGGCAGTCTTATTTTTATTCATTTTGATTATACACTGTAAAATTTTAGTCGTTTTAAACTGTGAAGCACCAAGAGGACACCGTTGTCCGCCACCTATTGTTTTTCTATTGTGTCTCTAATTACAGTATTTAAAACATAGACATATATATTACTTTGATTTAAAAGGTTAATCCCGGGGAGGGTCGATTCGGTACATGAAATACTATCGATTTGTAAAAAAAAAAAAAAATGTACACTTTTTTCAAAAACTCGAATTAATATACGCATATACCAAGTAAACGAGTCAATGACCTTGTAGGTAGTTGTAGGTCGTTGCGTACTAGTAACTACCTACAGTTCATTGAACTCGCTCAGCTGAAGTTTACTTAAAGAAATTAATTTCGTACATGCGTAAATTAATTCGAGTTTAAAAAAAAATACTTTATTTTTCATTTTTATCATTAAAAATCGATAGTATTTCATGTACCTAATCGACCCTCCGCGGGATTAAAACGACCAAAATTTAACGGTGTATATGTGCCAAGTTTGAAGATAATGAAACTTGGCACATAAAAAATCAAAATTTTGGGTTAACCCAAGGAATAAGAATCTCCGATATAATCTTTTTTTTTTGCATTGCATCAGCCTTATAATGTTCCCACTGCTAGGACTCAGGCCTGCTCTCTAGGAGAAGGAATGGACTGTAATCCACCACACGGGCCCATTGCGGGTTGGTGGATGTCACATATCTTCGAATTTTTGGTTCTAGGACATTCTAGTTTACTCACGATGTTTTCCTTCAACGTTTTTGAGAGCAGTAGTGATGAAATAAATTACACAAAGTAATGCGCCTGGCTGGGTTTGAACCCGCGACTTACAAGTCGTAAGTCGGGGCCGTTACCGCTCGGCCACCACTGCTCTCAATATAATCTTTAACATTCCATAAATGTTAATTAACTTTTAACCCCGCAGACAGATATAGGAGCTACCCAAGCTATTTTTTAGGGTTCACTACCTATAGGATCATTTTGTGGTCCGTCTGTCTGCCTATCTGTCAAGACCCCTTATCTCGGGAACGCTTCGAGGTATCGAGTTGAAATTAATACTATATGCTTACAAACTTACATAGGTCTGCAGTCCCTTGAAGCTGTGAAAAACTCAAACCGGTTAACGGAAAAAAAGATACGGACGTTTATATCGCAAAAAACGACACTCTCAAAGGAATCAAAATTCATAGGGTATTCCCGTTGACCTAGAATCCTGAAATTTGGCGCGGAGCAAGGTCTCATAGCACAAATATAGGAAAAAACTGAAAATTATTTTGTATGAGTAGTTACATCACAAAAAAAATTACGATTTGGAAAAATCATCGTAAGTAACTCATTTCGGGAATTAAACTGTTTTTATAGGCAAGTTTGTACTACGGAACCCTTAGTGCACGAGTCCCACTCGCACTTGCCCAGTTTTTTTTCGAAATTTTTTACATTCTAATAAATTTTAAATGATAAATGATGATATGATAAATGATATTTTATTTTGCAAATAGGTTCTCAAAAACACTTATACAAGTCAATTTTTTTTTTCGTCATTTTTAACTAGATGAGGCCGGTGAGGGTTAAGGCCTAAGTTATCATTATATAGACCATAATGATGGTAATGTAAATAATGTATAAGTCTATAAGGGCGGAACCCTTATAGACTTATACATTATTTTCTTTCCTTTTAATGTACGGAATCCTAAAAATCTTTCAAAAATTTGAATATCGCGAGCTCCCTGGACTACGTATTTACTGTGCCCTGGAGCATTCGCCTTAAAGAAAGTCTCTCGTACAAACATTCATAATAAGTAGTTTGGAATCAACAACCCATCATCACTTTTCAATCCACTACAAAATTGCACGCTTTCCTTCCGTGTTCCCCATACAAACGGGTATTTTGAAAAGATTGCGGTCATCTCTTTCTGTGAATTAAAACAACGGTGTTTCCTCATGGGAACTCGTTCGTACGCTGGGTTGCCAACCATCTTTATCTTACTTTATTTTTGGTAAACATACTTTATAAATACTCCTTCACTGTATATATTTTTATATAAAGTGTATGTATAGGTATATATTATAGTATATATCTATGCATGTTCAGTTTTAGCTTTATATACAATTTTTTTATACTTGTTTTCTAAATAGTATTTTCTTTTTTTTATGCAGCTGCCATATTGTCTCTCCACCACCCTAGGTAGACTTCTAGAGAAGGCATTAAATCCGCCTTTGTACCTTTGGTTGCATGAAGATTAAATAAATACATAAAATGAAACAATGTTATGAATCATATCATCATCTTCCTGCCCTTGTCCCGTTTTATTTGGAGTGTGTGCAATACGTTTTTTCTTCCATTCTGTCCTGTCACTCGTCACGCTATCAGTAACTCCTCACTGTTATGAATAAAATAAAAAATAAAAAAATTGAAACATGAATACTATACGTTCTGTTTTAAATCAAATCATAACAAATAGAGTTGGAAATTAGTTGCTTTGTTTATTTAAATTGAAATTGTAAGTATGTAAATAACATCCAATAATTTAAAGATAATGTTAATGTGTACTAGAAGCACATTAAAATATGTCTTAAAGAGAAGAAACAAACAAATAAACTTTTGAAAAATCCTTTTTTACTCTAATAAAAAAAAATATTTATTACTTTTTTTCAAAAAAATGTTGGCAACCCAATACGTACGGTCTTTTAACTTTACGAATATGTATTTATTGACACAAGGTAAGTTGGTCTGCTGTTAGTACTTATATACCTATTAATGTTATTTGTTCTTGTAATAAGGTTCATACGTGTATCGTGATGACCTTGTGGTTAAGGCACCCGTCTCCCATGCTTGAGGTTGCGGGTTTCGAACCGGGAAAGTACTAATGTGAATTCTTCATTTCATATACTTATTATATAACAACGGGCTTTTCAGATCAACACCTGTGCAACGGGACGCCGTTCGCTCGTCCTATAATACCGAGCCCGAGTAGTCGACGGCGCGTAGTGCTTCACAAGCACCTCAAAGAGATGTCAACTAAACCGTACGGAAAGAGGGTAGGGCCGATGCCTGCTAGTGTCATGGAAAGGCTTCTGAATAGATACGCGTCATCCTAGAACGCAAAGGGTAACTGACGGGATACAGATGTGGTTTTAGTCAGTAAAAGTCTGACACGCTCTCCCGTTTAGTCCTAGAGCGAGAGAAGTCTTTAGATGATTTCCCACCAAAAAGAAAAAACATGCACAGGTCACCCAGACCCGCAACATGTATCTGTAGACCACAGAATTATACCGCGCGGGAATCGAAGTCACGACACGCAGCAGCAGTAAATCGCTACCAACCTCTGCACCGACCGTGTGACCGACTTTAATTCTATATACAAATGTATATAGGTAAAAGCGAAATACCACTCACTGATTAATCACGAAATCTCAGAAACTTTAACACATACAAACTTAAAATTTGGCAGGTAGATTCCCTATAGGGTATAGACATCCTCTAAGAACGGATTTTACGAAACTCTACCCTAAGGTGGTAAAACGGGGGCTGGAAGTTTGTATGGAGAAACCGACATTCACGCGGGCGAAGCCGCCTGGCAAAAGCTAATAACCTATACCCATATGTCTCCAAGGGTATAAGAAGCTCTAACAAAGCTCTTTGTTCCATCATCGCAAGTTATTTGCTCATATGGTCACCTTGAGCCAAAAACTGCGTATAAATAAAACCAAAGTCAATGAAGGATGGACTCGAAAGCATCGTACTGCAAATATGGCGCCACTTGAAAGTAATATTTAGTATTCATTTCTCTGCCCGGATTTAGGGAGTGACCATTAATTACGTGAGGTTTGTTTTTTGTTTTATGAAATTCTTTATTGATATAAAATATACACATAATTGTAAAACTTACACACTAAGTCACAATTTAGTCTTCAAATAGTAACACTTATGCAGACTATAGACGCCTTTTTAAGTATTAATGCATTGCATGCATATTACGTGAGGTGATTTTGACGTTTTTAACCTCATTTCGTGGTGAGGTGTCGTGATTAGGCTCCCTTCTTAATCTCACTTAAGATTGTTTAAAATACACATTTAATTTATTTAGGACTAAGTTTTAAGTTTTAAATCCAGTTTCCAGGGTATTTACTCAAGCCCCAAGAGAACGTTCGCACACCTATTGTCTTTCTATTGTGTCTCTAATTTATTTATTTATTAAAACTTTTTGCACTAGTAAAAAACTGTGTACAAAGGCGGACTTAATGCCTTAGGCATTTTCTACCAGCCGACCTTAGGGTGGTGCAGAAATATAACAAGGTAGGTAGGTAGGTTTTGTGGAAAAAATATGTAGGTATTACTCATTTATTTTTTCAACTTTGCACCACACTAGGGATTACTTCTGTATCTCCTGTGCGTACACACACACATAAAGTTACATTACACAAGACACCCGCCCCCCGGAAGATCTATGTGTAGTGTGCATCAAACATAATGACAAATATTTGTATTTATTTGTCTAGACCCCCACTACCTCGAGTGAAATTGGATAAGAGTCGACTCGAAGCCCTTCCCCCTTCCCCCGTAAATGCTTCACGTAATTAATGAACGCCCCCTTATTAGCGAGCATCGGCCGAAATATCTTATCGTCGATACGACGGGTACTCAGAAACAGGAAAATCTGACACCCACTATTAACAAGAAGGAAGCTGGCACAGATTTCTTTATAAATAAGTCCTTTGTTTTTTGTGTCCTTCTTGTTCTTATTTTATACTTAGGCCGGTTTAAGTGCTCAACCGACCGTCGGTGCGTACGTCGCGTCGGTCGCGCTTGTCATTTGTATGAGAATTCACAAGTCGTTGCTGCTCGCTTTAACATAATCCCTCATCGGCCGAAGACTGCTTGGCCGACGACGGCCGAACGCGGACGTTTGAATCAAACTCTTGTAAAACAAAGAGAGCGATTAGACAAAACACAACCGTCGTCGACCGATGACGCCCGGCAACGGCCGATATCCGGCGAGATGATTTCTCGCCTGTCTGCAATGTCTACAATGCAAATTGTTACCACTTGTGCCGACATTGGGCGTTGCCGGTATTGTTAGTAATGTTCTGCCCCGCTCTGCCTTGCCCTGCCCTGCCCTGCTTTGCCTTGCCTTTACGGCCCTGCCCTACCCTGCTTTGCCTTGCCCTGTCCTGCCCTGCCCTGCTTTGCCTTGCCCTGCCCTACCCTGCCCTGCCTTGTCCCTCCCTGCTCTGCCCTGCCTTGCTTTCCCCTGCCCTGCCCTGTTCTGCCCTATCCTGCCCTGCCCTGCTCTAATTGAAGGAATTGAACTGTTTGTTTTCATAGGTAAGTTTGTACGGAACCCTCAGTACGCGAGTCCGACTTACACTAGCCCGGTTTTTATATATGGAACGGCTATATTTTCCGATGCAACTTCAGGGCATAATCATATGTTTCGAAACATGTCGATTATTGTAATTTTTTTAATGTTTATCCACCAGGGTTGGTATATTATATACCTAAACATAACTAATTAATTTTTCAATATCCATAGTCGATTCGGTTGATAACAACAAAATTTCTGACGATGTCGGTCGTGTTGGTGTACGTGCTCTCTTTGACAAGCGTTTGATTCAATCGTCTAAGTTCGGCCGCCGTCAGCCGAGCTAACTTCGACCAATGACGGAGCAAGATGTACACGAGCCGTGACACTGTTGCAGTGTAAGTTCGTACACATCCGAGCTATTCGTCCTAGAGTAGTTTGTCCGCCTTCGGCCGATAAAATCTGTTACAGTGCTCGACCGACCGTACGCACGCGTATATTGCTACGCACTGCGTACGAGGACTGTCGGTCAAGCGCGTCCGCATGCGTGCCGTCGGTCGACCGACGCGCTATGGAAACAAAGTGTTAAGTGCTACACCGACCGGTAACCCGACCGTACGGATGCGCGTCCTTTTCGTGTACGTATTGGAAACTGGCCGGACCGTGTCCGGCCAGTTTGGGTGGTCAGGAGAGCACTGAACGTTACAAAGTTACGATCGGTTCTGCGTATCGTCAGGTCCGACGCGGTGACGCGGTCGAGCACTGAAACCGGCCTTACTATTACGGATACTTGATTTTATATTTGCAGTTACTGCCTCTTGTGTAAACTACTCATGACTCTATTAAGGTAGAAGTACGTATTCCCGGTAGTGTCCCAGTACCCGTTAACTAGACAGTTTTTTATTTTTTGCGTCTTTCTACCAAAATCAAATTAAAGTTTGCAAATGGCAATTTATTCTTGGTGCTATTTTATACAATTTTAATGGCAATACTCACCAAAAAGTTTAAAGGCTTAAAAACTGTGTCAACTTAAAAATACGTTATAGTAAAATTATCTAAAAGTTCAAAGTTCTGTCAGTGAACTACGAGACCACCCGGTCGCAGAGATCATCTAGCCATACTTTGATGGATAAAATTAAGGTAAAAGTGTTAATCTTTATAAAAAATTGTGTGTATTATTTAACGATGTAGACTATAAATTAAGGTAAATCTCACCGAAAAGTAAATGTTTTTGCATTTTACATCTATTGGTACTCACAAACCCCTACTTGACCTAGTACCCGGTCCCCACCGCCTGTGTTCCCACGTTGTCGTCGTGGTGGGGCTTGCGTGTCTCTGTGATCTTGAGGGCTAAGCCGGTAGAGCTACTCATGCCGGAAGGCCTCAAGGGAGAGACCAGACCAAGAGGAACACACCCAGGCGGAGTCCAGTCGGACCGCCACGGAGGGTGCGCTGCCCGGGAGTATCAGCACAACCAGCTGTTGGTGCTTTTGGGCGGCGATTTGGGAAGAAGTGGGTTCGCCTCCGGTACGTGTCTGTTCATCAGACATGACCAGGATGGCGAACGAGACAATGGGGACCCCACCCCATCTAAAACAAAAAGGCGAAGCTGAGTTCAGCACAACCATGAGCGCGAGTAGAAAAAAAGAAACTACCCCAGGAGGGTACCCCATAGTGGGAGAATCCCTCCCCGAGCAGAGCTCGGGCTGCCCCTCGTATTCTGGGGGGGGCAACTACCGCCTCGGGTCTCCGGACCCCGTTCCGTCCATAGAGGACGCATTGAGCCAGGGTGGCTCACCTGCCCGCGTTGCGGAGTCCCTGGGACCCGTTCCCAGCACGTCCGCGGCGCCGGCAGGTACAGGACAGGCCGGCAGGACTTTCGGCCTTAGGGAGGTGAGCGGAGACTCGGCGTCGGACTCGGATGCCGCGTCTTCGCTCACCTCGGAGACGATGGAGGTTGAAGAATTCGCTCCCAAGAGGAACGAATTCTTCCTAAAGCGCCCGAAGTCAGGGTGTTGTCCGGGGTCGTCCTCGGACGAAGCGTCGGCCCGCAAAATCTCCTCCTCCGGGCGGGGGGCGGGCCGCAAGTCGGGAAGGGGAAGGGGGCTCTCCGTTCAGGAGTTAGCCACCCAGCGATCCCTGGAAATTGCCAGGGAGGCGCTACCCCTCGGGGCGACCACCGGCCAAGTCGGTCGCTCGGCGCCTGTGCCGTCTGACAACTTGCCAGACGGCATGAAGGAGGCGCTCGCCAAATTTGGCGAAATAGTCACGGCCACTCTAACGGCCGTGTCTAAAAAACGGAAGTTTGCCTCGAAGGAGACGGCCATCTCCCAGGGGGCCGTCTCCATTTCGGAGGCACTTGCCGTAGTCTTCGAGCCGCTCGAGAAAGACTTCAACAGAAGGATTGAGCGGCTCGAGGCGGACCTGGCCGATCGCCAGGGAGGTGGACCCGTCGCCCCAGAAAGGGGACGCAAGCAGCGCCAAGGCGAGTCCCAGTCCCTGCCCGGGCCGGAGAGCGAGCTGCTGACCCTGCTGCGGCAGGAGCTGGCTGCTTCCCAGCAGCAGAACCAGCAGCAACTGCAGCGGTTCCAGGAGCGGATCCAGCGGCAGCTCTCCGTCCTGGAAGGCGTAGTTTTGCGTCCCCCGCTCGCGGCCTCTGGACCGAAGAGGGCGGTGACGTACGCCGCCGCAGCTGCGGCCACGGCTGCTGCGCCCAAGGCGGGCCCATCTGGGCAAGCCGGGCGCGGGGCCATGGCGGCTAAGCAGCAGCAACGGCGGCAGGGAGGGGCTGTCCCTCCCCCGAAGGGCAAGGCGGCGGCTGTTCCCACCGCTAAACCGGCAAGACGTCCTGCCGGGGCGGTTACCAGGCCGCCTCAACCGCCCGAAGAACCTTCGGCTGGCGCCGAGTGGACGGTGGTCGGCGCCAAGAAGAAGGCGGGCAAGGCGGCCAGGGCGGCCAGAAAGCGCGTGAGGCGGCTGGAGCGCAAGAAGCGCGCCATGGCGGCTAGACTTCGCGCCCCTAAATCCGAGGCTGTAGTGATTACGCTACAGCCTGAAGCGGAGAAAAGGGGCGTGACGTACAAGTCCGTCATGGACAAGGCGAGGCGGGCGGTGCTGCCCCATCTCAAGGAGCTCGGAGCCTCTGAGGGCTTCCGCATGCGGCGCACCGTGACCGGTGCCCAAATGCTGGAGGTCCCTGGCGCGTCCAGTGGCCCAGCGGCAGACGCCCTGGCCAAGAGGCTCAGGGAGTCCCTGGACGCGGAGGAGGCCCGAGTGTCCAGGCCCACGAAGTGCATCGACATGCGCATCATGGGCTTGGACGACTCCGTTGGGGTCGACGAGGTGGTGGCCGCCATTGTTGGTGCGGGAGGGTGCACAGCCGACCAGGTTCGGGCGGGCACCATCCGCACTGATGGCACAGGCATGCGAGCCGTGACGGTCAGCTGCCCCGTGTCGGCGGCCAAAACCATCACTGGGGAGGGCCGAAGGCTTCTGGTGGGCTGGGTCTCCGCCCAGGTCAGACTGTTGGAGCCCAGACCTCTGCGGTGCTACCGCTGCCGCGTGGGACACCACGCGGGGGCCTTTTGCGCCGCGGAGGTGGATCGCAGCGACCGTTGCTTCCGTTGTGGTCAGCCTGGTCACAAAGCCGCCGAGTGCCGTGAGTCGCCGCACTGTTACGCATGTGCGGCGGCAGGCAAAAAGGCGGACCACCAGGCTGGTTGCAGGTCCTGCGACCCTCCAACGAAGGTGAAGCACAGGGTTCGGCCCATCCCCGGTGACGTCCTCACCGCCGCAGCCGCGTCCGTAGCCGCCGCCGCTATCGCCGCCACAGCCGCCGCGGCAGGACCCTCACAGAGGGCCCAGGAGGAGATTGTAATGGAATGTCAATAACAGCTCCATTACGTCTCCTCCAGGCGAACATCAACCACTGCGCCCCCGCTCAGGATCTGTTGCTCCAGAGCATGGCGCAGTGGTCGATTAATGTCGCCGTAGTCTCCGAGCCGTATTTTGTCCTGCCCAGTGCAGACTGGGTTTCGGACCTAGACGGCTCGGTGTCCCTAATTAGGTCGACCGCCGCCGGTACCCCGCCCCTCGAGCGCGTCACGAGGGGACGAGGTTGCGTGGCAGCACGGTTCGGGGACATTGCAGTGGTAGGCGTCTACCTGTCCCCGAGCAGATCTCTCGGCGATTTCCACATCTCCCTTATGGAGCTGAAAAACGTCGTCGTTGGGTTTAGGGACCTCCCCGTGGTCGTTTGCGGGGACTTCAATGCCTGGAACGAGGCTTGGGGTTCCCGCTACACGAACGGGCGGGGTCGGTCGGTAGAGGCCTGGGCTGAGGAGTCCGGCCTGGCCCTCCTAAACCGGGGCTCTGTTTCCACGTGTGTGCGGATGCGGGGCGAATCAGTGGTGGACCTGTCGTTCGCCAGCCCCGACCTGGCACCACGTGTCGTCGACTGGCGTGTTATGGAGGGGGTGGAGACGTTCTCAGACCACCGGTACATCCGGTTTGACGTCTCCGCCCAAACCTCGACCGCGCCGGTCCAGCGGAGCCTTTGTGGTCCGCGATGGGCGCTGAGGCAGATGGACCGGGAGCTCCTCCTGGAAGCCGCGACGGTACAGGCCTGGGTGCAAGCACCGGACAGGCCTGTCGACATTGACGTCGAGGCAGAGTGGTTCCGGGAGGGCATGTCGCAAATCTGCGACGCGTCAATGCCCCGAGTCCGTCCAGGACGTGCCAAGCGCCAGGTGTACTGGTGGTCGCCGGAGATTGCGGCATTGCGCAATGCGTGCAACCACGCGCGACGCCGGTACGCCAGGTACTGCAAGCGCCGCAACCGCCCGCCGGATGCGGAGGCTGTTGAGGCGGAGCTGTACGAGGGTTACAGGGTAGCGAAGCGCACCCTCCGAGCGGAGATTAAGCGGTCCAAGATGGAGGCCCGCAACGTCTGGCTGGGGTCTCTGAATGCAGACCCGTGGGGACGCCCATACAAGATGGTACGGGAGAAACTCCGTCCATGGGCTCCCCCACTGACTCAGAGTCTCCGGCCCGAGCTCGTGGAGGGTGTGGTCAGCACTCTGTTCCCTACGCGGGGGGTACACTCCCCCCCGTCTATGGCTCCGCCAACACCGGCAGTACCTGACGCGGACCACGACGACGACGACGATGTTCCAGAGGTGACCGAGGTAGAGATGAGAGTGGCGGTACGAAGGCTGAGTGCCAAGAATACCGCCCCAGGACCTGACGGCCTGCCTGGGAGGGCCTGGGTCCTGGCTATGGAGGCTCTCGGGCCTCGATTGAGGGGGCTCTTTAGCGCATGTCTGGAGAGGGGCCAGTTCCCACTTCGCTGGAAGACGGGGAAACTGGTCCTCATAGCGAAGCCTGGGCGCCCTGCGGACTCTCCGTCCGCGTACCGGCCCATTGTGCTGCTCGACGAGGTGGGCAAGCTCTTTGAAAGAGTCATTGCAAACCGCCTCGTCGCGCGCCTTGCAAGGGTGGGGCCGGACCTGTCGGACGGACAGTTCGGTTTTCGCAGGATGCGCTCCACGGTGGACGCCATCATGCGCGTGCGAGCCCTCACGACGGGGGATGCGGTGTCCCAGGGCAGGTGTGTCGTGGCAGTGTCCTTGGACATTGCCAACGCCTTCAACTCCCTGCCCTGGAGTTGCATTGGAACGGCACTCCGGTACCACCGGGTGCCCGACTACCTCTGTCGTGTGATCGAGGCCTACCTATCGGAGAGGTATATCATCTACCCCGGTCACCAGGGAGAGTGGAAACGTCGAGAGATGTCGTGCGGTGTTCCGCAGGGATCGGTACTAGGACCACCCTTGTGGAACATCGGGTACGACTACGTGCTGCGCGGCGACTTCCCCGACGGGGTCAGCGTGGTCTGCTACGCGGACGACACGTTGGTCCTAGCGCGGGGAGAGTCGTACCGGACGGCGGTCGAATTAGCGACACGCGGGGTTGCGATGGTCGTTGACAGGATCCAGCAGTTGGGACTCGAGGTGGCACTGCACAAGTCCGAGGCCATGTGCTTCCACGGCCCTCGGGGTGCGCCACCACCTCGTTCCCAGCTAACGGTAGGAGGGGTTCACATCAGCGTCGGGTCGACGATGAAGTACCTGGGACTCGTCCTCGACAGCTGGTGGAACTTCAAGGAGCACTTCCGACGTCTGGCTCCCAAACTGAATCGGACTGGGGCTGCTCTCGGGCGGCTCCTGCCCAACCTCAGGGGACCAGACGCCTCCTGCCGGAAGCTCTACGCGGGAATCGTTCGGTCCATGGCTCTCTACGGGGCTCCGGTGTGGGCACCGACGTTGCAACAGCAACCGAGGACCCAGCTGAATGCGTGCCAGAGGGTCATGGCAATACGCATGGTGCGAGGGTACCGAACGATCTCCCGCGAGGCGGCGACCCTCCTTGCTGGCCAACCGCCGTGGGATCTGGAGGCAACAGTCCTTGCACACATGCACGACAAGCGCATGGAGATGCAACGCCGGGGCGAAATTCCGCTGCCACGACAAGTCGAGGCATGGCGGACAGAGCTCCGGCGGGATCTCATGGCGAAATGGCGTCAACGACTATCGCAACCTCGTTCGGGGCGCGCCACAATTGGGGCGATAAGGCCCATCCTTGGGGCGTGGCTGGAAAGACCTCACGGCGTTCTCAACTTCCGCACGACGCAGGTGCTTACCGAACACGGAAAGTTCGCTAAGTACCTGTTCCGGATTCGTGCGGAGGATTCGCCCGGGTGTCGCCACTGTGCGGAACATCCGGAGGACACGGTGGAGCACACTGTAGAGGTGTGCCCCGCCTGGGCGGAGCATCGCCGTGTCCTCGTGGGGGCGATCGGCGGCAGCGATCTCTCTCGCCGGGCCTTGGTTCAGGCCATGGTCCGTAGTGAGGAGGGATGGCAGGCGGTCGCCTCCTTCTGCGAAGCAGTAATGCTAGCGAAGGAGGAGGCCGACCGCATCAGGCAGAGGCAACGGGGCGCTCGCCCCAGCCGCCGCCGGGATTCCGATCCCGATTTCCGGCCACCGTAGGCGCGGGCTTGCGGACGGCGTGCAATGGGTAGCACGCTGTCCGATCGTCCGGTAACCGACCGGACCGAGCCCAAGTCGTCGACGGCGCGTTCTGTTCCCGCGCGCCTCAAGGAGCTGTCAGCACACCGAAGAGGCCCAGCCTGCTAACTGCAGGCAGGCAGGGTCGAAGCCTACTGGGGTCATGGGTTAGTTCCGAAAGGAGTGCTCGACCCCGGCACTATAGGCTACGAAGGAACGGGGTAGGTTTTTAGTCAGTAAGAGTCTGACACTACTTCCCGCTCCGCCCAAGGGCGGGATTTGTCATTGGATGATTTTACCTACCATAAAAAAAAAAAAAAAAAAAAAAAAAAAAAAAAAAAACCTAGTACCCGGTAAATTCGGATGTTTTTTACCGGATACTGGTACACTATCATCCCGTTGCACCGAAACCCGTTATTGTATCCTTATTTCTTTGAAATAGGTCTCATTTTCCTTTGAAACTGTAGTTTATATTAAATATTTTCTGCCGGATACTGGGACATGCATTAACAGTTGCATTTAAATCCGTCACGGTTCTTATTGCCTTGAGTTAAGTATTATTTTCCGTTGACTCAATAGAATGTAGTTACTAGGTGTCTGGTTTGTTTTGGCTGCAGGTCTGCTTCTCTTCTGAAAGTCCGTCGAGCTGTGGGGATGCTATATCCAATGTGATACGTCAAGTTATGGAGTATTTCATCCCTTATAGTGACGTAGTCATCGGAGGCTCAGCTCGCCAGTTCAACGCTAATTGCATTCAAGCTGAAGAGCGTAAGCATTCGGCGTTTCTCACCTGTGTTGATGCCGTGACCGCAATGTACCGCATCTGAGTTCAAAAAAGAGAGCTGCCAAGTCCTACAAAAAGGCCATATCGGGACAAAGTCTCTGCACAGCCATCCGTTAGCAGAGCTTTTTGGTCCCTTGCCAAGTCGGTCGAAGCGAATTTCTGTCGGCCCACACTGCCTCCACTGGATAATGGAACTCTAGCTCATATTGCGAGAGAAAAAGCAAGTCTCTTTGCATCTCTCTTCACCCATAATTCTCGTCTTGACACTTGCGGTGCTACTCCACCGACTCTGCCTCTCTGCGACACCACGATGCCTGAGGTTTGTATAAGGAGCAAAGAAGTTCTGAGAGCACTGTGTCGTCTTGACGTGAATAAAGCTAGTGGACCAGACGGCATACCAGCAATAGTTCTCAAGGCTTGTGCGCCCGAGTTGTCTCCTGTATGGACGCGCTTGTATCGCCTCTCATTTAGGACTGGTATAGTGCCCAAGTACTGGAAGCTGGCCAACGTGCAACCCTTGCCCAAAAAGGGCAGTCGTG
The DNA here is from genome assembly GCA_958295575.1 of Leucania comma. NCBI lineage: Eukaryota > Metazoa > Arthropoda > Insecta > Lepidoptera > Noctuidae > Leucania > Leucania comma. The sequence continues at coordinate 12,467,298 of OY282485.1, forward strand.
CCGATCCTGCCAACTGTCGGCCGATTTCGGTAACCTTCATACCCTGCAAGATTATGGAGCATGTATTGAACTCGCGCCTCATGACATACCTGAAAGCTAACGATATCCTCAGTGACCGACACTACGGGTTTCACCGCAATCGGTCTACTGGGGACTAGTGTATGCACCCACTTGTGGGGCGAGGCCCTCGAGAGGAATGGGGAAGCGATTGCCGTTTCCATAGACGCCTCTAAGACCTTACCTACCTACTTACCTGACGCTAGCCTTTTGAGAAAACTTCCAGCGTACGGCATTTCCTCTGGTCCGATTAACTGGTAAACGACTTCCTGAGTAAATAGTCTCTCCGAGTTGTCGATGGATGCTCATAAGAGCCCATGACGAGTCGGGGTTCCTCAGGATTCTGTTCTCTCTAGAACTCTATTCCTGCTGCATACCAACGATCTGCTGGTACCCGGTATCTATAGGTATACAGATGATAGCACAATTATAGAGAGATACTTGCCAGGTGCTCGGGCTAGTAAGGAGCTAATCCAGTCTGAAAGAGAGGCCATGGTAGAGCGTACGAATTTTTCACTTCAGGCAGTCTCCAACTGGGGCGAAGCCAATCTGGTAGGATTCAACGCCGCCAAAACACAAGCGTATTTGTTCACCGCCAAAAGGAGCCCGTTCACCTTGGCTCCTGCTTTTCACAATGTGGGGTGCACCGACTTTCTTCAGCTTTTGGGAGTCGAAATTTCCTCCGACCTTAACTTTGGGCGGTTCATTGATTTCAAAGCCAAGGTAGCTTTTTTATGGTAGGTAAAATCATCCAATGACAAATCCCGCTAGTGTGCTGACTAAAAACCTCCCTGTTCCTTCTTTGCCTTGGTTCCACGCCCCTGGTATGCATCGTCCTTATCATAAACCCTATTGCGCCCCTATGTTTGTTGAAAACTCCTTGAGGTGTGCGGGAACAGTGCGCGCCGTAAACGACTTGGGCTCGGTCGAGTCTGTTACCGAACGGACGGACAGCGAGCTACCCATTGCCTGCCGTCCGCAAGCCCGCGCCTATGGTGGCCGGAAATCGGGATCGGAATTACGGCAGCGGCTGCGGCGTGAGCACCGTTACTGATGCGGTCGGCCTCCTCCTTTGCTAGAAATACTGCATCGCAGAAGGAGGCGTCCGCTTGCTACTCCTCCTTGCATGGCCTGTACCAAGGCCCGGCGCGAGAGATCGCCGCCGCCGATCACCTCCACAAGGACATGGTGATGCTCTTTCCAAGCGGGGCACACCTCTACCGTTGGCTCCACCAAGTCCTCGGGACGGTCCACACAGTGTTGACACCCGAGCGTCACCTCCCCACACTCCCGTACTTGCAATGTGCGGTTAGTACCTGCGTCATGCGGAAGGTGATGACGCCGTGAGGTCTTCCCAGCCACGCCTCAAAGACGAGACTTATCGCCTCATTAGCAAGGTAGCTGCTTGGAAATTCGACGTTCTTGCAAAAGTCCGACGGTACTTCACACCGGGACAGCTTCTAATGTTACACAAAGCATAGGTCCGGTCGCGTGTGGAGTACTGCAGCCACATATGGGCTAGTGCTGCAAAATGTCACCTAGCGCCTTTGGACTCGGTGGAAAGGCGTGCGAAGAGGCTAACTGGTGATCCAGATTTGGTTAAGTCCAATCTTTAAAGCCTTGAGCACAGGCGTAGAGTGGCTACTCTACGCCTGTGCTCAAGCATCGTGTAAAATGTGTAGATAGATAGATAGATAGATTTATTTATTTGCATAGAATGTAGGTAATTAATACAATTTGGTGTTACAATATTTTTGAATCCTTGTACATCCTGCCTCATGGCATGCAAAATTTACTAACTGATAACTAGGTACTACAATTTTTCCATTTACTAAAAGCTATTTCATTACTTAGTGCTACATAAACATGGTAAATTAAATAGATTTGTCGTTTAAGAAATCAGATACAGAGTAATAACATTTTTTTACTAGTAATTCCTTAAGACATTTTTTAAATTTTATCAGTGGTTGCTCTTTAATCATTTTTGGTACATGGTTATAAATAATAGGAGCCATACACAAAACACTCTTTCTCAATAAAGCAGTTTTATATCCGCCTGTACATAACTTGTCTTCGTATTGCGTTCTTAAACTGGTAGTCCTATTTCTAGTACTTTTTAAAGTTGGAAATAAATAATAATTTCTTTTAACAAAAATGGCTATTTCTAATATATACAAGCAAGGAAATGTTACAAGATTGTGTTTTTTGAAAACAGGTATGCAGCTGTCAGTCACTTTCAGATTAAAAATAGATCTGATGCAACGTTTTTGTGCCTTAAAAATATTTTCTCTTTCGCTACAGTTGCCCCAGAATATGATACCAAACCTCAATACAGAAACAACTAGACTGTGGTATGCCGTCAATACTGCCTGAACGTTAACTTTCTTTGACAGACTGAATAACGCATAAGCAGCTGAACTTAGTTTTTTGCATATGTCATCTGCTTGAGTTTTCCATGTCAGTTGGCTATCAATTGAAATTCCTAGAAATTTAGCGACATTGACCTTATCTATTGTTTGTTCATTATAATTTATTTCCATATTTAAGTCTAATGTTCTTTGACTGAAATGCATTACTTTTGTCTTTTCTAAATTTATAATTAAGTTGTTTTCGATAAGCCAATTTATAAATTTTTTAAGCGTATTGTTGACAGTTTCTTCATAAGAAGCTTTATTATGACATTTAATTATCAAAGTGCTGTCATCAGCAAAAAGGACCATTGGGTTAGGTATTTGTCTTTGTAAATCATTTATGTATAATAAAAACAACAAGGGACCGAGTACACTCCCCTGTGGGACACCAAATTTGATATTTCTTCTAGAAGAAGTATATGTTTTTTCTTTTTTGGTTTTTACGCAAACTCTAGAAATTTCTGTAAATTGTTGGCGTCCTTTGAGATAAGTTTTAATAAGATTAAGCACATTTCCTCGTAAACCATATGTTTCAATTTTATTTAAAAGTGTGTCATGATCCACATAATCAAATGCTTTTGATAAATCCGTAAATAAGGCACATATCGGTATTTTTTTATCAACATTTGGCATTATTATATTTAAAAAGTCGAAAATAGCCATATTAATATTAGAATTCTTTCTAAAACCCTTCTGCTCGGTACATAAAATATTAAATTTGGTCAAAAAGGCATATATTAAATTGTAGATTACTTTTTCTAATATTTTGGAAAAAATGGAAATTAAGGAAATTGGTCTATAATTTGAAATTTCATCTTTGTCATTCTTTTTATGAAGTGGCTTTACCTTAACGATTTTAAGTTTTTCTGGAAATTTTCCAGCTGATATACATGCGTTTATTACATGAGTTAGAGGGGTGGCTATATCGCTACCGACATATTTTATGACTTTTGTAGATATACCGTCATAGCCAAAGCTTTTCTTATCTTTCAAAGATTTGATAATGCTTATAATATCTTGAGGAACTACAGGTGGTAAAAATATGGTGTACGGATTTTTCAATAAAACATTATTAAACTCACATTGTGATACTTTAGCAACTTGATCAACGAAAAAATTATTAAAAGATTCTGCTAAGTCATATGGTTCAGTTAATACTCTATTATTGTGTTTTATTTGAGAGATAGGTTCTTTTACCCTTTTTTTGTTGTTTATTATTTGCCACACTGTTTTAGGTTTATTTTTGGACTGATTAATTAAGTAATTATTTTGTGATTTCTGTGTTAATTTGATAATCTTCTTAAATTTACGCGAATAATTAATGTATAAAGTCTTATTTTCTTTAGATGGTTTTAGCCTCTGTTGCCACAGTAAATGTCGTTGTTTTCTGCTACAAATACGTATGCCTCGAGACATCCAAGTAATCTTTTTTTCTGATTTTATTGTGACTTTTTTAAAAGGAAAACATAAATTGTGTAATAGTTGAAAAATATCTATGAAGTTATTATACGATTCATCAGGATCTTCTGTATTGTATACATCATAAAAAGATATACTTTGGACATGATTTCTGAAAGTTTCAAGATTTTCCTTTGAAGTGTCTCTTTGCATAGTGTACCAAGATTTTACCAAACGAGTTTTCTTTGTTTTCACATTTATAATTTGTGCTGTATGATCTGACAATCCAAAATCCTTTACTTTGTAGTGGCATTTTTGTTTAAAGTTATGAGCAAAATTATCAAGACAAGTATTGCTAGCAGGTCGAGTTGCTTCATTAATTTGTAATTTTAAATTGTAGCCTAAGAGAAAATATCTAAAATCCGAAGTTTGTCGATTATTTTTTAAAATATCTATATTGAAATCCCCGCATATAAATAGTTTTTTATTTTTAATACATGGCATTTTCAAAATGGCATCTAAATTTTCATAAAATTTATTTAAATTTGTAGGCTTAGGGGGTCTATACACACATATTACAACCAACTCTTGTTGCGTGAGTTCAATAGCGCAACACTCAATTATTCCCGCTACAGAGAACTTCATGATCTCCGGCAATTCTTTATATTCATAACCGTTTTTCACTAGGATACAGGAACCACCACGTTTTCTATTACTTCTTGCATAGCTTGCTGCAAGTTTATAATTCGGTAAATAAAGTAAGTTTTCCTGACCAGACATTATGAAGTGCTCGGTTATGCATATAACATCTATCGATATTTGCTCGCTAGCCAATTCCTGGATGTACATAGTTAAAAGATCTGACTTGTTTAAGAGTCCAGCAATATTTTGATGAAAAATACATAAATTATTATTAGAGAAAAAACTGGGTTGAATTAAGATCAATTACATTATCTTGTGGTTGAACTGATTTGTTGTTGTTGACCAGTAGCAGTAAATTATTAAAAATGTTTTTCATTCCTCGGTTATTCAAATTTCTATCATATTTAGAAAACATAGTAAAGTCGTATAATAAATCCAGATTAGAGTCCAACACCATGGCGTAATTGTGAGACTGAAGATCCAAATAAAGTAAACTGTTAAAAGTTTCTATACGCCAGTTAAACATTGTTGAATAATCGCTCAATTTAAAAGTCGGTACGCATATTATTACATTTGTATGTTGTATTTTTTGCAATTCATTTCTAAGTTCTACCACAATTTCAACATAATTTTCTGTTCTTTTGAAATCTTCCTCTATAAATTATTTATCTCTTCGTTTGCGGAGTTTAGTTTTGAGGTGAGATCTTCTATTTGTAACTTAAGTTGTTGTATGAGTAAAGTATTATCATCAGCTGATATATTCGGTAAACTACTGGTGCTGCCATCTACTTTTGTACTACTTGCATTCGTTCCATCAAACGATATTTCTGTCATAGAGTGTCTTTCCTTTCTTCTAAACGTTATGTTCTCAAAGAAATTCATTTTATGTGATTGATATAAATATTAGACAGAACTATTCAAAAAATGGAAAAAGCACAATTGTCCTGCAGGTCTCGAACTCACGACTGTTCGCGTTTTACGTACTAAATCCAGTACGGACCGCGTTCGACCAACTGGTCATTAATATTAGCTTTCAAATTACGGTTCTATAGGCGCACAGTAGCAAAATTTTTTCTATTAAACAAAGAATTGATGACTGACAATTGAGAATTTTGAATTCACGGGTAATTTAAGATTTTTATTTTTGTTTATCTATTATTTTTTTAAACGGAGTTTTAAACACTGAATTGGTATAGATTTACTGATAATATAGTTAAATTGACACTGAATGTTAACATTTGTCAGTAATTAAACCGAACAACACAGTTATCGTCCGATTTTTACCAGCATACAATGCTAGAAGGCCGGCACAGAAACACTTGATTTTTGCAGTATTTAGCTTAATAAACCGTGTATATAGTCACTAGATAAATATGTCACTTGTTTATAATAGTCCACTTTCACTAAATTATCTATCGAAGCTTATTAATTGATGCTACAAATATTTTAAAGATTTAAATACGACGGAGCAATTGCCACTATTACTGATAGGTGAATACCTACTGTATTTCGGTTCTTTTTTTTTCAGGACGCACATTTGAGTGTGCGCGGGAACTGCATGACTTAATCCCGCCATCTCCGTTCTACCATCGAACAGTCCGAAGTACGGCGAATATCCACCCTCACGTTGTCGGAACACCTGGAGGACACGGTGGAGCTAACAGTAGAGGTGTGCCCCACCTGGGCAGAGCATCGCTCTCGTGAGGGTGATCGGCGGCAGCGATCTCTCGCGCCGGATCTTGGTTCAGGCCATGGTTCGGAGTGAGGAGGGATGGCAGGCGGTCGCCTCCTTCTGCGAAGCAGTAATGCTAGCAAAGGAGGAGGCCGACCTCATTAGGCAAAGGCAACGGGGCGCGTTTGCCCCAGCCGCCGCCGGGATTCCAATCCCGATTTCCGGCCACTGTAGGCGCGGGCTTGCGGGCGGCGTGCAATGGGTAGCACGCTGTCCGATCGTCTGGTAACCAACCAGACCGAGCCCAAGTCGTCGACGGCGGGTACTGTTCCCGCTCGCCTCAAGGAGTTGTCAGCAAAACCATAGAGGCCCAGCCTGCTAGCTGCAGGCAGGCATGGTCGAAGCCTGCTTAGGTCATGGGTCAGTTTCTGAAAGGAAGGCCCGGCCCCGGCACGATAGGCAACGAAGGAACGGGGTAGGTTTTTAGTCAGTAAGAGCCTGACACTATTTCCGCTCCGCCCAAGGGCGGGATTTGTCATTGGATGATTTTACCTACCTTAAAAAAACCCTTACGTTGTTGAAACTTCTATGGTCCGGACTATGCGTTTTACTTCGTCGTTTATACCGCGTACATCAAGGGACTGAAACAGTTTGCCTGCTGCGGTTTTCCCGTCCAATTATAATTTAGGTGACTTCAAGGGAGTGAATAGGTTCTTAATATACTAGTGCGCCTCACCATCAACGATTGCATCCCTTTTACCATCAGGTGGGATCGCAGTCAAGCACTAGTTTATATATATTAAAAAAGAGGTTCCTGGTTTTACCTATTTATAATGACTGATTAAGAAAATATTTAGGCTCAAATAAAAACTTATATTTGTTTTTAAACGACTGTTTCTAATTAAAAGTTGTAAATATATTTATTTTAGTTATATTTTTTATACCAAAGGTTAGTCAAGATGAAAAAAATATTACTAGTGTTAACCTTAATTTGTACAACATAAATGAAAAAAAGAAACATTAAAAGTTAAAACGAATCATGTTTTTTTTTTTGTTAAATACAGACCCTAATTATTTTCACCTTTTTTTATTTGAAAATATTTTATTTCTGTGAACTTTAACGTAAAGGAATAGAGTTCAAATTCGCGGTTAAAATTACCGGATTCCGGGACAATTTAACGTTAACTAGTACAACTCTACCGGGTACTGGTACAAACAGCCCTTTTTGATTTATTTTTGGTTTATTGATAATTAACATTTACACTAATTTAATAGAAGTATAATATACTAAAAGTATATTAAATTATCTAACTAGTCATATAAAATTTATTTATATAAGTCCACTAGTTTTAGCCTAGCACGCATGCAAAGTCAAGGAAGTTCAAAACTTCACGGTTATTGGGCCCTTTACCTTACTTGAAGTGAAGCAATTTTGCTCATGAACAAAGACTATATTAGTACAAATCACAATGAAGGTTAGTTTAAAACTGAACCATTACGTACTTTTCGGAAGTATTCCTGTTTCGGCAACAATTTTTTCCGCACCAAAAGTTTCGGCACCCGAACTATTCCTCTTTCCGCACCAATAGTTATGTTAGCTTAGTGCCGAATCTGGAAACAACATACCAAAAATACCTATTGATGCCGAAAGAGGATTAGCTTGGGTGCCGAAACTTTTGGTGCCGAAGCAGGAATACTTCGCTATCCGAAGCACGGGGTGTCAATAGGTATTGTCCACCTTGTGGGAGGCCTTCCAATGCTGCGTCTTCCGGTACGCGATCAGAACACTTCGTCCCTATCGACCATCCTTTCTGCGGGCAATGTGCCCTGCCCACTGCCCTTTAACCCACTGCCACTTAATTATAATCCTCGTCCCAAGTTGAACCATCATGGCGGTCGACCTTAAATGCGCAGTAACCGATTTTCGGGTCTAAAGGCCACAGCTCATTAGAGCCATCCGGAACCCAATCCACACTGCGGCATACGCTCACTACATACCGCAACATCACCCGATCGTGTCGGTCGTACGTTGATGTATTGAGCGTATACCCATACCCATACAAGTCCATATAATGAATACTAGCCGCAGGAAGCGAGGCGGTGCGGAGTGGGTGCCGGGTGGCTCTAATGAGCTGTGGCCTTTGATCGAGGCTGCGCGCAACCATAGCAACGAGTTCAACTTGTACATAAACTAAATCTCTTGCGCACAAATTGCACCGGTAACTTAGTTATTACATGCAATTCGATGAAGGTTACCACACATTTTTCTGCATTCTTGAGCTCTCGACATGCTGTGACGTCACATTCTAATGACGGCGTGCCAGCCTTGTCGGCTCTGACAGGTGTTTTATTATTCATTTTACACGCAAGTAGATAATAAATACGTTATCGTTTATCTTGATGTGGTCATGTGAAGAGGGGCATTGAAATGCATGATACATGATAAAAGAGTCAAGCGGGAACTAGCTTGAACGACACGGAATCTCTGAATCAAGCCCTTGTTCCAGCCGCCTAACGCGAGCCTCCTAAGGTGCTGGTCGAGGCTCTTGGCTATTAAACCATTGGCTGATATGACTACCGGTACAATAATCGCTGAGTCCAAATATAAAGATTATTATTATAAAGAGGAAATATTTGTATTTTTTTGTTTATTGGACAAATTTCAAAAATTCTTTCAGTTTGCTACTTTATCTTCCGAGATAAAGTAGCAAACTGAAAGAATTTTACACATTATATTAGTCGTGCGTGCGTGTGTGATAGTCTACACATTATATTTAGTATACACGAAACCTGAATACAGTTTGTTCAGGATCAGTAACTGAATCCATTCTAATCATTTTTACACCATGTTGTATTTTTTCCCAAAAATATTTAAAAAAGGTCACAAGTTGGCCACCACTGACACTAAGAACAACTTAGGCCACGGCAGGTCATAGCGGGCATTAGTTGCCAGCGCACAGCTGGATGCGGGAGCAAAACAACCCCTCAGTCGGCCGGATGGCCCGGTGACCATGTGTTTGTGTGGACCACCAGGGAACATAACAAGCTTATAACTTTGTGATTTTTTATGTTACGGCTATGAAATTTTGTACATAAATTATTTCATAAAAACTACTACTACTTTTCGGTTGTATATTTTTAACCCGCTTTTGTCCTAGCTCGAGCGAACACCGGTGTCCTCTCACATCCACTCCACTATAGGCCATAATTCCGATGTTTAGAGACTATTTTTGTATGAACAAGTTTGGTAGTAGTGGTACTCAAATATTAAGTCGCTGGTAGACGCTAGTACCTACTTAAAAATTAAGCATGTAACGCGACGAGAACGCAATGAGTGAAGGTAAACACATCTGCATTTAGACACAATCAGGAAAATATTCAAGGTAAATTAGTTGCTAGGCCAAGCGGTCAGTGGCGGTCGTATTACGTAGACTTTGCGACATTTAAGGGGATTACATCGCCCAAATCCAAAAAAACACCTAGGTTGATTGTAGTTTATAAATTATTCTTCGATCTAATAATTACAAGCTAATCTTCTAAAACCCAACATTCAATCATTTCAGTACTCTAAGATTCTATAGTTTTAATTTTCTATTACGAGAGTGTTGTTGTTATGTCATTCATTACTTTTTTTATAGACTCGACAGCAGTAATCACATTTTATTCTTTTTTTATTTGTTATTAGCCAGTTCGATTTTTAAATAAACTTATTTGATGCACATTTTAATTCAATGTCTTTAGTTTTTGACGTTCCAAATTCAAATCTCGCTCGATCGCTCGTACATTCTCTCCCTAGAGACAGAATGATTTACTTGCTTGTATGACATTTATTAGGGCATTATCGGGCAGGTGGTTTAAAAATATATAGCCTAATGATGATAAAGATTATTTGAGGGAATATATTTTTTGTACGGGATCTAGCGTAGAAAATTTTACATTTTAAATCTTGGCAACCCTGGATTCACACCACTTTTGGTAAGGCAACCTAATACGGTTGGACTAGGAATAAAATAACCTCTCGTTTGATGTATAATTCGATCAAATAACGTATGAGAATAATTACTAACAATTATTTTCCTCTTTATACCAGGCAATATTTACACACAGGAAAAGTAGGCAACCTATTTTTCCCTTACCTGCGGCACATAATTTCAGTTCATGCTCTATAAAAATCGAAACAGTTTTTACAATAAACAGACAAATGTGATCGAAGATTTGTTATCATTTTGAAGTGTTCCTAGTCTATCTTCGAGGTCTGTTCTTCAACAGATCATCATCTTCTCTTCTCTTCCAAAACAAAAAAGAATCATCAAAATCTTAACATTTGTCTAAGTGCTTATTTACGGAGACGCGGCGCATTGCGCGGCTCATTGGGCGGTCGTCGTACATTGCCATTATGTCTGTGATTGCGCGAGCGATGACGCGGCCCGCTGCTGCAATGTACGACGAACGCTCAACGCGCCGCGTCTCCGTAAAAAAGCACTATATCGCTTAACACGACACGAAAAAAAATCATTGATACGTGAACCTCATTATTTTTAGGAACCTGGTTAAAAATTATAGAATAGAATTAGATGAACCTATGGTGAATTAGGTACCTACATATTTATCGAAGCCAACAAAACGAATAGATCTACAGCTAAAATTAATGATTCACCATTTTTCCCGCTTTGTTTGATCTAACTAATAAAATGCCGATCATTATTCTAGCTAATTTAAATAATAGATATTATCATATCTCAAAATCTTGCGATAGTAGTGATCCAAATATCTACCAAATAACACAAAATATATACATAGATAGAAATTGGGTATTACCCAAATTATTAAGCCTATCATGCTATGTAATCTTCATAAATAACTATTTGGATAATTAAGGTACATAATTTTAGAATATAATTGAAGAGGTAGAGTATGTTATATACTCGTAGTTTGCACACGGTATCTCCGGAACTATTAATCACTAATTTTATTTCCAATAGCCAAAAGTACATACTATTAAAGATAAACGAAGTTTTAACACATAAATCAATGAATCCCAATTTCCCTTGGTCACGCCATCACGCGTGAATGGCTGGACCGATTTCGCTAATTCTTTTTTTGTTGTGTTTGTTATTGTCAGAAGGTTTTTATGAAAGAAAAAATAGGGTAAAGTAGGGTAGAGTAGGGTAGGGTAGAGTAGGGTGGAGTAGAATAGAGTAGTCAGTTGACGGAGCGAAGCCGCGAGCAAAAGCTAGTTTAATTATAACTCAAAACTATTCAAAAGTATTACACCGTGAAAAAGGCGCGTAATTCTCTCTTCGACTGTCAAAGACGCTAGTGCGGGGCGATAATACGCGACGACAGTAGGGATACGCTCATCCATCGACTTTTTAAGCTAGAACTACATTAGACCGACGCACACGTGTAACACGCTTGATTTGTACGTAGAACGACGTCGTGTGGCGTGGATCAAGTGTAGCTCTAGAAGTCTAGTTTCCATATAAAATGTATGGAGACCGACGCGTCCAGATCAGCGTGTGTGGCCCACGTGTGCGCAGTGTAGTTCTAGCATTAGTCAAACACTACAAACATAAGCTACTTGCATCTGTAAACTGTGTCTAGGGTTACTGGTTACGCCAATTTGCAATGATCCGCGATTTTGTTTTTTTTTTTATTTATTTTTTGGCCTAGCAATATCCTATCCCTTTTCCTTTTACCCGCACGGCCTCAAAAAAAAAAAGGAAGACATGACACTTGTGCATCGAATGTGAAGTTGTAACCGCTCCGCTAACATCGCCCGCTCGAAATTACAAGAAAATTGACTATTTCGGAGATCCAACCGCTTAAAGACTCAACAATAGTGCAGTGTAGTGCAATACAGGACCTGGCAGTGATTAAAGGTGCGAAGTCAGGGGTGCCGGCCGGCAGCCACGTGGAGCCTTCGAGGTCAAAAGGTCAGTGTTCTCTTGTTCCTCCTTAAATCAGTCCATCCATCCATCAATAAAGGCCAAGCACAGTACCTGCATATTGTTAACAAAACGTTAGATCGCTTTTTAAATCTACAGTCCACTCAAAGCTTATTCGCGTAACCAGTTACCATATCTCAGGATTTGTCCTGAGATTTCAGGATTTTTGGACTCTTCTCAGGATTGCGGCTAGATTTTGCAAATCTCAAGAAATGTTAGGATTTCTTTATTTTCAATAAAATACAAAATTAATCTTTTTTGGTAAAAGGGTGTGCTGCCACTAGCCCCCTCCTTCCACTTTGCGTGCGATGTGCAATGCGCGAGATCGGCAGTGCAAGAAAATTCGTAAACTGTAAAAAAAACTCAGGATTTTTCAATGGAAATTAGGCCTTTTCTCCGGACTTTTGTTTTTTTCATCTGGTAACCCTGGCAGATGTATACTCGTAGTACGCGGAAAATAAGTTAGTAGTACCCGAAAATCGGTTATAATCCTTGTCACACAAGTTGAACCATCAAACCGATTTTCTACATGGGCAGTAACAGTAAATTTGTTGTTATGTCACGAAAAAAAAAAAACACTTTTGCGACTCGGAAAAATCTTCGAAAATCAATTCGGGAATTTATTTATTTATATATACTATATTGTACACCAATTAGATATGTACACAGTTTGAGCTTTAAAACTTAAAATATATAATGGGCGACCTTATCGCTTTTTGCGATCTCTTCCAGGCAATCTGGAATGGAGAGTGATTGTCTGGACATAAAATGGGGTTGCACTTGATGCATTTGAAAACTAGACAAATGAAACAAAAACACAATATACAAATATTAAGACTAAAATAGATACATAAATACATACATAGTTACTAAAAATATAGGTAAAAAAAAAAAAACAAGTGACGACTATAATTGCTATAGCTAAAAACGAAACATAGCATAACATAGTTAAATTACAGGGATAAGTAATATTCCTTCAATAGTCTAAATCGAATTGAACTATTTACATAATTATGTTTGTACGGAACTCCTAAGTGCGCTAGGTTTTCACCGTTTTATGCCACGAACGGTACGAAACCCATCGTGCGCGCCTCCGACTCGCACTTGGCCGGTATTCGTTTATTTTTTTCGTCAAAAGTAGGTAGTTTAATTTGTTTTCATTTGAACCTATTGTTACATTAGATTAGATTAGGTTATTTACATATTACCTATTATTTATTATTGTTTTCACGGTAGATACCTTACATAATAACGATGACGAATTCTATTGTTTATTTTGTAATAAGTAAACAGGTAGGTATTTACTTTGATTGTGTAATTGCAAAATTAGATTCCCAAAAAATTAAAAATGTCGCCTAAAGCAACTAATCCACGCGGACGAAGTCGCGGGAAAAGCTTGTTATATATAAATATTTTGAAGATTATACAATATTATGCTTTAGTATGCAATTTAAGTCGCGGGTTCAAACCTAGCCAGGCGCATTACTTTGTGTAATTTATTTCATCACCACTGCTCCCAAAACGGTGAAGGAAAACATCGTGAGGAAACCGGCATGTCTTAGAACCAATAATTTCAAAGATAATTATGTGACATCCACCCACCCGCACTGGGCTGGCGTGGTGTATTACGGTCCCTCGCCTAGAGAGGAGGTCTCTGAGTCCCAGCCGTGGGAACATTATAAGCATAGAAATAGAAAAAAATGATTTTATGGCTGATGTTATGCTAGTATTTCAAAATTTTAACACTAAAAAAAATCCTTCAAACATGAGAAAGATAATAGACGCTACGACTTTTATGAACCGAGGAAGAGTGAAAAAATAACTGGTCAAGTGCGAGTCGGACTCACACACGAAGAGTTCCGTGCTACAATATTAAAATCAAGCAAAAAAAAAAGCACCGACAAAATATAGTTTCTTTTAAGAAAACCCCTTTAAATTTTTAACCGAATTCAAAAAGGAGGAGGTTCTACACCCCTATTTTTTAATTATTGCTCAATAAAATGGGGCTTAATCAGTACCTGTTACTGATCATATTTGTGTAGTCAAAAGTACAAAAAACGAAATCCCAAAATTGTCTACGTTTTGTCATTATTGGTAAATTCATAATTTAATCATCATTCATAACAAATACTACTAGAAAATACTAAGCGCAGTGTTTTTCCCTTTTTTATTGACATTCTTTCATTCATAAACAATAACCTGTACAATGTTTCCATAAATTGAGTGAGATTTTGGAATATAAGCAAACGCTCATAACTTTGCTGTTTTCTGAATTGAGTATTTTGGGTTAAGAACAACTTAAACCATACTTAAATGCCAAATTTTGACAGGTTTGCAGGCTAAAGTAGAGTTTGAGTAATTCTCAACTTCAAATGCTTAAATCAGAAATCGGGGGTATGAGTATTATTCATTGAGACTTTACTTAAATTACAACAAGACCTTTTCTAATAAGCCCTTTCAGTATTTGCCATAATTAAAAAATAGTGGTGTATGTTCGGCTGTAAGTATTTTTTTTTATGTATGTTCACCGATATCTCGGACAAATGTGGACCGACTTCGATTTTTTTTTTACATTATTTTAATCTTATTATGTGAAAATTTAAACTCCCTACCTCATACGCTTTATTTGAGACAGCCCGCTGACGTGGTGGACAGATGACCTGGTGAGGGTCGTCATTATGGGGACACTTTGAGGAGGCCTATGTCCAACAGTGGACATCTTTCGGCTGAAATGATAATGATGATGAGCCCACTGACAGACGACGGACAGTGGAGGATAAAACAGTAAGAAACAAGCGAGGCCTACTGGGGCCATGGTCTATGTGAAAGTAAACCCCGGGGCCCTGAAACGAAGGAAAAGGAGTGGGTTTTTAGTCAGTACAAGTCTAACACTATCTCCCGCTCCACCCAAGGTCGGGAAATCTTATTGAATTATTTCCCCACCTAAAAAAAGAGTTATGTAACACTTTTAAAACGGAACGGATCAAACCACGGGCAGGGACTAGTATTAGTACCTGTTGATTATTGGGATTCCCAAAAAACGTGCTTACCTAAGTCCTCAAAAACTTGCGAACAAAAAACCACAGTTTAGATTAAAAAAAAACGAAACAAAACAATAGTACCTAACCATTGTTTCGTCTTGTTCATGAACGAGAGACCTTGAACTTTGAACCAGTGGCAGTTCAGAATGCTGGCCATTATGCCATCAGGGCCGTCATGAACCAGGAAAAGAATCATTGTAGACGTTACATTGTTCTTTGTTAAAAAAGCAATGTGCTAGACGAGCTTGATTCAATGTGACTGGACTAATTGAAGAATCTGATTGTACTTTTTGCTCGATCTAGGATAAAACTGACATGATCAGGGGCCCAAGTCTACTATTTTTATAAATTCGTCATTCCAACACGATTCCATTGTGATTTTGCTAAAAGATTGTAATCTGCAAAATTCATTATGACCGATCATTATTCCGTCAGAAGCCTTTTAGCTGTCAAAGTCAAAGTGACATTACTGCTTACTGTTTTTATTTAGAGCGGGCGCCGGCCGGCATTTTCATTGTTTTGCTTTTGTTATTGTATCAGTGTTTGGTTTTTGTTATGATATAAGTCAGACATTCACTTGTCATTATGTAGGTAAGTACGAGATTACCATTCTATGCCATTTCTCTCAATGGAGTATCGGTGGCTGATCATTGGAAATATCATATTGACGCCATTATATTAGTACATTACCAAACTTGTCAAAATTAACAATTATGAAATCAATGATAGATCATTCCGCCACTATTGTAATAGCAGACTTGGGGCCCTGGGACTTACTCTCGATTTTGATTCCGATCGGTCAACATTGAAATTATGACGTTAGGTACTCTTGAACTCGATGCTAGGTCCAAATTGCGTGACCTTTTTGGGAAACTACGGAAAATGGGGATTGCGCTTGGCGTGTGGTCACGCAATTCTAAACCTATTTGGCGCTAGCATCGAATTCGAGAGTACGAAACGTCACAATCCCAATGTCGACCGATCGTAATTAATCTCGAGAGTAAGCTCTTGCCCTGACAAGATCAAAAAGGTTGGGAACCACTACTCTATAGTATTGTATAATTGCGGAAGTGTCAGATTAAGTAGACTGGAAGCCAGGGTACATAACATCAACATAAATGGGTCATCTGTTAGGATAGGTCATCAGCAGCTATAGGCTCTTTCCTCATTATAACAGGTTATTCAAGACGTGGCCTTATTACTATAGTCAGGTAATTCTATAAGACACTATCTAGACTTGAAAGTGCGTAAATATGCCTCGTTGTTTTTCTCTGGATAAATGTATGTTGTTTTATGTGTGCTTGATACCAATACTGAATGTGCTACCTAATGCGTCATTATCCATATTTTTTATGTCGTGGCCAAGTAAAACTGTTAAAGTTGATTGATATTTCAATCCTCGTTTGGCCAACTGTCTTTAGAAGTTTTATAAAGTACTAGCTTTTGCCCGCGGCTTCGCTTCTCCAATCTTACATAAATGATAATAAGGCCAAACGAGGATTGACATATTGTCAAATGTTAACGTTTAAACGATCGGGCTAGTTTTAGTTAGCCATATCATGAAGTGATCCATATCTATGTTCTGGCCACGACATATCACACAACGTTACACAACGTTATCGTTGTGTAACGTTGTGTGATAGTTGTGGAATATAATAATAATATATGTACCCATATTTTTATAGTTTTTTTATTCCACAACTATCACACAACGCCGTCTAGTCTCAAGCTAAGCAGAGCTTGTGTTATTAGTACTAGACACCTGATAAACATACTTATTTCTAAATACATACATATTATATATAAATTACACCCAGACACCGAACAAATGATCGTGCTCATCACACAAACATTTGTCCTAGGTGGGAATCGATGGTATCCTAAAGAAGGTAAAAGGAAAAGAGGTAGACCACAAAAAAGATGGGACGATGATAGAAGACAAGTGGCAGGCGTCACATGGAACAGAGTGGCTCAAGAAAGACATGAGAGGAAAAGATTGGAGGAGGCCTTTGCAGACTGACAAACAGATCTACAAAAAATAAGAAATAATCAAATTAAAGACTAGGTATTAAGTTTTCTATGTATTATTTTTTGTTTTAATATAATATAAATAATTATTATTATATTATTTTATAATATTATTTTGCTTACATAAAATTATACTTTATATTTATTTTCAATACAAGCATCAGCCTTATAATGATCCCACTGCTGGGACTCAGGCCTCCTCTCCAGGGAGAGGCAATGGGCTGTAATTGACCACGCGTGCCCAATGCTGGTTGGTGGATGTAACATGTCTTCGGCCACCACTGCTCAATACGAAATTCATTCAATACCGGTAACTGGAACAGGGTCCAAGCTGCCGGCGGTCAGAGCTCCAGAGAAAGGTTCCCATAATGTTACGAAATCTCAAATACATAACACCTACAAACTTAAAATTTGGCAGGTAGGTTGCTTTCGTGATTCTTTATTATTATTTTTTATGTGTCTGTATATCTCAGAACCCTGAAGTCCTGGACCTTTGGAAGGCGTACGAGGAACCGATACCAACTCTCAGAGGCCCCGTCATGCCAACCGACGACTATCCCTGTTCGCGCAATGCTAGTGCATCCAAAGACAACCCCCCCTTGATGAAAACTATTGTGATAAAAGGAAAACAAAAATAATAAGGCTATAGTTTTTGGAGTCTTAAGTCTTATTATTATTATTATTACTTACAGCCTCCTCCTTTTCGAAGTCTGTTAAAAAGAAATAGGTATGCGAAACCTTTGCGCAAGATGAGTGCCGCATTTGCTAAATGCGGCAACAAAATATAAAAAAGAAAAACAGCTTTATAATGAAAGGAATGTCCGACCCCGTTACAAAGGGCTAAGAAGGAACGAAAAGGGTTTTTTAGCCAATAAAAGTCTGACACGATCTCCCGCTCCGCCCAAGAGCGGGGGATGTCATTGTTGATTTTTTTTTTACCCATTCATAAAAAAAGCTTCATAATATTACTGTAATTGTATCATACTATCACATTTGTATGAATGATACAATTTGTATATATTAATCTTAGAGAACAAATATTAAAATAAATACATTTTAGTTGAGTGCATGCGGTGCTTATGAACTATTTAAATCATAAGGAAATAGGAAAAACTATATAATACGAGTACATACACAATGTATAGTATATACGCCGTTAAATTTTGGTCGTTTTACTGCCGTGGAGGGTCGATTCGGTACAATCGATTTGTAAAGATAAAATTAAAAAATCAAGTACTTTTTTTCTAAAACTCGAATTAATAATTATACGCATGTACGAAATTAACTTCTTTAAGTAAACGAGTCAATGACCTTGTAGGTAACTATCGGTCTTTGCGTACTAACTACCTACAGTTCATTGACCTCGCTCAGCTGACGTTTAAAAAAAAATTACTATTTTTTATCTTTACAAATCGAGAGTGGTAAATGTACCGACCGAATCGACCCTTCTTGGGATTAAAATGACCAAAATTTAACGGTGTATACATCTATAATCAGTATTTTATTCCTCCTGACTTATTTCCATACTTTGGACCCCGTTTCATCCCTTTACGGGATGGAGTTATCGAAAATCCTCCCTAGCTGGCTTACGCAGTAAAAGGAAAGCGATAGTGTTTCATGTACCGAATCGACCCTCCGCGGGATTAAAACGATCAAAATTTAACGGTGTATAATATAGATGAAGTCCTAACTTGGTGTACAGCAAGGAATCGCCCCCCACCTCACAACACCGTGGATTTCTTGACGACCCAGCACAGATACTTCTGGCACATTCTTTAAGTTTTATGTCTGGATTCCAACCACTCTGAATGAACCATTTATCAGATATTGCTATTACTCACAGCTTCTCCGAACGTGAAGTTTTTTCAATTGAGTAAAAGTACAGAAATAGTTCTCGTAGTAAACAGATCGGACCACAGAGCTAGAATCTGCTAGGGACGGTATTGTACAGTCAGGGCTGAAAAGTGCAGTTGCACTCTACCGACACTAAAGTATGTAAAATTTCTTTGTAAAAGAGGGTCAATGGATCATGACCTATTTAGTTTGTAGCATATAACCTAAAATATTGAATAAACTAGTCGCAGAACACTGGAATTCTACTACAAAGAAATTTAAGACAGTTTTGCATTTTTAGAGTGCAACTACACTTTTGACCCCTGACTGTACATACATGCTACATGCAATATGCACATGTATGCATGTCACATATGTACATGTGTGTAACACACAATCTGTGTGCTAAATACAATATTCTTCTTTCTTTCTTTCTTTTTTCATACAAAATAAGCATGGCGAAAACATAATTATGTATTAAGGTGCATGCTTCAATGAGTACCTTGAAGCATGCACCTTAATACATAATTATGTTTAAGATTTAAATTGTCTTAATTTTTTTTACATTTTACATGTCAGTACCTAGTTATTGTATATTGATTAAAATATGATTGGCGGCCATATCACGTATTTATTTACAGAATTATAATCTTTAAAATCATCAATAATAGGTATCCCTCTATTCGTCTAACCTTACTGAATAGCCCAAGAAAAAGTAATTTAATAGGGTTAGCCTTAGCGGTCTACCCTGGCAGTTTCACCAAAATGTGAAAGCTGGGTCAAAGTGTGGCGATGTTCTCGCTAAAAGGAGCTGAACTCAGCATTTCTAGTAATTTTTTTTTATAGGTTCGAGTTTGACCACTATCTAACCTGTTGGAAAGTCGCTGTGGTCGACAATGAAGCACGCTTGCCTAGAAGTAACCTATTCACTCTTGACAATAAAAATCCCCAAATTGTAGTTTTCAGGTAACACAAATTTCGGTACGGAATTCCACTCCGTAGCTGTACATACAATGAATGTATTCCCAAAACGTTTTGTACGTATGCCTGGGATGTCCACCGTGTACCGGTGGCGCATTACCATATGCCTATACATAAGATTATAATTGTAGACATAAACTCAGAATTACGTGCAAACGCAGGGATAGTGAAGGCACAATCAGCGCAGGGTTTGAACGATTGACTGCTGAGTGCTGTGCTGCGAGTCGCATGTTCGATTCCCTCACGGAACAAATATTTGAATGGCCTACAAATAGTTGTTCCAGGTCTGGAAATCTTGCGTATGTGAGTATACATGTTTATGAACGCTCATACGATGCAGGAGTAATTCCTAGTATGGAGCAACATTTTTTTTAAATAAAGTAATTACGCGTCTAGCCGAGCGAGATGATTCCGCGCTCTGTGGACTGCACGCAATACTATGACGTAGGTATGATGGGTTGTTGCTCCCTGCTGTGGAGGGCGGTAAGTGCGATCTTGACCTCATGTTTCACGTCTTTCAAATCATCAGATATATTGGCAGTACAGGCAACGGATGGTGCGCCCCGCTTTGTCGGAGCACCGTGTCTGGAATAAGGGGCCATTCAAGTATTACATAAACACTACAGGGGGTGGGGGGTATTTACTTTGTTTATTTTTGATGACATGGGGAATGGGGGCTCTAGATTGTGATGACGTCAGCAGTTTTTTTTTAAGAGAACAATCTCGATGTTCCAAAATCACTTGAAAATGAGTAGACAGACACATATTCGTATCACTGAGCAATATTTACATAAGCAGAGATCTAACCCTCTCCGGTTAGATCTTTGCTTACTTTTGCTGACGAGGGGAAGGGAGGGTGTTAATATTTGCGAAAAATCTGGTTACGTAATACTTGAACGGCCCCTAAGGCACTGCCCACACGCCACTCTTAGAAACAACTCCACAACCCAGCCAACACTCTACACCCGTTTTAATATTGCACATAAGGCTTTGAAACGATATGCTACGAGTGATCTCGTGTCAATGACACTTTACTGCGCAATGTTTTTAAAATCTACAGACAGTACTGAGGTCTGAGATATTTCATGCTTTCGTAAGGAGACCGGTAATAAGCGAGGTGTTTCGTTCGGACTAGTTTTTGTCTCGTTAACGAACACTCGAACGGTCTTCGAGGAAATATGTAGACGTTTTTAGAGCTCTGTCGAGCGCTTTTTTGTGAAAAATCATCTAATGACTTGTCCTGCTCTATGGCGGAGCGAGAGGGCGCATGCCAGACTTTTACTGACTAAAATCCAGAGTGGGTTTCTACTTTACCTTCGATCCAGGGGTTCTCTTTCCCCTGGCCCCAGTAAGCTTCGACCCTGCCCCCATCTCTGTCGAGGCTGCGAATTACTATTTGCTTCTCTGGAAAAAGAATGACTCTGAGTATACTCTTTGCAGCCAAAGTCTTGAATGATAGCTGATAGGGTTGTTAGCAAATGTGGTGAGTCTGTGTTGTCTGATAGCTACAACTAGGCTTGCCAGGTTTTAAAACACTTTTATTATTGACTATTATATTGATAATATAAACGTTAAATTTTTGTCGTTTTAATCCCTCGGAGGTTCGAATCGGTACATGAAACACTATAGATTTGTAAAGATCAAAATGTAAATTAAAGTACTTTTGTAAATGTCAGCTGAGCGAGGCCAATGAACTGTAGGAAGTTAGTACGCAACAACCGACAGCTACCTACAAGGTCATTGACTCGTTTACTTTTTTTTTTTTTTGGTGGTGGTTAAAATCATCCAATGACATCTCCCGCCCTTGGGCGGAGCGGGAGATAGTGTCAGACTCTTACTGACTAAAAACCCACCCCGTTCCTTCGTGGCCTTAGATACCAGGGCCGGGCTTTCCTTTCGGAAGCAAACCCTTGGCCCCAGTAGGCTTCGACCCTGCCTGCCTGCAGCTAGCAGGCTGGGTCTCTACGGTTTGCTGACAACTCCTTGAGGCGCGCGGGAACAGTGCGCGCCGTTGACGACCTGGGCTTGGTCCGGATGATTACCGGACGGTCAGACAGCGAGCTACCCATAGCTCGCCGTCCGCAAGCCCGCGCCTACGTTGGCTGGAAATCAGGATCGGAATCGGAATCCTCGCGGCGGCTGGGCCGTGAGGGCCGTTGCCTCTCGCGTGTGGCCTCCTCCTTTGCTAGCATTACTGCTTCGCAGAAGGAGGCGACCACCTGCCATCCCTCCTCGCTCCGGACCATGGCCCGTACCAGGGCCTGGCGCGAGAGATCGCCGCTGCCGATCGCCCTCACGAGAACACGGCGATGCTCTGCCCAAGCGGGGCACACTTCGATCGTGTGCTCCACCGTGTCCTCCGGGCAGTCCACGCAGTGGTGGCACCCGGGCGTCGGTTCCGCACGAATCCGGAACAGGAACCTCCCGAACTTACCGTGTCCGGTGAGAACCTGGGTCATGCGGAAGGTTAGGACGCCGTGAGGTCTTTCCAGCCACGCCTCAAAGAGGGGCCTAACTGCCATAATTAAGGCGTGCCCAGCACTGGGTTGCGACAGTCGCAGTCGCCATTTCACCATAAGATCCCGCCGGAACTCTTTCCGCCATACCTCGACTTGTCGTGGCAGGGGACTTTCGCCCCGGCGTTGCATCTCCACGCGCTTATCGTGCATGTGTGCAAGGACTGTTGCCTCCAGATCCCATGGTGGCAGGCCAGCAAGGAGGCTCGCCGCTTCGCAGGAAACCGTACGGTATCCCCGCACCATCCGTATGGCCATGACCCTCTGGCACGCGTTCAGGTGGTTCTTTGGCTTTTTCCTCAGCGTGGGCGCCTATACCGGTGCTCCGTAAGACTCGTTTACTTAAAGAAATTAATTTCGTACATGCGTGAATTAATTCAAGTTTGAAAAAAAAAGGACTTTATTTTTCTTTTTTTCTTCTTTTTATAGATCAAAATATCTATAATATTATGTTGTTAAATTCTAAAGACAACAAAAAACATTGACTAATGAAATTGCTAGTCCGCTCTACTTCCGCTGGCGAACGCTTGACAAAATGTCAAAAAAAATGTGTATGTAGTCAAATATAGCCTAACAAAAGCCTGACAGTGTCCAGCTTTATTCGGACAACGCTAGCTACACTACAACCTAGGGATTTTAGAAGTAACATAAGTAGATAAGTTACTTCTAGAGAACCTATACCTATAGGTATTTTTTTATGGTAGGTAAAATCATCCAATGACAAGTCCCGCCCTTGGGTGGAGCTCCCAGTAGTGTCAGACTCTTACTGACTAAAAACCTACCCCGTTCCATTCTTTGCCTTGGTCCCAGGGCCCCGGGTGCCATTTTCATATACCCTTTGACCCCAGTAGGCTTCGGCCCTGTTGGGCCCGAACCTTTACCTATAGGTGACTTCAAGAGAAGTGGGCTCGACCTTTGACTACATCATCGCTTACCATCAGATGAATGGTCAAGCGCAAACCCATCAAAAAACCTGAGCAAGTGTGAGTCGGACTCGCACACTGAGGGTTCCATACAAATTAACTTAATATGTATAAAGTCCAATTTATTATAGAATCGAGTCTCAAAGAATTTTCCGAATTGAAAAAAGTTTTTTTTTGTGACGAAACTACAAAACAGTTTTATTCCTATACTTGTGCTATAAGACCGTACTTCATGCTAAATTACAGCATTCTAGATAAATTAGAAGTACCCTATGAATTTTGATTCCCTCGAGAGTGTCGAAGTAATACGTTTCTTGCGACATAATCGTACAAGGGACCGCAGACATGAGTACAGTGGACCCCCGATAATCCGGCCCCTGTCTAATCCGGCGCCCCCTGTAATCCGACATGACTTAGAATTACATGTATGTTTGACAATCTTTGCTAATACATATAGATCACGCAGGTTTGAACAGGTCACAACTCGTAATTTGTCGGATTACAAGGTACTCTTTCGTAAAAAAATCCGGACTATAGGGGTCTTAGGCAGTGCTCTATAATCCGACAAATTCGATAGTCCGACACTGCCCTGCATAATGTTTGCCGGATTACCGGGGGTCCACTGTATACGGTTTTAATTTCAACTCGATACCTCCACGCGTTCAGGAGATAAAGGGTCTTGACAGACAGACAGACGGACAACAAAGTGATCCTATAAGGGTTCAGTTTTTCCCTTCCTTTTGAATACCGTAATTAGAGACACAATAGAAAGACAATAGGTGGCGGACACCGGTGTCCTCTTGGGCTACACAATTTAAGTTACGGAGAATAATCGCATGTTAATGTAAAGGCGAGCCACCTATCTTCTGCTGTTTTGATTTAATCTAAGGTTCTGTGTTTCCTTTTGAGGTGCGGAACCCTAAAAATATAATGCGATTAAAAAATCAAAGACTACACGATAATACAGTTAATGAGCTACCCGGGAAGCCACCTCAGATTAAATCAATCAATGGAAGCCACACCATTGACGCGTGGTGGATTACCGCCCATTTCCTCACCAAGAGAGGACGCTTGAGTCCCAGCAGTGGGAACATTATAAGGCTAATGCTATGCTATGCTGTGCTAAATGTTTTGAGTGACTGAAAAGGATATAATAAAACAAAATATCCGTTTTTAATATCTAGCCATATGGGCTTTCCTATTAAAAATAACAAACAACAGAATTATGTAACTCGGTATTAGCAATTTAGCATATTTTCCTTGACATGTTAAAGATTGAGGTTGCATATCAATAGTAAAATAAATAAATAAAAAAAACACGACTGTCATGGCAAAAAAAAAATAAAAAAAAATAAGCAAAGTCACCGGGCCATCCGGGCGACTGAGGCTGTTATGTTACCCATACAAATGGACAACCAGGTAACATAACAGCTTTTAATCTTTGTGATTTTTCATGATACAGTTATGAAATTTTGTACATAGATTCTTTGCATAAAAATACTAGACACGTGTTTCAGGTTTCGCATATTTATTTATTTATTAATTTATTTACAGTTTATTGTAAACCAAGATTACAATATATATTATAAAAGGAAACCTTATAAAAAGAAAACATACAATCGGCGGCCTTATCGCACTCGGCGTTTCTTCCAGACAACCTAATATGGATAGAAATAGCCAGATATATTATACTACATATAAGGTTGTATAATCCTATTTTAAAAACAATCCGTATCACATGACACATGACGCCGTGAAAAGACGTCACAGAATATTAAGCATACATAATTAGACACATTAAATACTTAGTGGTTGGCCAGACCTGTCTGTCGACTCATTTTACTCACCGTGACCTTCTACCCACAGAGTTGTATAATAATAATGTTACAGACAAAACTCTAGATTAGTCCAAACAAGTTTTGACAGGCTTCGGTGAAAACTATTAAGTACTATCAAAGACACATCTGCCTGCCCACCGCTAAGTTCATTTTTGCTTGCACTCGAAACGAAAACTGTAAAGGATTTGGTTTGGCGTCGCGCCGCAAGATTAAAGATATTTTTTTTTAAGTTATCAGGCAGAAATGGCCGGAATAGAGTAAGAAGTATTCTCTGTTCTGTGGCCTCGACAGTACCAATTAAAAACAAGTTTTCAATGAAAATATTTTTTTCAAAGCAAGCTTTTTCAGCCCGGTATATACCTACTTAAATAATTAATACTCATCAAAACCACTCCAAAAAGTTCATACACGATGAAAACGATGTAGTTATCTTATTGCAGTTATTACCGAGTTTCTATAGCCATCTTCCAGTTCCATCATCAAACCATGGTTACCATCTAGAATCTAAGAATCCTTGTGTCGTTTATGACTGAGTTCCTATAATAACTTTCCAGATCCATCATCAGATCAGCTCCATATCATCATAATATGTATGCAAAATTTCAGCTCAATCGGTAACCGGGAGGTGGATCAAATTTAATTTGCAAGATTTGATCACAGACAAACATCGGTCAGGTGAAACTTAATAAAAGCTTCTAAATAAAATACGAATCGTTTTAGCTATCGTAAGTACCAGAATCACTACAAAAATGTTTTTTAAATCAGAGTTGTTATAAAGGTTCAATTTAAATTCCGAAAGTGCGGAACTTTCAATTGATTTTGCACCTCTTCGGTTCCGTTTTTTTTTTTTTTTTTTAATCGGAGATACAAACATGTATATAAGTGTCGTACGCACGGGCCTATGCCAGCCTTTCCGAAAGGCTAGACGGGGCAACGGCCTGGGGCCCCCCAGCTCGGAGTCCCCAAAAATGGATAGGCAAACCTCTTATTGAACTAGCGATTCTCTGACCTTCGAAATGTGACTAAAACCGGTTGCAACACTACTTTAATCGTAGCAACTCTATCGTTTTAGTCATTAAAAGTCTGACACTCCCTCCCGCTCCACCCAGGGCAGGAGATGTTATTTGATTTGATTTCCCGCGTAAAAATCGGCCTGCAATTTATTTTTTGCTCCAAGGTCTTTGTTCACCTAGCTACGCCACTGTTTGCATTAGCAACTTAATTCTCTCCCTCCGTACCTTCGGTTGATTACTCTTTCACTTATTATTGTATTTCGTGTTGAAAATGTTGTGAATTCACTCTTCATTTATCACACTTCTGCCACATATTTTTTGACACTTCTAACTCCGCCTAACTTTGACACTTCTGCCTCCGCCTCCAATTTATTTATTGGATTTCGTTTACAATTTCGAAAACCAAATAATAACCTCCACTTTAAGATTTTGTTCTGATATTACTATCTATTTCCGTAACATCCCTATTTATACTCGTAACACCCAAAAAAAAAAAAAAAAATTTAGTTTATTTTATTAATTTTAAGAAAACTCACAGCTATATTAGAATAAAAAAATATTACTCATGTAGAAGAAAACCAGTTGCAAATTACCATTTATATAAAATTAACAAAGTGGCATAAACAGAGTGAGAGATGGATGTTCAGAAAAATCAGAAAGAAAAAAACAAAAAAAAATACAATACATTACAAAACAAAATCTTACTTCAAAGAAAAAGTTACTTACCTTTTTTCTTTTCTGAACTTATTACTGATTTTAAAGTAATTTAAGTAAGTACTTTATTTTGTCAGTTAAAAGCTCTTTTGACCGGTTGGATGCTTTGTCTGTAACGTAGGCTTGAGTTATACCTATAACTTAATATATAATTATGAATTATAATTATTGTTGTTTGAATGACGCGTTTCGTTGTATTAATATAAAAGGTAACAAAAAGTTTGTGGCTACTGTAATAATAACCGATCATCTGCCCTTTGTTGTTTCTGCATTGTGTGTGTCTATATGTGTCAAATAAATTATTTTCTTTCTTTCTTTCTTTCTTTTCTTTAGTAATAAAAATCCAAATGTGCTCCATATTCGCACAGCCATAACCAAGTGACCGATTATACACCAGCAACTTGCATTGAAATATAAAGTTATGGAATCTGACCAGTGCCGTAACTGGGGCGATTCCAGCGGTCCTTTGGCACTGGGCGTAGATCCTGATGGGACGCAGAAATGATCAAACCAAGGCCAAGGTTTGTATCACTCATTTCATCTGAAGGAGGTTACTGTGACTCATTCCCTCTCCTTCCATACCATGACCTGAACCAGGACCGGGCGCTGCGGGCCGCGATAGTCGATCGCCCCCGCGAGGATACGGCGGGGCTTAACTCCACCATAAGCTTCACCATGTACTCCGGGCGATCCGCACAATGGTGACAGCCGAGCGTTTTTCCCGTTAAATCCTCCCAAAACACTCACATCCACGTGGAAATCCTGCGTCACGCCGATTAAATTTACCCAGCTTGGACTGAAGGACTTGGGAGCAGGTGTAGAAACGGGCACCAGGCGCAGAAAAAGCTAGTTACGGCACTGAATCTGATTTAACTTCCGAATTTGACGGCACGGTTGGCGCAGTGGTTGAGCGATTGGCTGCTGCGCTGCGGGTCGCGTGTTCGATTCCCGCGCGGAACAAATATTTGTATGGCCTACAGGTAAGCGTTTCGGATGTGGGTGTCTTGTGTATGTTTGTTTACATGTTGGTGAACGCACCCACGATACAGGAGTAATTCCTAGTGGAGGAACATAAAAAAAAAATTGCAATCAAGCTATAGTTCTCGAAAATGCCCATGTCACGTTGTATCACTGACTTGTGTGTTAAAGGACACAGTGGTGATAGATCGGTTAGCTCGCCGTTCAATGATAGTCGATGTCACCATCCCACATAACGAGAACTTTGTGTAAGCTGAAAAACAGGAACAAACTCAACTTAGCACACGACATTGTCAACAAGTTCAATGTGGACTCGGCATTCATTTTGCCCATTAATTAACAGCCGTTGTCACCGCCAACGGCCTGACACCATAAGCACAAAAGAGAGATAGTACTGAAAATAATCTTCATACGTCTCGCGCTCGAGCAACGCACACATAGACACTGCACACGGACATGATATCTTGTACGTGACTAAACCGTGCTAAACCAGTGCTAGATCACAGAGTACTTTTTCTAGCGACCGCCGAGCGTACGTACTAAGAGCTAAATTCACGCAGTTTGAGCGACTAATCGAGATTATAGCTTCATTTGGCGTTTCACCGCAATGAATTGAACCTAGTTTACGCTAAACTCAGTTTCAATTTTTTTGTTATCGCCCATGTTTACGACACGGGTCTTTAAACTAGATTACGCTGAGCTCAGTTTAGTTGAACTAAGTTTTTATATTGAATGATGAAATCAATCAGCCCTTAGTGTAGTACATACGAGTACATGAGACTGACTTCTACACTTATCTATTTTGTGCCATAAGCCTCGTCGACCATCTATCGAAGATGTCGTTGCGCGATTGAATCACGGGCCTGATGCAGAAACTAGTAGACACTCGTTTATAGCCCGATATGGCTTGCATTATGACACTACTCCCGATACCGGTTGACTATTACTTTTTGTTATTGTCAACTCATCGTTATTCGTCGCTAGGGCCCACATGCGTGGTAAGGGAGATTTCTGTTTATTCATATCATAAAACCCACAGAACAGAGAACCCCCACTCAAATCGCTACTACATCGCATGATATTTGCGTTTTTGTATATAAAAAAATGTAAAATGTGAATCAATCTTGATCCTCAACATAGTCGTCTCTGACTTGAAACGACTATGTTGAGGATCAAGATAGATGCCCATTCAGGATGTTTGTTTGTACGTATTTTTACGAACTTCCGTCAGCGATGTCGCCCGCGTAACTATATAGAAAAAAAGGGAACATATTTCTAGAATAAAAATACCTTATTTGCTATTCCAGAACATGATCTACCCTTGAGTCAAATTTGTCTATTTGTAAATTGATAATTTTTAATTTGACAATTGTTTATATTTTATTATATTAAATCATGATGCGGCATCTTTTCTGTTTAAAATTGCATAATCACAGATTATCGACCTCAATTTGTGAAATAACCTATTTTATTTTATTAGTGTGCTTAAAATTAAAAATGCAAAAAATTACGTGTTAAATAATGGCCGCCGTTGCCGATAAAGTGACACAACTTAGGTAAAACCAATTACTGTACCTACTAAAGTTTATCGATTAACATTAACAGGTAAAGATCATTCGATTTGTCATCAATTGCTGACTCACTCGCTACAGTCACTACCTCAGTAGTGGGGTTTAATTTGGTGTGTATATTTATCACCGTTTTTTATCGTAACTGTTACCACGAAAATCAATTAGATATTTATGATGAGTTTCTGAATCATATTTGTCTATAAACGATTTGGAAGTTCTGTTATGATAGAATTGAATAAATAAAGTTACCGAGGCGGAATTCGCACGAGCCGTAGGCGACTGTGTAATGGAGCCGGTGGCTACAGACACAAAGCACGTGTGTCAAACAAACGTTTTTCAATACACTTACGACCCGTGGTGGTTGACCTGCGCCTCGTGGGGGTCGACGCGCGCTTGATACAATAAACAATTTTATGACAATAAAATTGTGGCAAACACGCACATTTTCTCGCGCTAGTGCGGATAACAGTCAATTGCGTGCATAAACGCAGTGGAATAAGAACGGATTTTCGAGTAAGTGTATTAAAAAAAAAAACTGTCGCTGGTTATTTAGCATGAACCTCCCACAAGGTGGACCGGTGAACTGATGAGGGTTGCGGGAATCCGATGGATGTGAGACGCACCGGACCGGTCGTTATGGCGACACTTGGGGGTGGCCTATGTCCAACAGTGGATGACTGAAATGATGATGAAGAACAGGTGTACACAGGTGACCTATTCAGACTATTAGGTCCCACAGTTGAGCAAAAGGTATTTTTGAGTAAGAAATCATCAAATAAGCTACCGCGGTAGCCGCAACAATTCCACGGGCCCACGGGCTATACGGGCCCCGTCGAGTGTAGAAATTCGATACATGTTATTCAAATCATTATAGTACATTTTGATACAAGTACAGAAAGTTTGTCAAGTTTGTACCGAGGCCGAATTCACACAATCCGTAGGCGAGTGTATTTTGGAGCAGAGGGCTACATAACACATCCGCAACTACTTACAATAAAATTCTGAATTTTCTGCACTAGTGCGGAAAACAGTCTATTGCGTTCCTCAAGCGGTGGAATTGGGTTATTTCCAATCTATTTTACAAAATTTATTAAAAAAATTGCGGGGCCCCGTCCAAAAAATTTGCCACGGTCCTCAGGTGATATAGTTACGCTACTGACTATACCTACATCACACAGTAATATGTGGTGTACGATTTTACGTGTACCAACCAAGTTTATAATACTGTGTTTTTTTGTTTTAAATAAGATTCTAGCTACTGCAACATCAATAGTAGAAACTAGAAGTAGGTATTGGTAGACATCAATTGTACGCATACAGTACGGCCGACGGATCTTGGCGCGCCTGAAGTTAGGCTCTGCGAACTTTAGCGGACAAAATAAGCTATCAAAATAAATGATTTATAAAAATAAATGCCAAAAACTGTTGTTAACAACAATAACAACCGCTATTGGCATTTATTTTTTCAAACCATTAATTTTTTTACGAGTGCACAAGCGCTAAAGTTTGCAGAGCCTAACTTCTGACGCGCCGAGATCCGTCGGCCGTACTGTACTTATACTATGATTTTTTATTAGATGAAGTAAAGTGGTATAACAATGGTTGTTTGACAGTTGGGCATTGTTATTTGACAGTTGGGCATTGTCCACTGCTGTCACTTTACTTGATCTAATAAAAAATCATAGTATACGTAGTCGCGTAGGCGGGAAGACGCATGCGGGGTTTACGCATGTCTCATAAAAAAACGCAAATCCTAACATACGTTACTAAACTCAACATATTATTTACTCCACAGAGTCTTGCTCATTCATTTTAAATTAATCGTGGTAAACAATGGCGCCTAATTATAAACATGACACAGCTTCACTGAACAAACTCAAATTCAGGGAATTTTAACCGAATTACTTACAAAATTCTTCGAATACTTTTCTCGTTAGCTGTTCGAAATCGTGCCCGCTCCCTTTGTTTGCTTAAAAACAACATCGATAATAAAAAGCCTGGCTTTAAACTTTTATTAGAGACCGGCCGAAGATTCGGTATCAGTTTCGGCCAGTTTCGGCCAAAAAATGGCTAAATATTTTATAATCTAGCCCATTCCCTATGTTATCTAAGGAATGGGGAATGATTGACTGGAAATCGGACGAGTTTCATTGACAACATAATAAAACTGATTTTGCTGCAACTCAACAAAACATATTAGGAACTCTAATTATTCCTGATTTTAGTATTGGACCCATAGTATTTTTTTTTATGCAACTTTATTTTTAGTATACATAATAATAATCTATATTCAGGTTTAGCGTATACTAACAAACTATTTTGTTCAGAATCAGTAACTAAATCGATTCCAATAATTTTTACACCATGTCATATTATTTCCCAAAAATATTTTAAAAAGGTCACAAGTTGAACACCACCGACACTAGGTACAACAAAGGTCACGGCAGGTCATGGCGGGTATTAAATACCAGCGCACAGATGAGGTACGGGAGCAAAACAACCCCTCAGTCGCCCAGATGGTCCGGTGACCATGTGTTTGTGTTCGACCAGGTAACATAACAAACTTATAACTTTCTGATTTTTTATGACATAGTTATGAAATTTTGGAATTCGGAAAATTGCATACTCCTAAGATTGTGATAAATCTTAACGGAATTGTAATCCGCGATATATTATGAAGTAATCGTATTGTAGACGATAAATTACATTCAAATTTATTAGTTTCCAATATAACCGTGTCTTACTTATTTAAAAATATTCTACAATTTCTTGCGACATTTCACTATCCTACGGTGTTTGCAATTTTTCGATGAAATACGTTTTTAGTATATACGAAACATACTTTACATACTTTGTTCAGGATAGTAACTGAATCGATTCCAATAATTTTTACACTTTGTTACATTTTTCCCAAAAATATTTAAAAAAAGGTCACAAGCTGGACACCACCGACAAGTACAACACGTAGGTAGCGCACAGCTGGGTGTGGAAGCAAAATAATCACGAAATCTCAGAAACTATAACACCTACAAACTTAAAATTTGGCAGTTAGGTTCCTTATAGGGTGTAGACATCCGCTAAAAACGGATTTTACAAAACTCCACCCCCAGGGGCCCAACAGGGCCGAAGCCTACTGGGGTCAAAGGGTATGTGAAAATGGCACCCGGGGCCTTGGGACCAAGGCAAATAATGGAATGGGGTAGGTTTTTAGTCAGTAAGAGTCTGACACTACTTCCCGCTCCACCCAAGGGCGGGATTTGTCATTGGATGATTTTACATACCATAAAAAAAAACCCCTAAGGGGGTAAAACTGGGGTTGGAAGTTTGTATGGATTTACCGATTTTCATGCGGGCGAAGCCGCTGGGACAAGCTAGTATAGTATATGCATGTTTATATACAGTCCCTAAAATATTTGCAAATATTTAAACACCCTGTTGACTGGCCTTTTGGTCTAGTGGTTAGTGGCCCTGGCTGCTATGCCGGAGGTCGTGGTTTCGATTTCCACCCAGGACAAATGTTTGTGTGATGAGCACGATCATTTGTTCTGTGTCTGGGTGTAATTTATCTATAACTAGCTGTCGGCGGACTTCGTACCGTCTAATAGTCAATGAATACTTTTTTTTCTCTCCTTTTAAACCTGTCCTGGACTATTATGAATATTTCAAGACCGAAATGAACCAAATCGGTCCAGCCGTTCTTGAGTTTTAGCGAGACTAACGAACAGCTATTCATTTTTATATAAAAGATATGTATGTATTTAGAAATATATAAGTATGTTTATCAGTTGTCTAGTACCCATAACACAAGCTCTGCTTAGCTTGGGACTAGACGATGTTGTGTGATAGTGTGTGTGTGATATTACTGTTAGTGCATTTAAGTAAGTATTTTAGTGCTCTTTTTTTAGATGGGAAATCATCTTATGACATCTCCCGCCCTAGAGCGGTGCGTGAGGGCGTCTCAGACTTTTACTGACTAAAACCCACTCCTGTTCCTTTGTTATTTTTCATACCAGGGCCGAGTCTTCCTTTCAGAAGCAGACCCTTGGCCCTAGTAGGGACTAGTCTACTACTTCGACCATGCTGAGCCCCTACTAGTGCCACACAATAAGTAATAGTACAAGTAGTGCTACTTAGTACTTAAATTATGATTTTAACTAGATTTTCTATTGGGATGTATAAAGGTGCGCATTATTGTAGATATATTGCAAAAACTTTTTTCAAACATCATTTATCATTTAAATCTGGAATACCTCTCCACTCCTCTCTCACTTATGGGTACGAAAGTGATTTTAACACCTGTCGAGACTAGTGGCGTGTACAATTGTACATACATAATTTGTATTACCTACATCTGCATGATAACTAATTAACATTCGATCGATCGAATTCGATTCGCTATCTTATCATTTTAATATAAATCCTTCAGAATTATATCTGACTCATTCGGCATTCCTGCAACCAATGCGTTGGTTGCAAGAATACCGAATGAGTCTAACTAAACCCAATATAGACGCAACGTTGCAACGTTGCGTCTGCCTGTCTGTGTATATTTCGCAAAAAATCGGTCCACAGTTGACCAAGATATCGGTGAACACGACAGGTCTGCTATTTTTTAAGAGTTCCGTTCCATATCTTCGAAGTTCCTCATCAGATCAAAACAATATTTCAATGGGACTGATTCGGGTGTATAATCTTTCAACCAAAACAAAAATTTTCAAAATCTGTCCTCAATTGACCGAGATATTCGTGGACATACATAGAAAAAATACATACAGCCGAACATAGTATCTCCTCCTTTTAAAACTTGGTTAAAAAATGTATATTTCGACATTCTCAAAGGAATCAAAATTCAGAGGGTACCTACTTCCCATTGACCTAAGTAGTATTGAAGCAAGGCATAGCACAAAATCTAAAAATACAGTTTTTAGATTTTTTCCTATACTTGGACTATAGGTATAATGTCTAATATAAAAACATTTTTGCAATTCTGAAATAACTTCTCGACTCGATTCCGGTATTGAACTATTTACATCAGTTTGTTCGTAGATACGGGACCCTCAGTGCGCGAGTCCGACTGGCACTTGCCCGTTTTTTTTTTCTATATTACTTATTTAAAATAAAAAATTCCAAGCCCGCAAATCTCACAGGATTCGCGGGATTGCTTACTTCAATCCCGCGGGCTTGCAGGATCGCGATATTGATGCGGGAATGGATTCCATAACTACAATCATACGACAATTTATCAGTTATTCAGGTACCTAATCAGTCTGATATAATTTTTATGTCACGTTAAAATTAAATAAGTAGGCAAGACCTGCCATTGTTTGATAAGCTACCTAATCAACATGTCACGCGGGCCTATCGGAACCTGATCGCTAAAATAAGCCATCATTAATTATATTATTTATTTTTATTTATTAAAACTTTGTGTACTATGCGTTCCAAATAAGACTAAGATCGAATGCCATGTTGTGACGTCACGTCATACTGTCAAACCGAAGAAATTAGTAGAGAACAATAACGTTTTTACTTTACCTAGATCTAACTAAGACTTAATAAAACAAAGCAAAAAAAAAAATACTCGGTATTGATATACAAATAAGTTTACTTTGCAAACCGCAATTTTCACACAACATTTGACAGATCAAGGTTATTGACTTTCCTATTCTTATTTGAAACGCATAGTGAAAGGTTTTGGAGCGACGACCACGTACCAGAAAACGCAGCTTTTGAAGGCCTCCTACAAGGTGGTGAACGGAAAAAAACAAGTCCTGAGATATGGTCGATTCCCAGCTACCGTAAGTCCGGATTTACGAACGATGAACAGAGTCACCGCGGCTCTGCAATACAAAGAGCCACAGATGGAAAACAAGTAGGTTTTAGTCAGTAAAAGTCTGAATCCCTTGCTCTACCCGGAGTGAGCGAAATTATTTTATGATTTTCAATTTCAAAGACTAAAAATACACTGATTATGACGTTATACTACTAAATTAAATACAAGTGAGTTGCAGATAGTTTGAAATTCAAGGTTACACGTCTACACGGCACATTACGACACAATAAAACATTCGTGCCATGTTTCACACACAGTGCATCGAACATGTTTATTCATTGTACTGCTTTCGGTAGCCGGTAACGAATTCGCGTTCACCTGGGTCATCAACCTTTTTACAGTTCCGATTAAACGATTTATTGTAAGTAACGGGCGAGTTCCTAATTTAAAATTTGAAATAATAATACTCGTAATAAACTTTTATTTAGATCTTGAAGATCCCTAAAAACATTAAAAATACAAAATAAAGTGATCAAAATTAAAATAAAAACTGAGTTAAAAAATAACGGTCGGACTGTTTCAGCATAAATGTAGGTATCTCTGCAGGTTTATCACTGTATACTTTCTTTGTATTTGCCTTTTTATTATTTTATTGCGCCTACCACATATCTCTCTGAATCACCCAAAGGTTTAAGTTATCTATAACGATTTATAGATAACTTTGGTTTAAACCAAATTGACCTTAAACCTGAAATTTTCTTGCGCTAAATAATTTTATTACCTGAGTTTGAAAAGACTAAAATGTTTTAAAAAGACTAAAAATTGTGTACAACTGACCCTATATCTTGCTAAAACAACATTATATGCCAAAAATAATTTTTCAGTTTATATATAATCTTAAAAAAAAACATATTTTTTTTCTAAAATATGTACCATATTCAGCTTAAAAAAAGTTCTTATTTTAACTCGTTACATTGTAAACAAAAAAGTTTTTATTGATTCGTGGTTCTTGATCCTAATTATAGGCAAATAATATGCATAATATAATAACATCGGTATTGATATCTGCGGACGCACGCACAAACACGATAGTGACTCAATTAAGATTTATCAAGAATTTATCAAAATAGGTGTGATTATAATAAGATTAAAAAAATACGTATTTTAAAAATAACTGAAATCGATTTAGCTGCCGATACGACAATTAGGATATGCGTTTATTCTGTTACATTTTGTATAATTATGTAAAACAATAATAATAATAACATTTATTTACACGAGAGGTTTTTAAAATTTTAGTGAAATCCTTGACTCTTGCCTACCTAGCCAACTTACAATCGATTTGTTTATCGTGAACGCTTGGAGTTGGCCACGCCCCAATTCCTTTGTTCTGACGTCATCTCAGCAAATGAATTGGGGGCGTGGCCGACTCCAAGCCTTCACGCTAAACGAAACGATTGTAACTTGGCTAGGAGGTTGTGCTTGGTGATCAACCTGTGTTACCGAAGCCTTACTGTCCTCTTCCGAGAGATATACAATTATTTCCTATGCAATATATTCTTTATACATGAAAAATTTTACCTTTTCATAAAGAAGACATTTTTCAATTTTGACCCTCCTCACCTTGGCATCCACAAACTTCATAAAATTGTGCTTTTCAACCTATATAAATAATTTATAAGTATATGAACCGTTGCCAAAGGTTGTCAACCCAGACCGGAAAGACGTCAGCAAAGTATTGTGTGACCAAAATTAACCTCGTCAGACCAAACGCATGAATGAGGAAGTGTGTATCTATTTTTGGATTACCTACCTAAGTAAGTATGTACACTTTGCACATTAAGTACCTACCTTTTTTTGAAGTGGGAAATCATCCAATGTCTCCTTCCTCTCTAGGGTAGAACGAGACGGCAGGTCAGACTTCGTTCTTAATTCTATATTGTACACAAAAATATAATATAACATAATTATAGAGATACAAACAGTTCATGTACAAAGGCGAGCTTAACTCAGCAATGAGTTTTCTCCCAGCAAACCTTTGAGTTATAGAGAGAAAACATATTCGAGGGTAGGATCCAGTGCACAATGTCATTCTAAATAACAAAGTCTAATATAGGTATAATTATATTATACATACTAATACATACTATACATATTAATACATACTATATACACTAATATTATGTCAAAAATGAAAGGAAGTGCTCTTTAAGTTTCCTCTTGAAGACATCCAGAGAAGGGCTGTCGCGAAGAGAGTGAGGCAGAGAGTTCCAGAGACGCACTGCAGTTACAGAAAAATAGCCATCATAGCGGCTAGAAGTATAACACGGAGTACAAAGGAGAAGAGAAGAGTTGGTGCGATAGAGTTTACTCCTCAGGACGAGGTACTCAAAGCACCCTTTTGGCACGCAGCCCTAGTAGGCATCGGGCTTTCTAGGCCTCTTCAGTTTTTCGTGGAACACTCCTGTGGGGCGGACCCATTACTCGTCGTCTGCAGACCCGCGCCTGCGATGCCCGGAAATCGCACTGCCATAAGGTTGACCGATCCGAGGGAATCCGAGGGATGCGAGACGTACAGGGTCGGTCGTTCTGCTGATAATCGAAGCGTGATGTTATACCCTTCCCCTTGGGCACGCTATAATTATGGCGGTAAGTCTTTGAAGAGATGCTTGGAAAACCTCACGGCGTCCTCACCTTCCGCATGATTCAGATCTCACCGAACACGGCCAGTTCGGGAAGTTTCTGCACCGGATTCGTGCGGAAGCGACGCCCGAGAGGACACGGTAGAGGTGTGCCCCGCTTGAGCACAGCACCGCCGTATCCTTGTGGGAGCGACCGGCGGCAACGATCTCTCGCGCCAGGCCTTGGTTCATGCCATGGTCCGAAGCGAGGAGTGGCAGGCGGTCGCCTCCTTCTGCAAAGCAGTAATGCTAGCAAATGAGAAGGCCGCAAACGTGAGACAACGGCCCTCACGCCCCAACCGTCGCCGCCACCGCTGGGTTTATGATCCCGATTTCCGACCACCGTAGGCGCAGGCTTTCGGACGGCGAGCAATGGTTAGCTAATAGTTTCACGCGCTCCTTCAGGAGTTGTCAGCAAACAGCAGGGTCGAACCCACTGGCGCCAGTGTTGGTTTCTGAAAGGAAGATTCGGCCCCGGTATCAAAGACAACCAAGGAACAGGAGTGGGTTTTTAGTCAGTAAAAGTCTGACTCTATCAGAATCTGCCGTCCCGCCCAAGGGCGCGGAGATGCCGTTGGACGATTTTCCCACCGAAAAAAAAATACCCTTCCTCTATAAATGGGTCATCCAACACTAAAAGTATTGTTTAATTCGAACCAGTATTTCCTGAGATTAGCGCGTTCAAACAAATACCTAAACAAACTCTTCTGTTTTGTAATATTACAGTTTAGATTTTATCGCAAAATGATGAATTATGTCACTTTGCCGTATCTATGGAACCATCAAACAAAATGTTACACTTACTCATACACTCCACAGTAACCAAACATTGTGAATGATGATAACACTGCCCTTGAAATATATGGACACATAATAAAACGTTAAACTTACGTGTTGTTTGTCCTTTAGCAAACAAAATACCTTTAAACGGGAACTACATTAGACTGACGCACACGTGGGCCACGCCTGTTTTGTACGTAGAACGACGTCGCGTGGCGTGGATCAAGTGTAGCTCTACAAGTCTAGATGCCGTATAAAATGTATGGAGATTGACGTGCCCAAATCGGCGAACGTGGCTCACGAGTGCGTAATGTAGTTCTACTTTTACTTTCACAGCAATTATCACCGCTCTGGATGGAGTGAGAGGAAGTGTCAGACCTTTACAGAATAAAATCATACCTATGTTCCTTGTTTGCCTTTTGCGTTAAAGTATCATGGGCTTCGACCCTGCTGGCAGCTGACGGTTTTGCTTACATCTCTTTGAGGCATATGTGGAATACTACGTGACGTCAACGAGTGTGACTCGGTCCGGACAGTTACTGCAGGTCTACCCATTGCTGGAAATCGATGTCGGGGTCCTGGCGGCAGGGGCATGAGGACTAGGGTTGCCAACCGTACTATAATATATAGTATTGTACTATATTTTGGGTCTGTGTACTATATACTGTTGAAGAAATATATAGTACGCAAAAATACTATATTTTCAACATTTGACTGATGCGGTAGAGTGTATCCGAACGTAGATATCTATCCGAATGTTTGATCATTAGTCTGCTGTCTCCGTTCTTTGATTTTGGTAAATATTTTCAAATAAATATTGCTCTTTCGTAAAGGAATTTCTTAAAAGGAGTCGTAAGTAAATTAGTTATAGAAAAAAGCAGCAATAGCGAAAATGTGTCGCTATGACACTAAAAAAGAAAACAACTTAAAAAATTTAAACTGTAAAAAAATGCAAGAAATTGACAAATATAGTTTATATAAAAATAAATAAGTAGATAAAAAATATATATCTTTCCATTTCTTGCTTTTTCTGTAAAATACAATAATTCGTCGAAGAAATTTTGGCTACCCTAGTGAGGACGTCCGTACCCTCACGCGTGCTGGCGCGTATGCCATCAGTTGCCATTTTCATTCTAGGGCCACGGTAACAATCCCCCTACTCACTAACTGCTGGACATAGGACTACTCCAAGCCTCACCTGATCAACTGTCCTGTGCCTTTTGCATCCAGCGGACCTGCGTGGTTGGTCATTACGATCAAGACGTGTTAAAATGTCAGTCGAGCGAGCAAGAAAGAAGGATGGAGCTACCATGGGCGTCGCCAAGGGGTGCAGAGGGGGCTACGCCCATAGAGTATATAGATTGATTTCTTTTATCTAATTTACTACATTCGAACAAGTAAAACGCGCCTTCAAGGGGGGCACTTTGGTTTTGGTATATAAAATAACAGTAGAACCACACGCCAAACTATGGTGCTATTCTCTAAAAAAACGCAGCGCTGCCGCAACGACAAACACCCAAATAGAATACATTGAATTAACAATCCAATGTATAGGTATGTTAGGTTGACAATCCAATGTATCCTATTCGGGTGTTCGTCGTTGAGGCAGCGCTGCGTTTTCTTAGAGAATAGTACTACTGGGCGCGTCAGTCTCCATACATTTTACAATGAAGACTAGACTTGTAGAGCTACACTTGATCCACGCCACACGACGTCGTTCTACGTACAAAACTGGCGTGTCACACGTGTGCGTGGGTCTAATGTAGTTCTTTCTAGCTTTAGGCACCGAGCATACTATAATACTGAAAATTGATTGTCAGAAGCATTACTGATACCACTGCAGGTCCTCTTATGGCTCTACCAGTAGCACTGCAGGTCCCCCTGTGGGTCACATTCAGTAAAAGTCCTTCTCGCTTCACCCAGAGCGGCATATGTTATTTGATGATAAAAAAGATACACAGATCTAGTATTTATTTAGTTATCTTTTCATTAGGGAGCGACTATCTAAATACTCGCAATAAACCTAATAATACCTAGTTCTCGTAAAGTCGGATACAGACTGTTGTAACGTAGCATGCAATGTAACATGAAAGGAGCATTTCATGAGTGTGGACGCAGCGCTCGCACAAACCGAGCGTATACCTACAAACATACAGTAAGACCAAAGGATCTTGTGACCGATTTATTTATCAGAAATTCTAAATCCAGTTCTTCAATTTTGTCCAATTTGACACTGACTACATTTTTTTGATGATCATCTTAATTTATAGTAAGTGCTAAACGCTTACGGCTACGAAGTAGAATCCCCTGCTGGACTTCGCATTTCCTGATAGCTACAACAGTCCCATTTAAGTGAAGAGAAAATAGGTTTAATTGTGCTACCAGGAGCTCCTAATGCGGTCCATTTGACGACCTAAACTGAACTGTAATATAATTATAATAATAATGATAATCTTTATTACAAAAAAAAAGGAACAAGTTAACTTAAGTACTACATCATGAGTGACGGAGAGAAGATTCTACAGCTGATAACGAAGCATAACCCAGTAACGTGCTAGGAGTTAACCTGTGTTACAGATTACAGACACTAGGGAATGCTCCATCACCTCGCCAGAAATATTACCTTAAACGTCTGCAGTAGAAAGTTATTGTATTACTGGATTCCCAAGTAAGGCATCCCGATTTCCGGCCACCGTAGGCGCGGGCTTGCGGACGGCGTGCAATGGGTAGCACGCTGTCCGATCGTCCGGTAGCCGACCGGACCGAGCCCAAGTCGTCGACGGCGCGGATTGTTCCCGCGCGCCTCAAGGAGCGGTCAGCACACCGAAGAGGCCCAGCCTGCTAACTGCAGGCAGGCAGGGTCGAAGCCTACTGGGGTCATGGGTTTATTTCCGAAAGGAATGCTCGGCCCCGGCACGATAGGCTACGAAGGAACGGGGTAGGTTTTTAGTCAGTAAGAGTCAGACACTACTTCCCGCTCCGCCCAAGGGCGGGATTTGTCATTGGATGATTTTACCTACCATAAAAAAAAAAGTAAGGCATGCCTGTTTATAGGGAATCCATATATAATTACGTTCGAAAATACAAAATTGCGAATGTGCCACATTCACGACGTGCATTGTGGTGGGGTGTGTGCGTAAGTGTTATGTATGAGAGAGTGAGTACTGGAGTGAGTGTACTGATGTAAGTGTGTTTGTGTATGGCAGGTGACGATTAATTTAGGCAATTATCTAAGGGAAAGGACGCGTTTTTACTATTTTATTACGGATCTATTAATAATAATAAGGGTAAGCTCGAGAAAGTTAAGAAAGTTCTACGATTCGTAATTTTTTTTTTTTATCATTTCTTGTTTTGTTCACCCTACTATTTCTTCAATTTGACAATCAACGTGACGTCACAACATGGCAATCGATGCTATTCTTATTTGGAGCGCATAATTGCATGATACATGGCGACAATGTCGACGGTAAATTCTTTCATTGCGTGTTACATTACGTGTTACGTTAACAACAGTCTGTACCTGGCTTAATATACCCAAGTGCAGATAAGGAATGTTGCACGTTGTGTTTACTTGGTGACTAACATTCATTAACACATGAAGTAGATTGGACATGCATGCACCGTGATTTGTTTACACCTGTGTCATGTTTCCTTTAAATGCTTTGTTTAAATTTCTCCTAGTCATTAAAAACAAATAAGTATTTACATATAAATAGTATTTACGTGTTAAAAAATACCTGACTAAATGCTGTACTATTTCTTATTCTGTGCTAAATGTGAGTTGGGCTCGCACACGAAGGTTTCGGTACCTTCCATAGCAAAAAACGGTAATAAAATCACGTTTGTTTTAAGGGA
This sequence comes from Leucania comma, assembly GCA_958295575.1. Classification (NCBI taxonomy): domain Eukaryota; kingdom Metazoa; phylum Arthropoda; class Insecta; order Lepidoptera; family Noctuidae; genus Leucania; species Leucania comma. The sequence continues at coordinate 12,509,951 of OY282485.1, forward strand.
TTCTGTTTCTAGTATTATATACTATATTATATATCATCTGTGAAAATTTCAACTGTCTAACTATCACGGTTCATGAGATACAGCGTGATGACAAACAGACGGACCGCAGAGTGGTACCAATAGGGACCCCAAAAACGGCCAAAAAGTTCGAAACACATCACTTTAAAGTAGTCTGATGCAATTGATAATGTAAAATCTATGACTGAACTAAAGGGAATTCGATCGATCGAAATTAATTTTTATTTGTCGGTCGTTGCGTTCAAACTACTTACAGGTCATTGGACTCGCTCAGCGAATGTTTACTTAAAGAAATTAATTTCGTACATGCGTATATCAATTCGATTTTTAGAAAAAAAAGTACCTTGTTTTTTATTTTATATTTACAAATCGATAGTGTTTTATGTACCAGATCAACCCTCCACGGGATTAAAACGATCAACATTTAGCCGTGTGTGTATAGACTCCATCTACATCCCCGTCTCCCGCTCACACAACTGACATTTTATCATGTCATGGTGAGGCCCTGGCCGTAATTATTGATGTTTCTTTAAAAGACAAAATATGCATTAGGATTTATATTTTTCTTCCCATCTTCAGACAAGGATGAGGAAACATTACATTTGCGTTTTTCCTTCCTTCTCAGTCAGACTAAACAAGGAAATTAAATTTGTCTACTAAAGTGCATTTAAAACTGAACAAATGAATACTTAGCGAATATGAAAAATGTAAAAATGTAGTACTTCGAGCCGGATAGTGGATTGATTTTGACTAGCCTTTTGGTCTAGTAGTTAATGGCCCCGACTGCTATGCCGGAAGTCGTGGGTTCGATTCCAACCCAGGACAAATGTTTGTGTGATGGGCACAGTCATTTGTTCTGTGTCTGGGTGTAATTTATCTATAATATTTAGAAATGTACACCGTTAAATTTTGGTCGTTTTAAACCCGTGGAGGGTTAATCCGATACATGAAACACTATCGATTTGTAAAGAAAAAAATGAAAAATAAAGTACTTTTTTTAACTGTAATTTATTTACGCATGTACGAAATTAATTTCTTTGCCTTTAACGTCAGCTGGGGGAGTCCAATGAACTCTAGGTAGTTAGTACGCAACGACCTACAGCTACCAACAAGGTCATTGACTCGTTTACTTAAAGAAATTAATTTCGTACATGCATAAATTAATTCGAGTTTTAAAAAAAGTACTTTATATTTCATTTTTATCTTTACAAATCGATAGTGTTTCATGTACCGAATCGATCCTCCACGGGATTAAAACGACCAAAAATTAACGGTGTATAGGGTTTATATCTCTATTTCTCTTGCTCGCTCGCACGATTGATCTTTTCACACGTTATAGCAAGGCCTGACACACCATGTGACTAAATTCTACTACGTCTGAGCTAGCACGCGTCTAGAATCTGCCTTTGTTCACACGTGCGTCATTCGCGTGTTTTCCGAACAAATAAGACTTTGTCAATAAATAGTGACGAGACTGCAAACCAGACCATTTTTAGGATTCCGTACCTCAAAAGGAAAAAAACGAAACCCTTATAGGATCTGCGCACTGTTCCCACACGCCTCGAGAAGCTGTTAGCAAACCATAGAGGCCCAGCCTGCTGGCAGGCAGGGTCGAAGCCTACTGGGGCCAAGGGTCGGCTTCTAAAAAGAAGGCTCGGCTCCGGTATGAAAAGCAACGAAGCAACGGGATGGGTTTTTTAGTCAGTAAGAATTGGGGTTTAGGAGGAGGGTTTTCATTGGATGATCTTTACCCACCATAAACAAGACCCTTATAGGATCACTTTGTTGTGCGTCTATCCGTCTGTCTGTCTGTCTGTCAAGACCCTTTATCTCGGGAACGCGTAGAGGTATCGGGTTGAAATTGAAACCATATACCTACCTACTCAAGTCTGCGTTCCCTTGAAGCTGTGAAAAAATCAAACTTATAAACATAAAAGATACGGCAGTTTATGTCGCAAAAAACGTATATTTCAACACAATTAATGGAATCAAAGTTCATAGGGTACTTCCCGTAGACCCAAAACCCTGAAATTAGGCACAAAGCAAGGTCTTATAGCACCAGTATAGGAATAAATCTGAAAACTGTAAATTTGTAGTAACGTCAAGAAAAAAAAATGTTTCGATTCGGAAAATCTTCGAGATTTGATTCGAGAATTGAACTATAAACATAAATTAGTTTGTACTGAACCCTCAGTGTTCGAGTCCGACCCGCCCTTGCCCAGTTTATATCAGTTAGAGCTCATACACACGAGCGGCATGTTGCCAACGTCAGAGGTAACTGCAGCCGTCGACACGTCGGTGGCAGCTGCTGACACGTCGACGGCGGCCGTCAAAGTCAGTGATGCCAGATTGGGGGGATTCCCCTCAAAACTGGAGGTTTTTTAAAGTTATGGAGGGAAAATTGGAGGGACAGTATTTTTGGGGGGATACGTGGAGGTAAAAATTTGGGATTGGAGGGAATTAGAGGGTTTTTATGAAAAAAAAATTCTCCATATTTTTTCATGTTTGATATTCTTGAATTTCAGCCAAAAACATAACAAAAAAAAAGCAATCCTGCAATCCTGCGCACGATGATATCCGAGTATCTCCAAAGTTACCACAACGCGCCCCCTCGCCCCACGACGTGCATCGTTCAACATTCTCGTCCAAAGTACTCTGTGTTCTCGTCAGAGAGTACTATATTCTTTGGTTTAACGTTCAAAAGTTCGCAAAGCTTCCGAACTTCGCATCTGTGTTTGTCTTCTCTCAGTACTCTTATATTGTAGTACCTATACTACACTTATTTTTAGCCGACGACAAAAAAATCTTTCTAAAATGTTTTATTTTTATTTTTATACTGACCGACCGACTACCGACTTGAAAAAAAGGAGGTTCTCAGTTTGGCCTGTATGTATGTATGTTTGTCCGCGATTATTTCGCGTTTGTCTGAACCGATTTTGATGCGGTTTTCAGAAAAACATTTTCCACATTTTGGAAAAGGTTTTGGTATTCTAACAGACTTCAAAAAAGGAAGTTCTGTTTTTTATTGTTTTAAGAAAACGTGCAAAATAACTTTAATTTTGGAAGTCGGTGTTTAATATCAAAGAGACCAAACTATTGAAACACCGACTTCCAAAATTAAAATTATTTTGCACTTTTTTTTGTGTTCTTTTTAGTCGGTTTTTTTTTTAAATTTTATTGTGTGTGAATTCGTATTTTAAAAAAAGATATATGTGGAGGATTTTTTCTTCAAAACTTCAATTTTGGGGGGATTTTGGGAAAGGTTTGGGGGGAATTCGTGACAGTCGTCTGGCAACACTGGTCAAAGTGTCGACCTAACAGTATAGTAAATGTAGGGGGTATCGAAGGCTGCAGTTATCTCTACCTTTGAGCTGAGCTCTTACTTTACCAAATAACTTTGTTCACGTCTTTGGTTTCAAGGAGATCTCAGCAAACAGTAGGGGTTCAGCAGGGTCGAAGCCTACTGGGGCCACAGATTGTCTGAAAGTAAACCCCGCGGCCTCGGAGCGAAGGCAAACCCTCTCGCTCTGCCCAAAAGCGCGAGACGTCATTAGATAATTTTTCCACTTACAAAAAAAAATGCTGTCTTCAGTTACGTGCTCCGCTCCTATTGATATCTCATGTTCTATTTCCGAGCATCGGCTACCCATGTCCCAAATCTCATCCAAATCCGTTCAGGCGTTTGAGTTTGAAGAAGTATCAGACATCTGACATACACACATACATACAACCTTTCGCAAATTAGTGTCAAAATTTAAAAGATTCGATGTACAAAATATCAAAATTTATAGTATTTTGTTTACTGTTTTTTCGCTTCAACAATATATAGTCATAAATATTGACCAAACAAGTCGATTTATACATGGCAGGGGTATCCTTAATAATATGTCAAACAGCAGTGGATTGATCCAATATTGTTAAGAGGTATAGAAAATGACCACATATGTTGTTAAATAACAACACATAAAAAACAGACAGGCAGTAATGTATCTAGGCCATGAGATTAATATGTAGATTTGCGATATTTATAATCTGATAAGACCTGGAAAGTACTTCATATTTTGTATGATAAGGGCGACGACAAATTAGCCGCAGTGCCGCGCGACCGTCGCGTCTTTTAACTTAACAAAGCAGAGAGACGCGGCGGCGCGGCGGCGCCGGCGGCGGTTGCATTGCAGCCGCGCTACTGTCGCGCGGCACTTCACGGCTAATTTGTAGAGGCCCTAATATCTGTAGGTACTAAATACTTCTTATAATGAACCGTGGTACGTGCACGTAGATAGGTACAGTCTTAACCTTAGGCCAGCATTAAGCAAAAAAAATCCGGTACATGGTGGACGTCCTTTTGCGAACACATTCATTGCACGTAAAGAAAAACAAAACATTTATGCCTCACACTATCAAACTATTAGTACCTACATAATGACAAAATATATCTAAAATAATGATCTGTGCGAGGCCCAAAAGGCGCCTCAATCACCGTATGCGATACTTATTTAAACATTACAGCTACGTACAACACTAAAGAGTAGAATTCTTTGCAGACTTTCAACCTAGGGATCTTTAAGTCAAACGTGAATAGGTTACTTCTAGGCAAGCGTACTTCAACGTCGACCGCATCGTCACTTACCATCAGGTGAGATATAGTCAATAATTATAGTAGTCAAACTCGAGCCATCAATAATAATAATAAAAAATAATGTAAAATCTGATGAATACGTTGTTTTGCCAAAGGTAGCCTATGGACATCTGCAACAACAAGGGTGCTACAGGAGGCGAACCTCCTGGTCGGTTTACCACCATGGGATCTGGAGTCAATAGTCCTGGCACACACGCACGAGTACCGCGTGGAGCTGCAACGACACTAGGACGAAACGCTGCTGCCCGCGGTAAATAAATGATTTAAATGGAACTCTTAAAAAAAAACCTCAATAGACCCTGGGGTTTTCTTTTTATTTATTTTTTATGGTAGGTAAAATCATCCAATGACAAATCCCGCCCTTGGGCGGAGCGGGAAATAGTGTCAGACTCTTACTGACTAAAAACCTACCCCGTTCCTTCGTTGCCTATCATACCGGGGCTAAGCCTTCCTCTCGGAAAACGGCCCTTGACCCCACTAGGCTTCGACCCTGCCTGTCTACAGCTAGCAGGCTGGGCCTCTATGGTTTGCTGACAGCTCCTTGAGGCGCGCGGGAACAGTACGCGCCGTCGACGATTTGGGAATATACCTGGGTTCGAAAATCCTTGCTTAGCAGGACTTGCCAACACTTGCCCATCGAGACAGACAAGCATTTTCAAACTGTTACTGTCTATTACGGTATTACCACGCATAACACATTATGTCATTATGTTAATATAGTTCCATAGTAGACAAACAACACCCGAGGGAAGCCACGAACACGGCTAGCTCACGTCATCAATAATGATGTGGTCTAATGTCAATGATACCAGTAATCCGACGATTAGCATTCAAGTCGGGTTGATAGATCCGTGGTTAACAACGTGGGTGAGCGATGGATGGGATGCAGAGCGATAGCTATGTGGTGTTGCCGCAAATTGCGATCGATAAGTATGTCAAATTCCGTGAGATTATAATTAATCTTGCGATTTAAGGAACTCTCAATATTTTGTGACTAGTTTTTTTCGGCTCTATTATCGAAAAGATATAGTTTATAATTTGACGAGATTTATAGTAAACTAACGGATTTCGCAATTACACGATGAGAAATGCTTGAAATGAACGCTTTTTTTTCGGTGGGAAACTCATCCAATGACATCTTCGCGCCCTTGGGCGGGGCGGAAGATAGTGTTAGACTTTTACTGACTAAAAACCCACTCCTGTTCCTTCGCTGCCTTTCGTACCGGAGCCGAACCTTCCTTTCAGAAATCGATCCTTGACCCCAGTAGGCTTCGACCCTGCTGGGCCCCTTTTTGCTGACAACTCCTTGAGGCGTGGAACTATATGTGACGTCGACGAGTTGGGCTCGGTCCGGACGGTTACCAACCGGTCGGCGAGCAATGGGTAGCTCGCCGTCCGCAAGCCCGCGCCTGCGGTGGCCGAAAATCGGGATCGAAATATAAATATCTGTAATATCGCTTTTATTACATGCTTTAATTTTAGTCCATGCATTGCTGAGAAAAAGAGATAAATAGACATGAAAGTGTTCCGATAGGGGACTTATTTTTGTTGACTAATCTATGGAACCCTAAAAATTGTCCTTTTAGCAACATAAACCGACTTTTGACTGGCCTGTTGGTCTTGTAGTTAGTGGCCCTGACTGCTATGCCGAAGGTCGTGGGTTCGATTCCCACCCAGGACAAATGTTTGTGTGATGAGCACGATCATTTGTTCTGTGTCTGAGTGTAATTTATCTATATGTATGTATGTATGTATTTAGAAATATATAAGTATTTTTATCAGTTGTCTAGTACCCATAACACAAGCTCTGCTTAGCTTGGGATTAGACGGCGGCGTTGCGGCGGGGTTGCGTGATACGTAGTTATGGAATATTATTATTATCTCGCCCGGTGAAAGGCGAATCATGAGGTCCTACTTCCCCCTACAGGGTCGAAGCCTGCTGGGGTCATGGGACAGTTTCTAAAAGGAAGGCCCGGCCCCGGCACGATAGGCAACGAAGGAGGGGGGTAGGTTTTTGGTCAGTAAGTGTCTAACACTATTTCCCGCTCCGCCCAAGGGCGGGATTTGTGATTGGATGATTTTACCTACCATAAAAAAGGTCCTACTTCCCCTCTGCTGTAAAACAAAGCAGGTCTTCAGTACTAAGGCACTGTTAGAGACAGAGGCCCTACCATGAGTTTTTAGGCCAATTCATTTCTAGTACCCATAACACAAGCTCTGCTTAGCTTGGGACTAGACGACGTTGTGTGATAGTTGTGGAATATTATTATTATTATAAACTGTAAAAAAGACTGCGTTGAAGACTCACACAAAGTAATTTAAGTATAGCGTAGCATGTATCGTCTACGCAGCACAATGCTACTCATTCACAGGTGTTGTCTATTCAATTAGCTGCATTACTGCACGTCCGTCATCTGGATAACCAGCCCTTTGACACACGCTATTAGTAATTAACCTTGTTATTTAATTAGCGATGACAAACCTTAATGGTTCTGTTTACTGCTGTTTTGCCATTGTGAACTTGGCCCTAGGATGTGAACAAGTATAATGTTGCGTTTTTTTAATGGATGATTCAACGGAGACTTACACAGCTGTGACTACGGCCTGGAATTTTCCTTTACTTGGTGGACAGTTTCTACGTTTCAAGGATGTGCAGAATAGACACATGAAGACATGCGAAATTGACCCCGCGACTTGAGAGACAGGCACAAGATCGGCCAGAGTGGATACGTCGTGAACAGCAGCACGTAAAGGCCTTTGAAAATAAAAGGAGGTTGGAATCAGACCAAAAACGCGACGACCTCAAGGCTGACCCACCAGCAACTATAATTTTTAGTATTGTGTTCTGACATGTCCGCTTTGTGCTTGGAGTTTTTCAGCTAAAGTTGGATATACAAGTCACATGAGAGCACTTGACAGAACAGCATATCTGAGCTCACAGCCACCATGAGGAGCCAAAGAACGCGGTCGCTGTGACCGAAATCGGCTAGATGGCATCATCATCATCATCATGGTAAAAAGTCTATAATTAAGTTCTCTCGTTCTGGATGGAGCGAAGGGAAGTGTTAGATTTATTAGGTAACTAAAACTCATCTGTGTTCTCCTGCTTTTAGTTTACGGTGGCTGGAAGTCGCGGCTTGAGGGCCGGTTCCCCACGGATGCGGCCGTCTTCTTCACTAGCATTACTGCTTCGCAAAAGGAGGCGACTACCTACCATTCCTCTTCACTCCGGACTAGGGTCCAGGGTCCAGGGTCGTTGCTGCTAATCGCCCGGACACAGCGGTGCTCTGCCCAAGCGAGGCACACCTCTATTGTGTGGTCCACCGTGTCCTCCGGGCGGTCCACGTATTGGTGACACCCGAGCGTTTCTTCCGCTCGAATTTGACGGTTCTTCCACCAGATTCGTGCGGAGTCTCCCGAACTTATCATGTCCGGTGAGGACTTGCGTCTTGCGGAAGGTGAGGACGCCGTAAGGTCTTTCCAGCCACTCCACAAAAACAGGACTTACCGTCATAATTATGGCGTTCCCAAGAGAGACATACAAAAATTATTAAATTATAGAGCTTTATTTTAATCTAAGTTTTAATACGCAACGTATTCAAAACCCAATAAAATTTGTAATTTCATAAGAATAAGCTCCCAGGAGGAATAGGCTCTTAATAAACTAGTGCGCCTCACTATCAACGATTACATCACTGCTTACCATCTGGTAGGATTGCAGTAAAGCACTAAAAAAAAAAAAAAAAATTTTTTAGTGTGACTATAAAGGTATATACATACACTGCTTACTCCAGCTCCAGTCTCTGATAATTACATACTCAACGTTCACACTTCAGACGCTGAACTAAAGGCTCTAATAGCTAGAAGGAGTGGAAATATCAGCGACAATGATGGTAAGCAAGTGAAATTATAGGAGATTAACAAATGTTGGGAGTTTTTAGTGAGATTTTATCTAGTGAATTCAGTTGCTGTCTGATTATTTGCAAATTAATTGTTATTGGTTATTTTGATATCAACTTGGTGTAGTTTTGAATCTCAACCGCCTTATTCCAAAACGCGATCCAATATAGTTCCGGGACTATTACCAGGTTTAATACCTAACAATTAAACGCGATCTAAATATAGTTTTCGGGACTATTACTAGGTTTAATGCAAATTGAACCTAGTAACAGTTCCGGAACTATTTTAGATCGCGTTTTGCAACTGGATAAAATGTGATATTATTGGTAAATATGTCAGTAAAAATGGAGCTGGGATTTTTTATGAGAAGGCTAACTCAAAACTTCCAATGTTGTTTTAATACCTATACTTACTGGAAAACCCTCTTCTTTCCCTACCGCTTTTACGCACGCAATTTTACTGCTTTCCCCACTAATGCAGAAATGTGTGTGAGCTCGCCCCCGCGCCCCGCCACAATTGATTATACCTATGTATTTTATAAGGCTGGGCGCTAAGCAACCCTAACGAGTCGCACGTCTATTATTATTCGGAAAAGTAGAAAAACGTCGTTTGATACACGTGGTTTGTCACTGCAATTAAAAAGTTTCTCCAGTTGTATCAAAATGTTCTATTGCAGTATTTGGCAGGAAATGATTAGAGTCCGTAATCTAATGAAACCAAAAAACTCTAGTGACTACTTATCTGTCAAAACTAAATGCTTTCTAAACTTGACACTGAATAAATGAGCGAACTGTGCGGAACAAAAGCAAAAAAAAACTGGACAAGTGCGAGCCGGACTCGCACACCGAAGGTTCCGTACAAACTAACATAAGAAAATACATAGTTCAATTCCTGTATCGAGTTTCGATGATGTTTTCGGAATCGAAAAAGTTTTTTTTTAGTGACGTAACTACAAATTTATAGTTTTCATTTACAGATTTATACTTGTACTATGAGACCTTGCTTCATGCCAAATTTTAGAGTTCTACTTTCGAGGTCAAAGGGAAGTACTCTATGAATTTTAATTACTTTGAATGTCGAATTGTAGGTTTTTTGCTATATAAACGGCCATATCTTTTTTGTGATTTTTTCACAGCTTCATGGGACCGCAATCTTGAGTACATGGTTTTAATTTCGACTCAATACCTCCACGCGTTCCCGAGATAAAAGGTCTTGACAGACAGGCAGACAGACGGACAACAAAGTGATCCTAAAAGGGTTCCATTTTTCCTTTTGAGGTACAGAACCCTAAAAAAAACATACGCTGAAGAAATGGTACACAGTCTTTTGAGTTTTATATCCTAACATTTCACTTTTACGTTAGGCCGTGAGAGAGCGTAGGTCAGCCCCTTTCTTTTATCTATGGTTTGGTCGTTTGGTATGGCTAGTGCGGTTTGGGCGACGTCTCATCGTGATTTTTATTTATTTTTCTCGTCTGCGTTATAAAGAATATAATAAACTTTATTGTACATCCAAACAATCTCGTTATAGGACTGGCTTTGTAGAGGAAAAGTGTTTTTGGTATGGCACCAGCTATTTATAACCACATTCACATTTCCATATAAGAGGAACCAGTAACAGTTATCAAAAAGTCACTAATTGTACTTCTATTAAACAAATGTTACCACTCAATATCTGATTTTATAATTAATGTTTAACGATGAATTTGCATCAATGTTTGCACGCCAAAATGGTTGAATGTAATATTATTTTTATTACCTTGAGCAAATAAATCATATAGGTTAACAGTCTTATCGCTGATAGCAATATCTACCAGACAACCTTTGGATGGACAGAAAGAATTAAAAAAAAAGTAGAATTGTAGGAAATTTATAATCAGGTGTAGGTATCTGGTATGTCAGCTTCTTGACGAAAAGTATGAGAGCATATTCCTCCTCTACCGGACCGAGCCCAAGTACCGGACCGAGCCCAAGTACCGGACAGAGCCCAAGTCGTCGACGGCGCCGCGCGCGTCAAGGAGCTGTCAGCAAACCGTAGAGGCCCAACCTGTTAGCTGCAGGCAGGCAGGGTCGAAACTGGATCAAGGGCCGTTTTCTGAGAGGTAGGCTCAGCCCCGGTATGATAGGCAACGAACAACGAAGGAACGGTGTAGGTTTTTAGTCAGTAAGAGCCTGACACTATTTCCCACTCCGCCCAAGGGCCGGATTTGTCATTGAATGATTTTACCTACCATAAAAACAAAAATCTCGTAAAACCTATAATACGGTCGTTCGAAGAAACATTGAAATAAAATAAAGCAATTCGCATGAACCACCTGTGAACACATTACACGCATAATATGTAAACTATGTAAGTGTATAGCTATTAAATGTATGTGATAAATGTGTTACACGTTTAATGACCTGATATTTGTTAGACATTACGTGTTATGGCTCACGGGAAATAATTTACATTGTATAGGTAAACACGCAAATTGCTTGTAGGTAGTAGTGGCGTAGCTAGACCAAGGTAACTGCTGAAAAACTCAGCGTTCTTGCAACGGTCCAGGGCGGTAATTCACACTGGGACGGCTTTTAATGTCCCGCGCCGCGGAGCTCCTGCTTCTGGGTGGTTATAAAAAAATCTTTTTACAACCACCTAGACTGAATATCAGAATAACCGACTTCATTAAAAAAAAACACTAAAAGGATTAAAATAACTTTAATTTCGGAAGTCAGTGTTTAATAAGAAAGAAACAATACCGAGAAACACCGACTTCCGAAATTAAAGTTATTTTAATCCTTTTAATGTTTTTTTTTTTTAATGAAGTCGGTTATTATTTTTCGTAAAAAGTTTTTTAGTTCACACTTTTTAGTTGCGATGCACTTATAACCAGAGTGCCTATTTCCATCAAACACTGCTAGGATACATTGTTTTATTATGAAGTTCTCGTGTATACCTGCCACCTTCCGGCTTCAACATCAGATCAGTTTGATAGTACTTTATAGCCAAAGTGCATCTCATGACAATTCTAACAAGCCCAAACACGGCTAGGATACTTTGATTCATCACGGAGTTCCGGTGCCTATCTTCCAGTTGCCAAAGGTTATGTGAAAATGTTACCCGGGGCCCTGGGACAAAGGCAAAGAATGGAGCAGGGTAGGTTTTTAGTCAGTAAGTAAAAATCCCAACTCTTGGTTATTTTTGAACGTAGGGCAGGGTACGAGTCCGCCTCTCACTTCAAGTCGAGGTATGGCGGAAAGAGTTCCGGCGGGATCTCATGGTGAAATGGCGACTGCGACTGTCGCAACCCAGTGCTGGGCACGCCTTAATTATGGCGGTAAGGCCCCTCTTTGAGGCGTGGCTGGAAAGACCTCACGGCGTCCTAACCTTCCGCATGACCCAGGTTCTCACCGGACACGGTAAGTTCGGGAGGTTCCTGTTCCGGATTCGTGCGGAACCGACGCCCGGGTGCCACCACTGCGTGGACTGCCCGGAGGACACGGTGGAGCACACGGTCGAAGTGTGCCCCGCTTGCGCAGAGCATCGCCGTGTTCTCGTGAGGGCGATCGGCAGCGACGATCTCTCGCGCCAGGCCCTGGTTCGGGCCATGGTCCGGAGCGAGGAGGGATGGCAGACGGTCGCCTCCTTCTGCGAAGCAGTAATGCTAGCAAAGGAGGAGGCCGCACGCGAGAGGCAACGGCCCTCACGGCCCAGCCGCCGCGGGTGTTCCGATTCCGATCCTGATTTCCAGCCAACGTAGGCGCGGGCTTGCAGACGGCGAGCTATGGGTAGCTCTATCGGTAACCATCCGGACAAAGCCCAGGTCGTCAACGGCGCGCACTGTTCCCGCGCGCCTCAAAGAGTTGTCAGCAAACCGTAGAGACCCAGCCTGCTAACTGCAGGCAGGCAGGGTCGAAGCCTACTGGGGCCAAGGGTTTGTTTCCGAAAGGAAAGCCCGGCCCTGGTATCTAAGGCCACGAAGGAACGGGGTGGGTTTTTAGTCAGTAAGAGTCTGACACTATCTCCCGCTCCGCCCAAGGGCGGGAGATGTCATTGGATGATTTTACCCACAACCAAAACAAAAAAAAAAAAAGTCCGCCTCTCACTTACCCAGTTTTTGTTCAATATAGGCCGATGAACTAATAACGTGCTAATGAATATTAACACTTCATAACCAGGAGGTTATGTCGGCCAAGGGATTTAATAACCCGCGATGATAACGTTTCGTTTCACTAAACAAAGCAGACCCGCAGTAACTTTTACGGAAGAGCCGAGGGAGCTACGGTCTATAAAAAATTAAGCGATTCATTATACGGTAACCCAAAAAGTTAACTGTGCAGGATTTATAAATATGAAAACCAAGGGTTGATGAGATGAGAATGAAAACGTGGAAAAACTAAGTTGCTTATCACTACATAGTAAAGATTCAAAGCATTTTATTTCAAATAAACCATTTAAAGGCACTTTTGAAAAGTCAAGAAGTCGGTCTGTCAGAAACAATGATGCTAATTGCACGTTCCAAAGCGTAGATCTCTATGGAGAAGAATGTGCAAGAAACTCCATGGATACTCTTTTCAAACTTGTTTTGTATTACAAATATCTCGGTTACATGTTTTTCGTTACTGCTATTATGTGAGAATAATGAAAACAAGATAAAGAGAAAAAAAAATGTTTTAATTATAATATTAAATAAGTATAAAACAAAGTCCACTTCAAAGCGACCCTTATTAAAAAACGGCAATCACATATACTATGATTTTTTATTAGACGAAGTAAAGTGACAGCAGTGGACAATGCCCAACTGTCAAATAACAATGCCCAACTGTCAAACAACCATCTATCCTTCTCCAGAACTGCTTGTGGCGTTGATGATCTTCATCCGTCACAACAATATAAAATTATGAGTCATAAGCTCCAAATATTCTGTCTAAGTAATTGTGGTTTACGTGTGTATTTTATGTTTTAACAATTATAGTATTTATGTATCTTTATTTTATGTTTGTTTCAGTCCAATACTAACACATCAAGTGCAACTGTACCACTCGAAGGATTTTAATCTCCAGTCACAAGTCCTTTTATTACTATTATAATTTTTTTTTTCTTTTTTAAACATTTTTTTTTTATACATTACTTGCTTCTCCAATTTACTCCCGACATTGGCAGAATAGTCGACATCGGCTCATTTGCCATTAACAAAAAATAGAATAGAATAGAATAGTCAAACAACCATTGTTATAGCTGTCACTTTACTTCGTCTAATAAGAAATCATAGTATAGGTAACCTATTATTACCTATGTTACAAAAATGACGGAATGTTTGGTACAGTAGTTGAGCAACAGGCGGCTGCGCTGAGTGCAACAGGTTCGATTCCCGGACGTAATATATATTTGTTTGGTATGTTACAGATAGCTGTTCCGGGTCTGGGTGTCTTATGTATGTGAGTTTATACACCGTTAAATTTTAGTTGTTTTAATCCTATGGAGGGTCGATTCGGTACATGAAACACTATCGATTTGTAAAGAGAAAATTAAAAAAATAAGGTACTTTTTTTTAAACTCGAATTAATTTACGCATGTACGAAATTAATTTCTATAAGTAAACGTCAACTGAGTGAGGTCAATGAACTGTAGGTTGTTACTACGCAACGACCGACAACTACCTACAAGGTCATTGACTCGTTTACTTAAAGAAATTAATTTCGTACGTGCGTATACTAATTCGAGTTTTAGAAAAAAAGTTCTTTATTTTTTAAATTTATCTTTATAAATCGATAGTGTTTTATGTACCGAATCGACCCTCCGCGGGATTAAAACGACCAAAATGTAACGGTGTATATTTGTTTGGTTTGTTACAGATAAGTAGCTGTTCCGGGTCCGGGTGTCTTATGTATGTGAGTTTATTATGATTGTGAACGCACATACGATACAAGAGTAATTCCTAGATGAGGGGCAACGATTTTTTTACAATTAAAAAAAGAAATGCGAAGGTAACTCTGTAATTTTAATTCGAAAGATATTCGAAGATATTCTGGTGTCCATCATCGTTTTAATTACAGTTTACACAAATAGGCTGTCTGGTTCCGTACCCAAAACCTACACACGTACAGTACGGCCGACGGATCTTGGCGCGTCTGAAGTTAGGCTCTGCGTACTTTAGTGCTTGTGCACTCATAAAAAAATAAATGGTTTGGAGAAATAAATGCCAATAGCAGTTGTTATTGCTGTTAACAACTGTTATTGGCATTTATTTGGCGCGCTTATTTTGAGCGCAAAAAAAGAGCGCGAAAGTTCCCAGAGCCTAACTTCAGACGCGCCAAGATCGGTCGGTCATGTATTTGGCGCCTTACTTGTGTAGCCCCGACTTACAGTTAAGTCGGGGCTACACAAGTAAGGCGCCAAATACATGGTCATGCAAACCTCAATAATTGCCATCAATCATGAATGATGGTGAATGATGGTTTTCGTCAATCAGTACTATGCTACGTCAATCATCGCATTACACGGTAGGTTATTCGTCAATCAAAATTTTGACGGTCGCAAAACTGACAGCAAAACCTATCGTGTAATGGGCGTTTAAGGGAGAGATGTCACGAAGCGGTTTTATCCCGCTGCCGCCACGGTAGCGGGCACGCAGCTTCTGTAGAATGCAAATATATACGTAAAAAATTAAATCAGTTTTCACGACGCGGTTTACGGCCGCGGTATGAGCGGTTGTTCGTGGCTGCCGCTGACAGGCGCCTGGGACGCCCGCCGCTACCTCGGCGGTTTGCGCGCTCTGCGGTCGAAAAACGCAGCCGTCGCAGCGGCGGCAGCGGCGCGGACGGCGGCATATCAACCGCCTCGTGAGTTTTGAAGTGAAATAGCCGATTCATTTGCCGCGGCGGCCGCGGAAAAAAACCGCTTCGTGATTTCGCTCCCTTAGTCGTTACCACTGGCACAGAATAAGTAATAATACATGTCAACTGGGTCACCTCGTCACTACAGCTTGATGCTACATGCAAGTTAGTTTGTTATTGACTTTGACCCCGCAACAAGACAGGAAGGAAGATCCTAAAAAGGGGGAATTAACGGTCATCGCAATCATTACATTATTACGTGTTCGGGATTTCAGAACTTCTGAAGCCTCATCCAAAATATTTCCTTCGCCAGAAGCCTATGTAGGCTTAGAAATTAGGTAAACGGTATTAGAAATCCTTACTAAGCTTACTTCATATAGTACGCGGCCAATAAGTTGAACCAAAATGGCTGACGTTGCAATGGTTGCTTGCGCGCAGCCCCCACTTCGATTGAAACCCGAAAAACTGTTATTGCGCATTCAAAGTCGATCGCCATTTTGGTTCAACTTGTGTAAAGGTTATAACCGATTTTCGGGTCTCAATCGAAGTGGGCTACGCGTAACCATAGCAAATGGTTCAACTTATTTGCCGCGTACTATGGCAGAGTAGCAAATGCTACGAGCCCCACGCTTTGGGTTGGGCCCGCTTAGATATAATAAACAAAACATGATACCTACGCCATATAAATTCTAATCACTTGCGGATTTTCCATAGAGACATTATAGGCAACTTCCTATGAACCGATCACTACTCGAAGGCCCGGGGCCTATTAGAAAAATAAGTTATAGAGTATTATTTCGTTGTCCTTTATAAAGAAGGGGAACCCGGGCCCTTAGAATTAGCTACCGGCACGCTGACTTTTTTTAAAATTGATATAAACTGAGAGCAGTGGTGGCCGAGTGGTAACGGCCCCGACTTACGAGTTGTTAGTCGCGGGTTCGAACCCAGCCATGCGCATAACTTTGTGTAATTTATTTCATCACCACTGCTCTCAAAACGGTGAAGGAAAACATCGTGAGGAAACCGGCTGTCCTAGAACCAAAAATTCGAAGACATGTGACATCCACCGACCCGCACTGGGCCGTGTGGTGGATTACTGCCCATTCCCTCTCTTAGAGACGAGGCCTGTGACCCAGCAGTGGGAACATTAAAAAAGGCTGATGATGATAATAAACTAGTTCTTATTCCACCTGATGATGGGCACGTGGCCCCGTGCCCCCCTTAAATCCGCCCTTGAACAGGGTTAACTCTTTCTCTCACTTGAATTTTACGACATTTGCGGGATGACAAAAAGCCAATATATCCTTGTTTGTAACTACCTACGTAAGCATAGTTTTTGCCTCGAGCTTTATTTGATTTCAGACTTAACTCTATAATTAACAGTATGCTGTGGAAGCTGACGCGTAACCTACGCAGGATAAAGTCGATGGCGTGCAAAAGCCCCGATCAACGGTTTAGTAGATCGATCCATCTTAATGAAATTAGCATATCTTAGATATAATTGGATCAGAATTTCTCACATCCCATTAGAACGATTTATCGATATGAAGTGCGATTCATGCAATGCCATGGAAGATGGAAGCTTTTGATTCATCCAGCATCTCTCGAGGTGAATAGTTCAAATTGGAATGTTTTGATTCACCCAGCCCGACTGTTTTGATTGACTAACCCAACCTTTGAGTTTATTAGGTGAATAGTTCAAATGTGAAGGGAATGGTGAAAGTGTGTTACTATCACTTTAAGTTTTTTTTCTCCTTTCTCAATTTTATATTTGTTATTAATTAGTAAGTATATTATTTTTGCTTTGTTTTTTTTTGTGATTGTACATTGTCCACTTTAAAGTAAAAGAGGTACATGCCTAGATTAAAAGTACATTAAGATTTGTGTGTGTAAATAATTTTAATCTTACACTAAAATAGGCTTAAAAATTATAAATCACAGTTTCAGAAATATCGAAGTAAATCAAAATAATCGTAGTTAGTAACTATTTGTTTTCCGAAGGCTTGCAGACTGATTAAGATAAATGTAGGTAGGTTTACTGTATGGACTTTAAAAGAGACTGTAAAGAGTTTATTTCGGTGTTTCTTTTCAGAGTAATCAGTTAGGGAACACCGGCCTCATAAATTACCTAACAAAAAAATTACTTGCAAAAGTGTTATTTATAAATAATAATTATCATTTATCATAGCCCTAAAGCCATTTCCGTTCGTTCAAACCATCCAAATATAAATTGCAAGAGATTACGCTGACCGATAAGACGTCTATTGTACACTTGTTTTTTTTATATTTGTCCTGTGTTTTTATGAAGTGTACTATAATCGCCTTCTTTTCTTCTTTCTGCCATTATTTCCTGTCAACTGTCCCGCTATCACTGTCTCCCTTTTCTTTTATATCATTCCTTACACATTCCATGCATCTTTTCTTTGGTCTCCCTCATGTATCCTATACCTACTCATAACACTTTTAGTGACATGCCTTTTATCAACCCTCCTTTTTACATTATGACCATAAAAACCTTATATTCAGGTTTCACATATACTAAAAAATAATGATTGATATGGGTGAGATAAATAGTACATAATGATATGTGAGTAATGTATGGTTACCGTTCTTGGCTCTCTCATACGACGTTTTTCAATACACTTGTGAAGAAAAATAATTTAGCCAACTATTATTAGAACAGCAAAACTAGGAAAAAAATTCATAATATGGCGGTAACATTCATAGGGACGCATCAATTTTTTTTTAATTGACCCATAGCTGAAGGCTATGGCTACATAGTCTTTTGATCAAATTGCCTAGTCGATGTTTGTTTTCTTGCGTGAAAAGATTTCACGATAATGTCATTTTTAGTGACAATAGGATATATAACATTTTCTAATGTTTTTGTAGTATTTGATTTTATTTAATTAATACGGACAATGAACTTCACTCGAAAAAATCACACCAAAAACCGCGCGCATTTTAAAATGGCGACCATAAACCACAAAGAAAAAACTATTTTTATTTGAACGAACGATTTATCCATTATATGTTTTGTTATTACATAAATCGTTTTTACAAGTCAAAATGGCCGAAATTGCATGAAATAAATAAGTAAGACACTAATTTACCTATACTATTGAACGAACGCAATAACCTAACATGAATTTTTTTCGTATTCAAAATTTGATTTGCGAACAAAGAGGTTGAACAAAAGGTTATTGCTACATTACAGCACTAGTGCGTAATGGTAATTAAAATGTCACAGTTTGGTAAAAGGTGCCATTATGTACATAAGAGTAGTGTAATAAGAGCCACTTTCGGAGCAAGTGTATTGAAAAATATAATAAATACGAATAAATTTCATGTGACTGTAAAATTATAGAGTAAATCAGGTTTTGTATTTAGAAATAAATAATCTAAATCTGCTGTATATTATGGTTTATAATTTATGATTGGTTGACAGAAATTACAGGCGTCAGTCAAATTACTCTTTTAGTTTGTGAGTTGATCGACAAGCTGCGAAGGTCGTCGCGTTGGTCTCTTCAGCTTAATAAATGGCTCTAAAAATAAACGCTCTCGGTTCAAACGTTGGTATGAAATCCTTTATTTAGATTTTTGAGACACATGTAGGGTGAAGGGGAAAAGTTAAAGTCGCGAATGCTCACACCACGCAGTTTTTTTTTCAGTTTTATTCAATGCAAAAACGCAATAAATCTATAATGCCGCCATGCTATTTTCAAAGATAAAGACCTATACGGCTATACTCCATCTTTTTAGCTACTTACCTAACAAAATGTAAACAAAATTGTCTGAAAATGTTATCAAATTTTTTTTACAATTAGCTATTTACCTAAACCGATGTTATGTTACTAACTAAATTTAAACTTTGTATGTTTTCTATACGATTTTTTAAAAATAAAAAGACATATCAACAATGTTTACGTTTAGTTAAGTACCTAAACAGGAGTATAGATTCGCGCATAGACAAAATGATAGTTTTTTTTTTTTATTAAACACTATTAAGTAAACGAGTCAATGACTTTGTAAGTAGTTGTAAGTCGTTGGGTTATAACTTTTGACAGGTCATTGGAGGTTTACTTAAAGAAATTAATTTCGCACATGCGTAAATTAATTCAAATTGTGAAAAAATCACTTAATTTTTTTATTTTATCTTTACCAATCGATAGTGTTTTTTTTTTTTAACGATGCTCTTATTGTAGGGGATCCAAAAATAAAACTCAAACGTCGGTATGAAATCCTTTATTTAGATTTTTTGGTATTTTTTGAGACACATTCCTCTTTGTACCCATATGACTGGAATATAAAAAACGGGATTTTTACAATTTTGATGACGATCACATGATTTTTTTTAATCGCTTACTTTGTCAAATTATACATATAACAATCTAGCTAAATTAACAAAAGCAGAGAATTAAACTGCTATAATGCATAGATAGACAATTTTACATGTTGCTATTTAATTTATATTTGCAAGTGGGCATTTATTTTCAGAAACACCAGTATTGGTAGAATCCACCCTTAGGGCCCATTTCACAAAACTCTGTTAGATATTAAATGTCATGTTAGCGGTTTTTCAAATTGAGACAGTATGTTAATGGCTTATCGGAACATTTGAAAACTAACAGATTTTAGTGAAATTGAGCCTATTGTTTAGAAAATAAATTCTCACGTGCAGGGCAACTTGCAATTCATTGGTAATCTTTCAGAGTTTGAAATTAGTCGTGAATATTCATCCATTACTATGAGGCCAAATATAAATTCGCCAAAAATTTGCTATTCGCTACATTGTGTTGAATGAGCGAACATACTCTTAAAACCTGAATTATCTGTAAATTATAGTAAAAGTCGAAGAAAAAAATGACAACACTTGCATTTTTTTTTATGTATTAATATAATCAATTTCTCATTTGCCATGTATACTATATTTTTTAACTATAACTAAATAAGGATTACGCCAACTGTTTGCATGTTAAATTGTAATGACTACCTATGAATTACTGTAATCATTTATGTTAAGACCGAAATTGTACTCACACTTATCGCGAATAAATTGATTGACTAATGAACTAGGAACTTCAATCCTAGTTTTACGCAAATAACGCTAAACATTTCACATAATTTCATAAAGGGTTGCAGTATACACTTTACAGGAATCGTCCACTTTCTTTTTATTGGTCAATGTCGATACCATAATAAAAAAAAAATGTTTAATTTCAAAAGTACTTCCAACCCCTGAAAGATTGCTAATGAATCATCCCTCGATATCTAAATTGAGAATGTTGAAACTACTTAAAAGCCATGACAGATTTTCATACATAAACTTCTAAATGTCTAAGTTCTTAATTCAAAAAACGAGGGGTAACAGTCACCTGTTTGACATTTGTTAATAGTGTTAACACACGTTTGATTTTGCTACGGCGGATTTGGTCCGCCCGTACCAAGGTCGAGCATGACTTAGCGTAATTAGAAATATGAGACCCGCGCTCGAACTTGTTACTGCGGACGCGTAGCTCCGTAGACAAGTATTCGATATTATACGCTTGGTGTACGCCTACGTGAAGCTTACATACAAAAGTAACTATTCTACTATCCATGGGCACAGTAAGCCTTACGCTAAGTCACGCTAGACCTTGGTACAGCCGTACCAAAATCTGTCGTACCAAGTTCAAGCGTGTGTCAACACTATTACAATGCGTTACTAAGCTCGGTATAAAGCACAAGCAGTTTGTGCGTTATTCACAACAATTTATATTTATAAGTTCACAGTTTTACATGTACATAATGCCCAACTTTAAACTATGCATATTTATTTGGAAATAGTGTTGCTATTGTTGAAAATTGTTGTAGTGTTGCATGGTTACAAAAATTTCAAATGACTGGTAACTTGGCTGAAATGATGAGTTCTATGTGATTTATTTGAAAACCTTTTTTCTTTATTTTAAACTAACAGTTAACAACGGTAATTAATTGACATCTAGATGTCAAAACAAAAAGAAATGATAGGTGTGTAAATAAAAAAAAAACATAAAATAATCACCTTCATGGTTAAAATAAATTATTAACAATTTTACTGTTTTATAGAAAAAAAAAAAAACCTAACGGGCGGTAAAAATAATATCACATTACAGATTTTATAGCACTGTGATGAATTATATGAATACATAATATTAAAGTGTTGATTTTTCAAGTTTTCATTTTACTTTGTTTTTTATTATAATTCAAATCAATGCTCAGTGAATAGCATATTCATGAACAATTTAGTTTTATTACTATTTAACAGTAAAATTCTTACACATTCCTACCAAACGTTAGGTATGTACCTAGTTAAATTTTACAAGAACGCGTTTAGTATTAAAATTTAAACCTTATCACTATGACATTAATATTCAAATCAGTGTAATTATTTTCAACCATAGCAACACGTCAATTTTATTAAAATTTTATGTTACCCCACCTATAACTTCCGTTTACACTTAATTTGACCGCAAATAATAAATGGTTATAATTTTTCATATCCTTATGGAAAAGGCAATAATATAAAAGATTATAAAAGTTCTTATCTATTTTATTGCTCATAAAATAGTATTGTGGTAAGTTCTGACCACTTTTGAGGCAGCAAAAACATGGTAGAACGATGTTTCTTAAACTACGAGTATATGCTCGATTTCGTGTAGTATAAATTTTAACGCAGAGACCATGAAAAAATTTGGATACCACCGCTATGTCTAGCAGATAACGTCTTTCGGCATGGTAACCAAAGACTAAAGATTTAAAAAAATCATAGTTCTTTTTTCAATTTTATAATCGTAGACTATATGGCAAATAATTTTCACACCATCTCTTCACGCCAGCGATTATCTATCTAATTTGGAGTCCCCTTGAGCTAATTGCAAGCCCTCTTAACCTTTTGACACTTAACATTAGCATTAACGGCCTTAATGTTCCCACTGCAGGGACTCAGGCCTCCTCTCTAGGAGAGGGACAATTGAACTTTTTGACACTTGGGTAGAAATAATTAGTCATTACTGATATATATGTGATTGTCTCACTAACCAGAGGGTAAAACCTAAATGGTTTAAAAGCAATCGGATACACAATTTTTTATTTTGACGAAAAGCTAACTTATGTACACAACTTCGTCTTTCGAGACCGCTAGTTATATACATATATCTATATATATATAAAACCGAAATAGCACTCACTGATTAATCAAGAAATCTCAGAAACTATAACACCTACAAATAAACCTAAAATTTGGCAGGTTCCTTATACTTTATAGGGTGTAGACTTCCGCTGAGAACTAATTTTACGAAACTCTGCCCCTAAGGGCGTAAAACGGGGGTTGGAATGGTTGTTTGTATGGAGCAACCGACTTCACGCGGGCGAGGCTGCAGGCAGAAGCTATATTTTAGTAACAATATATAAAGATAAGGCTGTAAGGATAAATATTTCTACAGCTGATATTACTGTTACTCTATATCTGTGGTTACGAGTATAAACTTCAATTAACAGAATGCAAAGTACAAATAACCTGATTGGCTGATTTATATTTTATCGTACGTCATGCCACATAAAAAAGATAGTGTTTTGTCTTAATGACGTCATTTATATATCTTTATTTATGAATGTGATATAAAAACTGCATGATTCCTATCGTATTTTAGTCACCAGATAAAAACAGAATCCGTTTTGCATTCCTCGAAAAGTTAAAGAGCACTTGATTTGAAGATCTTACACAGAACTAGTTTTAGCTAGCGGCTTCGCTCGCCGAAAATTAGAAAATTATCCCAATAGAACATACTCTCAGAATAAAAAGTATCCTATCAACCCGTGTGCTAAAATTCATCCATATATGAACTGCCGTTTGTGCGTGAAGTGGTAACAAATTTTTGCCTTTATAATTAATGTGATGAAATGTGGCTAAATGCCACTGCTAGGACCAGAATCAGACGGCATCTCTCTGGCAACATTACTGAAATGAACCTTTTTTGATGCAGCCAAGTGTACCCATGTTTTCGGCATTTTTTTTTCTAGATATCATCGGTCTCATCTAGTATAAATTGACGAAAAAAATTACGATGTAAAAGTGTCATTTAACCAATTTACAAATAAATATCATTTATGATATTAATTAGATTTTGTAGATTAAGTGCGAATTTCACCAATTATTGTGAACATTATTAGCCCTTTATTTTAGTTTCATTTGAGACTTACCTTAAGAGGTAATAAATGTGTTTTGAAAATTATATTTGGCTTTTAAAAACAAAATAGAATATATATTCCTGAAATAGATTAGATAAACATTTTCTGCATAATACCAATTGCGGTCAAATAAAGTGTAAACTAATTCTATTGTGTCTAAAGCAATAACATTTAACAAAAACGATTCCATCAACAATTTTACAAAACCATAGGAAATAAAACATTGGCTATTATAGGAGACAAGTGCTTGCAATTCTCAATAAATTGGTAATGCAATTCAAAATATTGGTGCCGACATTTGGCCAAAACTTGGAGCCAATACTGCGAAATGACATTCGGGATTAAAAAAAAAAATCATAGATCATACTTGCCATTTTATTTATGCCCAACTGCTGACACCAACATCCAAATTATGTTTTACATAAAATCATTTATTATGCCTCGTTATAATTGTTACTACTTAAAATATAAACACTTAAACTATATAAAGTTAAATAGACCATAATACAGCCGATAACAGACCTGGTAGTATTTTATTATAAAAAGCGCAAAAAAAAATGAGTTACTTTGGCTGTAATATAACCACAAGTAAAAAAAAATGTGTTTTGATGAATTACCGCCTTTATTTTAAACTTAAGCTACGAAAATATCGTTAAATCTAAGCTAGGAAAATTATTTATTAAAAAGTCTGATTTTAATTTTACAAAGAGCTCTAAACGGCGGGAAATCAATAAATAGGATACAATTTTTAAAACTTATAATTAAATACATTGACATAAATAGTAAAGCAAAGGCTGATTGCGTGTGTTTTACACGTTCCAAAAATAGGCTTAAAGGTAATCTTCGGCAGCTGTCGGTAATCTTCGGGAGCAGTCGTATACTTTGGCTAAGACAGGTTGAGCAAAGTTACTTTGCTTTTTCCCTAACATTGTTTAAATCTTTTTTCTACATTTCCATGGCTTCATTAGCTGCTATTACAAGTTTACATCGCAACGACACATAAGATAGTCAGTGGCTTTAGTCTTCCTTGTATGGTGAACACATATTAGCAAACATTCGGACAGCTTCTCTTTACTATTTATATCTATGATTAAATATAATATCAATAAATTTATTCATCAAAATGACATGAAAATGACTTACGAGAAAAAGAGTACAATTTTTTTCTAAGAATTTAAAATAACTTCAGATTTAATATAAATAATATATTAAGCGATTATGATTTAACGTCGCGTACCAAAAGTTTTCGAGGTCTGCATTAAAAGCTATCAAATGTGTAGATTTTCATTTTATTATATTAAAAATAAAATAAAATCCACACAATACTTTTATTCGAAATATTTTCGTTAGTCAGTAGTTGCGCAATTCCGCATGCGGTTTATACACAAAAAAAAAACATTGCGAAGAAAAAAAATATAATACAAACACACCGTGAGCCGAGAGATCGAAATACGAAACGAGATCATATCTTTAGTTTTATTATAAAAACGAGTAGAATATACTAAGTGTGTTTTAATTATATTTTTTCAACGCGTGTCATCAAAGTTAACACAAGAATTTTAAAGTCTAGGGACTAGTTTGGAAGAGAAACGAGCGCGGAATTCCGCACAGATTTTATTCTAGAATAATCCTCAGCGTCTAAAAAACATTATAGACACATCTGAAATTAAACGCAAGTTGATGTGATCGACCGTTGAAGATTCATTTAATCTAACATCACAATAATTTGATCTAATAATATTCGTTCAAGAACTGAGTTACTTTTCCGCATGCGGACGATAATTTATTACATTTAAGTTTTCTTTGTGGTCTATGTCCCTTTATATAATCTAAACGCCAGTGGGCCTTCTAACCACTTAACTTGAAGGCTGTTATGTATTCCTAAATGCATAATATAACGCTACTACACGTATAATACATTAGCTATGGTTATATTATACGAGTTTCTTATGTCAGCCTTTTTAGTGCCACTTTTATTTCGGTTTTTGATGTTTTATAAGTCATTTCATTTTATTGGATTGTTACTTTTTGACGGACTGCAGAAAAAGGAGACTTTTTTATAATAAAAAATGAAACAATCTATAAAAATAATTAAGAAACATTATTTAAAATAATAATATTTTTTTATAACCGCAAACACAAGTTTAACTGGTAGACACCTTGAAGCATTAAATCTGTTTATGTTCGAAAAATTCAAAAATAAAAAAATGTAAAAAGCTCAAAAAAAAAATTTTTTAATTTCTTTATCTACGTAAAAGCCATTAGATACCCCTTGAAAGAAAAACTTTAATCAAAGATAAACGTCATTTGCAATATAATAAAGCAATATTCCACAACTGTCACACAACGCCATCTAGTCCCAAACTAAGCAGAGCTTGTGGTATGAGTACTAGACAATTGATAAACATACTTATATATTTCTAAATACATACATGATAAAAATTGCAAGTTATCTTGGATTAAATACTATGTTTTATCAGCTGTGCCTATTGATGTATAAGTGTTATTTATAACCTATTTGTAAAATAAATATTGTCAAGTCCGATACGGTTTTCAAGAATACAGATAGCTGGTGTGGTACCATCCATCATGTTATAAATCCATCTGGAATAATGTATCATTTAAATGGTGAAAGCATTTTTTAAATAGGTATAATGATTCCGTTCTGGAGATTACCTTCCACAAGAGGAAACATACACAAACTTCCAATATTCGCTTCATAATATTAATAAGTGTTATATGTAGATAGCTATTATCAGATAGCCTAACTTATGAATCACCAGTTTATCTTTACAATTTCAATATCTGTCACGTTTAGTATATTATATAATACATACATACCTATTCATTATGACTGGGCTTACTATACAAGGTGGATAAAATATTTATATGTCAGTTTATGTCAATTGGGTACTTGAATCATTCTTTTTTTAATTATTTATATTTAAAAGAAACTGTACTCAAAATCGCAAGTAGAATTGTTTTTTTTCAGCTCATTCGAAATTAAGCAGGTTAGAAACCTTTAAAATCTTGCGGAAAGGGAAACTGTCAAGTAACGGAATAAGTATGCACACACTGAAATGTGACGTCACCGGTATTAGGTCACGTATGTCACAAAAGATCGAGATGTTCCCACCACGCGCCCACTCTACCTCATACAAAAATTTGACATTTATAAATAATAAAAACACTGTCTTGACATTTTTGTCAGTAAAGATTCGAAATTCAGAGAAAAATAGATAAATTATAATTTCTTCAAAGCCCATTAATTAATTTAAAAAAAAAAAAAACTTAATTTGTGGATTTCTCTAGCTTCAAACTATATCTCATCCTTGCTTGAATGCTATTTAATTTGAGCAATTCCTAGCAAAATATGCTTTAATGGATAAAAGAGATAAATGTCAAATGTCATCCTTGGTAACTCAAGATAGAGGGTTTTTGGCTGGAATTTTGGAGTGTTTTTCAGCGGCCCTTTTAATTTTTGACAAATTGATTTCTGGCGGATATTGTGATGTGAATTCGTTGTGGTATCATATCGCAACTGGACCATATGTAGAATAATTGAAACAGTAAAAATAAAGCTGTTTTATTGCAATATTGACTACCTCAGCGGAGCTTGCCGAGAGGGCTCCATAACGCTGTGAAATACTGCAGAAACATTAGAATGTGCAACACACAAATCCTAAAGGAAAGCTAAGTGTATTGAGTTTTGTAATACGTATCAGAAACTAAATATTTTCAAAACTTGTCACTGGTTAAATACAGAAACCGTGTGAAGCCTATAATCTCAAGGATTCTTTCAAGGGGATCCATTCAACTAGGTTATTTTAATGACAAAATGGAGTTTATACTACAAATATTTACAAACTTGTAGATGAAAAGCAATTTAAACAATTGTTGACCTATAATTTCAAATGATTTGATTGGTTGGTGTTATTTTTATGAGCCATCGACAATTAATGCTTTATGCTATTTCTTCTTTTAATATTTTATTAAGTTTAATTCATAAACATACGGACTATTTTTTTTTTATAAATTTCGAATTTGAGTTCTTGCGACCAGTAACATTTCAGAATAAATAACTTATAATAACATCAAAACCTTTTTCAGAGGCATTTGTTGGAAAGTAAGGATAAAAGAAAAAAAATATTACCCTGGTGCAGATAAATTAGACATTTTGTATTTTCATTTGATTTGCCAATTAAGATAAACACTTTTAAATGTAATACTGACAGTAGTTTAAAATTTATGGTTTTATTTAAATTACCGATTTTAGGTTATCGATTTATTTTAAATCGATTTTGAAATGTCAAAGGAGAGATTCCATTTTTATATAGGAACACTTTTATGGCGATTGGTTTCGACTATTCTACCAGTGTCACCATAGACTATTAAGTGTTTGGTATGTTGGGACAACAACACAATGAGGTTAATCGTCGATTTTTTTACTGTGTGGTGGATATAAGTCTGGCTGAACATCTAAGTGACGATCCAACTATCCATTAGTGTTTTCTTTTGGTACCATCAAGTATTTTATTTGCTTGCTCCTTTTGCAACACTGAAATTTTAACTGTGTTATTTTTTGTTCATAAACTACGCCAATACGAAGTCAAGTATTTTTTTGTGGCCCTCGCTGGTCAAAGAGGTTGTCGAATGCTTAACCGGACTTGTGAGGGCCTTAATTACAAAATCAAAGCCTGCAGCCAGGGCTTACTTAACTAAACTATGTCATGCTAAATAACAAAACACATGTTTTTTAAACCAATTTATTGTTTCTAATACTTTCACGAATTACTCATCGACAACATCTCTTTTATTGCACGTATTCTAGATAAAGCCCTGTGATAAGGAATGACATTCAGCGATAACTGTTACCTAATCAGCATTCAGTCAATATTACATTTGTTTTAGCTAACATTGTAATAAGGAAATATCAGTATTACATCCAAAATGTTTTGTGTATTCAAATTCTATTAATATACTCCAAGATTTGACATTTAAACAAGCCTTATTTTATGTCCTTTCAACCGATTTTGATTTTTATTCCGTAGGCATAAGGACCGTACTGATAGCAAAAAAGTGGTTACAATACTAACTAGTTACCACAGCCGCCATATATCATATCACCAACGCAATAAAAGTCAAGATCGGTTGAATTAACAGTAAAAAAAGGTTTGTCTAAATGTCTAATCTTATTGCGAATGGAGTTTAGATATTTGTTTGACATTTAATTTTGTCATCTCAATTTTATTTTTCTTACATATCGGGTATAATATAAAAGTTCTCTTTCTCATTAGATATATTATTTAAAGGTTTATTTTGAAACGTCAAAATCAAATGTCATTGTCAAACAGTCTCCTCTCCTGCACCAAGAAGTCGCCAAAAAATTAAAAAATATTTTTGAATTTAATTCGCGGCAATAACGCTTTACCAACAAGGCTGACATGTTTTAATAATAATTAAGTGACGTATGAATCGATACACGTCATCGAGTGACGAAATAAGCTAATCGATATAAAAATAATTGTGTTGACGTTTGTGTGAATATTTTGACAGGAAGGTTCCCGCCATTTTTTTTTTTTTTTTTTGTTTCATTTGCAGAGAATGGAATTTGCTTGATCTTACTAAATTTTAGTATCCGAAATTTAAAATAACAGTTAATTTATTTATGCATCTTTTCCACAAACAAACCTAAAGTATTTAATAAAATACTTTGCGAACACAATGGGCGATAAACTTGGTTTAGTATTTATTGATTTAAAAGAGGCCGCAAGTTATTTTGTAGGTAATTTTTTTTTCACAGAGATCTACGCTTTGGAACATGCAAATTTTAATAGCGTCATTTGTTTCTTTTGATTAACCCACTTACACAATTTAAATATGGTTTAATTGAAATAAAACTTTGTTTTTTTACTAAATAAAAAAAAGTCAATTTATTTTTAATTCAATGACTAAAATTACATAAAAAATAACTTGTCAAAATATTCCCACACACGGAACTAGAACGTAGCATAGAGCTACCTTAAATTTAATACTTTTTTTATTGTATTATGTCAATTTTTTAATTTTTTTTTTGCTTGTTATATGGCACCACAGCCATTACTCGACTTTCACACAAGTGACAAATTGTGCATGAACAAACATACTAACTTTACTTTTAAACCGAATTTCAGTAGTTTTATTGCTATGAAAGAAACTAAAAATAATTATTGTATGATTATTATTGTTGTAGTCGCCATTTTTTGCTACTAACGCCATCTGTTGATGACAGTTAGGGAGTCTGGAAACCAAATTGACGGTTTCATCTGTCAATGATGATATCTTTTTCTGAAATTCGTTTCAAAAGCAAATCTAAACGACATTTACACCTTACCGAAGCTAAAGTGTCATATTGCCGTAACAGCATCAAGTATAGTAATACATCACAACCGCCTCCCGCCATTTTGTAGCCTACTTTAAGCTCATTATTACCGAAATGACATGAATTTTGAACGAAACGTCATTGGCACTAGAAATTGTAAGCATTTTGTCACCAAAGAGGTTTGTTGTCAAAAATTGTCGTCTATAGTCTATGTAGAATAGCGTGCGTCATCTGATAGCCAAGTTTCATGGTCTATGGCTGTATGATGTCTACTGTATAAAGGCCCATGGCCGTGGGCATGCTTCAATGTCCAATGTCCCGCCTAAAGACCCATACGTGTTGGCTTTTTAAGACTTAAATTCTCACAGCGTAAGTTTACGATGAAGTTCACAACAAAAAGTCTGTTTTTGTAATTAATTGAAAATTAGAAATACTGATTTGATTTTTTTTTTAAAAGGACGCAATTTTGTCGCACAATGACGCAAATTTTATTTAAAATTCTCAACAACGAACACTGAAGAATATGCTTTACATCTGCAAGTTATGGTCTGTACAAATATATTACAGCCTGACCAATATCATCGATAACCATATTATGTTAAAAAAAACCACTGAACATTGAAGTATGCCAAGATAAGCCATTACGAACTGTAACAATAATCTTAATTTTATTTTAAAAAAACCTATCCTTAAAAATTACAATTTCAAAAATAAAATATTATAGTTCTTGTATTTCATTTTTCTTTATTTAAAAATCAACATTTCCAAAATGTATCGTCAGTTATTTTTGAAATAAAAAAAAAATATTTAAAAAATAATTTTGTACTTCATTAAATCAGTATTTGTGAGCCGTCAGAAAAAACATGCATATTAATAGACCACACCTTAATTTACAGAAAAGCCATTTTGTCGTAGGCTTACTTTGTGACTAATTTTCTCAAAGTGTATTATTTCATCCACGTTCACACAGCAATCATTACTTATAGAAAATATTTTATTTTACCCCAAGCATCTCTCAAAAGCCATTATCTCAATACAATTATTTCTAAGAAATTCAAAAAAAGCGCAGTGTGACTTTTCAAACAAAAATAATAATGTATAACAAATATCTGTCAATATTTTATTACATAAATAATTTATAACATTTTTTTTTATTAAATTAAGATATGTACGAAATAAAATTTCTAATTATAATAAATTATACGGGATTTTGGACAACACAAATTTTACACAAAAACTCAATTTAATCTGTGGTGCGGACAAAATACTTTTGCACATTTTTTTTAACACACACGCCCTACCTAACGTCTCAATCGAAAAATCATTTCTTTTTAGAAAAAATACATCAATTTCATATTATTAATTCTTCATCAAATTTTCAAAAATATTTACAGCACAGTCTATTTCTAGTTTTTTTCATGATTTTTTTTTCTAATTATTAATATAATTCTGTAATCATCGCGCAAGAATATTTTGATTTAGACAATCATTATATTCCTGTACCATGAGATTTAAAAGTAAAACTTACAAGAACACATTTGACTATTATTTAAGAATCAACGTTTCATTTTTGAAGTATACCAACTTATTCAAGCTTAAAAAGTAAAACATTAACTATGTAGTCCATCTAAGAAATTAAATAAGACTTAACACACCGTCTGAGATCTGTCACTCACTTTTTTCGAGTTTTTTTTTTCACAGTTTTTTTTTTATCACATTTTTTTAAATACTGCTTCCTCTTAGGTGCTTTCGTGGTAAAGATATGTAGTCACTTCGGCTGAAGTTGATTTTTGTTAATGTAGAAAGTTGAACATTTTCGAGATTGTGTGGGGGACCACGCGGGCGTAAGTTTATTGTGGTGACTGACAACCGAAATCGTTCAGGACGTGTATTTTTTACCTTTGCTTGGAGATCCCTGCGCGGGAGAAAACATTATATCAGTAAAGGCAGAAAACAGAAACAAAAAGAATATTATAACACCAAAAAACAATACTAAATTCTATCTAATGAAACAAATAACGCAAATATTTTAAAGAAATTAATAATAATAATATACATATATTATCCTTTCATATGTATAGTTTTGTTAATAACCACCCTATTTAAGAAGAACGTCATAAGAAAACTGTCGCTTTTTTATAGGAATAAGTTTTTTATTCTATAATAAAAATGTATTTATGATAATATCATTCTAAAAATATATATAACTTATTTTATTGATCTAATAGAAAACTTGCTATTTAAATGTTTTCATAATTTTCAATATTATTATTTTATATAAAAATCCTTTATAGTCTATTCGCGTTAAGAAAATAGTGATGTTGTCAGTGCAACTACAAACTGAACGCGTTTACATACTAGGGTAAAAATTAGACCGTTAATCTAAAGGCAAATTTTTCATAACATAGTATTTTCGAAAGTGAAATTTTTGACGATTCCGATTTTTGTTTAAAATGATTTAATATTATTTTAAATCATTTTAAACAAAAATCGGAATCGTCAAAAATTTCACTTTTATGTTAACGAATAGGCGAGATATTCATTTGTAAAATTAACATAAGTGCGCCCGTACTGTCTGAAGGACTTACTTCAACTGGTCAACGTATACACGGCTTTCTAATTTACTTTAATCTAATTCGTCAAGGGGCGTGGCTAAGGTAAGGGACAACGAAGAGTCACTATCTTCTTAACGCGAACACACGATAGTTTTAAATCATTAAACGAAAATAAAAAATATTGCGTAGCGTTATTACTAAACTCAACCAAAAATTAATCCTGTCTTTCATACAGATAAAGTAGCTTTTTACGTGGCAATGTCACCTGATCGAATTGACAGTGCTGACTACTACATAAAACCTAAAATTAACCCTACTGTTATAGTAAAAAAGTAGATTTTTACCTGGCTATGTCACGCGATAGAGTTGACAGCGTAACGCGGCCGCGTGCCCTCAGGCTGGTACAGCGTGATAGACGCTATGTAGTTGTTTGACATCACCTGAAAAAAGTATACAATATGATATTGGAATATAGTCCTTAAAGTGAATTAAAGATTTCTTCACTGCTCACTATTAGAATCGCAGTCAAGCGCTAGTTTATATCAATAAAAAATTTTAGCTGTGTAGTGGCTGTAGCAAGCATGGGCCCTGCTGGGCCCCTACGGTTTTGCTAACAAGTCTTTGAGACCGCGTAGAGCACTATGAGACGTCAACGACTCGGGATCCGTCTAAACGGCGGGCTAACCGTTGCTGGTCGTCCACTGTGGCCGCGGCCGGCGACTCCCAAAGCCAGGGTATATTTTCATACAAGAATAACGAGAGTGGCAAGCCTTTCATTCAGCAAGCCTAAAGAAAATGGAGTTATTTCTGAAGTCCTGTGGCGGTCGGGATAAATTACCAATGTAGCCGAGCGCTGTCCGTCGCTAGTCGCGGAAACACCCGGATGCCCATTCGTGCAGCATCGGGATTCAACACGAGGCGCCGTCAATCATGCCGTGTACTCGACGCCGAGGGGGCACTTGCGCGCGACGCAGAAGTCTCCTATACGTATTCGCTAAATAAGTATCGTACATCCCTACCTCAAATATGATGTCCTGGTAGCCGTAGCAGAAGGTGGAGCCGAAGGGGTTGGTAGTGTTGGTGGAGGAGGCGCGGTTGAGCACGACGGGGCGCTCGGCCACGCGCAGCGCGCGCGACACCACCTCCCACTTGCTGTACGCCGTGATGCACACGGCGCCGCGGCTCTCTACTAGCGAGTTGGCTTCGCATCTGGGAACATCGGAGTTTTATTATTAAAAGCATATCTGATGAAGATAGTGAATGTGGACGGAGCGGATTCTGCATTATAGGTTTCAAAATAAAACTATAATTATCTAAAATAATTATAGTTTTATTTTGAACTATAATATATTTGATCTAAAAATATAAATAGTTTTTTTTTTTTAAGTTATACATAGGCTCACATTTGATCACTATCTCACTTGATGGTAAGCGATGATATGGCCGACGATGAACCACGCTTGTCTAGAAGTAACCTATTCATTTTTATCACCCATCTAAAAACAAGGATATCTATACAAGTTTCAGAGGTACCCTTTGATGAACGAAAGCCCTTGATGCACGATCCAATTCTATAATTACCGGATTTTCTTTCGTTTCGCCTTAGCTTATACACGTTAAGAACATAGTAACGGAATTGTCACTTAGTTAAGCTACGCCTTTTGACTAACCAGTAAATTAGAAACTCGTGTTCACATTGACCAGTTGAAGGTTTGAAAATACAGTGGAATAAAAGTTTAATTTAATATTATAATGATATAATCTGGTTTGAGGTGGCCCAAGAGAAAAGTACCTGGAAGGAATTGGGGGAGGCCTTTGCCCAGCAGTGGGAAAGTATGGGCTAATTTAAAAAAAAAAAAAAAAAAAAATGATATAATCTCTACACTAGTATAAATTCGATTTTGCTTTGCAGTAATACTGATGACTCACTATTTTCTTAAGCTTGAATAGATCGAAATTTCATAACTTACTTGTCCGGTTGCACGGTGAGTTCAAACTCGCAGCGATGGTACATGTTGAAGTTATAGTGCCCGGGGTAGTTCGTGTGCAGGACAAACTTCTTCACCTGGTGCGTGCGCGCGTCGAATAGCACGTCCTGTATTAAACGTTAGGTTAACTTTATTGTGAAAATATATTTATTCTGCGCAGCTGAAGATTGGCCTTGGAAGGCCTCTTATAACTAATGACCTGACGAAGGTCGCAGGAATTCGATGGATGCGAGACGCACAGGACCGTTCGTTGTTGCGACACTTGGGGGAGGTCTATGTTCAACAGTGGACGTCTTTCAGCTGAAGTCAGCGCCAGTTTTTTAATGATTTGCGTAAATACGACAAATTACGAGTATAATAGGAAGAAAATGTTTGGTTTATATTCTTATTTTCATATTTGCATGCCATTGTCGAAGGCAAAGAAAGTAGGCATAGGTCGTGAAGTTCAGGAGCATGTTTTCCCGTGTAAGATCTTGCAAATATATATTAGGGAATAGTCGGCGATACTCACCAGTCCCAACGTGAAATAGTTGAAGAAGTAGTCGGAAGCGGGCGGCGGCCTCCTGCGCGCGGTGGGCCTGTGGGCGGATACAATAACGGTTATAATGTAGACTAATTAATTTAACAATATTCACAGTGGTAGTTATATAGACAGATTTTAGATTTTTTGTTGTTTTCAGATGCACATAATGGGCTATGGGCGCCATGGTGTTGTCACTTCATATAAGTCTCCTTTTTTTATTTTATTTATTTAAAATTCATCTTTATTTTTTTTATCTCTTTGCACACTGCACCGTCTTCATGTCAATACCGACCAACGCCGAAAACCAGCGCTGTGTGCTCTTCACATTGTGCATGAAGGCACAGCTTAATGCTGAGCGTTCGGCCGTTTTGCACGGATGTGACGCATATCTTTCCTTTATAATGATTATAGTCTAGTTTTTAGTTGCGTCATTCCGTGTAAATAAACAGTTTTTCTTTCTTTCTATTTTATTAGAACATTAGCAGCTGCCAGCTGGGCACGCTATAGCCATGGCCGTAACTCCCCTCCTTGACGAGTGTCTGGAGAGGCATCACGACGTCCTCACCTTCCACATGACGCAAGTGAAGACTAACTACTACTTACCATGTTTGGGGTGCATGAAAGGAGCCTCCCTGAGTGGCATTAAATATATCGTTCTGCGATTTCAAACGCCCTGCGCACCCTGGACCTGACCACTGGACATGGTAAGTTCTGGAGGGTATCTGATTCAGGTGGAAGAATCAACCGGGTCACCATTGTACGCCCGGAGGATATGGTGGGAGTTCCACACTTGGGCGGAGCAAAGCTTCGTGCAGGCGATCGACGGCGGTGACTTAACACCACACACACACAGCACACAGCTACTACAGGCGATGGTCCGTAGCTAGCCGTCCGGGCGCCCGATAAGTCGAGTCGTTGCACTGATCGGGAACCACTGCTCTCTGTCAGACAATAGCATGTACCTGTGGATGCGCATCTTGTCGTCGGCCTTGTAGTAGGTGCGCGCGGGGGCGCCCAGTGCGGCGCACACGCGCTGCGCAGAGCTGCCGAAGCGCACCACGCGGCACACCGAGCGGGAGCCGCTGCCCTCGGTCAGGGAGCGGTTGGGACCTGCAGAGTCACAACAATGCTGGTTAAAATTATGTTACACCGCCAAAAGCGCAGTGCGGCCAGGTTTATCTAGACCAACATGCTATGGTTGGTCACGAAATTAAAAGAGTGCACTGGA
This sequence comes from Leucania comma, assembly GCA_958295575.1. Classification (NCBI taxonomy): domain Eukaryota; kingdom Metazoa; phylum Arthropoda; class Insecta; order Lepidoptera; family Noctuidae; genus Leucania; species Leucania comma. Next base: position 12,546,189 of record OY282485.1, read on the forward strand.
GGTTTGTTCGAAAGTCACCACAGGTCTGGAACGCAAAAACGGTATGAGGTAGCGATGGGCGATTCCGAGATGTTTTAACAATCGATAGAATCGCAGTCGTTAAAATAAAACAATCGAGTCAACCATCGACTGGCCGTTCGACAAAACCATCGAAATGTTCTTTCGATTGTTTCGAGCCAACCATCGACTCGCTGTTCGACAAATGTCGAGATGTTTTTCGATTGTTTCGAGTCAACGGACTCGGACGACGCGGGTCAGTCGATTGCATGCATCGAGCCGAGGTACAGGTAGATAGGCGAGCGTGCCAGACTCACGAGTCGAGCGAACGCGCGTAATTTGTGTTTAAATTAATTCTTAAAATAAAAACGTATCGATTAGTATATATTATGTCTATGATTTTATATTGACAAAGACTGGAAATTATTACAATATAGAGATTAAGACTTTTCTGAAACGATTTTGAAAAAGTTATTTTATTAAGATTTTTGATTACCTACGTACCCGACTAAATAAAATCAATAAGACGACATGTTTTATTTATTTTCATGGTTCCATCCCCGTCGCGGTATTATTTACGACTGCTCTTGTTGAAAAATTAGTTTGAATACGCCATCACAATGCAAGTCAAGAACTCGCGAAACTCTAAAATCTAAACCATTGATGAATTACGCGAATGAACGCGCATGCGTCATACGTCGGGTCTTCGATGAAGTACCGTTAAGACTTGTCCCTGACAGCCGGTGGAATTTCAAGGAGCAATCCCGATGTCTGGTTGCCAAATTGGAACAGACTGGGGCTGGTCCAAAATTCAAGATGCCTTTCTGCCGGAGGTTCTACACGAGGATCATTCGGTCAATGGTCAACATAATGCAACTTCCCGAAGCGAAAAATCTATATAAGTGAATTCGTACAGGTACCCCTTCAGAAGATGCACTAACCTTCAGTGAACATGTGCAGCCGCAGGCCCTGCGTGGCGGTGGCGGTGCGCAGCACGTCGCAGCGCCGCAGGTGCAGCTGGTGCCGGTAGCAGGACAGCGGCAGCTCCGGGAGGGGCGCTCCACACACGCTACCGCTGCTTGTACTGCTAGCCTGTGTGCAGAAAGTAAGGCTGAGCAAAGTAGTTTTCAGGTAAAAAAAACAGTTTAACTGGCCGATTTTCGTCCGAGTATATTTATTATTAAATAAATTTCAAATATGTTAATAGAATAAAAATAAAACCGTTTTCTAAAAACCACATCTAAATTGGTTATTAAATAAAACAACTATTAACTGACCTGGTGTTGAGATCCATAGTAGATGGTAGTTCGCGAGACGACGGGCGATCCGCCATTAGGGAACTGAAGTGAGCCGAGCCCATGAGCGTAGCCGGGCTGAAAGCATAACGAACACACCATATTATCACCTTGCAACACTACCTATCTTTTGTCCCTTTCTCGCACAACCTCAAGAGAAAGAGAACGCAGAAAGATTTGAATCGAAGAATTCGTTTGGAAACGCCCGCAATGCTAAGACCGCTATCAATACAACAATTTGATACACCGGTGTAGAAAACAGTCTTTTGGTGCTGCAAGCTTCATAACATTAGACAAATCATGGACTCTTCCAAATATAATATTAATTATTATATAATAAATTATAATAAATGGGCTTCGTCACTTTCATTTAAAGAATATCAAGAGCAGAAAATCTATCTTGTGTCATCGAATTTGAGAAATTAGATTCCTATCCTTAACTTTTCATAGTAAAGTTTGTATTTACAGTAATTATAAACTTTACTATGAAAAGAAAAGGTAGGATGAAACAAAAAGTTATAAAGTGGCCCTGACTACTATGCAGAGGTCCCAGGACAAATGTTTGGGTGATGAGCACGATCATTTGTTCTGTGTCTGGCTGTAATAATACTATAACTAACGACCCACCCCAGCTTAGCACGGGTGAAATGGTGATATTAAATATTACGCACTTATTATACAAATAAACCTTCGGCTTGAATCACTCTATATCTATTAAAAAAAGCCGCATCAAAATCCGTTGCGTAGTTTTAAAGAGTAAGTATATAGGGCCTATGTATATAGGGACGGACAGCGGAAAGCGACTTTGTTTTATACTATGTAGTGATATGTATGTATTTAGAAATATATAACTATGTTTATCAGTTGTCTAGTACTCATAACACAAGCTCTGCTTACTTTAGGACTAGATGGCACAGTAAAACTTACCTCAAATTTACTATCAACAGGAAAATAAAAGGAGAGGCCCCTGAAGTTGAGCGCGAACAGATGCCGCTGCGAGTCGTAGAGGCCGGGGTGCGTCGCGCCAAAGCAGTGCTCCACCTGCTCGATGGACGGCGAGATCTCCGGCGAGTTGAAGCACACGCCACTGGAACATTACGTAATATTATTTCATTTGAATTAAAATCTAATACAAACTATTGGCATGATTTACTTCTTCTCTTGTCTTTTCACCAGAAACAAAACCTAGGTTATATGTTAGAGGACAATACGAAAAATCAATAGCAAAAAAAAAAACAGGTCCATAAACCGTAACCGAACGAAGATACGTTTAAAAACGTTTCTAGTTTTATACGTAATATTTTGAAGTTTCTATTGCTAAAATAGATTAAGTTGCTTAGTACTATTATATTTTTTCACACTACTATTTTGATGCACAATAAAGTTTATGAGTATTTCTCAAAATACATGTACATCTTTGAAAAAAAAAGTGTGCTTTGAAACAGTTCAAAAGTTTTATATTTATAAATCATCACACAAAAAAAACACACACTCAATTTTGTAGGATGAATATTAATCTTTAAGATAACGAAGAATTATAGCTATAATCATACTTATTATCAAATATTTCGATATTTTAAAAATAGCTTTTTTTACCTTTCATACAAAAACCTGTTTGCCACTCTACCTTTTTCATGTGTTTTTGTTTCATAAAATACGATACGTAACTAAATTATTGTAAATTTCTTTGTATCATCGTTCTACAGTAATCGCAGTTTCTGTATCAAATTGATTTTCTATGGGGTGTCATAGTGAATTGGCAATTTAAAGCAAAAAAACAAAATGAGTCGCTCTCATTTACTATTTAGTTATTACTCTTTAGTTACGATTTATTTCTACTTTCCCATGATTTCTGAACGATTCCGTAATTTTTTTACACGGACAACACTAGCTTCACTCTGATTGGCTATTGGTTTGACGTCTCCGCCATTACATCTATCGTGAAAATCAGTGAGAACGTGTGTGTTTTGTGGGGTTACTTTTTCGAGACAGGAAGTAAAATCAGCGATTTTTCATAGAACGGTAAGTCTTCATTTACCCATTTTTTGTAATACGTGTTGTACGAATATTTAATAAGCTTTTATATTTGCTGTAACAGCTTTTATCAATAAATATATTTTTTCTGACCTCAATTTGTCTAATATTTCGTAACGTTTTTTACGAATTTCGTTACGTAACGAAAAAGTACAACATAAAGCTGAGTGTATACTGTTATAACCTGACTAAGCATAGTAATATTCACTACTTAATTTATGAAAAAAAAATATATAGAGCGTCAATAACTAAAGGATTGGATATTATCTGCTATATAGAAGTGCCACCAGCAAAAAATAATGAAATAATTTAAATTACGTTTTTATGTGATTTAACAACTTTTTACCCCTGATATTACTTACATGAAGTTCTATTGAGAACTTCCTCCTTTTCGTCGGTTAAAAAACCTCGCGGCTTTGTTTCAATTCGCTTGAGAATAGAATTATACCGATTGTTACAAATACTTAACTCTTGCTAATGACACTTCTGTAGAGATGCCCACTATACTTGTTGGTTTGACTTATCAAATTGGTTATTACTTACAACTGCTTATATACAACTGCATTACTTCTTTTGTTTTTTAAGGAATGCCGCCAAAAACCAATGCCGAAAGGCAAAAAGCTTACAGAGAACGACTCAAAAAGGATAAACCAAATAAATATGAGGAAATCCGTGTCAAACATTTGGAAAAAGTTAAAGAAAATATCAAAAAGAAAAAAGAAATTCTTACAGAAGAAGAAAAACAAGAGCTACGAGCAAAGTGGAGACAAGCCAATGCTATAAGAGCTGAAAGAAAAAAAAAGGCCTACTCTACGACAAAACAAAACAACACATTGGAAGTAAGAAAAAATGCTAAAAATAATACAAATATCCTAAAGGAGAGACTACAAAAGCTTACTGAAGAAAATACTCAATTAAAACGACGAAATAAAAATTTAAGACAGGCCTGCAATTGGATGAAAAAGCGAGTGGAAATTCTGAAAAAACGACTACCCCAACAAATTAGGCCTGATAATGATGCTATTTCCATTGAAACTCGTCAGTGTGATGACACACCGTTAACAAAATCGAATAGTTTTTTAGAAGAAACTTTACCAAATGTGTCCGTGACGGAAAAAGAAAAGGTAAAAAAGAAGTTAATTTTGCTTAACACAATTACAGATTCTTTAAAAACAGAGTTTAATAAAGCAGATACCAAAGAGAAGAAAGTACTAAAAAAAGTTGCTACCAACGATATTGCAAATAAATACAAATTAAAAACAGCTATTTCTAATGTTCTTGGTCTGAAAGGAAGAATAAGAAAGACGAAATCAATAAACGAAATGAAAAAGAAATTCATGAAAGATATACAAGATTTCTTTGAAAGAGAAGATGTAAGTAGACCTAGTGCGGGAAAAAACGAGTGCATAACGAGAAACAAAGAAAAAGTGCAAAAGAGATATTTAATGGAACCAATATACAAGCTCTATAGAAAATACAGGTTAGAGGGTGGTAAAGCGTCTTTGCAAACTTTTTATCGTTTTCGACCGTTCTCCGTTGTGAAACCAAGACTTCAAGATAGGAATACTTGTGCTTGCATAAAGCATAGTAATTTATCTTTCAAGGCAATATCGTTGAAGAAGCTAGGTTTGCTTCAGACATCTGACATTGACGAACTTATGAAAAATGTCACTTGCAGTAAATGTTTTAAATGCATGTACTCTGAGTGTTCTGAATGCAAAAATAAGAAACTAGCTGTTGATTTGACAATAAATGAAGACAGCCCTGTGGAGTGGCTTCAATGGAAAATAGGCACACACACTTATATTAAAATTGACAAAAAGAAATGCGTAGAAAAACAGACGAAAAAGTATTCAAAACAGGTAGTGAAAGGGACAGTGAATGCATTGATAAAAGAATTTCAAAATGATGTTCAAAAATTTAAAACTCACTACTACAATGTTCAACATCAGTACTTGGCGTGGAAAAAGTGTATTGAAAACCTTGATGAAGACGAAGCTGCATTGATTTGCGATTTTTCAGAAAACTTTTCGTGCAAGCAGTCTGAAGAAATTCAGGCGATACACTTCGGAGGGTCTAGAAATCAAGTCACATTGCACACTTGCGTCCTTTACAGAAAAAATGTGAAACCCCAATCGATATGCTCCATATCCCCAAATAATGAACATGGTCCTGGAGCAATCTGGGCCCATTTGGATCCAATAATGAAACTGTGCCAACACTTTACCATTAAAAAGATTCATATATTTTCTGATAGCCCTACAACTCAGTACCGCCAAAAACATAATTTTTTCTTGTTCCAACATAATATAAAAGAATACGGATTTGAATATGCAACTTGGAATTTTTTTGAAGCCTCTCACGGCAAAGGGCCAGCTGACGGGGTTGGTGGGGCATTAAAGCGCCAACTTGACAATCATATTTCACATGGCAATGACATAACCAACGCAAAAGAAGCATATGACTATTTAATGGTTAACAGTAAAGTAAAAATGTTTTATGTTAATGAAAACGACATTCAGAAGATGACCAAAAATATCCCTGAAAATATTATTCCCATAAAAGGAACAATGAAGCTGCATCAGATTGTAACGGATGGCAACACGACAATTAAATATAAATTGCTGAGCTGCTTTGATTGCCAGAAAAACATCTGCTGTGATTGCTACTACACTAAAGAACATGAACTTCTATCCAACACCCTATCAGAACCAAAAGCATCATGCAGTAACAAACCGCAAGCCTTGAAAAAACAAAAACCAGCAGCGAAAAGATTCAAAAGAATAAATAGTTCTACTACGACGGAGAGTGATGTCAGTATAAGTTATCATAGTGATTCAGATCTGATAGATGCGGATTTTTGGAGTGAGGACAATGATTTACCCAGGATAGATGACAGAGAGAGTGATCAAGACTTAGAGGTGAATGTCCATTTGAGAGCAAATATAAAAGAGATTTATTTATGATTTTTGACGTATTTTAGGGTCAAACACAAATAAAAAACTAATAAATACCTTTCAAAATCAATCATAAAAAAAAAATATTTTTAAATACACTTTGATGTCATGTTTTTAATTTTCAGGACACATCAAAGGAGGAAAATGTTAAACGGCAACCCCCAGAACAAGTAACATTGTTATCTTCGTCAAGATTTATGTCTGCAAACCATGCTTTCTATGATACTGAAGTAAAATGCCTCAAGGCAGACGAAACACAACAAGGCAAAGAAAACTTTAAGAATAAAGGAAAAGGAACAGGGAAGAAAACAGCAAAGCAACAAAAAGATATGGAAGAAGACAAATATCCAATTGATATAATGAATGTATTAAAACAAAAAGGTGAAACAGACAAACCAAGTAAAGAAATAAAAAGTCATGAGGAAGAAGGATCAACAACTGATTTTAATACAAAGCCAATAATTCTCGAGGATTTAATAAGTGACGAAGCTGTAACTACGGATGAAAAATATATGAGTGATGCAATGTCATTTAATGAACCGGAGTTTAATTTCAATGATTTGGACAATGTAGATGTTATAATACAAAATAATAATGCAACAAAAAATAACACTGAATATGAAAATAATGAAAATGTACCAATTGAAGGCACTCACAAAGTCAAAGGCGAAACATGTGGACTGACTATTCTTAACGACGAAATACTGGAAAATATACACACAAAAAAGAAAGTGGTTTATAAAGGACTTAAACCTCTATCGCTTAATAATTATCTTCACGCGCCAAAGCGATGTGATCCAAAGATTAAAAAACGGATTGTCAAACCAAATGTGTTTCGGAAAGAATTCAATTATTACAAAGATAAGGAAGAAATTTATAAAGCGCTAATGGATAGTGATTCTAATTAAGTTTTTTTATGTTTAAAATAACGTCAGGTTTTCATTTTTAAAAGATTGGGAAAAAAAAATAATTTGATTAAAATAGTATGAATGATTACTCCCTTATTTTATTTCTAACCCCTTAAGTATTTGGGTACATACTTACAAATATTTCGTATTGAATAAATGAAGAGCATTCACAATATTTCGCCAATGTGTAACCAGCCTTATGGTTACTATTTAGTTACATCTAAGGACTATTTCGTAACAATATTTCGTTACTACCATTTCGTTACGTACATTTATTTTGAGAAATACTCTTATTCTATTCTATAACATGTATCTGTGAACGGTGCTGATAGCTAAATGCTTTTTAATTGTTTTTGCAGTAGGGTTTTTTACACTGCCAACATTTTATTTTCTAATTTTTATAAAAAAAAAATAATAATACTTTTAAAATCGCATCAATTACGTAAAACAAATAGTGCCACAAGTCCATCATTTTATTTTTGATAATTTTCATAACAACTATTATGAAAATTATCAAAAATAAAATGGTACCTGTGTTTTTTATGTGAGTTTTCAGAACAAAATCATCCTCATAATGTTCCCACTACTGGGGCTCAGATCTCCTATCTAGGAGAGGGAATGGGCCGTAAATCGTCAAGCGCGAACCTATCAATAATAAAAAATAAAAAATAAACCACCACGCGGGCCTACTGCGGGTTGATGGATATCACATGTCTTCGAATTTTTTGATGGAATTAAGCACGGGTTTGTAAGACTATATGAAATATTTATTACGAGTAAAATATAACACAGCACATCAAATTGAAATAAACGGTTAGACGTAAGGGGTGAGCACCAGATGCGATGCGTTCCATATTAATATTTTATGGTCGCGTTCCTAAAACTATCTTCAACATTTTTGATTCTAACATCGTGAAGAAACCGGTATATATTTCCTCGCGATATTTTCTTTCACCGTTTTGTGAACCGGTGGTGATGAAATAAATTACACAAAGTAAAGCGCCTAGCTGTGTTTGAACCCGAAACCACTCCCAAGTCAGAACCGCTATTACGGGGACACCACTGCTCTTACGAGTTTGCAAATTGCAAGAAACGAAAATATTAATTTCGCCGAGTACCTTGGAGCATTCACCTTTAAGGTGAATGCATACATATCCGAACCAAACGCGCCGAACGAAACGAAAGATTTTTTCTTAATACTAGAGTGCCTCCAGATTCGGACGATTCGGCGCGTTAAGGTGTGCCGGGTTTCATAGAATTTCTTAGAAAAATTCTAAAATTCTTTTCTTTCGGTTCGTTCGACGCGTTCGGCTCGGATAAGTGTGCGTTCACCTTAACGCGGAAACGCATCTCTTAATAGACCACTGGTTCCCAACCCGTGGCCCGCGGACCACTGGTGGTCAAAATATGGTCCGCGAAATGTCAAAAAAAAAACTGAACTCAGCATCATCCAACTGAATACGAACTGAATACTTTTGATTTTAAAAATAGCCATGCCCCAAGTTGAATATTTATGACATAAGATTTTTTTTTCAGTTAAGTTTTCTTCTCGACTTCTGGTCCCTGCTATCAACAAAGAAACCAAAGTGGTCCCCGGTCAAAACAAGGTTGGGAACCACTGTACTAGACGAAAGATTTAAAAGACATTGAAGGCTGTTATTTTAAAATCCGTTAAAAACAACTATTTTTAGTTTCTGAGAGCGAAGACCATAATAAAAAAATCCACACGTAGGCTTAACAGCAGTGTTATGTGTCTATTGCAAACGTGCTCAAAATTCTAATTGATTACACAATTCACATTTAGAACACAACTCGGCATTTAAACGCTATTATTATAAAACCAAATGACATTAAACTATCGAAAATTTCATAGAAATGTCTGAATATGATACCGCGGTCCTGAAACGCAAAGGCCAACTGAAGGTCAAAAGGGGTTAATCAACAGTTGCAAACCAACGTCCCAACCAAGGTGACCTTGTTAGTTTCAATCCGTGTAGACAGCAGTTCTAAACCATGACCTTCAACGCCCTTGGTTGGGAAGCGCGTTTTCCCAACCGCAGTGACTGATTTGCGAACGAGTTGACGAGTGGTTTACATCTATGTAGCCGCAACACAAACCAAGCTCCAGCCAAGGTGACCTTGATTGGAGCGCTAGTTTGCAACCGTCTGATCCACCCTTAAATGTCAATCGATCACGAAAATGGAGCGTGTTTTATCACAAAATACCCTTAAATCATAACAAGGTGGGTACATTAACATTGAAGACGTACTCGAATGGGTACAGTCACATTAGCGCGACCTTGTGTGGGACATGGAAACAGTGGCTCGCATTATAATGTCATTAGGTCGCAGTACAGTGATACTGTAACTAAGATAGTGTAATGTTTTATGGTAGTTTCTGGCTGTAGAGGTAAATTTATTTGTTTGTATTTAATTTATGTATACATATATATTGCCAATTAGTGTCAAGTCACAATATGTTCATTAAAATATGATTGGCAACTATATATATAATCTATATATGTATGTATATAGAAGCGAAATACCACTCACTGATTAATCACGAAATCTCAGAAACTATAACACCTACAAACTTAAAATTTGGCAGGTAGGTTCCTTATAGGGTGTAGATATCCGCTAAGAATTCCGGAGTTTCGTATTTTACGAAACTCCGGAGTATTTCCGATGTCTGGCTCACAAACTGAACTGGACTAGGCCTGCTCTCAAGCGGCTCCTGCCCAACCTGAGGGGTCCAGACGCTTCGTTCGGTCCATGGCCCTTTATGTGGCGCCAGTGTGGGCACCGCCGCTGCAACAGCAACCGAGAGCCCAGCTGAACGCGTGCCAGAGGGTCATGGCAATACGTATGGTAAGAGGGTACCGCACGTTTTCCCGCGAGGCGGAAAGCCTCCTTGCTGGCCTCTGGCCTACCACCATGGGATCTAGAGGCAACAGTACTTGCACGCATGCACGATAAGCGCGTGGAGATGCAACGCCAGGGCAAAATTCCGCTGCCGCGACAAGTCGAGGCATGGCAGACAGAGTTCCGGCGGGATCTCATGGTGCAATGGCGTCAACGACTATCGCAACCCAGTGCTGGGCGCGCCACGGTTGAGGCAATAAGTCCCCTCTTTGAGGCGTGGCTGGAAAGACCTCACGGCGTCCTCACCTACCGCATGACGCAGATGATCACCGAACATGGCAAGTTCGGTAAGTACCTGTACCGGATTCGTGAGGAGGAGACGCCCGGGTGTCGCCACTGTGCGGAACGCCCGGAGGACACGGTGAAGCACACTGTAGACGTGTGCCCCGCCTGGGCAGAGCATCGCCCAGGAAGAGAGATAGCAAGCGGTCGCCTCCTTCTGCAAAGCAGTAATGCTAGCAAAGGAGAGGCCGACCGCATCACGCAAAGGCACCGGGGCCGTCCTAGCCGCCGCCGGGATTCCGATCCTGATTTCCGGCCACCGTAAGCGCGGGCTTGCAGACGGCGAGCAATGGGTAAGCTCGCTGTCCGACCGTCCGATAACCGACTGGACCGAGCCCAAGTCGTCGACGGCGTACTGTTCCCGTGCACCTCAAGGAGCTCGCAGGGTCGAAGCCTACTAGAGCCAAGGGCCGCTTTCTGAAAAGAATGCCCGGCCCCGATATGATAGGCAACGAAGGAACGGGGTAGATTTTTAGTCAGTAAGAGTCTGACACTATTACCCACCCCGCCCTAAGGCGGGATTTGTCATTGGATGAGTTTACCTAACATAAAAAAACCCCCTATGTGGGTAAACGGCCGGCGTTGGAAATTTGTATGGAGAAACAGACTTTGCTGGCAGGAGCTAGTAATTATATGTTATATTTGTTTACGGAATCATTAAAATCATCAATCCTCTACTTACTACCATACCTCAACGATCCGAACTAAGCGTTTCGCCTCGTCGTTTATACCGTGTACATCGAAGGACTAGAATAATTGGTTTATGTATAGTCCAGTATAAAGTTTTTAATTTAAAATTTAATCCTTCTTCAATTTGCAGTACACCGCAGAGTACCCCTTTTTATTCTATTTCAAGTTCTTACAGTCCACCCCAAGGTTGTCTGGCAGATATCAGCGATAAGACCGCCATTGTACCCATAGATTTAAGTTTGTTTAAATGTTTTTGTTACTATTTTGGTGTACAATGAAGTTTAGATATTCTATTCTATTCCAGTCCAATTATAATTTAGGTATCTTCAAGGCTATAAACTAGTGCGCCTCGCCATCAACGATTCCATCACTGCTTACCATCAGGTAGGATCGCAGTCAAGCACTAGTTTATATCAGTTTAAGAAAAATCCCTCTCAATTTGTTTAACTTTATTGGAGTGGTATAGCTGAACTGAGAAGGTTGTATTAACACTGGTTTGAAAAAAAAAAACTTATCAAAAAAAAATTGAATTTCACGGATTACCCCGGCGGTTCCCCTTTATTATTATTATGAGCCTGTAGTGTCCCACTGCAGGGTGGGTTCCCCTTTAAATGATAATATTATATAATAAGAGGCAAATGAGTTGAACCATTTACTATAGTTACGCGCAACCGTCACTTCGATTGGGACCCGAAAATTGGTTACTGCGCATTCAAGCTCGACCGCCATGATGGTTCAACTTCTGTGACGAGGATTATAACCGATCTTCGGGTCTCAATCCGAATGGGGGGCTGTGCGTAACCATAGCAATTGGTTCGACTTCTTTGCGGTACTAGCTGAGCCGGCAAACGTTCTTCTGCCATATAAATTATCGTCTAAAATGTTTCCTCTTTTTCTTCAGCCTGCGCCTGGTGGCGGGGACCATCACTGGTCACTGTACACAGTGTACACTGAATAAGCACCTTCACACAATAGGCCGCAAGGATAGTCCCTTGTGCAGAGCGTGCTTGGAGGGGGAGGAGACAGTTTCGCATGTGCTCCTGGACTGCACAGGGATTACTGATACACGCACACGGACCTTAGGATCCCCGAAATCCCTTATTGACACCCTGAAAAACCTGAGAGGCCTAATCAATTTTTGGAGAGAGGTGGGCTGGTTGGAATAAGCCCACCTAAGATTATGGCCGCCATGGCCCACGTACAATGGTCCGCAGAGGACTGAGTGCGGAAACCATACTCAGAAGATAGATAGATAGATAAATTTCCTCTTTTTTTAATTTAGATTAGAGCCTAAAATATTTTTTACATTCCTACCAACCTTCCTGCAGCTGGAGTAGATCGAAAGACACATTTGTCCCGCCCGTACGCAAAATACGCGCTCGACTCTTGTAAACACGATCTGTATTGTATTTGTCCGCAATTCCGTGGGTAACCACAAATACAATACAGATCGTATTTACAAGAGTAAAGACTAGTAGTCAGTTCTGTAACAAATTAATTTATATTCTAGCCACGATTCTAGAACAATGAGAGCATTGACTACAGTACTCGTCTAGACGTAAGGCTAACACGAACATTTTTTTTTCTAATGATTACATTACATAGAATACTAATGTCTTCGCTGGTTTTACAGTTTGTGTTAGCGATATTTTCTACCCTTTTCTAGAACAAGCTCTTTAAAAATTCATGTTTATATTTATTTCAAATAAACCATTTACAGGCACTTTTTAACTGTCAAGAAGTTAGTCAGTCAGTCAGTCAGATAAATGATGCTAATAGCACATTCCAAAGCGTAGATCTCTATGAAAAAGAATGTGCAAGAAACTCGAGTACTTCGATATATGCGGTATAAACGACGAGGCGAATAGCTTATTTGCTAGAATCATTGATATATTATAAGAGAAAATACAATACGCGCTAACATCGCAATCAGAAAACCTGGACTCGAAACTCACACATCTATGATCACTTGATCAGTGACATCATGATAGAGAAGGACAGAAATAAGAGCCGGCGCTGTTGTGAGAGCGAAATAGCGTTAGCCGCGAAACGTGTGTGATCGACGCGACCGATGTAAAATCGTGCCATAAAGGCCCAATTTCACCGTTTTTATCTTCCGCTGTTTAGAATATAAATAGTATAATGCTGTATCAGACTTACCTATATCTAAGCTTAACTAGTTTCATATTGTAGATCTCTATTACTTTAAGGCGTTGCGCTACCGGGTCGAATATCAACCGGATCCCATCTTGAGGCATATTAATTACTAGGTCTACTGATAACGGGTTCTGAAATGAAGAAAACATATTATCAAACAACAATCATATTATAAACATACGTGTATATGTATACAACGTTAAAGTTTCGTCGTTTTAATCCCGCTGAGGGCACTAACTACCTACAGTTCATTGGCCTCGCTCAGCTGACGTTTACTTAAAGAAATTAATTTCGTACATACGTATATTAATTCGAGTTTTTGAAAAAACGTACTTTATTTTTTTAGTTTTTCTTTACAAATCGATAGGATTTCATGTACCGAATCGACCCTCCGTGGGATTAAAACGACTAAATTTTAACGGTGTATAATATGCGAAACCTGAATACAGTTCGTCTAGATTCAGTAATCAATTTCGAAGCATGTGTTCAGTTCAGGGGCGTAGCTCGGTAGCTACCGTATCAATCATACGGGGCCCCCGCGCTAAGGGGCCCCGATCTAGGCAAAAACTCACAACATGTTATCCACAATCGTCTCGTAGGGTAAACCAAACATTTGTTAAAAAGTACCATTTTTTTACACGGGGCCCCTGTGGGACTAGCTACGCCACTGGTTCAGTTACATTATTCACAAACTTTCCTAGCAATGTTTATTATCAAAATACTTAACTAATCGATAACTTTTACTTTATCAACATAGGTAAACTGTAATAGATACAAAACACAAAAAATAATGGTAAAAAAATCTGGTCTCTTGAAAATGTTACGAAGGAGCAATAATGTTGCTAATATTATTTTTATTATCTTATCGATTCGAGTTCGTTCGAGGTTTAGATTCGAGATACTTAAACACGTGATTGTAGTCATTATAAAAACGACTTTTACTATGGGACCAAACCTGACATCGCGAAAAAAAACAGCCAAGTTCAGTACACTTTGACCAGTCAGGCGAACATAAATGTAATAAATATTTTTTTTGCGATTTCAAGTTTGGTCCCATAGTAAAAGTTGTTTGTTATCATGACTACTATCATGTGTTGAAATATCGGTCACTAATAACCAATCACCCTATATACACCCCTATTTTTTAATTAGTGCACAAAAAAATGGGGCTCAATCAGTACCCGTTACTTATCATATTTATGTAGTCAAAAGTACAAAAAACGAAATCCCAAAATTGTCCACGAAAATTTGTCATTATTGGTAAATTCATAATTAACAAAAATCAATTAATCATCATTCATAACAACTACTACTAGAAAATACTAAGCGCAGTGTTTTTCCATTTTTATTGACATTCTTTCATTCATAAACAATAACCTGTACAATGTTTCCTTAGATTGAGTGAGATTTTGGTATATAAACAAACGCTCATAACTTTGCTGTTTATGAATATTATGCATTGAGACTTTACATAAATAACAAGACCTTTTCTAATAAGTCCTTTAAGTATTTGCCATATTTAAAAAATAGTGGTATATATAGGTAGGTATATACTATCAATGTACATAATCTCACCTGATCACTATAAAGTACTTGTACTCCTCTTATTGTGCCCACTTGACTCTGAATAATGGCCACTGACTGAGAGAAATGCATCCCTGAAACGCAAAAAGAGAAAAGCAATTAGTTTTTCATACACAACCAGTATCATGATGATGAGTAGTCTACAACTAGTGTTGTTCAGGTGGCAACAACTAGAGTTCCCGATTTTCAGAAGTCTCGACACGTCCACCCGATCCTTCCGACCCAAAGAACCGATCCGCTCGTTCCCCGTCCCAATTAAAAGTTCACAGCTCATTAGAGCCACCCGGCACTCACTCCACATCGCCTCGCCTTCTGCGGCTAGTATTCTTTATATATGGACTTGTATGGGCATGCGCCTTAGATCCGACAATACTACATTTTGATACAAGTGCAGAAAGTTTGTCATTACGACCGAGGCGAAATTCGTACGAGACGTAGACGAGTGTGTTATGGAGCCGAGGGCTGCAGTGACAAAGCACGAGTTTCAAACGACAACTTACAAAGAAATATAACAGGGGTTGACGTTCGCCTCGTGAGGATCGACACGCGCCCAGCATAGTAAGTACGATAAATATAATAAAATTATGGCGAGGAAGACCACGCGCACTTTTCCACACTAGTGCGGAAAACGGTCCATTGCGTACTTAAAAGCAGTGGGATAGGAGCGGGTTTTCGAGTATTGAAAAATTCTTATCGTGTACATGATAAATTGGTACTATCTGCCGCAGACACGGTAAAATTTCTTAGCGTGTACAAGCGCCCTAAGTTTCATATTGTCTCTATGCAGATACGGAAAGAAAACATGTTTTGTATCAATTCCTTCACTTAGCTTATCAATCCGCTCGAGTGTTTACTTCAACAAAATATTGTTCAACTATTCTCATATTCTTCCTCGTGCTTTATCGGCATGTTGACATTACATTGAAGGTTGCTTGTACCTACGTGATTTATAAGGGCTTAGGGCAGTTTTAGATTGAGTAATAATAGTTATACATTATACAAGTGTGCTGTAAATGCACGTCGGAAGATTTTTTGGGAGTGGATAGAGCCTTGGAATTACCTAACATAAAAACAGGTTTTTTTTTCGCAATATTCAATTTTTTATGTAGGCATAGGGCTTGTGTACGGAGACGCGGCGCGTTGGGCGGTCGTCGTACATTGCCATATGTTTGTTTTTGCGCCTGCTATGATGCGGCTGCGGATGTACGATGAACGCCCAACACGCCGCGTCTCCGTAAACAAGCATTTAGATGGTAAACATCCTATGGAGAAGAACCGGCAAGAAACTCCATGGTTACTCAAAGGTATTTTGTACTCAAAGGTATTTTTTTTTATGTCTATGTAGGTATAGTCTAGTATATAGTTTTTAATGTAAAATTTAATCCTTCTTCAATTTGCGGTAGTCTGCGGTGTACTACCGCAGACTACCCCCTTTTTATTCTATTTCAAGTTCTTACAGTCCACCCCAAGGTTGTCTGGTAGATATCGCTGTTAGCGATAAGACCGCCATTGTACCCATAGATTCTAAAATTGTTATTAGTGTTATTTGTTTAAAATTTTTCGTTACTATTTTGGTGTACAATAAAGTCTATTCTATTCTATTGTATGTACTAGGTACCGAAAGTGCCAAAATACTAGCAAGTCACTAAAACTATTTAATATAAAAAGTACGTATTTTCAGGATTAGAAACGGGTCGTGGATCTCTTTGGACCGGTACTGCGGTCACAACTTCTATCAAGGAAAAAGGCATTAAAGTAGAGTTACCAAAAAATAGAATTTATTTTATTTGTAGTCCCAAAATACCCTTTAAAACAAGCCCATTAAATAAGACAGTTTTGCAAGAGGTTCCAATTCCAAACCAGCGAATGCAATTCTATTGCAAAAAAAAACACTTTAATACCAGCGGATATAAAGACCATTTTCGTGTGTACAAAAAAACAGTATTATTACTCTTCGACCTAACTTCAGACTTCTCAAGCGTGACGTCATTTGTTTATGTTATGAAGCAGATAAAAAAATCATACACGTGACCCGCACGTGTATTGATTACGAGAGTAATGATACATAAATAGTCGAGAGACAGTTGCCGTGGAAAGTTTATAATATTCCTCTAAGTATTTATAGATTGTACATTTTCAGTCTATCTACGGCTTGAAAAACAGGTATTATTAGAATCAGGGGCGCCGACTCCGTGGGTGATCGGGGGCTCGAGCACCCATGAGAAAATAATAAAAAGTGGGTGCCGAACACCCCTGAGAATAGACACCAAGAAACAGATCAGTAATCGCCTTTTAGCTATGGGCGTTTTTTCATAACCCGACGACCCGTTTAGCGCAGTGATTTAGAGCGCCGGTTGTGACGCAAGGGTCGCGGGTTCCATTACCGCACCAACACATATCTAATTATACATGTATTTTTATCAAACATAATTAGTAATTAAGAACGCAGTATGTAAGTAGGACACTTATTAATTTGTCGGTCGATCAGTGTGCATCTCTTGTCACACTTCGCCACTTTTTGAGTCATCAAATGAGCATGAGCAACCATGAAGTTTTCTAAAAGCCTGACCCTGATTAGAATAGATTTTATTTTATACCGGACACAAAAAGGTCATTACACTGTTAGTAACTTTATAAATAACCTATATCTAGTGTTAGCACCAATTACCCTTTGCACAAGAAATTTTACAATCTGGGAACTGTAACTCTTAACTACAGTTCTCAGGATGCTGTTGCGACGCAGCGCGTTGGCCTGTCGTCGTACATTGCAGCAGCGGGCCGCGTCGTCGCACGCGCAAACACCAACGACGACCACCCAACGCGCGGTGTCTCCGTAACAAGCCCTCACTCTTCTGAGCAGCGAAGTACTTTTTTTGCGAACAAGCGCGTGAAACCCGTCAGTACGAGCCTGGACAAACATCTCCGATGCACTGCAGTAGCGAGGCAGCCCCAACAACATCCTGAAGACATTACTATCACACATCTATCTTTGGGGGTATTTGGGACAGAGAGTAAAGTCCCACATACCTCCGTTGAAAAGGGAGGATCCTCCGACCAGACAGGTGTTATATCTGGTGGGCTACTGCCCGATAGATGAATTCGGGTTTGTTCTATAGGTTCCAATCGCGCCGCGATTCTTACTTGCGCGATGCAGGAGTAGTTCATTTGTGACGACATAGATGTCGCTACATATCGATCTTTTTTGGTAATTGGCCCACAGATTACCCGTGTAAAGACTGGCAGTAGGCCTTAAAAATGGCCGGCGGTACTACCACAAGCCCGATCGTGAGTGGAGTACTACATATGGGCTAGCAGCTTTAGACTCGGTGGAAATGCGTCCAAAGAGGCTAATTAGTGATCCAGACTCAGTTAAGTCTAATCTACAAGTCTTGAACACAGGCGTAGAGTAGCCAGCCTTCCGGTATTTTACAATATGCATTTTGGAGAGTGTGCGCGGGAATTGCATGACTTGATTCCGCCATCTCCTTTCTACTATCAGACAATACCACGGGACATACGACGAGTATCTACCCTTACGTTGTTGAAACCTCTACGGTCCGGACTATGCGTTTTGCTAACAATTTGCCTGCTGCGGTCATCCCGTCCGACTATAATTTAAGTGTCTTCAAGGCTAGAGTGAATAAACTATTATTATTAGATTACTTTACTGCTTACCATCAGGTGGGATCACACCAATTTTCAATAACTTTGTACGTACACCGTACACGTTGTATATTACCCTTTTTTACAATTGCATTGCATTGCATTGCATCAGCCTTATAATGTTCCCACTGTTGGGACTCAGGCCTCCTCTCTAGGAGAGGGAATGGGCCGTAATCCACCACGCGGGCCCAGTGCGGATTGGTGGATATCACATGTCTTCGAATTTTTGGATCTAGGACATGCCGGTTTCCTCACGATGTTTTCCTTCACCGTTTTTGAGAGCAGTGGTAATGAAATAAATTACACAAAGTAATGCGCTTGGCTGGGTTTGAACCCGCGACCTACAACTCGTAAGTCGAGGCCGTTACCACTCGGCCACCACTGCTCTGTACGTGTGTTCTGTGTTTTTACAATAAAAGTGTAAATTTCAAAGAGTATCATTCGTTTTTCTACAGTCATTAGTTTGAAGGTTCGAAGCGAACCTGTTATTTGCGGATACAATTCTTTAACCTTTCTTATTAGTTTGGCTGTTTGCTTTCTGATTTTCGACTCGTGTAGCAGAACTCTGTTGCGATAAGGAAAAACTTTTTTACATTGTATGCGAAATTTATTTGGGAGGTTTCGGTGTTACGGTGTTTTTTTTAAAGTTCATGACAACGGCTTGTCGTATAGCCTTGTAAGTGCTGAAGCGTGTTAAAAGGTCCAAAATATACTCAATAAAACAGTGATCGTAAACAGCAGGGATTGACGGTCCTTATGTGAACATCTTTACTTTTATTAGCCTACAGGCTACTAAAAGAGAAAGCCTTTGCCCAGCAATGGGACACAATACATTGTGTCCCATTGCTGGGCAAAGGCTTTCTCTTTTTCCTTACAAACCACTCTTTCTAGGGCGAACTCTGGCCAAGTTTACCCCGCAAATATGATCAGATCGTGATAATGATACAAATAAATAATAACAATAGATATTATCTAATTTTATAAGAAATACGAATACTAAATACACTTCCTCCATTTAGGGTCGCCGCACAAAAAAGCGCTATAGAAACAAAACACAAAGAAGCTAGAAGCGACTTCTTTTTGTGGCGTCCATAGATATCCGTGGTGGCGTCGTTTTTTTGTGGCCCGTGTGCGGCGACACTTAAAATTCACTGCGCCCGACAGGTTCGTTCCACACGTTCGGTTCCTAATTGTTTCCTTTGTTTTTAATATTTATTATGGATTGCAATAAAGATTTGTAGATTGCCCAGCTTTCGTCAAGCAACGGTCTTACATTTCCAAAAATGGTTAGCGTATTAATTTTGTACATTTCTGTGATAAAACAGAAACTGTTTACAAAACAAAGTTTTGTCAAGAAAAGCTTTTGGAGGTAGTGGAACAGAGAGTAAAGTCCCACATACCTCCGTTGAAGGGAGGATCCTCCGACCAGACAGGTGTTATATCTGGTGGGCTACTGCCCGATAGATGATTTCGGGTTTGTTCTATATGTTCCAATCGCGTCGCGAATCTTACTTGCGCGATGCAGGATTAGTTCATTTGTGACGACATAGATGTCGCTACAAGCTCGTAGAGTTAGCTGTTTATTATTCAGTGTCAAGTCGTAAACCGTTGACCGAAAAAGATATATTTTATTGATAGCGTGCTGGGTCAATAACCGTTAACTGTATAATTTTATCAACTACAGCGGCCTATAGCGTTATGCTTGTATTTTGACTCAAAATATTGATTTTTGACATCCTTATCTATTTAAATTTACTTCAAAATCCGAAGACGTAAGAAATTTTCGCTATCGCAGAACGATAAAATAGAAAGGAAAGGAATTGAGTGGAATGATATAGATATAGAATAGAACAGAATGGAATAGAATGGAATGGATTAGACACAAACTTTATTACGTGGCTGGTTACAGAGGTAGAGAAAAACCAGACAAGCAATAGATGTGATCTTATGTGTGAATGATGATATAGCTAGAACGAAGATAACGGCCAATAGCAAAACACATCTATACATCTGTATAGATGTATAAACACGCAAGTAAAGAATAGCACTATACCCTCACTTCGCTCGAGCGTCGTAAGAGGCGACTAAGAGAAAGGGATACACTAGAATATGAGCCATATCATTCTCTATGCATTGCAACAACCACACAATAATCGTCAACTTACCCCTCTGTTTCCGCAGCTCCTCTAGCATTTTCTTGAAGGAGACCTATGTCCAACTGTGGACGTCTTTCGGCTGAAATGATGATGATGAATAACGAAGATCTGGAGGTTGATTGACCTACGCTCAGTCAGATCATCTCCTGTCAATTTCTTGAATAACTAGCGCCTGCAAAGCGGCTTCGCCCGTGTGAAGGCCTACCCTAATGTTTTTAATATTTCTGTGAATAAAACCTATTCAAACCTATATCTCCATACAAACTTTGAACACCCGTAGGGAACATTCCCTTAGGGAGTGAATTTTGAAAAATACTTTCATAACGGATGCTTACGTCATACAAAGAATATACCCTCCAATAAATACGTTTCAATAATATTTTGTTTTTATATTTTTATTGTTTGCAATAACAAAATAGAAGAATATGGGAGTAAAGATGGTCTCTCATTAAAACATTTTCTATCTTCATGTCTTTGTAGGAAGCTAGTAGCTTTTTGGTAGCTTTGTAGTTAAATAGTGAAAAAGCCATGTCAAAACGATATAGATAAAACATCTGACGGCGAATATTCCATAGTTGAAAAGTCCTGTCGTCGAAACAAACAAATACGAACCATTCTGTCGGCGAAACATCCATAGGTGAAACGTTCTATCGACGAATCTCAAAAATACGAAGCGTCCTGTCGGTGAACAGTAAAAGTAGAAACGACTGTCGGAGAACGCTTGCAGAATCTTTTATAAGTTACTCGTAGTAGATTACTTCGATTGAGTAATAGTGATCAAACTTACTTCACCTACCTCTTTGTCTGAAGTCAACGCACCTTACAAATGGTGATACAAGGTAATAAAGATAAGATCTGATAATTACGCGCTAACCATTATCAAAGAGGTTTTTTTTTTTTTTTTTTTTTTATGGTAGGTAAAATCATCCAATGACAGATCCCGCCCTTGGGCGGAGCGGGAAATAGTGTCAGACTCGTACTGACTAAAAACCTACCCCGTTCCTTCGTTGCCTATAGTGCCGGGGCTGAGCCTTCCTCTCAGAAAACGGCCCTTGACCCCAGCAGGCTTCGACCCTGCCTGCCTGCAGTTAGCAGGCTGGGCCTCTACGGTTTGCTGACAGCTCCTTGAGGCGCGCGGGAACAGAACGCGCCGTCGACGACTTGGGCTTGGTCCGGCCGGTTACCGGACGATCGGACAGCGTGCTACCCATTGCACGCCGTCCGCAAGCCCGCGCCTACGGTGGCCGGAAATCGGGATCGGAATCCCGGCGGCGGCTGGGGCGAGCGCCCCGTTGCCTCTGCCTGATGCGGTCGGCCTCCTCCTTTGCTAGCATTACTGCTTCGCAGAAGGAGGCGACCGCCTGCCATCCCTCCTCACTACGGACCATGGCCTGAACCAAGGCCCGGCGAGAGAGATCGCTGCCGCCGATCACCCCCACGAGGACACGGCGATGCTCCGCCCAGGCGGGGCACACCTCTACAGTGTGCTCCACCGTGTCCTCCGGGTGTTCCGCACAGTGGCGACACCCGGGCGAATCCTCCGCACGAATCCGGACCAGGTACTTAGCGAACTTTCCGTGTTCTGTAAGTACCTGCGTCGTGCGGAAGCTGAGAGCACCGTGAGGTCTTTCCAGCCACGCCTCAAAGATGGGCCTTATTGCCCCAATTGTGGCGCGCCCCGAACGAGGTTGCGATAGTCGCTGACGCCATTTTGCCATGAGATCCCGCCGGAGCTCTGTCCGCCATGCCTCGACTTGTCGTGGCAGCGGAATTTCGCCCCGGCGTTGCATCTCCATGCGCTTGTCGTGCATGTGTGCAAGGACTGTTGCCTCCAGATCCCATGGCGGTTGGCCAGCAAGGAGGGTCGCCGCCTCGCGGGAAATCGTTCGGTACCCTCGCACCATGCGTATTGCCATGACCCTCTGGCACGCATTCAGCTGGGCCCTCGGTTGCTGTTGCAACGTCGGTGCCCACACCGGAGCCCCGTAGAGGGCCATGGACCGAACGATTCCCGCGTAGAGCTTCCGGCAGGAGGCGTCTGGTCCCCTGAGGTTGGGCAGGAGCCGCCCGAGAGCAGCCCCAGTCCGATTCAGTTTGGGAGCCAGACGTCGGAAGTGCTCCTTGAAGTTCCACCAGCTGTCGAGGACGAGTCCCAGGTACTTCATCGTCGACCCGACGCTGATGTGAACCCCTCCTACCGTTAGCTGGGAACCCGGTGGTGGCGCACCCCGAGGGCCGTGAAAGCACATGGCCTCGGACTTGTGCAGTGCCACCTCGAGTCCCAACTGCTGGATCCTTTCAACCACTATCGCAACCCCGCGTGTCGCTAGCTCGACCGCCGTCCGGTACGACTCTCCCCGCGCTAGGACCAACGTGTCGTCCGCGTAGCAGACCACGCTGACCCCGTCGGGGAAGTCGCCGCGCAGCACGTAGTCGTACCCGATGTTCCACAAGGGTGGTCCTAGTACCGATCCCTGCGGAACACCGCACGACATCTCTCGACGTTTCCACTCTCCCTGGTGACCGGGGTAGATAATATACCTCTCCGAAAGGTAGGCCTCGATCACACGACAGAGGTAGTCGGGCACCCGGTGGTACCGGAGTGCCGTTCCAATGCTACTCCAGGGCAGGGAATTAAAAGCGTTGGCAATGTCCAAGGACACTGCCACGACACACCTGCCCCGGGACACCGCATCCCCCGTCGTGAGGGCTCGCACGCGCATGATGGCGTCCACCGTGGAGCGCATCCTGCGAAAGCCGAACTGTCCGTCCGAAAGGTCCGGCCCCATTATCAAAGAGGTAAAATTTAGGCTGAATATTGAAAGTCAATAACATATTGTTTACTTGGATACCGATCAAGGTTACTCTAGTTATAATCACGATGTTATTCAACAATATTTGGAAGAAATACGCACTCTGCCGCGTGAGAAAACACGTGCTTGAAGTACGCATTTTTTTAGCATTAGCACTCAAAAGATATGAAAGAAAAGGGAGTTAGTGATAGCGTGACGAGTGACAGGAGAGAATGGAAGAAAAAAACGTGTTGCGCCGACCCCAAATAAAACGGGATAAGGGCAGGAAGATGATGATTAGGCACTCAAATAATGAAACTTCAGTACTGCCGTAATGTACAATATTATTTTTAGTATATGCGAGACCTAAATATAGTCCGTTCAGCATCAGTGACTGAATCGATACCAATAATTTTTATACCATTTCATATTTTTTCCCAAAAATCTTTAAAAAAGGTCACAAGTTGGACACCACCGAGACTAGGTACAACGGTACAATACAAGTCACGGCAGGTTATAGCGGGCATAAGACACCAGCACACAGCTGTATGCGGGAGCAAAACAATCCCTCTATGGCTCGCATGGCCCGGTAACCAGGTGTTTGTGTGGACAACCAGGTAACATAACAAGCTTATATCTTTGTGATTTTTCATGATACAGTTATGAAATTTTGTACATAGATTCTTTGCATAAATATACTAAAAGTAAGGCTGTAAATACCACTCTGAACTTCGAACAATTGGCTGCGCAGTAATTATTTTTAAGAATCATTTGGGCAAATGCGTATTGCGTATTTTTTCAGTAAGCACATATGTTGTTCGGAACGCCTAGCTTAAGAGTGGTCAACATATTTTGACTATAGTGTACACTGCTATTTAATTTCCTTTTCATGAAAGCTCAATCATCAACTTCAACTACTCAAAGTGTAACGATTGTAAAGCATGTAAAGAAGACTTAGGCCTTAATTTGCACCGTAAATCACTCAATGGAACGAGCAATTACTAGCTCGCCGTCCGGTAACCGTTCGGACAGAGCCCGAATCGTCGACGGCGCGGAGTGTTCCACGCGCGCCTCATAGAGATGTCAGCAAAGCTGTAGTAAAAGACACGAGTTCCCGCTCCGCCCAAAAGCGGGAGACGCCATTGTATGACGAAACCGAAGAACGAAATTGTTTTTCGTTCTCTTTTTACCAATCATTTGAAGATCACAGACAACATATTTTACATGCGTAGCTATTTTACTATCGGAGTCGGTGTTTCCTGATAGCTATAACCTAAGGGTGTTTAATTGAAGTGAATAGGGGTTCTTTTAGGCAAACGTACCGTCGACCACTTAAACCAACAGGGGTCTGTTGTCTCTAGGCAAGTTACGATCGTTTCGTTAACGTCGAACGCATGGAGTCGGCTACGCCTCCTTTGTTCTGACCACATGACTGAGCGTTGAGATGACGTCGGGCTTGCGGACGGCGTGCAATGGGTAGCACGCTGTCCGATCGTCCGGTAACCGACCGGACCGAGCCCAAGTCGTCGACTGAAAAAAAAAACGTCAGAACATAGGAATTGGAGAAATGGCCAACTCAAAGCGTTCGACGGTCACGAAACGACCTTAACTTATTTAAACGCGAGTCTATCAATATATTTTTTTTATGTAGGCTTCAGTGATCTTGATACTATTTTATAGAGACTCAAATAAATCGCCTAGCCAACTGAAAACAGTCTATTTTAGATTTAAAACTCAGTAATTGACCACTGTTCCCGCGCGCCTCAAGGAGTTGTCAGCAAACCGTAGGGGCCAAGCCTGCCAGCAGGCAGGGTCGAAGCCTACTGGGACCAAGGGTCTGTTTCTGAAAGGAAGGCTCGGCCCTGGTATGAAACACAACGAAGGAACGTGGTGAGTTTTTTAGTCAGTAAAAGTCTGACACTATCTCCCACTCCGCCCAAGGGCGGGAGATGTCATTGGATGATTTTTACCCACCGGAAAAACCCACTTTTCTGCACACTACCGATTTAATTTTACCCTTTTAGCTTCTACGCAAATCCGTAAATACTTTCTTCTTGACCAGTAGACGCATCGCGAGAAATATGAGCAAGCAAGGTAGACACCATGTAATGCTAGTAAAGGAGGAGGCCGACCGCATCAGGCAACGGCGCTCACGACGCAGCCGCCGCCGTAAATCCGATCCCGATTTCCGGCCACCGTAGGCGCGGGCTTGCGGATGGCGGGCAATGGGTAGCTCGCTGTCCGTCCGTCCGGTAACAGACCGAACCGAGCCTAAGTAGTTTGCGGCACGCACTATTCTCGCGCGCCTCAAGGAGTCGTCAGCAAACTGTAGGGGCCCAGTAGGGTCGAAGCCTAATCTGGGGCTTTGGGGAAGTATGAAAATGCATACCAGGGCCCTGGAACCAAGGCAAAGGAGGAACGGAGTCGGTTTTTAGTCAGTAAGAGTCTGACACTATCTCCCGCTCCGCCCAAGGGTGGGGGATGACATTGGATGATTCCACCTACTTTAAAAAAAAAAGGTAGACACCATAATGCTTTGTCTTCACACTTCTTAATTTCAAATCCAAAGGACGTATAGGACACTGGCCCGACGACTAGACGAGCTTATTTAATATCGATTCGGTTCTTTTTTGCAAATGCCACGTGAACTGGTTCGTGGTTGCATCTATAATTACGTGACTAACCGTGGCTAAGAGTGGCTACAATACCATTCCGTACTGAATTATTAATCTCCCACATAAGGGGACAATGAATACCGGGGTATTCTTCAAAATTATTCCCTCTTTGAAAACTATTCGCGTTTGAAACACTGTCTGCCATTGACTGGCCTATTGGTTCAGTGGTTAGTGACCCTGACTACTATGCTGGAGGTCGTGGGTTCGATTCCCACCTAGGGTAAAATGTTTGTGTGATGGGCATAATCATTTGTTCTGTGTCCGGGTGTCATTTATCTATACTTATTATGTATGTATTTAGAAATATATAAGTATGTTTATCAGTTGTCTAGTACTCAAAACACAAGCTTTGCTTAGCTTGGGACTAGACGGCGTTGTGTGATAGTTGTGGAATATTTTTATATTACTGCCTTTCTATGTATAGTGAATCATCCTAAAGATGCTTTTGGTGTGATTCATCGCCTACTATTGATGTAAAATAGAACCGGACATTAACTTGATAATTCTAATTCCATTATTTCATATAAGCCTCGTCCAGAAATCAACCCCCTTCAACAGTATTAGCAGTGACCCCGAAAAAGACTTCCATAGCTAGTTATTACACGGAGACGAAAGCAAAAAGTAAGATATCGTCACAGCTGCAGCTGTGGTTTGTGAGACATCGGAGTACCCCCCACCTGACTGCGAATCTACACATATATATAATAGCAAAATACAACTCACTGATTAATCACGACATCGCAGAAATTATAACACCTCATCATCATCATCATCTTCCTGCCCCTGTCCCGTTTTATTTGGGGTCGGCGCAACATGTTTTTTAACACTTTTAACACCTACAAATTTAAAATTTGACAGGTAGGTTTATAGGGTGTAGACATCTGGTAAGAACGGATTTTACAAAATTCTACCCCTAAGGGAGTAAATAAAAAAAAAGGCGGGAGAAGCTGCTGGCAGAAGCTAGTATTGTATAAAAGGAGAAATTGCCTAATTTATCAATACACAGCCAAAACTGCTGGGAGCAGGAAAGTAAAATTTTGCACAAAGTTTTTTTTACTTGCGAGCACTAAGAAAGGATTGTTGAAAAATCTACTTTTAAAGGGGGTGAAAAAGGGGGATTTCGTTTATATACAAAATCATATTCCTAATCCTAGAGCCAAAATCCTTGTACCTTGCAACAAATGGTGACCTAAGTAAATGAAGGTTGTCGATATTTGTTTTTCAAAACTACCCCCACATGAAGATTTTGGGTGGTGTTAAAGATTTTTCGGAAGACCCTAACGCCTTGATCACAGGTACCGAGCAAAGGGGCGAGGCGAGACAATGCTCTCGACCGAATACTCGGTACGTATAAACATAGCGCCGAGTACTTGGCCGAGCGCACTTACATCACTGTCTCGACCGAGCAACATTTTACAGTCTCGCCCTTTGACTCGGTGATCAAGGCTTTATTTGAAATTGGGCACAAATATTTAACTAAATGATTAATTACTCAAGCCCCAAGCGAGCGCCGCCGCCGGTGTCCGCACACCTATTGTCTTTCTATTCTGTCTCTAGTTACCGTATTCAAAAGATAAAGGTTATTATTAGTTTTTCAAAACTACCCTCAAAATACACTTTAAAGGATTACATTCTCGCGAACGAAGTCGTGAGCAAAGTGCTAGTATCAATCAAGTAGAAACATAACACAAACAGGTGCATCAGGTTTTACCACGTGAGCGACCACGCGATCAGCTTTAGAGTCGATTATCTCGTATTAGATTTATTGTAATATTGCTTTTCTTATAAATTCAATAAGTTCTTCTCATATCAAAGTCTAAATTGAAGGATCTACTCGTCACGGTGTAGATAGTAGGGCCCTTTTTTTTTGGTGGTTGGTAAAATCATCCAGTGACATCTCCCGCCCTTGGGCGGAGTGGGAGATAGTGTCAGACTTTTACTGACTAAAAACCCACCCCGTTCCTTCGTGGCTTTAAATACCAGGGCCGGGCTTTCCTTTCGGAAGCAAACCCTTGGCCCCAGTAAGCTTCAAATTTGCAAAACACAAACGCAAAATCTTAAATCTCAAAACAAAAAATAGAAACGAGCATTTTAATTGGTTTAAAATCTCTGCCGCCGGAAATTCCATCACGCACACTTTGTCCAGGAAACTTTATGGCAAATGAGAAGTGACACTTGGCACTGTTGCCAACTATTATGACTGTGTTATCTATATATATATAAAAGGACAAACTGACTGTCTGACATATCAATAGCATAGCATAACATCAGCCCTATAATGTTCCCACTGCTGGGACTCAGGCCTCCTCTCTAGGAGAGGGAATGGGCCGTAACCGTAATCTACCACGCGGGCTCAGTGCGGGTTAATGGATGTCATAATATCTTCGAATTTGGTTCTAGGACATGCCGGTTTCCTCAAGATGTTTTCCTTCACCGTATTGAGAGCAGTGGTGATGAAATAAATTACACAAAGTTATGCGCCTAACTGGATTTCAACCCGCGGCCTATAACTGGTAAGTTGGGGCCGTTAACACTCGGCCACCACTGCTCTTGACATATCAATGTACAGCCAAAACTATAGGGACTAGAACCATGAAATTTTGCACAAGGTTTTCTTTTATTAAAGAAAGAAAGAAAATCGTTTATTCGACCTCACACATACAGTAAAATAAAATAAAAATAGTAAGAGAAAAAAATAAACAACATTAAAATCTGTGCAAGGCCAAAAAGGCGCCTAACTCAGCATATAACGCAGCGCTGGTATTCTGTTAGGGCCCGCGGTGATGTCACGGTAACACTCCCGGATGTTAAATAAACTAGATATCGTAATAAAATAATAATAAATAGTACATTGATATTAAAGCGTAAATTTATGTTAATGTGGTAAGTGTTAAATAAATATTGAAAAAGAGAATAGTGCATACAATATTAATTAAGAAAATTATTACGTAGTCGAGCACTAAAGTGATCGACATACGAGCCTACACCGCGATTTTTTTTAGTTTAATATAATGTAACCTTTTTGAAGAGTTGTGCTAAACTGATTCAATTGATTTATTGATTTCGTAACTGATAGATCTCACCGTCTAGTTAGTAAACAGTAGATCATAGATCTAATTAAGTTGGCCACCCCTGCTCTAAGTCTAGACTTTCGACAATCCCGCAGCTGAGCAACTCTAGAAGGCATCGACCCTAGTGGGGTGATTCTTTGAAACCGAGAGGGTGCCTCATTCGTCCGGTCTTGTTTTTTCTTTACAATTTGATATTTTTATTTGCATATTAGTTTTCCCCGATCACTAAATGTGTCATAGACACTCAAAGGCCCAGCAGTGGCTTACGCCACAAAATCGACAGGTATGAAAGCTAGGCCAGATGAATGAGACGTTCTCTTGGTTTCAAAGAATTACCCAGTGGGCCCAGCTTTTGATGTACTTTCAAAACCATGATGGCGCTGAATTTTTATTTTACAAATACCCTCGTGTTTACTATTTTACCTGGCTGCGCGACAGCAAAGATAAAGGGCGGACCAGACGGTTGCAAACTAGCGAGCGTTCCAAGCAAGGTGACCTTGAGCTTGGTTTGTGTGTTTGGTTTGTGTTGTGGCTACATGGACATAAACCACGCGCCAACAGTCCAGTTCGCAAATCAGTTACTGCCGTTGAGAATATGTTCTCACCAACTAAAGGCGTTGAAGGTCATGGTTTACAACTGCTGTCTACACGGATTGAAACTAGCAAGGTCAACCCTGTTGGGACGCTGAATTACAACCGTCTCGTCCACCTTTAAGGCTGTTTTTAACTGACTTCAATAAAAAGGAGGAATCTCCTTGTGTATTTTTTGTGTAAAGTTTTTTTATATCAAAGTAGCTACCTGCAACGGCCTACTTAAAAAAAAATAAGTAAGAGAAGTACATGACTTAAAAGGATCTCGATTACATTCAGAGGACTAAGCACTATGGGCGGGTTTTTGAATTGAGTATTTTGAGTTAAGAACGTCTCAAACCATACTTAAATGCCAAATTTTGACAGGTTTTACAGGCTAAAGTACAGTTTGAGTAATTCTCAACTTCAAATGCTTAAATCAGAAATCGAGGGTATGTCCATTTGCAATTTGAGAGAGGCCAATGTCAAACGTCAAGCTTTAAAAGTTAAGCTTTGATTAATAGATTCGCCAAATTGAACAGCTACAAAGTTTAACTTTCAATGTCATGTTTCTATCATATTAAACTACATTATGATAGCTAAACAATGTATGCCATCAATAAAGCATGTAATCTTACGTTTTTAAGGTTCTTAAGAGGAATACACGACCTAACGCGGTCACTTTCCGATTGCATAATTATAAACGCAAAGACACAAATATGAATCTGCCAAGTTTAGTACATTATGTTCGCCTAACTGGTCAAAATGTGCTGAAGTTGGAAGATTTTTTTGCGATTTCAGGTTTGGTCCCATAGTAAAAGTTTGTTATCATGACTACAATCACGTGTTTAAGTATCGTTCACTAATTACCAGTCACCCTATATAAGTATACACCGCGCTATAAAAGCTTGATATGATAAAAATATTTTCATTGAAAACTTGTTTCTGATTCTGTTTACTGCAGTGGATCACATACTTTTGTGCATTTTAATACTCACGATTAGTTTCTATAGCCCTCTTAAAAGAAGACAATAAAAAAATAAACTTGTCAATGGTTCAACAAGAGCACTGTGCTTTTTTTTATTGGCACGTGTGCGTGATTTGTCACAACTCACACGACAGGTTAAATGTACTTAACAGTTTTTTTCTTTTAAATCTTTTGCAGATTAATTGCTAGATATGGAATATTAAATTTAGAAAGTAGGTACCAGTGTAATTTGCCCTCATCTATGTATTATATATAGATATATAAGGAGAAACTGAGTGACATATCAAAGCGCAGCCACTCCTAGTCCCACACACTACTGGGACTGGGCGTAAAATTTTGTAAAGGTGTCCTTTTATAACGTAGGTGAGTACTAAGAGAGGATATTCCAAAATTGACCCGGTAAAGGGTGAAAACGGGGTTTCAAAGTCACCTACCAACTTACACGCATGCATTCCCATACCTCATTCATTAATTCAATCATTCACTACTTACACGCGGGCGAAGCCGCTAGCAGTAGCTAGTCTATTATAAAAAGAAAAACTGACTGACTGACATATCAACGCACAGCTGAAACTACTGCGACTAGGAACGTGAATTTTGCACAAGGCTTCTTATTGTAACATAGGCAAGCACTAAGGGATTTTAGGAAATCCAGCCTGTAAAGGGGTGAAAAAGGTAAATTTCGTGTGTAGGCAAAATATTATTACAAATGTTTGTGTGATGAGCACGATCATTTGTTCTGTGTCTGGGTGTAATTTATCTATAATATGTATGTATTTACAAATATATATGTATGTTTATTAATTGTCTAGTACTCATAAATCAGCTTGCTAAGCAAAGCTTGAGACTAGATGGCGTTGTGTGATTGTTGTGGAATATTACAATATTACAAATCCGGTGTCCGCACACGTATTGTCTTTCTATTGTGTCTCTAATTACGGTATTCAAAATGTTTATAAAAAAAAGGATGTCTTTATTAATTTTTCAAAACTACCCTCAAAATAAGGTTTAAGAGATATAAAAGTTTTTATGAAAACATTATCACGAACGAAGTCATTGGCAAATTACTAGTTATAAAGCCTTTTTTTGAGCTGGGTTTATAATCAACCAATGATTTCAGAGGAGGCGTTTGAGTTTGGCGATGGGATTTGGGAGGGCATGTCCGACTTTTACTGACTACAACGTCTACAACCACACTCGTGCCTCTTTCAGTTGCGCTATGTGTTATAAGACAATAAATTATAAATCTTATATATAAAAATGAATAGCTGTTCGTTAGTCTCGCTATGTTTAAAATACCCACAATAATAATAAGTACCGTATTGTATATTTCAATGCAATTAACGTGGCTGCATTCTAGCCAAAACAAAAGGGTGGACCAGACGGTTGCAAACTAGCGTTTCCAACCAAGGTCACCTTGGTTGGAACTTGGTTTGTGTGTTTGGCAGTGGCGTAACTATAGGGTGGCAAGGCTGGCAAAATGCCTTAGGCCCCTGACCTGGTAGGGCCCCCGGTCCAAAAGGCGAATAAAGAGAAGTAAATTATTAAGATTCATTAAACGCATTCACAAGAAAAGGATCAATTTCCCGTGGTATTTTGTCAGCCTTGCCACTTTATAGATACGCTACTGTATTAGAAAATCTGCCGATTTATTAATAACTAAGAATTATGTTAGGCCTGTACTCCAGTAATTGATTCAATTTAAATTACAAAGTTGACGATTTTCTTGGGGCCCCATCCAATGATTTTGCCACGGGCCTCAGATGGTATAGTTACGCCACTGGTTTGTGTTGTGGCTACATGGATGTAAGCCTCGCGACCACACGTCCGCAAATCAGTCACTGTGGTTGGTAAAACGCGCCAAGGGCGTTGAAGTTCATGTTTTACAGTGCTAATAAACCCACCCTTTATTGACACAACAAAGAAGTGATTATTACAAAATGTTTGTATTTTTACTCAGTTATGAAATAGAAATTTTACATTAAAAAAATATCATTACCAAACTTTTCTCCAAAGAGATTGGCAATGGTTTCTAGTCAATTGATTTTTTTTTAAATGATATTTAACCAATTAATGCAATTATTAATGGTGAATCATACTAGTTTATTAAGAGCTTATTCACTCTAACCTTGAAGACCACCTATTATAAGACAGGATAAAGACCGGATATAACTAAGAACATTTAACTGTTGCTCCATCAACTCAAAATTTAGTCGTTACTCGGCTATCATTGTGCCGATTGTCATGACCGCTAATGGCCTTATAGCCAAAAGCTTCGACGACCATCTATCGAAGCTGTCGTTGCATGGTTGGATCAAGGGCCTGGTACAGAAGGCAGTACTTCTCAATATGGCTCGCATTGTGAGGAGGTTCCTGTCTCTGGAGCCCTAACCTCCGGTAGTTTGGACCCTGCTCCCGACACCGGCGGACTACTATATATATATTTTTAAATGTTTTTCATATATGTTTTAGAAAATATTTAAAAATGTTAAAAATATCATGTACAAAAAATAAATAAAGGAAATAACAATAAATACATTCAACATAACAATGATGCAATCACTCTAAATAGTCATCGCCTGATAACATACTACCGTACACAAATTTAATATTACTGTTCACATATTTTTTATAACAACGCATTTAAATATAAATTGTTATCAGTTTAACTGCAAATGCAAGTTTGTTAACCAGTGTGAGGATAATGACTTTGTTTTCTTTGTTATAGTTTTACTTTAACTGATTCACTTTTTAGCTACATGAGTAAGGCTTTTGTGTATCTAATAAATGAATAAAAAAGAAATTAATCCTTTGAATACCGTAATTAGAGACACAATAGAAAGACAATATATGCGGACACCGGTGACCGCTTGGAGCTTGAGTAATTAATAAATAAGTTTATTGTAATATACTCAAAAACTACTGAAACAGATTTTAATGCAATTTTCAAAAATAGACGACAATTTATTCTATCTATCTTTGACTATGGTTTTTCGCACTTACTCCTATGCGCACCATTATACGTGGGCCATGGTGGCCATAATCTTTGGTGGCCTTATTCCAACCAGCCCACCTATCTCCAAAAACTGATCAGGCTGCTCAGGTTTTTCAGGGTGTCGATAAAGGAGTTCAG
The DNA here is from genome assembly GCA_958295575.1 of Leucania comma. Classification (NCBI taxonomy): domain Eukaryota; kingdom Metazoa; phylum Arthropoda; class Insecta; order Lepidoptera; family Noctuidae; genus Leucania; species Leucania comma. Next base: position 12,580,063 of record OY282485.1, read on the forward strand.
GGATCCTAAGGTTTGTGTGCGTGTGTCAGTGACACCTGTGCAGTCCAGGAGCACTTTTGCGATTGTCTTCTTTCCCTCCAACAAGTTCACGACGATTTAATTAAATCAAAATGACCAATAACTTTTATTTCTTTGATTATGCTGGCCAGTCACCAACATGCTGCTTATACTAATGGGCCTAAAACATGCACAAGTGTCACCAAAGTATTGCTTGCGGAGGCCCGTTTGTACATGGAACACTGCGTAAAATTGTACTTTTACAAGCCACATGCACAAAGCCTAGACTTTTATAGAGGCCCATAATAGTGTGTGGGGCGAAATTTTGGGTGAATATGCCATAATTTATCCAATGATTTGGTGTGGGGTCAACATATTGTGTCATAGAAAGAATAACCTATCATTTCTAAATAACGTGACCACAGTATAAACCTGAAAACATGCTGTTTTAATCTCATCTCAGTAATTAGAGACACAATAGGAAGACCATAGGTGTGCGGACACCAGTGTCCTCTCGGAGTTTGACAGTTTAAAGGAGGTAGTACTTACTTGAAAGATTTAAAACAAAACTGTTATACCTACCCACATATAAAAGTATTGTATGATTAGGTATAAGAATTGAAAATTGGTTATTTTCTATTAATTTAAAATAGGTTAAAACTTTTAATTAGAATTGTTTAGATACCTAACTTGGTTAGTAAGAAACTAGCATAACTACCTAAATGCCTGTGGGTAGCATTTTTAGTAAATGTGTTTTTTTTTATTAGATTTTTGTTAGCATTTTCTCTGTTGTGATAAGGTTAAGTATAATAAGGAAAGAATATTCAACTTAGGAAAGAAGAGATAGTTTTGATCAAGTTCAACTTCAAATCTAAATTAATGGCCTTTGTGGAAGAGACTTAGTACCTATCCTGAAATGTTTCTGTTAATGATTGTGTTAACATTATATTAGGACATTATCCTGATTTAAGACCATTCTAATCTTATTTCATAAGATAATGAAATTCACAAAAAGCACTTTTAAAAATTGCATCATTCTTTCTTAATGACGGTAGGCAACGGAAATTTTATTACAGAAGTGTTTTATGACTCAACCAAAACTAAATAAATAGCTAAGTAGACTGAATTCCAAAAAGGTGTCATTCGAATTCTAATAGTAAACACGAAAACAACGCAATCTGCTAATTTCACGGTCAAGATTAGCAATAAAAAAAATAAACATAGCACAGATCAGCGAAACAAAGGCTGTTCGTGACACTTCCACAGAAAAAAAATCAATGCTATACAAAGGTAAAAAAAATACTATTCCTATCCCATATTCAGTCTAATTCATTAATAATGATAAATATTCGTTTAAAACACCATTGCGTAAGACATGTCCCGTAGAAATAAAGCGCAAATTCTTGACGTAAGAAATAAACATACGCGGTCCTTACCTAGAACAAATTCCCAGGCATCACAGCCCAGAGAGCGTTCAGGGACGATTTCCAAATCCAACATCGTGCACAAAACACTAAACACAAACTAAACTAACTAACTTTCACTTTAAAAACGTTTTTAACGCTAAAATTCGCTATTACGCTGCCTTTTCTTTGTTTGCCAACTTTAGTTTTCAACCATTTTGTATTTGTCAGGGGAACTGTCATTACAAACAGCTGATTGTATTTTGCCAGGTCCGAACTCTAAGGGCTTGTTTTTTTTTCTAATACAATCATCATAGCATTTCATAAAATATTATTTGTGAAATGGTTTACGGTATTTTTTATTCCAAAAAAAGGAATATATATCAAATAAATTATTCCTGCACTTTCTAAAAATATTTTTTGTCTTTTAGTTGGCAAGATTCAAGTTTGTGTATCGTTTAAAAAAAGTTAATTCTAATAAACACGATTAAAATTACAGAGCTAAGAAGACCTTCACTGATGCCTAACTATACAGCCAAGTCGATGCCTTGACAAAATTTAAATTAATGGATTCCAAATTCAGGCCTGGCAAATTCGAGTGACGCATGCGTACCAACCATGACAGAAGAAATAATGTTGTAAACTCTGTTTTATGGACTTCTCTTTCTTACACATAAAAATTTAGCTTTGCTATCTCTTTCCTATCAACAGTTTACATGCTGTCTCATTTTGCTTCATATTAGAGATATCGCTTTGTCTCTATCTGTCGGACTTGTTATTGATAATTGGGTAGATGTTGTGACCTATTCACCATAGTTATTTTTTTTGTATCCATATCTCGTCTCTCAACTGTAGATTTTATACATGTAGAACTTAGACAGAAATGTATGTTGCAGATTAAAAAAAAGCTTGAATAAAAGTGCATTATTTATGTCATAGTACGTGCGTCCCTGAATCACTGTTCCTAGGACGACCTAGACAGCTCGTCTAGGTCTAAAATAACATTCTAGAACTAAATTACTATGTATTTATCGATGGTACTGATATGTTTTGTAGGGCTGCAGCTTTCGCTCGGTTTCCCGCCATTCTCGAATAACCTTGGGGCGATCTCTGACGCCCACTGGCCTACGTAATGTTATTACACAATAACATGTTTATTTACTTTGAAATAGAAATCACGTATTTTGCAGAAACTGGCGTCAGAGGACTTTGAACTATTCAAGAGATTCTTTTTAATTTATTTTGAGATTTTTTTGTTGTGAACATGAGCGGTAATGACCTATATTTTAAACACAGATTACAGATTTTAAACGAGGAAAATATGTAGGTACAATATAACAAAAATCTTCACGCTATACGCTTCAGGGACAAAATGACGCGACGACGGTGGAAAAAATACTAACTACGTTTAATTCTTAGTTAGGTAGGTACTTACTAGGGCATTTTACTTCTTTCAATAACCAGGATGCTAAAGCGGGCTAAAGTTCGTAAAGTATCTGATCTACGTAACGATTTTTATTATAGGACTAGATAAATACCTACCTATTAGACGCTAGTCTTCGTTGAAATATGTTATGTAGGGTATAACAACGCGAGATAGTAGTCAAACGTGAGCCTATGTAAAATAAAAAAAACCGGACAAGTGCAAGTCGGACTCCCACTCTGAGGGAAACTTACTGAAACTTACCAAGAAAACAGTTAAATCCGCGAATTGAGTTTATAAAGATTTTTCCGAATCACAATCTTTTTTTGTGACGTAACTACTTACAGTTTTCAGATTTTTTCCTATACTTGTGCTATGAAACCTCGCTTCATGCCTTTTAGAATTCTAGGTAAACGGAAAGTACCCTATGAGTTTTGATTCCCTTGAGATTATCGAAATATATTTTTTTGGGATATAAATGGCCGTACCTTTTTTGTCATTAACTTAGAAGTTTGATTTTTTACAGCTTCAGGGGAGCGCAAACCTGAGTATATGGTTTTAATTTCAACTCGATGCGTCCACGCGTTCTCGAGGTAAAGGAAGACCTTTTAATTAACAGACAAACAGACGCACAACAAAGTGATCTTAAATGGGTTCCGTTTTTTCCTTCTGAGGTACGGAACCCTAAAAGTAGATATCTAATCTATACTATGATTTTTTATTAGACGAAGTAAAGTGACAGCTATAACAATGGTTGTTTGACAGTTGGGCATTGTTATTTGACAGTTGGGCATTGTCCACTGCTGTCACTTTACTTCGTCTAATAAAAAATCATAGTATATCTAAGCTTTAGGTTTTTGATACCCTTCTTCATCCATCACTTTTGAGGTTACTGGTTTGACTAGAATAACATTGACCTTCCTTCAGATCACGTCACTCCCCACCAGTGGCGAATTAAGCCAGCGCGGTGCCTGTAGCAAATTTGACCAAAGGGGCAAATTTTTTTTAAGATGGGAATTCATCCAATGACTTCCCTGCTCTAGTGTGGGTGTGAGGTGGGACGGTATTTCAGATTTTGACTAAAACAACACCTATGTTTATTCCTTGCCTTTAGCTTCCAAGACCACGAGTTTCTCTAATGAAATAAATTAACAATCATATCAAAAAAGAAAGTATATTGATCTCTTTTGATATGATTGTTAATTAGACTTTTTTTGGTTTTCGTAGTTTGCGTTTCTGTGCGGGATCCGCGAACGCGCGGGGCCCCAAAGAGAATATAAGTACTCGGGGCCCCATGAATGCGCGGGGCCACCACTGCTCCCCAATAGCTAAGGCATCTACAAAAAACTGGGCAAGTGCGAGTCGGACTCGCACACAGAGGGTTCCTTACAAACTAACTTATACTTGTTTTCTAAATAGTATTATCTTTTTTTTATGCACCTGCATTATTGTCTCTCCATCACCCTAAAAAAAAAAACACCCTAGGATGACCGGTAGATAATGCCTAAGGCGTTAAGTCCGCCTTTGTACCTTTACTTGTATGAAGATTCCTTTAGTTGTATGGAGATTAAATAAATAAATAATTAAACATTTAAACGTATGGATGGAAATACGAGTAGTTCAATTCCCGAAAGACTTTTCGTATTTTTTTTTTGTAATGAAATAGCTTTCAGATTTATTCCTATAAATACTTATGCTTTAAGACCTAAAATTATAGAATTATAATCATTAAAATTATCAATAAAAGTCTCCCAGTTCGTTTTACCCTATTTAAAGGCTATTTCATGAAAGTCTTCATTTGCCTTCAGTTATTTCTTCATCTTCTTAGCGTGTCGATGGCAAAACTAGTTACATTCCTTGCCTGACCCAGTATCCGAGACCCGGCACCATCTGTGGAGACTGTCTGTGCTGCGCCCAACCTGGGTGCGGACTGTGCGAAGTCTCTTTAGAGTTCTCCAGGTTGGCTATGGCAACTCGAGTCCAAAAGAGCGGCTCTCCGACGGCCTATAAATCATCAAGGTTTAAACTTCGAAAATAGGGAAACTGATTACTTCGCATTTCTAACGAAGAACAATATAGTGCTAGAAACTTAGCTCATAGAACTCATTATTTTGTTTCTGCAAACTAATTATCATTGTTCACATCAAAGTATTGTCTGCCGCCGATTGTGAGTATGCTCACTACCAGCCCCAGTGTGAACATGGACTCAGTCTGCAGTATGCGCTCTCACTAAGCCGACAATACGCGCTATAGCGAATAATACGTTACTTGTGTAATCAAAAGACTTGCTACGAGTAGTACAATAAATCGACCATCGAGAGGTAGAGACAATGCGCTACGAAATGGCGTACCTATAATCGGTTCGGTATGTACGAAAAGTGATATATACACCGTAAAAATTTTGATCGTTTTAATCTCGTGGAGGGTCGATCCGGTACATGAAAGTAAACGAGTCAATAGCCTTGTAGATAGTTGTCGGTCGTTGCGTACTAACTACCTACAGGTCATTGAACTCGCCCAGCTGACATGTAAATTAATTCAAGTTAAAAAAAGTAATTTTATCTTTACAAATCAATAGTGTTTCATGTACCGGATCGACCCTCCACGGGATTAAAACGATCAAAATTTAACGGTGTATACGTAAAAGCGATACACTGCATAACGCGCGCTCACAGTCTGAACAAATGCCTTATTGTTCGTGTGTTTTCTGTTGACAGTCGGTCGTCATAGTGACGTTGTGGTTGACGTGGATAGAACCACGTTAGAATGCAACAGCACGGCGATGACTTACATTATTTAGGTACCTAATGCATAAACTACTGACGTGGTTCTTTTCATACGTCGTTGACGGCTGTATTGTCGTGGATGGGGCCTTACGAATACTATGACGGGTTAAAATATCAAACGTGCCAGCGGGAAAGAGCGATGGAGCTAAACCCCCTGTAATATACACCGTTAAATTTTGGTCGTTTTAATCCCGTGGAGGGTCGATTCGCTAAATGAAACACTATCGATTTGTAAAAAGAAAATTAAAAAATAAAGGTACTTTTTTAAAATTTTGCGCTTGTACGAAATTAATTTCTGTAGGTAAACGTTAGCTGAGCGAGGCCAATGAACTGTAGGTAGTTAGTAGGCAGTACGCAACGACCGACAACTACCTGCAAGGTCATTGAATCACTTAAATTTTTAATTGCTCCTCAACCGGTGGCCCTCTAAGCGACTGCGCCAAACGGGTCGTAGTCGCCATCCCTAAAAGGCGATTACTGATCTGTATCTTGATGTCTATTCTCAGGGGTGCTCGACACCCACTGTTTATTTCTCATGGGTGCTCGAATCCCTGAGCATGAGCACCTACGGAGTCGGCGCCCCTGCGTTGTTGGACCTCTGGAAGTTTAAAAGTGGGACTAAAAGGTGCTAAGCAAGGAGGCTTGCTTACCTTTCTTTATAAGGTGGAAAATAATCAAATAACCCTTACATCAACAGCACATTATTTTGAATTTTGTCATTGCGACTACCGAGGCGAAATGCGCCCGAGCTGTAGGTGAGGGTGTTATGGAGCCGAGTGCTGCAGTGACAAAAATGTCCATGTGTAGCAAAGATTTTTTAAAACACTTACGAAGATTTGTAGGTGAATTGTAAATAAACTGATGTTGACGCGCGACTATTGGGAGTCGCACCACGCCTAGCCAAATAAATATAATAAATAGAGGTGGGGTTGAGCTCGGCACTTTTCCGCACTAATGCAAAGGAAGTACAGGCGTTGCGTGTCTAAAAACGGTAGGGGTAAGAGCTGGTTTTCAAGTATGTGTATTGAAAGAGTTTTACCCTTGAATCGGTCGTTTTATCCTACATACGCTCTCTTCGCTCAAAGGTGCGAAATAACTCTAGAAATAATTTGGCACCAAGTTGTATTGTTACAATAGCAAGCATTCCTAAATGATTGCACGGGACGGTAAGGCATCGTGTACACATTAAGAAAAGACGCCGGGACTATGCAAGAATTTGTGTCGTTTCTACACACGAACTGTGCACAATTATATGCGGCATATAAGTTAAAACAAAATGGCGATCGACCTTCAATGCGCAATAACTGTTTTTTGGGTTTCAATCGAAATGTGGCATAGTAGGGGGGCTGCGCGTAATCATAGCAACAACGGTCATTTTAGTTCAACTTATTTGCCTCGTACCGTACATTGTGTGTAGAAACGACAAAATTCTTGCTTAGGGGCTTTGGCACTGACCAAGAAAAAGTCATCTAAGCTAGACACGACGTGTGAAGTTGCTATGGTGAGGTAGGGGGTGGGGTGGCGACGATTTTTCGTTCCTAGATCCGACAATATTTAGATACAAGTGCAAAAAGTTTGTCATTGCGACCGAGGCGGAATTCGCACGAGCCGTAGGTGACTGTGTTATGGAGCCGAGGGCTGCAGTGCCATTGACAACTTTGCACGTGTCAAACGACGATTTTCAATACATGCGCGACTCATGGGGGTCGACGCACGCCTGATACAATACACTATTTTACTATAAAATTGTGGGTGGTCTGCACTAGTGCGAAAACAATCCATTGCGTACCTAGAAGCAGTAGGATAAGAGCGGCTTTGTAAGTGTATTGAAAAATTCTTATCGTGTATACATGATGATTTTTTCCTATCTGCCGCAGACACGGTGAAATTTTTTAGTGTGTACAAGCGCCCTAAAGTCAGTAAACAGCTGATTATTTTGTGTTTTTCCTATCATCGGGTTGAAATAAAACACGTTTGGATATAAATATTAATGTTTTATTCATGTTGCTACTTCATAGGGATGGAATATTGAATGAATTTTTGTGGGTACACAAAAATACACATGGTATCTGTTTTTTATTGAACAGTACGATATATTATCATAATTTACAAATAAAAAACATTGGTTCGTATACTCATAATAAAATATTTATTATTCAGAGTGAGCTATTCATGGGATACATTTTATTTTAGTGAAAACACTTATAACACGATTTTTTAAATGATGATCTGTCTGTTTGTTTGTTTCGGGTTAACTCCGAAACGGCTGTATCAGTTTTGACGGGACGTTCACTGATGTTATAAGGAGTAACTTAAGCTACTTTTATTTTACAAAAATTTTAAGGTGAATTGTAAAATATATACTGAATTGTGATTAAATAGCATTACGCAGTTTTAAGAGTCTGATGCGAACGAAGTCGGGGGCACTAATTAGTATCTAATAACTACAAAACTATGATTTTACATGGAGCGAGAAAAACTTTTAATTTTTTTTTCTTCTCTTAACATTTTAATCAAAAAGTTACTAAAATATTAAAAAAAATAGTAGAATAATCAGCCCTTTAATATAATATTTTCACTGCTGGGACTCTGGCTTACTTTCTAGGAAAGGGGATGGGCGGTAATACACCACGCGGGCTAAGTGCGGATTGGTAGTTGTCATAATTAATAATTAATTAAGGTCGACTGGTAGAAAATGCCTAAGGCATTAAGTCCTTGTACAGTGTTATGTGCATAAAGTTTTAAATAAATAAATAAATAAAAATAATTGTCTTTTTGATTCTAAGACAAGCCGGTTTCCTCACGATGTTTTCCTTCACCGTTTTGAGAGCAGTGGTGATGAAATAAATTACACAAAGTAATGTACCTGGCTGGGTTTAAAACTGTGACTTAAGACTCGTAAAGACTCGTCGGGAACGTCACCACTGAACCAGCACTGCTCTCAAAATATCTCTGCTAAAAATAGTAGAAAGTAATAATTGTTTTGTAGTTATTAGATTATTAATACACTGTTGATATATAGTTATAAAGGGCAGGAATATCAGACCCTAAAATTTTTTTTTTATTATTTTAGACTTATCTATCCTTCTTCTTACTTTTAGACTTCTTACTATGCTTAGACTTATGTTTTTTAGACTTTTTCTTTTTATGCTTTTTACTTTTAACTTCATTTATATCTACCCACGAATCCTCGCTTGAGCTTACGCATACAGTTTCTGTTAATTTTTTACTAGATTCAAACAGTATCCTTGATTGTAGATTTTCTGGTATTTTCGGGCCATACGTTGCATCGTCTTCATTTGCTTTGGGACTTTCGACCTTATTGCTAGGCTCTTCAGTGTTTTTATTCGGAGGTTCAACCTTCTTGCTTACTTCAGGCGTTCTCCTCCACGAGTTCAGTTCATCAAAGTCTATATTTGCGAAAATGCCTCGCGGTGGGGAAGTATTACGTTCTACATTTTTAGGGACATCTATAAAATCTTCTGCTTCATTATGTTTATTACTTGTGTCTTTACTATCTTTACTTTCTTCTTCATCTTCGGTGTCACTAAGAAAAATGGACTTGTAGAGATCCATTTTATCGAATTTATTTATTGTTTCTGTCACCTCTGCACCTTGGTTCTTAGTCTTTTCTGATTCTTTTAAGAATAGTTCTGCTACTGTGATTCTTTTACTAAACCCTGCTGGGGCTGTTTCATTAACTTCATTTATTTCTTTAGCAACATCAATATTTTGATCAGATTTGTTTCCCTGATCAGTTTTCTGTGCGGTTTCATTGGTTTTAGGTAGTAAGCTAGTAGTTAGAGACCTGGATCCACTGAATTTGCTCTGTTCTTTGGTGAAACTGTCCTTGTCGTGTATTGAAGACTCCAAGTATGAGAATACTGAGTAGGCGACTTTTGGACGGTCTTCTTTCTTCTGTTCAACTCTGTGGACAAGTAATAATTGAAAATAAGTTTTTTTTTGTGTTGTAGGAGGTTTATCTCTGTACGGTAGAATGATGGGCCGATAACATTTTTGCATGAGGTAAAAAAAAAAATCTTTTTATAAATGATATTTATTTTGCAAGTAGGTTTTCAAAAACAGTTTTACACGTCAAATTTTTTTTCGTCAATTTTAACTAGATGTGATGTTCCCTAGATGACTACCCTGAGAAGAAACACCGAAACAAACTCAGGGATCACAGTCTCTTTTAAAGTCCATACAACAAACATGTAATGGTTGAGACATTTGAGAACCATGCAGGTTGAAGTCTGAGATGGTCTTTTGAAGAAAGTACCACACGGTTTTGAGTGGACTTGTCCAGTCAGTGCAAGCATTTGTTAGTATTCTTCAAGCTCAACTCAGGACAATTAAGGAGCTCAAGGACTTGACGAACAATACCCAAGAAAGGACATTTAGGTAGGCCGCAAAAAATTTGAGTAGAATATGGCTGAGGGTGGCACAAGTGAGTTTGCAGAAAAAGAAACTGGCCAAGTGCGAGTCGGACATTGACAGTTCTGTACAAACTAACTTATGTAAATAATTCAATTACCGAATCGAGTTTCGATGATGTTTTTCGAATCGTAAGTATTGTTTTTTTGGAACGTAACTACAAATTTACATTTTTTAGTTTTACTCCTATTCTTGTGCTATAAGACCTTGCTTATTGCCAAATTTCAGGAGTCTAGGTGACCACGGGCAAGGCATAACGCACAGACTGGTCGTTGTGGCGACACTTGGAAGAGGTCTTTCGGCTGAAATGATGGTAATAATAATAATATAATAATAATATTTCCACAACTATCACACAACACCGTCTAGTCCCAAGCTAAGCAGAGCTTGTGTTATGGGTACCAGACAGCTGATAAACATACTTATATATTTCTAAATACATACATATTATAGATAAATAACACCCAGACACAGGACAAATGATCGTGCTCATCACACAAACATTTGTCCTGGGTGGGAATCGAACCCACGACCTCCGGCAGTCAGGGCCACTAACCACTAGACCAACAGGTCAGTAACAACAGTCAGATGGTGATGAGTACTTGTCATGTAAAAGTTATATATTTACCTAGGACCCCCTACTTCAGGCACGTTAAACCTCTTGCACACCAGCGGTTCAGGCCGCCACGACGTTTGCTGGCGGGTCATCACACCGTACACTCCCTGCTGAGCTGCTTCTCTCTGCTCTTTAGACGCGAGGCCGTGGTTTGCTGAGCTTCTAGATACGGCTGATAGCGGGTTTGTGGCTTCGTCTGGTTCTGAGGCGTGAGTGAACCTGAGAAATGGGATAAAATTCTTATTTAGACTTAGTTCACGGACGCGTAGCTTCATACGACGCGTATGTGTCATTATACGCTTTGTGTACGCCTGCGTGAAACTCATATACAAAACTATGGTACTCGGTCCATACCCTCCGTAGCAAAACCGGCGAGCCTTACTTAAATATCAATTTTATTGTGTTAGTATTTGTTGTTATAGCGCGTGGCAATAGAAATACATCAACTGTGAAAATCTTCATCGCCGTGTCCTCGTGGGGGCGATCGACGGCAGCGATCTCTCTTGCCGGGCCTTGGTTCAGGCCATGGTCCGTAGTAAGGAGGGATGACAGGCGGTCGCCTCCTTCTGCGAAGCAGTAATGCTAGCAAAGGAGGAGGCCGACCGCATCAGGCAGAGGCAACGGGGCGCTCGCCCCAGCCGCCGCCGGGATTCCGATCCCGATTTCCGGCCACCGTAGGCGCGGGCTTGCGGACGGCGTGCAATGGGTAGCCCGCTGTCCCATCGTCCGGTAACCGACCGGACTGAGCCCAAGTCGTCGACGGCGCGTTCTGTTCCCGCGCGCCTCAAGGAGCTGTCAGCACACCGAAGAGGCCCAGCCTGCAGGCAGGGTTGAAGCCTACTGGGGTCATGGGTTAACTTCCGAATGGAATACCCGGCCCCGGCACGATAGGCTACGAAGGAACGGGGTAAGTTTTTAGTCAGTAAGAGTCTGACACTACTTCCCACTCCGCCCAAGGGCGGGATTTGTCATTGGATGATTTTACCTACCATAAAAAAAACTGTGAAAATCTTAACTGTATAATTAACACGGTTCATGAGATACAGCCTGGTGACAGATAGATGGACAGCGAAGTGATATCAATAGGGTCGCGTTTTAACCATTTGATTACGGAACCCTAAATATAAATATATATGGGTCAGTTTCTGATAGGAAGGCCCGGCCCCGGCACGATAGTCAACGAAGGAACGGGGTAGGTTTTTAGTCAGTAAGAGTCTGACACTATTTCCCGCTCCGCCCAAGGGCGGGATTTGTCATTGGATGATTTTAATTACCATAAAAAAAAAAATCACTTACCTATCACCCATAATGCCACTCAAAGGCTTATAAAGCTTCGCAGCCTGTTCAAACTCCGCCAACTCCCTCTCTCTTTCCCACTCCTTCAACTTATCCGTCTCGCTATCTCTTTCTAGCACCCCTTTATTTTCAACAAACTGTTCGTACCTCTTTTGTTTTTCTGGATTACCAACGAAAGGCTTGAAGACGCGCGTCAATTCTTTCCCTGAATCTTTTATAGGGATGTAATCTAGTTCTGTTTTTTCACTATACGTTACGAAGTTGACATTCCTTCCTAACAGTTTGGCTATGGGATCTTCTGTGGGTGTGGGTGGAAGGGGTGTTGCTGGTGGTGGCACGGGAGCTTCGCCTAGCAACTCGCCGCGAGCCTTCGCTGAGAGTTCATGGCGGCCTAGTCCTGCGAAAGATGAAGCGATATTAGATTTTATTTATTTATTTATTTATATATGCTTTATTGTACGCTGCGTTGGGTATGCGGGCACACGCGTTCCCATACAAAAGTGCTCCGCCCGAGCTCGCCACGCGGCACCCTTCGCTGGCCGTCGCGTTTTGCTACATAATAATACATTAATGTTCTCCATCGACACGACTACATGCACACCGTTTAAGTTGAACTAGTGACACTGCGTAGGTAATAATCCCGTTTCCGATACGGGGTCCCGCTTGACGCAGCGTCGGAACATGATTTTTTTGCTTGTAGCGACATCTATGGCGCGACATAAGAACTGAGAACAAACAACTGTACAATAAAGAATACATCTATCTATCTATCTATCTACATTATCCCGACTCACTGGGGCATCATCCCAACTCACTGGGATAGCAACACAGCAGACGGTTCCGGCTCACCGAGAACTATGCGGATTCCGGTCTACTGGAATCAACCTCCACTGGCCTGGCACGCATCACGACGCATCAAGAAAAACCCTTCGGTCTCCGATCTTCAAAGGAGAGTCACCTCTATGGCGCCACATAACAACTACAAGAAATACGATGTCCTTTATCGCGCAAAGTTTTCCCGCGCGATTTGAGCATACATCCACTATCGGGCAGTTGCCTGGACTAGACATAACGCCCGTTTGATCGGAGGATCCTCCCTATTCAACGGAGGTATGTGGGACTTTACTCTCTGTTCCGCATGCCTCCAAAGACCTAAAACTATTTTAGTAAGTTAGAAATTCCTTACCGCGGGAACTAGCATGAGTTAACATCAGCTATCTATCAGTGATAGTTCCATAAAAATCGGTCCAGTCGTTTCGAAGATAAACCGTAAACAAATCGACTGACAGACATAAAAAATTAAAAAAAAACATTGATGCTCTCCTTTACTTTAAGATTGAAAGTTTGACAATACCTTGGTCCCTAGGCTGGTGCGTGGTGGGCTCGAAGCGCGACCTCCTGGCGCCGGCGGCCGCAGGCATGTAGTCGCGCGGCAGCGCGGGCGCCGGGTAGCTCGCCACTGACGGGAACGGCGCGCTGGCTTTCACAAAACCCGGTAAAACCTGACGATATAAACGGTTTTGATGAATAGATGTTAACGCTTGGCCGCGCACCGAACCGCGTGTTGCCGGCCGGCGCGCCTGCGCGCTACGATTCTGACATTTTGCTCGAGACCATAGTCGGTTTCAACGAGCGAACGAACGAGGCGTTCGGTTTCAATAATATGTAAAGCATTATTTTCTTTTTTTTTTACTAAAATATACTGTTATTGTGAGCAGTAGTGGCTAAGTGGTAACGGTCGCGGGTTCAAACCCAGCACGCGTATTACTTTGTGTAATATATTTCATCACAACTGCTCTCAGAACGGTGAAAGAAAATATCGTGAGGAAACCGGCATGTCCTAGAACCAAAAATTCGTAGATATATGACATTCACCGATCCGCACTGGGCCTGCGTGGTGGATACGGTCCATTCCCTCGCCTAGAGAGGAGGCCTGCGTCCCAGCAGTGGGAACATTAAAAGGCTGATAAAGCTAATGCTGTTATTGTCTCTACATATAAACACCGTGTAGTCATTTCAAGAACCCTCGGTAACAATAGATGTGTCACAGACTTTTACTGACTAAAACTGCGCCTGGGTCCTTCAGTTGCCCTTTGAGTTCTAGAACCATGAATTTTCTTTGCAGAAAAAACTAAAATACGTAGAATTCCCTTGGAAGGTGTGAATTGCAAACTTTGTAACTGGGCCCTCAAAAACTGTCGCTAGTACGAACTGTCGTAGCAACAAGAGGAAAATATCCTGAGGTGCTTGAGGAGTAGCAAGGTATACCGTGGTTATCAGGACAATCCCGGAAGTACGGTCAATATCCCTACCAGCACCTTACTGGCTTGTACAAGTATATCTTACTCTCGAGCACGTTTGCTCTTACGAATCTGCACGCAATGCTATTATTACACATTTCAGTGGCTTCATCTAAATAAATGTAAAAAAAAAAGTAAGCACGGAACCTTTCGTATAGCCCTATACGAAAGGTTCCGTGCTACAATATTAAAATCAAGCAAAAAAAAAAATCACGTCTCTTGTTTGAAGGCTCTCTTTAATTTTTAACTTTATTTTATTTTTGTTATTAGTTTTTGTAGAGGTAATAGAAATACATATTCTGTGAAAATTTCAACTCCTACAATTTATGAGACAGCTAGCTGATGGACGGACAGACAGACGAACGGACAGTGGAGGCTTAGTACCTAATAGGGTATCATTGGCACCCTTTGAGAACGGAACCCTAAAAAAATAACACAGTAGGTTACCAAGTAGTAGTGAATAATATAACGTATAGCGCAAAAATATAACACGTTATTAACTCTAACGTATTTGCTAAATCGACTCTGCCTTCGCGCTATAATATAACGTCTCATTCAACAAAACGCCAAAACGTGATGGCAACATAGCGCGATAGCACCGATGCCATTCGTGGCGCGAATAAAACGATAATCTCTCCGCATTCATATTATTATCGATTTTTGATATTAACGTGTTACAATAATAGAGTATAAAATAGCACGCTATAAAAAAGTATTCAATATTCTATAGCGCGTCTATAGTTTATAGCGGAATTGAACTTCACTGTTACCAAGTGAAATAAATACTGAATAATAGCCTATTCGATCTACTTACATGACCAGTTTTCTGAACTGTGTTTTTCTTCGGGGCGGAGGGCGCGGGGCCTCCGATTGAAAAGTCGTAGTGGGACATATCTTCTTTCGCGTAGATGTCTTCGTCTTCAGCTTCGAATGCCCCCACGCCGAAGGCTTGGCCGCGAATTGATACCTGAGTATTAAATAATAAGTTTATTGTGATTTATTTGGGGAAAGTAACATTTGGGCCTTAAGTCACGATGAATTTAGGAAAAGCATTGTTAAAATCTTAAAGTGTCATTCTTAGACTTAAATAATTTGTACTAAAGTTAGAAAGAAAGAAAACATTCTGCATAAAATAGACGCACGATTATTTTCCAAAAAAAACAGTTTCCCCGTCAGGCCATGTGTGGATCGGGAATAACAATATTGCACCTTGTGACCATAGACAACCTAGTTGTAGGTAGCGTAGGTTGTCTAATACATCTGCGACGCCGGCCTCGGCAGAGGCCGGCGTCGAGAGAGCAAATATAACCAACAAATAACAAAAATACAGAAAAAGAGACAAATTACAATCTATAAATACAAGTTGTGCGTCGCATTCTTTCAAGTTAGTCATAGGCGCGTTCACTTTAAATTCCTAAAATCATTCTGAAGTAATAAGTGGAAACGTAGTGAATTGTACTTTAGCCTATTTTAAGATGTAAATAGATGTAAAAAATATTTTACAATTGTTTGTTTTTCCTAATAAAATAAAAGTAATCATTAAATTTTGGTAATACTGAGTGAGTTCTCTGAAGCTAAAGTTAAAATAAAAAAATGGTTGTTGGACCGAACTTACGAGGAAACAAAAACCTTACTTTGTTGCTCAAGTTAATACAGACAGACACAAACACAGTACACGCCCTCACTCACACTTCACATTTACAGTACGGTCGACGGATCTTGGCGCGTCTGAAGTTAGGCTCTGCGAACTTTAGCGCTTGTGCACTCGTAAAAAAATAAATGGTTTGAAAAAATAAATGGCAATAGCAGTTGTTATTGCTGTTAACAACTATTATTGGCATTTATTTTTATAAATCATTTATTTGGCGCGCTTATTTTGAGCGCTAAAATTCGCAGAGCCTAACTTCAGACGCGCCAAGATCCGTCGGTCGTACTGTACACACTTAATTGTTCCTTTGCATAGTGCAAACAGGTAATATTAGTTCTTTCTTTCCCCTTGTTATGTCCTTCTTTCGTTGTACAAACGATATACATGTGTTCCCAAAACGTTTTGTGTGTATGGAATAAGGATGGAATGTTCACCATGTATAGGTGACCCAATATTCAACTTTCTTATAAGATAGACTAGCTGTTGAGACCTCCGCCTTCAAAATCGCAACTGCAACGCGCCGCGCGCCGGCGGGAGTGAACGAACGGAGCGGGGACAGCGGGGGACCAGCTGGCGACGACGTCCGCCCGGCACGTCGCGCGCCCGTGACGCGCATCCGCCAGTCAGCTGTCACTAGCCCAAACGAACGACCGCGCTCGCGCATCCTAACCTATTTACCTGTTTGTTCCGTAGACGCGACATATTTTCCCATTGTACAATCAAGTACTTCGTAAAATACAGATTTTCATTTATACAGTCCATTAGTTTTAATACTTCTTCGTGAACCAGTCACGCATTCCCCAACACTAGCTGATCGGGCAAACTTCATACCCCTAATAGTCGATTTTTTTTTTCGTATGTGGTTCCATATTTTCTCACCGTTTAAACCTTCCCTGGAGTATCACGAACATTTCAAGTCCAACATTGGCCAAATCGGTCCAGCCGTTATCGAGTTTTAGCGAGACTAACGAACAGCTATTCATTTTTATATATCAAATGTAACAAAAAAATCTTACCCGCTTCCCTTTATCCTTCATAAGCAGATGACTCCTTGAAGACCCAGCTTCGCTTCCATACTCGCCAGTCAAGTTTCCCAACACTGAATGCCGGCTTAGACCCGAGTAGCCGAGCCCGAAGCGATCGTTCTTACGATGCAGGATATAAGGCTCATAATCATCTGGCGCGAAGAGAGTGTCAAAATCGAACTCTGAGTCTGAACTGTCGGATTCATCCTTGGCTTGTTCCTGGTCTTCTTGGCCCTGTAATAGAATGGATTGGAAGAATATAAAATAAGAACAATAAATTAAACACGCAGTAGCCTGCAGCTGCAGCAGTATTTTACCTGGAGCGCAATAGCACCCCTGCGGGTAGCATAGCATAGCATCAGCCTTATAATGTTCCCACTGCTGGGACTTAGGCCTCCTCTCTACAAGAGGGAATGGGTCGTTGTTATTTATTTTTCCAAAATCTCTACTAGAATCTTTTCCATTTCTGAAAAAAAAAAAAAAAATAACAATCCCGACTAGTGAAGTTTTTCTGTGGGGATTTCTGGATTAAACCCTCCACCCCAGAGCGGGAGAAGTCATGATTGATTTTTCACCTAAAAAAGGACATCAGCAGGGAATTTCTTTTCTAGATGAATGATTAGCTACCTGTCTCAACTCTGGAGGTATATAACACCCGTACACCTTATGTTGATCCCTGGCCTTCTTCTTTCCCTTTGCGCTCAGTCGCTCCCCCGTGCCCTGGCCTTCTTTCCACCCCATGGCGCGCAGCATACGCACTGCTGCGGTCTCGTGGACCGCGCGTACTAGCGAGTGTAGTACGGGTTCGCCTGTGGAAATAAAAGAATTTTTATTATTTTGAACAATATTTAGAATAGAGACATGGAGTTTGGTTTTTCTGTAGAAAAAAATACCTGTTGTTTTATACAAAGGGTCAATTTAAAATACACATTTCTAAAGATGATTGAGTTGGGTTATAATTTGAAATTTTCTCGAATTATAAATAATTTAAAATAATTTTAAAATAATTTTAAATAATTTTAAATAATTTTAAATAATTTATAATTCGAGAAAATTTCATGAACTTTTCTATGAACTTTTTTGTAAGTAGTTGTTGGTCGTTGCGTAGCTGAGCGAGGTCAATGAACTGTAGGTAGTTAGCTACCTACAGTTCATTGACCTCGCTCAGCTGACGTTTACTTAAAGAAATTAATTTCGTACAAGAGTAAATTAATTCGAGTTTAAAAAGTACTTTATTTTTTAATTTTCTCTTTACAAATCGATAGTATTTCATGTACTGAATCAACCCTCCGCGGGATTAAAACGACCAAAATTTTACGGTGTATAGATGATAAGCTTTCCGTTCGTGATACCGGCGCCGCACGGATCCAGCATTGCGTGCTTTGTATGAAAAATACGATCGTCCGTATGCAATACGACTAACGCACTGCATCGGCATTGCAGGAGGCTGTCAAAAAACGCAAAAAAAACAAACGCCCTAAGACTCACCCGGTATAGGACCGTCGTGAAACTGCTTCCGATGCGGTCTTTTCTGCCCGGAGAACTCGTGGTGTGTCTGAACTTGCCGTGGCGCTATGCCGAACTCGCCGCGATCTTCTTCATCCATGAAGTCTTCTGGACGCTGGTTCTGTTGACAGCATAGTATTCATCAATGGTGGCATGGTTCACTAACGTTGGAATGTGTAGATCAATAAGGATTTTGAGGAACTGGGGAGGTGTGTTCAGTGGAGTTCAGTGTCGCATGAAGTACAGTGATTGTACAGATATTGTTATGTATAATTGGTGTAGTTTGTATCTCAAGTTTCTCGGGCAATGGGAGCTACCCATACCCGCTGTCCGTCCGTCCGGTAACAGACCGGACCAAGCCCAAGTCGTTTACGGCGCGCACTGTTCCCGCCCGCCTCAAGGAGTCGTCAGCAAACTGTAGGGGCCCAGTAGGATCGAAGCCTACTCTGGGGCTTTGGGGAGGTATGAAAATGCATACCAGGGCCCTGGAACCAAGGCAAAGGAGGAACGGAGTAGGTTTTTAGTCAGTAAGAGTCTGACACTATCTCCCGCTCCGCCCAAGGACGGGGGATGTCATTGGATGATTTCACATACTTTAAAAAAAAAAAAACTCAAGTGCCTGTGCAACTGGTAAAATGGAGTTGAGCATTTTATTGTAATGTTGACTATCTCACAGTGAAGCTTGCCGAGAAGGTTGACTTAATACATTTGCTGCCAAAAAAAAAATACAAAAACATTTGGTATATTTCCATATTTTTCTCTCAAAACGGTGAAATATAACATCGTGAGGAAACCGGCATATCCTAGAACCAAAAATTCGACATTCACCAACCCGCACTGGGCCCGCGTGGTGGATTACGGCCCATTCCCTCTCTTTGAGAGGAGGCCTGAGTCCAAGCAGTGGGAACATTAAAAGGCTGATGATGATTATATTTTCTGGTAAAAAAATTAGACACAAAGCTAACCACGAGTCTAGATTAGGTGCCATTGTCTTCATACAAATAATTGATTAGGCAACTGACCATGATCCCTAAATGGGCAAGAATAATTATGATGATGATGATGAAAGACCTTAATTAATAACTTGAATATACCAACAGTTAAAACTGAGAAATGATTTGGTCAAATGCCTTTCGAACGGTTTCAGTTGTCATACCTATAAAAACTTCTTATTTTTTTACATCATATAAAATAATCCTTGACTGCGATCTCACCAGAGATGGTAAGCAGTGATGGTGAGGCGCACCAGTTTATTAGGAACCTATTCACTCTAGCCTTGGAGACACCTAAATTAGTGACGGGAAGACAAACAAACTTTACTTTAAACTTACCGAAAACGAAGCCTTTTCCGCTCGAGAGCTTTTAAAGGTACTAGGAGTCCATCCTTCTTGAGAGCCAACGGTGTTTCCGAACCCGGCTGAGAACCCTCCTGTGAAAGCTCCATGAAACCTTCGTCTGCCATGCTCGTCCACTGCAAACTGATCCGGCGCTTGTTGGTACTTGCGCTTTGAGGGTAGTTCATCTGATGGTGGTAGAAGAGGTTCGACGTTATAGACACAGGAGTAGTGAATTAGCAAGCTCAGAAGGAGGTTGCTTTGTAGATGTAGATCTTTCGTTAAAAGTAGTCAGTACGTCAAAAATCTGAAAACCAGTCCTGGTGTGTGGTAGGAGTGTAATGTTTCCCGGTTTCTGGGTTGTGAAGATCACACAGGCAGGCCCTCTAAGTGGTAATCAGCGTTATCCGATTAAACTGGTTGCCAACCCCAATATATAATATCTAGTAGGGAAAACATGCTGGATCAGGTCTACTATCCAAGGAAGCCTAGTCATTATACGCTTGGTGTACGCCTGCGTTAAGCTTAACATAAAAACTATGAAACACTGTCGACGATATGACGACGCGACGTCGGCACAAGACGTCGCGGTTTCGTTGACATTAGGTTTTGAGAAGCACGTCTTGTCGACGTCGCAACGCTTGGAGTAATAGACATCTCTAAGCAGATTTTTTTTATTATTGATAAGTTTCCGCTTGACTACTGTCTCACCTGATGGTAGGCGATGATGTGGTTGACAATTGAGCATACTTGCCTGGAAGTAACCTCAAGTTTGACTTAAACAAAAAAAAAACGAAAGGTTGTCGATCAGGAAACACTAATGTTGTCACACTGCCACACGCGTGCTTCTGGGAGTGCAGATTGGGATTTTTACGCACTTACGCGCGTAGTTCCGTTTTGTGGATTCACGGCGGCTCTGACTTATTTCTTTCAGCCGCACGAAATCATGCACGGCACTGCGAGACTCGGTGTGCCATACCTTGCGTCTCGCCCGGCACCCGCGCGTGTGAGCATGTTTCTCCGCTTGTAGGCAATCTGAATGAACATGCTTGGTTGCATTTTTTTTGCAACGTTAAAACACGCATTCACGCGCTACGCTCCGTGGTGCGTGGCAGTGTGTTAAACGCCTTACTCTTCACGCGTGATGACGTGACTAATGGAATTGAGGATTAATTTTTATCTATATGGATTGTGTTTATTTGGTTGGTACCAATAGGTTTTTGAATCGTAGAAAAAAAAAAACAGTATTGATTGGGATCAATTTATTGAATAATTAATAGGTATAACAATGAGACGTTAAAATATAAAATGGGTAGATTCTTAAATTAGGAGTAACAGCCGCATAAAATAACACAAAAAAAAAATGACCAAAAAAGAATAAACGTTAGTCTGGATCACATGAGTCGAGAGGTACAGAGATAAAGCTTCTTAAAAACGTTTCCTATTTGATATACTCAGTATAAAAACACAAATATTATATTATGTATATTTTACATTCATCACACATACCTCCTACTTACATACTATTCAGATACCTACAAATGCTTATTAAAAGCTTTTAATAACAATAAAAAAAGGCAAAAACACAACGTGTAGTACGCTCAATGTGTGTAATACACACAGTACGATAAACTACCATTATTAATAATAAAATACCATATTTTTACAATAAAATATTAACTAACAAAACAAACAACGTGCGTCGCGTCGACCCTAGAGATCTTCCACTGACTGTGCCCTCGTCAATCGGTTATTTTCCAGTTTCGCCGCGTACGCAACAAGCGGCCAGTGGTCTCGCACACATTCCCCGTGTGTTTGTAGTGGTGCAACCGATTCGCGCGGTTGTATGAAGCTTTGTCTCTGTACCTCTCTACTCATGTGGTCTGAATATCAAATACCTACGGCTAAGAGATTTACTCGACTCGCTTGGTAAACAAATAGCGCACCATTGACCTCTTTGTTTGAGTTGAGGATGGAAAAATCAAATATTCTTAAATTAGGAGTAACAGCCATATAAAATAACACAAAAAAAAAAATTAAAAAAAAGACTAAACAAAAAGAATAAACGTTAGTCTGAATATCACATACTTACGGCTAAGAGAGATTTGAGAGATTAGTTAACTCATTTTGTCAACAAATAGCGCACCATTGATCTCTTTGTTTGAGGATGGGGAAATCAAATATATTCTCCTCCTCCGTTTTGGATAAAGCAGGAGGGAGTATCAACCTTTTAACGCCTTATTCCAAAACGCGATCTAAAATAGTTCCGGAACTATGGCTAGATTTAATTAGTATAATATAATATATTTAGATCGCGATTAAACGGTATTAAACCTAGTAATAGTCCCAGAACTATTTTAGATCGCGTTTTGGAATAAAGCGGTTACTGACAACCCACTGTTATTTATTTATTTAATGAAACTTCCAGTGCCGCGGCGAGCACGAATTACGAACTAAACTGAAATGTTAAAGGGATGAAGTTATTATAGGGTGTATAGTTCCATCCCTCTTTCACGCTCGCAACTACTGATATTTGGTGGGGTGCCGGGTGTGTCAGACTTTTACAGACTAAAACTCATCCACGTTGACTCGTGACTGTCTCGAACAATCAATCCTACACACCTCTTCACACTAGCGTTTGTCCAACGTAGGTAATCAATGACCGTATGCGCAGCGCAGACGCCGCGACAACGCGACGCGTGGATTGCGTTTTCGCGGCGTTACCTTAGCAGTCTATACATGTATATATATACATATTGCTACCTATGCTGGACAAAAAATAGTGCGAAGGGGTTCTAAAATATCACATTCATAATGTCTAGAGTTCCTTGTTGTTTTATGACATGCAAATCACCTTCAAGAACGAGCTCTTAAAGCGATCCATTTGACAACCTGAACTGTCAAAGGGTGCTAGCTGGTGATAGCTCCATCTCTTTCTCGCTCGCACACCTGACATTTAAACACGGCATGGTGGCAAAGGAATTGCGACGTCAACTAAGCAATGATTCAAGCACCCTGTTCATTGCTCCTAACCTAACGATAAACTAGTAAATACAAATCGAATATAATACGATACGCTGCCGTTTATACAGCACATTAAATCTTAATCAGAAGTCGTACTCGTCACGCATGTGTGACACAAAAATGATCAACATAACCCCGGTAACTAAACTTTGATCGAACTTTTATGCAATTTTTATGGATTCAAGAAAAAAAAATTGCTTAACCTTTTGATCACCATATGAAAAATGTATCCAGCACACCACGATCACGACTACGTGACAGGCTTAAACGCTAATAAATCTTATAAGATAATATTGTTTTCATATTTGTGTTGTTATATGATGAAATCGCCGAATTGCCCGATGGTGTCCGAGAGCACGCTTTTACTTGTTCTTTTTTTATTATTATAGGTTCGCGTTTGACCACTATATCACCAGATGGTAAGCGATGATGTGGCTAATGATGGAACACGCTTGCCTAGAAGTAGCCTATAACCTAACCTAACTTTTTAAAGTGGAAGTCTATATACTGTATAAGGTCCGATGGGACTGGCATGTACATTTCTATAAAAGTTCGTCATTCAAAATAAAGAGAAAAAAAAACAGTGGCAGTCAAAAAGTTATTACATAATAAATAGTACACTGTAAGGTTTTCCCTTTTCAGTGCTGAGTGTTAAAAACGAATAAGTAGTACGCTTCTATTCAGACATTCATTTAATGTTGTCCTCATCATTCGTCGCTCAAGCAGGATACCCCGCGACAACTTTTTGCATCGATTCTGCAACGCTTTACGTGAACGCGCTTTGGTTACGCGACTAAATCGCGGATATACCGCTGCAAAATCTCCTTTAGTGAAAATCAACACCTACTTAAAACTAACTTTGGATACTATAAACAGTTTTTCGGTAATAAATAGGTATTTAACCAATTCTTAATTTAGTATACAGTATAGAAATTTGTATACTACACTTTGAACTGATCTACTACCTGGCACATCAAAATCATCAGATCTAGGTTACTTCCAGTTAGAAGTTACCACGTAGTCCAATCAGAGGAAGCATAACTTTGGTCTAAACCTAAACTATGTTCAGCTTTGGGTATCCATGTTTCCGGAGGCGGACTGTTTGATTCCTTTATTGGCGCCAGTTGGCTCGGCTTAGTGTCTATAGGCTGACTTAGATTAAGGCGAGATTTTTCAGGCTCACGCTGCCGTTTTTTTGCAACTGCCTTAGGATTCCTCTCAACCGCGCCAGGATTAGAGTCTTTGTTTTGTTCTATCGTATAAGCAATTGGCGTTGGCAACAATGGAACTTTCTCTAAAGTTCTTGCTTTACCAGCCCGCATAGCACGCTTAGCTTTGCTTATGATCCAAAAACTAACTTTATCCATGCCTAGATTAGCTTTGAAATTGATACGCTTCAACGCTTCAAACGAAGCCTTGTCGACGGATAGAAACACGATTTGACCAGAATGCGTTTTCACGACTCTTGTTACATTCCAATGAACTGTATCGAGTCCTGGGTTTTGAACTCTCAATAGTTCTAAAGCTGTAGACGGTGTGATACCCTCTTTTTCTGGTATTAATATTGACATATAAATTAGTTTGCCTTGCGATGATACGGACAGAGTCGCTTCAGGCCACGGCTTCAGTGTTGGGACTGTCTTCTCAAGCCATTTTCGACTCTTGTGGTTCTCGCATAACATAAGAATCGAGCCCGATTTGAATGTACTTCCTGAAAACTTTGGTCCAGCGCCTTGCACTCCGATCTGAACTATAGCTTGGTTTATAGACTTAATAACTGACTTCATTTCTCTTTCGGTCATGGGAGTAATGTTTCGGATACGGACAGGGATCGGTGCAGCATCTTTGTCTGCGTCTTTAGCTTCGCAAACGAGAGCCTCTGAAGGTTTGTTCCGATCGAACTCTTTTTCAGATTTAGGTTCCGTACGGTAAGCTGCACTAAAGTCAAATTGTGCGTTGCCATCATCGACTGGTGTGTGTGGCTCGTAAATTGGCCCATTATATTCGTCATCAGAGTCTTCAATAGAAATGGTTTCTACCGGATGAGTCTGATTTCTAAGTCCGTCTCGCGAGGGACGGTCAGACTCCCTATATTCGAGGTTAACGTTATTTTCCCATGTGATCTTCTGGTAGTTCTTAGGATCTTCCCTGAACTTTTTGTCTTCAGAATAGCTGTAAGTAGAAGCGGGTTTTGGTGGATTCATCTCGCAGTTGCGCAAACCTAATCGTGAAGGCCGATCCGGTTCCGACCAGTAAATGAATGATGCACCGCCTTCCGATGACGTTTTCTGGGCATTATAAGGTTGGTCAGAAAAAGGTTTTTCGTCATTCCTTTCATAATAATGATGTTTTACTGCCCTCATTCGATTCTGAGCTTCCATTCGCAAGGCTTCATCAGCATGAATGAACTTAAAATGTGTGCGTTCATATGAGTCTTTTGAACTGCATGCCATAGGAATAGGGTCATGTCTAGACCTTGCCCTCGGTGAATAATCTCGCTGTCTAGGTGAACGATCTCTCATTCTAGGCGAATGATCTCTCATTCTAGGCGAACATTCTCTCATTCTAGGCGAACGTTCTCTCATTCTAGGCGAACGTTCTCTCATTCTTGGTGCATGATCTCTCATTCTAGGTGAACTATTTCTCATTCTAGGAGAATGATCTCTCATTCTAGGTGAACGATCTCTCATTCTAGGTGAACAATTTGTCATTCTAGGTGAACAATCTCTCATTCTAGGTGCACGATTTCTTTTTCTCTGTAAACGACCTCCTGCCACGTAGTTTGATTCTCCACGATCAACGTGAGGCGGTTCGCAATTGGGTTCCCTCTCGCTAGGACGTCGTGTTTGCCGTTTGCTCTCAGAACCTTTCACATGCGATGGTCCAGCTTCTTCCCGGTGGTTTCGGTGCGAAGTATGTTTAATTTTCTTAGTAAAGATTTGTGAGCGCCTATCTGGTTGATGCGAGAAGGATTCTTTAGCTATCTCATACTCATTTGAAAGATAATTTTGCTCATTATGACAGTTTGGACCCCAGTAATGTGGGCTTCGGCTTCTATCTGGTGAATTTTGATGGGCATCACCAGGGTCATGCCAATAGGGTGCTTGATCACACTCCTCCTGATGATGTTCAGTCTGCTGAAGCTCTTGACTCAATTTCACTCTTAAAGCGTTCTTCTTCTTGTTTTTCTTGAGAGGGTTAGGCGTTGATTCCATTTCAGGAATTATTTTACAAATTTCTGTCCATGACAACTGACACAATTTTCGAGCTTTATGAAAATTAATATTCATTGCCAGAAGTTTTCTGAATCTCTTTTTTGCAGCATTCGGTATCTTTGGGTCCATTTTCAGCATGGCGCAGGTTCGATCTGGGAGTAAAAGAAAATCCTTGAATTTTTAGCTGTTTTTTTATCCAATTTAAGTATGAGTTGACTTGCTACACCAATAAAAACTGTTTCTGTTCTACACGCACTTTAGGCACCAACTTCGGAACTTTAGTAAAATTATTCTCTTTTTCTTTCTCTGTTTCTTGCTTCCTCACTATTTTGGGTGCTATAGAACATAATGAAAATTAAACTAGCAGCTACCTACGGACAGCCACCAGGGATGTAACATAAAAAAGGTAAAATATTTTGAGTCTTTGAATATTGCAAAGTGATTTTATATATTTAAAATCTACATTCACTAACAAAAATTGTATAGTCCTTACAGCCGCTAACATTCCAGATGTCTTGGTGTATAATATGATTTGGTGTGTAGGTTTATTCTATTCTATCAATTAGTACAAAAATGAGTGATGAAGGCATATACATCACTCAAAATTTTTTAAAAAAAGTTGTCCTATTATATTACTAAGCAATTTAAAGCCCTTGGAAAATCTATAGATTTAAAAGTGAAATACCACTCACTGATTAATCACGAAATCTCAGAAACTATTACACCTTCAAACTTAAAATTTGGGGGGTAACCCCTTGGGGTACCAAACCAAACAGGGGTTGGAACTTCATATATATTTTACTAATAACCTTAAAATAAAATGATAAACTTTAAAAGTATTAACCATTGGGGACTGCCCAATGGTTAAAACTTTTAAAGTTACATTGAATTGAAAATTAATAAAGCTAACCAAGTAAATACTCTTCAAACTCTTCTACTCTTCTTCAGTTTTAATTATTAACAATTTATTAATATTCTATCTTCAACCTGCACTGAATTTTTACAAGAGAAAATAAAATAATTAAGGACTAATTTAAATAATTCATAAAACCGTTGAAATAACTTGCTGTATCAGTTGCAGAGTGATCGGTTAAGGGTATGTTCAAAATTTAAGTTATTTTTCGAGGCAACAAGTGGTTGTCAGAAAAAAAAGAAGAATGTCCCACATTTTATATGAAAACCTAGCTTTTATACTGGTAAGGCTAGGTTTTACTAGTCGGAACATACTCCCGGGAGAGAATGTACCTATCTATGTAGTTCAAAATGAACCACAATCAGTTTTGGTCTAACAACAAACAAACAGAGATTTACTTTGCAATCTATGATAATAAATAATATGATGTAATGTGTATGACAGATGGACAAAACAGTGCAGTACACAAAAATAGTTTGATCATTGTAGAAGAATAAAGAACAGAATAATAAAGCACTTGTTTATTTTATGCCAGCATATACCTCCCAAGAATAGTCGATGGACATTCGCACCTTATACACATAATAATCGGTTTTCTTCACCAAATTCATTTTAAGAATTTAAAACCTGTGGTAGTGGTTAACCCCCAATTTCTGTTTAAGCATTTGAAGTTGAGACTTACTCAAACTCTACTTTAGCCTGTAAACCTGTCTTAATTTGGCATTTAACTATGGTTTGAGACATTCTTAACTCAAAATACTAAATTCAGAGACTCGCCCTAAGGATCTCCTCCACGTCGTTTAGGTAAGTAAACTTAACTGAAATCACAGCGTGGCGTAGCTTCATGTATTATCGGTTGATAGCCAAAATGCGGACCACCATTGGCAATGATTGTGTGTCCTAACAAAAAAAGTTTTTTAAAAGTTAAATATGCTAAACATACAAAAAATTTAGTCGTGTGTATGATGTGTAAAGGAAGAGTATCATACTTTTGCTGATAAATGCAAAGAATAATTAAAATCTTGCAATTTTGGAACGACTAAACTTACCTTCTTCGAATGGTTCTAACTGGGTGCCGTAGCGTACTATGTTGTCGTCGTCTGGATCGCTCATCCTTGCTTAGAGGTTACTGATTTACACTTATTTCGATGGTATTGTAAAACAATTTTATGATTTTAAATTAAATATACCGTGCTATAATTTTTTAGATTTGACTATGGATTTGACAATTCTGACAAATAACACAAAGAGAATATAAGCACTACGTTTAAAATAACATCTGCAAATTTGAATGTTGTCATACCAATTTCTAAAAATACTACTAGAAATACGTGTTGCTACCTAAAAATTTCAGGCAGAAAGTAGTAATTTTAATAAAACTCCATTGATTTACAAACATCTACAAGCTCATTAGACATAAAAAAACTCATCGTCAATTGGAAAACAGTCCAAGATGCTGGCAGCCGCTTGGCCACGTTGAATAGCAATGCTGGCGGGCTTTGCTGAGGGGGCTGCTGTAGGTGCAGAGACTTTCAACAGATATTTAAATACCTAATTGGGAAATAGAGTTGTGAGGGGTTAAGAACACTAGGCCCGTAAGCATAAAGTGCTTGCTGAACTTTGATTATACTACGCGGCCAATAAGTTGAATTAAAATGGCGCTCGTTGCTATGGTTACATGCAGCCCCGCCTTTTTCGCACTTCGATTGCATCCCGAAAATATGTTACTGCGCATTGAAAATTGATCGCCATTTTGGTTCAACTTATATGCCACGTATTGTGCGCACGTTCGAATAACAACAAACGCGCCATTTTAAATGTATCGCACAAAAGACCTTTGTCGACCGCATCGTGAATTTATAGTCGCTTATGTCCGGCCCTATTGTGGCTTCAGAAAAACGTGATCCATCGTCTTTTCAAAAAAGAAAGAATATCATTATTCAATTTAAATAGTGAAATCAAAATGCCATATTGGTTTATACGCAAATTGAAATATATTTCACAACCAATAAACATGTTATATTTATAACCAAATAATATTGGAGGTATATCACAGATTTCAGAATACAATATACCTAAAGTAACAACATACACATGAGATTTTTAGTAAATTTGGCATAAAGCTAATTTAGTGAATGACCAGTTTATTATATATGAAAACCTGTAAAATTATTCATAAGCAGGAGAATTAAAACTTTTTTTTTAT
This sequence comes from Leucania comma, assembly GCA_958295575.1. Taxonomy (NCBI): domain Eukaryota; kingdom Metazoa; phylum Arthropoda; class Insecta; order Lepidoptera; family Noctuidae; genus Leucania; species Leucania comma. The sequence goes on from OY282485.1 coordinate 12,609,189, forward strand.
ATAATCTACCATTTCTTTCTCTCAGCTTTTGGTGTCTCCTACACTGCGCCTGCGCTTAATGTGAATTATTTATAATTTTTTAAATTTTAATTTTTAATACTAATGCCATTCAATTACACGCTTTGATTATATTATAATCAAAGATTACACGCATTGTAATTCTCTTTTTGAGTACAAACCTTAAACCAATCTTATGCATATATAGAGGGTGGGGGGGAGTGGACAGTGACCAATCCAGGGTGTTGGGTCACCAATTTTAAATTCTACAATGGACGCCAACATATTTAAAACTACACAAAATGGGCCATTCAAGTATTACGTAAACACTACAGGGGGGTGGGTCTTTGCTTTGCTTATTTTTGATGACATGGGGATGGGGGGATCTGAATGGTGATTGCGTCATGTCAGTAGTTTTTTTTTATTATTTAAGAGAACAATCTCGATGTTCCAAAATCATATGAAAATGAATACAGACACATATCACTGAGTAATGTTTACGTAAGCATGTAGGGGTTAGATCTTTGCTTACTTTTGCTGACGACGGGGGTTAATATTTGCGAAAAATCTGCTTACGTAATACTTGAAAGGCCCCAAAGTCAGACTTGTAAAAACAAAATACAGCCAGTGTAACCAATCTATGACCTCACATCACAACACAAAGAATATCAGTTAGATACACAATGCGGTATGGGAGCTTTACATTTTGTTCACAGTTATCTTGTCTCCACTACTGGGTCAATTGTTAGGGCCACATAAGTACAATACGGCCGAAATATCCTGACCACTCAATTGCTTGCGCAGAGTTGCGCAATAGCAGAGGCTGAAATACAATACTTCTAATATTGGATCGCAGTCATTATTACCTTATTTCTGTCTGTTTTATTGCCTTAAAATTTTAAGTGACTATGAATCCATTGTAATCTGAAATACAGCTACGCGGTGTTAACCTTTTGATCACCACAGTCACCAAAACGTTAATGACAAAGCAAAATGTGCCCAGCACGCCACGAGCATGACTACATGACAAACTTTTTAACACTATTTTTTTTTTTATTTGTGTTGTTAAAGGACGAAATCGCAGAGTTGCTAGCTGTAGCACGGTTTTGGTTTTTTGACGTGGTAGTCGAAAGGTTTACAGTGCAGTAGGTACCGCATCATATGGCTTTTGTCTTATAAAAAAATGCAGCTGACTACTGCCACTGAACTCAAACATTTATCATCTAATAACTGCACTGTATCCAAGAATATTTTTGTCTATCATCATCTCTTCAATGACATGCTGCAGTTTAGTTATAGTTTTAAATCTATCTTCACTGTCTACACCGTTCACGCAATCTTTTAGTAGCTTGTCTAAATGAGGTCTGGATGCATTAACCTCCTTCGGTATTGGGTACAGGTACGGATCATCATCGCCAGCTAAAATGTAGCAGGCAGCCCAAATATTATGGTCGCTGAGATGATGTTTACACATGTTGTCTAAAGAGAACGAGAATCCTGGGCCCATTGGTTCTCTGCCATATCGCTGATACCAGTTAGGCAGGTCTGCCTTCGGTGATATGTGCTTGTCTAAAATCACTATATCTTCAAGATCAATGAAGGTGACGTCATCTTTTTCGTTGACCACTATGTTGTCTAGTGACCAGTCCATGAGGTAAAAACGGAATCTGAAATATACATTAAAATAAATAATAATAAAAGAACAGACTCTAAATCTCCATTGGTTATGTTACTGTATGATCATGCACAATTTCGAATCCTTAACTAATTGATTGGCCTGAAGTGGCTAAGGACAGAAGAGAGATCTTTACCCTGCTGTGGGACACAACAAGCTTATATATGAATTAAAATTAGTTAGTAAATGAAGCAGCAGTTAGCATATTAAAATATTGGTAAGAAGAAAGGTGAGGGCGTGATGGGAATATCTCACTATAGCGTCTATTATACCACTCGATATTCCGCACAAGTTACACAGACTGTCTTAAAGTTTACTTCCGAGTAAGACTGTCTGACCCGTATTACACTACGGAATATCGAGTGGTGTAATAGACTCTTATCTCTTTTGTATGCACATAACCTAACGGCCCGTTTACGACCTTGCCCTTGCCGCTGTGTGTGATCGGCAGCTAAGCGCGGTCCGGCGAGCCGTAAGATCAAAAGCATTCCAATGTTTAAAGCACGCCACGAGACGCCGCTAATAAAGCAGCGCGCGCGTCCGCTTACCGATGCTGCCCCGCCGCTCGCCGCTAAGTCCAAAGTCGTGAACGGGCCGTAATGGCGGGTCCGTCGCGTTTCACTCAGTGCATCATTTTTTTGTTACTTGACCGTTTCCCTTCCAGTTCCTAAGTTATTTAATTTCGAAAGTATTTAAAAACGAAATTATTTGCGAAGTTACGTTTGAAATAAAAAAAGTTGAGGCAACTAGGTACGCGATTTTTTTTAATATTTGGATTGATCTAATGACTTCTAACTAAGGAGCTGTCAGACTTTAACTGACTAAAACCACACCTGTGTCTTTCAGTTGACCTTTGCTTTCGTTTTGAAAAAATCCCGTATCAGCCCTGCTGGGCCCCGATGGTAGACGCTGTCGATGACTCGTCGATGGCTCAAGCGAACTCATCGGCACCTACCGTGGGCCGTGGCCGGTGGTCGTGTGTTATATTATAACAAGCATCTCAATTAATGTTGGAAGAAAGTGGTGATATGTACTTACATATTTGCAAAATTCTAGTGTCTAAAATTCACCCGGTTCCGTAGCCGTTTGCGTTCCAACAAAGCCGCGGTAGCTCTTTCAGGGTCTGTGTACACAACTTTTTTATCCTATTAAAGGTCTACAGATTGCGTCTGACTCGTGTGCGTATCGCGTCTGTATCGCTAAAAGTAGCTGTGCGAGTCTCAAATAAATCTCTTTCTTTCTTTCTAAAAACGCGCGTCAACGGCGCGTTTAAAAAAGGCGGTGTGCACAGGCCCACGAACAATGCAGCCCTAAACAACATTCTACCAAACCAACCTGTCATGTTTGAAAGTGAAATCCATAGCAGCGTCAAGAATTTTCTTAGCGTACTTCAGTTTCCGATGCCAAGGTACTTGTGTCAGAGATGAAAGGGGTTCACCCTCATATGCAACCACCTCCAGGCGCCCACAGACGCCAGCATATGCGGGCACTGGCCATCCATTAGTCTTAGTTATTACCTACAAAATTAAAATCGTTGTCGGTAAAAAGTTAGGTACAATCATAGAAATCTAAAATCTTTCTAATATCTGTGGGTATAATACGAGGCATACAAGTTGATTGAACCATCATGGCGGTCAACCTTAAAAGCGCAGTAACCGATCTTCGGGTCTCAATCGAAATGGGGGGCTGCGTGTAACAACGCAACGGTTCAACTTATTTGCCACATACTATAACCACTTTCAGTGGCATAGCTAAAAGATCAAGGACTCTGGGGAAAAAAAATCGGGTTGGGCGCCCCGGGGCACTGCCCCGCCTAGTTCTTCGTTAGCTACGCTAGTGATTTCCTTTCCCCTTCTTCATTCCTTACTTTGTTTATTATCACACTTCGCACTATCACAGGAGTCCTACTAGGTGAAAAAACGCAACGGCGAACGCAAAGGGATGCGGCGCATAGTAATAAATAATTGAAACTCTAAGGCCGTGTTTACAGAGACGCGGCTCGTTGGGCGTTTCTTCGTACATTGCAGCAGCGAGCCGCATCATCGCTCGCACAAACACAAACATATGGCAATGTACGACGGACCGCCCGACGCGCCGCGCAGCCCGCCGCGTCTCCGTTATCGAGCACTTAGGCCCCATTAACGACTTCGGTCTTAGCGGCAAGCGGCGCGGTAAGCAGATCCGTATCGGTAGGGGATTGATCGGCGGCGCGCGCTCGGCCAATTGCCTACCGATACCGCCTCCACTCGCCGCTAAGACCGAAGTCGTGAATGGGCTGTAATGCGGTGGCCTACGTCATCAACCGCACGTGGGTGCGAAAAGGGAAAGAGTGAAGCGAAAACGGATATGTTGGATTGATATTTTATTAAATGAAAAATAAAGATATTAAATGGCGGTTGAAGTGACTTTACGCTTACGTAACACAGCCACAGGGTTTTCAGGAAAATTCACACCACCAGTTGGCGCCACTCAGCGATATTCTATTGACGTGGCTCATTTACATTGCGCCGCATTGCTTCGTGTTCTCATTCACGTTATATCGCCTTAGCACGTAATATTATAGAGGCGAAAGATCGTGAGTTATGTGTATTTATTTATTTATTTATTTTCTTTTCACTCTAACTGTTGAATGGATTTCATTGAAATTTGGTACATGAGTAGATCATGTCCAGGAATAGCAATTAGGGTATTCTTAATCCCGAGAGTATGTTAATATGGGATATCTTTACTTTCAGATGGGTAAAGCAGCTGGCAGAAGTTAAGAGTTGGCAATAAAGTTTAGTTTGATTCATTTTTCAAAGACATGTATAAAATCTCTTCGAAAAGACAGAATGTTTTATTTGTTTACACACTATGCTGCTATCATGTTTTTAGTGTTTGTTGAGTAGAAGCTGAAATTCTTCTATACGATTATGTACAGCCCAATTTGATGGCTGAGTCTAAGCCAGCTGACGTCTGAGTAATTTTTTTATTAAAGGGGCCACTCAAGTATTACGTAAGCACTACAGGGGGAGGTACAGGCCCCCTATTTTTAATTTGCTTATTTTTGATCATGGGGTATGGAGGGTCTGAATGGTGATTACATCAGCAGTATATTTAAGAGAATGATATTGATGTTCCAAAATAACATGAAAGTAACAAACATCCAAAGTCCTTGTAGACTTAGAGTCAGTAGCTATTTCAAGCCTATTCCTTATTTCTAGACTTATAACCAGTCCTCATAAATTAATAATGAAACCAGATCACATTGAAAAATGTATGTACTAAAGTTTACATAAGTTTGATGTTATAATGCAATGGTTGATGGTCGATGGAGAGTTCCATCAACCATCAAGTTGACATTGCCCAATTTTTCTTTGTGTGACTGTATTTCCACTGCTACAATGACTCACCTGTAATATTATAGGTTCTGGGTTGAGACTCAACATTGTCCAAATGTTTACTACATCGACTTGTTCTCTCTTACTGTTCAGTGCGGGAAGAATAAAATCAAATAAACTGTATGCATACGGACACATAATCAATCCTTTTCGAGGGTTCGGATCTGGCTTTTTCAAATCATATTCCACAAGTTTTATTAATTTATCATCAATACTAGAAAGATTCAGCAAATGCACTGGTTTACAATTTCCTTTAAGTTTAAAAGTCTTGCACAGATTGTCATCAAATGTCTGGAACTCTGCATTGTGAGCTAACTTCTTCAAAATAACTCGTCGATTAGACTTTGTGTACCCGTAAAAAATATTTTTTGCATTGAACATACTAGACCAAGTCGTCGAAGATTCCATGATTACTTGGTTGGAATATAGTTCAGGACATAAAGAGATTCCGTAACAAGCCGGACACCGGTTTAGGTCAGTCAAAAACATCACTTTAGGTGACTTCCAGTCACCAAACAGGAAAACCGACAAATAGAAAGAAAAGAAAAAGGCCGTCACCACTAAAATAAGTCTTTTAATAAAACGGCGTCGCAGCATCGTAGCTTCGTAATGTTTGTCAATCATGATTTTTTAAAAACAATAAACTCTATAGAATTAATTTTAACATTTTAAAGATTTTTATTCCGAATTTTGTAACAAAAAATCGAAAGAAATAAACAATTTTTCTGTCAATCAAATAAATCACTTTTTTTTCTTTATTTTGTTTGACATTGACAATATATCTCTCTGTAATCTGTGGTTCTATAGTATAGGTTTACGATACAACCCTTCATTTTATAAATAAGAAGAAATTAGTAAGAGATGTTCTTCATGAAATCATCGTAAAAATTGTTGAATGATATCATTTTTGATCTTGTTAAAAACTTTTCAAGTTAGAACGCAACGCGCTGCAATCTTAACCATTTTAGAACGATGCCAATAATGCCCTGTCAATAATGCTGTCAAATCAATCTGTCAAATTGTAATAGCAATTTTGCGAATCGCTGACGATTCAAAGAATAAATAAAGCAAAACAAAGCGTAATTTGATAATTGATGGCGCGGAAAGTATTTCGTAACTGAACCAGTATTATTTTCATGTCAAGTTTAACTTCAGTGTACGTGATAGTATTGTGTTTACCTAGACTGTGATCAGCTGTTTTAAAAATGGGTTTTATTTCATATTTTATGGATAATTATACGGCCAGTTTATACGATTATATCGGTGAGTGGTATTTTTTCGTATTGACCTTGTACTTTATCGATTATAATAAGTTCCTTCTGTTATATTACCATCCGGTTTTTGTATTCATCTTCCTCGTACACAAAGTTCATACAAAGGCCTTTTTGTTCTACGAAGAGTATTATTTATTTATTATACAAAAACTTTGTTTTTATGTAATTTTTTTTTTAAATTACTTGCGTAACTCGAGATTCGATTAGTCTAATATTGTAAACAAATAATTTTATCATATTACTTTTAGTTAGCTTTTGCAATTAATTCAAAGATTTTTTACAGTCAAAGTAACTAAACTCAGTATGTTCTTTTTTATACTTAGCCTAAATCTAAATATAGAGAGAACTTGTATGCCATTATCAAGTTTGTCAAGCCTAATCAATAACAAAATATTTTTAACAAGAAGAATTAGTATCCATCAGTTTTGTTTGTTGCTCCTTGAGTTTCATGGCCGCAGAGGCTCTTTCGAACAATCCTGCAGCCCTGGCAGGCATTGGCCTTAACCCCCTAAATTCTAAGCGGACGCCGACGTCCTCGCGGGTTTTAAGTGGCTTTTTAAATTTATTGTGAGAACAGTATTAACAAAGACTTTTGAAATGTTTGTGTCTGTTTTGAGAGGAGATTGGGTGAATACGCAAGAAAAAGTTGCGTCACGAAAATATCAAGGCACTGCGAGGCTATCAGCGATGGCTGAGACTAGACTTGCAAAATGTTAATTGTGTACACTAAGTGATGGGTTAAAGCGGCCATTACTCATTCTGATAGCTTTTAGGCATATGTAAAACACGGTGAACTATTGACTTGAGCCTTGTTCTTATTGGACAGCAAACTCCTCATTTTATGTCAGTCACTAGGCAACGCCTACTCGCGAAAGAACTCCCATCCATCGCGATTACGAGATCACGACGGTACTCTGCCCAAATGAGTCAGACCTGTGTGTTCCACGGCGCTCCATGGGCGATCCAGAGTAGGACAGACCAGATTGATAGATTAGTAGACATTTGATGATGACGTTAAACACATTGTATTCTATGTCAGGCTGGTGACTGCAACTCTACATCTAAATTGCGTATTTCTATACGAAAATGTAGATAATTAATACAAAAAAAAAACAGAATCTGCAAAGGATGTACAGATAAAAACCTCTGTACACACACTCTTTATCTAAAGTAAACTTATCAGTTATTTATCAGTATGCACATCAGAAGTTATTACAAATATGGTATGTGTTAGATTGATAAAGAATTTCATAAGCCTTTAATGCTTTGTTTAAGTTATTAGATATTGTAAATGGATTAAAAAGCTGAAGTAGTATTTATGATTAATTAACCCTGTAGTTATTAAAGCCCCAAGCGGACACCGATCCACACACCTATTGTGTCAAAGGTATTCAAAAACGAACAAAAACGGTATTCAAAGGGTTAAAGTTTACAATGGGACAAATACTTTTGTGTCTATTTCGTCAGAGGAGTCGTATGACCGAGTTATCCAATAGCGCTCTCGCCTCAGCCTAGCAGGGATTCCGATCCCAAGTTCCGGCCACTGGAGGCGCGGGCTCGCGGACGGCGAGTAATGAGTAGCTCGCTGTCCAACCGTCCGGTAACCGTCTGGAGCACGGAACACAGAAAGAACCTGGAAATAGTAAGTAGGCGTGGCACTGTCGCCGCTAGTGAGTACTGCAATACGCACTTGCTGTTCAAGCGCTCTCATTCGCAAACTAGACTACGTCAACATACAATTTACATAAAATAATAATAAAATGCCTTATTGGGCCATTCTGGACTGTAAAAACCATAGTCGGACTAAAAATCTAACTCATGGAGGTGTATCATACCACCGGTAAGTATTATTTTCGAATTTATTTTAATAAAATGAAAATGGTTGCGCGAATTTGCTTGATGTTTTAATGGACTGTATGTTTGAAAAGCGATCTAAGGTTTGTTAACAATATGCAGGTACTGCGTCTAGCGTTTATTAATGGGATAAATGTATTGGGAAGGAACACTGACCTTTAGACTTCGTGAATGGTTACACGTGGCATCGGCCGATCCTCGTCTTCGCACATTTAAATCACTGCCAGGTCCTGTTTTGCACTACACTGCACCACTGTTGAGTTCTGAATGGTTGGAACACGAAATAGCCAATTTTCTTGTAATTTCGAGCGGGCGTGTTAGCGGTGCGGTCACATTCACAATGGATGCACAAACGTCAATGTCAAATCATTTCTTGCGGCCGTGCGGGAAGCGGAAACGGTAGGGATAGGATTGCTAGGCCAAAAAAATAAATTACAAAAAACAAAGTCGCGGATCATAGCAAATTGGCGCAACCATTCCCCCCGGGTTTGAAGGGTTACCTTCAAAGAAAAGAAAAAAAACAAAAGCGAAACTAAACCCTATTACTAATCTAAACTATCAATACTAGGTAGCGAAACAACTTATAACTAACTATGCCACTACTACTGATTAGGCAGAGGGCAGAGGCGAATAACCGGACGCAGGTACGATCCAGTTGCGGTTTTAACTTTTACGACTCGCGTTATTCCGTTCGAACCCGGAAAAACTTCTTCCACTACACCAAGAGGCCAGTGCAGAGGAGGCGCACTCTCAGTCTTCAGTATCACCACAGTACCGACTGTGACTGGATCTGAAGGAGTGTTCCACTTTTGACGCGACTGCAGCGTATGCAGATAATCTGTCCTCCATCGCTTCCAAAAGGACTGAACTAAGCTATCTAGCAGAGCGTGACGCGGGTGAAGCTGCAGTTTGTCAGTCTCGACATCTAAAGCGGGCAAATATTTAAGAGGAGTCGTCGTCAAGAAGTGAGCCGGCGTCAACGCTAGTGGCTCCGATGGATCACCAGACAAAGTCCGACACAACGGACGCGTATTCATCAACGCCTCTACCTGAGCGAGTACGGTGCTCAACTCCTCGTACGAGAGAATCTGTTCGCCTATGACCCGAAACAGGTGCGACTTAAGGCTTTTAATATTCGCCTCCCAATTGCCACCAAAATGACTAGCCGCTGGCGTATTAAAACACCAATCAATGCGATTCTCAGCTAAGACATGGGCGAATTCACTTTGGTAGTACTTGGAGCGTAAGAATGTATGTAATTCCGAAATATTGCGTCGCGCTCCAACATAATTTGTGCCGTTGTCAGAGTATAAGCGCTTAACGGGACCACGGCGAGATAAAAATCGTTTAAATGCAGACATAAAACCCTGCGTACTCAAATCACTGGTTAACTCTATGTGAACTGCACGAGTTGTCATACAAACGAATAGGCAAATGTATGCCTTTGTGGAACGTATACCACGACCACGGGCAATAGTGACTTTAAACGGTCCAGCATAGTCCGTCCCAGTATGTATGAAAGGTTTCACCGTCTGTACAACACGACAAGAACGATGGTCGGCCATTTCCGGCGCGTTGAAACGCGGGCGGAGCTTAAAGCAGGGCACACATCTGTGCACTCTAGCGCGTATCAAATTGCGAGCGGAAAGTATCCAGTACTTCTGTCGAAGAATGGACATTAATAAATCGGGACCAGCGTGACAATTCACCTTATGGTGATAGTCCACCAACAAATCCAAAACGTGATCCCTGCGTGGTAGAACTACTGGATGCATTTGTTCAAACTCTAACTCAGCATTTCGCAGACGGCCACCGACACGAATGAGTCCGTCTTGCAAAAATGGTTTCAAATGTTGAAGTGCGGGACTACAAGGTTTATGTGATTCTAAACTACGAAATTCTATTGAAAAATAAAATTTCTGCAACTCTCGAAGTACAACTGATTCAGCTCTATCCAAATCAGCTGCGATTATAGAACCACGCGATGGTAATAATCTCAAAAATCTTAGGACGTAAACTACACAGCGTAATAGTCTCGACCAAGACGAGACTCGATTAGACAACAACAAAACAACTGACTCTTCACGCGGAACTGATACTACAAGCGTATGTTTCTTCTCCTCGGGTGGTTCTGAAACAGTAGCGGGGTTAAACGGAGCATTTGGCCACTCGTTAGGAGTGGTATGCAGCCAGGGAGGGCCACAAAACCAAAGCGGATGATTTAAAATTTGCGCGGGAAGCAAACCACGTGAGAGACAATCAGCTGGGTTTTCTGTTCCAGCGACATGGAACATATTTTCCGGTGACAATTCAGCTTGAATCTTAGCCACCCTATTTGCGACAAACGTGCCCCATCGATGGGGTGAAGAGTGGGCCCAACATAGAGCAACGGTTGAGTCTGAAAACGCTACAATTCTCTCTATATTAATGCGAGGACGACAAGTTTTGACTATAGATGTAATCAATTGAACCAACATAAGAATAGCGCAGAGTTCGAGACGAGCAAGAGAGACAACCTTACGAGGAGATACCTTTGATTTTGCGCTAATGAGGAAAACTGAAATGTTATCGCCATTTTGGACCTGAAAGTAAACCACTCCCCCGTAAGCCCTCTCACTGGCGTCTGCGAAACCTACCACATTAACAACAGTGTCTGGTACTATACCAACATGGCGAGGAATCTGTATCTGATCGAGCATTGGAAGCTCTTTCCTATAGCGAGCCCACAACTTGGCAACACTGTCAGGAGCGGTGTCGTCCCAATCACAGTTGGAAAGCCAAAGCTCTTTTATAAGCAGCTTTGCATACAAAACGACAGGAGCCACAAAACCCATTATATCCCATATCCGAGCTACACATGCTAGGATAACGCGTTTGGTACAAGTTGGCGGAGTCGAGCTAATTTTAAGACTGAACATATCAGTTGCGGGTGACCAACTTAAACCGAGGATCTTATGCGAATCACTATCATCGAATTCCTTTACCGAAGTCAACCGGTGTGACGGTGGAATCGACTCTAATGTAGCTTGCGAGTTGCTTGTCCATTTCACCAGATCAAATTGACCGGACTTCATGAGGCTGATTACTTGAGCAGCGGTCTCTATAGCCTCTGCTTCACTAGGTACACTGTACACAAAATCGTCCATGTACAATCCGGTTTCAATAGTGGCCCTTGCTTTCGGGTATGTATCACCCTCGTCAGCGGCCAACTGCTTGATAGTGCGAAGAGCGTGAAAGGGACTAGACTTAAGCCCAAAACAAACACGATTGAATTCGTAAACCTTCAAAGGTTCCTGCGGAGAAAATCTATACAAGAAGCGTTGGAATCTACGGTCACATTCTCTGATTCCAATACTAAGAAACATTTGCCGAATATCGGCAGAGAGCGCAATAGCAAACAAGCGAAAATTTACTATTATTTCAAATAAGTTACCCTGGAGGTTCTGACCACAATACAAGATATCGTTAAGCGATATGCCAGTACTAGTCTTAGCGCTACCATCCATAACCACACGCAGTTTAGTTGTAAGTTTGTCTTCTCTAACAACTCCATGGTGCGGGATGATGTAAAACGGGTAATCACGTGTCTCCTCAGTCTCGGCAGGCGCTGATGAGATATAACCTTTATCTAAATATTCGATCAGCACATCATCATAGGCTTGCTTCAACTTAGGAGACGCCTGCATCTTACGTTCCAAGCATAGAAAGCGTTTTTCTGCGGAGGCACGGGAGCCACCGAGCGAAAAAATATCACCCTTGAAAGGGAGCGCGACAACATAACGACCATCTTTATCACGAGTAGTCGTGCGGGTATAAATCTCCTCAGTGACCTGATCCTCAGGGCTGAGAATAGGTGGGACATTGACCTCTTCAATCTCCCAGAACTTGCGGATGGTAGACTCAAGCGGCGGCTCGACGGTGCAACAGTGCGACACAGTCGAGTAACTATTTAAATAAGCGGGTGCGGAGCCAACTATAACAAACCCGAGAACTGTTTCCAGTGCGTGCGGAGCGGGGTACATCGGAAGACCTTGAATTTTACGTGATAACTGGAGATGCGGGAGAATCGAAGCACCGATCAATAGATCGATATCTCCAGGGAAAGCGTAATTTCCGTCGGCTAACTGCAAGTTCTTAAACTCCGTCAGCATGGACGTGTCAACCGGTACCGTGGGCAACCGTTCCGTAATCTTATCTGCGACTAGCGAATCCATTTCAAACGAAATATTACGATTAAAACGTGAACTAAATATTATTTTAATGGAACCGTGAATGGTTGCCTTTAAACCTCCAAAACCTTTCACTTCTGAGCGGGATGACCAATTATTAAAACTAAAACCAAGGCGTTGACAACAATCCCGAGTAATAAAATTACTCTGGGAAGCGCCATCTAGTAGCGCTCGAACGGTGTGCGGTTTGCCAAAGGCATCTACAATGACAACTTGCGCGGTCGCAAGTAAAACGGTAGTGACTTGAGTACCAGCGGCGGAAAGCGAACACAATGTTACGTCGTTTGCACTTGCAGCAGGCCGCGCGTCACAAGCGTCGCGCGTCTGCGCAGGCTGCTGCTGCGATGGCAGCTTACTACTCTCAAAATGTAAGAAGGTATGATGTCTAGCTAGACATTTACGACAGCTACCACCACTGTTACATGACGTAACCAGATGTTTGTCACTTAGACAATTAAAACACAAATTATTAGTGCGGACAAACTTGTAACGATCACTAGGCGATAATCTCTGAAATTCCGAACACTTGTACAGCTGTGTATGGCTACCCTTACACAGAGAACAGTCAGGTGTTGAGGCGGTATTAACTAGCGTATGTGCAGTCTTGACTGACTTCGATGACGCGTCTATACGGCGATCGGAACCTGTCCTATTCGTGGCTTCATGACGTGCCGACGTGCGCTGCAACACCTTAATATGGTCGCGAATAAAAGATTCTAAATCTTCGAACTTAGGTATTTCTTTACCGCGCTGAGTCGTTTCAAACAGACGAACAGTTTCAGGATCTAATTTCTTTAAACCGATATACAAAAACAAAAAGTCACAGAGGTCATTGACCTTTAGGTTCTTTACTGCACGAACAGATGATGCGAAAATATTTAAAAACTTCTCTAAATTATGATCGTTACAAACGGAAAAACTTTTCAAATCGAATAATTGATCTAAATATGCGGTAGCTACTAATCGCTTATCTTCGTATTTTGTTTTTAAAGTGTTCAAAACTAAATTGTAATTTTCAGCGCTAAACGTAATTCCAGCACAGACAGCCTTTGCCTTACCGGTCAATTTTTCTACGAGATAATGCAATCTCTCGTGATCTGTCAGCGATGTGTTCCTATGTATTATATTTTCGAAACTATCTATAAATAAATTCCAATTTCGAATGTCACCATCAAATTCAGGTATTTGAATTGGCGGCAATCGTGGGCGTTCGCGAGGAGGGTTGGATAAACCACTCGCGGGGGGGGGAGCCTCTAAACTCCTAGCAATACGTTTGATACGACAATACAAGTCATCAAAGGACGACAATGCCTGATAACTCACACAGTAATCAGGATTTAACTCCAACTCTAAAATATTTATATTCTTAATTGTAGATTTAAAATCCTCGCGCAAACTATCTAAAGTTTCCAACGAACACAAGAAAGCATCTCTAATCATCAGATCCGAGATTTGCAAAGATTTATCACAAATTGATTGAACACGTGAAAACTGTGAGTCCCTTTCGGCGTATAAAAGCTTTAACTGAACCTTTAAATCAGTACTAACCTTGGTTCCCTTAAGAGACATCTTGTTTTGATATATTCACACTATACACTCAAACAAACACTTAACGAATTATTAAGTAAGCGATAATTAACAGATAACAATATGGTAATATTGTAAACAACAAAGTGAACGGCGAACGAACGGAACAACCTGAATCAATGAGTGAATATTACCCAATTTCTCGATTAAATATATGCGTATATAATCTATGGTTTATCCGTTTCCTACAAATATTCACTCAACAATGAACGGGTATTTTTGAAATGCGTCTACCTACATGCAATTTGTAGGATGGTCGAATGAATTTTGTCAAGAAAAAGAATGCGATCGATTTATATCTACGCTGATATTTACGTAGCTAACTATAATTATGCGGTGCGGTTGACGGCGTAGGTACCGTAATTATCAATGACTCTTTAACTATACGAGCGAAATAACGTATAGTTGCCTAAATGCCTAGATGCGGGTTTTCTACTATTATATCTAGGTAAACAGGCGCGTTGCGTTTATTCCCTATGGAACAAATACTATATTGCGAAATTACAAGAAAATGATTCACGATCCTGCTCGTATGGACCAAAAAGTAATGGTTGCGCGAATTTGCTTGATGTTTTAATGGACTGTATGTTTGAAAAGCGATCTAAGGTTTGTTAACAATATGCAGGTACTGCGTCTAGCGTTTATTAATGGGATAAATGTATTGGGAAGGAACACTGACCTTTAGACTTCGTGAATGGTTACACGTGGCATCGGCCGATCCTCGTCTTCGCACATTTAAATCACTGCCAGGTCCTGTTTTGCACTACACTGCACCACTGTTGAGTTCTGAATGGTTGGAACACGAAATAGCCAATTTTCTTGTAATTTCGAGCGGGAGTGTTAGCGGTGCGGTCACATTCACAATGGATGCACAAACGTCAATGTCAAATCATTTCTTGCGGCCGTGCGGGAAGCGGAAACGGTAGGGATAGGATTGCTAGGCCAAAAAAATAAATTACAAAAAACAAAGTCGCGGATCATAGCAAATTGGCGCAACCAGAAAAAATAAAATTTCGTCAAACATTGCACAAGATATACAAACAAAAATTGTCCTTAACTTCATGCAAACAAAGTTGATTTTCTTTTCCCGGTTATTAGCCTTTCTGGAATATTCGCATCTCTACCTATACTTTTGACGCTATCCAAATAGTGCGTGACTTTATCGATAAAATCAATCGACTTGTATTGCATTGCCTTTTTAACATAAACGTATTTATACTTGAGAGTATTAGTATTAAAATACAGATAATTATTAAATTAATAAAGTTAATAAAATAAATATTTAGGATGATATTCGTGATGCAATTTTAAATAAATCTAGCTAAAGAGCTTGGAACAACATAGGGCGTTTGAATTATACCTTATGTTTAGTCGTCGCCGGCTTCGTCCGATCACACTTTTCGTAACTCTAATTTTGGAAGTCAATGTCAAAAAATGAAGAAACCAAACCGTAAACACCGACTTCCGCAATCAAAGTTATTTTACATTATTTAGTTTTTTTGAAGTCAGTTGTATTTTTTTGTGATAGAGGTTTTTTTTTGTATTTTCAATATTAAACACACAATGAAAATAAATTGCCTTTTTCACTACGTATTTATACTAAGTTCTTATTTGTGAAATTGCAATACTTGTTACATTGTTACACCTATATGTCCGTAGTATTCAACATAAATAACATAACCTAAATTTTAAAAGTGTTCAACTTCTTAGAACGGGCAACTAACTTAAAAGTGCCAATTTAAAAGTGCCCGTTAATATTTTAATTAAATTCTTTGATCAAAATCAAACAATATAAAACAGTGAAAAGATTATTATACAAATATAATAATCTTTTCACTGTTTTAACTCAAATAGCAATGTAATAATAAAACATTGCGAGGTTCTCAGCATTTTTTTTTTCATTTACCCACTATAAAATGAACAAATACAAACAAAAAGGTATTTGATTTACATGCAAATAAATACCCTTTTTACTACGTTTAGAAATTACCCTACTACATATTAATTTCATTATTTTAATACTATCGCATACGATATTTTTTCGTATCATATTTTATGTTTGTTTTCATACTATCGATATTATTGCAATCGAATTAGGGTACGTCACTATTTGAGTAGCGATCTGCATTTGTGTCAGTGATACGCCATTCAAATACAACCCTTATTTTTATAAAGTTACAGTTCATACTGAACAACGCCATCTAGCGACGAGTGGCGGTACTAGGTAGTCCAAGATGTATTTCTTTCTTGTTTTTGTCAATTTGATTTATAGATCGTTGACATTAAAGTTGCATTTCGTATAACATTTTTTTTTAAATTTGTTTACACCCTATTTTTGTTTTAGCCAATCGTATCTTCCGGTTTGCAGTAAGAGTAAATCGTAAATGTGTGAGTTTGGCGACACCGGTTCTGGTACAAACATTTTCTCAAGCTAATTCTAGTGTCTTTCTGTGTTCTGTGGTCTGGAGCGATCCCAAGTCCATGCGCCACGCGCGCCTCAAGGAGTTGTTAGCAAACCGTAAGAGCCCAGCATGCCAGCAGGCAGGGTCGAAGTCATAGAAATCTTAATAATGCCTTATTAAGATTTCTGTGGTTGAAGCCTAATGGAGCCAAGGGTCTGCTTCTGATAGGAAGGCTCGGCCCTGGTATGAAAGGCAACGAAGGAACGGGGTGGGATTTTTAGTCAGTAAAAGTCTGTCACTATCTCCCGCTCCGCCCAAGAGCGGAAGATGTCATTGGATGATTTTCCCCACCAAAAAAGAAAGAAAAAAAGAGGAGTCGTATTTACGATCGAATTCTCCATCTCGTTTAATTCTTCAATTCCCAGTGTTAATTGTAAGTGAACGAAGACCTAGAGTATTTGGGGAAATGGGAAATATTGCTCGGATTAATCCGAAGAGTGGTTAAAGTGGTACAGTACGGCCGACCGACCTTGGCGCGTCTGAAGTTAGGCTCTGCGAAATTTTGCTCTTGTGCACTCGTAAAAAACATAAATGGTTTGAAAAAATAAACGCCAATAGCAGTTGTTATTGCTGTTAACAACTGTTATTGGCATTTATTTTTATAAATCATTTAATTGGCGCGCTTATTTTGAGCGCTAAACTTAGCAGTGCCTAACTTCAGACGCGCGAAGATCGATTATAAATCGATAGTGTTTCATGTACCGAATCGTCCTCACGGGAATAAAACGACTAAAATTTATCGGTGTATATACGTAGCTCCATCCCTTTAACAGTTCAGTTTAGGTCGTAAAATGGATCGCGTTAAGAGCTCTGGTAGCACTACAGGAATTAGACGTTGACATCTTATTCGAACTGAAAAAAGTAACAAATGCGAAGATTACCATATTAAAATGTTCCGCTTATTATTTTGTTCTCTTTATTGCAGTGAATGTGACCATTAGTTGTGAACTTAAATTATTCCATTTATTTATATTACTTTGTCGTTATAGGTTTTGTAGTTAAAAGCGTGCAAGTAAGTGAATTTTATGACATAATTTTCTTTTCGAACGTAACAATTCGAGTGCTTACCACCGAGTTATCGTAAACGACATAATTATTAAGGAAAATGCATTTTGTGTCTTAAGTTCAATCGTATTCAAGGAGGAGGCCGCACGCGTCAGGCACTGGCACTTACGCCCCAGTCAGTTTTTAGTCAGTGAAACTCTGATACTATCTCCCATCCCGCCCAAGAGCGCGGAGATGTCATTGAATGATATTCCCATCGAAAAAAAAAACGGGTACAATGGGGTTTGGAAATTTGTATGGAGAAACTAAACTGCTGGCAGAAGCGAGTTACTTATATACTAGTTTATTACCTGTCCCTGCCTGCTTCTTGCCCAAATTGCTCAAGAAAAGCAATCGATTCGTCAGTTCATAACTGATAGTTTGAGAAACTTCCATACGGCCGAATTACTGCTAAAAGTAAAATTTTACTCCAAAGAGGTCCAAAAAGAACTCTGCTGAACTGTGCTGTGCTAAATTAAAAAAAAAAAACAACTCAATCAGGTTTCAACCTTGACTGACGGAGATGTCAAGGATACGCTGTAACTCAGTGCGTCGGCGTCGGCACGGAACGTCTGATTGCACTCTTGACCCATTGACGTTACCTACGTCTTTTTTACCGGCTTAACTTGAATAGTTTTAGCCTTGTGCTGGTAATACTTGCAGTGCCGTAACTAGGACAGTGCCAGCAGTGCCCAAGCACAGGGCACTGACCCGGAGGGGGCGCAGAAATGATCAAACCATGGCCAGTTTCGTAGAATTAGGTTGCTGTTTCCCATTGCCTCTTGCTCCTTACCATGGCGCCGGATGCTAAGGTCGCCATAGTCGATAGCATCCACGTGGAGACGGCGGGGTAAGCGGAGAAATTTCCACCACATGCTTCACCATGAGTTCCGGGCGTTCCGCACAATGGCTCAATGACATCCGAGCGTTTCTTCCCGCCAGATCCGAAATAGGTACCTCCCGAAACACTATTGTCTGGTGAGGACTTGCATCAGGCGGATTAAACTTACCCAACTAGGATGTTTTTTGGGGTGCAGTCTTAGAAGCTGGCACCGGGACCTGGGGGTATAAAAGACTAGTTACGGCTCTGAATACTTGTGTGAACTGGGACGCTTCCTTCGCCAATCGCAAAAAGCCACAACGATTCTCTGCGATTAGTCTTTGTCTTTAGCTAATACCGACCGAAAGATACTAATTTAGCATAGATTGGGTTTCGTACAGCTTGAGTACCTTGCATAGGAAGAAACGAAATTTCTTTAATTCCAAACTCGGTACAGTTCAGTTAATACAATAAACGAAAAACGCCAAATACGTAGATAAAAAAACACGTAAGCCCTCCTTTTGCTCCAGTGCTAACAAGAGCTCTTAAAGCGATCCATATTACGATCTAAAGTGAATTGTGAAAGGGATGGAGTTATATAGGGTGTATAGTTACCTTCTTCTTTCTCGCTAGCACGATGGCATTTTAACAGGTCCTGATAAATCCCTAGTTCCTTTATTTCCTTCGGCCAACTCTATTGCTCTTGTTGTAACCGGCAGTATAAAACCAAACTCAATCTGGCGACTCAATTAGCTAAAATAGGTGATAAATCTCGCTTTGACGACCGTGAAGTCCGTAGACTTTGTTCTAAGGCTCACAATGATCTTTTGTGTGGTATTTGCATCTGATTGCGAGGTATAATCTAAGAATCTCGACAACATAAGGTACGAAGTCTTTTGCATCCATCGCTTGTATCCTTCACTTGCAGAAAAAACTAGTTTACATTTCTTCATCTTGATTGAATGGCAGATCTAAAATTAAGCTCGTTTTCAGAAGACAAACAGGAAGTTTTAAAGCGTCGATTGTCTTGATATTATCATCCAGTATTTTTAGCAATGCGTGCACCGTCTTATCCTTACTTTTTGGCAGTCCTTAACTGTAGTACTCTTTGTAAAGCGTATTAATACGTAAAATTCCGTACGTTTTGTTTTTTATGGTAGGTAAAATCATCCAATGACAAATCCTGCCCTTGGGCGGAGCGGGATGTAGTGTCAGGCTCTTACTGACTAAAAACCTACCCCTTTCCTTCGTAGCCTATCGTGCCGGGGCCGGGTATTCCTTTCGGAAGTTAACCCATGACCCCAGAAATTCCGTACGGTTCAACATCAGCGTTGTACCATGACGCGTTAAAATGTCAGTCGCTAGTCGTTAGAGTGAGAAAGAGGGATTCAAAGATTCAAAGCATTTTATTTCAAATAAACCATTTACAGGCACTTTTGAAAAGTCAAGAAGTCGGTCTGTCAGAAAAAATGATGCTAATTGCACATTCCAAAGCGTAGATCTCTATGGAGAAGAATAAAGCTATACACAGCATACACCCTATATAGCTACATCCCTTTTATATATAGTTTAGGTCGTCAAATGCTGCTTTTTTGTAAGTAGTGATGCAATCGTTGATGGTGAGGCGCACTAGTTTATTAAGAGCCTTCACTCTAGCCTTGTAGACACCTAAATTCTAATCGGACATGAAGACCACAGCAGGCAAATTGTTCTAATCCTTCGATGTAAGCGATAAAAAAGTCGATGACGTCATCTCATCATCTCGTCATCTTCAAAAAAAAGTATAGGTCTTTAATTTTGTAATACAACACATTCGAATTCGAACGGCTGTTAGCAAGACACCAAACATACCACTAGAAGACAAAATGTCCCCCAACATGACGCTGCAACGTTATCCAAAGTCACGCAACTTGTCCCCCAACATCACGTGACGAGGGATATGTTGTTGGGCAAATTGATAGCGTTGCTCGTCATGCTGCATTGCGCATACGTGGGCCACGTACGCCGATCTGTGTGCGTTGGTCTCCATACATTTTATATGGCAACTAGACTTGTAGAGCTACATTTGACCAACACCACGCGAGCAGGGTTCTACGTACAACTCAGGCATCGCCCACATGTGCGTTGGTCTAACGTAGAATAGAATAGAATAAAACTTTATTGTACCCCAAAAAAGTTACACAAACTACATATACATAAATCTAAACCTATGGGTACAATGGCGGTTTTATCGCTGATAGCGATATCTTCCAGACAAACTTAGGATGGATCGTAAGAAATTTAAAAAATAACAGGGGGTAGTCTGCGGTGTGGTTCCCGCTTTACTGTCACAAACTCGCAAACAATAACTGCAAAATTATTTTTTTAAAAAAACCTCGACAGTCCTGGTCATCAATATGATAATATATGTATAGAACTGGTCAAGACGAATCTAATGAGCCCAAACTTGATGGGTTTACTAATAGGCATTCCAAAGTTCCTTCAGCCACCTCCCAGTTTTAGCATCAGGTCCTTGTCATCATGAGAAATGTATAGCACTGGTTGAGGCGAATCTAATGAGCCCAAACTCGATAAGTTTACTATGCTAATAAGCAATCCAGGGTTCTTACCTTCGAGCACCATCATCAGACCAGCTCAATGGTGCCAGATTGTATACGAATAATTCAAATATTAGGTCATACATATATTTAAAATAAAGTAAATACTCATTAAGTTTTATAAACCCTACCGCAGTCCGCAGTTAACAAACGAGTTGGTGACCTTAAACACCCGGACAGATCTTCATAAATTGTAGCTAAGAATTATCTCGATGAAGTCAGCTTTCAAACAAAAGAAAAACCGCATCAAAATTGGTCCATTCGTTTGGGCGCTACGAGGCCACGGACAGACACACAGACAGACAGACAGACAGGTCAAACTTATAACACCCCTCTTTTTTTCGGGGGTTAATAAAACGAAACTTGGATTCTAAAACTTCGAACCTTTAGTGGTTTTTGGAAATTCCCATTTAACATACATCCTGCGTCATGTTTGTTCAAGGAATATAGCCAAGGACACATAGTAATTTTAACCTGTTACCGCCGTACTTTGTACCCTTACAAGTTGACAGAGCCGTAGGTGACCACATAAGAACTTGGACTTTGGACCCGTTACCCAGCCGTCATGTTGACCTACACGTAGGTGAAGTTGACGCATTTGAATATGTAATGTCTTTGACGCGTTCTATTGATCCTTTCGCTGACATACTGAACTTAACTGACTATGTATGAGTCATGTGACGCATGCAAATACAAAGTTAGAATATCGTGTGATTTCGAACTTAGAATTCGAATATGTAGATTATTGAAGTGAATTTATTTCTGTGAGCATTATGACGGGCCGCTCTTTTTTGCGTCGCCGCATCGCCACTTTTGGCGTATTCTACATGGATAACCAGTTTCTCGAGAATTTTTGAGTGTGGATACAAGTTTATCTGCCATGGATCGTAATAAAGTTATGCTTATTTGTTATTCTACTCTATTTTAAATAAAAAGGAAAGGAAAGGAGTTTCCTAACAATGCGTGCCTTTTTCAGGAGTACTGCTTAAAGTGAGCCTTCTCAAAACCTGAGAAGACACGTTATAATATTGAATACGCCAAACTTAAACACTAAACTAATATTTTTAGTACCTCTTGTCTCGATAGATGGCGTTTATCGATTTAAATTCAAGCTATGGTTTCGTTACCGAGGATAGTATAAGGCACCTCGGCAATAATTAATAAATGTCTACGTTCTGTACCTCTACCATGAGTTTGAAGCAATAGTATTCGTCGCTACTCGATATCGACGCCGTAAATATTTTGTATGGCAAATTTTGCAGCGCCTCTAGCGGTCACTTGCAGAACCAAAAGTTGCCATACAAAATATTTACGGCGTCGATAACGAGTAGCGACGAATACTATTGCTTAAAACTCATGGTAGAGGTACAGAGTACGTGGTGTGGTTTTATTGTTATAAACCATAGATATCCGTGCTATAAACAAACTCCCGACTCGTCGACAAAACAGGGCGAAAGGATCTTCGATGATCAGCAGTGCTATTCTCTAAAAGTCATTTTCATGGCTGTACCCTGTGACGAGGTCGAGGTCGAGACAGCCTTTAGATCGACCAAGTGTGCAGCCTTGAAATGTATAACTACAACAAAATCTATACATATAAAATCCTTTGTCCTGAATGACTGACTGATCAACGCACAGCCTAAACCGCTGATCGTAAAAATCTGAAACTTGGAGGATATGTTCTTTGTATAACGTAGGCATCCGATAAGAAAGGATTTTTCAAAATTACTAGAAAAATAGGATACATTGTTTTATTATAAAGTTCTCGTGTCTACCTTCCACCTTCCGGCTCCATCATCAGATCAGTTTGATAGTACCTTATAGCCAAAGTGCACCTCATGAAAATTCTAACAAGCCCAAACACGGCTAGGATACATTGATTCATTACGGAGTTCCGGTGACTATCATACGGCTCCATGCCCTTTTAGTTTGTGAATATACGAGCCTTTTGTAATAAATTTTGACGCATGCAGCTCTAGTTTTGACAGCTGAAAGCGCGGTATGTACTTAAACTTTTGAAGAAGTAAGCGAGATTTTACGTAAATAAACATTCAGAGAACCACTTATAAACTTGGACAGCCACTTTCATTGAAAGTTGTAATATCGCAAGTCGTGATTGTTTCATGGAAATAGAAGAGCGTCACAGATGCACGACGGTCCTACAAATGGAGCTGATGGTGCAGTTTCTGGAACAGCATCAAGACCTTTCTCTTGGACGAGTTAGATCTAAAGAGGCTCGTCAAGTTGCAGCATACTTGTGGAATGAGTGATCACTTAGTTATTAATATTATATTCTTGACTATAATAAATAGAATTATATTAGGTATACCTAAATTAATTTTGTTTGGTTCTCCTGAATTTGAAATTTAGCATTAGACCCCTTAGTCTTTTCTCCATTACTTGCATCTGAATAAAACTATGTTTGGTGATGTTTATGTTTGACCATAATTATTTAATTAAAACGATGAGGCATTAAAAATACAAATAGTCTTTATTCACAAAAAGTATAAACAAATAGTATAGAATATTTATTAAGAGGAATAACATGCAAGTTTACACAATAAGTGCAGTCATAAACTAGAACAATAATGGAATTCAATAATAAATAGATCTAACCTGAACTAAGATAAACCTGTACTTCAGGTGTCTTAAGAGCTAAATTATTTGTGTTAATATTTGCTAATAATACTTATATAAAACACTTAAGAACTAATAAAAAACACTTTCAATGAAATAACAAGCCGTAACTTAACCATAACTTTTCTGTGTCATCTTAACACAACTTTTACAACATACCATTATATAACATGATATAACATTTTTACAATGCACCTTTTTAATGAATACATGGATAAAATTAGGATAGTATGAAAAGTAGAATTAATTAGGAAAAAAAAACAATTAAAAAAAGATGAAAATTTCAGATGGACATAGGCTACATAGGTATTTTTTAATTTGGAACACAAATGATTCATAATTATGTCAACTATTATAATAATGGTATGATATCCAAATCATACCTAAAGCAAGCTTTTAAAACACCTATACAGCGTTCAACAACAAATCTGGCCGTCAAGTGTAAGTCTTGGTAATATTGTTCCGGAGTATCTGGCCTTGGTTCTGAGATGGGTGTCATCATTGTTAGTCTCAAAGGGTACTCTGAATCTCCTGCAATAACCAAAAATGAATTAAAGCATCTTAACAAAATAAGTACACAATGTATCAAGTCAGAAGATTGCAATGTAAATTATACTCAAATTAAACATACCCAAAAGACGCAAATCTTCTCCATTATTTATGTGGAGTCTGTCTATATAAACATTCAATGGATGGTTGTTGTTGATGTTTACTCTGACATTGTTTGAATGGAAAAGCTATATATTTATTCAATATTGCTGGATTGTTCAAGGCTGTTGTTACATGCTGGATATAATAGCTTTTGAAACACTGGCCTGGGAAATAAAATGGTTCCTGCTTTCTCCAACTATGGTCTGATAGGACCCAGAAGCATCAAAGGCCGGGCCAATGCAACCAAAATCTAAAGCAAATTGCACACACATTGAACTTTATTAGTTGTCTAATTTGTGGTTATGTTTATAGAACAAAAAACCTTGTTTTCAACATCCAAAGCATCACAACGTAGGACGGCATATGAGGAGTCAGCTTGGAAATTAATTCACGGGTTTCGTAAGTTTATATATCTTCATAAACTGTCGATCAATGTATGAATCACATCTAAGTCTAGCTTTTAAGTTTTTCCTTTTGGTTTCGGCTCGACTACATCGTATTCATAAGATTTCTCCAATAAGTCTATGTAGGAGTACACGGTAATGTTGTATTTTTGCAAGATTTTCACTCAAAATCACTTCACAACAAAGACTAAGGGCGGGTTTCTGAATTGAGTATTTTGAGTTAAGAACGTCTCAAACCATACTTAAATGCCAAATTTTGACAGGTTTACAGGCCAAAGTAGAGTTTGGGTAATTCTCAACTTCAAATGCTTAAATCAGAAATCGGGGTATAACATTGTATCAACTTTTACGTTTGACAGTGGTTAGGTAACGTTCCAGCACCGATCGCGTTGCGACTTGCGACTCAACTTGCTGTCAAATTTATAGCGCGATACGAAACGGGCAAAAAGTTGTGATTTGGTAGCGATTTGATTGCGATATCGTTGAAAAAAATTAGCGCGATTGCCCCCCTGGAAGTCAAGCTTTAAATAAAACAAACATTTAGTCTCTTGGTTAAACCACTGGAACGAACTCCCAAGCGCATATAGGGTAATAAATTACTTTCTAACATATCGATTAAATCTTCAGAAAGCCTGTAAATGTGGATGAAATCAACATCACGGGATATTGACTTAAACTTTCTTAACTGCTTCGCCCGTCGAGCTTTCCTTATATCGTCACTTTTCTCAGCTTCTTTTAGCAGATAAATCTTGATCATTAACTCCACTGCCATTTCAATAAATTAATTAGTTTATTAAATTTTAAAAAGATACGGTGGATACTAACTTTTTTTTAATTGCGTGTTAAATCTAAGAAGTTAACTATGAAATCCGCGTCTAAATTGTAGCTTTTAGATTTGAAAGATAGAATCGAGCCCGAGGTCGAGGCTGTTAACGTCCTCGACGCTATTTTTTCTTAGGGAATACCAATATGTATGAAGAACTGTCAAATTGCTCGCCGGTGAGTAGTTCCAACTCACAACCGTCACAGCCTTGAGCGCTAGTGTAGCTACTTGCACCTTAGTGAATACCTATTTGGATTTCGTCGTTGAGGCAACGTTCCACAGCGTTGTTTTCACGGCTGT
The DNA here is from genome assembly GCA_958295575.1 of Leucania comma. Classification (NCBI taxonomy): domain Eukaryota; kingdom Metazoa; phylum Arthropoda; class Insecta; order Lepidoptera; family Noctuidae; genus Leucania; species Leucania comma. The sequence continues at coordinate 12,634,923 of OY282485.1, forward strand.
TTTTCTTAGAGAATAGCACTGCAGGTTTGTTTGTTTTTGTTTTTTTCTTAACTATCACACAACGCCGTCTAGTCTCATACTAAGCAGAGTTTGTGTTATGAGTACTAGACAACTGATAAACACGCTTATATATTTCTAAATACATACATATCATATTATAAATAAAATTACACCCAGACACCGAACAAATGATCGTGTTCATCACACAAACATTTGTAGTGGGTGGGAATCGAAGCCACGACCTCCGGCTTAGCAGTCAGAGCCACTAGCCACTACACCAACAGGCCAGGTGTTAGTCTCTTAGCTATTAATCCATTGTCCGTCATAACTATCAGCACAATGACTGTATCTACTTCCCACGTGTCTATGCCCACATATCTTATCAGTTACGTTCAAATGAAAACAAATTGCGAAAATTATTTTTATCACTCATTATTGGATTGCGCTATCATGATTGCGCAAATGAATCGGAGTGCTCTTGCAGATTTTTGCGTCATAAACATCAATTAAACAAGGCATTCCGACCCGAATCGACTATCTGTAGGCTTTACAAATATTTGTTCTGCGTAGGAATCGAACTGGTGACTCGCGGTTCTGCAGCCAATCACTCATCCACTGCGCCACCGTACTGTCACAGAAGTCATATACATATATAACACTAGCGACCCGCCCCAGCTTCGCATGGGTGCAATGGTGGTATTAAATATATTATGCATGCTTTATACATATAAACCTTTCTCTTGAATCATTAAAAAGTATCTATTAAAAAAAAACGCATCAAAATCCGTTGCGTAGTTTTAAAGATCTAAGCATACATAGGGACAGACAGCGGGTAGCGACTTTGTTTTATACTATGTAGTGATTTGTCATAATTAATCTTAAGACGTATCGAAGTATCGAATGTTTTTCCATTCCTTCATGTGTAAATTCTGTCAGTTATAAATAAGCGAGTAGGTACTAATTAATTTTTTACAAAGTTGTTTACAATTAACGACTTGTTCCATTTTATTTATGTTTTTGTTTTAGAATTCAGACTTCTTAGCAATTTTTGAATGTGTTCCGTTTGTTCCGTAAGTACGTGTTTACGGAGAGCGTTGCGCGGCGCGTTGGGCGTTCCTCGTACATTAAAGCAGCGGGCCGCGTCATCGCTCGCGAAATCACAAACATAAGGCAATGTACGATGGACCATCTAACGCGCCGCGTCTCCGTAAACAAGCACTTAGGAGGATTTTATTATCATGCGGATTTCATCGCGCACGCGGTTTCGCTCCGCATGCGTATGTCCTTTGCTTATAAAGTTACAAGTATTTATTGTAATGCGGGCAATAAGCACGCGGGACGCTTGCGGGGCTGGGCAATCCCGCATGCGTTATTAAATCCGGAAATCCGTATGATAGTAAACACACCGTTAGTTTTATAAAGAGTTTTTATGATTGTCTATGGTCAACCCTCAACGGCATGGGTGGTATCTCAAAAGCGGCTCGGCTGTGCGTCGATATGTCAGCTAATCGGTTTCGATTTCACCTTAAATATAGTCTTTAAATATATAATTCAGAAGAAATATATGTATAGACAAAAAAGTCTGCTGTACCTCTACCATGAGTTTTAAGCAATAGTATTCGTCGCTACTCGATATCGACGCCGTAAATATTTTGTACAGCGACGAATACTATTGCTTAAAACTCATGGTAGAGGTACTGGTCAGTACATTTTATGTTCGCCTAACTGTTCAAAATGTACTAACTTGGGTGCCTTGTTTTCGCGATTTCATGTTTGGTCCCATAGTAAAAGTTTTTTTTGTTAATTTTATTATCATGACTACAATCACGTGTTGAAGTATCGGTCACTAATTACCAGTCACCCTTTAAGTATATTTAGATTTATCTCTTGACTGTCTGGTTCAACCGTGACTGTTGATTGTTGATGATCCTTATCAAGTTTAATTAGTGTGACTAAAACTGTACACTGATACGGATGCAAAATATTTATCTCGCATTTTCACGCAGTGACCGCCTTCTCAGATGAAGGTCGCCAGTTCAATTCTCGCGTCTAAGGGAAATTATCCACACTTGTACTGCGTGTTCGCTGAAACAAAGACTTCGTTCGATTTATTTTTGAACGGCAACTTTCCGTGAATATTTGGAAGGTCGGAGGATCTTCTCTTTTTGACAGAGGTGTGTGGAGCTTTACACCGTTCCCATTACCTCCAAACTAGGTAATTAATTACTCGTCCTCCAAAATTTTACGATTCCATCTTATTCTGTATGTCAAGTTTACAAGAATAGATGCCTTACCATGACGTGTTAAAGTGTGTGTGTGCGAGCGAGAAAGAATGATGGAACTCATGGAGCTTTACGGCTTTACGCACTATAATATAGCTATGGAGCTAGAGGTGGTTTGGGAGGGTTGGCTATTTAACAATTCACTTTAGGTTTTTAGTTCTCGCTCGTGGCGTAGCTCGTGGTGGGCCTCAGATTTTCCCGCGATTTTCAACTGTCATCTCATTTACGTCATAACGCAAATGACAGATACGTCAGAGGTGGTCGTTATGCCGAAAGTAAATGTTCTTGCATTTAATCTCGATCATTGTATACCTTAAGTAGTAGCATTATTGGCTATTGTTCATAAACTTATGGGTATCTACGACATTTATACTGTCTTTGACTGTCCTTTGCAATTTCTAGTGTCTATGCATATAAACGTACCTGGAATGTAGGCTTTTTAGTTAGCTAACACCACAGGCTAAGTCTTTAAGAAGACTAAAGGGCCTAATCACGAGTTTTTGTGAGTTTACAGCCCAAGAGTGACTGCGTTTTTGGCTTAGCACGCACTGCGATTAAACGCAACCGGTTTAGGAATAGCTGAAAACGCAAAACCGCGTGTCACTTCGTAAAATCAGTCGCTGAAAAAATCACTAATTCATGCGCTTGTATAGAAAGCCATGTGTTACACTTTTTTGCGGTTTCAGACCTGCGGGAAGACGCGGGCGTTTGTTTGATCACAGTGCGTGCTAAGCGTGTGCTAAGCCTTAGGTCTTGTTTTCATCTCAATAATGTTTAGCATAGTAAAGCATCAGCCTTATAATGTTCCCACTGCTGGGACCCAGGGCTCCTCTGGAGAGGGATAGGCCGTAATCCACCACGCAGGCCCAGTTGGTGGATGTTATATGTTTTCGAATTCAGGTTCTAGGACATACCGGTTTCCTCACGTAATAATTTTCGTTAACAGCAATCTAATATGGGTCTAAAAAAACGGTTAGGTACTTCTAGGCAAGTACCTATACTCCACCGCCGACAGCATCATCGCTTACCATTAGGTGAGATTTACTATCTGTGATCGGCTAAATGCGAGTTGGGCCACACGCAGTATAGGTTTCCATAATGTCCCATAAACAATGTAGAATCCTAACCACCGTTCACGACCTCGCCGCTGTCGCTCACAGCGGCAAGGTTGTGAATGTGTCGTAATAAAAGGAGGTTTTATGTGTATTGCTTTAAAAAAAAATAACTGGGTTACCTAACGGCTTAACGGCCAATGACGTCTCAAGACGATAGCGCAAACTTACTAATAATAATAAAAAAAAAGTTGACAGTATCAACAAAACCTGGGCGCAAAAAAAACTGGAAAATTCTAAACAACTCACTTTACAGCAGTTCCACCGTAGGCGCGGGCTCGCGGACGGCGGGCAATGGGTAGCTCGCTGTCCGTCCGTCCGGTAACAGACCGGTCCGAGCTCAAGTCGTTTATGGCGCGTACTGTTCCCGCGCGCCTCAAGGAGTTGTCAGCAAACTGTAGGGGCCCAACAGGGACGAAGCCTACTGGGGTCAAAGGGTATGTGAAAATGGCACCCGGGGCCCTGGGACCAAGGCAAAGAATGGAACGGGGTAGGTTTTTAGTCAGTAAGAGTCTGACACTACTTCCCGCTCCACCCAAGGGCGGGATTTGTCATTGGATGATTTTACCTACCATAAAAAAAAAACAGCAGTTTGATAGAATTTATTTTAGTTCAATCATAGACTTTACTCTATCAACTGCATCAGGCTGCTTAAATTGGCTAGTTTCGAACTTTTCGGTTGCTTTTTGCGTTCGGATATTTTGAAACAGTCAACTTTTTTATTTCTTACATTTTAATGAGTAATACGCACATTGCTTTTGAAATTGTCTCTTGGAATCCTTTATTTTAATACCCTACGTGACTATCACAAGAAATAATTCAAAATATAATTTAGCGCCATAAATCCGCCAGTGTTTTTTTCATAATTTTGATGTCCCATGTGTGATTTTTTCTTGGTTGTAATATTGACACATAGTAGACCATGGGTTCGCTTCTGAAACCCGGGGTCCTGGAACACAAGACAAAGAAGGAAAATAGTAGTGGGTTTTAGTCAGTAAAAATCTGACACGCTTTCTCGCTCCGCCACAGAGTGCGGGAAGTTATTGGATAATTGATTACCCACCTTAAGAAGGAGTGGCGGCGGTTGCCTCCTTCTGCGAAGCAGTAATGATAGCAAAGTAGGAGGCCGACCGCATCAGGCAACGGCGCACACGCCGCCGCCGCGGCCGGAATTCCGATCCCGATTTCCGGCCAGCGTAGGCGCAGGCTTGCGGACGGCGGGCAATGGGTAGCTCGCTGTCCGTCCGTCCGGTAACAGACCGGTCCGACCTGAAGCCGTTTACGGCGCGCACTGTACCCGCGCGCCTCAAGGAGTTGTCAGCAACTGTAGGGGCCCAGTAGGGCCGAAGCCTACTGGGGCAGAGGGTTAGGTGAAAATGAACCTCGGGGCCCTGGATCGAAGGCAATGAATGGAACAGGGTAGGTTTTTGGTCAGTAAAAGTCTGACAATATCTCGCCCCACCCAAGGGCGGGATTTGTCATTTGATGATTTTACCTACCGTAAAAATACTGGCCATTAATTATGCATTTATATTGTGTAAGTAGGTTTCCCGTTAAAAGTCAATTGGTATACCTATTGCTTTGTATTTATATTCCTTTTTTTCCGGTCTAAAGTTCACTGGCAGTCTGTTCCCTGTATCTGAAACTAAACGAGTCACAGTAAATTAACATAAAAAGTAAGTAATTCCTGTGAAATCGGTTTAAATAAAGTACCAAGATGTATACACCGTTAAATTTTGGTCGTTTTAATCCCGCGGAGGGTCGATTCGGTACATGAAACCCTATCGATTTGTAAAGATAAAAATGAAAATAAAGTACTTTTTTTTTTTAAACTCGAATTAATTTAAGCATTTACGAAATTGATTTCTTCAAGTAAACGTCAGCTGATCGAGGCCGATGAATTGTAGGTAGTTAGTACGCAACGACCGACAACTCCATACAAGGTCATTGACTTGTTTACTTAAAGAAATTAATGTCGTATATTAATATGAGTTTTAGAAAAAAAGTACTTTATTTCATAATTTTATCTTTATAATCGATAGTGTTTCATGTACCGAATCGATCCTTCACGGGATTAAAACGACCAAAATTTAACGGTGCATATCTTTATATAAATATCTATTATTCTTCTGTGTGTGTGTGTTTGTCACCTAACTCTTCCTAAACGACTTGGCCGATTTGGATAGTATTTTGTATATATGTCGTGGCCAGATCATAGAAATTTATCACTTCATGATATGGCCAACTAAAATTGGCCAGATCGTTTAAACGTGAACATTTGATATGTCAGTCTTCGTTTGGCCATATCATTGATGTAGGATTTCTATGGTAATAAAAGGTCTAAAGAAAGTAGGCCAAACGGGGATTGAAATATAAACTTTAACGTTCAAAAAGATCCGGCTAACTTTACTTGGCCATATCATGAAGTGATCAATTTTTTATGATCTGGCCACGACATGTATATTTGATTGTGTTCCTGGACGGTTTGAAAATAGAATTGAATCCGGTGGGTGGCGCTGCGATTTTCTAACTCCTGCCAGCTATTTAACAGGAAAACGTCTGTTGGGATCGCTAGTTCGTTATAAAAAATCTTTGTCCAGTAGCATACTACAACAGTTGATTGACTATAGGGGCATATTTATGATCCAAAATGATTGGTGCGGCTGTAGATGCATCATCATATCTTCCTGCCCCTGGCCCATATTACTTGGGCTCGACGCAACACGATTTTTTCTTCCTTTCTGATCTGTCAACCGAATAGCTATCACCGCCTCCCTTTCCTTTCATATCACTTCTATTAACAATAAGTCGTCCATCTTTTCTTTAGCCTCCGTCTCCCTATCCATCCATCCACGTGTATACTCATAACTCTTTTAGTAACAAGCCTTTCATCCTCTTCAAATGCCCGTACCAAGACAAACGATCCCCTTTCGTCTTTTCAGTCACTGGCCATAGATTATACCGACACGATTATAATAATTATAATTAGATAGTGTATTAATTTTAGAAGGCAACATTATAAACAATTTTTGCTCAGCAGCATTTTTTGCAAGAATGTCTGATAATAGGTACACTGACTTGTTTTGTCAATGAAAGTAATCAATAACTCATCAATGGACTGCGTAGCGTGTTGAACACCGGCCCTTGTGCATTGCAGGACTAAAAAAGTTGGCATTTGCAGCCAGTCTGGTTGGAAACGAGTCCGGGAGCAACAGGTTATTAAGCTCTACAAAAAAAAAATATCAAGGGAATACGTTCTAAACATAAACTGATAAAAAAAATAAACATATCCGCTTGTGTATCTTTGACTTATTATGTAGATAATTAATTGTGCTAGGGTCAGCACATCGCGTATGCTTTCATTCCAATATCATTCTCAGTCGAGACATCACGTCAATCATACGCGTCAATTTACTTTTTAATTATTTTTTTTAAACATGCGACCTCTGTATGCAAATTAAGTATCGATCGGTCGGCGGGTTATCGGTGCAATCGGTTTATTTTATTTTTTTATAAAAAAAGATAAGGGCTTAAAGATGGTGAAGACTCAGTGTGATGCACGGCCAGTGAAAGCTTACATCATGAGTGATTTGCTGAAGAAGTTCGATCATGATACGAGAAACGATGTCGTCCAAATTGCTGTTGCGATCGCTGGATTCTATCTGGGGGTGTTTTGTTGTATGTATTATTATTTTTTCTTTTTATGTTTCTTTTTTGTTTATTTTTCTTTTGTTTTAAGAAAATGTTTAAATTTATTTCGTTGTCTTAATTTTTTTTTAACAGATTTTTTTTTACTGCAAGTACAATTTTTTTTACCTTTTTTTTTATTCTTTTTTATGTCGTGCTTAAATTATTAAATTATTTGAATAATGAAAATAAGTAATAAGTAGGCAATAAAAGTGTGACTGTCTAAAATTATAACAAAATTATTTTAGATATTTTCCTTTTGAGGTAAACCCATTGTTATTTGAGTAGACCACAGCCTACTACAGTTAATTTCCTCATACTCGTACTTGTTACGAAATTAGCAAAGACCGCAATACCTATTTAACTTTGAACAACTTGCTTTTATAAATCCAAACATGAATTTTAATTTGTAAATGTATTTCATAAATTAAATATTGAAATTGGCATTTTATTCTTCATTATCATGATCTTCAATACATTTTTTGTTATTTTAATTAATTATTATTATTATTATATCTATCGTTGGGAAATTGCGGTTTGGTTTAAAACCAAAAATTAGGTGACATGACTGTGAGTGAAATCCACCAATCCGCACTTGGCTAGCGTGTTGGATTACGGCCCATTCCCTCTTCTAAAGAAGAGGCTTGGGTTGCTCAGCAGTTGGAACATTTTAAGGCTGATTATGTTATTCTTACATGTTACTATATCTATCCTATACTGTCCCTCTGCTGGGCAAAGACCTCCCTCTTTTTCTTCTTTTGTTGCCAACTCCGAGTAGGTAGTCACCGACCACCGCCTCCTTGGTCTGCCTCGACTGCCTCCACATCACACAAGTTGAACCATCATGACGGTCGACCTTGAATGCGCAGTAGTTTACTTATTACATTACTTAATTATACATAATATATTATAGCGCACTGCTCCAGCTATGTATGGGTGTTACATATCTTTGAAATTGTCGGCCTTTCCTAGAGAAAGTACGACAATTTCAAAGATATGTAAAAAAAACGAAAGATTTAGGTGTAAAATACATGCATATTCTAAATCTTTGTCATGAATCACTCTGTTTACTGGTAAAAACCGCATGTTTATCGCGAACAAATTTAGGTAGTAAACGACTTTGCTTTATTATTTTTTAATTTCGAATATAACATAAAAATATCACCTTTTCATTTGAATGCTCTTTGGAAAAGAAAAAACTTTAACCAAACAACAACTCTTTCTGCAAAGTTTAAATTGAACTGGAGAAAAAACTGGTCGGTCAACGCTATTTACAGTTTACATAGATTAATGTGAACTTGCTAACGTTAACTCACTTAATATTAGGGTCTACGTACAAGGATGTTGTTGGCAGGTGTAGCTAAGCCGGTTGTAATGACAGCTCACCGGTTGTCCGCCATTTTTTTTTCACATTTTTCACATTATGTGCAATTTATCGCGGACCTGCTTCGTCGCTAGGTTATACAGTACGTGCACGAACGGGTTAACTGATACGGTGTTTGCGCGCCATTTTTTTTTGTCTATGACATTAAATTTTTAATAACGGTGAGCTTGAGAATTATAGTGTTCATAATTAGGGTAATTTTGTTCCCATCTATTCATTTACTAATGATCACTTATTAAATTAATTTAGGTGCTTATTAAACTTAATCGTTTTTTGGAAATAATTTCCTAATTGTGCGTCAATTAAAACTCTTTTCGCGCCAAATTGTTCTTTCCATAGAGTTTTACATGTAGAACTTTACAAGCAACCTAAGGGCCTTTAAGTCATGAGTGAATCGGTTACTTCTAGGCAAGCGTACTCCTAGGTACCACATCATCACTTACCTTCAGGAGAGAGAGTAGTCAAGCGCGAGCCTATCAATAATAAAAAAAACCTTTACAATATTTTTCTTTTATCGGCTAGAAACAAGAAGAAAATAACTGTTATAGCTGTCGTTACATCATACATTATTTCATTGAAAATTATCTTATACCTAAGATCATATGTCATTGTAAAACTCAATCTAAACGAGTAAAGAGAGACCTTTTATAAATAATCTGTATAAAAAATATGTCTGGGTGTCCGTTTTTATTTAAAGTCGTAAAAGAAAGACACGTGAGTATTAAGGCGTATAGTCCCTTGAACATCTGGGCGGAGTTAAAAGCACACATACTTATACTTTTTCTGTGCAAAATATTGATTGATTTACATACGCTATGTTAATTTTGAAGAACATTTAGTTACCTATTTTTTGGTTTTTTGTGAGAACATATTTCTAAAAAACAAAGCCATTTGAAAGGAGTAGGGAAAACAGGCGAAAAAATATCATGCTGTTTAAAAATTTTCTTTGGCAAAAGTATCTATAATAAATGTATATTTTTTTCCACCACCCAGCCGTTACCGACTAAATGGGAGTAAGGGCTGCACACATAAGCCCCGCAAATGTCCATTTCATACAAGTATTTATTGTAATGCTGAATACGCATGCGGGACAATTCCGCATGCGTGGTGAAATCTGCATGATATTAAAGACACCCTTAGCAATAGGGTGCCGTTTTACCCTTTGGGTACGGAACCCTAAAAAAATACGTGTTTTAAAATATTTTAAAGTTATTTATATATTAAAATGTTATATAAATGTATAATGTAAAGAAACTGTGTCAATAGTTTACGTTGTCAGCGTTGCATTTTAGCACTTTTAGCGTACTACAAGGTTTAGAACGCGACCTGTATAATAAACAATGCGATGTTGTTTTGTAAATCGAACGTGCCGAATATAACTGGTTAATAAAATTGCTTATTACCCGACAGCAAAAAGGGCTGTTTTTCGTGCGTATCTTGTATGTATGTATGTAATATTCTTTTTTACCTCTTTTTCTTTCTCTATCTTTCATATAATTTGGATATCGTTAGATTCGTCTTGATAACCCAAGTATTCGGCAGTAAGGTGACGTTAAAAAACCCTACACTATCACGTAAAAAATAACTTTAAATAAAAACTGAAAAGAAAAAAAACAAGTTCGGTACTGTAGCGTAGAAAGTAATTTAAGAGTAGTTGCAACAGTCAGGAACCCATTAAATTACCTAATTTAGACTAAAATTATTTCATCTAATATAAATAATAATATGAGTCCCGACTGTTGCAGTCTATATCGATGGCCCCACCGAATAAACGTGCAAGAGCACTTACACGAATTTTTTTTTTTGCATTTTTCGTTTCTTTTGCCTATCTTGCACCTAATTAATTTTTTTTTATGAATTTTAGACCCAAAACACGTGTATTATAATAGTTTATTTTTTTATTCTAGGGAAACAATTACTTTAAAAGTTATAGGAATAATAGTTTATGCTGTTATTACGTGCTTTTTGAGTCGCCATGTACACAAGAATAAACATGTTAAAACTTACAGACGTTTCAGAAGATTTCTAATTGTTTTCGAATTTGGGCAATGTCTTCTTACACGTTTATTCGTGTAGAAATGTATGCAAACTTTATTACTAATGTTTTATTACACAAAATGGAAGTATTATTATAAATGGGTTAATAAAATTAAAGCTGAGCTGTACTCACAATTAATGTGTTCTCAAAACACTTTGTGCGTATAGGTGGGATGTCCAACATGTACCGGTGCACGACTTACGCGTGGAGATGCAACGCCGGGGCGAAACTCCGCTGCCGCGACAAGTTGCGGCATGGCGGACAGAGTTCCGGCGGGAAATGGCGAGAGCGACTGTCGCAACCCCGCGCTGGGCACGCCACGATCGAGGCAGTGAGGCCCCTCTTTGAGGCGTGGCTGGAAAGGCCTCACGGCGTCGTCACCTTCCGTTTGGCACAGGTACTAACCGAACACGGCCAGTTTGGGACGTACCTGTACAAGATTCGTGCGAAGACGACGCCCAGATGTCGCCACTGTGCGGACCGCCCGGAGGACACGGTGGAGCACACAGTCGAGGTGTGCCCCGCATGGGACGGCGGCGGCGGTGATCTCTCGCGCCGGGGTTTGGTTCAAGCCATGCTCCGGAGCGAGGAGGAGTGGCAGGCGGTCGCCTCCTTCTGCGAAGCAGTAATGCTAGCAAAGGAGGAGGCCGACCGCATCAGGCAACGGCGCACACGCCACCGCCGCCGCCGCGATACCGATCCCGATTTCCGGCCACCGAAGGCGCGGACTCGAGGACGGCGGGCCATGGGTAGCTCGCTGTCCGTCCGTCCGCTAACTGACCGGTCCAAGCTCAAGTCGTTTACGGCGTGCACTGTTACCGCGCGCCTCAAGGAGTTGTCAGCAAACTATAGGGGCCCAGCAGGGCCGAAGCCTACTGGGGCCAAAGGTTATGTGAAAATGTCACCCGGGGCCCCACCCAAGGGTGCGATTTGTCATTGGTTGATTTTATCCATATAAAAAAAAAACCATGTACCGGTGACGCAACGCCGTACGTATGGTAGTCCGATGATGGAACGGGCTGGGCGGAATTAGGCTATGCAATCTGTCGCACACTCCCCGAAATGTAACCGGTAGAAAACCGATAGGCTAGCAACTTGGCGTCGATGTTCAAGACTTTGAAGCCTCGGCTCGACGAGTGCATTATTGCCAATAATCCTCCTGGCTTGCCTCTCAGTCTCAAGCGCATCAAGCTGGTATCGGGCAGATCCGTCCCAAAGATGAGAGCAGTACTCCATACACGATCGAACTTGCGCTTGATAAAGTTTGAGCAGCTGTTCCGGCGTGAAGTACTGTTTGACCTTTGCGAGGATTCCCAGCTTTTTTGCAGCCAGTTGAGCCTTTGCTTCGATGTATGGCCCAAAGTTGAGAGTAGATGTCAACGTTACACCAAGAAGATTAAGATGGTAGGTTATCGGCACGGTTACACACCGGAAGTTGAAGCAGGGCTGAATTGCTTTTAGCGGAAAATAGACACGCCCTGGGTCTTAGCAGCATTGAACCTGACCAAATTGGTATCGCCCCATTCAGAGACTGCCTCCAAGGACAAGTTCAAGCGCTCAACCATAGCCTCTCGAAGAGACTAGATCTGTGACCTACTAGCTCGTGCGCTGGATATTTAACTCTCAGCAACAATGCTGTCGTCTGCATACCCAAAGGCATCGAGTTTAAGCAGATCGTTTATGTGCAGCAAGAACAATGTTGCCGAGAGTACTGACCTCTGAGGGACCCCGGCATTTGACCAGATGAGCAGCCATCGATGACCACTCGGGTAGACCGATCCCTCAGGAAGTCTACGATCCAAGCACACAATCCAGCAGGTATACCGAAAGAAGGAAGCTTACTAATCAGGCTTTCGTGCCAGACCCTATCGAGATCGAATATCGAAAAGGCAAGCGCTTCCCCATGCTTCTCGATGGTCTCACTCCAGATGTGGATGGCATACGCTAGAAGATCACCAGTTGACCGATTTCGGCGAAATCCTTTTTATCTTTACAAATACCAAATCATTTCGGTTTCATGTACCGAATCGACCCTCCGCGAGATTAAAACGACCAAAATTTAACGGTGTATACACTCCCGATCAAATGCATTACTTGATAGAGAATGCTAAAGTTACTGGGCATAAGTACCAAGTAAAACAAATGACACAAAATGATTTTATGGATTTTAAAGAGTTATTATAGGGAAAGAACACAAATGGTGATAAAATTTACTGGAGCAAAATAAAAGAAGTAATCTTCTAGTAAATTTACTTCAGATATAGTTTGGAAGACGAATTACGAGAGATGCAAATCTTGATAAGAACTAACTCAAGAATGAGGCGGGAAGAACCTACAGAAGATGTTGAAAACCTCAACTAGCGTACACTAGCATGTTACCTACATCACTTCCGTTATTGAAGGATTTGATAAGTCTTTGTGATTCAGGAGCGATACCAAACCATTATCAAAGTTTTTATAAAAATCTATTACCATTAGATAACTCCATCTCGGTCGCCAATGACAGTGAGGAGGAGGACTAGTGTTTCTAATATTGCAATTTGATATTTTTTTTTAATCAATAAGATTAGTACTTTGTGTTCACATGGATAAAAACCATGATTATATTTTTTACTCTATATAATATTTGTATTTTATTTCAATCTTTTTAATTATTTATTTACCATGCATTAACAAAGATGTATTACATAAACGAAAACTGATCTTATTAACTCTGATATAAGTGTATTCGATCTTTCCAATCATATGATAGCAGAACAATGTACTGTAAACAAGCGTGTAAATAGTTATAGCTGGCTTCAAAAACAAACTTGATTGACGGAGAATAATAGTGTAACCTTAAGTATATTTTATTCGTTGTGTATTATTACACGAATAAACGCGTAATGACATATTACTGTAACCTAGTCATACGTATTTCACAAGAGTATAAACATTAAGTAGTTTTTCATAAATTTCTTGAAACTCGTTGATTTTTTTAAAGAAGTAAATATACAAATCTATAGCTTATTTTTTTACCTTTATTTCGATTATACATTATTTATATCTATTTACAATGAAATGAGCGTTATTGAAGTTTATACGTTTTTATTTTTTACTGAAAAGTTGTCACTTTTCTCTTACACGTTTATTCGGTGTGGCCATCGATATGTATTAAAATTTATTATTTGTTTTATTTTATATGTGTTTAAATTAATGCAATTAAATTAGTTTCTACGCTATTATACTGAACTTGTTTGTTTCTTTTCAGTTTTTATTTGAAGTTATTTTTTTACGCCGTCGGGTATTTTTTTTATGCTATAAATACGGTGAAAATTGGCAGAAGTGAATGATTTTTAAGAACCTCCTTTCCGACCCCTGTCTTTCATGAACCTGAGCATGATTTAAAAGCTTATTGGTTTACCCAGCGCAATTCGACGCATTGTTCGATAAAGAGGCAAGACGAAAAAAGAGAGATTACATCTGATCGCTCTGTTGGCATTCGGTAATTCCTTCATTTACTAGAATATTATCGTTCCAGGAAATATTCGAGTCTTTGATTCAAAATCTTGAATTAATAAATGTGCTAGGTTTCTATAGTTATATTTTTTAAATTTATGAGTACATTATAAAGGAATAAAGTTCTCTCTAAACAACAGATTTTCAGATGTCTTTACAGAATTAATCTTACACAAATTGATGATTTGATTTCAATAAAAACTGATATAGTTTCTTGTAAATGTGTAAAAAAAAAAATTAAAGGTGCAATTAATAGTGGTTCGGAAAAAAATATATAAAAACCTAGATCAGATCCACAAGATATCTGTGTTTCCAAAATATCTAGAGAGAGATAATAATGTCATAATCACGTAAGAGCAGTTGTATCAAGGTGTACCTCAGAAGTCTACATTCTTCGATTGTGCTTTTCCCAATTCATTTGGGGTCGCCACTACTAATACGTCTTCTCCCTTCTTTTATTCTACCACTCCAGCTAGCTAGCGTGTGGGATGTATCAACTGCACAAGGAAAAGACTTGCTTACATTTATTTTTGCATCTGATAAATAGTATCCTGTCTTATAGAAGGTTAATTGAATATTTGCCGTGTCGTACACCTGCAGTATTTCTCGGTAAATCTACAAGTAGTTTGATGCTATCTCGATATATAAAACTAGCTTTTAATTCATTAACTGCTTCATATAATTAACTTAATCCAAGTTTGGTGTGACTACTTTTTCCTTTGTCGTCTTTTATATTCTTTTTAAGATCGAAGTCTGTTTCTACAAGTTAAAAGCCTATTTCTGTAAGCCCATCGGTTTAGCAGATATAATTTCTTCCGGACCATGTTTTTTTTTTTTTATGGTAGGTAAAATCATCCAATGACAAATCCCGCCCTTGGGCGGAGCGGGAAGCAGTGTCAGACTCTTACTGACTAAAAACCTACCCCGTTTCTTCGTTGCCTATAGTGCCGGGGCTGAGCCTTCCTCTCAGAAAACGGCCCTTGACCCCAGCAGGCTTCAACCCTGCCTGCCTGCAGCTAGCAGGCTGGGCCTCTACTGTTTGCTGACAGCTCCTTGAGGCGCGCGGGAACAGAACGCGCCGTCGACGACTTGGGATCGGTCCGGTCGCTTACCGGACGATCGGACAGCGTGCTACCCATTGCACGCCGTCCGCAAGCCCGCGCCTGCGGTGGTTCTGGACTATGTGCCAAAAGGTCGCAGCCATCTCCAGCTTTTCACGGGTGTTACAAATCTTTGAAATTCTCAGCTTCTTTCTTCTATAATATGCACGTAGTATCTTGAATGACCACTATCTCACTTGATGGTAAGAGATGATGTGGTCGACGATGGTGCACGCTTGCTTAGAAGTAACCTATTCACTCTTGACTTAAAGACTCCTAGGTTGTAGCTATCAGGAAACAGGCTCCGGAAGAGAATTCCACTCTTTAGCTGTATGCACAATAAATGTGTTGTTAAAACGCTTTGTGCTGGTGGGATGTCCACCATGTACCGGTGTCGCAACGCCGTACCTCTAGTGGTCTGATGATGGACGGCAAACTCCTCAAAATGTAAACGATAGATAACTGACAGGCTAGCGACTCGTCGTCGATGCTGTGGGCTTTGGAGTTTTGATTTGACAAGTGCATCATTGCCTATGATCTTCTTGACTCGCTCCTCAATCGATTGTAAAGCAAGTAAACATCTCAAAAGTTAGTCGTTATTTCTATTCTTCTTACCCTTGCATGGCTTCTTGCCTGCTTCAGAAGACCTCACATTTCTTCTACCGTTGCTCGCCCCTGATTCTGTCAAAATTTTACCTTCTGTATTGTGTGCCAAAAATGTGTGCTGTTCAGTTACCTTTTGTTTATTTTGAAACAAACGACAAAGAGATTCACCGTTATAGGTTATTTCGCACGCATTTGAGTCATTCGCATAAATTCAATTTGATGGGTTTTGTTTTAGCTTACTTATAAGAAATGTAGGTACCTACCTAAAAAAATGTACGGCAAGTGTTTAGGTTAATTATTTAAACTATTGTTTTATTATCATACTTACCTATCTTTGCGTATGGCTTTGTTTTATGTTACGGTTTCGTGTTTTCAATCGATTTCAAAAAAGGAGGCTCTTCTCAATTCGGTTTTATTTGTTTTTCTTGGTTTTTTTTAAGAATGTTGTGATATTACCCTAAACATCGAAATTTTTGAGGAAAGATCCATTTTCAGAGCTGTTTCTGGTCGTGTATCAGATATTTTTTATACATCATTAAATTTTGGTCGTTTTAATCCCGTGAAGGGTCAATGCCCTTGTAGGTAGTTGTCGGTCGTTACGTAGTAACTACCTACATTTCATTGGCCTCGCTCAGCTGACGTTAACGTAAAGAAATTAATTTCGTACATGCGTAAATTAATTCGAGTGTAATAAAAAAACTACAATATTTTTTAATTTTCTCTTTACAAATCGATAGTGTGACATGTACCGAATCGACCCTCCACGGGATTAGAATTACCAAAATTTAACGGAGTAGGTATATGCGCAAGCGCAGTCTGTCCAGACATATCCAGATTTACTCCACATTAATCCAAAATCCTGTAAAAAAAATGTCACAAACAATCCGCAAAAGCTGAATGGCCGATAACTGGTAGGCTAAAAGATAAAAGTAAATAAAACTTGAAGATAGCGTATAAAAAAGAATTATCTTTCGCTTATTTAACTCTCTGTGTTCTTGAACTTGCTAGTAAAAACAATGCGGACACATTCAATGACATGCGAGACGAATTTGCCTAATAATAATTTTATCTCACGCTATTTGAATGTGATTTGGCGATCTATCGGCGTAAATCTGCGTAAAGTTTTGGAATAGTAAAAGTCAAAACGCAAATCGTTGGTGTGACTCAAAAAGCTGCCCAACTTAAATGGGACTAGGTAGGACATGTATGCCGTATGTCTAACGAGCTGTGAGCACTGTGAGCACGGGACGACCTGGAGAAAGCGTGGAACCGTGATCTAAGGGAAAAATTGTGGGTGGCCTTTACCCAACAGGCCACCCTTATACCACCACCCAATAGTACGGGCTAACTATAATAATAATAAAACATCTCCAAAGCTTGCTCTTGTATGGTGCCTAGTCCGCTCATACTATTCCAGTTCCAACCATAGCATATCGTAAAAGCCAGGTGCATCATTGCCAATAATCTTTGATCGAATACAACATCATCACACAAGTAGACATCTCACAACTTAGTCGTGATTTGTATTCTTCTAACCCCTGCATGGCTTCTTGCCTGCTTCAGGATGTCCCACATTTCTTCTACCGTTGTTCGGCCCCCAATCCTGTCAAAATTTCAGCGAAAAATGTGTGGTGTTCAGTTACCTTTTATTTATTTTGAAAACCAGAAGAGGTAAAAGCATGGTAAGGCCCCTGAAAGACTCCGACGACGGCCACTTTAAGGTGGGCATGTAACATCACGCGCCGTTGACTCAGGCTCGGTCCTTACTGTACGGCCGGGCGGTGGTCTGAGCCTCTGGTCCACAAGCCAGCGCCTGTGATTGTGGAACTCGCTCTGTCTCCCGACACTCGGGGCGTCTCTTTTGGCGCCAGCTGGGGCTGGGGCGGTATCCTTCGCTTGCATTACTGCTTCGCAGAAGGGGTTACCACTTCCCATTCTCTCTCCCGGCCCTAGAAGCGACATGTCGCCACCGTAAATAGAGTTCTGTCGGCAATTTTGTATCCTGCAACGTTTAAGTGTGAGAAATCATCAAATAACCTCTCCCACCTTGGTTAAGCGAGATTGAGCTTCAGACTTTTTCTGACTGAAATCCACCCATGTCCTTTCAATTGCCCTTTGCGTTCTAGGGCCGTGGAAACTCATTCGAACAATACCGCGTACTATTTTGGATCCTGCAATGTTATTCAGAAATTAATTGCTAGGTGTCTGTACAGTTTCGACCTGGACCTGAAGACCTAGTTCCCATGACAATAAAACTAACAAGCATATGAATGGCATATATGTACATATGTAATGATAGACTTGACCCGGTGCCAGTAGCGTGCGTCAATATTCATGAAAATGTTTGTATTGTTTGGAAGACAGGAAGATATCATGTCCTTGCTTCTGTATTTGTCATGGGAATTGCTTTTCTAACTTGTAAGTCTTGCTGTCTTGCAACATTAACTTTTCTTTATTTATACAACATTATTTTTAGTATATGCGAAACTTGAATATAGTTTGTTCAGAATTAGTAACTGAATCGATTCCAATTTTTTTTTTACACCTTGTTAGATTTTTTTCCCAAAAATATATAAGAAAGGTAACAAGTTGGACACCACTGACCCTGAGTACAATACAGGTCACGGCAATACAGGCCATAGCGAGCATTAGAAGCCAGGGTTCGGCTGGGTGCGGGAGCAAAATAATCACCTGTGTTCACAAATAAATAGGTGAATGAATGAATGAATGAGATACATAAAGACCTTTTTAATACTGTGCTGCACTTCGTGAGATTGAATGAATCCGGTTATCTCTACAAACAAAAACCCTGCTTTATTATTATGTTTCCATAACGGCTGTTTATCCTCGTTCACTCCTTAACATAAGTTGCACTGCAGATGTCAATATAAAAATAACATTGTCTTCCATTGATGGTTTCTGTTCTTTGTTTCAATCTTGTCTCGAAAATCATAACAGTCAAGTTCAATCAAAATACGATGACTGGCGCCATTTTTCTTAAAAAAAACATTGGATGCATTCACAAACATGAATTCACAAACTCAAGGTACCCAGACTTTTATTTTTTTCGTTTTGAAATGCCTCATGGATGTCCTTCGCCCTGGGGTGGGGTGGAGGGTTCTGTCAGACTCTTACTGACTAAAACTACCCCCCGTACAATTGTGTCGGGGGCTGCGGATGCAGTTTGCGCTGCTCCAGACTAGTGGTACCGTGATCCCGTAGGTCTCCTCCAGTATTGGAGAGTCTTATACGCCTAAAAGACGCTTGCGTGAAACATTACCTATGCACCATCATCTCGGGCCTGTGGTGCTATTCTCTAAGAAAACGCAGCGCTGCCGCAAAGACGAATATCCAAATAGGATACGTTGAATTAATAATCCAATGTATAGGACCATTAGGTTGACAATCCAATGTATCCTATTGGGGTGTTCGTCGTTGAGGCAGCGCAGTGTTTTCTTCGAGAATAGCACCACTGGAACAAATATCAGTAGGCCTCGCAAGTATTTGATATTTGCGAGAATGTGTTAACGAACGTGACGACTTTAACACTCAGTCGTCCCTGCTGTTCTTAATTTAAGTTGCTTTCAAAAGCATTCCGCTCCATAACACTGTCGTCTGCGGCTCGGGAGAATTTCGCCTCGGTTTCATTGACAAAGTTTCTTCATTTGCATCAAAAAGAACGATGAATTAGCACGATCATTTTGTCTTATGTCTGGGTGTAATTGATCTATTAAGAAATATAAACGTATGTTAATCAGTTGTCTCTATACTGTGTTTTTTTATTAGATGGACTAAAGTGACATTTAACAGTTGAGCATTGTTAGTTGACAGTTGGGCATTGTCCACTGCTGTCACTTTGGTTCCTCTAATTAAAAATCATGGTATAGTACTCCATTGATGTATTATAAGGGAAGGGAAGATAAGTTACGTGCTAACATCGCAATCAGAAAACCTGGACTCAATACTCACACATCTACACTACCTGTAGTCACTGATAGACAAGGACAGAGATAAGAGCCGGCGCTGTAGAGTGAACGAAATAGCGTAGGCTTTGTACGTGTGCGATTGTCGCGACCGATGTGAAATCGTGACAATTGTCACAATTTCAGCGGCCCATGCGCTAGAGGCGATTTATCTTCCGCTGCTTTAATCGAAGTAGTACCACGCAGTACTTATACCACAAGCCCTGCTTAATTTGAGACTAGATGGCGCTGTGCGAAAGTTGTGGAATAAATCTGTCTCTTATTTTTTAGTGCAAGTCACCATGGAAATACGGTGTTTATATTACAATTATCACTTTTATAGCTTTCAAGATATTCATATCGTTATTTACAAGCCTCCAGCTGCTGATGTTTGCTAACTGTAATCTGAGTGAATGACTCAATATTGTGATTAGGCATAGTTTTTTTTTTTTTTGTTGGAGATCAGCGGGGTATCTTTACATTTTCTCTTGAATTATCTTCAAGTGTTATGGGCCTGCCACACGCACAGTTTTGCCTGTGCAGCTGCTCTTGCCAAATTACGAACGTTTCGTTTCGATTCTCTTGCGTCGAACGCCTCGAGTCGGCCACGCCTCCGATCCCTTTGTTTTGACTGCGCGTTGAGATGATGTCTTTTTGATGTTTTTTTTTTTCGGTGGGAAATTCATCCAATGACATCACCGCGCCGTTGGGCGGGGCAGGAGATAGTGTCAGACTTTTACTTACTAAAACTCCAGTTCCTTCATTGCCTTCGTTCCAGGGCTCTGATGTTCATCTTCACATTACACATGGCCGCACGCGGGGCACACCTCTTCTGTGTGCTCCACCGTACTGTGTACCGTAGGGGCCGAGTAGGGTTGAGGTCTAGTCTGGGGCTCTGGGAAGGTATGAAAATGCATACCAGGGCCCTGGAACCAAGGCAGGGAAGGAACAGGGTAGGTTTTTAGTCAGTAAGAGTCTGACACTATTTCCCGCCCCCACCCAAGGGCGGGATTTGTCATTGGATGATTTTACCTACAAAAAAAAATCCGTACTGTGTGGCTACAACTCGTATTGCAGCAGATTTTTCCCCGAGTGTAGCAATAGCGAGTTTCATACTTTTATCAAATAAAACCACAGATATCGACTAAAACCCACTAGTATTTCTTCGGTTGCCCTTTACCTTCAAAAACCACAGTAAATCTTTCGAAAAATCACGCAGCTCAAGGTTCATCGTTCCTTATAAATACTTTTTACACTTGAATGTAGTAAAGCGTTTCGCTATAAAAAGTTTAAATTTAAAATGTAACGATGCATAAAGCGTAAAGGTTGCAAGTCTAGGCAAAAAATGTTAACTGAAAACATAATATCATTAAATTGTTGGATAATATTGAAAAAGTATGGAGGTTTCCAGGTCGTTAATCAGCAAGCCGATCAGGGGTTTTTTTATGGTGGTTGAAAATCTTCCAAGTTAGACAGTTGAAATTTTGACAGATGTTGAAAAACAGAATAAAATAAATATTTAAGTTGGGCTTCCATACGACATACACGATGTTTTTGCATTGATATATTGTATGGGAAGATACGCTATGCGCTAACATTGCAATCAGAAAACCGAGACTCGAATCTCACACATCTATGATCAGTGTCATCACAGTCGCAAACCTATAGTCACTGATAGACAAGGACAGAGATAAGAGCCGGCGCTGTCGTGTGAGCGAAATAGCGTTAACCGCCAAATGTGTGTGATCGTCGCGACCGATTTAAAATCGTGCCATAAAGGCACAATTTCAGCGGTCCACGGGCTAGAGATGAATCACCTATTCCGCTGTTTTGCTTTAATCTAAGTGTTTTTGCCGTTATTTGCTGCGGACGGTTTGGAACCCTTCGTGCGCGAGTCCGACTCGAACTTGGCTGAGATTTTTTTATTTCATATAGGCCGAATATTCATTCATTTCATATAGGCCGAATATTCATTCATTTCATATAGGCCGAATGTTCATTCATTTCATATAGGCCAACTTAAATGGGACTGGGCAGGACATGTCTGCCGCATGTCTAACGAGCTTTGGGCCCGTGCAACACAGGATTTGTGCCCGGCAGACCACGAAGGTGATGGCGGGACGAACTGGATGTCTACCCTGAGAATTGGAACGAGAAAGCGAGTGATCATGAAAATTGGAAAGAATGGAGGGAGGTTTTTCCCCAGCTGTGGGACAGTACAGGCTAAATATAATAATATAAACATTTTTAATCTCATTATCTCCTCTCATCATTGAACCGTAACTATACAATCTTAAACGTTAATCATTATTATTTGTACGTGCGTACGTTATCTGTACATTTCATAAACATTTCGGCATGAAGGTCGTACTCTCAAATTCTGGGGGCTCGAAAGAAATACAAAAGAAACTAAATCATTTATCTTCTTAGCCTTGTAAGGTCAGTAACACATCACCTTGGTCCTGACTTATGTCCAATTTATTTACGGGTACAAAAAGATTTTTGACAATCGATGACGTATAACTATTACTTTGTAAATAGAGACACAAGTATGTAAAAAGGCTGTAAGGCTGCTCGCAGCAAAAGCCTTATTTGTCTGAATTGGTTGATTTCAACTTTTGGTGTATTCTAAGATATTGTTGACATAGCGCCCTATGAACATACTGTATAAGTGTATACTACAACCTAAGTTAAACAGTGCAGTAGCTAAGAAGGGCTAAGCAATTTAGTGCCCCGTGACCCTACCAAGCACGGGGGGGGGGGGGGGGGGCAAGCCTGCTTGGTAAAAATTCTGCCACCTTCGAAACCTTTCATCCACCTACGCCACTGCTTAGAGCGCTAACCTATGGAACTGTTAACGTTATGATGTTCAACTTCAAACTAGAAGTTAAGACAGTACAAAGGCTGAGTTCTCTCCCGCCCCGTAGTAGACGCACCGGCCGTCGTGGAAGCCCGGACAACGCCCTTTTCCAACCTCCCACCTAAAACGGTCCATAGACGAAGTATTAAGCGACGTCCGTCGGCCAATCAATCTTGATCCTAGATGGAACCGCGTACTGTTCTATAGGTGCCTATCTTTGACGTATAAGGGAGTCATTCCTCAATACGGAATGAGACCGGCAGCGGTCAACACTATAATTTAATGCTGCAGTCAATAAAATCGGAGCAGTAATTAAAGCGTTGGAAGGCCTCCTACAAGGTGGACCGATGACCTGGTAAAGGTTGCGGGAATCCGGTGGATGCAAGACGCACAGGACCGTTCATTGTGGCGACACTTGGGGGAGGCCAATCTCCAACAGTGGATGTCTTTCGGCTGAAATGATGATGAGTAATTAAAAACGCGGGCGAAACCATGAGGGTAGCTAGTCAAAAATAAAAACAAAATAAGACCCTGAAATATGAACAAATCGGTGCGGAATCCTAAAAATGATAATCTTTGGCTTATTAAAATTAAAAAGCAGCCGGTCTAAAATGTAAGTCAGTATTTTATTCACAGAGATATGTAGTTGAAAGTTTATCACAAATGCAGTAGATACCACGTGCGAAATAGGTGGGCAAACGTGATGCGAACATGATTGGTCATCGCTTCCGAGTTGCTCAATCCGAAAGATAATGTACGTAAAGATAACATTCTGAAAGACTAGGACAAATTGAGAAGTAAGATATCCGAGGCTTCATAGATCATTCAAGCCGAATTGTCCTTGAGATAGAACAAAGGTCAGCTCATTAGAGCCGCCCGGCAGCCACTCCACCGAATTGTATGTATGCGCTCACTACATCCACTCCGTAACGTCACCGGATCGCCTCGGACGTAACTTGATGAAGTGAGCGAATGCTCATAAAAGTCCATATAAGAACTCCACTTTTGACGCAAACCTCAAAGAGATGTCAAGCAATACTGTAGATAGTAGGGTCGATGCCTGCTAGGGGAATGTTCGAAAGAATTTTCGTGGCCACCAAAGGGTAAAAAAGAAGGAAAACTACTGGATTTTAGTCAGTAAAAGTCTGACATGACTCCTCAGTCCACCCAAAGCAGGAGAACCACCTTAATGTAAAAGTTTATGTAGTGAGCGCATACCCATACAAGTCCATATAAAGAATACTAACCGCAAGAGGCGAGGCGGTGCGGAGCGGGTCCCGGGTGGCTCTAATGAGCTGTGACCTTAACTCTTACATAGGTTGAGGATCTTTTGTTTTAGTAAGCTGTGATGAAATCGTTGATGGTAAAGCGTACTAGTTTATTAAGAGCATATCACTCTATCTTTGAAGACACCTAAATTATTATCGGATGGAAAGACTGCGTTTAGTTTTTACTT
Organism: Leucania comma; assembly: GCA_958295575.1. Lineage (NCBI taxonomy): Eukaryota > Metazoa > Arthropoda > Insecta > Lepidoptera > Noctuidae > Leucania > Leucania comma. Next base: position 12,658,908 of record OY282485.1, read on the forward strand.
GTTGACATAGATGGCGCGAGTGTAGTCCATAAGCTAATTTACTTACAGTCCATTTTATCGATGCAGGATCCATTTTGGCCAGACAGCTTCCAGACGATGTTTTTAGGTTATCGCGATCGTTAAATATCGAATTGTCTAATGACCAGTATTTCTCCGTGACTTTGTGCTCCGGACCTGCCGATATCTGTGCGACCAATATAGGGCGTCTCGTTATTATCAAGCAGTCGTTTATATTTTATTGATTGATTGTGAAACCGTACCTAACCTTTTTTAAGGTCACAGCTCATTAGAGCCACCCGGCACCCACTACGCACCGCCACGCCTCCTGCGGTTAGTATTCTTTATATGCGCTCACTACATAAACTTATGACCGAGGCGATCCGGTGACGCTACGGAGTGGAGTGGATGTAGTGAGCGCATGCCCATACAAATTTATATAAAGAATACTAGCCGCATGAAGCAAGGCGGTGCGGAATGGGTTCCGGGTGGCTCTAATGAGCTCTGACCTTTAAGGTGGTTCTCCTGTTCCGGATGGACTGAGGCCAGACTTTTACTGACTAAAATTCAGCAGTTAAAAAAAAGGAAAACTGCTTTTTTGCGGACATGGTAATTCTTTCGAACATTCCCCTACCAGGCATCGACCCTACTATCTAAAGTATTGCTTGACGTCTCTGTGTGGAAAACTACGTGCTTTCGACTCGGGCTCCGTCCTTATCTGATATATATATTGCTAAAAAACTTAAACTTAAAACATGATATATTAGACAGCTTGATAAAAAAAAAAATCACGAATATGACCTTAACTTAAGATTTCAAACGTAAGTTAGGGTCTGGGTTTTTGAGATTACGTCACGGAAATATTTTATAGTTACCTAAAATAAAAAAGCTTGTTTTTTAAGAGTCTAGCAAAAACAAAACTTGAGAGCAGTAGTGGCCGAGTGGTGTCGGCCGAGTTACGAGTCGTAGGTAGGAGTTCAACAAACCCAACCAAGCGCATTACTTTTTGTAATTTATTTCACCACCACTGCTCTCAAAACGGTGAAGGAAAATATCTTGAGGAAAACGGCATGTCCCAAATTCGAAGACATGTGATATTCACCAACCCACACTGGGCCCGCGTAGTGGATTACGGCCCATTCCCTTTCTTAGAGAGGAGGCCTGCGTCCCAGCAGAAGGAACATTATAAGGTTGATTATGCTATGTTGTTTTTTTTTTATAATCGTTGTTAAGGGGCTGCGAAGTCGACATAGACCCAGGCCAATACCAAAAAAATACTATGTGACTGCAGCCGGCTCGTAAAAGAAGATAAGTCAAATAAATCATTAATATCTAAAAATAAATCAATCAATAAAACATTAATGTCCACATTAATAAGCTTTTAAAGTAAATATTTTTCCTTACATGCAAATTATAAAATAATATCACCGATAACTCAGACTATTGGGTAACATTCTTATCTCTTTATATATTTGCTTAGTTATTTACTGGTTTATCTATGTATCAGTGCATATTATGCAATACCTAGTGCATTTTGTATGGACTTGTTTGCTCCGGGCTTCTGACCTAAATTGGAGGCCAAGGTTATATTGATTTCCGCTAATAAGCTTATATTATACTGATTCTGATCAGTGCTCGGACCGTGGCAGATTTAAAATGATCTCTGTTTTAATGTAAAAAGATATAACCTAAGTAGGTTGATGCAAACACGTACTGGCAAAATGGGGGATTATAGACACCTCCGACACCCAGTGCCAGTGACGCGCTTCTGACCAGATGATGACCCATTTATTGGAGTGCCCAAAGTGTCCAATATCTGCTCTTTGGAGGGCCTAAAAACACTTCTGATGCTGCTATAAATGTGACAGCCTATTGTGCCCAAAAACTTGATTGGCAGCTGGGCTACGGTCGCTACGGGTCTCGCGGGTTGGATTCCCGCACGGATGAAATCATTTTGTATGACCTACCATTGACTACAGATAGGTGTCGGGTGTGGGTAGTGTTGCTAGGCGTCCCGATTTTCGCGGGAAGTCCCGATTTTAAGGAGACAGGGGACGAGTCCCGATTAGCGCCTGATGGGACGCTAAATGTACCAATTAATCAATAAATGTATTAAAAAACCATAATAATTACTATAAAGTAACATCAGATGCCTGCTACCCAAGTAGCACAAAAGGCTGTACAAAGGCTGTATATAGGTTCAGGTTTACACTCTAAGCTGTATAGTAAGCTGTATATAGGCTGTATAAGCCTATATACAGCCCTTGTAACTCCAAAAAGGGCCCACATATACAGCCTATATACAGCGTTAAGTGTAAGTGGAGAATAAAAGCTGTATATTGGCTGCGTGTTGGCTGTATATCGGCTGTATAAAGGCGTTTTTGTACACCCTAAGCTGTATATCGGTGTACAATTACACTTTAACTCTACAGATATTCAATTATAACTATCATATACAGCAAAAAGCTGTTAATTGGTGTAAGAATACGAAAGAATCCAAACTTAAAGATTATTTTTTATAATATTTTACTAATGGCGACTACGCCATATACATTTAATTTTAAATATAATATGTTAAATTGGACTTGTTGACCTTAGTAATATGGTGAATTTATAGTGCCGATTTAATTTCATTGTAAAAGTGTGTATATTTTCGGTGAAAATATTAACGCGCCAGCGAAATAATCAATGTTAACATCAAGGAAAATAGTAAATACGGTAAGTAATGTTATTATTTTTTTAGGTTATATTAAAAAAATATGTTGAAATAATAGGTATAAATGCAAATCAACCGTAATTCAAGCTGATAATCATGATATGACTTTAGGCTTTTGCCAAATAAGCCTTTTATTATGTTTATAAAATCATTATGTACATTGCAAAATGGCGACAGCTTGCATAATAGAGTATTTTTACGACCTAGGCTGTATAATAGAGTATTTTTACGACTTAGGCTGTATAATAGAGTATTTTTACGACTTAGGCTGTATAATAGAGTATTTTTACTCTATAATCTGTGTAATTGTTCATAACAAGTACGTACATTTCTAACCATCTTTAGAGATACGTATAAGGAATAAAAAATCCTCAGCTACCTACGACTAAATCTCATATGTCCGAATACAATTTAACAATTTATATACTTATTGTGAAGTAGTGAGTAAGATTTGTAACCGATCTTTCATCTATTTTTCAGAAAAGGTACAATAAGGCCTTTGACTTGGTCTAATATCAAGGTCACGAGAATCAGAAGGCGATCTAAAATTACTAAGCGAGTGATTAGACGTCGGACGCATTGGTGAAGGATGACAGTTCTAACCCTCCAGATCATCGTGGGATTACATCAAAATGCTGCGTATAAAGTCTATTATTATCATCATCGAAGAAGCAGATTGTGATCTATTACTTTATCTTCTCCAATAAATTATACTTTACTATCTCTACTGTCTGTGGTATTTAAATAAATTATCTGTATTTGTAATATTTAAATATTTCCTTTTGACCTTCCTCTTAATTCAATATTTTCTCTTCACCACCCTTAGTTGATTCGTACAGATTACCTACAGCATTTTGTTTTTTGTAGTTTTGGGTTAACCTCAACCATAGAAACTATTTAGGTTCCAAGTTTCATGGCCTTATGAGTTATGTGCCTTTAGTTTTATTTTATATTAAAATATTCACCAATTGCTCGGATATTTTTTTTTCTGGAATGAATTCTTGCTCTGATACGATCACGAAAAAAAATTTTTTTTTTACGTTTTTGTATTCTATTGGTACTTGCACGGGGGTGTCACAGGGGGGTTAAAATTTTGGTTATTTTTGACCTAGGACGCACCGTTTTCGAGATAATTGAATTTCTTTTTTTTTAATCATAGGGCCCATAGAACGGACACGGTGCGAGTAAGTTTTTACGGAATCCTTGGTGCGCGAGTCCAACTCGCACTTGACCGGTCTTTTCCTCCATATTGATGTTCACAAAAACACAATCCGAGTGATTCCATTAGTAATACAGCCTAACGCTGTACTATAGCGCTCATTTACTCTTATAGCTGTATATCACCCTTGTAGGCAGTAGTTATAACACCACAATAGTTATAAGAGTGTACAATTACACCAAACGAATAAGAGGTATAATGGAGTTCGTTTACACCAATATACAGCAATAAGTATCATTTTACACTAATATAACACTTAGACCTGTATAAAGGAAGTGGTGACGTGCAATATACAGCCTATATACAGCTTTAAGTGTAAAACGCAGCCTTAAGTGTCAAAAAACTCTTAAAGCTGTTTAATTGAGTAAAAATACTCTGATATAGAACCATAAGCGTACGCGGATACCTTTATGCAGCCTAAAGCTGTGTTTTACACCCTTGTACAGCCCTTATACAGCTCTAAGCTGTATATCGGCTGCTTTATTGATGTTTGATACGCTTGCGTGCTGCTTGGGTAGGGCTGCGCGGGAAACCTTTGGAAGAGTGACTTGGGAACCAAAAGGGCCACTGAAGAACATAGGTGACTTTTGGTCTGTAAAAGTCTGAAATACCCTCTCGTTCCATCCTAGAGCAAGTGAAGTCATTGGATGATTTTTCACCTCAAACAAAGTCTATATCTAAAAAAAGTGTTTTTTTTTTTGTTCCGATCTAAAACCTAAATCCCGAGTTATTTTATCATCTGTCTCGATTTTAATCCAATCGGACCTGGCAACAGTAGGTGTGGGTGTCATGTGTATTTTTATTTCTTTTTACTTTTCATTTATTTAATTCGGGGTTTTTATCCAAATGGATACGCCAACCCCATCCTACCTTTTTAATTCTAGTTACACCAACTTAAATAACTATTTTGCGCGAGTGAGAATCATTAATTAGATATCGTGGCCAAACTACTTATCCTTTTTTCTAAATGCGATTTAGGAGTTGTCAAAATTGTCTGTATCAAACATACTTACATCTAGAAAGTTCAGTTTATATTCGTCGATTAATGTTTCTCTCTCACCTTTGCTTCTGACACATTCTATCAGCAAGTGAAGCACGTCTTCAACCCTGCCGCATATTACACAATTGCGTGATGTGACCTTTCCCATGAGGTAAACAAATTTTGCCGATGGAAAGTGTCCAGAGCGAAGTCTTATGGCTAACTTAATGTGTCATGTTTATTTAGAGTTTTGTACTAAAACTGTTAAATTAGGTAATAATATTGTAAATTGTAATAATAAGGATTTTATGGAAGGTATTATCATTTCGTGGTCAACCCAATGTTACTTTAGGTAAATATAATCTACCTATCTCTGATTATAAATATGATGCAAAATAAATTGCATCTTGTTTATCCGTGTTAGAGTAAACACACATTTGATAGCCCTCAAGTTCCATGCGTCAGACAAATACTGATTCATCAAATTGTGCGGAAAACTACCGACGCTGTTTAGATCGTGTTTTGTTTACATGCCTTCTTACATGGAAATACGTGAATCTTTCTCAAGAATGCCTTAGGTAGTAGGGAGGGATATATTATAAGAAAAGATACGTTAAGCGTTATCATCGCAATCAGAAAAAAACACTACCTATAGTCACTGATAGACAAGGACAGCCATTAGAGCCGGCGCTGTCGTGCGGGTGAAATAGCGTTACCCGCCGAATGTGTGTGATTGTCGCGACCGGTGCGGTGTAACGCCGATTGCGACTGAGTGAAATTAGGACAAACTATCGTGATTTTAGAGGTCCACGCGCTATGCCTCTATGCTCAATGGTCTATGGCCATATTTTATCTATTCTATTTATTTTTTTGTTAATGGCAAGTAGAGCCGATGTCAACTATTCTGCTAATGTCTAAACTGGAGAAGCGGATGTGTATATTAAAGTGGAAAGGGACAGTAACTGTGGACCTAAAATTCGTCGATTGATACAGTTGAACTTGATGTTAGTACTGGACTGAAACAAATAGGTATTTTCTCTATGTTCCTGATTATTTTACTTATCTTACACAGTTAAAACTTTGGAGCACGTCACTGACGTCACATGAAAATTTAACCTCCTAGGAGCTGTCGAATGAAATAGCGAATCAGAGGCCTTACCTATACTGCATCTGTTTAAGTACGTAAACAATCTTGCTGTCTTTTTATGTAAAAAAAAATCGTATAGAAGACATACAAAGATTATTTAAATTTACTTAATTACCTAACATCGGTTTAGGTAAATAGCTGATTGTAAACATTTTTGGATAACATCTCTAGAAAATTTTAGATAAAAGACATTTAAAGATTGTTTGCATCCAGATGGAGTATGGTGGAGCACACAGTCGAGGTGTGCCCCGCTTGGGAAGAGCAGCGCCGTGTCCTCGTGGGGGCGATCGGCGGCGATCTCTCGCGCCGGGGCTTGGTTCAAGCCATGCTCCGGAGCGAGGAGGAGTGGCAGGCGGTCGCCTCCTTCTGCGAAGCAGTAATGCTAGTAAAGGAGGAGGCCGACCGCCTTAGGCAAAGGCGGACACGCCGCCGCCGCCGCCGGGTTTCCGATCCCAATTTCCGGCCACCGTAGGCGCGGGCTCGCGGACGGTGGGCAATGGGTAGCTCGCTGTCCGTCCGTCCGGTAACAGACCGGTCCGAGCTCAGGTCGTCTACGGCGCGCACCGTTCCCGCGCGCCTCAAGGAGTTGTCAGCAAACTGTAGGGGTCCAGCAGGGCCGAAGCCTACTGGGGCCAAAGGTTATGTGAGACTGTCACCAAAGGCCCCAGGATAAAGGCAAGGAATGGAAAGGTAGGTTTTTAGTCAGTAAAAGTCTGACACTGTTTCCCGCCCCACCCAAGGGCGGGATTCGTCATTGGATGATTTTACCTACCACAAAAAAAAAAAAAAAAAAAAAAAGATGGAGTATAGTATAGATAGGGCCTCTGATCCAAAAGAACCATGGGCAAAAATATATGGAGTGTGGGCTCTTCGACCAACAGAGTTACGACATATACAATGCGGTCCAAATGAGAATAGGATCGATTGCCATGTTGTGACGTCACGTGGAACTGTCAAATTGAAGAAATTGAGTACAGTGACCAAAAAAAGATATTTTTTAAACTTAATTTATTTACGAATCGTGAACGAAAAAAGTTTTATCAAAATGTAGTTTTTCAATTTTACTCATCTCTGCGTGACTGTGTGAAGTGTCTGATTAGTGGCAAATGGAAGAAAAAGGCGAATTGTTCCTAACAACAAAAATAAGAAAGAAAATAGTTTTTTTTCAAAACTAATTAAGTATGGCTTAAAACAATATATTCAGCTAATTGATATTAAACAATAACGTTATAACTTCGTTACACAAAGCAAAAAAATATCCTTTATTGATACGCAAATAAGTTTTTTTTGCGTACTTTTCACTCAACATTTGACAGATCGAGGTTATTGGCTTTCCTATTCTTATTTGGAACGCATAGTAGGTACCATTGTAAAGGATTTTGTTTATACTTAATTTTTTACTATGGGCACAACCTTCAATTCCATGGGAGAAAAAAGATATGCACCTACAAAGGTGTTGTAGGAAAAGACAATACTAGTAATAGAATTAACTAACAACACAGTGTGTGTTGTAGTACTGTAGTAGTACTAGTAGTATATTAACTATTTATTAATAACTAGTACAATTTTACTTAAATTTTTCTAGTGATATATATACACCGTTAAATTTTAGTCGTTTTAATCCCGCGGAGGGTCGATTCGGTACATGAAACGCTATCGATATGTAAAGAGAAAATTAAAAAATAAAGTACCTTTTTTTAAACTCAATTTAATTTACGCATGTTCGAAATTAATTTCTTTAAGTAAACGTCAGCTGAGCGAAGCCAATGAACTGTAGGTAGTTAGTACGCAACGACCGACAACTACCTACAAGGCCATTGACTCGTTTACTTAAAAAAATAATTTCGTACATGCGTATATTACCTCGACTTTTAGAAAAAAAGTACTTTATTTTTTAATTTTATCTTTACAAATCATCATCATCATCTTTTCATGTACCGAATCGACCCTCCACGGGATTGAAACGACCAAAATTTAACGGTGTATGTAGTCAGTTGGACAATGAGCCTAATTTGTCTCATGGTCCTTTCATAAAACAACCATGTTCGGAACGCGTTGCACACGCGGCTTGCACGCTTCCAACGCATGATGCGCCATTATAAAATGTCATGTACCTAACTTCAAAGTACCTAATACATTATTCTTTTTTTGGCATCGAGCGTTTTGGCACCAGAAAAATGTAATAAATCCGTTTTTGCGCGGTAGCCGACCTCAAAAAATTAAACGAGGAGTGCCACACCAAAATTAGTTTAAACCAAGTTATGTTTATTCGTATTTAAAAAAGACGTAAAAAATATAAATATCTGTTTTATGCGTGACAAGACGTTTATTGAGTATTTTTAACTGTAATTTCTATTTGAATGTTTTTACTTTATTAATACCTAATGGTTCATTGTGTTTTTTTTTTTTTTATGGTAGGTAAAATCATCCAATGACAAATCCCGCCCTTGGGCGGAGCGGGAAGTAGTGTCAGACTCTTACTGACTAAAAACCTACCCCGTTCCTTCGTAGCCTATCGTGCCGGGGTCGAGCATTCCTTTCGGAACTAACCCATGACCCCAGTAGGCTTCGACCCTGCCTGCCTGCAGTTAGCAGGCTGGGCCTCTTCGGTGTGCTGACAGCTCCTTGAGGCGCGCGGGAACAGAACGCGCCGTCGACGACTTGGGCTCGGTCCGGTCGGTTACCGGACGATCGGACAGCGTGCTACCTATTGCACGCCGTCCGCAAGCCCGCGCCTACGGTGGCCGGAAATCGGGATCGGAATCCCGGCGGCGGCTGGGGCGAGCGCCCCGTTGCCTCTGCCTGATGCGGTCGGCCTCCTCCTTTGCTAGCATTACTGCTTCGCAGAAGGAGGCGACCGCCTGCCATCCCTCCTCACTACGGACCATGGCCTGAACCAAGGCCCGGCGAGAGAGATCGCTGCCGCCGATCGCCCCCACGAGGACACGGCGATGCTCCGCCCAGGCGGGGCACACCTCTACAGTGTGCTCCACCGTGTCCTCCGGATGTTCCGCACAGTGGCGACACCCGGGCGAATCCTCCGCACGAATCCGGAACAGGTACTTAGCGAACTTTCCGTGTTCGGTAAGCACCTGCGTCGTGCGGAAGTTGAGAACGCCGTGAGGTCTTTCCAGCCACGCCCCAAGGATGGGCCTTATCGCCCCAATTGTGGCGCGCCCCGAACGAGGTTGCGATAGTCGTTGACGCCATTTCGCCATGAGATCCCGCCGGAGCTCTGTCCGCCATGCCTCGACTTGTCGTGGCAGCGGAATTTCGCCCCGGCGTTGCATCTCCATGCGCTTGTCGTGCATGTGTGCAAGGACTGTTGCCTCCAGATCCCACGGCGGTTGGCCAGCAAGGAGGGTCGCCGCCTCGCGGGAGATCGTTCGGTACCCTCGCACCATGCGTATTGCCATGACCCTCTGGCACGCATTCAGCTGGGTCCTCGGTTGCTGTTGCAACGTCGGTGCCCACACCGGAGCCCCGTAGAGAGCCATGGACCGAACGATTCCCGCGTAGAGCTTCCGGCAGGAGGCGTCTGGTCCCCTGAGGTTGGGCAGGAGCCGCCCGAGAGCAGCCCCAGTCCGATTCAGTTTGGGAGGCAGACGTCGGAAGTGCTCCTTGAAGTTCCACCAGCTGTCGAGGACGAGTCCCAGGTACTTCATCGTCGACCCGACGCTGATGTGAACCCCTCCTACCGTTAGCTGGGAACGAGGTGGTGGCACACCCCGAGGGCCGTGGAAGCACATGGCCTCGGACTTGTGCAGTGCCACCTCGAGTCCCAACTGCTGGATCCTGTCAACGACCATCGCAACCCCGCGTGTCGCTAATTCGACCGCCGTCCGGTACGACTCTCCCCGCGCTAGGACCAACGTGTCGTCCGCGTAGCAGACCACGCTGACCCCGTCGGGGAAGTCGCCGCGCAGCACGTAGTCGTACCCGATGTTCCACAAGGGTGGTCCTAGTACCGATCCCTGCGGAACACCGCACGACATATCTCGACGTTTCCACTCTCCCTGGTGACCGGGGTAGATGATATACCTCTCCGATAGGTAGGCCTCGATCACACGACAGAGGTAGTCGGGCACCCGGTGGTACCGGAGTGCCGTTCCAATGCAACTCCAGGGCAGGGAGTTGAAGGCGTTGGCAATGTCCAAGGACACTGCCACGACACACCTGCCCTGGGACACCGCATCCCCCGTCGTGAGGGCTCGCACGCGCATGATGGCGTCCACCGTGGAGCGCATCCTGCGAAAACCGAACTGTCCGTCCGACAGGTCCGGCCCCACCCTTGCAAGGCGCGCGACGAGGCGGTTTGCAATGACTCTTTCAAAGAGCTTGCCCACCTCGTCGAGCAGCACAATGGGCCGGTACGCGGACGGAGAGTCCGCAGGGCGCCCAGGCTTCGCTATGAGGACCAGTTTCCCCGTCTTCCAGCGAAGTGGGAACTGGCCCCTCTCCAGACATGCGCTAAAGAGCCCCCTCAATCGAGGCCCGAGAGCCTCCATAGCCAGGACCCAGGCCCTCCCAGGCAGGCCGTCAGGTCCTGGGGCGGTATTCTTGGCACTCAGCCTCCGTACCGCCACTCTCATCTCTACCTCGGTCACCTCTGGAACATCGTCGTCGTCGTCGTGGTCCGCGTCAGGTACTGCCGGTGTTGGCGGAGCCATAGACGGGGGGGAGTGTACCCCCCGCGTAGGGAACAGAGTGCTGACCACACCCTCCACGAGCTCGGGCCGGAGACTCTGAGTCAGTGGGGGAGCCCATGGACGGAGTTTCTCCCGTACCATCTTGTATGGGCGTCCCCACGGGTCTGCATTCAGAGACCCCAGCCAGACGTTGCGGGCCTCCATCTTGGACCGCTTAATCTCCGCTCGGAGGGTGCGCTTCGCTACCCTGTAACCCTCGTACAGCTCCGCCTCAACAGCCTCCGCATCCGGCGGGCGGTTGCGGCGCTTGCAGTACCTGGCGTACCGGCGTCGCGCGTGGTTGCACGCATTGCGCAATGCTGCAATCTCCGGCGACCACCAGTACACCTGGCGCTTGGCACGTCCTGGACGGACTCGGGGCATTGACTCGTCGCAGATTTGCGACATGCCCTCCCGGAACCACTCTGCCTCGACGTCAATGTCGACAGGCCTGTCCGGTGCTTGCACCCAGGCCTGTACCGTCGCGGCTTCCAGGAGGAGCTCCCGGTCCATCTGCCTCAGCGCCCATCGCGGACCACAAGGGCTCCGCTGGACCGGCGCGGTCGAGGTTTGGGCGGAGACGTCAAACCGGATGTACCGGTGGTCTGAGAACGTCTCCACCCCCTCCATAACACGCCAGTCGACGACACGCGGTGCCAGATCGGGGCTGGCGAACGACAGGTCCACCATGGTTCATTGTGTTCATGTATACGAAACTTTATATTTAAATCACAATTTGTATTCCATGGTTTGTATTCAAAGTTTTTGTTTTATCATTATCTTTCAACTAGGATACCCAATTAGTATCAGGCACTAGTTGTCTCTGGCATTCATGCTGAACTAGACCTATTTTGGTGTAGCCGTGAGACACACAATTGTATTTTTGCTTCTTTTTGTTTCGAGTTTACCTATTATTTGTGTGCCTTGTGTTGTGCCAAATAAATTCATTTTCTTTCTTTCCTTCTTTCTGTTTTCTTTCTTTTCTTTTTATTTTTATCTTTTCTTTCTTTTTTTCCTTTTCTTTCTTTCTTTATTACTAGAACTGCGGGATTATTCGAAGTTCCATGGCCCTGGAACGCAAAGGACAAACAACGACACCCGTTTAACTTGGTTTCCCTACAGAATTTCAAGGTGAAATGCATTCTTACATTAGTTTAATATGTACGATATTGAACATGCACAAGATGACTTCAATTAACTTTACTGGCACAAAGTTACGTGTGGTCAGTCGGTAATTGCCATCTCATATAATACGTACGTAGTCCTACGTATGGTGCTTGAGTGATCGAGACACGCAAAAAGAAGATTATAATTAACTGCCAACTTTATAGTTATAATTACGTTGACGTTGGTAGGTTTAATATACAACTGCAGACGGTTTATGTGCCGGTATATAACCGTCGTGTGAATATCTTCTATAAATACACCGTTCAATTTTGATCGTTTTAATCTCGTGGATGGTCAATTCGGTACATGAAACACTATTGATTTGTAAAGATAATTTTTTTTATTTTTGTTATTGAACTCGAATTAATTTACGCATGAGTGAATAAATAATGCGAATCATTAGTAGGCACCGTACCATAACTACATCAACGCACCGCCCGGTCAACGTCGACTGCCAAAAAATTGCCAATCCTAGAGCTAATCCCGCCCCCAAACGCCATTTGATCGGCCCGCGTACTTCACGTATTGAGGGATGCGCTGGAGTGACACGCTATGGAATAATGCTAGAACTACGCTGCGCAAACGAAACTAGACTTGTAGAGCTACACTTCATCTACGCCACGCGACGTCGCGCGACGTCGTTCTACGTACAAATCAGGCGTGTTTCACGTGTGCGTCGGCCTAATTTAGTTCTAGCTTAATTTAGTTTTTTAAGACGTTATCTGTGTGAAAAAGTAAAATACCGACGCGCTCTCTCATTCCACCCTTTCTTCTAAGGCATACCACGTTGGTTTTTTTTTTTATGGTAGGTAAAATCATCCAATGACAAATACCGTCCTTGGGCGGAGCGGGAAGTAGTGTCAGACTCTTACTGACTAAAAACCTACCCCGTTCCATCGTTGCCTATCGTGCCGAGGCCGGGTATTCCTTTCGGTATCAGGTTGGTGTTCAAATTTCTTCGAAATAATAGCCCATTTTTGACCGCTCCTTTTCATCTAAACTTGCTCTATTTACATATTAGTGAAATTCGCATCAAAACCCGTTGCGTTGTTAATGAGTTATAGAATAAACAGAGTTGGTAAGACACTTTGTTTTATACTATGTAAAAGATGAACGTAGTTTCTATTCCGATATCCTTAGGCTTCAATAAAATTGAAGCTTGCTCAAATCTTTGTTAAATCATTGCGGAATGTTTCAATACTATCCCTTTAAACACGTTGAATAATATTGTAGATAGGTACAATCAAAGATGTTGTGCAATAATGTTGTGTGGTGTATGGGACGCCTTACAAATATACCTGCAGTTTTAATTAAGCAAGTAATTCAACGGCTTTGCCATCTTGCAAAAATTCATTACGAAACAGATTACTTATCTATCCTCTATATTTCCGCAACTACAGTTCAATAAATGCATTATCTCAAGCAATACCTACTAAGTTCGACACCCTTGAAACATTTATCATTACTAATTATTATTTACATAAACAAGTTGAATAATCACTTTATTAAGAAATCGGTCTAATAGCCAACAACCACAGATAACATAAAGCATTATGGCGGGAAGCGCTGCGAGACGCATGCGCGGTGCGTGTTCATAGGTCACCGTGCCAATAGTGCAACAACACCAACGCTGTATCTATTTTAAACTCTGTTTAGTCCTTGTTAGAGTTGTTTTTTGAATGATTAACAGCTCACCACCAGACGGTCCATAGACGCTGATAAAACACCCGGATGTCCCGCCATGATTGTTGAAAAAAAAAAATGTCGTTTATTTTGTGTTGCGTTCGGTATCGTTGTATGTTGTATCCTGTTGATATTGGTGGCATCGATTCTATTCGTGTATATTGAGTTCATTGTCGCTGATAAATGAAAGGGACTTTGTTTGGACTTTATTTTTTTTTATCTTTGATGTCTGGCTGGTACTTAATCGCACTATGGTTAGCCGGAAATATTGCAAGCCTGTGAGATCTTCTTCCGTGATACCACAATCTCCTCCTCCTTGCGTCGCATTCCTGCTTCTTCACTTTCACTTGTTTGATATTCCTCCATCTGTTTCTATCTCTGGCGATGTGAAGGTCATGGATACCGAGAGTCAAGAGCGGTGCGGATCAGCCGGGCTATTGGCTAACTTTTTCAAAACAGTTGACAACTGGCATTTGATGTACACTAAACTTTGTTATCAACTAACAATTTCATAACTTTGGTATTACGTATGACATCAAGTGGCTAACAAACTGCAGTGGATAAGTGGTAGCTAACAAAAATTATCGGTGCATATTGTCCCGGCTCTAGTTTTTATCGACTAGATACAGCTAAGTTAAATATCGTATCGTCAGCTTAAAGCTCACAATCACAATTTTAAAACTATAGATACAATAACATATTCTGTCAAAATGTGTCACGGTGGATATCAAAGGCATCGGTGGATAATGACGTCATATCAGTTCGTCACTAAAGATAGGCAATACGAAATTAGCTGTTTGACAGTTATACGATGTACATTCTAGCAAGTGATCTTCACTTGAGCTATTAACAGAGTTACGCAATAGCCCCGCTGGTTCGGATGAATGTTATGGGCTGCGCCCACGATGCCTTTTCCTATCTGCTTCACCGGTCACGATAAGCCTTCGGAGGTTGCCACCCTCTTTCTTTGCAATGTGATCGAAGTATTGCAGAATCTTGCGAAAAACTCTCGAACGGCAGCCCTGTGGCGATTTTGGGTCTGAAATACTATCCAAGGGCTGTGAGTGAGGGGTGGATGCTAAAGGGATGGATGATATTATGTTTGCAGATTGTTTTGCAAAAATAATATCTAACTGGCAACTGCTGACGAAAATAGGTATGTCATGTAATCACAGGCCCACCGTCTTCTGGTAAAAAAAAAAAAACAATAGGCAAAGATAACATCCGAACAAATTGCTTGAGAACGTATTGTTTATGGTATTACGACGATTATCGAATTAGACAGGGTCCGTCTCGTTGTTTGCTTTAGTAAAATGTTCAAATAGTTATTTTTAACAATATCAAATAGCTGACGGTTGAAGTGGGTACCGGGTGGCTCTAATGAGCTATGAACTTTAAACTGAACCTACTCCTTTTCCATCAAATTAACCTATTTCTCTCTTTATTTTCAGTGGAATACGTGGACACAGAATACAGTTTGTGGCTGACATGGTTCCTGATGCCGGTGATCGTGACCTTCCTCCTCCCAGCCGTCATCATAGTGCTCATATACATCAGTGCCATCATCTTCCACTTATATCGACTCTACAGGTAAGTTATCAGTCATTTACAGGCACTTTTGAATTGTCAAAATGTCGGTCAGTCAAAAAAAAGTGAAGCTAAATTGCTTGTTCGAAAGCGTAGATCTCTATGGAGAAGAATGTGCAAAAAACTACATGGATACTCTTTTAAATTATACGTTATAATAATAATATTGCCCAATGGAAAACTAGGCCAAGGAGGGCCGACCCCAAATAAATGGGATAAGGTCTAGCCAGAAGAAGAAGAGTTATAATAATAATATTCCACAAATATCACACAACGCCGTCTAGTCCCAAGCTACAGAGCTTTTGTTATGACTACTAGACAACTGATAAACATACGTATTAAATGCATTTCTATATACATTCAAAATTATAGGTAAATTACACCCAGACATTGAACAAATGATCGTGCTCATCACACAAACATTTGTCCTGGGTGGGAATCGAACCCACGACCTCCGGCATAGCAGTCAGGGCCACCCAAGTAACAAAATTTGGTACTATAAAAACTCTGAAAACGATTTAGGACGTGCTAATTAGTATTCATGATTAGTACTATAGCGGTGTTGTAAACTTTTACAAAACCCCAAAAAGGCCCTAGTTTTATCACTGATTTATTCTATAAACATTACTTAAAGTCTCTCACGGTGATACATTAGCTCTATAGTTGAAATTTAAAAGTGTCGTGAAACGCTTTTTAGTACTAAAATAGTACTGTCTACAACATTTATGTCACAAATTTGCACTATAAAAGTAACCAAAACATGTTTATAGTGGTATTTTGAACCATAAACGATTCCAGTTATCTTTTATATCACTTGTCCGTGTTGTTATCGTATCATCTTGAGTGTCCTTTAAGAACAAAAAATATATTGATTTAAGTTATGCTTTATTTCATTTGCCACTGTTGCAAAAGGACATACTATAAAACATTCATGAACCGTAACTATACCATAACTTGCACTTGCGAAAATAATTTTATCGGTAAAATCAATACGCTGACTTCAAATTTAACAATGCGCCTTCATAATTTTCATGTTTTAATAAAATTTTAATTAATTAATTAAGGACTTGTACCGACTATGGCTGCTATAGTACATATTGACTCCAGCCGTGCTGCTAATGTGCCATCGTGGCAGACCACAGCAGCCATATTTGTATCGAAAACGAATATGTCACCCTTTAGGTGTCGTAGCAGAAGCTCAAACTCATTTATAGAGCTATTTAGAATTTAAGTTATTTAACAACTGCGCCAGGAGTCGCTATGGTACTATTTAGTACAATAGAAGAGTTTTCGTGACTTTTACAGAACTAGCCCCATAGCGGTGTTGAGGGAGCTTTTAAGAAGCTAAAGGGTTTCTTAATGGTTGTGCAAGGTACTTTTATAGCACAGATTTATGCTGTAATAGTGTTTATGATACTCCTACAATACTAGTACTGTAACCGTCATTTTGGCACATTATTAGTGCAAAGTAGATATATAAAAGTGTCAGTAAGGTGGTCTATAGTACTAAATAGTACCATAATCGCTTTTTTCATATCTTTTACAGTGCAACACTTTAAAGATTCTTTTGTATGATCCTATAAGCATTTTAAGAGCTAAATTATAGAACTTAAATGCTCTTTAATCTTAAAGAACCAAAAAGCTCTCTTGAAAACCTTTATAGTACAAGCAGTCACAATGGTTACCATTATAGGCCCACTATATCACTGTTTGGTGATAGAACGCCTTAGTTATAGAAGCTTTTGTTACTTGGGCACTAACCACTAGAACAAGTCATTAGTCAATAGACATTTCTTTTTGACGTGGGAAATCATCCAATGACGTCTCCTGTTCTAGGGTGGAGCGAGATCAGACTTTGACTAAAATCCATCTGTATCTCTCGGTTGTTTTCTGCGTTCCAGGACCACAATATCTCTTTAAAATAATCGCGTTGCCCTAGCGGAATCGGCCCTACTGGCCCTGTACGGTTTTGCTGACATCTCTTTTAAGGCGCGCATGGGACACTACGCGCCATCAACGACTTGGGCTCGGTCCTTTCCGGACGGACGGCAAGCTGCTCATTGTTAATCATCCGCAAGTGCACGGCTAAGGTGGCCGGGGATTGCACAGCGACGCCCAGGACATCGCCTGCTTCGTTTACATGTGGGCTTAGCCTCGGCCAATCGCCATTGTGGTAACATGGTTGCCCCGTTTATACAATGGCTACATGGTAGCAGCGGCTGCGGCTTGAAAATGTCCGTTCCCCCCTCACGGCTGCGACCATCTTCTTTATTCTTCTTTATTCTTTATTGTACATACAGTTTTAATAAAACAATAAAAAGGTCAGTGGATGTACATAGGCGAGCTTAACCCATAATTGGGTTTTCTTACAGCAATACATAAAAAATTAGAAAGAAACCTTACATTTGAGGATATACACTCATGCACAACAAAACATAATTACGTAAATGATTACATCTAACTTAAAACTAAAAGTATACTAAATAGATATGTGTACAGCACACTATACATAAACATAATATATACAACATATAAATAATAATAAAACATATACAAACATATTTACGGGTCATCTTCTTCGCCAGCATTACTCCTTAAAAATCAAATTAGCACAAAGCATAGATCAAAAGAAATTTTTAAGCTATAAAAATGGAAACTTACTATTAGGTGAGAAAGCGGGCAAGCGCGAGCCTGCCAACAATAAAAGAAAATATTGCAATACCAATTACCGTGGCAACTAAGTAATTAACTTATTCAGGCCTTATCTTTTGCATTGATTTAACGGTTCACCTGTGAATGAACTGCAGATAAAAATATATCTAACCCAGTAATAAATAACACGCATTACCTCAGTTTAACATAAAAATAAATTAAAATCATTAAAATTATCATGGAGCAGAGGTCTCCCAGTAAACGGATACATTGAAGCAAAACAACAAATTGTGCTGATCACAACATTACCACATGGACAGACTTATTAAAAATAACGATAATTTATATTTACCTTGGATTAATAGATAAAAAGGTTACTGATTTAGCTCGAAGAATCGCTGAACTTAATTGGCAGTGGGCAAGGCACATGGCTCGCAGAACAGCGGGTGTAAAAAGGTCAAATTTAGCCGATTCATTTCCTGAATTCCTGTCATACTTACGATCTTTTAGCAATTCTGCTAATATTCGTAAAATTATACGAATGTGTTGTCATTTAGAACCGTCTGTCAAAAAAAAAACTGTCAAATAGATGAATTGCATTGCAGAATCGTACCTAATATGAATATTGTTTACATAAAACAATATGAACTGCCAATTCGTGACCATTTTGCGATTTTTTACATTATTCATATTATTATCCGAATGCAGATCTGCTAAAGTGGCCTTTTTAGCCCTCCATATTGTCGATGGGGCCGAAAGGTTCTGCCTTCCTAGTTTTAACAACGCTCAGTCACGTGGTCAGAACGAAGGAAACGGAGGCGTGGCCGACTCGAGGCGTTCGACGCAAGAGAATCGAAACGAAACGGTCGTAACTTGGTAACCTGGCTTTTATTTCACACATGTATGCCATGGGCACATCGATTGCTAATATAGAACTTAATTACTTATTAAGGACTTAGTTCTTTGTTAGTGATCGATGCATGGGCACTTGTAAAACGTCAGCTAGTACACGGTTCCAATTGGTCGTTTCCTATGGAGAAGAACCGTCAAGAAACTTCATGGTTAAGTACTCTAAACCTACTAAATTGATTTTAATGAAACTTTACAACAATATAGCTTATACATCAGAATAACACATAGGCTATAATTATTAAAGATATTGTGAGCTGCTCGAAGTAATAATCCTGCACAGACGAAGTCGCGATCGCCAGCTAGTATCAAAATATTTCACATTCAATATTATGTTAAGTGCAGTCTACACCCACTGTCAAGGCCAGGCCCTTAATTCCATACCATGGTACTCAATTTGAGTGAATTTTCGAACGAACCTGTTTTTGAACTTGAAATTCAGATACAAAAACTGGACCAAGATGAAGACGCCCATTGTTGCATTAATTTCAAGGGCAAACTCATTATTATGAGCTCCTTTGGTTTATGTAGGTTATTACCCCATGCACATTTGATGAGGTGCTTATGAATTATGATATGAAAATTGCTGTGAGCGATTTGCAACGAGATGCTTCACATTCAACAAGAAATGTTCCTCATGACGAGTTGCAAGTGCAAGTTTTGGGGAGGTCCATATCGAGCAATTTTTTGTGATTCCGTTTTGTTGATGAATACAAAATTGATGGGGCTCAAAATTGGGTTTGGTAATGAATGAGAAAGGTGTATAATAAAGTACATATAATCTTAATACTTTTAGCAAGGCTTAAATCTTGCTACATACTACATAGTAGGACTTTACCTATGAAATTGCTGTTTTTAAAACGGGTATCTTTGAAGTCATATACACCGTTAAATTTTGGTTGTTTTAATCCCGCGGTCGATTCGGTACATGAAATACTATCGATTTGTAAAGAGAAATTCACAAAACTCAAGTACTTTTTTTTAACTCGAATTAATTTACACATGTATGAAATAATTTCTTTTAGTAAAAGTAAAAGTACAAACGCGCTGTTGACGCGCGTTTGTAGCGATACGCGCGCGTGTGCGACGCACCCTGTAGACCTTCTAAAGGATAAAAGCACACCGTCGTCACACGCACGTTACTAAAGCGCGCGTCAACGACGCGTTTAAAAAACGTGGTGTGCACAGACCCTAAGGCCAATGAGGTTTTTAATGATACCTGACCTTATTTTAAATTCGAATTAATCAAGTCAACTACTCCAAAAAGTTCACACAAAATCATCAACTGAGCATACAAAGATAGCTTGAATTTTCTCAAACATCAAAACTTATGGGTCTATTACACCACTCGTTATTCCGCACAAGTTACACAGACTTTCTTAAAATTTACTTCCGAGTAAGACAGTTTGACCCTTATTACACTGCGCGACGTCGACAAAACCTGTATGAATATCGAGTGGTGAAATAGATCCTTTACTTTATTTTCTCGATAACTTTCGACACCTCGGAGACCTCCTGACTTTTCTAGATAAATGTGAAATATCGTAGACAATGGCCAGACGGTTTAATTAGATGGTAATAATTGTGTCCAATTACTTTTTTTTTATAATTATAATTATCTGGTGAAAGACTTATGTGTAAACTTTGCCCGACGCCGTCTGGTTGCCGGGGCGTCTACGTTTGTCATGCGGTGTACTGGTGATCGGAAGATTTGTTTCAATGGACGCTTAATAGGAATAAGAAATCTAAATATACACCGTTAAATTTTGATCGTTTTAATTCCTTGAAGGGTCGAATCGGTACATTTAACACTATCGATTTGTAAATTTAGATAAAATTAAGAAATAAAGTACTTTTTTTAAACTCTAATTAATTTACGCATGTACGAAATCAATTTCTTTAAGTAATTGTCAGCTGGGCGAGTTCAATGACCTGTAGGTAGTTAGTACAAACCGACCGTAGTTCACTTAAAGAAATCAATTTCGTACATGAGTATATATTAACTCGACTTTCATAAAAAAATACTTTATTTTTTAATTTTATCTTTACAAATCGATAGTGTTTCATGTACCGGATCGACCCTCCACGGGATTAAAACGATCAAAATTTAACAGTGTATACATACACACACAATAGTTTTGCCTAGAGACGACGATGGCACGGTTTAGTAGCTGCACGAAGGCTGCGCAATAAAGGTTATTCTATTATTTTTTTTACTTTTATTTGACATAAACTAGTGCTCGACTGCCATCCCTCCTGATGGTAAGCAGTGATGCAATCGTTGATGGTGAGGTGTACTAGTTTATTCAATTCTATTCTATAACTTCTCCCGTCTTTGGTGGTGCGAGCGGGAAAGAAAGAAAAACATTATATTTGGCAAATAGGTCTAGTTCAGCAAAACTGCCTTAAAACTACGTAGTAGTTGCCTGACATAAACCCACTTGTAACTTCAGCTACCCTATTCATTCTAGGCTGCGGTAACTTTTTCGATCATTCCCCGCAACCCTGACAACCTTTCCCCAGTATGCATTTAATTCCTAAAAAAAAAAAAAAACATAAACATTAGATAAAGAGTGCTATTAGGTAAGTGCATGACGCCGTTAGTCCTACGTCCCTCTCCGGCTCTCCCCGGTATTGTCGGATTGCCGTCTCCTCGGACTATGAGAATAAATGTACCTGTGAAATAAGATATTAGAATGCTCAAATGGGTTTCTTTTTTATATATCCTGCTTAATTTGAAAATTTTCATGATAGACTAGGACAGAACACGCCTCTGTCACACTCTTTTTATATCGATTGTCGTTCAAAAAGGAACACCCCTGTATAAATTTTCTTTGTGCGAAGCCGGAGCGCATCAGTACTCAATAGTACCTATGTAATAAAATGCATGGTACATGCAATCTTGTTCAAGTTATAAGTAGTGTGGTAGGTTAGAACTGCATCCTAATTGGTAAACAATGCCACGTACATGCGATCTTATATAACAAGGTGTATTAAACGCACGCAATGGAATCGACTCTCAAACAGAATAAAAACGATACTAGTTTACCTGAAAAAATATTCCATTGCTATCAAGGATTACAAGTCCATTCTACAATAGATCTACCAACTAAGAAAGGATTTAGCTTTGGGAAGAACATACTGCCATCCAACGTCTTAAAAACTCAGGAAAACGTGAATTGAAGTCAAAGATTCAAAAGCATTTATTTCAAATAAACCATTTACAGGCACTTTTGAAAGGTCAAGGAGTTAGTCTGTCAGAAAAAAAATGATGCTAATTGCACATTCCAAAGCGTAGATCTCTATGGAGAAGAATCTGCAAGAAACTCCATG
Organism: Leucania comma; assembly: GCA_958295575.1. NCBI lineage: Eukaryota > Metazoa > Arthropoda > Insecta > Lepidoptera > Noctuidae > Leucania > Leucania comma. Next base: position 12,680,985 of record OY282485.1, read on the forward strand.
GACACTCTGTGGCCTATATAGCATAGTGTAATCAACCCTATATTGTTCTCATTGCTGGGACTCAAGTCTCCTCTCTAGGAGAGACAATGGGCCATAATCCATCGCGCAGGTTCAGTCTCAATTGATGGCCTCTATGGAAAGCAGTGGTGGCCTAGTGGTAACGGCTCCGACTTTCGAGTTCTTGGTCGTGGGTTCAAACTCAGCCAGGCACTTTGTGTAATTTATTTCATCACTACTTCTCTCAAAACGGCGAAGGAAAACATCGTGAGGAAGCCGGCATGTCCTAGAACCAAAAATTCGAAGACGCGTGTTGGATTACGGCCCATTCGCTGTTTTCGCTTCAACTAATGGGCAAACCGATAGAAAGAGTCTATGAAGCAAGGAACCTTGGTCTCTTATTTTAGACAAAGAACTACGGTTTGAAAAGCATGTCGCAGACTCAGTAAAAAACTGTTTTTATCGCCTGAAAATTCTATATAAGATGAGGCCTTATCTATCAGAATCACTTCGGGAACAACTTGTGGAAAGTCTTGTTTTGTCTAGATTGAACTATGCAGATACGGTGTACGGCCCACGCCTACTGGCTCGTACCGATCGGCTCATTCAAAGGGTTCAAAACGCGTGTGCTCGCTTTTGTTATAAAATACCTCCCAGAAGTCACGTAACACCATACCTTAATAAGCATTTTACCCTCAAAATGAAATCGAGACGCAAGCTACACTTGGCATGCCTGCTATTTGGTGTAATTAAATTAAAAAAACCAGAGTACCTATACAACAAATTGAGTTGGATCACTGGCAAACGAGAATGCGGAAGAAGGCAATGTTCACAGCAACTCTCATCACAGCCCCATAGTACAGCGGCGTTCAGGGGCACTTTCCGTTACTCATCATCTAAGGTATGGAACAATATTCCACCCCCCATTAGAGCAATAAACACAATAAGTACTTTTAGAAGACGTTTACGGCAGTATTTGATTGATGCGCAGCAAAAACTGGACCTGACTAATATAAATGTTTCTATAATATGATATGTGAGCCAATTTTTCAATTATTATCGTCGTTTTGTGTGTGAATGGGTCATGTTGCGATATTGTAAGATTGTATACATAGCTACAATATTTTGGGTGATGGAGGTTCCTTGAGCACCGGTGTCTCTAACAGCTGCCTCGTTTTCTTTTGTTCGCGACTCAGTGGTCGTACTCGCAGTTCGTGTTTGCAACTTGCAAGGCAATTTTATTGACTATGGCGTTATTTGTTTTATTTACATACTTACACAGCTAAAACACACATATTCGTCTTCAAAATTATTTGTTTTTTTTTAATTATTTGATGTATCATTTTATTAAATCACATTATACTCGTATTTTAAACTTATTCTCATCCGTGATTGCACCCAAGGTTCAGTTGAAAACCAGCGTCATAGCAAGTTGTCTGGCATCATGCTGAACTGAACCTATTTGGCGCAGCCGTGAGGCATATTCCTGTTGCTGTTGATTTCTTTTTTATTGTTTTTATTTTTAATTATTTTATTTTATTTAAGTTTAAGTTTTAAAACTTGTATTGTGCTTCATTGCAAGCCAAATAAACGTGTTTTCTTTCTTTCTTTCTTTCATTCCCTCTTCTAGAGAGGAGGTCTGAGTCTCAGCAGTGGGAAAATTAAAAGGCTGATTATGCTTATCCTATGGAAAGCACTAAATCGGTTGCACACCCGGGTAGGTTGCTGCAAATACAGCTTGGCGAAATAGGTAATTAAATCAAGCATTAGCATTACAAAAATTTGTATCAGGAAGAGTGGGGGCGTAGCCATCGACCTATATTCTTGCGATAGACAAGCACGTTCATATAAACTATTTGTCAAAATACTGAAAAGTTCAAACAATAAATCGCTGCAGCGCTAGATTGCCATTATGTCGTCTAACAAAACTTTTAAAACTTACAGCGGTAAGATAGCTTATAGAGGATACTTTTTCGCGACCAAAAGGTCTAAAGCGCCATGCATATCCTAGTACTTACGCGTTGCTTTCAACTTAGTGTAATGACATGACATCCATATAGATTTTTATACCGCAGACGTGACACAGTTTCTTGCCTACAATACTTCATTACAATAATACTCTATTTCAAAATGTAATAATAGTCTTCGTTGGTATAAATTCTCTTCGCTGAAATTTCTTGATGAGTTTTTATTGGGTATTAAAAAATGTCGCCGTAATTTTTAAACTTTAATAAAAATATGTTAATACACCGTTAAATTTTGGTCGTTTTAATCCCGCGGAGGGTCGATTCGGTAATGAAATACTATCGATTTGTAAAGTGAAAATTAAAAATAAAAATAAAAAATAAAAACTCGAATTAATTTATGCATGTACAAAATTAATTTCTTTAAGTAAACGTCAGCTGAGCGAGGCCAATGAACTGTAGGTAGTTAATACGCAACGACCGACAACTCATTGACTCATTTACTTAAAGAAATTAATACGAGTTTTTGAAAAAGTGTAGTTTATTTTTTAATTTTTTCTTTACAAATCGATAGTATGTACCGAATCGACCCTCCGCAGGATTGAAACGACTAAAATTTAACGATGTCTAATATTAATACAAGAAAAGAAAGAACACAAAAATCGGCAAGTGAGAATCGGACTCGCGCTCTGAGCGCTCATACTTCAAATCCCGAATAAGTTTTTTTTATGACGTAACAACAAATTTTTAGATTTATTCCTATATCTGTACTATAAGTCCTTACTTCGTGCCATATTTCAGGATTCTAGGTCAACGGGAAGTGCCCTATGAATTTTGATACCCTTGAGAATGTCGAAACATGCGTTTTTAGCGACATCAAAACATCATTATCGTCATCTTTTTTTTTAACTTAGTAGTTTGATTTTGTGGCAGTAGAGCCGGACCAGCATTTAGCCAAGCATTTTTATAAAGTATCTAATCTTCCAATTTATAATATGCTTGTCTAATAATATAAATATAATCTTCCAATTTATAACGCACACTATGCGTTTTATACATGTTTTGCAATTTGGATTCATTCAATTGGATAGGTAATCTAAAGTGGTATTTTATTATAAAATTTTACCAGCACAGTTTTGTTTATTGTAGGTAAAATCATCTAATGTCAAATCCCGCCCTTGAGCGGAGCGGGAAATAGTGTAAGACTCTTACTGACTAAAAACCTACCCCGTTCCTTCGTTGCCTATCGTGCCGGGGCCGGGCCTTCCTTTCAGAAGCTGACCCATGACCCAAGCAGGCTTCGACCCTGTCTGCCTGCAGCTAGCAGGCTGTACCAACACAGATTTGAGTTGCATTGCATTACATCAGCCTTTTAATATTCCCACTGCTGGGACTCAGGCCTCCTCTCTAGGAAAAGGAATGGGCCATAATCAACCACGCGGGCCCGGTGCGGATTGGTGGATGTCACATGTCTTAGAATTTTTGGTTCTAGGACATGTCGGTTTCCTCACGACGTTTTCCTTCACCGTTTTTGAGAGCAGTGGTGATGAAATATCGATTCGAGTATTTAGCTTCAATTCGATACCTCCACGCGTTCTCGAGATAAAGGGTCTTGACAGACGGACAGACGGACTACAAAGTGATCTTATAAAGGTTCCGATTTTTCTTTTGAGGTACGGAACCCTAAAAATATTTAAAAATATCGAACTGGTTATAAAATACCGCATAAAGTCTGTGTTCTGTAAAACAGTTGTAGGTAAAAACCTACAATTCGTTTTCATAGGGGGGAGCATCTGTTTGTTTTAGTCTATGATTGTAAAATGGAGGGCGCTTTTTTGGAATATTATCTTTTCTATTATATTATTACGATATTAGAAGCTATTACATCGCTTGGATAACCAGTAGCTTTATTTCTTTAGCTACAGAATTATTGTTTATGTCCTGGTTTACTTTGATTCGAATTTATTAGCGGCGGCTCTCCTACACTGCATGAACGTCAGAATTGCACTAACGTCAGCTGAGCGCGGATTGTACTGTCTGCCGAACAATTAATTAGAGAAAAGTGAATGTACGGCACGCGTCATCTAGTGCATAGTACATATATATCGATGGGGCGTAGCACTCTGACATCTTGCTATCTTTTCTGTACACACGTAACCTAAAGGTGCATTTTTATTACAGGTGAGAAATCATCCAATGATCATCCCGCGGTAGGGCTGGGGGGACGTGTCAGACTTATACTGACTAAAAGCCGCCTATGTTCCGTCAATTGCCCTTTGCGTTTTAAGAGCACAGGTTTTATTTTTCAGAAATTCTCCGTTGAACCGAAAGGCGGTGACGTCACATTTCAGTGTGTGCATTATTATTATTATGTTACTTGTCAGTTTCCCTTTACACCAGATTTGAGAGGAACTTACTCAATTCTTTCTATTTGCGATTTTAGTAGTAACTATAATGTTTCTTTGCTCACAGGATGAAGGTGGTGGATGGCGTGCAGCCTGACTGGAAGCACGCGGCGCGACTCGCGGTCTGCGCGCTTTGGGACGCACACGGCTGGCTGTGGCATGGTAAATGATATTTATTTTACACATCAATTTAAGCTAGATGAGGCCGGTGTTTCGTAGCTGACTACCCTGACAAGAAACACCGAAACAAACTCAGGGGTCAGTCTCTTTTAAAATCTATACAGTAACGACCAACCTGAGCCAACAGTCGGTTCAGAGATTTCCAGATTGTGTCTTGATGGCAGATATTTTGCAGGAGAGATGAAATTTGTAGCAATGGCATATATTTTCCTCTATAGTTCACGTCTCGGAAATAATAACACACACCTACAAAACTTTGCTACTTGAAATTTTTCGGAGGTTTTTTGGATCTTCTTATACATTTCGATACCCTAAATTTAAATGTACCACCCGTTTTCACTAATCAGCTTTAGTTTCTAGTATGCAGCTTTTTCATTTTTTTTTTTTTTTATTGTAGCCGCGTATTTGCAAGTTCAGTTTTGTATTGTTATCAGTTAAGTTTGATTTAACGCACTGTCTACGTCAAAGAGAAGTTACAAAGAAACCTAACTCAAGCTTCTCATTCAAGAAAATCATCAAAAAGATCATTTTTAACCGCTTTTGAAGATTAAATTTATGTTTGTGGTAAATTTTTCATGTTTTATACCAAAAGTCAAAGTCAAAGTCAAAATGTTTTTATTTTATTTAGGCCTACATGGGCACTTATAAAACGTCAGAAGCTAGTGCACGGTTCCAAATTGGTCGTTTCCAATGGAGAAGAACCGGCAAGAAACTCCATCCAAAATGCACAGAACATTATCATGTTATCCCAAAAACTAAAGCTGATAGAAAAATACGGTTTTCATTTTCGGAGTCAGGGGGCCAAATATCTAAAGAAAAGCCATTAAGTTAACTGGAAAAAAAAATTGTAGGTATGTGTAATCATTATACTTTTGTTTCCCAGGTTATGACATCGAAGGCCTCGAGAACATCCCGGACGAGCCGTTCCTGGTGATATACTACCACGGAGCCCTGCCCATCGACATGTACTACTTTACCGCGAGGATGCTGCTGTTCAAGAGGAAGCATATACACACCGTAGCTGACCGGTTCATGTTTAAGATTCCTGGTTAGTATTCCTGTGTTTTTACTTTGATTTTTATAATACTAGCTACAGCCAGGTGCATCGCTTGCGTGAATGTAGAAAATTGTCCCAAGCAGTGGCGGATTAGCTATATAGCAAAAGCAGCAAATGTTACGGGCCCCGCACATTCGAGGTCCCCGCGCCTTAGGGCGTCGCGCCTTCGGGGCCCCGCGCCATCTGATCGTTACAAAAATTAGTTAATGTATCTATATTACATGAAATCTAAATACAGCTGATTACATATAAAATATTTTATTTAATCTATCTTTATAAAAAAAGTTCTAGGGTGTACCCTTATCGAATTGCTACAGGCCTCGCATTGGCTTAATTCGCCACTGGTCCCAAGAGAACATACTACCGGGATAAAAAAGTATCCTTTTAGTCCATTGCCTTAGAATCATCACTGTACACGGGAAGTTTGTGGGCTGACTACACCTAGAAAGCTTACAATGCTCTGCAGATCCAATTTTACAATGCCTTCAGGGCGCTGTTGCGGCTCCCACGTTTCTGCAGCGCTTCAATGTTTGCTGAAGCACACACAGATGGTTTTGCTGCATGACCGCATGTTTTATCAGTTGGCTGCGTGGAAGTCGCCACAGCATCTTGAGTGCTATAGCCAATAGACACGATTGTCCACTGACGTGGAAATTAGTGCAGCGGACAAAGTCCCTGTTAACTATTTGTTATTAGTTTTACTCGCCTTATAATAGATCTTCGTTATCTGATTAAATAAATTACGTTATAATTATAATGTTCCCACTGCTGGGACTCAGGCCTCCTCTTTTCTACCTATGTGTCAAATTTACATACTCACAAACTTTCACCAAAAGTAGTAAAAGATTGTTTTCCTTGGCACTCATAAAGTTACTGCACCATTCCAGGCTGGGCATCCCTCCTAGAAGGTCTCTGCGTGATCCCAGGCACGGTCCAGACCTGTGCCTCGGTGCTGCGCAGTGGCAACTCTCTCGCCATCTCGCCGGGCGGCGTGTATGAGGCGCAGTTCGGTGATCACTACTACAGGCTCAATTGGAGGAACAGGATCGGGTTCGCTAAGGTGGCTCAGGAGGCGAAAGTGGTAAGTAATAATAATAATATTCCACCACGTCGTCTAGTCTCATGCTAAGCAGAGCTTGTGTTATGAGTACTAGATGACTGTACTGTGATATTATAGATAAATTACACCAAACAACAAATGATCGTACTCATCACACAAACATTTGTCCTGGTTGGAAATCGAACCCACATCCTCCGGCATAGCAGTCAGGGCACTAACCACTAGACCAACAGACCAGTCGAAGTGTATTAAGTGAATTCTCTCTTTTCTAATTTTACAATAAGTCAGCGTGTGTTTGTGAGTTTACATGTTTGTAAACGCACTGGCGATGCAGGACTAATTCCCAGTGTGGGGCAACGTACTACTCGAAAAAATAAAAAAGATTGTACGAACAGAAAACGTCAAATAATGTTTAGAAGTGTGCAGAACAGGAAGTCTCCTGCAACCAGAGGCCTCAAGAGAGTTCAAATCGGGCGAAGAACTCTTTTTTCTAATTTGATATAAACTAGTGCTTGACTGCAATCCCACCGGATGATGATCAGTGATACAGTCGTTGTTGATGAGGCGCACTAGTTTATTAATAGCCTATTCGCTCTAGCCTTGAAGACACCCAAATTAACCTGTAAATTCCTGTAAAATACTGAGAGTTTGCTCGATTTCGTAGTTTTTAGTTCCATTGAAGGATATTAGTGTTAGGGCTTGCGAGATCTTTGATGTCAGAAAAACCATAGGGGCCCAGTAGGACCGATGCCTGCTAGAGCCATGAACGCCTTTCGTTTCTTGCTGGTTCTTCTCCATAGGAAACGGGCAAATGGAACGGTGTGTTAGCTTCTGATGGTTTATAATTGCCCATGTAGGTCTATGTTAATTCCGCCTAGCCCATTCCATTATCGGACCACCAGGATATCCTACCTATACGTATCATTGTGAGTACAGCTAAGGAGTGGAATTTCCTGCCGGAGTCTGTGTTTCCTGATAGCTATAAACTAGGGCTCTTTAAGTCAAGAGTGAATAGGTTATTTCTAGGTAAGCGCACTCCATCGCCGACCGCATCGTCGCTTTCCATCAGGTGAGATAGCGGTCAAGCGCGAACCTATATTATAGTGAAATAAATTATTTGATTTTTCCCCAGCCAATAGTACCGATGTTCACTCAAAACGTGCGCGAAGCGTTCCGCACAGTGGGCTGGCTGCGCGGCGTGTGGCTGAAGATCTACGCGACCTTCCGCATGCCGCTGGCGCCCGTGTACGGGGGCTTCCCCGTCAAGCTCACCACTCATATCGGCAAGCCAATACCGTACGACCCGGACTTGACGCCCGAACAGCTGCAGCAGAAGGTGAGAACTTATATCTTATATGGTACGCGGCAAATAAGTTGAACCATTTGCTATGGCTGGCCCCACTTTGACTGAAACCCCGAAAATCGGTTATAATCCTTGTCACAAAAGTTGAACCATCATGGCGGTCGACCTTGAATGCGCAATAAATTAATTATTATTAATATCGCCTTCCATTCATCAGCAAACAAATCCAATCCAGAGTTGGTCTTCACCAGCGCGTTGAGCATTGTTAGCATACGTGATCATAGATTTTGCTATATCCATACCGGAGATGTTCCGGAGGACACGCTGGAGCACACAGTCGAGGTGTGCCCCGCTTGGGAAGAGCATCGCCGTGTCCTTGTGGGGACGTGAGGCGGTGGAGATTTCTCGCGCCGGCCCGCGGTTCAGGCCATGCTCCGGAGCGAGGAGGAGTAGCAGGCGCGAGCCTCCAAGTGTGAAGCAGTAATGCTAGCCAAAGAAGAGGCCGACCGCATCAGGCAACGGCGCACACGCCGCCGCCGCCCGGATTCTGATTCTGATTTCCAGCCATCGTATGGCGCGGGCTTGCGGACGGCGGGCAATGGGTAGCTCGCTGTCCGTCCGTCCGGTAACAAACCGGTCCGAGCCCAAGTCGTTTACGGCACACACTGTTCCCGTGCGCCTTAAGGAGTTTTCAGCAAACTACAGGGGCCCACTAGGGCCGAAGCCTACTGGGGCCAAGGGTTAGATGAAATTCAACCCCGGGGCCACGGATCGAAGGCAATGAATGGAACAGGGTAGGTTTTTAGTCAGTAAGAGACTAACACTATCTCCCGGCCCACCCAAGGGCGGGATTTGTCATTTGATGATTTAACCTACCATAAAAAAAAATACCGGAGATGTGATGTCAGTTGTCCCGGCCTAGGTAAAGTGTCAAAAGTACCATGTTCAACAACTTAAGTACCACATTATCTTCTTCCAGGTCGCGAGCGCAATAGAAGAATTAGTAGAAGAACATCAGAGGATTCCAGGCAGTATCCTACAAGCGTTACTGGAGAGAATCCATAAAATACCTAAGAAAAGCAAAAACATACCTCCGGTCACCAACGGAAAGTGCCAGAACGGTAACTTGAGTGGTGACAGTGAAAACAGTGCGAAAAGTGACAAGTCCAAAGTGTCATAAACTCTGACAAGTGACGTATTGACTGATTTTTTGTAATTTTAATAATTATTATTATTAAGCACCGACCGGAAGGTTTTAATTGAGAGATTTGGCTGTTAGAATTTTCTAATTAAATATATATTTTGATTAATTTTTCGGCCATTTTAGTGTTAGGATGTATGAATATTTTTTGGGAGCTTAACTCATTTGTACAAGCAGGTTGAATCACTATTAAAAAGGCAATTGGCAAAAACGAATTATCTTTGAGAAGTTCTTAAAAATTGCTCAGAAAAAAAAATGAGTGTAGATCACGATTTTTTTTTTGCGAATGTCTGGCTCACTATTGATTTCTACATACATTTTGGTTATGTTACATAGTTATGCCAAAACTGTGTTTATACGAATGAGTTCAGCACTTAGTGCAAAATATGCATTTAACAAAAACCCTTCACAAAATCGTGTAAAACATAAACAAATTTTTAACGCTCCAATAACTTTAATTTTAGTTAAGCCGCCATTTTTAAATGTACAGTGTTCGTTAGTTAAGCCCTGCATTCAATTCAACTGAACCATCTACAGCGCATTTCTTATTACTTGTCAAATTTTGTAAACAAACGTTGAGACGAAAATTTCGAAACTTTTCCTATATTCTATAACTCAGATTATGTGAATTATGTAAAGAGTCTGGCGCTGGCGTGAAAGTAGAACCATACAAATTTTGGACCCCCGATTCGTCCCCTTGGGGGGTGAATTTCGATGAATCCTTTCTCATTATTTGTAACAAATTTATTTGTAAAAATTTGTAAAAAAAACAAAAGTATAACACAAAGTCGCTTCCCGCCGTCTGTCCCTATGTATGCTTAAATCTTTAAAACTACGCAACGGATTGTGATGCGGTTTTTTTTTAGTAGATAGATTCATTCAAGAGAAAGGTTTATATCTCTAATACATGCTTATTATATTTAATATCACCATAGCACCCGTGCGAAGCTGGGGCGGGTCGATAGTACATCATAAAGGGAACTTCTGTGCAAAGTTTCAGCGTTCCAAATCCAATGGTTTAGGCTGGGCGTTGATGAGTCACTATTTTGATACATATACTTTGTTTTCCATTAAAATGTGGGTGGATGTAACACATTGTAATGTTTTTGTAGTATTTTGCAGCAAACGTATCGAGGGAGCCTTCTCTTCGCTGAGGTAGTCAATACTACAATTGTAATTCTCAGCTTCATTTTACCGGGATCGCGCCTGTTTTAATGATTCCATATATTATCCAGCTGTGTTGACACTTGAGGTATAAAAAGTGCATCACGATATCCAGAAGGAATGAATGTGAGAATAATGAAAATAATTATTAAAATCCCGTAAAAAAAAATCAAAGATTTTTCTAAGTTCTTTTATATCAATCTTTTATATATAACATAAAAAAGGTCACCGTGCGCCATATTTGTTTACAAAATATGCCAAAAATAAAAAAAAATGCGCTTTTTGAGTAGCAGGGTGCTAATACTCAATATTATGTTAGAGCCCACCTGTACAAAGTGACTTAGAGGTGGTCATGAAGTCACATCGCCCAGAAGTGTCGCTGCTATTTGTAAATGTCCACCAACGGTGAGTGATTCTAGCTCAGTTGACTACATTGGCCTAGGCTTTCTATTGGATGCCGGCGTTTAATAAACGGCCTAGGCATTTAATTAAACCAGATGGCTGCGACACAAATCGCATATGGCTCTTTGATCCCACAAAGCTGAAGAATTATCAGGTTTGATAGATTCTGTCAAGCGTCATGTGCCTTTACCACTAATTTATTGATCCACAATTTGCCTATAGTTGACAATAAGTATTTTATTGTCAGACCTATGCAAATGGTGGATCAATTCTAGGCTAGCGTGCTCTATCGTCGACCACATCATCGCTTACCATCAGGTGAGATAGAGGTCAAGCGCGAGTCTACCAATAAAAAAAATAAAAAGAAACCATCATAAAATGAAATTATGGTAATCCTAGTTTAGAAATATTTGTCCATTATAAGCCACTTTGTACAGTTACTTAGAATTAGATTTAAGTTTCGCGTGACCGCTTTCAAAATGAAAGTTATATATTCTTTATACATCTTAATTTAGAATAAAAGTTATATTTTCTATGAAAAAAAAAATTGAATACGTATGTTTTCTGTATAATCGAAAAGAAATTATGAATGCATTCCCTTTATATAGCTTTTAGAAGTCTGTTTTCTTTTTTTTCCGAATTTAAATTTTGCGCGAATTCGTAATGCTTTCGACATATCGTAAAATCGTAATAGTTACTTTTAAATGTGATAGATAAGAAAATGGATTCCCAAATTCTTTGATAGTTTAAAATTGACAAAAAAATTGTGCTTTGTCTCTTTTTGTCATTGTAGTGATAAGAAGAGCTAAAATAGTAAAATGTATTTTTAATAGAAATGATTAACAAAATTGTATAACTCGATCTATAAACCTAATATACAAAATAAGCATTTTTAGCAAACAGTAACAAAATATGGTGTAATGGAATGATGTATTTATTAGTTTGTAGTTACAAATCGGTTGAAAGTTAAAGAAAAATAATATACTAGACAATCAGGCTAGCAGATGGATTGAACTGGGTAAAAGAACGTACAAATAAAACTACTCTAATTGGGTAGTCGAGTCAAACCACGGCAAGACAAGCCACGCTTTTTTCTGGTTTCATATATTAGCCCAACTTTTTTCTGGAGTTGTCGGCAATCTTCGTGAGTAGTCGTGCACTTTCGTAAAGATGAATCTAGCCATGATTGTCAATATATTTGTCGAAGTCACTTCGTACAACACATTACAAATTGGCGCGCCGGATTGAAGAACGTCGCTGTATTGTAATGCGGTTACTTCACGTTCAGACGGATTGTGATGGCAATACGTTTTACAAAATGGCGTCTAAAGTTTAGCTGTATTGTCAGTGCACGGTGACTATAAATTATGAAGAACCGATCCAAAAAAAGCTTCGTTAACGTCGACGTAGATGTGTTGCAAGGTTTAAACTAACCTAACACGAATTGAATCCCCTTATAACCTGAACTGTCCGTGTCGGGGTGCCCTAAAATTACGTTTTTCAATCTGGCGCGCCAACTTATAATACAGCGTGTTATACGATGCGGCTGCGACATATTCACCTTAGTGTAATTTAGTGAGATTATCGTCTCTTCATTTAAGTCTGAAAAAATGTGTCATCGGTTACTTTGGCCTCTAATGTACTGTGCCCGGTATGAAGACGGCACATCGAATTGATAGTGTGACAAAAAAAATATTTGTGCCTCGACTGGCCTGTTGGTTTAGTGGTTAGTGGCCCTGTCTGCTATGCCGGAGGTCGGGGGTTTGATTCCCACCCAGGACAAATGTTTGTGTGATGAGCACGATTATTTGTTCTGTGTCTGGGTGTAATTTATCTATAATATGTATGCATTTAGAAATATATAAGTATGTTTATCAGTTGTCTAGTACTCATAACACAAGCTCTGCTTAGATTGAGACTAGACGGCATTATGTGATAGTTGTGGAATATTATATTGATCAAGGCAACTGAAAGAACACAACGGATTTTAGTCAATAAAAGTCTGACACTTCCTCTCGCTTCAACAAACATATGGTGATATTCAACTCAAAAAAAACATGATGTCACATTCTCGAGCTCGATGTGTTAGATTTCGTCCGAATACTGTTACTATTATATAAAAGTTTAATATAAATATGTGTAGCTTGTATTGTTCCTCGAATAAGATTCAACTTTTCATCTATATATAAACGAATAGTTGAATATACATCGTTAAATTTTGGTCGTTTTAATCCCGTGGAGGGTCGATTCGGTACATGAAACACTATCGATTTGTAAAGGTAAAATTAAAAAATAAAGTACTTTTTTTCTAAAACTCGAATTAATATAGACCTTGTAGGGAGTTGTCGGTCGTTGCGTACTAACCTATAGTTCAATGACCTCGCTCAGCTGACGTTTACTTAAAGAAATTAATTTCGTACATGCGTAAATCAATGTACTTTATTTTTTTATTTTCTCTTTACAAATCGATAGTGTTTCATGTACCAAATAGACCCTCCGCAGGATTAAAACGACCAAAATTGAACGGTGTATAAGCGAATAGTTGAATATATATTTTGACCTTATATTCAAAAGTATAAGAGTGAAAAGTGGTCGTCTGGGAAAGTACATTATTGTACTTATATGTTAACTTCTTCTGCGCTAAACCATGGCAGTAAGAATGGAATGAGAGCCAAGACTACTATATTTTCTAAGATCTACTGTCCACGCACGTGTAGCTTCATAGACTCGTATTAGAATAGAATAGAATAAAACTTTATTGTACACCAAAAAGTTACACAAACTGTACATAAATCTAAATACATATTCGTCATTAAACTCTGCAACGACAAATATATAATAGCTGTAACGACACAACGTCACGGCGTTGCCATTCATAGTTTTGTATGAGAGCTTCACGCAGGCGTACATCAAGCGTATAATGATGAATATGCTATGAAGCTACGCGTCCATACACAAACATACATTTATAAACACTTTTTTTTTTATTATTATCCTCATGTATCACTCCATACGTCTAATTCGAAAAACTGAAATTAATATATGTATGAATATAATTATTACCTTTATTTCATTTTCTGCACATATTTTATATATTTAAAATATTTCTTACAACACATTAAAAATAAAAACTTTTAAAAACATAAAAAATAGTAGGCCGCCGGTGTCGGGAGCAGGGTGCAAGCTACCGGTGGTTAGGACTCCAGAGACAGGAACCTCCTCACAATGCGAGCCGTATCGAGGAATACTGCCTTCTGTATCAGGCCCTTGATCCAACCCCGCAACCACAACTTCGACAGATGGTCGTCGAAGCTTTTAGCTATTAGGCCTTATAATTATATTGGTCTATATAATTATTATTATTATGCATCTGTATTTGATGTAGGATGTTTCAGATACATGTATATTTTCTATATACACTGGTAATGTTGACTAATTGATTTTTAAACGAAATTATAACATTTCACATTACAATAAAGTTGAAATATTTTGTACGCTTTCTCTGTGTATAATGCTTAGATACTTGTGGTATATAGTATATTAATTATATTATCTTCGCTTGACTTTCAATCTCAGATGGTAATTGTAAATCTGCTCCCATAATTACTGCTAAAAATCTACGCATTTATTGTATGTGGTTCAACCGAAATAACTTAAAATAATATGCTATTTTTGGTCTTATGCATTTTTGCGATTGTGTCCGCAACTCCCCGTCTAAGCGTAAATTTTGCTTCATCATCATTATTTCAGCCGGAATACGTCCACTATTGGACATAGACTTCTCCCAAGTGTCGCAGCGATGACAGGCCCTGTGCGTCTCGCATACATCTAATTTCTGCGACTCTCACCAGGTACATGGTCCATCTTGTGCCTTTCGGCGCTCCGTCTTCCGGTACGCGGTCGCTACTTCAGAACCTTTCGGCCTCTTTCGAAAATTTTTTCGAGTTCTTCGTATAGTGCTCTGCCAACTACCACTTAAGTTTGACTATATCGGTTTCCTTAGTTCTATAGATATCTTCATTCCAGATTTTAAGTACATCCATCTACATTATATTTTATACAACCTTATTAAAAATAAAAACCGGATATTTTCCTAAAGTGTACCTTACATTCCAAATCATTCTTATCAAAATTTCGGTTGGACCAATTTTTTAATAATTTTGAAAATGCTTTTCATTTATACTTTATATTGGAAGATAATGGCCCGAGCGTGGCCGGTAGATGGCGCTCAACTAGGCATTTTTAGATTATTTTGTTTTTTTGTATAATTAAAATGAGAATATCACTTAAGCCATATAGTAAGAAACCTAAACATTCAAAATTATTTGGATTTTGAGGCAATAATTCAAAAATTTACCATCAAAATTGTATTCAATGAAGTTTGGTTTTAGTCTCTGATTTTTTTTAAAAGAGTAACCATGGAGTTTCTTGTCGGTTCTTTACCATAGGAAACGACCAATTGGAACCGTGCGCTAAGTTCTGGCCTTTTTAGGTGCCCATGTAAGCCTGTGTGAAATAAATGATTTTGAGTTAGTAAATAGCTTTTTCTTGACTTAATAATGCCCCTCTAAAGAGGCTATATAATACTTTGTACGGTACACTCAGCGTTTACATCAAGTGTCTCTATTTGCACACTCGCGTACATACACACAATCGATATATACACTGAGTGTACCGTATATTGTCGTAGTCTAAACATACCTTTACACAGTCACGCTCGTGCCCGTAGCTTTGATTTAAATACTAATTAATCTATCACCCTGACTTCTGAGATAGATGGTACTTGTGTTACAGGAGTCAGTGTATTTACCCGTTTGTGGAACACTAACAATTTACGCAAAATACCATAAATATGTAGCTGTCACCTGCCAGAGTTTTGTATCAAAAGTTAACCCTACTAGACCGCTAGTGTGTTTGTATTCTTTGTATACTTAATTCGGAAACAAATACTTAATATATAAGAAGATATTTTACAGTACTTGTCTTTTATTTACCACTTCGACTGTTTATCCTCTCGACCCCATGAATACTTACAATTTTTATCATGATGTGGGAAATCATCAAATAACTTCTCAAGGCCTAGGGTGGGGAAATAAAGATGAAAGAGGAGGAAAGTTTTAGGGGCAACGCTGCGTTAAGCGGGTCACCCGACGCGTGTGTTTCGTGTGCGGCGGTCTTCGTCCTGGAAACCGGATTATTACCTGCGCAGTGTCACTAGTTTAACTGTGTATATGTCGTGTCGATGGACAAATTTAGTGTATTATTAAGTAGCAAAACGGGCACGGCGAGTCCGGACTGACCACTTTTGTATGGGACCGTGCGTGCGCCCGCTTAACGCAGCGTTGGCCCTAAGACGGGCGGTTACTTATTGCGGCGCAAACCGTGTACACTTTGCGACGAACAGATCATTTCAACTGCGTGAGTAGGTACATGAACGATTCGTGCGCGCGCCCAGTCCACACTTTTGAATGACCCCTTCATATTACCTTGCATGTTAGGTCAAAGGCGTCGCCAGCCGATAATCAAGGGGGCTATTGGAAGTATAGGGAATAATAATAAGTTTTCTTTTTAATAATCATAAAAGTTTTTTTCTCCACAATATAACTCTTAACAACTAGCCTTATATCTAATAAGGTAATATATAGGATGGGCAATATATTGTGAGACACTGGTGCCTAAACTAGGCTTTGAATCTGTAAAGCAAGCTGCTGTTGACAAAGGAAATTAAATAAAAACCGATTGCGTAAAAAACTTCATTTATTACTTATTTAAAATACGGAGTCAACCACAACAAAATTGGAGAACTTGATTTACTTTGACATTTTATTCGTTTTCTGAAAGCCGAACCATTAAATACGACTCCAAATCTGGTTGCAGTCGTCCACTCATCAGCCTCTAAACAACACGCAATCTCTGAAAACACGCAATCAATTTCAGTTTTAATTAAAAAATTGATGTTACTTGACCAGAAGGTATAGTAGTTTTAAAAACTTTATTAAAAGAATAAATTTTATTAAAAAAAAAACAAATAATAATTTTACACAATAACATCAACTTTTTTATTTCGAGAAAGTCTGAACTTCTCTGTCAGTTCCCGCCAAACGTTAAGTATTGTACAATGTATGGCAATGACGTTTACCTGTCACACCGCTTGTTACGTGACTTCTCCGCAGGTAATGTCTTTACCATCCATTTTGTACATAGCGTATGAGGGGAACGCTGAGAGAACAATCATTTGGGCACAAATATTTAGAATTACTTAAACGAATACTGAAATTGATTACTGTTACTTGCTATCATAACCATTAAAATTTGATTTCACACGATCAGATTGATTAGGAGTTCAGAACCCGGAAGCTACTTAAATCTAAAATATTTATAATAATAAAAAATACCTTAACGCACGCCAACAGTACATATGTATTTTTAACAAAAATCTATTTTTATCAGTCAACAATCTAAGGTTTATATGGAAGGCTGGTAAAGAAAAAACATAATTATTTCGAGTTGGGATAACACATTTTAACCTACTACCATCTAAACTCTATACTCCGTTCGAAATAAGCACATATAGACCATAAAATTTTGGTTAAAACGACTACAATTTAACGGTGTATATACCATATCAGTCATCATAAAAATCGAGATTATAACAATATATTGTAAAGAATTAAAATTAAACTAGATACAGTCGTTTAATCGTAATGAACCGCATGGAAACAAGTTATAATAATAATAATATAAAAATCTGTCTATTTCATTTAAAAGTTCTCAATTCATTTAAAAGTATTAAGAGCGCCCTTCCCGGTCCGCTATTGACTTAGCATGGTTGAAAAGCTTTTTGTTTCACCTAACGAAATGTTTGGTAAAGAGGCAACGCGAAAGGCAAGAGATAGCGCCTGAATGTTCGATTGGTATTAAAAGCAATTTTAGCAAATTTTCAGTGATTTCTTTACTGGACAATAAACATCAATCACGTTTGTATTGAAAGTATCACGGGTTGGGCGCTCTTAAATACTTCTGTTCGTATCAGGGACTTTCTTCATTTCTATCGACAATTGGTCAATACAAAAAAATGTGACTATGACCTTGTTCGTTTCGGAAAATTTTAAAAAGTAAAAATTCAGGAAACAACAGTCCAACAGTAAATCCGATATTTACATTATTTTTAAAGGGGGTACAAACAATTGTATATAAAAACGAAGAATGTCCCATTTAGCCTTCTGTAAGTCGACATTTCACTTTAATTTTCTGTTTCATCAAACCAAAATGTTTGCGCCATAGCTTTTGGTAATTTGTATGATTTTTCCAGTAACACTATTAGCCATACTGAAATAAATCAATTAAAACACTAAGATATAGACTGATATGATTTGTTACTTATATTTGATGTTTTTTTTTATTTGATATTAATTCTGTATGTAATGTGTGGACTACGTCGGATATATCCAAAAAACACTCGCGTTTATTCCGTCAGGGTCGTACTTGCACTTCCAAATACTCCATCTCGTCTCCTCTTCTGTCACCTATGGGGATAGAAGAGCTAAACGAGATGGAGTACTCAGTCGCAAACACACGACCCTGGCGAATAGGACGCGAAAACTCTCGTCGGACAAATCCAGTAGTCCAGTTAAATGAAAAATCCAATTAAATGAATTAATAATAATAATAAAAATAATTCCGTCGTCGATTTGAGGCTAAAAATAGTGTGTTGCGGCCTATATGAAGTCGGAGTAGTTATTGACGTCATCAAACTGCTGTGGCGGCGCGGCGGGCCGGGGTGCACCTGCGCCGGGACGGTACTGCGGCTGCTGGGGGGGGGCGCCGGGTTTAGTATGGAGAAAGGTTTGTGGTAGTACAGGTCGATTCAAAGTTAATGATGTCTGTAAAGTTCGTTTTCGCTGCGCAGTACTACAATTATTATCAATAATAATTTATTTCACCATAAGCCTTCCGTTAACAAATTCCTCCATTATTAAACAAAGGCTATAAATAATTTGTTCATTTTTAGCGCCCTTACTCCTAAACTAGATGTATGTCCCTGTAGCTTAGGACTTGGGAGTCAGTCAATTTGCTATTGCGCACCGTCTCGAAGTGTGTGTTTTGAGACATTAAGTTTGATTCAACCTGAACACAACACTGGTTGGTGAAATAGATAAGTATACAGGAAACCCATCGGCTACCTCAGTCAGGTGTAAATTTATATAAAATATAATAAATTAATTAAATATTTAGGCATGTATATTTATTCTAACCATATCTGTATATTCTTTTGTACCCTTGTATCCAAAAAAACATTTTTTTTATACTCCTGCCTTATTCTCTCCACCAGCCTTAGTTGACTGGTAGAGAATGCCAAAGGCATTGAGTCCGCCTTTGTACCTTTGTGTTTCATGAATATTAAATAAATAACGTTTTAATTATTATTTTTTTATTATTATTCTGTGATCTTTATATGGGCACTTTTTTATTAAATACACACATTAAATTTGTAGGAACTAAGTCTTAACTAAATAAATTAGGTAATAATAATCATACATACACACATTATGTACAAATTTTCGC
This sequence comes from Leucania comma, assembly GCA_958295575.1. Classification (NCBI taxonomy): domain Eukaryota; kingdom Metazoa; phylum Arthropoda; class Insecta; order Lepidoptera; family Noctuidae; genus Leucania; species Leucania comma. The sequence goes on from OY282485.1 coordinate 12,700,283, forward strand.
GTTGTGTGATTTTTTTATTGATCCCTTAGTTGGAGTTTCTGATTCTGATTCTGATTCTGAACATACACAATACCTGTCTGATAATTAATAGTGTTTATTTATTTAATCTTTATGCATCTAAAGGCACAAAGGCGGCCTTGATGCTTTAGGCATTCTCTACCAGTCAACCAAGGGTGGTGGAGAGACATAGAGCAGGTGCTGTATACTTGTCTATATCACCAAATAATTACAACTTAAAATTATGACATACACAATAACCACTTTCCGTTATCATCCGTGAACGTTGACTCCCTATTTTCCTAATAAATTAACGTAACCCATAAAATTATATGACAAACTCAAAGTATTTACAAAATGGATGAAATTTAATGATATCTAATTTCAAAGCGGGTTAAAATGAAAGTATTAGATCTATGAAAGTGTTATTTATTTTAGAACTTAAGAGGGATGCTCCAGGCGACCGTAACACGTATTTATATTATACTACCAGCCCCCTAGCCAAGTTACGACCTTTTCATTTCGATTCTCTTGCGTCGAACGCCTCGAGTTGGCCACGCCTCCCATGCCTTCGTTCTGACTACGTGACTGAGCGTTGATATAACATAGAACAAAGGAATTGAAGGCGTGGCCAACTCAAGCCGTTCGACACAAGAGACTCGAGACGAAACGGCCCTAATTTGGTCAGCCAGCCCCCCGGCTGACCTGATAGATATGTTGACCTGTCTTAGCTATGAACTGTTAAACGTGCGAACGGTCTAATGCGACGTATCACGTGACGTATTGTAATTTTTTTATCACCAATATAACCTTCACAGTTGAAGTAACTCTGATGAGTGACTTTCATTAATGATTTTTGTAATACCGTAAATAAATATGTGCAAAAATTAACATACAACTTGAAACTGTACTACAAAATGCAGAAAACTTAAGAAAATATTTAAGTTACCCAAAACAGTTTATAATGAAACACTCACAGTCCCTAACATAGTAATGAGTCACAGTATGTAGCCACAACCAGTTACGCTTATATCTGTTTACCTTTGTTTCTTTGACTTGTTAACTGGATAGTTTTGAACCAGTGTATCGAACAAACTTTTTGTATTTTTTTTTTTTAAACTACCCTCAAAACAATTTAAATTCGATGTCTTGTTTTGTAATACGTCCAACTAAATTGATATATGTTTAGTTGTATAATTCTCATGTAAGTGAATTTAAGTAATTTCGCGGGTTATTTTGGAGCATCCCCCTTAAGGAAAGAAACCTATGAAAAGCATGCAACATAAAACCTTTGACCTGATGACTCTGATAGCCGTCACTATTCCAATTATTTTAAAATGGAGCTTCACTATGACGTGTTAAAATTTCAAGCGTGCAAGCGAGAGAAAGGGACGGTGCTATACACCCTATATAGCTCCATCCCTCTAACAGTTCAATGGAGCTTGTTAAGATCTCATGGTAGAGCCTCTGTTATGGGATATCCACAAATTACGTTCAACGTTTAAGGGGCGGGAGGGAGTCGACGAAGTGTGATATTCTGTGACAAGGGGTGGGGGAAGAATTCATAAAATTAGTAACGTCACTAAAAGATCGTGTCAATTCAAAATTAGTAAAAAAAAAGCGATTTTTTCAGCTAATTTAAGCTGCACGAAGGCTGCGTTGACTGCAAGGAAATGGTATTTCGGCACTAACTATAGTTTTTAAGTATAATATAGCTTAGATATTTTTGGCGAATTACTTGGAATTTGAGGTAATCATTTGACAAAATTAAATAAAGTGGAATGTCCGATTTTAGCAAATACCATTTCCTTAACTTAATAATGTTTCAGTATCCTAAAAACAAAATAAACTAAAAATGTTGAGTATAGCGCCATCTAGCGAGACTATAACCACGAGCTTTCACCTTAAACTGGAAGTCGTCTCTAAGATAATATATCTGGGAAAAAGCGAGGCAGATTGGTTCATAGGCTCTACAACGAGCTCTTAACGCGATCCATTTGGCGACCTAAACTGAACTGTTAAAGGAATGGAGCTATACACCGTATCACCTATATTGACGCACAAACGAATACCATGGATTCAGTACATAATTCTGGACTTCGCAGTAGTGGAATTCTACGGCGGTTTTTTAATAATTAAAAAAAATAATTCAGTACTGTTTTTTTTTAATTTAAACTGAACTTTTTTTAAATTAATATTGAAACTAAAATCGTTGTTCTAACATTTTTAGTGAAAAATAAAAACTTTTAAAATTAAAAAAATAATTAATAATTCTTCTTTACTAAAAATATCATTAGGTTGATTAAAATAACGGTTTAATACAGTTTAAATGAAAAAAGTACTGTTTTTTTTTTAATTAGGAAATAGCCGACGAAAAATTCCACCACTGAGGGTCCAGAATCATGTACTGGATCCATGGTATTTGTTTATGCGTTGATGTCGGTGATATGGTATATAGCTCCATCTTTCTCGCTTGCAGGCTTGACAAGTCAACACGCCATACTAAGACTCCAAGTCATTGGTCACAAACAAATTAGTATAAAGAAGGTGTGAAGCATTACTTGTGCGTGCGTTAAGTGCGTGCGGGGGGGTGAGGCGAGGCCGGGGGCTCACTTGTGCGGCCGGGAGGGACCGCGCGGCGGCTGCGGTTGCTAGAAACATGAGTGTGGCCGGTTGAGTCACAAGTGGCGGTTGAGTGTCACGTGGGGAGTTGAGCATAACATGGTTAGACGTTTGGAGAAAATGAGCATGACAATTTTTTTTTTTTTTTTTTTTTTGAGGTTCCGTCTACGAAAGGAAACTAAAGGAACCCTAATACTAAGTTGTAACAATAACAATTAAATTCTGACTTGATTTTAATATATTATTAATTTTGGCTAGTTAATCGAATGGGATAGAAATACTGAAACAAGAGTACAAAATGCACCGAACGTGCCCGCACCGAAATGGTGACCACCTCAGCATTTGCTGGGCGAAATCGACTTCACTCTTGAATTGGATGTCTTCCTCTTAATATGAAAGCATTTTTCATAATTGAAAAAAAAAAAATCTACATGACATTTTTGCTTTATGAACGTTAGTGCTGTATTAAAGCATAGTCATAAATAATGAAGCAGTAAAATAATGAAGTAGTGTCTTATAAAGAAGGACCTGAAGGACTATCTAATTCAAAGTATATTGTAAACTTTAACCTATCACAATTAAAAATATAAAACAATATCAAAACAAATAACAAAGAAACAATAAAATCCACATGTTTTGCTCAACAATAACTAATCTCAGTGACTACTAGTCAAAATAGCGTCCTTAGACTAATGAATTTTCTTTTAGGGTTCCAAAAAGCCTTTTGTCAAAGCCTGCAGAACGTCTAGTGACGTCACACTCAACCTCACTCAACCGCTCTATGAAGTTGATCACGACATGTTATATCAAGCTGCAATGATGAGAAAGCGTTAGTTACGTCGACGACATCTGAAAGACCGCTATGAATGATTATAGAATAGTATTGAAAAAATTGAGATGGCCTAAATTGAAAATTCTGTTCGGTTAATAGCAAAAAGGACAACATAATAAAACTAATTTACGGACCGATTTAAACGAAAAATATTTTTAATCTATGGAATTAAATGGCGTTGGATAGTTTTTGAATCCTGGGAAACTATCAAAAGTATCAATTTATTTTTCGAATAGTGATAGCTGACGATGTCAATAAAAAGTAAGTAAAAAAATGTTATTTATAAGAAAAAAAAAAGAAGTATACGTATACATGAAATATATAAAAATATAAGTGAAGTATACCTATGTTTAATGTAAACATATTATTTTGTAGCATAAATATTTCAAGTTAGCTCATCTCTATGGAGTGCAATAAAATACAAATAAAAATAAATCGCATGAACTTTCAACTATCAAAGTCATATTCAACTGTTTTTTTTTTGTCTTGACGACTTTGACAGTTCTCCAATAATCTTGAGACAAAATATAGAAGGAGGATTTCCTTCTTCTAATATATGGTTTAAAAAAAAAACTGTTGAAAGTGACTTGTAAACTGAGGTCATGGAGTTAGCAAATTATTTACATCACTAGTGTTTTTAAAACTAATAATTATTATTTTACTAAAACAATGGAAGAATCAAGTGTGATGGTGTAATTGTGCTTTTTTCTATTAAGTTTACTAATGATATTAAAATGTTAACAATCTATGGCTACATAAAAACCAAAATGGCGATGCAGCTATATGGAAAAGTCAAGCAAATGTTACTTTGTGCCCTACAAACTTAACAGTAGGGTAACAAAAATAAACATTGTTCACACTTGATCCACTGAAGTGGATGATGACCAATTCTATTTCCTCGAGAGGAGGCCCGAGTCCCAGGTGGGAACATTATAAGGCTGGTTATAATCAGCCTTGTATATTAATCGTTTTCTCATTATTACTGTGTCAATATTGAATTATGTTTAAATGCAACATAAAATAAATAAGATTTCCCAAAAATAAACTAGTCGTTGATTGAAAATGAACAATTTGTCGTGTATTTTGGCTTCTTTTTTGTCTTCAGATTTCAATGAGGGTTTTCAGTAAAACTGACACCACCAGTTGGCGCCACTTACAGTGTATTCACAACTTCGGTCTTACCGGCGAGCGGGGCGATATCGGTAGGTGATTGGTCGAGCGCGCGCCGCTATGGCCGCCATTAGTGGCGTCGACCAATCGCCTACCGATACGGTCCTGCTCGCCGCGCCACTTTATGCTTTGAATGCCATCCTTATGTCTACGGAATAGAAGTAAAGGTTGTTCCTACAGTAAAAAAGATTTTGTTTAAAACTATAATTTTGTTGCGAACGGAAAGTTTTTCTTTAATACCTTCCTCAAGACATAGTGCCACCTACCTGCTGCAGCAGATGCCTGAGTCCAGGGTTGGAAGGTAACATGGGCCTCATGACGCGCGGCGGGTGCGACACGCTGCCAGCGCCGCGCAACTGTTGCATTTGTTGCTGCAACTGGTGCTTGCGTTGTTGCTCCTAAAAATACATGTAGAGATCAATAGGACTGTAGTATAAAACAAAGTCGCTTCCCACTGTCTGTCCCTTTGTATACTTGGATCTTTAAAACTACGCATCGAAGTGATGCGATTTTTTTAATAGATAAAGTGATTCAAGAGGAAGGTTTATATGTATAATACATGCATAATATATTTAATATCACCATTGCACTCGTGCGAAGCTGGGGCGGGTCGCTAGTTTTTAATATATGCGATTCCTGAATACAGTTTGTTCAAAAGTAACTGAATCGATTTCCAATCATTTTTACACCATGTTAGAGTTTTTCCGAAAAATATTTAAAAAAAATCACATGTTGGACACCACTGAAAGTAAGTAGGTACACAACAGGTCAAGGCAGGTCATAGCAGGCCTAAAACGCCAGCACACAGCTGGATGCGGAAGTAAAATAACCCCTCAGTCACTCAGATGATCCGGTGAATATGTATTTGTGCGGACTACCAGGTAACATAACAAGCTTATACATAAAATACTAGACATGTGTTTCGGGTCTTGCATATACTAAAAATGATGTTATAGAAAAAATTGGAAGACAGTGAGAGAGCCAGAGGAAGCCTGTACCACAGTAGTTTGAACATTTCAGATTGCTAATGTTCACGGAGAAATATAGTTATTTTAATTAATGTAAACTAGTGCAAAACTGCCATCCCACTTGATGGTAAGCAGTGATGCATTCGTTTATGGTGAAGCGCACATTAAGAGCCTTTTCACTGTAGCCTTGATGACATTTGAATTATAGTCGGATGGGAACACCGTAGCAGGCAAATTGAATTAGTTTACTATATTTCTAAGCGTGCAATGTCTCAGACCACACAATGTGAAGATGAAATAAAAAGCAAAAGCAATAGCAAAAGACAGAGTAGAATAGAAAGCTTTAGAGGAGACCTTTGACGAAGGAAACGTTAAACCGGTTGTTGATATATAAAAAAATACAAAAAAAAACACATTTTAGAAAATGATACTTTCAATTATTATTATATTCGTTTAAACTAGTTTTGAGGCATGTTAATAATAATTAAGTATATTAGAAAAAGAAAAGCTATAAAGGCTATTTTTATATATTTATTTTATTTTTATGTCTCCAGCTTTGGCTGGCAATGAAGCGTTCATTGGTATCCAGTCTGATTTCATATATGTATGTCGTGGACCCAAAATTCGTTTTGGAATTCCTATACACCGTGTCTCTGGTACACGGTTCATATGAATTGCTACTACCAGTTTAAATGCCTACGTCGGACATATCCGACAAACGTTCTCGCGTTTATTCCGCCAGGGTCACACATCCACGACCAAATCCTCGATCTCGTCAGCTTTTCCGTCGCCTATGGGGATTGAAGAGCTAAACGAGATGGAGTCACCAGTCGCAAACACACGACCGTGGCGAATAGGACACTAAAAACACTCGTCGGAAAAATCCGACGTTAGCTAATAAAGGGTTAAAATAAAAATGAGGTTGATTAGGATAAAAAGTTAACAATAAAAGTAAAGATAGTTTATTTGAAAAAACATGAGTAAGCAGTACAAGAACAATAGTTCGCAAAGCATGGTGTTATACATAAAAAACAAATGCTCTAACATGCACATTTTTTAATTTTGACTTAAACAACATTATTTTTAATATAAGCGAAATTTGAATATACTTTGTTCAGAATCAGTAACTGAATCGATTGCAATATTTTTTACACCATGTTATATTTTTCCCAAACACCACTGACACTAAGTACAACATGGGTCAGGGCCTGTCATAGTGGGCATTAGGTGCCAACACACAACTGGGCGCGGGAGCAAAAATCCCCTCAGTCATCCGGATGGCCCGGTGACTATGTATTTGTGCGGACAACCAGGTAACAAAACGAGCTCATAACTTCGTGATTTGTCATGATACACTTAAGAAATTTTGCACATAGATTATTTACATAAGAACCTCCTCCTTTTTTCGAAGTTGGTTAAAAATACTAGACATGTGTTTTGGGTTTAGCATATACACTAAAAATAATGTTGTATAAATCTTTCATAATCAAGCATTTTATTATAAGAAGTACTAGAAAGAAAAGAAGAGAGAAAACATTTTTATCCTGTCCAAAAGGCGCACAATAATTTATCAAAAACAAAAAGTTTCTCTGTCGGACCATGTGTGGACCGGGCATAACTGTGTGGCGCCATAGACTTATAGAGCACAGGTATCTAAGTTGTCTATTGCACCTCCGACACCGGCCAGGACCAACAGAAACAAACATAGGTAAGAAAAACACATCAACGAAAAATTTTTGAAGAAGATTCAGAATCATGTACTACATCCTAAGGTACAGTCAGGGCACAAAAGTGCAGTTGCACTCTACCGACACTAAAGTATGTTAAATCATTACCCATTTAGTTTGTAGCATAGAATCTAAAATATTGAATTAACTAGTTGCAGAACACTGGAATTCTACTACAAAAAAATTTTAGAAAGTTTAGCATTGTTAGAGTGCAACTGCACTTTTGACCCCGGACCGTACATGTTTGTGCGTCGATGTCTGAAACACGATGTATGGCAATTTAATAATAATGAACGTCTTCAAGACTTTGGATTTGAGAGTGCTTGCTGCTACCATTTAAATGGATTCGATCACTGGAAATGGTACCTCTAGCTTATAATGTTGTCCATCTGCGACTTGAACTGCTGTATTACCGGCCTGGAATTGTGCTGCAGCTACTGATCTAGTCTCCAGAGTGCGCTGCAGCTACTGATCTAACCTCCAGAGTCTGCAGCAGCTACTGATCTTACCTATATCTGCTTATAATGCTGTTCCTGCTGCCAAAAGAGCGACATTAGTCCATCTGTGACTTAAACTGCTGTATCTCCTAATATGCGACCATCTGTATGAGCTGCAAGTACTGATTGTACCTCTAGTGACATGCTGTTCCTTCTGCTGGAAGAACGACGTGTTGTCCATCTGCAACTTGACCAGCTGTAACTGCTGAGAAACGGCCTCCAGGTTGTGCTGCAGCTGCTTATAACGGTGTTCCTGGTATGTGGCGTATAAGTGCGACATTATATCCATCTGCAACTTGAACTACTGTACTTGCTCATGGGCGGCCTCCAGGGAGTGCAGCAGCTCCTAATCTTACCTCCAGCTGCTTATAATGCTGCTCCTGCTGCTGCGCGGCGTGCAAGTGCGACATGATGTCCATCTGCGACTTGAACTGCGCCTCCTGCTGATGAGCTGCCTCCAGGGTCTGTTGCAGGTGTTGTATCTTCTCCAGGTTGTGCTGGCGGGCTGCTTCGAGGCCGTCTAGCTGGGTGACGGGGCGCGGACCCTTGCCACCAACTTGCTGGACCTGCTGGCCTATTGATCCTCCTATCATCATGCCCTGTGGAATTACGAGGTGGAAATATTCAATAATTATGTGCTACAAATAATATTCTGAAAGTATTATTATTATTTCTTTACTGTCAAGCATCTAAGACCCATAGACCAACTAACATAACTAAATAACTATACAACATTATTTTTAGTATATGCGAAACCTGAATATAGTTTGTTCCGAACCAGTAACTGTAAAAATTATTAGAATCGATTGTTTCCAATAATTTTTACATCATGTGATATTTTTCCCCAAAAATATTTAAAAAAAGGTCACACATTGGATAACACCGAGCATTACGCGCCAGTTCACAGCTGGGTGCAAAAGCAAAATAACCTCTCAGTGGCCCGGATACCATGTATTTGTGTGGACAACCAGGTAACATGATAAGCTTATAACTTTGTGATTTTTCATGATACAGTTTTGAAATTCTGTACATAGATTATTTGCATAAAAATACTAGACACGTTATTCGGATTTCGCATATACCAAAAATAAGATTATAGAAATAATTTAATTTCGGAAGTCGGTGTTTTTGGTACTGTTTGTTTTTTATTAAACACCGACTACCGACATTAAAGTTATTGTGATCGTATTAGTGTTTTTTGTAGTCAAGTCGTTTATTTATTTTTATTTCACATTCAGTTGTTAATAATACTTATGGCTAGAGTACCTATTTCTCACGACAATTCCAGTTAGCCCAAACACTGCTAGTATACCTACATTGTTTTATTACGAAGTTCCGGTGCCTACCTTCCGGCTCCATTATCATCATCAGATCAGTTCGATGATACCAATTTTCAACATAACTATTCAGAACTATTCATTTATTAGTATTACCATAATTCCATAACTATGACAATAGAAATAAATAAATGGTTGGTTAATGTGGTTTCTGGTCTTCTTCATCAGTTCCACTTCATCACATGTTCTTTTTTTGACTGTAGATGCTTGAGTTCTCGATGAAAATACCAAAATCACTACATAGTTGCCTATAATATTGGAGGTTCCCTCGATTCCTCATGGATCCCATCATAACTAGTTTTTGAAAAAAAATTGAAGCAATCTGGAAGCATATCCTTTTAAGTAAAAAATATAAATTGATTATCGATTCATAACCGACGGAGTTCTGAGGTAACAAAAAAAGAAAAACATACTACCGAATTGAGAACCTCTTCCTTTTTTTTGAAGTCGGTTGATAACAGTCGCGTCTCTCCATTTATTCGCTAACATCTTCTAAACCACATAACGGAATTTGATGCAGTTTCCACTATTAGAAAAAACAATAAACTGGCCTGTCGGTCTAGTAGTCACTGGTTGCTATGCCGGAGGCCATGGGTGGATTCTCACCCAAGACAAATGTGTGTGTGATAAGCACGATCATTTGTTCTGTGTCTTGTTCAGTTCAGTTGTATGTATGTATTTATTTCGATTTTTATAAATTGATGTAAACTAGTGCTTGATCCCCCCTGATGGTAAGCAGTGATGCAATCGTGTATATATCAAAGTATGTTTATCAGTTGTCTAGTACGCATAAGCTCTGCTCAGTTTGAGACTAGATGGCGTTGTGCGAAAGTTGTACAATATTATTATTATTATTTTATTTAGTTCTTTATGTACAACAGAGATAAATAAACCTTACACACTGGCCGAGTTAAATGTAACTGACATACACCTTTTCCATTTAAATCCCATCAGATTTAAATTTAAAAGGTGGATGTCAGTGTTTAAGAAGTCAGGAACTTTCTAGAGGTACGAGGTGTTATGGATGATGGCTTTTTGGAGCATGTAGTGTTTGAGCTGGCATCTGTAGAGTGTTGAGGCTTTGTGTGAGAGAATTTGATGCGACTGGCATGTTCGTTGAGAACAGAGGTACTGTATGAGTTACGGGCTCTTGAGAAGCCTCAAGGCATCTTTCCTGACTCGACTGACCTTTGTAATAATAAGATAGTATCTCTCTGTAGTATTTCGCTGCATGTATAGTATGCGCCAATTAAAAACCCTCATTTAAGCCTCATTTATTGTATCTTATTGAAGTATGGGGAAACGCATTGAAAACAAATATAAAACCTATACAGATCCTACAAAATAAAATTATAAAAATCCTGAACAATTTTGACTTTTTAACGCCTTCGAAAACTATTTATAAAGATACCAAGCTGCTAAACATTAAACAACTTTTTACATATAACACATGCATACTTATTTGTAAAATAACTCATAACCTCATTCACTCAAACATTACGTTCAAAACAAAAGGACAAACGCGTAAATACTCGTCCCGTCGAGCTAGTCACCTTGTATTGTTTAGAACTAGAACAAATTAGGGTAAAAATAATTTAACTTATGGGGGAGCAGAGTTATTTAATCAACTTCCAAAAAATGTAAAAGAAGCGACTTCATTAAATAGTTTTAAAAACAAATTAATTATATTTACAATAACGATACACTCTCATTAATATAATTTTATTATCTTACAACTTCTTTTTTTTTTTCTCTCTTGAAATGCACTAGCATCTTTTAACTTGGGCAACCGCCTTATCCCAGGAATGCAGTGAATTCGCTTCTTCTAACTTGTCGACAACTAATGAGTGTGTTTTTGATGTAACCACACTGGGATAATATTACTATGAACTATTTTATTTTAATATTCTCATATAAGTGACAATTGTGTTTTAATGGGAATAAAGATATTTAAACCGAATTAACTTATACCATTTGCTATGATTTCGCGCAGCCCCTCACTTCAATTCAGAACTGAAAATCGGTTATAAACCTCGTCACACAAGTTGAACCATCATAGTGGTCGACCTTGAATCCGCAGTAACCGATTGTCAAACGTAAAATGGCTGCAGAATATTTTATTTTTTGGGGGTAGTGGAACTGAGACTAAAGTCCCACATACCTCCGTTGAAAAGGGAGGATCCTCCGACCAGACAGGTGTTATATCTGGTGGGCTACTGACCGATAGATGATTTCGGGTTTGTTCTCTATGTTCCAATTGCGCAGCGAATCTTACTTGCGCGATGCAGGATTAGTTCATTTGTGACGGCATAGATGTCGCTACAATTTTATGGCTTGTTACTATTAAGGATCACTGACTCCTAAGCGACAAGGACAAACACCTAGTATAGGAGTCAAAGCGTTTAAAAATGAACTGATTAATTTAAACTTTTATTTAATTAACCCTTTAAACAATTGCTCCGAGTGTTTTCGTGTCCTATTCGCCAGGGTCGTGTGTTTGTGACTGAGTACTCCATCTTGTTTAGCCCTTCGATCCCCATAGGTGACAGAAGAGGAGACGAAATTAAATATTTGATTGTGTATGTGCGACCCTGGCGGATGGATGGAGAGGGAGAGGGAGGCCAAAGAAAAGGTGGATGGATTGTGTGAAGAGTGATATGAAAGAGAATGAAGTTAGTGATAGCATGACGGGTGACAGGGCAGAATGGAAGAAGAAAACGCGTTGCGCCGATCCCAAATAACATAGGAAAAGGGCAGAATGATGATGTGATGATGTGCGACCCTGGCGGAATAAACGCGAGAGTATTTGTCGGATATCTCCGATGTAGGCGTTTTAATAAACTTTGTCTTTTTTATTATAACTATAAATTTATGGGTTATGTCTTGGTTTCATTTTTTTCTCAGTACCGACCAATATCTTTTCTGCTGAAGCTGTTTAGAAATCACACATAATGAACCCATGTTTAATAGAAAACAGAACTAACTCATAAAAGAGGGTATTTCAAAATTGAACCTTATTATTGAAACATAATTTTTAAGATTCAAATACCTTCTTTTTTGAGTTAGGTCTCTTTTCTATTAAGCATACGTGAAGTTCTTTAGTAATCTCCAACCTGTGGATGCTGCTGCATTTGCGACTGCACCATGCCCTGACTGGTCCCGGGCACGGGCATACTGCCCACGCTGCTCCCCGGCACAGCTTGCATGCTGCCCGCCATGCCCGCGCCCATACCACCTGAGGACATGCCTGCGCCCCCGGACAAAGGGACCGGACCTAGAATCCAAAGAGTATAATTAAAGTATAAATATTACACGACAAATAAGTTGAACCCGTTGCTATGGTTACGCTCAGCTTCAAGCTTCGATGGAGACTCAAGAATCTTTTATAATACGCGGCAAATAAGTTGAACTAAACTGGCTGTCGTTACTACGGTTACGCGTAGCACCCCACAGTGGCCGCACTGCGATTGAGATCCGAAAATCTGTTAGTACTTTGGTTTAACTTATATGCCGCGTACCGTGGTATTTATCATCCTGTTTATGATGGGGAATATATCCAACGAGGACACTCTGTGGAGCCTGCAGGGAGGAGGACGAGACAGCAGCTCTCCTGCTTCTAAGCTGTCCAGTGATCGTTGGATACAGGGCAAAGTACTTTGGAAACCCAGGTACACTCCGTGAAATGGTCAGAACACCAGGGCGCTACTAGCCTTTTTTTTTTCAATTTATGAGTAAACGCAAAATAGCAGATTTTCAGAGATCTTTACTGGATCAGTTTTACACAAATTTTGTGATTTAAGTTGAATAGAAACAAGATATATGTTTCCATAATGTCTAGAGACAGATGTGTAATGACGTCATAATCACGTATGGGCATTTGTATGAAAAATAATGTAAAGGTATCTCGGGTTAGACGACCTTAAATTTAAAATACGAGCAAGTACTTATATAGTATGCACTACATTCTAGTATTCATTGCTGAATAAGATTAATAGCTTTATAAATTTTATACATCATTTTTAAAATACATATAAATTATATTCATCTATAAATATATACATCGTTAAATTTTGCTCGTTTAAATTCTGTGGGTAGATTCGGTACATGAAATACTATCGATTTGTAAAAATAAAATTAAGAAATAAAGTTCTTTTTTTTTAAAACTCGAATTAATTCACGCATGTACGAAATTAACTTGTTTAAGTAAACGTCAGCTGGGCGAGTGCAATGACCTTTAGGTAGTTAATACTCAACGACCGACATCTACTTACAAGGTCTTTGACTCGTTTACTTAAAGAAATTAATTTCGTACATGCGTATATGAATTAGAATTTTAGAAAAAAAGTACCTTATTTTTTTTAATTTTATCTTTACAAATCGTTAGTGTTTCATGTACCGTATCGACCCTCCACGGGATTAAAACGATAAAAATTTAATGGTGCAAGAAACCGAAATACCACACACTAATTAATCACCAAATCTCAGAAACTATAACACCTACAAACTTAAAATTTGGCACCACGTTTCCATATAGGGTATAGAAATCTAAGAACGGATTTTACGAAAGTTCACCCCTAAGAGTTTCTGTAGGGGTCCAGCAGGGCCGAAGCCTACTGGGTCAAAGGTTATGTGAGAATGTCACCACGGGCCCCGGGACAAAGGCAAGGAACGGAAAGGTAGGTTTTTAGTCAGTAAAAGTCTGACACTATTTCCCGCCCCACCCAAGGGCGGGATTTGTCATTGGATGATTTTACCTACGATAAAAAAAACCCCTAAGAGTTTAAAAGAGGGTTGGAAGTTTGTATGGAGAAAGAGACAATCTTGCGGGCGAAGCCGCTGGCAGAAGCTAGTAGATTATAAATTTTTACTGCCACGGTAAATAGCACAGGATGTTTGCTGTGCCTCAGTATCGCGCTGTTGCCCGTGCTCAGTCACCAATACCTCGCACTTTGGCTGCACTAAATGGTCTCCTGGATTCCAATCCGACTAACGATCTGTTTGCAGATGAATGGAAGATGATTTTATTGACATGTCAGAAGTACAGTTCGTTCGACGGTTCCTGGCGCGCCTGTAGTTAGGCTCTGCGAACTTTAGCGCTTGTTCACTCGTAAGAAAATAAATGGTTTGAAAAAAATTATGCCAATAGCAGTTGTTATTGCTGTTAACAACTGTTATTTGCATTTATTTTTATAAATCATTGTTGTGCATTCAAGGTTGACCGCCATGGTGGTGACGAGAATTATAACCGATTTTCGGTCTCCATCGAAGCAAATGGTTCAACTTATTTGCCGCGTACTACACCAAGTTTATTATATAAAACACACAGTAACCTAACCTAAACCGTAATTTGAGGGTACTTTTGAAAAATCAATAATGACCATGTATATTATTCATTTAGGTAAGCACTTGTGCTAAATTTCAAGTTTCTTAAGCCCAGAAACTTTATGAACGAAACGATCTTACATACAATCTTCAGTATTATTTAAAACTATCCCCACAAATTGAATTAGTAATTCACTTTATGGGGGTAGTTTTAAAAAATGACTAACGGCAAACGTTATTATTCTGGCAAGTTTTAAGCATTTTGATTATAGAAATAAGATTTTGGATTTAAACGAAATACCCCTGTTCACATCCTTCAAAATTGAAACTTTTAGAAATTTCTTCTTGGGTTTTTTTTTTTTTTTTTTAGAAATTTCTTCTTGGTGCCTACCTACCTACATCATAGTACGAAAGCCTTGTGTAAAAAAGATATTTTTATGAGACCAATTCGGAAGTATAATCTTTCCATCAAAACAAAAATTTTCGAAATCGGTCCAAAATTGACCGAGATATCGGTCATATATGAATCATATGTGTTGGTTGATATTTTCTTTTTGATTCCATAAATTTCTGATATTTCAATCTCTTTGGTTAAGACCTGTTCACGCTATGAATAAACAAGCAAATAAAAATGTAGTTTGTTCAGTCAGTTTTGCGTTCGGCATGAAGTTTGCCGTGACAACAATGTCCGTCAAAAAATTTTGTGTTGATGCGATCGCGCCCGGGCCTGGTTAAGACCATGGTCCGGAGCGAGAGAGGATGGGAAGTAGACGTCTCCTTCTGCGACGCAGTAACGCTAGTGAAGGAGACTTCCATACGCCTCAGGCGGTCCATACCGCCACAGGAGCCGCCCCGGGCGTTAAGGGTCGCATAGCGATACCCGTCCACCGTAACCGCCGGCTCGCGGACGACGAGCAATAGGTAGCTCGCTGTCCGGCAGTCCGGAAAAGACTCAAATGGTTAGCAAAACCGTAGGCACCCAGTAGGGCTGATGCCCGATAGAGCCGCGGAAATTTCCGAAAAATTTACGGCAGGCCTGGAGCGCAAAAGGCAACTGAAGAACAGTGGTGGGTTTTAGTCAGTAAAAGTCCTAGAGCGGGCAAAGCAATTTTCTATTTACCCACCTCAAAAATAAACAAAAAACGATCTCATTTGTGGGTTTTAAGGGGCTATTACACCTTTCCTAATTCAGGTTCCGATATTCAGGGGCCGATTTAGAAAAAGAAAGTCAGTCGCCGGAGCTCTTGATTACACATTCACTGATTCAGGTTACTGAATCAGTCGCCACAGAGTGCTTTGTAATAATATGTCAGTCGCCAAGGGCGAGCGACTCGTGACGGACGTGTCGCGTGAAAAGAACTATGACAAAATGGCCCCAATATTAATTATCGTAAAACAAAAAAAAAAATGTCATAACCTTAGCGGTTGGCCCAAGAGAAATTACGAGATATTTTTATTGAATAAAAAAAAAGAGATATTCTTTTTGAGATGGGATTGTTGATCTAGTGGTTAGTGGCCCCCTAACTGCTATACCGGAGGTCGTGGGTTCGATTCCAACCCAGGACAAATGTTTTTGTGATCAGCACGATTATTTTTTCAGTGTCTGGTTGTAATTTGTCTTTAATTATGTATGTATTTAGGAATATATAAGTAAGTATGTTTAGACGGGTCTAGAAGGGGCGTTGTGAGATTGTTGTGGAATATTATTTGGTATTCCGTTTATTTATTATCATAGAATTATTAAATAGGTAAACATATCTAATAATTCTTTGTTTCACCTTGATATGTAACAGTTTTTGTCACTAATAAATAAAATAAATAGTTTGAATCACTTTTGTTTCAAAGATAAGACATGTTCTTTTATAATAGGTACCAACATATTTTATTTTTGTCATTTTGTTTTGCGTGCATCCACACCATCGAAGAAAACACGTGCGCTCGCGTCAGTAGGCGAGCGGCGACTGAGCGTCCAAAATGCGATTACACCTTTCCTAGATAGGATTCAGGACTCCACTTTTTTCCTAAATCGGAACCTAAGTAGGATTCTTCCTACTTAAATGCAATTATACTTCCCTGAATTTAGGCGTGCCTAAATATCGGAACCTGAATTAGGAAAGGAGGTGTAATAGCCCCTTTAGTCAGTAAAAATCCTAGAGCGGGCAAAGCAATTTTCTATTTACACACCTCAAAAAAAAAAAAAAAATAACGATCTCATTTGTAACAGCATTTACGCAGTCTTATTTCTGTCTGCATATCTTCGAAAAGATTCGTAATTAGATATATATATATGTTGATAATTATGAACGGCTAAGTATAGAGTATTTATTATTCAGTTGAATGCCAAACGATTCAATCTTAAATATGCACGAGCAAAGCGATTGGCCGCCCGCCATTAACTTGGTGGTACCATCGAGAGAGACCTCTAGAAAGTTCTCAATTGTCAAAATCGACAGCAGAGACGAGCAAAGAAGAAGAGTTGAACGTCAAACGATTCTTATAAAGTAGAGAAAAGGGATCATTATAAACATAAAAAAAAATCAAAAGTAATTTATAAAAAAGCTTTTTTAGAACACATATATATGTAT
Organism: Leucania comma; assembly: GCA_958295575.1. NCBI lineage: Eukaryota > Metazoa > Arthropoda > Insecta > Lepidoptera > Noctuidae > Leucania > Leucania comma. Next base: position 12,717,340 of record OY282485.1, read on the forward strand.
ATATATAAAAGCAAAATACCACTAACTGATTAATCACGAAATCTCAGAAACTATAACACCTACAAAATTAAAATTTGGCAGGTAGGTTCCTCATATGGTATGGTATGGTATGGTTCCCGATTTTCAAATAACGGATTTTACGAAACTCCACCCCTAAGGGGGGTCGGCGTCGTCACCTTCCGTTTGGCGCAGGTGCTGACCGAACACGGCAAGTTCGGTCCGTACCTGTACAAGATTCGTGCGGAGACGACGCCCGGGTGTCGCCACTGTGCGGACCGCCCGGTGGACACGGTGGAGCACACAGTCGAGGTGTGCCCCGCTTGGGAAGAGCATCGCCGTGTCCTCGTGGGGGCGATCGGCGGCGATCTCTCGCGCCGGGGCTTGGTTCAAGCCATGCTCCGGAGCGAGGAGGAGTGGCAGGCGGTCGCCTCCTTTTGCGAAGCAGTGATGCTAGTAAAGGAGGAGGCCGACCGCATTAGGCAAAGGCGCACACGCCGCCGCCGCCGCCGGGTTTCCGATCCCAATTTCCGGCCACCGTAGGCGCGGGCTCGCGGACGGTGGGCAATGGGTAGCTCGCTGTCCGTCCGTCCGGTAACAGACCGGTCCGAGCTCAGGTCGTCTACGGCGCGAACCGTTCCCGCGCGCCTCAAGGAGTTGTCAGCAAACTGTAGGGGTCCAGCAGGGCCAAAGCCTACTGGGGCCCAAAGGTTATGTGAGACTGTCACCACGGGCCCCAGGATAAAGGCAAGGAATGGAAAGGTAGGTTTTTAGTCAGTAAAAGTCTGACACTATTTCCCGCCCCACCCAAGGGCGGGATTTGTCATTGGATGACTTTACCTACGTTAAAAAAAAAAAAAAAAACCCCTAAGGGGGTAAACCGACTTCCGCGCGGGCGAAGCCGCTGGCAAAAGCTAGTTCATTATGCATACGACTATGGAGTCGAATTTCCTGCCGGAGTCTGTTTCCTGAAAACTCGACCCTGTAATCGTCGGCCACATCAACGAGTCTCATCACCACGCGAGCATACGCAAAATAAAAAAAAAATTACAAATATTTCCTTACTCGGTCTTTCAAGAAGACTACGAAGGATTTCGTCTTTGACTGGTTCCGGACCAACTTTTTCTGGTGTTTTCGGAGCGCCTTTTTCTGGTGTTTTCGGAGCGCCTTTTTCTGGTGTTGTAGGAGCGCTTTTTTCTGGTGTTTTATGCGTGTCTTGATGACTTTTTAAGGTTGCATATGATGCCTTGAGCGAGAAAGGTTTATTACATATTTTGCACGTTAAGTTTTTGTCAGTTTTGTCATAACACTCCGCTTTCAACTTTTTCATTTTTGTTGGAGACATCATTGGTAAATTTATTATTAGATTCACTGAGAATTTTATATTTACGAGGAAAATAACACGAACAATTTACTATTGCAATCTTGAGCAAGCAAGTTTGAGAAGCGCGACTTATAATTACGTCAATCTTTTTGCGAAATACCCACGTAATAATATTTTATACTATTTTTTTTTTACTTTATTTCTTGACCATGGATACAAAGTTTTTCAGCCGGTATTATAAAGTTACATATTGTTTCTAAATAGTTAATTTGTTTACAGTTAGAATATGGATTTACACATTCTAATGGTTTTTTTTTAGTATTTGGCAGCAAATGTATCAAGTTCCCTCTCCTAGAGATGATGATGATAATGATGTATCAAGTCAAACTTCTTGTCAAACTTTGCTGAGGTAGTCAACACTAGAATAATATTATCGATTCCATTTTGCCGAGATCGCGCCTGTTTCCTTGATTCCAAATATTTCACTGTCACCCAGACGCTTCAGATAGAAAAACTACACCAATTTTTACCCTACTGCGCCAGAATGAGGGTTATGTTTTTCGAGAGTATGTATGTATGTATAATTGTTTGGCACGCTCTGCAGCCTGAACGGCTCGATGGATTTTAGCTTGAGAGGTGTCGTTAGATTCGTATTTACTGTGAGAGTGACACTGGGTATATCAAAATTATATATAATTATATAAAAAAAAAAACAAAATGGCGGATTTTTGGCGCCAAATTCAAATGTTTGGCACGCTCTGTGGCCTGAACAGCTCGATGGATTTTAGTTTGCGAGGTGTCGTTAGATTCGTAATTACTGCGAAAGTGATATCGTAATAAAATAAAACTAAAAAATAAAATACGGTAATTTAAGAAACTAAAAAAATCCGAATGCTTTTCTGAGTATTCATGAAAAAGCCTTAAAACAGTCGTTGAACCCAATTGCACTTAACTAAGTATATAATCTTTTAAATACAAGATAAATTGTAGCAGTCGGGACCCATTCTAGAAAGACAACCGTCTAGTCAGTAGATTGGAGTAATCTGAATCATAAATTGTAGCAGTCATTCTAGAAATGAATGACTGCTACAATTTATCCGACTGCTAAAATTTATCTTGTACTTAAAATATTATATAGTTAAGTGCAATCGGGTACAACGACTTTCTTGTTTTAAGGCTTTTTCATGAATACACAGAATAGCAGTCGGGTTTTTAGTTTTTTAAATTGCCGTTTTTTATATCAAACTTCATGCGTCAAGAGATGGTGCCCTAAAAGGTGCCCCTCATATATGTATATTTGTATAATAGTGTTAGCATACGCCCGAATTTGGTATCACGGACCAAACCCGCCGGACCAAATCCATTCTCGCAATAGACGACCGCATCGGACCGTTACTTTGCGTGTTGTACGCAAATATGCATATCAAGTGTAAACATGGTGATCCGAGATTTATTAATCGAAATATCGATTCTATAGATCCAGAAAATCGAATTTCCAATCGATCTTAAACAGTGCAACGATTCTGTGAATCGATCTCAGGATGTTGAAATTGAGATTCGTTTTTCTTTCTTGCGCAATGCAACCATATCATTATTTAAAAAAGTTCAAATTACCTATTTTCCACAAGCTAATGTTTATATGATTGTTGTAAACCCGATTACTCACTAGTCCTGAAACACATATACGCTGTAGGATCATATATTTACCGTGCTTTTAACATGACTTAGTGCATGCAGGGCAACCGGCACCTTTAAGAACTCGAATTATTTAAAAATTATATTTTTCAGAATTTGATTCGAATCAATTCAATAATAGTTGGTCCGGCCAGACCATTTACACGTACTGATTTGGTACAGAACGAACCATATCCGTAGTGGATTTAAACGGACTCAAATAATAATTATGGTCGCCGCCGGACTAAAGAGGAACTGATTTGGTTCGGTGATTCCAACCAAATCTGTAGTCCGTCCGTATTATTTATTTATTTATTGTACACTTTATTGTTGGCACTTACAAGAAATACAATAACGACAACACAATAAACTTATGTCTAAAATATAAACAGTTGGCGGCCTTATTACTAATTAATTATTAATAATTTATTACTAATTTATTTGGCAAATACTTCTCTCTACAAATATGTCGGATGTTATTTAATATTTTTTTCAATACACTTACAAAGAAAGTGGCTTTTATTGCACTACACTTAGGTATATAATGGCACTTGTTACCAAACTGTGACATTTTGATTACCATTACGCACTATTGCTGTAATGTAGCTATAACCTTTTTGTTCAACCTCTTTGTTCGCAAAACAAATTTTGAATACGAAAAAATAAAAATTGTTTGTGGTCTATGGTCGTCATTTTAAAATGCGCGCGGTTTTTAGCGAGTAAAATTCATGGTCTGTATTAATTAAATTAAATCAAATACTACATTATAAAATTTTACATCCATATTCTATTGTCACTACGAATGACATAAACGTAAAATCTTTTCACACAAGAAAACAAACGACGACTAGGAAATATGATCAAAAGACCATATAGCCTAGCCTAGCGCGTGCTCATAGGCAACAGATTTAATTGTTTTACCGCCATGTTATGAAAAGTTTTACTAGTTTTACCGTTGTAATATTAGTTAACTAAATTATTTTTCTTCACAAGTCTATTTAAAAACGTCATATGATACACATGAATACTGAGCGGTTACCGTTCTTGGCTCTCTTAAGACCCTCGCAAAAGCTCGGGTCTTAATACCGCCTCGACGGTAACCTCTTACATTACACACTTGTATCATAATATACTATTTTCATTTTACTAAGATTATTTAAAAAAAATACGTTAATAGAATCATTTTATAATAATTATGCTTTGTAATCGATCATGACGGTATTAGTTTGCATAATTATATTGAACTAAGGAGGTAGTGTTGATGCATGACGGTATATTGTATCGCATAACTTTATTGAACTGGGAGGTAGTGCAATAAATCTATTATTGCACTGACTTACTAAGTAGGTAGATATGATTCATATGAATCATTCTGTCATCAATAGTTTTTATCAAATTTTGAAAACGGAATCCAACATGGTTGCAATTGCCATTCGAGTCAAATAATTTCCTTTAATAATATTATTTCTTTCTATACAATTCTGTCGTTTCTGACAAAAAACTTATATTCAATTCTTTTTTGCATTCCACAATTTAAGCTTAGGAGGTAAACATTAGTCTAAGAATCAATCATGGACCCTGTCGGGCACAGCAAAAGAAGGGTATGCGGAGATGAGGACTCATTCTATAAGTAACCTATAATTTAACTTAATCTAAATTGTAAACACATTCCTACAAATTAATTAATTATATTACTAAATATAAATGAATGAATATAGTAAATGAATGAAGACATAATAATAAATTAAATATTTTAACCCTTTTATGCTTTTGACTGACCTGTTGGTCTAGTGGTTAGTGGCTGCTATCCCGGAGGTCGTGGGTTCGATTCCCATCCAGGACAAATGTTTGTGTGATGATCACGATCATTTGTTCTGTGTCTGGGTGTAATTTATCTATAATATGTATGTATTTAGAAATATATAAGTATGTTTATCAGTTGTCTAGTACCCATAACACAAGCTCTGCTAAGCTTGGGACTAGACGATGTTGTGTGATATTATATATTAATATATACTTTTATGTGTTATAACCTTACCCTATCAGATATTTAATGATTAATAAAGAATATTATGCTAGACAATGTATATATTGAAAAATCGCGAATAGGTTCCCTAAATCACGTGATCAAATCAAGATTTTTGTTTTTACCAAAACCTTCTCAAAAATAATTTTTCATGTTGTTTTATTTTACATTTCTGGATCAAAAAAGTACACTAGTAGGACCACGTCTTAATAACTTTTTTTCGTTCAATAAAATATATTATCTATCTATGCAGATAGAAGTATATCATGAAGCTGTAAGCTGGGGTAAGCTGATGCGTTTATTTTTCTGGTGCTAACAAACTACAAGCTATTTTTTTAAATTGTAGGTCGAAGTAGAACTTGTTTCTGGAACAAATTGATTTCATAGACAAAAATAGGGCGGAGATTTCGAGAAAGCACATCATTTTTGGAAAATTAAAAACAGGATAATATGCTCCTAGAATTGCTTCATAAATCCGCAATACAAAACTATCGCAATTATGTATTGTTATAATATACAAACCTTTTTTGCAAAAACCGAAACATATTGACATCGTTTATTTACAACTACCCGCATCGCGACTTATGCTACTCAATACTAGATGGCGTTGTGCCGATGACGCGTATTTCTGAATCGCGGTGTTAAGATTACCCGTGACTTAATGACTCCTGCTAAAGTATTTTGTAATGGAAGAATCGTCGAATGCACGATGTATACAGGTACACCTCCAGTATACATCGCGCATTCGAGGATTGCGTCCCCATTGGGACATCTACTTAAAACACTATTGCGGCGCGTTGGGCGTTCGTCTTACATTGCAGCAGCAGGCCGCGTTATCTCGCACAAACATATGTCAATGTACGACGGACCGCCCAACGCGCCGCGTCTCCGTAATCGAGCACTATCCCTTTTCGCTTTACTCTTTTGGGCTATAATCGCTGCCTTGTGCCTTTGTGTCTTAAGCAAAAAAGAAAGAAGATAAAAAAAAAACAAGTTTAATACTTATAAAGATTTTTTTTTAGGTGGGTAACCTTCCAATGACTTCTCCCGTTCTTGGGAGGAGCGGGAAGGCGTGTCAGTCTAAAACCCAGTTTACTGATTAAAACTCAGTCTTATGATCCTATTTTGCCTTCGTTCCAGGTCCTCGTGGCTCTCTATCGAACAATCCATGGGCACAGTAGGCTTCGACCCAGCTGGGCCCCCTACGGTTTTGCTGGCATCTCTTTAAGGTGTGCGTAGAACACTACGCGCCGTCGACGACTTGGGCTCGGTCCGGACGGTCCGATGGCTGGAAATCGGGGTCGGGATCTCGGCAGCTAGGGCGTGAGGGCCGTTGCCTCAAGCGTGCGGCCTCGTCCTTTGCTAGCATTACTGCTTCGCAGAAGGATGCGACCGCCTGCCACTCCTCCTCGCATCTAACCATGGCCTGTACCAAGGCCCGGCGCGAGGCCATGGTCTGGAGCGAAGAGGAATGGTAGGCGGTCGCCTCCGAGTAGGGATTCCGATCCTGATTTCCGGACACTGCGAGCATTGGGTAGCTCACCGTCCGACCGTCCGGCAAACCCCCGGACAGGGCCCAAGTCGTCGACAGTGCGTATCGTTCTACGCGCGCCTCAAGGATATGTCAGCAAAACGTAGGGCCCTAGTAGGGTCGAAGTCTACGGGGGCCATGGGGAATGTGAAAATGAAACCCGGGGCCCTAAAACGAAGGCAAAAAGGGAATAGGAGTGGGTTTTTAATTAGTAAAAGTCAGACACTATTTAAAGGGTGCGAAGATGTCATTGGATGATTTCCCACCAAAACAAAAATGATCATGGCCTGTCATACCAGGGTTCAGCGCGAAAGGTGGTTGCCACCGATCACCTCCATGAGGACATGGTGCTCTGCCCATGCGGGATCCTCCTCCACCGTGTCCTCCCGGGCGTTTCTTTTGCACAAATCCGGTTCAGAACCTTTCGAACTTACCATGGCCGGTGAAAACCTGCGTCATGCGGAAGGTGAGGACGCCGTGACGTCTTTCCAAGAAGAGTGAAAGTGGAAGAGTCCGTATACATCATCAATATTGCACAGCTTGAGACATATAGTTTCCACGGTAGACATCAATTACAAAAAAAAAAATCGATTTTTCTTAGATTTCATGCAAAAATGGTTATAAATACAGCGATATCACAGAAAATACAAAACACAAAGAAACCAATAAATACCTAAATTCGAAAAAAGAATAACGTACTTTTAAAAAGGTTTATTTGAACTGATAATTCCATGTCAATACAAAGCAACCCGTTTTAAAAAACGGCAATTTCATAGGTAACCTATTAATACACATTGCCTAGTGTATGGCGATGCTTTAAGAGCGTCTAACCCAAAATACATTTTTAGTTTCTTTTTCTTCTTTTTTAAATACATTTCCATCAACACACGATTATGTCTTATGGCATTTTGTTGTGGGGATCTGCAGCTGATGTAGAATCAATTTTCATCTTGCAAAAAAGAGCAATCCGCGCTATTTACAAAATGAGTCCTCGCGAATCTCTTAGAAACATATTCAAAGAATTATTATGACGTTATTAGATTATTACCAGACCTTTAAAAATCTGCTATTTTGCGTGGACTTTGGCCCTTTGCAATCAACTGATAAATAAAAATAAAAAATCAAGGTTCTAAATAACGCAATATTCTTCTTTTTTTCCAAAAAATTAAACTTTATAAAAAAATCACGGATTTCCTGGAAAAAGTTTTGTAAAATATTCGAGTGAATAACGAAATTACTGAATACTAACACATTAAAAAAAATCAGTTACAATATGTATTTTGTTTGATACATATATTATTGGAGATTACCTTTTAAGAGGGCTATCACAATTTTTCTTGAATTTGAACGAACTTTGATGTGTGATTAGGCTAAAGATATAGCCCCAAAAAAAAAAATGCGTGAGAAAGTATGGTATCTTGGTATGGTATCTAAATAAATATTTCAATTTGTTCATGTACATAAGTAAAATCCTAATCTCTGCAAAGGAAGTTTCATAAAATTTCACTTTAGGGAATTTTTTGATGCTTTGGTGCACCGAAGATACAATAATTTAGTCATTTATAAAAATGTGCATGGTACAAATGAATTTTCTACTTTAGAATGTTCAATTCAATTTATTAAGTTTCATACAGTAAAATACCAAAAATAATTCTGTAAAACCGAGTTATTGATAATTTTCCGTATGAAAGTATATTTTTTATCTATGAATATATAATACAAATTCAAATAATAAATATTTAATAATTAAGTTGACATTGTTACGAAGCTTCAAAAAAAAAAGTTAGTTTAATCAAAAGTAAAACAATGTTTTTAAATAATTGTAGAATGCAACTCAAAAAATGAATATGAATCCGCGCAGTGTTCAACTGTAGTCAGCGATTTTGTAAAAGCGCTCTTAAGCAAGGAATTGCTTGTATTAGGTGACTGCATTTCCACTCGTCATTTTAATGCAATTGAAATGTATACAATGTAAACATGATACACTAAAAAAAAATAGCCAAGTGCGAGTCGTACTCGCGCACAAAGGGTTCCGTACCGGCCAAAAGACGGCAATAAAAAAATCCGTTCTTTGTGGTATCTGTTGTTATGGAGGCCACATAAATACATCGTCTGTGAAAATTTCAACTGTCTAGCTATCACGGTTCATGAGATACAGCCTGATGACAGACGGACAGACTGACAGACCGACAGACGGACGGACAGCGGAGTCGTAATAATAGGGTCCCTTTTACCCTTTGGATACAAAACCCTAAAAAAGCTAAGTAGTATATCTTCTTTTTTGTTTTGCATCTTTAAACTTTTAATCTTTTTGTTGATGTTAGACGGGTCGGGAAACGCCCTCTTAAGGAAAAAAAAAATACAGGTCATCTTAAAATTGTGATACTTTTACCTGCCATGGTAGCGTTGGGCATATTCTGTTGCATGCCGCCCGCGTTGCTGACGGCGGCCGGCAGCTGTTGCTTGCTGATGATTTGACTTATCTTCTGTTGTTGAATTACCTGCATGACACGTTATAACATTGTATTGGTGTATGGAGTATTGACATGCATATCCTTTCCACCGTCACTTAGATACACGTGTCACCGGAACATTATAAAAGCCGTAAGATTGTAAAATATCGCGACAAATTGTAAACTAAAATATAAAGTTTATCTCTAATTTTTTTTTTCATGTATGGTTTGCTGTAAGAAAACCCAATTATGGGTTAAGCTCGCCTATGTACATCAACTGTCCTATTTTTAATGTGTAAAATTTTATGTACAATAAAGAATACTATTTTTTATAAATAAGACGTCTCTTTACGCCAGAAAGAACTCCTCGTCAAAAAAGAACTTAAATTAGCTCTTTTTAATCGGCAAAAGCAGCTAACTATAAATCTTAATAAGATATAAAGTCTATCTACGTAAAAATAGCAAAATCGCAAAAATGACAGTTAGGAGTTCATGTCACTTCATCGTCGATATTTATTCTTCAGTTAAAAATGATCAAGCTATTGAAAAATCAGCCATAAGATATTTTTAATGCCAATTTCCACTTACCTTTCTCAGTCGATCTACGAAGGTAGCTTGGTTGTTGGGTATGAACCCAAGGTACGCCTTCTTGTCGGGCGTGTACAATAGGATGAGCACTTTGATGTCGCATTGGGGCGGCGTCGGCATGGGAGAGAAATGCACGCAGCCCGCCTGCGAACACACAAGTCGAAATAACTCTCATTTTGTTTTTATTATCATTATTTGTATCAAAAAGTAACTTTATCCAAAATAATTAGAACATGCTACGACTTTTACAAAAAAACAAATCTGAAAAAAAAAATCTTATTTTATTTTTTCTGCATTTTTTAACTAACATTTATAGGGTGACTGGTAATTAGTGACCGATACTTAAACACGTGATTGTAGTCATGATAACAAACAACTTTTACTATGGGACCAAACCTGAAATCGCGAAATAAATCTGCTGGTTTATGTTCGCCTAACTGGTCAAATTGTACTGAACTAATAATATATGTATATTAATATATGTAATATTTATATTATTATGTTTGTGTATAAATATTGGCAAATTATGTCAGATATTTTGTATTAAATCACATACGGTAGGCATTAACGCAATTGTAGAAATATAACTAACTAGCTTTTGCCCGCGGCATCGCTCGCGTAGAATTTGGTCTGCCACATTAAGTTACGTGACATTTTTTTTAAAATACTGATATTTTTTTAATGTACCTTCACATCGTACATTCCAGATTTCTAACTTCAAAATTAGTTTCCATACAATCTTTGAACTCCTATACCTAATATTTAGAGGGTATCTCTTGAGGGTGGAATTATCTGAATTCCTTTCTAAGTGCTCATTATTTTAAGCTATAATAGAACTCTGCAAATTTCAAAATGCTAAGTCCAGAGGTTTCTTCATCATCAATTACCTGTATGGTGTGTTTATAAAAAGTAGGCTTGAGATTATCCTATCCAGCACAAACGGATTACTAAACACTGACAACTAAACAGGTCGGACCAATGTTACTTGCATTTAATCACTACATAGTATAAAACAAAGAAGCTTTCTTTTTCCCTATGAATGCTTAAATTTTTTAAAACTACGCAACGGATTTTGCTGCGGTTTTTAGGGTTCCGTACCCAAAGGGTAAAACTGGACCCTATTACTAAGCCTCCGTCGTCTGTCTGTCTGTCTCCTATATTTTTATTTAAAAATACCTACAGCATGAAGGTATGTAACGAATTGAACATTAATGCTATCAAAAAGCGAATTAGTTAGGTAGGTACCTATACGTTAAACTGTAACAAAATTATAAGTAGTAATCAAACGAATATTAAAAGTAGGTAAGTACTTAATATTTTTATTTGCTACTTATAAAAACTATATATCTAAATAACGAAATCCTATATTTAAACAAACAATAAAGAACAATTCTTATACGACTGAATTAAAAATAAAAGTAATTAATCGCTATCTAGGATAAACGACGAAGAATAAATGACATGACAATAAAAATGCATAGAGATCACAACCATCAATGACGTCTGCCCTCACGCGTCTGCCCGCGTTCGGGTCGCGCACTCGGCCATTGCTCGTCATTGCTTGGATTGCATTGTTCGCCCCTCCCCCGCGACTGCGACGCCGCATCGCGCTCCGCCCGTGCTGCGGCCGCCGCCGCGGCGTTAGGCGCTCCGTTCAAGTCAATCATATCGTGATAACTTTTAAACTATTCGGACAAATTACTTAGTGTGAAAGACAAAGTTTATCTACATTAAATACTTAATGCGAGAAATGTATTCATTTTGATAAGAGTTTGATAATTATATACTAAATGTGCATTGTAAAATAGTACCAAATTTAATTAGATTTATGGTTCACAATTTTGGTTGTACTGGCTTGCACATAAAAGGTAGATATATGCTGTCGCGGACTTTTATTTAGATCTACTTAAGACAAACAATCCTGCGGTACATCATCTTTATGTAACTCCATTGGTTTAGGCAGCGCACGCCAAGATAGCTCTCAGATGGAAGATTTTTTTCCGACTTAATTGACACATAAAAGATATATTATGACCAAAACTACATAAAATCATTATAAATTGTAGCCTATGTGTTATTCTGATGAATAACCTATATTACTGTAAAGTTTCATCCAAATCCGTTCAGTAGTTTTTTCGTGAAAGAGTAACAAACATACATCCATCCTCACAAACTTTCGCATTTATAATATTATATATAATATATAATATATAAGTAGGAAGTAGGATAGTAGGATTGTATTGATGTCAACCAAAAGGTTTGTCGGATCATGAGAGGGACGGGATTACCGAGGGTCAACTGTAAAAGCTTTCAAAAACCAGAAATACTTACAAATCCATTCACCATAACCTTCGTTAGCGCATCCAACGCCTCGCTAGGCTGCAAATGGAACAGCACCGACTTGCTGTCCTTGAGGTACTGTCCTCCAATGTTGGAGATGAGCTGTTTGGGCATCAGCTGCATTAAGAGCTTGTTGGGCCATGTGTCCACTTTCAGTTCAGGCTCGATGTCTTTTGTGCTGGCTGACACCTGGGGAAGGCAAAAGGAAAAAAGAAAAACCATTTATTTATGACTCGCACAGGACAATAAAAATAAAAAAGAAATTATAAGGGTAAATGGTTGCCGGCCATGATTATGGAGTACTGTAGGATCCTTCAGAGAGACATTGCCACTGTTATTATACTGTTTTTGACTATAAGGGCACCTTCAAATTAGTCGCAAAGAGCCGTGCGACGGCATTTCTTATTCAATATAAATAAAAACGTGCGACTACCGCGCTGCAACCGCGCTGCAGCGGCGCTACATTTATTTATTACTAGCGACCCGCCCCAGCTTCGCACGGGTGCAATGATAATACTAAATATATTATTCATGTATTATACATATAAACCTTCCTCTTGAATCACTTTATCTATTAAAAAAAACCGCATCAAAATCCGTTGCGTAGTTGTAAAGATCTAAGCATAAATAGGGACAGACAGCGGGAAGTGACTTTGTTTTGTACTATATGCTAATTTGAAGGCGCCCTAAGAGGAATGCCAATTCTTTACAAAAAAAGTTTTTTTAAATATTGAATAACAATTTATGTCACCACTTTATATAATTTAGAATCATAATTACAATGAGAATCATAATTATATATTATGAAAAAAAAACCCAGTGATGTTTTTTTTTTATTTTGTTGTATAGTGTTATTATTAAAAAAAAAACTATTATTATTAAAAAATACAATTTATTATTCATATAACTACTGATCATATAGCATAGTTACTTTACTAACGTATCTTCTTATGGAAGAGAAGACCCATTCTTGCAAAAAACGCAAATTGTTTATGATGTTCTTAAAATGACTAGATGGCTTCTACCACACTTCTATATGTAATTCGTAACAATGTAAAAGCGACCTACATTTACAATAAACAAGTTTCAAAATCACCTGGCAAGGTAGATGTTTGGTAGTTTTCTGCTGGTCTCCAGGAGCTTTGCCTTTCTCCATCCACTCGATGACGCCGCTCCAGATGTAGGAGCGCTGCAACTGCGGCCCTGAAGGTCCAGGCGTCACCATTGTGGGCATGCGTTGGTGACCAGCCTGTAGACAAAAAAATAATAATTTAAAAGGGATTTTTTCAAGGGTTCAGTACAATACGCGAAATATAAGTTAAACTACAATGGCGATCGACCCTGAATGTGCAGTAACAGATTTTCGGGTCTCAGTCAAGGTTGCTGCGCGTAATCATAGCAACGAGTTCTTTTTTTTCGGTGGGTAACCCACCTGTAGGCAGGCTGGGACCCTACGGTTTGCTGACAACTCCTTGAGGTACGCAGAAACAGTACGCGCTATCGACGACTTGGGCTCGGTCTGGTCGGTTACTAGAGGGTCGGAAAGCAACCTACTCATTGCCCGCCGTTCGCAAGCCCGCGCCTACGGTGGCCGGAAATCGGGATCGGAATTATGGCGGCGGCGGCGTGTGCGCCGTTGCTTGATGCGGTCGGCCTCCTCCTTTGCTAAAATTACTGCTTCGCAGAAGGAGGCGACCGTCTGCCGCGTACAATAGTTGTTTTAATAATCCGCAAATTGATTCCTAGTGGATATTATGTATAATTTATTTAGTTTTGTATCTCAAGTGGGTGCTGGATAATATTTTTTAATCATTGAAACAGGAGCGATTTTGGTGAAATGGAACTGAGAATGTTATTGTACTAAAGACTAACTCAGCGAAGCTTGCTAAGCAGACCGATTTAATATATTTGCTGCAAAATACTTCAGACATTTAAATGTAAAATACATTTAAATGTCTGCAGTATCTTAATGTCTAATGTCAAAATCTGTATCTTAATGGAACTCAAAGTAACCGAAAACTGAATACAGTAGTGACTAAATGCACAAACAGTGCGAAATCAAATAAAAGTAAAAGATATAATTTTAAATTCACTACACGTTTAATATCGACAGGAAAAAAAGTTGAAGTAACATAAAACTAAAATTCGATTACAGCATTATTATTCTTATTTAAATTTCAATTTTTTTTGAAAATAGGTAAAGGTATTGGTATTTTGAGAACCACGAAATAATAAGTAACTTAAAATATAAATTTTACTATCAGAGAATTCCCGGGAGCAACGCTTAACTGAGAGCAATTGTGGCCGAGTGGTAACGACCCCGATTTACGAATTGTAGGTCGCGGGTTCAATCCCAGCCAGGCGCATTATCTATTTTGTGTAATTTATTTCATCACCATTGTTCTCATCATCATCTCAAACGGTGGAGGAAAACATCGTGAGGAAACTGGCATAGTGGATTACGGCCCATTCCCTTTCCTAGAGAGGATACCTGAGTCCCAGCAGTGGGAACATTATAAGGCTGATGCTATGCTATGCTATTCTAAAGCTGACCTGTGCGGCGTGCGCGGGCGGCGGCGGCGGCGGCGGGTAGGACGGCTGCGCCAGCTGCGTCAGCAGCGCCGAGTTGTTGGCGTACAGCGGCGCGCGCGGCGGCGCCAGCCAGTTGCCCGCGCCTCGCCCGCATGACGCGTTTCCTGATCAACAAAAACAATTTTTTTTTATTGTTGGTAGGTTCGCGCTATATCTCTCCTCTATCTCTCCATGCGAAGCAAGCACTTAAAGTTTGTAGTGACCTGTCTCTTAAACCCTGTAGAGGACAACACAACTCCAATGCTGACGGGCCCCGTTGTGGGCACTATGCCAGGACAAGGGACGTCCTGGGCCTCTGGCAGGACGAGTCCTGTAGTGCTGCAACCTTGCATTGTGACGAAACTTACCTACACCAGGCACCTCTGGTACAGCAAGCATTGCCCACGGGTCCTATTCCCACAGTGGCCGCTACGCCGGGACGACAGAAGTTCAGGGCGAGTCCTGTAGTGTCATAGCTTTAATTATGAAGACTTTTACCTACACCAACTATCCCAAGTACACTAGGCACGGTGCCTACATGTTTGACTTCCACAGTGGCCACTACGCCCGGACGAGGGAAGTTCTAGGCGCCTGGCAAGGCGGGTACTGAAATGCATCGGTATTGAATTGTGGAGACTCTTACCTACACCAGCTACTCCAGGTACACCAGGCACAGTGCCCACTGGTCCCACTCCCGCATTGGCCGCGACTCCCGGACGAGGGAAGTTCTGGGCCCCAGGCCGGGCGGGGCCTGTGGTGCCACGGCCTTGGCTGTGGGAGAAGAACATGTTTTATTGAATCCACGTAAAACGAGTGCTCCAGGGTAGCAAATTTTAAATTTGGTCTATGCCTATATATCAAAGTTTACACCAGGGCCCTGGTAACAAGGCAATGAAGGAACGGGGTGGGTTTAGTCAGTAAGAGTCTGACACTATCTCCCGCTCCACCCAAGGGCGGGAGATATCATTGGATGATTTTACCCACCATAAAAAAACCGTCACCGTCAGTTGCCATTGCTTTCATTTCAGAAGTTCTCCGTTGCCCAAGCAGGCATCGGCCCTACTGGGTCCCTACAGTTTTTTTTTAAAGTGGGAAATCATCCAATGACTTCTCTCGCTCTGGGGCGGAGCGGAAGACCGGGTCAGACTTTTACTGACTAAAACCACACCTACGTTCCTTCTTTGCCTTAGATTCCAGGACCCAGAGGTTCAGTTTTGGGCTACCCTACAGTAGGGTATGTTAAAGTGACATGATTTCTTCTAAAATGTCAGGTCTATCGCATAGAAAGAAATTGTTGTGTATTTAAGAACTCACCCATAGACGTCAGCCTGTATGTCGGGCACGGGAGGCGGCGCAGGACTCGGCGGGCGCTCCTTCAAACTGTACCCTCGCAGTAACACTAGGTGTCGGGGATCCTTAGAACAATTATATTAACTTGAGAAGCCGTAGGTTGAAAATGTGTAGTTTACTCCAGAATTTGCCATTTTAGTAGACAATAAAGCTAGAGCTACATTTGACCGGTGCACACGTGTAACACGCTTGATTTGTACGTAGAACGACGTCGCGTGGCGTGGACCAAGTGTAGCTCTACAAGTCTAGTTGCCAAATTTTTTTTTTCTTCCTCAGCTATCACACAACGCCGTCTAGTCTCAGGCTAAGCAGAGCTTGTGTTATGAGTACTAGACAACTGATAAACATATACTTACATATTTTTTTAAATACATACATATTATAGATAAATTACACCCAGGCACAGAACAAATGATCATGCTCATCACACAAACATTTATCCTTGAACCCACGACCTCCGGCATAGCGGTCAGGGTATGAAGACCGACGCGCCCAGATTGACATGTATGGAACACGTGTGCGCAGTGTAGTGTAGTTGTGTGTGGTTTTGAATACCGTAATTAAAGACAATAGAAAGACAATAGGTGGCGGACACCGGTGTCCTCTTGGGGCTTCACAGTTTAAAGTAGTTTAATAGTACAGCAGGCTAGTACGCGGCGTGCTATCGCACGACACTTTATTTTTATTTGCTCCACACTTGGAATTACTCCTGTATCGTGGGCGTGTTTACAAACATGGAAATTCACATACACAATACACACAGTTGTGAGTAAAATTGTAATTGTGAGCTATAATGCACACCATATTTGTACGCCTCTTGGCATAACATGGCGCTCTGTTACTCAAATATAAGATCTTTATTTTGTAACTGTGTTAACAAATAAAAGTAATTTGAATAAATTTGAATTTGAACAGTCAAGGGACAAGTATCTGTGTCACACATTTGTTTTGAGCAGCAATCGAAACCACGATATACAGCGCAACAGCTACTCACTTAACCACGCAGCCGTGTCGACACTTACACGCTTAAAATTATTACTTTTTTTTTTTGTTATTGAGGGAAATCATTCCAAAGGCGCCTGGATTTTTGGGGGAAACCTATTGCAGGCGCATGGGATTCTTGCTTCGCTAAAACCACCCGGATGTTCACCATCAGCACATAGAAGGGATCCTG
The DNA here is from genome assembly GCA_958295575.1 of Leucania comma. NCBI lineage: Eukaryota > Metazoa > Arthropoda > Insecta > Lepidoptera > Noctuidae > Leucania > Leucania comma. The sequence goes on from OY282485.1 coordinate 12,734,368, forward strand.
GGAAACCTTAAAAGATCACCCCGCAACTTCCTCTGTACAAAGTAGTGATGTGCTGGATTATTAAAAATATCTAAGTAAATATAGATCTGCGGATACAGATACGGATTTATTGGCTCAATGTCCGCGGATACGGATACTTGCAAAATAACATGATTTATTCTTAAAAGAGCTGTAAATGATCCGCCAAAAATTTTACGGATACGGATATTTTTTTCTTATATCCGCGGTTACGGATACTTCTTAAGGTTCAAAGTGGTTACCTTAGCATAGTTCCTCTGCTGTGCCTGGTGCAGCTCCCCCCCGGCGTGCTCGTACAGCGCGTGCAAGGCGGGCACGCGGCGTGCCGAAGCCACTGACACTTGCACGCCGCGCTCGGCCAGCAAGCGGGCGGCTTGTTCGACAGTCGCTGGGGCACCTAGATACACAGACAAGGACACAACAAAATTAACTAGTGAACCGCCCCGATTTTCTATATAATTTCTATATTATAGAATATATCAAATTATATTATACTAGCTGACTCACCAAACTTCGTACTGCCTAATAGTCAATGAATACTTTTTTTCTCACCTTTTCAACCTTCCCTAGACTATTACGAATATTTTAAGACCGAAATTAGCCAAATCGGTTCAGCTGTTCTCGAGTTTTAGAGAGACTAACGAACAGCTATTCATTTTTATATACAAGATAATTCTGGACTGGTAGAAAATGCCTAAGGCATTAAGTCCGCCTTTTTACAGTGTTTTGTGCATAAAGTAGTAAATAAATAAATTCTTCCTCGTTTATTCCTCTTTCTATAAGCGAAATCCGCATCAAAATCCGTTTCATTGTTGAAGGAGGATTTAGCGGGTAAACAGATACGTCGTGGAAACTACTTTGTTTTATATTATGTAAAGATTTATTAGCTTTTCAGACGTGATTGGGTTCGATTCGAACTATGACAAAACAACAACGACAAGTTTTAGTTCAGACTAGGAAATTGAATCCCGCGCCTTTTTTGCGGGATCAGAGATGCAACAACTCTTTCAACAAAAACAGGTTTAGACAGCAAAAGTACAATTCTGCTCGATGGCTTGTATATATTAATTTAATATTATTTGAGGGGATTGGCGCTGATAGTCGAAATAAAGGCTTTTGTCTAGTTCGGCTACAGATGTCTAATCCTATTGGACTACAATAATATAGCCAGCAAATATGTTGCAACACTGTGAAAACTAATCTGAATAAACTTATTATTATTATTAAAGTGGGCTGGAACTACGCACTCGTAATACGAGCCCACTGGCTAGCATACTCAGGAGATTTTCAGAAAAGAAAGTCGTCGACAGGCCACGCCACAGCGCACACTCCCCGTCACATCGTCCACGCCCGGCACTGGTTGTTCTTGTCCCGAACTCGCTTCATATTCACACTGTCTCGTCGTGAGCGTGCAACGGGCGTATCCAATGCGCATCAGTAGCGTGCCACTGGCGCACCCGATGAGCGCTCCGCCGCTCTGTCTGAGGCGTTAAAGGCGCTACGCCAGTCACAAAGAAAAAGCACTTACCTGCCGGCACTAATCCACCAGCATACGCAGAGTAAGGAGGGGAGCAGCATAACAAAAGCACGTGTATTGGCTTGTCGGTCCGGCCGAGCTCGTCGAAGCATGCGAGCGCCGCTGTAAGAGCTTCTGTTACGCATGCGCGGCTTTCTGCGTGCCCGCCTATGTATCTGTAATGTTTGAAAAGGCCTTTTATGACATGGATTAACTGTACGTATTTTTAAGAGATATACTCGATAGGAAGAAGCTTTTGGAGAAAATAAGAGATGCTTTAACAGTGGTTTGATATCTTTGCGCGAAATCGTACAGTTGTTTTAAATAAATTCAGGCTGAAGCGGCGACTACGTGCGCATGTAGAACAGAACCGCCGTGACTCTTTGTTTTCGCGTAAACCGCATCGGATCGCTTCAAAATCGCATTTGCGCCTGTTTGATCTCCTCTCTTAAAATTAGTAGACATAATTATTTCAGCCAAAAGTCCAACAGGCCTCCCCTAAGTGTCGCCACAACGAACGGCCCTCTGCGTCTTGCATCCACCGAATTTCCGCGAGTCTCAAAAGGCCATCGATCCCCTTGTGGGAGGCCTTCCAACGCTGTGTCATCCGTTGCGCTGAATTGAATTTCATGCCTCATCCAGTGCAAGAGTTACCTTGGTTTGGCTACAGCTGACCAGCATTGTACTGGTATAAATAAAATGAGGGTTATACCCCTCATTTAATATGTAAACAGATTAAATTAGAAGGCTAGTTATGCAACTCTAAATAGCTTAAAATTCAAAGGCTGTAATTCCTCAGCTGTTTTTTCTTTCACTTCGCTCTGACACTTCCTCTCGCTCCACCCAAATCAGGAAAAGCTATTAAATTTCTTACTTCTTCGATTTCTTACTCCAAAATATGCGGTATCCTACGTAGGCGATTTAACGCGATGGCGATCGCGAAGCGATGCGGCGTGATGGATAAACAGTTAATGCTCTATTGCCTACGTGACCAACCGCATATGGATGCAGTGCGCTACCGTCGACGAGCGAATCATGCGAGATCAGTTGATATTTCGCGCGAACTATTTAGCTGCGGTGGCTTGCTGGCGACTTCACGTGCACACAGGATAGAGCCACCGCGTAGCAGTGTTTTAGCGTAAGCTGCTCTCATAGGGCAACGCGTTAAGAAGTCATGAAACTAATCGCGCTAGTTTGATCACTTCCCTTAAAGTTAGTTGACACTATCAGCACAAGTGAATTTCAAGCCTCATCCATTTGTAGTGAAAAAAATTGCAACGGAAGTGACGCCATCGCCAACACGTAAAAGAAGAATGCAGCAGGTAAAAAATCTAGTCCTGCCATGCTGCGCCATAAAAAAAGAAGAAAGAAACATTTCCACTTACTGTATTTTATCTACGGTGTCAACAACCGATTGTGGACATGTGAAGGGTCCAAAGGTAGCAACGGGTATGCCAGGGTGGCAGTCAGCAGCTTTATAAGCAACTATGCTGTACACCGAGCCACTGCCACCTCCTTCTTCTAATGGACCTCCATGGAAATATCTGGAAATAATATTTTTCTTAATTTAACTTTGGCCCCTGAGTTTATTTCAGTTTCTTTATAGGGTGTTTTTAATATCATGCGAATCTCATCATGCATGCGGAATTGCTGCATTGCTTATTCCATGCATTACAATAAATTCTTGTATGAAAAGGACATTTGTGGGTGTTACGCATACCATTTGCATTTGCATGTCATTTCTATTTCAATCCAATTTTTATTTTTTTTGGTACATGTTGACTGGCCTACCTTGGATAGTGTGGGCCAGTCTCATTCCTATTAATATTAGTACTTAACATTTTATTCTGATTTAAAAGAGCAAAAATGGAGTTTCTTGCTAGTTCTTCTTTAGTTTTGGTTTCCAATTGATAGTGTTCTGGAACCATACGCTAGCTTTTGATGTTTTATCAATGCACAAGTAGGCTTGTGACAATGATGTAATTTGAATTGAGTTGAATAAAAAGAATGATTTTTATTAAAATAAGGTATTTGAGCCCAGGGTATTATAAATAACAACCGAGACAGATAATATAAATATACATTCAATACAATTGCCAGCCAAAGAAAAACAATAATACAGGCAGTTCCACTGTATATTTATACATCTTATTGTAAGTATGACAAAATAAATAGTTGGACAAACTGATATACTTTATCAAGAAATTCTGATTTAAGTCTGTGCCCATTCTGTGTATATGTTATCATTTCATAACTGAGCAAAGGTCTCAATATGTTCTGACCATTGCCAGCACTATAAATATATAGTAATTTGGGCACGACTCAAACTAGTGTAAAGCCAGATCAATTCATAGTTATCTTGAATTGCATTAGTCATTATCTACTCGTCAGGGGCAGTAAAATGAGGTAAATAAACGAATAGACTCACTCTAAAGTTGGAACGATGTAATTTGATTTTAATTCTCCTATATACGCGCCGTTGGCAGCAGTCGCCTCTATTACAAATATAACTTCAGCCTGTACAGGCGAGTCTGGAGCGTTTACTACCATATTTATTTTATTTTTACACTTTTTTGTTTCTAAAAACAGTACATAATGTACACAACACAAAACACAGCAACAATGTTGACGTTTCGTGTCAATTTTCATAGATAATAGTTTACTTTTTTTCAGTGTCCCATCTGAGCAGGCTATGATCTTCGAGCATACCACCTCGATATGTTTAATTCGTTGTTTTGACATTTGAGATTTAAAACATCATTTTTACATCAGAATATTTACAAAATAATTAAAACAGCCACTGAGCTTCACGCGATAAAACAACGCTAAAAACCGGGTAATAATCACGGACTAGATTGCTAGATAGCAGGATATTTGACAAGTAAAAGGTAGTATGACGTCACGCTGACATATTTTTTGTCATTTGTCATTGTCAGCTGTTTGTCATTACAAAAATAACCTTATCTTCGCCTCTTGATCTTATCTTTTGACGAAATTATCTTATTTTTTAATATATAGCCCACTATTATTTCTATGGTGGACGCCTAAAAGGCTGCTGAACATTTTCGAATAAAGTAATCGATAGTTTTATAGCCATGGAATTAAGTCTTCGCACCGTAAGAATTTTCAACCGGCTTTTGAGAAAACCATTTGGAATTACGTCTTACAGGAATGTTACGGGCACTGCAGTTAAAGAAGAAGTTAACACAGAGTTGCTGAACTCATTTAACCAAGATATACGAAATGGTAAGTGATTTCGCCTTATAATTGCCAAATTACATCAGCCCATCAGCCTCGAAAATGACTGTCAAAATAGTTCGTGGGATTTATTTTCCTGGAAAAAGTCAAGTTTTTGCCAGTTATCGTGTGTATGGCGACGGGTTTGCTAAACGGGACGAGTTTTCTGCAATGATTGGCCTTTTGACGTCAGAATAGCAGCCAGAGTTTTCACTCCATAAAAAATACCTACTGATATTATCTGTTTTAGAGGTATTGCGGTTGTGATCGTTAAGATGTGTTGCATCACGCCAGTTTATTTATTTATTTATTACATACTTTATTGTACACCTCATAATGTGGACAGGATAAATATTACAAAACTAAGTGGACAATGGGCGGTCTTATTGCACAGGGCAATCTCTTACAGACAACCTTAGGATGGACTGCAACAAGAGGAGATTGATTTGGGGTGGTCAGTGTACAAAAATCATAAATAATAAAAATACATATAAACTAATAAATATCAAATATAAAATTAGTTAGACCAGTTTTTCATTTCAAATAAATTTAAAAAAAATCAGTCAAGTACACATAACCCATATAAACATCATTTACACTTAAAATAAAATAAATAAATCCAAAAAAAATCTACTAATTAAAATCATTACAAAATAGACTACAGTAGAATCATTGCAAATATTCAATAAATTCGATTTTAGAATTGGCATGACAGCCAACCCTGCTCTGCAAGGCCCAGTGGTATTGCAATTGGATAATTTTTAGATCTTTATATTTATCATTATATACAACCCTAACACACAAACATATTAATTTACTATTTTCTGAAATTATATATTTTTTTTAAATTATAAAATACATAGTTTATAGTATTTAAAAAAACACTGTGCAACAATGTGCTGACTGTGATCTCACCTGCTTCTAAGCAGTGATGCAATTGATGATTTTGAGCTGCACTAGATTATCTGATACTAGATTATATGATAGATGTATTACCTCTAGCTTTGAATACCCCGAAATTATAATGTATGGAAAGACCGCTGCAGGAAAAGACATTTTACCTGAGGTATATACATCTTAATACATTTAGATGTGTATACCTCAGCGTACATTTAGATGTGTATACCTGCTCTTAAATGCGTGATTAGGTATACGGTATTATGTAAATGTTACATTTTTATCTCTAAATTCTTGTCAGTGCTTGAAAATAAATGTCGTAAATATATCTATAAACATTGATGATAAAACTATATTCTTAGATAATAAAGTTATTCACTAGTCGTAGGTATGAATACATTGTAAGTTATTTAACAATTATTTGGGATCATTGACTTCCATATCTTTTTATTATAATGCTTATTGCATAACAATTATAACTACATAATATAATAAAGCGCGGCTTTGATCGCGAGAATGTTTTCATAATAACTTTAAGCTGTATTTTGAGGGTAGTTTTGAAAAACTAATAATAACAGTCTTTATTATTCCTTTTGATTGGAATTGGTGCGAAATTTCAAGCTTTTTAATCTATTTATGAAGTATGATTCTCCCATACAACCTTTAACATCCCATACAGCGCCGACGCCGCTCATAGTGGCCATAGCGGCTCGCCGCTTAGACCGAAGTTGTGATTGGGGCATAGATCATTTTATAGGTCATTAAATACTTACCGTTTTAGCTTGGCTTATTGGTCGCGACGATCAGGCACATAAGGTGGCTAACACTATTTCAGTCGCACGACAGGGCCCTTGTTCTTAAAAGAGCGAAGGCTTGCTTGAGGCCCCTTTAGGTGCGACGCTGTGCCGTGGGCGGTAGCCTACGTCGTCCACGCCTAGCTACGCTACTGAGAACATACTCCCGAAATAAAATACATTCTATATTCCAGGACATGGTCTACCTGTGCGTCAAATTTCAACCAAATCCGTTTAGACATTTGATCATGAAGAAGTAACAAAACTACACCCAATTTTGCTTTCCAGGTGGAGTAGTCCCAGTATTCCGCAGAGCCCTCTTGTTCCCGACGCGCGTGGCGTTACAGGATGAGTTCGGTATCTACACTTACGCGGGACTATACCAAGCAGCCTCCGTGCTCTCGAAAGAGATCTCCGCACAGCTGGGTAAGAAAATTTTCAATGATTAACTCTATTCTCCTTCGTCGTTTTGATGATTCCAAAATGTGTATGAGATATGTATGAGCTTCGTCAAAAATTCGGCCAAATAGGAAGATGGAAGGTGGAAAGGAAGTAGGAATGTGTCTCCTCAGTCCTATTGGTTCATCGGTCAGTAACACAGACCAAAGGAAGTAATTTGTGCCTGCAGCGGCCTATAAGTATCGTTCACTAATTCAAAAAAAATCGTATTATTACATAATCTATATATAAAAGGAGAAACTGACTGACTGACATTTCAACGTACAGCCGAATCTGTCGGGACTAAGTGGGTGAAATTTTGCACAAGTTTTCTTTGAGGAGATAAAACAGGACCCCGTTTCATAGGAAAAAAAAGCATTAAAGTTTGTATGGAGAAACCTACTTTCACGTGGGCGAAATCGCTAGCAGAAACTAGTCTGTATGCACAGACTGTCAAGACTGTCAAGTCAAGACTGTCTTTTATATGCATAAAAAACAGTCTTGACTCATCAACGCCCAGCCCTTGGTCCTAGAACGCAAAAATTTTGCAGAGGTTCCTTTTAAAATGTAAACAAAAATTAAGAAAGAATTTTTCAAAATTCACCCCCTACGGGAGGTCCTGGGACGAAGGCAATGAAAGGACTGCTCCTTTAGGTAGGTTTTTAGTCGGTAAGGGTCTGACACTATCTCCCGCCCCACCTAAGGGCGGGATTTGTCATTTGATGATTTTACTTACCATAAAAAAAACCCCTAAGGGAACGAAACGGAAACGGTGGGTCAAAGTTTGTATGGAGAACTTACCTGACTTACCAAAAGCTAGTCTTAAACAATTCTTCTGTACGTGTGTTTGTCACCTCCTAAACGGTTTGACCGATTGGAATTTGAATTAAATTTTATGTGTATATTTGAGTGGGTCTTTCGATGGTTTGAAAATACAATTAACCCCTGCAGGTGGCGCTGCAATGGCGGTTGTCAAAATCCTATTCTGACGAAAATCCAGCTTTCGGACAAGATAATGTCTCTCGGGATTGCTGTCAGGAATGTTAGTAATAATAATTATAATAATGCTCAATTATTATACATTTCTCAGTTGGCGAGTCGGAGAGGACGATAGCGTACATGTGCAGCAATGACGCATCACATATTATAGCGCAGTGGGCTATATGGATGTCCGGCAACATTGGTAAGTCAACACAAATATAACACAGCTTTTATACGTACTTCTACACTGCATCATAAAGTGGTCACTATGCGATTATTCGAAACAGTCAGGCGTACAGTACGGCCGACGGATCTTGGCGCGTCTGAAGTTAGGCTCTGCGAACTTTAGTGCTTGTGCTCTCGTAAAAAAAATAAATGGTTTGAAAAAGTAAATGCCAATAGCAATTGTTATTATTGCTAACAACTGTTATTGGCATTTATTTTTCTAAATCATTTATTTGGCGCGCTTATTTTGAGCGTTAAAGTTCGCAGAGCCTAACTTCACACGCGCCAAGTTCCGTCGATCGTACTGTACTGTCCACTGAGGCGTAGCTTCACAAACGTGTATTCATCATTATACGCTTGGTGTACGCCTACGTGAAGCTTACATACAAAACTTATGAAATTCTGTCGACCAAGCGGCAACGTCCGTCGTGCCGTCATGTCGCATCTGTGAAGCTACGCGTCCTTGTACAGTAAGCCATAGTTTTGTATGTAAGCGTCACGCAGGCGTACACCAAGCGTATAGTGACGAATACGCGTCGTATTAACCGACTGGCATAAAATTAGATTTTCGATTACCGATTTTATTGCCTGGACAATAAAATCGGTAATCGAAAATCTAATTTTTCGATTACCGACTTATTGCCCGGGGCCTCGAGATATATTTATGCAAAGTTATTATATCTTGTACACTTTAATAAAGATATATAATTGACCAGAAAAGATTACAATGCAACTTTATTGAAATAAAATACATAAATAACTATTTAAATTATATGTACACATGTACAAAACCTTAAATATTAATTAAACTATTTATACTAAAACCTACTTAAGTATAAATAATACAAAAACACAGTACACACGCGTCGAAGTACTCCTCCACATCGCTCTCATCCGGAAATATACCCAGAAGACTTATATCTTGTTTGTTTGTCTACCAATTTTGATATCTTTTCACAATTAGTATTCTATTTTTATACATTTATTAATAAACTGGTTAGATTACAAATCTTTTTTTCATGCATATTTTTTTGTGTTTGTAACAGCAGCCTAACACTTTGGAAAATGGAAAATCTTTTATCAGTCAAGTGTTAAAAGGGTACTTACGTGAGCAACAAATTATCGTCAACATGTTATTAGATATGACCGCTTCACTTTAGAAGTAATGTGTACTAAACATCATAATATGTAGGTGTAGTTCCGCACAGAGGCGGCTTTAGTCTTCGGAGCGTCCGTGTGTAACCAATGCCTTGGCGCCCCTTTGTTGTTTTTTTGGCACTCTTAACTTTGTTTTTCAAACGGAAATTCGGCTGATAATGGTGCAATTTTCAATGATATCGAGAAGTAATAGTATTTTTTAGAAAGAAAGAGGTTACATGAATTAAAAAGCTCACTTTTGCATTTATTTTACTGTCTCGAGCGGCGCTCGCTCCCGCTAAGATCTGGCGCCCGTGTGCACCGCATACCCTGCACTATAGGTAAAGCCGGCTGTGGTTCCGCAACATACTACTATAGCAGGGGTGGTCAACTAAATTCGCCCACGATGTACTGTTAATGATAAAACTGCGAAGTCTAGCAATTACAAAATAAATTGAACAATAAGAACGAAAAAGCGCGCGGGATCCAAAATTTGAGTAATCTGCCCCAAATAAGTTATGCATTTTCTTCAAAATACTTTTTTTGTGGCGGAAAATCGTCGTAATGACTCCCGCTCTAGGACGGAGCTGAGCGTATCAGATTTTTACTGACTAAAACCACACCTATGTTCCTTCAGTTGCCCCTCGTTTTAGAACCAGAGGTAACTTACAGAACGCAACCCATGGCCCTAGTAGGCATCGACTAAATAAGTACTTCAGGTGGTGTTTAGAATAGAATAAAATAAAATAGATTTTATTTAATTCTTTATGCACACAAAAGCACAGAGGCGGACTTAATGCCTTAAGGCATTTTCTACCAGTCAACCTTTGGGTGATGCAGAGACATTGTGGTAGGTGCAATGTTAAGCGTTACATATATAAAACACTATATATTATATACAAGTATACAAGGTGATTGGTAATTAGTGAACGACACTTAAACACGTGATTGTAGTCATGATAACAAACAACTTTTACTATGGGACCAAACCAGAAATCGCGAAAATAATCTGCCAAGTTCAGTACATTTTGACCAGTTAGGCGAACACAAATATACTGACCAGCAGATATTTTTTCGCGAATTCGGGTTTGGTCCCATAGTAAAAGTTGTTTGTTATCATGACTACAATCACGTGTTTATGTATCGTTCACTAATTACCAGTCACCCTATACCCTATATCTAATATGTACTCAAACTAGAAAGAGGAAAAAAAAGAGAATACTCGAATTTAATGAACAATTGGTGCAGACAAATAATAGGAAAACAATTTAGCGCTGTGACGATACTGCTGCCAACTTCTTACGAATGTACTCGCGAACCTTCACTTTGTAGGTCAATCCTGATTTGCTGATTATGTTTGACGCAAGCAATACAATACAACAGCAAAACACAAAATAATAAAAAAGAGAATACAGAAATACAATACAGTTTAATTACTTACTTAGCAAGTCTATTTCATCACAACTAAATAACAAAACCTTCTTTCCTTTCCAGCGGTTCCGTTAACCCCACTCCACCCGCCAGACATGCTGAAATACTACCTCACAGACAGCTCTGCTAGCCTGGTCATCTGTACCCAGGAGTACGAGAAGGTCCTTCGACCGATCACGTTGGAGATGGCCAAGCCTCTTCTAATAACTGGCAGGGATAATGTACTGACGGCACAGCTGTACCAGCCCAACACTTCGTTCCTGAAGCCCAAGGCTGAAGATAATTTGGATGATGTCGGAAGGAGTAATGCTTGGTATGGGCATAATGAGGCGCTTATCATTTATACTAGTGGTAAGTATTTTTGAATTATTTGTTTAAAAATCGGTTACAATCTTCGTCACACAAGTTGAACCATCATGTGAAACCCGAAACACGTGTCTAGTATTTTTATGTAAAGAATCTATGTACAAAATTCCATAAATGTATCATGAAAAATCACAAAGTTATAAGCATGTTATGTTACCTGGTTGTCCACACAAACACATGGTCACCGGGCCATCCGAGCGACCAGGTTTCGCATATACTAAAAATAATATGGTAGTCTGCTACGTCGTGAAACAGTGAAAAAATCAACTCTAATTGACGTACAAGTTTGATTTTTCACTTTTTCATGGCGCTATGTAAAGATCATACCGTTTGTGTTCCGTTTTCGGCGCTTATTTTGACGCTCGCATAGGAATCAAACTAGGACCTAGCACTGTATTTAGTAGAAAGCAATGACAATATCACAAGAACAAGTCCGCGAGTGAAACAAAAATAAACTGAATAAAAAAAAAGCGAAATAAAAATAAAATTATTGCTATATTTTAAATAGGTCTGGTTTCATATTTATAAATACACCCCTATTTTTTAATTTTTGCACAAAAAAATGGGGCTCGATCAGTACCCGTTACTGATCATATTTGTGTAGTCAAAAGTAAAAAAACCAAATCCCAAAACTGTCCACGAAAATTTGTCATTATTGGTAAATTCATAATTGAATCATCATTCATAACAACTACTACTAGAAAATACTAAGCGCAGTGTTTTTCCATTTTTATTGACATTCTTTCATTCATAAACAATAACCTGTACAATGTTTCCATAAATTGAGTGAGATTTTGGGATATAAACAAACGCTCATAACATTTATGTTTATGAATATTATTTATTGAGACTTTACTTAAATAATAACAAGACCTTTTCTAATAAGCCCTTTAAGTATTTGCCATAATTAAAAAATAGTGGTGTATGTACTACAATATTACAGACAATATAAAATAGAAAGAATGAAAGAAACCAATAAAAAACTAATTTAAAAGAAAGAATTGCCTTTGATATAAAGTTTATTTTAACTTATAATTAAGTCAATCCGAAGGTATCACTGTTCAAAGTATTCCGATATAAAAACAGTAATTTCATAGGTTTCTTTATATATTTCTTTATAAGACTTAACAGTACTTCTTCTTCCTGTCATCAGGTACAACAAGCAAGCCTAAAGGTGTGATATGGACCCACAGCATGCTTCAAACACAGATATCGTCGCTGCACTCCGCGTGGCAGTACTCCGCCAACGACGTAGTCCTCCACACACTGCCGCTGCACCACATACATGGACAACTCAACTCTATGCTGGCCTCGCTTGCGGCGGGCGCAAGGTAGGGTTGTATAACATCACGGTTAGGGCCTGTGCACACCACGTTTTTTTAACATACGTTTTAGAAACGTGCGTCGAGGGCGCGCTTTTATCTTATAGAAGGTCTACAAGCTACGTCTGAGTCGCGTGCGTATCGCATTTGTACCACTGCAAACGGTACAAACGTAGTGTGCACAGGCCCTTATGTGTAATGGTATATACACGGCATCGTTTTAATCTCTATCATCGTTTTAAACTCAAATTAATAAACGCATGTACGAAATTAATTTCTTTAAGTAAACGACAGCTGAGCGAGACCAATGAACTCTAGGTAGTTAGTACGCAACGACTGACAGATACCTACATGGTCATTGACTCGTTTACTTAAAGAAATTCATTTCGTACATTCGTATATTAATTCGAGTTTTAGAAAAAAAGTAGTTTATTTTTTAATTTTATCTTTACAAATCGATAGTCTTCATGTACCGCATCGACCCTCCACGGGATTAAAACGCTCAAAATTTAGCCGTGTATGGACAAGGTGCAGGTGTACAAGGTGCATCTGCAAAAAGATTCAGAATTCAATTTTCTGTGATTGCAAATTTCAACAATAAAATGGTTTTTTTTTTAATTTTATTCTTATTTATCGAAATCGGTAAAAGCGGTTCGTAGAGTAAGTGCCCTTTGCGTTTGAGGACCGCGGTTTTACTTTTCAGATATTCTCCGCTGCTCTAGCGCACATCGGCCTTGCTAGGCTCCTACGGTTTTGATGACATGTCGGTCCGTGCGCGAACTAGGGCTTCCTGGTATTATACCCATTAAAGATGACTAACATACCTTATTACTTAAATAAAAAAATAATATTGATTGTTGTAAATGAGATTTAATGCCCCTACCAAGGCTTCAGGATTTTTCAACAGAGTTATCATTCGCGGTAAGTAAGTTGAACTATGACATTCAAAGCGCAGGGACAGATTGTCGGGTCTCAATTGAAGTTTTTTTTTTAATTGATATATAAACTAGTGCTTGACTTCCCATCTGATGGTAAGCAGTGATGCAATCGTTGAAGTGCAGCAACGGGGGGGGGGGGGGGGGGGGTCTGCGCGTAAGCATAGTAACGATGGCCATTTTTTTTACTGACCTGTTGGTATAGGGGTTAGTGCCCTGACTGTTATGCTGGAAGTCGTGGGGTCAATTCCCAACCAGGATAAATGTTTGTGTGATGAGCACGATAATTTTTTCTGTGCCTGGGTGTAATTTATCTATAAGGTGTTAAAAAATTAACTGCAAGAAAAGTAAGAACTGGTTTAGAATTACAAATAAAAAAAATTGGCGAAAAAAAGATTTTTAAATAACAACCCGTTTCGGAGATATGCAATATTTTTACTTCACACAAAATTATTGAATATGCGTACTGTACACCGCACGTGCTCCGGCGCGGCCGCCCCGCCGTAGGTACGCGTGAGTCGTTCACCCCTGTGACACGACACGCGACGGCGCAAATTCGTAAACAGCTGATTCTAATTTTTCCATCACATTTCTCAGACCTTGGACTGGCAAATTATCGAGCTTACTTACTTACAAATAGCATATTTTATTATACCTATACACTGGTAGACTCCTAGGATTGTTTGGACAGCAGGCACTCGTCGTTGCTCACCATACAGTTCACGGTAACGGTTACGTGCCGCAGCTAAACTTTGACCAGTCGTAATGTTGCACACTACCATATCTAAGTACTCTCGATTGGAATACGTAAACGGCATTATTAAAAGCACGAAACTGCACGAACGCACGTATTCGCCGTAATGACACAAGAAAACACCCTTACCGCGCGACGGATTTCGGACAACTAAGGGTCGGGAGGGGTAGAGAGAGCTGCGGGAAGAGTAGCGGGCGGCGGGGGAACTGCTAGCAAGCCGCTCGCGCGTGGTACGATGGCGGCCCAAGCCGCAAGCGCAGCCCTGGGTACAGCGCACAAAAAAATATTATACTAAATTATTTTATTTATGTGAAAATATAAAAACGCTCAAAAAAAACTTTTTTTTTTTTGATGTGTTCGTTTTTCGATGGCGAGTAAGTGGACAAAATTCTTGCAGTTAATTTTTTAACACCTTATATAACTAGCGACCCGTCCCCGCTTCGCACGGGTGCAATGTGATATTATACATATAAACCTTCGTCTTGAATCATTCTATCTATTAAAAAAAACCGCATCAAAATCCGTTGCGGAGTTTTAAAGATCTAAGCTTACATAGGGACAGACAGCGGGAAGCGACTTTGATTTATACTATGTAGTGATATGTATGTATTTAGAAACATATAAGTATGTTTATCAGTTGTCTAGTACTCATAACACAAGCTCTGCTTAGCTTGGGACTAGACGGCGTTGTGTGAAAGTTGTGGAATATTATTATCATGTTAGTTCAACTTATATGCCGCGTACAATATCTAATTTGATTTCCGCGCGCTAACTTTGAGTATCCCTCATAATCAGTGATATCATCAACCCATTTTCAAAGTCAATTTCTATTTTCTTTCATCAGACTCCGAATGCTGCCATCCTTCGTATCCCACAACGTCTGGTCGCGCCTCCTCGGCATGGGCGAACGTGACGAGACCAAAGTGACAGTGTTCCACGGAGTTCCTGCGATGTATGCGCGCCTAGTAGCCGACCATGAGAGGATGTTCGCTGATGCTAAGACTAAGGAGTACGTCAGAGCTACCTTGGGGAGCAGGATGCGGCTAATGGTGGCCGGGTCTGCGCCCTTGCCAGCTCAATTGTTCTTAAAATGGGAGGAGGTGAGTTGAAGAAAAGAATGTGAAGAAAAATTCGCGGCTTCATTTATTTATTTATACAGACTTCATGTACATAACAATGTACAAAGGCGGACTTAATTCCTTAGGCATTTTCTACCAGTCGACCTTAGGGGTATTTCCCATATAAACTGTGTCAATTCAACAGTAATAGTGGATTATGTGACTAAGATATAAAGCAGTGTGTTGAGTCTCAAGCGGCATGTTAAATTTCGAATGAAACGAAGGTTGCTAATTTTTATTCCCGAAAGCAGTGAGGGTTTTATACAATTAACTCCCGAGCACTACGAGGGAGTTTATATAGAAGCCTGAGTGAAGTGAGACACTCAAGCCGCCCAAGGCAAGGACAGCTTTATCTCCGTGTTGGATACCTTACATTTTTCACCTTCTGTGAGATAATTAAAAGACAATATACTGAACAGTCGCAGGCTTAATATTTTAGACAGTTAAGTTGCTATCAATTTCACTATCACTCGACATGTTTTGAAACTTGAAACAAACAAAATCACAACTAAATTGAACTGTAGTTTTAATTCTTATAATGCTCTTGCTTGTTCATTATTTTTTTAGACACTGCAGTAACCTAAACTATGATTTTTTATTAGATGAAGTAAAGTGACTGCTATAACAATGGTTATTTGACAGTTGGGCACTGCTGTCACTTTACTTCATCTAATAAAAAATCATAGTATAAGCCAACATTTTGCTCTTTTTTAGGGTTCTGTACCTCTTAAGGAAAAAAACAGAGCCCTAATAGGATCACGATTGTTGTCCGTTTGTCTGTCTGTCTGTCAAGACCCTTTATCCCGAGAACGACTCTGACTTGCATTTGCCCATTTTTTTTTTTGTTAGTGGCCGGAACCGCCGGCTGAAACTAGTAAACATAAAAACTCACAATAATATTAGTAGATAAAATATCTAGACACGAGATAGAAGAACTTCGCCGTCTCATTACCAGAGGTCGGAGTAGGTAGATAGATTTAAGGTCGTTGACGTCAAAAGTAGAGGATAATATGGATATGCCTCCAAAATACCGGAACTTCATATTTATTGTGATATTTGTTCCACGAATTTGTGTTTAAGGTGAAAAACGTATTAATAATATCAATCTACGATGCCAGTGTTAGCTAATGGTGAAAGAAATCAGTATTTTATTTTATACAAAAATACCTGGGAATAGTTACACCGTATTTTGTCCCTTACTGTTGAATTAGAAATGACGCTTGACAGTATGACGCTTTATTTTATTTTAGTCCATAATTCCAATCTCCGGAACTTTTTCCGGTACTTCCCGCACATTATGGATAAAATAGCATGTCCATATTATAATATCTTGACACAAATATATAAAATCAATCTACCTACTCCGACCTCTGCTCATTACTGGTCTTAGTCCTCCCCCCTCCACTTCTTCCAATTTATTTCAAAGTCTAATTTCTGAATTATTCCGCAGATATCCGGCATGCGTCTCCTAGAACGTTTCGGCATGTCAGAGGTGGGGATGGCGTTGAGCAACCCCTACCGGCCGGTGGACGCCAGGACGGTGGGCTGCGTGGGGCTGCCGCTGCCCGGCGTGGCCGCTAGGATCGTCTCCGTCCGGGAGGATACCGGGGAGCTGGAGCCTTTGGTTACTGTGGAGACGCCGGTGCCGGAGACACAGGTTGCTTTGAATTTATCTTTATAAATATAATTTTAACATTTTATCTTTATACCAAGTCGCACTGGGCTCGCGTGGTGGACTACGGCACATTCCCTCTCTTAGAGAGGAGGCCTGTGTCCCAGTAGTGGTAAAATTAAAAGGCTGATGATGATGATGATATTTATAAACACTTTTATACCTCGTACACCGAAGGACTGGAACAGTTTGCCTGCCACGGTCTTCCCGTCTGATGATAATTTAGGTGTCTTCAAGGCTAGAGTGAATAGGCTCTTAAGAAGTCGGTTAATAAACCAGTGCGCCTCGCCATCAACGATTGCATCAGTGCTTACCATCAGGTGGAATCGCATTCAACCACTAGTTTGTACACCGTTAAATTTTGGTCGTTTTAATTTGAACTCGAATTGAATTTGAAAAAAAAGTACTTTATTTTTCATTTTTATTTTTACAAATCGATAGTGTTTTATGTTCCACATCGACCCTCCGCGGGATTAAAACGACCAAAATTTAACGGTGTATAAAAAAAAAAAAAAAACTGACGTGAGTTTCTCACCTATATCTCCTCCTAAACGACTTGACCGATTTAGACGAAACTTTGTGTGTAATATTTGAGCCGAAATCGGTTGAACGCACAGTAAAAAAGTTTTGTATAAATGTCTAATCCTACTTCGAATGGAGTATATACAGATATAGGTTATTTTTGTTATAGTTAAAATCATCCAATGACATCTCCCGCACTTGGAAATAGTGTCAGACTCTTACTGACTAAAAACCTACCCCGTTCCTTCATTGCCTTGGTTCCAGGGCCCTGGTATGCATTTTCATACTATCCCAAGACCCTGCTGGACCCCAATAGTTTGTTGACAACTCCTTCGACGCGCCGTCGACGACTTGGGTCCGAACTGTTACCGGACGGTCGGACAGCGAGCTACCCATAGCTATATAGGGTGACTGGTAATTCGTGAACAATACTTAAACACGTGATTGTAGTCATAATAACAAACAACTTTTACTATGGGACCAAACCTGAAATCGCGAAAAAAATCTGCCAAGTTCAGTACATTTATGTTCGCCTAACTGGTCAAAATGTACTGAATTTTTTTCGCGATTTCAGGTTTGGTCCCAAAGTAAAAGTTGTTATGACAACAATCACGTGTTTAAGTATCGTTCCCTAATTACCAGTCACCCAAGAAAGATATAGGTAATAATGATCTTTTCTCATATCTGTAGATTTGCATAGACCGTCTCGGTTTGTCGACAAAGGACTACTTCGTAGAATCCGAGGGTTTCGACTGGCAGCCTCCCAAGCAGACCATACACAAGGAGCTTGCTGACAACTTGTACCAAGGGGAACTGCTTATCAAAGGCCCTGCTGTCTTTACTAGGTAAGATGTAATCCTTCAACCGCTTCTGATTGGTCCGACGATTGTTTTCGCGTCGTGTGTTTGTGACGGGTACTCCATATCGATTTGCTCTTCGATCGGTGACAGAAGAGTTGACGAGATGTAGTATTCGGTCGTGGATGTGCGACCCTGGCAGACTGAACTTTTTTTCAACCATGTTGGGGTTGGCATTCAGGAGGGGAAGGGGGGAGGTTGTCAGCTGACAACATTTTATTACTAATACTATACACACTCCCCCTACATACATCCTTGTACACCCTTCCACTCTGACTACAGACCTACACTACATACATAATACACCCCATGCGCAACTTTAGGTTAAAATAAATTAAAATAAATAATATAATAGCTAAGGATATTTATTTAATTACTTTAAAAAATAAAGTATTTTTTTTTTCTAAAGTAAACGTCAGCTGAGCGCGACCAATGAACTGTAGGTAGTTAGTACGCAACGACTGAGAGCTACCTACAAGGTCATTGACTCGTTTATTTAAAGAAATTAATTTCATACATGTGTATATTAATTCGAGTTTGAAAAAAAAGTACTTTATTTTTCATTTTTATCTTTACAAATCGATAGTGTTTTATCTACCGAATCGACCCTCCACGGGATTAAAACGACCAAAAATTTAACGGTGTATATTAATAAACCGGCCTCATCTAGTTTAAACTGACGAAAAAAAAAAATTATGTGTAAAAGTGTTTTTTAAAAACTATTCGCAAAATAAATATCATTTATCATTAATTCATTATTCCCCGAGAGGACGCCGGCGTCCGCACACCTATTGTGTCTCTAATTACGGTATTCAACAGGTCAATAAGAAGAAAACAAAAAAAATATTACGATAGTAGGACAAACACGTTACAATTCTAAAAATATTTGACCAGATATCATTCAGAATCCGATAGACACATATAGTTGAATGAATTCATTTGAATTTATGCACATTTTTAGTATGTTAATTTGAAACGACTGTGGCGCCAACAGTTTTGAATTATTATTTGATCGTGTTTGACTTGTCTAATTGTAGATCGACCTCGGAAACTATTTTGATATGTTTAATTCATTAAATATGAATGAAATGACGTTGTTTGCAACAAGTCATATAATAACGGCGAAATTTGTATATTTTGCTTTTTTTTTTACTTATTCATGCTCGAACCGTTGAACAGATTAAGATGAAATTTGGCACATGGGTAGAGCATGTCTTGGAATAGCACTTGGTACTTATCCCGGGAGTAGAGTATAGTGTACTGCTGCGGTCTTCCCGTCCGATTATAATTTAGGTGTCTTCAAGCCTAGAGTGAATAGGCTCTTAATAAACTAGTGCGCCTCACCATCAACGATTGCATCACTGCTTAACATCAGGTGGGATTGCAGTCAAGCACTAGTTTATATCAAATAAAAAAAAATAGTGTACTCTTGGGATAATTTTCTAGTATCACGCGGGCGAACCCACTGGCAGCAACTAGTTTCCAATATATATTAGTTTAAATTATTCTTAGTTCTTTAGTAACTGCCTCGTTGTTTTCGTGGTCGTGGTGGACAGCTGAGCGTGGGGTCCTGGGTTCGATTCTCGGGGCAGGCCAAAAATGCTTTTAAGTTTTTTTTTATGAGGAATTTAGTTCTTTGTAGCTTTGTAGTTCGGAAGTCCGTGGTATGACACACCCATGCCTCGGAAAGCACGTAAATGCATTGGTCCTACGCGTGATCTGTCTCCGGTCTTGTCAGATTGCCGTCCCATCGGACTATGAGAGTAAAGGAACAGAAAAAACACCTGTATTTTCGCATACACTTGTGTACATCAAAGATTTAAAGATTCAAAGCACTTATTTCAAATAAACCATTTACAGGCACTTATCATTTACTTGTCAAAAATATTATGCTTATTGCACATTCCGAAGCGTTGATAAAAAAGAAAGTTTATTTGACACAATTAATATTGTACAGGGTTTAAAGAGTCATATGTAGCAAGTACAATATTTCACAGTAATGATGATGATGTAACTACCAAACTAGGCCGAAGGCCTCTATTATGTTGGTCCATCGTTCAGCCATGAAGTTCAGCTAAGGAGATGTGTCTGTGATGATGAGACGTATTAAGAGAGTGTCGCTACATTAAACTAAGACCATAATAAAACTAACAAAAATATAGATAAAGAGCAATACTAAAATAAAATAAAAGATCTCTATGGAGAAGAATGTGCAAGAAACTCCATGGACACTCTTTTCAAACTTGTTATGTTGTACAAATATCTCGCTTACATGTTTCTTGTCGCTGCTAGTATGTGAGAACAATGTAAAGATATGTATCTTCTGCATACTTGGCTAGTCTTTGTTAAGAATGGCCTCCGTAATCGAAATTCGGTCGGAAGGATTATTTTATTCTTAGATAGTAGTAATGACGCAAGTAAATAAAAAAATGGCGATCCTTATTTCTTAAAATAGCTCTGAAAAGGTCACCAGATCAAGCTTTACCTTGGTTTATGACTAAGAATTACTCGCAAATACGTCATAGATCCGAAGCTACATATATTATACGTGGCATATGATTTCCTGTTGTGAGTCCATAGATAAACCATTTACTTTTTAATTGTCAAGAAGTCAGTCAGAAAAATTATGCTAATTGCACATTTCAAAGCTACACAGACACACACACACTCTTATCAATCATGTTATGTATTTAAAATATCACAGTCACATGTTTCTTGTCACTACTATTATGTGAGAACAATGTAAGTAAAGTAAAAAAAAAAAACAATTCTAGGTATATAAGAAATTAAATAAGCCTCTGACAGCTAAGATATACATTGAATTGTCAACCTAATGCACCTATACATTAGATTGTTAATTCAATATTCGGATGTCCGTTGTTGCGGCAGCGCTGATTTTCTTAGAGAATATCACATGTCCTCAAATGACAGCGCCCGTTCACGGACATGACGCGTTAATCAGTACCACTTAGCTCAACCATTTTTTATCTGTTATTTCATAGTTTACACCACCTGTTCGATAATGCCCTTTTATATGTAATACAGCTGATGACGTGACATAATTACAAATTTACACTTTTCAAATTTTTCTCTTTCCCTGTTCTTGTACAATGACCATATAAATTCATACCAATTTTCAGGATTCTAGGTCAACGGGAAGTACCTACCCTATGAATTTTGATTCCCTTGAGAGTGTCTTAATGTACATTTTTTGCGATATAAACGGCCCCCTATCTTTCTTTTCGCTAACTTAGATGTTTAATTTTTTCACAGTTTTAAGGGACTGCAGACCTAAGTATATAGTTTTAATTTAAACTCGATACCTCCACGCGATCTCGAGATAAAGGGTCTTGACAGACAGACAAAAACAAAATGACCGGATTCCGCATAGTCCTCGGTGAGTTGGAACTGTCTGCGGTGATGCCCAAGTGAGTCGGATAGCGATTCGGGATATGGTGCTGCAGGCTCCAGTAAGTCGGTGTATTGCGGCTGGCTCCAGTGAGTCGGAGCGGTGCTGTGCGACGTAGGGCTTGACTGCTGTCGTCGACCAGGAGAGTTTCTTCAAGGCTCTTCATGTGACTGGCCGAAGGTGCAGGTGTTTAGCCAAGGTCGCTGATAAGGCTGAGGGTGATGACCAGGTATGACCAAGTAGGCATGCTGGTGGTCAGGATACCCATATAGCCGTGGGTGCTGGCTGTATGGCTCGCTGCTCAAAAGCTTGAGGAAGTGATGACGACGTCACGAAGTAGATGCTGCACGAAGGCTGCGCTGACGTTCTTTGTCGAGGGTCACCAGTTTGGGGGTAATGGAACAGAGAGTAAAGTCCCATATACCTCCGTTGAAAAGGGAAGATCCTCCGACCAGACAGTTGTTATGTCTGGTGGGCTACTGCCCGATAGACGATTTCGGGTTTGTTCTATATGTTCCAATTGCACGGAGAATCTTACTTGCGCGATGCAGGATTAGTTCTTATGTGACGACATAGATGTCGCTACAACCCTATAAGAGGTCCGTTTTACCTTTTTAAGTTAGTAACCCTAAATGAGAATAAAATGTGGTAAATGTTGTCTCAAAAAAAAAAATTAAAGCCCAGGAGCGTTTTATAAAACTAAAATTATAGTCCAATTCAGTAGTGAACTTTGTTTGTTTCGAATCTCAAAACATGTCGAGTGACAGTTAACATTATTGATTCAGTACATTGTTTTTAATTATCTCACTGGTGTAAAAAGTAGAGTACCCAACATGGTGATAAAGCTGTATTTGTGTTGGGCTGCATAAGTTCTCTTTACTGAGGTTTTTATATAAACTCCCTCGACATGATCAGGAGTTAATTATGAAGGGTTTTTTTTTTTTTTTAACGTAGGTAAAATCATCCAATGACAAATCCCGCCCTTGGGTGGGGCGGGAAATAGTGTCAGACTTTTACTGACTAAAAACCTACCTTTCCATTCCTTGCCTTTATCCTGGGGCCTTTGGTGACAGTCTCACATAACCTTTGGCCCCAGTAGGCTTCGGCCCTGCTGGACCCCTACAGTTTGCTGACAACTCCTTGAGGCGCGGGAACGGTGCGCGCCGTAGACGACCTGAGCTCGGACCGGTCTGTTACCGGACGGACGGACAGCGAGCTACCCATTGCCCACCATCCGCGAGCCCGCGACTACGGTGGCCGGAAATTGGGATCGGAAACCCGGCGGCGGCGGCGGCGTGTGCGCCTTTGCCTAATGCGGTCGGCCTCCTCCTTTACTAGCATTACTGCTTCGCAAAAGGAGGCGACCGCCGTCCACTCCTCCTCGCTCCGGAGCATGGCTTGAACCAAGCCCCGGCGCGAGAGATCGCCGCCGATCGCCCCCACGAGGACACGGCGATGCTCTTCCCAAGCGGGGCACACCTCGACTGTGTGCTCCACCGTGTCCACCGGGCGGTCCGCACAGTGGCGACACCCGGGCGTCGTCTAATTATGAAGGGTGGCGTCGACAATACGATTATAAATATTTGAATATATCAAGTAGTTTAGTCACAGCACATAATAGCATAATTACAGAACATTATTTTTTATTTTCAGCATTTTCTATTAGATGTTTATGAAGTTCACGATTGCTAAGAAAAATTATTTTTGACATTACTGAAAAAATAATCATCGTTATTGTACCGATATTATAAATGGTGTTCATTTTTGCTAACGATTTTATGCTATTTAGTTTGTTTCAAAAAAACTTTTTTATTTTAAGATTTTTTTGGTAATTTAATAAGATTCCTATGGACTAATACAACGAGTATTTTAATTTATTGTCGTATTGTCGGCGCCACGTTGTATAAGTTCCTCACTACGTTCGAGATTCAAAATTAGCGACCTTCGTTTCATTTGGCAATTCAACATGCCGTCCGCGACTTAAAGACACTGCTTTTTCCCCTAGTCACATAATCTGCTATTACTGACTAAAACCCATTGGTTTTCCTTCAGTCAACCTTTGCGTTCCAAGGCAGTTTTAAATAAGTCAGGTTGCATACTTATTGACAATACTATAACAACAAAATCCTTTCAGGTACTGGAACAAAGCGCCAAAACTTGACAATTCAGACTTCACCGAAGACGGCTGGTTCCGTACCGGCGACACAGCCTCATTCGAGGATGGCAAGTTCAGAATCCTCGGCAGAACCTCCGTGGACATCATCAAGACTGGAGGTTACAAAGTAAGCGCGTTGCAGATCGAATCCGCCATTTTGGATCACCCTAGCATAGCTGACGCCGCCATTTTGGGTATCGAAGATGATAGTTATGGAGAAATTGTTGCTGCCGTTGTTGTACTCAAAGAAAACGCTAAACTTGCGTTGAAAGAATTAAAAGAATCTGCCGGGAAGAAGTTAGCACCGTATCAATTGCCGAAAACAATGCTGGTTATAGATGTAATGCCTAGGAACGCGATGGGTAAGTTGGATAAGAAAGAGATACGTAAATTGTTCGGGAAACAGCTAGAGTTGCCTAAAGTGAAGTAAGTTCTGTTCTGAAGATGTAAGTGTATTGTAAAAATGTCTTTTTATTAAAATCACCTCGTTCCGGATTACGATGACATCGTTGTTAGCGCAGCAACTGTCGCTCCGAGTAACGATTTATTGACGCGTTAACAGCGATGTCATCGTGATTCGGAATGTGGCGGTTGTTTATAGTCTATTGTCTTCGTTTTAAAAAAGTTGTATCTGCCGAGTACTTCTCTCTTTGTTACTTAGGGCAAGGTCTATAGAGTGCACTTTAACTTTTCTTATTTAATGAAGCGTTACATGCGAATATAAGCCTTATTGTTATGATTTTTATCATGAACAAATATAAACGTTCACAACACACAAATGTAAAGTACATAATGTTTATATTTGAATGAGACGCTTAGATATGTACTATAATAAATTTACTTTGCCAAGCAGAATATACGAAACTAAAAACCAGGAACTTTGGCATCATCTAAATAAGGTCTTGGTATTTTTAAGAAACAAATCATTAAAAAAAATATATTCATACTTATATATTTCTAAATACATACATAGGCACAGAAAAATGATCGTGCTCGTGCCTACGATCTCCGGCATAGCAGTCAAGGTCACTAACCACTAGACCAGGTACCACTAGGAGTGGTCTTCCTGTCATGACTTGGATATTTTTGTAACAATTTCAATAACTAATTCGAGAACTATAGGAGCTAACAAAGCACTGCATTAAACAGAGGTCGTCGTACATTGTGTTTGCGCGTGCGATGACGCGGTCCACTGCTGCAATGTACGAAGAACGTCCAACGCGCCGTGCCTCCTTAATTAAGCACTTTTTCTTCAGCTTAAGTACTAAATAGATAGTGTGTTGAAAAAATAATACAGCTAATTTAGTGCGATAGAAAAAAATCACGAAGATGCCTCTAAAAAACACTTATTTATTAAAATCGGACTAATATACAACATTATTTTTAGTATATGCGAAGCCTGAATATAGTTTGTTCAGATTCAGTTACTGGATCGATTCAAATCATTTTACACCATATCTTATTTTATTCCCAATAATACCTAAAAAAGGTTGGACACCACTGATACTAAGTATAAAACAGGTCACGACAGGTCATAACGGGCTTTAGGTTCCAGCGGATAGCTGGGTGCGTGAGCTAAACAACCTCTCACTCGCCCAGATGGCCTGGTGGCCATATGTTTGTGTGAACAATCAGGTAACACAACATGTTTATAACTTTGTGATTTTTCATGAGAAAGTTATAAAATTTTTTTCATAAGTTCTTTACATAAAAATACTAGACACGTGTTTCGGGTTTTGCATATACTAAAAATAAGGTTATGCAAAACGTTTGTCAGTTTATTCTACAAGCAACATTTTATCCTATAACGGTGTTTTATTTTATAATCAAATCTGTAGGTTTCTAGTAAATTGCTAAAATGCTTCATAATTATGTGCAAGTATTGTGTCTTTGCGCATCTCTTTCTTTTGTACGCATTCTGAGAGTGACCGCGCTTTGGGTCCTGTGGTCTTCTTATATTATAGTTAGCATAGTTTAGCATTAGAATCAATACTCAAATATGTCAATTTATGTTCATGGCTCTCAAGAAAGCATTTAGTATAACCTAATCAGCCTTATAATGTTCTCTCTACTGGGACAGGGGATTCAGGCCTCCTCTTTAGGAGAGGGAATGGGTCGTAATGCAACATGCGGGCCCAGTGCGGGTCGGAGGATGTTACATGTCTTTGAATTTTTGATGATTCGAAGATTCTCGATGATTTGATTCTAGGACATGGCGGTTTTCTCACGATGTTTTCCTTCACCGTTTTGAGAGCAGTGGTGATGAAATAAATGACACAAATTAATGCGCCTAGCTGGATATGAACTCGCAAACTACAACTCGTAAGTTGGGGCCGTTACCACTCGGCCACCACTCACACACTCTCAATTATTGATCTAATTACATTTTATAATTTACATTTGAAGAAGTAAAGATTTTTTTTTAATAAATAAATCATGTGCAGCTATTTATATAGCAATCAAACTGACTAGTTACGATAACGAACGAACAAATACAAAGTCTGATATATAATTTAACGGCGCCGCGCCTTGATTGAATTCTTCCTGTCATACGCTAGAAACATCACAAATAACAATTGATGAACAAGATGTGGTCTCATAACAGTCCTTCGTAATTTAAAGTAGGTATATTGGACCCGATTGAATTAGCTAGCCAGAGTGTAAAAGTAATAATAATAATATTAATATTCCAAAACGCCATTTAATCCCAAACTAAGCAGAGCTTGTGCTATATGTACTAGACAACTAATAAACACATTTATTTCTAAATACATACACCTAGACACAGAATAAATGACAGTACTCAACCCAAAAAAAAATTGTCTTGAGTGGGAATCGAGCCCACTACGTCTGGCACAGTAGTCAGGGCCACTAGCCACTAAGGCTAGCTGAATAAGCCAATCAAACAGTAGTTAATCCTCAGCATACAGGTTCAACCATAATGGCAGTTGACCTTGAACTTGAACCTTGAACTTATTTTCGAGTATCAAGCGACGAGTCCAACTTATTTGCTGCTTGCTAGTCACTATAGACGTGATAGGTACCGATTTTAAATGCATAATAATAATACCAAAATCAGCCTAATAATATCTTGGCTGATCTCCGGGGATTGTCCTGATAGCCGTGGTATATCTTTCCACTCCTCAAGCATCTCAGGATATGTGCCATCTTGTTGCTACGTCACTTCGTGCTAGCGACCGCCATCGTTTTTGGGGGCCCTATTTATTAGGTGTGCAAGTCAAATGCCTGCCTTTTTTATCGATGTTTAATAACATTTTTCAGGTAGGGGAGTCTTAACATAGTTATTTTTTCGTTGAATAATGTGAATTTTATCTTAATTTGAAAATGATGCATTTATAAAATATTTCTGTTCATAATTAATTGTTTCAATACGGTTAAAAAAAAATGTTTATTAGGTTTTAAATTATATATTACATTAATATTATTAATTGTTAATGACCAAAATATTTGTTAAGATTTTGAGTTCCTTTGCAACGGATACAGATAAATGGGATATTCGTCTTTATTGAGAATTGATCAATACAATAAAGAGTGATATAGGCGTATTTCAACCATTCTCACGCGATTAACAAAATATTAAAACATTATTGCGCAATTAAAAACTCTTGAATAAGACTTTGTTTATTTAAATACGCTAATCTCAGTAACTACTACTTTGAATTGAAAAATTCTTACATCTAGTGTTAGCCCATTATAGAAGAAAGCTATAATAGGCAAAACTCCATTTACGATCCACGGCAGCGGAGTGGTAGCCAAAGAAGCGGGTGAAACACAAAATTGGGAGTCAAAAATTTCAAGCGTAAATAATACGACGACATTTACAGTATTTTTCAAGTGAGCAAATTATTAATAATTTTTCAAGCAATTGTCTAAAAAAAGATGAACGTCCCATGTTCGGAAAATTATAAGAAACTCTTTATCTGATTGCTTACTTTAAAGATGTCTTTAATGTTGGCAATACTACCTGTGTGTTATTTTAGTGTTGCCAGCAAAAATTTTCGGTTAAGATCGTAAATGTTTGATGCCATGATAAAAAATAATTGTGTTCTCTACTAATCAGTTAATTATAATTATTGTTAGTGTTTTAACGCTGTTTATTTTGTTAATTAGTTAAACTAGGATTGAAGGAAAAGGTTATTTTTGTACTAGGCTTGGGTTGTAGCCCGTTGAAAGCAACATAAGAAAATTGAGAAAAAAAACCAAAGTTAAAATATTATTATTGTTTCTTTTAATGTATAGAATGTGAACTGTGAAATGCTTGCAGATTTGTTATTTTTATGCTATAGTAGTTAATTTTCTTTGAGAATTTTAACCACCGAAAATGTATGAAAAATAAATTAAAATAAAACCGAGTGCCATAACAGCTTTGTACCTAGTCATAAAAAAAGTTTATGAAAACAAGTTTTTTTTCTATGTATATGGAATGTGGGTGATCTCCTTTACCTTTTTAAATACTGGTTTCAAAACCTGTTAACTTCAAGTTTATTCATCATCTATAAAGTAGACGACTTTTCATTAGTTATTATATCAATTGAAAAAATATATATATATATAAAGCTGTATCTACTTTATATATTTTTTTCAACTGTTAATATAATAAAAAATGCCAAGTCAGTCTCAGGTCATCCAATTCAGACTTGTCAAGAGATATTGTGTTCCATGCATCCATATTACTGGGTGGTACCGGTACTGCCTATCTGACTTACAAAATAATAACTTACCTTTCATCTGATCTTATAATTCCGAGTCAATCCAAAGATATTACACATCAAACAGACTCGTTTTAAAAAACTGCCATTTTAAGACTGTAATTTCGTGTCCATAATATAAGCCTTTATTACTGTTTCGCATATATTTTATTTTTTTTATACAATATTTGTGTTTGGAGGAGGCCTTTGTCGAGTCCTTCGACAAAGGCTTCCTCCAAGATATCCACCTATCTCTATCTCTTGCAATTCTGATCCATTCCGGACCGGCAACTCTTTTGATGTCATCTTCCATCCTCCATCTCGTCAGGTCTTCTGTCACCTATGGAATTAAAAATATTGGTCGGATTATTCCGACGTAATCGGTTGAAGGGTAACCTCAACAGATCTGTAAGCATTTCGAAAAAGAGAAGAGTGAGAAAAAGAGGGTAGTGAAAAAAAATAAAAAGTATTACTTTACAGTCTGTGGTTCCTATGAAATATGTCGGGCTTGTACGTAATGACTGATGTAATGTTGTTATTATATGTAATGTATTGAAGAATGTAACGTTGAATAAAAGACAATTCATTTAATAATTCGTTTAATTTCATATTCTACCTCGATTACCTTTAATAAAAATAAATAAAGAAAATTAATTTCTCTTTAATATTTGATCAAATAATATTCATTTCACAAATGTCATGTAATATTTCTTTTAGATGGTGGTTGCCACTTGCCTTGTTTATTTCAGCATCCTGAAAATCTTGTTTCATACATTTCAGCGTCGTTTCTTTTTTGTCGTAGTCGGGTTTTAGTTTTTCTACTTTTTGTGAATGTTTTTGGCTTGGATACTAAATTTTTAAACCATGTTTTCGTATGAATAGTTAATTGGTATCTACACATTCTAATGATTTTTGTAGTATTTGGCAGCAAATGTATCAAGTCAACCTCGTCGGCAAACTTGGCTGGATTCAAGGAAGGAGTGGTGGAGGTAGTCAATAATACGCGAAAATTCTCAGCTCCATTTTACTGAAATCGTGCCTGATTCAACGATTCCACATATTGTGCAGTTGTGTAGATGCGTAGATAGGTACTTCAAATGTAAAATTGTACAAAACTACACCAATTTTACATCACAATAACAATTCACTCCACGAGGAAACAATTCACTCGATGGACTCCCGCCAAATAGTATTTGGCGAGAGTCCATCGAGTGAATGAAGGGGGTCCATCGAGTGAAGAACAGGCTTGAAGGTTAACAGCGAAGAGTCCTCGCTGTTAACCTTGCAAGCCTGTTCTTAACGATCGTAGACAAATTATTATTTACAAAAAAATAAATGTCATCTATTGCAAATCTCGCGACGTGTAGGTACCTACTTTATGTGACTTTGACTTTTAGGATTTATAATTGGGTGTAGAATGCAAAAGCTATTGCAAAATCTGCACAATAATTTCAACTTAAAATATTCTAACCTAATATTAATTTATAGCCAGTAGAAGATACACTTTAAGAATTGATAAATATATATTTTTTTTAACTATTTAAGTAAAATAAAAACAAAGTCAAAAAATAAAAATAATATTATTATAAAAGTCTATTTAACAAACATATCAGACTAATAACTAAAACAACGTTAAACCAATAATTGAATACTTAGTAATCCCACTTTGGCATATTTTAATTTACAATTCAATATTTGACTAAAGTTGACCAATATACAATCATTGAAAATGTCATGTACATAAGTCAAGTGCAGCGATATTGAAGTGGCTTCAGGTTCTATCCTACCCTACTTGCTAAATATTAAAAACTAGGTTAGTCGGTTGATAAAAAGACACTGTTAGCGATAACGACTCAAAAGCCTAATATTTAGACCACGTGACATTTCGCTTATTTTTTGGGGGGAAATTCTAATGACTTTTCTAGGCGCAGGAGGGCGTCAGATTTTACTGACTAAAATCACACCTGTATAAGAGTCCTAGAACGCAAAGGCCTTCAGTTGCTCTTTGCGTTCTAGGACTACAGGTTTCCTTTTCAGAACTTCCCTGTGCCCCTGGCGGGCATCTCTTTGAGGAGCGCGTAGAACACTAAAGAAAAAGAACGTCTATAATTATAGACGTTGAATCATAATTCTTTCATAAACATGTTATGCGAATAAAATCACCTTGCATTGACAATATGCTCGCGAAGTGGACGCACGAATAGACTAACATAACTTATAGATTAGTCCCAGCAATTTACCTTGATTTCTAAATAGACATAGGTATTTGTAGGAAGCTCCTAGCTGCCTCAGTAGCGTTCATCAAACACGGCGGACTGAACGTCGCATACGCTATAGAGTTCGACCAACTTGAATACGTCGCCACTATTGTCGCTACAATACCTAGTGTCATCACAATCAAAGCTAAAACAACGTCGTACCACTTGATATCATACTCATTTTCCTCTTTCAAATCTATTACATGCTCTGTAAACGTTTTATACTTCGTTTGTAAAGCATCTAATAAGAGCGGGCTTTTTGACAGGTTGCCATTTTGATAACCGCCATTTTGGGAACCACCATTTTTGATCCCGCCATTTTGCGTTTCGTTTCTTTTTTCAATTAGTTTATACAAGGATTTAGAATCCATTTTGGATTTCATATAACATAGTTTGAGGAAGAATACTGGAGGACATATAAACATTAAAGGCCCTGTCAGGGTGGAGCCGACCAGACCCATGACTAAATCGAATCGCGGGACAGATTCTGCTAGAATTACTCCTAAGGCTACGATGCTTGATCTTATTAGACAGCGCTTGAAGCAGAAATCTGGAACAAAAAAAAATCACATTTACAACCTGGGGGCAGGGTAGCACATCGACTCAAGCGTATCCAACTTGTATCTGGCAGATTCGTCCCGAAGATGAGAACAATACTTCATAAATGATCGAACTTGCGTTTGATATACCTAGTTTGAGTTATTCCGGCGTGAAGTGTTATGTCACCTGTACTAGGATTCCCAACTTTTTTTGCAGGCAGTTGGGCTTTTACCTCGATGACATACTTACGACATCAATTGTCTATTTCGTCGACAGTTTCGTGGATTCATTTTAATTTGATCCTGTGTTTTTTGAACTTTCTACTTTTTAACAACATACCTCTAGGAATCTTGAATAGATCTTCTACATGCTGGAATAGCGCCGAGTGGCTGACGGCACTCGAGAGGCACAGCTGAACAGTCACCAACAACGCCATGAGGTACAGGGGTATGGAAGACGGTATACCTGTATAAAATGTAAGAAAGGGATAAAATAAGGCTACAGTGCTGAAAAAGATCAAGTTACATGGAAAACTGCTTCGTGTAACTAAACGCAATCTTCCACCACGCCACTAGGCCTTACTAGGGGTTGGCTTTCCTAGTCCCGAGACACCAGTTGTTCCCAGTATAGGTGACATACGGCCCTAAAGTCTATATACCAGTGCGTGTTGCCAGTGATGACGTATGGCTCCGAAACTTCTGTGTATAAATCATTTATTTGGCGCGCTTATTTTGAGTGCTAAAGTTCGCAGAAAATAAATAAAAATAAAATTCATTTAATTCAGATAACCTTGATCCATAGTTACAGTCAAAAATACATGTCGAAAACAATTCCTTACACTTAAAATTATTTTTATTTTTTATATTAACAACATAATCACAATTTAACAGAGCAAATTTAGCAGAGCCTAACTTCAGCAACTAACTTGCGAAAGTTAGAGACGAAATCATATTTTCGTAAACCGAATATATTAGTTTTGTAGTCGCTCAAACTTGTGCTTGTGCTTGTGTTAATTTAAGGTATAGAATATTCAAAATATATTTTTTATAAAACATAAAGGTATTATAAAAATTATTATAATTAAAAATTTTATCATTTATATTTTAAATATTATAAATAATATATATATATATATATATATATAAATTAACTAATTAATGTTATAACAAACATTAGGATGACTAATGAAATAGTCGGATACCGATCAGAAGGCTTCACCTAATGCAAACCAACGCGATGTTTGATGAAAAGGCAACGCGAAAAAGAAGATAACACCTGAAAACTCTGTTAGCATTCGGTAATTCTGTGATTAACTCGAATATTTCACGAAACTTGTTCCAGTGGTGCTATTCTGTAAGAAAACGCAGCGCTGCCGCAACGTCGAACACCCAAATAGGATACATTGGATTGTCAACCTTATGTTCCTATACATTGAATTGTTAATTCAATGTA
Organism: Leucania comma; assembly: GCA_958295575.1. Taxonomy (NCBI): domain Eukaryota; kingdom Metazoa; phylum Arthropoda; class Insecta; order Lepidoptera; family Noctuidae; genus Leucania; species Leucania comma. The sequence continues at coordinate 12,767,111 of OY282485.1, forward strand.
TCCTATTTGTATGTTCGACTTTGCGGCAGCGCTGCGTTTTCTTACAGAATAGCACCACAGGAAATACGTGTTTTCTTAAAACCTTTTAAAGTTTTTGAAAAAAATTATCGTCATTCAGAATTTCGATTAATTGTGAAAGGCTTCCATAGACGTACTTTTTATATTTTTAATATATGAGTACATTATAGAGGGCCCAAATTCACGTAAAATAGCAGATTTTCAGAGGTCCAGGATTAGTTTTAGACAAATTTATGTTTTGATTTCTATAAAAGCCTAGATAAAATCCACAAGATATCTGTTTATCCAAAATATCTGGAGAAAGATGTGTAATAACATCATATCACGTAAGAGCGGTTGTATGAAAATTTACCGCGGATTGGCCGACCTTAAGTGCTCGATTACAGAGACGCGGCGCGTCGGGCGGTCCGTCGTACATTGCCATATGTTTGTGTCTGCGCCAGCGATGACGCGGCCTGCTGTGCAGCAGCAGGCCGCGTCATCGCTGGCGCATATACGACGAGACGCCCAACGAGCCGCGTCTCCGTAAACACGGCCTAAGAGACTTCTCCGATCAAACATCACTCAAAATGTTATTCAAGATTCAGGCTTGAGCCCGTAGAATTTCATCATTTTTAAGGACTTACTCTGTAGAATATTATTTTCAAGCTCCGCGCCATATCGGACGGCCGCCAGCACGGTGGTGACCGCGAACATGAACGCCGTGATACCGAACCCGCCCAGCACGGCCGCGTTGATCTTCTTGCTGTCCTTCATGTCCACTTGGAGGGTCAGCAGCATTGGGTGAATGTCGAACTGGAAGACACATGCCTGAGTCAGCTAGGAGTTTTTTGGAAGCATTTTGAATTTTGAAAACGAAGCATTTCATAAGAATACAAACATTATTACTACATAGTATAAAACAAAGTCGCTTCCCGCTGTCTGGCCCTCTGTATGCTTAGATCTTTAAAACTACGCAACAGATTTTGATGCGGTTTTTTTTATAAATAGAGTTATTCAAGAGGAAGGTTTATGTGTATTATTACACATGCAATTTAATATCAACATTGCACCCGTAGGCGCTGGGACGGGTCGCTAGTTAATAATATAATAATATTTCACAACTATCACACACAACGCCGTTTAGTCCCAAGCTAAGCAGAGCTTGTGTCAAGAGTACTAGACAACTGACAAACATACTTATATATTTCTAAATATATTCTTATTATAGATAAATTACACCCAAACACAGAACAAATGATCGTGCTCATCACAGAAACATTTGTTCTGGGTGGGAATCGAACCCACGAACTCTGGCAGAGCAGTCTGGGCCACTAACTACTTAATCAGCAGGCCAGTCATTATTACTTTACGTGCTACTCCAGCGTTTTCGCCTACGTGAAAAGGGAAAAAAATCCCAAGGTAACATACATTCGGACTAAAAATTACACAATTTCATCCAAATCCGTTCATTTGAGGGTGAAGGAGTACCAAACATACACATAAAAACTTTCGCTCTTATGATATTTGTATTTAAGCTTTCAGTCGCGGGCTTGCGAACGATGAGCAATGGGTAACTCGCCGTCCGGCCGTCCGATAAAGACCGAGCTTAAACCATAGGGGCCCAGTAAAGCCGTTTGCCCTTACATTTTTAGCTGGCAACTATTATTAAATTATAAATATAAATTAATATTTTTAGTTTTTTTTTTATTAACAATTGTCAAATTAAAAATTATCAATTTACAAATGGACAAATTAAATAAAATGTCAAACGTCAATGAATAATCCGCCCCTGATCGTTCCTGGTGCAAAAGTTCCCATAACACTCGCCGCATTACCTCGCTGAGTAGCGATGGCCAACCTTTGCACCAAGAACAACCTAGACCGGGAGTCACCCGTTGCCTCTTCGAGCCTACGGCCCAAATCCCTTCTAAAACACTTTGCCTCCGTACTCCAACTGCCCAGAGTTTCCACAGCTACCGGCACAAAATGGTAAAGCCGCTCTAAGGAACCATACTTAAGCCTTTTTTTAGAGCAGGCGTCTTCAGCAGCGGCAGAGGCAGTGTGCATAGTGCTCAGGTGACTGGCGGCTACAGTGCTGACGCAAGTTGCGTCCCAGATCAAGCACTTCCCGTTTTGCCGTGGCACCACGCCACGCGGCGTTTTGGAGTTAGCCCATCCGGCCTCTTACCATCAATCTGCTAAGACCTGAAGGCTCAAGCACGCAGGAAATGTTTGCTGATATAAGGGCTCTACGGACTATGTCGTTCAGTGCATGGTGACGCGGAAACCTTCCTGTGCAGCGCCGACAATGCGTGATGGCCATCGGCCACCACCATGGAACATATTTTTAGTTATTAAATAGTATGTTTTTTAGATATTGCTAACCAGATTTCCGAGGCTAAATTACCTGAAAAGCCAGTATCCCATAGGCTATAAGGAAGTCCTGCAGCTGCGGCTGCAGCGTGGCCACGTTCACGACCGGCGCCGGAGACGTGTGGTCTCGTAGGATGCACGTCCATGTTGTTATCGCTACCGTGGTCACTATTATCACTGAAGTTATCGCTATGGACCTGAAGGAGGAAAATGAGTATCATTGTCTAAAGGGCATTTGTTGCCTCGTGGTTGCAGCCCTGACTAAAGAGGTTGAAACACAAGCATTTTATTTATTGTAATTTATTTCATTACTACTGCTGTTAGCAAAGAACAATTGAATAACCAGACGTGGGTTTTATATCTATGGTTTAGATCAATAAAAATCTGACATGCCCTCTCACTCCAAACAAAAAGGATGATCAGTGGTGCTATTCTCTAAGAAAACGTAGCGCTGCCTCAACGACGAACACCCAAATAAGATACATTGGATTGTCAGTCTATACATTGGATTGTTAATTCAATGTATGCTTGGATGTTCGTCGTTGCGGCAGCGCTGCGTTTTCTAGAGAATAGCACCACTGGTAGGCCGGCAAACGCCCACGCGCTTAAAACGCTCAGCCCTCCTAGCCAAGTTTCGATTGTTTCGTTAACGTCGAACGCTTGGAATCGGCCACGCCTCCAATTCCTTTATTCTGACCACGACGGGACTGAGCGTTGAAATGACGTCACTAAAAAGCGCTCAAAGCGTTCGACGTTTACGAAACGATCGCTACTTGGCTAGGGGGGCAGGTATCTATCCGACATTTTCATCTGTGCGACACGACTTCCCCGGGTTCACTATAACGACGATATCTCAGAAAATACGTATCCTAGCTCTACGAACCGTACGTTCTTGAAATTGTTATGAAATAATCTATTTGATTATGCAGGGTTTTTGTAAATTGACCTTGTAGTGTATTATTAATTTAACCTTGACCTTACGTTCCCATTTTACTGATCATATCAGATCACTTACTTCATATCCTTAGGAGATCCAAGCCACATGACAGGACACAGCAGCAGTGCTAGGATCACCATCCACACACAGTACGTGATGCCGATCCCTCCTCCTGAAATCTTCCACCAGAATATCTGGAGCGTCTGCGAGGCTGGACATGGAATGGAAATGTGAGGTGTTGAGAGTTCAAGAAGAAGTGGATACAGTAGAGACAGGTCGTTATGAAAATATATTTTTCAATACACTTACTCGAAAACTGCCTCTTATGGCACTACGATTAGGTTCGATGTTTATCACCCGCGTGCTTTTTTTTTTCAATTTATCAAAACATGGGCTTTTGTCATTCCTATTTCATCACGGTCAACAAGGGTGATTATTATTATTTTTTAAAGCAAAGAGGCGGATATTTTTAAGGTTTTAATATTTAATGAAAACTGAAATTGTGTTTTTGAACAGAATATAATAAATAAACATGATTACGTAAGCAATAATTTGTTAATACCTACAAGTTAACAATTATCTGTGTTCTAAATTCAAAAATATTTGATTTTTTTTATTTTTAATATTAGGATGTATACGATACCTTTGCTTCTTCTTCAACCTGCAAAGGTTATGCGCGGGAAAAAAGTACACTATTAACTAACTTATTAATTTGTGATAGTTGTGAAAAAGAAGATTTGACGAGAATTCTTTGGATGCTACGCCGCCAGATTATGTGATTGAGGTACAAAATAGTTGCGATAGCCTGCTGCTAAACTGTAAGGTACATTTGAAATTGAAAATTTTCTACAGTACAAAATGAACAAAAATGCGTCGTAATTTTCCGATAGAAGATAGATTATTGGTGGATTTTTCATCGTATTTCCTCGTAAGTGTATTGAAAAACGTTTATAAAAATCAAAATCAAAATCAAATCTTTTATTTGCGTAGAATGTAGGTATTGTACAATAAAGGTGTTCTAAAAATATAGTGAGCCAGGTACATTCTGCCTGAGTTTTGGCATGCAAAAATTTAACAAATGTCAGATCAACAAGATTAAGCAAAATACAAAATTTTAAAGTGAATAATAAAAAAAAATTATTACAATAATAATAAATTAGAATAAATTATACATGTGGAGATTTGTCACTGCATAACTCAGCTCCATAACACCCTCGCCTGTACGGCTCGGGTGAATTTCGCCTGGACTGCAATGACAAACTTTCCCCACTTGTATCAAAATGTACTATTTTTCAATACCTCGTTGGATATACAACATTATTTTTAGTATAGGTAAGCTAAACCTGAATATAGTTTTGTTCAGAATCAGTATTCAGTTACTGATTTTTTTTACACCATGTTAGATTATTTCCCAAAAAAGGTCACAAGTTGGACATTAGTGACACTATAAACATAGATAAATAATATCCTCATTACCATGTTTCTGGCAAATAAAGTACTTTGACTTTGACTTTGACTTTGAGATCACGGCAGCTCATAGCAGGCATTAGGCAACAGCGCACAGTTTCATTTTTTCATGATAAAGTTATGAAATTTTGTACATACTTAGATTCTTTGCATAAAAATCCTAGCCATGTGTTTCGGATTTCACATACTCTTACTAAAAATAAGGTTGTATAGTGTTGTCGGATTTACCTCTGGGACCTGGTGTATCCCTGACTTCCGCCAGCATCTTCAGGAAATAGAAAACTAACTGTCCCATGGGAACATACTCTTGGTATAAATAGCCACAACGTGGGCATGGTTCATGGTCCAGGTTATGGTCTTACCATGTGCTAAGGGCGGGTTTCTGAATTGAGTATTTTGAGTTAAGAACGTCTCAAACCATACTTAAATGCTAAATTTTGACAGTTTTACAGGCTAAAGTAGAGTTTGAGTAATTCTCAACTTCAAATGCTCAAATCAGAAATCGGGGGTATGTCCAAGCGTTCACGCTAAACGAAACGATTGTAACTCGGCCAGGGGGGCTGGTGATTTGAGTGGTTTGCATGTTCTGTCGAGTAGGTGAAAAACTTACCGATAATAAAGTTGGGTACTCCTGAGCCGAAGACTGCTGCATCAATGAGGAATGTGACCAGCCTTTTTGCTGGTGCACCAAACGCTAGTTCAGCTACAGCCGCGTATGGAAACCTGGGGAGACAACAAAGAACAACAACTAGGTTTATAAAATTGGTATACCAAGCACTTAGTACGTTCCTTTATTTGTCTTGGGGAAAGTATTATTTTTAGGATAAAAAAAACCTTTGAATTCCACTAGCTTCTTAATTAGCGACCTTCTTTAATATAAAGAGACAAACGTAAATTATGTATCTTTTGTACAGAATACTTTAAGCAGCTTGAACCACGTCTTAAAACATTACAGCCCAGTCAGTATACAAGATCCAAGACAGATTAGGGTGGCGGTTAGTTACCACCACCCTAATCTTGCTTGGATTGTGTATACTTAAGTTCCCTCTTGAGGAGTGGCTATAGAGAGGCACCACGGTGTCCTCACTTTCAGCCTAACGCATGGCCCACTCAGGAGGAAACACCCGATCGCTCCCAGTTGGGTTGTGCACCGCGCCGAGTCCCCGTGGAAGCGATCAGCTGCGGCGACCTATGGCGGCTGGCTCTGATTCCATGGTCCGGAGTGAAAAAGAATGAGAAGCGGTCGCCTTCTTATGCGAAGCGAAAATGCGAGAAACGCAGATGACCGCAACCATGAGGGAACTGACACCCTCATGGCCGCCGCCGAAGGAGACTCCTAGGGCGAAGACAGTTGCAGGGTGATTTCCGGACATCTTAAGGACGAGATTGTGGACGACGAAAATTGAGTAAGTCGCCGTCCGCTAAGTACAAGGCCAAATGAGTCGATGACAGCGCTTATTCACGCGTGCTTCAAAGAGATGTCAGGAAAACTGAACGGGCCCAATAGGGTCGATATCTGCTAGGACTGAGAGGATGTTTGAAGGCGAGACCGTAGCCCTAGACCGCAAAGGGTAACTGAAGGATACCCTCCTCCTCCTTAGTCGTTCACTCTTGACAGATTGCTCGTAGTTGTCAATATGTGTGTGTGTGTATGTGTGCTGAAGGACACAACTAGGTTTTAATCAGCAAAAGTCTCGACACTCCTTCTCGTTTCACCCAGAGAAGGAGAAGTCATTTGATGATTCCACCTCAAAGCATAGGCTTTTACAACAGGGAACATATGTTCGTATGTGGTTGTACTTTTATAAGTATAAGTATCCCTTGGAATAGTAACGCTGACGAAACCACGGGCAAAAGTATAAGAAATGAGGTGTATGCGTAATTGTGTATTTATTTATTTATTTTACAACAGGTACTCTCTGCACTAACAGTCGAAACCAACACGTGCAGGGAGTCATTATTTTATTACAATATAATATAAAATAACAATATAGAAATCGCATGTACAAATCATTATCAATATCATTACATTATCATTATCAATATCATTACATTATCTTTATCATTAGCATTAGCATTAGCATTAGCATTAGCATTAGCATTATCATTATCATTATCATTCCATTTATTTACATCACACATCATATTTTATACATTTTAAAATATTTCTTTATAAAAACATTATAAAAAAATAACATTTAAAAATATAAAATATAGTATCCCACCGGTATCGGGAACAGGCTCCAAGCTACCGGCGGTCAGGGCTTCAGAGAAAGGAACCTCCTAACAATACGAGCCGTGTCCAGGAGTACCGCTTTCTGAATCAAGCCCTTGATCGAGCCGCCTAACGAAAGCCTCCTAAGGTGTTGGTCGAGGCTCTTGGCTATTAAGCCATTACCCGACACGACTATCGGTACAATGATCGCCGAATCCACTTCCCACATGTCGACAACCTCGCGAGCCAAGTCAATATACTTGATTTGTTTATCTTTCTCGGCTTTCACGAGATTCTCGTCATGTGGAACGGATATGTCAACAATCATTGCACGCCTCTCGTTTCGGTCCACCACCACTATATCAGGCTTATTGGCTACAATAGTCCTGTCAGTGATGATGGACCGATCCCAGTACAAAGTGATATGACCATTATCAAGAACTGGGTCGGGCTCATACCTGTAGTACGGCACTTCCGATCCCACAAGAGAGTATTTCAAAGCACGTTGCTGATGGATAATCTTGGCTACATGGTTGTGCCTATGCAAATACTCGCCGTTAGCAAGACGAGAACAACCGGAGATAATGTGACGAATTGATTCTCCCGGACGGTGACATGCCCGACAGAGGTCAACCGTGCCGTCCTTCACAATAAATCTTGGATGGATAATCTTGGCTACAAGGTTGTGCCCATACAAATACTCGCCGTTAGCAAGACGAGAACAACCGGAGATAATGTGACGAATTGATTTTCCCGGACGGTGACATGCCCGACAGATGTCAACCGTGCCGTCCTTCACAATAAATCTCCCGTAGTTATTCGTCATGATAACTTCGTCCATAATTGCACAGATAAAACCTTCGGTTTCCCCAAAGAGGTCACCGAAACACAGCCAAGCTACGGACGCCAGTTGGTCTACATCGGGCCCGTGAAGGGCCCAGAAAAAGCGTCCGTGAAGTTCCTTGCTCTGCCATATTTCCCTGCGATCGTTAGTGTCAAGCACTATCGGTTTGCGCCAGTTCTCGTTAGCCAAGGAGAGCGGGGTGAGTCCCATGTCCACTGCCACTACATCTCGATGCATACCCACGTCGGCAGCTAGGAAATATTCCCTGAGACTGCATACCTCGCGGTTGTGTAGGGTCTTAGCATTTAAAAAACCTCGACCGCCACACTTCCGCGGGATATACAGTCTCATCACCGACGATCGTGGGTGATGCATTCGGTATGCAGTCAGCAGTGTTCGGACCCGCCTATCCAGGGCTTGAAGTTCCGTTTGAGTCCATTTGAGTACGCCGAAAGAGTACATCAATACCGGCATGACCCAACCGTTGAAGGCGCTCACCTTGTTTCCGTCTGAAAGAAGGCTATTGAAAACCTTCTTCAGGCGTCCAAAGAAACGCTCCTTCAACGATTGCTTCATGTCAGTGATATTGATGCCTAGGGCTTCCGACATACCCAAATACTTATAGGTTTCGGTTGGAGAGAGAGATCTCAGGTTTATGGAATCCGTATAAAAATAAAATAAAAAGAATCAAAGTCAAACACAACTAAATCATAAACCAGAACTCAAATCAACCGCCAAAACATTCTCTGCACCTCTCTAAAAACAATCGCACACTAGAATGGAACATATCTACATCCGGATGCTGAGCAGCCTGACTGCTCAGCATCCTCAGTGTTGAGTAGTGACACCGCCTGATTTGTTGCCGCATATTGTGCGGTACGAGTGCAAACCCTGGGAGTCGCTAGCAGAGGGCGCGAGTGCAGTCGCATGTATTGCGGCGGCGCAGATAGACCACATCGATTTTGCCATTGAACAGCAAAAAGTAATGGACAAGGAATGCACATTTACGTCTCAGCTCGAGGGTATCAATACCCACCATTCCTGAGACGAACAGAGAGGGATACAAGTAGGGATAATACCCGTACATTTTCATGTAAAGGTACCGACAGAACTTACGCTGTACTCGCTCCAATAGAAGAATGTACTTTGCTTCATGTGGATCCCATACAATCGAATTAAACTCAAGCTTGCTACGAACAAATGCAAAATAAATAGCAACAATCGCATCTATGTGTGCGTGCGGGTACTCACATCGTAACACGCCATTGTGTAAGATGTTCTGTCTTTGACAGTAATAAACTGTAAACTAGCATTTATTACTGTCAAATAATCGAAAGTGAGTAACGGTGTCTATATGGTATAGAACCTCGGAGAAGGCGCGCTGTCAGCGAGCCATGCGAGGTGACACGAGCACCTACGATGACCAGGTGGCTGGCTGAAGAATGACGCTACTGATGCTTGCATCGGTAGCTTCGCTCATTGGCTAGCCGCCTGGTCATCGTGCGTGATCTTGTGTGCCTCACTGACTGTGCACCTCCAGTCAGCCACCGGTATACGATCCTTGGCAACCGTGGTTTCTTTTCTGTAGCTGACTTATCACAAAGAAAGTAACATAATGAATGATTCTTCATGACCAAACTTACCGGTTTTTCTCTTTGATATCTGGAGTGATCTTCTGCGCCAGTAACCAGCTCCTTCCCAATAATACTGCTGTATACAGCTGCAGCCCGAAAACTGACAGGACTAGTGGTAGCCCGTAGACCCCTGATTGAAAAAGAAATCTAATGTAAGTAGTACTTAAACATGGTAATGAATGAAACAAACTCTTTGATAGCTATGTGACTAGACAAATGTTGAACCAATTGGTATCTCTAACCTTATTGGTAATTACAGTTTTGAGCCGTTTGGGATCGAAACGCTTGGGTCATGGTGTCCGAGAGCGCGACTCCTTTTGAAGGAAATTTCACGCCGACTGATCGACACTGCGTGATCAGAAGGCTGGCTCTTTCTTCGCTCAAAGAATTAGCATTTTCATTTAACGTGGCAATGCTGCCAGCCTTCTAGGCACATTGACAGATGACTGCGATATGGAGAAGTACTTCAACGCCTGAGTGTATTTTATGTTTTTGTATTATAATGTAGTTCCAGTTCGAACTTTTTAGTTGATTTTTTGCGATCGGGTTTTTTGATGTCGTTCATTATTTTATTTCCTACAATTTAACGAGTAAGTAATACTTTTGAAATAGTCTCCTTGGTCCCTTATTTTGATACCCTACACAGGGGCGTAGCTACCGCCGTATCTGCCGTATCAATTATACGGGGCCCCGCGCTTCAGAGGCCCCGACGTAGAGAAAAAATTGCAACATGTTATCCACAACCGTCTCGTAGGGTAAACCAAGCATTTGTAAAGAAGCACATTTTTTTTTAAATGGGGCCCCAGTGGAACTTTTGATACGGGCCCCTGTGAGTCTAGTAACGCCACTGACCCTACAAGACTATATTAAGTCACGAAAAAACATATAATTTCAAAAGTTTTATAAAATCAAGATCACCGTAGAGCTTTTAAACAAGACGTTTAGACTAGTGCCAAAATCGTAAGTCACTTACCGCAGGAAATAACACTTTTAGGCAGCGTTATGACTGGGAAGACTCCAAAAAGGTCTACAATGCACAGTATAGTAAAAATGACACTGAGTCCGCCAGTCGTCTGCCCGACCGTGTAGTCCTCATGCCGGGAGACCACCGTCGTCGGCTTCTTGTAGCTGATGCCAGGCACGTGGTCGAAGAAACGGGGGAGCTTCATGACTGCCTGGAAAATTGTTAGGTGAGGTTAGTTATCATCTTTTCAGCCAAAAGACATTGACTGTTGGCCATAATGACCGGTCCTGTACGCAGTGGCGTAGCTACTAAGAGGCTAGGCGGGGCAGTGCCCCGGGGCCCACAAGCTCGGGGGGCCCCCGAAGCCTGATTAACAAACCGCATATTGAACAAGTGAAGAATTATATTGAAAGTTTTAGTGAATCAGATAATATTGTGACCACTGCAGTTGGTTGAAAACCCTACTCAAGAAGATTTGGTAATTAAGCAGTGAAAGATACTGTCGCCTATAATATTAACGACGACGATGTCTGTCGTTGATCGTTGTGTGGGCATGTGAATGATCAATGTTCTTATAACTTAGATTGTTTTAGAGATAAAGTTGCTTTGCCTTTTTAAAATATGTATAATATAATTATAGTATATTAATAAAGCCTAAACAGTTTAGGGGCCCCAAGTTGGTTTTTGCCCCAGGGCCCTTGGTCACCTAGCTACGCCACTGCCTGTGCGTCTCGCATCCACCGGATTCCCGTGACCCTCACAAGTTCATCGGCCACCTAAGGTAAGGTTAGTAAAACAACAAAATTATAGAAACCGTGCTTAACCCTAGAACTTTTACATATTAGACCATAAGCAACAGTACCCTGTGTTACTGAATCATAATCATATAAATATTATATAGGTCGCCTGTCCGCCGTAGGGTTGATTCTTACAATAAAGACTTTTCTAATGTTGACATCTTCAATTGTACCATAGGTATATTTAAAAGACTCATCTGTAGCTCTCTGTCCAAGTAATGAACTTGTATTTATTTATTTATTATTGTATGTTTCCTTAGTGATTTTTTTTTCTTGATTTTTTTCTCTATAACTTTATTGCAAATGAATTGTATTATTTACTAACACCCCTAGCGATAATAATCGTATTTATAAAAATTTATGTCTACCCGTGGACAACGTTGTGGGTTGCATTATTGCCATAATTTACCTGTATTAAATTTAATAAGTTGTAAGATTTTATAATGTAACTGTTTGTTGCTCCTCTTTTTATAAAATAAATAAAAATAAAACAAAATATGTACTCTGGTAAATACAACATCTTCTTAGGGCTTGTTTACAGAGAGGCGGCGCGTTGGGCGGTCGTCATACATTGCCATATGTTTGTGTTTGCGCGAGCGATGACGCGGCCCGCTGATGCAATGTACGACGAATTCCTAACGCTCCGCGTCTCCGTTAACAAGCACTTATAGAATCAAATACGGATAGCAACTAGTAAACTCCTTAATTAAATTAATATTGAGCAATGCTATAAAAAACCAGTTTTTTTTTATGGTAGGTAAAATCAGATATTTGATTGTTCACTGATCTAAATATTGTCAAAGTAGTCTATCTGGTTTGGCAAGAATCGTCGAAAAAAACAGTGAAACGAGATTAAGTAATAAGATCAAGACACACGCCCCCAAATAGGTATGTATTCAGAATGTCCAGTAAATTTTCCCAAGCGCAAAGAATGTGGTCACAGCTATCAGTCACCTAAAATCATCCGATGCGATGCGCGTCGAAGTATGAACTCGCATACTTAATTATGATAGACATATTACCTATACTCCATTTTTTTAGGTACTTAACTATGTAAACAAATGAGAGAGATGTCCCCCACGTGGACAGAGCACCGCCGTGTTCTCGTGGGAGCGATCGGCGGCGCGGTGGCGATCTTTCGCGCCGGCCTTTGGTACTATGGAGCTTTTCTCCGCAGCGCTGCCTCAACGAACACCCAAATAGGATACATTGGAATGTCAACCTAATATACCTAAACATTAGATTGTTAATTCAATGTATCCTTTTTGGATGTTCGTCGTTGCCGCAGCGCTGCGTTTTCTTAGAGAGTAGCACCACAGGCCATGGTCCGAAGCGAGGAGGAGTGGCAGGCGGTCGCCTTCTTCTGCGAAGTAGAAGGCCCACCGCGTGAGACAACGGCGCTCACTTCCCAGACGCCACCGCCGCCCCTGGGATTCCGATCCCGATTCCTGGCCACCGTAGGCACGGGCTTGCGGACGGCGAGCTATGGGTAACTCGCTGTCCGACTGTCCGGTAACCGTCCGGACCGAGCCCAAGATGTAGACGGCGCGTAGTGTTCCCGCGCACCTCATGGAATTGTCTGCAAAACGTAAGAGGCCTAGCAAGGTTGAAGCCTACTGGGGCCATGAGTAATGTGAAAATGGACATCAGGGCCCTGGAACGAAGGCAATGAAGGCACAGAAGTGGGTTTTTAGTTAGTAAAAGTCTGACACTATCTCCCGTCCCCCCCAAGGGCGCGGAGATGCCATTGGATGATTTTCCCACCAAAAACAAGCACCGCACGTTAACTGAACTGTTAACTAGTTCCATCCCAATTTCTTGCTGGCATGACTGACATTTTATCACACCATGATAAGGCAGGATCTATTCTGGTGAATCGAGCAAAGATTGCAATTTGCGCACAGGCTCCACACTTACTTCAATGCCATCTATGGACAGAATAAGAATACGTACATTACCTACTATGTATAGTGATGAATTTGGTTTTTTTTTTCAATCATATCAAATGAAACTTTATGCGCCGACCCCAAATAAAACGGGATAAGGACAGGAAGATGATGATGATGAAATGAAACTTTATACGAACAGTTAACTAGTATTTTAATATTGACGATGGTAGTTCTATAAGGTGGGAAAAAGATATTTTAAAGTATTGCCCTTCGATCACTAATTTTGAACTTTTTATTGGATAGGTAGTTAGGAGGGCCAGCGATTATGTTCATGTCAAATTATTGATATTATTACTTGCACCCTAGTGCAATGTACCTAGTTAAATTCGACTCGCTACGGTCGGCGGCTGGGCCCTGTACTTCTAAAGGATCTATTACACCACTCGATATTCAGACTGGTTTTGTCGACATCACTAATTAGTGTAATAATGTCAGACTGTCTTACAGTACGGCCGACCTCTGCGAACATTAGCGCTCAAAATAAGCGCGCTAAATGAATGATTTATAAAAATAAATGCCAATAACAGTTGTTAACAGCAATAACAAGTGCTATTGGCATTTTTTTTCAAACTATTTATTTTTTTACGAGTGCACAAGCGCTAAAGTTCGCAGAGCCTAACTTCAGACGCGCCAAGATCCGTCGGCCGTACTATACTCGCGACAGTCTGTGTAATTTGTGCGGAATGTCGAGTGGTGTAATAGACGCTTTAGCGGTTTTGGAAGAAATATGTGCGATGTCTTAATTTAAGAAATTAGTTGCAGAGAAAGCACGTCACTGAATGTAACACCTCAAAATTCAAAATAAATTCATTTTACTCCTATTCTAAGAACTTTAGTCAAGTATAAATAGGTATCTACTTACTTAATATTACTTTGGAGCATAAGTACAGGCACAGTTGTGAGCACATTCAGCCTTTTCGATTATTTTCCTAAGTAGGTAACCAAAGCACTAAATAAAATCTACACCAATTATTTATACGCAAAACACCAGTCAGTACACTTGTACGGATTCTTTTGACATAACTAACTAAATTGGTTACTCTAGCTAATTTCACTCTATCGATTTTAACACTAAACTCATTTTTTTTTTTACTTATTCATTTTTTATTTAAATATCACAGACTAAATTATTCTTTTTTTATTCGAACACTAGATGTGTCCACTGCGGAAAGCCAATAAGACTGGCCGGTTCAATTGGGCAAGTACAGGCTATGTACAGTCGGTAACAAAAGTCTTGTCCCTTTAATGTACCATAATTTTTTAAATCTTTTTGTTTTTTTTTTTAATTGTTTTAATCAACACTGTCTAACTGCTGAACAAAAATTACTACTTCTCTTTACCCGCATTTTGAATAATGCATATTTTTTTTAGGACATGTTAAAATATCAAGCGTGCGAGCGCGAAAGAGGGATGGATTTATACACCCTTTATACTCTATACTTTAACAGTTCAGTTTAGGTAGAGTCTCAGATCTCACGATGTTATTAAAGCTCAGCATAAAATATAGGTACTCACCTATGGATAGTAATCCAGAAATCCAAAACCCACTTTTTTTATTTATTTCATGAGAAAGCACTTTATTTTATTTTTCACAATGGTTCGCACTCATTTTGTTTATGTTACAAAAATATTTATGAACTTGAATAATTCATTGTTTTTAAATGACACAAGCACTCAATACGGTACGACTTTATTAAATGAAACTTAATATCAAATTGTTTGAGCAAAAGAACTAATGACCTTCGAAAATTAACTGCGGTCACTTTTATACAAATTATATTAAGATATTATCTGTTAAAATAGCTCTGTGCGGACTATCCATTGGTTTAGAAACTTGTTAAGAATATGTTTAAACTTGTTTTCCTTTTTTGGTTGATATCTAATTAGTAAGTCTAATTACCTATGAGGTGACCGTTTACTTTCATCATATTTTTTTCTGAGTAATCATTTTAACGTTTTGTCAATCAATGGCCAGATTATCATGTCATGTAGCACCCACTCCTATCAATATCGGGGAATCTACACTCGAAGTTGTGGACGATTACGACTACCTCAGATTGACAGTCCAATTGGGTAAATGTAATTACGAGAAAGAGGTCAATTGTTGAATCCGACTCGGCTGGGCAGCGTTCGGGAAGCTGGGTAGTATCTTCTCATCCAACATTGAACATACCACAGTGTCCTAAGACGAAAGTCCACTGCGTGTTGCCAGTGATGACATATGGCTCTGAAACGTGGTCGCTTACCATGGGCCTCATCAGAAGGCTTAAAGTCACCCACCGGGCAATGAAAAGGACTATCGGAGATTCCTTGAGTGATCGAATCAGGAATGAAGATATCCGCAGGAAAACCAAAGTTGCGGACATACCACAAAGAATCGCCAAACTAAGATGGCAATAGGCAGGGCACATTGCTCGCAGAACAGAAGGCCGTTGGGGCTGAAAGGTTCTGGAGTGGCAGCCGCGTATCGGAAGACGCAGCATTGGAAGGCTTCCTACAAAGTGGACCGATGACCTGGTAAAGGCTGCGGGAATCCGATGGATGCAAGACGCATAGCACCTTTCATTGTGGCGACATTTGGAGGAGGCCTATGTTCAACAGCGCACGTCTTCGAGCTGAAATGATGATGATGCCAGATTAAATAAAAACAGTTTTTGTCGATGCTTAGCGAAGGTAAAAAATACTCCCCGAATACGTTATCGCAACAACGCAAAGCTAATCTTTTCTCCCGCCAATCCAATATTTAGTATTCCCACTCGTAACAATATCGTTTCTCCGTTTATCCTTTATCCAGAATGTGCCATCAATATAATGCAATTTGCCTTATGTTAGACTAGTTTTTAATCAGTTTTAACGAATTTAGAAATTATCTGTATAAATTGTAATTACATTATTGTCATTAATTTATAACTTCTCCAGGTTACTTCACCTTACTGTCACTAATGAAGCCTGTTAAACAATTATTTAATATTATTATTATTACTAATGAAGCATGTTAAACATTGAATGCCGTACAGTTATAATTGGACATCAGATTTATATACTGTACGTTGTTTTAACTGTACTGATTGTCTTAGCCTGTAGTCTGTTACTGTACTTACTAATATAAAATAAAATCCTTTTCTTTTCGTTTTTTTTTCAATCTAGCGAAATTGACGTCAAACGAACCGGGAAACTGAGTAAGCAACATTAAAATGCATTAATAATACTAAAATAGTGCAATAAAGAGAACAAACCTGTTCTACCTAATAATTATTTATAGGTATCTGCCAAAACAAGATTTTATCACGTCTGTTGAAAACAAAAACATTTAGTTTTCTTATCTCTAGAAATCAATATTAATGGCTAAGGTAATATGTTGCTAAGTGCAAAACTCGATAATGACTAGACCAATTTAAATGAAGTTTTTTTTTACAATATACTTTGAAGTCTTGCGGCAGTCAGGTGACATTGTGTAATTTATTTTATCACTATTGCTCTTAAAGTGGTGAAAGAAAATATCGTGAGGAAACTAGCATATCCTAGAATCAAAAATTCGAAGACCTGTGACATCCACCATCCCATACAAGGCTGCCGTGGCAAATGACGGCCCATTCCCTCACCTAGAGAGTATGCCTGAGTCCCAGCAGTGGTAAAATTGTAATACTAATTATGTTATGTTACAGGTGACTCTTTTAGCCCACAGCTCATCTGACATGCGGTAAGTAACATCTTTTATCTTACCTTTGGCGAGCAGTATTGAAAAGGGAGAGGAATGCCTTTGCCCACGAGTGGGACATAATAGGCTAACTACTACTACTATTTGTTAACGTATCAGTACGGTTATTATTTATTTAATTAAAAATATAAGTTTACAGTACAAGACCAAAACACTTATATTCTAAAATCTTACAAGAAACTTAAAAATGAATATATATATTTATAAATTTGGTACGGCTTGTCGTGGAAAATATCCAGATCTATACGCTGAATGAGCAAAGAGTTAAGCAGTGTCACTGCTCGAGCTGTGGGCGCTGCAGCGCCTCGACGTGTGCGCACTCGAAGAGGATTGGAAAAATTGTTCGGAAAAACGTATTACAACACATTTTTCTTTATTTCATTCAAACTGTTCCTAACGACAGTTTTTAGTATTAGGGTTAGCTGCTAATTTATTATTAGATTTCTTTCTACATCTCATTTATTGATAGGTATATTTTTATTTTTGTGTAGCCTCTTATTATAATGTCCATTTGAGTACACTTAGACTCCACGGATTCATAGTTTACTATTTTTATTGTGCTTTTGGTTACAAAGCTGATCACTCTATATTGTCCTGTCATATCTATAAATATGAAAGTATTTCAGATTCAATAATTTTTTTAAAGAGTAACCACGGAGTTCCCTGCCGGTTCTTTTCCATAGAAAACGATCAAATGGAACCGTGCGCTAGCTTCTGACGTTTTATAAGTGCCCATGTAGGCATTTGTGAAAAAATAATAATTTGGAGTGAGTTGAGCTAATAGCTGCTCACAAAACGACGTCAATTAATTAATAAAAGCTTGTAAAATAATAATAATACTGTAATAACCGCTAGCGCCTGTTTCATTAATGTGTTCGAGATTTTAGGCCATAAAACTCGTGGTTTTCCTGTTTTTCTTATTATAATTATGCACATATTTTATACTACTCTTAGAAGCGGTTCTTCACAAATAGACTGCACAAAAATAAATTAAAATGAATAAATCTCAACATGAATGGAGAGTGTCGTGAACATCAAGGCAACTGAATAAATAGATAGATTACAAAATTATGTTTTTACATTAGGATTATAAATTGGCAAATAAACAGATCATTTTAGCAATATCATGAAATCCACAACATAATGGCAATTTGGTAAGACTAGTTCAGGGGCCTTAATATGACATATTAGTGCCATTATCAAGCGGGGCACACCTTCACCTTATGCTCCACCGTGTCCCCCGGGCGTTCTGCGCAATGGTGACACCCGGGCGTTTCCTCCGCCTGAATCTGGAATAGGAACCTTCAGAACTTACCATGTCCGGTAGAAACATTTATCATGCTGAAGGTGAGGCAGCTGTGACGCCTCTCCAGTCACTTCTCAAAGAGGGGACTTAATACCACAGCAATCGTGACGTGCCCACGGTTTAGTAGGTGGACAATGTAAATAATTGCCAGGACTGCGGAATTCCCTGGCTGCAGAATTCTTCGAAAGAGTTAACGCGGCCCTAGGTGGATTTAATAGGTATAAGCCTGACACTCCCTCTCATTTTACCCAGAACGAGAGAAGCCTTTTTATCGATATACATATATTAATAGTCAATTTTGTTCAGGCAGGGATTATAGTCTTAACATAGTTTTTGGTAACCAGTCCACTAAAGTCTCCCAAAAAATTACCCACCAATCGGGAGTTGTCCTTGGATGCATTTGCACAGCTCGTACAGGGATAATGGTCGGCTGGTGTCACGGCACTTTCCATGAAATGTGTCTAAGGTGCTTTTGGGCGTTGACTACGGCCTTTCGTACGCCTTCCAAAGGTCTAGGACCCCAGAGTTCTAGGATTTTTTTTTTCTAAATAATAATTAACATTGAATCAACGGCCTGATACAACAGGCTGTAGGTAGGTATTCCTTCCATTCTCTAAAGCCCTAACCACCACTAGCTTAGACCCTGCTCCCGACACGATGAACTATTATTTTTTTATATTATTAATTGCTTAAAAAGTGAAAGTAAATTAAAGTTATTATGAATAGGTGTCACTTAAACAAATAAAAAGATAGTAATTTAAATAAAATAAAACTAAAAAATCTTTGTTATTGCTTCTGTGCTCGCCTGTACTTCGTGAACGGGCACTGCCGTAATTCAATACGCGTAGCTAACGCGGTCTTGCGAACGTTGACATGTTAGCCACTTATAGTTACACAAATACACATTCTATTTATTGTAGTTGACTTTCTATCTGTTCACTTCAGAATCCCTTATTAATATTCTTTCCTTAATCTTTAATTTGATTAATTTATTTACGGTCATCTTCCTGCCCTTATCCCGTTTTATTTGGGGTCGGCGCAACACGTTTTTTTCTTCTTGATTCATTTATTTGATTCACGGTGTTGTTGCTTAATAGGTACGGACAGTTGGGTCACAATGGTACGAAAAAATATTTTTTATTTTTAGAAAATTTAGTGTTTATTTTTTATATAATTTTTGCTTAGAAACATCAACAATATACCTTAACCTAATAATTGCACAGCAAAACATAGATCAATAATCAAACTTAAACCTGTTTATCTTTGATTTTGTGAACCTCTTCCTGTTTTCCACTGTGCCCCAGGTCTGGGGTGAAACAATGAAACAGTGTATGGGGCACATTGGAATACGACCTGTATTCATATCAAAATATTAACTAGTTGTATCAAATCTTTTTAATACCTTGTCAAGAAACGCGTAGTTGCTTTTTTGACGTTTAGTTTTTCCAGATATAGGACGGGTTTGGCAAGACTAGTTCAAAATCCTCAGCTGAAACCATTGCCATGTTCGGTTCTAACGGAAAATAGAAACTATTGTCAACTTTTGCGCTTCGTTGTGTTCCACTGTGCCCCGTTCCAAAGTGCCCCATAGCGTGTACAAAATTTCAAACCAGTCTTCAAAAAAGTTAGATTATGTTTTAAACTTAACACAGCGGTCTCAAATAGACAAAATGATTAAGATTTATGAAAAAAATATATCACTTACTTATTGTTTAAACTTTTTTACTAAAAACGAAAGTACTTTGAAAAGAAATCTCAACTTTTGAACATAAAAACCAATATTTATCTAATCACAGCTCCATTGTTGTTGCGCCGCCATATTTTACTACGTCCTCGTATGGCGCAGGACGCGCTGCAATTGGTCGAATTGGTAGCGCGCGAATTAGTTTGAAATCCAAATTTTTATCGACATTGTTCCATAGTGCCCCGTGTTCCACTGTTCCCCAACTGCATGTCCCTAGATATTATTTCAATATCTTCTCATCCAAAATATCAGTCTCTCAAGTCAAGGGCGTCGCCAAGGGGGGGCAGAGAATACAGAAAAAAAAAAACTTTTTTTTTATCTAATCTGTCACATTCTTATTTATAAACTTCATTTTTTTAAAAAGGAACTTTTGAACAAGTAAAACGCGCCTTCACGGACCCTTTGGTTTTGGGTGGCTTTGACGTTTCACTGGTCGGAACTAAGGACCCACCCCCACCTTCCTTAGTTCGTGAACTGAAATACATGCCTTGAGCCTAGTTTAGGGACCAGTCTCCCACAATGTAATGCTCATCCTATATGTTACCGTAGAAATAAATAATATAATATAAAATTCTCTATACTTTCAATAGCTCGCCCTTGATCATCGGCTGGCGACGCCCTTGTCTCAAGACGAAAGTCTATGGCCAGTGCGAGTAGCCACTAATGACATATATGGCACTGAAAAGTGGCCGCTTACAATGAACCTCATCAGAAAGTTTACAGTCACCCAAAGGGCAATGGAAAGAGCTATGCTCGGAGTTCCCTTGCGTGGTCGCATAAGAAATGAAGATATCTGCAGGAGAACCAACGTTGCCCAAACTCAAGTGGCAGTGGGCAGGGTTGCTCGATGGCCCGATAGGGACGAAAGATTTTAGAGTGGCGACCGTACACCGGAATACGCAGCGTCGGAAGGCCTCCCACAAGGTGGACAAAGTTGGTGACAGCGACTTGGTGAGAGTGGCGGAAATGCGATGGATGCGGTCGTTGTGGCGACACTTGGAGCCTAAGTCGAACAGTGGACGTCCTTCAGCTAAAATGATGATGATGTTTAATGAGACAATAATCGGGATTGTTTGAAAGGTTTAGGTACCGTGGCCCTGGAATGCAAAGGGTAAGTCAAGGAATACAGGGTGGGTTTTAGTCAGTAAAAGTCCACCCGGAGCAAAAAAAGACTTTCAAGTCACACTACTGTATGGATGCGAATGATACGATGGTAGGTATGTGTTTGTTACTTATTCACGCTCAAAAGGCAGAACAGAACTAGAGAGAGATTTGGCACAAGGGTAGACCAAATCCTGAAATAGCATATAGGATACTTTTTAACCCGGGACTGATCTATGTATTTTTGTGATAGTTTTCTACAGGTTGAAGCTAGGAACCATTGAGGAGACTTGTCTATTTATCGGACTGCAGGGTTATGTTTTTTTTATGTTGTCATTATTTATTTATTGTACACTTTATTGCTGGCACTTACAAGAAATACAATAACGAAAACTTATATATAAATACAAACAATTGGCGGCCTTATCGCATTTGGGCTACGTAATTACAAAAATGTAAATCATGATAATTATGTCAAATACAAAACCTGCATACTTAAAAGGATTGGAGGATCCAATGGAGTATCCTAATTTTAATTTTACTTAAAAGTAGGGTAGATCAACTCTTGGCTATTTCTTATTCTGTGCTCTTGGTTCGCCCTAGCACAGTTTAAATTACGATTTGCTGTCCCTTGTTCTTGGGTGAATCTAAAGTCTTTATTTGGGCATCAAATTAGGAATAATCACCAATTATATTAATTATATAGTTCGAAAGTGTGAAAAAAAATTAAATCCAGAAACTGTGGGCCTGCTAACGGCATTGCAGCGCCACCTAGTGAAGATTCTTTTAATTTCAATGAAGAGGAAAGTACAACTATTCTTAGTTTTGTCATAGATGTCGCTAAAATCAGCTTTTTGCACACTTTTTGTCAACGTTCCAAAATACAGAAAAATATTATGCCATAATTACAATTTTCATTCCATTGAATACTACTGCTACTATTATCACATTTTTGATTTCACATTTTATGTAAATACATACCAGGATTGTAAAATTTGTAAATAAATAAATAGGAACACAAGATTGGACCATCATGATGTTTTTTCACAAGCGCGCATGCTCCGTTTTACGTATCAATCGATACGAATCCAATGTGACAGCAGAAGTAGATGGCGTAGCTGCATAGCACGTTTCCTCTACCTTCTCGCTCCTTCTGTGACATTTTTGCGAAACGTCGATTTCGTTTCCTATAAAAATTAATTTTAAAAATCACATTAGGGCATGCTCGGTAAAGTTTTTCACACGAAACACCGTGATATAAAATATATAACCGTGGTTAAGTTTTTTTGTGCCAAGTGCAATTAAACAATCAAGATTCCGCCGATAATTCAAAGCCTACCCAGTGGGTGGCTTATTTTGGTGAGTTTACTGCTTATTTCATCATATTTCTTAACATTATTGATTGGTTTCTATGTTTATTTATGATACTTTTGCGTCGCACAGCCATATGTTTGCTAAAATCGTTGTTACGTGTTCGTAAAATGAAAGAGTTCATAGTACTCGCTAATGTCCGTATTTGGTGTCTGAAAAAGCATTGTACTGCGTCGTTTTGCCTTGAAATATCGGTCAGGCAGGTGCTGGTATTGGCCTTTAATGTTTAAGAATACAAAATATGTGATTCACCTCGGTATACCGTGACGAAATTTACGTCACACTGTATTGTTCTAGTAGGTACTTGATAACGCAGGTTTTTGTCTATTTTGAACACCACTTAATTTTATAATTACACAGCTACATAAATTAAATCATAAATCCATATTCTTACAAACAGTATTATTCATGTTAAATAAAATAAATAGTATCAAAGATACCTAATTTTGGCCTAGTTTTTTAACCAGTACTGGTATTCTTAGCTTTATCTTTTTTTAATAAACATTTTGAGAAATCTAGCTGCAAAATGATATTTATTTTAAAATAAAAAGTTATCAGGATTTCAATTAAAGAGTACTATCACCATCTTGCTGCATCAAAGAACAGCTGACTTTCTCCCCTTCAGAAGTTATGAAAAAAGCACCTAGCATATTACTTGAACCATTTTCCAGTCTGCCTAGTTCTAATAGGACTTATTCCTTCTCTGATTATAATCCTAAAAAAAGAAAAATAGCAAACAGATTACCTACATTAGTTCAACATATCAAAACCATTTCAACATTATGTATTTGCAATTATTTGTTCAAGATTGAATTGCTGCATTATGTTGATTACTGATAGTTAAAACATCATTTCACACAAACAAATATTGACAGTTGAGTTGAAATATGAATATTTTACGATAGCTTATTTGACTGTACAATAGGATGCACATTAGCAAAAACGAAGGCAGTATAAGCTGGCCTCCTTTTCGGTTTAAGGTACTCCTACCAAATATTCTTCTGTCATCCATTAGAATTGAAAAGTTAAATTAGATAGAGTATTTGGTGGAATTTGTCACCAAGAGCAGGATTTGTCATCAAGGGCGGAATTTGTCATCAAGGGCGGGATTTGTCATTGGATGATTTTACCTACCATAAAAAAAAACCCTGGGGAAACAGATGTGCAAATATTTGTCAGATTTTTCCAACCTAAGCATTTCAAGGGTTAAAAGATCCACATTAGTGAAAACATAACCTATATTAGCTGGCCTTCTTTCAGTTAAACAAATTTGGTGCCAAAAACATTAAATAATTTGTTTGTGTGCCCGTAACCCATGTCCCGAGTCATTGTTATACGTTGCAAATTTTTACTTGTCTTTATGCCGAGAACTCAATAAGTTAGTCCACATTTAGCAAATTTAGTGTTCTGTTTTTGCATATTTTAATTATATTATTGTATGAAAGAAACGCTAAGTTCTGTGACACCGAGATTATTAAACTTCATTCAACACTACAGAGCTCTAGGTTAAATTTTATCTTGAAAGCCAATTGTTCATGTTGCAAAAAAGTTTAGGAAACAGAAATGAAACTACAAGTTGACAAATCTAACCGAACTTACTCTGTTGCAATGACATTGTCTACTGATATTTAGGTGATAAACACTTAGATAAGTATACAATGTTTAGAGGTGTTTATTAGCATAATATTATCATTTTATATAGCATATATATAATTCATATAGCAAACTAATGAAGTTATAAAGCAATATAGTACCATTAATGCCTCACAATTTTTCCAGTTCCAGCATAGACAGGAAATTTTTATTCTTGACTAATAAATTAACCTCTTTTACTACAGCATGTTGTTTTTTTTTAATTTATTTTTTATTTGGTATAAACTACCTAGTGCTTGACTACAATCCCTCCTGATATTATTTTTACATATTTTACAGCCAGCACTAAAGCTATAATTTAACCAGCCCTGTCCTATGTTCCATTGGGCTAGCATAGGCACACTTTTGAGTGAAGCCTCTTAAAAATGTCAATAAAACCTGCTAAAACCATGACTATGACAAACGATACACTCCTGTTACTCCTGTCGCTTCCTTCCTGAAGCAGGCCCTTGGTGCCGGTAGGCGTCGTTCGACCCTACCGGGCCCCTTACGGTTTGCTGACAACTCCTTGAGGACGCGTGGATCAATACGCGCCGTCGACTTCTGGAGCTCGGGTCGGACAGCGCGCTACCCATTGCACGCCGTCTACAAGCTCGCGCCTACGGTGATCGGAAATTGGGATCAGAATCCCGGCGGCAGCTGGGGTGTAAGGGCCCGTGAGAGCCTCCTCCTTTGCTAGCTTTACTGCTTCGCAGAAGGAGGCCACCGAATGCACCTCCTCCTCACTTCAGACCATGGCCTATACCAAGGCCCGGCGCCCTCTCGAGGACATGGCGGTGCTCTGCCCAAGCGGGGCACACCTCAACCGTGTCCTCCGGGCGGTCCACACAGTGGCGACACCCGGGCGTCGCTTCCGCACGAATCCGGTGCAGAAACTTCCCGAACTGACCGTGTTCGGTGAGAACCTGCGTCATGCGGAAGGTGAGGACGCCGTGAAGTCTATCCAGCCACTCCTCAAAGAGGGGAGTTGCCGCTATAACTCTAAAAAGGTTAGGCAAATTGATTGATTATTTTGTACTGACATGACAAAAGTCCATAACAACAAAACATTTGTAAAGCAACGTCATAACGTAGTTCGCGTAACAGGCCAAGCCTATTGCAATTGAGCTCAATTGAAATTCCTTATACCAATCAAGATACAAACTATAGTGCGTTCAACACGCTTAGATTGTTTTGCGAAGACATTTGTACTTTTTATTACCTAATAAAAAAGAAAATAAATGGATTTACTGATTAGCTAGGCAACGATTTAGTCAGCTAAAGATAGTAGTTTCATTTCAAGCTGAATTTTAAATTGGATTAATTATGCAGAATATTTTACACTAAACAATAAATAACACCATAAAGAAATCGTCTCCTGAAAATTGCATAGAAATTGGTCATTAAATGAAACAATAATTACCAATTCAAATATTGTTATGAGGTAGAGTGGGGGTATAGCGGGGATATCTCGCTATCTATAGAGCACACGTAATTTAATGGCGGTGACGTCACATTTCACTATGTTCGTTATACTGTTATTTGACAGTTTCCTCTTCTACTAGATTTGAAAGGTATTTTTTTAACTTAATTAGTGTTGCAACGTATTTGAAAATCTCTTTCTATTTATGATTTTGGGTAAAGTTACTTTTTGATGCAATTGGCAGCTTTTGTAATTTTTCATTCGAATATCCAAAACTTATATCTAACCTAGCTTCTAACAACGGCAAGTGTAGATGTATTCCTGGGATAAAAATATTGTTTGTCCTTTGCCGAGGTCTAAATTGGTTCAATGCTTTAGGCGTTAAAATATAAGAAAATTATGACACGACAGACCAAAGTTGCTTTCGCATTTAAAATATTAGTATGGATGGATACTGTCTTTTTAATTCGATAAACCATTTTAATTTGTTTGTTGCTTGAGCTGATGGCGCCAACTGACGACTTAGTCCCTTTTTCTCAAAGTTTTTTCAAGTTGTTTTGGTAATATTAACACCGTAAAGAACTACAATTAAACGTTTATTCTCAGGATAAACGTTTCTTTTTAATTAAAGTTATAACAAATAAATAACCTGTCAGGTACGAATCGGACTCGCACTGAGTGTTCGATTACGGAGACGCGTCGGACAGTCGGACGGTCCGTCGTACATTGCCATATGTTTGTATTTGCGCGAGTGATGACGCGGCCCGCTGCTGCAATGTACGACGAAACGCGCCGCGCAACGCGCCGCGTCTCCGTAAACTCGGCCTGCTTACAATCGTAAAATATATATATATATATATTGCTATCTAAATCTAACTACAAAGTTACGGTTTTCGAATTTTTGGGTGATTCTTTGAATCCGAGAGTGTCTCTTTCGTCTCGCCTAGCTTTCGTACCTATCTATTATGTGTCTGAGCCACTGGGCGCAAATGAGTGCCTAGATACATTTAGCAATCGGGGAAAACTAATAAACAAATAAAAATATCAAAGTGTAAAGAAAAAAAAGGCCAGACGAATGAGACACCCTCTCGGTTTCAGAGAATCACCCTTTTACCAGTAATTGTAAAAGGGTAACTATTTCATATGAATCGGCGTTTTTGAGAAAAGGGGTCTTGTGAGACGGACAACAAAGTGTAGGATCACTTTATTGTATATTTCTCAAGACCCTTTTTCTGACCAATGTCGGTGCAGAACCCTAAAAATGAACTTGTACTCATGATTGAGTATTGATATGATGTTATACACCGTTAAATTTTGGTCGTTTTAATCCCGTGGAGGATCGATTCGGTACATGAAACACTATCGATTTGAAAAGATAAAATTAAAAATAAAGTACTTTTTTTTAAACTCGAATTAATATACGCATATACGAAATTAATTTCTTTAAGTAAACGAGTCAATGACCTTGTAGGGAGTTGTCGATCGTTGCGTACTAACTACCTATAGTTCATTGGCCTCGATCAGCTGACGATTACTTAAATAAATCAATTTCGTACACGTGTAAATTAATACGAGTTTAAAAAAAAATGTACTTTATTTTTCATTTTTATCTTTACAAATCGATAGGGTTTCATGTACCGAATCGACCCTCCGCGGGATTAAAACGACCAAAATTGAACGGTGTATTTTATACACATACACATACAGCTTATAGATTTATCATAAAATAAAACATAAATAAAAAAAATAAATACTACATTAAAGTAATATATGATTTCAATTTTTCTTGCCATATATCTATAAAAGTTAACCATTGACTATTTTAATACACGTAGATTTAAAAAAAATATTTGTTTATATATTTACCTAGCAGAAATGAAAAGGCGTGTTTTATATATTTTTCTTAATTGCATGACATTTTTGCCTTTTGACTGCCATATTTATATTCATACTGCAATTTATAATGTATTATATACTTACTTTTTTGTAAAATAATTATGTAGTTTATTAAAAAAGCCTTATGGTAGCGGGATTTATATTATACGTATGGTGCAAACAATTTATTAATATATTTATTTTTAAAAAAAGCTTTTGTTGTATGAAATATTGTACTTGGTATCTCAATTAATAATTTGATATAGCGTAATATATCATTTTTATTTTAAAAGTCTTGTGATTTTTGTTTGCAGTCCCTATTTTTTGAAGGCAGTCAGTATGGCAGTCTATTTCTTTTATCTTTCTTTGTCAAACACGCTTTTTCATTTCTTTATAGGTTTGAATAAATATGGAAAAGAAGCGGGACTCTTTTTTTATGAAAATGAAAAGAGATAATGACAAACCATTCAAAAAGAACCAGGAAGACATAGAGGATCCTAAGAATAAAAGGCAGAAAGAGTTCAATAAGAACCGGGAAGGCTTGGACTTGAACAAACAAGCTAAGGTAAAGAAGCCGTTTGATAAGAAAGCATATCGTCTGAAGAAATACAGTAAGAAGTATAAGCTAGAACAGTGGGAGGAACAACGTAAAAAGAAGTTACTTCGTGAATACCATAAGGACATTAAGAACGACCCTACTATCGGTACGTACAAAGCCAAGACTTTCGACGAAGACGCCCCAGATGGGAAGCAAGAACCCGGTAAATATGTCCGACATCCTGACTTGGTAGAGAAAGATAACCTTTTTGAAAAAGAGGACACTGTAACTAGCGTTAAGACCAAAAAAGACCCGTATCTCAAAGCTAAAGAACACTTTAACAAAGTAAAACAGGAGAAACTGGAGAAACAAGAGGAGAGACAGAAAATTAAAGAGCAGAAGCAACAAAAGTTGGAAGAATATAAGAAGAAGAAGAATGAACGTTTCAAGAAGTTGAGTAAGAAGACTAAGAAAGGACAGCCAGTGATGACAGGGAGATTGGAACTGCTTTTAGAGAAAATTCAAAGTAGTAAATAGGGAATTTTCCATATTTTTCTTGAGACTGCTTTACAATTTTAGTGAAATATACTTTTTTAGAGTCAGTTTTATACACTTAAAAATTCTGTTCCTTGTTTGCATAATATCAATTTAGAAAAAATCAAAATGAAATAATACGAAACTGCTTTTTTAAATTAATGTTATTTTTTTTAAATTACTACAGTTCACTTAAATTCTATTATGGCCATCTCTTATTTGGATCGTTATTTTAATGCGGTAAATCTCCTTGCATATCTTAACACGTGAACATAACCGATTAATGAAGTGTGATTTTTCGATTACAATGGTAATTTACTCCAGTAATATGTCCTTTTGTTCTATTTTAATTAGCTCGACGGATTTAAGTGACGTGTTTCGATGTGTTTCCGAAACTGTGAACACAGTTTATATTATGCGTTTCTCTGGTATGTTGTGTCTGTCACGGCCTGTTTATTTATTTGGAACTGTTTTTGCTTTGATTGAAATAAAATTGTGATTACTGTGAGTATTAGCTTTATTTATAATATAGTAGTTTTTGCTTGTTTTGTTGCCTATAGGTAAACTTTGAGCAACAAGACTTATATTGTTATCATCACCTTTTTTATTCTAGCAACCTCCAACATCACTGGCGACTTTGTTGTGACTATACCTTTTCACACGAATTTTCGCAATTATTCCTGTCGTACATACGTTTATCCTTCAATTTGTCTTTCTATTTTCCGTCATGATTAATTTACAATGGGTTCCATTTTGTAAATTCCGCTCCTTTTTTGTTTCCTGTTCCTTTTTCGCTCGTCGTTTTACCAAGCCTTCAGGCCTAGCCTAGCAGTTGGCCACGCCTCCAATTCCTTTGTTCTGAAGTCATCTTCGCTTCTTCACGTGGTCAGAACAAAAGAATTGGAGGCGTGGCCAACTCGAGGCGTTCGACGCAAGAGAATCGAAACGAAAGGGTCGTAACTTGTCCTACCTAGATGTGTCTAAGACTTTACGTTATTTATAAATATCTGTTTAACATTTTCTTAACAATGGGTCGGTTTGCAATCTAGCCTGATGTAAATGAACACCAGTAGTATTTTACATGGAATGACTACCTATCTGATCTTCATAATCCAATAACTGGGCAACAGGATTCCTCGAGACTTGTTGGTGACAAGGTCTACAACTTAAAGATTGTTTGCTCAAACTCGCAACTATTTAAAGTTTTCAAAACAAACGGGAAGAATTGTCCTTCTAGATTCAGGGTCTTATCTCGCCCGTGACCTGTGCCCCATTTCCGTCCAGTAGTTGGCCTTGACCTCTCTAGCAACAGGATACATTACTATTCTCTATTATCTGGGTGGAGCGAGGGAGTGCCAGATAGATGACCAGGGCCGCTGTAACTGTTTTGATTAATCAAGCACCCTTTCACCCGAGCGTAAAGCTTAACTTTTCGAAGAACTTAAAATGCTGGTGAGGAGGTTGTAAGCGCTCTTGCTATCCTTTTCATGATTAGCACTCATTTTGGATTACAATGAGTAACCTTACACGGACTACTTCTGGTATTGAAAGTATCCTGCCCTTTTTTAAGCCTAGGTTGCTTCATATTTCGTTTCAAATCCGTTTTTGTTGTCATGACATGGTTGATTAACAACAATTAAGATAATAAAAATATCCAAGCCTAAAAATTTTCACTTTGCTTCGCCGACTTCAAATAGCTTGAGACAAGTTCAGGGGGCCGACCATAAACTTTGAGAAAACAATCTTATTGCAGGAGAGTTTTGTTTCAATCTTAAAGTAATATTACTTCATTTTGTACCATAAGCTTAATCGCTCAGTATGATTGTATTCCTGCTAAGGGCGGGGAAAGAATGAACGATTCTAAAGATTTTGTCTATTCCCTGCTAAGACAGAAAAGATACGCGCTATACTGATCTGTATTGCGTTGTCTCTTTCAGATGTTTGTTATTCGAATCGCTACATTAAAGTTGATCGTGAACTAATAGAATACATTTAACTCAAAAGATGCCTTGTTAAAATATACTTTTAAAAGGATCTATGTAACTTTTATAAAAAAGGACGTAATAACTTTCAAGATTTTGCATTAATAAAGTAGAAAAACCAAAAAAGCTGCGAGCGACAACGTCGACATTTAGTTGCAAGTTAGTGTGAATTACAACATTCGAAATTCGGAACGTTTGTTTACATTAACAAAATTCTTATCAGTGTTTATTTGTATAGTGCGAACGAAGTTTGATTTTTTGAATTAAAATAGTTTTCAAGTGCTTAAATTTAGAGTAATGTAGCTGTCTTTAAGTGTTTGGTGTTCGAAGCGGATAGTGAACTATGCTTGAAACTTATTGTACATTGACATCATGGAATTAAGGTAAAGTTAAACAGTGTATTCCAGTGAAATACGTAACTGGTTGTTCGTATTGTTTTTCGTGCACTATTGAATTCAGTGTTATCTGCTTCCAAAAACTCAAAAAATTCATATATGTTCCCCATCTAGAATACAATAATAAATTAATAACCCACATAAGTGCTAAAACAATTAACTTGACACGTTTAGGCATCGAAATAATTTTTAAGCACTTTGTATGTCATGAAAAACACTTTAAATAGTATATATTTGGAAAACAATAATAAATCCGCTTCGTCCGAGCAACTTTTTTAAGCCTGTTAATTTGACGTAAAAACAATACTGCTAGCGGTCAAAAATCGCCTCATAGTACACAATGAGTGAAGTTTTATAACATTGACGTCACAAAATCGCTAAGAAAACATTCTTGTTTTAATATTGTAATAAGATTGTTTTGAAGGCCACATGGTACGAAAAACATAAGTAAGATTAAAACAATACTGCTTTAAGAGCTTGTGGTCGCCCCCCAGTACCTCTACCATGAGTTTTTACCCGACTGCGCCAGAAGGAGGGTTATGTTTTTCGAGAGTATGTATGTATGTATGTATGTATGTATTTATGTATGTATGTATGTATAATTGTTTGGCACGCTCTGCAGCCTGAACGGCTCGATGGATTTTAGCTGGAGAGGTGTCGTTAGATTCGTATTTACTGTGAGAGTGACACTGGGTATATCAAAATAAAAAAAAAAAACAAAATGTCGGATTTTTGGCGCCAAATTCAAATATTTGGCACGCTCTGTGGCCTGAACGGCTCGATGGATTTTAGTTTGCGACGTGTCGTTAGATTTGTAATTACTGTGAAAGTGATATCGTAAAAAAATAAAACTAAAAAAGTAAAAAATAAAAAATGGTAATTTAAAAAACTAAAAAACCCGACTGCTTTTCTGAGTATTCATGAAAAAGCCCTAAAACAAGAAAGTCGTTGTAGCAGTCGGGACCCATTCTAGAAAGTCTATCGTCTAGTCAGTAGATCTATGATGTAATGGGTCCCGACTGCTACAACGACTTTCTTGTTTTAGGGCTTTTTCATGAATACTCAGAAAAGCAGTCGGGTTTTTTAGTTTTTTAAATTACCATTTTTAAGCAATAGTATTCATCGCTACTCGATATCGACGCCGTAAATATTTTGTATGGCAAATTTTGGTTCTGCAAGTGACCGCTAGAGGCGCTGAAAAAATTTGCCATACAAAATATTTACGGCGTCGATATCGAGTAGCGACGAATACTATTGCTTAAAACTCATGGTAGAGGTACAGGAAGACGATCATAAAGATAAAATCATTAAACAAAACATTGAATAACAACAAGCATGATGATGTATATCGTCTCTTCAATTCTTAGATTGGCGTGGAACGTAAAATACTTTTCTTCTTCACAATAAAGTTCACTTATCTGACAAGTATTGTGTATGTCACTGCTGTGAACAAAGATATAAGCAATACTCAACTCGTGGCCCAAAGGCCTTATTACTAACACGAGTGATCTAAAAACTGGAAAAAAAAAATGAGAAACCAAAGATCACAATTTAATTCTGGTTAGCCCATTTTCACCATAGCATCACTAGGGCGCAGACTCGGACTATCCCTTTCCCAAAATGTCCCTTGTGGGGATGGATGGAACATTCCGAAAAAGGAATTGAAACCCTTTTTCGGAATGTTCCATCCATCCCCATAATGTCCATTTCCTAAAATGCCCTCTTCCAGAAATGTCCCTTTCTCATAATGCCCCTTTCCTATGACAGCTATGCGTTTAAACTAGAAATATTTAAATGACATAAGCCAAGTTGTAATCGACTTTACATACAATACTCGTATGAACCAGAAACTCAAAATCCAATAATTATCCACTGATACCTAACGCATTTTGGGAAATTGACGTTTGGGGAAAGGGACATTCTGGGAAATGGACATTATGGGGAGGGAATATTTCGGGAAAGGGACTATTTAAAACCAAGGCACTTTTTGAGCCTGAGTCCAATCAAGGACTACAATTCCCTGTTGGAATTTGTGTTCCCTAATAGGTGCTCTCAGATTACCGAATACGAATTACTGGTCCGATCTTAGAAAATGGAGAAGCCTTGCCATGAGCTCTTAACGCGATGCATTTTGTGACCTAAACTGAAATGTTAAAGGGACGGAGCTATAAAGAGTAATATTATATAATAATATATAATAAGATTCCACAACTATCACATACAACGCCGTCTAGTCCCAAGCTAAGCAGAGCTTGTGTTATGAGTACTAGACAACTGATAAACATACATTTCTAAATAAATACATATTATAGATAAATAACATCCAGACACAGAACTAATGATCGTGCTCATCACAAAAAAAAAATCCTGGGTGGGAATCGAACCCTCCGGCATAGCAGTCAGGGCCACTAACTACTAGACCAACAGGGCAGTCACTCCATCATCATAGAATGTAAGCTCCATCCCTCATCTCGCTCGTATGCCCGACATTTTATTTTTAACACGTCACGATATGGCCTCTGATGTCGTTACACGTTTCATTGTTTAAGTTTTGCAAAAAACGCGGCCCCTGGAATCCACGCTTGAGAATCCCTGGTCTAGACGCTGCGTAGTAAAACAACAATAGGCCTTGAAATAAGATAAAACAAATAATCATCTAAATTGTAGGGATTTGTGGTTTCCTACTGATAGCACATATCAAAACTTACGGCCTTGTTAAGATTTTTGTTTAGTAGGTAATTGGGTATAACTCATGTTAAACCATCTCTATGAAAGCTGTTATCACAACAGCTTCAGCGACCAAGCTGATGTTATCAAAAGAGCTTGGTCCAAGTAACATTAGTGTTTGTTGTATAAAGTTTTAGACCGAAAGGTTCTGGAGTGGAAGGTCTACCACAAGGTGGATGATAGAGTCGCAAAAATACTATAAATGCGAGACGCACAGGATCGTTCGTTGTGGCGACACTTAGGAGAGGCCTATGTCCAGCAGTAGACGTCTTTCGGCTGAAATGATGATGATAAAAGTTTACATACCTATTTACTTTTGCCAATTAATTGACTCGTATACAATTTAACAAAACACCTAAATGATAACAGGCCAAACACCTGACTTTGACGACAACCCTGTAATCTCAAAAGATAAGTTCAATTCGAGAGGGCGCGTCATATTGGCGCCAATTAGCAATTTGACAGTTGACATTTATACCACAGATAACTAAGATAATAAATATACGGAGCAAACATTGACCTTTTGATGAAATCCGGGATAAAAATGATCACTGCTGTCTTTCGTGATTTGAATTTATTAAGA
This sequence comes from Leucania comma, assembly GCA_958295575.1. NCBI lineage: Eukaryota > Metazoa > Arthropoda > Insecta > Lepidoptera > Noctuidae > Leucania > Leucania comma. The sequence continues at coordinate 12,801,220 of OY282485.1, forward strand.
TAGTAATTTTGTCCATATCTTTTACACATTTTTAATTGGTTAAGGTATGGTAGTTGCTCCGGGTTGGACATAGATACAGTACGGCCGACAGATCTTGGCGAGTCTGAAGTTAGGCTCTGCGAACTTAAGCGTTTTTACGAGTAAATAGGCGCTAAAATTCGCAGAACCTAACTAAACAAGTCAATGACCTTGTAGGTAGTCGTCCGTCGTTGCTTACTAACTATCTACAGGTCATTGAACTCGCCCAGGTGACGTTTTATTTTTTAATTTTATCTTTACAAATCGATAGTGTTTCATGTTCCGAATAGACCTTCCATGGGATTAAAACGATCAAAATTTAACGGTGTATATCTAGGTAAGCGGACTCCTTAAATACCTTGGCTGGCACTCTGAATAAAGTCTGGGTTATACACATTATTTATATTATCTATACCTGAGGCTCTACCGCGATCCATTTTAAGACCTTAACTGAACCGTTAAAGAAGGTTTATATAGCTCCATCCCTTTTTTCTTGCTCACACGACTGATATTTAAACATGTCATGTTAAGACCCCTGTACTACATTCAGTTTAATCCCGCTAATGGAAACCAATACGCCTTTCTATGGATACACCACATTACACATGTATTCTCCAAAAAGGGGCTTTTTTGCCAATCATGTCGTAAGCAAGTATCTTATATATCCTACGTTTGTAAGTCCTTGCAATAGGGGAGCGAAGAAAGAGATCTCTGTAGGTAGGCTTATAATAATAGGAACTAGCTTTAGTCAATAGCTTTGCCTGCGAGAAAGTAGGTTTCTCTGTACAAACCTGAACCCCTATTTCATCTCCTTAGCGGGTAAATTTTGAAAAATCCTTTCTTGTTCTTTGAATAATTCGTTAAAGAAACCTCTCTGCCTAAAATTCCAGCGTTCCAGATCCAAGGGTGTGGGCTGGTTGTTGATGAGTCGGTGAGTGAGACAGGACCTCAAGGTCCTTTGACTTTTTACTCTTACTAAATGGTGTGTGAGTGGTTGTGAAATTTAATCTGCTGATACATACATTTATTTGAGAAAAACAATACTTGTATATCACTTATCGGATTGTTTTATCGCTGATATCTTTAAAGATCCTGAAAAAACAATTGATTCTGTGATTCTCAGGAAATTGATGCAGGTTTATTTATTCGCAAAAGGAAGTGTTTTTGTTCAATTATCTATACTTTAAACGAATTCTCGTTAATCCTATTGTTTGCGGATCCTACATTCTCAAAAGTAAGATAAGTAGATACACAGATATTTTCCTATAGTGAGACCTAAGGTACCTAGAACTTGAGAGTTTTCTATCAACCCCGCTCTGAATGCTACCAGAATTAAAGATGATAATTCTCTTACTGCAATGGGCAAAATAGTTTTGTAAAAAAATGGATCCACCTCATAGATAAACCATACGTTTTATAAATAACTTGGCACATATAAATCGGCTCGCTCGAAGGTCACGCACAAGGCCCACGCCCAACGCGTGTCAAACGGCGACATACGATATTTTCAATTGTGATACTCAAATATAGACCTCACATGGAACTTCTAGGAACGTTTTGTGTGTCGTGCCTGATGCATCAACGTCGTTGCTAACCCGTCGTCTTGGGGCTTGTGGTGTTCACCAGAGTTTGAAGTGAAGAGTTTGAATTAAACAACCAAATTATCAGTAAGCAGCCACAACTCAAGAATAACGTCTAGTCGTTCTCCGGGACGGATCTGGACTGCCAACGCCAAGACCTCGTGAGTTTCTCTACATTTAATGTGTATACCTACCACATAAAATGATATTATAATAATCATAAAATGATATAGATTTAAAAGCAATAACAATATTTAGCCCTCGTATGATAATTTACAATGTCCCTTCCCTTTTTGGGCTCGGCAACCCAGAACAGAATGCACTATTTGTGAGGAGGACGCTAATTGTGAGGAGACAGACCCCAGATAACGGGCGCAGTGATGGGCAAAGAAGAAGATAATAATTAGCTAGTTCAGTTTTGAAGTATAATCACAGTATTTAGGATTTTTAATGAATAATAATTTCTCTAACCACAGGCTTAATTTCAACGAAGCTTTCACATGTAAACTGCGTTGCAAAGTATCATTTTGCATATGAACGTTTCACTAGCTATTTCAGTTCTTGAACTCGGCCTACCTGTGCAATTCATGGTCTGTTTGGCCGCTGAATGTGATAGATACTTAAGGGCCAACCCTTAGGCCGTGTTTACGGAGACGCGGCGGGTTGGTTGTTTCGTCGTACATTGTAGCAGCGGGCCGCGTCATCGCTCGCGCAAACACAAACATGTGGTAATGTACGATGGACCGCCCGAAGCGCCGCGCAACGCGCCGCGTCTCCGTAATCGAGCACTTAAGTATCTATCACATTCAGTGGCTATCTTTACGGTTACCGTCGTTTCACAATATTTTTTTCGACTACCCTCGTTATGTTTGGTGCTTTGAGTGCGAATTGTTCTAACTTTAATGCGAACGAGACGCTTATAATGTCTTCCGACGCTCCAATTGGTCCGCTTCAAGCTCGTTAACAAATCAGAGCCAAACGCGGTAAACGTTTCGATCGCGTTGACGTAAAAACAACTCGGACTAAGGTCTCAGATTTGTAGATTGGCTTTCTGCAGCTCGTATGAGAAATGACTTTAATTTTACTGAATTATGCACATACAGTTTGGCTGGCCGCCAATATTGATTCAAGTAGGTACCATAACGTTTATACGACATAATGAGCAGGTGCAACTCTTTATGGAACTGCACTGCAGATGCCACAAAGTCTAAGAAATAAGATAAGGGGCTTATGTGAAACAAGATTTAATTATTTTTGTATTTGCCTAAGATATTATTATTATGTCATTGCACAGAAATGCGGCCTTATCAGACTGTGGTGGTGCTTTATAATATACAAACAATTACATACATACATGAGATCGGCACGTGTTCTCGACAATTAAACATTGATTTTAGATACAGGGCTGGTAAACGTGATTTTATAATTACATGGAATTGTATAAATAAATAAATAGGGGGGGGGTACCTTTTTTTATCAAAGTTGTTCCAATGTTTAGGTGTAAGTCTTTTCACGGAAGAATAATAGCAGTGAAAGGGTAGCGGGTTTTTTTTTTATTACGGATAGGCTCTCGCTTGACCGCTATATCACCTGAAAGCGACGATGTGGTCGACGATGGAGCACGCTTGCTTAGAAGTAACTTATTCACTCTTGACTTGGAGATCCCCAGGTTGTAGCTATCAGGAAACACAGACTCAGGCAGGGAATTACACTCCTTTACGTGTCATATGGGGCGACGTTTTGTCCCCTACCTAACCCCTTTATCGATACCGTCTACCGTCCCTCAAATTTGAAGCGTCAATCAAAATATCAATAAACTATCGAAGTCCCTCGCCTCCTCTGCTTACACTTGATTTCCGTAAGACTGTAGCCGTAGATGTTGACGTAAACATGCTTTCCGTACAAACTGACTGTTTAGTTTCCCTTCCGTGAATCCGGCAGGTAGGCACTTAGGCAGGCACATTCACTTCGTCCTCTTGCTTCATCATTTCTGCCAAAAGACGTCCACTGTTGGACATAGGCCTCCCCTAAGTATCCCTACAACGACCGGTACTGTGCATCTCGCATCCATTGGACTTCTGCGACCCTCTCCAGGTCCTTGGTCCACCCATTTGGTAATGTCCACTACATAAAATTTTTCAGTGTATCGAAATCTTGTGGAAGGTCTTTCAACACTGCGTTTTTCAGTACGCGGTCGCCACTCCTAAACCTTTTAGCCTCATCGACCAACTATTCTGCGAGCAATGTGCCTTGCCCGTTGTCAGTTAAGTTTGGCGATTCTTCGGGCTATGTCGGTCGGTAAACTTGGTTCTTCTGCGGATATCTTTATTCCTGATGCGATCACACAAGGAAGAGCATAGCTATTGCCTTTCCATTTCTTTAAGCGTTCAGATGAGGCTTATTGTGAACGATCACGTTTCAGATTGTGTTGTGTGTTCCTCTTGCATACAATCCATTACCTTCTCACTACTTTGATTTTTACTGATTTCCTACCATAGATATTTCCTAGCGTACTATTCAAATAACGTCAAATTAACGGCCAATTTTTGAATTTTGATCCAAATAGTAACGTACAAATCTGCCGAATTCCGAGAATTACAGTATTGCATAATACACACAACAACGAACGTCTGGTCAAATTACTGCAGATAACGAACACACTTATTTTTGTATATTATGATAAGAAAATATAATCTTTTATTACTTGGCAGTTAACACACAATTTTATAATCATCCTCTCCTATCGTCATAAGAACGTGATTTTACAACTACTGAGATTATACATTGCAATCTCAAACAAAGGATCTGTTATATTATGTCTATAAAATATTTAAATGACTATTTGCTCAACTGTCTTGTCTTCCAACGTGACTTTTACAATTGTCTGGAATATTTTATCGCCGCATGACTACAACGCGGGGAATACACTACATAGATTTGTGGGCCATGTCAACCAACCTCTGTAATTTCAGCAATATGGACATGGCAGATTAAGGCCAATACCTGCAATGGTATTCTCTAAGAAAACAGCCTTGAGCTGAGCTGGCCCAACGACGAAATCCAAATCTCAGTTTTTAATGCGTGTTGACAGAGTTTTCTGCTAAGACAGAACAATGTCTATCGGGTCAGCTAGCTTTTTTTTTTATTATGATAATGCCCAAAGAACTTAAGAAATCGACCGTTTACGCTATTGCCAATTTATTGCCATTATCATTCGTGTAATTACAAACTAATAATAATACCAATAATAAACAACTAAATGCGATAGTCTCATATATACGTTGTTACGAAAATCACGTGAATATATTGATAACACATTATTTATAAACCAGTGACCTCTCCAACCAACCTTATCCGTGTTGGATGAAGATGATACACATAAAATTATAAGAAGTGATTAGATTTTTATGACTGGCTTGGCAATTATCATCTTTTCAGCCGAAAGCCACTAGAGAACATTATGCCTCCTCTAAGCGTTGGCCTAGCGGCCTGTCTTGTGATTTTCGCATCCAACGGATTCCCGTCTTTATCAGGTCATTGATCAACCTTGTGTGAGGCCATCCAAGGATACACAACGCGGTTACCACAAACGTTCAGTCCCATCGACTATTTTTTTTTAAATTCTTTAATTATGCAAGCTAGTACTTGACTGCGATCCCACCTAATAGTAAGCAGTGATGCAATCGTTGGTGATGAAGTGTACTAGTTTATTAAGAGCCTATTCACTCTAGCCTTGAAGACACCTAAATTATCTAAAATAATCGGACAGAAGGACCGTAGCAGGCAAATTGTTTCAGTCCTTCGTCGTACGCGGTATAAACGGTACCGACGAGGCGAAACGCTCGCTGTACGTCGGATTTTGGGATTGTAGAAAGGTGATGGTGGAATTGAGTCATGTAATTCCCGCAAAATCTTCAAAATGCATTCTATAGATGACTAAAAGGTTGGCTACTCTACGCCTGTGCTTCAGGTTTTGTAGATTGATTTTAACCAAATCTGGATCACCCATTAGCCTTTACGCACGCCTCTATTTAGTCCAAAAGTACTATATGTCATTTGGCAGCACTACCCCATTGTTACCACGATCCATGAAAAGTATTAGGGGCCTCTGCAAGTTGGATTCGGCCCCTCGCCTCGTACGCCTTTCAAAGATCCAGGACGCCAGAGTCCTGAGATAAATAAATAAAATAATAATGTTATATATTTCACACAGAACATCTTCTTCTTTCATAGATTGACTAAAATACTGGCAGGTACAGAAAAAAACCATTGTGACCATTATAATTTCTTACTGACTCTTTCTGGTTAACTAGAATTAGTACATAAACTTCCTGGAAATCTTGGCATCGTTTCTCCAGAAATCTGCCACATTCATAGCCACATTGGCATAAGCAGAACGATTGCCTACCTATCTGGCAATGTGTCAACTAAAATCATTGAGTAACGTATGAATCGAACGCTAATTAAAGGACTATGAGTGCGCAGTTTAACAATTACTATTACAGTAATAGCAAGAATTACAAATGAGTAATTATGATTGGGGTGTTGTGAAAATAAATCTGCACAAACGAAACTTAAAGCGGGGTAGTCATTAGATGGACTGCGTTAGAATACCATTGACTGCGTTGCTATTGTATTTGTATTTCGAGATGGTGTCCGCAACTCCAAGACGAAAAGCGCGTATTATGCGTACAAACTGCATTGCTAATCTTTACATTATATAAAAGCGAAATACCACTCACTGATTAATCACAAAATCTCAGAAACAACAATCTCAGCTACAACTAATAGAATAGTATTGATACGAGAAAAGACGCGTTCCGATGATTAACGACCCTCGACTGTGAATAAGTAAAAGAAAATAAACGACAGCAATAAAAACATGGCTGATTTTGTTTGTAAACGAATTCAATATTACGCTCTCTAAAGATAAATATACCGCGAGAAAATCAAATTGCCGGTACTAAATATCATTTGGAGGTGACACGGAGAGTCCTGGAATTCGTTTAACCTAGATTGAGGGTTCTAGACGCTTCGTGACGACATTGGACAAATCGTCAAGGTCGGAAATACGGGAAAGGTTATTTGGTCTCTTTGTAACGTGTATTGGATAAGGGGGGTTAACCCTGAAATCTTACTGGAGTTAGGTGGAGGGAGAAGGAAAAAGTTTTACTGACTTAAACCCACCTCTCTTCTTTCCCTTTGCGTTTTTAGGCCACGGTGATCTATTTTGCAGTTCTGCAGTATAGCCCTGGACTGCAGTTCAAGGTAGATTCGCAACTCAGATTTATAGCCAAAGAAAAATACAAGCTACAGCTGAAAGTACAGCCGCATGAGACTTTCCTAATTTTTGACGAAGAAAATAAAATTACTCCTAAATAAGAGAAAGATTATTTGGTCTCTTTGTGATATGGGATTAACCCTAAACCGTATTGGAGTTGGGTGGAGCTGGGTGTGTCAAACTTTTACTGACTAGTACCCGCATGACTGAGTTACTTCAGTTGCGCTTTGAGTTCCAGTAACAAAATGGCGGCATCAAACACCGAGATTTCAAAACACCACAAAAATACCTCTTTCTCAACGACACTTAAAGTGTTAGCCTTGTAAGTCGTTTTTTTTTTGCGCTTGTTGGGCGCCACTTTTTCAACATAGGCCGGTTAACCGAAGTACATTTTCATACAACCGCTCTTACGTGATTATGATGTTTTAGCACATCTTTTTCCAAATATTTTAGATACCTACACAGAGATCTTGTGGACTATAAGCTTCTATAGAAATCAAAACATAAATATCAAAAACTTATAAGGGTTTAAAAAAAAAATACATATTTCCTGGACCATGTTTTGTGAAATATTCGAGTAAAGCCTGAAAACTCAGTTGGAATTTGGTAATTCCATTTACCAAATGCCAACTGAGTTTTCAGGCATTTTTTCGCGTTGCCTCTTCATCAAACATCGCGTTGGATAGTGATAGATGATGCAACAAGCTTCTAAACGTTGACGATAGGCGAGTGAGTGCTCTTAATAATGTAGTCCGGTCACTATTATTTTGCTCATATTGAAAATCGTGCGACACAAAAAGTTTGTAGATTTTTTGTTGTTTTTGACAACGCGATAAACAAGTGTGTTTATTGTAAGTCTTATCAAATTGAGAAGCAAAACAAAAGCTCAAGGAAAATCGCTGTTACAAACACAATACGTCCGTAACAATTGTCACGTGCAACGTGCTTGTCATAACATGGAGTTCGAAGAAATTGCGTGTTTACTAAAATCGTAAATAATACAAACAGATTACCTAGTTATGTAGTCTTAGTAGTTTTTAGAATGGTATGCAAAGTTTTTCCGCTTGTAAATTAATAGAAATCATATTAAAAGATGCGTATTCAGAGCCTGAATCAATTTACATTAAAAAAAAAAAAAACAAATCCCCACTGACGGTTAGATTTGCTTGCATGCTTTCAAAACGATGAAGGAAAATATCGTGAAGAAACCGGCTTGCCCTAGAACGAAAAATTCGAAGACGTGTGTTGCCGCACTAATTAAAAATGCAGGATTTTTGGACAATTGAGTAACTCATAGATTCGGACTCCTCGTGTAGTTATTTAATCCTAAAAAAAACTACTAATAACCTCCTTACTGCACTTTTAATTAGCGCGCCAGTGTGCCACTCTCCCACTACTCGGAACTCTCTAGGAGAGCCCAGAGAGTTCCAGCAGTGGAAAAAATTTAAGATTATTGTTATGGTTATACTCTTGTGAAGTGAGTTTGAATAGCTGTCTTCCCAACCATAGCTACAGGTGGTATGACAGTTAAATCTAACTTCGTTTTCCTAATGAGCAGTTTATAGCGATTAGATTTAAGATTTTTTTTTAGATTAGCCTTTAAATAATTAAAAAAAAGTCATCAACAAATGGGTGAATACACACATTTCAAAAAAAGCAATGTTAGTGGCGTAAATTTTTGGTCAGTTTTCGTGAAAATTAGAGACCTGGGTCCCTGCTGAAGTAACGGTAAAAAATGATATTAAGAATAGAAAGAAAAGAAATACTTTTATTGACCCAAATCCTTTTTTGAAAGTCATAAATCTTACGAGTAGAACAAAACTTCCAAAAGTCCGAAAAATCGTTACGACTGTCAATAAAATGTTAACTAACTATGAAGTTAACTAACTGTGAAGCTAAAACGGGAACTACATTAGACCTACACACACTTGACGCACGCCTGATTTGTACGTCGCTCGCGTCGCGTGGCGTGGATCTAATGTAGTTCTACAAATATAGTTGCGATACAAAATGTGAGACGAAGCGCCGAGATCGTCGTACGTGGCCTACGTGTGCCCAGTGTAGTTCTGTCTAGAAAGTTTACCACCGCAAAATGTTTGTAAATACAGTCCTCGTGAAGTAAATAGATGTCGGACTAGCTGAGCTGTTTCGTTTTCCATTGGTCACGCGCGACCGCACCCCAGCCGCGCCGTCAGGCTATCACAGACTAAAAGGTCAAAGGCTATCGAGCCAGGAATTGCAATTGGCGATATGTATTTAGAATCAGGAATCAAAGCATTTATTTCTAATAAACTATTCACAAGCACTTTTGACCTGTCAAGAAGTCAGTCGGAAAACTGGTGTAATTTTTTTTTAATAATCTATACTAATGTTTGATTCCGATCCCGCCTGATCGTAAGTAGTGATGCAATTATTGATAGTACATTCTAAAGCGTAGATCTGTATGGAGAAAAGAACGTGCAAGGATCACGATGGACACTCTTTTAAATCATCTCGGTTACATATTTCGTTTCGCTTTTGTTATGTTTGAACAATTAAAATAAATCAGCCCATTAAGGGGGTCTGGGAATTTCTTCGCAAGAGTAACTGCGTCCCTGAAACGGTAAGGGCTACTGAAAGAACAGATTGAAGATGAACCAAGTATCTTCTCAGGGAAGGATCCCTCGGGTGTGGGGTGTCGCAGGACGGTCATCGTTGGCGAGGGCTTGTGGACGACTAGCAATGGGTAGCTCGCTTTCCGGTAAAGAACAAACCGGAGTCGTCAACGGCGCGTATTGTTCAGCGCGCGCTTTTTGGAGATATTTGAGAAACCGCAGAGACCAATAGTAAAAAAATATATTTCAAAATGTAAAAAATAAAATAAGCTACTAGCAATTAAGACACAACCAGTTTCAGCTGACAGCATCCGCTCACGGCCATGACGCTTATATTAGCTTAGCACTACTCAGCTCAACCATTTTGCCGCCAAAAATCCTGTAGCAAAATTCGGTAAACCCCTCATCATAATTTACGCAGATGGAAGAGTTCTTTTGCTAGAAATGCTTTTAGCAACACATTAGATATAAATAAAACAACCAGTTTTTACTTTTTATAGTTGCCGGAAAGAGCAAGAAGCAATGAATTCTTTAATCTTTTGAATACCATAATTAGAGACACAATAGAAAAACAATAGGTGTGCGAACGCCGGCGTTCGCTTGGGGCTTGATCGTCTCAAACATTGCAAATGTGAGTTTCAATGTCATAAGAGTTGCTTCAGCAACAGGCATCCCCCAAAATGGCAGAACGTTGTACTTGCTTGAATGTTTATAAATCTCTCTCGCATTGAAGGACTTCTGGGTAGCGGAGAGCCGGCCCGATCGATCGGGGAGGTTAAGGTCATATCGTCATAATCGTAGAACAAAGACGGTTCTGCAAATCAGCAACTTTACAGTACACCGCATCAAAGTTTTTGAATGGAGTTTTAGGGTATATTTTAAAAACCCCTGATCCGATTAGTTTTAAATTTGGACATGTTTTTCTGTTGGCGAACTTCTATTATATGACGTAAAAGATTAATTTAAAAAATGACCCAATTTCATAAAAAATCACAAGCGTCCTTGTTCTACGAAAATGTATGTGTCGTATGTTATTTTACGTCATTGTTGTGTGCATTTGTCTCTCACTTTGCGTGACACAAAGTACATTGCGTCGTTGTTCTACGAAATTTTCATAAAAAAATATTGACGGATTTAATTTGATGGGTTAGCAAATGAAAAATATATATTACTTAGAATGCATTTATTTAGGATTAAAAAATGTAGGTTCATAAGTTATCTTTTAAAATTATAACCATTATAAAATTATAACACATTATTATCATTACCAGTTATAACAAATAGACTATCGGCCGAAGAAATGAAAGGTGTGTGGGGTTTTTTTTTATGGTAGGTAAACTCATCCAATGACAAATCCCGCCCTTGGGCGGAGCGGGAAGTAGTGTCAGACTCTTACTGACTAAAAACCTACCCCGTTCCTTCGTAGCCTATCGTGCCGGGGCCGAGCATTCCTTTCGGAAATAAACCCATGACCCCAGTAGGCTTCGACCCTGCCTGCCTGCAGTTAGCAGGCTGGGCCTCTTCGGTGTGCTGACAGCTCCTTGAGGCGCGCGGGAACAGAACGCGCAGTCGACGACATGGGCTCGGTCCGGTCGGTTACCGGACGATCGGACAGCGTGCTACCCATTGCACGCCGTCCGCAAGCCCGCGCCTACGGTGGCCGGAAATCGGGATCGGAATCCCGGCGGCGGCTGGGGCGAGCGCCCCGTTGCCTCTGCCTGATGCGGTCGGCCTCCTCCTTTGCTAGCATTACTGCTTCGCAGAAGGAGGCGACCGCCTGCCATCCCTCCTCACTACGGACCATGGCCTGAACCAAGGCCCGGCGAGAGAGATCGCTGCCGCCGATCGCCCCCACGAGGACACGGCGATGCTCCGCCCAGGCGGGGCACACCTCTACAGTGTGCTCCACCGTGTCCTCCGGATGTTCCGCACAGTGGCGACACCCGGGCGAATCCTCCGCACGAATCCGGAACAGGTACTTAGCGAACTTTCCGTGTTCGGTAAGAACCTGCGTCGTGCGGAAAAGGCGTGTGGGGTTAAGTATTTACTAATAATGATCACCAGTAAGAACCGGTTGCAACTGCCGTACAATGTACAAGAAGTTATTACTGAAGATGCCTATATGCCGACAGACCCAATGATTCTAGTAAATATAAGTAATTGCCCGCAATCATTACCTTCAGGACCAGGGTCTATCTATAATCAGAATTGTCCCATGCCACCGACTACTATTTTTAGTAATTTGCTAGATCAACCTACACTATCTACAGTCACTCAAACTCAAAGTAATATTGAACAGCCTGAGCAAAAAATCTGATGTTTAAAATACACCAGTCCATCTCCAGTTAATAAACCATAACCATCAAGCTGTTAAATATTACTTTGAGTTTGAGTGACTGTAGATAGTGTAGGTTGATCTAGCAAATTACTAAAAATAGGAGTCAATAGCATGGGACAATCCTGATTATAGATAGACCCTAGTCCTGATTGTAATGATTGCGGGAAATCACTTATATTTACTGGTGTCATTGAGTCTGTTGGCATATAGGCATCTTAGTAATAACTTCTTGTACCTGTACAGCAATTGCGACCGGTTCTTCCTGGTGATCATTATTAGTAAATACTTCACCCCACATGCCTTAAATTTCTTCGGACGATAGTATTACATCCGCTCCTGGTGGTAATGGTAAATAACGCTCATTTTCAACCGTAAAATAAAATTTCAGAATATAAATAAATTATCATTCAAAAATATAAATAACATAGATAGAATTTAATACTATAAAAGTTAATTAAACTCTAACATATAACAAAACAACGACGTATGAGTAAATATATTCAAAGAATAACGTCTGTTATGCACATTCGACCCACAACCATCCGTAAAAAAACGGCGGTTTGTATCATACGTTCATTAAACGTACGTAGAACATTGTAGGATTTCAATATTCGTCACCGAAAAATAAATTAAGTTTGTTTATGAATAAAAATGAAGTATAAACTAACATTTGTTAAAAATAAGTATTGGTATAATAAATAAAAGTCAAAAAACTAACTGTTTCAGATTTCCACGAACAACGACGGATTGGACTAACCGTCGTTGTACGGCGAAAGTTTAATAAAAAACGAAAACCAACCAAAAACAATTTATAAATTCGAAATAAAGTATTAAAAGAGGCAATAATGACTTACCTGGCGTATGGAACCACGGTGGACGCCATCATGCGCGTGCGAGCCCTCACGACGGGGGATGCGGTATCCCAGGGCAAGTGTGTCGTGGCAGTGTCCTTGGACATTGCCAACGCCTTTAATTCCCTGCCCTGGAGTAGCATTGGAACGGCACTCCGGTACCACCGGGTGCCCGACTACCTCTGTCGTGTAATCGAGGCCTACCTGTCGGAGAGGTATATCATTTACCCCGGTCACCAGGGAGAGTGGAAACGTCGAGAGATGTCGTGCGGTGTTCCGCAGGGATCGGTACTGGGACCACCCTTGTGGAACATCGGGTACGACTACGTGCTGCGCGGCGACTTCCCCGACGGGGTCAGCGTGGTCTGCTACGCGGACGACACGTTGGTCCTAGCGCGGGGAGAGTCGTACCGGACGGCGGTCGAACTAGCGACACGCGGGGTTGCGATAGTCGTTGATAGGATCCAGCAGTTGGGACTCGAAGTGGCATTGCACAAATCCGAGGCCATGTGCTTTCATGGCCCTAGGGGTGCGCCACCACCGGGTTCCCAGCTAACGGTAGGAGGAGTTCACATCAGCGTCGGGTCGACGATGAAGTACCTGGGACTCGTCCTCGACAGCTGGTGGAACTTCAAGGAGCACTTCCGACGTCTGGCTCCCAAACTGAACCGGACTGGGGCTGCTCTCGGGCGGCTCCTGCCCAACCTCAGGGGACCAGACGCCTCCTGCCGGAAGCTGTACGCGGGAATCGTTCGGTCCATGGCCCTCTACGGGGCTCCGGTGTGGGCGCCGTCGCTGCAACAGCAGCCGAAGGCCCAGCTGAATGCGTGCCAGAGGGTCATGGCAATACGCATGGTGCGAGGCTATCGAACGATTTCCCGCGAGGCGGCGACCCTCCTTGCTGGCCAACCGCCATGGGATCTGGAGGCAACAGTCCTTGCACACATGCACGACAAGCGCATGGAGATGCAACGCCGGGGCGAAATTCCACTGCCACGACAAGTCGAGGCATGGCGGACAGAGCTCCGGCGGGATCTCATGGCAAAATGGCGTCAGCGACTATCGCAACCTCGTTCGGGGCGCGCCACAATCGAGGCGATAAGGCCCATCCTTGAGGCGTGGCTGGAAAGACCTCACGGCACTCTTAACTTCCGCACGACGCAGGTCCTAACGGAACACGGAAAGTTTGCCAAGTTCCTGTTCCGGATTCGTGCGGAGGATTTGCCCGGGTGTCGCCACTGTGCGGAACACCCGGAGGACACGGTGGAGCATACTGTAGAGGTGTGCCCCGCTTGGGCGGAGCATCGCCGTGTCCTCGTGGGGGCAATCGGCGGCAGCGATCTCTCTCGCCGGGCCTTGGTTCAGGCCATGGTCCGGAGTGAGGAGGGATGGCAGGCGGTCGCCTCCTTCTGCGAAGCAGTAATGCTAGCAAAGGAGGAGGCCGACCGCATCAGGCAAAGGCAACGGGGCGCTCGCCCCAGCCGCCGCCGGGATTCCGATCCCGATTTCCGGCCACCGTAGGCGCGGGCTTGCGGACGGCGTGCAATGGGTAGCACGCTGTCCGATCGTCCGGTAACATACCGGATCGAGCCCAAGTCGTCGACGGCGCGTTCTGTTCCCGCGCGCCTCAAGGAGCTGTCAGCAAACCGTAGAGGCCCAGCCTGCTAGCTGCAGGCAGGCAGGGTCGAAGCCTGCTGGGGTTAAGGGCCGTTTTCTGAGAGGAAGGCTCAGCCCCGGCATGATAGGCACGAAGGAACGGGGTAGGTTTTTAGTCAGTAAGAGTCTGACACTACTTCCCGCTCCACCCAAGGGCGGGACTTGTCATTGGATGATTTTACCTACCACTAAAAAAAAAAAAAAAAAAAAAAAAAACCTGGCGTATGGAAAAACTGTTCTTTGGTCTAATTTTTTGAAAGATCAGTAATTCGTTGATTACTCACATTTTTATTCGACGTGTTTATTAGGGCTAATATCATAATTCCCCTTTTCGACGACATACTTAATTTTGATTTAAGATTAAGGCATGCTTAAGATAGTATTCTGGATATTTAATATAGCGTATCAGGTTATAAAAATAAGCTAGCGTAATATTTAGCGGCATGCACGACCTAACCGAGAACATGAGCGGTACGGATCATACGCCGAGCGTAAGAGGGGCGCGGGGGGCAGGGGTTAACGCTGTACACTGGCGAAAGTAATAATTCGTCGTATTACTACGTTTAAAAATCAAATCCGTCAGTATTCCAAGTCAGTATCTGCGTTGTTTTAAAAAATATTTAAAAAAAAAAGTTATTGGTTATTAAAGGACAGGATATAAACTCATTATATGCAAAAAAATAAAATTCGAAAATTATCAAAACCGTCGTTGTTCTACGACTATGACGATATAACATTGCATTGCCGTCCTCCCCCCGCGCTACACGTCCAGGCCTTCGTCTCTGCGATGTTACGGCTATATACATAGTCTATCATACTCATACAAATACGGGTTGACAGAAACCCGAATGATTAATTTCTTTTATTTTCTCCCAGACATGACAACATTTTTTATTCAGTTTCTAAGAACAAGTTTGCAGATGGGAGACTGGCAGGAGCCCAATCTTGGTGAAACGTGGTCTCCTAATCTCGAGAACAAGCCATGGCTAGAGTACTACATTCCAATAGTGTTCTTTATAACTCATGAAAATAAGACTTTAATATACCCAAAATTAAATTAAGACAGTGATTAATGTTTTGGTAAGCTTGTGATTTGTTGGTAAGTGTTTATTGTGTGTATAGTGGTGTGTGAGTGTGTTTTATGAATTGTGCTTGAGTGGTGTTTTTTGTTTTATTTTTCTCTCTCTTGTGATGAGGACAATAAACGTTTGTTGACCCATTAAATGTTATTCAGCTAAATCATTTATTTTTATGCTGCCTCAAAATCTATAATTAATTAATTATTTATCACTTTTAACATTGTCTACAGTTGTAAACAATTGTCTAATTATGCCGTACATTCATAATCCTAAGTTGACGCCCTAATTGAGGCCCCCTAACGATACAGTAGACATTTAAGTATGTGCTTAGCTAATGATAATTGAAATAGTGTTTGTTTGTTTACCTAAGATTGTCATGAAAGGGCAAAGAACATGTTAAAAACAAATGGTTGGTATGTTACGTTGAGTTCAAGGGCAATCGGAGACGCTGCCAATACGAACTCATTGAATCAAACTGTTTAAACTCAATAGTTCTTTTAAGAAGTCTAAAGGGCAGGTAAGATTGAAGGTCATATCCCGCGGCGTAATAAATCCGAGATAAAAAACATTATAACACTTTTTACAGCTATCACGACATTATCATGTTTAATGCTTCGTGATTAGCCCAAAATAAATAGAACAATGAGAAGTACCGGTAGTACACGGCACAACTTAGACTCGTGTATGACACGTCACAGAAGCGGTTTGCGGCAGTGTAGACAAGGTATTACATCATACTATAGTACTATCGCTCGTGATAACTGGGCCATCCCAGGGATCCTGATAAGGCCCCGCATAAATACAGGAGCGGCGGCCATTTTTTATCAGTTAGCCGCCATCGCGCATCCGTGACAGTTCGAATTTTCGTTCGGAATTCAAAGTTTCGTCTTCTGTTGCTCTTGCAACGTGTGCGCGCTGTTTCCTTTTTGTTTTTTCGTTGTTTTAGCAACAACCTCAGGTTGTTGCTTTAAAGTGGGAAGAAAGCTTTGAGAATTACGCTATTAAAGGTAAGTTTTTGGTTTTATTTTGTAGTTTAGCAAAATTATTTCGAAATATATTTTTTCTGATTCCGATTAATTACACACTGGGTGATTTTCTACGTATTCAAGTAATATTAAGCATTTTTGACTATTTTTAAATCTTTACTTGAAGTTCTGGACTTATTGGATATGTGTTTTACGGACATAATTTAAAAATATATATGACATACTCATTGGCAGCTGTGTCGTTCCACCCATGACAACTGAGTAAAGGTGTCCTTCAATTAGACGATATAATTAATATAAATTTTAATTAATGTTTAAAAAAGAATAATAAGCAGTTACCAACCAGAATAGCTGATATCAGTAGCACATTTCATAATTATATTTGAGCAGCATAGCGAAATTTACTGATAAACGAAATAGCTTTACAGTAACTTCATGATTAGCCATTTTGTTACAATTCATTTATGTTAAATTAACTTTCGGTATAGTCAAACATAAACATATTGTGAGACAGCAAAATAATTTGACCATTATTATGGAAATTGGTGATAAATAATATTGCTTCACTTAGTTCCCGCCTAGGATTTTCAGTGGCTTGAGCAGTTATAATAAAACTAAAAGGAAAACCTATCTTTTATAATAATAATGTAAGTGATGCCTCCTACAAATATTTTGTTGTTCCTGGAATTGTCCAGAATGATCTCACTGTAAGTAATAATAATAATACAATTTATTTATTCAGACAAAATCCGTAACAGTCACAAAACTGTCTGATATTTTATTCACCGTCCAAAAAATTCCATACGGAGTAGCTTAACTAATCAGCCTTTTAATGTTCCCATTGCTGGGACTCAGGCCTCCTCTCCTGGAGCAGGAATGGGCCGTAATCCACCACACGGGCCCAGTGCTGGTTGGTGGATTTCACATGTCTTCGAATTTAAAAAAATATCCATGCATTAACCTTATTAAGCAAAAGATACAATTTATGAAATTCTCACCATTGGTTAAAAATAGATAGATATATTTTTTTTAACAGTTAATTTTTGGAATTATATTGCCTTTAGATGGATACTCAATGTTAAGAAGGAAACCTTTTAGATAAGGTAATTAGCTTAACATTATAATAAAACTAGTTTCTGCCAGCCAGCGGCTTCGCTCTCGTGAAAGTCGGTTTACCCCCTAAGGGTGGAGTTTCGTAAAATCCGTTCTTAGCGGACGTCTACACTCTGGAATGACCTGACGGACCTGCCGAATTTTAAGTTTGTAGGTGTTATAGTTTTTTAGATTTCGTGATTAATAAGTGAGAGGTATTTAACTTTTATTTAAATATTTTATAATTAATTACTACACGTTCATATAAAACCACAGCATCCACAATCGTATTGAGTGATCATAAAATGCAATCAATTATTTCATAATATATTAATAACTAAATCAAATACTACGGTAGGCATGGGATAAAAGTTCCAAAACCAAAATCGTCACCACAATATAATCTAAATTGTCGAGGGAAAATTATTCGCCACACGTACAGATGCGTAATGGAATTATGTTTTTCCACATAACATTGACCTTGCGCGCGCGCTGATACAACATGGCCGCTTGTGACGTCATTAAGCTGATGTGTCTGTCACGGAGCGATTCTCGTGAAAAGTCGATCGGTGTTTGTTTACTAATTAATTGAATGTATGTTCATTCAGTTGAACCTCTTTGATGGAATATTAAGTATGTTTTTTTTTTCTAGTAATTTTGCGATTTTGAAACAATTTTTACTTTTTATTATTTTACTTTTAAAATTAGTGGCCCATATTGTCCCGCTGTTGGGCAAAGGCCTCCATTCATTCCTGCCAAAGATCACGTCTTTTTTTTTCAATTCTTTTTTACAATTGTTAAAAAAAAGACTATTTCTTATTGTATAAATTGTATTTTATGGTTTAGTTTCTCAGCGTTACCTTAAGATTAACGTTATACGCCCAAGGCACTAAGTCCGCCTCTGTACTTCGACTGTCCCGAGTAAACAATCGAATCTGAAAAATAACATTATTTTTTTATTTCTGTTTTAAGCTTAATAAAACCTAGATAGAATTTAGTTTAGAATTTATATACAGATATTATCATTAATGTTTAAGGTTATCCATAAAATTAACTTCAAATCGCTTTCCCGTTAATTAAGCTTTTTCACTTCCGATAGTTTACGTTGGGACAGTCGACTTGTGTGTGCATTAAGCATTTAATAAAACATAGGACCTCTTCCTTTTCGTAATAAAAATTAATTGATAGTTTATGCTCAAGCAGATTCAATTCACGTATCTTTGCCATGTATGATTTTGGATGTAAATAAAATTTTGTCACGACTATTTGTAATGCTAGCACTTACTGGTGCAGAACAATCAAAAGTACAGTTAGCATAAAAGTGTAAACTGTAAATTTACTTTTTTAAATTAGTGTAAATATATTATTCAAGGGAAAATTTTTCAATTTTTTCTAAAGGATATGTATTCGATACAATTAGCTGACCCGGCAAACGTTATTCTACCTTTTAAATTATCAAAGAAATAATGGTAGGTTTTTTTTATGGTAGGTAAAATCATCCAATGACAAATCCCACCCTTGGGCGGAGCGGGAAATAGTATCAGACTCTTACTGACTAAAAACCTACCCCGTTCCTTCGTTGCCTATCAAACCGGGGCCGAAAGTTTTCTCGTGTTGTCTTGTTGTCCACTTTACATTTTAATATCTTTTTTAACACATACGTCGGATATATCCGAAAAACATTCGCTATTATTCCGCCAGGGTCGCACATCAACGACCAAATACTCCAGCTCTTCTGTCACCTATAGGTATTGAAGAGCTAAACGAGATGGAGTTCCTAGTCGCAAACACAAGACCCTGGCGAATAGGACACGAAAACACTCGTTGGACCAATCCTAGGTATTGGTGTGCCACAAGCCTAAAGCTAGAACTAAACTGCGCACACGTGTGCCACACACGCCGAACTGGGCGCGTCGGTCTTCATACATTTTATATGGAAACTAGACTTGTAGAGCTACACTTCATCCACGCCACGCGACGTCGTTCTACGTACAAATCAGGCGTGTCACACGTGTGCGTCGGTCTAATGTAGTTTTAGGTTTAAACTGCAATTAATGATATTTGTAGGTATATTATACAAACAAAATGTTGATAGAATTGGTTTGTTGACCGTACTGTTATGTACCGAATGAGCACGCTATAAATACATGCTAGAGGTCCAATGTAATTTATCAATGGACTTTGATATCCAATTATTAACTATGTATACATATAGTAACAATGTAAAGAGGAATTTGAGCTAAATTAAATACTTGAGGAACTACAAGCTTTTGTCAACGGCTACCTCAGCGTGTAGTTCGTAAAATATCCCATAGGAATCCAATATCTCGTGCTATGCTGGGAATTTCTTTGCATGACCGCATAATGAAGATCTGCAGGAGAACCAAAGTTACCGAAAAATGGTAAAAGAAATTTCCAGCATCAAAAAGACGACTGTGATCTTGAACCTGGAACTCAAAGAGTAACTGAAGGACCCAGGTGTGGTTTTAGCTAAAAATGTGACACGCCCTCCGTCCTAGAGCGAGAGAAGTCTCAGTCACTTGAAAAAAAAATGCTTCAAAAAGATGGTAAAGTGACGCAAAAACTATGACACATTCAATTGGTTCTTTTTAGAACTTGATAATATTAAAAAATCAATTAATATTATCTACCACAGATTTCTGCACAGATAATTGTGATATATATTCTACTGTACCGCGTCATCACTCTGTCTGGGATTTACAGTATTATGAGATTATATAGAAATTATATCTCAATTGTAAATCGATCATTAAATAATTTTGTAAGTCTGTTACTAACTCGAAGATAAGATTAAATACGGGTATCGATTGATAATACTTTTTCGATCAACTGCTATTAATATTCGTGATAATTATCTGACACGTTTGATCATAACGTGATTAGAGATAGGAGTGCCCTAATTATTGTAATCGATATAAATTGGCTTTAAATATCGACTTAGTCATCATCTCTCTTCATCTTCCGCGCAACACTAATTCTCGATTAATTCCCTTTACGTCGAGCCGAGAACCTTATCTCGCTTCTATTACTTGTAAGTCGGGTCGATGATTTTTATCTCGCCTCTATTCCCTTAACATCGAGTTTCTTTATCCCACTTTTATTACGTTTATTTATTTCTTTATTGCACACCTTAACTTGTTATGGGACAAACATTTATAAAAAAATAAGTGTACAATAGGCGGTCTTATTGCACAGGGCAATTTCTACCAGACAACCTTTGGATCGAATGGAAGAAAGGAAAAGAGTTGGGGTTGTCAGTGTACAACAATATAAATAATAGAAATATTTATATTAATAACACAATAAAAAATATATGTCAAGTAATTTCAATTAAGTAATTTATTTTTATTTTTTATTATTGTCACATTTTGAAGTACGGTCAAGTGTGAAAACATGTGAATAATGTGATATTGTTTCACCCATTCGAATCTGCTGAATTACGTTACTTTTTTCTTTGATAATTTGTGTAGCAGAACGACGTTTTCCGGGTCAGCTAGTAATCATCATCACCATTTCAGCTGAAAGACGGCCACTGTTGGATATAGACCTCCCCCAAGTGTAGCCACATTGAAAGATCCCATGCGTCTCGCGTCCATCGAGTACCCGTAACCCTTACCAGGTCATCGGTCCACCTTGTAGGAGGCCTTCTTTTTTCTTAATTTTTTTTTTTTTGCGTTTCGCTTTCTGCAAGTCATTGTCGAGTTTGATTTGAAATTTTACCGGAACATGAAATTAAACTCCATTTGAGTAAATACACTTCAACATAAACAAAACTTATCAAATATACACGTATGATACCATAGCATCTACCTATTATTGTGTCGTACACTATAATCACGAAATTACATGTTCGCGTTGTCTGCATTAAAGATGCTACAGTAAAGTTAGGGTTGTCAAGTCGCGCTTCGCGATTGTCCAGGCATAAAAATTCACCGCGACCTTAGAACGCAAAGTGCAACTTACGGCCAGGTTCTACTCATTTTGAACATTTTTTAAACCTCCACAAATATATCATAACCCTTCTTTGGCTTTGCCGTAGTCGGGTAAAAAGAGAAAACCATGAAAAACTATTTTATTAAAATTGACTATATGACCAATCGCCGGGCAAATATTTGAAAATTACAAAAAATTATAAAGTTTGTTTTTTAAAAGGGGCTGCAAAAGCAAAAATCTTGAATAATTTTTTTTTTATATAAAAATAAAACCGTTGTCACGGGGCCACGAAGTCGACATAGGCCCGCCCGGGCGGAGTTCATACAAAATACGAAGTGACTAGAACACGGTGGACTCTCTCTCATTCTGACCAGAGTGGTAAAGTTATTATTTTGATGATTTCTCACTCAATTTACTGTTTACTTAAAGAACTTCTATGCAAAAGTGTTCCATCGTCAACCAGATTATAAAGATTTGCTATAAAATACATTGATTTTTAAGTAAAATGTACTTTATGGCCTTTTCCTTCTCCCGTTCTAGGGCGGAGCGCGAGGGCATATCAGACTTTTACTAGCTAAAATAAAACTATACCTGTTCCTTCTCTGCCTTGCGGTCCAGGACCCTGGGGTTCTTTTTCGGACTACCCATTGACTTTATGACCTTAGAAAATAATTCCGCAACTTCCGTTTTGATTCTTTCTGAATAGTGTTTTTTTTCGTTCATCTTTATTTCCAAACATTTGTAGAAATAGTAAAATTCTGCAATCAATTTTTCTGATACCAAACTGTGAGTGGACAACCCTAACGAAGGGTGGCCCTCCCTTGCGTACTACGTCGTATTTATATTCTAAAATGAAATTGTTTGTTTACCTTTGACAATGAAAGGTTTTTAAACCGTTTAAGTTAATATCATATATTTTTGTTGTATTTCTCAAAAAGTTTGATGTAATAACCTTTATGCTCGTTTAAAAAAAACAATGTATATTTGTAATTGATAGAGTGGGGATGTGGTGTGCTTGACAAGGTTTTTTATAGAAATGTTTGATTTTGTTTCCATATTTCTGTAATTAATTCATGGGGCTATTTTTGACGGTAACAGTGGTCTTGGAGTTTGTATTTCTTTCAATGCAAACTGTCATAGTCACTATCGCCATTTTGATTTTTACGTTGATTTTCAACACATTATAAATATATATATATTTACACGGAAAGAAACAGAAAATAACTCAGGATGGTCTGTAAAAACTCTGATTTTTTTTGTTGTTGTGTCTTTGTAAAATCAAAGTGGCGATGGGATGATTACGCCGAAGCCGATTCTGTTCAATGGGTACTTTTTTTAAAATAAAAACTATTATGTTTAGACAGCAATAAGTATTTTTAGTTTCCGCTAACATCACATCCTCTATAACCTATAAATATAGATAACATATTAATTTAGCCTATCTACTTATTTCTACGTCGATTATGTCATCGCCCGCAATTCTGCTCAGACGATAACTGTCGTCAGTTACCTTATCTCGTTATATCAGTTGGTATTCAAAAAGTTATCGAGTGACTTAGTTCAAGGCTCATCTCTGATACGGCTGCCTAGTCTCTGATAAAGGTTTTTTTTTATATTTCTTTTTAAAAATAAGGTGTTCATTTTCATAATTACCGCTGATTGTAAATGTGTAATTGACTGGTTTGTGTGATCGGTGATTGGAATACTTTGTGTAAGGTAATCAAATAGATTTCTAGTGTCTTTATCATTATTGCCGCCAGGATTACTGGTGACTTGTAGAGTATTATTATGACAACGTTTTTTAGTTAGCAAATTGCGCCATCTGTGAGGTACTTTTAGGTATAACAGGTTTTTTAAAGCGCGTTTTATTTAATAGCCTTTTAATGTGGTACTTACAAAGGTATATTGTTTTGCATAAGGCAGAATTTTCCTAAATGGATCCTTGAAATGACATAGATGTGATAACAAATTGCGCATTATTAAACATATTGAATAGTTTCACTTGCCTTCAGACTAAAAGGTACTTGGCTGCAGAAAGACTGATGACTCTGTTTTCTTAGTAAATAGCCGTTTTGATGATTCAATTACAACACAGCATATTTTTGCCTTATCCACTGTAGTAGGAGATAATTCGTATGACGTTCTAGAAAATGGGGATAAATTGACAACTTAGAACTCTATGCTATATAGTAAAGCACCTGCAATTAAGCTTTGTTTCCTGCGAGAGAAGTGACTGGTACATTCATAGTTCTTGTGTCTACAACATGAAACCGCAGTTCAGCGAGGGCAGGAAAGCCAACCTAAACAAGTCTACAACTAACCAAATCTCAACATCTATTTTTTAGTTTCCAATCTTCGAATGGTCCTGGTTTGAATTCTACTGCCTCATGTTATGTTATTTTACCCTCTACGTGTTTTTCTCACGCTCTTTTCTATTTGTTGCAGGGAGCACCGGGCGAGTCCGGCGCGTCTACAAGTGCCGGGCGTGTGCGGCTGAGCAGGCCGCAGGAGGCCGCGCGCCCCCGCCCCGCGCCGTTGTGTTGGCGCCGCGCTCTCAACGTCGACCCGCCCTGGCTGCGAGCCCGGGCCCGCTGACGCCAGCGAGACATTCCGTGAGTACTCTTTATGGTTTATAAGTGTCTGGTATATAATTTCCAGTGGACTAATGCAGTTATTTAATGGGCTCTACCACCTCAGATTTTCTGATAAAGTCGATCGTCTTCAATTCGAGGTCGAGTCCGCTGACACCAGCGAGACATTACGTGAGCACTATTTATGGTCTATGTTCGTCTGGTACACGCGTCGCACTTGTTCAGTTAGTGGCTCTTTGAGTCCCAAGTTTTTCCCCCATTTCGATCCAGCTGCCTAAACCTTCGGAGTTGATGTCCAGTGTAAAGTCTACAGCCACCAAAGACCCGCATAACCTTCTATCTTATTTTGACCGCCTAGTGGTTCGTAAAGCACACAACGTCGACCTACCCGTAGACACTCCTATTTTGAAGCTGCTAAGCTGCTGTTTCCAAGCCACTGGGTCTATTAATCCCTATAGCTCCTTTAAATATGTAATTAACAAAAAAAAAATTGTTCCAGCTGACACTTGTGGACTAACGCTAGTGGGCCCCCACAACCCGGCTCGAATACCTGACACCGACCCCTTTGGCCCGGACAGGCAACCGCAGCATAGCCGACCCCACGCTCCGGCATTGCCGGGGCTAAGTCGGCTCCAAAGTCAAACTTAAAGAAACCGCACAAGGCTCAACATCCCAGCCAATATGAAGGTCATTGAAGAAGAACAGCTCATCACTGTGATGGATGGGCCGTGGACGCCCGAGGGCTTGATCCGTGAGATCGTGGAGTCGGGCACTCAAGAGGACCCGTTCTACGTGATGGACCTGGGTGAGGTGGTGGCGCGGTACCATCGCTGGAAGGAGCTAATGCCACGCGTTGAGCCCTTCTATGGTAAGTTGATTTAGCACTTTTCAGTGACAAGTGTGCTGTTAAGTTTAGACATCCAGTTAGCGTAGCGTAGTAACACCCAATCTGAAGAATTTTTATGCTTGTTTGTTTTCCATAAAAATCTTCATTAAAAATCACTAGCTTGGTTGAGTTATAACCAAAATTGTAGTTATTTTTACGCAATTGGCTACTGGACTAGTGTTAAATGTGAAATCGCCAATACGTAAGCAATGATCAATCAATATTCTTGTTATGTCAATCGACTCTCATAGGACGATTAGACGACGACGACTTAGAGCAGATACACTACAAGTCTTAGCTGAGATTAGCCGTCGTGGTCGAAATCGACCTTGATCACTAATATAAACCGCTTCTAAATTAACTCAAAAACTAACGTACAATATTTGTTGTATAGCGGTGAAATGCAACGATGACAAGCTGCTTGTGAGCACACTGGCGGCTCTCGGCACCGGCTTCGACTGCGCGTCCAAAGTCGAGATCGAACTCGTCACCTCCATTGGAGTAGCTCCCGAGTAAGTAATCCCCTTATTATATCCATGTAATACGCCGCGACAGAGGCTGAGTGTAAGTGTGGTGAGAAAAAAGAAAAGGGACCAGTGAAAACACCTGCAACAGTTAAATAAATCGACAGCAAAAGATAACTAAGGAGTTTCGAACAAAATTCCTTCAGAAGTTTCAAGCAAGACTGCTTGATGGCAGTTAGTTCAATCTCAGATTTTACTATTACTTAGTTTCTAGACAGGTCAATTTCGCAAAGATGGTAAATAAAACAAATTGTACATCTGTTTACCCACCACAAAAAAGAAACCATCGTAAGGGCTCATCTTCGTCATTCAGCCGAAAGACTTCAACTAATGGTCTTACTTCACATGTCTTCGTATTGACGAAGGGAGATCCGCATCCTTCACCAGGTCACCAGTGAAGATAGATCAAAAGTAGAGCTTTTTTATGGTAGGTAAAATCATCCAATGACAAACCCCGCCCTTGGGCGGAGCAGGAAATAGTGTCAGACTCTTACTGAATAAAAACCTACCCTGTTCCTTCCCTGCCTTGGATCCAGGGCCCTGGTATGCATTTTCATACCTCCCCAGAGCCCCAGACCAGAAGTGGAGCTAACAGATGATATTTGTTCCAGGCGCATAATCTTTGCGAACCCCGCTAAGATGGCGTCGCACATCCGCTACGCGTCGGCCGTCGGCGTCGATGTCATGACGTTCGACTCTGAGACCGAACTCATGAAGATGAAACAACACATGCCGCACGCACAGTGAGTACTTTTACTTGGAAAATAAGGCTGTAATGTTGCAAAAATCTGTTGTATACGTTACCAAAATTCTCAACCTCTCAAACTTCATTTGTAACCTTTTGTAATTTTAGTGAATTAATGTTGTTAACAGTTTATTTCTTAGTTACTTGATTAGCTCAAAAATGTTTAAAAAAATATTACTTACTTCAATGATAGAACCACGCGTCGCAAACGTTGTGTGCTCATTGTTTTTCATTTCAACGACAAACTTAAATTTGTGTCGAACATTTTAAGAATTGACAATAATTATGTAACACTAAAAATAAATTGTATATTGCTTGCTGGTGGTGGTTTATATTCATATGGAGGACAAACAAAGAAACAACTGTTCAAAAATATGATACTTTTAACCGCCTTAGTAGCTTGTTATTTGGAGTTACAGAACCTCCCCGATAAAAGCCTTACTCGGGTAAAAAATCATCTACCGCCATTTCAATTTTTAATAATTATCTAAATGGCGATGAGGCGACTATTATTTTCAAAAGAAGTAATCATTTTGACAAATCATAGCTGTGTTTACACGTAGTCCTAACCCGTTTTATTTGAATTATTAATAATAATATAATAATAATTTATTTATTACAGCTCTAATACAATCCATTAAACACACCAACTACACTACACTACTTCTGGGCACAGTTTGAGGATAAAGTCCTTGCTTGCTTGCGTCCTTGTCCAGTGTTTCAAAAAGAGGCCATCAGTCCTATCCGCTACGGTTTTTAAGAGACTGTTGGCGCTGCCCCGCACTCGCCTCATCAGGAATGCAACACGCTTTCGTACGATTTCATAGAAGTCATCAATGCGTGCTTCTGCAAACATCCCCGATGCGCTGCAGTGTCCTGTAAGCGTTATTGTACTGGACTCGTAAGGCGCTGTAAGCCCTCTGCATGTAGTCAACTCATAGACTGCAAGTGTAAAAGATTGGCAGTATGCCCTAAACGGAGTAGCCTTCACGTCGTGCGAACACTATGCAAGTCTACGAATTAACATATTGCTTCTGACTGACAGCGCCCTACGTTCCCTCTCCATATCATTATTATCGGTTTGTGTAGCAGCGACCCAGTGCCCCAGATATTTAAAAGACGCAAACCATTCTAGAGCGGTCCCCACAAGTGTGATGGGTGGTACAGCATTTTTTTTTTTGCCTGCTTTAAACAGCAGACCAGGGACTGCATACCGAAAAAATATCGGTTATAAGGGTTAACGGTATGACGTCATACCTTTTTATTTCAATACCTGAAAATAACGTTACCGTTATTTTTCACTACCGAAAAATAACGGAACTGTTATTTTTTACGGTACCTAAACCTCTAACATTAAGGTATCCTTTGAAACGCCCTACACCCGCGCTTTTTCGTCGTGCCAATCGCAGTACTTGTCGCGATAGCTGGCAACGTCGCATTTATCTTAGGTACTCGCACGAGAAATAATTTCGGTACCGGAATTATTTCGGTTGAGTAAAGGTTAAATAAAGGTATAACGGAACCTAAAAAAAATAGCGCTATCGTTATTTTATACCGGTAGCGTAACCGTATACCTTAACCGAAAACTTGCCCTGCAGCACACTTTAAAGGTTAAGTAAAATATTTGTAAATCATTTGTCTTATTTATATAATAATAATAATTGATGGATGCAGGCTGGTGATCCGCATCCGCTGCGACGCGGCGTCGGCGCAGTGCCCGCTCGGCATCAAGTTCGGCTGCGACCCCGTCAGCGAGGCGCCGCGCCTCCTCAAGCTGGCCGCCGTGCTCGGCCTGGACGTGAGTTGCACTACCTACATTTCTACATAGCTGCGGTAGTAATCATACTCAACATACACCTACCGAACAGTCGTCCGCTGGACTTCGAAGAAAGTAGTCGCTTCTCACCGCGACCCACCGCTAACGACATCTTGAGAGATTTTATATAATTAATAGCTTTTGCCCGCGGCTTCGCTCCCCCGCTCTACCCTACTCCACCCTACCCTACCCTACTTATGAACCTGCTCCTGACAGTAAAAAACACAACAAAAAAAGAATTAGCGAAATCGGTCCAGCCGTTCTTGAGATTTGCGCTTAGCAAAACATTCAGCGATTCATTTTTATATTATAGATTTTAATGTCATTTTAGACAACATGTGGAATTTAGCTTCACTTTTTTTGAGTGACTGACATTTTGACGATTCAAAAGTATCTGTAAATTGTTTTTTATTTATTAATGTTATTGCGTGTTCCTCAGGTGATTGGAGTGTCTTTCCACGTGGGCAGCGGTGCTTCTGAGACAGAAGTGTACGCGCGCGCCATCGCGCTGTCGCGGGCGCTATTCCACGTGGGCCACAACGTGGGCCACAAGAACATGCGGCTGCTGGACGTCGGGGGAGGCTTCCCGGGAGGGACGCACACTTCCATCTGCGAGGTGAGCAAAAAAGTCCATAATTTATTATAGATTAGCATAGGGGAGTAAGCAAGCAATTTTTTTATTTGAATAGTTGTATTATTTTTAGCTCTAGTGTGAAAGAAGGAGGAAGGTTGCTAAGAGGCATTTTTCAACACTCAACAATAAAAAAAAAGAATTTATTAAAGAATTTTTAAATGCATTTGGATACTTAAAAATACACACCGTGTGTCAGACATCAATCCAGGAACGAACACCATGGGTGCATTACATAATTCTGGACCCCCCAGTGGTGGAATCTTTGATTCGAGAATTGAGGGCCCCCTGAGTTCGAGGGCCCATGGAGTTGCCCCGCCTAGTCCTTCGGTAGCTACGCCAGTGACTGGCTGCCTGTGCCATGTAAGCATGTATAAACATATTGTGTGTGGTGCAGGTGGCGTCGGTGATCAACGCGTCGCTGGAGGAGCACTTCCCGGAGCGCTCGGTGCGCGTCATCGCGGAGCCGGGCCGCTACTTCGCGGCCGCCGCCTACACGCTCGCCACCTGCGTGCACGCCAAGAGAGAGGTACGCACTAGTGCTTTTTTTTTTCTGTTTCACACATTTTGTGCATTAGTCAGTGTCATGTTCATTTCATTAATTAGTAGAGGTCGGAATAGGCATACTTACCTAAACATCATGAAAGTAACTAACATAGAGTTGATAATAAATGAAGCAAACACGACGAACCGCGAGCCAGGCTCGTCGTTCGTATTGCAATGATACACCGGCGTGCTTTGCCGACGAGCCATAAGAACGCGGTTTTAATCGCCCGACGATCAGGGCGTTTCATTTCATTTTCATTTTATAATGGCACTGACAAATACACAACAGATAATTGAATATTTCCAACACTCGACTAATGCTTGTTTCGTCCGCTAGGTGGCGTCTAAGGACGTGGACGAGAACGCGGAGACGCACACGATGTACTTCATCAACGACGGCGTGTACGGCTCCTTCAACTGCGTGCTGTACGACCACCAGCATGTCGTCGCCGAGCCACTCAACGTAAGCTCTCACTATTGTTACTGTACCCTTGAACGACCAACCCGCACTGGGCCCGCGTAGTCGATTACGACCAAAAAGTTCAACTTATTTGTCTCGTATTATATCCAATTATTTTATGTGAAATATCCTTCTAATTTCCAGGACAACGGGTCCCCCTTGTCAGCTTGCTCGGTGTGGGGCCCCACGTGCGACGGGCTGGACTGCGTGTTGCCCAACACGCGGCTCCCAGCGCTGGGCGTGGGCGACTGGCTGGTGTTCCGCGACATGGGCGCCTACACGCTGCCCGTGGCGTCGCCCTTCAACGGTTTCCCCGTGCCCACCGTGCGCCCCGTCGTCGATGCTAGACTTGCGTGAGTGTTATGTTCATTATTTCATTAATTCCCAAGAGAACACCAGTGTCCGCACACCTATCGTATTTCTATTGTGTCTCTAATTACGGTATTCAAAAGGTTAAAAGTTTTTTTTTTTATTATATTGCAATGCCTGTATCAGAGATGTTACAAAAGTTCTATTTCCATTCGTAAAGGTTTTGATAGATTTTCTACCTCAGATTCAATGATATTCTAATAAACAGATATGTTATACACTCACAAAGCCACCGAAAAATTTGATCCGCGTCGCAGCGGCAGCACACACACACACTTTATATTCATTGTACATTTCACTACAAGTCCAAATAATAGAAAAGGGATAGCCATAGCATAATAAATCCAACAAGAAAAAAAGAAACAGCTATTGTTATCAATTATGCGTTAATACTTAATAAGGTCCTAATTAGGACCTTTTCGAGTCTTCACGATTGCGCGCTCATAACATATGTTTAATACAATATGATTGCTCAGATTCCTATGAATTTAATCGAGGTACACACAAATTTATTCTTGATGCGGGGGAACATTCCTCCCCTCTCTGCCTTCTATCGATTGGTCTTTGGCCTACCGACCACGGACGCGTAGCTTCATAGACGCGTATTAGTCATTATACGCTTGGTGTACGTGTACGTAAAGTTTACATATAAAACTATGAAACTCTGTCGACGAAGCGGCAACGAGACAACGTACGGCACGGAACATTTTTGTATGTAAGTTTCATGCAAGCGTACACGAAGCGTATAATGATGAATACGTGTCAATGAAGCTACGCGTCCGTGTCCGTACGTAGGCCTTTCTCACTTGTTATTTTTTTAGTATTTGGCATGTTGTGAGTTCATGCACGCTTCATTTATACCTACTTTATCGAGTTTTTGATTAGTTTTAATTTGTGTTTCATTTGACGTATCTACCTCCACCTTTAATTCCGGTTTCGATAAACTAAATTAAAAAACTCCGCTTTTCAATTCGTTCTGATATAACCAGTTTCGTTATTGCCCTAGTTTGTGTTTGTTTATGTCAAAATTGCAAATGAATATTAAAACCGAATGAGCTGAAAGTTTGCAGTCAGTCGTATTTAGTTTGAATGACAATGTATGCTTAGCTAAACCACTTATTTTCCATTCCAGCTGCGTGCTTAAGGAGCTGCGGCCGCTGACCGCCTCCCAGTTCGCGGCGGGACGCATGGCCACGCCGCCCCCCTTGCAGGCGCCCCCCACTCCGCCGCCCCCCTCGCACGCCGTCTTTGTGGAGTGCGCGCTCAAGTGACGCCCGGGGGACCACTCGCTACTCACTCACCCACAAACGAATTCGCACTACACGTACACACTCACTCTTGTCAGGTAGCAAATAATGTTTGGAAATCGTGACACATTCACTGAAATTTATGCGCTGTAAGTCGGCGACTGAATTTGCGCTTCAACGTATTCGGTTGCTTATAGGGTTTTAGACAGAGAGACATTCTATAAGTGCCAACTGATTGACGAAAACCTCAAAATGTATAGGATTGAAATTCGTTACCCACGGTACCCATACATTTTGTTGGTTTTGACGATGAGTATCGGTTGTAGAATAGTACTTTCTCATAGCTCTGAAAGTGTTATTGAAATCATTGAAAACCTTATTGGGGTTAATTGTACTCATCATTATTTGAACAACTTAGGACTAACAACTAAATATCACTACAATGTTTGTCACTCCCCGTTTTCAATGGTAATAAAAATATCACTAAAGGCCATGGAAGCGAATTTAACATAAATACCAAAACGCCAGTAACATCCAGTTTCTGGAAATAAATAACACAAGCTAAGCAATGGCTGTTGAGAGCTCATTCAACCAGCAAGTGCGCTAATCAATTTTGCTCTAATTCTCGTTCTTGAATCTGGGCGCTAAAATTCATCGCGTAATTTTCGTGAATGTGTCACTAAACTGTTTTAAGTAAATTGTTTCTAAACTTTATTTGATTATTCGTTTGAAGTTATACATTCAGTCGGTCTCGCTATTAACTACCCACTTGTCAGGTAACAAAAAATGTGACGAAATTATTGATATTTATTTTTTTCAAAACTATTTTATTGAAATACTTTTTTTGTTAATACATACGCTCAATTTACACGGCCTCATTACAACAATACTCGAATCGGAGGTTCCATCGGCTGTTTAGTCAATCTAATATCCGACGAGGATTTACTTCCTAATAAAAAATGTTGCGGAATTGCCCCAATAATGTACTGCTTTGTGACTTACCTCAAATTGAAGAGCGGACAAAATCCAACTTTTTATTCTATGACAGCACGGCTCTATCAGTTGAATATAACACGTAGTCATTTCAAAGTCTAATATTACTGATAAGATTGCTAAATTAATGTCTTAAGTTACTACACTATAGTGATATTTTTGAATAAAATGTTCAGATTGACTGGGTCGTCATTTTACGATACAGATAGAAAAAGCTAACGCTGGGTCCAGAGTCTATACAAAATTGCACGCGTTAAACTTTCAATTCTATCTCACTACGATAAGGTTTTTATAATACTTTAACTTCAAATGGTGTGGTTTGCTCAGTATCTGTGGGACCTCTTCCTCGTATCGTTGTTGTATCTATATTTATATAAAATCTCTGTGTGTTTGTTTCATCTCATACAGATATCATACTAATTAATGTAGAAAAAATTTGCTTTTTAGCAACAATTTTAATGTCTCTTAGAATTCAAATTTTGGGGTCATATTTAGTATAAACTTTTATTTTGTATAAATTACTGTATTTTAGATGTTTTATGTAGCGATGTGATCGTTATGGATATTTGTTTTTATGTATTTCTAAAATTAATGTGGTGTCGCCATAAGCGCGAATTTATTAAACCTAATAATATTGTTTTTCGCTTACTAATATTCAATTTATTTGCGCAAAACTGCTTAATTGTATATAAAATCACGGTGTTTTATCTTTTGCATATTTTCATAGACATAAATGTATTTCAATGTGTCAGTTACCGACATGTGTTATGTGATTTATGAATTTTTCAAAGTTAATGTTTCATCTCATAGGAAGATTTTCGCAAAAATATTTGTGGCAAACTTGCTTTTTAATAAACATTTGTGGAATGTGATGCGATGTTTTTATTTATTTCTCCTTAATTAATAGAATTTATATTTCTCCTATTTATAATAATAATAATAATAAAGTATTTATTTGCGAAAAACATGGTATAAAATGGAAACGGTACAAACATGTTTAGCTATTTTAAGACATAGCATGCAAAATTTGAAAGTTATTGTAAAATGTAGGCATAGTTTTTAAATAAAATGGCAACAAATCAACATTTTTTATCCATAAATTCTTTGAAATTGTGAAAACTACATTCATTTAACCATTTGTGCAATTTAACTTTCAACAATCTTGTACTCAATGTTTTGTAATGGTTAGGTTAGGTTAGTTAGTTAGTTATTTATCATCTCTGTGTGTAGCTAGAGGTTCCAGATATTTACTAAGGGTAAAAACAGCGTAAAGCGACCGCCCTTGCGGTCCCATACGAAAGTGCTCCGTTGCGGCTCGCCGCGCGATTCTGTCGCGGGGAGCCGCGCCCCGCGTCACTTTTTACTATGTAATAGAAAAAATAAAATATGCCGTATGCACACAGTATTCATACAGTAGTGCGCCATACATTGACTCCTGGAGAACTCCAGCTTCTATTTGGTTTAATGTTACTGGCAAAATGTATAAGTCAGGTATAGAAATACAATACCTATGCGCAGCCGGTAATGTGCGTAAAGGACGAGAGCAGGGAAGGAGGTGATGTAATTTTAGGGCACCCCGACACGGACAGGTTAAGTTAGGGTTATATTTTTTTATCACCACCTGAAAATAAAAGCTGCGGTGCCGCCCGATGCAACACAATTTTGCGGTGTGCAACGCAACGCAGAAATGTGCGGTGTGCAACGCGACGCCAATTCCAGCGTTATGACGTCATACTTGGTGACTTTTTTCTAGGCCATCAAATCGAACGTTTGCACTTTTTATTTTATCACAAGTTATAGGTACAATTTTTCATCAACATTTAACGTAAAATATTTCAAACAAAGATATTCCTTCCGAAATTTGAATATTGCGCTGTTTATTTATACAATTTTTGAACACGCAGTGTGCCATTTTCGCGTGCTAATGTTGGCTACAATTGGAATACACTGACTTCAAATATCACCCCACAATTATTTGTAATGTATTTGTCGGGCCGTTTTCGAAACAGTACTCTCTAGTACATGTTTCGGCTAATCGAGATTATAGCTTTATTTTGTTTTTCCCTGCTTTATTACCCGACTGCGCCAGAAGGAGGGTTATGTTTTTCGAGAGTATGTTTGTATGTATGTATAATTGTTTGGCACGCTCTGCAGCCTGAACGGCTCGATGGATTTTAGCTTGAGAGGTGTCGTTAGATTCGTATTTACTGTGAGAGTGACACTGGGTATATCAAAATAAAAAAAAACAAAATGGCGGATTTTTAGCGCCAAATTCAAATATTTGGCACGCTCTGTGACCTGAACGGCTCGATGGATTTTAGTTTGCGAGGTGTCGTTAGATTTGTAATTACTGTGAAAGTGATATCGTAAAAAAATAAAACTAAAAAAGTAAAAAATGGTAATTTAAAAAACTAAAAAACCCGACTGCTTTTCTGAGTATTCATGAAAAAGCCCTAAAACAAGAAAGTCGTTGTAGCAGTCGGGACCCATTCTAGAAAGTCAGCCGTCTAGTCAGTAGATCTATGATGTAATGGGTCCCGACTGCTACAACGACTTTCTTGTTTTAGGGCTTTTTCATGAATACTCAGAAAAGCAGTCGGGTTTTTTAGTTTTTTAAATTACCATTTTTTATTGAATCTAGTTTACCGCTAAACTCAGTTTCAATTGTTTCAATTCTTTTGTTTTCGCCCATGTTCTCGACACGGGTCTTTAAAACTAGATTACGCTGAGCTCAGTTCATTTGAACAAGTTTTTATAGTAAATGATGAAATCATATAAAATTACGAACACACATACATATTAAATTACGAGTTTCATTCTAAGTCAATAAGCGAATACATATTTTTAGTTGTAATGTAGCTAGTTTGAAATATTTTTTAGAATACGCATGAAATTCAGACAAAATTACTACTTTCGTATGATTGTTTTGCTGACAAAGTACTATGCTTAATTACATAAGTTATAACTTTCATAAAATACTAAATTAATCGAATAAATCGCCCGTATTGTCAAAGACGTTAGTTTCGGTCGAGCCAAATATTCGGCCCTTATTGGCCGAAACCGAATCTTCAGTCGATCTAATTTTAATATTACCTTGTTACCCGACTGCGCCAGAAGGAGGGTTATGTTTTTCGAGAGTATGTATGTATGTATGTATGTATAATTGTTTGGCACGCTCTGCAGCCTAAACGGCTCGATGGATTTTAGCTTGAGAGGTGTCGTTAGATTCGTATTTACTGTGAGAGTGACACTGGGTATATCAAAATAAAAAAAAAACAAAATGGCGGATTTTTGGCGCCAAATTCAAATATTTGGCACGCTCTGTGGCCTGTACGGCTCGATGGATTTTAGTTTGCGAGATGTCGTTAGATTTGTAATTACTGTGAAAGTGATATCGTAAAAAATAAAACTAAAAAAGTAAAAAATAAAAAATGGTAATTTAAAAAACTAAAAAACCCGACTGCTTTTCTGAGTATTCATGAAAAAGCCCTAAAACAAGAAAGTCGTTGTAGCAGTCGGGACCCATTCTAGAAAGTCAGCCGTCTAGTCAGTAGATCTATGATGTAATGGGTCCCGACTGCTACAACGACTTTCTTGTTTTAGGGCTTTTTCATGAATACTCAGAAAAGCAGTCGGGTTTTTTAGTTTTTTAAATTACCATTTTTTATAATATACAATTGAAATAATAGTTAATAATATTTATATTTACTAATAGCTACAACCTAGGGGTCTTTAAGTCAAGATGAATAGTAAATATAGGTTATATAGGTTACTTCTAGGCAAGCGTGCTCCATCGTCGGCCACATCATCTCTTACCATCAGGTGAGATAGTAAAAAAAGCTAAATAATGTGATTATGTCACATAATTTGAATAAAAAATGCAGAGTGGTCACTGTACTTGTAAATGTTGATTTAACTAAATACCTACTAGGTATATCTGTTTTCTCTTCACCATCTTTGGTTGAGAGGTAAATAGCGCCTAAGACATAGCGCATAAGTCTGTCTAGTTGTAACTTTGTGTTGCATATAGTTTTAAGGTTACAGCTCATTAGAGCCACCCGGCACCCACTCCGCACCGCCACGCCTCCTGTGGCTAGTAATTTTTAAGTGTATGAGCAATGTGCAGGCGCTCACTAGATACACTTCGTTACGTCACCGAATCCGTCTTAAATTCGTGGACTAAGCGACGTCACTCGTTGACCACGCGGGGTCCACTGGTTGACGTCGTGAGGTCCATTGGTTGACCACGCGAAGTTTATTGGTGATAAGGCGGGAACCACCACCACCATCCACCCGTGAATCGCCTGTCAACAACGAGTGGACGCCGTGCGACGAGGCGGTGAGAGATGGGTTCCGGGTGGGACCTTTAATATTTCAGTACCACTACTACCAAACTTGTTCATACAAAAGTAGACTCTAAACATCGGAATTATGGCCTATACTGGAGTGGATGTGAGTGGACACCGGTGTCCTCTCGAGCTAGGACAGGTAAATATGTAATTAAATAAATCTGAATCCGAACTCCACCAAATCCATATATCATGCTCAATTTGGGACAAAGATAGTTCTTCTTTCACGTTTCCAATAGCATGGCTTGCTGAGCTAGCAGTGTTACAGACGATGTCGTCAACCTTCCAGTTTAGCAAAGCATCAATTCAATCACTTAGCAATTTGACAATGCCAACTACGTCGACTCTGTTACCACAAGACAAAACCTCAAAACTAGTTTTTTTCCAGATTGTCGACTTAAATAATGCACACTTTGATTTATTTACATTCAGTATTAAAGTACATCTTGATACTGTCAGAACAGAAATCGACAGAGAAGGAATCCGGTCGAGCTAGCGAGTGTTATGGAGCTTCGTCTTCTTAGCATGTCGATGGCAAAATTAATTAAATTCCTTGCCTGGCCCATAGTTTTCAGCCACGGCAATGCCGTCCACTGATGCTGTTATCAGGTCCCAACGTTAACAGTTAGTAGGGCACGTGGTGCAGGATGGAAGGTTGGGCCATGGTCTGCGGAGAGACGCCGCACAAACACTGAAGATCAGAACCGTCCGAGAACTGTGGAGATTGTCTTTACTGCGCCCAACCTGGGTACGGAGTCAGTTTAGAGTTAAATCATCATGATGTTTGAAATTATCACGCCAGAGGTCGCATCTCTCCGAGGTGGTTGAATGCTACAGTGACAAATCACACGTGTATTGATCGAAATTTTTCAATACACTTACCAAAGTTTGGCACGAAACTCGTGGGGGTCGCTTAGCGCCCAGCTTGATACTATAACTACAATAAATTGAAGCGGGGCGATTTCGTGCACTTTCTGCACTAGAGCAGAAAAAAGTAAATTGCGTGCCTCAAGCGGTAGGAAAAGCGCATTGAAAAATTTATTGGTACCAAACCAGCTTTCAAAAGCTTACGACAAAGTATTAATAATAATTATCTTTTATTGGAACAGAAAAACATTTACAAATTGTTTGCGTGCGAAAATAGCTACATTAGTTAGCAACTGTGTCGCAATCATTAATGCTCACCTCCAGGAAGAAGACGACAGCGTTCAATTTTCAAAAGAAAATAAAAAAAGCTTATAACCAATTAACAAATTACATACCTCACAAAAAAATAGAATTAAAAATTACATTGTAGAAAATTACAAATGACATATTATAGATAACGAAATAAATTACATTAAATTAAGATAAAATAAATTAAATTAAAAAAGTGTGTGCAGTAGTGTGTTTGTAGTTTTATTTGTACGTGTAGTGCAAGTATGTGATAATGTGAGGTGTAAGTGTAGAGTAGATTTATGTGGCACTACCACACAATACCACTCTACAAGGGCGTTGCCAATGGGGGGGGGGGGGCAGGGGGGCCCTAGAATTTACTCCTAAATCCAACTGTATAATTTGACTGACATCCAACTGAAATAATTTTGCATGTTTTTTATTTGCACAGGTTCCCTAAAAGTGAAGTGCTGCGCCAGAAGTGGCTTGAAGTCATTGGGATGGCAAATATCAAACCTGGAATTAAAGCACTGTGTGTCTGTTCATTCTACTTTACAGAATCATCGTTCAATAAAACCGAAAATAAAAAAATAAAAACAATTAATTTCATATTTTTTAAATTTTTCCTACCGATTTTATTCTTCCTTATGGTTCATTAAATACTTTACTATTGTCGTTTACTTAAATTTAATATTATTAAATATCTGTAAACAATGTCCAATTCCAAAACCAATTCCCATGTTATAAATATAAAAAGTCTGGTATCGATATCGATACATTTTGGTTTTGATTATCTAAGTGCTTCCCTAGCAATGGCCGCCATCTTTAGTGCCCGGCTATTAGTAGGTATGCACGCTTATTTTGTAGGTATTTCTGGTCACTAGCACTAGAAAATAGAGATTGATTTATTTTATCTAATCTGACACATTCGTAACATTTGTTTACCACTTGTAACTTGTCATGTTTTGTCTTTGTCTTGTTGTCTGTTTTGATTAATGATGTGTATGAGTCAATGTTACTTGAAAATAAATTATATTATTATTATTATTATTTATAAAAACTCGATCAATTAAAGGGAACATTAATTTGAACAAGTAAAAAGCGCCGTCAAACCAAAGTTTTTGGTGGCATTGACGTTTCACTGGCCGGAACTAAGGAAGGTGGGGGCAGGCAATATGGCACCACGCGCTTCGTTTTTGCTAAATCAGCTCTTTCAGTGCTAGATTTAGCACTATTATGGTTTTTTTTTTATGGTAGGTAAAATCATCCAATGAAAAATCCCACCCTTGGGCGGAGCGGGAAGTAGTGTCAGACTCTTACTGACTAAAAACCTACCCCGTTTCTTCGTAGCCAATCGTGCCGGGGCCGAGCATTCCTTTCGGAAGTTAACCCATGACCCCAGTAGGCTTCGACCCTGCCTGCCTGTAGTTAGCGGGCTGGGCCTCTTCGGTGTGCTGACAGCTCCTTGAAGCGCGCGGGAACAGAACGCGCCGTCGACGACTTGGGCTCGGTCCGGTCGGTTACCGGACGATCGGACAGCGTGCTACCCATTGCACGCCGTCCGCAAGCCCGCGCCTACGGTGGCCGGAAATCGGGATCGGAATCCCGGCGGCGGCTGGGGCGAGCGCCCCGTTGCCTCTGCCTGATGCGGTCGGCATCCTCCTTTGCTAGCATTACTGCTTCGCAGAAGGAGGCGACCGCCTGCCATCCCTCTTCACTACGGACCATGACCTGAACAAAGGCCCGGCGAGAGAGATCGCTGCCACCGATCGCCCCCACGAAGACACGGGCACTATTATGGTAAGAATTTTGGTGATGACTACAGTCCCCTTTGACATTTTAGTGGGTATTCCACCTTACTTTAGCACTAATATGTTGAAGTTTTCACTTGCTTTAGAGCTTTAAAAGATCTAACTGCAATTCATACTTTTGCCATTCTCTATACTTCCAATAGCCCGCCCCTTGATCATAGGCTGGCGACGCCCTATTGCCACTCTACGCTATGTGTATGTGGTGTGCATGTCTATAGAAGGATTTTATTGTTGAGGTTTACTTAGATTCTCCAGTTTTTCATAGGTTACAGTGTGGATCCATTCGTCCAGGAGCCGTTTACAGTCCCGGAAAGCATATGGATAAATCTTAAGCACTTTATTTACTCTATTGTAAAGAACGGGACTGTAGAAAACAGACTGCAGACGGATGACCTCGAAGTTATTCACCGTCGTTGACCAGACTATATTAATATTTTACGCTTTTGTCTACTAAAATCAGGTCAGATCTGAGTGTTTGCTCAACACTGTACTCAAAACAAAAGAGTGTGTTACTGTGGGTAGTTTCCATAGGGTGGGTATATATTTCGCTGGTAGGGAAACGAATGGGTTTGTTAGCCATGACTATTAGGACCGCCCTCTGCGCTCGTTCTAGGTACAGCAGCTAACATTTGCCAGCACCACTTCAAGCAGAGTTACAGTGCAATGAAAAGGAATGAACAAGAGAAAAGTAGACCGTTCTAAGGGTATAGAAATTGGCGGAGGATCGAAAAATTTAAATAACAGAGATTAGTTTCCTTATCCTAGGCACGAGCGAATTAATGTGATCACTCCATGTCAACGCGCTGTCGACCCAGAATACAAGGTATTTTTGCGAATAACTTTTGGTACAACCACAACTTGCACTTCTCATTGTACGGCACGAATGAGCTGACAGATAAAAGGGTGAAGCCGGCTCTGATGCTTTCCTTGGACTAAATGTAATAAATCTACTTTTGTCCAAGTTAAGGATGAGCAATTTCTGGGTGAGCCATCTCATAGTTGCCAGTTAGACCAACTCAGCACAAAGACGAGCTTTGTTCTAATTACTGCCACTAACTAGGACAAAGGTGTCAACAGCGTATGCAATTACTTCGTAGTTTGCAAGATCGAGTTTACAAAGTTCATTTAAGTAAACGAGGAAAAGGGTAGGTCCTAAGACACTACCTTGCGGAACTCCGTAGGTGAGTCATGCTTTCTTATTAGTATGGTCACCTATTTTGATGATTTGGGAACGGTCACTAAAGTAATTCCTAAACAAATCTAGTGATAGACCTCTTATACCAATCCTCTCCACTTTATTGAGGAGGAGAGGGACTAAAGCAGTGTCAAAAGCTTTAGAAAAGTCAAGGTCAAGTCAAGCTACTGACTCGAGTAATTGCAATATTGCATCCTTTGGGTTTCTGCCAGATCAGAATCCATACTGATTATTTGCTAGTATAATTTGAGAGCTAAGGTAATCTAACAGACGTTTATAATTTTTTTTTCGAGCAGCTTATATAAGATGGGCAGTACAGATAATTTTTTTATCCATCTATCTACAGATATGGGTCAAGTTTTGTTTACACTGTCTCTGTCTCCACTTTGTGGATAGGGTGAACAACAGTTATTTTCAAAACTCTGGGGAACACTGCAGAAGTAAGGGTTATAAATAATTACAGTCGCAGTGATACCATCCCAACCCGTAGCACTATCTAGTCCGCGAATGAGATCTATTTTTTCGATATCCGTGTCAAAAATGGCCATCGAGTTGGAACAGATGGGAGTGTCAGAAGAATTGGTTGCAATCACACAATATAAACATTTGCGAAATAATCGTTAAAATAATGGTCAACAATTCACTGGTAGAAGATTTGTTTTTTTGAAATTGGACATGGTTTTAATAATATTTCAGGTAGGTTTTGGGTTCTTACGGTGTTTTCCGAATTGATTTTGTTCATATTGTCGCTTTAATTATACTAATTTTGAATTTTAGTTTATTTCTATTATTTGCAGATGTTATTACATTGGTGTCATCAGTAAAAATATTTAGATTTGTGTCTGAAATAAATAGAAAGTAATTTAAAAAAATGGGCTGTTATCATTATCAGCCCAATGCTAGCATTGCCCGAGCACCGCAAGGAAGGATGGTGGCGCCGGTGCAGATATTGCTGGACACTCAACCTCTGCTTCTGCAGTGCGCCACGCCACGGGCGCTGCTACAAAATGAGACTCGTTCAACGGACTCAGCTCTTGTAGCACCCGGCTGGAATGGAAAATATTAATTAAAATTAATACTATTGATATGTTGTTCGTTGGTGAACGGACGTTAGAGAACGGGTGGACTCATATTTTTATCATTATGGCGGTAAATGACTTATTAGACTCCGTAACATTTAAGAAACTATAAGGTGTTTTTGGGTAAATCAAAAGAAAACATTCCATTTTATTTCTTCAGTGCGAGGAATGAGGTCAAAATGACTCCGTGTTAAAGTATACACATCCTTGCAGTTTCTTCTAATAAGGGATCTTACATATGTATATTATCTTATAGTACTTACAATAAAGTATATAATAAATAAATAAATACTCCTTAGCGTGACCACAAATTCATTACATGCAATAAATAATACTCACGCTAGTCTAGCATCAATCACATGTCGAACAGTGGGTATAGGGAAGCCGTTGAAACGCGTCGCTATCGTAAGGGAATACGCGCCCATGTCGCGAAACAGAAGCCAATCGCCCTCAGTCAGCGCTGGCAGCCGCGTGTCGGCCACCACGCAGTCCACGCCATCGCAAGTCGGGCCCCACACTGAGCACGCAGAACGAGGAGATCCGTAGTCCTGGGAAGGAATATAAAAATACTCTCAACTGACAAGACTCTTATTCTCCTCGCATTAGAAAATATTTGCAAACTAGACTTAGTAAAACAACTCCTGAGGGTCTTTGAAAATCAATAGTGAATTACTTGTAGGCAAACGAACTCTATCTTCGACCATCTGGGCTCTATTCTAATTTCTTGCTCGCACGCTTGACATTTTACCATGCG
Source organism: Leucania comma (assembly GCA_958295575.1). Classification (NCBI taxonomy): domain Eukaryota; kingdom Metazoa; phylum Arthropoda; class Insecta; order Lepidoptera; family Noctuidae; genus Leucania; species Leucania comma. Next base: position 12,843,800 of record OY282485.1, read on the forward strand.
ATGGTAAGACCTCAAAGTCGAGGTCATGAGCGATTCTATAAATACATAACAATAGCAAAAAAAAAATACAACTCCAGCCAGGGTCTTAGGTCATCAATCTAGCCGCTACTCAATTTTGCAGCTTGTGTACACAAATACACAAGCTGCCGTGGATGGAGTGGAGGTGGCTGTCATTCGAAGATCTAAAAAAAATAAATGTTTTCTTTCTTTTTTCTTTGCTTTCTAGATAGACTTTTGAGGATGTCAGATGTTCGATTTGGTAACTAGCCTTATAAAAGGGTAGTTAATGTTTTGAAGTGAATATATAATGACAGCACGAGACACTATTTGAAGCCGAAGCCGAAATCATAACTGAATATTCGGCTCCTTTGCCTGTTTCGACCGAAACTGAAACTGACGTGATAACAGAAAAACTGACAGAAAATAAAAATAATATTTCTATACAGTCATTGTTAACTAAAGTTCGATTTGGATATGAATAACTATATTGTTATAACTTTCATAAAATATTAAATAATAAACTGAGGATTAAGTACACAAAATTATTACATACAAAGGCGAACGAGTTAGTCAGTTTTTAAGTATCTTTTACCACTAAACCGTCAAGTCAAAGATGTTAGTTTTGTTTTTTTTTTATTGTTGATAGGTTCGTGCTTGACCGCTATCTCACCTGAAGGAAAGCGACGATGCGGTCGACGATGGAGCGCGCTTGCCTAGAAGTAACCTATTTATTCTTGACTAGTTTCGGTCTAGCCAAATATTCGGCCCCTTTTTTTGCCGAAACCAGTTTTTTTAGCAGAACCTCCCGAACCCGAACTTTCGGTCGGTCTCTAGAATATACTCGTATTTTGTATAGAAATGGATATTTGAAAAAGATTTAACTCGCTTAGAAATAAAACTACTATCGCATCAAATTAAGAGCGATGCCGCGGTCGACTTAGTAATGAAAAATATTTCTAATTCTATTATTATATTGCGACCGGTAGATTTAATATGTGATCTGAAAGATGCTTTCTGTCTACAAATAGCCAATAGGCATGTAAACTTACGTAGAGCGTCTCAGCGCACACGTACTGTTTGAAGGTCACCTTGTTGAACGAGCCGTACACTCCGTCATTAATAAAGTACATGGTGTGCTTCTCCGCGATCTCGTTGCGCTCTTGTGGCACCACCTAGCGGATAAACAATACTGTTAATTTAGATGCCAATAACAGTTGTAATATAGCAACATAATTAGTTACCTATATGCCGCCTAATTATTGCAATATACTTTTAATCTGAAACCAAGTCGCCCAAAGGGCATTGGAAAGGGCTATGCTCGGAGTTTCCTTGCGTGATCACATCAGAAATGAAGATATCCGCAGAAGAACCAAGATCCAAAGATTCAAAGCATTTTATTTCAAATAAACCATTTACAGGCACTTTTGAAAAGTCAAGAAGTCGGTCTGTCAGAAAAAAATGATGCTAATTGCACATTCCAAAGCGTAGATCTCTATGAGAAGAATGAGCAAAAAAACTCCATGGACACTCTTTTCAAACTAATTGCACATTCCAAAGCGTAGATCTCTATGAGAAGAATGTGCAAGAAACTCCAAGGACACTCTTTTCAAACTTGTTATGTATTACAAATATCTCGGTTACATGTTTCTTGTCGCTGCTATTATGTGAGAACAAGGTGAGCGACATAGCCCGAATAATCGCTAAACTTAAGTGGCAGTAGGCAGGGCACATTGTAGGCAGAGCGCAGCGTTGGAAGGCCTCCCACGGCCAGTATAGCGACACTTGGGGGGCCTATGTCCAACAGTGGACGTCTTTCAGCTGTGGTGATGATGGTGATGATGATGATGAAGATTAATCACTAAGAAGGAAGAAGAAGAAGGACGCGTGAACACGGAGAAGGCTGTGTGTACATATCACGTCGGGGTCACCAGTTTGGAGGGGTGTGGAACAGAGAGTAAAGTCCCACATACCTCCGTTGTAAAGGGAAGATCTTCCGACCAGACAGGGCTTATGTCTAGTAGGCTAGCTTGGCTAGCCCGATAGATGATTTCCGGCTGTTCTATATGTTCAAATCACGTGGAGAATGTTAATTGCGCGATGCAGGATTAGTTCATTTGTGACGACATAGATATATGTCGCTACATAATCATCAGTGGAGATGTGAATACATGTATGTACCGTTCTTATAGCATACACCATGGCAGCAAGCGTATACGCGGCATCGGCGAAATATGTCCCCGGCTCCGAGATCACGCGCACCGTGCCCTCCGGGAAATGTTCCTCCAGAGACGAGTTGATTACCTGTGCCACCTGATGAGAACAACAAATGTTAATATTTTAGTTTATTTCATATCAAGGAATTAGATATAACTAGCAAGTAACGTGGACAGGAACAGGAAGATGATTTCATAAGGAATAGTGTAGGACTAGCAAGCAATGTGGGCAGGAACAGGAAGTTGATTTCATAATAAGAAATAGTGTAGGACTAGCAAGTAACGTAGGATAAGGACAGGTATATGATTTCATTATAAAAGGGAGCCCTCTGGCTAAGAATGTGACTGAGTTGGCAGGAAAAAAAAATGTGCTTTATATAGGATCCACGGCAAGTTTCAAATCATTTTATAACTATAGTAAGTTTTTCTTGATAGTTACATCACAACCTCAACCTCTTACTACCAGGCAAGCGTGATCTAATACCGACTACATTATCGTTTACCATCAGGTGAGATAGTCGTCAATTCGGTAGTATCGAACTAACAAGACATAAAATTGCAAGGAAGGTTGTTCAGCTGCATCTGGCAGGTTGGAAACTGACCGAGGTATAGTTGAAATAAAAATACGGCGCGCGTATAATGGCCTACCAAGAATTAAGTGCGGAAACCAGACCATAAAGAAGAAGCTATTTGTTGAGAGCGGCTGAGCGTATGGAGATCCTCAGTTAGTTTCTGCCATCGACTTCGCCCGCTTGAAAGTAGGTTTCTAAATAAAAACAGATGGCCGTTTTATCCCCTTAGGGGCTGAGAGCCCTTAGTTGTGGCTGTGCATAATATGTTAGTCAGCTGTCAGTCAGTTTCTTCTTTTATATCTAAAGAAAGCCTCACCTCGCAGATAGAAGATTGCAAGTCACCCGGGAAGCCTCCCCCGATATCCAACAGATGCATGTTCTTGTGTCCCATTTTGTGTCCTATGTGGAACAGAGTTCGCGACAGCGCGATGGCGCGCCCGTACACTGCTGTCTCAGTGGAGCCGCTACCCACGTGGAATGATACACCGATGATCTGGGAATGTTCAATACAAGGGTTTATAATTTTATCCGCCTCACTGGACACCCTAATTGCACGTTGCACTTCACGACACCAAGAATCGAAACAGATGGTAAGACACCATCAGTAAGGAGCTAACCCAACAGGAGCCTCATGTCGAGGAATCCGACTTGAAGAGGAGGATAATTTTAACATCATCATCATTTCAGCCGAAAGACGAAATGATGATGAAGATGTTAAAATTATAATGAGACAGGTGGACATTGAGCTCCCCTGAGTGTCACCACAAAGACCGGTCCTGTGCGACTCGCTTCCATGAGATTCCTGCGACCCATAACTGGTCCTCGATCGCCGTGTGCATGACCATTCCTTCGCTGCGTCATCCGGTACGCGGTTGCCACTTCAGAATCTTTCGGCTCCATCGACTATTACCTATTCATTGCTTAATAGGCTGGCATATTGCTTTTTCAGTTGGTGAAAACCACATCGAACTGTGTTACGTGATTTAGGAAGAGTTAGCGAGTCCACAGACATATTAAAAAAGGGATCTTGGTTAAGTACTATGTGGAGATAACTTTAGACAGATTATTTATATACGAGGTTTATCATAGTACTTAGAAAGAAATGATTTGTGCCTAGGTGATCCAGCTTTATCTTCATTGTTTTAGGTGACAAGTGCGACTGAAGAGTGATTGCACATGGTCTTGTTTCGTGGCTGGTCGGAAATCATTGAGTTAATCCAGTTATTACGTAGCAGGTTCCAGACGTACTCGGATAGCCATTTGTGACAATAGATTCACACATTGGGGAAGCGAACTATGGATGTCCTATACGCCTCGCCCTCCGTCTTCGTCGAATACAGGCCAGATATGTTACTTACGTTCAAGCCGAGCACGGTGGCGAACTTGAGCAGCCTCGGTGCCTCGGTAACGGGGTCGCAGCCGAACTTGACGCCCAGCATAAACTGGGCAGAGGCGGCGTCGCAGCGGATGCGGATCACCAGCCTGCACACACACGGGGACGAAGCCCAATTATACAATGTAGGTATATGTTAACGCCTCACGAGAACAACGGCATCTGCGGCCTGTGCCATTCAGTAGTTTCTTAGTGATTGCCGAGTTTACGGAGAGGAGATTCAATTTTGCAGTTTAACTGTTTTGGTTTACAATTCACTAATGGCATGTACAAGACAAGCCTGCGAACAACTAAGAGGTCATACACACAAGCGGCATGTTGCTAAACGGCAGAGGTACCGTCGACATTCCAACTTTCAAGATGCAGCCGTCGTCAGCTCACATAGTGTAGTAGTTAGTTGCAGGATGGATTCCGAAGAAGGAACATTGTTGTTGCTTTTACTTCATCAGCTCTAAACGAGTGAATATGAAACGCCAGCCTGCTCCGTAAGTGAGATCGCGCGAGCGCAACGCTACATGGCTTAAGGTACGATAGACGCAAAACAAACCCGTAGGCGTAACCCGCCAAGTAAAGTCACCAGCGCGGCTTTGGTGTATGGGACAGCGTAAACATTAGGTACTCACTGTGCCCTTGGGAAGAGTTGTTTTATCTTCATCAATTCATTCTCAGAGTCGAACGTCATGACGTCGACGCCGACGGCCGACGCGTAGCGGATATGCGACGCCATCTTGGCAGGGTTTGCGAAAATTATGCGCCTGAAACAGGTGGGTATCATTAGAGGCCGCCTAAGCAGCACGCGACACACAGCTGTACAATGCGGTCCAAATGAGAATAGGATCGATTGCCATGTTGTGACGTCACGTCGAACTGTCAAATTGAAGAAATTGGGTACGGTGAGCAAAAAAAGATTTTTTTTAAATTTAATTTATGTATGAATCGTGAACGAATTTTTTTTTATCAGAATTCAGTTCTTCAATTTTTCTCATCTCAGCGTCACTGTGTGAAGTGTCTGATTAGTGGCAAATGGAAGAAGAAGGCGAATTATTCCTAACAATGGAAATAAAAAAGAAAATAGTTTTTATTTTTAACTAATTATGACTTAAAACAATATAATTAGCTAATTTATATTAAACAATAACGTTTTTACTTAACCATGACTACGTAATACAAAGCAAAAAAAAAACCCTTTATTGATACGCAAATGAGATTTTTTTGCAAACCGTACTTTTCACTCAACATTTGACAGATCGAGGTTATTGGCTTTCCTATTCTTATTTGGAACGCATAGTATACTTTCTGGACAACAGAATTTTCGGAAACTTGAAGCTGTGATGTTGACGGAAAATTTTCCAGGTGTTTTTCTGCACCTGTTTTATATCCCCTGGAGTCTATGCTTCGGAATGTGCAATTGGCATCATTTTTCTGACTGACTGCCTTTTTGACCATTCAAAAGTGTCTGTAAATGGTTTATTTGAAATAAATGCTTTGATTAGTTGATGGATACACACTTTTGTGACAGTACTTACTCGGGAGCTACTCCGATGGAGGTGACGAGTTCGATCTCGGCTTTAGACGCGCAGTCGAAGCCGGTGCCGAGAGCCGCCAGCGTGCTCACAAGCAGCTTGTCATCGTTGCATTTCACCGCTAAAGAACAAAACATGGTAGCTTGGTGGTTGACGAGTAAAGGCCTGGTTTTTGCAGAATTAAAGTGACAAATTGCCAAACTCGCGTTAGGGTCACCACACACGCAACAGCCACAAACGCCGCCACAAGAAGCTAGAACCAGCCACAAAGATATCTGAAGCACACGACTGTCACTTGGGGCTGGTGGCTGCTACTTTTACCCAAGCGCGCAGTATCATAATGAACACTAACAAAGAAGGTTTAGTTGCGCGAGTGGTGTGTGGCGGTGTTTAGAGGCCGGTGCGGGTCGCAAGATGCAAGAAGCGTCGATTTGTAGCGTGTGGCGGCCACCGGCGTCAACTGTATGCTGTGTGTAGTGCATATGGAATGTATGAACATTACAGGAAATCTACCGGTGGCGGCGTTTTGTGGTCCAAAGCGACCCGCCAGAAATCAAATACGTCATTTCTCTACAGCAATCTGGTTTAAGATGCTATCCATGCTTATTTTTGGTTTGTGTTTCATTCATTTTGGTATCCGGCCTCGCCCAACCTGGCCGAGTGTGCACATTATATACCTACAAAATCTACTCACCATAGAACGGCTCAACGCGTGGCATGAGCTCCCTCCAGCGATGGTACCTCGACACTACCTCGCCCAGGTCCATCACGTAGAACGGGTCCTCCTGGGTGCCTGACTTCACGATCTCACGGATCAGGCTGTCGGGTGACCACGGCCCATCCATCACAGTGATGAGCGGTTTTTCTACGTCCTCCATTGCGGCATGGATTTTAAGCTTTGTATGGTTAAGTTAAGGTTGACTTTGGCATTGACGTAGACTGAGCAGTGCCGGAGCGTGGGGTGGTTATGCTGCGCGTGCCTGTCCGGGTCGAGGGGGTCGGTGTCAGGTGATCGAGCTGGGTTGTGGTGGCCCACTAGTGCTAGTTCACAAGTGTCAGCTGAAACAATCGGACGTCTGTTCATTTTACTCAAGATTTTATAAAGTAAATAAAGATCGAAGAAGTACTATTTTTTATTTTATCTTTACAAATCAATAGTGTTTCATGTACCGAATCGACACTCCACGGGATTAAAACGATCAAAATTTAACGGAGTATAGATAGATTTTTATTGTCAAAATGTATTTGATTGTGTCAATTCTTCTTGCTTACGAGTCAAATAGTAGAAAGTGAGATTTTATATAAATTGTATAGCTTTTTACCCGACTGCGCCAGAAGGAGGGTTATGTTTTTCGAGAGTATGTATGTATGTATAATTGTTTGGCACGCTCTGCAGCCTGAACGGCTCGATGGATTTTAGCTTGAGAGGTGTCGTTAGATTCGTATTTACTGTGAGAGTGACACTGGGTATATCAAAATAAAAAAAAAGCAAAATGAATGTGCTCTCAATTCTAGAATGGGTCCCGACTGCCAGATTTTCTTGTTTTAGGGCTTTTTCATGAATGCTCAGAAAAGCAGTCGGGTTTTTTAGTTTTTTAAATTACCGTTTTTTTTTTAATTTGGTGTACAATAAAGTTTGGTTACAATATTCTTTTCTATTATATTCTACTACCCGCCACCATCTCGGGTCCAGATTGATGGGCCGACGGATGTCCCCTAATCTATCGACCCTGTCGACCTATGCAGTATGCTCGCCGTCCGCAAGCTTACGCCTACAGTGGATATTTTATAGTATTTCTTGTGTATACTATAAAAATTTTCGACCTACCTACATTGCAACTGTACTCGCTTATTGGATTAGAATGTAACTCGCAATTTAATTTATGTTTAAGGCTACTAGTTATTAATTTAAGTTATAAATGTGATCCCAGTATTGTGTTGTGAGTTGAGGAAGACTATCCTACCGTGATACAGTGAATAATAATACGAAGGACAGCGTGAATTTGGTTCAAACAACCAAACACCTATGTCTATGTAGTGCAGCAACAATATTACTATGTAAATTTGGTCGTTTTGTTAATTTGTTTTGGTTAATAAATAAATAAAAATAAATACGGTGAATGGAAATCGGAGTAGGGATCCCGGCGGGTAGGGCGTGAGGGCGGACCTTTCACGCGAGCGGCTGCCTCCTTCTGCAAAGCAGTTATTTTAGCGAAGGAGCCGACCGCCTGCCATTCATCCTCCATGGCCTGTACCGAGGCTTGGTATGAGAGGTTGTTGCCGTCGAGCGCCCCGAAGAGGACACAGCAGTGCTCTGCCCAAGCGGGGCACACCTCATATGCTCCACTGTCTCCTTAGGGCGGTTAACACAATGGTGACACCCGGGCTTTTCTTCCGCACGAATCCGGTGCAGGTACCTATCCCGAATCTGCCATATCTGGTGAAGACCTACGTCATGCGGAAGGTGAGGACGCGGGCGACGTGTCGTCTTTCCAGCCGTTCCTCAAAGAGCCGCTTACTGCCACAATTATGACGTACCCAGCACTGGGCTGCGACATTCACTGTTCCACCATGAGATCCCGCCGGAACTATGTCCACTATGCCACGACTTGTCGCGGCAGCGGAGTTTTGGGGCGGTGTTGCATCTTCACGCGCAAATCGTGCATGTGTGCAAGAATTGTTGTCTCCAGATCCCATAGTGTCAGGCCAGTCAGGAAGCTCGCCAACGCGCCACTTTGCCGAAAGCCATGCGGTATCCCCGCATCATACGGATGACCATGAAGTACTTTCCCTTCTGAGGTCATAGATTTAGTAATAGAGTCTTAGATTAAATCAAAACAGCGGTAGATAGGTGACTCGCCTCCAGCGCGTGGACTGCTGAAACCAGGCTAGTCGCCTTATTTCAATAATGTGATTTTGCTCGCACAACAGCACCGGCTCTTATCTCTGTTCTTGTCTATCAGTGACTGTAGGTGTGCGACTGTGATGACACTGATCATAGATGGGTGAGTTTCGAGTCCAGGTTTTCTGATCTATAATATGTTAATTTATCAATGATACTCGTGGTTCAAAAACGGAAAAGACAGCTGAAGGAAAATTGGTGTAGTTTTAGTCAGGTCAAGTCTGACATGCCTTATTGACATGGGTTATTAAATAATTTCACCTGCTTGCCAACCGTCTTCCGGCTTCATCACCGGATTAGTTCGACGCTACCCTAGAGTTAAAGTGCAATGTCAATTTCGATAAGCCCAAAAACGGCTAAGATACATATTATGGTCCCGTGCCTACTTTCTGACTTCATCATTAGATTATTTCGATGTACTGCCACCTTTCTTCCTTCAGTCGATCATCGACCACACACACACAGCAAATAAGCCATTTTACTAAGTATTATGATCGTATAATTATATGTGCAGTTCCAATCCATATCGCCGAAGTTCATTATCAGATCATGACAATATTTTATGTATAGGAACAGTTTGGGAATATAATCATAAAAAAAATCAAGATCGGTCCACAATTGAATTTCAAAATAATAAATAGGGCTTGATTCAGAGAGCAACTTCTGGACTCGTATAGTTAGGTTCCTTTCTTGGAGTCCTGACCACCGCTGCCACTAGCTTGGGTCTTGTTCCTGACAATTTTTTATGTATATTTTTGAATGAAAAATATAATTTATACCTACATGCTTTTAATGAAAATACGTACAAACGAACATAATATTAACCCCCTTCTTTTTGTAGTCGGTTAAAAAGTACAAGAAACTTAAAAAATCGGAGTTTAAAATTAAATATTAATCTTAAAAAAAACAGTTATTCAATTTACACAGACTACTAAATAAGTGGATTAATTCTAACCAAAAACTACAAAGGAGGAAATACAGGGTAGGAAATTGTAAACTGTACCTTAACTATGAGTCTAGTCAAGAGGGCTGTGACTTGGTGGTGGAGAAATACAATGAAGAGAGGTATATTGCTCAGCAATCTCACCTGTAGTTGTGTACCCACGCCGACACCCCGCCTGGCAGAACTTCTCACTTCTACTCCTCTACCTTTTGTATCTAAAACTAGCCTCTGTACACCCTTGTCAAAATAACATTATAAATATTCAGATAGATTAGGGACAGGTTTTGTTAGGCTAAAGTAGGGCATTCAAACTCGGATAGTTATCAACTACGGAGCTAATAACGATGTTGAGCAATCAAATCCGGAACTCCGGGGTACTTTGTTTTTTATTTATTAATTTGCTTAACTCCTGTTCCAGTTGCTCTGCAACACTTAGGTGCAACTCTGGTTCATACGTGTCCATTAGTGATTCTGTTGATGGTGTAGATATCAAGTTTACGCGGTATTTTAGTCTTTTCAAAACGTCAATAATTGTCTCAGATATCTGTTCATTATTCGTTTTTCTAAAAGTAATGAAAAAGTCTGATGAAAGAATATCTTCGCTGTCGTGAAGGTACAGTAGAATTCCGATTATTTTTGCAAGTCTTCTGTATTTTATTCTTTTTCTTATATTTTTCGCTAGAGCACTACCGAATAATACCGAAGTGTTGTAAGGAATTAAACAACGGGTTACGCTCAAGAATTAAGATGAGATTTTCGTCGTTTTGTAAATGTTTACATGGTTTTTGAAAACCGGTTTTAACTCCGGTGTTCTATTTCAACTCCGGATTTGAAAAATGCTTAAAATCGCTCCGAAACCCCGGAGTTACGAAACTCCGGAACTCCGGATTGAAAGCCCTAGGCTAAAGTGTTAGGTAAGTGCGAATGTAAGTTAATTCAGTTGTTCAAGGCCAAAGAACTGTAGGTAGTTAGAACGCAACGACCGACAACTACCTACAAGGTCATTGACTCGTTTACTTAAAGAAATTAATTTCGTACATGCGTATATTATTTCGAGTTTTAGAAAAAAAGGGGCTTTATTTTTTAGTTTTATTTTTATAAATCGATAGTGTTTCATGTACCGCCGCGGATCGAACCTCCACGAGATTAAAACGACCAAAATTTAACGGTGTAATTAGTACTAGCTTTTGCCCGCAACTTTTTTCAATTAGGTTTTTTATTGATCCATTAATTCGATCAATCAAAAAACTCAACTGAAAAAAAATCCGATTTCTACGCGGACGAAGATGATAATGATCAATGGATATGTAGTTGATGCTTACCTCCTCGCTAGTACATAGCCGCGGATATTTCCCTTTGACATATCTACTGGTCTTTATTTTCCATTGGGACTACATCTGGCATTCTGAATAAAGGAGATTAGATCAACATGCTAGTAACTTTCTCACCTAAATCACGATCGATTTCGATTTGTTTTCATTTTCTCACTATGGTAAAAAGTAACTTTGACCTCCACTCAAATGTTCGTGCGGAGGATTCGCCCGGGTGTCGCCACTGTGCGGAACACCCGGAGCACACGGTGGAGCAAACTGTAGAGGTGTTCCCCGCCTGGGCGGAGCATCGCCGTGTCCTCGTGGGGGCGATCGGCGGCAGCGATCTCTCTCGCCGGGCCTTGGTTCAGGCCTTGGTCCGTAGTGAGGAGGGATGGCAGGCGGTCGCCTCCTTCTGCGAAGCAGTAATGCTAGCAAAGGAGGAAGTCGACCGCATCAGGCAGAGGCAACGGGGCGCTCGCCCCAGCCGTCGCCGGGATTCCGATCCCGAGTTCCGGCCACCGTAGGCGTAGCTTGCGGACGGCGTGCAATGGGTAGCACGCTGTCCGATCCGGTAACCGACCGGGCCGAGCCCAAGTCGTCGACGGCGCGTTCTGTTCCCGCGCGCCTCAAGGAGCTGTCAGCACACCGAAAAGGCCCAGCCTGCTAGCTGCAGGCAGGCGGGGTCTAAGCCTACTGGGGTCATAGGTTAACTTCCGAAAGGAATACCCGGCCCCGGCACGATACCCGGCCCCTACGAAGGAACGGGGTAGGTTTTTAGTCAGTAAGAGTCTGACACTACTTTCCGCTCCGCCCTAGGGCGGGATTTGTCATTGGATGATTTTACCTACCATAAAAAAAACCTCCAGTCAAATGTGCTCTCACCGTAAGACTCAACAATGTCAGCTCTTGTTCCCCTAACTATAACTTCTAATGTAAAATCACCAGCAGACTTGAAAGTGATTCCACTCATGATTTTATTACCACTTCTTATGTCTTTAAGGATTTCATCTCATGTACTTACAAACTCTACTGTGCCAGCACCTCATTCTGTCAAATTTCTTTAATAGATTTTCAACCTTATCACAATACCGGAAGGTTAATGTTCGATTGGTAAAATTTGACAGTTTGGGGTAGATTGATGTGCTGGGGTCTGTACACACACGTTTGCACGTTTATATAGGGTGAATAGTAATTAGTGAATGATACTTAAACACGTGCAAAAAAATCTAAGTTCGCCTAAATCGCCTAAACGATTTTTTTTTCGCGATTTCATGTTTGGTCCCATAGTAAAAGTTGTTTGTTATCATGACTACAATCACGTGTTTAAGTATCGTTCACTAATTACCAGTTACCCTATATACTTTTGTTCTTATTTACTTTGTGTTGTGTCTGTCTCGAATAAAAGTATTTCTATTCTATTCTTATTATTATTACACTAGCGACCCGCCCCAGCTTCGCACGGGTGCAATGGTTATATAAAATATATTATGATTATACATATAAACCTTCCTCTGTATAAACAATCACTCTATCTATTAAAGAAAACCGCATTATCGTAATCCGTTGCGTAGTTTTAAAGTTCTAAGCATATATAGAAACAAACAGCGGGAAGCGACTTTGTTTTATACTTATTTAGAGTGTCTTTGTATTAGAGTGATATATTAGAAAAAAAAAACACAGATAACAAAATATCTTAGTGAAATTGTCTTATTGAGGATGATTATCTATCTAATTGACTCCAATAAAGTGGAACTGCAGATTTCCGAGGTAATCTGCAGACTAAGGGTCTACGCTGCGTTAAACGGGCGCACGCGCGGTCTCATGCAGAAGGGCTCCGTCCGGGCACGCCGCCCCCCGCGTCCCTTTTCCTACGTAATAATAAATTACAGTTCTCCATCGACACGACTACATGCACGCTGTTAAAGTAAAACTAGCGACTATGCGCAGGTAATAATCCGGTTTCCACTACGGGGACCGCCGCACACGACACACAGCAAGGATTGTTACTGTTTTCCAGAAATCCCCCTAGCTCAGGGGGAATTTTTTGAAAAAAAAAAGTAAGAATCCCCACCAGGCACCAGGGATATTGTTTGGGCACGCCACAATTATGGAAGTAAGTCCCCTCTTTGAGAAGTGGCTGGAAAGACCTCACGGCGTCCTCACCTTCCGCATGACGCAAGATCTGATCGGTCAGTTCGGTAATTTCCTGAACCGGATTCGTGCGGACGCGACGCCTGGGTGTCCAGTGTGGACCGCCCGGAGGACACGGTGGAGCACACGATCGAGGTGTGCCCCGCTTGGGCAGAGGCAAACCGTAGCAGGGCCGAAGCCTACTGGGGCCATAGACTGATTTCTAAAAATTATGTCCGGCCCCGCTCCGGTATAAAGGGCTAAGAAGGAACGGGATGGGTTTTTAGTCAGTAAATGTCTAATAACACTATCTCCCGCTCCGCCCAAGGGTGGGAGAAGTCATTGGATAATTTTCCCCACCACAAAAAAAACCAAGGAATATTGTTATTTCTAAATTATTTAACAAAAAATGCGCCGACATGGTTGATTTATAATTATAATTACGCTCAGTAGATGATTGCATTGACTAACACATTTTTTGTTTAGTAATTTAGAAATGACATATCTCTGGTAGGAATACATTTTTTATAAAAATCCCCCCGGATTTTATTTAGCTAAGGGGATTTCTGGAAAACACAGGAACAATCCCCTGGTGGGGATTTCCGAAATAAACCAATTTATCGCTTTCAAATACTGTCGATTTAATGTTTTCGAGCAAGTGTTATTCGAGCTAACGTCGTTGGATTTCAAGTCATCATCATCATCAGCCTTTTAATGTTCCCACTGCAGGGACATAGACCTCTTCTCTAAGAGAGGGTTTGAGCCAAATATTATTTGGTTGTTTCGAAACAAGACGTGATTCTAAAGGCCGAACAAAACGGCAAAAACAGGAACGTACCGTAAAACGGGGTGAATAGAAATCGCGGGGTGAATGGAGACAAAACCGAAAAAGTTTTTTTGTCCCGACCTCCAGTCTTTTGAAATAAAACTGTTACTATGTTTAAGTTTTTTTTTAAACGGCAACATTATTTTTATAAGATGGCAATTCCAGTCCACCGTGAAGTTAGGCGAAAGTTAAAAAAAAATACGTTTAAATATCAACCGGCCTTCGGTGACAATTTAGCCTCCCATAAAATTGGTGATTTTGTATAGGAAATACTAAACATTGTGTGATATAAGTTATATAAAGTGTACACTAGTTTGTCAGGATCAAGTTTTATACAAGTAAGTACAATTTTGATTTGAATTCATTGATATATTGGTGAAAATTTTATTATTGTTTAATTTTACTTAGGTTTGAGGTTAATAGAAACGGGAAAGGGGTGAAAAGATACGTAGTACGGGTTCAATAGATACGACGAATGGGGTTAATAGACACGGGAAAGGGTTTAATGAAAACAAAAAAGGGGTGATTAGAAAAATTCTGACTAGGGTTGTCAAATTGCTTAATTCCTACTATCAATGAAGGTACCTACTTATCTATTATACGTATAAGTTGCACAATTAACATTAAATCTTTTTTGTTATAGGTAGGTACAAAATGCCTCGTTTGTATAAGCCAGACCCAAGAGGAAAAAGATACAAAAAGTATGATGAATCTATAATACAACAAGCTGTTGAAGAATATAGAAAATCGAAAGTTTCATTAAAGATTGTAGCTGAAAAGTACAATATAGATAAGTCAGTCTTATATAGGCATAGTACAAGGACAATGCGAAAACAAGGTGGACAAACAATTTTTTCGGAAGAGGAAGAAAAGAATATGATAAAATATATAAATGTATGTGCAGAATGGGGCTATCCTCTAGATTCTGTAGATTTAAGATACCTGGTTAAAAGTTATTTGGATAAACAAGGAAGGACTGTACTGAAATTTAAAAATAATTTTCCGGGTCCAGATTTTGTTGCGAGCTTTCTTAAAAGACATAAGGATATAATCTCACAAAGAAATTGCCAGAATATTAAAAAAAACAGGGCAGCTGTCTCACCGGACTCGATTAGAGCTTACTTTCGGGAGTTAGAAGTTTCATTGGCAAATATTGAGCCCTGTAATATTGTTAATTACGACGAGACCAATTTAACCGATGATCCGGGTCGTAAGAAAATTCTAACAAAACGGGGAACAAAGTACCCAGAGAGGGTGATGAATCATTCAAAGGTATCAACTTCTGTGATGATAGCTGCTAGCGCCGCCGGTGAATTGTTGCCACCATATGTAGTCTACAAGGCTCAAAACCTTTATGATACTTGGACCGAAAATGGGCCACCAGGAACACGATATAATCGGTCGGCAAGCGGATGGTTTGACGCAAATATTTTCGAGGATTGGATTAAATCAACCGCATTGCCTTATTTTAGAGGTAAAGAGGGGAAGAAGTGCCTCATAGGTGATAACCTATCCTCGCATCTGTCATTAGATGTGATTAAGTTGTGTCACGAAGAAAACATTACATTTGTTTTTTTACCTGCAAATAGTACGCATCTCACACAACCATTAGATGTGGCTTTTTTCCGTCCGATGAAGATTGCGTGGCGCAATATTCTTTTAAAATGGAAGAAAACCGATGGAAAGACACAAGCATCGGTTCCAAAAGGATGCTTTCCAAAACTTTTGAAAAAACTTATAATTGATCTCAACCAAAATGCCAAAGATAATATTTTGGCTGGTTTCAGAAAAACAGGCATATGGCCCATTGATGAAAATCAGGTTTTGGGTAGATTACCTGAGGAAAATAATAATGAAAACAAAGAAGATGCTGTAGAAAAATCTGTCCTTGATATTCTCAAGGAAATGAGATATGGTACTATGAATGTAACTGAATCAAAAAGAAAAAGAAAATTAGATGTGATTCCAGGAAGAAGTGTTGGCACTGAAACTGAAGAGTATGTGGAAACAGAGGAGGATAATTTGGAAAATACTAAGAAAATAAAAACTCCTGAAACCACTACAATAACATGCGTAGAGACTAAGAAAGGCAAGGGGAGAGGAAAAAAAACTAAAAGACGAGACCGAGAAGTTGCAGATGCAGAAACAATGCCTAGAATAGAAGTTGCTGATACAGAAACAATGCCTCGAATAGAAGTTGCAGATATAGAAACGATGCCCGTAGTGTTTGAAGATATTACGTTATTCGGGGAAGAAGTTCAGATTCCGCGAGACGACAATTCACAATTTGGCGATTTATATTTCAGTGAGAACTTGGAATTGAACCAATTGATTGATAATACCATACATGAAGAGGCTTTGTCTAAACCTAAAGCTTTATGTCCTGAAGATAAGAGAGAGAAAATTAAAATTATCGCCAACGAAAAATTATCGCAGGAGTATTTTATTACCATGAAAAATAAAATACCATTACGTTTGAAACCTGTTTCTAAAAAGACTCGTTTAAACGTTTTGAAGACTGCAATTGACCAACCAAGCACAAGTGGTTTGCAAATGCAAACGAAGTCGCGGAGACCATCCTATTACAAAAACGATTCAGAAATACTTAAGGATTTAATGAATGATTCAGACTAACAATGACACTTTTCCATTCACACAATGCAATTAAAAGGCTGATTAGAAAGTAAAATTTGTTTTTATTTTCCGTCTTAAAACGCTTAAGTACATATTTTAAGCGCCTTCAAAAAAACTATTCGTCTATCTACACTACTTAGAGCATACCTACCTACTGTAATAATTCTTTAAAATGAGACAACCCTACAGATTTTTTCTATTAACCCCATATATCGTATCTATTGACCCCGACTCCTGGGTAAATAGAGATGGCTAACATTTATGCGTTTTATGGTCAAAATACGTATTAAAAATAGCTTTGGAGCATTATAAAGTTTAAAGCCAACCTTGACTCATAATATGATTGCATTAAATACAAAGAAACGAATCGTAAACAGTATGAATGTCAATTGTAAAGTTCCAAACTGTATCTATTCACCCCGTTTTACGGTATTTAAGAAAAAAAAGGATAGACAAAAAGCGTTTATTGTTTATTATACAAACATTACAGAGTTACTTAAATAGTACAAAATATACATTAAGATATCACTGTGTTGAGAAACAATCAAAACGCCGACGCTTAGCAACGGCTATCAATCATACTTCTATACGTTCAGACTTAAAACATCCAAGAAACAATACATTTTATCGTATCATTATGGCAACTACTAAAACAGAAATATTTTTTGAGATAAAGTAAGTACCTTAGTAAGAACCCAACCCCACGACTTGGTTTACGGGTCGTAGTTCGAACACAGACAGCACTATACTTTGTGACAACTGTTTCATTACCCCTGAAGGCCTACTGTCCACGGACGCGCAGCTTCATAGACGCGTATTCATCATTATAAGCTTGATGTACGCCTGGTTGAAGCTTACATACAAAACTGTGAAACCGTCGACGAAGAGGTATCGTCGTGTCAAGCGTATAATGACGAATACACGTCTATGATGCTACGCGTCCGTAGACAGTAGACTAAAGTGCACACAAACGCGGGCAGCTGCGCCCATTTTGCTACGTAATAATGCATTAAAGTTCTCTATCGACACGACTACATGCACACTGTTAAAGTTGAACTAGCGACACTGCGCAGGTACGGGGACCACCGCACACGACACACGCGCATAGTCGCGCTTTGGCCGTTAGACACACATTACTTGTCACATAACTTATCCGCAAGTAATTTCAATACACAAAATGTATTACACAAGACTTAGCGTTTGAGGTGCACGCTAACAGAAAAGTTATTTGTTTAAGCCTACTGCTCACAAAATTCAAATGGTTCGGTTGGGCCACTGTGAAGGATTACGGCCCGCTTCCTCTCAAAGACCTGGCTCTCAGCAGTGGGCACATTATATGGTGCTTGTACTTATGATGATAAGTATCCTACTTAGATCAACTGTGAAATATTTCAGATAGGACCGGTTGCCAGTTCACAGTCGATATCCGATTTCTATGGTTTATTTTCGTTAGACAATAAAATTGTGTTATTAAGCAAACATAAAAATGGATAAGAAACAATATTGAAATGCGTAAAATATGGTATTTATATCATTTCTATTTACTTGAAGAGTCGATCAATATTATTATAGTACGCGGCAAATAAGTTGAACCATTTGCTATGGTTACGTGCAGCCCCTCACTTCGAGACCCGGTTATAATCTTCGTCACACAAGTTGAACCATCATGGCGGTCAACCTTCAATGCTGTACCGATTTTCGGGTCGCAATCGAAGGGCTGTGCGTAACCATAGTAAATGGTTCAATTTATTTGCCACGTACTATAGTTTCATCTACATTATGCTCACTTATTAAAAGCGACAAGAAATATACAAAATTGATACGACAGAGGGGCTTTCCTTTGGACTGCCTATACTAGGCACCATTTTCAAGAACTGTACCAAAAATCAATTAAATAGGAGCAGTAGTTAAGTTTTAGTTTAGGTCCTGTGGCTGAGTACACTGACGAACTGCCTTTAGCCGTTTATCACAAGTTGTAGTACCAGTTGGATGGAGCGCCTCCACATTCTGTGATCGCTTCCAGGAAGCGGCTCACAGAAATGTTTGGGCAGCAATGTATCGGTCGATTCGGACCTGTTTGGTGGCCACCACGATCTCCAGACCTCACTCCCATGGATTTCTTTTTATGGGGGTACAATTGATGAACTAAAAAATAGGATTTTTTTAGCATTTCGCAAATTAAAGTGCTTAGCGACGGACAGTGATTTAATTAGAAAAATTAATAACAATATTCTCCGTCGGTATAATTTGTGCATTAATGTAAATGGAGGACACATCGAGAATTTAAAAATTTAATGTTTTTATTGTGATTGTTGTTGTGCGCGTATTTCAAAAACTAACATAAAAGCCAGCGCGAGCGGAGGCGTCCGCGCTACCGCCGGCCGACCGCTTTGATACGAGACATCACAAGCCGCCGCCGCGGCCGCGTACCGGCGCGGCGCGCGTGCGACGTTGTCGATTTGTTACCTAGGTACGTATCTAAGGTCAGTGAAATTTATTTACAAAGGGTGGTTGCGTTTTGCTCTGATTTGTAAGCTATATAGTTTGTTTTAAAAAAAAACTTTTTTGGTGCTTTTTATTTTTATACCGTATCGAATTAATATTAAAGACGTATAGTATAGGTATTGTAATTTAATGCCCCTCTGTCATATCAACTCTGTATAATCAAGATGTATGTTTAAAAGAGTGTTCATGGAGTTTATTGCACGTTCTTCTCCATGGAGGATCTAAGCTTTGGAACGTGCAATTTAGCTACACTTTTTTTTTGACTGACCCACATTTTGACAGTTTAAAAGTGCTTGTAAAACTAGCCCTGAATGCAGTGGCGTAGTTAGATGACCAATATCCTATCCAATACCTTGGTCGGCTAGTAAATATCAACAAACAAACTTTCTTTATACATACGTACTTTAATCAACAGTCTTTAAGTTAACACAATGAAGGCTGTCGCGTTTGAATTCGCCGCTAGAGGCGCTGCTGTAGAGTGAGGTCTTGGTAATGTCAAATAACACTCGAGTTTATTTACGTATTTTTTTACATTATTGTTGTCAATATTTTACGATACACGACTAATTATGGTACGGTCAGGGGTCAAAAGTGCAGTTGCACTCTACTAATGCTAAAGTGTATAAAATTTCTTTGTAAAAGAGGGCCACTGGGCCACAACAGGTTTATTTAATTCTTTAGGTTCTATGGTACAAACAAACTGAGTGATGATCCATTGATCCTCTTCTATAAAAAAATTCTAGATACTTTATTATCGGTAGAGTGCAACTGCACTTTTTACCCCTGACTGTACATTAAGAGGCAATTTATCCGAGTCGAATGCGTCGAACGAATCGATGTCAAGAAGGCTTCGCACACATATCCGAACCGAAAGAATCGTTTCTATTTCTTTTACACCTGTCGCACTGTAATTACATGTGAGTTGTGTTTGCGAGATTTTTATTATTAGAGCTTAAAAAAATGAAATTCATCAAAGGGAAACCAGAATGTGAGTTTTTTTACTGTTGATAAGTTCGCACTTGACCGCTTTCTCACCTGATGGAACGCGCTTACCTAGAAATAACCTATTTTTGACTTAAAGATTCCCGGGTTCTTAGCTGTAGGTTCATAACATTAATTTAAAAAGGCTATGCTTTATAATAATAATTATTATTTATTTATTTCAAGTAACATTGACTCATACACATTATTAATCAATACAGTCAGTCAGTTGGTGCATCCGAATCCGTCTAAAATTTCTGGAGTCTTTCCAGTGGTGCTATTCTCTAAGAAAACGCTGCGCTGCCGCAATGACGTCCCAATAGGATACTTTGAATTAAAATTCCAATGTATCTTATTTGGGTGTTCGTCATTGAGGCAGCGCTGCGTTTTCTTAGAGATTAGCACCACAGATTCGGACGATTCGACGCGGTTTGGTGTGTGGAGTTCCGTATAAAGAATTCTAAAATCCTTTTCTTCCAATTCGTTCGACGCGTATGGGTTAAATAAATGTACCTTTAAAACTTTTTGGGAAAACTTAAGTCCTTCACTTTTTTTTTAAACTTTGTGACATAACCGATGTGATCTTTAGATGCACTTTTATGGTATTCAATTAAAACTCAATTACCGTTCTCAAATACAACAACGAAAAGTTACACTCAATGCCTTGATCACACGCACCGAGCAAACGGGCGAGACAGTGCTCTCGGCCGAATACACGGTACGTATGAACATAGCGTGGAGTACTCGGCCGAGCGCTTATCTCTACAATTCGCTTACATCACTATCTCGGCTGAGCAACATTTTACTGACTCGCTTTTTTGCTTGGTACGTGTGATCAAGGCATAAGAACCTTACTCGCCAGTGGCTAAACTGGTGAGCGCAAAACGGTAGCCCTCATTGTCCAATATCCTTTCTTGATTCACTTTCAAAGTTCGAAGTTCATTTTCCCCATCGGAATTATAACCACTTCACTATCTATATTTCTACATTTTCTTCATTCATTGTATGAGCTTTCATCTACATCTTCCATTCGTTTCCTACTCCACATGGAATATTAAACACTTCATCAACTTATTGTTCTATTAAACGCCTACATAAGATATATACGGCGAACACTTCCGCGCTGATACCGTCAGGGTCGCACATCTACAATCAAATACTCCACCTCGTCAGCTCTTCTGTCACCTATGGGGATTAAAGAGCTATGCGACATAGAGTACCCAGTCGCTAACACACGACCCTGGCGAATAGGACACGAAAATATGAATAGGACACGAAAATATTTGTCCGACCAACCTGACGTAAGCGTTTAAATGATTAAAAATTTGAAGTATTTAATTCTATCGATTCTTCTATAGCCTCTAGACCTGTAAAATTTAACTTCAAATTTTCAATTCGCAACCCATCTCTTATGACCAATTTCTTTCATGTAATTATCGTCCAAAGCTCAGTGATTTATTAGTTCCGGTACATATGGGTATTGAGCCAGTGTCCGTGGCGCGGTGGACGTAGGATCAGCAGATTTGCACGCTGTAGGTGTTGAGGTAGTGCTGCAGCGCCTGGCGGTGCGGCTCGTCGAGCGCGGCCAGGCGCGCCGGCAGCGTGCCCGGCGAGCGCGCCGACAGCTCGCCCAGGGATACGGCGAGGAAGTTCACTGGTGATTCGATACCTGCAAAAGAATATAAACGTTCACTTGAATCAACTAAGGATCATATCACATTTTATATGGAATAAAAAACTGTCATTTTTTTTTTTCCGTCAGCTCGTAGTTACTTTGAGTTCTAGAACGCAGATGTAACACAATATTCTCAATATTTTGGCAATATTTGGCAGCAAATGTATCGGATCAGCCTTCTCGATTACCTCCGCTGTGGTAGTCAATACTACAATAATTTTCAGCTTAATTTTACCGATATCACGCCAGTTTCAATGATTCCACATATTGTCCAGCTACATAGATACTTGAGATAGAAAACTACACCAATTTTACATCACAATATACAGTAGGAATCAATTTGCGAATAATTAAAACAGCCACTGAACTTCTCTCGGCAAAAAGTCGCCACAAACCCTAGAACTAGCATTAAGAGCGGCCTAACCGAGGTATATTTTTATACTCGTACAACCGCACTTACGTGATATGACGTTATTAGAGTCTGTATAAAAAGGCGATCGATTTATTTTTGAACCAAATAAAAAATCTGTTGCTGGCAACACGAATTTTGATACTTTTGAAACAGTTTGATACTTTTAAATTATTGATCCTACTTTTGTAATAAAGAATATAATTAAAGAGACGGAAATTTTTCCAATATGAAAATCTTTTTACATTTTTTACAGTCAAAAAGTTCTCTAATAATATATATTAAATCATTTAAAGGTTCTATTAGTAAACAATTTTCAAGATTTTTATTCAACGACTCTTTAATTGTACCCTAATAATTACAATTCGTTTGACTTTTTAGACAGAACCAACACATCTTTCTCTGGATATTTTGAAGACACAGATCTCTTGTGGACCTAGGTTTCTATTGAAATCAAAACATAAAGTCTAAAAAAGATCCAGCAAAGACCTCTGAAATATTTGCTGTTTGGTGTGAACTTTGGCCCTTCATAATGTACCCATAACTTAAAAAAAAATATCTACAAAATCTTTTTTATTTCATACTTTTTTATCTTTGATCTATTGTTGTCACGCGAATTATGTGCAATTTGAAGCATAATCGACTAAGCGAGAGAACTCACGAAGCGGTTTTTTCCCGCGGCCGCCACGGTTACGGGCCCGCAGCTTCTGTAGAATGCAAATATATAAGTAAAAAATTAAAGCAATTTTCACGACGCGGTTTACGGCCGCGGTGCGGGCGGTTGTTCGCCGCTGATGCTCACCAGCGCCGCGGTGAGTTCAGTGCCTAGACGTCTAAATTTGAAAAACGGTCTCATGTGCGTCCGTCCGGTCACTGCAATGGTACGAGCACCTAGGGGGTCGCAACTATTTCTCTATTTAAAAACGTATACAAAAAGAAATATTGAAAAATACTAGTTTGTTGGTTTTTATTTCTTGTTTATTTATAGTTGTAAAGGCAGGTAAAAATATTGGGTTGCGTGGAATGTGAAAATTAGAAAGCTACCTAACTGAATACTATATAAGTTCTTATCAAAATGAAGTCAATTAGTTGCAAGTGTTTCATGCATATTTATAATTAGACTATACCGCTTATTTTAACATTAGTCTAGGAGTTATCGTAAAATTAAAACCGGTCCAAGTGTCGCAGCCGCCTATATTACTTTTAGTGAATTTTATCAAACCTCATTAGCATTTGAGTTTAAAAAGTGCAAAATAACTTTAATTTCGCAAGTCTGTGTTTAATAACGAAGAGACTAAACTATTATAGAAACACCGACTTCCGAAATTAAAGTTATTTTGCACTCTTTTGTGTTTTTTTTTCATTGAAGTCGGTTGTATTTTTTTTTTGTAAAAAGTTTTTTATTTCACAGTTGTAGTACCCCTCAGTCAAACTTAAACCGATACCTTCCGCCATTTGGTTCCATCATCAAATCATCATGACGATTCAAATAATACCAACACGGCTAGGATACACGGATTTATTACAGAATCTGAATTCCGGTTCTTACCTACCTTCCGATTTCATCATTAGATCAGTTTTATGTATCCCCCTCCCCTTCTTTCTTCAGTCACTCACCGACTACATGTAGACACTAAGCAATTCTTACTTACTTATTACGACAGTACTGCTAAAAAATTTTGAAGAGTTCCGTTCTATATCTTCGGAGTTCATCATCAGATCAAAATTTATATGGAACCAACTCGGGAGTATAATCAAAACAAAAATTTTCAAAATCGGTCCACAATTGACCGAGATATTGGCGAACAAACATATACAAACTTCAGTTCTGCTGTTTTTTTGAAGAGTTTCGTCCTATATCTTCGAAGTTCATCACCAGATCAAAACGATATTTTTATGGGACCAATTCGGAAGTATAATCTTTCAATCAAAACAAAAATTTTCCATATCGGTCCACAATTGACCGAGATACATAAAAAAAATACATACAGGCGAACATAGAACCTCCTCCTTTTCGAAGTCGGTTAATTAAAAGAATTGTATTAGTTCAATACATTCACTGAACGTTCTGTTCCAGTTTTATTATAGCGTGATGTACCTTAAAAAAACCAAAAGTCGAAGAAAATATTTGACGTGGACAAAAATGTAATGTTCAAAGGGGTCATTCAAGTATTACGTAAGCACACATAGGAGAGTTGGGGGTCTTTGCTTTGCTTATTTTTGATGTCCCAGGGAGGGGGGGGGGACTCTGGATGGTGATTACGTCAGCAGTATATTTTGTTTAGTTTTTTAGGAGAACGATATTGATGTTCCAAAATCACACGAAAGCAACGAACATCCAATGTCCTTGAAGACTTAGAGTCAGCTTCTATTTCAAGCCTATTACTTATATCTAGACTTATAACCACTCTTCGATAACGAAACCAAAACAAATTGAAAAATGCATGTAACAATGTTTACGTAAGCATGAAGGGGTGGAGTAGAGCTTTGCTTAATTTTGCTGACAAGGGGGAGGGGTTCATATTTGCAAAAAAATCTGCTTACGTAATACTTGAAAGGCCCCAAATAATCAAAATTGTTGCCTATGTATAAATATATATGTTACTGGAAATCTGTATAATCCGGTATTCTATACAATACCTAGGCAATGTATAGAATATTTAAAACATGTAGGTAATGTATGAAATATTGTTTATTTTACACTTTGCTTAAGTATTTTATACAATACCGATTGCGTAGACGGTAATGTGTGTAAGAGACGAGAGCAGGGAGGAAAGTGACGTAATTTTGGGGCACCCCAACACGGACAGGATAGATTATGGTTATTATTTTTTTATAACCATCCGGAAATAGAAGCTTTACTTTAAACCCCGCAATAGAAATAGGACCCGAGTATTAAGCGAATTACATTATTTTACTTATAGCCAGAAGAATTTTAAATTTCACTTTAATTTTAACTAGCGACCCACCCCAACTTCGCACGGGTGCAATGGTGATATTAAATATATTATGCATGTATTATACATATAAACCTTCCACTTGAATTATTTTAATTCATAATTCACCAAGAGAACGCCGGCGTCCGCACACCTATTGTCTTTCTATTGTGTCTCTAATTACGCGATTCAAAAGGTATTTTAAAAATACCACATCAAAATCCGTTGCGTAGTTTTAAAAATCTAAGCATACATAAAGGACAGACAGCGGAAAGCGACTTTGTTTTAGGCTATGTAGTGATATTGTTGCTCAATGGAATCCAAAAATACAGGCATTTCTTGCCTTGTTTGGGGTCCAAATGGTCTCAACTAAATATATGTAACTACCATGATTGTTTAGCTCTTGTGTGTAATTGGATGGTATTGGATCAAATAAATTTATTATTATGGTTGCTTTTTCTATTTTTTCTCAGGTTAGCACCTGGTATTCTTTTAGAATCTCACGGGTGTGAACCAAGGTGGGATCCTAGTTATTCCTTTAAGCTGGTAAAAGACCTTGTACTGGATTTAAATTGTTATCTAAGTCCAGTTGTAAAAATTTTCTAACTATACGGCAAGTGTTCAAAATGGCCGCTTTTTGTAGTGTAAGATAAGTATATCTTGATAAATTAAGAATACGAAAACTATTGAATATTTGTTTTGGGGATAACACCTGTTGCTGATATTACTATTGGGACTATTGTGACTCTATTCATTTTCCAAACTCTGGTGATTTCCTCTTGTAATACTGTGTACTTCCTAATTTTTTCTGTGATAGTTTTTTGTATGTTATTAGTGTTTGGGACTGCTATATCAATTATGTATGCATGTTTTATCCCTACCAGCACCTTACTGGATTATACATCCTTCTCCCGAGCACGATTGCTCTTGCGAAACTCCACTCAAACCAGCCAATAAAGGCAAGAGAGAGGTGGGAGCTCTGTTCCTCGTCAGTGTTCACTACGGCCGGCCAATAAAGGCAAGCCGGAGATGAAGAACGAGAATTCTCCCGGGAGATCGGGTCCGTAGGGTCGCTAATGCCCAACAGTTAAACTGCCCTGCGGATTGTATCTCTTTTAGTCTGGCCCCTCACCCTAGGCAAGTTACGACCTAGGGTTTATTATTATTATTATTGTGACGTCGGAAGGAGGTTGCATGAGGTTGTTTATATATAGTTAAGTCTTAGTTAAGTACCTAAACAGATGGAGAATACATATTATTAGCCACACATTTAAAATTTCCTTTTTATATCGGCTTTCGCGCGTCTGTAAGGTTTTTTTTTTATAAAATGATTTATTTAATAAATAAATATCTCGTTCGTGAACCTAACAAAGCCTTTGTGACGTCACGTGACATAGCACATACCTGCGAGTGGGTCGCCGGCGGCTCCCTTAGCGCACGTGAGCTGTGCGTACTGCGCCTGGTAGCCCGGAGTGTCGTCCACTTCTATGAAATGGTCGTCCGGCAGCGCTGACTCGTCCGTAGGCAGCTCGAACAGAGAGATGAGGGCCTGTGGAACACACATTTTTAATATAAAAGCTAAATACCACTCACTGATTAATCACGAAATCTCAAAAAACTATAACACCTACAAACTTAAAATTTGGCAGGTAAGTTCCTTATAGGGTGTAGATACTCGTTAAGAACGGATTTTACGAAACTCCACCCCTAAGGGTGTAAAACGGGGGTTTGAAGTTAGTATGGAGAAAACGACTTTCACGCCAATGGCAGTCATTTATAAATTCACTAGCTGTTGCCAGCGGGTTCGTCCGTGTGGCAATAAGAAATGTTCTAAGGGAACATATATACAGTTTCCTGTGTACTATTCCATGACACAGTCGACCTGTGTGCCAAATTTCGTCTAAATCTATTTAAGATGTTTGAGTTGTTGGCAACCTACTGGACCCAAAAACTTTGAGGGAAAAGAAAACCATCGATACGATAAGAAGTAGAAGCTGTTTGAGTGTGAAGGAGTAACAAACATAATTATGTACCATAAAAGACACGTTGCTTTATTTTATATGAAAAAATAAAGCAACGTTCAAGTATTACACAAGCAGATTTTTTGCAAATATTCACCCCCCCTCACCATTGTCAGCAAAAGTAAGTAAAGCTCTACCCCACCTCCTCATGCTTACGTAAACATTGGTACATGCATTTTTCAATTCACACTTTTTTTTATGTTTGGAAATCACCCAATGACCACTTCCGCCTAAAACTATTTTTATATTTTTTTTCTCTGCCTAGCGTTTCCAGGACCCCGACTTCCCTTTAAGAAGTCATCCCAATCATAAGTTATAGACATCTCAATATAACGCTAGCTATATCCCAGTGAATGTTCCGCATAATATTGTTCAACCATTTCTAATGCCTTGATCACACGTACCGAGCAAAAGGGCGAGACAGTGCTTTAAACCGAATACTCGGTACGTATAAACATAGCGCCGAGTGGTCGGCCGAGCTCCGTGCAGGAAGTGCTGGCTGCTGGTGAGCAGCTTGACGCAGCCCACGGCCGCCGCCGCCCGCCCCACGTACATCGCGAACACTACAAGTTACCTGCAGCAGTCTCGGCCACAGCGGCGCGAGCGCTCCGTGCAGGAAGTGCTGGCTGCTGGTGAGCAGCTTGACGCAGCCCACGGCCGCCGCCGCCCGCCCCACGTACATCGCGAACACTACAAGTTACCTGCAGCAGTCTCGGCCACAGCGGCGCGAGCGCTCCGTGCAGGAAGTGCTGGCTGCTGGTGAGCAGCTTGACGCAGCCCACGGCCGCCGCCGCCCGCCCCACGTACATCGCGAACACTACAAGTTACCTGCAGCAGTCTCGGCCACAGCGGCGCGAGCGCTCCGTGCAGGAAGTGCTGGCTGCTGGTGAGCAGCTTGACGCAGCCCACGGCCGCCGCCGCCCGCCCCACGTACATCGCGAACACTACAAGTTACCTGCAGCAGTCTCGGCCACAGCGGCGCGAGCGCTCCGTGCAGGAAGTGCTGGCTGCTGGTGAGCAGCTTGACGCAGCCCACGGCCGCCGCCGCCCGCCCCACGTACATCGCGAACACTACAAGTTACCTGCAGCAGTCTCGGCCACAGCGGCGCGAGCGCTCCGTGCAGGAAGTGCTGGCTGCTGGTGAGCAGCTTGACGCAGCCCACGGCCGCCGCCGCCCGCCCCACGTACATCGCGAACACTACAAGTTACCTGCAGCAGTCTCGGCCACAGCGGCGCGAGCGCTCCGTGCAGGAAGTGCTGGCTGCTGGTGAGCAGCTTGACGCAGCCCACGGCCGCCGCCTTGCGCTCCAGCGCGCCAGAAACGCGCTGCAGGTCCGCGATGAGTACACGTTCCACGTACATGGCGAACATGCTGCCGGGAAACGAAACGTAATTATCATACAAAAGGTTACTTTCCCCGAAGGAGTTATAGTGCTTGTTAACGGAGACATGGCGCGTTGAGCGTTCATCGTACATAACAGCAGCGGACAGCGTCATCGCACGCGCAAACACAAACATATGGCAATTTCCGACGACCGCCCAACACGCCGCGTCTCCGTAAACAAGCCCTAAATCATAATATTTCTAATAATCTCTCACCCAGCCTGTACGGAATCAATCAGGTCTATCAGCGGATCGGCGCCAAAGTGAGCAGCGTAGAAGCCGAGGAACGCGATCAGACCGCGCACGTACTTCGTGGTTTTTGATGAGGATAGTCGCTGGAACAGCAGCGTCATTATCTGCTTCGTGTACTGCGACATCACATCACTGCGAACATTAAACATCATGATATTAATTATCATCATCCTTTCAGCCGAAAGACGTCCACTGCTGTACAACACCTCCAAGTGTCGCCATAACGACCATGCGAAATTCACCAAGTTTTTTTTTAGAGTGGGGAAAATCATCCAGTGACATCTCCCGCCCTTGGGCGGAGCGGGAGATAGTGTCAGACTTTTACTGAATAAAAAACCCATCTCGTTACTTCGTTGTCTTTCATACCAGAGCCGAGCCTTCTTTTCAGAAGCAGACCTTTGTCCCCAGTAGGCTTGAACTCAGCCTGCTGGCAGGCTCACCGTTGTTTTTTAAAAATTCTATTCCCGAATTCGGTACGAATATAACTTCTTCCGCGACTTACAACTTGCAAGCCGTAAGCCCCGTTACCACTCGGCCACCACTGCTCTCTCAAAATGACACGTATACAGAACAGCGGGCCTAAAAACGTCACATGAGCAGTTCGTAAAATGGTAGCACAAATTAGTCGAATCATACACAATTCACTGCAGATCAGAATCATATTCCTTGTAAATATTGCCGTAAAAAAAAAATATGATTCATATTATGATTCTACAAAAGTGGCCTTTTTAGACCTGCAGATTAACAGTACATATTGACTTACCCTCCGAACTTGAACAGCATAGTCTGTATAAGGTAAAATCCTTCATGATCATTCGTTTTCGACGCGATCAACTTCTGGAACACTCCCAACATTGCGTTCTGGGAACAAAGACCAATGTGATATACCTCATAAGAAAGCTTATTTATTACGCTACCCGATCATAATTGAATATTAATTTTTCAAAACACCGTCTTTGTAAAAAAGTGAAAAATATTTTACTAAAAACAAAACACCTTTTTATTTATTCGTTTTAACTCAATAGAATATTTAAAATGTAGCTAAAATTGCTGTTTCTATTAAGAACCTTATTTTAACTGCAGCTTTTTTAGTTAATTTTAATTAAATCACGATAGTGCAATATCAAAACGTATCGATAAAAGTCAAATCCGTAAATGTCAAATTGACGATTCGACGACTTGACGTTAGATGTCATTCCTACGTTCCTAATCACGATAACATCACTGTTAGCGCGGTATAAGGTCGGTCACTCGAAAAGAAAAAAAAAAAACTGTTAACATAGTTGTTATCGTGACACGGAACGCGGGGCATAAAAGATACAAATAATAGATATACTGTCACTCCAATTTCCACAGGATTGTCAACTGTTGGGTACAGAACTTTATAGCAAGAATGACCACAATCGGGCACGTAATTTTCACTTTATTTTTTTTAACAATATGACATTGTCTCGTCATACAACTTACAAGTCGTCCGGACTGAAGCACTAGCTGCGAGCGGTGCGCGACGAAGGCGCACAGGAGCCTCACGAGGGGCCGCACGTTGGCCGCGCGCTCCCACAGCGGCGGCGCCACCAGGCACGGCAGCAGGGGCCCGTAGGCGTCCCCGCCTGGCGCGCTACTAGCGCCGCGCAGTTCCAGTAACAGAGATAGCATTTGGAACACGTACGGCATGAATTCTATGTCAAAAAAATAATATAACATACTTATTAAAAATATGATTTTTTTATTCGTATTCGTCTAAGCAAGCCCTCTTATTTGATACCCATAAAAAAAGTTTGTGACTGCAGTGGCAGGTACGTGAAAAAAAAACAATTGCTTCGCCATCTTAGAATTAGAACGTCACTAAGGGTCAGTTCACACCGAGACGCGACGCGCCCACATTAACTCAATATACACAAAAAGGTCACACGTTTTAGATCAGTATGCCTCGCAGCGCAGCGCTGCATGGTGCAACGTATTCTCGTATCCTTTCGTACAGTAAATAAATTTATATTTTGACTCATTTATTTAATTTGAAATTCTTACCTTGCACATCATTCTGTAATATATCTTGGAATATCGGAAACAGGGCGTCTTCGAATGCTGATATGGCATTCGGATTGGATTTCGTCACCAATCTGAGAAAATGATATACGTATATAGGGTAACTACTAAAACAGCATATAAATTTAGGACATTAGGTATCGTACGCGGCAAATAAGTTTAACCATTTGCTATGGTTGCGCGCATCCTCCTTCGATTGAGACCCGAAACTCGGTTATAAAATCCTCGTCACACAACATGAACCAACATGGCGTTCGAACTTGAATCCATAGTAACCGATTTCCCGGTCTCAATCAAAGTAGGGGGCTGAACATAACTATATAGCAAATGGTTCCACTTATTTGGCATGTACTATACAGCTATAATAAAAAATAGGAATATACTCACGACACAGCCAACGACAACGTCTCGAATAGATAGTGGTTGAAGTGCGGCTTGCAAGGGTTCTTGGCCACCACGGACAGCATGTGCGCCAGCTTGGGCAGCGCGTCGCCCAGGTACGCCAGCGACGCCTCTTGTAGGCACGATAGCGTGCGCAGAACCGCTGTCACACGATTACGACAAATTCAAAAAACTTAAATAATAATAATAAGCCCTAGGCATCAATATCACTGACATGAAGCAATCGTTGAAGGAGCGTTTCTTTGGACGCCTGAAGAAGGTTTTCAATAGCCTTCTTTCAGACGGAAACAAGGCGCACGCCTTCAACGGTTGGGTCATGCCGGTATTGATGTACTCTTGTTCTAAATGTTTTTTATTTTCTAGTGAAATGTTTAAAAATATAATTTATATGTGTGTATATAATAAAGATAATAATAATACTCTTCGATACGTCTCTGGTGCCCTAACCACCGGTACTCGTAGCTTGGACCCTGCTCCCGACATCGGTGGACTACTATTTTTATATTTTTAAATGTTTTTTTATATATATATTTGTATTAAGAAATATTTAGAAATATCAAAAGTATGTATAGAAAACAAATAAAGGAGACAATAATAATACAAAAAAGTATGAACTAGCCAGCCATTGGGTTTTTTACAGGATGCATTTTGGAGAGTCTGCGCGGGAATTGCATGACTTAATTCCGCCATCTCCGTTCTACCATCGGACAACCCGACGTATATCTACCCTTACGTTGTTGAACATAGCCAGCATATAGGAGGTTCTATGTTGAACAGCCGAACATAGAACCTCCTCCTTTTCGAAGTCGGTTAAAGATTTGCATGCTTTGTCACAGCTGAACATGCTTGTGCTATAAAACATTTAAGACCATTGTATACCACGTTTCATGCAAATAAATATATTATTGTTATTAATTCTACGGTCCGGACTAGGCGTTTTACCTCGTCGTTTATGGCACCTACATCGAAGGACTGGAACAGTTTGCCTGCTGCGGTCTTCCCGTCTGATTAAATTTAGGTGTCTTCAAAGCTAGAGTGAATAGGCTCTTAATAACCTAGTGCGCCTCACCATCAACGATTGCATCATTGCTTAACATCAGGTTTATATAAATAAATAAAAACTGTCGACGTCAAAAAGCATTTATGTATTTCATATAAACCATTTTGAAAGGTCAAGAAGTCAGTCTGTCCTAAAAAAAAAGATGCTAATTGCACATTGCCAAGCGTAGATCTTTATGAAAAGAATGTGCAAGAAATTCCATGCCAGGGGCGTAGCTACCGCCGTATCTGCCGTATCAATTATATGGGGCCCCCGCCTTACAAGGACCCCGACGTAGGCAAAAATTATCCACAACCGTCTCGTAGGGTAAACCAAGCATTTGTAAAAAAGCATTTTTTTTTTTCGGGGCCCCTCTGTGAATTATTATACGGGGCCCCTGTGCGACTAGCTACCCACTGCTCCATGGACACTCTTTTTAATCATGCTTTGTATTACAAATATCGTCGTGACATTGTCTCTTTGTCAATTCAATTTCATAGTTTTGTTTGTAAGCTTCACGCAGGCGTACACCAAGCGTGTAATAACGAACACGCGCGTATGAAGCTACTTGTCCGGCATATCACGTACCTTTCATGACATACTCGTTGTGGTCGAGCGGCGAGTTCTGCTCGCCCAGCGCCAGGAACAGCGCGGCCAGCAGCGCGCCGGCGTGCGGCTGCAGCGCGGCGCGCCCCACCATGCCGCCCGCGATCAGCTTCTCTATGGCGCACGCGCCGTACGTGCACACCACGCCTCGCCCGCGGATGTGAGCGATCTAGAACGACCACTTACATTTAGGGCCTGTGTTTAAACGCGAGTCGACGGCGCGTTTATATCCCATAGAATATTCTGTCTGAAACGCTACAAAAATGCGGCGACGGCGCGTTTAAAATACGTGATGCCCTTAAGCCTACTATCAACGGACGTGTAGCTTCATAGATGCGTATTCGTCATTATACTGAAGCTTAAATACAAAACTATGAAAATCTGTTGACAAAGCGGCGCCGTCACGCCATTGTGTCGTAGCTTCACGCAGGCGTACACCAAGCGAATAAGGACAAATACGCGTCTATGAAGCTACGCGTCCGTGGACAGTAAGTCTTAATTACATATTTGTAATCATTATTCATGTCGACCCTAAAGAAGAACGTCGCAAGCGACAATTTGGATTTTTAAGTGTTTATGAGTAGTTTTTGCCAGCAGGTTTGTGCATGTGAAATTTGGTTTCTTTACAAACTTTGGATCCCCATTTCATCCCTTTAGGGGGCGAATTTAGAAAAATCCCTCTTAGGCCTCTGCCTCGAATCTTGCGGGCAGCGGGGCGGTGTCGGCGGCGGCGCGGGAGCGGCAGGATCTTATGCGTAAAATCAAATGGACCGCCCTTCGAATACAGCGGCGCGGGGCGGGGAACGAGCGGTGCACTCCATACTCTTTGGTGACTGCCCGCGCCGCCGCCGCCGCATTCCGCTGCTCGCAAGATTCGACAATCCTCCGTGCAATCGGGTGTCCGGGCAACTGATCAATAGTCGATTTCGAACTGTTATAAATGTTCTGATCGCGCAGACAACCCGGTTGACGCGATACACCACACATACAGTTCCTCCATAGTGTCAGTACTTACCAGCAGAGGTACGGCGGAGACGATAAGATCCTTGGGTAGCAGCGACCGGAACGTCATCACGTACTTGAGCGCGTCAGCCTTTAGTACAGGCAGCTCGTTTACTGGAACAATATGTACACATTTATCTACCGGTTTGGTAATCTAAACTTAGTCCGCTTTATTCCAAAACGCGATCTAAAATAGTTCCGGGACTACTAGTTTTAATTGGCATTAAACCTAATAATAGTCCCGGAAATATATTTAGATCGCTTTTAATTGGTATTAAATTTAATAATAATCCCGAAAACTACATTGAGATAGCGTTTAATCGGGATTAAACCTAGTATTAGTCCCGGAACTATTTTAGAACGCGTTTTGGAATAAGGCGGAGTGTTTCAACTAGGTCAATGTTCGAGTTATCACAGCTCTGGAACGCAAAGGGCAATTGGAGATACACCGGTTTTAGTCAGTAAAAGTCTGACAATCACTCTCGTTCCATCCAGATAAACAATTTTTTTGTTAATCTCTCACCCCATACGTCACGCCGGCCGCCTGCGTGCTGCCGCGCGACGCCAGTGACGTCACAGGTACGTCACAGTATGATATGCTCACCGTCTGCTCTCTGCAGCTCGGGCAGTACATGTGCGAGTGCGAACTGCGCCAGGTCGACGAGCGGCGAGGCGCGCGTCACGCCGGCCGCCTGCGTGCTGCCGCGCGACGCCAGTGACGTCACAGTATGATATGCTCACCGTCTGCTCTCTGCAGCTCGGGCAGTACATGTGCGAGTGCGAACTGCGCCAGGTCGACGAGCGGCGAGGCGCGCGTCACGCCGGCCGCCTGCGTGCTGCCGCGCGACGCCAGTGACGTCACAGTATGATATGCTCACCGTCTGCTCTCTGCAGCTCGGGCAGTACATGTGCGAGTGCGAACTGCGCCAGGTCGACGAGCGGCGAGGCGCGCGTCACGCCGGCCGCCTGCGTGCTGCCGCGCGACGCCAGTGACGTCACAGTATGATATGCTCACCGTCTGCTCTCTGCAGCTCGGGCAGTACATGTGCGAGTGCGAACTGCGCCAGGTCGACGAGCGGCGAGGCGCGCGTCACGCCGGCCGCCTGCGTGCTGCCGCGCGACGCCAGTGACGTCACAGGTACGTCACAGTATGATATGCTCACCGTCTGCTCTCTGCAGCTCGGGCAGTACATGTGCGAGTGCGAACTGCGCCAGGTCGACGAGCGGCGAGGCGCGCGTCACGCCGGCCGCCTGCGTGCTGCCGCGCGACGCCAGTGACGTCACAGGTACGTCACAGTATGATATGCTCACCGTCTGCTCTCTGCAGCTCGGGCAGTACATGTGCGAGTGCGAACTGCGCCAGGTCGACGAGCGGCGAGGCGCGCGTCACGCCGGCCGCCTGCGTGCTGCCGCGCGACGCCAGTGACGTCACAGTATGATATGCTCACCGTCTGCTCTCTGCAGCTCGGGCAGTACATGTGCGAGTGCGAACTGCGCCAGGTCGACGAGCGGCGAGGCGCGCGTCACGCCGGCCGCCTGCGTGCTGCCGCGCGACGCCAGTGACGTCACGAGGTACATCGCAGCATCTTTGCCGCGCCACGCCGACGCGCCGATCTCCCCGTACTTCGCTAGCATCAGCTGTCAAACAATATACATGTCGGTGAGGTCAATAATACGAAAGCTTGAGAACGAATGAACGAGTCGAAGCGATGCTGACGTCACTTTGAAAGAATCTGGGCTGGCAATCGCACGAGTCGAAAAGGTAAGAGTTTCGACCGCAAGGATGTGGACCTCTTTTCTATTTCGGAAGCCGTGTGAACAACATCTAGCACCGATGCTGCAGTTAACGTAGCTACCTACTGGGCCCCAACAGTTTAGCGAGTTTGCTATCGACTCGAAAAGAAGTAGAAGAAGAAGTTACGTAGTCTCCAATACTTTGTTAATTGCTCTTTACGCAACACGCACAAAATAGGGTCTCTGGAGAGGGTTTCCACTCTGATCGGCATCCTTAGCCGACATACAATAAAAACGCAGGGCATACGTTATTTAGAAACGAATTTAAGGCCTAGCGGTGTAGACTGGCTTGAGCAAGGAACGGAACGGGCCTTGGCAGGGACGTCACGACGCGCCTTGGTACCGTCAGGCCTGGCGCACTTCTCAGTGAAAATATAGATCTATATCTACGGCGGCCGGCCACTCTAGAAGGGTTAAGGTGCATTTTGATTCGTTACGATCGCGACTCCCTGCTGTAGGCAAATATATTCAAGGCTACGTTCGAGCCGTGCAATATTATTATGAACATTAATAGCGTTGTTAGTAAGTTTAAATTCGCATGTTTGCTTTCGCGGAGTGGAATTTCTGTACCCTGTACTATTTCTTATTTTGTGGTAGCGTGGACGAAAGGACAGCGACAAATTACTATGTAAGTGACAATTGTATTTTAATGGGAATAAAGATACCTATTTCTAAACCAAAGACAGCTAATTTCCCTGCAGTTTTTCATTAACTTAGAAACTGAATTTTTTTACATCTTCAAGGGACTGCCAACTTGAGTATATAGTTTTAATTTCAACTCGATACCTTTACATATTCTGGAGATGATGATCTTGATGATTTTACTTGTCAATGAAACATATGAACCTAATGCACATGAAAATATAGTACACTTTAGAGTGTGTAATTTTGCTCCGGAATCAATCCAGTTTGTCCCTAGGATATTATATGATCCTTGTTCTCGCCAGAGTGGACGAGCGAGAGGTAAGTCGTACCTCTCGCTCGTCCACTCTAGCGAGAATCGTATGTTCGAGTCGAGAAAATCGAACCGTCTAGGTATGAATGTTTAGACGAAGAAACTTTTTTGTTCTTACGATTATCGTACGTTCGAGACGAGAAACTCGCACCGCTTAGGTATGTGTTTAGACGATGACATTTTTTCTATGCTCTTACGATTATCGTATGTTCGAGGCGAGAAACTCGTACCGTCTAAATTGCGCTTTACAGTTGTATTAAAAAAATAGGTAGTTCTATTTTTTTCCTTTTGAGGTATGGAATCTAAAAAAAAACAGACATATCTCGTACCTGCACGTACTGGCCGAAGATGTTCATCATCTTGTCCTCGTAGTGCACGGCCAGCGTGCGGACGAGGTCGCAGGCGGCGCGGCGCCGAGTGTCCACGTCGGAGCCCTCGATGTCGCGACGGACGTACTCTTCCGGGTTGTCTTCGAACAACTCCATGTCGGATTCTAAAAGTAAGAAATAAAATTTTAAAGAAGAATGGTCATTTGAGACCAAGCTTGAGAGGAATAGGGTTATTTTTAGGTGGCAAATCATCCAATGACATCTCCCACCTTGAGGAGTGGGGTTGGGGCCCTGAAACCAAGGCAAAGGAGAAACAGGGTAGGTTTTTAGTCAGTAAGAGTCTGACACTATCTTCCGCTCCGCTCAAGGGCGGGGTATGTCATTGGATGATTTTACCTACTTTAAAAAAAAGAAAAAAAAATAGAAAACCTAGGGTGGGGCGGGTGTCAGACTTTTATTGACTAAAACCTACTCTTGTTCCTTATTTGCCTTCGTTCCAGAGCCCCCGGGTTCTCTTTCGCACAACCTCATGAGCCTCGCTGCTGAGCCTTGCTGAGCTTTTGCTGACATCTTCTTGACGAGCGTCGAACGACCAGGGCTCGAACATCCGGTCAGATGTTCGAACGGCGAGCTACCCATTGCTCACCGTCCGTAAGCCCATGAGTCCGCAATCGGATCCTGGCGGCTGGGGCGTGAGGGCCGTTCTCTTGCGCGTTTAGCCGCCTCCTTTGCTTGAATTACTGCTTCGCGAAAGGAGGCGACCGCCTGCCAATCCTCGCTCCGGACCATGGCCTTCAGGCCATAACCAAAGCCCAGCGCGAGAGATCGCTGCCACCGATCGCCCCCACGAGGCTACGGCAGTCTCCCAGCCGGTCCACACAGAGGAATAAGGGAGCGTTACCATTGAAGCGAAGCTGGGTATTCGAAGCTTAAGAAAAAATGAACGACCGAAGTGATGCTAACATCGGCGGTGTACGTCACATGTCACTTTGACAGAATCCGGGCTGACGTTTGGCGAGCCGAACAGATAAGTTTCGGAGCTCTTTCGGCTGTCGGCAGCCGTATGACATCTAGTCTGGGGGCTCTCTCACGGTTTGTTTTGATTTGAATACCTGAAGCTTACCTCATAATAAGCAGTTTGTTGCTCATTTCCCACTAATCGCCTAAAAACAAGTTCCTGGAAAGAACTTTCACTGTGAACGGCATCCTGTAGTGCTATTCTCTAAGAAAACGCAGCGCTGCCGCAACGACGAACATCCAAATAGGATACATTGAATTAACAATCCAATGTATAGGTACATTAGGTTGACAATCCAATGTATCCTATTTAGGTGTTTGTTGTTGTGGCAACGCTGCGTTTTCTTAGAGAATAGCACCACTGAACCAATATAGATTCTACTATGAGCGAAGCTATAAACAATGAATTACCTCTAAACTCCATGTTGGGTATGACAACTTTCTCACAAATACTGCTCAGCGTGGCTGGATCCTCAAACAAACTCTTGTAGTTATTCTTCTCCGCTATTTTCGCGAGGAAATTCAGCGCGTTGGACACTAACTGAAAGATATATGGAAACAATACATGTTAAAGTCGGCCTCGCAAATTCTTCACCACCCTGGGTTAAGTGGGTACAACCGGGATGGCCTCGGACTTAAATCCCTTAGGGGCATTTTTTTAAGGTGGGAAATCAAACAGTTACTTCTCCTGCTCTAGAGCGGAGCGGGAGGGCGTGTCGGACTCTTACTGACTAAAATCACACCTATATTTTCTTCTTTGCCTAGCGTCCGATCCAGGACCCCGAGTTTCAATCCATGGCCCTAGCAGGGTCGGGATCCTAGGACACAGACAGAGGTAGTCAGAAAAACTTTGACACGTCCTCACGCTCCACCCTGGAGTGATAGAAGTCATTAGATGATTTCCCTCCTTAATTTAAAATAATATAATATATATCTGATTATATTATGCTTATAATTTAAATTTTTGATCGGACACTGACCGCGTCGTACTTGGGCTGTGGTCCGGTGGCCAGCAGCACGGTCCACACGCACGTGACGAACGCGGGCGCATGCGGTCCGAATTCCTCCTCGTACTTCAGGGCATATAGTGCGGCGCATTCACACACTTCTGTCCGGAGTTGCTCCATTACACCGGGTTTTTCATCGTCATCCTAGAAAAATTGGTTATATAATAATAGTAAAATAAAATAAATATACAACATTATTTTTAGTATATGCGAAACCTGAATATATTTGGTTCAAAATCAGTAACTGAATCGATTCTAATAATTTTTACACCATATTATTATGTTTTCCCAATTTAAAAAAGGTCACAAGTTGGTCACCACCAACACTAAGTACAACACAGGCAAGTCATAGCGGGCATTGGGTACCAATGCACAGTTGGGTGCGGCAGCAAAACTACCCCTCAGTCGCCCGGTGACCATGTATTTTTGTGGACAAC
Source organism: Leucania comma (assembly GCA_958295575.1). Taxonomy (NCBI): domain Eukaryota; kingdom Metazoa; phylum Arthropoda; class Insecta; order Lepidoptera; family Noctuidae; genus Leucania; species Leucania comma. The sequence goes on from OY282485.1 coordinate 12,883,045, forward strand.
CAGGTAACATAACAAGCTTTTTTTTAACTTTGTGATTTTACATGATAGTTATGGAATTTTGTATAAATATTCTTTACACGTGTATCGCTTTTTAAACAGCTGAGCGAGGCCAATGAACTATAGGTAGATAGTACGCAATGACCGACAAATACCTACAAGGTCATTGACCCGTTTACTTAAAGAAATTAATTTCGTATTTTTCATAAATTTATTTCGCGTATTTTATTTCGACTTTTAGAAAAAAAAGTACTTTATTTTTATTTTATCTTTACAAATCGATAGTGTTTCATGTACCGAATCAACCCTCCACGGGATTAAAACGATCAAAATTTAAAGGTGTATATTAAAAAAATGTTGTTCTACAGATAACGAGGATTATAAAACAGATTTTAAACTTACATCTGTTTCCAAGCAGGGTACTTTGACTTGTAATAAATTAAGTAGATTCGGCATCCAGATAGGCATGTTGTCCTCGAAAAATTCTGGCAAATCTTGATAGTTCAAGGAGTAGAACACCTTGCATATTAGTACCAGGGAGCTGTAGATCACGCGCAACGCTTGTGGATTGTCGGCATGCTTTGACGTCAAGTCTATTGTGGCCTGGAATTTAAAAGTAATAAACGGAATACTATAAACGTAAACAGAATATATAAGTACTATAAATATACAAAATTGGTTGAACAGTTTAAATGATATTTATTTTGCAAATAGGTTTTTAAAAACACTTTTACACGTCAATTTTTTTTTCGTCAGTTTCAACTAGGTAAGGCCAGTGTTTATGTACTTACAACAAACAAATCTGTGAGCGGTTTAGCAAAGTTCTCAAGTACGTGTTTGATTTCTTCCCAAAGCTTTTGTGACTTGAACTCATACCGATACCGCTTGAACAGTGAATGGGCTGTTCTTAAAACTCCATTGATGATGTGGAAATCACCTGTAATAAAAATAAATAATTTATTTCAGATTCATCTTGCGACTACACCTATAATTTGTTACTACTATTACCGTCGTATGCTAAGTCGAAATATTAGACTTTTTCTATTTCTTAACTTCATCACGTGTTTCTCCTCATGAGGGATGGTGACTTATTATTATTATCTACGCCAGTGAGTCACTTACCAGTTCCAAATTTCTGAACCATTTCTGGTATAAGGCTTGGCCACTTTTCAGGAAAGTCGCACTTGCCGATAATGGAAACGGCATCGCTGAATTGCCTCTGAATGGCTTCAGGAGACTTTAGCATCAGTGAGACGATCAGTGTCTTGATGGTGGCTCTGTCTGATGCATGGATACGATCCACTCCATCTTCTTCCTGTAAAGACCACAAATTATGTTTTTTTTTTACTCATCATCAGGTAGGTACTACTAGGTAGGTAACTTAGTCTAGAGCAGTGGTGGCCCAGTCTTAATTGCCCTGACTTACAAGTAGCAGGAAATGCGCACTGGGTCTGCGTGGTGGATTACAGCCCATTCCCTCTCTTAGAGATAAGGCCTGACTCCCAGCAGTGGGAACATTGAAAGGTTGACGATGATGAATATGCTTACTCGTAAAATAGTCCTTCACAGACTCAGTGCAGAAACTAAAATCCAAAGAGTTGTTTATACTTACAACTGGCCAGTTTCGCTTAACATAATTCTTGAAGGCAATTGCCGCAGCCACCCTGATAGTTAGATCCACTGATTCTTTGTCTATAAGATGCAACAGCAAGATAGCGTAATTCTGATTAACTTCTACACTTTCCAAAAATTTTTCAGCTGCAAAGAAAATTGATACCAATGGTTAGTAAATTATGGTTTATATTGCATTGTTGTATGTGGATGGTTATAAGTATCACTGAAAAGAATATATCCAGTTGTAGCTAGTATTTCCAGTAATGTACTTTATGTTTTTAATTGGAAAAATCATCCAATCGCATCTCAGCAACCTTGGGTGAGGCAGGGGATAGTGTCAGAATTTTACTGACTTAAAACCCACTCCTGTTCCTTTTTTGCCTACGTTCCAGGGCCCCAGGGTACGTATACTTTCGTATGGCCCCAGTAGGCTTCGACCCTGCTGGGCCCCTAGGGTTTGCTCCTAGAGGCGTGGAACGTTACGCGCCGTCGACGACTTGGGCCCGGTCCGGATGGTTACCGGACAGTCAGATGGCGAGCAATCCATTGCTGCCGTCCGCAAGCCCGCATGCGTTGGCTGATCATATTAACAGCCTAATTAACCTAATTCGACTCTGAAACTGTTCATGACTCTTACGTATAATACTTTGAATCATGAACAATCAGAATTAGGCTGATTTTGACTACTATCTCACGTAATGATAAGTATTGATGTGGTCAACAATGGAGTGTGATTTCCTAGAACATATCTTGTTTATTTCTAAAGTCACAAGCACAGAAATATTAAAAACAGAGAAGCGCCAAGAGGGCAAAAATGTACCGGAACACCATGTCTCCAGTTATCCCTACCATCACTGACTCTACTACATATGCAGCGATTGTTACGCAGTCCCGCACACATCCGCAAATTATAAATCAGATCTTACTACACATTAATTATAAACCTTATCTTCCTAAATAAAATAAAATAAAATAAATACAGCGTATATTTTTCATGCAACATATAACTTACGCACACATTAACATCGATGTGCTGTGCAAAAGCAATTTGTTTTACATATACGCTAGCTATTAAACTAAATAGAAAAATTATCGATTTTTTCATTTTTATAATGATATTTTTTTAGGTTCCAAAAACTAATTAAGTAAAAATAAATATGTCTAGAAAATAATTTATTTATAATAGACCAGTAAAATTGTTATCATAAAAATAAAAACAATAATTATTATTTATTCCCATTTGTCCACCGACTTTTGACCTACGATTTTACCAACTTACTTTACGAAAGTTGCTTACGTATTTGTCTACTACTCCAAAATAAATGAAAATACATTATTTCACTTCGGATATCCAACCAATCGATATTGTGGTTGATAGTCTATATTGGTGGATGTGTACAGGCGCAACCCTAACTCGGCTCAACTGACTGCGGCCTATAAGAAATACACTGCACTGATAAAGTATTGTTATGTTATTTTTTCATTGCTTGTTCAGTTACTGAGCGTCAATGTTACGTAATGGTTAAAGAGCAATGTATTTATTCTATGAATAATAAAGTTGCTTTGATATTTGAAAACAAAAATAAAGTAGTAAAAGCAAGGGATATTATTAGATTTGTTGTTTTTCCTAATTTTAAAGATAAATATACTATTAACATTGTACTTATTTATGGTAAGAGATTCCTTGATGACCCAGGCTTGTCTTTTCGCTTTAGTTTTTGCATAAAACCACTGAACAACACGGTATTTTAAATTTATTTACGATCACGTTCGCGATGTAACTGACGGCCGTCAAACGGCTGTTTGCCGGTATATGCCCTTGTTGAGCAAGCACCGCGGACGCAAACACGCTTCCTTGCCGCTTCTCTGTTTTTAATATTGCTGTGGTCACAAGATACTTATGCGGTCACAAGACGGCTCGCCCTAACGGGAGTTGTGAACAACTGCACACAACCGGTAACACACATCTTGAAATGTGCTTTAATTTTTTACATACACCGCGGCGGCTTCGGGTGAAAACCGCATCGTGAGCTTTTAACCTTATTGAAGAATGTGCCATTAAATTTAAATCAAAAAATTATGTAATTATGACGTGCCCCCAAACAATCTTCTGTTTTGCTGACGTCACCTGGAGACGCGCATGAAACACTATGTGCCGTCGACGACATAGCAATATATACAATAGTATTCAATAGTTGCATTTATCAAGTCACTGCATTCAAACTAATTAAAATAATCACTTCTAGTCTTTTTTTTATATACATATTATTATAACTACTTAGTAGCATAGTATAAACAACTGCAGCTTCTTGCATCTCATTTCTCTGCTGATTATGTCTTATCTATGAAACAGATTCAAGTAACCGGTCCGGTCGGTTCAAGCCAATAATGTTTTTATAGTATGTAAGTATCTGTATACCAAATATGTTCTATTCTATCTTCATATACTTCTAATAGAAAGAACAGTAAATCAGGAAGGATTATGATTATAATCTGCAATTGTGTGAAGCCGGAGCGGGTCACCTGTTATAATTATTAAAAATATATGTTTTAAGGTTATCTTAACAGTTTGGGGAAACAAATTCATCGAAATATTTATTAATCATGCCGTTATAATCGTATGTACCACTATTCTGTCTAAAAAAATACTGTCCAAGTATAATAACATGTACAACGCTGACTGTTTGGATGAAACAAACAAAAAAAAACAATGAAAATCATACATACCGGGCCGCCGTATGTTGGTATCTGGATTTAGCGTCTGTTGGAGGTAATTCGCTAGTGTAGCCAAGTTTTCATCCGTAACCTCCATAGTTGTAACTCACTTGTACGATAAATAATCTCCTAATCAGAAATGATTTCAAACGACAATGATGTGTCGAAATAAAATTTATTTCCAACGGCTAGTGTGCGAGAACTGAACTTACTGACCCCGCGTTCCGTTTTGCGTTTACATCGCTATGAGCGCTCAGAGCGCTAACAGCCGTTCCGATTTAGTTTTCGTGCTCATAGCGTTGATAGCGATATTTCAATTTGGAACGACCTGTGGGCGCGCAAACAGTGAATGTCACTCAGTGATGCCAGATTGGGGGGATTTCCCCCAAAACTGGAGGTTTTTTATAGTTATGGAGGGAAAATTGGAGGGACAGTATTTTTGGGGGGATACGTGGAGGTAAAATTTTGGGATTGCAGGGAATTAGAGGGTTTTTATAAACAATTTTTTCTCCATAATTTTTCATGTTTGATATTGATATTCACGAATTTTAGCCAAAAACATAACAAAAAAAAAGCAATCTTGCGCACGATGATATTATCCGAGTATCTTCAAAGTTACCATATTGCGTCCCCTCGCCCCACGACGTGCATCGTTCAACGTTCTTGTCCAAAGTACTCTGTGTTCTCGTCAGAGAGTATTATATTCTTTGGTTCAACGTTCACAAGTTCGCAAAGCTTCCGAATTTCGCATCTGTGTTTGTCTTGTCTCAGTACTCTTATATTGTAGTACCTATACTATACTTATTTTTAGCAGACGACAAAACAATCCTTCCTAATGTTTTTTTTTTTATACCGACTTGAAAAAAAACTAAAAAATGGAGGTTCTCAGTTTGGCCTGTATGTATGTTTGTCCGCGATTATTTCGCGTTTGGATAAACCGATTTTGATGCGGTTTTCAGAAAATTATTTTGCACATTTTGGAGAAGATTTTGGAATTCTAACAAACTTCAAAAAAGGAAGTTCTGTTTTTAGAATTGTCATGATGATTTGATAAGGGAACCAAATGGCGGAAGGTATCTAATTAGGTTTGTTTGAGAGGTACTCCAACTAAAAAATATGAAATAAATTGTTTAAACAAAAAGTGCAAAATAACTTTAATTTTGGAAGTCGGTGTTTAATATCAAAGAGACCAAACTATTGAAACACCGACTTCCAAAATTAAAGTTATTTTGCACTTTTTTTGTCGTTTTTTTGTCAGGTTTTTTTTGTTTATTTTTTTAATTTTATTTGTGATATTCGTATTTAAAAAAAGATATTTGTGGAGGATTTTTCCTTCAAAACTTCAATTTTGGGGGGATTTTGGGAAAGGTTTGGGGGAATTCGTGACAGTCGTCTGGCAACACTGATGTCACTTCGCGTTGTTGACAGTTCGCTCGCTCATACTCGAGTTTGCTTTCAGAGATTCACCTATAAGATAATAATTGTTTGTGTAGACAATCATTCTGTGATTTGGCAATTTAGTCAGTTTAACTCTTGTCATAATTTGCTAAAAAACAAATAGAAGTTTTAATTAACTGAACTTCAGGAGCAATGGAACCCCATTTTTTACTAGAAATGCTTTTCAGCGATGATGAAAGTGAGCAAAGTGATTCATCGTCGTCCTCTGATGAGGATGTAGAAGAAATTGCACATATTTTAATGCGGCATAGGAGGGCTCGTATTCAACCCATTCCCCGTATCATAGGATATGTTGAAAAAGTCGTACCCAAATATAACCCAGAAACATTTAAAACCCATTTCAGGTTACTGGAAAGTGGAATAAAATTATATTAGACCATGTATTTAAAAACATAAATATGTTTATTGCTTGACATTCATCTATTACTAAAGTAATTAAATCGTATGTAAAAAAGAAAAACGTAATAAGTAATTAATACAAATTAACCAAACCAAGCAAACATAAACAATCACAACAAACAATATTTTGAACTGTCACTTTTGACAGCGCTCACAGTACTTTTGCTTCTACGTGTTGGCACTGTAAGCACAAGATGGCGTCGATAATGACGTCATGCATGACGTCAAGAAATCGTTCGTGGGCGCGCTCACGTCAAAACGGAACGACTTTGAGCGCGCTTATAGCGCTGACAGCGTATCTCGGAACGCACCGTGAATGACTTATGACTGAATGTCAGATTTGATTTGACAAGCAAAGTCAATGACAATTGACAGTTGACGGATAGAATTTTTTTTGGAATTTGATATGCCCTGCGTTCATGTGAAGAGGTGGGATGAAACACATGTTACTAAAAGAGTTCTGAGTTTACAAGTAGATGGATGAAGAGGAAGAGGGAGGCCGAAGAAGAGATGGATGGATTGTGTGAGGAGTGATATGAAAGAAAAGGAAGTTAGTGATAATGTGACGGGTGACATAATAGAGTGGAAGAAAAAAACGTGTTGCGCCGACCCCAAGTAATATGGGATAAAGGCAGGAAGAAGAAGATAAGCCCTACGTTTAAAATGACGTTACGTGGTTGTAATGACGTCATCGAGTAGGCTTACTCACATTTTTGAACGCGAACTGTCAATGTCAATTATGGCCGCTTACTGCAACCACCAACTCTAGGGTAACTAAAATATTCATATCAGCAATCTGTGGAGTTATTAAAGAACGATCCTGAGTCGCAACTCTACCATACTCTGGTTATTTTTGAACGCAGCTCGCAGGGCTAGTACCTTTAAGGCCCGTTCACGACCTTGCCGCGCTGAGAGCGGCAGCTAACAGACCGTTCACGACTTCAGTCTTACCGGCGCGCGGCGACGTGGCGGCGGACGCGGTGAGCGAGGCAGTATCGATAGGCGATTGGAAGCCGCTTACAGCAGTACGCACTTGACCAATCGCCTACCGATACCGCCCCGCTCACCGCTTAGACCAAAGTCGTGAATGGGCTGTAGCGGCGAGCGGTAAGAAAAAAAGTATAAATGTTTGAAGCAAGCCATGAGATACCGATGCCACTTCGCTTGCCGCGCCGCTCGCCGTTTAAACCGAAGTTGTGAACAAGCCGTGTGGGTACAGTTTTTGGCGGGATATCTTCGAGTGAAGTTCGGTGGCTGTTTTAATTATTCGTACATTGATTCCTAGTTGATATTGTGATATAAAATTGGTGTAATTTTGTATCTCAGGAGTCTGTTCAACCGGACAATGTTTATGTGGAATTATTGAAACAGGCGCGATCTTGGTAAAATGAAGTTGAGAATTATATTGTAGTTTTGGCTACCTCTACGAAGTCTACCGACCGAGAAGGCTGACTCGATACATTTGCTGCCGAATACTACAAAAACGTTAGAATGTACTACACCCGCATTCTAATAGTCAAGTAACAAACTATTCCCTCGTTCCGAATTGCGTCAAAAGTGATTAGAGCGCGAATCCAACCAACGCGCAACGTCACAATTATTACTTAACAGCCCTTATATTTTGTGACTATTAAATTTGGTTAAATTTGCGCTATAATCGCTTTTGACGCAATTCGGAACGCGGGGAATGTAAATGGAGACATGGCTTAAAGGATATAGTACCCAAGTCAAAAATATCAACAAAAAAAAAACATTGAGTGTGTGACAGCGAGTGAAGTGTAGGGATGCCCAGTGATGAATATCGATGTATTATATTTATAAATATTGGCCTCGATATAAAAGGAAAAAATATCGTTATATTAGTAAAAATTTTCAAAATTTTCGGTTTTAATATAATAACTTATTTAGTTCAGTCTGTGTCAATAATAGGTAATAGTAATTTTTATACAAAAGATACATTATTTTAATTTAAGAGAATCTTAATAAAATTAAATAACAATATTCTAATGTTTCAGCAACCCGACATTTGACTGGTTACAAAAGTAAAAACCATATATTTAAGTTGTAAAAACATACTAGTCATCGACATTATGATTATTTTTTTCCGTTCGTTCATAACTTTTACGATTTTAACTCTGTTAAATAAAAATTGTATTTATAAGTTTATTTATAAAAAATACTTACAATTGACTTAAACAATACTTAACTAACTATATTAGAGGAAAATAATAAAAACCCTACGCTAACTACGGCTAACTAAAATATGGCGTCAAAAGAAGTGTCAATTAGACGTTTTGACAGATCTTTATACAACTTGTGAGCACTTAGACCCTACAATCTGAGAGTTTCAACCCCAAACGGTTCGAAAATGTGCGGAGAACCTAATAGGTTCTCCGTAGCCGCAGCGGCAGCACCAGCACAACACAACGAGCTAGGAACATGGGAAGGCGCAAGAGTATCGACACAAGTAGCATCCCATAATAAAGGCTTACCCATCTTCCATGGGAATAACGACATGTCGTCCGGAATATTGCGGTCGTCGCGTGCGAGGCCATGGGCTTCCAATGCGGCTGGAATACCGACGGTGACAAGAGTGCGTCTAATAATGTCGTTGATATCCGCGTGTCACGCTATGCGACCCGACCGTGGTGTCCGAGGCTGTTGACGACTTCACCACAGTAGCAGCGATGAGGAGAACAGCAGGGATCGTCTAAACGTAAGGAAGCAGCGAGGCGAAAAGTATTATCATCGAGCAAGGTGCCTATGTTCGACGACGGAACGACGGGACATGAAGCCAGAGACCCGACTCCCATTCTCCCACAGCCAGCACGCCGCGCTTGCTCCGTAGGGGCAGTAAATCTTATAATCAAGTTTTCCTGAACTACTTTGCATAGGGCCTCATCCCACCGTCTTTGGGATGATGATTCATCGCGCAGATTTGTATTCGGGCAAGCGAGTCTCCAGGCATCTATAGCCTCGATGAAGCACGGCACATTGAAATCAATCAGTGAGGGAGATAGATATAATTTCTCAGCGCCGTGAACCGAGGATATAAAAGCTGGTAAACTAATAGTAGAAATTTTGCGACGCCATTCGGATAGGAAGGCCAGCTTGAGCCCAAGATCGGTCATCCATGGCCACGTTTAAAATTGATGTAAGAGTATGCCGGATAATTTGGTCCTTTTTTCCAAAAAATGGGTGTTCGGAGCAATACAACCGAACAGGTAAACACTTTTGCCTTCGTGCATTTTTATAAAACCAGCTAAAATAAGAATAGTGCGTATTCGGCCGTCGATCGCGTAACTCAAATTATGCTAAACCATTCAAACCATCTTTTAGACTAAATCTAATTAGTTTTCTTTACTTTTAGATTATAGTTATTCGTCTAAACCATAAAACCGTAACCAAAATTATGGTTATTTGTCTAAACCATAACCAAAGTAAAGTCGTATTATTTAAAACAAACCGAACTCAAACCATAACTATCAAATAAACCAAAACAATCAAAATATCAACCAATCCAGAAAGTTGGTATTGCGCAGACACAGTGGCGGATTAGCTGTATAGTAAAAGTAGCAAATGCTACGGGCCCCGCACATTCAGGGGCCCCGCGAGTTTAGGGCGCCAACCCTGCGGGGCCCCGCGCCACCTGATCGTTACAAAAATTAATTAATGTATCTACACTACATGTAATCTAAATAAATAAAAAAAGGTCTACCTAGCGCCACTGCGCAGACAGATATCAAATTTCTACAATGGGGGTGTTTCTATAAATAAGAAGCGCGAAGGGAATGTGTTTATTTTAGGGCCGAAACAGCAGAAGCGAATTATGCTAATGGTCGAATGTATGTTAATTTGTTGTAATCTTTCCGAAATATCATTAAAATTTTGAATTTTTTCCACAACAAAATTGGGTAAGGAATTTTTGAAAATAGGAGACCCAAGGAGACGAAGAGAGTTTTTTTCGATAATTTTAATTTCCGGGGCAATTGTGTTAAATTTGGAAAGAGTGAATTGTCTGTCGGCACTGTCGGTTAAGAAATTAATTTTGATAAAAAGAATATCGTTTTTGATACGATTTTCGATATTGAATATTTTATATCAATAAATCGATATATCCGATTCAAAATATATCGCCACAAAATATCGATACATTGAAGCAAAAATATCGATTTAGCGATGTATCGAGTAGTGAAGTGATGAAGTTTGAACTTGATTGAAGTTTTGAAGCAAAGAGAATATAAATATAATAATTAATAACTTGTTTTGAAGTTTCAGTATTAAAATTGTATTGTAAGAATCAAAACGTATGTTGATTGGGCTCATCCAGACAAATGTAAAAGACAAGTTAAAGGGTATGTTAGGACGCTTGCAGGTAGCATAGTGGTTTATGTCGAATTTCCTTGTTTTGACTGTGAAATTTTCATTTCACTCGATTTGTTTTGGTTTTGGTACTTGTATGTTTTTGGTTTCAGTATACTGGCTTGTTGTTGGGCACTGCGTTTAAGTTTGCAATCATGGTTGGTTAATTTTACGTCATTTAATTGAATTTCACGTGCAGTGGTTGATAAGAATAATGTAGTCGCACTTTATAACCAAAACACTACCAATTCAATTTACTTTTATAGCTCAGATTTGATTAAGTGAAAAATTGTTGTGCGATTTTCATAGTAATATCTGGTTATTTTTTGTTTGTTTTGGCAGTAGGTAGTTGGTTGGAATAATATTCTGGTGTGTTTAGAATTGAAACTTCTATTGTATAATATTGTCAGATGGTTGTTTGTCCATTGTTTAAAATTACAACTTCCTAAAATTACCTTAAAATTACCCTTAATCCTATTCTGTGTCTATGTCGCTAGGATGTTCAAAAAAAAATGTTGCAAAATATTTATCATTTGTGATAGGTATTAGAATGTTCAAAAAAATTCTTTGCAAAATATTTTTATCAGTTGTGAATAGTGTCATGTCGCTAGGATATTAAAAAAAATTCCTTGCAAAATATTTATCAGTTGTGACGGGTATGGGATGTTAGAATGTTCAAAAAAATTCTTTGCAAAATATTTTTATCAGTTGTGAATAGTTTCATGTCGCTAGGATGTTCAAAAAAATTCCTTGCAAAATATTTATCAGTTGTGATGGGTATGGGATGTTAGAATGTTCAAAAAAATTCTTTGCACAATATTTTTATCAGTTGTGAATAGTGTCATGTCGCTAGGATATTCAAAAAAATTCCTTGCAAAATATTTATCAGTTGTGACGGGTATGGGATGTTAGAATGTTCAAAAAAATTCTTTGCAAAATATTTTTATCAGTTGTGAATAGTTTCATGTCGCTAGGATGTTCAAAAAAATTCCTTGCAAAATATTTATCAGTTGTGATGGGTATGGGATGTTAGAATGTTCAAAAAAATTCTTTGCACAATATTTTTATCAGTTATGAACAGTGTCATGTCACTAGGATGTTCAAAAAAATTCCTTGCAAAATATTTATCATTTGTGATGGGTATGGGATGTTAGAATGTTCAAAAAAATTCTTTGCACAATATTTTTATCAGTTGTGAATGGTGTCATGTCGCTAGGATGTTCAAAGAAATCCCTTACAAAATATTTATCAGTAATGGTGGGTATTGTATGTTGTTAGACTGTTAAAAAAAAAATCTTAGCTTGGATTTACAGTGTTCGGCAATGTTTTTATAAAAGTTTGTCTAATTTTTTGACAGATTTGCACATTTAAAACTTTAAAATCAAGTATTAAAATACGAAAAATCGAATGCTAACAAATTATCCTATATGGTTATCCCTCTTACATTCCACAATGGTGTGGTTGCCTTACCAGCAAGGCACTGTCTTGAAATCGATACATAGTAATTGGTACATAATAATTGTTAAAAATGGAAGTTAAGGGTAGTCACTATAACAACTTACTCGGCAATAAAATAAATTTTTACCTCTGAGAGTCCAGAGTATTCGGCATGGTGATGCTAATAAAAACACATTTACATACCTATTTCATTCAAGTTCATTTGCACTATAACTTGAATGGATGATGGTTTCTCAGCAGGTTGTCTTAGTTAACAACTTTAGGATTAGGCGATGTTTGTGGTTTCATAGTTTCCACCTTAATACTTGGTAAGGCTATTGAATTGGCCACCATTTTCTTCTTTAGCCATTTCCTTACACCTTTAATGCACTTTCGTTTTACCTAGAAGGTCATTGACTTGTTTCCTTAAAAAAATATATATATATGTATTAATTCAAGTTAAAAAAAATATATCTTTACAAATCGATAGTGTTTCATGTTCCGGATCGACCCTCCACGGGATTATAACGATTGAAACTACACAACTAATAATGGGTAAATGGTTTCCGTACTGCGTCATTCCCAATGAATACATAACCGCTAGTATATAAATCTTTGTGTACGAATATCGTGCGGGGTTTCTTGTTTTCTCTGCTATAGACGGTTTTAATCCATCTATAACGTCCTTTATTTTTTTTATAAAACTGTCCATCGTACGACTTAACATTACTAGAGTCGTAAAAATCACCTGGTACCCCAATATTGCTGCCATAAAACATTTGAGCTGCGGTTACGCCTGTATCCGACCTAATTGTTGTGTTTAACCCTAGCATGACCGTTGCCAATTTATCTTCCCAATTTTTGGTATCTAAACGTGCTTTTGATGCGGTTTTCAATGATCTAAGCATTCGTTCTACTGCTCCGTTACACTGCGGATGATAAGGAGTGGTACGCGTTTTTTGAATTACCATTAATGTCATTGTAGCGAGAACTATATTAGAGACGGACGCGCCCACATTGGTGGGTGTGGCGGACGTCCGCGCAGTGAATTCTTTAAATAAGCAAATTTCAAATTGTCTTCACTGATCACTTGTGAGTTTAACTGGACACCCATAACGGTTAATCCAATCGTTATATAACGTTTTGGCTACTATTTCTGCAGTCATCCCTTTTAAGGAAACGCCTCTGGCCAATTTGTGAAGCTGTCTACGATTGTTAAACAAAATCATTTAGATATTGTTTGATGATTGATTGTTTGCATCTTCTGGTGTGATTGGTAAAGGTCCTATAATGTCTATATGAGTATGTTCGAAGCGCTTACTACTCTCGAATGTTCCTAAATCTGAAGTAGTATGTTTTTTAGTATGATTTTTTAAATTTTCACTTGTTGACTTCCAATGCAAGTTTTGCCCAATTACCAACGTCTTTATTCATGTTTGGCCAAAAATATCTCTCACTTACCTGAGCCATCTCAAGTTATGTATCGTATCGAAAGCTAAACGACGTGATTTTCCAGCCAAATACGCATAACGGACATGCGATATCAGATGACATTTCACACACTACGTACTGGTTCGTTCCAAATAGAACGACACGTTTCAGTAACACATTGTTATTGCTATTTGAAACGTTTTGAAATCTTGCAAGTTCGGCGTCCGCTTCCTGCGCAGCTGCAAGTTCTGAGAAGTCTATATGGTTGCTGCTCTAGATAGAGATTTTATTTGCTACTATGTTATCGTTCCCGCTAATGTATGCTATGCAGGTCTAGCTCGTTGTTTGGTTTCAATAAATGCATACGATATGGGCTTGTGATCTGTGAAAATAATCAACTCTTGACTTTCAATGACGTTGTGAAAGTGTATTACAGTCAAATAAATTGCTAATAGTTCTCTATCATAAGTACTATATTTCATTTGAGCTTCTGTTAACTTTTTTAAATTATTTCCTACAGGTTTCCACTTCTTATTGACATTTTGCCGTAATACTGCGCCTACACATCTGTCTTTCGAACTTGCATTTTTTAGGTCTTCTTTATATTGCTCGAAATTGCGTTCGGCCTCTGTTCGTTTCATTTTGTTTTATTTATTTATTATTGTTACTTACAACGGTCTTACAACCAATTACAGTAACTAAACAAAAATAAAAAAAGGAAAAATATAACAAAATACAAAAATGTAACGAGATATGTAAGTTATACTCATACATCAAACCCTCTCACAGTAATTCTGACATGCCAATAAAATCGTCTTCCATTCATCCGCAAACAGATCGCTACTTGAATTGGAGTCCAAGAGACCATTTAGTGCAGCCAAAGTGCGAGGTATTGGTGACTGAGCACGGGCAACAGTGCGAAACTGAGGCACAACGAACATCCTATGCTTTTTACCGCGGCAGTAGTTGACTGGGACAAAGAAACGTGCCAGCACAGCAAGTAGGTCAGGCGCATCAATAGCCACACGGAGCGTCTTGCAGGCTATAGTGAGCTGATCTCGTGCTCGTCTTACCGAGGCAACTTTGCGTCTAGAATTTCCTAAGTACTTATTAACCTCATTCCAATGTCAAGTACGAAAATTGATGATATAAACAGTGGAAAACTACCTGTTAACTATAGTGTGCCACAGGGGAGCATAATGGGGCCAACCCTCTTTCTGGTCTATTTAAACGACCTATGTGATTTTCATCTGAAGGGTAGCAAAATCATTTCTTATGCGATGACACTGCAATCTTTTTCTCAGCCGATATTTGAAATGAAGTCGGAAAAATGGCGCAGGATGGCTTTAACATTGTCTGTCACTGGTTAAAGTGCAACGTGCTGACTCTAAATGCAAAAAAAAAACCGTCTTTATACCCTTTTCTATGAGAAATACCACCTCAACAATTCATTCGCTTTCTCTCATTGCCCATGATTGCTGATATGTTGATGTTTGCAAGTTGTATCTCGAAGTGTTTGTATTATTATTATTTATTATTCCCAAAAACCGACTTAAATTCCTCTATACTTTGTAGTTTGGGAAAATTTAAAATAGTTAATATAAACGTCATAACATTGTTTAAAGAGTACATATATCTACAATATTGTTTAGAGAACCTAAATGATGTATAGGCAAATTCACCGTAACTTAGCCAGAAAAATACGTACTCATGCTATTTTTGGATGTTAGAATGATGAAGATTTTTACTTTAAAGTTTTTTTAAAAGAGGAGGAATAATTTAGGGGCGCTGACGCAGTATTTTGTATCCCAGTAGAGTGCCGGCGATCAGTTTGGCCGTCGACGTCGACCACCTATAGGCGCGCTTACATTCAACTAAATTCCTGTAATGTAATTCGTTTCGTGAGTGAATAAATATCTAATGTTAATACGCATTTTTGATTTCTCTCCGTTCACAATTCCCAAGAACTATATTCGCACACAAAATGACTATTTAACTTATTGTACCTACAATTTTTATGTAAAGATTTAATTAGTTTACATGAGTTACAATATCTAATGGATTTTCTATCTCCATTGCTTATCATTATACAAAATAAAATCAAAAGTTTACATAATATCAGGTCCTTAATTATTCCAAAAATGTAAAAATTCTGCAACTCTGTTCATATCGGCATTAGTCCATTAACAATCATGTGGAACTTAAGCAATCAGTGGGATTAGGCACACGATCAAATTGAATAAACAGATCATAAATATCTTTAAACGACTGTCTTCTAAAAGGTTCTGTTGGAAGTAGTTGAAACCAATTTTCTTTTAAAATACAATTTTGAAACGATAAACCATATTCAATTCGACTCGAATCCTTCCATACATTCGTATGAGTAGTTGTCGATATCAGGGTCTGATTCGTATGACTGACGCAGTTCTGGAACACTTCGCTCCCCATTTCCGATTTCAACATGTCTAACATCGACTGAATTGATTCGCTTTGCCAATTTGTCAGTTCTTCCTCGTTTAATTCCGATTTTATTTCCTGAGCCCCGAGTACTCGACGTCCCGTGTTTGTTTCCTGCATCTCAAATTTCACTGGGCAAATATAATTTTCTTTCTTCGTGTCGTCGCCGCGAGTCGAGTTTACCAAGTACCAAGTAGTAGCACTAACACCAAATATTTGAGAGCCGTGTCCTTGAAATCCTCTTTCTTTGTTATAAGTAACGAACTTAACATCTACAGGCCGGATATAACGGACACCATTATTACAGATTGATTCCATATCAAATTCAACATCAACTAACGTAGCTTACTGTATATACAGAACTGTTAAAACCAATTATATTTTCAGTAACCGGATTTAATGCTGCTGTAGTGAGTAAACCTAAATGCAGTTTTGGCTGATAGGGGAGAGGGGGGCATAATGGGGACGCTAAGGAAAATACTCAGTAAAATAATCAACGCAATGTATTTATTAATTAAAACTAATCACAACACTTTGGATACTTATTAAACTATCATTTGGCATAGAATTTGGTGATGTAAATAATCATATGACTTTATAATTTTAATTTTTTGAAACTATAATGAAAACCCCATCGTGCCCCAGGGTAGGGGCAGTATGGGGTACGTATTTATTTTGCGTCACAGTACAAGCAGATGTGGATTTCTTCTGTATTGTCGTCGTCTACACCAGCACAAGCTGTATGATGCCCACCGTCCACATAGTTGGCAAGACACCCAACCTTCCGAAGACTTTAAATAAGTGTGGTTCACGTCAAGGCAGTACAGGCACATGGTATCCTCCTCGGTATTCTCTACACCAGAGGGAGCTTTTTGGGTCTTCTGTTTCTTAGAGTTCTTCTTTAACTTGGGGTCATTTGGATTAGAACACTTCTTCGTTCTCTTAAGTTGTTCTCGTTCTTCTAACTCAATTTTGTAGGGGGTTGAAGTGAGAACAACAGTTTTCCCTCGGCGATAGTTTTTTCTCGTTTGGTTTCTTTGTTCGACTGTCGGGATCGCGAGAATTTCTTGAGGCGAAGCATTTGCAAATGAAGTTGTCAAATCACGACATACTTTTCGAATCGGAGATTGGATTAGGCTATGTTCATTAAGTGTTGATGGTCCAGTCTGAGGCTGAGGTGTTGTTAAAGCAGGCAAATCTGCTTCAAGAGGATGTTCTTCAAGAATAGGTGGCGGCGGTTGTTGCTGGATTCCGACATTTAAAGGACCTGTTTCAGACTCATTGTTTGCCAGCGGTACGTCTGTGGTTGATGCAGCTAAAAAATCTGAATCTGTAAAGTTATTCTGATTGAAAGGCCATATGCCACATTTTTGGAAGGCTTTGATTGCTGTAGACATTGTTGCAGCTTGAAAATATGCATTTGAAAATATTTCGCTCATTTGAAATGTTGTTATTATTCGCCCCGGGTGTGACCTTAACCAATCAGAGCAGGCATGGTCATAGTATACACTTAAAGGTTTCATAAACCCAACATCTAAGGGTTGGAGCCTATGAGTGCAGTGCGGGGGAAAGCAAAGCATTACAACGCCATTTTTGCGTGCATAGTCAATAACTGATATGTTTTGCGTATGTGTTACATGACCATCTAAAAGAAGCAAGACCGGGTTAGTTATTGACGCACCAGAGAAATTGACAAACCGTTTGAACCAGCTCATAAATATTTCACTTGTCATCCATCCTTTAGCGTTGCATTCTGCTGTCGTCCCTGGAGGAGCTCGATCCAGCAACTCTTGCTTCATTCTCTGTCGAGGAAATATTAGCGTAGGAGGCATGTAAGTTCCTGCTGCATTAAAACATACCTCAACCGTAACCGTCTGCCCTCGTTCTGCTGATGAAAGCGATCCTACCTGTTTTCTCCCCTTTTCTGCAATAATTTTGCTCTTCGTTTTTGAGACGCTTGATATGCCAGTCTCATCGCAATTAAAAATTCTGTCTGGCGTCAAATTATATTTGTCATATACTTCCCCGAGCAGAGAATAAAATTTACCCACAGCCACTTTATTAAAGCCCATTGCTCGAGCTGCCGATGTAGCTTCCGGTTTTCGGATAGATAAATCTGGGTGGCGCTTCAAGAATCCCTTTAACCAATCTACGCCAGCTATCTTTTTATCGTGATTAAAATTGTGAGCTTTGCCATTTTTTTCCGCTAGCTGATAAGCTAGCTTCCGTAGGACGATAGTGGTTAAACCAAACAAACGTTGCTCCATTTCTATAATGTACCTTACCAGCTCCTCTTCTTCTTGTTTGGAAAACACGGGCTTGAAATTACCTGGAGTAGAGTCAAGAGACAGCTCGCCTTTCCTTATTTTAGCGACGTGACGCTCTAATGTGGTCTGTGGTACACTATACAGGTGAGCAGCTTTTCTATAGCCAGCAGTTTTGCTTAAGACTGCATCAATTGCCTGTTTCATGTTTTCAATGGACCAACTAAGCCTCGAACTTTTCTTCTTATACGTCCGTACCATTTTTATATCTAAAACAAAATATTTTCTATTATAAAATGAACAAGAACGATCCTTCAGTTAATTTACAAAACAGGGGCATAATGGGGACAACGGTTGCGGGGCATAACCATCGTACCCCGTAGCCATGTCCCCGTTATGCCCCAATTCTCACATTATTTAAAATAACAAACCAAATAAAATGAGTGACGGTTAGAGTATTTTTGTTCAAAACAAATCTGCAAAAACAAAATAAATACATGATAGTAGCGACATAAACACTTACCTTTTTATATGCGTATTCGTAGCCACTCAAAATTACATAAAATTACGTTGAAAATCGTTTTTTGTTTTAAAAATCAAACGCGCGCAGTCTTGTCGCCGGTCACTGTCAGACTAAAGAGAGATACAAAATGGCTACCTATTAGCGAAAACAAAACACATCTAGAGCGTATAGTTTTTTGTAAGTGTGGGTGGCCCCGTCGTGCCTCGCGTCCCCGTCATGCCCCCCTCTCCCCTATCTGAATGACGAATGTTCACCAGAATGCATTAATGTACATATGTATACCCTTCCACCGATTGATAATAATTGTATAATTTACGGTTTGTTTTTTTTTTAAAGAGAAAAGTCGAAAAATTGTGAAACTGTCAGTTAATAAGATATTTCTTGCTACAGACATAAATGTTTCTAAGAATTCTTGATACTTCAAATAAGCACGATAATAATATGTTTCCCGAATTTCCCTTTACTTGCTTAATAAGGCTGTTATGCAAAACTACCCCGTTGTATATTCCTAAACCTGGGTGTTGCTTCTAATTATTGTTTAAGTAGGTTGTTCTAGGATAATTTCTGGGTGGAAAATGGCCCCTGCTTGATCAATCAGCTCAGCTAACACACATATGACCTCTTCATACCATTCAGGGTTAGTTAGTATCTTAATAGTTTCCAGTTTGAACCCTTTCTCGACTGGTTTAGTCACCAAATTAAAAAGTGATTTGATAAATCTTATATCAACCGCTTCATCGAACACTTAACTATTTCAGTTCCATTGCGCCAATATAGAAATTCTAAGAAATGGATGGTGGTCGATGGAATTGCATTAGGTATTTGGCGTCGTCCGTTCTTCTTTTGTTCCTGAGAGGATATCCACCCCGCAGAGCGTGCCACAATTGATAAAAGCCTACGGTCGCGAAAGAGAAAAATGCGTTCCCTGGCAGCCATCAAATAGTTTAACTCGAAGGGGTTGGTTTTCTTCTTTACTTTGCAGAGACATACATGGATTGGATAAATCGTTATCATACCGGTTACTGGTATTAAAATTGTTACCAGCCAACACCACTCATAAGATACAAGTACGTAGTACTAACAACAACAACTGTCGCTACAACAACGATAACAGTGATCAGAACCAGTACTTATACCACAACAAACACCATAGTAACGACCACCAGCAAAATAACCCAAGAAATATTCGTCCGCAGGCCTTAGATGGTCTCAGGAACATGTAGCAGCAGAAATCATGGAGAGATGAGGCCCTCAGCCTAAGCTGAGTGCTCGGCCGTTTTGCGCGGACGTGGCGCATACTTCTCACAATATTTATGTTATGTTAAACCTGTTACTTGCGCCTTTATCCGGCAAATAAAAAGTTTTTCTTTTCTTTCTTTCTTTCTCACAATTTTTCTCGGACAATCAATCTGGATGATCTCTTCATCAATTTTGAATTTTATAAAAATGAAGTTTGACGCACGAACCAGTCAGTACTCTTAATATTGTCTCACAAAATTAAGAATAATGAAAAATAATACTAATTAAAACATATGATTTATTGTTATTCTTATCGAAACGATGGTTTTCCTCAAAGATTTTGGTCCCAGTAGATCGCCACAGAAGTAGCGGCGTCAGTGGCGTTTTTAAGTCCTCCAAAGTGCAGGTGTAGGTCATCGTCTGGTCAGGAGCACCGCACTCGCAATGGGTGTCGGAGGGGTCTATTACTCCCCACTTTGCCACTAATGCCACTTTTATTTTTATTGAATCATATTTATTTATTCATTTATGTACACACAAACACTTAAAAAAAAATAACAAACACAGATAGAAGAGCACAAAGGTACTGCTTATTTCAAGTGAAATTTCTTCCAGCAGACCTGCGACAGGAGAGTTGGATGAGAGATGTAGACACAGTGTACAGAAAACAAATAAGTTAGCTAATTAAAAATATACTATATTATTCAAATTAAATCATACAATACATATATAAATACATACATACATACAATACATAAATTAAATTATAAAAATATATATGTGTAAATTATAACTTTGTGAGATGGTAGAGAGGTAGTGTTCTTTGACTAACAAACTTCTCTTGTAAAATAACTGCCAGTATCTATAAAAGTAATACTAATCAGCTGTTGTCCAATAACTTTATTATAAAATTTTCCCTTCATACTTTTACGGGCTTATTTATTACGGGACCGTAATAAATACTTTTTAGCTGCAATTTACAGAACAAGATAATATAAATATGAAAAAGTTTATTGTCTAAGAAAAATATTTTTCAAATTATAAACCTCAAAAAGTATTTGCGGCGTATTTACAAAATTTTATTCAAATAATTAACCATAATGAATGAAAGAAAGAAAATTGCGTTTATTTGCATTACAAAAAACGGTAACACCTTAAAGCTAAACAGATCAAACCGATCATACACTTAGTAATGCAAAAAAAAGGGCCTCAGCTCAGAATAATGCCAAATGGTAACACAAAGCCACCACCTGACGCTGATTTTCAGCTGCAGCCCTTGAGTGCCATATGTTCGAAAACGTTAAATAGTGTTGATTAGCTACTCCTCTTTACATCGTATTCCTCAACGCTGAGGGTCGTGACCACCCTGCTTCATCACTTTCGCTCTTATGATGTTCCTCCGTCTATTCCTGTCTCTGGCGGAGTGAAGGGCCCCATATACAGTAGAGTCAAGAGTGGTGCGGATTAATTAGCTAAGGTAAATTTTCACTATTTACTAAAGGACGAGTAGGCATTTACACATTTACCGATGTGTAAGCCACTGTGTTGTACAATCGCGCACGTTTTAATTGTCTTTAATGTCTCTGCCACTTCGTATGATATTGAAAGCGTCTACTATCGCAGTTATTCACGCGTCACGACTTTCGTCTTCCTCACGATACACCAGGCGTTTGAGCAGTAGAAGTAAAAGTCTAACAGTAAAGTCTTAGTTTCTTGGTGGCCAAGACACTGACCCTGCGCGCCCGATTCAGCGCTGGAGAAACACTGAGTTTAGGTGCTCTTGCACGGTGCTGTTATAATGAGCTGAAAATTCCATGGGCACCGCTAGTGTAAAGTCGTCCAATAAGTCCGGGATAACGTTACAAAACATGGTGTCCTGTCATGAAATGCGGTCCAATGCGGAAGGTGGCTATTAATTATACCGACCCATAAATAAACACTAAAGCACTTGATGCGCAACAACTCCCATAAAAGTTGCTTCATCTGTCTACAAAATGTTCTAATCTGGATTGTCGATGCACCACTGACAAACCGCAATTCTGTTTGGGAGTTATTTTTTGTGAGGATCATAAACTCGGCGAAAATGGTAAGGATGCTGTTCTTCAGAGTTGTGCATTTTTCAGACGTAGTACTGGCTTACGCTGTAACCCGGCTCCTGGGCTCTGAGGGAAACCCCACGCCGTGCCGCAGTAAAATAAAAGATATAGTTGGGAAAATTAAAATAAAACAAGTACACTGGAGTATATTACAAAATTTATTCTTAATCACCCAATGTGTAGCACCTAATCCTTAACTTGTCGTACTTGCATCGTCAATCTGGCATCTCTTTCACTGAATATACCTAGCAATACTAATTGGTAAACGTTGGCTTTTCTAATTAGCGTTATCTATTTGGCAATTGAATTCCTTACTTAGCCATTATCAAATTCTAGTTAATTCCTATGGGATCAGTGACGAAACGTGTTCCGTCACCACACGATATCAACCTTGATCATTTTAAGGGCATCGATCGGTCACTGTAACTTTTACCACACGATAGCCTTTCATGATATTGCCATTTACACTCATTAAGACGTTTTTAGTTCTTTCCCTTTAATCTCATAAATACTCTGCCCCTATTACAAGAAGAGGTCGTCGGCGATTTTGTCATGGTTGGAATTGTGGTGGACACGGTAGTTTTACTCGGTTTTACTATGTTTTTTTGTTTTGTTGTGGACTTCGGTTTAGTACTAGGCTTCGTTTTTCTGGTTGGTGCTTTGGTTTGTTGTGCTGGTGGTCGGCTATGGTGTTTGTAGTGCTATAGGTACTAGTTGTGTTCACTATTATCGTGGTTGTAGCGACAGTCGTTGTTGTTGGTACTATGTAATCATATCGTATGAGTGGAATTAGCTGATAATAATTTTCATGTCCCAAAGCCGGTATGATAACGATTTATCCAATCCATGCCTCTGCAAAGTAAAGACGAAAACCGAACACTTCGAGTTATATTATTTGATGGCAGCCAGGGAACGCATTGTTCTCTTTTACGACCGTAGGCTTTTATCAATTGTAGCGCGCTCAGCACAAAAGAAGAACGGACGACGTCAAATAGCTGATGCAATTTCATCGACGACGATCCATTTGTTAGAATATCTATATTGGCGCAATAGAAATGAAAGAGTTTAGTGTTCGATGAAGCGGTTGATATGAAATTGATCAAATTACTTTGTAATTTGGTGACTAAACCAGACAAGAAAGAGCTGAAACTGGAAACTATTAAGATCTACCCTGCATAGTATGTAAAGGTCATATGTGGGTTAGCTGAGATCATTGGTCAAGCAGGGGCTATTTTCCACCCCGAATTGCTCCTAGAACCACCTACTTAAAGAATAAATTAGAAGTAACACCCAGGCTTGGGAATATGCAACGGGATAGTTTTGCATTAACAGCCTTATTGTGCAAGTGACACAGATTATCGTGCTTATTTCCAGTATCAAGAATTCTTTGAAAACTAATGTCTTTAGCAAGAAATATCTTGTTAACTGACTGTTCCACAATTTCTCGACTTTTCCCATTTAAGAAGGCTGCGAGTGGCAGTAAGAAATTCTTACATTATTTTTATTACAAACGTGTAATAATAACCCCTTTTAAGCGAAATTCGACTCATTTGTTAAAGACGGAAGGCATCTGAGATTATGGAGAGGTGACGCCCTCGGAGGCCAGGAGTATCTTAATAGGTCATGCTTATATTTCGCCAGGCCAGGTACCTCAGTCGGTGACAGACCTAACAGTAGATAGCAACAATAAGTAAAAATAGACAAATAAGAACCCACAATTTGCACTATATTTTATAGGAAAACACTGTACTCCGATCGACCACTACGCGCTACTTATCTTTCGAATTTCCCACCCTGGGCTCTGAGGAAAACCCCCAGCCGTGCCGCAGTAATATAAAAGAATACATGAAGTTAGGGAAAATTAAAATGAAACAAGTACACTGGAATATACTAAAAAAAAATATTCTTAATCACCCAATGTGTAGTACCTAACCCTTAACTTCTCTAACTTGCATTGTCTCCGTATCGAAGTATGCTCGAGAAGTAAGCATACGAATAAAACACAAACTCAGGGTCGCTAGTGAAAGGAAACGTGAGGTGAACCGTTGGTGACTCTAGCCCAATCGTGTAAATATTGTTAGTTTAGGTTGTGCACAACATGGAAAATATAAGATTCAGCTCCAACCTCAGACACAAAAAGTTATTCTAAAAGATTTATAAAAAGTCGTAGACCTACACTCTCTCTCACTGGATATAACCAACAATACTTCAATTGAATCCTCTACTTAGCCATCTATCATCAAGTTCTAGTTAGCTGAATAAAGCCCCATGGAATAAGTGACGAATCGTGGTCCGTCACCACCACTTGACATCTACCTTGATTTATTTCAAAGGCGTCGGTCACTGTAGCTTTTGCCACACGATTGCCATTCATAATATTTCCTTTTAGTCTCATTGATACTCTGCCCCTATTAAAAGAAGAGTTCTTTGGCGGTTTTGTTGAAGTCGGTTCCTGAATTGTCGTTATAGCGACAATCGCTGTTGTTGGTAGTACGTACTCGTATCTTGTAGGCGGTGTTGGCTGGAAACATGTGCTGTACCAGTAACCGGTATGATAACGATTTATCCAATCCATGCGTCTGCAAAGTAAAGAAGAAAACCCACCCCTTCGAGTTACACTATTTGATGGTAGCCAGGGAACGCATTGTTCTCTTTCGTGACCGTAGGCTTTTCTCAATTGTAGCACGCTCTGCGGGGTGGGTATCCTCTCAGCAACAAAAGAAGAACGGACGACGTCAAATAGCTGATGCAATTTCATCAACGACGATCCACTTGTTAGAATATCTATATTGGCGCAATAGAACTGAAAGAGTTTGGAGATGCAATGCCAAGACGAAATTCCGCTACTGAGACAAGTCGAGGCATGGCGGACAGAGCTCCAGCGGGATCTCATGGCGAAATGGCGTCAGCGACTATCGTAACCTCGGTCGGGGCGCGCCACAATTGAGGCGATAAGGCCCATCCTTGAGGCGTGGCTAGAAAGACCTCACGGCGTTCTCAACTTCCGCACGACGCAGGTCCTTACCGAACACAGAAAGTTCGCTAAGTTCCTGTTCCAGATTCATGCGGAGGATTCGCCCGGGTGTCGCCACTGTGCGGAACACCCGGAGGACACGGTGGAGCATACTGTTGAGGTGTGCCCCGCCTGGGCGGAGCATCGCAGTGTCTTCGTCGCGATCGTCGGTAGCGATCTCTCTCGCCGGGCCTTGGTTCAGGCCATGGTCCGGAGTGAAGAGGGATGGCAGGCGGTCGCCTCCTTCTGCGAAGCAGTAATGCTCGCAAAGGAGGAGGCCGACCGCATCAGGCGGAGGGAACGAGGCGCTCGCCCCAGCGGCCGCCAGGATTCCGATCCCGATTTTCGGCCACCGTAGGCGCGGGCTTGCGGACGGCGTGCAATGGATAGCACGCTGTCCGATCGTCCGGTAACCGACCGGACCGAGCCCGAGTCGTCGACGGCACGTACTGTTTCCGCGCGCCTCAAGGAGCTGTCAGCAAACCGTAGAAGCCCAGCCAGCTACCTGCAGGCAGGCAGGGCCGAAGCCTGCTGGGGTCAAAGGCCGTTTTCTGAAAGGAACGCTCAGCCGCGGCATGATAGGCAACGAAGGAACGGGGTAGGTTTTTAGAGAGTTTTACAACGTGTAAAAGTGTTTTTAAAAACCTATTTGCAAAATAAAACTTTTGATTATGGATTGGTATTGCTCATGAATCAAACAGACTTAATAAATCCTTAAATAACGGAAGTGCTATGATAACCTACCAGTGTACACTAGTTTTATTCTTGCAGCGCCTTCTGTAGCCTTTCCACGTCAACTTCTTGAGTTAGTTCTTATTATGACTTGCATCTCTCGTAATTCGTCTTCCAAACTATAAAACTAAGGTAAATTGTATGAAGATGATTATGAGTGAAGTTTACTTCTTTTAATTTGCTGTAGTAAATTTTATGGCCGTTTGAGTACTTAACCGATAACCTTTATTAACCCTTTAAAATCCATAAAATCATTTTTAAATATTTGTTATATTTGGTACTCGTGCCCAATAACTTTAGAATTCTCTATCAAGTAATATATTTGATCGGGAGTGTGTTTAGTGTGTCTTTACTTTAAACGCACGATAGTGGCATGCATAGTCACCCTCCGATTGGCTATGCCCCTTCTCTTAAAATCGAAAAGTTATTTTATTGTTAAATTTCTTCGACCCTAAAGAGAAGTTGGCAAACATCATATAGTTTATGATGTTGATCTGTGCATGAATCAGAGTAAAAAGATATATTTTTAATTCCAAATTCAACGTGAGCTTGGATAACTGTTAACTATAATAATATGATGGCTAGGACTTAATGCTAAATTGTGTAATATGCAACAGGCTACTACCATATTCATTGTAGTTTGATGCTCTTAACTCGTAGCCCCATCGACAAACATGTGAAGGTTTAAAGAAATTTATTCTCATAAAAGACTACAGTGACTTATATGAGAAACATGATACAAAAACAGGGTTAGCATTTTCGTCGTTCATAACCTTTTTTTTTTATACTACTAGCAGTGAGCGCGCGGACACCGCACCGACCGCTCATCTACAACGAGCGAGGCGTTAACTACCGAGCAGCCTGACGGCGGTAAGCTCGCTGACAGCTAGCTGTCTGCTAATTTATGATGCTAATGTAAAATATATCTAAAGAGCAATACTTAAAGCAAATATTTAAATTATATTCTTTTTGCCGGGTGGGAGCAGAGTCGTACACTAGGACACGAAACCTCTTAAGGTTCATTATTTTAAAGCCACCTCTTAAGGTAGAATAACTTAAGAGCAACTTCCCTGTCCAATGAGTCATATATGACTCATAGGAACGTACTAGAAAAAGTTCATGAGTCACAGGTGACTCATTTCTTTATACAATTTGAGGCACATTTTTCGGTATGAACGTGACATGATATTTATTTAAATCATACGTGGACGTATAGCAAAAAGCCTAATGTTTACAATGATAAAAGAAAATTTCGCGATTTTTTTATATTTATCATTTAATCACTATAAAAATTTGCCATAAGTAAAACTAATACTGCAATGTAAGGATTTTATTACAAGAAAATATTAAAAAATCAAGCATGTTTCTCATTATAACATTCTAAACAGAATGCTTTTTCACACCTTTTGCACTCAGTGTGTACTTGCTTAGCTTTTCTTGCCAATAATCCTTCGTTTTTCAATTTGACATAGCACCCAGTGCATCTTTTTCGGACAAGTTTATTGTTTGCATTTCGAGGTATTTCTTGTAGAGAATGTCCAGAATGACTTGAAGAGGCTATTGAAGAGCTTGGAGAGCTACAGGAGATTGAAGATCTTTTAGGTTGGTTACTTTCTGTGGTTAATGCTGCAGGTCCAAGGAAATGTCGGACTAGATGTTCTTGGACTTGTAAAACTGACAACTTAGGGCCGTCTGCCAACTCGTTGTAGATGCATCTGGCATTGATAATGGCGACTTGAAATAGCAAATCTATTGCTATCTTTTTGTACCACGATAAACTTTTACGTAACGGCGAATGAAAGGAAGCAAGTTGGTCTGAAATATCGATGCCTTTTTTGGCATCATTGTAATCGATGATTGCATCAGGTTTCATAATGTCGCCGCGGTAGGTAGTGACGTTAGACATACCGTCTCCATGGCAGGTTGAGATCATAAGGACGTCGCGTTTATCATGCCATTTTAGTACAGTATAGAGGTTGTCCTTTTGTCTAGCTATTTGTTCTCCTTTTCTTAACTTCGCATTTACTACTTCTTTTGGCAAATTTCTTTTATTTTTACGTAAAGTGCCACATAAATCAGTATTGCGACCTTTTAGATACTCAGCCAAAGGCAAATTGGTATAATAGTTGTCAGCGACGATAATACGACCTGCATCTAAAAGCGGCTCTGTGAGCTGTACCACTGTTGAACCAGGTTTATCAAGACCCTCTAATTGATGCGAAATCCCGTTATAAAGTTGGTAGGACCATGTGTAGCTATTTATTGTGCAGGCCTTATATATTTTCATACCGTAGCGATCTGTTTTGGCTGGGTTATAAGTTCTTATTAGCAACCTTCCATGAAATTTGACCATTGACTCATCAACGACAATAATATCGGAAGGTAGATAAAGACTACGAAAATTGTTTACCATTTTATGTATGAGTGGGTCTATTTTATGAGTTCTTTGCTCTCCAACGACACCTATTTGGATTTCTGTAAAGTGCCGGCATCTTAGAATGGAGCTGAACCTGTTATACGACATATTTATTCTGTGCATAAGAGGATTATAGTAAAGCACGTCTAATTTCCAGTAGTGTTCGATTGACGGCTTAGGATTGAGACCCATGTAGATTATTACTCCAAAAAATGTTTTCAATTCCTCTCTAGTGACGTCTTTCCATCTTGTCATTCGACTAAATCGTGCAGTTCGTAATTCTTTCAACAACTGAGCGTAATAATTGGTATGAATTACCATTTCATCAATTAAATCATCAGGTACAAAATAGGCATAAATTTTGATCAAACTAACTCGCCCATCTTCAGTAATTGCGTCGATATTTTGTACACCGTGATTGCCTATAAACGTTTCCCTCCCTAAAGGCAAAACATCTCTTTTCCATTGGGCATCAGATGGATCGGATGACGATGAACTTGCTGGAGTGGGTGACGGAATCTCAGTACCTCTGCCTGCTATAAAATCTGCAATTACCTCGGTATCCTCGCTTTCTTCATCTTCATTGTTGGGCTGATATTCTTCGTCACTTCCGCTACTAAATGGTTCTTCATCTGAATTTTCTAAATACCGCAACAATTCTTCATTTACATATCTTCTATAAGCCATTTTCTAGATAAATATCAATTTATAACCACAAAACAGACCTTTTTCCAATAAAATATCAATTATAACCTCAAATAAACATTAAATTTTCTAATCTAATTGTAGTTATGACAGTTTATTGACATTTGACGGATGATGTATTGTTAGTGTCACTCAATAAATGCATTTGTGTGTGTGTGTTCACATATGACTCATTAAACGTGGTAAAGAAAAATTAACGCCCTACGTTCGTGAGTCACATGTGACTCAAAAAAGCTAATAAGCGTAACAATAAGTAAAACCTGTGGACGTAGGGCATTATCAAAATGAGTTGTATGGGGACAGGGAAGTTGTTAAAAGATACCGCCTCTTAAGGCTTACCTCTATCTTAATAGAGAGTGTAAAGTTGCCAAATAGCTTCAGGGTCCACCTCTTAAGGCCTACTAATTTATGAAGAGGTCCACTCGTAACCAATTGAGTCTACGCCTCTACCTCGGAAGGTTAATAAAGGTCCGCTTCTTAAGGCCTTCAAACGGTCCACCGTTCATATGAGTGTACGTTCAACAGGTCAAACTTTGGCCTGGCCTCTTATGGCCTTTAACTGCGCTGACGGTCCACCCATCTCACATGGATCTACGTTCAGCAGTTCGGTTTACACTTGTAAGCTATACCCGACAGTCATGGCCCACTTCACAAGCCTTCATGATTCACCCTCTTAAAGGTGGCATGCATGCGTTAAAGGGTTCAATATACGAGCATACCTCATAGCACTGTGTCAAACACAGTCCATAGTACTTTATCAAAAGTACAGAGATCTCTATTACTATGTCTGTTAAATAAGACAATTCTTTTGGCCATAAACAATATACTTTAAAATTACAGTATCAATATAGAGGTACCATGGTAATCATATATTTTGACTAATACTAGTACAATCAGACTCATAGCTTCTTAATACAATGAGATCAAAAAGAATTGAATTTCTTAACAAAATTTCAAATGATCAATTTGAACAAAACTTAAACTTAGTTATTCAGTTCTGAATCTGAATAAGTTTCATTTTCTTTTAATGATAATAATTAAAAGAATAAATGAATAATAATTCAGTTCTTAATCTGAACCTCATATTTTCTTAATACAATGAGATCAAAACCAAATATATTTTTTTTTAACAATATTTCAAATGATTAATTTGAACAAAAATTAAACTTAGTTATTCAGTTCTTAATCTGAATCAGCATCTGACATACAATGAAACGGCTTCAGTTTATCCCGAGCCAGCACATTATCATAAGAACGACCAGTTTTGGGTATTTCTATGATTTAGTGCAATTCTGACAGAAATGAGAGAAATTTTTCAATTCCTTATTTTCAATTTTCACGAGAATTGGTATCAAGAACATAAACTATTTATGTGATATATACAACATTATACACATTACATTAGTAGATATTGACCGATGAAGTTCTGAACTGCTGCTGGTAATGAAAACAGTGGAGTTGGTAATGAAATTGGAGACTAAGGTAATGAAAAAAAATTACTGGTAATGAAACTGGAGACAAAGGTAATGAAAAAAAAATGGCTGGTAATGAAATGAGTCTAAGATAAATAAATAAAAAATGCTGGATTATATCATTAGATGAAGTAAATAAAATCTCGTAAGTTTTACACTGTCAAAGTTTATTCTTTAAAACATAACAAAAAAAAAAAAAATACATTCAGTCTCCTATCACAAATCAAATAAGTTTCGTTATCTAATCAGTCATGTCTTACTTAAGAAGCTACGAGTTGAATTAAATACAAAATTATAATTACTTAATGTAACGTAATTATATAAATTATGAAATAACTATCCTGCCTAATAATATCTGCTAAATAACATACTTATTCAAAATCACTAATGTTATAGCAAGCTCTTGTTTCTTTTTGAAACATATTATATTTTAATATTTAATTCAAAATTCTTTACAGTATAAGTTAATACAATCTTAAATATAAATCTTAATTCTGAGTCTTACATGCCTGAACTAGGAAACCCTGTATTTCAGGCGAGAGAGGCTTAATTTTTTTTAATTAACAAAGGACCAAAAAGATTCTATATTACAATATAAATGAGTAAAAAATCTGTAACGCAGACATTATTTTATACTATTTTATTACCAAAGCTTAAATCTAGTTTTTTAATTAACAAGATACTTAAACTAGATCAAAAATCGTAACAAAACAATCAGTTTAGGACAGTCAGTAAATTCTCTGTATCATCGTAGGACAGTCTTTGAAGAGTCTCCTTGAGAATTCTCTTACAGTTAACTTGATTCAAGCTATAAATGTTTGCTTTTGCATTCAATCTATTGTAGAGGAGAGGACCGAGAAACAGGTAAAATTTTAATGAGAAAGCATGTTTAGTGTGATTTTGAGGACAGACTAGATCTTTACGCCTTTTGTTAGTAAAATCCGTGCTATATGTTAGTTTTGCGTGCTGTTTTAATACAATGCCCATTATAAATAGCTGTCGGACTGTTAGCACTTCACATTCTTTGTATAAGAGGTTAGTAGGAAAAAGGAATTGGCGGAAAGTAGACACTTTGAGAATTGCCCTCTGAGCTCTCTCGATAGTCAGTAATAATGTTTTACCCGCTCCACCCCAAAAAAAAAACCCAATTTGTAATACAGTAAGTTACTATCGATTGACATAGAGCAAAATAGACTTGTCTAATTATATTTGGGTCTGCAATGTAGCGTAACTTTTTAAAAACAAATATCAATTTACGAAGTCTGTTATTTACAGCTTCTATACTCGTATGTTGTTTAAACGAAAGTGTTTCATCGATTATAATTACAAGGGTAGAACTCCAATTATCCGAATTAATGGGGACCGGGACCCATTCGGATAATCAAATATTCGGATAATCGGATTTAAAAAAAAAAATTGCCATTGGAGAGAATAAAAGCTACGTTTTGATATTGCACTATTTTTTATTGAATTAAATGAAAGAAACATGAAATTTTCACATGTTTTAAATATAAATAAAATGTACTTATGTACAAGTTTAGAAATAAAAATCATTGTTTTTTAAACATCTCCGTTAATGTAAGCTGTTTTGCGGTCTTCAACCGTTTTCGGGCAGCCAGGTCACGCATTCGCTTGACGGTAAGCAGTTGCAAGTGGTCACACTCGGGCTGACGCTCCATCCACTTCAAAGCAGTCTCGAGGCCGGCAAATGCTTCACTAGCTGATGGTCCAGCGTCTACTTCAACATCAGCAGAAAGTTCTTCTTCCACTTCCACTTCAACATCTTCTCTCACACTTGCAACAATTTCATCGTCATTGAGAATTTGAAAACCAGGGTCAGACGTGTCACAAGCCATCCACTCTCCTACATCTTCAGCACTTACTTCTGTACAACCAGGAATTTTTACAATCATTTTTCTTATTTCCTCTAGTGACAACGCATCTTCATCATCATCATCCTCTCCATATTCTTGTTTCTCATTTTCTTCAGATTCTTTTTTTTTGTTCTTCTCAGACGGTAGGCCTTTCAGTTTATTCCACGCACGTCTTAGCGTCACTGCCGTAACCAAACTCCAAGCTTCCGCTACCATGTAACAGCAGTCCTTTAAATTTATTTTGCTATGATTGGCCAAAACCAATTCTTCATCTTCAGCACCTTCGATCAGCAGTTTTCTCAGCAGTTGCCTTTTGTAATGGCGCTTCATTGTTTCAATAACAGACTGGTCCATGGGTTGCAGCAAACTTGTAACATTGGGAGGCAAAAACATCGTTTTAAACTGCCCATTCTCTCTTTCCAACAGTTCTGCTGTAGGATGAGTGGGTGCGTTATCAACAATTAAAAGCACCTTACTGCCTTCTTTTCCCACCGACTTTTGGTGCTTTTTCACTTCAGGAATAAACACTTCATTATACCATTCGGTAAACAAAGCTGCAGTCATCCAGGCCTTGGGTTGACTTTTGTAGAAGAGTGGAAGTTTGTTTACGTTTTTAAATGCTCTTGGATTTCTTGATTTTCCTATCAAAAGAAGTGGCAGTTTATGATTTCCAGTGGAGTTGGCACAGTTAAGCACTGTAACACGTTCTTTACTGACCTTATGTCCAGGGGCACTAGATTCCCTTTTAGAAGCCAAAGTGGTTTTTGGTAATGCTTTCCAAACAAGGCCAGTTTCATCGGCATTATAAACAAACTCCGGATCATAGGATTCTGATGCAGTTTTAAATTTTTCAATAAAATTTTCAGCAGCTGCAGAGTCTGCTGAAAGCTTCTCACCAGCCAAATCTAACTCGCGTACACCATGCCTGAATTTAAAATTCCTTAGCCAGCCGTTACTAGCCTTAAAAGATGAATAACTAAGCTTTTCTGCTAAGATTTTGGCTTTTTCACAAAGGATTGGACCTGAAATGGATTTCCCATAGAACGTTGCTGCAAAAACCATTTAAACACGGCATCTTCCAAATTTTTGTTGGTTGCTGTCTTCATTGTTTTCCTGGAGGAACTTCCATCTTCATTTTCAAGCACCGAAACAAAGTTTAAAAGTGTTGACTTACTGTTTTTAATGTCAGAAATTGTTGCTTGTCCAACACCATAAATCTCAGACAACTTCTTACCCGTTACACCTTTATCGAGTTGCTCTATAATTTTCAGTTTGTCCGCTAACGATAGCACAACACGTTTTCTTTTCGAAGCCATGGTATAAAAACAATACAGTATTGTACACGCACAAACAAAAGTAAGCCGTAGCGAAAGAGTAGCGTCCTCGAGCAAGGTCAATAGCACACTGGCTAATCAAAACAAACAATGACAGGTGCGCCGTGACTGCAATGCGCCGGAACTTGTCTTAACTTGTCGTTGTGCCTACACTGACTTTTGTGATTCGGATAATCGGCGATTCGGATAGTCGGAGTTCGGATAATTGGAGTTCTACTGTACTTTACTGTATTTAACATTTTAATATTGGGACAAACACATTGGTTATTTGTGCTAGATGTGCAGTTATGAGCATACAATGTTGAGGTAGTGCCAGTTAGTTTTTGTTTGCGCATCGAAAACTTGACGTAATTTGTCTTGTCAGCATTTAAAGTTAGTGAATTATTTTGAAGCCATTTATTAATAACATTGAATCCGTGTTGCGCAAACTTATAGACATTTTCTTCTGAGTCAGCCGAAAACAAAAAAGCAGTATCGTTCGCATAACAAACGATATGGCCGTGATCTAAATTAAGGTTACACAGATCGTTCGTATAGATTAAAAATAATGAAGGCCCTAAAATACTTCCTTGAGGAATTCCGAAAGCTGTGCTTTTTTCATCATCGCTGATAACATTCCCAATCTTTACACATTGCGTACGTTCTTCTAGATAGCTCTTAAATAGTTTCAGCTGATTTTCTCTGATGCCTATGGCTTCAAGCTTGTGCAAAAAAAGGGGAATAGAAACTGTGTCAAAAGCTTTGGCGAGGTCCAGGAAGATTCCTATTGTGTGGTTACCTTTATCAAGTTCTTGTACCAGATACTCGGTTAGATGGTGTACAGCATCATCTGTAGATATTTTAGGTCTAAATCCAAACTGCCGCTTGGACAGAATAGATTTATCCTCTAAATATTTATGAAGCCTGTTGTTTATAATCTTTTCTAATATTTTAGACATAGAAGGCAGTAAGGAAATAGGTCTATAATTGGTCACGTGATCTTTACTCCCTGATTTATAGACCGGCACAATAACAGCTTTTTTTAAACACTTGGGAAACACGCCTGTAGTTAAACATTTATTGAAAATGTATGTTAACGGTGGTACTAAAAGGTGTTTGAATTGCTTAATGATTTTATTAGATACATTATCCCAGCCAACTGCACAGTCGTCTTTTAGGCCCATAATAATCCTTTCTACTTCCATTTCATCAGTGTCTAGTAACACAAAGGATGATAAGCTAGTGCTAGATGCAAACAATGAGCTTGTTAGGTACTGCGATTGTCCCCGAATTTTTTCAGCTAGACACTTGCCCACATTAACAAAGAAATTATTTGCAAAGTTCGCTGATGCTAACTGTGATGAATGTGCTTGTAATAAACCTGAAGAAGACTGATTCTGTTTTGAATTATATGTCACATTTTTAATAACTTTCCAGATCTTTTTGTTATTTGTACCAGCCTCTTTTAGTGCAGTGTTATCGTAATTGCGTTTTACTTTTTTAGGAGGTCGTTACAAAAGTTACGATATCGCTTATATGACTGTTGCAATATTAAATTATTTGGATAAGCTTTAGCTTTCATACAGCTGTTTTTCATACAGCGTATAAGACCAGCCGTGATCCATGGTTTTATGTTGCAGTATTTGTTATTTAAAGGAGATATGACCGTGTTCTTCTGAATAGCATGTTGCACTCTTTTAATTAAGTACAACATACAAAACTGCGGATCAGCGGAACTGTAGACTGGGTCAAAATCAATATTGCATAAGTCATCTTCAAGTTTATGTAAATTTAATTTAGAAACAAAGCGAGAGACTACCTTAGGCAATTTACAATTAAGAATAAGTAGGGTAGCACTGTGATCGGTTATAGTTAAATTAGTAACAAGGGTAAGAGCAGGGAAATTTGCCTTGAGCATTATATGGTCCAAGCAGGAGTCACTTTGATGTGTAGGGAGCGTGTGAGCGGGAAGTAAACCATTGAACGCGCATAGGTTGAGGTATTCCTCAGCGGAAGCGTCTGCACGTCCCGGAAGAATATTAATATTGATATCTCCCGTTAGAATTGTATTTTTGAAAGATGATAGGTTCTGCAAGGTGTCGTTTAGAGAGTCAGTGAAATTTTTTATGTTCGTAAAAGAAGGAGATCGATATACAGCTAATATCGCAAATTCTGCTCCAATTTTAATCAACAATCTGCTACAGTCGTGCATGTTTGGTTCTACGACAGACACATTTAAATGATCTTTTGCATAAACTATTATCCCATCGTTCTGATTGGAGGTTGAGTTACTCTTGTACATACAATATCCCGGAATTTGTGGTATGTCATATTGTTTAGCAAGCCAACATTCAGTTTAGACAATAATGTCACAGTTTATGTCTAGACGTTTTAGAAAAATGCTAAAATTATCGAAGTTCTTAAAAACACTGCGAATGTTTTGGGTTAGTATGGTTAATGGATTAGTGTAACATGAGAGATATTGCTTGCAGTGTTCAACGTCACAAACTTGCGATTGAGATACAGAGAAATTATCTATCTCACTAATTAAATGATTAATCATATTCAAATATTATTAAAATTAACAACAAAGGTCAAGAAGAATCGTAATTTACGGCGCTCTTAGGCGCCTCCATAATCAATAGAGTTTATGTACCTATTTTCTGCCATAATTTTTGCCGGACAGTCCGCTGCACTTGTTTTGTGATTGCTAGGCTTTTTGAAGTGCATGCAAGTAGCGCATTTTGGTTCCTCTGCCTTTTTAGTGCATTCTTTGATGGAATGATCCAATTCGCCACAGTGGCCACAGGTATAGGTGGTCTCCCGACATGATTTAGCTGCATGTCCGTACTGCTGACATTTATAACAGCGTGTGACTAGGGTAAAGTCTCTTACAGGACAGGAAGACCAATTTACAAATACTCTATCTTTACATATCAGGGCTTTACGTATCTGTGCAGATACTTCAATTATAAAATTACAGGTATCAGCATCCCTCTTACCTGACTTATGACTCAGCTTAATGGAGGACAAAAAGGTCTCGAGGCTGCAATCCTGAAGTTTTTCGGCTAGATTTTGGTTAAATAAACAATTAAAAACTTCCTTCTCTTGCATGGATGAGGGCACTCCGATAATTACGACTCCAGGTCTTCTTTTCTGGGGTTCGTCGATTGTAAGACCTGAATTTGTTGACTGCATCGATTTTTTTACCTTCTCAATGTCGTCTTTTGTTTCAGTGCTGATAATGACACCACCATTTTTTGTCTTGCGTATTCCTCGTACTTGCAGTTTCATCTGCTCTGGGCATATAATTTTTTGGACAAGTGATTTGGTCTCCTCGCTGGACTTTAGTTTGTCGTTAGGGTATATGGCCACTGAGCTTAAATTTAAGGGCTGGATAAATTTGTTGGTACCTTTTTTCACCATATCAGCAAAGGAAGATCCTGTATTCGGCTTTATATAGGCTCCAACTGCCATCTTAAGTTCTTGCAGTTGCCGCGACAGATCAATTTGGTCTTCAAGTGTCTGCACGGTGGAGTGGACCATGACTGCTTTCATCTTGATGGACTTGTACTGGACAGCCATCTGTGATGTGCCGTGGGCAATTTTTCGGCATAAAGCATTTAAACGCCCTGTATATTCTTTATTTAATTTGCTCTCTGTTGCAATAGACCATACTTCATTTAGACACTGTTCAATAGTGGTCATCCAGTTTTGTATTTGCCGTTGCCGTTCACTTCCATAATCTCGTTTCTTTGGGTGAGGGTAAGATGCGAGTGCGGGCACGGGTTTAGGTGTAGCTGTGGTCACGGGTGTAGGAGGTGGGCTCCGAGTACATCGGTCACCCCGGCTGAAGGGGCTGCTTGCCATTGTGACAGTTATTGACTTGGTAACACTTTATACATTTTTTTTCAGTATTAAAAAACATTTTTTTTTTATTGCAGTTATGTCATATCGCTAAAAATATTATTTTTAAAACAGGGCAGATAATCTCTCTTATGAATACAAAATAAAAAATATTTAACAAAAAAAAAGCCACAAGTATGCTCAAAAAAAAAAACTTCTTAGTTCTACTAACATTCCTAACAATGTCAATTCTTTGGGTTTGGTAAATTAAAAAATATTTTCATCAACAGAATCATCAAAAAATTATGTAATGCGTGATTTTTTCTTTACAATTCCACACACCAATACACCTATAATTCAAAACACCTATGTTTCCTCCACTGCTACTATCATCCGAATGGTCAAAAAAAATTTTTCTTCACTTTTCTGTCCTATTTGAGTATTTTTCTTACATTGTCACTTTCTGAAATATCATCGGGATTATTTTGTTCTTATCTTTGTTCTTTTACCGTGACTTTTCCAGAAACAAACTTTTGAAAATCAAGTTGAAAATTGGTATTATCTGTTTTCTTCATTTCATTGCCAATAAAAGAAGTGTTGGTCCAGTATACTTTTACGTCAGATAGTATGGTGATTTTGTCTCTATTTGATGATTTTTTCATATTTTGTGGTGCTTCAGTGGTTAATCTATTCAGGAATTGATTAGTTTTTTTTTTTTTTTTTTTGGTGGTGGGTAAAATCATCCAATGACATCTCCCGCCCTTGGGCGGAGCGGGAGATAGTGTTAGACTCTTACTGACTAAAAACCCACCCCGTTCCTTCGTGGCCTTAGATACCAGGGCCGGGCTTTCCTTTCGGAAGCAAACCCTTGGCCCCAGTAGGCTTCGACCCTGCCTGCCTGCAGCAGGAATTGATTAGTTGGTGTAGGTTTTCGAGAATTTGTCACTTCTCGAAGGACTTCGTTCGTCGTGTTTTCGTTTAAGAAATCTTGTAGATGTTCAGAATCGACATTTTCATAAGGACAAGCGAAGTTCATAAATCCAAGATGATAGTTATGTGAACATATTTCACCGTTTTCACACAAGGAACAACTTAGTTTTCGGAAGGTTATTCGATGCCTCTTGGATGACCAAAGCACTTTATGCACAGACATCATTCCACGAAATCCTTGAACCGCCGAGGGAAATTTTCTGTCTTCAATATCTTGCTTTGAGACAGATAGAAGTTTGACATTCTTTACCTTGTGGGGAGTCTTTATGCATAAACATTAGGGTAATCAGTGAATGGTTGACCAATAATAATGCCTGTATCCTGCGCTCCATCGGGCACTAAGTAAGCCTTAACACCTTCGCACGTAGCCTCATCGGTTGTAATGGTAACTACCATTTCTGCGAGTGGTCTAATATGTGACCTCCCGAATCCTTTTATAACACTGTTACTCGACACATTCAGCAAATCTAGCCTCAGCCTTACACCCGTTATCTGTAACCGTCATGTAATATTTGGCACTTGCATTGCTTGAATTTTTAATAATATTTACTTTTTGCGCATTATTTGACACACTTGCATTACGACTTTTCAATTTCAGACACTCATCCTTAATGTGCCCTAACTTATTGCAATAAGAGCACTTTCTCATTTTACTAAAACAATTATTTTCACTGTGTCCCTTCTTATTGCAAAACGAACATATCCTATCTAAATAGGTATTTTTATCGCTAGTTTTATAAGTACAACGTGCAGCGACACGTCCGCACCGCTTGCACGCTCGGCATTTTATCCGATCTTGCGTATTATTATTAATAACGGAGTTTACACTTTGTTTTGAACTCACTGAAACCCTTGTATTCGTTTGCAACGACGACAGGTAGTTCAATAACGCGCTGGGGTCGCGACAACCCGCGGAAATCGCGCAAATTTTAATGAGTTCACTACCATTACCTACAGTGGCGTGCCTGATACCTTCATAGGGGGCAAGCCGAGGAAACCTTGACTAATCTTTACCTAATATTCCGAAATAAAAAAAAAACTCGAGCTAAAATCCGCCGTCATGAATCATCAGCGCACGATTTCTTGCTGCTGTAATCCTGATTTTTAAGTTAATGTATTAATTATACGATAACCCGCGGAACGACTATTCCCGACGTGATCTCAATACCCGGGTTCAAAAAATAAAAATAAAATAAAATGTTCTCAGTTTAAATAATATAATAATAACCGCGATGTAGAAAGTAGGTCTGGATTATCAACGCCATATAGTTGTAAAACTGGAACTAGTGATGAGCCCCTCACTCATGAGGTACCTCAAGTGAGTAACTCGCCGCGACGAATTGAAAGAGTTACTCGATTCTCAAATTTGAACCACCTCATTTATTTCCTCGTGTAGTTTACAAAGAGTACTAATTCGACTTGCACAGTGAATGTTTCGTCCGAGGATTCGTGAGGCGAGCGACGAGTGAGGAGTGAGTGAGTGAATAATAAAAGAGTCCGATCGACTTATGAATGAAATGAAGCGGATGATTCGAGTAAGCTGTTACTACCGATAACCGAACATCCATAGACTAATATATTATAAGATGCGAACATCGTTTATATTAGACAAAGTCAATTATCAACAGACTAAATACGACTTTGAAATAAATATTTTGAAGGGCGATTGGATGTGGAACTTGAAGGAGGGGTGCACGGGTAGTAAGTTTGCGACTATTATTAAATCGTTTGGTATGAATATTACGGCGTTGCGA
Source organism: Leucania comma (assembly GCA_958295575.1). NCBI lineage: Eukaryota > Metazoa > Arthropoda > Insecta > Lepidoptera > Noctuidae > Leucania > Leucania comma. The sequence goes on from OY282485.1 coordinate 12,923,152, forward strand.
CAATCCACGCCATCACATCGGGCGGCTCGGCGCACGGGCGCTGCGAGCGACCTAGGGCTCTACCAAAGGGAATGTAAGCAGTACGTCGTATTATCTATCTCTAATCTGTGCACTACGTTTACCGCTGCCGATGGTTGCCGTGGCGTTCGTGCGGGGATTGGATAAGGGAGAGTTCACGCGTGCAGAATTATTATTCTGCGTACTCAATTGGTAAAGAGTTTTGTGTGTATACCTATAAAATAAATATAATTCGATTTCTAAATGGGTTCTGTGAAATATTGATAGTCTAATTATTTTTAATATGTAGATATGTCAGATTAATGAATGATGAAGAAAATAATAAAAATTATATTTATAATGTTTTTAAATCTATTTATTTGAAGGATACAAAATGTTACAATGTTTACATATTAGCGTTTAAAAATAAAATCATACGTACTTTTTTACCATTTAGGCGATTGCGCCTATCGGTAACTACATGACCAGCTTTAGAAAAAACTCTTTCTGACGGAGTTGAAGTTGCTGGAATGCAAAATTTTCTTTTTACTATATCGTAAAGTCGTGGATAAATATATTTTTTTGTGTTCCACCATACTAATGGATCGTTATTTTTTCGGCTAATGAGTGGCTCAGAAAAATATTTATCTACTTCTACAATAGCGGCTGCAGTAGGGTTTTGTGTTTTTATTGCACCTACAACTTTCTCGTCGAAGTCATCCCAAATACTGCTTATTGCGGTATTGGTAGACTGAACATTTGTGTCGACGTCCATTTCGTCATCATGACAGGTTATAGGGCATTTAGCCGCTACATTATACAGATATTTTTTTGCATTATCAATGCTATTTTTTTTGTCATCAGGGAAACCATACGTCTTAAATCTTGGGTCTAGTAAAGTGCTCGCTGCAAAAAGCTTATTATCTTCCACATTCCTAAACCGATTATATATTTCCGAGCTTATGCGTGTCGCCATGTCTTTTACGACCTGTGGTAAGTCTTCCTGCAAAATAAATGCTTCACATTTATTTCTCAACAAATTTGCTAGAACAATTATTTGGGATACCGTGACGTGCTTTTCAGCACTCATTATTTCTGTGACGGATTTGAAATAACGTAGAATTTCACAACTTTTAGTCATTGTTGTTATGTCGTCAGGTGTCAAATTAGGCGTGCTGGGATAATCCGTGGCGATTGTTGTGATTATACTTTTTTTTATTTCTAGAATCCTCTCGAACATATCAAAAGTTGAGTTCCATCTTGTAATAACGTCTTGTTTTATTTTTAGTTCTCTGTCGCCGAATTGTTTCTGAGTTGCATTTAGGCGTTCACTGGCCAAGACGCTTCTGCGAAACAGGTCAACAATGGTTTTTATCTTAGTATGCACTTCTTTGATCTCTGATAAGCTGTTCTGTATAATGAGGTTTAATGTGTGTGCGAAACAAGGTACTTGCTTCCATTTTAATATGGAAATTGCTGCCTGAATATTTGCCGCGTTATCAGTAGTAACTGCAACTATTTTGTCTGCAATACCCCAATCAACGCAAACCTTTTTTATTAAATTGGCCAAATTTTGAGCCGTATGTCGATGTGTATCCGGAATACATTCAAGCATGTAAGATTTTATACGTGTTGAGGTGTCGTTATTATGTATAAAATGCGCTGTAATTGCAACATATTGCTGATGAGACGCAGAAGTCCAGGCATCCGTTGTTAGGGCTACATATTCAGCTTGTGTGAGAGCTTTTACAACATCTTCTTTAATAATATTGTAATATTTTTGTAATATTGCGTTTGATAGAGTTTTACGAGTTGGGGCCAAGTAAGAAGGACACAATTCTTGCACAAAAGCCTTAAATGAATCGCTTTCTACTATCGTGAAAGGCAAATAATTTTTAACAATCATTTGGAGTAGTAATTTATTAATGAGTTCGGTTTTTTTTAATGAAAGTGGTTTTGTAAAATATTGATTAATTCGGTTATTATTTCGGCCGGGCGGATGAAAAATGTGACTTGGAGCAAAGTTTGTAGTTTGTGCTGTTTCAGGGCAGGCTATAGTCGTAAACGTACTTGCAGACTGTGACGTAGAAGGCATCGGGGAAACTAATGTAGCGGTGACAGGTGGAACTAGCGCAACGGTTCCGTTTCCATTTAAAATTTGTTCCTGTTCTTGTACACCAGCTAGCACTAATGGATGAAATGATTTTAGGTGTCTTGTTAGGTTGTAGGGTCCCGCGCCTCTATAAGATAAAATTTTCATGCAAATTGTGCATTTGGCCTTATGTTCTCCTAAATCCGTGAAGTACTCCCAGGTTCTTGACCTTTTCACAGTTGGGGCCATTTTTATTACAAATAAACTACCACCACCACTATAATACCACCACCAATTAACCTTATTTATTTATTTATTTATAACTTTATGCACTAAAAATACAGTGTGCAAAGGCGGACTTAATGCCTTAGGCATTTTCTACCAGCCGACCTTAGGGTGGTGCAGAGACATAATATGGCAGGTGCAACTTAAAAGAAGACAGACAGAAAGGACAAAAGAACAATAATACATATATACTTAGATACATACATACAAATAAAGAACGATATTGTGAAAAGACGAATACAACAAATCAAGAGTGTGATGATTCTACCAACTTCTTGCGAATGTGATCTCGTGCTTTTACTTTAAAGGACAACCGACTGGTTGCCGTCCTGATATTCAGAGGGAGTGCATTCCAAAGGGAGATCGCCTGAACAAAGAAAGAGGAATGGATAAACCCTGAGCGGTGTGAGGGGCATCGTAGAAGACGATTATTTGTAGATCGCAGATTTTTACTGTGCCCAGAGCAAAGAAATTGAATTTCTGAGCTCAGATATGAAGGAGAATTAGGCTTATCTAACAGAGAAAACAGGGTTGTCAAGGCCCTCAATGCTCTACGCTGGCGAATAGGTAACCATTTTAAAAGAGACCTATGTGTTGAGACATGGTCATACTTACGGAGGTTGAAGACGAATCGAATGCAGTTATTCAGAAGGCGGTCCAGTTTATTGAGGAGATCTGCATTCAGGTCATAGTAGCACACATCAGCATAGTCAATTATAGGAAAGATTAGAGACTGTACAAGCATTGCCTTTATATGAGCTGGAAGAAGATTCTTGAGTCGATAGAGCGACCGTAATGTTCCGGTGACCTTCTGACTGACACTTGCGACCTGCTTCCGCCAATCAAGACAACTGTCGACATACAATCCAAGATCCTTAACCTCGGAGCCAAACGGAATTACTGTGCTGTTGAAAATAATGGGTGGTACGGTGAGGCCATCTAGCTTCCTCAGACTATGGCGGCTACCTACTGTAATAGCCTGACACTTTGTAGGGTTAACCGCCACCCCGAAATTATCTGCCCACTTTTTAATTACCAGTAAATCCCGGTTTAGCTCCTCGATCGCATCCCCAATGTTGTCAACATCCGACTGACAGTACAGTTGCAAGTCATCAGCATAGAGATGATACGCACACTGAAGTTTAGTAGCTATAAGATTTATAAAAATGGAGAACAAAAGAGGAGATAAGATGCCGCCTTGAGGAACGCCAGCTGCAAGGTCGCACCACCTTGACGCACAGTCACCAACACGAACCGACTGCTGACGTCCCTGAAGATATGAGGAAAACCATGCCAGTACCTCGTGAGAGACCATAAGATAAGATAGGATAGATAGAAGGATTTAACCTTATCTATTAATTTTAACTAGGAAATGAATGAGTAACAATTACGATGGGTAAGTATCACAAAAATGCAAAGGAAATTTAAAAGCGTAATAATGTCAACAATGCACAATCAAGGTCACGGAGCAACTAAAAAAATAAATAAAAATACGAGCTATTCGAAATTCTTGGAAATTCCGTTGAATTTTGATTGAAATAGATAACGGTTATTGATTATGAACCTTAAATCCTTACAATAACGTCACTAATAAGTATTACCTATGCGGTCGTTTTGTTACATTTCGCTCACTCCCTCAACGCGAGCCGCGGCGGTTTGTAAGATTTTCTGTCTCGCTCGCGCTCGGTGCTTCGTAACTATCACTCGTGAGTACTCGTGACTACTCGTGAAGTTGTGAGGCGCCATCCAATAGCTAGGTCTGTGCAAACACCTCGCCTCAAATGAGGGGTACCTCGCGAGGTAAAATGAGGGCCTCCCTCATTCTCATATTTATTAAGCGAGTTACCCAACACTAACTGGAACTAAAAGCATGCGTTAGTTCAGTTTATACATTATTGACGGAAAATCTTAACACCGCGATGTAGAAAGTACGTCTTCATTAACAACGCCATCTAGTTGTAAAAATGGAACTAATTTTTAAAACATGTTTTGTTTGCACAAATTGATTGCGAACATTTTCATTTGTTAAAATTATGATAGAAATTATGTAAACATCATACCTGTATCATAAATGACGTAAACGCAGCAATCTATGGATATTTTTGGGCAACTCTTGTCCGCTTTCGATTCTGATAAATGAAAAACGAAATTTCGTCACATAATTGTCGAGAAAGCGAAGTTTCTATTCGCGTTTTACCAAAACTACAGAATGAAATAACAGCATTTAAGTGTTTTTGAGAATTCTGATGTCTTTTCATGGCACCAGCGAAATTATTTAAGTCACTATAACCTGATGTATTCCAAGCATTCAAGTATCATTTGAGAAAAATACGCAACACCAACAAAACAACTTGTTTAAATGTGAGCAACCTGCGATCCATTGAGTTTTATAAACTGAGCGATGAAACTGCCTATTATGTGATTTAGTTTTCTGAGAAATATTCAAATCAGGTGTGGGTTTAGGTGAAGTTACGAGTTCATATTTACTCTAAAATTCAAAGTATTTACCTTGCCGAGTAACGATTTTACACATTTCAATCCCTCACAAGGAACCATTGCATGCGTTTCCGAATTCATTTCCATCCAAGATAATAAACTTTATTCACTTTAAAATCAAATCAGTTACAGCAAAAACTAATCATAAAACATTAAATGACAGAAAACTTAAAAAATCTGTCAAAGCAATTACACACAACACGATAACCGCTCAAAACAAATTTAAACTAATTTGTTTGTAGTTTGCAGATCTTATTTACGTGTAGCGACATCTATGTCGTCACAAATTAGCTAATCCTATATCGCGCAAGTAAGATTCGCGGCGCGATTGGAACATATAGAACAAACCCGAATTCATCTATCGGGCAGTAGCCCACCAGATATAACACCTGTCTGGTCGGAGGATCCTCCCTTTTCAACGGAGGTATGTGGGACTTTACTCTCTGTTTCACTACCTCCAAACTGGTGACCCTCGAGAAAGAACGTCAGCGCAGCCTTCGTGCAGCGAGCCATACAGCCAGCACCCACGGCTATATGGGTATCCTGACCACCAGCATGCCTACTTGGTCATACCTGGTCATCACCCTCAGCCTCATCAGCGACCTTGGCTAAACACCTGCACCTTCGGCCAGTCACATGAAGAGCCTTGAAGAACCCATAGACTAATATATTATAAGATGAGATAGACTGGCAACTGACGCTTTTTGGTTTAGTTAGCGAGCAACGCCCTCTGAACGCCAAGCAAGGAACTAAATGAGTACCAATGAATATATACATAGGTAGGCGCGCGTTAATTTGAATATTTAAATAGCTTATGTATTTCGTTTATTAGATACAAACTGTGTTCTGACATAAGCATAAATATTTTATCTAAAACTAATGCATGAACACAGTTCAGGTATCTAATAAACGAAATATCAATATATCTTGTATCTTGGGTAAAGGGAATGAGATTAATAACACAAAAACATAAGATTTAATTAATTTATTTTCGTTTCATACCCTTTGTTTTAATAAAATGTTCTCGAGCCTGTATTAAAATGGGGTCAATTTGTTCATTATTAGTTAAATTGTAATAACTTTTGCCTGTGAGGACATTGCTAACTTCTTTGTACCAATTCATAGTGAAGAATACAACACTTTTGTGGAGCAAATATTCTTTTAATTGTTCTTTATGTGTTTTACATTTCACGAAATCAAATTGTATTGGGACTGTTATAATTAACATTATATATTTGGAAATGTTTTGCATATGTCCGTATTTATTTAAAATATATAAAGTGATGTGTTCTAATTGGGCAAAAAGTCGAACAATGCCCGGGTAGGATAGCATAACCATCTTTTTCCACAATATTCTTTTTTTATTATAAAGTTATGAAAATCTTCAGTATTTGAAGATATTAAATTGTTTTTACATGTTTTACATCTTTTATAAACAAACTTCTTTGCTTTGGTTGCTATCCACCCACTACAATACGCAATGGCCGCGCACTTCTCTACATGAACTCGAGAACGGCTTTCTATAATAATTTGTGTATTAAGTAAATCAATGTTTAGATGTTCATCATTAATTTCAATGATTTCATTAACATCCTCCACACTACACTTTTGGTTTAATAAACATTTTAATGAATTTAAACAAATACTGTCAAGTTTTTCACAATTTCCCTGGAGTGAGTGTGGGGATGTTATATTATTTATCAACAATGTTCGAAATGCAGTTTCAAAAGCTGCCGCGTTGGGCATTATGTTACTATAGCCACTAGCTCTAATCGCCCCAAAAAAGTTTTCTAAAGGATCTTGGTTTATATTTCTTAATAATAAAGAGTTTATTCCTTTTGACCTTAGCCTTTCCGTGATTAATTTAAACCCTTCTATGGTTTTAACCCAACTGATAAGAGAGGGTACAGTTACCTCTTTGCCTTTTTCGTTTATATATGTCATAGACTTTAAAATTGGTAACATTTTGTTCCAAAATTGTAAATGGGGTGACTTTGCTGTGACAGCCGATCGGTATATTTTTCCCTCTTCTTTGTGGTAATTAGCGTTGACGGAATCGAACAAGTCGTCGAACAGCATTAATAATTCGGCAGTGTCCACACTTTCCTCAGGCACTTTCTGGAAATGAAAAGTTAATGTTCAACAATTTTTTAAAAATAACACTGATTATTTTTCCGACCCAAATATCGACCAATAGAATTGCACCATTCGACGTCACGTGGTACAACCTACATGGTATTATACTGATAATTTTTTGAAAATTTTCTCTGGTAGTTGCTATATATAAAAAACAAAACATGATCCAGTCAAATTAACCACACGTCAAACTGACAGGTTGAATTCAATTGTGAAAATTGGAGATTTTGCATGAAAATGAGTCGATTTGGAGTTTGTTCTCTGTCCACCATCGATAAAAAAGTCAAAGGAAATGTTCCCATTAATACGGAGAAGTCAAAAAAAACAGTTTGGAACCAATTTACTACTTTTTGTACTGAGAGGGAATACACATTGAGTGCTGAAACGAGTGAAGCGCAATTGGCAAACATTATGAAAGATTACGCTTACAGTATGAAGAAAATGAATGGAGAAGACTATAAGGAAGGTACAATAAAAACAATGTGGAATCAGACTGCCAAATTACTTCAAGAAAAGTATTTGAACGATTTCGACATCAAAATCAACCCATTTTCGGATGCTGCATTCAAGACCGCTCGAGGAGCTCGTGATGCCAAGCGTAAGGCTTTACAATCTATTCCGGAAAAACGGAGGGCAAGTGCAGCAGCGTTGGAGGAAAAAGATTGGGATGCAATGACCACCGTTTGGGACGAGGAAACTCCTGATGGCCTCCAGAAAAAATTATTCATGATAATATCAGTGGAATTGGCTTGGAGAGGTGGTGAGGGCAGCATGGCGTCAATACATCACTTCAAGGCAGAACAGCGAAATGACGGGGAAACAACTGGGAGAATTGAATACAATCCAATTTTCAGCAAGACCACACAAGGTGGTGATAAAAAATTATCAGACAGCAAGTGGCTGGTGGAGAATCGAGAAATCCCTGACAAGTGCCCAGTGAGACTGTTCCAGAAATTGAGAGAGAAGAGAGATGCCAATATCAAGAGCGACAGACTATTCCTGACCCAAAATCCATTCTGGAATAAAGTTCCAGGCGCTAGGTGGTACAAGGATTCCCCAGTAGGCCAAAACACGATTTCAAAGTGGGTTAAGGAGTCAGCACAAAAAGCTGGGCTTGACCTTGGTAACAAAAAAATCACCAATCACTCCAGTCGTGCAACAGCCGTCTCCAATCTAGCGAAATCGGGCCTGGGAGAGCAGCAGATAATCAAAATAACTGGACATGCCAACAGTAACTCCATCAAGCCGTATCTCCAACTCGACCAGGAACACCACGAATTAATTGTCAAGAAACTGCGAAGGAGTGAGCCTACTGCAGAAAATGCCATCAACAGCATAAACCTCATGCCATCTACCTCTTCTGGGACCATTACCGATAACTCTGACTTGAAGAAAACATGCACCAATGTTTACAACAATTGTATTTTTAATTGCACTAGCCTGAATCTTAATTAAATGTTGTTTTATTCATTATGAAATTCTTATTTGTTAACTGTACATTTCGTCTCATGGTGCAATTCTATTGGCCGACATTTGGGACGGAAAAATAATCCCCCGAATACCACACGAGCTTCAAAATTATCTGGCATTTCCCTCAAGGTTCCCTGCAAACAAATAAAGTCGTCAAGTTTTTCAGGAAACCTGAAAAACTTGACTCCTTCATTTGTTTGCAACGAACCTATCGGGAAATACCCGATAATTTTGAAGCTCTTGTGGTATTATAAGTTAATATTAAATATTTGAGGGGTATATCTAATATATAGGGTATATATAATTTAATATCTAGGGCCAAAATAAATTCATATATTAATAATTTTTTAAACTTATTTCATCAGATCTATTTGAAGTTTGTATAGGTATTCATTTTTATTAAATTATTTACATTGAGTTAATTATAGGTGATGTAGATATGACCAGATATTATGATTATTGAAAATTAGAGCTTAATAGGTAGCATTTTCATTTATAGAAACTATTTAAGGACATACCTGCCAGATATCCAAGTACCACACCAACAGACTTGCTGAACACTTGAGTGCAATACTTAACCCTCATCTTTGGTATCATAGAGGGTACCACATGTTGAGCTGTCAGCTTATGGGCAATTTTTACACCATGGAATGAAGGGCTTCTTTGAAATAAGTTTTCAATATGAGCCCATTTAGCCACGCGAACCTTACCATCCATGACATATTTTAGATTTTTAGTCAGTAGGTTATTGCGTACACCCTTCATTAAATGAGGTGGATCGTATATTGGTACAATTTGTACGCTGCCCACTTCGAAAAATCCACCTCTATAATCTTTATTAGTTCTTAAATATTTACCCTTGGTTTCTTCCATAAGCTGATTTATGGCTCCTTGATCGCACACTGTAGCTACAACTTTAAGACTGTTTTCGACTTTTTCTATAATCTCTTTTAATTGAGTTTTCAGATCTGCTGTCTTTGTTGTGCCTGAGCAAAAACTATAAGCTATTGGCTGCTTATATTTTTTTACTATGCCTCTCAGCATAAATACAAGCACATGATCAGCAAATATAAGTTCCCTTTTGCTTCCATTGTCAATAAAACCATTTATATTGTCACGTGCCTTGTCGTAAGTTAAATTTGTAGCTATTGACATTTCGTCAAACAGTATGCAACAAAATTTATGCTTTTCTGGCATTTCTGACACCTTTTTCTTTAAATGTTCAAATATTTTATCATTAATTCCAGGCTTTAAATTTACTTTTTGTAGAACATTTTGAAGTGTTCTTCGGCGTGGCAGAACACAAAGCTGGCTTAGCAAGCGATATGCTTTGGGTGATGGTTTATACAAAGACAACGCTAATATTTTTTCATCTAGCGTAAAACGCCTTCCTCTAGCTGTTTTACCACTTCCTTTTACTTGCATGTAAAATAAGGATCTTGCTGCTGATGACATATTTTTGGTGATAATATCGAAAGCTTTTGTTTTCCTTATTTTCTTTGCTAGCAGATATCTTTTGCGGAAGGACAATTTGGCTTTGAGAGCATGGCGAAGTGTTTGCTCCAACTTTTTAACCTTATTTTCTTCATTTTTGCGTTTCAAAAATGGTACTGAAAATATAAAAATATAGTTTTAACCATCGTTTATAAAAGATGCATTAAAAAGTGAATGTTGGCTATAACTGTGGCCCTAGTGAAAAAGGATTTAAATCTAAAAATACAACTTGTATAGGAGATGCAAAAAATGAAACAAATGAGATAATTTTTATAGGTAAATGATTTATGCTCTTTATTTTTATTGTGTTATTTTTTATGTAAAGTTGATTGGGTTGTTATAAGTTTTTAAGATAAACTTATACCAACTACAAAATGAATTCCTTGAGAGTATAAAATAAGTTAGACCTCTTCTCCCATTAGTTAAATATTAATTTATGCAAATGTAAAGGGATATCCATTTGGAATTATTTTATAATAACCAATTATATAATGCAAAAAATATCCTTTCATTTTATTTTGGTGAGAAGGGATATAATTGCCTAGTAATAATATCATTACTAACTAAACCATTTTTAAGGACTAGTTTTAGAGATAGCCTATGATCCGTTTTCATCAAACGATAGAGCATTTTTTTTCTGATCATTATTGTATACTTAACTAATTTTCGACAAAATCGGACTTATATGCCTTTTCACAAGGGCCACAGATATCATATTAGATCATGAAGATAACATACGTGAACTAGAAGGTTTGAAGTATTTAACAGTTCTGGTTGTCATAGGTTGTTGTTGCAGTTGTGGGGCAGAAGTAGATGGTTGGCAGTCTGGAACCATTTGACTTGGTGCTGAAAAGTACATAATAAAAGAGGTCAATATCAACACTTTTAATTTCTCGGTCCAACTTTTTAACCTTATTTTCTTAATTTTTGCGTTTCAAAAATGGTGCTGAAAATATAGTTTGAATTGTTGTTTAAAAAAGCTGCATAAAAAAGTGAATGTTGGCTATATCTGTGGCCCAAGCGAAAAAAGTCTAAGTATAAAAATACAACTTGTACAGAAGATGCAAAAAACACTCCACATGCTTCAAATTCATGTTAGACCTTGTGTGACAATTATACTGCTACATGATGAAACATGTGATATAATTTTTATAGGTAAATGATTTATGCTCTTTATTTTTATTGGGTTATTTTTTATGTAAAGTTGGTTCAGTTGGTATAAATTTTAAGATAATGACTCATACCAACCACAAAATGAATTCCTTCAAGGCATAAAATAAGATAGACCTCTTCTTCCATTACTTAAATATTAATTCATGCAAGTGAAAAGGGATATGCATTTGGAATTATTTTATAATAACCAATTACCTAATGCAAAGAAATATTCTTTCGGTGAGAATGGATATATTATGTTTAGTAATATTATTACTAACTAAACCATTTTTTAAGGACTAGTTTTAGAGATAGCCTACGATCCGTTTTCACCATATGATGCATTTATTTCTGGTCATTACGGTATACTTATACGCCTTTTGACAAGGGCCACAGATATCATGTTAGATCATGACGATAACATACCTGAATTAGAAGGTTTGAAGTATTTAACAGTTCTGGTTGTCATAGGTTGTTGTTGCAGTTGTGGGGCAGAAGTAGATGGTTGGCAGTCTGGAACCATTTGACTTGGTGCTGAAAAGTACATAATAAAAGAGGTCAATATCAACACTTTTAATTTCTCGGTCCAACTTTTTAACCTTATTTTCTTAATTTTTGCGTTTCAAAAATGGTGCTGAAAATATAGTTTGAATTGTTGTTTAAAAAAGCTGCATAAAAAAGTGAATGTTGGCTATATCTGTGGCCCAAGCGAAAAGAGTGTAAGTATAAAAATACAACTTGTACAGAAGATGCAAAAAACACTCCACATGCTTCAAATTCATGTTAGACCTTGTGTGACAATTAAATACTGCTACATGATGAAACATGTGATATAATTTTTATAGGTAAATGATTTATGCTCTTTATTTTTATTGGGTTATTTTTTATGTAAAGTTGGTTCAGTTGGTATAAATTTTAAGATAATGACTCATACCAACCACAAAATGAATTCCTTCAAGGCATAAAATAAGTTAGACCTCTTCTTCCATTACTTAAATATTGATTCATGCAAGTGAAAAGGGATATGCATTTGGAATTATTTTATAATAACCATAACTTTTTGAGTCAGAGAAAATTATGGAGTTATTTAACTTATGAGACATAACAAATGAAATGGCTTCAAATATGGCAATTGATTCACCTGTAAAAACAGATGTAACAGAAGGGCACTTATAATTTAAAATAATTTTTGTATGAGGAATCCAAACAGCAACTACTACAGGGCTATCCTATCATCGGAGACTTTGGAAGCATCAGTAAATATAGTAGTCCAATTATTATAATTAGATGAAACTCTTTGAACAAACATCTACTGGAAGAGAAGTATGAAATAAGTATACCCTTTGAGGAAGAATTTGTCCCTTGAAAGTGATAACAACAGTTTGGAGTTGGGATCCAGGAGGTTTTGCCATCCTGTTTATGTTTCCTATTTAGACGTCGCGCTTTTAATATGATACCGCACCCATCAGGAAGAATCACTGATTCAACTAATTCATCCATAGACATATCGACCGGCACTTGACGGACAATACCCATTTTAGTTATGTTATATGACAGAATCGTAGCCACATATTTGGTTCCTAACACTGGGTTGGATAGAAACTTGTTTGCCGCCTCACCAGATGTGAATTCAACGGAAATTTTGTTTCTGTCCACTTTTTTATACCATCCCTGCTAATATTGTAAATTTTATATTTAGTTATCAATTGGCCAAACTCAATTGGACGAATCGAAGTCCCTACAGAAGGATCCGATTTGGATCGAGAAACATGAACTAAAAACGGGCCCTTTTCTAGAGCACTGTAAGATCTGATACCCTCCATCAGAGAAGGGTGAATAAATAGAGTTTGTATGGCCGCAACAGCCATGTCTTTGACTAAAATAGGTTTTTTGGAAACAACCTCGATTGTTTCCGAGTCTACCAAATGTCGTTGCTTACCAAACATAGAGGATACAGCGTCAGGAGGGTCAGGAGGAGCTGGAGGGGGAGGCGGATGGTCCATATTTAACTAACTAAAAAATTAATTTAAAAAAGAAACACTACAATCTGCGAAGAAAACTAACGATTCTAATGGTTATTTTTCTAAAATAAGTTGATTGGAAAAAAATTTAACTCTCCAACAAGCCTGACAGCTATCCGGCATTTATGACTTCTGAGTGTTTTATAAGTTTGTTTGAAGTTAAAACCAATGTTTTTTAGACATGTTGACTACTGAATAAAAAAGGTATTACTCAGTTTTTAAAAAATTGAGTGTATTAGGCAATAGGATAGGTATGAATAATTTATGTATGTCCGACATAGGAATGAAAGCATATACGGTTATATGCTTTCAAGCCTATGTCGTTGTGTATTTCAGGGGTTTCCCTTTCTTAGGAAAGCAATAATAGGAAGATGGTTTTAGATCACTAAAACAATTTAAAAAAAAACAACCCCAAATAAGGTGGTAGGTAGGAAAAAATGTATTGCAGTGCATGCCGGGTACAGTTGGTTAGCATATAAAAACACACTACACTCACCATCTTCTGCTACTACCGGGCAACCAGGAACACAGCATGTGTTTCGAGACATTGTGTAAAGCGTAAAATAACTACACTGAGATATATGGTCCAAACTCTTTGCAGAGGGCCTATTTACACTTTCACAAAATGCAATCTGTGCTGGAATTTCGGTTATTCTGCAATATATGGAGGAACAAAAGCTCAACTCAACATATATAACAACTAAAACACCAAAAACTCCAAAAAGTACAAGAAAAATTACGCACGAAGTTACGAACCCAACGGCAGTAAATTTCTTGTGACGTCAAGCTTCAGTGTTGCTAACAGTTAGTATCGGTAAATTACTCATAAAATTATAAAATCGTAAAATATCACTAAAATACAAAGCTTTAATAAAATATACTGGGAATAATTTCCGCTTGGATAATAAATCATATTTTTTCTATGAAACTAGAGTAATTAAAGAAAAATAGCATAATTAACAATTGGTGTAAACTACCACATTACACAAGCAAAAAAAAATGGTAACACTGTAATAAAAAAGTTCCTTGCTTGGAGGATAGATGGCGCTTTTTGCAATAAAAAAAAATGTTCTAAGTTACCAGGGCATGGAAGAACCTCTCCTGGTCGACGACAGCAGTCAAGTCCTACGTCGCACAGCACCGCTCCGACTCACTGGAGCCAGCCACACTACTCCGACTCACTGGAGCTTGCAGCATCAAATCCCGACTCACAGGGATAGCACCGCCCCGACTCACTGGGGCATCACCGCAGACAATTCCGACTCACCGAGAACTATGCGGAATCCGGTTCCGACTCACTGGAACCAACCTCCATTGGCCTGGCACGCATCACACGACGCATCAAGAAGCATCAAGAACCATCGATCTCCGATCTCCGGAGGGGAGTGATGTAGCGACATCTATGTCGTCACAAATTAACTAATCCTATATCGCGCAAGTAAGATTCGCGGCGCGATTGGAACAAACCCGAATTCATCTATCGGGCAGTAGCCCACCAGATATAACACCTGTCTGGTCGGAGGATCCTCCCTTTTCAACGGAGGTATGTGGGACTTTACTCTCTGTTCATCTACCCCCCAAATACGCATCATAGAGGGCGCGACGTAATTTCCGTAAGCTATAGCTAATTTCATTCATGCCTTAGTCAGAAGCCTGGATTATATTTCATCAAATTAACCTACACACACATACACATTTTTGTACTACATACTCATAATATTAATGTTTTTATACGGAAAAAAGAGATGGAAGTTAAGCCGAGTAAAAAAGCCCAAAAAGTGCAACAAGGACAAAAGATACACTACAGCAATAGAGTTCGTCTCTTTCTGTTGTCGAGTGTTAGAGCGAGATCGTAGTTTGCACGTGGGCGGTTTGGCAACGATGTATTATATTATGAATGAAAGTTTTTTTTTTTTTTGGAAGTTGGTAATTGTTCGTTCCGAATTTTGTCAAAAGTGATTATGGCGCGAATCCAACCAAAGCACAACGTCGCAATACTCACAATTATTTATAGCCGTTATATTTTGTGACTATTAAATTTGGTCGGATTCGCGCCATAATCGCTTTTGATGCAATTCGGAAAGAGGGTTAATAATGTTCGCGCGACGTAAAACGCGCGAAGTTTAAAGTTTGAGTTTTTATTTCAATTTTTTTTTTTATTGTTATAGATGCATGCAGATTATTATTTTAATTAGGTGGAATGGTGGTGGTAGTGGTGGTAGCCGTGGTAGGTAAAAGCCGGGCTTATTGGCTTGTATTGCTCGCACGTCCCTGATTACCTACAATTCCCTCCGTAATCAAAGACGGTGCAAGTCCGCACGCGTTACGTAATGCTAACTTATCATAATAAAATTGTATGAAGTCCATATCAGGCGATCGGATAACATTAACTAAATCACGTAACATGTTCAATTTGCTCTTATGGGATGGGAAAGCTGATAGTAATTTAGACTTAAAATCTATCCATGAGAGATTAACTTCCAGTAAATGATCGTACCAGCGACGGGCATAACCTTTGAGTTTTGAAGAACAGTTAAAAAACAAAGTTTTCTCACCCCATCCATACATTCTAGATATGCCTTCGACCTTACGAAGCCACACCTCCATGGTAATCAATGATGTCTTTGGGTCAAAGTCCGGTATCGGGTCACTTCGACCCACATAGCGTAAATAAGTGTTATTAAAAGTATGATCTACATACGCCAAGTCCAGAGATGGGGATACAGCGGCGGCCACAGTGGCGTCACAGCGTGAATCAACGTTCGACGCATGCGCGCGCTGCGCCACGTTCGCGGCGTCTTGCGCAGACGACATGACGGCTGAGTGACTCACTGTGGCTGAATGTGGCGTAGGTAGGAACCCCGACAGGTTCATACTGGGCTGTACAACCTGGCTGGATGGCGGAAACGTTTCATATCTTGAATCACGCGGCAACGGGCGGCCCGCGCTCAAGGTCACCAACGGCGCAGCGACGCTCGGTGGCGGCGCCCTGTTTTGCTGGATCACGGTCGGTGCTGATGCACCCGCAAGCACCGTCGCTTCTTGTAGGTAGGGCAGCGGAGGTGTTATAACCCCATCATCGGCGTCGGTATCACGACTCGATGGTAACGGTGCTGCTGACGTGCTTCCCTCCAACGGCGCCAACGACCACCGTCGGCACCAATGTATTTTTCGAGTAATGAAACACGTTTCAATAACCGAAGATTTTCCATTTCGGCCAAAAGCCGACGTCGTAACTTGCCCTCATTCTTTCTTCTTTTTATGTGAACCCATGGTAACAACTTACACAGCGCTTAATACTTAACTTCGTCCCACTACTGAGATAAAAGACATTAATTGTTTAAACCAGATATTTATTTCGCAAAACGTCACAAGCACGAACGTACGAATATAAGAGTAGCACACGCAAGTTTAAATTGACGTCCTACGGGCGACCACCGCATGTGCGCGCACCAGGAACGATATCCCTGCGCGCGGGCGGTGTGTCAAAGAAGCCGCGAATCAATCACGGCGCGCCGGCGCATCGTACGACTTGTCGACCGATCTCTCTCAATATGTTTTAAAACAATCAGCCAGAGCTTGGAATGTAAGAATGATTGTTTATTAAATTCCAACTTTGTCAGGTGAAAATTAGAACCATATTTATACATAAAAAAGTGTGAACAGGAGCTGATTATAATAGCAATTTTTGTAGATGATTTTTTCATATTTTCTAATTGTCAAGATATGGTAAATGAGATTAAAAATGAACTAATGCAAAAATTTAAGATAAAAGACTTAGGGCAGCTACAAAAATGTTTAGGTATAAAAAAATGGTTGCATTTCACTAGATCAAAAACATTTAATATATTAAATAAATTTAATATGACAAAATTGTAATGGTGTCGATACTCCCATTGAGAATAATTTAAAGCTAGAGAAAAGTGTTGAAGTTTGTAAACAATACCCATTTCAACAACTTATAGGAAGTGTACGTAACCAAGTAACCGCAAAAACTAAGTAACCGCAGCATAAGCTTTAATGGATGAGTCACAAAATATGTGCATCTGTGTATCTACAATCGTGTTGACGTCTCGTGTACCTACAGTTGATGAGTAGCACTGAGTTCACATACCTGCATTAAAATACCACCGAGATATTCGTAACAACTCTAACTGTTTTAATTCATCAAGCCATTTTACCCATTTGATATGTTCGCCAGGTTGAATTTGGCACTTCCAATTGACACTAGATCTATGTACTTCTTGTAAAATGATTTTACTTTTTATCAGAAATGGTGACAAGAATCCGTGAATATCATAAACTAACATAATAATGATGAGCATTTTTGCTTTTGTAGGCGGTACGGTTCCTTCTAAAATATCTTTAGGTATACGGGTCAAATTAATCCTAAAACCAAATAAATCATCTGCATGATACCATATTAATCCTAGAGTGCGCTCAGTTGTGTTGTTTACACCATCTTTGAACTGTATAGCGCTGTGGGCTAATGCATCTGTAGGTATAGAATCTAAAACTCGTTTGCTATTACTCGACCAACCTCTTATCTCGAATCCACCTTTCCTATGAATAGCGGTAATATCATTCACTAATTTAACTGCATTGTTCTCATCACTTGTAGAATGTAAACAATCGTCCATATAATGATCTTTTATTATTATATCTGCAGCCTCCGGGTTAACATTTTTATATTTAAGTGCATTTTTATTCTTTATATGTTGTGCAATAAAAGGAGACATTGTTCCACCAAAGATAAGGCTCTGCATGACACAATGCTGAACAACTGTATTGGTTGACTCCTGCCATACAAATCTAAACACATGTTGGTCTTCTGACCGAATCCTAATTCTTAAGTACATATCACGTATGTCACCTACTATTACAAATTGATTTTCTCTGAATTTCAGCATAATACCAAACAAGGAATTGTACAAATCGGGTCCGGTCAATAAATAATCATTCAAACATACATTGTTAACCTTCGCGGCAGCATCCCAAACTAACCTCAGCTTTCCCGGTTTGTTTACATTTTGAACACCAAAGTGTGGGAGGTAGGTACCAAACATGATTAGCAGAAAGTAATTCTTCGTTTTGTAGTACTCGAGCATAACCACTGTCAAATAATTTACTGATTTCCTGTTTATACCTAATAGCATAGTCACTATCTTTTTGAAATTTACGTAATAACATTTGTTGACGCGATAAGGCGTTATTATACGAGTCGGGCATTTCGAAGTTGTCTTTTTTAAAAGGTAGACCTACTTCCCATTGAGTACCTACTTGACGTGCAGTCTTATCAACAATGTCTAATGCTCTGACATGATCTTTATTCTCACGAGATAAGGTCGATATTCCAACAGAATCAATATTAAATGAATTTTTGATAAGGTCATTAACTTCACTGATCATAACATCGTTATCACTATCAAAAGAGCGAGCGAGATGGAAGACATTAAGTTCACTTACCGAGGAGTGAGTACTACCCTTATGGTAGTCATGGATGGTCCATCCCAGCCTGCAGCGTGATGCATAGAGCGAGATCCTTCCCCCGTCTACAATCTGGAGCGGAGCTATAATAAAATAATTATCCTGACCTAACAATATACGTGGCACAACATTTTTCGCGTCAATAAATGGTTTTATATGAGCTAAGTGGGAACATTCAATTTGATTTATGAGAGCAATATTTTGAGCACTTAATTTTAGCTTATTACATTTTCGTAAGTTAATGTCATAGAAAGTATTGTCCTGTCCTGAAATTTGAAGTTTCACTTTTGGTACATCTGATTGATAAAGTTCAATACCGAACGCGTCTGTAAACTTTATGGCACATGAATTTTGACTTATAAGACAAAATTGTCTGACAGTTCCGAGTCGATCATTGACACCGCGGCTCCCTCGTCAAGTAGCGCATACGTACTCACTACACCTTTAGGTCCTCGCACCTTTACGGGAATCACTTTCAGCAGCGCGAATCCGTCTGTCATCGAGCTCGAAGAAGCGTGAATGTCGTCATCATTGCGTGCGATATGCGTTATCGATGCGTCACGTTCGGGAGTAGGTGAAGCTTGTTCCGATTCCGTACCATCTCGGGTCGTCGCGGCCGGGCCCTGCGGTGCATCAGCTGATTGTGACGTCTTTTCAGATTTCGTCCAGTGCAGAAGTCGGTGATGAGCCATACCACAGCTGTTAATATCACATACAGGCGCAGGGCACACTTTGCTTCCATGTTGCTTACTTGATAAACAACAGCATAATCTGTGCTTTTGACGAATCTCCATCTGTCTCGTCTCATCGCACGTTTGAATATGCGGCATTCAGGTAGGGTGTGCATCTCTTTCTCACAAAATAAACATTTTGTGTCTTCAACTGCAACAGAAGTAAGTACAGAGCGGTGTCGAATCTTGTCATCAGCTGTTCTAGTGTTGCCGGAGTCCCCAGTTTTCTTTGTTTCTCGGGGTGGAATGCATCCGGCTATTGATAGCATCTCGGCTTCAGTTTTCAAAAATGTAGCTAATAGCTCCAGCTTGGGTGTGCCTTCTCCGTGATGATTATAAGCAAAATCTGTCCATTTACCTAGCAGCGTGCTCGGCAGTTTGGATACAACAGCTGCAGCGAGCTCAGGGCTTCGTAGGTAGTCATGTTGGTTCAGGGCTCGTATTGTTGCCACGCAATTGTTGACTTTCACAGCAAAGTAGCCTATTTCCTGTTGATAATAATTATGTTATGATGGTAACTTTTTCAACTGTGCTGCTATATTGTAAACGATGGTGTCAGCTTGACCAAATCTTAATTCCAGTGCATTTAGTACTGCCGAGGGTGGTGTGTTTCCGATCAGCAGGTCAGTTACGGCATCTTTAGCATCACCTCTTAGTGCACGACGGAGTCTGCACAAGTTCTCAGTCACTGAAACGACATACACGGGTTGAGTCTTCATAAGCATGCTTAAAATGTAGCCACTCAATACAATCACCACTAAAAATAGGCAGTTCGCGTGGTGTAGCGAGCCTACTGAGCAGCCGATCCTCGTGCTGCGTGGCTGTCTGTTTCATCATTTTATTTAAAGTGTTTGCAAGCAATTGAAAGCTGTCCTGAGGGGAATCAATATTGGGACACTTACTGCTGTTGTCCATCCATGTCTCCACATCATTATATTTCTGTCGATCCGGCAGGGATACCGAACAGTTCGTGCCTTGATCATCACAAGTTACCTCAATATCGGCGTGGTTTTTGTTGTCGGCGTCGACAAGGGCAAGGTCCGCTTCTAACTTTTTTTCAATAAGTTCCATTTGAATCTTCGCTTTTGCTTCAGCAGCATGCAGCTCAAGCTGTTTACGCCGTACAATAGAAGAAGCTGATGACTTGTACGAACGCATTGTAGTTTTTGAAGCGCACGTAGATTGCGGCACGGTACCGGTGGCACGTGGAGACTGTTTTATTGGCGCCGGCGTCATTGTGTAATTGAGTTCCCGTGGCGTTATGGGACAATCGCTGCCATGGGATATGGTCTGTTTGTTAACCTTTGTAGGCGCACACTGCAATTTTTGATGTTCCAGTTGTTCTTTACGCATACGACGCGTCTGCACAGTCGGCGTTTTTGCGCGGTCCGCCATATTTTTTCACTCACGAGTCGACGGCTCGAAGCGTCACAAAATAGATCCGTGCTCGAAGACCAGATTTATTACGGATGGAGGCAAAATAAAACAAATACTGGTTGAACAAACGATTTGGAGGATGCGAGTGGCTATACATTTACTTATTTTCTTTAGAACGACGCGCGGACATGACAAGAAAATGAGATCGATCAGTGTTGACAACAACAAAATATTTTGGGTCGGTTCCACTCGCACCTTGCAACATCGTCATATATTTAAAAAAAATAAAAGGACATGTTTGATACATTGCCAGTATAGTATGGCATTAGAAATTACATCTAATTTCTTTTTGTGATTTTAATTTGACGTGCGTCGTCCACACGGTGTATATATTAAATAACAGAGGAGACAATATACAACCCTGTCTGACAGCAGGCTGCGTTTTAAAGCGTTCAGAGTCAACACCGTTAACTCGGACTGCGGCTGTACCATCTTCATACAGACGTCTAATGAGGTGACCAAAGTGTAGTGGTACACCCATTTCCGTCAGGACCTGCCAGAGTTTCCGCCACTTGACAGTATCGAAAGCTTTCCTGAAGTCAACGAAGCATACATAGAGGGCAATGTTGAACTCTCTAGCTTTGTCCACAATTTGTAGCATTATGAGTAGCTGCTCGCTTGTGCCTCGACCCTTCACAAAACCAGCTTGCTCGGATGCAATTTCTCGGGACAGGTATGCTTGGAGCCTTGTGAGCCATAATATGTAGCATAATTTTACTAGAGTGGGATATGAGAGAAATTAGTCTACAGTTACTGCACTTCTTTGTTGATCCTTTTTTATAGAGTGGAATAAATATAGAGTGCGACCAATCACTCGGCCAGACTCCAATGACCCAAATTCTTCGGCAGATGGTATGCAGTATATCTACTCCGATTTGGACCATGGCTTTTATTATTTCGATCGGAATCTCGTCGAAACCTACAGCCTTATTCCGCTTAAGGTGTTTAATGGCTGCACGCACTTCATATTTCAGCGGCATTGGCTCTTGCTCTAGCGCTTTATCATGAGTCGTTATGATGTCGTTTGTCCCGTCAGCGAAAAGACCCTTACAGTATTCTTTCCAGACTTCAACAATCTCCCCTTATCTCTGTTATGGTGTTTCCAGATACATTCTCAATAGCCCAAGTCTGTGGTTTAAACTGACGGGTTATAAGTCGATAAAAAAGATTTACATTGGAAAATTCCTATGTAAATCTTTCGTTTCAAACTTTTGAGAATGTCGTTCAACCGCTTCACATATTGATTGCAGGGCTGTATTGCGGTCTCGGCGACAAGCTGCTTGTATAATGAACGTCATTTCATTGAGCTGTTGTATTGTGGCACCATTAGTTTTCAGGTCTCTCCGTTCCTTGATCAAGTTCAAGGTATCAGTCGACATCCAGTGTTGTCTCTTTTTAGATCTTTAGATTGTTTGTTCGTGGCATGTACCGCGAATGGTACGCCTAAGTCACTACTATCTTGAAGGAATGTTCAAAGAAATACTGGTTTCGGTATTGACAGTTTATTTTACTCACATACACGATAATTTAGACTAAAAGAACATCGGCGTGTGGCCGACTAGAGAGTATCGGAGCGACTGATGACGCTACCGAGTTACGTATCAAATGTCTGAGTCGAAATATTACAATGTAGTGTCGCCTCTAACCCTACATCATACCCCTCCTAAAATTTGGTATCAAAGAAACTTTTACAATCCAAATTTTAAATTAGAATTTACGTATCAAAACAACCAAGTGCTACTCTACTGGTTTCAAGTATAAAATGCAATTTAACAAAAGTACGAATACATTATCAAAACTGTAATACAATATGATGTATTTTATGACTATGACTAACGGTGTGACGACAACTTAAGTACAATTCGTGTTGCTTAGCTCTACGTGGTTTAGTTGTTACAAAGCTGTGGGTCTTAGGTTCGATTACTGTTACATTTTTCGTATATATGTGTTAAGTTACACTAAATTGCGTTTATAGTAAATATGGATATGTTATATGAGTAAGACAACAACTTGTTTCAAAATAGATGTTTGTAATTTTATCTAAATAATGAAATTACTTAGTTACAGTAAAATTAGGATATTTTATTAATTATCAGTCAAAATTCAATCAAATGTTAATCGAAAAAAAAAATTACTTTAACCTACGAGATAGTTTAAAATATCATTTAAGAAAATATCACCTTAGTTGATGAAGAGTCTGGTTTACTCTTTGAGACAGGCGTTGGATTTTGGGGTACCGCCACGACGTCCTGCAGCTGCGCCCGTATCCACTTCCCACCATATCTGCAGCAGCGTTGACAACAGAGACAAAATATTATTAAAATTACACATACGATTGCTGCTCCACTGATGTATCTATGTTGGTCTATCATCGTAGACAGCTCGTCGATCCTTTGGTTCGTACCTGATTGTGCTATGACAATCCCTTCGTTTTTGGTGTTATACTGGCCCATGACGAATATGATTATAAGGGTAACAGCTGCTTCAATCGTCTGTCTTAGAGTGACTATTAAAAATTACGACTTCGAATTAAGAATTTGACCTACTTAAAACGTACTGGCGTGTTGACGGTACGGCCGCTGCGTATTTTTCTTTTTACGTAGTCATCATTGTCGGCCTGTACGCGTGTTGGACTTGGTACCGCAACTGAATCAGCCGCGTCATCTAGCAAATAAGCAGGTTTGATCCTATCTAGACACAGTTGCTTGTCGATTAGGGTACTGTATGTCGAAAAACTTAACACCTCGCTTGACTACTTTAAACGGACCGTCGTACAGGGTCTTAAGCGGTTTCTGAACAGTCATCCCCGACAATCACATGACTGCATGTCTTTACGCCCAAATACCTTAGTAGCTCGGTGAAGAGTTGGCTTTCGAATTGTCGACCTTGACCTGACGTTAGCTTGACTAGACAACCATAACGCGTGATCCAACCGTCGTAAATCACCTTTGCCACTGTTTCCGCCGTGATGTCACGTATGGGAAACGCCTCTGGCCATCGGGTTCTTCGATCTATTAACGTAACGCAATACCTGAAACCATCTTCAGATGTTGGGAGGGCCCCGATGATATCCACGTGAACGTCAAAACGGTCTGCTTTCTGAAATTCCTCGTTGCTTGAGATATTGTGTTTACTTACCTTACTCTTCTGACACGGGATACACGTTTTCGCCCATTGACCTACATCTACGTTCATACTAGGCCAAAAAAACCTATCTGAAATCATTTTGCGCGTTGACTTAATGCCAGGATGGCTGATGTTATGTAACATATCAAATATTATTCGCCTGAAATTTTTAGGTACGTAATGTCTGGCTTTATTAGTTGAAATTTCGCAATAAATATTAGAGTTGCATAACGGGAACTTAACACTTATTATTTTAATTTTATTATTCCCATTGTCTCTTGACTGAAGGTATTGTTTGATTGAGTCATCGTTACTTTGCGCTTCAGCAAATTGTTCGTAGTCAAGACCTGTAGGGCAGGAAATACTCGCGACGCGTGATAGCGTGTCTGCTACATTGTTTTCGCCGCTGACATGCCTTATATCGGTAGTGAACTCACTGATAAACAGCAATTGGCGAGTCCTAAGAGGTGTTTCAGAATCTGTACTGAGCTTTGTAAACGCATGTACCAATGGTCTGTGATCGGTATAGACGACTAATGGTCTGCCTTCGAACATTTACGAAAATGCTTAATAGACATGTAGATGGCGAGCAACTCGCGATCATACGTATTGTAACGCTGCTGTGTTTCGGACAAGCGTTTTGAGAAATAACCAAGGGGTTTTCACATACCTTCGTGTCCGCACACGGGTACGACAACGTGACCGCGTTCTCGAGCTGCGACTTACATTCTCGAAAAGCTGACTCTGCATCCGTTGACCAAAACAATGGGTGTTTTGTCGTTCTTTTTTGCGTTGTGTAAATACTTAGAAAGAATGGCTTGGCTTTTTACGGCATGAGGAATATGTTTACGATAAAAATTTACCATACCTAAAAATCGCCGAAGTTCGTTGACGGTTTTAGGCTTAAGATAATCGCTGATCGCCTTAACATTGTCATCCAAAGGTCGAATTCCTTCTGCCGACACGCGAATACCAACGAAATCGAGTTCTGATACACCAAAACTGCATTTCGCTAATTTGATAGTTAAACCGTACCTGTTAAGTCGTTCGAAAAGGAGCTTAAGGTGTTCCAGAATATAACAGAAAAGAAAATTCAAACCTTCCAGAACGGTATGATGCATGAACCTTTGAAAGGAATGTGCTGCATTTTTGAGTCCGAATGTAATTCTGGGGGATTCGAATAATTCAAACGGGGTAATAATAGCTGTTTTTTCAATGTCCGCTGGATGTACAGGTATGAAATGGTACGCCCGATTGACGTCAATACTTGAAAATACTTTCTTGCCTGCGAGGAAATAAGTAAAATCGTGTAGGCGCGGAATCGGATATCTGTCTGGTTTGGTGATGGCGTTTACCTGCCTCTAGTCACCGCAGGGACGTATATCCCCGTCCTTCTTCGGCACATGTAACGCGCTGGCCCAAGGACTCTTGGCCTACAGATTCCTGCCTCTATCATTTTCTGAAATTCGGCCTTTACCTTTTTGAAACGGTCTGGTGGTAGCGGTCTTGCTCTAGCATCGACAGGCGGACCACTGGTCTCGATGTGATGAACTGTCGAATGCTGAGGAGGGTCCTTAAAAGAGGTCGGTCTAGTAAGATCTGGGAAAGAATTTAACAAGACGAAATACGGATGATTTTCGCACATGGTTTTGACTGACGATTCACAAACTTCGATACTTCCTACTACTTCTAAATCTGTCAAAGTGTTAATTAACTTTTTTGTTCTGAAGTCGACTTACAATCAATAATGGCTTATAAAGTCTGCTCCTAAGATGGGTTGTTTGACATTAGCAACAATGAAAGACCATTTAAAATCACGCCTCAGTCTAAGATCGACTGACAAGCAATGAGTTCTGTACGTTTCGATTTTAGTGCCATTGGCCGAAAATAAAGCAAAGTCTTCCTGCAAATATCTAGTTATACACTTAAATACTGCGAAAGGAAGTACAGAAACATTCGCACCAGTGTCCACTAGAAAATTTAAATTATTATTGCGATCAAATATACATAAATCGACGGTTAACGATACCTCCGATGCAAGATTCGTCGTCGTCTGCACGGTCGTTAGTTTTCCGAGTTGGTGCACGGTGTTCGGCATTTGACAGCCTTAACGCCGAAACGATTATGGTAGAAACATAGCCCTGGCTATCGGGATCGGAATCGCTTTCGACTAGAACTACGCCCTCGCGATCCTGACTGCGCGCGGTCGGCGCGGCTTTGTTGTCGGCCAACTCGCTCGAAACCTCTGGACTTCCGCAGCTCCGCGACCTTGACGCTGAGCTTGGACACCAGTTCTGCCAAAAAATCAGCACCGCCTCCGGAAACCGATGCCACTACACTGGGCCTGCTGGTCTCCTGGATCTTGTCAGCCACGTCTGCTAACTTCTCCGGATCCGTGATCGCTGTCGCTGCCAGCAGTTTGCCAGCGCATGTTGCTGGCAATCTGCTGGCGAGCGACTTGTCAGCTGCATGCCAGCGACTTGCCAGCTGCATGCCAGCGACTTTCCAGCTGCATGCTAGCGACTTGCCAGATGCATGAACGACGAGTACGGGCGTTGATTCACTATCGTCGTTGGCTTCCAGTATGTACCCCGCCCACCCCTGTTTGCCGGATACTGAGAAGGCGGGTTCCAGTTTCTCTGATTTGGGGGACGGGTACTAGATCGTTGCGGCGGCTTTACAACCTTGACTGTCTGCTTAATGGAGGCCTTGCTTTTCATTGGCCTTTGTTGCTTTAACCCTAGAGAACTAAACTAGTTTCGTTGTTACATGGTTACTACACATTCGTCGAACCGACTACGCCAAATTAAATGCATTTTTTGGAAAAAGTATTTATTAATCATAGGAACTTCTGACATGGGTACATTCTTTGGATCATATCTAAACAAAAAATAATCAAAACAGTAACATAAAACTATTCCACACAGCCACAGCACATTTCGATATTATGAGGTCCACAAATGTATCGCTTGCATTTGATGCAGCGGTGTTTGGTCATTCTGCGGGCCTTAGATGGACATAAGTAGCAAATTTTACGCACATTTGACGCAGAAGGAACTGGAGCATCTACAGGCGGAGTTATACCGAGAATGTCTTGAATCATGACCTTGATGTCCCGCCTCAAAGTAACAGTTTAAAATCTTTGCCTCAACCATGGCTCCATAAGTTGGTCGGCTAACTTCAACACAAAATCACGCCGATGCAAAGGTGTTTTCTTTTTCCGCAAAGAATTAGATACGTTGATAACATATGCATTGATAATAGATAGGTTTAGCATATTATAAAATATGCACATCGGCCATCTCTTGGTTTTACGATTGGTACATATGTTGGAGCACATTTGATCAACCGTATCTACAGCACCTTTTGTGTTATTATAACAGTGAATAATTTCTGGCTTTCCAGAACTTTCGTTGATATTTGGTTGATCATGTATTGTCGATAAAACATATACCACTTTGTTTGACTTAGCCTTAAATGACACTAATGTTTTATCACCGTCGAAGCAGAATACTGAAGTTCCAATTGCGCGCGACTTCGAATTTTTCAGCTTTTCGGGTATTTCGCGCTTATTACTTCTTAGAGTACCAACCAAAGTTAAATTGTAAGGTGCTTTCAAAAGCTCATCGGCCAAAGGTACAGATGTGAACCAGTTGTCCATAGTGATGTTACGATTAGATCCGTGGAGAGTTGAGGTAATTTCCTTTATGAAAAACGTTGCCAAAGGTTGTTTCTGTGGATCGGTGCCCTTGCCCAAGTAAGGTATAGCGTTTAGTACATATTTACTGCTTACGTCTGCAGCCATTACAATTTTTATTCCATACTTGTTAGGTTTGTTTGGTATATACATTCTAAAAGGGCATCTTCCACGAAACCCAACAAGCTGTTCATCAACGGTAATATACGATTCTGGTGTGTACCACTTTTGAAAATTGTCAATCATTGATTGCCACAGATCTCGAATGTGAGCAAACCTATCTTTTTTTTGTCTTTCAGCTCTTGTTTGCTTATCATCAAATCGGACACATTTTATAAGAAAATTAAATCTTTCTGCACTCATACAAGCCTTATAAATATTTCCTGACCGTTGCGCATTGAACAGAATTCGAGTCGGCAAATTAGTAGCTGCAGAGTGGAGCAACAAACCTAATAAAGCCTTCAGTTCTTGCAAATCAGTTTTAGATATAGTGGACCAATCACGTTTGTACTTGCATTTTTGAATTTCGATTTCAGCATTAGTAAACATCACCACTTGATTCAGCATGTCATCGTTCAAAAACAAGGAGAATAATTCAATCGGCTCTTCTAGTTCTCTAGCGTTTTCTCTAGGTCCTGGTATAAAATGAACAATATTTCGTCTTAGAGTACGCGTGGTAGCAGGTCTAGGTTGGGTTGACCATTTATGTTTGTTTTTTCCATAAATGTATCTAGAAGATGGTTGAATAATCCGAGCATCAGGGGCATTTCGGTTTCGGGTGCTGGGCGTGGAAACATTGCTCTCATCCTCAGAAGATTCGCTGGAATCTATAATTTGTGCTCTCTGTCTCTTACCTGGCCTTATAATTTCTTCTTCTGACCCAGAAAATTCGTGAAAAGAGTCAGAATCGCTGCTGGTAGACCGGTGTATTTCTTCTTCCAAAATATCCTCAGTTTCTGATTCTGAATCCCGAGTTTCTTCCTCATCTTCGTCTGTGTCGCTACGCTCCAGCCATTGATGAATCTGCTCCTCAATTCCTCGTAAGTCCATCTTAAAATAAAAATAATAAATTAATAAAATCGTAACTATAAACAACGTATATAATGATACGTTTAGATATCATAAACGTACAAAATTACATTTCTATAAAAAAAGTACCCACATTCGGACTTTTCACTTATAAAATAAATATTATTCATAATTACTAACTAAATGAAAACAATCCAGAAAAAAATAAACAATAAAATGAACAAATATTTCAGAAAAATAAAATACAAAGATCAACACATACGTACCTCGTTGTTACTAAACTTTCGTCGAGCGGACGACGCTATGTTCACATCTCCTGTTCTAATTATCGTGCAATCACTTCCGCGTCACACGGTGCACTGTTTACGTGTTTTAGGAAGGTAGACAAAGAGGCGCAGGGGGGGGCCACCTAGAACTGCACGAGCACAAGATTCGCGAGTAGGTGGGTCGTCGAACGGACGAATGTTTAGTTATCTAGGGTTAATTTTTTCCGACAGGGACGTGCCAAACATAGATAATAAACATATATAATACGGGTATAGATGAGCCACTGACAGATCAGTTTTATTTTCAACTACTCGCTCTTTCCGCTGGTTGGCGCTAGCATCTGCGAAAGCATGATATGTATATAGTACACGGATATGATAATATACTCGTATCAGTATAAAGGAATATAAAACAACGGAAATTGAAATAGATTATTTTATTTATTACGGCTCTAGATAATTTATACAGATTATTATTTAACGTCTATAATATATTGAAATTAAACCACTTTTTTGCTTTTTATTGTGATATATTTTTACTAAATTTCTACAACGAGTTGCCACATCTTCCACAATCAGGATCCAGTTTTCCCATCCGGCGATGCTGGGCCATTGCCCAGCATCGCCGGATAGGAAACCATGTTGTTTGGACCATTGTCCAAACAAATCAAAAGATATGACTTCAAACCTTTGGCTCATCACTGTAGTTTGAAGGAGTCCCGCTGGTTTCTGATTCGTTGGTTTGTAGCGTTGACACTCGATACAATTCTTCGTAAAGCTGTCAATATATTTCCTCATTCCAGTCCAATAATAACGTTGACTGATCCGCCGATAAGTCTTATCCTGACCATAATGACCTGCAAGAGGATCATCATGATATGGTGCTAATACGTTGGCCCATTCGTGTTCTGGTAGAACTAATTGTGCCTCGTCCGAGTCAGAATGGGGACTGTGTCGATACAGCATTCCATTAATTTGTAGGTACCCCTTATTGCTCCAGTATACCGCCTTCTCATTGTTGTCTATTCCTTCCAAATCCTTCACAATTGGTCTTATTCTCTCATCCTTTAACTTTTCTTCTCTAATTTCAGCTGGACTACGTAATGGCATATCTACGGTCACTGTACAAACGTCACATGCTTGAATCGATTCTTCATCACATGGTGGTCTAAAAAAACAGTCAGCGACAGTATTTGTTCTGCCGAGAGCATATTTGATTGTAATTTATTTATTTATTTAAACTTCATGTACAGTAGTGGTACATAGGCGGACTTAATGCAACAAGGCATTCTCTACCAGTCAACCTTTGGGTTAAAAAAGAAAACACTGTGGTAGGTTTGCACAATAAATAAATAACAAATATTTCAAAATATAATGTGAAATAAATTAAGTAAAATAATAAAATACTTATATAAGGTAATATTATAAACTAATAAATACTATAATAAATATAAGATTATTACGAATTAGGAAAACTTAAAATATGACAATTATGACGAAGACTGAAACTAAGGTTGAGAGGACTTTAAGTAATAGTTCCGAATTTTACGTTTAAAGGAAAATTTACTTACAGCTTTTTTGATGTCAAGGGGAAGCACATTCCAGAGTTTAATGGTAGAGACAGTGTAAGAATTAGCCATAAACCCAGTACGGTGAGAAGGAATTTGAAGAAGCATATTTTTGGAAGCTCGAAGGTTGAGATCATGAGAACTGCCCAATACTTTAAAATATTGTTTTAAATAATCAGGAGCACAAGGATCGTTCATTATAGTGAAGAGCGTGCAGAGGGATCTGAGGGATCTTCTGTGGCGGATAGGCAGCCATTTAAGCTGAGAACGGAAGGAAGAAATGTGATCATATTTACGAAGGTGTAATATCGAAGGCTTGTAATAAAAGTGCCCATCTTGCAAGTCTTCCCGTCGGCGTTTTCAATGACATAAGTCACTTTAAAGCTTGATGATCTGTCACTATGGTTACAGGAAGTCCTTCAATGTAACCACGGAACTTTGTTACTGCCCAAACGACAGCAAGCGCCTCCCGTTCTGTGGTAGAGTAGTTCCGTTCGGCTGACGTTAGGAGACGACTGGCAAACTCGACAGGGTGCTCGTCTTCTCCCTCCCCCTGGACCAATACTGCTCCGATCGCATAAGAACTTGCGTCACTTTTTATTATGTAGGGTTTCGTTTCATCAGCCTTTCTAAGTATTGGGGCAGAAGTCAAGCGGTTCTTTAGTTCGTGGTACGCATTCTGCTGGTTTTCTGTCCATTCCCACTTCGCGTTCTTTTTTAGTTAAGCGAGTGAGAGGTTCTGCAACCTTGGCAAAGTTTTCGATAAATCGTCGATACTAGGAACACATTTGTAGAAAGCTCACTAGATGTTTTAAGTTTTTCGGTGTAGAGAGCTTCATGATTGCAACTGTTTTCTCAGGATCCACTTGCAGTCCTTTCGGCGTAATATAGTGACCCAGATATTTAATTAACGAGCAGCAAAAGCGGCATTTCTCTCGGTTTACTGTTAGGCCAAATTCTGTTACCTTATCGAAAACTTTTTTAAATCTTCGTGTATTTGGAATGATTGTGGAAGTATTACCAGGTCATCCAAGTACGCTCAAAAAGCTTCACATCAGGCAGACCCACTCGCATCCGATCAATCAAACGCTGAAACGTAGCTGGAGCGTTACGTAAACCAAATGGCATGCGAGTGAAATTGAATATGCCAAACGGTGTAATGAATGCGGTCTTCTCTTGGTCTTGTTTGCGAACTCCTACTTGCCAATAACGTTTTAAATCTAATAGTGACATGTATGGGGTTGGTTTGGCTTCATGCGGTCATCAATTCAAGGTATTGGGTAGGAGTCGGGTATCGTAATCGCATTAAGTCGACGATAATCCACGCAAAGCCGGATGTTCCCATCGGGCTTTGGCACTAAAACTACAGGCGCGGCCCATGAGGATGATGAGGGCTCAATGATACCATCTGCCAGCATAGCGTTGATCAAACGCTGCAGAGCTTCTTTGCGAGGCGGTGAGAGTCTATATGGTGGGACTGAGATTGGCTTATCATCTATGGTTCTGAAACAGTGCTCAATCAGTTTTGTTGGTTCTCGCTTGGTATTGAAAACGTGCCCGTTTTCTTGTAGAAGCTTGTCCAGCTGCTCCGTCTGAGCGCTGGTGATGTGAGTTTCAATGTCAATTGAGTCAATCCGTATTTCACAATTGTTTGGATCGAAGAGCCTGTCACTTTCTGGGAATAATTCGATGTCATCTCGGTGAACGTTGATTTGTGCGTCTCGAAGCATGAAGTCCGCAAAACTGGGAGAATAGCCATCGAATAGTCGTGGTTTCTTCTTTGATGGAGGCGTACTGGAAAGATCTATCGGTGCCAGCTTGTACTCCACGTTACCCACTTGCTGACTCTTTGGTGTTGACGAAGGTCCAGGCACATCCATCGGCGGAGGTGTTGGTGGTGGAGTAGGTGGTATTGTTGTAATACTTTTACTATCCTCGCTGTCCGTTATAGTAATGGAAGTTACTGGGCTTGGCAAATCCATCATTTCATCCATGATGGTGGTTTCGAAGGTCACGAATTCCTCAGAATATAATTCGTATTGCTCTTCTGGTTCTTCAATGAAATTCCACGTGTACTGCGGCACGTTGATAATCATGCCTGCGTCCCGTAGGAAGCGAACACCCAAAAGAGTGCGATTTTCCTTTGCTCCAGGTAATACTATAAATGTCGTGTGTACTCTTCGACCTATCAGGTTAACCTCCACACTGCATTTCAGCACCTTTTGACTTTTTGTCACTTCGTCAGCTAACGTTAGGTCGACTGGCTGTTCCTCAAACTTGCACCCACAGTCGACCAGCGCTAAGTATAAGGAGTACGAAGCGACACTCATCTTCGCGCATGTATCGATATATGCGGTGCCTTTTACTCCTTCGACCTCTACGAATACAACAGGCCGTGAAAATGCTTCCGGGTGTACGTCGAGGGCGCAAAACTTTACGTCCTCCTTCTTAATGGGCGAAGATTTCTTGCAGTTGTTACAGTTGCTTCTATGTATATACCCCGCGTGCGCCGCAACCATAACATGAGAATTTTGGCTGGGAAGGAGATGGTGCCTGGGTTTGAATTTCAGCAACATCTTTTGAAACCACTGTGGCCGTGCCTTCCACCCGCTTCTTCTTTCGGCATACGTCCACCGTATGTCCTGGATTCTTACAAAACGTGCATCTCTGCTTTCCTTTACGGGTCTGAGCTGTTGTTTCGGTGTGGGTAGTAGTACCATGTGCGTACTCATGCAGCGTTTCTTCTATACCACGTGCCGTTTCTTACAGTTTCTCGAATGTTGGTACCGTATCTCGCGGCATGCGGTCTCGTATATTCAACCGTATGAGCGCGAACACTAAATCGATTTGCTGGGTTTCAGTCAGTGCAGGTGGAGGCAGCGATGCAAACAATGCCCGTTTCTTGGCAATGAATGCCTCCGTTGTGACCTCAGACTCCTGGACCTGGTGAGTGATTTGATGAAAAATCATAACGCGTGCAAAGCGAACGTATGACGCAGTTTGACACAGAAGTCTTCCCACTGTTCTACACCATTTTTCACGCCTTGCCACCATACCGCTGCTTCATCACGGAGAAGGAGTGGAAGCTCTTGAAGTGCATCCGAGTCACTCAGCTTTTCCACATTTTTATAGGTGGTCGCTGCAGCCAAAAAAGCCTCGACTGCGTCCGTATCCTTTTGCCCACTATACGTGATGTTGCAGGATGCAAAAGTTCCCTGCTTGGTAGCCATTATGGTCTGCAGGAACATCTGGAACTGTTCATTGGACATCGCCATCTTCAAAGTCCGATGTGGGAGTCTTCATAGATTTTCTAACTTGCTCCCTGGATTCGGCTTCACGTTGTGCGCCAGAATGTGATAAGTAAAACACAGTATAATAAAATATAAAACAAAGACAATGAGCGTAGCGCGGCGCGTCGGGCCGTCCGTCGTACATTGCTATATGTTTGTGTTTGCGTGAGCGATGACGCGGCCCGCTGCTGTAATGTACGACGAAACGCCCAACGCCCCGTGCAACGCGCCGCGTCTCCGTAAACACGGCCTTAGGCAGCCACTTATAGCGTCGATGGGGAGCGAATTAAGACTCGCTTATTACGATAACAGTTTATGGTTCAAGAAAATAAGCTTTAGCACAAAGAACAGCAAACCCTCTTAATCACTAGATTTTATATTTGAGCGCGAGTCGTTAGCTTGATCGTGTCACAGCCGTACGTCAACTAGTTAAGCGCGCTCTAGCGGACGGCATAGAAAAAGCGCTCTCGGGTTGCCACGTTATAGATTAATATTGAAGTTGGTACAATAGTTAAACTAGGGGCTTCGGCGGTTTAAATTCACTAATGTAAGCTCGCCTGTGTACATCGCCTGTCTTATTTATTGTTAACTCTATAGTCTGTGTATAATAAAGAATATAAGAATGTAGATAGTTCAGAAACAAGTGATGAACTTTATTTTATAATAACGTTTTCATTATTCATGTTATTAAACCTAGCAATAGACCCGGAGCTACAGTTATTTAGCCCTTATGGTCTTGGATCAAACCAGTGCTAAAGATTTTTTTTGTAATAAGACGGAAAGAGTCTACGATTTGGATTTAACTGGAAGTATAGTCGCACGCCTTGCTGAAAAACTTCTAGACGAGGGTAGGTTGATAAAAACTGATAATTTTTACACCAGTGCCAATTTTTTGAAGAGCCGTAGTACTGATTTGCTCGGTACAGTGAATAAAAAGCGAAGAGGCTTTCCGCAACTTGTTACTGGAAGTAAATTGAAGAATTGCAGCTATGGAGAAAGGCAATATTACTGTGCTGAAATGGCACGATAAACGTGACGTTTTACGTTTTTCTACATGCCATGGAAAATAAATTAAAATGAGTAGCGGGCGAACACCAAAACTCAAACCAAAAATGGGTATCGGATCAGTTGAGTAGCTACAAAGTAATACAAGTCTTAAAAGAAAATCGTTGATTTGGTACAAAACAATTGTCGTAGACTTGCTGTCAATTGCGGTGGTAAACTCGTGCCTTATTTTCAATGAACTGTAAACGAACTCGGGACAAAAGAAGCTTTCCATATTATTGGCACATGAAATAATAATAAAAAATCTGCTAGAGGTAAGAGACTAAAACCAAACATCTGTTGGACATCCGCCGTCATTACCTGAAAACAAACACACCTTCGAGAAAATGTTGTTCGAGAAAATGACCAAGGAACCAGGTCGTAAGACGAATAAAAAAAGATACAAAGGCTACTATAATAAGCTCATTTCAGAGGAACAATCTTCAAAATTAGCAAGTACAGAGGCTTCTAAAGTGATAACATGGTGCCCCAAGTGTAAAATAGTTCTCTGCTGTCCATGTTATAATACATTACATTGATTTAAATATAAATCTTACAGGTTGCCGGATGACGTACACCAAACTGTTAAGATATCGAAACTTCTTATGTACTTTAAGACTTTTTATGCACTTTAAGACTTTTTATGCACTTCATTAGTATTGTCCATGAATGTAGCTAGCTGCTCCATATCATTTTCAGATTGTTTTATTAGCCCTGTAGAAGATATTGCTTTAGGCTGTTTTGCTACTGATAATCTAGCATGCTTTTCTAGAACTTAATAGCCATATATTGTATTTTTATTACCTTGATTACCAAACAAAAATTGATTTGGTGTAGAAGGAAAAAAGATATGTCTAATTGATAATAATAATTTAATATCGTCTTGAACTTCCATATGAACTGGTACTCCACGGCCACGTTTACCTCTGATGATACTTCGTTTAAATTTTTGTACCAGAATCCTTTCTGAGGCAGTAAGCACATGATCAAACTCTTCATACTTATTATTCTCGCTTTCTAAATAATCGTGCGATGTAATTCTTTGAAGTTCTCCAGGCCTACGCCTATTTAATAATAAAACCCTACAATACACAGTCTCTAATACTTGCGCATGTTTCAGTATTTTGAAACCCTTCTTTAATTTTTATTGCAGCATCCAAAGATTTATTAGTTAATTATTCTTTTAGACTTTTTTCATTCGCTAAAGGCACAATAGTAATCTTATTCCACTTTTTTTGTTCAAATCCGTTGCAGCTTGTGTAGATATCAATTTTTCTTGCTTGTGTAGATATGAAAATTCCAATTTGATTCAATTAGTTTAAAGTTTTTAAATCTGCTTCTATTTTTCCACTATCTACTTTATCTACTTCCATGTTCTTTTTTTAATGCACATATTACTTCAATATTACGTCTTTTTCTGTCATATTTTCCTAGTATTTTGGATGTTTGCAGAATAACATCATAATGAATTGGTCTTAGGGCAGCAAACAAGTCATTTATAGTTGGATCAATATTTTTTAATTCCCTTGGTACGCACTTTGCCATGAACTTTGGGGTCTTTGTGTTTCATAGTTACCCTGGTACGAAGATGGATAGTTGCTCTGTGGATAATATTTTTTTTTTTTTTTTTTTGTGGTAGGTAAAATCATCCAATGACGAATCCCGCCCTTGGGTGGGGCGGGAAACAGTGTCAGACTTTTACTGACTAAAAACCTACCTTTCCATTCCTCGCCTTTGTCCCGGGGCCCGTGGTGACACTCTCGCATAACCTTTGGCCCCAGTAGGCTTCGGCCCTGCTGGACCCCTACAGTTTGCTGACAACTCCTTGAGGCGCGCGGGAACGGTGCGCGCCGTAGACGACCTGAGCTCGGACCGGTCTGTTACCGGACGGACGGACAGCGAGCTACCCATTGCCCACCGTCCGCGAGCCCGCGCCTACGGTGGCCGGAAATTGGGATCGGAAACCCGGCGGCGGCGGCGGCGTGTCCGCCTTTGCCTAAGGCGGTCGGCCTCCTCCTTTACTAGCATTACTGCTTCGCAGAAGGAGGCGACCGCCTGCCACTCCTCCTCGCTCCGGAGCATGGCTTGAACCAAGCCCCGGCGCGAGAGATCGCCGCCACATTAAAAATATAAAAATTCAAATATTTTTGAATTTAGAACACAGATAATTGTTAATTTGTTGGTATTAACAAATCATTGCTTACGTAATCATATCTATTTATTTTATTCTGTTCAAAAACACAATTTCAATTTTCATTAAATATTAAAACCTTAAAAATATCCGCCTCTTTGCTTTAAAAAATAATAATAATCACTCTTGACCATGATGAAATAGGAATGAAAAAAGCCCTTGTTTTGATAAATTAAAAAAAAGCACGCGGGTGATAAACATACCATATCGAACCTAATCGTAGTGCGATAAAAGGCAGTTTTCGAGTAAGTGTATTGAAAAACCATTTGACGATACAACAATGAGTTTTTAATTACCGTTTGAGCCGAGCAAGAAGATATGTAGGATGTGCGTTCGGTATGCTGGCTAACAAGTGGAGGTTATTTCATCGACCATTAAATGTTTCTTTAATTTTTTGCAGAAATATTATAAAAGCAAGCTGTGTTTTACATAATTTCATTCTAAACCATGAAGGAGCTCAAACATTAGAAGACATGATAATTGATGATTCGTTTATTGAACTTCAACAGTCAACCCAATAACGTCTTTTTTTCTCATTAATTGCCACATGAAGAAATCAGTATCGTCAGACGATGAAGATGACGAAGATGTTGACATTCTGGAAGCTGCACCACAACTGTGCGTCCGATGTGCGTGTACACGATACATTTGCTCTATGTAAAATGTGGCCCAGTAATTGTAGCGTGTAGCGTGTATCTCCGGTATGCGGCCTCACTTTAGTGTCATTTACAGAGGATACAGAGTATACTTTTGTGCGCGCACGCATGCAGGCAGTGGACTCGCGTCGACGCGTACAAACCTGTTGTTCGCGAACTCAGTCTTGCTTCCGCCACCGGAGAGAAAACATTTATTTTTGCGCGTACATTGTTAATTAACCAAGTTAAATATGGATTGGACGAATGATAAAATTATAAATTTATTCAAGCTATTGAAACTTATCCTGTACTGTGGGATTCAAGAGTTGGCGCAGTTTCAATTGTGACTCGACTGAGGTAATGAGAAAATGGAAGATTATTTTGGCTCAATACCGAAGAGAAAAGAAGAAAATTGCGAACTCAAAATCTTCAGGTTCTGGGATTTTAAATGTATACACCATTATTTTTAAATTAGTGCACAAAAAAATTGGGCTCTATACGTAACTGGTCTGTTACTGATCATATTTGACTGGCCTGTTGGTCTAGTGGTTAGTGACCCTGACTGCTATGCCCGAGATCGTGGGTTCGATTTGTTATAATTCAGTAACAAATGTGTACTAGCAACGCCATCTATATAGTTTAAGTTGTAACTTTGGTTCTGTCATTAAAGTCAGTCGTTAACCGAAAGTGTGCGTTTCAATAGGTTATGGGCTAATATCCCTTTTTTTTCTTAAGTAATATCGTGTTACAGTTTAAGAATAGTGCTGAACTTTCGTGAAGATAAAGGCTGCGAACTATTTACTAAGTATTCCCAAGCTGAAAGGCAGGGAAAATTATGATGAGTGGAGTTTTGCGGCAGAGAATTTGTTGGTGCTGGAAGGCATGGTTCATTACATCAAGCCAGAGCCAGGTTCAGAAACAAAGCCTGCAGAAGACGCAAAAACAAAGGCAAAGCTAATTTTAACTATAGATTCCGGATTGTATGTTCATATAAAAGAAACAAAAACCTCGATGGAATTGTAGAAAAAACTAAAAAATATGTTCGATGATCCCGGCTTTTCAAGAAAAATATCTTTGCTGCGACATCTAATTTCAATAAGGTTAGAAAGTTGTGATTCAATGACTAATTATGTGACGCAAGTTGTCGAGACAGCACAAAGATTAAAAGGAACGGGGTTTGCAATTACAGAAGATTGGATAGGATCATTATTATTAGCAGGTTTGCCGGAAAAATATTCTCCAATGATCATGGCAATCGAACATTCAGGAATACAGATTACCACAGATGCTATAAAATCGAAATTGATTGATTTGGAAGTGTCTTCAAATCAGAATAATTTGGATACCAGTGGCGCTGCATTCGCTGCGAATAAATCGTATTTGAAAACGCGGAACAATAGAAAACAAAATGGCAACACTGACCGGCAATCACAAGCGTCAAAAATACCGGCTAAAAAAGAGATTACGTGCTATAAATGTAAAGAAAACGGGCATTTTAGAAATCAGTGTCCATTATTGCAAAAAAACAAGCAATCTAACGCGTTCAGTGTAGTATTCCTAAATGAAAAGTACAACAAAAGCGAGTGGTACATAGATTCTGGTGCAAGTGCACACATGACGTCTAATAGAAACTGGTTAGTAAATTTTTCATTTACTAACCTAACCTAACGCCAAATGTGCTAGAAATTACGGTTGCCGATAGTAAAAAGGTGCCCGTATTGTGTTCTGGAGACATTCGTGTAACCACAGATCGTGATTATGATATTACTGTCAAGAATGTTTTATGTATTCCCAACTTATCAACGAATTTATTGTCAGTAAGTGAACTAAAGTTGATTTAAAAAAAAACAGATGCTATATAAGAAATGAGAAAGATGCGCTGGTAGCAACGGCAGACTTAACCAATGGTGTTTACAAGCTAAATATAAAAACAGCAGATTGTATGTTAACAGCACCGGCATTGGCAAGTGCGGAGCTATGGCACAGGCGTCTGGCACACATTAATAGCAATGATTTAAATAAAATGAGAAATGGTATTGTAGAAGGAATGACATTTTATGCGCCTTGTGACACAAAGAAAGAGAACTGTGTAACCTGTTGTGAGGGCAAACAAATGAGACTACCATTTACACATAGTGAACATAATAGCACTGAGACACTACAAATAGTGCATGCTGATGTATGTGGAGCAATGGAGACAAAGTCTATTGGAGGTTCACGATACTTTCTGCTTTTTGTGGATGACTATAGTCGAATGACGTTCATTTATTTCCTTACACACAAAAATGAAGTGTTCCAGAGATTTAAAGAATTTAAAGCCATGGTTGAGAACCAACAAAACAAGAAGTTAAAGATTCTACGTACTGATAATGGAGGCGAATTCTCTAATGGTGTCATGGAAAACTATTTAATCAAAGAAGGAATAATACATCAGAAGACAACAGCGTACACGCCGGAACAGAATGGTGTTTGTGAGCGAGGTAACAGAACTGTAATAGAAAAGGCTAGATGCTTACTGTTTGATGCTAAACTTCATAAGAAATTTTGAGCAGAAGCAGCTAATACAGCAGTGTACCTAAAAATTAGATCAATAACAGCTAGCTTGATAAACAAAACACCATATGAAATGTGGTATCAGAGGAAACCAGATTTGAGCCACTTACGTCTGTTTGGAAGTCCGGTGATGGTGCACATTCCCAAAGAACGAAGGTTGAAATGGGATAAAAAGGCAGAACAATATATACTAGTTGGATATTTAGACAATGTCAAAGGATATCGTGTGTATGATCCAAAGAAAAATATTATTACTGTGAAAAGAGATATAATAGTGATGGAGCGAAAACAAGGAATTGAAAATTCAGAAGAAGAAAATGCTATATGGGTTCAGAATGAACAGAATGATGAAAAGAACTTAGTTCAGGGAGTAGAGACTCAAACTTCTCAGGATGTGCAGGAAGCAAATGTAGAGAGCAGTGATTCTGTGGGGGATTCTACTGTCAATGAATCTCTGGCTAGCCCAAGTTCTGATTCATCAGAGTACATGGATCCAGAGACTAGTGATGAAACTTCAACTGACTCCATTATATCAACAGATATTTCATCAAGTGAGCTTCAAATTCCACCTAGTGGAGTAGTAGAAAATAAGAGAGTGAGAAGACCACCGACTCGCTTTGGTTATACAAACTTGTGTATTTCAAATAACTTACCAGGTGCTGAGGAGATAGACTTCTCAGAAGCGTTGAATAAAAAAATAATAATAAAAGACCAGAAGCTGAACAGTGGAAGTTGGCCATGCGCGAGCTACATTTATTTGAGTACAATGATGCATGGGAGCTCATTGATGTACCAGGTGATACTTTAATAGTACAAAGTAAGTGAGTCTTTAATAAAAAGTTAGATGTTAATGACAAAGTGAGATATCGGGGTATAAAGGAAAGGTTCTAAAACTCAAAAAGGCTATTTATGGCCTTAAACAATCTGCTTTAATGTGGTACGAAAGAGTTAAAGATTGTTTATGTAAACTGGATTTTAAAATATGTAATATTGAACAGTGTTTATTTACAAAATATTATGATGGTGTGAAGTTAATCGTAGCTAGATCGTAAAGGTTCTAAAACACAAAAAGGCTATTTATGGCCTTAAACAATCTGCTTTAATGTGGTACGAAAGAGTTAAAGATTGTTTATGTAAACTGGATTTTAAAATATGTAATATTGAACAGTGTTTATTTACAAAATATTATGATGGTGTGAAGTTAATCGTAGCTGTGTATGTCGATGATTTTTTGATATTTTCTACATGTAAGAATGAGACAAAAAAGTTGAAAACTGCATTAGGTTTAGAATTTAAAATAAAAGACTTAGGTTGTGTGAAGCGTGATTTAGGTATGAGAATTAACATAGATAAAAGGTTTAGTACTATAACAATAGATCAACAACAGTACATTGAGCAGTTATTGTTTAGGTTTGGAATGTTTGATTGTGGGTTTATAGACACTCCTATAGAATGTAAGCTTAATCTTGAAAAGGCTGAAAAATGTGTAACTGATGTACCTTATCAAAGACTTATAGGAAGTTTAATGTATTTTGCTGTTATGTCGAGGCCTGATATAGCATATTCTATAAGTTACCTAAGTCAATTTAATAATTGTTATAATGAAACTCACTATAACCATGCTAAAAGAGTTTTAAAGTATTTACAAAAAACTAAACATTAATTTTTTAAAATATGGTAAAGATAACTTAGAATTAAAGAGTTTTGTTGATGCCGATTGGGCTAGTGACATATTAGACAGAAAGTCATATTCTGGTTTTTGCTTTACCATGTGTGGTTCTGCGATATCCTGGTAGAGCAGAAAGCAGAAGACAGTTTCTCTGTCTAGTACAGAAGCTGAATATGTAGCACTGTCAGAGGCGGCTAGAGAGGCTGTATATTTGAGAAATTTGATATATGAGATTACAAGTAAATTGTGTGTTGTAATGCTACATTGTGATAAACAA
This sequence comes from Leucania comma, assembly GCA_958295575.1. Lineage (NCBI taxonomy): Eukaryota > Metazoa > Arthropoda > Insecta > Lepidoptera > Noctuidae > Leucania > Leucania comma. The sequence goes on from OY282485.1 coordinate 12,965,295, forward strand.
AGTGCTTTGAAATTGGCATCTAATCACCAATCACTCAATAGAACTAAACATATTGATGTACGTTATCATTATATTATGTCAAGGATGCTATAAAAAATAATTTAATTGAAGTTAAATATATATCAACCCAAGATATGCCTGCTGATTTATTAACAAAAGGATTGTTATCAATGAAGCATTATAAATTCTTAAAAATTATAGGTCTTGTCTCTGTTTAAATTTAAGTTTAAATTGAATGATTGTTGTTTTTTTTTAGCACTCAAATATTTTGTTAAGAAGGGGTGTTATAATTCCGTAACAAAATGTGTACTAGCAACGCCATCTATATAGTTTAAGTTGTAACTTTGGTTCTGTCATTAAAGTCAGTCGTTAACCGAAAGTGTGCGTTTCAATACGATTCCCACCCAGTACCCTTACCATGAGTTACTGTCGAAAAACCACACCATCTTACCGTAGTCGATATCGAGTACCTAAACGTGTATCGAATAGTTTACAATAAACCTCGTACCATGAGTCACACGGACTCGCTAGCGATACCTCGATTGTTTATGTAGTTTTCGAGTGTTTATGACGGTACAAAAACCGTAATGTATCTAACTTCACACCTAAGCTTGCTGTCTCTTTCTGGCTACAGTAAAAGACAGAGTTAGGAAGATAGCCCTAAAAACTCTACCAATTTGAAACACCGATTCCTATAACCCGGCCTATTAGAAACGTAATAAAGCCTTTGTAAATCTAAGAAATAAATGTGTTCTAAACTTGTACGTATTTATAGTGTGTAAAATGCATGTCAGACGCCATGTTTATTTAGGCGTCAATGTCATATTTGACCGCGAACGCAAGTGTTCGATTTAAGTTTATTTCAATTAATATTTTACCTACCAGTGGAAATAAAAATGCGTACCAGTGCAACACAATTCCAGCTACTAGTGGAATTCATGGAAAAGTATGTATTTATCATTTTATTTAATTTTTGTTTAATTTGTTGTGCATGTCTAATTGTTTACACTGAACCTTATTGCCAATATTGTAAATCAGTTATTGGTGTTATTACTAAATAAATAAGTTTCATAAGTTTGTTTTATGTCGTGGCCACATTTCAGCAGTTTAATACACTTACTCGTAAAACAAAATATTCGTTTCAAGTGCTTTGCACTCTCTTCAAGTAACCTTTTTTGATTTGAATGTCTATTTTTAGGTATGGTGACCTCAGCAAACCCTCGGAAGGCCCGCAAGGAAGGTTAGTTAATTCACAAAGGTGGAGTGAATTAACTGACCTTTTAAATGCAGATGCCACTGGTGACACGAAGACAGCAGAGAAATGGAGAAAAGTATGTATATCAACTACGAAAATCCACTATATCTATACAACAATAAAATTAGTATATACAAAGGTATATACTAGTTTTATTATTGGTTAGATCACTTCCCTATATCATTTGCATAACATTTATTTATTTACATTCATTCATGTCTATGTAGCTTTTGCTAATTTAGATGCATTTGTGCATGAAATAAAGGTAAGTGGTGGAGGTGGAGTGATTTCAAAAACAACACCAAGAGGAAAGCTAGTCGCACAGATCTGCACAAAGAACTGGTGGTGGTCCAGCTAGTAATCTTAAGTTGTCCGAGGTAGAAGAAAGAGCTCTTCGTTTAGTAGGCACTCAGGCTGCTACAGGCATTTTATTTATTTATTTATTTATAATAAGCACACCAACAGCACAGTCACTTACAATTCAGATAAAATTACAACTTTATACGACATTACAGTAACCATGCAAATAACAGGTATGCATGAAATTGACATAATGATTGTTAGAGACAAATAGTAACAATAGGTAAAAAATGTGTCCAGTAAAACCAAATTCGGAACACTACAAAAGCAAAATAAATTGCATTGCATTGTGCATTGCATTGTGTCTATTGTCGAGCTGGGACTAGAGGTATGCTAACTTGAACTGCTTAATTGCCTTTTTTTTTCTTTAAATTATAAGTGTGCAAGTAGTTCAAATGATTTTATTTAGTAAATTTCTAACAAAAAATTATATTTTTACAGGAAGAAACAAACATTCAACTGCCATCTGACTTTCCATCTCAAGCCAGCCAGCCACAACAAGAAATTTATCTTGGTAAGTTTTGTAGTGGTTATCATAACCTAAATAATATTTGAATTAAATTTCATGGCAAATATAAAAAGTTCAAAAATTTAATTTATATGCCACCTTGAGAGCTAAGTCTACGTATGTTCCACCTTCGCCCATGACATGTCTGATTCATCAGCTCAGGTGGGCTGGTGGTCAAATGCCTAAGTGCCTTTAGCAAATAAGTAACAATGAACAAGATGTTTGGAAATTCTTAAAGACAGTCGGTATCGGAAAATCTTCTTCGCATACTTCTAAAGATTTAGACTTGAGCGCTCTTAATAAGCATTTTTCTCTTCCTCCTGTTTCTCTGAACCCAAGTGTTAAAGCTTCCACTTTGCTTGAGCTTTCTGAAATGCCGTTACCGAATTGTCCAATTTTCAATCTCAGTCCTGTCTCCGAGGATGATGTTAAAAAATCACTTCTTGCTATCTCCTCCTCTGCTGTAGGCCATGACAATTTGTGTTCGAGAATGATAATACCTATTCTCCCTCAACTACTCCCCATTCTTACGCATATTTTTAATTTTTCCCTTTTTTCTGGCACATTTCCTTCACCCTGGAAACAGGCTCATATAATACCGTTACCCAAGATGCACAACCCGTCGTCCTTTTCTCACTTTAGACCCATCTCCATTTTGCCTTTCCTTTCTAAAGCTCTCGAACACATTGTTCATGGCCAAATCACCAGGTACCTATCGACAAACTCTATTATTTCCCCTTACCAATCAGGCTTCCGCTCTGGTCATAGTACTGTAACTGCACTTTTGAAAGTCACTGATGATATCCGCTGGGCTATGGACAACAAATCTCTCACTTTACTAGTTCTGCTAGACTTCAGTTGTGCGTTCAATTCAGTGGATTTCGACATACTTCTTGGCATTCTTAATTCTATTAACTTCTCTTCCTCTGCGTTAGTCTGGATTGACTCTTATCTTCGGGGTCGCTCTCAGTGTGTCCGCCTTGAAGAGAATTTCTCTGATTGGTGTGATCTCACTGCTGGTGTTCCTCAGGGTGGCGTTCTCTCTCCTCTTCTTTTTAATATCTTCATAAATACTGTTATTAAAGTAATCACTTCGAACTTCCATCTTTACGCAGACGATTTGCAGCTTTATCGTCACTTCTTACTGGCTGATGCAGACTCAGCGATTAATGCTGTGAATCGTGACCTGGAGAGTATTAATCAGTGGGCTAAGTCTTTCGGCTTACAGATTAATCCTTCCAAGTCCCAGGCCATGATCATAGGCAGTCGTTATTATCGCAATGCACTTGACTTTTCTACTTTGCCGCTTTTAACTCTTAACGGCTCGACTATCGCATACACCGACTCAGCCAAGAATCTCGGTGTCACAATTGACAGCAATCTCTCTTGGCGATCGCAAGTGAATGAGGTTAGCCGTAAGGTTCACTTCTCCTTCCATAGTCTTAAATCCCTTCAAAGGTTCTTGCCCTTTAAAACAAAAATTTACTTAGCTCAAACTCTAATTCAGCCGATCATCGATTACGCGGATGCCTGCTACCTGGATGCCACTGAGGAGCTATTAAATAAGCTTGAGCGCTTGCAAAACCTATGCATTCGTTTTGTTTTTGGCCTTAGAAAATATGACCATGTTTCTCAATTCCGCAAGGATCTCAAGTGGCTCCCTATTCTTCGTAGGAACACTCGGGTATTATGTCTCTTGTACAACATCCTTTTCAACCCTGCGTATCCTGGCTACTTACGTGATCGTTTTTCGTTCACACGCCCGGGCGATGCCCCATGCAGATCCCACCTTAAATACCATCTCAATTTCCCATCCCATAATACCCATTTCTATTCCAACTCCTTCTCTTTTCATGCGGTACGACTGTGGAACTCACTTCCAGCCAAGATCCGTAACGCTAAAAATATATCTGTCTTCAAACAGCTAGTCAAAGAACACTACCTCTCTACCATCTCATAAAGTTATAATTTACACATTTATATTTTTATAATTTAATTTATGTATTGTATGTGGTTGCGCGAATTTGCTGTGTGGACTGTAGATTTAAAAAGCGATCTAAGGTTTGTTAACAATATGCAGGTACTGCGTCTAGCGTTTATTAATGGGATAAATGTATTAGAAGGAACACTGACCTTTAACCTCGAAAGTTCCACATGGCGCCGGCCGGCGAATCCCGAACTTCGTACTTTCAAGCACTGCCAGTTTCTGTATTGCACTACACTGTACTATTGTTGAGTTTTTGAATGGTTGGATCACGAAATAGCCAATTTTCTTGTAATTTCGAGCGGGCGTGTTAGCGGTGCGGTCACATTCACAATGCACAAAACGTCAATGTCAAATCATTTCTAGAGGTCGTGCGGGGAAATAAACGGAAGGGATAGGATTGCTAGGCCAAAAAAATAAATTACAAAAAACAAAATCGCGGAACATAGCAAATTGGCGCAACCATTCCCCCCGGGTTTGAAGGGTTACCTTCAAAGAAAAGAAAAAAAACAAAAGCGAAACTAAACCCTATTACTAATCTAAACTATCAATACTAGGTAGCGAAACAACTTATAACTAACTATGCCACTACTACTGATTAGGCAGAGGGCAGAGGCGAATAACCGGACGCAGGTACGATCCAGTTGCGGTTTTAACTTTTACGACTCGCGTTATTCCGTTCGAACCCGGAAAAACTTCTTCCACTACACCAAGAGGCCAGTGCAGAGGAGGCGCACTCTCAGTCTTCAGTATCACCACAGTACCGACTGTGACTGGATCTGAAGGAGTGTTCCACTTTTGACGCGACTGCAGCGTATGCAGATAATCTGTCCTCCATCGCTTCCAAAAGGACTGAACTAAGCTATCTAGCAGAGCGTGACGCGGGTGGAGCTGCAGTTTGTCAGTCTCGACATCTAAAGCGGGCAAATATTTAAGAGGAGTCGTCGTCAAGAAGTGAGCCGGCGTCAACGCTAGTGGCTCCGATGGATCACTAGACAAAGTCCGACACAACGGACGCGTATTCATCAACGCCTCTACCTGAGCGAGTACAGTGCTCAACTCCTCGTACGAGAGAATCTGTTCGCCTATGACCCGAAACAGGTGCGACTTAAGGCTTTTAATATTCGCCTCCCAATTGCCACCAAAATGACTAGCTGCTGGCGTATTAAAACACCAATCAATGCGATTCTCAGCTAAGACATGGGCGAATTCACTTTGGTAGTACTTGGAGCGTAAGAATGTATGTAATTCCGAAATATTGCGTCGCGCTCCAACATAATTTGTGCCGTTGTCAGAGTATAAGCGCTTAACGGGACCACGGCGAGATAAAAATCGTTTAAATGCAGACATAAAACCCTGCGTACTCAAATCACTGGTTAACTCTATGTGAACCGCACGAGTTGTCATACAAACGAATAGGCAAATGTATGCCTTTGTGGAACGTATACCACGACCACGGGCAATAGTGACTTTAAACGGTCCAGCATAGTCCGTCCCAGTATGTATGAAAGGTTTCACCGTCTGTACAACACGACAAGAACGATGGTCGGCCATTTCCGGCGCGTTGAAACGCGGGCGGAGCTTAAAGCAGGGCACACATCTGTGCACTCTAGCGCGTATCAAATTGCGAGCGGAAAGTATCCAGTACTTCTGTCGAAGAATGGACATTAATAAATCGGGACCAGCGTGACAATTCACCTTATGGTGATAGTCCACCAACAAATCCAAAACGTGATCCCTGCGTGGTAGAACTACTGGATGCATTTGTTCAAACTCTAACTTAGCATTTCGCAGACGGCCACCGACACGAATGAGTCCGTCTTGCAAAAATGGTTTCAAATGTTGAAGTGCGGGACTACAAGGTTTATGTGATTCTAAACTACGAAATTCTTTTGAAAAATAAAATTTCTGCAACTCTCGAAGTACAACTGATTCAGCTCTATCCAAATCAGCTGCGATTATAGAACCACGCGATGGTAATAATCTCAAAAATCTTAGGACGTAAACTACACAGCGTAATAGTCTCGACCAAGACGAGACTCGATTAGACAACAACAAAACAACTGACTCTTCACGCGGAACTGATACTACAAGCGTATGTTTCTTCTCCTCGGGTGGTTCTGAAACAGTAGCGGGGTTAAACGGAGCATTTGGCCACTCGTTAGGAGTGGTATGCAGCCAGGGAGGGCCACAAAACCAAAGCGGATGATTTAAAATTTGCGCGGGAAGCAAACCACGTGAGAGACAATCAGCTGGGTTTTCTGTTCCAGCGACATGGAATATATTTTCCGGCGACAATTCAGCTTGAATCTTACGTTCCAAGCATAGAAAGCGTTTTTCTGCGGAGGCACGGGAGCCACCGAGCGAAAAAATATCACCCTTGAAAGGGAGCGCGACAACATAACGACCATCTTTATCACGAGTAGTCGTGCGGGTATAAATCTCCTCAGTGACCTGATCCTCAGGGCTGAGAATAGGCGGGACATTGACTTCTTCAATCTCCCAGAACTTGCGGATGGTAGACTCAAGCGGCGGCTCGACGGTGCAACAGTGCGACACAGTCGAGTAACTATTTAAATAAGCGGGTGCGGAACCAACTATAACAAACCCGAGAACTGTTTCCAGTGCGTGCGGAGCGGGGTACATCGGAAGACCTTGAATTTTACGTGATAACTGGAGATGCGGGAGAATCGAAGCACCGATCAATAGATCGATATCTCCAGGGAAGGCGTAATTTCCGTCGGCCAACTGCAAGTTCTCAAACTCCGTCAGCATGGACGTGTCAACCGGTACCGTGGGCAACCGTTCCGTAATCTTATCTGCGACTAGCGAATCCATTTCAAACGAAATATTACGATTAAAACGTGAACTAAATATTATTTTAATAGAACCGTGAATGGTTGCCTTTAAACCTCCAAAACCTTTCACTTCTGAGCGGGATGACCAATTATTAAAACTAAAACCAAGGCGTTGACAACAATCCCGAGTAATAAAATTACTCTGGGAAGCGCCATCTAGTAGCGCTCGAACGGTGTGCGGTTTGCCAAAGGCATCTACAATGACAACTTGCGCGGTCGCAAGTAAAACGGTAGTGACTTGAGTACCAGCGGCGGAAAGCGAACACAATGTTACGTCGTTTGCACTTGCAGCAGGCCGCGCGTCACAAGCGTCGCGCGTCTGCGCAGGCTGCTGCTGCGATGGCAGCTTACTACTCTCAAAATGTAAGAAGGTATGATGTCTAGCTAGACATTTACGACAGCTACCACCACTGTTACATGACGTAACCAGATGTTTGTCACTTAGACAATTAAAACACAAATTATTAGTGCGGACAAACTTGTAACGATCACTAGGCGATAATCTCTGAAATTCCGAACACTTGTACAGCTGTGTATGGCTACCCTTACACAGAGAACAGTCAGGTGTTGAGGCGGTATTAACTAGCGTACGAGGGTCATTCAATAAATACTTAGCCTACAAAAAGTAAACGAAAATTTTGGAAAAGTGGCAATTTATTTTTCAACATAGTCTCCTTTTAGTTCGATACACTTAGCCCAGCGATGCTCCAACTTTTTTAACCCGTCCGAAAAATAGTTTTTGTCAAACTCTGCAAAATAGGCCTCCGTGGCGGCGATGACCTCCTCATTTGATCCATATCTATTCCCGGCGAGTGATTTTTTCAGATTAGGAAACAGAAAGAAGTCACAAGGGGCCAAATCTGGAGAATACGGTGGATGGGGCAGCAATTCGTAGCGTAATTCGACCAATTTGGCCATGGCAACGGCAGACGTGTGAACCGGTGCGTTGTCGTGGTGAAACAGCACTTTTTTCTTCGCCAGATGGGGTCGTTTTTTCTTTAATTCGGCGTCGAATCGGCCCAATAAATCGGCATAGTAAAGCCCTGTAATTGTTTTACCCTTCTCGAGGTAATCGATGTAGATCACACCTTGTGAATCCCAGAAAACGGTGGCCATAACTTTTCCGGCAGATTTTACAGTTTTCGCCTTCTTTGGAGCACGTTCCCCGGTCTGGATCCATTGTTTTGATTGCTCCTTGGTCTCTGGTGTGTACCAGTGGATCCAAGTTTCATCGACGGTCACAAAACGACGCAAAAACTCCGCTGGATTCCGCTTAAACAGAGCCAAACACGTCTCCGATGTGGTCTCACGGTTGCGCTTGTTTTCCGGTGTGAGTAAACGCGGCACCCATCGCGCCGACAGCTTTCTCATGCCGAGTTCCTCGTGAAGAATATGATGCACTGTTCCTTCTGAAATGCCTACAGTCTCAGCTAGCTCCCGAACCTTCAATCGGCGATCTGCCAATACGAGATCATGGATTTTTTTAATGTTTTCCTCCGTAGCAGCTGTTTTCGGTGCACCTGGACGTGGTTCATCAAAAACCGACGTACGGCCACGTGCAAACTCGTTGAACCAATTCTTGACGGTGGCCATCGATGGAGAAGAGTCACCGTACACAGCATCCAAGCGCTCTTTGATTTCGATGCGCGTTTTCCCTTCCAAAAATAGAAATCGAATTACCGAACGATATTGCTCTTTTTCCATTTTTGTAAAACCGATCGACACGTTCGCTTCCTTAAGTTGTCAAATTAAAACAAATGAAGGGATTGGAATGAAAATTTGAAAAAAGAATTAAAAAAGAATGTGCTACACTGTGGTAAAACTCTTTTGAAACTACAGCGCCCTCTGGCGATGAGGCTAGGTACTTATTGAATGCCCCTCGTATGTGCAGTCTTGACTGACTTCGATGACGCGTCTATACGGCGATCGGAACCTGTCCTATTCGTGGCTTCATGACGTGCCGACGTGCGCTGCAACACCTTAATATGGTCGCGAATAAAAGATTCTAAATCTTCGAACTTAGGTATTTCTTTACCGCGCTGAGTCGTTTCAAACAGACGAACAGTTTCAGGATCTAATTTATTTAAACCGATATACAAAAACAAAAAGTCACAGAGGTCACTGACCTTTAGGTTCCTTACTGCACGAACAGATGATGCGAAAATATTTAAAAACTTCTCTAAATTATGATCGTTACAAACGGAAAAACTTTTCAAATCGAATAATTGATCTAAATATGCGGTGGCTACTAATCGCTTATCTTCGTATTTTGTTTTTAAAGTGTTCAAAACTAAATTGTAATTTTCAGCGCTAAACGTAATTCCAGCACAGACAGCCTTTGCCTTACCGGTCAATTTTTCTACGAGATAATGCAATCTCTCGTGATCTGTCAGCGATGTGTTCCTATGTATTATATTTTCGAAACTATCTATAAATAAATTCCAATTTCGAATGTCACCATCAAATTCAGGTATTTGAATTGGCGGCAATCGTGGGCGTTCGCGAGGAGGGTTAGATAAACCACTCGCGGGGGGGGGAGTCTCTAAACTCCTAGCAATACGTTTGATACGACAATACAAGTCATCAAAGGACGACAATGCCTGATAACTCACACAGTAATCAGGATTTAACTCCAACTCTAAAATGTTTATATTCTTAATTGTAGATTTAAAATCCTCGCGCAAACTATCTAAAGTTTCCAACGAACACAAGAAAGCATCTCTAATCATCAGATCCGAGATTTGCAAAGATTTATCACAAATTGATTGAACACGTGAAAACTGTGAGTCCCTTTCGGCGTATAAAAGCTTTAACTGAACCTTTAAATCAGTACTAACCTTGGTTCCCTTAAGAGACATCTTGTTTTGATATATTCACACTATACACTCAAACAAACACTTAACGAATTATTAAGTAAGCGATAATTATCAGATAACAATATGGTAGTATTGTAAACAACAAAGCGAACGGCGAACGAACGGAATAACCTGTCTATATAATCTATGGTTTATCCGTTTCCTACAAATATTCACTCAACAATGAACGGGTATTTTTGAAATGCGTCTACCTACATGCAATTTGTAGGATGGTCGAATGAATTTTGTCAAGAAAAAGAATGCGATCGATTTATATCTACGCTGATATTTACGTAGCTAACTATAATTATGCGGTGCGGTTGACGGCGTAGGTACCGTAATTAACAATGACTCTTTAACTATACGAGCGAAATAACGTATAGTTGCCTAAATGCCTAGATGCGAGTTTTCTACTATTATATCTAGGTAAACAGGCGCGTTGCGTTTATTCCCTATGGAACAAATACTATATTGCGAAATTACAAGAAAATGATTCACGATCCTGCTCGTAGGACCAAAAATAAATGGTTGCGCGAATTTGCTGTGTGGACTGTAGATTTAAAAAGCGATCTAAGGTTTGTTAACAATATGCAGGTACTGCGTCTAGCGTTTATTAATGGGATAAATGTATTAGAAGGAACACTGACCTTTAACCTCGAAAGTTCCACATGGCGCCGGCCGGCGAATCCCGAACTTCGTACTTTCAAGCACTGCCAGTTTCTGTATTGCACTACACTGTACTATTGTTGAGTTTTTGAATGGTTGGATCACGAAATAGCCAATTTTCTTGTAATTTCGAGCGGGCGTGTTAGCGGTGCGGTCACATTCACAATGCACAAAACGTCAATGTCAAATCATTTCTAGAGGTCGTGCGGGGAAATAAACGGAAGGGATAGGATTGCTAGGCCAAAAAAATAAATTACAAAAAACAAAATCGCGGAACATAGCAAATTGGCGCAACCAGTATGTATGTATGTATTTATATATGTATTGTATGATTTAATTTGAATAATATAGTATTTTTAATTAGCTATCTTATTTGTTTTCTGTACACTGTGTCTACATCTCTCATCCAACTCTCCTGTCGCAGGTCTGGTGGAAGAAATTTCACTTGAAATAGGCAGTACCTTTGTGCTCTTCTATCTGTGTTTGTTATTTTCTTTTTTAAGTGTTTGTGTGTACAAAAAATGAATAAATAAATAAACAATTAATTGGTATTTTTTTTTTAATATTAGTGAAAAATATTAAAATTCGGTGATGGTGATACCTGTGCCTTTGAGGGATTTCTTACTCACCCAGATCAAGTGACGGTGCTCCGTGGTGTACAGTCTGACTAGTATAGGCCGAACTTTGCCTTGGGCCAAGCCCAATCTATGGCAGACATGGACGTGCTCCTTCCCAACCTCAGACATGCCCATTTGGTTGGTTAAGACCCCAAGCCCAATCTATGGCAGACATGGACGTGCTTCTTCCCAACCTCAGACATGCCCATTTGGTTGGTTAAGACCCCAAGCCCAATCTATGGCAGACATGGACGTGCTCCTTCCCAACCTCAGACATGCCCATTTGGTTGGTTACGACCCCATTAATAACATCAAGCAATTTCTCACCAGGATGCTCCGCGATTCCATGAAATAGAAGAACCTTCCTACTCATCAGGGTTTCGTGTCTGTCGAATCCAAGCGACAGCATCTCAATTTGGCTTTTAAATTTGGATAGCGCTTGCCAGACAAAACTTCTAAATTCTGCAAACTCACTTGTTAGTGCCGTAATGTCCAGTGTAGCTGCAGGTCGGGCCTCTGAAGATGCAGTTTTCAGCCTGTTTTCATACTCCAACATACGTGTATTCAAAAGCTGCTCCAAATCCTCCAAACTTGCAGTCAGTTTGTTGTCCATAGTTTCGAAGGAAATTGAGTAGAGAGTGAAACAATAATAGATAGTGAGCGATGGGTGGTAAATGTCAATAAAATAAAATTATAACGTTAAAAAAAAACAATTAAAAATAAAATTGATAAAAAATGGAAGCTGTCAAAAAAGTGTGTTAACCCTGTGTCTACCCACACAGGAAAAAGTTGTAAAATTCGGAAAATGATCGGTTTCCATTTGTGAGTATCCAGCCATCGAGAAACAATTATGTTCGTCATGTGTGTTGGATGCAAGCAAATAGACAGGCAGTGCTTGCCTCATGACGAGACATGGAGAAATTGGCTTCAGATATCAATGCAGCAGCTCTGTTGGCAATTCAATATTAACTTTTGTGCTGGTTCATTAGTTGATATTATAGTCCGTTTCGTATTTACGAGTATATGTTGGTAACACTGTATGCGGTCCCCGCTCGCACTTCTTCCGCAACTATGGTACAAGAATACACGCATTTTAACCTCACAGACCTCGTCAATTAATTAACTTATATAGTAACCAGCCCCTATCTAACTATCCTCTTTTTCGTGGTCCCTCGTATGGTAAGGTACCGCGAGTGTAAATAAATAAAGTGAAAGGTTCAGGACAGTTTTTACGACGCCCGAATCGGTTACAATCTCCGTCTGTTGCCGCCGTGTGAGTGATTACCAAACTCGTCGACAACTGAAGCCGCCTACGGTGTATTCATCATCCATTACGGTTGCAAGTCCGCATCAAAAAGCAATAAATCATACATAGTTTCATTATCTACAAAAACAAAACTCAGCGGAAATTACAATTTTGCCACCAAGAGGAAGTTCTCGGATCGATGATTCCAGGAGGAAGAAAACAAAACAGTTTTCTGCTTCCCGCTGTGTGTCCTACTATTGTCACTGTATTAGTTAAAAATTTTGTTGGAGCGGTCACGCCTCAACGCCATTGGACACCACAAAACTCTCCATTGGTCTCCATCTTGCCGACGAACGGCACAGGACGCCATCCCGCCATTTGTAATAATTTGTTCAACAACTTTATTGTAAAAACTAATTTTTAAGTTTAAGTTTGTAGGGACACAATGTAAATGCGTAATCAGCAATATTATTATGACGCACGGCTGCGCCCGTGACACACAGAGGATTTTGTTCAGTCACAAATAAACTACAGTCGTAAATGGTCGTTTCAATTAGTCTACACCCCAACACAAGAAATAGAACACATTCAAGTATCTAACCCATCTTGATAACTAAACCCCCAAATTGGTGACCCCTGTGAACTTTAATGTTGTTTTTATTGGTGAGATTAGACTGGAACGGAAATGAATCCGCAACATAGTGCTACACCACGTGCACAGGAAGTGAAGGGAGAAAGGTCCGGCGACACCAGCGAAAAGGAGCTGGCAAGCATAACCATCACTTCACGAATCCCCGAGTTCTGGGCAGACCAAACGCGACTCTGGTTTGTCCGGTTCGAGGTTGCGGTGGAAAATCAGAGACTGAGCGGTGCGAGCTGTACTGACAGTTACGGACTCAAAGAGTTTGGATGTACTCGCTACGATAGCAGACAAGGTGTTGGAAATTACAGGAGAGAGTTCATCATGTGTATCTGAAGTCAAAACGGAAAAAGTTCAGAAAAAGGCCGCAGGGAAGATGAGTGACTTGTCATCAGATATCGGCAAAATCCGGGGGGAGTTGGCGAAGATCAACCTGCGGCTGGCAGGTCTAGAGCGTAGCAGAGGCAGATGGCGTCGGGACAGCGGCAACCAAAGATCCAGATCAGCATCGGTTGGCGGGAGAAAGAGTGATAAGTGGCTATGTTTTTATCACCACCGGTACAGGGAGAAGGCAACAAAATGTGTAAAACCCTGTAACTGGAGCAACGGAGCGGAGATATTGGCGGGAAACTAGAAGTAGTGCAGCCAACGACGGGACTTTGCCCAATATACAACCGTCTGATAGTGTGTGATAGGAAAACAGGTATGAAATTTTTAATTGATACCGGAGCTAACGTGTCCTTGATACCTGTAAAGAAAAATCATTCACGTAGTTATTATAATAGGAATAAGTCTAACTTTACGTTGTATGCTGCTAACGGTACAGTTTTAAAAACTTATGGTGTATAGACATTAACTCTAAATTTAGGATTAAGACGACCGTATACTTGGCATTTTATTGTAGCAGAGGTCAATCAGCCTATAATAGGCGCAGATTTTTTATTAAAACATAAGTTACTGGTAGATTTAAGCGGTCGACGTCTTATAGATGAAGTAACTACTTTAAGCTCAATAGGTTCGATTGTAGAGTGGAGGGAGCATCCTTAGCTACGATTGATAGTACTTGTATTTATGCGGAGATACTAGCGGATTTCCCAGAGATCACAAAACCAGTGTCTTTCAGGGAAGAACCCCTACAGGTAGTGTTTCATCATATTGAGACACATGGACCTCCCGTATTTGCTCGAGCGAGACCATTAGCCCCTGAGAAATACGTCAAGGTGAAGAAAGAGTTTCAAAAAGGATGGGCAGGTACGTCTTTGCGGGGATTATAGGGCCTTGAATGCTATTACAATTCCAGACAGGTACCCCATCCCGCGGATAAATGATTTTACGAATATTATAAGTAATAAGCGCATATTCTCGCGTTTAGACTTAAATAGAGCATATCACAATCTTTTGGTTGCACCTGAGGACAGCGAAAACAACAATTACTACTCCTTTTGGGTTATACGAGTTTACGCGTATGACTTTTGGCCTAAGGAATGCTGCGCAAACTTTTCAGCGATATATGAATAACTCGGTATTGCAAGGTTTAGAGGCACAATGCAAAATAGAATCAGAAGGTCAATCAGACTCCAGTTTTTACTTCTGTTACATAGATGACGTTATCGTGGCTAGTGAGATGCCTCAGCTTCATAAATTACCCTTAAGAGCGATTTTTGAGCGATTAAACCAAACGGTATAACCATCAATATGACGAAGTGTAGTTTTGGAAAAGAAAAACTAGAATTTTTAGGTTATGAGGTTACGACATCAGGAATAAAGCTATTGCCAGACAAAGTGCAAGCAATATTCGATTTCCCAAAACCCAAAACGGTAGACCAGTTACGGAGATTTTTGGGCATGATAAATTTTTATAGGTCTAGCTTGCCCAGGGCAGCAGAATATCAATCGGTATTAAATAAGTATTGTGCGACTCGAGTTATCTAACTCGGGTCAGACCGTAAGCGAGCCAGCCCGAGTCAAAATATCAGCAAATCGAGTTGACCCGAAGAGCCCGGGCGGTTTAGTGCTAGCCGTCTAGCCCGCGAGTTGCGAGGCCCGAACGACTCCGAGCGAGCCCGAATCAGCCCGACGACCGAACGATTGAACGAATGTCCCAGCCGCGAGTGAAAGAGATAGTTCTCGTTGTTGGTTTCTTATCACACGGTTAGTCAGACAGAACTGATGAGAGAGATTTGATTCAGAAAGCAAGCTCGCTTATTGGTTTTTGTTTACTTGTTTTGTTATTGTTACTTACTTTGTTGTTTATTGTTTTGTTGCAGTTTTATTGGTTTAAGTGTTGTTTGTTTTGTTGACTGTAATAAGTTTAAAATGTCTCCTGGAAATAAAAGAAGTGTTGCGTGGGAGTTTTTTTCAAAAACTGATAATAATACCAAAGTAGTTTGTAAGTTATGCTCATGTCACTATAAATTTAGTGGAAATACCACTGCTTTAGTGAACCACATAAAAAAGAAACATATAATTCAACATAGTGAAACTATTGGCGCAAATTTACCCAGAAACGAATGCGCAAGTAGTGAGCGTGAGGTTTCGAGACTTGACTTGCCAATGCCAAGTGTGTCCGGTGTTTGTGTGTCGGAGAATCGGGAGGAGAATAATACCGTTGGCGGTTCTGTTCCTGAGCCTCCTCCAAAGTGGGCGCGACAGATGCGCTTAACTGCTCCTTATAAAATAAACCAAAAAGCTGGTGATGAAGCCTTACTAGACCTAATAACAATAGATATGCAACCCCTACAAATTGTTGAAAACGAGGGTTTTATAAAGTATTCAAAAAAATTAAACCCTGATTATGTATTGCCATCAAGAAAAAAACTAACACAAATGCTGGAAGAAAAATATAACATATGTAGTTCTGAAATAAAACAAAAATTACAAGATGTAGAATATATTGCCCTAACAACGGACATTTGGAGTTCAGACAGTCAAAAAAGTTATATTAATGTTACTGCTCATTTCATTCAAAGTTCAAAATTAAAATCGCTTGTTATATCAACATCTGAACTTGCCGACCAGCATACGTCGTTAAATATAGCAAACGCTTTGCGAGCTATTTTAACTGAATTGAACATTTTCGACAAAATAGTTACCATTGTGACCGACAACGCTTCGAGCATAAAAAAGGCTGTAAAAGATTTTTTAAATAAAAGAAATCATTTCTGTGTTGCACACACCATAAACTTAGCCGTCAAAGACTGCATTTAAACAGAAAATGACGCATACCCACATTTAAAAAATGGCGCTGTGTTAGAAGTCATTTCAAAAAGTCGCGCCATAGTTACTCATTTTAAGCAGAGCATAAAATCGTCCAATGCACTGAGAGAAATGCAAAGCCAAATGAATTTAGATGTAATAAAACTCAAACAAGACGTACAAACGAGGTAGAATTCAAGTTTTTATATGTTGCAAAGATTGTTAAGAACCAAAGTTCCCCTATCTGCAACATTACCTCTGCTTACGTCACCTCCACCAAGCTTGAAAACAGAGGACTGGTTTATAATAGAAGACTGTGTTGCTCTTTTAGAGCCAATGGAAAAAGTCACGTCCGTGTTATCTGGCGAATCGTATCCGACGCTATCCAGTATTATTCCAATAGTCAGAGGATTACAAAATTCGGTTCACAATAAGTCTCCAAAAACCGAAGCTGGAAGACATGTGCAGCGGTCGCTGCTGGAAGTCATTGATAGAAAATTAGGTGTCTATGAGTCCAACAGAACAGCAGCAAAGGCCACTTTATTGGACCCACGTTTTAAAAAAAAGGTTTTGGTGTAAAGAGCAATGCCGAAAATGCGGTTAAATTTGTCCTTGAGGTATTTGCTCAATACCTGGCTCAACACCGACCAGTTGAAGAAGAAAATCTCTTTCCATCCCAGGTTGCCTGGAAGAGATCGCAGATAGCGATAAGGCCGTCCATTGTATGTTTTTATTTAAGTCTCAAATATAGACAATTTTAAAGCATTTGTAATAAATCTACAATAATGACATGTTTTCATTTTAAAATTGTGGTTTTAGGTCAACGAAATTAATAACTAGCATAAGACTAGCTAATTTTTACACCAAACGTAATTTGTTCCTTGCGTGAATACGATCATAATTGTAATAGTTATTCAAAATCAATTTATTGATTTATTGATCATGGGCTACAGTCAAAGTAAACTATAACAGAACAATGTCGCCATCGCACAAACAGTGTCAAATGAGATGATTGGACAAAAAGTCAGCTCTTTGGAAATAATAGTAATTGTGTGTGCTGCTTTCTTGGGATTATTGGCCCTATGGTTCATCAGAAGTCAATGTAAGAAACGGGTGCGGGACTGGTTTCAAAAAGAAGCAGTCGTAGCCGGGTGGAGCCCGCCAGTAGTAAAGGTACAAGCAGTGCAGCCACCGACTGTACCCCGTAACCCAGAGGCATATTAGGATTGAGTGTTGAGTGCTTGTAGACATAGTTCAGTGTCATATGTTTTATTGTTAAATAGGATGTAAAGATATGATGATGTTTGGAAAAAACAAAAGTTCCCAAAAGTTCTTGTCTTGCCAAGTATATTTTAGGGTCATAATTATTAATTTAATAAAATTGTATAATTGCTTGCGCTGCAAATATGACCGAGAGTACGACTAACCAGTCAGATCTATCTGCCTTAATTAGAAAGCGTGCCGTCCTGAAAGGGGCACTGACAAAATATTTTAATTTCTTTTCTAATGCGGCTATTAATGTTAATCCGCAGATTTTATGTGTCAAAGAAGAGAGGTTACGGTCGTCCTTCGAAAAGTACGAGGCGCTTAATCTCGAAATATGCGCCTTAGAGCCGTCAAGTGATGATTTGGAGACGGTCGAAGACAAATATATTATGTTGAAACCTTGTCTATTATCAAGCGTTTGTCTGTTGAGGCATCTTCTACGCCACATCCACCGTCTTCAACTAGAAACCAGTTTACTTCAACACGGTTACCAGAAACAAGCATTCAGTCATATACAGGTAAATATCCATATCCATACTTACTTACTATACTAATATTATAAATGTGAAAGTGTGTGTGTCTCTTTGTTTGTTCGACTTTCCATAAATCAAGTAGCTCAGCTTTTGATTAAATAATCAACATTCGAAAAATAAATAAGTATTAATCATGGATTTCGATAGATAGCGCTGATAGACCGGGAAGTAATTATGCCAGGATTCTCGCCAACATTTATAGTGCAAGAGCTAATTTATCACAGGGTCGATCCACTTTTTCCAGCTGACAACGAACAGCACAATTTTTTGCAGGTTTACTTTATGGGAGACGAAGAAGTTGAGGTAGACTGTCGATGCCAATTTATCCTGGGAGTAGAAAGAGACACGGTGCTAAAAATTCTATGATACATACATGATAATAATATTTTAGTAAACACGTTTAAAAATGCTTTAGAGAACCTACCTGAACAGCATTTTAAGCAGTGGTGATACCTTTATAGGGGGCAAGCAGAGCAGCCGAGGAAACCTTGACTAATCTTCACCTAAAATTCCGAATTAAAAAAAAACTCGAGCTGAAATCCGCCGTCATGAATCATCAGTGCAAAATTTCTTGCTGCTGTAATCCCGATTTTTAAGTTAATCTATTAATTGTACGACAATCCGCGGAACGGCTCTTCCCGACGTGATCTCAATACCCAGGATAAAAAAAAAAAACATTAACAGTATAAATAATATTGACGGAATTTTTTTAACACCGCGATGTAGAAAATGGGTCTGGGTTATCAACGCCATCTAGTTGTAAAACTGGAACTAAAAGCTTGCATTAGTTCAGTTAATACATTATTGACGAAAAATCTTAACACCGCGCTGTAGCAAGTACGTCTTAATTAACAACGCCATCTAGTTGTAAAATTGGAACTAATTTTTAAAACAAGCTTTCTTTGTACAAATTGATTGCGAACATTTTCATTTGTTAACATTATGATAGATATTAATTATGTTAACATCATACCTATATCATAAATGACTTAAACACAGCAATCTATCGATATTTTTGGGCAATTCGTTACTTATTGTCAAAAGAGAAAAGTTTCTATTCACATTTTAACAAAACTACAGAACGAAATAACATCACTCAATTGCTTTTGAGAATTCTGATGTATTTTCATGGCACCAGCGTAGTTATTTATGTCATTTTAACTGATGTATTCCAAGTATGTATTCTCATCGTTTGAGAAAAAATATGCAACACCAAATATCAGGGGTAGGTTTAAAGGTGAATTTACGAGCTCATATTTTTCATATTATCTATACATATAATGAGTTACCTGGCCAAGTATCGCCCACACATTTTAATCACAAGGAAAAGTTTATTGTATGTGTTTCCGAATTCATTTCAAATATACTTTAATCACTTCATAACTAAGTAAAACTACAATAACTAATCATAAAGCTTTAAACTCTAAATGGCATAAAAAGAAAACTAAAAAAATCTAATAAAACAATTATAAAATATATTATTAATAATATTCCACAACTATCACACAACACCGTCTAGTCCCAAGCTAAGCAGTGCTTGTGTTATGGGTACCAGACAGCTGATAAACATACTTATATATTTCTAAATATATACATATTATAGATAAATAACACCCAGACACAGAACAAATGATCGTGCTCATCACACAAACATTTGTCCTGGGTGGGAATCGAACCCACGACCTCCAGCATAGCAGTCAGGGCCACTAACCACTAGACCAACAGGCCAGTCACTCAATTAGGTACACTAAAAGTGAAATTTATTCTATTTTATCTATATTTTTCACTGCGCGTAAGACCTAATTCAAAATATCATTATTTATTATCAGGAAGCGCAAAGACTGATAAATGTCACTCGGACAACCAGTCACTTGGACAACCAAAACCGTTGTCCGTGGGACATTTTGGTTGCCCATAGGACAATTAATGATAGAATCAGCATAAAGCAATACTTTTTCTTTCAATAATTAGTCACTGAAGAGCCTCTTACAAAGGCTAGAGCATTTATTATTGCTTAATATAAATTAGATTGATATTTTGACCAATTTCAACTTTTTACTTCTTGACGTGTGGAACACCGAGTCGATGAACGATCCGATGATCTCTGGTGTCAGAGTTTTCAAACCACCTACTACTAGCAGTAGGCCTCTGACATGATTGTGTAACGACTGCCATATAATTAATCATAGCAACCGGGACCAACGGCTTAACATGGCCTCCGAAGCACGGAACCATCTTTGTTATGAACAATCAGGTGGTTTAGCTTGCTATGTCCTAACCAAACTGGGCACAATCTTGTGAGTGAAAGTGATAAATTGACAAATATTAACTTTACGTGTTCCTTTCCCGAGAATCGAACCAGGGAACTCCGGACCCTAAGACAAACGCTCAAATCACTACACCACGGAGGCAGTTAGCTTACTTACTTAACACATTTTTGCTATATCTAATAGTTCTATATTCTAAATTATTTTTGTTATTATTTTTAGATAATGGGTTTGACGGAAAAAGAAAAATCAAGACGCTATAGAGAAAGACTTAAAGCAGACCCGGAGAAATTAGCTGAGCGAAATAGAAAAAAAAGGGGAAGCTACCATAAGAATAAAAAACTAATTTCAAGTATGCCGCCAGAAGATAAAGAAAACTGCAGAATTATATGGAAGCTGCGAAAACAGTCACAGAGAAATCGCCAAAAAGTTGTTAGGAATATAATTGAGAATACGCCTCTAAGCTCTCCGTCTATTCTGCAAGAAATAAATCCCGAAGATCAACTTCAACCGACGACACCACCTCCCAGTCCTGCCGTGTCTTCGAAAAATGAGAAGATTAGAGGCAGAAAAAAAGTTCGACGAGACAGGTCTAAATTATATAGAGAAAATGTAAAATTGCAATCTGAAAGCAAGAAGTGGAAGAAAAAGTTTGAAAAATATAAAAAGAGAGCTCATCGGAGAGAAAAAGAATTAATTAAATTAAAAGAAAAAAGGGAAGAAAATATTGAAGAAAAACAAAAGTACGGCATATTAACAAACGCTATCAAAGATAATTACAGGAAAATTAAAGCCAGAAACGGCAAAAAAATGCTGAAAAATATTTTCGCGAAGCTTGGTGCGCAAAAGCATAAAATAGTAAAAGACTGTTTGGGCTTACAAGGAAGACTCAGAACAAGTAACACGCGTAGTAGCTTTTTCTTAAGAGATGATGTATCTAGAAATACTGCCGGCAAAAAAGAAACCATCACTAAAGGCAAAGAAAAGGTGCAAAAACGGTTCCTATTGGACTCAATGTAAAACTTGTTCAAAGCCTTCAAATCAGAGAATCCAAATGCTAAATGATCATATTTCTATTTTACTAAAAATCGCCCTTTCTACGTAGTTACACCAACAGTTGATGGAAGGGATATGTGCCTTTGTAAAGTACATACTAATGCAGCAGCTAAGATAAAGGCTCTGAAACAAAAAAGAGTTATTAGTGCTTTAGATCTAAGCACACTGATATCAGAGACAGTCTGTGACAGCACTAAAAAAGAGTGCATGTTTGGTACTTGTAATCAGTGTCGGGATAAGGAATTCAAGATAAATAGTGACAGTGTTCGAGGCAAAATACAGTGGTTTGAATGGGTGAGGGAACAGGAAATCTATCTGAAAAACGACAAAAAATTTAAAGCTGTTAAGAACGTGAAGAGACTTAAAGAAGATACTATAGAAAACATGGTCAAGAACTTTCAAGAAGAACTGAAGAGTATAAAGAAACATATTTTTAATATGAAAACTCAGTTTAAAAATTGTCGCCAATGTGTTGATGAGATCAGAGCAAACGAAGCTGTGATATTAGTCGATTTCAGCGAAAATTATAATTGTAAATGTACAGAAGAAATTCAGGCGCATCAATTTGGTGGCTATCGTAACCAAGTCACTCTTTACACAGTTGTGGTTTACGTATATGATAAAGATAAAAAATATGAAGCTTTATCGTTTTGTACTATTTCTCCATGCAATATTCATCAACCAGCTGCAATATGGGCCCATTTGCATCCCATTTTGATAAAGATTATTGAAAATTACCCTGGAATTGACACTATTCATTATTTCTCCGATGGCCCATTTTCGCAATATCGTCAAAAAGCAAATTTTTATTTGGCCTGCACGAAAACATTTAGCTACGGCTTCCAAGCTTTTAGCTGGTCATTCTTTGAAGCCGGGCATGGCAAAGGCCCTGCAGGCGGTATTGGGGGATTCTTAAAAAGAGCAGCTGATAAGAAAGTGGCAACAGGAACGGACGTTACTGATGGTCTTCAATTTTATGAAGTTCTCAAAGAGTCGAGTAAAATTCAGTTATTTTATGTAACAAAAGAAGAGATCGACGGGATTCAGAGGGACATACCAAAGAATCTTTTGCCTTTTCCCGGTACAAAAGAAGTGCACCAAATATTTTCAAAGAGCTATGGCCAACTAATGTCCAGAAATTTGAGTTGCTTCTGTTCTAGAGGATTAAGCGAATGCTTGCGTCCCAAGTTATACTCGCCGATACCAGCTCCAAGGAACATTCCAACCCCTGTCGACCCTGACGAAGACATACCTCAAGAGATGCCATTAAGTCCTATCCTAGCACCACTGGAAAATATTTACAACCTTTTTATTTTGTTCTATAAGTGGTCTTAGTCTATTAATGAACAATGTTTCCAGTAATTTTGAAGGAATAGACAACAAGCTAATGGGCCGGTAAGATTTCACATCCTCATGACACTTTCCAGATTTAGCAATCATGATTATTTGGGCAACTTTCCACTGTGGAGGAATGTACCCCTTCAAAAGCATTGCATTATAAAGAGCTGTGAGAAAAAATAGAACTGCTTTAGGAAGTTCTTTTAGTATTTTTGCTGTAATTAAGTCATATCCAGGAGCTTTGTGTTCATTTAATTTACTGATCCTTACTTCATTTTTTGATGGCTGTCCTTACTTCATTTTTTGAAACTTTTTTTAAGGGCAGGTCGAGTTGGTATGTTTCCTGTAAGTATGATGTTATTTCATTATGTAATTCTTGTTGTCCTTGAGCATCGTTGGGAGTAAATACGGTGTTCAGCAAAGGTTTGTGCTTTTTCGTTGTCACTTTTGGCCCATGTGTTATCGCTTTTGCGTATTGGTGCTTGGCTAGCTACAGGTCTTTTAAGCTTTTTCGTTGCTCGCCACAGAGAATAATCTGAACCAGCTGTTGCATCTAGATTTTGGGTATATTTCTCTAAATCGAGATTTTGGTCTTCATTAAGTGCTGATTTAAGACGAGTTGTGACATAATTTAGGTGTTTCTTGTCAACGGGATATCTCGTAATTTGCCAGCGTTTCCTTGCTTTTCGCTTCTTTTCTATCAAATCTCTGACTGTTTCAGACCACAGTACATCTGAAGGTTCTGTTTTTGATACAGGCGTGGCGCTCCACGCAGATTGCTGTATGCAGTAATTAAAATGTTCAACTGCCTGGGAAATGTCGTCTTCAGTTTGCAGTGGGAGTCTATTATTTATAGAGTTCTCAACAAGCTGTCTAAACAGAGGCCAATTGGTTTTTCGGCTGTGTAGTTTGCAAGGTTTTGGTTTCTCCAAGATTTTGCGACTCAATTTGATAAAAACTGGCACATGGTCTGATGACAAATCTTGACTGGGGGAACAAGTAATATACTTGTTGGTAATGCCTTTTATAATGCAAAAATCAATGAGGTTTGGAATTTTGTTCACATCGGTTGGCCAGTAAGTTGGTTTTCCAGTCGAAATCACATCAAGATTCTGTGTCTGAAGTGCTTGATATAATTGGCGTCCTTTCGTTGTAATTATCCGGGATCCTCAGTGTGTGTGTTTGGCGTTATAGTCGCCCCCAGCTAGGAATCGGTAACCCAATGTATTGAAGTATGCTAAGTAGTCTTCTTTTTTTAAATTATGTTTGGGTGGGCTATAAACAGCTGATATTACTAGTGGTCCTACCCAGTCTTCAATAGTAACACTAGTTGCTTGTATTTCATGGGTGCAGTAGGGATTGTTTAGATAATGTTTGATGTTTGATTTTGCAGACCCTACCAAATTGCGGTAACGAAACCATAGCGACTTCTAATTCGACGCAAACGCCATCTATCGAGGAAAATTTATAATAATAATTTTTAATAACGATTTAGTTCAATTTTCTTCGATAGATGGCGTTTGCGTCGAATTAGAAGTCGCTATGGTTTCGTTACCGCAATTTGGTAGGGTCTAATGACAATGTTGAATAAAGAGTTCAGGTGATTCGTATTAAGTATACCTTATAAATGATAGACTACACATTTATATTTAGATATCACATCCCAAAACCGAAATCTCACTTTGTTTACTTTGCGCAACACTTGTTCGAGCGTACATGTTCGATTCGGTAGATCATTAATGTGTACAAAGCAATATTACTCTTTTATCTACAAAATGTCGCATTTTTCTGTTAAGTTTCACTTAATTTGTTCAATTTGTGGTCAATTAATTCATAAAAGTGAAAAAAATAGTGCCATTTTCGCTTTAGTTTGAGAATATTACTAATTTTAAACTAAAATTGAAATTTAATATCTAGCACTAATTGTGGGTTTAAAATATATGTTGTTTAAAATGGTATAAATATTTGACGAGTTGTCCTATAGGTAATATTTAAAAACCAGATACTTTTTGGTGGACTAATGCAGTGCCGTAAACCTAAAAATCATGTTGGCGTCTATAACTGCACAACCACTGTGAAAGGTTTTTCAAAAACTCTTAACTTTCTGTGAAGTATGCTAATATGTCATCAGTGGCAATGAAGATAATTCTCCAGACACCTAAGTTGGTTTGATAAAAAAAAAAAAATGTATAAGCACTCTCCAAAGGCGGATCTGAATTTTTGTTTCTCAAACACTAAGTGGGGCAAAAACCAATGACAATTTCTTTGCTCCTGGCATATGAGCACTAATCAAAGATTCCACTTTATTATATAGCCTCCGTAGTACATATATATCGATGATAGCCTCAGTCCCATTGAAAATGAGATGCATGGTCAGTTTAATTTGTTGACATTACAAAAAATCCTTGGGAATCACAAGTTTCTTCAGACTTCTAGGAAAAACTTAACATGTTTTCAAATGTGTATCATAAGCGAAGATGCAAAATGTCTTTGAAAATCCATTTCTTACACTCCCGTTTAAGTTTCTTTCCGTATACATGGGTGTAATAAGTGATGAACACGGTGAAAGATTTCGTCAAAAAATTACAGGGTATAAAAAGCGTTATCAAGGTTGCCAGCCATGCTTGTGGACTACCTTAGGATCCTTCAGAGGGACACTGCCATTAATGACTATAAGAGGAAAGCCAATCTTTAAAAAAAAATAAGGTTTTTTTCATGTAGAATAACAATTTATGTTCCTACTTCATATAATTTTAAGTAAAATCACTAAATGCCTTTCACTACTAAACTTGATGTTATGTAAAAAAAATATTTATATATTTCAATTAGGCCTAGGGTGGGGAATCGTAATTACGTACAGTGAACCCAGTGAATTTGTCTTTTTTTTATTTTGTTGCATAGTGTAATTATTATTTATTACTTTTTATTTTACGCACATCCGAATACACAGCCTAGGCATTATAACCCAATTTTTAGTAAACTATAACACCTTAATAGCACAGAACAAAGCGTAAAGCTTCTAACATCGCACAGTAAAATACAACAATTTCAGAGTAAGGTCACAATAGTAAGGAGTTGAGCCTTATGGCTCAACTCCACGCACTTACTTGTGGTAATTACAATGAAATACAACAATACGGATCAGGAATTACAAAATGCGCATACGCAGAATGCACCAAACCGCCATATTGTGATTGTTTATTTTCAGTTCAAGAACTGTCACTATATACATCCTGAGTAGAATCTGGCACCAGGGGGCTTACTCTCGAGTTTAATTCCGATCGGTCGACATTGGAATTGTGACTTTAGGTACTCTTGAATTCGATGCTAGCGCCAAATTTGTTTAAAATTGCGTGTTCACACGCCTAGCCCAATCCCCATTTTACTTAGTTTCCCAAAAAGGTCACGCAATTTGGCCTTAGCATCCAATTCAAGAGTACCTAATGGCTCAATTCCAATGTCGATCGATCGGAATTAAACTCGAGAGTAAGCCACCAGGTCTTTTTAAATAAATTTAGTATAAATTGTACTTTACCAAGTTGTATTTCATTTATGTGTCTATTTCAATTTATAAGAAGATTTTAACAACTTCTAGGTGGCTACTCTTTCTTTACTTCGCTGTCAAAATGTATGTAGTGCCATCCCCCTGGTTCAGTTGGTTTTGATAGATCGGTATACCGTGGTTTCATTTGCATCCCTAGTGTTTGAACTGTGTGTCTATACAGACTGTGTGTCTGTATAGACACACAGTTCAGATTTGTTCAACTCAGCTCAATAGTACCGAATATTCTCGCAGCGGCGCTAGGTACTTTTTTTTTTTTTTGGTGGTGGGTAAAATCATCTAATGACATCTCCCACCCTTGGGCGGAGCGGGAGATAGTGTCAGACTCTTACTGACTAAAAACCCACCCCGTTCCTTCGTGGCCTTAGATAACAGGGCCGGGCTTTCCTTTCGGAAGCAGTCAAGTGCTAGTTTATAAAATATAAAAAAAAAAAACCCTTGGCCTCAGTAGGCTTCGACCCTGCCTGCCTGCAGCTAGTAGGCTGGGTCTCTACGGTTTGCTGACAACTCCTTGAGGCGCGCGGGAACAGTGCGCGCCGTTGACGACCTGGGCTTAGTCCGGATGTTTACCAGACGGTCGGACAGTGAGCTACCCATAGCTCGCCGTCCGCCGGCCGCCTGGAAATCAGGATCGGAATCGGAATCCCCGCGGCGGCTGGGCCTTGTGGGCCGTTGCCTCTCGCGTGCGGCCTCCTCCTTTGCTTGTATTACTGCTTCGCAGAAGGAGGCGACCGCCTGCCATCCCTGGCGCTAGGTAATCAAAAGGCATCGTCAACGCTTCACAATTATGTCTTCGAACAATTAATAGAAAAATTAACTGGCCGAGACAACTACTCGACGTGGAGATTTGCGGTAAAAACATATCTTCAGCACGAGGAACTGTGGGATTGTGTAGAGAGCGACAGCGCCATAGACCCCAAACGTGATATAAAAGAAAAGTCAAAGTTAATATTGCTTGTTGACTCAACGAATTATGTTCATATTCAAGAAGTTAGTACCGATAAAGAAGTGTGGGAAAACCTAGCCAAAGCATTCGACGATTCAGGGCTGACACGCCGTGTTGGATAATTCGGGAACTGTGTACACCATCACTCACCGGTTGCCAAAACGTAGAGGAGTACGTCAGTAAGATCATGACGACAGCTCACAAATTGAGGAACATTGGGTTTAAAGTAGACGACGAGTGGTTGGGAACCCTACTACTCTCAGGTCTACCAGAGTCTTATCAACCTATGATTATTGCGATTGAAAGTTCGGGAATTAAAATCAGTGCAGATTCAGTGAAATCAAAAATTCTGCAAGATGTTAAAATGAATGAGAGTCAAACTTCTTTGATTTGAAACTTTAAATTATGGAACAGATCACCCAGCATGACTGTCAAAACCTACTATAAATACCGGTCCATTTTGCTATTTTTGTCAATTTTTGGAGAGTTTTTGAAGTCTGAAGAAGTACTGAAGAAGTCAGCAAGTCCGAAGAAGTTTTCTGGCGATGTGTCTCGCTTCACTGCCGCACCTCCGCCACTCGTCTTCTGCCGGCTCTGGTGGCCTCTCTTTTGCTGCATCTCTGTCTCCCAGCCTCTGCTGGCTCTGATGGCGGAGGCCCTCACTATCTTCTATCTGCCGGCCCTGGAAGGCTGGCCTACTGCCTGGTGCTTGCTGCCTGCTGCGCATCTTCTGTGACCTGCTGGCCTTGGAAGGCTGGCCTGCTGTCTGTCTGCTCACGCGGCTTCTGCCAGCTCGACGGCGGAGGGCCGCGACCTCTGCCTTCAAGACTTGAACATTTACTTTTATACATTCCCTTGTTTTTTTACAGTATTACATATTTACCTCACATGCAAACATATTATCTTTGATTCATTCTTCCTCTTTCCGCTCCCTCTTTTAATTTAGCATAACTCTTCACTCTTACTTCCCATAACTCTACACTCTTACGTCCCATAACTCTTACCTCTCGTATTAACTCTTTACTCTTACAACTTCCCTCTTACTATTCTTGCTCCTCTACCTCATACTCTCACTCTTGTTAACGTCCTAAAACGTTACCCTCGTTTGATTTGTACTGATGAGTACTCTGATCCTATATGGTAGCCATATGATAGTATCTAATAAGTTCTAACTGGTCATATGCGAATTGGACTCGCGCATGGAGGGTTCTGTCCATCATCAGTAAATAGTTCATACCAGGCGGCGGTCGAACTAGCGACACGCGGGCTTATGACAGTGGAGAGGACCGATTAGTTGGGACTCGCGGTGGCACTACACAAGTCCGAGGCCATTTGCTTTCACGGCCCTCGGAACGCATCACCACCTGTTTCCCAATTAACGGTAGAAAGAGTTCACATCTGCGTCGGGTCAACGATAGAGTGCCTGGGACTCGTTCTCGACAGCCGGTGAATTTCAAGGAGCACTTCCGATGTCTGGCTCCTAAACTGAATCGGGTTGCCTGGACTGCTCTCAAGAGATCCCTCCTGCCCAACCTAGGGGGTACAGACGCCTCCTGCCAGAGGCTCTATGCAGGCATCGTTCGATCCATAGCCCTTTATAGGGCAAAGGTGTTGGCGCTTTTGCTGCGAAAGCGACCGGCGGCCAGAGGGTCATAGCCATACGGATGGTGCGGATACCGTACGCGTCCTTGCTGGTCTGCCACCATGGGAAGAGCCAGCAGTCCTTGCACACATGCACGATTTTTGCATGGAGATGCAATGCCGGGGCGAAACTCTGCTGCCGCGACAAGTCGCGGCATGGCGGACAGAGTTTCCGCGGGATCTCATGACTGAGAGTGAGAGACTTGCGATATTTTGAAAATATTAAAATCAATAGATGATGTTATTTAATTAACTTGAGTATCTACACGGCTAAAACTTGCTACAAGCTTTTATATCATAAAAATAGTAAAACTTTATTTTCTTCTTTTTAGCGCATCTAATTAAAAGCTTGTTTTAAAAAAAGATTATATATTCGCTCAAGGTCGCTGGCGTTTAGTGTCGCCTTAACATATTTTCATTCGCTTAAGGTCGCTGGCATTTAGTGTTGCCTTAACATATTGTTTTCTTTTTCAGATATCTATGCAATCCTCGTAAGCACTAAAGAGAATAAGATAAAAACAATGTTTGACACAAAAGAAATAGAATCATCATAAGCACAAAGCGAATAAGATAAAAACAATGTATGAAAGAAAATAAATATAATCCTCATAAGCACTAAAGAGAATAAGATAAACATAATGTATAAAAGAAAAGAAATAGATGAAATCAGAATAAAGATGGAGGACAATGGATGCATACTATGTTGTTTGCACTACTCTCGCGAGTGTTTCTTTTTCTATTTAATCTGAAACCATGCCTGTGATGAATCCTCATAAGCACTAAAGCGAATAAAATAAACACAATGTATGAAAAAAAAAAGAAATAGAATCCTCATAAGCACTAAAGAGATTAAGATAAACACAATGTATGAAAGAAAAGAAATAGATAAAATCAGAATAAAGATTGAGGACAATGGATGCATACTATGTTGTTTGCACTACTCTCGCGAGTATTTCTTTTTCTATTTAATCTGAAACCATGCCTGTGATGAATCCTCATAAGCACTAAAGCGAATAAGATAAAAACAATGTATGAAAGAAAATAAATTGAATCCTCTTAAGCACTAAAGAGAATAAGATAAAAACAATGTATGAAAGAAAAGAAATAAATAAAATCAGAATAAAGATTCTCTCGAGTGTTTTTTTTTTCTATTTAATCTGAAACAACCATTCCTGTGATGCAAACGGTTCAGGACATAGAACTTAAATTAAAAACTGCCCTCCAAGAGCTCAAAGAATCAAAACTCTGATGCCAACAAATATTACAAGAGAACGAGGAGAGTGACAGTAAAATAAAGAAGATAGTCTTCCAAAACGTTTAAGGCTTGTAGCCTTAAACGAGTGCTAGTAGGGCTTAGTCAGCAATACCCAGATGCTGTTGATGAACGCGACCAACAGCGTGCGATCACAGATGGTTTCAATACATGTAGTAACTTGTATGCGGAGGCTTTCGAGATCTAGAAGATAGAATATGCCATGCCAATAGTCATATTCGTAAATTGCAGAAAGAAAAGGAATGCAGAAAAAAAAGGAATATGACTGGCCTGTCAGTCTAGTGGTTAGTGGCCCTGACTGCTATGCGGGAGGTCGTGGGTTCGATTCTCACCCAGGACAAATGTTTGTGTGATTAGCACGATCATTTGTTCTGTGTCTGGGTGTAATTTATCTATAATATGTATGTATTTAGAAATATATAAGTATGTTTATCAGTTGTCTAGTACCCATAACACAAGCTCTGCTTAGCTTGGGACTAGTCGGCGTTGTGTGATAGTTGTGAAATATTATATTATATATTATATTATATTATATTAATGTACTCACTCTGAGAAAACTAACTGTTTATGTGATGAATTACTTAATTCGAATTGCAATCCTCATTCCTTAGTAACAATAGATCTTACTGAAGATTCTCTAATAAAACATAATAATAATTATAAACTTAGTCATTAAAAAATGTAACAACCACAAAAGCAACAAAACATTATTCCAAAAATATTCAGCTACGGAAAAACCTTATAAATCAATTAAATAACTATCAGGTTAAGTTAGAAGACAATATAAATATTTAAAACACTGAGCGCTTACAGTCTGAGATACAGACTCTTGATAACTCACTAAAGTCAATTTATAACAAATATGTATGTTCAGAAAACCTAATAAGGGAACATAATTATTCTTGCTACAAACGAGTTAGTAGATAAAGTTTAGCTTCCATAATATTTATGTTCTGTACTGAACAATGATGTTATATCATAGTGGATTATACCAAATCAATTTCCTGAAGTTTGCTATTTTTATAAATTCGTCATTCCAACACGATTCCATTGTCATTTTGCTAAAAGTTCGTAATCTGCAAAATCCTTACTGACCGATCATTGGTAGGTCAGTGGTGTTTTACCTGTCAAAGTCAAAGTGACATTACTGCTTACTGTTTATTTAGAGCGGCCGCCGGCGTTTTCTTTTTGTTATTGTATCAGTGTTTGTGTTTGACCAAAAGTTTCTGGAGTGGCGGCCACGTACCGGAAGACGCAGCGTTGGAAGGCCTCCCACAAGGTGGACCGATGACCTGGTCAGGGCCGCTGGAGTCCGATGGATGCGACACGCACAGGACCGGTCATTGTGGCGACGCTTGGGGAGGCTTATGTCTAACAGTGGACGTCTTTAGCCTGAAATGATGATGATGATGATGATCAGTATTTGGTTTTTGTCATGATATAAGGCAGACATTCATTTGTCATTATGTAGGTAAGTACGAGATTACCATTCTATGCCATTTCTCTCAATGGAGTGTCGGTGGTCTAAATTGGAAAGTCATATTGACGCCATTATATTAGTAGATTACCAAACTTGTCAAAATCAACAATTATGAAATCAATGATAGACCATTCTGACACTATTGTAATAGCAGACTTGAGGCCCAGGGTTTCATTCCTTAATTAGATACAGAGAGGATGTAGTAGACATATTGGCAGTAATACAAGAAAAATGTATTTAAATAATTCTTTAGCTCACCTGGGGGCCGAGCATTAAGTTTCATAAAACAATCTTATTGCAAGAGTTTTGTTTCCATTTAAAGTAATATTACTTAATTTTGTTCCATTAAATTAATCGCTCAGTACTATTGTATTCCTGCTAAGGACTGGGAAAGAGTGAACAATTTTAAAGATTTTGTCTATTCCCTGCTAAAACAGAAAAGAGATGGCGCGTGTTTGTTTGCCATTCGAATAGCTGTATTGAAGTTCATCGTGAAACAGTAAAATACATTTAACTCAAAAGATGCCTTGCTAAAATATATTTTCAAAAAGATCTAAGTAACTTCCATAAAAAGAGCGTAATATCTTTCAAGATTTTACATTAACAAAGTAGAAAAACAATTGCGAGCTACGACTACGTTGACATTTAGATGCATGTTATTGTGTGTTTTAGAAACACTCGGAATTCGGAACGTTTGTTTACATTAACAAAATTCTTATCAGTGTTTTTGTTAACTTTTAACTTACCGGTTTAACTTACACCGTTGTTGATTGCGAAACGATTTTGAAATAAATAGTTTTCAAGTGGTTAGTGTTCGAAGTGGACAATTGAACCCACGAAGTAAAATGCTTATTTTATGCTTGTAACTTATTGTACATGGACGTCATGGAATCAAGGTAAAGTTAAATAGTGTAATCCAGTGAAATAATGCAAAGTACTCGTAATATTATGTCAATATTTTTTTATATTAATTATGTCAATAGTTTTAGACGAGGATGTCTTGAAACAATTGTGTGTGATTAATTTTTTGTTGATAATTTTGTAGCTGAAGAACTCTTCGGGTTTCTTTTCACAAGTTGCTGTGGGAATTTTTAAATAGCAATAGAGACATCGCTTGCGCATTTAATCGTTCCTTGCAAGCCAAGGATTATTCCAAAAGAAAATGGCGAGAAATCTAAAATTTAAATGCTCAAGGCATAATTTAGGTGCTCATAAGGATTAGGCGGGCTGGTGCAAGGTACTTAAAAAACTTATTATTTTTATATTTTGTCATGTTAACAATTAAATAAACAATTTGTTTCAGTATTGGTTTGATTATAAGGCTAAAATTAAAAGTGTTAGTGCATTACGAGCGTCTCATATGCAGACAGAAGGACGGCGTTCAACAGTCAACCCCCTTAACGATCAAGAAACATGATTTCTTGAAATTCTGGATGGATTATACCAGGTGTACGGGTGGAACCGGTAAGAAACAGACAACTATAAACACATAATTAATTGATAACTATTTATAGTATTATGATTACACCGTTATGTCATTACAGACTTCAAAAATAAGTGCACCAAAGATAGGAACAGATTCCCCTGCATCTCTGTCAATTCTGCAAAATTACCCGACCACTGACAAACAACCTACTGACCAACCATCTTATATTGCATCCCCCATCATTGATACTACCACCCATAATATAGCCTCCTTTTACCACCCACCCATAATATAGCCTCCTCTTACCACCCACCCATAATATAGCCTCCTCTTACACCACCCACCACCCGAGAGCCACCCACCACATCTCGACTTCCTGCGAGAACACCTGCAGGCCGGTCCCCGCGTCATCGGCACAGGAGGCGCGAGCCGTCGATGTCTCAGGAAGTGTTAAGACGTGCCATTGTCCACACAACGCAGAAGCTTGCTGAGGCTGCCGTGAGGACAGCTGACGTGGTTGAAAAGGGTGTGATATTAGCCGAACTCAAAAATATATTAATGAGGATTGAAAGGTAAGCCCGAAATTAACAATTGCTTACTTATTAATTTTCAATTTTATTTTTATTTAAATGTATTGGGTAGGTA
Source organism: Leucania comma (assembly GCA_958295575.1). Lineage (NCBI taxonomy): Eukaryota > Metazoa > Arthropoda > Insecta > Lepidoptera > Noctuidae > Leucania > Leucania comma. The sequence goes on from OY282485.1 coordinate 12,998,912, forward strand.
ATCAATACCAGTTTTCATCAAGTAGGTAAATTCATCAATATCATAATGAACTAAAACCACCAGATTAAACGATTAACTGGACACGTTTAGGCATCATTAATTTCACGTAAAAACAATACTACTAGCTGTCAAAAAACCCTTCAGATTACGAATAGAATTAACTTTTTAGCTGTGACGTCACAAAAACGCTAAGAAAACATTCTTGTTTAAATATGGTTATACGATTGTTTTGAAGGCCTCATGGTACGAAAAGCATAAGTAAGATTAAAACAACTCTAAGAGCTCGTGACAACCATAGACTAATATATTAAGGGCAACCACTAGCTTTTGACGTTTTATAAGTGCGCACTAGCTTTTGACGTTTTATAAGTGCCTATGAGAAATAAAAATAATAATTTTGATTTGATTTAAATATAATTTAATTAGGAGGCAAGCACTGTCCTAAAATCCAGACGCGGCGGCCAAAAGCACTTAAGTCACCGTCACTCCATTCAGTCGCAATAGTCAACTGTACCATAAAACTTAAATCGTATCAACAAATCAAGCGGCGACATAAACCACTTAAGTTGACTTAAGCTTTTTTTTCCCGGCATGACAACTCATATACCAACTGACTTCTTCTTCGCTTTATTAATGGCAAGTAGAGCCGATGTCGACTATTCTGCCAATGTCTAAGTGAATCTGAAAGGAAGTGTGTATACTATAATTTCGCAAAAAATGGAAAGGGTCAATAACTGAAGACCAAAGATTCTTCGGTTGATACAGTTGAACTTGATGGGTTAGTATTGGACTGAAACAAACAAGAAATAAAAATACATAGATATCATAATTGTTAAACCATTAAATATATACGTAGACCACAACTATACAGATTGAATATTTGAGGCTATGACTCATAATTTTATATTGTTGTGGCGGATGAAGATCATCATCGCCACAAGTAGTTCTGGAGAGGGGTAAGTTAAGAGGGCAGGGATATTGATTGGGAGAGGAATCTTAAGTTTTGGGATACGGCTGTATAGATAAAGGGTGGAATGTTGTTTGTGCATTCAAAAAATATGTGATCCAGTGTGCCTTCCTCCAAGCCGCACTGACATAAAGAGGAGTCGCGCACACGGATTTTTTGTAGAAAAACGGGAGTGCAGCAGAAACCTAAGCGTATTCTGCAAAGGACGGAGATAACCGTTTTGGAATTTTTTTTGTGCGTGAAGAACCAAGGTTTTGATTTTATGATTGGTTGAACTGCATAGTAGAATTTACCTTTTTTCTTACCAGAGTTATTCCACTGGTCCTGCCATGCACATTGAAGACTTGCTTTTGGCAGGTTCAGTAAGTCATAACCCTGAATAAGATTGTGTGAATGATCAGCTGTAGATGAGGAACAAGCATCTTTGGCCAAGGCATCAGCACGTTCATTGCCCTTGATGCCACAGTGACTAGGTATCCAAACTAACTGAACTTCCCTTTGACTGTTAACGCATGACAATAAGGATTTTTTTAATTTTTAAAAGGATCGAGCTGTGCAATTTACTTTTGAAGGGATTCTGGATTAGGGCTTGTAGACAACTAAGAGAGTCTGTGAAGATTACGGCTTTGTCTATATTTTGGTGTGACTCTATAAAAAGACAAGCTTCCAATAGACCCACACACTCGCCTGTAAACACAGAGGACTCTTTAGGGCATTTAAATTGTAGGATGATACTGGAGCTTTGGTAATATACTGGCGCTCCAGTGTGACTAGATTCAGAGAATGTCGAAGCATCGGTGAAAAACATTTGGAACCCGTTCCATCGCTCGCCCACCGCCGCATTGAAGACCGAGTCCGCTGAGGGGGAATTTTTAAATATACCAATGTTAAATACAATTTTTGGAGTCAAACATAAGGCTTCATATTCAAAACTAAAATGGGGTAATTTGGGATACTGAACGATCGGGGATTCTAAATTTTGAGTTGAACGAAAATATTTTATGATCAGAGGAATTTCTTTATTTTTCCAATATTTGGAAGTTCTGCATGAGATATCTAGTTCGTTTAATTTTGCAATGAGAGGGTGGGTAGATCTACAAATTGTTCTGGACACAAAACGGGAGGAGGAAACTCGACCTGCAAAGCGTTGATGGGAGAAGACTTCATACACCCAGAAATGATCCGAAGACACTTAGACTGAAGCCTATCCATTCCAGCCAAGGCACCAAGGTTACATGGAATTAGATGGAACGTACCATAATCTAGAATACTACGGACTAAGGCATTATAAATTAATTTCATGGTGTAGGGGTGGGCTCCCTACCAGACGCCCGTCAGAACCTTCAAGATGGAAATAATAATTTGTATTAAGGAATTAATATGGTACTTACCTGTTAATTTTGAGTCTAAAATAACGCCTAAAAATTTTGCCTTATTTGTTAAAGGGATACTTTTTCCTGAAATTGCCATTGTAATAGGAGGGATTGTTCTTTTACGAGAAAAGACTACCGCCGAACTTTTTGGTGCAGATAATGACAAACCGTGGTTTAACAGCCCATGATTCAAAGAGTCCAGAGAGAGACACAGAGATGATGCAGCGTCAGCGATGGAGGAATCTGTCACATAAAGGACTAAGTCGTCAGCGTACTGTAGGATGTGACAGTTATTGTTCAGGCAGGAGCCAATTTCGATTGTGTACAGGTTATAAAGGAGGGGGCTGAGGACAAAGCCCTGTGGGAGTCTCCTCCAGGTCTGTCTTTTATCAAAGTCCTCACCCTGGACTCTCAGAACCAATGAGCGACAACAGAGTAATCCACATATACATTCATCATCTTGACCGGGATGCTCAGCTCGTGCAGTTTCTGCCTGAGGATGGGAAGAATGACGTTGTCGTATGCGGAGGAGCTGTCTAAGAAGGCAGCAACCACGGACTCATTTTTAGAAAAGGCCAAGTGGATATCCGTAACTAGAACCCCAACACTATCCATTGTGCTGAGCCCCTTCCTGAAGCCAAATTGGCAGTTCGGCAGTAAGCCTCTCGACTCGACTATCCACTCTAAACGGTTTTTAATGAGGTGTTCCATTAATTTGGTTAGGACTGAGGACAACGCAATGGGTCTAAGGCCGTTCGGATCATCCACATGTTTGCCTGGCTTTAGTAGGGGAATAACAATTTGAATTTTCCATTGGTCCGGAACCCAACCATGACTATAGCAGGAATTAATTATATCCAGGAAGTACTGTTTGGCTTTATTCCCAGAATGAGTTATGAAGGAGTATGGAACTCCGTCAATACCAGGCGCTGAGTCCCGGACATGACTAAGCACCAAGTTCAATTCCTTCAAAGTAAATGGCGCGTCATAAGGATCATTGGATGTATTATTTGAAGGGATATTATTTAGGATACATTCAGAAGGAAGTGGAACATAAGGTGGAGCTATTTTAAAAAAAAAGTTCAGCTGTTTCCCTGGTGATTGGTGAAGCCATTGATGGAGAGCAACCACGTCTAAATCTGTTGATGTTTCTCCATACAACTGAAATTGGGGTGGAGGGGGAAAGAGATGAGCAGAACTTAACCCAACCTGCACGTTTCTTCCGGCGGAGGAGGCGTTTAGATCGTGCATTAACTTGCAAATAGGACAGCAAATTCTGGGTGGTCATATTCCTATTATAGAGCATCTCAGCCTGGTTTCTTGATTTGACAGCTGATGTGCATTCTTGGTCCCACCATGGAGGTGAAGGGATTTTGTTCCGGGCACTGTTTTTAAGGGGGAAGCAAGAATCTGCACTGGAGGTAACAGCTGTGACAAAGCCCTCATAGCACCTTTTGGCATGGTAGTGATCAGAAGGGTCGGGTAAGCTTGGATTTAAATTTGGAAGAGACTCAATTTTCTGATCCAATAATGAAGCAAATTTTGACCAATCTGCCACATCCAGAGGGAACTGACAAGATAGTGAGAGCTTCTTCTTCCGAAATATCAGCTGGTACACCTGTAATCACGCCCATCCTTGTGATATTAAATGTAGGAATTGTGGCTGTATAGCTGTACTTTGCAAGAAGATTGTTAGCAAGAAATGCATTAGCGTCTTGGGGGGAAGTAAACTCCACGGATACACGGTTACGGCCAACTCGTTTGACACCATCCCGGAGCACATTAGCAACATTGTTTTTAATAAGAAATTTACCGAAATTTACAGGATGAAGTGTAGTGCCTGCAGTCGGTGTAACTTCGATTCTAGAGACGTGAACGATGAAGGGGCGCTTGTCCAAAGCTGAGTATTTTAGGCGGCCAATTTGGCTCTTGGGTTGTTTGCTAGGTGGAGAGGGATCGAGAGTTTCTACATCACTGGTGCGTTTACGTGAACCTTGGGTCACGTCCATTTCTGAAAGCTACAAACAACGTCGGCAAATTGGGAGAGTGGGTTTTGGGACAAAAAGTTTGGAGAAGCTGAAATGTCGGGGGTGTCAGGATCGGGGGGTTTATTTTTATCCATCTTGTCTATTTATACACAAACAATCACAGTACCAACCTGTTTACAAACACAAGGACAACATAATTATATAAAAACAATACACAAAAGTTACAACAATCACTTAAGAACGGTCAAAACTCTCAAAACACACGTGCTATCCAAGAAACCCGTGGCAAGAATCTTTTCTACCGACTGACTTAAGTAACTTGGTAACAGTGATCCGTTTTTGGTGTCGATAATATTTTCAATTATCTACCCTCACTTAACTCTATTTTTTTCAAGTATTTATAATGGATTCAAGAGCCAGAAAGTTGATAAATCTCGCCTAAAATAATGAGGCTAGTGGTAAGTTTTGAATATTTTCCCTTAATTTTTATGCAATATGCAAAACAAATGTATACTTTTGTTGACACCCATACCAACCCATAACTACAAAAAAATTACATTTCACTTTTTTACAGGTGATGAAGACCCATACACTAATCCGCAAGCAAGTACATCTGGAACTCAAAAACCAATTACTCCTGATAAAGCTGCTATTGACTATTCTAGTGACGATTCTGTTGCTGATTCTACCTACTTTCCAGATCACGACGGCAACAATGCTCCAGAGGTGACCGAGGTGGAGATGAGAGTGGCGGTGCGAAGGCTGAGTGACAAGAACACCGCCCCAGGACCCGATGGCTTGCCTGGAAAAGCCTGGGTCCTGGCCATGGAGGAACTCGGGTCTCGACTGAGAGGGCTCTTCAGCGCATGCATGGAGAGGGGCCAGTTCCCGCTTCGCTGGAAGACGGGGAAACTGGTCCTTATCGCGAAGCCGGGGCGCCCCGCGGACTCTCCGTCCGCGTATCGGCCCATTGTGCTGCTCGACGAGGTGGGCAAGCTCTTTGAAAGAGTAATTGCAGACCGCCTCGTCGTGCATCTGGCACGGAAGGGGCCGGATCTTGCGGACGGCCAGTTCGGATTTCGCAGGAGGCGCTCCACTGTGGACGCCATCATGCGCGTGCGAGCCCTCACGACGGGGGATGCGGTATCCCGGGGCAGGTGTGTCTTGGCGGTGTCTCTGGACATCGCTAACGCCTTCAACTCCCTGCCCTGGAGTTGCATTGGTAGGGCACTCCGGTACCACCGGGTGCCCGACTACCTCTGTCGGGTGATCGAGGCCTACCTGTCGGACAGGTTCATCATCTACCCCGGTCATCAGGGGGAGTTGAAACGGCGAGAGATGTCGTGCGGTGTTCCGCAGGGATCGGTACTAGGACCGCCCTTGTGGAACATCGGGTACGACTACGTGCTGCGCGCCGACCTCCCCGACGGGGTCAGCGTGGTCTGTTACGCAGACGACACGCTGGTCCTGGCGCGGGGACGGTCGTACCAGGCGGCGGTCGAACTAGCGACGCGCGGGGTTGCGACAGTCGTGGAGAGGATACAGCAGTTGGGACTCGAGGTGGCATTGCACAAGTCCGAGGCCATGTGTTTTCACGGCCCTCGGAGCGCGCCACCTCCGGGCTCCCAATTAACGGTAGGAGGAGTTCACATCGGCGTCGGGTCGACGATGAAGTACCTGGGACTCGTCCTCGACAGCCGGTGGAACTTCAAGGAGCACTTCCGACGTCTGGCTCCCAGGTTGAATGCGACTGGGGCTGCGCTCAAGCGGCTCCTGCCGAACCTAGGGGGTCCAGACGCCTCCTGCCGGAGGCTCTACGCAGGCATCGTTCGGTCCATGGCCCTTTACGGTGCGCCGGTGTGGGCGCCATCGCTACGGAAGCGAGTGGCGGCCCGGCTAACCGCCTGCCAGAGGGTCATGGCCATCCGGATGATCCGCGGATACCGTACGGTGTCCTGTGAAGCGGCGAGCCTCCTTGCTGGCCTACCACCATGGGATTTGGAGGCAACAGTCCTTGCACACATGCATGACTTACGCGTGGAGATGCAACGTCGGGGCGAAACTCCACTGCCGCGACAAGTCGTGGCATGGCGGACATAGCTCCGGCGGGATCTCATGGTGAAATGGCGAGAGCGATTGTCGCAACCTCGTGCTGGGCACGCCACGATCGAGGCGGTAAGGCCCCTCTTTGAGGCGTGGCTGGAAAGGCCCCACGGCGTCGTCACCTTCCGTTTGGCGCAGGTGCTGACCGAACACGGCAAGTTCGGTCCGTACCTGTACAAGATTCGTGCGGAGACGACGCCCGGGTGTCGCCACTGTGCGGACCGCCCGGTGGACACGGTGGAGCACACAGTCGAGGTGTGCCCCGCTTGGGAAGAGCATCGCCGTGTCCTCGTGGGGGCGATCGGCGGCGATCTCTCGCGCCGGGGCTTGGTTCAAGCCATGCTCCGGAGCGAGGAGGAGTGGCAGGCGGTCGCCTCCTTCTGCGAAGCAGTAATGCTAGTAAAGGAGGAGGCCGACCGCATTAGGCAAAGGCGCACACGCCGCCGCCGCCGCCGGGTTTCCGATCCCAATTTCCGGCCACCATAGGCGCGGGCTCGCGGACGGTGGGCAATGGGTAGCTCGCTGTACGTCCGTCCGGTAACAGACCGGTCCGAGCTCAGGTCGTCTACGGCGCGCACCGTTCCCGCGCGCCTCAAGGAGTTGTCAGCAAACTGTAGGGGTCCAGCAGGGCCGAAGCCTACTGGGGCCAAAGGTTATGTGAGACTGTCACCAAAGGCCCCAGGATAAAGGCAAGGAATGGAAAGGTAGGTTTTTAGTCAGTAAAAGTCTGACACTATTTCCCGCCCCACCCAAGGGCGGGATTTGTCATTGGATGATTTTACCTACGTTAAAAAAAAAAAAAACCTACTTTCCAGATAGTCCTAGTTTGCTTACACAACATAACGATGAGATGGACACCACTGTTTATGATGCTTCAGTAGATTTACAGATTGCACCACAAAATGAAATACCTGAAAGTATTGAAGATTCGTCATTATAACAATAAAACAAACCTGTGCCCTGTAGAAGAAGAAAGAAAGATAACAAAATATAAAGAAATTTAGGTCGATCCTATTTAACAGCTTCTGGAAAAACTGTCGGCAAACGTCAAATGAAGGAACTACGTAATTGTTAAAATAAGTGTCGTCAAAAAATAAGTGATGAGCAACGAGCTATAATTCACAAAGAGGTTTGGAATCTTGGCTCTCATGTTTTAAGGGCAGCGTTTTCATCTTTGATTACCATTCGAGAGAGAAAAACCGAACATCGTCGGGTCGAAGACCCTAGTTTACGCTATACAGTGAAGCACCACGCAATGTAAAAAAAATTGAAATCATTTTTCCAGTGGTAGGTCACTCCTTCATTCCTCCCGACCGGGTGTTTGCGAAAATTGAAAGGACATTAAGAACCAAAGAAGTGATTGTTTCTCCTTCGGAATACACGGAAGTATTACAGGAAAATGGAACATGCATCAATCTGACAACAATACCAGTCTATGATTGGAAAGCTGCTTATGAGCCCGTGATAAAACTTACTTCATCCTGACACTTTCCATTCATGAGAAGTAAACGATTTTTCCTAACTCGCACTAAAACCGAGAATATCATGGTACAAGGAGAAGAGACCTACCGGAATGAAATTAATAACAAAAAAATTATTACAAAAAAAAAAAAAATTACTATGATTAGCCCCCTGACCATAACCCCCATTATTTTACCCAAAGAAAGCAAAGTCAAAGATGTGAGCGATTTACTTCAAAAGCATTTCGGTCAAGAATGGAGAAATTTACCGGAATTAAAATACTATGCTGATATTGAAAATCAGCCTCGCATACCCGATGCTGATAATAATGATATTAGTAATGACCTTTGTGAGCATGCATCTGCATGATCATGTATCTGAGCATCGTACGCTTTTAAAATGGTTACCTATTCGTCAGCGTAGAGCACCAAGGGCCTTGACTACTCTGTTTTCCTTTTTGGACAGACCTTCTTCTCCTTCTTATCTGACTTTTCAAATTCAATTCCTTTGCTCTGACCATAGTAAAAACCTCAGATCTACGAATAATCGTTTACTACGGTGTCCCTCACATCGCTCTGGGTTAATCCATTCCTCCTTTTTTGTACAGGCGATCTCTCTTTGGAATGCGCTCCCTTTGAACATCAGGATGGCATCCAGTCGGTTCTCCTTTATGGTAATGGCACGTGAACACATTCGCAAGAAGTTGGTAGAATCATCACATCGTTGATTAATTGGATTTGTTTCTCAGAGTAATTTTCGTTATTTATATGTATGTATGTATGTATTTATTACTGTATTAGTTTTCTGTTTGTTTTGTTTAACATTAAGTTGCACCTACTATATTATGTTTCACCACCCTAAGGTCGACTGGTAGAAAATGCCTATGGCATTAAGTCCGCCTTTGTACAGTTTTTTTTTACTTGTGCAAGAAGTTTAATAAATAAATAAAAATACGTAATGTTAATGAATATACGAAATAATAATAGTAGGGTAGAAGTCAAAATAATCGTACATGGGTTAAAAAATCACATGTCGTCTATCAATAGGCCACCTATTAGAAGATCAAGAGAGATCAAAAGCTTCTACGAGTATTAATTTTTTTTTTTATTTAAAGTCCACTAATATTTTATATAATTAAATCATTTCTATAATGGTTCGAATCTAATAAACACCGAAAAAGAATATTTAAATGGATCTGTCAGCAAACCGTAGTGACTCAGCCTGCTAGCTGCAGGCAGGCAGGGTCGAAGCCTACTGGGGCCAACGGTTTTGCTTCTGAAAGGAAAGCTCGGCCCTGGTATCTAAGGCACGAAGGAACGGGGTGGGTTTTTAGTCAGTAAGAGTCTGACACTATCTCCCGCTCCGCCCAAAGGCGGGAGATGTCATTCGATGATTTTACCCACCACCAAAAAAAAAAAACAAGCCTGTGCCGATGACGCTATATCTATTTTAAATGAAGTTGTTATTCGTCATGCTCAATTCAGATACCTGATGATTTAGAACCAGTACCAGGTACTAATACACCAAGTTACTTACCATGTCCCTTCATCAACCCTACGGTACCGCGATGTCAGCTGTTTCTGTGAATCATCCTTGCCAAGAGGAACTTGTGGATGTTACAATCCGAAAACTCACTCCTTAAAAAAAATACTGTTCAAAAGTTGGACGCTTCAAGGAACATTAAAAAACGAAAAATAGGCAAGAGGGCAACCAAAAAATCAAAACTATTTCATGACACAGACTCTACAACTTCAACTGACTCTCATATTACATACGCCGAATCTGATGATAGCTATGCTTTTGAGGACGAACAATTTTTATCTAATGACGGCAACAAGAACAATTCTTTTTCAAATAAAGTAACTCAGATGTAAAAAATACAGCAGAAAATAAAGCTTACTTTGATTTGTCCAGCTTCTTAAGTCTCGAAGAGATTGTACCACAAGTGCATATTGATTTAAAGCAAACTAATCCTCAAAATAAAAGCAAAAACGAGGCCTCTACATCTATTTCTAAGGAAAAAGGGGAAGGTAAAAAAAATTAAGTTCTTCCAAACATATGGTTTGGAAGAATTTGAGTTTTTGTACCTACCTTTAGGTGCCACTATCGTGGGACCCCAAATCTCAACATTATAGAAGCACATGTGAGACACCCTAAAACAAAAGTTTAGAGCCTGTAATCCTGTCCCTACAACATTAGGAGATCTGGAAACCGCTGTTAGGGAAAAAGGGAACCAAAGGACTCTTGAGGGACAAGAGACGAGACAAGGTCATTAAAATGGCGAATACAAGCCGTCATTCGAACAAGAGGAGGAAATATTCGCGTAATATTAAATTGCAACAATTGTGTACAAAACATTTAAGACAAACTAGGTCGTATTTAAAATGACCGCGTAAAAGCACTTTGAATTATCAACCAAAAAAATAGTCAGAAAATCTCGAAGTTTATGTATATTAGGACTTTCGCAAAGTTGATTAGGACTACGATAATAACGATAGTTTATTAGGACTTTCGCAAAGTTGCGAAATTACAGTAGCACCGCGATTAATGAAAATAATCTCCGCAATCTTCTTATGTCTTCAAATCCTCTAGGCATACGATTTAGGATGACAATAAAATTTAAAAAATTATAGACCTCGATGATTTGAAGATCAAATCGTTAATACCAGCACAACAGGAAAAGGTAAGTAGATACTGCTAGTGCGTGCAAAATCTATGCCGGTTCGTGAAGTTCGCACAAGTCGCCCGCCCTCCCCTCCCCGGTCGGCGAACAGAGTGGCATTATTTTCCACGCACTCTACTCGTACCCGTTCATGAAAACTCAATTGATATTTTATAATTATTATATTATTATTATTCCTCTTTATTTATCTTTAATCTTAGATTAGGCTTTTTACTTTAAGGATATAAAAGTAAAATACATATTAAATGAAATTACAAAACAGAAACACATTATAATTTTTTTTATTATTATTTTTAATTTAACTACACACTAATACCAGAAAAAGCCAGAAATTAAAAACTTTCTTCTTTTTTCTGATGGACAGAAACAAGCCTCGCCCGAGAATTAATACTGTGAGTATCTTCAGCACAACCACATTATTACATTTAACTTTAATTATTTTGATTAAAAAAAAAAAAAAACAATTTTTATATTAGGAGACACCATGTGGTTGCCGCGGCGGCATATGCTACGGCCTTTAAAGTCTAATTCATATGATCTTGCCATGATAATTTTCCGACTGTACAGCAATATTCAGCAATTTTATCCCTCATTACCTGGGCCGACAAAGAAGGTCTGCGTGGGGTATTCGTGATAGGCAATAATGAAGTTATATCGTTATTTTCGAGACGCCATCTTCCCTTTGTTACTGACCCTTCTACTTCACTATCAATACTACCTGGTGGTGCATAAATTTTAGCAGAATTAGTACTTTTTATTAAGAAGTTGTGAATATGACATATTGTCATCACAATCAGTTGTGCCGTTTCAGGTTGGAGTAGCATTGGCTTTCGTAGTACTCTAAAAACACTAGCTGAAATGCCAAAAGCATTTTCAACCACTCGTCGAACTCTTGATAATCGATAATTAAATGTTTTTTTAATGATCTTTTAGGATGTACACCTGGATATGGCTTCATAATATGGATACCTAACGGGAATGCACTGTCTGCTACAAAATAGTATGGTATAATGCTATTCGTTCCTTCTAATAGTTTCGGAGATGGAAGATTCAATGAGTTGTTTGAAATTTTTTCCTTGAGAATGGAATCATTAAATACACCTCCATCGGAAATTACACCCTACACCGACAAATATAAATTTATATGAAGCATCAACTAAAGCGAACATAACAATAGTAAAAAATTGTTTATAATTATAAAACTCCGATCCGCTATTGAAAGGTGCCTGCAACATGATGTGTTTCCCGTCCATAGCACCAACCACGTGTGGAAGATCCCAACAGTTTTGAAACTCGGAACTAATTTCCTCCCATGCTTGATGCGATGTAGGCATCTGTAACAAATATATTATAATTATTTTATTTTGCTTGCAGGAAGGCCAAGACCGCGCTTTGAAGGATAATACATCTGAAAATGAGGAAAATGACGACATAGGTGAAGATCAAGATCAGTCACAAGATAAACAACCCTGTTCCATCGCGAGCACTGAATCGGACAAAACAACCGATAATGCAAAGAATTCATCAAAATTGCAATTCAAATCTCCACTTCCGAAAAAGAGAAAATACGTCGCGAACCAGAACCCAATGTTGCAATCGGCATTTGATTTGCTGACATCATCAGCTTCGGCTGCTAAAGCGGTAGCTACTGCTTCGACTGCACCTGCTACTGGATTAGACCAGTATCAGCTATACGCTAATTATTTGGCAGGCAAATTTAGGGGCTATTCCAAGCAAACCCACATGACTGTGGAACATCAAATAAACAACATCCTATATAACGCTGATTGTGGACAATATGAATATCAGCGCGGGTACTCCACTCCGGCATCTACATATCCCATGGCTGAGACTACAACTCCACAAATGTCTGTAAATTCTTCTTATTCAAACAGTACCTCTACCATGAGTTTTAAGCAATAGTATTCGTCGCTACTCGATATTCGACGCCGTAAATATTTTGTATGGCAAATTTTGGTTCTGCAAGTGACCGCTAGAGGCGCTGCAAAATTTGCCATACAAAATATTTACGGCGTCGATATCGAGTAGCGACGAATACTATTGCTTAAAACTCATGGTAGAGGTACAGAGCACAAAGTTTAGCCCCGTACATGACTGAAAATCAAGCACATTCTCCAGTGACTCAAGTGGATGATTCGTCGATGGATTCCGAAGATTCTTTTCGTGATTTGATCCATGACATCAATTATTAGTAATAAACAATAATTGTTTATAAACTTATAAATAATTGATGACATGGATCAATAATTATTTCTATAATAAAAAATATCCTACCTTGATGTTGTCTTTTAATGCCTCCACGATAGCTTGACAGGTCTCTGGCACTATAACACTTATCGATTGTTTCTTAACTCTGAATAAATATTGTAGGCTTGTATAGGAATCTCCGCTGGCTAAAAATCTCAAAGTGATACTTAATCTTTCTTCAACAGAAATTGCTTTCCTGTATGTAGTATCCGTTTTTTTTTTATTTTGTGGCCAATCAAATTTATCAAATATTCGAAGTCACTAGGTGCCATACGGGTGAAGTTTTTGTATTTACCACTTATGTGTTGAAATCTTAGGTCTCTCATCAAAGCTCTTCCTCCAAGTCTGTTTCTGTTTCTAAATAATTCCGTTTGCCACCATCGTCTCTGTTTTGGTTTTGAGGTTAGAATGTTGTGAATGACAATAAAACAGGCACATGAAATTGCTAAATTCTCGTACATTTCAACCAACTGCGACGACATGTTTGATCGAGAGCAGAAACTGAACTAGGCAATTTGTTACGCGATCATGACTATTGTGAAGATACGGATACGGAGCAAATCGGAGGCGTCCACAACTTGATACGGGGCTTGATACAATACGCAGATACGGATACGGTGATCGGATACGGAGATAGGATCGGTCAAATGATCATGTCTGGACCCGGCTTAATGTTCATCAAAGATCACTTTCTTTAGCTGGGTACTCACTTAGCAGTGTAGCATGTAACGTATCAGATACGGTATCAAGTGAGTACGTAGGCACGAGCCCGCTGCGAGCCGCTCGCGCGTGGAGCGCTGTAAGCTCGCAGTGACCCGCCGAGTGGCGGTTTCACTGCTAACACAAAGGCGGCTCGCAGTGTGCTCGTGGACGGCGCCTCGACCGCTTGTGTAGTGAGTACGTACGCGCGAGCTTCAAGCGAACTTACGTATTCATTTATTCATTATGGAGTGGACTGAAGAAAAAGTGTTAAATCTAATTGAGGTTTACCAGAATACTCCAGTACTGTGGGACCCTAAAAATAAGAATTATTACAAAAAACATCTAAAAGTAGATGCTTGGGAAACTATTGGACAAGCTATAGGTACGTTGGGAGAAAACTGTAAAAATAAGATGATCACTTTATAGTCTTGCTACAGGAGAGAGAGAATGAAAATAAAAAAAAAGTAATGGAACTAGTAAAGGTATGAAACGTTTATTATTTTTCACAATTGCGTAACTATAACAATGTTCTTAATATTAATAGGTCCTCCTCCTAGCCTTATTATTCCCGATCATACTGGGGTCGGCATCTAATCTAACCCGATGCAGCGAGAAAACACACATAACGTATAGTAAGAGGTGTGTGCCTTGGGTTCGAACCAGTGACCTTTGACTTGGCAGTCCAACGGTCATACCACTAGGCTATCACTCGCTCTATAACATTAATAGGTATTGTTTAGAAAATATGGTATTAACGTTCTTTTACAGGAACTTCAGAGATATATAAAAGTAAATGGTTTGCTTTTGATGCAATGTGATTTTTATTAAACCGAGACACTCCACGCCAAAATAGATTGAATACTGTAAGTTCCTTTATTTAATTTTATCTTATACTATGAATAGTCAGGGTGACAAATGCCATTCAAACTACCACTACCACTGAGTAGGTTTTTAATTCATGCATACTCGTCCTGCCAGGAAAGCCTTCCTTCTGCAGTGAAGTAGCCTGCTAACTCATTTCTAAATTCTTAAGCCGCCGCTGGAGAACGGCGAGCAACATTACTTATAGCATGGAATGACTTCATTTCATGATCACGCCGCCAGGCTACATTAGTTAGTTCCCCATTTTCGTCTTCTGTGTCGAAGCTGCCACCTGGTATATAAAGCGGTCGGGAGGAGGTGCGCCTCAAAAAATTGTGTAAGTGAACGATGCCATCACTACTGTTGTTGCTTTATCTGGCTCCATATGCATTGGTTTTCTTAGTACCCTGACCTTTCTTTTGACCCTTTGGCGTGAGCATGCCCGGGGTAAGGTTTCATCACATTTTCACTTAACGCAAAGGCAGAATCACCCAGAATGAAGTATGGCAGTTGCTTATTTCGGCCTTGCAAAGGTACAGGTGTGAGCAATTGAAGAATATTATTTTCGATCATGTCATGTAGTTTGCTATTCTTTAACACTCCTCCATCCGAGATTCGCCCTTGGCATCCGGCATCCGCGAAAAGAATGTTATAATTTGCATCCACCATGGCAAACAGAACGACGCTGTATGTTGTCTTATAATTAAAATATTCTGAACGGTGCTTGTAGCAACACATGCTTTCCATCTATTGCTCCGACGCAGTGAGGAAAATTCCATAAATTGTTAAAGTCATCGGATATATTTTTCCAGTCCAGTGAGTTGTCAGGAATCTGCAAGCGATAACACACCAGTTAAACTTTTATCATATTTTAGGTAAGCAATACAACGTAACGTGAGGACAATGAAGATGCAGCTGGAGCAGAAGCAATTTCGGAGACACCAAATAGCTCAGTACAATCTGGCCCGCCAAGTAAAAAAGAAAAACGCGATCCAAAGTTACAAATGCTGAAAGAGGCTTTTGGAATTTTAAAATCAGCCTCGTCAAATACCAACACGCAAAATGAGGAAATTAAATCTTTTTTGACTTTTGTAGGAAGTAAAATGATGAAATATTCTGAGCACACTAAAAATATCGTGCAACAAGGCATATGTGACTTAATTTTTAAGGCAGACTGCCATTTGTTCGATGATTATCCCTACCAGCACACAAGCAATGGGACACAAATGTCTCAAGGATATTCTTCAGTTTAACCAACCTTGATGCAGCCAACCAGCCAATGTTGGATATTATAGAGGTCCTAATACATCCAAAAATATGGAACAGGTATCCCAAATATATGTGTCTGTAGGACAATCATCTCCAGGTCAACCATCTCCGGGTCAACCAACTCCTCAACATCTATCAACTAACGAACAATAAGCTATGTCATCTCCACAAAGTCAATTGTCTGAGCTTTTGGACATGGATGATTATGTTTAAGTTACCTACAGTATTTTATTTGCCCATGTCATTGATTTAGTTTCTATATTAAAAGTTCAATTACTTACCTTTACATTGTCTTTTAATGCATTGATGATTGCTGCACAAACTTCTGGAACGAACTTGCTTAGACATTCTGAAGGTATACTGTAAACTAGTGAATGAATCACCACTTGCTAAAAATCTCAATGTTAAAGCCAATTTGTCATGAACGGGTATCGCTTTTCTAAACCTTGTGTCTCTAGTGCGAATTTGAGGTCCAATTAAATTAATTAGATACTCAAAATCTGTACTCGACATACGAGTGAAATTCTTGCAATGTCCAATAATCTCTTGAGAACGAGTTCTATCTTAGAAAATTTCACTTTGCCAAAATCGACGTGGGCTTTTATAATTATCTAAAATATTATACATGAATATGAACGCAGCACTAGCCACCATTTGAGACATGTTGTCGGCGTGACGTTGTGAACACTGCGGATCCGACAGCTCGTAGCTAGATACGCGGAGGACCGTGGACGAGCCGTACCCACTTGCAGGTTGATACCGTATCTGATACGTTACGTGCTACACTGCTAAGTGAATTCCCAGCTATATGGTCTTTCAAAATGCCATAAAAACTTTAAAAAGTATATAGTTTTTGTCAATTAAAAAAAATGTCAACCGAAACGTCTGTACCTTTAGTAAAAAATTTTGTAAAAACAATCGTTAAAAATTTTGTAAAAACAATCGAAGGTATGTAAGCGCTCTGAAAAGTTTTATCCGAAAAGTATTTTTTTGACTTCATGTTAACTAGAAATTTTAATTAGGACCCAGTCAAAAACTTCTTTGGTGATATTAGGAGTTTTGGAGCAAGAAATGTGTCACCAAATTATCAAGCTTTCGAAGGTGCTTTTAAGGCCTTACTTCTAAATAATTACAATTCGCCCCACTCTGTACACGCAAACTGCGAAGAGGATAAAAATGAATGTCTGAGGATAAAAATGAATGTCTACAAAACTTATATTTTTTTATTAAAGAAAATTTTAGTCTTCCTATATCTGACACACAAGGCCAGCAATTGATTGCTCTAAGAGAAAATTACTGTCACGAATTAAATGATAGTCAAGATGCTGGGCAACGGACATAATATGTTTGCAGCTGGGTCCTTAGTAAATGTTTAAAAAATGTAGCAAAAAATTGTGATACTTGCAGACGTTCATTAATAGGGAATAAAGAAGACCAACAAAACAGTTACATCAGGGCAAAAGAATACGAAAAATCATAAAGGTGGTTGTGTTACCCTACACACCAATTAGATAAAAGTTTTCAGGATGTGCAAAATTTTACAATTTCACATTCAAAAAATGTGCCTAAAACAGACCTAAGGAAAACGATTAAAATGTTTTGTAATATATTTGTAGCATACCCTTTTGACTGTTTAGAACACAAGGACAAATTGACCCAATATTTTGAAGATAATGTTATTAATTTCATTATTTACAGTTGGTGCAGGTCAATTAATAGAATTTTAAGTGGTAAATTGACATATGATGGCGTTGATGAGGTGAAAATCTAAGCCCAAAATTATTACAATAAAATAGGCATAAGAAAGAAAATAAATAATTAAAGAAATTACATGTGTTTATTTTATTTCTCCAAAAACTATGATATAGTAATAAGAACACAATATTACCTATTGTCTGCTAAAGATGTCAAACTATAACTGCCACACTCAGAGACGTTTAATGATTACTTAAATCGATCCTTAGTACAGATTTAAAAAAGTACACACTCAGAGTCAGTTAATGATTCATTAGCATCCCTTAATGTCCATTAAAGTTAAGCATAGCCAAACCTTTACATTCAACATTGTAAAATTGACAGTTACCATTGTTAGGGTAAAATATTTTGTTATTTTACAATTTACAACAGTGAAATCGCGAGTGTTTCGAGGCAAAATGTCTGATCTGGTGGATTTTATTGAGTTTGTGGAGTATGCTAGAAGGTATAGAGATGTCGCTACTTCGGGGAAGAAAGGGCGTAAAAGCCACTTTTGGCCAAAATGAGTTAATAATGCAACTTTGTTTAGTTTTCGACGCTCTATCGATCTGTATATTTAAAATTTCAATATTCCCAAAAAAATGGCTTTTACCCCCATGATTTTTTTCTCACCAAAACCATTTTTATTAAAAAAAATTGACGTATATGACATTATTTAATTATTTCAAATTAATAAGGGCGTATCACCATAGTATGAAAGAATATTTGGTCGTAAATACAATATTTATTACGTAATGACTTTTACGACATTTTTACTTGGCAATTTAAATATGATTTGGCTTTTACGCCCTTGCACAAAAATAAAAACTTGGAGTTACAGCATTCAAATCGTAACAATAACAATTTCTTTAGTCTAAAAATCGGAGAGATAATCATGTCATTTATCGTTGTCTCTTATGCGTACGTTAAACAGTCTTACAATGGAGTGAGATAGAAACATAATTTATTTAGCCAATAAAGCGCGCGCGCTGCCGACGACACACGCACAAACACAATCGCAACCTGCATGTACACGACTTACCACAAGTGAAGTCCACGTGTCCAATCTTGTCAGTCTGTCAATCGCAGTTTCTTTACCGGATTGTTATTGTTTACGTTCCGTTTGAATATTAATACAGTGCGAATAAGTTACTTGTTTAATTAAAAAAATGGATAATACGAAGCCGAAAGCCTTGGATTCCTTGCTAAAAAGAAGGAATATCGTTAATGCATTATTACAAAGCCGTCGTCGTTCATCACAAAGGTAAGTTTTAAGTAATAGTACAGTACCTATCTATTATTCTTGGCTCAAACTGTTTAGACGTGCTTACCTAATGTGATGTTTCTTTAGTTAGAGATATTCGTATTTATTTTATAATAAATATTAAGAGTGCATTCGTCGTAGTAATTTCTAGGAAGATAGGTACTTACCTATTTTTTTACTACTTAAAATATTAGGTACTCACGGTGTAAAAACGGTCGGGTTTATTATGGTTGTATGTATAGATGTATAGATGGGTGCTTACGTACCTAAGTGCTAACTAACTTTACCACAAAGGTCATGTTACGTAGGTACCTATCTAATTATTCACAATATTTTTATTCAGTTATTTTGTTTAATCATTTTCTTTATTCAAATTACATGCATTTCTATTTATTCCGTTATAAACTCCATGAAACTGATTTGTTAGACTGGCTTTTACGCCCTAATGACTAATGTCTTCTGATTTTTCGATGCCGTGCGTGACTTTTACGACCCCAATATTACAGGGAACTAAAACTACAATGGCTTTTACGCCCTAACTCTTACTAGCATTAAAAATAAAGACGACTTTTTTGTATAATTTTTGTATAAGTAATTCTATTATCATCTTATTTCCAGATCTGACTACGAGCCGAGTCAGTCGACTAGGAGTTTTGATCAAAATAGTAGTTCGGATCAAAGCAATGATATAATCGAAAACAGCGACACAGAAATGCAACCAATAAAAATATCAAAAGCAACACACAAAAAAATCATAATTAATTCAAGCAGTGATGGCGATATCAATACCTCTATGATTTCTTTACCCCGAGCACATGCTTCATTCTTTGGAGACAACGTTGGTAGCCTTATACCACCAAAAAGCCCGTTTAAAAACAATAGTAACAAAATAAATATTATTTCTATGGAAGTCTTAAAACAGGCTGATAGTTCGTCGACTGTTGTATTACCACATCCAAATATTACTGCCCTCCCTGCAGATCCAGTAATTGCTGAAAATGAAATCTCATGTGCTGTGCCGACCGTTGAGTCGTTTTCTTCAAACCTTTTGCCAGCTGACTATGCTCCAGAAACCAAAGTTACATCAGTTCCGATCGCTAATTCGTCTCTAATTGTTAATACATTGTCTACCTACGACAATAGCACGCAGCTTGAATCTTCTTCCGTATTGACTGCTGAATTACCTACTTTATATGTTAATCTCGTGCCACAAGATGACTATGCCGCTGATGAACCCGAAGTTCCTTCTGTACCGATCCCTGAATCATCTGACTTGAAGACCAACCTTCTGCCGTTGGATAAATATATACCTCAATCTGATAGTTGTATACCTACCACCTCCAAGACGCCATTTTTAGAACTGAGTCCTTTACTGGCTGCATCTCACGATGAAACTCAGCTTGGACCTCCTAATCCATCTACAAGTACAGCACTGGCCAATTTAAATATTACACACACAGTTGAAAAAGATCGGACTAAAAGAACACGCAAAACTTCAACTTCAAAATACAAGATGTATTATATAGACTTCTTATCTGACGAGGAAGCTTTAGACTTTTCTGGTGGTAGTTCTGATGATTGGACTTGCAATGAATCTGAATCTAGTGGTTCACCTGAAAAGAAAAAGAAGAAAAAAGAAAAAAAGAAGAAAGCCCAAAAGGATGATACAAGTAAAAATATAACAAGGAAGAAACAGAAACTAATAAATAAACGGAAAGAACGAAAACAATTAAAAGATGACGGAAAATCCTACCAAACCAAGAAAGGGGACATAGTTAAAGAAAAATCTATGGGAGAAAACCCATGTAAGCAGGATAAATGTAAAAGAGGTTGTTTTAATATAACGGAAGAAAGGCGAAAGTCTCTGTTTGACTTCTTTTGGAGCATAAGTTCACAACGGAGGAAAGATTGGCTTATTAATTGTACTCGCCAGGTATCAATTTCCAGGAAAAGAACGGACTCTCCAAATAGTAGGAGAAATTTAACATACGAGTATAAAGTACTCGTATGTTAAATTTCTCCAAAAAGTTCTCAATAATGGTGAAGATCGTCAAAAAGTTTGTCAAAAGTTCTTGCTTGAGACATTGAATGTGACCCAGAAATATTTATTATACAATCTGTCTCATTCTAAAGAATATAATATGTCTCAGGATGATCGGAGGACACGTACATTTCCGGATAAGTATTCTCCAGAAGCAAAAGCACATGCAAAGTCTTTTATTGAAAAATTGCCAGCAGTCCCTTCACACTATAACCGGAAACGAACCAGCAGGGTGTATCTTCCCCAAGAATTAAAAAATGTATCCAATTTGTATAGACTTTATGTGAAAGAATGTGAAGATAAAAATCAAGATGCAGTTGGAGATACTATATTTAGAAATATATTTAATAATGAATATAATATCAGCTTTCATTGTCCAAAAAAAGACAAATGTCTTCTGTGTACAAGAGCCGATCGAAAAGAAATAAGCAGCGAAGAAGATAAAACCATTTTAGAAAATCACATTAAAGAAAAAAAATCTACTTATAAAAGGTTTCTAGCACATCAAAATTTAAGTAATCATTATAATATTAATGGTACTTTGACAGCTAGCTTTGATTTACAAAAGGTATTGACAACACCCCACGGAGATAGCATGTTGTTAGGGTACTCAAGAAAGTATGCAGTTTTTAATTTCACCATTTATGAAAGTGGAACTCAAAATGTGAATTGCTACATTTGGGGAGAGTGTGACGGAAAACGAGGTAGCCAAGAAATAGCAACTTGTCTCTTTAAGTATTTACAAGAAGTTGACGAAAGAAAAATAAAAAATTTGATTTTATACTGCGATTCCTGTACAGGTCAAAATAAAAATAAAGTAGTTCTATCTGCCATAAACTATTACCTCAAAAAGTCCGTAAATTTAGAAACAATACAGCTTAACTTTTTGTTGCCTGGACATACATACATGCCTGTTGATTCAGTGCATGCAACAATAGAACGAGAAATAAAAAAACTCACCGTCTGGAGTCCTTCCCAGTGGATGCCTTACATTGCTTCTGCCCGAAAACGGCCACGACCTTATCGTGTTATTGTCATGGAGCATAGTGATTTTATTAGTTGGGACGAACTAGCTACAAAGACTTTCACTAAGGAAACGCTAAAAAACATGCAATTTAAAAATATTCGGATTGCTACATTTAAGAAGAAGAATGTTGATCAAGTTGAAATTAAGTACTCCATGCATGAAGACACATCAGTACAAAAAGTCATTCTATTTGAAGTACCTGAAAAAAGGCCAAATACAAAAGGGAAATCTAAAGCGAGAGGAAGACCTAAAAAAAATATTTGTTTAGATACAACTAATAATCACTGCCAAGCTGAAAAATCAAACGAATTTGTGTTGCGTAAGTTATATGACGCCAGATTACCAATTTCGACTGCAAAATATAACGATTTAAAACTTCTTTGTGACAATCACACAATACCCAGACCGTTCCAACAAGATTTTTTGTCGCTGCCTCATTTTAAAACAGTAGTAGACCAATTACTAGATACCGACGAAGAAGACGATGTAGTAGAGGAATTAGAATGAATGGGTACTTATCTACATTTTAATTTCATTAGAATAATGCATGAATGATTAATAAGTAGAAGAAAGATTTATTTTACAAATTATAATTAAAAAAAAAGGTTAAACAAATAAGAAAAAGAAAAAAATATATAAGAAGAGAAAGAAGATGAATAAAAAGAAAGTAAAAGATAAAAAAAATAAAGAAGAATACGATTACAAGCAATAAAATTAAAAAAGTAAGAAAACGAAACAAAAAACAGAAAAGGAAATAGAAAAAAAAGATTACTAATTATTGTCAATTTGATTTGATTTATGAATGAATAAAACTGATTTGCATCTTAACTAAATTTATTTATTTAATACACCAATACCTACCTAGTAGAATAAATTACAAACATACCATTATTTTATACTATTTTATCAATTTTAGTTAATTTATTTCTTAATTAATTAATATTAGATGATAGTAATTATTTATCACAGTTAACTTAAAATTTAAATTAATGAAAATAATCAAAGTTCAATTCAATTAAATCTTTTCTTTTGTTTCACTATTCATGAATCGTGTGCATTTAACTTAACAGGTAGGTAACCTAATTCGTTATAATAAATTTTGTAATATAGAACTATGATAAATCAGATAATAATAATTATTATGCTATTATTTTGAGCTTCTATGCACCTTAATTTCAATATTCACCACATTAAATCTTACAAAATTATAATAATTGTAGGTTTACTCACGATAATTGTTACAAGTGGTGCAGTCATTACGACCTTTTCACTGTCTAAAGATGGTTTATACGACACGATGTATGTTAGCATTATAGATATTTGTGGATTTACGTCCTATAGTACGTATTTATAGACGGTGTAAAAGCCATTTTTATTAAAATTTTGGGTCGTAAATCCATCCTATCTTCTAAACCATAAGGTCTACTTAAAATTAAGCTTCTTGATATTAAAGAGCACTTAAATGCAAGTAAATATCACCAATTCATTCGAATTTAACTCTATTGCAAAAAAAGTTATTTCCCAAAATTTAAAAAAAAAAAACGTTTTTTCGCTCCCCTGTAAAGTTGCTATTTTGGCTTTTACGCCCTTTCTTCCCCGAAGTAGCGATGTGGGCCCAAGGCGGTATTTACGTGATTATTCCGATCCCTTTACAAAATACTCCGTTCATGATTTTTTTGCGCGGTATAGATTTTCGCCAATATCGGTAAAAAATGTTTTATTGCCTATGGTGGGACCTGATCTTCGGAAACCAACGAAACGAGGATTACCATTTGCCCCAGAAATAATGTTGCTGATAACATTGCGGTTTTTCGCTACGGGCAGTTTTCAGGTTAGTGTACATTAATATAATGTAAAGTAATGGTACCTACTTACATTGTACAAACAAAAAACATCATTTGCTAAATGTATTCTTTATCGGTTCTTTCATTTTACAGAAACTAGATGGAGATGCAATGAATATCTGCCAGCAATCCGTTTCTAGGATTATTGCTCGTGTTTCTGCATTGCTAGCAAGCAAAATGAACAATGTTGTAAAGTTCCCGTCAACAGTAGAAGGAGTTAATGCAGTGAGGTAAGGCTTATATTAACTAAAATATTATTAAATTAATATTAACCTTACATGTTCTCATTATGACCTATCTATATATCAATTATTAATTGCATAATTATACTTATTATTGTCGTTTTTGTTACAGACAAAAATTTTATGAAGTGGCACATTTCCCTGGTGTAATTGGCTGTATAGACTGTACACACATAAAAATCAAAAGTCCCGGAGAAATGACATCAGAAGTTATAGAAATAGAAAAGGATGGTTTTCTGTGAATGTTCAGGCAGTAACAGGGCCTAACTTGGAATTCTTTAATTTAGTTGCCCGGTGGCTCGGCAGTACTCATGATAGTTTTATTTATAACAGCAGTGCCATTAAGCAAAGACTTAATATTAGAATATTACAAGGAATTCTTTTAGGAGATAGTGGATATGCTGTCAGTAATGTACTTCTAACACCCTTTTTATCACCCAGTACAACACCTGAAGAAAATTACAATAAAAGCCATATAAAGACAAGAAATACTGTGAAAGATGTTTTGGTGTTTGGAAGAGAAGATTTCCTTGTCTTCAAGTGGGAAAGAAAATTGTTAGTGTCTAAAGACAATTGTTAGTGTAATATGTGCATGTGCAACACTGCACAATATAGCTATTTTGGTAGATGATTTGGCACCATTGAACTGCGATGACATTACTGATGTTCTACCAAATACTGAAAACCCCAATAGCAGTGGTTTTATGATGCGACAATCTTTGGTGGAAAGGTTTTTTTCTTAAATTAATAAATATTCATTAATTATTTAAATAATAACTTTTATTTACCATTACATAGAAAGTACAATCACAAAGATTTCTTCGCTTTTTCTAACTCTATTTTTGCCTTTTCTAATAATATTTTGTTTGTCTCCTCCTCTAACAATGCTGCTTTTTTTGCCTCATCTAATAATATTTTGCTTCTCTCCTCATCTAATAATGCTCCTCTAAGCTGTAAAGAAAAACATGAATATGTGAGATAATCAAACAATAAATGTTTATTACTTAGAAACTAGAACTTTGAACTTCTATGCTATAGAGTATGTATATATTTGATAGATTTCTATTTAAAGTACAGGTAAGTTTAGCTCAGACGGAAGCGACGAGTGAAGCATTTAATATAGCTGGAACAACTCCTGCATCTATTTTAAATACTGATATAAAGAAAGTAATAACTATTTTTGGGATAACTCCAGATGAGTTTGTTAACACATACTCATCTGTAGAGTTTGATTTTAATTTACTTATGTCAACATTCAATAAGTATTGCAAAGATTATAATGACGATTTGGTTGACAATGTGAAATCATATGCACTTGAGTTCTCTGCAAAGATGCTATTTGAGTTGGGGACATATATTAGAAATGAGAAGAAGAGTAAGGGAGATAAGGCCATAAGATTCAGATTTCCCTATAACAAAGATGGTAAGATAAACTTTAAGGTTGTTATAGTAACAACCTTTAGGGACATGGTATATAAGAAAATGGAGGATGGTGATAAGATGATTATTACATTTAAACAAGCAGCATTACTATCTGTTGTTACATTTTCTAAGGCAATATTTTATGCTTATTCTAAAGATGCTTCAATTTTGATGACCCCATTATGTGGAGCTGTATTCTCTAGAGAATCAATACCTAGAATGGCAGCAGAACTCAAGAAAGAGCAAGTAGATGTAATTAAGATGATCAATGAAAGCACCTGCAGTGGTGGACAGTACCTTCCATTTTCTGATATGGCATGTGCCATAGTAGCAATGATACATGTTAGGATTAGGTAGGTCATACTAACACCCTTCGAAAGTTTTTGGAATATAACTGTGCTATATGCACATTTATATTCTTTGGGGCGTAGGCGCGTAGCTGATGTTACGTCTGCGTAATGAGTTTGCATAAGATTATATGCAGACTCATGCGTGTCCTCATAAGTTAGCATACTGGCTGTATAATAGTTCGAAGACTGTTAGTATTCTAGAATTAGTTTGAATATTTGTAAGAGTAGATTGTTTTGGTGTTTGATCGAGTTCCATGTAGACGTTCAAAGTGGGAAGAAGTATTTTTTTTAATATATCGCCATACAAAGTCTGCGTTGTTTGCTTTTAAACAAGAATAGATCCCGGTAGTCGAGCCCTAAGCACCCAGGGTTCGACATAGGATGTTACGTCTGCGTAATGAGTTTGCATAAGATTATATGCAGACTCATGCGTGTCCTCATAAGTTAGCATACTGGCTGTATAATAGTTCGAAGACTGTTAGTATTCTAGAATTAGTTTGAATATTTGGTCAGAGTAGATTGTTTTGTTGTTTATAAAAGAGTTCCACGTAGTCGCTCAAAGTCAAAAGAAGTATTTTTTTAATATATCATAGTTAAAACCCCTCGCGTTGTTTCCTTTTACTCAAGAATAGATCCCGGTAGTCGAGCCCTAAGCACCCAGGCCATCTTATTATTGTCGTTTTTGTTACAGACAAAAATTTTATGAAGTGGCACATTTCCCTGGTGTAATTGGCTGTATAGACTGTACACACATAAAAATCAAAAGTCCCGGAGAAATGACATCAGAAGTTATAGAAATAGAAAAGGATGGTTTTCTGTGAATGTTCAGGCAGTAACAGGGCCTAACTTGGAATTCTTTAATTTAGTTGCCCGGTGGCTCGGCAGTACTCATGATAGTTTTATTTATAACAGCAGTGCCATTAAGCAAAGACTTAATATTAGAATATTACAAGGAATTCTTTTAGGAGATAGTGGATATGCTGTCAGTAATGTACTTCTAACACCCTTTTTATCACCCAGTACAACACCTGAAGAAAATTACAATAAAAGCCATATAAAGACAAGAAATACTGTGAAAGATGTTTTGGTGTTTGGAAGAGAAGATTTCCTTGTCTTCAAGTGGGAATGAGCTTAAAGCTAAAGACAATTGTTAGTGTAATATGTGCATGTGCAACACTGCACAATATAGCTATTTTGGTAGATGATTTGGCACCATTGAACTGCGATGACATTACTGATGTTCTACCAAATACTGAAAACCCCAATAGCAGTGGTTTTATGATGCGACAATCTTTGGTGGAAAGGTTTTTTTCTTAAATTAATAAATATTCATTAATTATTTAAATAATAACTTTTATTTACCATTACATAGAAAGTACAATCACAAAGATTTCTTCGCTTTTTATAACTCTATTTTTGCCTTTTCTAATAATATTTTGTTTGTCTCCTCCTCTAACAATGCTGCTTTTTTTGCCTCATCTAATAATATTTTGCTTCTCTCCTCATCTAATAATGCTCCTCTAAGCTGTAAAGAAAAACATGAATATGTGAGATAATCAAACAATAAATGTTTATTACTTAGAAACTAGAACTTTGAACTTCTATGCTATAGAGTATGTATATATTTGATAGATTTCTATTTAAAGTACAGGTAAGTTTAGCTCAGACGGAAGCGACGAGTGAAGCATTTAATATAGCTGGAACAACTCCTGCATCTATTTTAAATACTGATATAAAGAAAGTAATAACTATTTTTGGGATAACTCCAGATGAGTTTGTTAACACATACTCATCTGTAGAGTTTGATTTTAATTTACTTATGTCAACATTCAATAAGTATTGCAAAGATTATAATGACGATTTGGTTGACAATGTGAAATCATATGCACTTGAGTTCTCTGCAAAGATGCTATTTGAGTTGGGGACATATATTAGAAATGAGAAGAAGAGTAAGGGAGATAAGGCCATAAGATTCAGATTTCCCTATAACAAAGATGGTAAGATAAACTTTAAGGTTGTTATAGTAACAACCTTTAGGGACATGGTATATAAGAAAATGGAGGATGGTGATAAGATGATTATTACATTTAAACAAGCAGCATTACTATCTGTTGTTACATTTTCTAAGGCAATATTTTATGCTTATTCTAAAGATGCTTCAATTTTGATGACCCCATTATGTGGAGCTGTATTCTCTAGAGAATCAATACCTAGAATGGCAGCAGAACTCAAGAAAGAGCAAGTAGATGTAATTAAGATGATCAATGAAAGCACCTGCAGTGGTGGACAGTACCTTCCATTTTCTGATATGGCATGTGCCATAGTAGCAATGATACATGTTAGGATTAGGTAGGTCATACTAACACCCTTCGAAAGTTTTTGGAATATAACTGTGCTATATGCACATTTATATTCTTTGGGGCGTAGCTGATGTTACGTCTGCGTAATGAGTTTGCATAAGATTATATGCAGACTCATGCGTGTCCTCATAAGTTAGCATACTGGCTGTATAATAGTTCGAAGACTGTTAGTATTCTAGAATTAGTTTGAATATTTGTAAGAGTAGATTGTTTTGGTGTTTGATCGAGTTCCATGTAGACGTTCAAAGTGGGAAGAAGTATTTTTTTTTAATATATCGCCATACAAAGTCTGCGTTGTTTGCTTTTAAACAAGAATAGATCCCGGTAGTCGAGCCCTAAGCACCCAGGGTTCGACATAGGATGTTACGTCTGCGTAATGAGTTTGCATAAGATTATATGCAGACTCATGCGTGTCCTCATAAGTTAGCATACTGGCTGTATAATAGTTCGAAGACTGTTAGTATTCTAGAATTAGTTTGAATATTTGGTCAGAGTAGATTGTTTTGTTGTTTATAAAAGAGTTCCACGTAGTCGCTCAAAGTCAAAAGAAGTATTTTTTTAATATATCATAGTTAAAACCCCTCGCGTTGTTTCCTTTTACTCAAGAATAGATCCCGGTAGTCGAGCCCTAAGCACCCAGGCCATCTTATTATTGTCGTTTTTGTTACAGACAAAAATTTTATGAAGTGGCACATTTCCCTGGTGTAATTGGCTGTATAGACTGTACACACATAAAAATCAAAAGTCCCGGAGAAATGACATCAGAAGTTATAGAAATAGAAAAGGATGGTTTTCTGTGAATGTTCAGGCAGTAACAGGGCCTAACTTGGAATTCTTTAATTTAGTTGCCCGGTGGCTCGGCAGTACTCATGATAGTTTTATTTATAACAGCAGTGCCATTAAGCAAAGACTTAATATTAGAATATTACAAGGAATTCTTTTAGGAGATAGTGGATATGCTGTCAGTAATGTACTTCTAACACCCTTTTTATCACCCAGTACAACACCTGAAGAAAATTACAATAAAAGTCATATAAAGACAAGAAATACTGTGAAAGATGTTTTGGTGTGTGGAAGAGAAGATTTCCTTGTCTTCAAGTGGGAATGAGCTTAAAGCTAAAGACAATTGTTAGTGTAATATGTGCATGTGCAACACTGCACAATATAGCTATTTTGGTAGATGATTTGGCACCATTGAACTGCGATGACATTACTGATGTTCTACCAAATACTGAAAACCCCAATAGCAGTGGTTTTATGATGCGACAATCTTTGGTGGAAAGGTTTTTTTCTTAAATTAATAAATATTCATTAATTATTTAAATAATAACTTTTATTTACCATTACATAGAAAGTACAATCACAAAGATTTCTTCGCTTTTTCTAACTCTATTTTTGCCTTTTCTAATAATATTTTGTTTGTCTCCTCCTCTAACAATGCTGCTTTTTTTGCCTCATCTAATAATATTTTGCTTCTCTCCTCATCTAATAATGCTCCTCTAAGCTGTAAAGAAAAACATGAATATGTGAGATAATCAAACAATAAATGTTTATTACTTAGAAACTAGAACTTTGAACTTCTATGCTATAGAGTATGTATATACAAATGATAACTGACAATGACGTTTGGCAAGTAACTGACGTGTTATTGAACGAATGCGACGAATGATTTATTACGTCATTTGCTTAACCCTTAAGTAGTTACTCGAAGGTTTATTTTCGCTTGTCAAATTTGTAGAAGATACCCATAACTTTTACTTGCCAATTAATTTTAATTCGGAAGTTACTAATAAACTAAGGGATGGTGAACGAGACCATAAGGTGAATTTTAATTTACTTGGCACCTACTTATGATGAAATAATAAAAAAGTAACAATTTACTCTTAATATTATCTACTAACTACATTGTTCAGTCTACCTATACTCAAGTACATCGAATTCTGTTTAATTATACTCAAGAATGTCGTTACGAAAAGTTCCACATTATTACGCCTGTCATTTTCAATCATTTTGCATTATCTCTTACTTTTCTGTAACTTAAATTTTTCATCAGTGATATTCTCCACTAAACATAAAAATTTGTTAGTCGTTTTCCACTTAGGAAAAAACAAATTCACCTACTTTTTTTTTGGGTAAAGATCAGATGTATGTAATATTGTTTGTGATTTTATTTGTTTGAACTTACCTATTAACATGGATAAAGTTAAAGGAGGCACAAGTGCAAACCTTTCTACACATGAGAGGGATATTTTGGTATCTCTTGTTCAAAAATACAAAACTGTGCTTGAAAACAAACAAAGTGATACTTCGCCATGGAAATAAAAAAAAAACCGCTCGGCAAAGCATCCGAAATGAATTTAATGCTCGATCTAGAAGTATATTTAAATCGAGCAAAACAATGAAGGTTACATATCAGCCTGTAACGGGCAGTTGGGATAAGTCTTTACCATACACGAAGTGGTAAAAACACGGCACCTACGCTAGATAATGTGGAGGAAAAAATAAAAGCCATGATTACATTAAGCACAGATGGCTTATAAAGTATTTCCGACATCGACACATTACCTCAAAATCAGGAAAGTTACCTTGACTTTCCTGACTTTAATGTATTTTATTTAAAAAAGTAATCACACACTTACCTCGTGTGATATTTTTTCACTTTTCGGTAAAATTTAAAAATATAAACATGATATATTTAAAAATATATTCCTTGTTACTGATGGCATTGATGTTCTTAAATCGAAAAGCTTACAGAGATTCCACTGTTGCATATGAATACAGATATAGAAAGTGAAGCTTCTCAAAACCGTTAGTATTGTGTAGGTACGAGGGGCGGCTGATAAGTTCGCAGCCTAAGGTACTTAATGAAAGAAATATACAGTTTTATATTTTTTTATTTTTTAATGTAAAACACTTTTCACAACGCGAATATAATGCTTTTATACCACAAAAAAAATCTTTACATTACTCATCAAAATAGCTTTGCAACTGCCATCATCTCATTGTTGTCCTAAAACCTTCGTCCCCGTAGCTCTTTTTTTAAATTAGAAAAAAACGGCAGAAGTCACTGGGAGCCAGGTCTAGGTTTTAAAGTGGGTGGTCAATTTCTGTAAAACCCGTAGATTTCAAGGCATCCCTCGCAACTCGAGCTATGTGAATGGGCGCGTTGACTTGCAGAAGAGACACCGCGCGCCAACTTGCCACGTCTTTTCTGTTGAACTGCCCTACGTGCCTCTAGAATCAAGCGCAGAAGATACAGAATTGTTTTGGCATCAAGTCAATTGTGCACAAGACTTAGATGGACAATCATTATATCCAACTCTTCTGCAATTTGTTACTGCTTTACTAAGTCTCCCTCATTCCAGTGCCGCAGTGGAAAGAATATTTTCCGCAGTGAATTTAATTAAAACAAAAACAAGAAACCATTTAGGCACTGAAACGATTGAGGGACTTCTTTTAACGAAACAACTTCTTAATGATGAACCCTGTTATAAACTCTAAGTTGATAAAAAAATTATTGTTAAAATGAATAAAAATATGTACAAAAAATATTTAATATTGTTTTCTTGAACAGATTTTGTACAGATTTTATTACAGTTTTGCAGATTTTATACAGATTTTAGCGTTTTGCGTTCATACAGATTTTGTACAGATTTTTCGACCGTTCTATCCAGATTTCTCGATCTGGCGTGCAACACTGACTCACTCAGTCGCCAAACAGTCGCTGCTTTGAACGCACGTCGTATTGAGAGCAAAATATCGTTCGATACTGAGAAATTTATCATAGAAATTGAAAATCGGCCGTGTTTATGGAACAACGCAATGAAAGAGTACTCTGACCGCAACTTGAAAATTAAATTTTGGGATGAAATGGTGAACATTTTTAAAAGAAAAAGAAGATATGACAAATGAAGAAACAAACCAGCTTGTTTTATTAATATTTTGTTAAACTTATATTTAATATATTATATTGCGGCCTGCAAGCTGAGGAGCAGGTGATTTGAAGGCACGCCACCGCAGCTTCGGCTTGCTGGCCGGCTCCGGCAGCCGCGGTAGTGCGTGTTGTTGTAAAACCATCTGTGACGATAAGCTCGCGTAGGGCCGCCCAAATCCCGCAGCGCCGGAGCCGTGACAGAAACAATTCTTGCTGTGTTGCATGCCTGCTGCATGCATTTTTATTATTATTATTTTCTGTAACCACGTGATTGGCGGGTATTAAGGCCTATAAAATTTTACTATGGGCCTTATTACGAGTATATTCTTATTTTTTAAACTGCTATATGTAGGAACGTGTTTTTTAAATGTTTGTTGGTGGGTGGTATGTACGTAGTTATACATTTTCAATTTCGTTTTCAGTGCTTACAGTCACGATGCTTCCCAAACGAGCATTGTGGTCAGAAGACGATCTGATCGTAGCTGTTACAGCAGTACAAAGAGGAACTTTGAGTACGTATAAGGCTGCAGAGAGATATAAGGTTCCTAGAAGAACAATCAGAAATCATCTGCAGTCTGGCAGTTTAAAGAAAACTTTGGAACGTAAACCTATATTAAATGATGAAGGAGAAGCTCAACTTGTGCAAAGGATAATCCG
Source organism: Leucania comma (assembly GCA_958295575.1). Classification (NCBI taxonomy): domain Eukaryota; kingdom Metazoa; phylum Arthropoda; class Insecta; order Lepidoptera; family Noctuidae; genus Leucania; species Leucania comma. The sequence continues at coordinate 13,031,462 of OY282485.1, forward strand.
GTATTCTAAAATAGGTTTGCCTGTGGCATCAAGAATATTGCGTCGATTGGTGTATAAATATAGTGAGCAAAATAGTATAAAACACATCTTTATTGTGCTTCGTAATTTAATACAGTATTCTTTATGAACTTGTCAAAACACAATCTCAACATTAATCTAACTGTGAAATGTTTGTAAAGGTAAGTTTGCCTACAAACTAGATACTTAGATGGTTGTAAACAATTTAGAGTAAGATCTTATTGTACACAATTTCTTAATATTATGTGAATAAAGACCTTTAAAAACTAAAATCAAAAATCAATCTCAGAACGGTGGAGTTTGTTCCAAAGTATACTTCTCAGCAGACCTACAAAAAGTTGTGTTATTACCTAGATTAGACATGTTAAAAATTGCTATATTCTGCCCTAGGATCATAGTTTTAAAAGAGAGCTTTGTACATCTGGACTCAAGCAAGGAAAAACCTTATGTAGTGCTGTGGCATGAGGGTATTTCGGGAAGAAAGCAAGAAGATATTATGAGTGCATATAGGGCATTTTTTGAAAGAAAGTGGGATTGTACATAAATCACTATTTGGTCTGATAATTGCACAGGTCAAAATAAAAACTGGGCATTTTTTTCATTTCTAGTACAAATGGTAATAGCCCAGAGATAGCTGCAACGAAAATAATAATAAATACCTCGACCCAGGTCATAAATTTATGTCTGCAGACAGTTTTCACCATCAAGTAGAGTGTAAGCTCCAAAAAGAAAAAAACGTAAACGATTTTGCAGATTTCATTGATTGCGTGCAACTAACCTATGCACAAAGAGTGAACGTGAAGCCCATGGATGTTACAGATTTCTACAAATACGCAGATCTATCATCGCAGTATAAATTAAAAAAAAAACATGATAAAAGAGCGTACATAAAAGATATCGCTTGTGTCGAGGCACATAGGAATTGTATGTCAATTTTTGCTAAAAAAGCCCATGATGGAAGTACAAAAGAGATCGACTTCCTCAAAACAAAATTAACTAAGCAGGGTTTTATACCTTGTGCTGTTCAAAACGTAAAGCCACGTGGAATAACTCAAGAAAGGAAGGCGGGAATATTGAAATAATTAAGACTTAATTATTTCAATATTCCCGACAATATTCCCGGGTGATATAATACCTAAAATCCGATTACCATTTTGGAAAAATCTTCCTGTAAACGATGCGTCAATTGATCTTGTAGAACAGAGAGAATCTAAAAACTAAAACTTAGATGTTGATACTTTTTGTTTTTTTTTTTTTTTTAAATCTAATAAGATTTTGAAGAAGATTTGTTATTTGGTTTTAAAAGAATTCTTATTTTTGTTATGTTGTTAGTAATTAGGAATTGTAGACTGACAGTTTTTGAAAGTCGGTTAAATTAAAGTGAAGCGGATCAAAAATATTCTAGTACCTACCTAAAGTCTGTTTTATTTCGTTACATAGTGCTTTCAATCTATTGCACCAAGACAATGAGTAAAGTTCCATAGTTCTTCATACATCTTTGCTATTTCTTTCCACTCTTCTTCAGATGTAGGAAACTGAATTAAAAATAACAGGGGGCTTACTCTCGAGTTTAATTCCGATCGGTAGACATTGGAATTGTGACATTAGGTACTCTTGAATTCGATGCTAGGGACAAATTGCGTGACTTTTTTGTTAAACTAAGTAAAATGGGGATTGGGCTTGGCGTGTGGTCACGCAATTTTAAACCAATTTGACGCTAGAATCGAATTCAAGAGTACTTAACGTCACAATTTCAATGTCTACCGATCGGAATTAAACTCGAGAGTAAGCCACCAGATTCATCATTTAATAGCTATTTTTGATCAAAATTGTTTGTTTTCAGAGAGACAACACTGAAGATTCTTCAACTGTCGATGAAGAATATTTATCCAACACCGTATCTACCGACAACAACGAAGTCCGATTGAAATCGTCAAATAATAATTCATCTCGCCCCCCAAAACCTTGTAAAACAAAACGAAAAGATGAAAGCATAACAAATGAAGTATTGGAATCGATACGAGATTACTTTAAGCGTCCTCGCCCAATTGTAACAGAAGATAGGTGCGATATTATTGGCAAAAATGTGGCGATGGCTTTAGATGCGAAAAAAATATTAGTCGCAGAAAAACTTATTAATGATTTACTTTTTGAAGCAGAAATAGGACACCTCGCTCCCGTGCACGCCTATATTAACATGAGAGATATTTTGACACAAAATCAACAAAGCTACATTCCTGAGCCCGGGAAATCAGCCCGGTGAAACAGAGGTAGTTTTATCAATTCCAGATTCTGCAACGAAATTCCTTCATAATTTCAATGTTGATAATAATGAATAGTATAATAAGAAAAGTACGCAACAGTTTAGTAGTTTTATGATTAAAATTAAAAATGTATATTTTTTTTTCAATAAATATTATCCGTAATAAATAACAGTGTTTTAATTACTTACCTTCAAATACTTTCTTCTAAGAACTTTATACAAGGCTTCACATGTTTTTAGAATATTTTTTCCAAGCGCCTGAGGTAAAATAATTGCTGAAAATTTTAGGTCCTCATAACTTCTGCCAGTTGCGAGAAATCTCAATGTAACTGTTAATCTTTCGTGCGCATGAATACTATTTCGCATAACTATGTCTTCTTTTTTTATCATACGAGTAACCATTTCAAGTAATTTAATGTGTGTTGTCTCGTTCATACGGAGATAGTTTTTATACTCTTCTGGTTCAAATTTTAATTCATTCAATAAATTAACATGATTTTTCTTTTCAGTGACCAACGCTTATACCACTATTTCGCTTCCTTTTTACTGTTTTTTTTTAATCTTTTATCTTCAAAATTAAAGCAAGGCCGAGCAACGCCAGCGCGTCATCGTCCTCCTTATATAAAAATATATATATGTCATGTAGCAATAACACAGATATAACCAAGAACTTACGAATAAAATAGTAGATCTTAGTTAAATATTGGTTGATTGAAGTTAGCATGATATCATTACCGTGAATTATTTACCATTTTACTAATGTAATGTACAATACTAATACTACTAATGTAGTGCACAGTGAAATCTGAGGTTGGTTGATTACCACCAACCTTAGATTTCACTGTGTGTGTGATGCAGTTAGTCTCTCTTCAATCATATCTTCGTTCGTTTGTGTAACTTATTGCAATATGTATGTACATATATCTATAAATATATATAATATCTATATATATATATGTTATATATATTAGTTTTATAATTATTTTATATATTTGCTTATTTATAGTGTATTATTTGGTACTTTATTAGCAGTACACCAAAGACTACCCCCCGTAATTTTTTAAGTCCTTACGATCCATCCTAAGGTTGTCTGGAAGATATCGCTATCAGCGATAAGACCGCCATTGTACCCGTACATTTAGATTTATGTACAGTTTGTGTAACTTTTTGGTGTAAAATAAAGTATTATTCTATTCTATTTAATCTCCGTTCCATCATTAGACCACTAGACGTATGGCGATGCGCCACTGGTTCATGGTGGATATCCCACCCATACGCAAGTAGAAAGCGTTTTGGGAGCACATTTATTATGCGTACAGCTAAAGAGTGGAACTCTCAGCCGGAGTCTGTGTTTCCCGATAGCTTCAACTTAGGCGTCTCTAAATCTGCTTCTTTTCGAATCGATGGAAAAGTCGTTAAATTGTTTGGGCCCAGTAAGTGGCCAGTTTAACTGCAGCATCGGTGGCACTCATTAAATCCTCTAAGTCTTAAGTCAAGAGCGAATAGGTTACTTCTAGGCAAGCATGCTCCATCGCCGGCCACATCATCGCTTACCATCAGGTGAGATAATTGTATAACGCCTATGGATAATTAAAAAAAAAAACCATTGAAATGGTACGATTTTCGTTTATCGATACACGGACGTAAACGATTGACTAATTTTGTAAATTTTTCATTATCCGATTTGTATTAATCACAATATTTTGCGCCTCTCAAATACACATTTTTTTTTTAAATATACCATGTACACATCTTGCCCGTCAATCTCTTCATGATCCAAAAATAGTTTTTTTTTTTAAAGAGACTTAGAATGTGCCCCGGAACATGGTGTCGGAAGTGTATAATTCGTTGCTGGCTATTATTATTTCATTTATTCATTTTAAGTACTTAAAATTAATATTTTTTTAACAAAGTTGTATAAAAAAATATAATATTATATTTCCTTTTATTCTTTGTATATACATATAAATTACATTTTTAAATATTTTTTTATAGAAGGTAATACAAAAAAAAATCATTTAAAAATATAAAAAATAGTAGCCCACCGGCATCGGGAACAGGGTCCAAGCTACCGGTGGTCAGGGCTCATATTATATTATTGTTATTGTACTTTATTGTTGGCACTTACAAAAAATATAACAACGAAAACTTATGTCTAAATAAAATAGCAACAATTGGCGGGCTTATCGCATTCCGCTATCTTTCCAGGCAACCATGAATGGACTGGATTCTCAGTACATGATATGGGGCTGCCATAATAAGCACCAAAAATTAAAACATAAAACTTTTTAAAACTAAATTCGTCGCGTTGTGTCCGTCCGCCCAGTTCGATTCTATGCCAAACGCAAATAGACCTGCCTGACAGACTTGCAATCCGAAATCCATAACTCTGATTCCTTAAAAAAAGAACTTCTAGGACGTATTGCTATAACAGAAGATCTAGCCCTATACACTTTTTGTGTGGGACACACCCTAGACTAAGTAACATTGTTCATTGTCGAGAGACCTCCGAAACCTTAATGCGGTCATTAAGGAAGAAGAAGAAAATTACAAGTTTTCAGAACGAACTACTTGCAAAGTTTGTCATAAGCTATGGTCACTCTAAGTTTGAATGTTTATTTAAAAACAATCAAAATAAGGCTCAATTTCCACTTAAACCAAAACAGTCAAATTATACGCAAAACCCTCATACAAAAATAACGGGCATGATATTTCACAATGTCGCAAAAGACTAATTAATAATTCCCGCTTCGATCGCGCGGAAATCCTGGGAACATCATAAATGCACTAAACACGTAGAGTATAATCAAGTTTCAACACCTACCAAAGACGAAGATTTAAACTGAAGGATCAGGAGTGCGATTCACTAAGGTAAAACATCTTTACAACCATGAAATCATCGTTGATACATCTGATGAAAACATATCGGTATTCTTTAATGTAACTGACTCGTAACTGCGCGATCGTAACGCCGCAACGATGTCGACGGCGCGACATAGAACTAAAGTAAGGTTCCGAATGTATGAAAAACGGTATTCAGAAACACAAATCATCCTCGCCTTCAACGACAACGGCGCCTTCGCCTTCGATTTTAACTGTCAAACCGTAAAGCTTGTAAATTGTAGATGTTTCCTTGGTTGTAGACGATTAAAATGTAAGTAAAACAAGTTATTTTTTAAATTAATATTCTTAATATTGTTTTGTTTATCGTACTTTAATTCCTGAAACTTTTATGCCTATTTTTAATGTTTTAGATGGCAGTTCGTCTTTCCTGTATGATTTTTTTGTTGGAAGAAGCTAATCGTCAAGATAATTTAGAAAAAAGACGTCAGGCCTACGCGATACGTAATATGGATCTTCTTACCACTGATACAAACTATATTAAGGTATTCAGGTTGACTGAAGAGCTAATTATCCAATTGGAAGAAGACATTTCGCCTTTCTTAACAAAGGCGGAACGTCGAGGAGGAATTAGCAACCGAACCAAGGTATTACTATATATCAATATACCTACCTAATATAAATCACTATACCAGTGGACAAATGTCTAAAACGTACTCTCATTCCAGATTTTATGCACTCTCGCATTTTTAGCTAGTGGGAGTTACCAAAAAATATTATGTGAAAATGCCAGAACCTATATCTCACAAGCATCTGCCTCGAGGGCTATAAGAACCGTAGTAGATGCCATCAACCACCCATTTATTATTAAAAAGTATATTAAGTTTCCTCAAAATACAAATAAATAATAAAAAAATAAAATAAAAGTAATTTATTTCAGACCGTGGTCCATATTTTGTTAGTAATAATCACACACCTTATAAAAACTATGTTAGTAAAATACATTATTGCAGAGATTAATTTAAATATCTTTTGCGCACACCTGACACACCGGGTACATGCACATGTACATGCACCCAGTGTGCCAAAGTGGCGCAACACGGCTTATCACTAATGACCCTCAGAATGCTGTTGCCACTCCCACGCACTCTGCGCATCATGGACGCTGACCGCTTTCTTATGATGGCATTAAAACCATCAATATGTGCGTCGGCAAACATTCCTGATGCACTGCAGTACCGTGGGAGCCCCAACAACATCCTGAAAGCATTGTTATACTGAACGTTGAGGGCGTTGTATGCCCGCTGCGTATACCGGACCCACAGGGTGCACGTGTACAGGGTTTGGCAAAATGCCTTAAAAAGCATTATTTTTACTTTTGGTGTACAACGTGCAAACCTGCGGGCCAACATATTGCATCGGACAGCCAACGCCCTCCGTTCTCTTTCTATGTCATCATCGTCTTTCAAAGATTCAGTAACTATGTGCCCCAGGTATTTAAAATTTAGAACCCTCTCAAGGGCCACGCCTTTCATCATAACTGGTGGAACGTAGGCTGGTTTTTTGTGCTTTACTTTGAACACCAGTAATTTGCTCTTTTGTACATTGTACACAAGTCCATGTGCCTCAGCATATGTCTCACAGACTGCCATCAATCTTCTGAGTGCACTGACTGAGGGACTGAGCAGTACCATGTCATCCGCATAACTAATACTATTGACACAGAGACCGTCAATAGAACAGCCGACATGTGTACTGCTGAGCTCAACAATCAGTTGATTTATGTACAGGTTGAAAAGCGCTGGCGAGGTCAACCCTCCCTGTCTCACCCCGCATTCCAACCTGTACTCCCCAGACAACTCACCAGCCCATCTAACCTGATTCGTTTGATGACCGTACCAATACCGAAACATATTGGTTATGGCTTCAGGTACTCCCGCTTCACGCATCTTACACCACAACAAGTCATACCTCACAAGGTCAAATGCCTTGGAGAGGTCCAGAAACGCCGCATAAACCGGGGTACTTCTGTCCGTATAATACCTAACAGTATGCTTGAGGGACAACACAGCACATTCTGTTGATAGCTTAGGCCTAAAGCCGAACTGAGCATCATGTACTTTAAAATGTTTACTAAGCTGTCCCTCAAACACACCGTCAAGTACTTTAGCCGCAATAGTCGCTAACGAGATTGGTCGGTAATTGTTCTTGTCGCTGACGTCACCAGTTTTATTTTTCAGTATTGGTACGACCACCGTCCGCATCAGATCAGCGGGCAGGTAGGAGTGACGAATACAAAAAGTAAACAATAATGCAAGCAGTCGGGGGAGATGCTGTCCGGCATGCACAAAATGTTCGATGCTAAGGCTATCATGTCCCGGTGATTAGCCTCGCTTCATATTTTTAATTATTAAACATATTTGTTTAGCCGTAATACGAGCAGGCACCTCTGACACAACAGCCCCAGCAACGACACCATTTACACTCGGTTTCAAAGGTGGTTGTAATTTAAAGTGCTTCATAAACATATTTGCGATCTCCCCGGGCGTACCTACACCGGCAACGCTCACCGGAACACCAGGCTTAGGATTAATCTTTTTTGTATGTTTCCAAAACCCACGAAAGTCTTTCTTTTCGTGTTTTGAGGCCAATATATCCATTTTAATCTGATCTTGTTTATTTTGACAAAATTTAAGTTTTTGTTTGAAAATCTTACGGGACTCAACCATATCAGCATATATATATCCTGTGTACGGCTTCCCATGCCAAACCCAGTTTGCAAACTTTTGCCTAGCGCTCCGGTGAGCGTCCCTCACATACTTATTCCACCCCAGAATGGGTCTACCTTTCCCACTATACCCCCTACAGTTACTATTATAGGTAGACTCGGCAGCTTCGCGTAACGATACAATAATTTTGTTATATAAATCATCTATAACTAACCTATGTTCTTGTTCATTACACATATGATCACAACAATGACTTAATATATCAGGAAAATCAATTTGCCTTAATTTAGAATTACATTCCTTGGTATACAACTCGATTTGACGTATATCACGTTCACCCCATGACACTTTATTCATTTGAAAAACCTGAGGCACAGTTGACTTTGGAATGGCTCTCATCATATTACATTTTACCTCTAACGGGAAGTGATCTGACCAATAGATATCGTAATGTACCTTAACAGATGTTACAGACTTCCATGCAGCCTCAGTGAAATGAATGCAGCCTCAAATGAAAGGCAAATTCTCAAAGAAAAGTAAGTACTTAGGTATTTTAGATTTACACTTTAATTTTTATTTTGTACTAAGTAGGTACCTAGATGCTTTTATGAATAAACCATACCTATGGCTATTTATTTTTATGTTACCTACATACTTAAATAAGTAATATTTTTAAATTGTCTATCTTTTATTTAGATTTTATGAAAAGTTCAAAATGCCTGGAACCATTGGTTGTATTGATGGTACCTTGGTATCAATGGTTCGGCCCAAAGAACATGAAGAAAGATATTACTGTAGAAAAGGGTATCATGCTCGAAATGCTGTTATTGTAAGTTTCTTTTTTATTATTTCATTAAACTTGATAGTATGAATACAAACCTTTTTTAAACCTTATTTCAATCTTATATTTTTTTCCTTTTAAGATAAATGATCCAGACTTAAATATAATGCATGTTGATGTTACTTTTGGAGGCGCAACACATGACAGCTTTATATTTAATAATTCAGTCATAAAAACGCATTTGGAGCAGCTAAATAATACAGGAGAGACAGTGTATCTGCTTGGTATGTATTTTAAAATATTTCTTTGCTTTCATAAATTCCTCTATATTGTTATTATTGTAAAATTAAATTAAATTCGTATTTATTTCAGGGGCTCTGGTTTCGCTCTTAGGCCATACATGATGGTTCCGTGTAGCAACCCTGAGCCTGGATCAAGGGAAGAACATTATAATAATCTGCATGCCACTGCAAGAAATACTGCAGAACGAACCATTGGCATACTTAAAGGCCGTTTTAGGTGCCTTTTGGTTCATCGTGTTCTTCACTATGATCCAGAGATGGTGGGAAAAATTATTAAAGCTTGTTGTGCATTACATAACATTTGCAATCAAGCCAAAGTTCCTTCAGTAGAATTACCAGCTCATTTACAAAGACAAGAAGCGAGGGTGATACAGTTACTACAACATGGAAGCCAGAACTCTATCACTGATTTGGACAGTGGACGTCTTGCTAGAGGTCGTCTAATTAATAGACTGTGGCGTGGACAAAATAGTTAATATAGAAGTAAATACTAACCATAGGCTTAAGATATTAGGTACTAATTCAGATTGTAAGACATATAAAAATTATAGTGTATGTTAATTAGTAATGTATATAGGGTGACTGGTAATTAGTGAACGATACTTAAACACGTGATTGTAGTCATGATAACAAACAACTTTTATGGAACCAAACCTGAAAACGCGAAAAAAATCAGCAAGTTCAGTACATTTTAAAAGTTGTTTGTTATCATGACTACAATCACGTGTTTAAGTATCTTTCACTAATTACCAGTCACCTTATATAGTTCATCTTAAAATATAGGAAGTAGATGTTTTTGTAAGCTTGTTGCATTATAGTGTTTTACCTAAAGATAAAATTAATTTAGTCTAACAAAATTGTATGTACCCCGGAAAAGTCATTTTAATGAAATAAAACAATCTTGTAACATATCATACATCTTACTTTTATTTATTTATAAAATCTATAATTGCTCTACTTATCCTATCTAGAGCCTGAACCACATCTTGTTGGCCCTCAACTTGTTTACTAATTGCTTGGGCAATCAACAATTCTGCTTGTGCTCGGCGTTCTTCTATGGCTATGAAACGCTCTGTGATGTTAAGCAATTCAGAGCGACGTTGTGATGGAGGAGACCTTCTCAATAGTCGCCGGCGCGTTGCAGATTGACGCGGAGATAGCTGGAGAGTCCGTCGGCGACCGCGTAACGTCACTCTATGCACACGCTGAGAAGGAGCTGCAATTAAAATATTGTACTTATTATAGTTATCTTATTAGCCCATCATATCCCACTGCAGGGCAAAGGCCTCACTTCCCTTTTTCCATTTGTCTCTAATTAATAATTTGTAATATAGGAATATTACAGCATTATTAACATCAATTTATAATAAAAATTTGGTTAGAGAATGCAACTTACTTTGGCTGCCCCCTTCCAAAACATTTGGCTGTGATGCAGGTCTTATTGGCTCAGTAAACAAAACCTGAAAATATATGATAGTTGTTGAATTATTTCTTTGTTGCTATAAAATAATTTAAATCATAATTTTCCAAAACCATACCCTATTTTCTTCAGCTTCAGTACTATGAGCACCTGGTGCTAGTTCATTTATTTGCCGTGATACTGTGGGTATCTGTTCTACATTGTCCTGCACACTATCCCCAGCAGCAGCAAGATTAGACTGGAATAGGATTTTTTAATTGAAAAAACATAACAGGCATAACATGAGTGTTATGCACTATGCACCTTAGTGTAGAAGTTACTTATTATGAGAGTTATAAATATAGGCAACAGTGGAAAAATCCATCAATAAAAGAGTAAACAAATCTTATACCCATTGCATTTCATGGCCTGGCTCATATATAAGAACCTCACTTTGGTCAGCCTGCTGCTCATTTGGAGGGACAATATTCTGAAAATAGAATGTTTTCACAAAATTATATTATAATAGCTTAACTCATTAAACTGACAAAAAAAAAACTTACGAGTAAAATACTGGGAGACTCTTCACTTTCCACAGTTCTATTCAACGGCTCTTCCTAAAAATGTAAAAGTATTGTATTAGTTATTAATTTCAATCGAATCATTAAATTTGTAAATGTTCATAGCCTTGAAAATTACAAACCTCAAAAGGATTTATTTCTAAGTTCTGATCTCCAGCACCAAAACTTTCTCCTCCCATAATTGATTGGATTTTTAACTCGATTTCACTGAGTTCTGGCAAATCCACTAAACCACCACCAGTGCGCCGCCTCGCAGCTGCAATTAAGCTGCATTTCCTCTTAACAGCTCCTTTTTTGTCCTTCCAGTACTGCAACACAAGTAAGAATTATATGATTTGATGTATTAAATAAATAGAACATTGGTTTGGGTTAACTTTCCATTGCAATTTTAAATGTTATTATAATTGCAATTTGAAGCCTAGCCTAAAGTTACAGTGCATGTCTGTAGTTAATAATAATTTAGTAGATTTGAATACTTTTAATACCATTATTAGAGACACAATAGAAAGAGAATAGGTGTGCGGACACCGGTGTCCTCTTGAACATGGACAGGGGGCTGTTAATGTAAAAGGATCTACTCAATGCAAAAATACATATAATTACCAACCTTACACCACTGTTCCGATGTTTTCGTACACCCACTACCATCACTGTTCAGGGCTGTTGTAATTTCGGACCATGCCTGACGACTGCGATTGCGGGCATTCGCAGTACGAGCATGGCCCATAGCCAACCAAGGCTTGCTTTCCAAAAAGGTTATTAGCCTTTCCAACTGATTTACCGAAGGGGCTGCGTTGCGAGACACTAAAAAAATAAATGTTTTAGTTAGATAGTAGTTCCAGAAACTGTGCTGTATATTTAAATAGAAATGTTACTTTAGACTTACTTTCGATATGTTTGAAACCAAACTAAAACACAGAAAAAGTAGAACGCCATCTGGTACAGGGTAGGGATGCAGAATTTTTTCAGTCCACTTAGCCACTTGAAACCACTTGGAACTTTGGAATTTCTCATTTAGATAAAAAAAAAACTCTAACCAAGATAAGATCAAGTTGTTTGTTTTGAATTTGAAATACATAACCTACAATTGCCAATGTCAAAAATTTTAATAGATATTTATTTTCCAAGTCGAAAATGATATAATTAATTAAATATTCGTTGCATAATAAACATAACGTATTTTATACAGACGTATTGTGCATTTTTATTAACTTAAAATAATGAAATAACTTAAAAAAAGGTTAGTCGAGATTTTCTCGATTATACTCCACATTAAACATAGCAACACTGTAAACATCGTACTCATCATCGTTGTTCGGCAGATCGTCGACGAGCGTAGGTAGCTTAGCGAATACGGTTTTTACCAACGTTGTTTTTAAAAGCAATATTTACGACGAAACATCAGTGAACTCGTCGTTGTTAACATCTATGATAAGTCTGTTAGTGAATCGCATTGCAGATTACGAGCTGGTGCCGACGTTGGGCACGCCTCAATTTATTATGGCGGTATTCGTCTCTTAGTCGAATGGCAGTTCCATATTCATCATTAAAAAACAATGCCTACCTAAATTGCCGCCAATTAATAAAGAAATTTTAAAACTCAGGGCCATTAACGACATTGATTCAAACTAAGAGCAAGTTTATTTTAGCTCTGGAAACGGAAAACCGAAAATATGACAGTTTACGGAAATTATTTTCATATTGTAGATCAGATTAATTTAGAGTATGACGAAATCCTAGGTTCGAACTTCTTAGAATAGAATCAAGCCTTCATTAGTTACGATGACTCTAAATTGGACCCTGTTAAGCAGAAAAGATCCAGCCAACATTTTATTACTTTTGAGTAAATGCAGTTTAAAGTTAGGCAGATAATAAAAAAATCGTATGATACAGTACCTATTTGAAATTACACTACTAAATTTCAAATAGGTACTGTATCATACGATTTTTTTATTATCTGCCTAGCTTTAAACTGCATTTACTCAAAAGTAATAAAATGTTGGCTGGATCTTTTCTGCTTAACAGGGTCCAATTTATCATTCTAGGAAACCCCTTATACTATTTCAACCTAAAACAACGTCTTTTATAAAGATAATTCCTTCTAGAAACGAAATGTTTATTCGTTGCAAAATTAAACCCCGAAATTAAAGAAGGACTGTCGGCGCACCACTACGGATGGCCACAGCAAGGAGCGCGCGATTCTAATAACCAAACTAATATTTCAGTGTTTAAAGTATCAGACAAAGATATGGTTTAAAATCTCGAAGTAACGCTAGAACCTATCTCACAGATAGTGGAACCTAATGTAAACACTGTTTCTCTCAATACAACCGCGTCATATTCTAATCCAACATACCCGTACACATCTGATCGAGATTGTAAAAATCAAGACATCATTAGATGCGAGCATCTGAATTTAGAAGAGATCGCCTACGTAACATATGCTCTAAGTTACACCTGAAAAAGTTAACGATAATTACAAATGGTTTGAAATGAGACCTCTAATTCAAATGCCGAATGAAAAATGGCGATCTAAGATCATCTGGCTACAAAATAACTGTAGATGAATCTATGTTTGCATGGTATGGTCGTGGATCCTATTTCGCAAACGGAATGCCCACTTTCATGAAAATAAAAAGAAAACAACACTAAAAGTATTGGCCAGACAAACATAATGATTGGTTTCGAGTTAAATGAGGGTAAAAATTATATGTGTAATAAAAATGGCAGCGACGACCTGGGGCCCAAGTCTGCTATTTTTATACATTCGACGTTCCAACAAAATCCCATTGTCATTTTGGTAAAAGTTCTTAATCTGCTAAATCATAATGGTCGATCATTGGTCGGCTATTGGTCTCGTAAACGAATGGTGGTAGAATGACTTTGTCGTATTTAGACAAATCTAATGGTAAGTCACTAATCAAAAGAACTGTCAAAATTTTAGCAGATTACCCCATAAGTCAGAAATTCATTTGTCATGAATCATTATGTACGAGATTATCATTTCTTTCAATGGTGTGTCAGTGAATGACTGTTGGAAAGTCATACTGACGCCATTATATTAGTAGATTACAAAACTTGTCAAAATCAACCATGATGAAATCAATGATAGACGATTCTGACACTATTGTAATAGCAGACTTTGTCAAAATCAACAATTATGAAATCAATGATCGATCTTTCTGAAACTATTGTAATAGCAGACTTGAGGCCCTGGTGCAAAGTACTGCAACTACTTTGCAGTTAACAAAGCTATGACATGGAACTGGACTATTGTCGTAGGTGGTTCATGGTTTTCGTCAGTGAAAACTGCTGTGGAACTTTCAAAATGTTTATATTACATCGCTATGTTAAAAACAGCACATAAAATTGCCCGTTAAAAAAGTTAACCGAAAAGACAACAGTTAAGTTGGTAAATGAAATAATATAGATTTATACGCTATCTTTTGGAGGAACAGAAAATGACGTACTTTTGTTTCCTCTTGTGGAACCACACTGCCTGGTACTCCTGCCAGAAAGCAACGAAATGATAATTGTAGAACTGTGGCTTTAAGGAATACCCGAACCAAAAACCGTACAAACTTATTTTGTTGGAGCACCGTCTATTGACGACATACACAACCATATTTGCCAGAGTGGTCTTACTTTAGTGTGGAAAACACATAAATGGGCTGATAGAATATTTGCATCTCTTTTTGAAGTGATCGAAACTAATGTATTTTTGGTGTTCAATTATTTTATGCAACCTGAAAACTGAAAATGAAAAAGTTGATCATGACACCTTTACAACAAACTTTAGCTTACAACTTATTAACAGAGGTCATGAAAGGCAGGTAATGGAAGAAATAGATGAAAACCGTTTTGTAGAAGATTGTTGTAATATCACATCACTAGTTAGTAATACTAATGGTCACAACCCTAGTGAGTTATATTGCCATTGTCGATATAGGCGTGGCGGCCTTAACAGTGTCTGATTAATCTAATATTATGTACTTGTTCTAAGTCTAATAAATCAAGTATTCACTATAACAAGTGTTTCAATATAAACATTACAAAGATCACATGTTAGAAGCACTTTCAAAAGACTGTTCTCGTCAACGAGTTCGGCGAAAATGCATCATCTGTTCTCCCATCCACAAAAGACAACAGAAAGCCAGCTACTATTGTAAATTATGCGGAAAGCGATGCGTCTTGTGGGCCCCTCAAACACGGCGCAATTGTTTCGCATATTACGAACAAACGGAATTCCAGCTTAACGTTAAAAACTAATATTATGAACCACGAGTTTTATTTTTCTTACCCAACTTATCTAACCCAAAAACAATGAGAACCCGATAGCAGCTCCACCTATGCAAACCCACAAAATTTCATCCAAAACGATCAAGGCATTTAGAAGACAAACACACGTACAGAAGAATTATAATCATATAGAAAGATACACAATAACTTTTCCGCATCCACGCTGACGAAACCGCAGAAAAAGTTTTGTATGTTATAATACTTCAAACAAATTGAATTTTACAATCGTAATTAAAACATTGATTACCTACAAAGGCATTTAAACATATCAATGTATTAGAAAAATAATTTATGTTACCTACCCTACTGTTATTTAAACTACTGTTGTTTACACAGCAACATACCTTTTCGTTTATTTCAAATAAATAATTAAAATTGGGTAGTACATAATGTTTCTTTTCCCTGATTTTGTGATTTGTCTAAGTCGTCCTACCAGCAGTCGGCGTACTGCTAGAAGGTCGAGCGTCAAATTTCATATAAATTAAAGACCTGTTAGCAGGACTTAAGGCAATCATCACCAAGTTTAGAGGTATTCTTCATACAGAACAGTACCGGAATAGAAAAAGATAAATTCGATGATATATGAGTAGCAAGTCGGGCTGGCAGTACACATGATAGCCGGTGTCCGAGCGTGATGTATCTCCATAACAACGATATAGGTAAATATTGCCGTTTAAGTTAAAAGAAGTTCTTCCACGGTCCGGACTAAGCGTCTTGCCTCGTCGTTTATACCGCGTACATCGAGGGACTGGAACAATTTGCCTGCTGCGGTTTTCCCGGCCAATTATAATTTAGGCGTCTTCAAGGCTAGAGTGAATAGGCTCTTAATAAACTAGTGCGCTTTACCATTGACGATTGCATCACTGCTTACCATCAGGTAGGATTGCAGTCAAGTGCTAGTTTATACAATATAAAAAAAAAGTGAATTTACTGTGGTTATGCAAAGACCACAATAAAGATGTCATGGACGTGTTGCTGTTTCGTTTGACGGTTTTATTGATACGAAAAGAATGTTAAAGCATAAATTTATCCATAATGAAGACGATCAGTCCAATTCAGACCGAAACAAAACTGCTCAACTAATTAGTTCAGCAAAATAATACAAGTAAGCACGTATCTATGTAAACTACGTAAAGTATATGCATAATCACAATTTTTTTTTTCTAAATAACATTTTGTTGCGATTTTTGTTGCGGTTGTATCCTCATTAACAATGTAGTATGTTTGTTTACATGGTACATAATTATAGATGTTTAATTGAAATGTCGTTTTTATAATATGTAATGTTTTAATTTTTAGTGAAACCCAAACAAGATGTCGTGTTAGTATGACCCAACTGCTTCACTTGTGGGAGTTTTTAAATGCCCACAGGGAAATTGCAGTTGGATATAATAAATCCACTCAAGCCCGAGACCTTAGCCAACGAATGTGGGAAAGAGTTGCAGACATCTTAAATTCTATTCTTGGTCTTAGACATGAATGGTCAAAGGTAAGTAACTTTTTTACCCCCACACCCTGTGATTTTCTTTCTTTATAATAATAATAAACATGCCATTAATATTATTTTTAGTACTGGGTGGACATGAAGACCAAATATAAAAATCGGCTGATAAATGACAGCAGAAGAAGAACAGGAGGTGGACTTGCCACAAAATTGGAAATGGGGTTACCTGATGTTAGAGTCGAACCTATAATACCCCAGGAGCCTCAAGTGTTATAAGTGAGTGTAGATACCATTACATCTAGAAGTTTTATCCAGTGAAGTATGTAATTTATTGTTACCTATGTACTAAATGTTATAAATAAATATACTCCACGAAGTTGTGGCTGCAGCATTATCTCAGTCTATTTTTTTATCACCATCTCGACAGGGTGCAACTGTATCTGCACCGAGGAATTTCATACACGTTGAAAGAACGCAAGGAGGCGCCTTTTCTTATCAGATGACACCGCCAGCGACCACCAACGGCCCCCACGCCCACCATCACCACAGGGCACACCAGAAACGGCCCGCACGAAGCGCCGAAGCGCCGAAGGCGACAAAGGCTTCAAATGAGTGTGTTATACAATATGTAACGAAAACCCTGTTGTTCCTTTAAGGGTTATATATATTTACCTACAAGCAAATCATTAATGGAATTCTAATTAAAAAAAAAAAATAATGATTGGCTAGTCGAGGGGTCAAAATCAAATAACTATTAAAATCGACACATTCGAAAAAATGTTTAGAATATCTGATTTTACAAGTTAGTAGGTACATTTTTATTTTGCTAAATAGCTCGTCGGCTTTCTTTGAAGCAACAGAAGATGCCGCCAAACGCTACCGCGGCGCACGTGTCTACCTACCCCTTTACTTCGCCTCCCACCGCGGCCGCCCTCGCCGCCCTGCGAAGCACTTCCACTTCCTTAAATCCTTAGTCTCCCACGCAACTTACTTTCGAACGGATGTAATTGTTGACCTACGTAATTGACTTGTGTTTTGTGTACGTAAACGTTCACCATGTCTTATTCTAACGTAGAATATTTTAATATGTTGATGTGTCTTGGGAAATGTGACTGCAATTATGCGCAAGCACGCAGACTCTACCAAGGACGTTTTCCGAATCTACCATTACCGACAGCGATGGCATTCCAACGTTTGCACATACGTACGTACAATACTGGCAGTGTGCACGGACGAGTGTGAACATCGAGCTGACGCAGGCAGACCGAGGACTCGAGACAGTGACATCGAGGAGCAAGTCTTGGACTTGTTTAAGCACGATCCAACGCGAAGTACGCGCCCAGCGGGACACGAACTCGGAGTAAACCATATGCGCGTTTGGAGGTTACTAAAAGAAGATGGCCAGCACCACAGAAATATTATAAAGCCAGCACCCATTTCACTATCGTCCAATCTCTACTTCCCTCCGACTATGAGGCAAGATTAGAATTCAGTAGATGGATACTCAACAAAATCGAACAAGATAGTGATTTTTTGAATTGGATATTGACACCGACACCGACGAGTGCACATTTGTTAGAACAGGTGTTTTTAATTCGCACAATGAGCACGTGTGTTCGATCACAAACCCGCATGCTATTAAACTAAGTCACTTTCAGCATCAGTGGAGAATTAATGTTTGGGCTGGAATTATTGGAGACAAAATTATTGGACCTTGTTTTTTAGACCAAACAATGAGCGGCGCCAACTATCTTCGTTTCCTGCAAGAACAGCTGAGTGATGAACTTGACGAATTAAGCCTCCATATCGTGCGACGTATGTGGTTCCAACATGACGGTGCACCCCCACACTTCGCCCGCCTTGTGAGAAGCTACTTAGATACTGAATACGGAGAGCGATGGATAGGTCGCGGTGGACCCATCAATTGGCCAGCAAGATCACCTGATCTGACGCCTTTAGATTTTTTCCTCTGGGGTACCGTTAAGCAACATGTGTTCAAAAAGTCGTGTGTAGTTTTAACAACTATCAATTGTGCATAAAAATTCCGTGTTAACCAACATTTTCAAAGATTTATTCGTTAAAGTGATAAGGGACATCTGACAAGGTCATGCATTTATTTGTGTAGAAAAATAGGTAGACATGCGCCATGCGCGGCGCGGCGGTGCACCTGCGTAGCGGCAGCGATCAAAGAGATTGGCGCGAACGTTTCTTCATCCAGAATTGCCGAGGTAAAAAATCAGTTAAACATTACAAATATTAACAATTAAATATTTATTTTAATTATTTATGTC
Organism: Leucania comma; assembly: GCA_958295575.1. Lineage (NCBI taxonomy): Eukaryota > Metazoa > Arthropoda > Insecta > Lepidoptera > Noctuidae > Leucania > Leucania comma. The sequence continues at coordinate 13,050,410 of OY282485.1, forward strand.
AAACAATTTTTATAAATGACTTGCTTTATTACGTCCGCATGCCGATTCTAATAACGTAGGTAGAAGGAACAACAGGGTCTTTGTTACATATTGTATATTAGTATGTATGACTAATTATATTACGAATTTTAACTGTTTCGCTATTGTTGTTTATTGTGTTTTATACATTGGTAACATTTGTGAAGTTCAAATCAAATATAAAAGTACCTACCAAGACAAATATTGATGTGTGTACAAATACAAAACTCGAAACTTCTAAAAAGATGTGTTGATGATAATCCCCTAAATTATTACGTATTTTTTAATGATCCTTAAGCTTTATCTTGCCATTTATATTGCTACTCTTTTGTAATAAGTTGTTATGACGATTAATACAGAACTGTCAGTTGGTATTATATTCTTTCAAATAAGAACTAGAACTACAAATCAAAGTGTAATATTGTTCAAATGATCTTATTTTGTTTTAAAGCTGTTTAACTAGGGTAAGTCAGGGAGAGACGCCTATACGGTATAGATGCCCACTGAATTTAAAAAATAAAATTAAAAAATTACGTGAACCGGAACGCATCCATAATATGTCAATTTGACAGCTAATGTCAGTGTAAAAGTTTTGATAGGGATAATAATTATTTTAAAAAAGTATTTTGTTGTTTAATCCTTACCTACCACCCAATTCTGTAGTGGTTGTCGACAACGCCTCATACCACAATAAATAATGGGATTTAGCACCGTCCTCCAATACCAAAAAAGCCGATATGCAGAATTGGCTAACTGTTAAAGGCATACAATATGATTCAACAATGCTCAAGCCACAATTGTACAACTTGATAAAAGCTAATAAAGAAAGATTTAAAACTTTTTCAATAGATCAAATTTTAGCAGAAGCAAACCATAGCATATTGAGATTACTGCCTTACCATCCAGACCTCAACCCTATAGAAATGGCATGGGCTACTATTAACACGTTGCCTGCCATATGGAAATCCGAATACATTTGCGTTTTTCATCAGTCGCTTAAATGACGTGAAATGACTTATTTATAAGATTTCTATATATAATATATGTTTTTATATATTTTTTTGTATATTATGTGCTGTTTTTAATCCGCCGGTCATTTACACCCGGCGCGGCGCAAATGTAATATTTTTTTCATTGGAGCCACGCCGGTCAAATCGCCGGTCATCCTTGTTAGTCGCGTAAAAATCCCCGCCAGAACGTCCATCCTGCGCCCGAGCGAGCGCGCTACTGATGAGTGAAAAATAAAGAAATATTAGGATAGTGCATGCTGCGTCCCTTCCGCGCTGCCCCGCATTACATTTCTTCCGCGTCCTGTGCGAATGTTTTTGTAATTGTAGGTAAACAACTCAGTGCAAAGTTTTATTTGTCACAGATCGGAGTGCGCGCTAAATGGTCACCTAACATTCTAGTTTATTGTTATTATTATATGTCATAGCTATTGAACATGTTATTTGACGAATTGGATCTAACTTTAGATGATTTTCGTGAAATAGAATATATTGAATCCCAATTTCGTGAGACGGAGAGTCTTTCAAGTGATAATGAAGAGGTTATTCGGTTTTCTAATCGCCGTGCAAGGAAGCGCTGCATTATGCAGCCTGCATAGTGCCATCTGATACTGAAGACGAAGAAATCCTTGTACCCTCACCGTCAGAGTCTGGTTACACTCCAAATACGGAATGGCACGAACCACAAGGTAAACAACCTAATATGTGAGTGGTTGACCAAAAAGGGACCTGGAGGGATTGGAAACCGTTAATTTTTTTTTTTGAATTTTTTAATCTGTGGTCTTTTAGCTTTGTTTTGGTCTAACCAGAATATTTTTAGGTGCTGTAGTGTTTTTTTTATGATTTTTTTTGTGAGCCGAGGCAGTTTTGGAAAAATTACACCTTGCACACAGCGCACACTAGTTTTTGTGATGTCAGGTAAGTGGATACAATCAGTTTTATTGTTTTATTGTACTTTTAAGGTTATCTCTAGTGCAACGAAGTCTCTATATCGTGTGCAGGTCCAAAAAGACGTTCGTACTTGTCAGAAAGTGACGACGACGCTACTCAAATGGACAGTCCTAAAAGTTTAAAGGTCTCCAATGATACCCAAGGTAATTAAAACAACTTATTTTTGTTTCAAAGTCTATAATGGAGCTCACACTTCAATATTAAATAATCTGCGAGTAGAAACTTAACAATTTTTCTGTGTTTCAGAAGTCAAAGAAAACTTAAATCCTAATAAAATTAATGATGATAATATGTGAGTGGTTGACCAAAAAGGGACCTCAAGGGAAAATAATTGATTTCGAGTAAATCGCGTTTGAAATTTCGTGTAGAAACAAGTTTCGACTCGTGCGCGGGCGGGGGGCGCGGCATGTTTTATGTCAGTATGCGACTTCGTTAGTGAGTGTCAACACGTGTTTGCGGTTACTACGTTATTGGCGACTTATTTAGTGTCAGTTTCTTGTCTTTATGTGCGTAACTAAGTGTGAGCTATGATTAAAGCCACGTCTGTTTTGTTAGAGGACGAATTACGTCAGTTGGACGATTATTATGGGATGACTGAAAATGATGAGTTGGAATTGCACGACCTTGAAGTGGAAATTTTAGATTTCGATGCAATAAGTTTGGAGGACATGTATACTGGTGCTAAAACTGTAAATGAAGGAGAAAATGACAACATTATGGAGCGAAGCACTGAAGATATACGAGAGGTCGAAATTATTACTAAATTCATGGATGATACATGTAATTGTAGTAAAGGCCCAAATGGTGGCCCATGCTCAGGCATATTTTCTCGACAATATCTATCACGTGTTCGGCAGCAATACATGGATATGGATAAATCTACAAAGTGTACAGCGATTTTGAGTAAGTTGGAGTGTCATAGAAGAAGCACACAGCTGGGAGATAAGTACAAAAAATTTTCTTACACCAAACCCATATTGCGGAACAAATATTTTCATGCCGATATAGAAATATGCCAGTCAACGTTTTTATTTCTTCATGCAATAGGCATCAAGGCCTTCAAAAATATTCTCAAACATTTTGATGAGAAAGGAGTGGCTGATAAAGTTCATGGTCTAAAAGGCAAACCTATTCATAATGCAACTCCCACAGAACATTTGGATATGATAGTTAAATTTATTAAAAATACAGCTGAAAAAGTATCTATTCCACTACCTGGTCGACTTCCGCAGTTTTGGGACTTTAGAGTCATGAAATTGCCTGCTAATTTAACAAAAAGGCGTATGTATAGAAACTATGTGGAGTCATGCAATGATAGCAATATTGATCATGTCGGCTGGACGACTTTCATACAATGTTGGAATACATATGTGCCTTACATAACATCCATGAAACCAAGCTCTGATCTCTGTCCAGTATGTCGAGATAATAATATAGCCATCATGCGTAATATTAACATGCCCGATCAGACGAAGACTGAAAAACTGAAGCAAGCAATTAATCATTTAGAAGAAGCTGATATTCAAAGAAAATTCTACAATGATATAAGGAAAGATGCAAGTGTAGCTCTTACTCAAGCCAAACAACTGGAGCAGAAACCTGGAATGCGTGTCTTCAGTATCGATTATGCACAGAATATCCATTATCCCTCATCTGAAATGCAAGTTGGACCTGCCTTTTTTAAAACTGCAAGAAAATGTGGCCTTTTTGGAATAAATGATGAAGCAGACAACACACAGACGAATTATCTCATAGATGAATGTGACAACATAGGAAAAGGGGCAAACAGTGTGATTAATCTCATTCATCACCATTTAGAATCCAATATTTGTGACCAAGATATTCAGCATATTTGTGCAGATAACTGCGTGGGTCAAAATAAAAACAATGCTGTTGTGCATTACTGTGCATGGAGGGTAGCAAGGGATTTAAACAAGACAGTGCATCTTAACTTCTTATTGGTGGGCCACACTAAGTTTTCCCCAGACAGAATGTTTGGACTTTTTAAACAGAAGTTTTCTAAATCTACAGTAGATACTTTGCATGATATCGAAGAATGTGTGGCTAACTCGACAGTTTCGGGAAAAAATAAGGCTATCTGTACGAATGACTACGTGAACGGAATAATAAATGTTCAGTGGTATGAGTGGAACGCCTACCTCAGCGAATTCTTCACAACTATTCCAGGAATAACACGATATCACCACTTCACTATTAAATCGGATGATCCATTTACAGTGGAATGTAAAGTTCTAGCTAACAGTTCAGCTCAAAAATTTAATATTGTTAAGAAGGGAGTGACTTTAGATGATATCACTGGTATGCCAAATTTATTAGTTCCACCAGGGCTTTCACTTGCAAGACAATGGTATTTATTCGAGGAAATAGCACCCCTTTGCACTTCGAAAGACGCAGCTAACCTAACATGCCCAAAACCACAAGAAGCGAAACCTACAAGCCAGATGGCTAAAGTGGATCAGCCAGGACCTTCTGCTAAAAAACAGACGGCTAAAGAAGATCAGCCAGGTCCTTCTGCTAAAAAACCCAGGAAAGTTACTACCTGTGGGCGTTGTAAAGAACCAGGGCACACCATACGTTCATGCAAACAAAACAAAAAGTAAAGACTATTCATTATTATAATTTTTTATTTGTGATTGTAATGTTTGTGATGAGACTTCATAATTATTACTATTGTCAATTATTTACTACTGTGCTCGATTATTTTTATTATTTCATACATCACGAAGCGCCTCTTTATTTGTGGAACAGTGGATAGTTCCTTGCCGACAAATACTCCGAAAGCCTCATTAGACGCCTCTTTTTTTAAAAAAAAATCTTCAACATCTTTTTCCGTTTGAGTAGTAGCATCCAACATCTTCGGAATTGCTTCATTTATTGTGTCATCCCAAGCTTGACCGTATTGTTCAAACAAAATATTAAACAAGTTTTTTATTTCGTCTTATTTAGTATTTTATTTAAGTTTTTGACTAACAGAACAGAATGCCCTTGAACTGTGCTGTCATAGCCAGTTTGACAAAGATTAAAAACAAATCGAAATTATGGTCACTCTACTAGAACATTGTATGGGGTAACATAATTCTTGAGATTACTCGCGTCCCAAACAGTGTTGAGGGTAAAAGGATATGTCATTTTAATGGGGTTAATATGAGGATTATATGGACGTCTACAGCAAAATCCTAGCTACTATAGTTATTGAGATATCATGGTTTAAAGTAACGTCAGGACTGCGCGGCCACGAGTTTTGTGTTTTAAATTGATTTCGTCTGTTTAATTACACTTTAGTCGTATTTTAAAGCTTTTGTCAGTTTCGACAAATTAAGACCTTTCTCCTTTTAACTCCTATACTATATGAAGTCTTCAATTTTAATAAAAAAAATACTAAAAACAAAATAGCAAATCAAGGACTGCGCGGCCATGACTTTCAAGGCGAATATTTAATTATAATATTGATATAGAGCTTTGATTCATTTTTCGACAAATCTTGACAAATACAGACTTGAGTTGACAAAAGGAATTATTTCTCTATCCCAAGTAGTTGCTGAGATCTCCGTGGCCGCGCAGTCCTTGACGTCAGGATTGCGCGGCCAACTTAAAACGCTTATAACTTCTTTATTTCTGCTTTGACAAATACGGGGTTTGTTTCTTTCGATTTTGACAAATATCGACAAATTTTTGGCTGAAACCATTTTCTGATTTGATAACTTGGCGGAGCAATCCTGACGCACATACAACTGGTACACCAGTATAGATCTTGCCAAAAAACTTCTGGATGCAGAGACTCATCTCGTAGGCACGATTCGGAAGAACTGGAAGCATCTGCCAAAGGATGTAGTAAATGCTAAACTGAAGCGAGGACAATTCGTGGCGAAGGAAAGCGATGAGGGCATAACTGTAATGAAGTGGAAGGATAAAAGAGATGTCCTTTTGCTGTCCACAAAACACTCAGTGCGATTCCAAAATGTCCGAAAACGTAACAAAGTTACTTCTAAACCGAAAATAGTCATTGATTATAACGGTGCTAAAGGAGCTGTAGATATGTCCGATCAGATGGCTGCTTACTCAACTCCACTGAGGAAATCGATAAAATGGTACAAGAAATATGCAATCAACCTTCTCCTGAACACAGCAGTGGTCAATGCACTGGTCTTGTATCAAAGCGTTACTGGCAAGAAAATACAAATGGCAGACTTCCGGCTGGAATTACTGAAGTCGTTTTGTAGCCAACAAGATGTTCCAGTTGGAAGACCTAGAAGAATGATACACAAACTGCAACAAAAAGAAGGGCAAGCCAGAACAAGCAGGCGGGCATGTGTGAATTGTTACAAAATTAACGCAGCTACTTACGGCAGAAAGTTGGCTAAAAACAAGACTAAAAAGGTGAGAATGTTTTGTCCACAATGGCCGGAGAAGCCTTTTCTTTGCATATCTTGCTTCAATGTGCTTCATCATTGACCAATTTTTTACCCGACTGTGCGACGCAAAGAATGGAAATGTGTTGATTTTGTTGTTAAGACTGATTTCATTTATTCGCCAAATATTCATGACAAAGTTTAATTTAGTAGTAATTTTTTGAGTTATTTTAAGTTTTTTTCGAAGTTTGTTTAGTTTATTTTTTACTAAGTCCAAAAATAAGAGATTGCCTAACGTATAATAAAACGGTTTTTAAATATTTTCTAATAAACCATAGGGGGGAGTCCCGTAACGCCGGACGGCACCTACCGCCGGACACTCGTAGTATCCAAGTAAGTGTAGACCTGTTCGATTCGGACTACTAGTAAAAGGGATGCAGGCAGTACATAGCTACAGGATCACGCGCCGCAGCTCGCCAGTGACCCGCAAGGCCACAGCAGGAGAGGGTTGTTGTTGTTTTTAGCGGTAACGCGCGGCGTCACGTTAGATAGATGTAAGTGCTTCTAGCACATTTATTCATTTATATTGTTATTGTAGTCGGTATTTGAAGGAGCATTTGATTGTTATTGGTAAACGGATAGAATTTAATTTGATTTTTTAAACAATTTCGGTATTTACTAGGATACGAACGATATAGTCTGTCCCTTAGTACCGGACACTAAGACGTCCCCTAGCACCGGACAGTGATTTTGTTTTTACTTCTTGTAACAGTTTACCTTATTTAATTTTTTCTATTTTATTTTAAAGTATAGACAAACGAAGAGAAACGATATGGAAGAGAAGAAAAAATAAGGATCGTGGAAGCCACAGAGCTTGCAAACAGCTATTGATAAGGTTTTGTCAAGGAAATAAGTGTAAGACAAGCCGCAATGGTTTATAAGGCTCCTAAATGCAATTTACATAACAAGATAAAAGCGTTAAGCGAGACGAAGTGTCGATGAAGCCAAAGTTGGATAGGTTCACTAACACCTCAGAAGAGTATGAACAAGTCTTGGTGGAACACGTTAAAGATTTATTCAACAAATGTATGCCGCTTATGAAAAAACAGATTTTGAAGTCAGCCTACGACTTAACTGAAGAAAAGAAGATCCCTCATCGGTATAGTAAGGAGAAACGCAGTGCCGGTAAACCTTTTTACTACAACTTCATGTATCTAACACAAACACAACAATTTGTGTAGTTTGCTTAGAAAACTATATCGAAGACTAGATCCAGTGCTCATCGTGTCTTGGGTGGGCGTATGAAGCATGTGCAGACGTTCCAGAGCATGGAGATGGCTACATATGTGATCGATGCAGTCTTTTGATGACTCTTTAAGATGTCCGCTGCTCGGGTAGTAACAGAAATACCCGTCCGGTACTAGGTGCCACATTTTTTAATTATATTTTTTGTTACCAAAGTTTGATTTATGGTATTAATTATTTTTTGAACAGAGGTTGTTTTCTTTAAATTTTATTTGATTTCTATCTTTGTTATCTACTGTAATTCATAAATAAATATACGTTCCCTAAAGTATTTTTTATTTTATTCATAAAAAACCTTAGGTGTCCGTCACTAGGGTACTTCCCCCTATATTTTGTAAACCTTTTATTTTAAAACCACATCTTGTATACTTAGCCAAAAAATCAACATAGTCTTTTTTTATACTTAGTGTCGAAACGAGCTAGTATGCGTGAACTGTTCTCCAGGGCCGCGCCGGGCACGCTCAATATAGTTTTGTACCGGCACTGTGTCCTCCAGCGAGAAAATTGAGTTCAAACACGAGTCCGTCGCGCGGTCACCGGTGAGCCCCACGGCCTGAACGGGTAGTATTGCTGTCGCTCACCGGTGAGCTCCACGGCCCAAACGGAACAACTACTAAAGTTGAATCGGCGTTCAATGTGTGTTAGTTTTTCTTAGTTTTAGTTAGTTTATTATATTTGTTTATTTGCAAAAACTATGGATCCTTTCTAGCTTATTTTGGACAGGAATTTTAGTTTGTGGAATTATGCAGCCAATATTTCCACAAAGGAAAGGGCCATTGAAGCGGCGAAAAAGTGGCTGCTTATGCGCAAACGCCGCGCTGCCCGTCGTGCAGGCGGCCGATGAATGCGGAACGTAATACTAATTACAAATTGGGGTTCAGATGGCGTTGTAGAAGGGCAGGCTACAATGTCATTACGCCTCCATTAAAAGGGACTTTTTTGAACGTAGCAATGTGTCAATTTTGAACACGTTGAGACTTTTGCTGCACTTTTTTAGAAAAGACCAAGTGTCACAGGCTGCTAGAGACGTAGGAGTAACCCGCAAAACAGCCATTTAGGTATACCACTACCTACGTGAGGTGTGCGAGGTGGCCGAAGCTCATGACCGCGAAATGATCGGCGGGGACAACGACATTGTAGAGGTCGACGAAACCCACCTTTATACCAACAAATACCACAGGGGCCGATTATTGCAGCGACAAACGTGGTCTTTCGGATGCATAAGTCGGTTAACAAAAAAAATTCACGTGGAGCTTATACAAAATAAAAATAGGACCACATTAGATCCAATTATCCAAGCAAATGTTAGACCTGACTCTTATATTATGTCTGACCAGCACCGATCATACATGGGCGTGCACTTGAGACTGGGTATGCGTGGACATTCCAGTGTCAACCACAGCCGACAATTTACGGCAGGGACTGTCAGTATCCCTGTGGATCCCAGCCTTGGGATCCCAGTACCAGGCACAAATAACGTTCGGTGCGTGGTCCACACAAATACCATAGAGCGGCAATGGCTAGAATTAAAACGCCAATGTCGCACGTGTAGGAGTCAGCGGCGGTTAAAGTGGTACATGGGCGAATACATGTGCTAGGTTCCGCCGTTTGCTGCGTGACATACACCGATTATACCCAGGACTAGGAAGGAATGGTATTAGAATAAGAAATTGCCGATGTCGGCCTACTTGTCCCCGTCGGTTTATTTTTATTATAAACGGAAATTATCCATTTATATTTTTACAATATTCGACCTAGCGAGACAAGAAGGTTATTGTTACATGTGGTCTGAAATTAATGCAAAACACGGGGCTTGCGAAGTAACAAGTTACTTATCCAAATTCATTGACGGTAAAGTTTTAGACGGTGCCAAAGAATTCAGATTTTGGTCGGACAACTGTGCTGGCCAAAATCGTAATCGAATTGTGTTTGCTTTTTACGCATAAGCAGCAAAAAAGTATGGTATAACGATAGTCCATAGGTTTTTAGAACGAGGGCATACACAAAATCAAGCTGATTCAGTCCATGCTCTCATTGAGAGAAATGCAAAAAATAAGCTTATATACTAGTCAAAACAAAATAAGGACCACTTGTTATTTTCTACATTGGTAGCGATAATTTATTTTTTAAGCGTTCTCAAGTAGTTGAATGTTTATTGTGGTGTTACCTTATTTGTTTACTAACATTATTTTGAGTGCTCTGCCTGCACAACTGTGTAAATTGGGTAGTTTTTGATAATTTTTTGTAGCCACTTGATTGTACCCAATTTTAAAACAAATTTTAATTCAGTCTAACTGACGATTCTGTCAAGAACAGTTTTAGTTTTGTTTAAGTACTGGCTGAGTTAGCATTTCAAAAAAGTTATGCCGAGAATCCGACGACATATGGACTAACCAACTGTAACTAGGGTCGTAACATTGCTATAAGAAGGCCATTCACAGCGTTCTGTTGCGTTGCAGCTGGGTTTTTCCCGGCGAGCGATTCAGAATGCTTGGAATCGGTTTCAAGAGACTGGGAGACTAACCAGGAGACGGGGATCTGGCAGTTTGAGCAACTACAGCTCAGGATGACCGCGGCGTGCGTTTGACTGCGCGCAGAGAGCGCTGCATCACTGCCCGCTCCTTACAAAACCGTTTGCGGCAGACGACGGGTACACGAGTTAGTGATCAAACCATTAGAAATCGGTTACACGAGGACCAGCAGTACTCCAGGAGACGCGTAGTGCAGATACCATTGACAAGTGCTCATCGTGCAAACCGATTATCGTTCGCAAGGCAGCATCTGACATGGGATATGAGTGATTGGAGCACAGTATTGTTTACGGATGAGTGTAAAGTTATTTTTTTTAGTGATGACCGTCGCGTTAGGGCGCGTACCCACCGTGTCGTGACGACAGATAATCGTGTAGTTTTAAGTGTCGTGGCTTAGGGCGCGTACACATAGAACATCCGTTTTACAGGTCCGTTTAAACGTATATGTTATTAGCGTATGTAGTTGTATGAGCGAGTTCATACAGAATACAGTATTCCGGATCCAGTAAAAAATACTGATCCGACAAAATAAGCAGCAATCCGTTTTACAGGTCCGTTTAAACGTATATGTTATTAGCGTATGTAGTTGTATGAGCCAGTTCACACAGTATTCCGGATCCAGTAATACTATACTAATCCGTTTTATCGGATTGAAACCGCACGAGGCTTTGCACGGGGGTGCGCGGGGTGCGATGTGCTACACACAGCCGCCATTTGCCGGTTTCATTCCTAGAGTAGTGCACGTGTCCAGTGCTATCATAATCATGGCAAGCAAGGCGTTTGAAAAATATGTTGAGCAAGAAGTTTTGATAAATTGTGTTGAAAGTAGACCAGTTCTTTGGGACAAAACACTGGAGATTTATAAAGATAAAATTGCAAAAACCGCAGCTTGGCGCGAAATATGCGGTATTCTAAAGGAGGATTTTGAAGCTATGGAACAAAAAGAAAGACAAGAATTTGGTAAGTATTTATTTTATATTGTAATGGAGACAGTGTTGCCATCCTTTAAGCCCTCTTTTTCCCTTACAAAGTTGTGTAGAACGGTACATGCCTTAACTATCCATATAGCTGTTGTTTTGTTGACGTCTAGAGGCCGGTGGAATACTCTCCACTTATTAGCAAGAATACCAAATGCACATTCAACGTATCGTCTAGCTCTGGTCAAACGATAGTTATATATTCGCTTATTTACGTCTAAATGCGTCCCGCTAAATGGCCTCATTAAATTTTCGTGTAAACCGAAACCTTCATCGCCGATTATGACGTAGGGAACTCTCGTTTCTGAGCCTGTTATTAATGGGCAAGGTTCTGGTATTTGTAAACTGCCATCTAGCATCATTTTCCAAAATGTCGACTCCTTGAATATTGATGAATCGCATTCTTTTCCATACGACCCAATACTAACATATAGAAAACGATAGTCAGAGTCTACGATCGCTAATAATATGATGGAAAAAAAGTCTTTGTAATTTAGGTACATTGAGCCACTTTTTGCTGGTTTTCGAAGTCTGATGTGTTTACCGTCCACTGCTCCTAAACAGTGGGGAAAATTTGCTTTTGTGTCGAATCCATTTGATATATGCTCCCATTCACTCACTGTTGTAGGAAGTCGCATAAACTCGTCATTCAAGTTGTTCCATATGCATCGTGTAACTTCCTTAATAATGTTGCTTATAGTTGACACACCGACACGAAAGACGTAATAAAGTTCTTGAAATGTACACCCAGACGCTGCATACCTAAAAAAAATAAATTAATCAATTACTATATTATTACACATATATTGACTTCCCATACAAAGTAACGTTAGTGACTGTAAGGGTTTAGTTTTAGTTAATTTTGTCTATTACTGATTATGTATGAGCGAATTTTTATAAACATGTACATTGCATTTTTGCTATGTCCCACAACTTTCGATTTTTTTTGTACGATAACTATCTTAGTACTAATTTTTTTTTTGATGTCGTTAGTTAAAACATATATTTAACTATATTTTCTCATCTTCATTTCCTTTATTTCTTAATTTATTCATAAAATTTTTGAGTGATACCGTTACGTACATGCCGTTATTTACCCTGTCCTACCGTCTTTTTGTAACCAACAAATTAAAATTACAGGATAAATATAAATATATTGATTGCGAAACAACCATTACTCGATAGCTTAAATATTATATTTATTCATATTAATAATATAATTAATGTAAAGCAACTGATTGAATTTTAATACTTTTTTAAATAAAAGTCTTAATTATTGACCTGGGTGGAATTTCCATTGAGAAACGCAATTTTACGCGGCTTTTTTTAAATCTACCGCAATAGTAGTTTTTTCATTAGTTTGAAACATTATTGAGCACTTTGTGGAACATATCCGTCACTAGCTACAGTGGATCAGTCTCGATAGAAATATCATTGAAAGTGGACGATTTGCCGAGAGAAAAAAAATTGTCCATTGATCAACGGTGATTTTTGGGTAAGTTACAATATTTCAAGTATATTACACTTAATATATAATCGACCAATGTATATTTTACTAAGTCGTATCAATGTTTTGTTGTTTTTAATGTAAAAATACGTAAATAAATAAATAACTAGTGTAGTTGGTAAGGAATCGTTACATTCCACTGACCAATTCTGGCAAAAACGTTAGTCAGTGGAATGAATAGTACGTCAGTGGAACGCTAAAGCTGCATGCACGGTGAATATTTTGTCCATCACGTGATTCTATTATTTTTTAAACAATATTACGATTTTTTTACCAATTGAGGTAGGTAGGTGTAGTCGTATTATACGACGTAAAAAACATTATGATTACATTATGCTAATTATTTTTACATTAAATTCGATTTTTTTTAATAAGTGATAAAATGATAGAGGTATAGTAACATGTACTAACTGTCTCCCGTGGGTTAAAACGCATAAGTTCCGATGCCGTGGAAACATTGAGATAAAAAGTAGCCTACTATTTTTGTATTATTACTATTTAGGTACAAATGAGTGGATTACAATCGTAATGTTATTTTTGTAGATAAATATGCCTCTTACATCTGCTGAGAGAGTAAAAAGATACCGCGAAAAATTAAAAAAAGACCCTGAAAAATTTGCAGAGCATAAAAAAAAGCACGCAGCGCTTGTTAAATCAAAAACAAAAAAAGTTGCTGATCTTTCTGAGACTGAGAAACAGAAATTAAGGGAAAAATGGAAAATCAAAAACGCAGGCAAAAAGAAAAAAAGAAGAGTAGTTGCGCACCAGCATCTCATATTTCTGAGCCCTTAGTACCATGAGATGAGGGAAGGTACTTCTTCTATCGGATCTTAGATCAGTTACAGTTCTATAGAATTTTGCCTAAAAATGTGTGCATTTTAATCAGAGCCTTACTTTTCCACTTAGTAATTTTAGCATTCCACTGATGTGAGTGTCCATCACTTATAAAATAAGAAAATAAGGGTTAATTGCTCGTTTTCACGTTAATTTGGATATTATTATTATTTTATATCATAAAACATAATTTGTTAGTCATCATATGGTTTTGTAAAAGAACATTCAATGTCAATTTAAATAGTTGCTAAGAAAAATAGGTAACTAATTTGTCCCATGTTAGTCAGATGAGACAATAATACGTTTAGAGCAGTTATTAGTTACTTTATATCATATTGTTGCACGTTTTTCATTTATTTAGCATACATATAGCAAAATAAAATGTGATATTTCAGTAAATTATTTTATTTAAATTAATAGAGCGGGTTTTAAAATTGTTACTAAGTGGAACCAAAAAACGTCTACATGATTTTTAATAGTTTATCATTAATTAACTTTATGATATTATAGTAAACCTTCAATATTTTTATAAACTTTAAATATCAGTCAGTAAAAATCTAAAAACAAAAATACGAAAAACAGAAAATAAAATCAGACCACCAATTTTAAAATGTGTACACGTTTAAAAAAATCCGCCCGTATATGTCTATGTTTCGTAGAGGTACTTCTCTATGGTCAGACTATTAAAGATGGCTTGATGAATAAGTCTTGTTTTATTATAAAACTATAAAATATTATAGTGACCAACAAATTTTGTATGGAAAGTCGAAATTTTTATGAGAGTTTTTAGCAAAGTCGTAAATCAAAACTCATACTTACACTACCGTCCAAAAGTTTGGAAGCACACCTGATTTCAAACAAAACAAAAGATTGCCGACTCCCTGCGGTAAATAATAGCAATAAAATAAAGTTTTATGACCTTTTGTGATTTTTTAACACAAAACAAAAGGATTACTAGTGCATATTCCTTGAGTTTTAACAAATTCCTGGATTTTGACGAAACACGTGTTTTATTACTTCATCCGCCGGGGACTTTCTTTCATGCATTGATGCGGTTTTATTGAAAATATTTTGTAGTTTTATCTTTTTTGGACCTTATTTAGTCACACTTGAGCATTAGAACGCGAAGGTTGTGATATTAACATCGTCTGTATTCAAAAGATTTCGACTACTTCCTTGACCGTCTTTTTTTATTGAAAATGGCAAAACGCAAGCAAATCACACTTGAACAGCGAAGCGCTATTTGTACTCTGCGTGAGGAAGGCTACAGTGAACGCCAAATCGCAAAAAAACTCGGAATTTCTTGTAAAGGTGTCCACTACACCCTCGCTAGAAAAAAAGAAACTGGCAAAAATGAAGATAGAAAAAGGTCTGGTAGGCCCAAATCCACTACAAGTCAAGAGGATAACTTCATCAGAGTTCTTTCTAAACGGAATCGTCGCTTAACTGCACCACAAATTACCGCATCTCTGAATGAAACGCGAGGAACACCCGTGTCAATAACAACAGTTAAAAGACGACTACTGTCTGCGGGGCTAAGAGGTTGTGTTGCAGTTAAAAAACCAAAACTAACAATTCGGCATAAGAAAAACAGACTAGAATGGGCAAAGGAACATAAAAACTGGACAATAAACCAATGGAAAAAAGTTCTTTGGAGTGACGAATCGAAGTTTCAGATTTTCGGGTCCAATAGACGTGTTTTTGTGCGCCGATCTAAAGGAGAGAGAGCTTCAGAAGCTTGTACAGTGCCTACTATCAAACATGGTGGTGGTAATGTCATGGTTTGGGGGTGTTTCGGCAACAATAAACTCGGAAGTCTTGTGAGGATAACCGAAAAACTAAACAAGGAACGCTATTTGAAAATTCTTAAGGATTTCGCCATACCCAGTGGACTGAATCTTATTGGTCCTGGGTTCGTTTTTCAGCAAGATAACGACCCGAAACATTCGTCCAAACTGTGCCAGAACTTTTTAAGGAAGAAAAAAGATGTGAAAATCATGCAGTGGCCGTCTCAATCACCTGACCTTTCTCCCATTGAACTTGTTTGGGATGAACTAGATAGAAGGGTGAAAAATCAATCTCCTACGAGCTCAGAACATTTGTGGCAACTATTACAGAGCGAATGGAAGAAGTTAGATGAACAGTATTTTATGAAATTAATTAGTAGGTAGGATGCCTAGAATATGCGAGAAGGTAATTAAAGAGAGGGGTGGACACTTCGATGAAGCTAAAATTTAATTTAATTTTTATATTACTTATTTAATTTCATTGTTGTAGAAGTGTGTTTTGTCTATTTTTTTAATTCTGTATCAATAAAAAAAATTTAAGATGGCTTACTTTTATTTTATTTGATTTTATCTTGTTGCTTCCAAACTTTTGGACGGTAGTGTATATATATAGTACATAAATAAAATAAAATTAAACTGAACTGAACTAAATTATAAAATTACCTAATTAAAATAAATTGATTTAAACATTAGTAATACTTTTTTGCTTCCCATTATTTACTGACCGATTAGTTCTTGCACTGTCAATTTGACTTATCCACTGACCAATATGGTAATTAATTACTGACAAGTCTATTCTACCTTCTTATTCGCCTTTCACTTACTAAGCTATTGACAACCATCTTATATTATTATTTACTTGCTTCAGGAAAATATGTTATAAAAAAATGGAATTCGACTAGAGATGCCTGGATACGAACATTGAGTGAGAAAAAGAAATTGAAGAAATCTGGAGCTGCTGCCTCAAATACCAAGCCTTACAAATATCACAATCAAATGTTATTTTTGAAAAAAGTTGTCACCCCAGGTGATACACACGAGAACGGCCCTGCTAATGACAACATCACGGAAACAGTAGAAAGTAATAAAGACAACGAAGATGAACCTGATCAGATTACGGAACAAAGTGGTAGTGACAGACAAAAGGAAAGACAAAATTTAGCCCCGCCGCAACGCAAGGCAATCAAAAGAAATGTGAATGAAGTAGACGCCAAAATGATTGAATACATGAATGATCAGTTAAAAAAAAGTAAAAATGAGTTTGAAGATCCCAATTTATCGTTCTTCAAAGGTATTTTGCCGCAACTGGCTTCACTTAATGACGATCAAATTTTAGAATTTCAGTCTGGAGTGATAAACCTTTTACAAAATATTAAAAGTAGAAGATATGGTCAGTCAAACTACGAGTGGCCTCCATATTCACAAAGTTCTAGCACTCCTCACTACCACACCCAAGGTTATTTTAGTAGGCCACATCATCTTGACTCTACACCATCAGTAGAAGGTTCGCCATCAGTAGAATCTACATTCAGCCAGGAGTCAGACTTGCCAGATCTGTCTATGTTTTGAAATAAATCTTCATTTTTGTAAACCTTTTTGTCATTTTAAATTTTAATTGATAATAACAAAAATTAAAGTTCTTACCTTAAAAATATCGCTAGTTTTACTTCAGGGCACAAGCTTTTCCTCCAGTTTGTGTCTTTCTTTTTTAAATCCTTTTCTAATCGTTTAAGAAGGTCATCAAAAGTAGACGTCGTCATTCGGAAATAAGTAAAAAATTTAGATTCGTCTTCTTTCAGCTGACGCACAACAGCACCACGACAAAATCTTTGCCTTAATAGTGGATGTATCCAATAACGCCGGGGCTTCCTCCGCCGCAGACGACGATAGTACCAATACAACACGACAACGTCCATTCTCGTAGAAAGTAGGCGATACACTGAAGAACGAAAGTCCAGTAGCGTCGGATCTGTTAAAATCGGTCCTGTAAATGCTGTGTGAATATTACCTCCAGTAGCGTCCCCACGGCGTCGTCACCTTCCGTTTGGCGCAGGTGCTGACCGAACACGGCAAGTTCGGTCCGTACCTGTACAAGATTCGTGCGGAGACGACGCCCGGGTGTCGCCACTGTGCGGACCGCCCGGTGGACACGGTGGAGCACACAGTCGAGGTGTACCCCGCTTGGGAAGAGCAGCGCCGTGTCCTCGTGGGGGCGATCGGCGGCGATCTCTCGCGCCGGGGCTTGGTTCAAGCCATGCTCCGGAGCGAGGAGGAGTGGCAGGCGGTCGCCTCCTTCTGCGAAGCAGTAATGCTAGTAAAGGAGGAGGCCGACCGCCTTAGGCAAAGGCGGACACGCCGCCGCCGCCGCCGGGTTTCCGATCCCAATTTCCGGCCACCGTAGGCGCGGGCTCGCGGACGGTGGGCAATGGGTAGCTCGCTGTCCGTCCGTCCGGTAACAGACCGGTCCGAGCTCAGGTCGTCTACGGCGCGCACCGTTCCCGCGCGCCTCAAGGAGTTGTCAGCATACTGTAGGGGTCCAGCAGGGCCGAAGCCTACTGGGGCCAAAGGTTATGTGAGACTGTCACCAAAGGCCCCAGGATAAAGGCAAGGAATGGAAAGGTAGGTTTTTTAGTCAGTAAAAGTCTGACACTGTTTCTCGCCCCACCCAAGGGCGGGATTCGTCATTGGATGATTTTTACCTACCACAAAAAAAAAAAAAAAAAAAAAAAAAAAAAAAAACCTCCAGTAGCGTCGGATCTGTTAAAATCGGTCCTGTAAATGCTGTGTGAATATTACCTCCAGTAGCGACGGATCAGTTAAAAAGGATCCTGTAAAACGGATGTTCTATGTGTACGCGCCGTTATATGTTTAAATGGAGGTGTTCACATTTAGAACGACACAATTTACTGTCGTCTACGACCTTTTTGCAGTGACGACACTTTGTCGTGACAGTGGGAGCGGCAAGCACGACAGTCGTAAAACGATAAAAAATCGTGGACGGCAACTCTATGTAGACGAACACGTGTTTTCCCTTCCCTCTCGCACCCGCGCGCCTCTCGCACCCGCGCGCCCCGTGCGTCTGTACTCGATTTGCTTTGTGCGTGTTAGAACTTGTCAGACTCCTGCGCATGGTGGACGTATAACAATGGCTAATAATATAACACCGGAAGTTTTAATTCCACTTGTGGAACAAAGGGCTGTCCTTTGGGACAAAACTTTAGACATTTATAAAGACAAAGTTTTGAAATTAGCCGCGTGGAGAGAAATTTGTTGCGTTTTTGAACCTAATTTTGACAAGTTGGAGGAAAAGGAAAGAAAAGATTTCGGTAAGTTTCTGAAACTTTTTATTTATTATGATACGTGTGCTGTAATGTTTTGCCAAGGTACGGAGCCTATTTCAGATACAAAATAGTCGGAAAATTGTAAGCGCACTGCGTTTCCACCACCTTCGTTTGAACGCAGCTGTGTTGCAGGCATGTTTACCAGGGGCATAACGGTTGGGGTATTCTCCAAGTATATAGCGCCTTTTTTTATTAAAAAAATATGTAATACCGTACAAGCCTTTACAACTTCAATAGCTGTTTCTGCACATACATCCAATGGTCTATGCAAGATCCTCCATTTATTGGATAAGATACCAAAAGTGCATTCAACATATCTTCTCGCGCGGCTTAGACGGTAATTAAATATCTTTTTCTTATTGTCTAAATGAGTACCGCCATAAGGTCGCAATAAATTTTGTGACAATGTAAAGGCTTCGTCTCCAACAAATACATATGCACACTCTGAAATTTTGCCTCAATTGCGGTCATGTATATTTAATCACTTCATCCTATAGATCTAGGAAAGAACTAAAACTTCTGGGAAGTAACCATAATCTTTTTATGTTTAGTTTTGGAATTATTTAGAAACTCGAGAAAACTCCATAGAAATCAAAGAATTGTATTATTTCGCTTGAAATATTCAATTTAGCAATTTTTATAATGGGATCTTATGAAAAGCTGTTAAACTTACTAATTCAGATAAAAAAAGTAAAAAAAAAAACGCAAATCAGAACGAAAATAATTATTTTTTCGAAATTTCAAAATATTTTTTTTTTGGTGCGTCCAATTGATTCCGCATTTTATTTAAACGAGAAAAGTTTAACATTATAGTCCACTATATTATAAAAAAAAATCAGGCGTGATTGATGCGGGACTCCAGAGTTATTTAATTTTAAATTTTGAGGTTAGGGTTGTCACTTTTTTTACTGTAATATTTCTTAGATAACTTTGACTCCTAATTTACTACTTTTTTCGATGTAAAATTAAATGTTATGATTTTTTTCGACTCCTTTCACGTCAGAGTTAAAAATATAATAGGAAATTCTATTAATCATATATTTTAGGGGCAACGCAAATAGAAGACGGCGAGACGAAGGTACGGTACAGACACGGCGCAGATACGGTGCAGGCGCGATATCTGCGCAAACAGACGCGGGGACGGTACGGCACAGAGTATTATTATACAAGGTGCTATTTAGTGGAAATAACATTTAATACACCTCCTTTCGGTTTTTTTTCGAATACTAATTCCCTCCTTTTGTATCATTATAATTCCTATGTACAGTCGAGAGCACATCAAGTGTAACATTGCGCTACGAAAGCCGCCACTATTACAAGTGCAATAAAGGCGTGCTCAAGGTCAAACTGTATAGCTTGATGTGCTGTCGACTGTACTTATGTTTGCAATATGTAACCGCTATGTTTGCTATTTAACTACTTTAAAATACGAATAACATCGAAATACATAAATCAAATCATAATAAGTTAAATTACATCGGATTTTCATTAAAATCATGGATTAAGGCTGATTTACATTGATACAGTAGCTGGCGCCAGCTACTGTATCAATGTAAATCAGCCTTTAAATATCCATATGGACGAAAATTTGAACAGTTTAAAATATATCGCTACGTATCTTTGTTCATACTGTATATAATGCGAGACGCCACTTGCGCCTACATCTGCTGGCGACGTGGCGGGGGGCGAGGAGCGGCGTGCCTGCGCCGTCCGCTTGCCGCCTTCAGTCACGAACAAAAGATAACGCAAGACGCACGTCGCTTCGTATACAGGATGCGTGACGATATTGAGTTTAATATTGAGTTTTGCGAGTTAATTGAGCAATACCCGAATATCTATGACTACACTAAGACAGGGTACAGTAACAGAAATGTGCAAGACAAAATATGGCAAGAAATAGCAATAAAAGTCGGTGCAACAGGTATGTATTTTATTTAAATTTTAAACATTATGTCTAGTCTGAAACGGAATCGGAGATCGTTGTGTTAGATATGTTGTAAGATATTCCCTGATATGGTAGGGATTTTCTCCCATTAATCGCATGTTAATGTTTGCTCCTATCAAATTATTTCTAAATCGTGGATTTGATTTTTTACCATCACATGTGCGAATTACGTTATGCAACACACATTGCTTTTATAATATTATCAACATATTCTGGTTTGCAGCAAATAGGCGTGTAAAGTCCACCAAACTTTGACGCTAACATACCATAGGCACATTCTACTGACTTACGTGCCCTTGACAACCTGTTATTATAAGCTCTTCTCTCATTAGTCAATTGATTTCGACCATATGGTCTCATAATATTTCTTTTTAGTGGAAAAGCTTCATCGGCCACAAAATAAAAGGGCACATTCTGTGTTTCTCCAGGCAAAGGTGTAGGGCGTGTGACGATTAAAGAGTACTACCTTTCACCACATCTACATTTTTTAGACAATTACTTGAAGTCCCGACCAACCAAAAGCAATCTAAGCAAATATGATTGCACAGACGGTAATGATAGTGAAGAAGTCGATGAGACACTGTTTACTGGTCAACTAGCTTCTGAAAACACAAATTCGGATTCCATCTCCAATCAATCCACGCCAACACCGCCACTGCTACCACTATTAAATAAATCTAGGGCAATCTCTTTAAAAGATGTTAATAAATCAGCACATGAATATTTCAGTCAAAGAGCATTACAAATGAAGACCATACATAGAGCTGAGCCTGAAACAGACAGCGATCTAGCTTTTTTTCAAAGCATGCTTCCAGATATGAAATCAATGACACCAGCCCAAAAACGAAGATTTAAAATGGGCGTTCTCAATTTATCAGAGCAAATTTTAAATGACCCAGTACCTAGTTATCCTAGGACACAGCCGTATTATCCACGAACACCTTCTCGAGAGACAGATTATGATCCTAATGAAGGTGCAACCCAGCAGACTCTTACATCCAGAGCTAATACAAGTCCAGCACCTTCGTTTACCTCGACTCAGCAGACAGCTAAACATACTGTAGCAGCTAACAAAAATCCGGAAACTCAGCTGACTTTGATATCCGGAGAGTATATAAATCCAGCACCACCGGCGGCAGTGGCTGTAATTGAACAAATAGCTGGGCCTTCAAGACACCGAACTTATGATGAGAAAGCTTATTATCAACTCAGCATTTCAGAATATCAGCAAACGCGGACACCGGGAGCTTATGAAAGAGCACAATCCTTAGCACCTCCGGCAACTCCAACTACATTATGTTTGCCAATATTTTCACCAATAACTCCAGCTACACCTCACCCGAATCCAGAGACATCTATCCAATCTCATGAAGACGAAATAAGTGATTTTAATGAGAACTATCCAATGCCTTGAACTTTATTTATAAATGGCTCTTAGTGCGACAGCTAGCTTGAGTAGTCATGTGCTGTCCCTGTCCGCATGCGCTGATTCTGTATTGTGAGATAAGGACAGCACATGATGACAGCTTGACAGATACTCAAATTAGCTGTAACACTGAGAGCAATTTATAAATACTAATTGTAGCAAAGATGCTAAACCAAAAACATTTTCAATGAATATTATCTTTTGATTTGTCAATAAAAGTTTGATCTGTAAAAAATAGTTTCACTTACCTTAAAGTTATCAGTAGTCTTTCTTCAGGGCTGATTGGTTTTCTCCAATTTGTAACTTGCTTCCGAAGTCCTTCTCTTACTTTTGACAATACGATATGGTAACATTCCAGTGACATTTTATAAACTGTGCGAAAACGATCAGGATATTCATATAATGTTTCCATTATTTTATAGTACCTGTGCTCTTCTGCATTTCTCCACACTGGATGTATCCAATACCTTCTTGGTCTTTGCTGTAAATTAATAATCTGTAGCAAAGCCAGTGCATCTTCATCTTCGTCTGAAGAGGAATACATGTCTTATCCCGTCAATATCACGCTCTATAATGACTTAACTTGCCGTATCGTCCCCGCGTCTGTTTGCGCAGATATCGCGCCTGCACCGTATCTGCGCCGTGTCTGTACCGTACCTTCGTCTCGCCGTCTTCTATTTGCGTTGCCCCTTAATCATACATTGCACATCACAATGAATATTAAACAACAACGCCAACAAGGATGTAGAGGGGGAGGGCGCTACTGTTGTCGCTGTTAGTGGCAGTATCAATTCGTCGGGTAACGGATAAAATAAACGTAATTGCAAGCCGCCTTTAATATTCATTATAAATAATACTTACGTGTCGTTTACAAAAAATGCACATCACCTTCGATGTTTTTTCTCATGTATTCATTACAATAATACATTGTATTGTATACTTTCTTCGATGAAGGACATTATGTGATATTGGGAAGGGGTCCGCCCTCGTCAAGCGCTCTGCTAAAACCCAATATCTATACATAATGTCTGGAGAAGCGGGGGTGAGGCGTCATGGAGCCGTCAAAGACCCATGGCGCTGCTTTGCCTCCGCAGGAACTGACCCATTCTGCGGGGGGATGTCCTTCTGGGCCTCGACCGGGGGACTTAATGCTAGGGGGGCATGAGGGCGCCAACCCTCATGTTGGTCAGCGAGTGGCACAATCTTTAGGTGAATACGGAGCTAGGAAGTTGACTCGTCTTCAAGTCCTAAATCTATTGGAATCAAATGCTCGGTTGCAGGGGCCAAAGATTAGACCAATGGATTTAGGAGTGACTCAACGAACTGAAATTGTCATCCAGGCCATGTACCCTGACGGCGTTCCCGATATTATCAGGAATAGCTTAAAAAAGGTTCAAGCGACATTAACAAAATTCTTAAGCAAATCTGAAGAGAGATACAAGACCTGTCACAGGAAACCTAAAGTGTTTGAAAAAAATAACAAGGCTTGGCTTTCGACTATATTTGACCTCGGAGTGTGCATACAAGAATCAGTCATTAACGCTGAAGAACATATATCTCCAGACAAAGGACAAGAACAGCCAATTACTGAAGGCACTCAAACTACATCAAAATCAGCAGCACCTCAAATTGCAGAACTGGAAGAAACTAACATTGGACAAGTACAAGATTCTCATTCTACATACAGGGCAGATTTCAACTCGGAAACAGCAACGTCTCGTTGTTCGTTTCGTTCCGTTTCGTTGGGTGCTTCCACTTCTAAGCAATATGAAAGTCTAAGCGATCGTCAGCAGCGCCGGGTAACTAAACGTCTTGCAGAAGATTTAGAATATGAGCCTGCCGCCAAAATGTTAAAAGTTTTCTCTAAAATTGCAAAAGACGAAGAAGGCAATAAACTTAGTCTTAAATCTACCATTGATCTCGAGTTCGTCTTCAAAGAATGTCTAAAAACCCCTACTGGATCTACAACAATTGCAAATATGATAAAATCTCAAGAAAGTAAACGTCAACAACAACAGTATAGCCCTGACGAAGCTGCTTGTTTAATTATAAACAGAAAATTTACTGTGGAGGATTATACAATACTTTATGATGGTGCGAAAGCAAGAGGACACAATATCTATCCACCTTACTACAAAGTGCAAACTTCGAAAAAAAAGTGCTATCCTGAAGAAGTTCTAGTTACAGAAAGAGAAGCAAAAGTGTCTCTCTTCAGCCTAATATTGCACTCTTTTCGTCGAGTTGTTGAGTCAATGGATGAAATCATTAACGAGTACTGCAACCAAAAACAGATCGATAGTATCAATTGCATTTTTCAGGGTTCTTGGGGTTTTGATGGCAGTACTGGCCAATCGCTTTATAAGCAAAGTTTTTCAGACGGCAATAATGACGAACATTGTTTATTTGCTACAACTTATATACCGTT
The DNA here is from genome assembly GCA_958295575.1 of Leucania comma. Lineage (NCBI taxonomy): Eukaryota > Metazoa > Arthropoda > Insecta > Lepidoptera > Noctuidae > Leucania > Leucania comma. The sequence goes on from OY282485.1 coordinate 13,074,834, forward strand.
AAGGATAAAAACTAACGATGGTTTTGTACTGTGGTCAAACCCAAACCCGCAATCTTATAGGTTTTGTCGCCCAATAAAAATTCAGTATCGATCTGAAAGTAAAGAATTAACTATTCAAGAAAAAAGACGGGTTGAGGAGGAAATAAAAGATCTCACTCCCATTTATGCTGAAACTAGCGCCGGGCATAGTGTTATTGGAGAACCCAAATTATATTTGAGGAGTGACTTTTCAAAACGGCTTATTTCGGGTTCCCAATTTTACTTATTTTTTTAATGCCAATCGGGACTTTATGTACACTCACATTATATGACGTGAAGTGTCCGGTTCTAAAGTACTTTAATCTCGAAGAAAAATGGCCATAGAAAATGCTTTCCGCAACAAAATAGCTTAATTCACGTTAATTCTCGGCCCTACTAAATTGTGATAGGAGTTTTTTCAAAATAGCTCATTTCTAGAACATTTTGTATGGAAATTTTGTTAATACGTATCAAAATGGCTTATTTCTAATCTGGTATCACAGGTTATTTTGGAGGGTTGAAAGATAGCTTTAATATCTGGAAGTGGATCCGCAAATATATTTTTATACATTGGCAACACTTTTTATTTGACTACGGCCAATTAAAAAAATATTAAACGTCATGTGTCACCTTGCTGTCAACTTCTCAATACTTTCATGTCAAGGCTGAGTGTCAAGGTGAAAAATATTTTCTTGTATCGTTGCTCGTTGGTGTTTTTGTTGCTAATCCGAATAATTCTGAGTAAATAACGGTGCATAATGGCAGATAAGACCGTGGAGGAGTTAAATTCAGGCACCAGAAAAAGGAAATCAGGACAAAACAGCCGAACAAGAAAATCGTAAGTAGTTTTCAGCAATGTATAAACGGCTCTCGTTTCAATTGTAATTTAATCCTACTAGATACCTATTTCTTAACAATTAAATTTATTATTGCTTCAGGTACATTGATAAGGATCCTTTGGGTTTAGAATTCAGGATTCCATGTCGGCACAAAGAGGGCAGTAAATATAAATGTAGTTCTTTCACTACGCGCCAAGTTCTAATAAACCGTAGTGCGTTTTATGCTAACACGTCCAAAATTGATCAGGATACCTATCTTTGTAGATTATTACATTCGTATGAACCACAGGATAAAACCAAACCATCAAAGAATATGAGAAAGAGAACTGTAAGCTGCAGTTACAACTTATTTTGTAAGAAAAATAAAATTAAACCTGTGTGTAAGAAAATGTTCATTGCAGTTTTTAGTGTCAATGAAAAAAGGCTTAATATAATCAATAGAACTACAGTCAGAGGAAACATTCCTAAAGAAAAGCGTGGTGGGGACCGTAAGTCATACAAATCTATTGATAAAAAGGAATCACTAAGGAATTTCATAAAATGTCTACCAGCAAGAGAAAGCCACCACAACAGACAAAAATCAAAAAGAATATATCTGTCTAGTGATTTAAACTGTAAGAAACTAATGGAGTTGTATAATTCTTCTGTTGCCTCAAACTTGCAAGTAAAAAAAACCATGTTTTATAAAATATTTTATGAAGAGTTTAATGTAGGATTTTCTGCGCCATCCTCTGATGCTTGCAATGTGTGTGTGCTGTGGGGAAATAGAATCAAAAATGAAAGAGACAGTGAAAAAAAGCAAAAATTAATGGTAGAACTTCGGGTACATAAGATAAGGGCCAAGGCATTTTATACCCACATGAAAGGTAATCCTCCAAACTCCATTTCACTTTGTTTTGATCTTCAACAAGTCCAAGCACTTCCAAAAACGCCTATTCAAGATGCCTTTTATTCTAGGCAAATAAGTCTTTATAATTTTTGTGTAGTACCTTTAAATTCAAAAGATCCTTGGTTTTATACTTGGGATGAAACCATTGCCAAGCGCGGGCCAACAGAAATAGGATCAGCTGTATATGATTATCTATCCTCCATGAACATTGACAATAATGTTGATACTATACGTTTATTTTGTGATGGCTGTGGAGGCCAAAATAAAAATAATCATATCATACATTCACTAATGCAATGGCTTTACTCCAAATCACCTGCTCAAGTGAAGGAAATACATATATTTTTTCCAGTGCGGGGTCACAGTTTTTTGCCCGCCGATCGCGTTTTTGGACGACTGGAAAAGGAATTAAGAAAAATACCAGTGATCACCACCAAAGATGGTTACCATGATATCTTCAAAAACCATGGCAATGTAAGGTTATTAGGAAATGATTGGCAACTGCTTGAAATAAAGGATTTAAAGGAAAATTTTAAAAATGTGGAGGGATTACAAAAAATAAAAAGAGTCTGGATAAAAAAAACTGTTAAAAGACAGATTACTATCGGTTGTGAAATAAAAGCTTCCCAATATTATAGATTTGATGGAAATGATCCTTGGCAGACATTATTGAAACGGGGTAAACGTATTCCACTAACTATTGATGTTGCAGAATCTATTCCGCAGCCAGTTTCAGAAAAAAAGAAAAAAGATGTAATAAATTTACTTGAAAAACAATTTGGGGAAGAATGGACTGCCTTGCCTGAACTTCAATGGTACAAAACTATTTTGTTACATGTGACGGAGGAACCAGCTGAGGAACATGAATATGATTGTGTCTGCAATGAAGAGGATGTAGGAGAAGTCCGTGTGTGATTTTCAGATTTTAATAAAAGTTTTTACAAAACAATTTTTTTTTGCTAGCCCATCCTTTTCAAAATGGCTTATTTCTAGGAGTGCCAAAACAAAATGGCATATTTCTTAGGAGTGCCAAAACAAAATGGCTTATTTCTTAGGAGTGCTGAAACAAAACATCTTATTTCTTGGAGTTTGCGACTAAATGGCTTATTTCCTTAAATCATATGATAATAACTCATAATTTAGAGTATTAAAAAAAATATATACACTGTGAAACGATCTATTAACGTACCTAGATTATGTACATAGAAGTTTGTTACTAAAAATATTCATATATGAAAAGTTTTCGTATTTTTCTTGGTCCTGAAAAAAATGACCATACAGAAATAAGCCATTTTGAAAAGTCACTCCTCATTTGACCTTAATTGATGGCAAAGTATTGCACGCAATCACGGATACTAACTCGCAACTACGATGTGCGTGTTGCGATGCTACATGCACAGAATTTAATAAACTGGATAAGATTTCGAAGAGGCCAGTTAATCCAGAAACACTAAAACATGGGTTGAGCCCATTACACGCTTGGATTAGAATGTTAGAATTCCTGCTCCATTTAGGATACAAAAACGACCCAGCAGTGCAAAAATGGAGGATTTCACAAAAATATGTAGAGGCTAAGATTGTTCAGGAGCGGAAAAAAAGGATCCAAGCTGAAAGAATCATGTCTAGTCTTGACCTGAAAAATTTCTAACGCGTCTAGTGATGTAAAATATCTTAAAAAAAAGGTTTTTTTTTTGCTTATTTCGTATCGTTTAATTGAATTTTCAAATGAGGCCAGGAAAAATAGCATTTTCATTATTGTATCATTCTCAATAGACTAAGAAGAAACGAAACGAACAAGTTTTCTATTGTTCCAGTGAAACGGAACGTGTTTTGTACACGTTCCGTTTCACATAATGCGAAAAACTTATTCGTTTGTCATGTGGTTAATAAATGTTTAAAATAACCAAGTGGTATTTTTTACTTCACTTATTAATACGAGGGGCATTCAATAAGTACCTAGCCTCATCGCCAGAGGGCGCTGTAGTTTCAAAAGAGTTTTACCACAGTGTAGCACATTCTTTTTTAATTCTTTTTTCAAATTTTCATTCCAATCCCTTCATTTGTTTTAATTTGACAACTTAAGGAAGCGAACGTGTCGATCGGTTTTACAAAAATGGAAAAAGAGCAATATCGTTCGGTAATTCGATTTCTATTTTTGGAAGGGAAAACGCGCATCGAAATCAAAGAGCGCTTGGATGCTGTGTACGGTGACTCTTCTCCATCGATGGCCACCGTCAAGAATTGGTTCAACGAGTTTGCACGTGGCCGTACGTCGGTTTTTGATGAACCACGTCCAGGTGCACCGAAAACAGCTGCTACGGAGGAAAACATTAAAAAAATCCATGATCTCGTATTGGCAGATCGCCGATTGAAGGTTCGGGAGCTAGCTGAGACTGTAGGCATTTCAGAAGGAACAGTGCATCATATTCTTCACGAGGAACTCGGCATGAGAAAGCTGTCGGCGCGATGGGTGCCGCGTTTACTCACACCGGAAAACAAGCGCAACCGTGAGACCACATCGGAGACGTGTTTGGCTCTGTTTAAGCGGAATCCAGCGGAGTTTTTGCGTCGTTTTGTGACCGTCGATGAAACTTGGATCCACTGGTACACACCAGAGACCAAGGAGCAATCAAAACAATGGATCCAGACCGGGGAACGTGCTCCAAAGAAGGCGAAAACTGTAAAATCTGCCGGAAAAGTTATGGCCACCGTTTTCTGGGATTCACAAGGTGTGATCTACATCGATTACCTCGAGAAGGGTAAAACAATTACAGGGCTTTACTATGCCGATTTATTGGGCCGATTCGACGCCGAATTAAAGAAAAAACGACCCCATCTGGCGAAGAAAAAAGTGCTGTTTCACCACGACAACGCACCGGTTCACACGTCTGCCGTTGCCATGGCCAAATTGGTCGAATTACGCTACGAATTGCTGCCCCATCCACCGTATTCTCCAGATTTGGCCCCTTGTGACTTCTTTCTGTTTCCTAATCTGAAAAAATCACTCGCCGGGAATAGATATGGATCAAATGAGGAGGTCATCGCCGCCACGGAGGCCTATTTTGCAGAGTTTGACAAAAACTATTTTTCGGACGGGTTAAAAAAGTTGGAGCATCGCTGGGCTTAGTGTATCGAACTAAAAGGAGACTATGTTGAAAAATAAATTGCCACTTTTCCAAAATTTTCGTTTACTTTTTGTAGGCTAAGTATTTATTGAATGACCCTCGTATATGGCTACTTACGATTTTTTATGATTTTATATTAAGGTTTGAAAAGAAAAATAAGTGTAAGGATGACGCCGGTCGCGTAAAACGAACTTCTTTAGCCGCAAGCGCAACGAGTGAATGACAGGCTGTCCTTTGTTTGACGTTTTGCAGTCGTTCGTTTGCTCTTGCTACGTATTGTACTGTGCGATTTTGGATTTTCTGATACCCTTACAACTTTTGCTTTTTCTACGGACTTCGATATCTACTACTCACGATTACTTTGGCTTTGTTACACGGATACCGATTTAGTGCTTTTTGATTGGGATCTACACGTTATCGATTTTGTTGGAAAGCACTATGGAGCCTTCTACGAGATTGCTTTGTATAAACTGCAACATATGTGTTAATACGCTTCGTCGTTATCGGGCCCTTCAGCTTGATAGTAGAGTCATCTCGCTAATTAGCACTTCGATATCTCCAGTAATCGTAAGTATATAACGTAGTAAATAACGATTTAGTATTTGTAAAAATACAATTATTTCCATTGTAGGCTTTCAAATCTCATAATTGATTGTTTTTCAGGTAACAGAAGAAGATTACATTTGTGAAGCGTGTTTTGATATATCCATGCAGACTATAAATGCTCAGATTCATGGAAACAATGAGTGTGATCCATCTGCTGGTTCATCTCGCCGTGGTCATACTCAAGTATGCCCAGTTTGTGGTCGATCATTGCTCAATCGTCAAAGTGACCACATACTCAAAGAAAACCCATCAAGCCTCACACTCAGGATGATCAACTTAATTCGAACTACTGTAGCACCTCGTCAGGTTTGTATATGAGTATTCAAACTCATTTTAAATTGCATGCAATTTTCTCTTTAAATATCTTCTAATCCATGCCATTACTAGGTATGTCACTGCATTTTATTACAAATATATTGTTTTTTGTTGACAGATATCACAATCTGATCGTGTATGTCATGCCTGTTGGTTGCGATTTAAAAGACAAGCTCTTTCAATTCAGCAACAGGATGAGAGAAGAGGCTTAGACGGTGATGAGACTCTTCAAGGCGAAGTAACTGGACAAGAAGTGGAACAGTCTGTTGATCCGGTCCATGTTCCAGAAATACAACCTCCGCTGCTCCTTGCAAGTACAGATGAAAGGGAATCATCTGTAGAATCAGGCCCAACTCCAGAGGTTCATTCGCCTCAAACCCAACCAGGGAGAAATCAACAATCAAGTAACATAACATTACATAATTATAAACGTGCTCCCAATACAGCATCTCATTGTGCATTTTATGGGTGTGAGAATCAAAATCTGCATACTGTGTCAGATGCACTGCGGGCTACCATTTTATCAAATTACAATTTTTATATTCCCAAACTGGCTAGAGTATGCACGGAACATTTACATGGTAACAGTTGGGATTCCCTTTATGCCAGTGAAAACAGCATGAGCGATTTTACTGTTGAACAAGTAGAGCACGTTTTCTCGTTTGTTCAAAAACACAATCATTTTCTTGATTTTTCGAGCATAGAATCAGTACAAGATATTGATGACCATTTATTTGGGTTTTGGATGGGCTTAACAAAAGCGAATTTTCTTAGTTTATTAGAAGAACTTCCCCGACTGTTGGAAAAACACAGGGGTATGTTAGGTCTAGCTGCTGTCTTGATAAAGATGCGGACAGGTGATTCAGACTTAAGAATATCCACATTATTAGAAGTTCCTCGCACTACATTAGAGAGGTTAATGCAAACAGCACGAGAAATACTGTTACAAGATTTTGTTCCATGTAATCTCGGAATAAACCACTTGTCGAGAGAACAATTAATAGGACACAATCTCATGATCCCAAATGGAATTTATAATGAAAATAATGAACAATGTATTGTGATGTGTGATGGAACATACATTTTTTTAAATAAAAGTAGCAATTACATGTTTCAAAAAGATACATATTCATTACACAAATACAGAAATCTGTTAAAGCCATTTTTAATAGTAGCCTGTGATGGTTACATTGTAGATTGTTTTGGCCCGTACAAGGCTACCACATCTGATGCAGAAATAATGTCTTCTTTGTTTGGCAATGAAAATTCCCCACTGAGACAGTACTTTCAAGATAATGACATATTTATTTTAGACAGGGGATTCAGAGACAGCATCAGCTTATTAGAGCATTGTAATTATAAGGCATATATGCCAGTCACTTTTGGAAGGCGAACACCAGTTAACCACCACCCAAGCAAATAGAAGTAGATGTGTAACTATATGCAGATGGGTGGTGGAGGTTGTAAATGGATATTTTAAAAGAGATTTTAGATTATTAAGGTTTGACCATTTTAATAAAACGGTACCAAATATGATGGCTTATTTCCAAATTGCTGCAAGTATAATAAATAAGTTTGGTGTTCGCCTTCGCAATAGAGCTGATGCTGCTCAAATACTTCAAATAATAAATGAAAGGATGCCCTTGGAAAATAACTTATCTAATATAGTTACAGAATATAATTTAAACCGCCGGGCATCCTTTTTTCAAAGCATTACAGCTGATAATACTAATATTGAGTTTCCCCGTCTAGAATTCAGTGAATTAATATTGTTCGCCTTGGGAACGTACCAAATTCGTCAAGCACGTTCATATTATGGTGAGCATGTACGTTTCCATGGCGGATACAGAATAGAAGTTTGTCGAGACACTAATCGACTACCCGAGTTGGTCAGTGGGGAAAATTCACTTATAAAAGGTAAAATAAAATCAAGACATATATCAAGACGTCAGTACTATATATACATTTTGATTGCAAATGGTATTAATGGACGAGAAGGCATTATTGAGTATTGCTGTAACTGCATTGTTGGACGTCGCACTGTAGGTTGTTGTGCACATGTTATGACGTTGGTGTGGTACTTGGGTTGGGCCAGGCATGAAACCAATATTGTGGCTCCAGCTGCATTTTTAGATGATGTAGTTGTACGAGAAGACATTGAATAAATAATAATAAACTAAATCCTGTTTTTTATTTAATTTCCCTGTTTTTGCCAAAAACATGTAGGTAGGAAGGCAGCTCTTTTCGTTATCTATGAGGATCCAGATGATGATGGTAATGGCTCAAACTCAACTTCACCTCTCATGCAGCATGATGCTGTGAATTCAAATCCTGGCCAATGTGTCTTTTTCAATGCGTAGGTACTGACTTTGTAAGTTGATCTTGGATATCAATGAAGGAAAACAACGTGAAGATATCTGGGGTTATATAATAATCAATGAAAGTCAGAACTCGCCAACTCATTAAATAAATAGTATTTAAAACTCAGCATCGGCGGGATATTAGAAGAATTTAACTGCTGTTTGATCTGATTTGGTGATGACTGATTTATTTCTTAGTGATTGTTACTCTAAGCGATTAAAAAGCAATTTGATTTTAATTATCGTATAGTTTTTGAGGTTATAACAGCTGTCAATACTATCTGACAGCTGTTATAACCTCAAAAACGAATTTACTTAATAACTTTTTTCCCTGGCCTTTAAATGAAAAGATGTTAAGTTATTGAGTTATTATAAACAATAATTGTTTAAATGCTACACTATTTGTAGATAGACGCGCCCTGTAAAAAAAAACGAGTGACAGGTCAATCAATGTATGGACAGTGGGCATGATTCTTTGCTGAAAGTTTAAACCTTCAACATAATTATAACAAGGAAACAGGGAAAGCAGGATATGATTGGGTTAAGTCTTTTTTACGTAGAAATCCTGAAGTTTCATTAAGGAAGTCGGAAGGAGTGTCTCTACAAAGAGCTAAAGGAATGACACCAGAGGAAGTTTATCCTTTTTTTGATTTATTGGAGTCACTATTTCAGGAACATAATTTTAATAGTAATCCAAATAAAGTTTTCAATATGGATGAAACAGGTTTACAATTAAACAACAAACCATCTCATGTTCTTGCAATAAAAGGATCTAAATCAGTTCCACAATTAACTTCTGCAGAAAAAGGAGAAAATATTTCTTTGATTTGTTGTTGCTCCGCTGAAGGTAATTTTTTACCACCTGTTGCTATTTTCAAAGGAAAAAATAAAAAGCATGAGGTCTGTATTAAGACAAATACAAATTTTGTATAGTACAAAAAGTCTATACAAGAAAATAGTTAACGAATATTGAGCGGATTTCGTAAACGTCACTTAAAAGCCCACTCGCAGGCCTGCTATAACAGGTCATAGTAAGCGCTCAGAACTGCACTTGCATAAATTCCAAAAACATGTTAAAAAGACACAAGTAAAAAAAACAGTCGTGCAAAAACAAGTCACTATGATACACCACTTCAGGCACAAAGATTTCAGAAAAAACAAAGAAAAGGAAAATAGTAACACCGAAAAACGATTAAAAAAGTGTGAACTTCAGCAAGATAGCACAGGTGATGATGACTATTCTTTGAGAGAATCTGATGACGATGAGTATAATATTTTGGATGAAAAGAGTAGCGATGACTTAATATTAGAAGATGAAAATTTAAATGAGAACGAGGTGAAAGTGTTAAATCCAAAACTAATTGATGATTAAGATATCTTCGAATACATTAACAATTGCTCTGACATAGAGAAAGAAAGTGATTATAGGGATTATGGCAATGAAAATTCTAAATTAAAGTCTACGATAGATCTGTTACTAAGAAAAATAAAATGTCAGAAAAAGAGCATCTACAGGTACAAAAAACAAGTAAATCACTTAAAAGAAATAGTAACGAATTTAAAAAACCCACCTTCAGAAAAAGACACTGTAAATGTTAATATTAATATAATCCAAGACAGCAAACAAACTCCTATTTCTAAAACCGACACTTTCATTCGACGACTTGAGCTCGGACCGGTCTGTTACCGGACGGACGGCATTCAGCATATGGGGGAATTACCACACAGAGGAAGAGTCCGTCAGCTATGTAAGGTCAGAAGAGGCGCCCACTCGCACAGAGAGCATGGGGCTCATACCACTGCACAACCCCTCGGGAGGAGTTGCCCCCACCACTGGTCTCCGCTCTTCTCAGAGAACAGTTCAACTGGCGTTCCCTTATCAGATGGGTCAACTGGGATGTTCCTTGATGTGTGCTGTACAAGGGTGTGAAGGCCTATCTCAGCTGAGAGAATTGAGGCTGTTGACCTTAGATGATGAGGAAGGTGTCATCTTCAACCAACTGAGTCATGTATTGAGGATGAGGGGTTTCCCTCACTGGGAAAGTACAAGAAGCAACCCTAATCTGTGGGAGCGGGGACCGCTGGCCTGTGCTACGGATCCATGCCAAACTCATCTTGTGATGAGTGGATTCTTCGCCAACATCGCACACCCGAAAGAGGTCGTCCTGTCTAGGAGGCAAAAGTCGATGAGAGAGAGCTCCTACCAAAGAGTGGTGGTGCACACACAGAAGCCTACCTTAATGCTTCTAAGAGAAGAATATTACTCTAGGTCGGAAGGGGAGAGAGATTATCATATATATCCGTGGGATCAGGAAGTGGAGTTGGATGTGGAAGACCCTGATTGGATATCACTGCCCGGGGTGATACCTCCTTTCGAGTTGAGCTCAAGCCCCCTCGGCTCTCAATGGATATTACTGGGAGAGAACGTAGAGAGGTTGGTAACCACAGAACCGGCCATGATGGCTTCCTACAAAAACACCAGCCCTGGGTTGTCGCCTCATCTCGCCAGTGTGATCACAGCCACGGCATGGAATGCAGAGCAGGCCAGAAGGTCCATGGTCTCCATCTCATCCTGTTTCAACATGTTTGGCCCTATCATCCGGTTGTTGTCTGGTGTGCCTCTAACTGTGAAGAGCTTAGATAGGGCTGTGAAGGAAGGTATAATAGATAGATCCTCCAAATTACGACTGGCAAGTTCAGGACCCTCCTCGAGTATAGGGGCAGCGGAGGAGGACTCGCAGAGAGGATACAGGTGCAAAGAGATAAACATAGGCGCCCAAATCTACATGTTATACTTATTATGTAGACTCACCATGCTATCCGACTTAACCATCATACAGGTGTCAGCGGTCCGAGACGTTCACTGTCATCACACTCCGCATGCGGTTAGGGTGTGCTACATGCATAGATGCTCTCAGGACTCGGATGCAGTAACTCTTTCAGGTAAAGGGGAAGCCCTGTCATGGGCCAATGACCATCTGTCTATGATAACCATGTACTCCACAGTGATAGAGAGATTGGGGGACACCACTAGGTATAGAGGACCTGCAGTGAGGGTGAGGTATGAATGAGTGAGGCTATTTCTTTAGAAAAAAAAAAAAAAAAACCCGACTGTGTTGAACCTTAGTACACGTTTGCACATAGTAAATGTTTTATTCCGAAAAAAATAATTTCATTGAATAATATCTAGTTATTTAAATAGTTAATGTAAAGATGTTTTAGTTCAAAGTTTGTAGTGAACAAATTAACAAAAATGGCCTTTTAAAAATTAAGAGCTTTTGTTTTGTCTAGAGTTAGAAAATATTTCTGTTAAATTATTATTTTCAAGTTCGAGACAAAGCTCATTCATTTGACTTCTAAAACGTTATTGATTTTTGAAGACAAACCTCTATTTTCTTAGTCTTGTATTTAGAGATAAAAAAAATTATTTTAGTTACAAAACTCCCTTTGATTAAATTTCTATAATCCGCACGTGAACAGAATGGGATGGAACCTAGTAAATCGATATAATCAGTTCTCAAGCGAAGTAGCTTTAGCAAATCAGTGAATTTATTGCAGAACAAATTTTTGTGTAACTTATGTTTGAATGTCTGTATGCTTACAGAAATAAGTATGTTGTATGTACTTTGACATGGTTCCATCCCATTCAGATCACGCGCAAATTATACAGGCCATTTCTTATAATGTAGTTTGGAGACCAAACTTCATTTCTCTTTTTTACATTGCCTTCAAAAAAAATACATTTTATATTAACTTCAAATTTGTTTAATTTTTAATAAATTTTAAAACACAAAATATTTTTTTTAATATAATTGCGTTACCAGGTGGAAATTCATTATGAACACATCTTTATGAATTCCTTTGTTTGACTTACCTAAATTCCTTTGTATGACAAAAAATAATATATTCCTTTGTATTTCTTTTGTATGACGTACATTTTTTATGCAATTGATTCTTATGTGCACTAGGCTTTACTATTTTTTGGTGTGTTATATTATTTCAAGTGTGTTATTGTGTGTTACAGTTTGAAGTGTTATTAAAAAAAATTTCGTGGCCGCACCCATATGACACATCGGTTAAGGACGTCAACGTGGTTAGACGCTGTGCTTTATTTATGTACTATACGTGGATTGCATATAACACAACATGGATAAACGTCGACGTGTAGTAACGGTTGTGTCACATTTCATATTATCTTTGGTTGTATGAAAAAACAGAACGTCACTACCCGTTATTTATTTTGTATGAGAAAATAGTGCGCCGTAGAAAGTTACGCTGATACAAATATACTGAAACTGAAATAAAAAACAAATGAATCCAAAAAAAAAAAAAATATCACAAACAGTGATGAAAAAGAAAATAAATCGCCATCGCCAATAGCATATTGTTAAAGGGCATTCGAAGCAATCATAAATGAAACGAACAATTTGCCCGAATCTGATAATGATCAAGAACAGCGTAATGATTGGCGTGATATGGAAGTTGAAAAAATACCCGTTGTGCTAACAGAAGATTTACAACTGTATGAAGAAATAGTATTACCATGGTGCGAGCCTACAGATTTGAAAGGAACAAATGTGACAGAAGAAATAAATCTGATAGAAATTGAAAATGAACACGCCAGTACTAGCACTGCAAATGAACCGAACATTATTATCAATAGTAATACAAAAATACCTTCAGAACAATTAATAAAACTTATTCCGAAAAATCCAACAAAGCAAACTTGGAAACCAATAGCCATAAACCAAAAAATAAATGTAACTAAGAAAATGAATTACTATAATGTCAGTGATGAAATCTTAAGCTTCTAGGGAATTAGTAAGTTTGAGCTATGACTTGTAATTATTTATCGTATTACTTGTGTTGATTATTGAAAAAATACTTATGTATTTATTCAATAATTAATTATTAAACAAATATCTACTCTTTATTTAATCATTGATTTTTAAATAAATATCTATGTATTGATTAAAAAATAATACTGTCTTTTTTAAATATTTTTAAGTTTTCCTTTCAGAAATTTAAATTAAGTTTGGTTTGAGAGAACTTTATTTTATGTTTATTTGGAAGTAAGATGTATTCTTTGATTTATTTAATTTTAATTAAATTATACATACTACAAATGTTGATTTCATTCATGGATTTTTATTTTTCACTACATTTCTAACTTTATTTATGATAATATATTAGGAGACTGACACTTAAGAAAATGGTACCGTCGTGACCCCTAACTTCACCTGTGAACCCTAACTTCGCCTATTTTACAGAAAATTAAAATTTACCCAAAATTTATATGATTACCTATGCGTGAAACTACCAAGTACAAACCAATTTTTATTCCTAGCAACATTTTAATGATCAAAACATAGCTAACTTCACTCTACTGATGACACAATGCATTTTTTCTGTGAATGGAACGCAACACATATTGCAACGCGGAAGAAACTTTGGACTGTGTGGACTATAGATAGCAGGTAACGCTGAACTTTTTAGTGTATCGTGATCAATTTTTGTCCCTCTTTCAGTAAAAGCTATTGTTTTGATGATAAGTTGTGTATTTATAGAGTAATCGAAAGAAATACCGCTTATGAAACCGTGGCGGCCATGTTGTTACCTATCTTCGCCTACACCTAGGGTTGTCACTTTGTTCGGACGCAAGTTATGTGCCTATTGTTTGTTGTTTAGGAAGTCGAATAATGTAAATTAGTAATTGTAACTTGCATTATAAGCCCATTTTCTAAGGAATACACTAAATGGTATTTTTGACACATCATTTATTTATACAATAAATAGGGTTAGGTAGGTATGTATTATAAATAGTAACAAAAAGTATGTGCTTGTATTAATTATACACAACTTACCCATCAATCAATTTCAAAGTTTGCTCTTCTTTACGTTACATAGACGTTCGTTACGTTCGTTCGTTCGTTCTTCGTTACGTTTGTTCTTCGTTCGTATCAAAAATGTATAATGTAGGCACCTTTACTTTATACCAGGCACGAAAGTTGACACCATTTTATTACGTAGGTTCCTTTTGATATTTTACAGGTCATCATAATGACGAAACCGAAAAACGTGCAAATTAAAAAGAAAAAAAGAAATTATACATTGAAGCCTGTGCTTCAATGTATAATTTCTTGACTGTTCAAGAAATGATAGATGTTGCTGTAGGATTATTACAAGAGAAAAAAATTTCTTCTTATGAAGCAGAAAAAACATTTGGCATTCCACGACGAACGCTTTTAGATAAACTGCACGGTAAACATCAACGAACTCCGGGTTGCTTAACACGGCTAACAATAGACGAAGAAAAAAATATAATAAAAGTACTTATTGCTGCTGGCGATTTTGGTAGCCCTCTCACTCTACTGGATTTAAGACTTGTAGTGCAGATGTATTTACAAGCTAATGGAAGAACAGCTATTTTTGATAACAAACTGCCAGGAAACAAATGGGCTTATTCATTTATAAAACGCCACAAAAGTGAACTTACTCACCGGGCTACACAAAACATTAAAAGGAGCAGAGCTGAGAAAAACTCTGGAGAGATGTCTATTTCGAGAATCTGCAACAATCTCTAGATGGCATACCCAAAGAAAACATCCTTAATTATGATGAAACTAATTTGACCGACAATCCTGGTGCGCAAAAATGCTTGTTCCTCAGAGGCGTTAAGTACCCTGAAAGGGTTTTAAACTATACAAAAGGTACAATTTCTATCATGTTTGCAATTACGGCCGGGGGTGAATGTCTACCGCCGTATGTGGTATACAAGGCCGAACATTTATACCAGCAATGGAGAATAAATGGACCGAAAGGAGCTAGGTATAATCGCTCCAGATCAGGTTGGTTCGACAGCACAACCTTTGAAGATTGGTTCGAGATGATTATTTTGCCTTGGGCAAAGGACAAAATCGGAACAAAAATATTGATAGGAGATAATTTAGCGTCGCATATCAACCACCGGATTGTTACAATGTGTGAAGCCAATGACATAAGGTTTGTATTTTTACCACCCAACTCGTCGCACTTGACACAGCCTCTTGATGTTTGCTATTTTGGCCCTCTGAAGAAACTATGGAGAGCAAACGGTTTGCTGCAAACCTACTGGACTACAAAATAAAAAACCCGCGAGAAACACTATCAATAAATCTCATTTTCCTGAATTACTAAAACGGTTAAAGTTCGAACTTAATGAAAAAACATCTAATATTCTAAGCGCCTTTAAAAGTACTGGTATTTATCCTTTTAACCCTGACAAAGTTATTAATAAACTGCCCGACTCCAGGCCACAAACAGAATACAGCATTGACATGGCGCTATTACAATTCCTGAAAGAAAATCGTGCCCCAGATCCCATGAAGAAAGTTCGAAACAAGAAACCATCGATATATATGTACTACGCACTAGATGACGCGTGCCGTACATTCACTTTTTTCTAATTAGTTGTTAGGCATGCAGTACAATCCGCGCTCAGCTGACGTTAGTGCAATTCTGACGTTCATGCAGTGTAGGAGAGCCGCTAATAAATTCGAATCAAAGTAAACCAGGACATAAACAATAATTCTGTAGCTAAAGAAATAAAGCTACTGGTTATCCAAGTGATGTAATAGCTTCTAATATCATAATAATATAATAGAAAAGATAATATTGCAAAAAAGCGCCCTCCATTTTACAATCATAGACTAAAACATACAGATGCTCCCCCCTATGAAAACGAATTGTAGGTTTTTACCTACAACTGTTTTACAGAACACAGACTTTATGCGGTGTTTTATAACCAGTTCGATATTTTTAAATATTTTTTAGGGTTCCGTACCTCAAAAGAAAAATCGGAACCTTTATAAGATCACTTTGTAGTCCGTCTGTCCGTCTGTCAAGACCCTTTATCTCGAGAACGCGTGGAGGTATCGAATTGAAGCTAAATACTCGAATCGATTTATTTCATCACCACTGCTCTCAAAAACGGTGAAGGAAAACGTCGTGAGGAAACCGACATGTCCTAGAACCAAAAATTCGAAGACATGTGACATCCACCAATCCGCACCGGGCCTGCGTGGTGGATTATGGCTCATTCCTTTTCCTAGAGAGGAGGCCTTAGTCCCAGCAGTGGGAATATTAAAAGGCTGATGCAATGCAATGCAACTCAAATCTGTGTTGGTACAGCCTGCTAGCTGCAGGCAGGCAGGGTCGAAGCCTGCTTGGGTCGTGGGTCAGCTTCTGAAAGGAAGGCCCGGCCTCGGCACGATAGGCAACGAAGGAACGGGGTAGGTTTTTAGTCAGTAAGAGTCTTACTCTATTTCCCGCTCCGTTCAAGGGCGGGATTTGACATTAGATGATTTTACCTACAATAAAAAAAACTGTGCTAGTAAAATTTTATAATAAAATACCACTTTAGATTACCTATCCAATTGAATGAATCCAAATTGCAAAACATATATAAAACGCATAGTGTGCGTTATAAATTGGAAGATTATATTTATATTATTAGACAAGCATATTACAAATTGGAAGATTAGATACTTTATAAAAATGCTTGGCTAAATGCTGGTCCGGCTCTACTGCCACAAAATCAAACTACTAAGTTAAAAAATAAGATGACGATAATGATGTTTTGATGTCGCTAAAAACGCATGTTTCGACATTCTCAAGGGTATCAAAATTCATAGGGTACTTCCCGTTGACCTAGAATCCTGAATATGGCACGAAGTAAGGACTCAAAAGGACAAAAAAAAGGAGTCAAAAGTACTGACATAATATATAACACCAACATTGTACACTTAGTTCGCAATAAACGTTTTTGACTTTGACTTTGACTTTGACTTTGACTTTGACTTATAGTACAGATATAGGAATAAATCTGAAAATTTGTTGTTACGTCATAAAAAAAACTTATTCGGGATTTGAAGTATGAACGCTCAGAGCGCGAGTCCGACTCTCACTTGCCGAGTTTTGTGTTCTTTCTTTTCTTGTATTAATATTAGACATCGTTAAATTTTAGTCGTTTCAATCCTGCGGAGGGTCGATTCGGTACATGAAATACTATCGATTTGTAAAGAAAAAATTTAAAAATAAACTACATTTTTTCAAAAACTCGAATTAATTTCTTTAAGTAAATGAGTCAATGACCTTGTAGGTAGTTGTCGGTCGTTGCGTATTAACTACCTACAGTTCATTGGCCTCGCTCAGCTGACGTTTACTTAAAGAAATTAATTTTGTACATGCGTAAATTAATTCGAGTTTAAAAAAAAGTACTTTATTTTTAATTTTCACTTTACAAATCGATAGTATTTCATTACCGAATCGACCCTCCGCGGGATTAAAACGACCAAAATTTAACGGTGTATTAACATATTTTTATCAAAGTTTAAAAATTACGACGACATTTTTTAATACCCAATAAAAACTCATCAAGAAATGTCAGCGAAGAGAATTTATCCCAACGAAGACTATTATTACATTTTGAAATAGAGTATTATTGTAATGAAGTATTGTAGGCAAGAAACTGTGTCACGTCTGCGGTATAAAAATCTATATGGATGTCATGTCATTACATTAAGTTGAAAGCAACGCGTAAGTACTAGGATATGCATGGCGCTTTAGACCTTTTGGTCGCGAAAAAGTGTCCTCTATAAGCTATCTTAGCGCTGTAAGTTTTAAAAGTTTTGTTAGACGACATAATGGCAATCTAGCGCTGCAGCGATTTATTGTTTGAACTTTTCAGTATTTTGAAAAATAGTTTATATGAAGGTGCTTGTCTATCGCAAGAATATAGGTCGATGCAAGAAACTTAGTGTTCCTCCAGGCAAGTCTGTAGTAACAAGTATTGACTTCGAAGATACATTGATAGAAAATGTTCAAAACAAGAAACCTCTAAAAGCAATACCCTCCGTTGATCAAGCTGGACCCTCAGGTGTCTCGAAAATTCAAACCTATAAGACAAAGAAGGCAAAGAAAAGTCGTTGTCTCCGTAAAAATTCTTCATCTTCGACAGAGTGCAGTGACGATAAAATGAGCCTCGCTTCCTCAACTGAAGACCTGATTCTAGCATGTAAACAAGATGAAGATTCAGAAAATGAAAATTCAGACGATGACTTACCATTGGCCAATATCTATAAGTCCAATCGTCAAAGCAGCTCCAATGAAAACCAACCTATCGATGACCAGTTACCAGACGATCCCATTTCTCAAAGTTGCGGGGATGGAGATAAACTTGTTACCAGTTAAAATCGGGACCGCCTCCAGATAGCAGTTTTCAGAACGGTGATGATAAGAAGAAGGCGGATTACATTATCGGCGATCATGTTATTGTGAGGTGGGGTTCCTCTAATTATCCAGGCCAAATCACCTCAGAACATGCTGAAGGAGTAATGGTAAACTGTATGAAACAAGGAAAGAATTTTTGGAGATGGCCACTTATCAAAGACGAGCAACTATATTCCTGGGAGAATGTATTACAGAAGATCGAAATTCCTAAATTTGTAAAAAAAGGTTGCTTCACCATTCCTAAGCTGGATAAGTAAGGGTCACGGCCGTCGCGGAGTTTTTAAGCTACCTATCCAAAATGAGTGCCAAATAATAGTTTGAAAATGAGAGCCAAAGAAATAACTACCTAAATATATCTAGATAAGACATAATGTTTCTTAATAAAAATAATTATTATTAACTGTTGATGGTCTTTAGTTGTAGCCTTAGATAATTAGAAACGGTTTTTATTCAGTGTGGTTTAATATACTCGACAATTTGAGAGCACGTTAGAAAAATGTGTCGAAAACCAGGCGAAGTTAGGGGTCACGACGGTACCTAGGTATATGTCAAGTATGTAACCTAAAAAGACTCTATTAACCCTTTAAGTGACCCGATTCACCCCAACACCTGGGTGAATAGGGACAAGTGAGTTTTTGTAACTTTTTATGATTATTCTTTAACTATATCTTAATGCTTTATTACCGTAAAACGGGGTGAATAGAACTCGCGGGGTGAATAGAAAAAAAATCTTGGGAAAATTTCAAACGTTTTATATGGCAAACTAGGTGATCCCAGTAGAAAAACCGCATCTTAAGCAATTTGGTGGTATTCTTTTTCTTAGTCTGGCAATATTTTATTTG
Source organism: Leucania comma (assembly GCA_958295575.1). NCBI lineage: Eukaryota > Metazoa > Arthropoda > Insecta > Lepidoptera > Noctuidae > Leucania > Leucania comma. The sequence continues at coordinate 13,094,097 of OY282485.1, forward strand.
TGGCAACATCGCTAAAAAACATCAAAACCGAATGTCAAAGTTGACAACAAAACAAGTGGTAAAGTGTACGTGAGTTTGAATCTCCATATTTCGGTGAATTTTGGTGTTATTAGTTTAAAATTTCTTCAAATTACGGCCAGTGCAATTATAAATATATTGGGCTATAATTATTGAGGTAAGAATATACATTATTATATTAAATTGTTCTTATTTCATAAGCCTTATTTTCTTTAATTTTTCGAGGTGATTAGACACACGAATGGGGTGAATAGACACGCCTGAGGGGTTAATGGACATGCGAATATGGTTAATAGACACAGCAAAGGGGTGATTAGTTACCTACGAAAGAGGGGTGATTAAACATGATTATGTCAGGGCTGCCACTAGGTTTAAAGCACCGTTGGTAGTGGTTACCTACGGTTCAAATTTCACTTTTAGTTAGGTACTTATAGCGTTTTTAATTTTCGTTTTATTATTTTGTAATTTTGTGGCTCTTAATAATTATAATTATACTTGTGATGCAATCATAGGTAAAGATCTTATAACATGTCGCCTTATTAAGGGGGAGGAAGTGCTGGGTATAGTCGCCCCGACTCCCCCCCCTCCCCCCACCGCTGAAAGTACGAAGTTTCGTTAAATTAATTTTAAATTAATAAGAAATGTTAGAGTTTAAATGTCTATTAATTGATTTCTAAAAGAAACACCTTAATAGTGGGAGAGGTTAAGCAAGCCACGATAACAAGGCGTAGTGGAAGCGGCGAGGCTCCTATTTCTGAATGGTTTAAAAAAAAACCACGACATGGGGTCTGCCCCGCCATCTAATTCGGTTAAATGCTCGCCAAGTTCACTGGCGTTACCTACCGCCTTAATAAAAAATAATAATAATAATAAGGTACTCATTGTATTTGGTTAATTTTATCGTTGTTTTATTTCTCAGGTACAAAAATGCCTCGAAACTATAAACCCGATCCACGGGGTAAGCAGTATCGCAAATATGACCATAATACAATTAAACAAGCTTTGGAAGAGTTTGAAACAACTCCAATGTGTTCATTAGCCTCTATTGCAGAAAAATATAACATAAACAAATCAGTACTATATCGACATAATAGGAAAACTATGAAAACGCAAGGTGGTCAGAATGCATTAGATGAAGACACAGAGCGCCACATCGTAAATTATCTAAATATTTGCGGCAATTGGGGTTATCCATTAGACACTTATGATTTAAGAATTATAATTAAATTGTATTTGGATAATCTAGGTATCACACACAGGCGTTTCAAAAACAATATGCCTGGACCAGATTATGCCACAAGATTTTTAAAAAGACATCAGGATTCCATTTCTTTGAGAATGTGTCAAAAATCGAGGACTCAAGTTTCACCTGATACAATTAAAGAATACTTTGGGGAGTTAGAGGAGTCACTGAAAGAAATTGATCCAAAAAAATATAGTTAACTATGACGAAACGAACCTCAGTGATGACCCTGGACGCAAGAAGGTTATAGTGAAAAGGGGAACTAAGTACCCTGAAAGAGTCCTTAATCAGTCGAAATCTTCTATATCCATAATGATGGCCGGCACAGCTGCAGGAGAGCTTCTGCCTCCTTATGTCATTTATAAGGCCAATAATATTTATGATACGTGGACTACAGGCGGACCTAAAGGTGCACGCTACAATAGAACTGCATCTCGATGGATTGATGGCAGCACTTTTGAAGATTATATTAAGTCCATTGTGATCCCATTCTTTAAAGATAAATCCGGAAAAAAAGTTTTGATTGGTGACATTTTGTCATCTCATTTATCAATAGAAGTGATTAGAATTTGTGAACAACACAATATTTCATTTATATTCCTACCAGCAAATTCTACACATTTAACGCAGCCCCTAGATATCGCTTTCTTTAGGCCCATGAAAATTGCCTGGAGAAACATTTTACTAAAATGGAAAAAAACAGATGGCAGAACTCAAGCTTCAGTACCCAAAGGATGCTTCCCAAGACTATTAAAACTACTTATAAATGACTTGTCAGAGAATGTTGAGACAAATCTTAAAGCAGGCTTTCGAAAAGCAGGTATTATTCCTGTTGATCGCGATCAAGTCCTATCAAGACTCCCAAGTTACGAAAATGAAGACCCTGATAAATCAAGATATGCAGTTGACAAATCAGTCTTAGAAATACTTAAAGAAATGAGATATGGTACAATAAATATTAAGGAGCCAACACGTAAACGAAAATTAAATGCAGAATCTGGAAAAAGTTTAGAAAACATAGATGATGATAATTTAGAAAGTGCATCCGAACACGAAACTACGAATAAGACAGTAAAAATATGTAAACAAGGCAACAAAAAAAAGAAGGTAATAGTTATTCCTGGAAAACCAGTTGATTTAGATCCCGAAAGTAATAACCCTGAGAACATAGAAATTGAAAATACTGAATCTGAAAATGTAATAATAAGTAAATCTACGAAGAAAACAGAAGTAAAACAACTTATAGACAAACTGAATAATGATTTGATGAACAAAGGTAGGACGAAGTCTAACAGTAGTATGTTGAATTTAGATAAAGAAAATAAAGAAATAGACATAAATCAACTTCCTGTAGTATGTGTGGATGAATATGCTATCGTCAATGATTCTCAACAACAAGAAGATGAAGAACTACTTATTAACACCTACATTGACCAAAGTGCATCCAGCATAGATTACTTACCTGATATAGAAACAGATAAAATATTTAGTGAATTCATTGGTCCGCTACAGGGTGAGATGCGTGAAAATGGTAATAGCAAGGCTTTAGAAAAATAGGAAGAGAATATAAAAATCAAAAATAAAAATTTTGAAATTATTTCTATTGAAAAAGTGGAGAAAGCTGGATGTGGGATGAATCTACGTAAATGTACAAAAATACCTTTAAATACCGTAATTAACATAAAAAAAGAAAGAAGTCAAAGCACTAAAAACATAAAACAAGTAACTGTACGACGAGGAAGTTATTACAAAAGTGATGCTGATATCTTAAGAGATTTGACCGATGACAGTGTTTAATACTTTGTTAAAGGAAGGAAAAAATGTTTTCAACTGATTATTTTGATAATAATATTAAAACGACTGATTTGATATTAAAATAGTATTATATAACCAAAGTGCAATTTTCGAGTTAAACAATGTTGCTGTGTTAATTTTTAATAATGATTGATTTTGATTTATGTTGATTATTTCTTTATTAATTTTCTAAGAATATGGATACGATTTAAAAAATTATATTATTTTTAAAGGCAAAGTGCATTTTTTGTTTTCAATTCGAGTTAGAAGTTTAAGTTTTTTTAGAATTTGTTGACTTAGTCATTATTAATAATTATTGATTTTGATTGATATTAATTATATCAATCAAAATCAATTGATTCAATTGAACAAAACCGGCCTCATCTAGATTAAAATGACAAAAAAATTTTGACGTTTAAAAGTGTTTTTAAAAACCTACTTACAAAATAAATATCATTTATCATTTATCTTTATTAATTTTTAAGGTACACTATTTTTTAGGCTTGTTTTCGAGTTACACTCTTAATTTGTTTTGTTTTGTTGATTTTAAATATATGATTTTGTATAGATACTCGAGTTTCATTTGCTTGCCTTTATCTTAAACAATATTCAGGCAAACTACAATGAGGCAGCCCTACGATTTTTTTCTAATCACCCCTCAGGTGTATCTATTGTCCCCTGATGGGAGGTAAATAGAAATCACGTATATTTTGTGTTTTTTTTTATTAACTATAAACATATCCGAATAGAAATGAATATATTTCAATAGTTTGGCCTAAGACTCAACAATTGCATCCTTAAAAAAAATGGGTATCAATTCTACAACATTACGTAAATCGTTACCGAAGATCGAAAACCTATCTATTCACCCCGTTTTACGGTAACTAAAAACCTACCCTGTTCCTGCGTTGCCATTCATACCGGGGCCAAACCTTCTTTTCAGAAGCCGACCATTAGCCCCAGTAGGCTTCGGCCCTGCCTGCCTGCTAGCAGGCTGGACAATCTCACCAACCATATACAACAGCCCAAAATTCCCTACCAAATACTAAACGCCAGACTGATCAGAAAATCCTTCCTTTTCAATAGCAGTATGCGGGTAGGAACTCTAAATTGGTGACCCTTGATAATTAGTATTTGAGTATGGTCGCCAAAAATTTTCCATTTTGAAAAAAAAAACTGTCCTCGTAATATAGAGTACTAGATCTCAATCATATTATTTTATTTAATGATAGTTGTTAGTGGATTCTGGTACGCAAAATAATGTTAATTCATAAAATAATTTAAATTCTTGTTGGTTGCAAGTAACGAACGCATAATTTAATTCTTTTGAAAGAGTTAATTATGTTATCCATACAAAAATCGTGTGTCCAACTAAGACATTTCATACTTTGAGGTCATAAAAATGCTCAAAATTGTTTCGGAACCTGGATTTTTTTTTGCCATATCTAAATTATTGTGGCAATTTGCTACGATATCATTTAAATTATTTAGATAAATAAGACAAAAAATAAATAAAAAACGTATAAAATATTGTGTCTCACATTTTATTCCCGAATGATACCTCACGTAAGTTACTATTAATATCATGAAACTATCAGATTTCCCGGGTAGCAAAGATATTTTTTAGTTATGGCAACACTACCTTCAAGTTGTGCAACTTGAGGAAATAAATCGCCATTTTCTTTTCTGTGATAGTGCTCTATAAATCAAAAACGTGTGAACTACCATATATATATATGGTAGTTCACACGTTTTTGTCTCGAGAAGTTTTTAATATTTTCCAGCGAGAATATGCACGTTAAGAATGCAAATTTACTATATTATGTAAATTGTGTGTGTAGATAGACTATTTCTTTCAAAATTCAAACTATGCAGCGTCCTACTACCTACTTAAAAACTTACGACGATAATTTGTTTTTAGGTTATGTCTGCATGTGTTTTGATTCACGAATGATACGTGTGTTACTGTAATATAGTAACACACGTATCATTCGTGAATCAATGTGTTACGTAACATTCGTGATCGATTTTTGAGAGTAGTACACACTACAGAATCTAAAATTAAAATGCTTCATAAATTGTCTTTATTGTGAGAAACAAGTGATTTTTAATATTTTGCTTAAAAATTAAAAAAGGCCAAATAGGGGAAATAATTCTTGTATAATCCAATTATTGAACAGTGTTTATTTAATTTAGTTGTAGTGTAGGGTAAGGAACGTAAAGAAGTTTTGAAACAACTCAAAGTACCAGATTGATGTCTGGGGTGGACTAATTGTTGATTTTCTAACTAAGTGCCCAAAATTGGCTTATATACAAGTTATTATTTCTTATAAGTTTGTTTCTCGGGCCATTCGCACAGTAAATAACTATTATAAAGTATGGGAAAATCACTTTAAGCGCGGGCGAAGCCGCGGTTATAATTATTATGCAATTTCATTGTTTTCATAAATAAAGACAGATAATGTTTATACATGATCGACAACAGACGCTAATTATTACAAGAGTTAGTCCCAGGCATTTAAAAAAAATATATTTTCTATTTAATAGATGGCATTATCCGCGGCGGAAAAACAGAAGCGGTACCGAGAGCGGATGCGAGCAAACAACCCAGAAAAGTTTGAAGAAGCTAAACGGAAAAATGCTGCGCGAAATAAAGAAAGAAAAAAAATTAGCGAATGTACTGAAACTGAAAAAAAAAATCCTAAGGAGACAGTTGCGAACTAGAAAAAATAGACAAAAAAATAAACTAAAACAATATGTTGCAGAAAATATGAGAAATGATCAAACAGACAATAAAGCACGATTAGCAGAAAGGAAAAAGTATCAAAGAAATTTGGCTACTGTCAAAAAAAACTATGAGACAAAGATTAGCAATATGTCAAAAAATATTACAGCACTTAAAAAGAAATGTTACCGTTTAATTAAAAAGCAACGATCATTAATTGCACGTGTTGAAGAACTGACAGCAAAAAACGCAGAATTGCAAATAAATAATGTGCCTACAAATACAGTCCAAAACGAAAATGAAATGACACCACTTTCTAAAACCCAAAGCTTTATAGAAAAAAACATACCCACCATAACTACACCAGAAAAACAAACAGTAAAGAAACAGCTTTTGAATTATAACGTTTTAACTACTGCTCTTCAGAAAACATACGAAAATGCCAAAAATAATCAAGAACGCAATGTTCTTAAAGGCGTAGTTGAGAATGATATAGTGAAGAAGTACAAGGCTAAAAGCATAACTACAGCTGTATTAGGATTGAAAGGAAGAGCTCGTCGCAGAAAAATCCTTTTGAGGAAAAGCAAAATACTTATTGATGGAATTAAACAATTCTATGAAAGAGACGACGTTAGTCGCGCAACAGCTGGAAAAAAACAAAAAGAAAAACAAGCAATAGCGACGCTATTTGTTGAATAGTCTGAAGGCCCTTTACAAAAAGTATAGGTTGACAGGAGGCAAAGCAAAGTATACTTCATTTAAGAAGTACCGGTCTTTCTATGTTTTGCGTCCTAAACTCTCAAACAGAGAAACGTGCGGATGCATAAAACACGAAAACATCATGTTAAAAATTGAAAAATTAAAATTTTTGGGAATGATCGATACCAAGGATCTAGATGTAATCTTGAGTAATATACAATGCGACTTGAATTCGAAAGAATATGCATATAGAGAATGCTCTGATTGCGAAAATAAGTTATTTATTTCTGTTAACTGGGGGAATCATAGCCGAAGTGAAACTGTCACTTATGAAGAGTTTAAACTAGATTAAGTCGAGTATTTTAATAAAAAGGATAATAAAATAGCAATTACTAATAAGATGGAAAAGAAACAGACAAGTGAATCATTGGAAACATTAGTAGAGAAGTTTAACAAATATCTTATTATCATCAAAAAACATGTTTATAACGTCAAACACCAATATCACCAATACTCATCATGTATTAAAAATTTAAAAAACAACAAAGTAGCTGTACATATAGATTTCAGCGAAAATTATACTTGCAAGTTAGCAAGAGAAGTTCAAACTATGCACTACGCAGGATCAAAACCACAGATAACTATTCATACTGGTGTCTTGTACACAAATAAAAAGGGACCACAAGCATTTGCTTCCATATCTCCCAACAATGAACATGGTCCAGAGGCGATCTGGGCCCATATGGAACCTATTCTTAAATTTATTAGAACAAATTTTTCTGCCGTAACTGCTGTGCACTTTTTTTCGGACGGACCCACGAGCCAGAACAAACAAAAAAAGAATTTTTATTTGTTTTCAAAATACACAAAATTGATGGGTTTTCCAAATTCTACGTGGAACTTCAGTGAAGCTTCCCATGGCAAAGGGGCCGCGGATGGAGTTGGTGGCGCGATCAAACGTAGACTTGATGATTTTGTATCACAGGGTACAGATGTACCAGATGCTGAAACAGCATTTCAAATTCTCCAAGACTCAGATACTTCAATAATGATCTTTTTTATTTCAGAGACAGATATTGCCAAGTACTCAATACCAGATACTCTGACGCCAGTCCCTCAGACCATGGCTCTACATCAAATTGCGGACACGGAGGCAGCGAATGTCATTAAATACTAATGTTTGAGCTGTTTCTGTGATGATATGCTGTCCTCCAAAGGTTATTGTGGATATTTGGATGTTAAGACCCACCTACTTGTTCAAAATAAAGACGTCAAAAAAGAAAATGAGACCAAAAATAACCCAGATCGGAAAAATAAAGCAAAAAGTGTTATTAAGCGAACAAAAAAAATGTCAGATTTAAGTGAAATGACTGACTCGGAGGAGGAACAGAAAGAAAAAAGAAATAAGAAAAAGAAAATTTGTAAAGGCGTTGAAAAAAAAAATGAGACCGAAAATAACCCAGATCGGAAAAATAAAGCAAAACGAGTTTTTAAGAGAACAAGAAAAATGACAGAATCAAGTGAAATGACTGACTCGGAGGAAGAACAGAGAGAAAACAGAAATAAGGAAAAAAAGATTTGTAAAACTGGTGAAAACAAGAATGAGAAAAAAATAACAATATTATCGGACGTTAAGGGTAGACCAGAAAATCTTGCATTTTGTGTTAAAACTATCGGTAATGGTCCACTCAATCTGAAAAGAATTGAAAAATCTGATATATTAAATATTGAAGATAAAATAAAAATAAATACAGACTATCAGACCCCATCCACGTCAGGAATATGTAGAAGACCAAATATTACACAAAAAAAGAAAAGTTGTCATAAGAACCAACCAATTATTGATTCTAATGCAAGCAGTACAGAAAATGAAGATGAATTTTCATTACATGATACCTCAGACGACGAGCCACTTATACCAGACACTTTTTCTAAAGAAGAAGAAAAGATCAGTGAAAAGAAAAAATATATAGAATTAAAGACAGTGACAAGCAATGTTGACAGCGCACATGAAAATGTTGAAGAAAATTCTGGAAATTATGATAAAGTACAAATTGAAAAGATTGAAATAGTCATAAATACTGACAAAGACCTTGATCTTCCAGATACCAACGAAGAGAAACATATTATTGTAGATTGTATTGTATCGAATGAGGAGTGGAAACCGCTAGATGATAGCGTGATAGTTCTCAGTGGTGACTTTGGTTCAGTATATACAGAAGAAAAGAACAGTGAAAACAAAAAAAGCAGTGGCGATGGCGCATGTGAAACAGTTGAGGATAAAACAGGAAATCACGAAATAGTACAACTTGAAAGGACTGAAATAGTTGAGGATAAAACAGAAAATCACGACATAGTACAACTTGAAAAGACTGAAATAATCACAAACACTGTCAAAGACTGTGACTGTGAACTCCCAGATACTAAAAAAGAAAAACGTTTTAACGTAGGTGATAGCGTATTAGTAAGGTATTACCAAAGAAAGTCTTGGAAATATTACATAGGGTTCATAGAAAGTGTACAATTTATAAACCAACATTACAATTTGCACCTACAAAAAGAGATCGTGATGTTGTTCCCGAAACAAGTGTGGTAAAAAAAATTGAATTACAGTTACATGGGAAATCATATTTCGCTGTTTTTTTTTTTGCTTCGCTGCTCAGGAGAGTGAGAGATAGTCGCAACAGCATCCTGAGAACTGTAGCGGAGAGCTATAGCTCACCGATTGTAAAATTTCTTGTGCAAAGGGTAATGGGTACTAACACTAGATAATAAGTTATTTATTAAGCTACTAACACTTTATGGATCTTTGTGTGTCCGAAATAAAATAAATTCTATTCTATTCTTCTATATTTGTTAAAAGATTTAAGTAATGATCAAACTTTTTTTAACTGAAAGTTAGGTTTTGGGTAATATTATATAATGTTACATTTCGCATTTCTATTATTATGCCTTGCATTTTTTAAAGTAATTTACTAATTACATTACAAAGAACTTCCAAAATTTTTAATAAATATTGTTAAATAATTTCTAAAAGAAAGATAAATAAAAATATAAATAAGATAAGATAGATAGATAGATAGATTTGCGAGACTGATAGATAATTTAAAAAAAATATTTATTTGTTAAGAGTTAAACTTGTGACTGATTATTTAATAAGTTAGTAATTATTGTTTTTGTTCAATATAATATGAAGGCTGACTAAGCTTAAATTTTAGTAGGTAAGATATATATATATATATTTTTTGTAGGAACGAAGAGAATAGAAGTGTTTGAAGACTAATTTTTTTGTATTTTTTAGTTTACTAAGTTAAATTACATTACAAAGAAGTTTAATAAATATTTTTATATAATTTCTAATACTCTCTGAGTTACTCGTAGACAGTATCTAAAAATTATGTGATCAGCGAAAGTGATAAGATAATAGTTAGAAAAAAAAACCTATAATTTTGTTTGTTTAATTTGTTTTGTTTGTTTGTCTTTTGTCTGATTTTATTTATAAGTAAGTAGCTATTGTTTTCGTTCAATTTATGAAAGCTGACAAAGCTAAAATTTTAGAAGGTAGGATGACTTTATTGTATTTTTTAATTTACTAAGTTAATTTACATTACAAAGAAGTTCCAAAACTTTAATAAATATTTTTATATAATTTCTAATACTCTCTGAGTTATACCTACAGTATCTAAAAATATGTGATTAGCGAAACTGATAATAGTTGAAAAAAAAAGCCTGTAATTTTGTTTGTTTGATTTGTTTTGTTTGTTGTTTATTTGTCTATGATGACTGATTACTACCAATTTTTTTTTGCTCATATGAAAAAATAATAAATAAACACTTCATTATGATATCATTTTGTTTTATTACATTTGCAATGTAGTTTAACATTAAATTATGCCTCGACAATTCATTTATTTTAACAATAAGTAAATCTGCTAAAAATTTAAGGAATTTTCTTACAGATGTATACTAAGCTTAAGAAAGTTCACTAGTGTTACCTTCTTCACGTATGTGACCATGTGTTACAAATTCACGACTGTTATTGTACAATTTTTGGCGGCCATACTCATTTGCTATATCAAACAAAATACTATCTGCTACACAAACGCAGCACACAGACACAAAGATATGTCATGGTTTATCTTTTGAGGTAGGAAATCATCTAATTGTGAGTATACGAATCTTTACAAGCCCTGAGGTGCTATTCTCTAAGAAAACAGCCCTGAGCGCAGCGATGGCCCAGCGACAAAATCTAAATAGGTACATTGGATTTGAATGTAACTAGGTACTTGGATTTCGTCACTGGGCCAGCTGTGCTTAGGGCTATTTTCTTAGAGAATAGCACTGCTGGTGTTGATTTACCGATTTTTTTACGACAAAAAATAGTTTCCGACAAGTATTATTACACAACCCATTCAACAAATGACTACAAGAACAATCACAACGCACCTATCGAATTCAAAATCTTCATTTGATCAAATAACAACAAGTTTTACAAACAACAAAATCTTTATATCCGATGTAGTATATTATTTAACTATCTAAACAATGAGTCACAAAAATATTATCTACCAAAATACTATCTGCAACAAAACCCAACTGTGACCCCAAAAACTCATGTTTGGAGAACATAATCATGCTTTGGAACACAATAAATCTTCATAACCAAGTCTTAGAATGTAATATGTCAACAAAAAGACCTCAACTTCAAGAAAAAGACAGACAATTAATATTGTGTATTTTTCAGTTCCAGAAGTTTATGAAAAGCCACGACAAATGACAAGAAATTGAAGACAATGGTGAATGAATCGAAAAACAACTTAAAAAACATTGCCAATTGAATAGGAACACACGATTTACAAAGAGAATATAAGCAGTACGTTTAACAATATAATTTGTTAATATTTGTCATAAAAACGAATCACAGGAAAAATCAAGCTTTCTTTTTTTTTTAATGCTTGTGGCATATTTGGCCTTTGTGCCATAAAACAAGCTTTTTTTTGTTAATATTTTTGGCTTGGATACTAAATCCTTTAAGCCATGTCTTTGTGTAAGAATTTTGGGTTACCATTAGAATATGGATGTACACATTAACCCTTAATAGGGCCAGATGAACATTATTCCCACATCATTTTGTTGTCGTAAACGGTCAAATGTGTCACTGTTCCCACAAAATGTCACTGTCATTTTCTTATTTATGAGGTAACCTACAACATGAGCCAAAAGACACGTTTCCAAAACGAACGAAGTAAAAAAAAGGTGCTGTCAAAGTTTTACTTTCAATATTTTTTCAAACGGATAACAGATTTTCGTGTGATTTCGGATAAAAATTGTGATAATGCCGAAAAAAAATCCGGTAAGTGTTGACTATTGATTTATTTTATTAGATAAAGGGTCACGTTACTTGTTTATGTAGTTCATTATTATGAAAAACAATGAGTGACTGAAATTTAGCACTCAAAACTATGTGGGAAATATTAGCTTGTTGCCCGTTTAGGTAAACAATATTTATTATATTGTGGGAAAGGTTTTCCTGCAAGGAATGTTTATGTTTCACAATCAGACTGATGGTAGTGTTTTTTTCTTTCAGAAACATCTTCGCGATTCAGATATTGAAGCCCAACTGTCCGCGCTGTTATGTTCGTCAGAGGATGAGGAATTTGATGATGAAGCAGTTGGTTATTTTGTCTCTGACTCCTACAATATCGATTTTGATCAGCGTTTGGATGAAGTACAAAATCTTTCTACAGAAGCATTGCACAGTTTATTGGAGGGTGAGCCAGATTTATCACTTATTCAAGATACTACTACTTCACAAGATGTCACTATGGCTGAAGTCCATGAGGAAGCTATATGTTCAATCCCTGAAATTTCTGTTGCTGCTTCAACATCAACTTCTCTTCCACTACCTGAAGTGACTGTGTCTGATGAACAAAATAATGCACAAACTACATTGTCTTTCTCTCGAGATACATTTAGACCATTGCAAGATAAATCAAGGAATTGGTCCTTTATACATGAAAATGGTACTTGGCCTAGTTTTGACAGAGAAATGCAAGTAAAAAAGAGGTACACTAACAGAACTCAACCACTTGAATATTTCATTGATTATTTTCCAGAAGAACTAATTGATATTATTGTTCAAAACACAAATTTGTATGCAAATTACGGCTAAACTGTACTATACTGGACAGCGAGTTTTGAGCTCATAATTTTTTATTGAAAAGGTTTATGTCTAAAAAGTAATTATGCAAAGTTTCAATGTTAGGAAATATATAGTTTTTGAGAAAAAAAAAAATTAAAATCGATAATTTTTCGTATTATTTGACGCCATTTTGATGGGTTTTGTTCACTTTTTATTTTATTTGTAGTTTCTATGATAATGAATTTATTAGTGATTCATTTACCAACCTCTTATTATATAGTTTTTAGTAAGAAATAATAAAAATGAGATGAGACAATTTGTTTGCATACCAAATAACTAGGGCACCCCGACTCGGATAGATTTAGGTTAGAAGGGGATGGCAGGGTCCAGTGAGCGAGCGAAGCGAGCGAACAGACCCTGCCATCACCTTCGTGGTTATTTTTTTTTAAACCACCCAAAAAACTGTTTAGTACTCAAGACAATTTGTTTGCATACCGAATATAGGGCACCCCGACTCGGATAGATTTAGGTTAGAAGGGGATGGCAGGGTCTAGTGAGCGAGCGCAGCGAGCGAACAGACCCTGCCATCACCTTCGTGGTTATTTTTTTTTAAACCACCCAGAAAACTATATTTTTGTACTCAAATATTTTGTGGTAGAGCGCTCCCGGACAAAATTTTATTTTATTTTTTTCATTTTTAAATACCTGAAAGTATACATTTGCTACTGCGGGGGGATGGTCCGAGGGGTAGAGGGTGACACCCTCCTCTAAAATCCCCAAGTTAGACCCAAAAATGCATAAAATGTACGAGTTTTTGATTCCTAACCTCAAAATTTTCAATCTTGAATATCTCCAAAAGTATGCGTTTCCTAGATTCAGGAGAGGGTTTGGGGGGGCGGGGGCACCTCCCCCTCCCCCCCTCCCCAAAAAAAAACCCTTATTTCGCTGTCCAGTATAGTACAGTTTTACCCTTATGAGTATAAATCCGTTAGCCGATATAAATACATATTGGTCAACGGATGAGTTTTTCAGAAACCCAGTCATTTGTAAAGTGATGCCATCAAAAAGGTTTAAAAAAATATCTCAAAATCTACACATATCAAACATTACAACAGAGGCACCAAGAAACTCTCCTGATTATGATAAATTAGGAAAAATTAAACCTGCTATTGAAATACTGAACAAAACATTCAAAGATAATGTACAAGTTTCTGCATTCAATTCAATAGATGAGAGTATGATAAGATTCAAGGGGCGCAGCCACATGAAACAATATATGCCCAAGAAACCTATAAAGAGAGGATATAAATGTTGGGCAAGGGCTGATTCAAAAACAGGGTACTTATATGAATTCCAATTTTATTCTGGGAAAGTCGATAGTGGAACAGAAGAGAACTTAGGCGCTAGAGTAATATTAGATTTATGTGAATCTTTGCCAAGCAACACATTGGTAGCATTTGACAATTTTTTTACCAGCCTTCCATTATTAGAGATTTTATTTGAGAAACATATTTATAGTGTTGGAACCGTAAGAATAAACCGCAAGGGTTTACCAGATTTATTGACAGGAAAAAATCTAAACAGTGAAGAGAGAAAGGAAACAGTCCTGAAACCGGGAGAATTTATATACCAGTGTGATGGACCAATAACTGTTATCAAATGGAAAGATACAAAAGATGTTTTTGTTGCAACTACTGCATTCAATCCTCGAGCTGTGGAAATGATTGAGCGGAAACAAAAAGATGGTACCAAAAAAAAAATGTTTTGCCCTCTTTCAATCAAGAAGTACACTGAGTTTATGGGAGGAGTTGATCATTTTGATCACTTTAGAGCTTCATACCCACTTGGGCGCAAATCTCGAAAGAATTGGCATCGACTTTTTTGGTTTTTGCTGGAGGCAGCTGTGATCAATGCATACATTGTTTATATGACAACTCATTCGGAACGGCGAAATACTCATAAAGAATTTCGTCTGCGATTAGGCCGGGGCCTAATAAATAATTTTACGTCACGAAAAAAAATTGCTCCAGTATTCAAAACCAAAAAAGGAGGTGCCACTGCAGTACCTGAGGAACTAAGAAAAGCGGATGTTGGAACACACATGCCAGAGCTATCTAAATTTCGGAGGTGTAGGATGTGCAGTACACGTGCAAAGGAACAGCGCAGCAAATACATTTGCAAAATTTGTAAGGTCTCTTTGTGCGCTGCTCCTTGCTTTGAAATGTTCCACCAATAAATAAACATTATTTTATTACATTTATTTGTGTTTTATTTACATAAAATAATTATCCTGTAATAAAAATAATCACAATATATTAGTTTCTTGCCCCTACTATTGGATGTGTATGTAATATATTTCTCATAAGTAGGGAAATAATTTCCCACATAGCACTTACATGTGTTGATCTAAATGGGCAAGAGGAATTATTTTCCCACACATTTTCCTGAAAAACTGAAAACACTTGGGGAGCAAATGATTTACTATCCGACAACACTATACACCCATAATGCCAAATTGACTGCGTTTTTTTTTCAAACACCCACAGTTTGCCCATGCCCTATTAAGGGTTAAGCCCTGGCTTAAATGCCCCGGCCGTAAGTAATTATATTACTATAACTGCAAATGCAGATATAAGTGGTATGGACACTGATGGGTCTGTAGCCACAGCAATTGATGCCTCTACTTCCGAAAAAGTTAGTGCTACTTGTAAGAGGCGCTCTCATAAGCACAAAACTGTGTGTAAACATTGTAACAAAACAAAAAGGAGTAGACAGGGGATGATTCCTGAGGGAATTTCTTCTCTAGAAACTGTTTGTCTTTGTGTAGAATCTGCTCTTAAAAATACCCATGAATCAGTTCCAGTATTTAAACCGGCTGAAACCGCTAATCCTCAAACCTCACAGCCAGATCACCAACCAGTTAGTGTAGGTAGGAAGGAGTACCAGGCTTCTGATTCAGGGCCATACTTAATTCATGTGCAACGCATTACTAATATTGAAAACAGTAGCACTATTCTGCACTCTATTGCCTTTAGAAACTTCCTGAAAAATAGCAAATTCCAAAATATTGTTTCTGGTAGCGTTAAAAGAATTGGTAGATGCAAGTGTGTAGTGGCTTTCACTAATCCTATGGCTGCTATAACCTATCTATCATTAAACAAATTCAAAGCATTTCTTCCCACCTATAATGTCACTCGGATGGGACTGGTCAGAGGTGTTCCATCAGAATGGAGTGAGGAAGAAATTAAGCAAAATATAACAACTCCCATAGGCACTGGTGCAGTATTGAAGATTAGGCGGCTTAATTATAAAGTCCAAGTGAATGGGTCACCTGTTTGGAAACCTTCCCAAACTGTTGTCATAACTTTTGATGGTCAAACTTTACCTAAACATTTAGATAGTCTCTACATAGTAGAGACATACGTATTTCTGACAATTCAATGTTTCTGGTGCTGCCGTTTTGGCCACACTAAAATTCAATGCTACCTACCCACTACTACTACACTGTTACCTATATGTTTTAAGTGCGGCCAAAATCATTTAGCTGAAACTTGTGAAGTTGAAGAGGATTCTGTATAAATTGTTCCAGATTGCATTATGCAACTGACAAGGATGGCCTTGAATTTCAAAGACAAAAAAATATGAAGCATACTATGGCTCACTCATGTGTTTTTTATGCGGAATCAAGCAGACTCAGCTGCAACAAAAAATTATGTGAATGATGTCAGTACAATTACATCTCATGATTCTCACACAAAAAATAATTACTTCACAGTTCACATCACAATCGAAAACCTCAACTTCATCACTCAAAAATTCTCCTTCTTCGTCTTCCTCAAAATTCGAACTCCTCCCAAGTTAGCACAGGGTTACGACAGACCAGCTCATAACGCCCTTATTATGGAGTTTCAAACCCTAACTGTAGCGAATGGGTGAGCTTTGCCTAAGAAATCCGAACAGAACGACAACGAGAAAATTGTTGATATTGTTTTAAACTTAATCAAATGTTGATATCTTAAAATATATAATTTGAACCGTACAACGTGGAACGCTTAACTAGTTGGCTACTAAATAAAAACTTAAAACATGAACACAATAGTTCAATGGAACTACCGATCAGTAATACCTAAAAAAACTGACCTATTTTACTTATCAGAAACCAGGATTAAAAGTATCCATTGAGTAACCCAAAAACAATATAACTTCAACTTCAACTCTTCATTAATGGCCTTTGTGGAAGAGACACCACAATTTTGCCAATAACACGTACGAACTATTAATATACCGTCAAACGCTGGATAGTATTTAGCGAGAATTAACAGTAAAATGAATATAAATATATTTAAAGAACAAAATAAGAGAATTTCTTCGCAGACAGAAACCAAAGAGTACCTATGTAAGCACTACGCAAAGAGAATATAAACAGAAACAGTGTTGCCAACTCTATACTACGAGTTGGTGCTAAAAACATCTCAAATAGTGCTAGATTGCTATGAATTTCCAAAATGTGGTGCTAAAATATTTTTAGTAATTTAAAACATCACAAACAGCTTTTAAGTTTGCGGAGGCTTTTATGCACAATGGGCTTAGACGATCAATTGACAAGACTGCGGTGTGTTACCCCGCAAACAAAACATTTTGGAGCAAAGCCTCGCTTAATAAACTTCAGTTTTACCAACTATATCAACTTTTTCTATAAAAAGTTTTACCAGACCCGATAAATAGTTAAAGTATTTTCATAATAATGTTTTTATGATTCCGAATGCCGCTTACAATACGGCCGTTCTAGCTTGGCAAGTCTGAAGTTAGGCTCTGCGAATTTTAGCGCTGAAGTATCAGACTCGCCAAGTTAGAACGGCCGAAATAACTAGTGAACGGCTAGTGAATATTTTTTAAACCATTTATGGTTTAAAAACAAATGCCTTTAGCAGTTGTTATTGCTATTAACAACAGGCTCTTATTGGCATTTATTTTTTTTACAAGTGCACAAGCGCCAAAGTTCGCGAGTCCAACGTCAGACTCGCTAAGTTAGAACGGCCGGACAGTAATTTCAAATTCGGTTCCGTTTTACAAAGTGTACACATTGATTTCGAGTCATTTTCGAGCACATGTCTGATTATTTTTTTTTAATTTCGGATCGTTCTTCCACTCCTTTCTGTAATTTTAAACAAAATTACCTTTTTTGCTCAAAGGAATGCCTATTTCCTTAGTTTTTCTAACACCCTGAACTTTTCCTCTCTAGTTACACACAGTACATCCTGAACTGTAACAAAAAGCAAGACAAAGAAAGTGTTATCTTATAAACAGAACAAACATTTCTTGCAATCTTACGTTTGTTAATAAAAAATAGTTACAATACTAATTTACGTTTTATTCTGTAGTAACCAGAAATTTTCGCTTGACTGTTATTTAGTGCTAGATTCAGTGCTAGGTGCTGTATGTTAGATTTCAGTGCTGACCGTGTGAAAATAGTGCCAAATCTAGAACTGAAAGTGCTAAGTTGGCAACACTGAACAGAAACCGTCCGTCAGTCAGTCAATCTTATGACCACAGATTATTACTAAGTAAATTATAAACAAAACAGAAACTCTAAAGACTGAAAAAAAAAGTATTTACAATAGTTATAATTTAATTTTGTTAACTTCAATGAATTGACATAGTTTAAATATAAAACGTGTAAACACAAAAGGAAGAAGACATTTGATTGAGGTGGGACGAGGGATATGTGAAGGAATGATTTCATGAAAAAAAAAGCGCAATTTAGGACAGGAGAAAAATAAATGGTCCACGTTTCCTTCATCCAAACCGCATTCACAAAGAGAGTTATCCTTAATCCTAAGTTTGGCCAAGAAATGAGGAGAGCAACAATGAATTTAAACGTAAACGACAGATAGTTGAGGTAGTGATTTTTTTTTTGCAATTGATATTTGAAAAACCACGGTTTGTGGGGAACCTCGGGTTGAATATCTCCATAAAATTTACCCTTTACGGATTTAGAGATTTGCCATACCTTGGACCAAGATTTAAATAAATTTAGAGGAAGGGTAGTACAAATATCATGGGAATAAATTTTAGAGTGGGCAAGAGAACCAGTGAGAACAGCATTTTTGGCGCATGAATCAGCTGACTCATTACCAAGAATACCGACATGACCAAGAATCCAAGCTATGACAACATTAATACCAAGTTCATGACATTGAAATAGTAAATCTCTAATTTTTAAAATTATAGGGAATCTTGACTTAGATCTGAAAGGATTAGATAAAATGGCTTGAAGTCAGAGAAAATTATGGAATTATTAAACTTATGAGACATAACAAATGAAATGGCTTCAAATATGGCAATTGATTCACCTGTAAAAACAGATGTAACAGAAGGGCACTTATAATTTAAAATAATTTTTGTATGAGGAATCCAAACAGCAACTCCTACAGGGCTATCATCCGAGACTTTGGAAGCATCAGTGAATATAGTAAGTAGTCCAATTATTATAATTAGAGGAAACTTTTTGGACAAACATCTTATTTGGTTCTAAGGTATTTTTGTGAATTCCAAAGTCCAAAAGGATCTCCGGTTGAAATACCAGAGCATTATAAGGCACCGAGTACAAATATAAAATAGGGTTTTGAAAAAGTAGGCTAGAAAGACGAGTGAATTGAAGGTAGGCACGAAGAAGACAAGGAAGTTCAATATTAGAACGACGACTACAAGAGTCAAAGATGGATGATAATTGATCCAGCTTACCAAGGGGATGCTCAGAATTTTGCACAAGTTTAAAAATTAATCTATTTGCCAGAAATTGTCTTCGAATCGAAAGGGGAGGCTCAACACACTCAACTTGCATGGTATTAATTGGGGACGACTTCATTGCCCCGAGAATAATTCGTAAACATTTTGATTGTATTTTATCAAGTTTTTGCAGTCCAGATTTGTTACAAGGATCTAATAGGAACATACCATAATCAAAATGACTACGAACTATAGCATTGTAGATCAGTTTTTGAGTATATGGGTGACCACCCCACCAAACACCAGAAAGAGATCGAAGAACATTAACGTTTCTTTCGCATTTTTGAGAAATAAAGTCTGTGTGAGCAATACCTGATAATTTTGTATCTAACCAAACTCCTAAAAATTTAACATTGTTCACATGAGAGATATTTTCACCGTTAACTTTTATATCAATAGGAGGAACAATCTTTTTTTTTTGTAAACACAACTACAGAACTCTTAGAGGCTGATAAGGATAGACCGTGTTGTAGAAGCCAATCAGATAGATATCCAAGGGCGGAATTTAGAAGATTACTAGCCTCATCTAGAAATTTTCCAGAACAGTATAAAGCTAAATCATCAGCGTACTATAATATTTGACAAAATGAATCTGTAGAAAAAATGTAAATCATAAGTATAAAGGCTGAATAGGAGCGGACTTAAAACTGAACCTTGTGGTAAGCCTTTCCAGATAGTCTTAGGGGGAACAGAGGAGTCTTGAGTTTTAATGGAGATGGTTCTCTCCATTAATAGATTACAAATGAAACGAACTAATTTTTTGGGAATATTCAACTGATGCATAAGTTTATCCCTGAGCACCAGAAGTAAAACATTATCGTAAGCTGAGGCAATATCCAAAAAAGCTCCTACTCAAAACTGCTTACTTAACAAAGAAATACGAATATCAAAAATTAATATACTAAGACTATCCATTGTGCTCATACCTTTACGGAAACCAAACTGGGAAGCGGGCAACAAGTTCCTATTTTCCACAAACCACTCAAGTCGATGCTTCATCATTTGCCCTGCAACCTTGCACAAAACAGATGACAAAGCAATAGGCCTGTAGCTATTTGGGTCTGACGGGTTTTTGCCAGGCTTAATAACCGGAATTATTATTTGATGTTTCCACGATTGAGAAACCAAACCGCACTCAAAAAAGCTATTAACAAGATCTAGGTAATATTGCTTAGTACTTCTTGAGGCGTTTTTTAAGAATGACTAAGGGATCCCATCTGCACCAGGAGAGGAATCAACAAGACCATCAAGTGCCAATCGAAGTTCAGAAAAAGAGAATGGGGCATCAAAATTATTATCGGAAGTAAGAAAAGTCGGAGAAGAGGGAAAACAGTCCAAAGTTAGAACTGAAGGAGGAGCCAGTTTATCAGAGAAAGATTCAATCCAAGAAGAAGGATCGTTAGCTGAAATAGTAACAGAATTACAGGATCCTCTATATCTTATGATTTGCTTCCACACTAGTGAAGAAGGCGAACAGGGAGATAAGCTCTCACAGTAGCGTAGCCAACCATCTTTTTTCTTTTTAGAAAGAAGTCTCTCAGCAAGGGCTGCTTTTCTTTGGTAGACTAAAAAATTCTGAAGAGTCATTGAATTAGAATAATTATTCTCAGCTATTTTTCTTTCCTTGACAGCTGAAGTGCATTCTTTATCCCACCAAGGAGTTGAAACTTTGAACCTGTAGGGTTTTTTGAGAGGAAAATTATCATCAGCACTACAAATAATGGTGTCTACAAATTTAGAATAGCAATCAACAAGATTGTTACTGTCGGGAACGGGAAGAGAGACCAACTTATTTTCAAGAGAATCAGAATAAGAAGACGATCTTGCATCATTTAATCTATATTTAAGGGAGGGATTAAAATTGCGCATTGGTACTACTCTATCAGAGATAGAGATAATAATAGGAAAGTGATCACTACCATAAGAATGAAACAAAATATTCCAGAAAAGAATGGAAGCAAGAGAGGCAGAGCAAGCTGTAATATTCACAGCTGAACTAGGGTTTTGAGTAGGGTGAACTCTCCTCGGGGAACCGTTGTTAATAACACACAGATCAACTTCTTCAAAAATTTCAAGGAGGGCACGACCAAAGTAATCATCATGGCTCGAACCTCATGAGCGATGGTGAGCATTTAAATCTCCCATAAAAATTATTGGAGAGGGAACTGAGAAAAATATAAATAAAAGGTCTGGAATTAACCTAGAATGAGGATGGGGAATGTATGCAGAAATGAAAGTTGTAACATCAACTCAGCGCGCACGGCGACCAGGCGTCCCTACTTCGCGGCACCCGACGTCACCGAGAGGGCGGAGCGTAGCTCCCCGCTACGCGCCGGCCGCTTTATAAGGAGATGCCGCGCGCATTCGGCTCTCAGAGTGTATTCACTGCGCTCTCAGTCTGCTTCAACCTCACTGGCTGGACAGCTCTGAGAACTAGTGTTCGCACTTAATCTACTACGTTCATTGTCTTTGTTTTTTTATTTTATTATACTGAAAAATTATAGTTTGAAAATCAGTTCAAAGTGTGTTTTACTTATCACATTCTGGCGCACAACGTGAAGCCGAATCCAGGGAGCAAGTTAGAAAATCTACGAAGACTCCCACATCGGACTTTGAAGATGGCGATGTCCAATGAACAGTTCCAGATGTTCCTGCAGACCATAATGGCTACCAAGCAGGGAACTTTTGCATCCTGCAACATCACGTATAGTGGGCAAAAGGATACGGACGCAGTCGAGGCTTTTTTGGCAGCAGCGACCACCTATAAAAATGTGGAAAAGCTGAGTGACTCGGATGCGCTTCAAGGGCTTCCACTCCTTCTCCGTGATGAAGCAGCGGTATGGTGGCAAGGCATGAAAAATGGTGTAGAACAGTGGGAAGACTTCTGTGCCAAACTGCGTCATACGTTCGCTCCCCGGAAGCCAGCGTTTATGATTTTTCATCAAATCACTCACCAGGTCCAGGAGTCTGAGGTCACAACGGAGGCATTCATTGCCAAGAAACGGGCATTGTTTGCATCGCTACCTCCACCCGCACTGACTGAAACCCAGCAAATTGATTTAGTGTTCGCGCTCATACGGTTGGATATACGAAACCGCATGCCGCGAGATACGGTACCAACATTCGAGAAACTCTTAGAAACGGCACGTGGTATAGAAGAAACGCTGCATGAGTACGCGCATGGTACTACTACCCACACCGAAACAACAGCTCAGACCCGTAAAGGAAAGCAGAGATGCACGTTCTGTAAGAATCCAGGACATACGGTGGACGTATGCCGAAAGAAGAAACGGGTGGAAGGCACGGCCACAGTGGTTTCAAAAGATGTTGCTGAAATACAGACCCAGGCACCATCTCCTTCCCAGCCAAAATTCTCATGTTATGGTTGCGGCGCACCCGGGGTATATAGAAGCAACTGTAACAACTGCAAGAAATCTTCGCCCATTAAGAAGGAGGACGTAAAGTTTTGCGCCCTCGACGTACAACCGGAAGCATTTTCACGGCCTGTTGTATTCATAGAGGTTGAAGGAGTAAAAGGCACCGCATATATCGATACATGCGCGAAGATGAGTGTCGCTTCGTACTCCTTATACTTAGCGCTGGTCGACTGTGGGTGCAAGTTTGAGGAACAGTCAGTCGACCTAACGTTAGCTGACGGAGTGACAAAAAGTCAAAAGGTGCTGAAATGCAGAGTGGAGGTTAACCTGATAGGTCGAAGAGTACACACGACATTTATAGTATTACCTGGAGCAAAGGAAAATCGTACTCTTTTTGGTGTTCGCTTCCTACGGGACGCAGGCATGATTATCAACGTGCCGCAGTACACTTGGAATTTCATTGAGGAACCAGAAGAGCACTACGAATTATATTCTGAGGAATTCGTGACCTTCGAAACCACCATCATGGATGAAATGATGGATTTGCCAAGCCCAGTAACTTCTATTACTATAACGGACAGCGAGGATAGTAAAAGTATTACAACAATACCACCTACTCCACCACCAACACCTCAGCCGATGAATGTGCCTGGACCTCCGTCAACACCAAAGAGTCAGCAAGTGGGTAACGTGGAGTACAAGCTGGCACCGATAGATCTTTCCAGTACGCCTCCATCAAAGAAGAAACCACGTCTATTCGATGGCTATTCTCCCAGTTTTGCGGACTTCATGCTTCGAGACGCACAAATCAACGTTCACCGAGATGACATCGAATTATCCCCAGAAAGTGACAGGCTCTTCGATGTAAACAATTGGGAAATACGGATTGACTCAATTGACATTGAAACACACATCACGAGTGCTCAGATGGAGCAGCTGGACAAGCTTCTACAAGAAAATGGGCACGTTTTCAATACCAAGCGAGAACCAACAAAACTGATTGAGCACTGTATCAGAACCATGGATGATAAGCCAATCTCAGTCCCACCATATAGACTCTCACCGCCTCGCAAAGAAGCTCTGCAGCATGAGATCAACGCTATGCTGGCAGATGGTATCATTGAGCCCTCATCATCCCCATGGGCCGCGCCTGTAGTTTTAGTGCCAAAGCCCGATGGGAACATCCGGCTTTGCGTGGATTATCGTCGACTTAATGCAATTACGATACCCGATTTCTACCCAATACCTCGGATTGATGATCTCTTGCATGAAGCCAAACCAACCCCATATATGTCACTACTAGATTTGAAAGCAGGTTATTGGCAAGTTGGAGTTCGCAAACAAGACCAAGAGAAGACCGCATTCATTACACCGTTTGGCATATTCAATTTCACTCGCATGCCATTCGGTTTACGTAACGCTCCAGCTACGTTTCAGCGTTTGATTGATCGGATGCGAGTGGGCCTGCCTGATGTGAAGCTTCTTGCGTACTTGGATGACCTAGTAATACTTTCACAATCATTCCAAATACACCTTGAAGATCTAAAAAAAGTTTTCGATAGGCTTACAGAATTTGGCCTAACAGTAAACCGAGAGAAATGCCGCTTTTGCTGCTCGTTAATTAAATATCTGGGTCACTATATTACGCCGAAAGGACTGCAAGTGGATCCTGAGAAAACAGCTGCAATCATGAAGCTCTCTACACCGAAAACCTTAAAACATCTAGTGAGCTTTCTACAAATGTGTTCCTGGTATCGACGATTTATCGAAAACTTTGCAAAGGTTGCAGAACCTCTCACTCGCTTAACTAAAAAGAACGCGAAGTGGGAATGGACAGAGAACCAGCAGAATGCGTACCACGAACTAAAGAACCGCTTGACTTCTGCCCCAATACTTAGACAGGCTGATGAAACGAAACCCTACATAATAAAAACTGATGCAAGTTCTTATGCAATCGGAGCAGTATTGGTCCAGGGGGAGGGAGAAGACGAGCACCCTGTCGAGTTTGCCAGTCGTCTCCTTACGTCAGCCGAACGGAACTACTCTACCACAGAACGGGAGGCGCTTGCTGTCGTTTGGGCAGTAACAAAGTTCCGTGGTTACATTGAAGGACTTCCTGTAACCATAGTGACAGATCATCAAGCTTTAAAGTGGCTTATGTCATTGAAAACGCCGACAGGAAGACTTGCAAGATGGGCACTATTATTACAAGCCTTCGATATTACAATAAAATATGCTCCCGGCAGAACAAATACTGTCGCTGACTGTCTTTCTAGACCACCATGTGATGAAGAATCGATTCAAGCATGTGACGTTTGTACAGTTACCGTAGATATGCCATTACGTAGTCCAGCTGAAATTAGAGAAGAACAGTTAAAGGATGAGAGAATAAGACCAATTGTGAAGGATTTGGAAGGAATAGACAACAATGAGAAGGCGGTATACTGGAGCAATAAGGGGTACCTACTAAATAATGGAATGCTGTATCGACACAGTCCCCATTCTGACTCGGACGAGGCACAATTAGTTGTACCAGAACACGAATGGGCCAACGTATTAGCGACATATCATGATGATCCTCTAGCAGGCCATTATGGTCTGGATAAGACTTATCGGCGGATCAGTCAACGTTATTATTGGACTGGAATGAGGAAATATATTGACAGCTTTACGAAGAATTGTATCGAGTGTCAACGCTACAAACCAACGAACCAGAAACCAGCGGGACTCCTTCAAACTACTGCGATGAGCCAAAGGTTTGAAGTCATATCTTTTGATTTGTTTGGTCCATTGCCAGCATCGCCAGATGGGAAAACATGGATCCTGATTGTGGAAGATGTGGCAACTCGTTGGGTGGAACTGTTTGCCTTAAAACAGGCCACTGCAGAGACGTGTGCCCTGACGCTTATCAATGAGGTGTTCCTTCGCTATGGAATTCCGCGACGAATGATAAGCGATAACGGACCTCAATTCGTTAGCTCCATTATGCAACAAGTTGTTTATTCATTAAATATCAAGCATGCATTCACACCCGTATATCATCCGGAAACCAACCCCGTAGAAAGGAAGAATAGAGATTTAAAGCCCCAGCTCGCTATCCTATTCAAAGATAATCACAGAAACTGGCCAGAACATTTGCCTAGCATTCGGTTTGCAATGAACACAGCAACCAGTCTCTCGACAGGATTTACGGCGGCTTACTTAACTTTTGGCAGGGAGCTTAGAACGCCAGATGACACATTTCATGACTTTCGAAAGATCCTGCAATCTGAGAATTTCATACCTGAGATTACACCAAAGCTAATGCAATTAGCTACTAGTCTACAAAAGGCTCGAGAAGCTCATGAACAAGCCGAAGAGAGACGCAAGAGATATGTGGACCAACGCCGGCGAGAGAATCCGGGTTACAATCTTGGTGACCTGGTGTTCACTACATTGCATTCCTTGAGTAATGCCTCTAAGGGAGTGAGTAGTAAATTCGCGCCGCGACGTGATGGACCATACATAATTAAGAAGCAACATGGTCCGTCGTCCTACGAACTTGCCGATCCCAAGAAACTTGATGTAGCACTTGGAGTGTATCACTCTTCCGCCTTGGTACCTTATGTTGGAAACTGTCCTGAGCTGCCCAACCCCGTCCAACCTATCAGAAAGAGAGGGCGGCCACGAAAACAACAACCCGAGATTGTAGAGGACGTGGTACAGGTGGGGAAACGCGGCAGAACCAAAATTGACCCTTCTGATCCTGGATCATCGTCGGGACGACTTCAGATCCAGAGGGGGAGCTTGTAACATCAACTCAGCGCGCACGGCGACCAGGCGTCCCTACTTCGCGGCACCCGACGTCACCGAGAGGGCGGAGCGTAGCTCCCCGCTACGCGCCGGCCGCTTTATAAGGAGATGCCGCGCGCATTCGGCTCTCAGAGTGTATTCAATGCGCTCTCAGTCTGCTTCAACCTCACTGGCTGGACAGCTCTGAGAACTAGTGTTCGCACTTAATCTACTACGTTCATTGTCTTTGTTTTTTTATTTTATTATACTGAAAAATTATAGTTTGAAAATCAGTTCAAAGTGTGTTTTACTTATCACAAAGTTATATTAAAAGCCCTAATAGCAACGATATTAATGTCAGGAGAAGAAGGGGGAAGAGGTATAAGAGAGAAAGGAAGGGAGCGCCTAACAAAAAGGGCACTCCCTGCATACCCATCAGCCCTATCATTCCGAAGACAGGAGTAACCTGAGACCCTAAAGTGAGAACCAGGCACCAACCAAGTCTCCGAAATGACAACGACTGAGGGGTGAAATTTGTTTATAAGAAATAATAATTCAGGCTTCTTCGGCCTAATGCTTTGAGTGTTCTATTGAAGTGTGGAGACTGGATCCATTATTAATATTAGAGAGAATCAAGGAAAGTTTATGGGCAACGTGGGGCGGTAAAGAGGAATTATTACGAGAAACTAGACTAATGATTAGAGATAAAAGTAGTTCTAAGAGGTTATCCTCTTGAGGGGACTTAGGAGATGAATTTTGAGAAAGAAGAGAGAAGCCATTGGGAAAAGATGAAGAATCCTCAGCAATGATGCATCTATGGGCAGCTTTGTCATAAGACTTGCCAAGAGGAGCTCTAGGCTTAGGAGATGAAAATACAGTTTTTTATATGAAGAAGGATGAGTAAGGCTAGAAGATTGGGAAGAGGAGTTAGAAGATTGAGACGGTAAATTTTGAGTGACTTCGGAATATAGTTTTTTAACACTAGGAAGGGAACGAGAAGCCTCATCATAGGAGAGATTTTCCTGAGACATTAATATTTTTATAGATTTTTGTCTCCCTTGCTCGGGACAGTTACCATAAGTGGCAAAGTGGCGGCCCAAGCAATGGATACAAGAGGCTTTGGCCTCTACCACATCACAGCTGTCACCAGAGTGAGGTTGTGAGCACCTAAAGCACCCTGCCTTGGACCGACACTGTGCCTTAACGGGCCCAAAGCGGCAACAGTTTAAGCATTGAATAGTGGGGTATTGATATACCTCCACAGGAGGAGATGTGTGGTACAAAAAAACCCTTTGAGGAAGAGTTTTCCCCTTAACACTTCGATCCACAACTACCCAACTTGTTCATACAAAAGTAGACTCTAAACATCGGAATTAAGGCCTATAGTGGCGTGGATGTGAGAGGACACCGGTGTCCTCTGAGCTAGGACAGATTAAATGTGATGACAATTGTCTGCGTTGGGATCCACGAGATCTTGCCGTCCTGTTTGTTTTTTTCGGTTTAGTCTGCGAGCTTTTAAGATCATTCTACACCCGTCGGGAAGAATCACAGAATCAACGAATTCGTCCATAGACATGTCGACCGGCACTTGACGGACGATGCCCATTTTGGTGATATTATATGATGGAATCGTTGCTAAATATTTGGTTCCTAAGACTGCGTTACATAGAAATAAATTAGCCGCCTCACCAGAGGTGAATTCGGCGGAGATTTTGTTTCTGCCCACTTTTTTAATACTGTCCCTGCAGATGTTGTTTATTTTATTTTGAATTAATAATTGACCAAACTTAACTGGACGAATGGATGTCCCAGCAAACGGATCCAGTTCGGATCGAGAAACGTGGTCTATGAACGAGCCCTTTTCTAAAGAACTGTAAGATTTGATGCCCTCCATCAGAGAAGGGTGAATAAATATTGTCTGAATGGCCGCAACAGCCATGTCTTTGTCGATTATGGTTTTTTTTTAAACAACCTCAATTGTTTCTGCGTCAATCTTATGTCGTCGCTTACCAAATCCTAAGGTAGAGGACGATACAGCGTCAGGAGGGTCAGGAGGAGCTGGAGGGGGAGGCGGATGGTCCATATCTAAATAAATAAATAAGAAAAACACTAAAATCTGCGAAGAAAACTAACAATTCTAACCGTTACTTTTTAAAATAAGTAGATTTGAAAAAAAATGAACTATCCAGCAAGGCTGACATGTACCAAAGAGAATATAAGCACTACGTTTAGAGTAACCAATTATTCGGTATTCAAGGTTCTATTCTATTCTATTTTTTGTTAATGGCAAATGAGCCGATGTCGACTATTCTGCCAATGTCGGAAAGGTATTCAAGGTTATGTTTGTCAGTTTGTATACGTATGACAGATCTGACAGTTATGGCGGTGTTGCCAATTTAATTAATAATAATTTCCCATTTTCACGTGTTTCCTTTCTTTCATGTTCTGATCTTGATATCGTAGGAGTAATTGTTGGTAATATTACTTTTGTTTCCATTAGCATTCCTATTGCTAATATGTTGTCATCCCTCCGTAGCCCATTTTTAGTAATGGGAGATTTTAACTGTCACCATCAGTGTTGGGGAAGTGGTGAGACAAAAGGGGAAGGAATTCGTTTGTTAGAAATTATAGACGACCACAATCTATGTATTATAAACACTGGTGAGCCTACTCGTAGAACTAATGTAGGTGAAAGCACTAGTGCTCTGGATTTATCTATATGTTCTCCTAGTTTGGCTTCATCCTTATCTTGGTCCTGCTTCTCTTCTTTTACTTTTGGAAGTGATCACTTTCCTTTGGTAATAACTTCCTCAATAAAGTCCATTACAATACCAAAAAGACCCCCTAGACTAAAGTATAGACTTGGAAGCGCAGACTGGAATTAATTTAAGACGCTTGTTGATGCTAAAAATTTAAAATGAAACTATTTTACCCCATTGTATTTGAAATAAGAAAGCAGTCACACAAATGTCCACTGAGAAACTACACGGTGTAGTTTGCTTGGATTCCAAGTCACTCTGGAATCCAAGGGAATGAAAAAGCTGATCAATTAGCCAAACAAGCAGTGCAGAATGGTGACATGTTTCCTTATAAAAATTCCTGCCATGATCTTGTCAGCGTCCCTAAAGATTATCTTCGGCATTCTTGGGATCTTCTTTGGAGTGAAAGCTCTTAAGTAAAGAGCAAGGCATAAATTCAGCCCTCGGTGCCAGTTAAGCCATGGTTTTTTTTTTTTAATACAAGGCTCTAAACTTATAACAAGTATGATAATTGGTATGCGGCTTGGCCACGTCTGTACTCGTTTCCACCTTGCTAAGCTGCAGATTGTTTGTGGGTGTGGTGATGATATTGGCACTTTAGATTATATATTCTTCTCATGTCCCCATTACGATCGATCATCCTTCCTCCGTTTTCTTATTTCCTATAATGTTCTTCTTCCTACTTGTATTTTTTGTTTAGTTATGAAACCGATCGAATATTTCAATTTTATATCTGCATTTTTATTAAAAAATGATATAAAAATAGAATATTATTTGTAGTTTTTTTATTATTGTTTTTTATTATTATTTATGCTATGAGAATAAACCATTTCCTTTCCTGAACCTTACTAAATTCCGTATTTTCCGTTATTTTCCTTTAAAAAATTTCCCTACCTTTTATTATCTGAAATAGGCACCAAGTCGCAACTAGTGCCACACTACATAAAAAAAAAGTTCAGTGACTGTCGTAATTATTCGCAAATTGATTCCTAGTGGATATTGTGATTTAAAGTCGGTGTAGTTTTGTATCTCAAATGTCTGCATGACTGGACAATATGTGGAATCATTGAAAAAGGCGCGATCTCATTAAAATGGAGCTGAGAATTTTATTGTAGTTTTGCCTACCTCAGAGAAATTTACCGAGAAGGCTGACTCGATACATTTGCTGCCAAATACTACAAAAACATTAGAATGTGTTGAACCCGCATTCTAATGTGATTATTCATGCAAGAAAACATAGACGAAAGACAAGGCGATATGGTCGAACGATTATAGTCTACCCTAAGGGGAAAAGAGAAAAAAAATG
This sequence comes from Leucania comma, assembly GCA_958295575.1. Classification (NCBI taxonomy): domain Eukaryota; kingdom Metazoa; phylum Arthropoda; class Insecta; order Lepidoptera; family Noctuidae; genus Leucania; species Leucania comma. The sequence continues at coordinate 13,124,720 of OY282485.1, forward strand.
TCATTTGACACATAGACTAATATATATTTGACAGTTGACAGAAGTCGATGATGCTCCAGCTCTGAAACGTTGTGCTTATATTAGCTCTGCTTCTCGTCATCAGCCCATTTACGACCCATTTGAGCCGTCGTATCTCTTTCTAATGTGTGATTTGAGCCCATCGTTAATTCAAAGCTGAAGTTGTTTTCTTATTTTCCTGCGTCAAGAGAATTCGTAAACTCATTAACATGCTGCTAGTTGTTACAAAACGTCTCGTCACTTATAACCGATTTTCGAGTCTCAATCGAAGTGCGGGGTTGCGAGTAACTATAGCAAATGGTTCAACTTATTTGTGGCGTACTAAATATACTATACGTCTTTCTGTTGAAGAGAGCAGGGAGACCATGCATGCTTGGAGTGCGGGTTAACAGCACCCTTTGTATTTCTTCATCAATCGAATTGTCTTTTGTTCGTGCGTCTATTCAAACAATATTCTAAATGATCGTTTGCAAAATTTTGTGTCCCGTGTGAATTGGCTACTGATTAGGAGGTATTGCAGGTCGTATTTGTTGGTTCTTGAAATCAAATTGAATTGAAATTTACATATTACAATTTTGTTGTTTTATAGAAAATGCCATGTTGTTGAAATACAGTATTGTAAATCGTTTGAGACATTGGGTTGTTATCAGTCTTGAGAAGTCCTGTAGCACCATTAATAATTTAGTAGATTCTCGATTAAAGTTTAAATAATTGATGACATGTCTTATGGTGTTGAACAAGACATAAAAACACCAGCAGCTTTGTCAGTGTGAAAGTAGGTTTTTCCAAATAAAATAAAGACCCTTGTTTCATATCATTCATCCAATGAAAAATCTCACTCTTGGGCATGGTGGGAGATAGTTTCAGACTCTTACTGACTATAAACCTACCCTGTTCCTTCATTGTCTTTGTTCCAGGGGCCTAGGGTTCACTTTCGCCTAACCCTAGGCCCCAGTAGGCTACGAACCTGCCCTGACAGTTTGCTGACAAATACACATCGACTGTTTGTCTTTCCTATTATTTGCATACATCATAAAAAGAATCTTTGTACAAAACTTCTGTATTCTAGGTATGTACAACAATGGTTTGGTCTAGGTGTTGAAGAATCAGTGAGTGAATCGGGACTTTGTATTTTTTATAGGTATAACCTTATTTTTAGTATTATCATATTACTGTATTATGGAAAATGACAGTTACAAGCCAGTTAAGGTACCTGATTGGCAACATAAACACCTGGGTGACAGGTTTTTTTGCTCCCGCACCCAGCTGTGTGCTGGTGTCTTATGACATTCAGGTCGATTTGAGTCTGTGATTGATTCTTAAATGACTAATGTTTTAGCGATGCATAATGCTGTTGTAAGCCGGTCTTCGAAGTACTGATTAAATTTATCTATAATCCCTTCAGATGTAAAGTTATAATGGTTGCCTTTCGTCAAAAGCTTTGTTTTAATATAGCAAAAGGACAAGTTCTTGATATTCTGTCAATTTTTTTGTCTGTTGTTAATGTGGGTGTGTGTGTCTTTTCTGTTGCTGAATTTCATATTGTTCACTTCCAATGTCATTGTATGTGATTGTGCACTGATTACGCTGTTATTCATGATGGTTGGAATTTATAAATACAGCCATTATACTTGATATATAAAAATTAATAGCCGTTCGTTAGTCTCACTAAAACTTGAGAACGGCTGGACAGATTTGGCCAATTTTGGCCTTGAAACATTTGTTATACTCCAGGGAAGGTTTAAAAGATGAGAAAAAAAAATGAAAAATTCACGAAAAAAAGTTAGAATATTAGACGGAACGAAGCTTGCTGGGTCAGCTAGTACTTGATTAAATAATATCAATATGACTACTAAATTAAATTTATCAAGGATTAGCTGCCCTGGCAAAATTCGTACCTCCTAGTAGTCGATTTTTTTTCGTGAATTTTTCCATATTTTCTCACCGTTTAAACCTTCCCTGGAGTATTGCGAATATTTCAAGACCAAAATGAACCAAATTGGTTCAACCGGTCTCGAATTTTAGCGAGACTAACGGACAGCTATTCATTTTAATATATAAGATAATTTGAAATTCTCATCTGTCATTTGTTGCTCGCGGACGGTGGGCAATGGGTAGCTCGCTGTCCGTCCGTCCGGTAACAGACCGGTTTGAGCTCAGGTCGTCTACGGCGCGCACTGTTCCCGCGTGCCTCAAGGAGTTGTCAGCAAACTGTAGGGGTCGAAGCCTACTGGGGCCAAAGGTTATGTGAGAATGTCACCACGGGCCCCGGGACAAAGGCAATGAATGGAAGGGTAGGTTTTTAGTCAGTAAAAGTCTGACACTATTTCCCGCCCCACCCAAGGGCGGGATTTGTCATTGGATGATTTTACCTACGATAAAAATAAAAAATCTGTCATTTGTTGGTTTCTCGATATAATATAAAAAACTTAATAGTTGGAAGATTTTTGCTTTTGGTGTATACAAATCATGAACATCGACTCAAGATGTTTTTGAAGAAGTAAGGTCATTTCGCCAGTTCGCATCCACTTAGTGCAGTTTTAAAGTTTGAGTCGATTACTGCGCGCACTGTTCCCGTGCGCCTCAAGGAGTTGTTAGCAAACTATAGGGGCCCAGTAGGGCCGAAGCCTGCTGGGGCCAAGGGTTATGCGAAAATGAACGGGACATGAACGGGAAATCTGGGACATGACACTATCTCCCGCCCCACCCAAGGGCGGGATTAGCCATTTGATGATTTTACCTACCTTAAATAAAAGCTTTTAAATTCGGCAATAATCTGTTCTGTTAATTTTACCCTAAAATCACAAGGAATGTAAGTAAGGTAGTGATCAACCTTGATTAATAATAGGTTTTTGGCTGTATTGTAGCAACACAATACAATAATTTAGTCTAATCCTATCCTACTACTAAAAGATTTTTGAGAAGCTCTGGTAAATTTTCTCCATTTAGATTAGGTGTACCTTGTTGTTTTGGACATTTTTTTTTTTCTTATTCCACAACTTTCCACAGATCATCTAGTTCCGAACTAAGCAAAGCTTGTGGTATGAGTACTAGAAAACTGATAAACGTACTTACAACTTACTTATCTAAATACATACATCATCATCGTCATCATCAGCCCATTAATGTACCATTGCTGGGACTCAGGCCTCCTCTATAGGAGAGGGAAAACAAACATGTTATAGATAAATTACACTCCAGACTCAGAACAGGTGATCGTGCTCATCACACAAACATTTGTCCCAGATGGGAATCGAACCCTCGAAGCCCAGCATAGCAGTCAGGGCCACTGACTACTAGACCAACAGGCCTGTCAAATTTGATTTAAACTCTTGTCTAGTAATGGAGAGATTAACTTTATTCTGGCCTGTTAACATTTCCGTTTTGTTTATTTCCGTTATAATCATGTCAGCCATATACTTGACTATAATAAAGGAAGCCAGTCCAAGTTGTTTTTGAGTCATCTCGAACCCATGGTCCCTTACTTTAGGAACAACTTTCAGTAAAGGATCATTGAATGTGTAGTGTTATTTAATACTCACGCTTGTTTTACATTACTTGATCTTAGGATCTTTTACAGATCTTGTTTTATTTTGGAATGAATAGATTCGTGGGTGAATGAATTGAAAAATAAAAGAAATAAAGGATTGTATATTCTTGTGTGATTTGATGTCCAGAAAATCAAATTAAAAAAAAAAAAACCTTTGATTTAGGTGGTACGTAAGTATTGGTTTTATTTGGGAATGAATAGATTCGTGGGTGAATTAATTGAAAAATATAAGAAATAAAGGATTGTATATTCTTATGTGATTTGATTTCCAGAAAATCAAATTAAAAAAAAACCTTTGATTTGGTCTTTTTCTAACCTGCTGCTGATTGATGCTGCAATCTTTCATAATACTGAACACAATCATAACTCACTCACCCCATATCATCCTCATATCTGACTGTCATAATTTCCCTTACAATTTCTGCGTTTTCAGGTGTAGTAACAGACGTTGAAAGTCCAGGCTGAGGCTATTTTCTTTGATCCAGTTTCTATAAAATTTCTGTACTCACGTCTATATCTATACTTTGACGGACCATCCTTTACTCGTTGGATATCAGAGTGAGATCAAAATTGAGGCCGAGGCCTCGCCACATTGATCGAATTATTTTTCGCGAAATACGCTTCAACCGCAAAAGCGCTGTGCGCTCCCGTCCACTGACTCATGGCTACTAAACAACCCGCATTACTACCGCGCCGAATCATACCCCGCTCCCCCCGCTGACGCTTTGCTAGTCGCAGTGAGCTTCGTTCAAAGTGTAAAATCTGTCCGCGTACTCCCTGTTTGTCTATTTTCTTAGATAGTCCTAGAGATTTTCAAAGGAGTGAAAATATTTTTCACCTTCAATCCTATAGTTTCTAGTCATTTAAGACGTCCCACGCAGCAGAACCCATGTCTCAACTGCGGGAGATATATATACTAAGGAAACGTTCTTTATCGAATCAGGGGAAATGTTTCCTCTTTTATCTTGGTTTAAGGTAATTTTCCCATTATCATATGCAAGGATACTGTTATTTCTATCGACATGTTTCGTAATATTCCTGTTGCTGAGGGAGATATGTCAAAAACAAATCCTTTAGATTTTGATTCACAGATTACAATACACTTTTAAATATTGTATTTGCTTTCTGCATAACAATTGGCAGCTTCTACAGAAAAGACGGGTGTAGATGGGGATGTTTTCATGCAATATTTTTCTCCATTTGTTCCAGAAGGTTTTGAAAATCTGCCCTACTTCTATTTAGGTTGTGATCCTGTACATAGACAAATCGTTCCTTATAATCTTTCAATAAAGAAAGTTGACCTTCCATTTGCTCTGAACTTGAACTAAATGTTAAAGTAAATACTGTTTGCTACTGAATCTCCTGAATTGCTGGTCAGGTGAGAGTAGATCGTACCATGTGAAGGCACATTGTAATTGCACAGTGAACTTACGCATAGTGCTACCGGGAATAAAATTCTTTCAATACCGTTGCAATCAGGGACAAAACCTTGCCGTTATATGCTTGGTGTCCGTAATTAGTTTGATAGTAGTACTTGGTTATTATCAGGTATATCTGCATTCCTTTCTACTACTTGTGTAGGAGCCACAGTGTCTGCCTTAACTTCAAAAGAAGGACTACTTCTAAAAAAGAACTAAACAAATGCTATAAAATAAACTGTAAAGTGTACCATAAACACTGGCATGGGATTTATTTTGTTAGCTTTAAAATCAACAGCGATATTCTTACAATATAAAATTTTATAAAAAAATTCGACCCTGGACATCTACTTGAACAACTTTTTTCGCGGTGTAAGAGTCAGATAAATGTATTAACATTTTCTAAATTTTACAGGAAAGCAAAAATACTGTGAAAATTCGGCTCTTTAAACTTTACCAGCTTTTTAATACAGATTTAAAATACTAGTATGGAAAAAAAAAATTGCATGTATTGCCATACTCTTAGAGCTTTGAAATGCTTACATAGACGCAATATAATTCGCACCTTTAAAGTAAAACCGTTACTAAACGAAATTATGAAATTTTATAGGGGAGCCAAAATTAGAAAATAGTCACTGTTTTTTCTAAATAAAATCTGAGCTCATGGTTTTTTAAGATGTTTAATGAGTTTCTATGATAGATCTCGGTTTATATTATAACATGCCATTTAAAAAAGTTATTTTTAATATTTACAGCTTTATTTATTTTGATTTATATTATTATAGTAACACTTTACCATTAATTTTATATGTTACTAATTTATTGAAACTTCATAATTTAATAATATTATTATATAATTAAATTAAAAATCACAATTTTTTCATTATTGCGATGCAATATATTACTAAATAAATAAATAAAAAACTTTCGAAATTAAAAATGTTTTATTACAAACTGGAGATCCATTCAATCACTTGGAATAATAAATTATTTATCAGTCTTGATAAATTTGTACCTTTAAATCACAGCTAGTACGTATCTTACTGTCTTAACTTTTAATTACCTTATCCTATAACATTTTACAACACTTCGACTAAAAACAAATCAACTGGAAATAGCAATATAAAAAATATATATATGCCGGATCCGGCGTTGATTTGTTGACAACAAAACAAGGCACGCCATCTAGTGGCGACTAGAAGAAATAGAGGTGGCGCGCCTAGACAGAGTCAGTCGTTTCCGCTTTGGCTACGAGCTTGGGGAAGGAGAATCCGCCGAGTGCAGCGGACACTCTCAGCCAGGCCGTCGCAGAGTCAAGACGTTCTGAAACTGTCCGTTTTGTTGTTTGTACCTACCTAATAACAGTGCACTGTACCGAAATGTATTGAGAAGTAAACTGATTCAGTTCCTAACCGTTTTTATTCATTGCACGATACCCACGTAGGCCCACCTGGTAGATGACCAGAGCTCGAACCATCCTGAACGAGCCGTCATCAGAACTGGGATAAAATCGTGCAAATGAATCGACAAGATGTGTGAGCAACAGTTACGAAACACTGAAGATGTGTGAGCAACAGTTACGAAACACTGAAGAAAATTGGCGGTTATTATTCGAAATCGAAAATGAAAACCCGGATCGAAGCATGGACTTGAATGGTCTGATTAGGTTTTTTCTGGGGTTTTTCCCTAATCCTGAGCAACAAATGTTGGACCATGGTAACGTTGTACCCCCAGAGAGCAAACTACAACGTTCTACCCAGATTGTGAATCAACCCGAATTCGACCCGGAGAGAAGTAGCAGATCAAAAATCACTATGGAAAATTTAGACGTAGGCAGGCTGAAAACAAGAATATTCATACTTCAAGACCTCCGGCAACGAGGCAGCAAGATTGGCCTGGATTGGCCCTGGAAAGCAAGGTCACATGGAGATGTCTGGGTGGAGATCCGGAGCCCTGATGGAAGAGGCGCGGTAGCAACAGTGGCGCCAAGGCATTACGCAGCGAGCAACGGGTGTATGGGTCGTCGATCCTTCATCAGAAAAAGGTCAGGTATTCACATTCCATTTTGATTCTGGAGATCTCTTTCGTTAAAGATGACACCCTCTGTCATATAAATTTAGGGGTAGACGTAATACAAAGGATGGCAATATTGACAGGTTTAGATAACGTATGACAGTCTAGTGTAGGTACTCGGTACTGTTAATTAATTTTGTAGTTAAAATTAATAATAGCTTAATCGAGATTTTATTGCGTTTTGCCCAACATTCATTTGCTAGATGATATTATCTTAGGCCGTGAAAAATTGTCGCAAGGGTTTAGTTCCAGTAGTGTGACCGCGATACATTTTAAAATTGCTTAGTTTACGACGTTAACAATTATAATCAAAACAACCCTCAGATGTTCGTAGAAGAAAAAAAAAATAATGAGTGAGCGGGTAGGCCAATTATTTGTGTGTAATTATTATTTGACCAAGTAATGTGGTGTTTGCTAGTCCAGCTCTTTCCGTTAAAAACAAACGTGATAGTCCGTGACGTTATTGACTTCTACGTGTCGTAGGACATAAATCTGCTGTTGTTTCGATGTTGAATCGTCGGTTATTTGGATTGTTTTATAACAGGTAGGCGTTAAATGCGTGTAACAAAAAGTGAACTTATTCGTTTAATTGACTTGTCTTTGACTGTATAAAGACAATAGTGGTTTAGCGCAAAAGAATTAAAAGTAATGCGTGAGGGGGTAGACAAATTAAAAATAATGCGTAAATGGTTAATGAATTATTGTGTGCAAATTATTCGATCAAGTAATTCGGTGTTTGTTAGTAAGATTGCTGTAAACTAAATAAAATCGTGCATAACCGGTATTCGTTACCAATGATCTGAGACAAAGTAACTCGTTTACATAGTGCGCCTTATTTTACAAAATTAGATTATGTATCAGGCTTTCAGTATTGCATAGGACGGCGGACGGCCAGTACAAACATTTAAAGTTTAGAAATGCGATCTGAGTTTTCTAATGGACAATTATTGTCCTAAGCTGATCGGTAGATACCTAATTTATAGTTTGAGTTGTCGATATTTTGATTATTTTGGAAACTGTTGAGTTCGCGATCGCGTCGGGAGACTTGAAGTAGTTTTGAGAACGTCGACTAAAGCCGGATTAACGTTACATTTAAAAAAGTGGAACTTTGTTATTGATAATGAAATTTAAGTTGCGAGGCTTGATCCGTGGTGGATGATGCCATTCATTCATATGGTTGGATCCTAGGCGGGTGATGTCAGGTTACGAGGCTAGATCCAAGGTGAGGTGATGCCACTGGGTGCGGCTAGATCCTAGCAGGTGATGCCACTGGATGTGGCTAGATCCTATACGTGTGATTTCACTGTGTGTGACTAGATTTTTGACTGGTGATGCCAAGTAAGGAGACTAGATCCAAGGCGGGTGAAATCATGGGATATGGCTGAATCCAAAGCGGATGATGCCCTGTAATAGTTCCACATGCGACTTCTTGTCACGAAATCATTTCTTATAGATTTTAGTCGCGCGTTCTCTACCGTTGATGACGAAACATGATGTTGACCCCTAGGTGTATTTAAATATCGTGAGAGATTTTGCGTTACGCAATTTAAAATGAGTAGTATCTTAATAAAAGGGTAGGTTTGATTTGACGAAGGTAGAAGTAGATGCATTTTCGGTAAGGGCCTTTGTTTAGATTAGAGACGAAGAAAGCAATTAAACTAAGTTAGATCCATTTAAAGATTCGTTTGAAGTAATAAAGACAGGAAGAAAATCAGCGCATAACTGATAAAATTGGGGTAAAGTAAAGTAGTCGACATAATGAGATAATTAAGTTCACACGATGATTAGACTTTAGGAGATTTGATTTATAGCCGTAGCTTAATAGAAATCAATATCCAGTGGTCACATTAGTCTGTGAGTACGCAGTATTGCGATTAAATCAGTGACTTGGCGGTCCTGGAGGGATGCGCAGGTATGGTTGAGTAACTAGAGGTTACTGGGCTATGAGTAGCCAGAAATCACACGTAAAGTTAAATGATTAATGTTTTGGATTAGTTTGATTGGTTGTGTGTATTGTAAAGGTACCTACCACGATAGGTTAAGAAAGATGCCAGAAAGTCATGTACCAGTCGAAGTAGATAGTGATCACAGTGGTGATGAGCGAGCCTAAGTTGTATGGAGCACGCGAGTAAGTTTCTCTGTCGAGCGTAGTAAAGTTGATGGTTCCAGTAGCTATGCTTAGCTCTGATGAAAGTCATGGTCTGTAGTGACCGTTGTGAGTAGTTGACGTGGTCAACAAGATGGTTCTAGTAGCTAGTACGTGCGCGTTTAGCTCTGACGGAAGTCATAGTGAGTTATACACAATGTGATCCACGGCGTTGGCCGGTGGTGGATGCACATGTGAGAGAGCAACTGTGATTGGTGTTCGGCAATGAGTGCCGTGGCGTTAGAGTGGTTTACTTGTGGGGGCTCCTAAGGCTTTATGATGAGAACAATGAACGTTGGTGCATGACTGGATGACAATTTCTACTACCCGATTTATTTTTATTTTGGTTTATTGAGTAAAGTGTGAATTGTTCTAACATTGAACGATTGACTGTGTGTTACGGGTTCGATTCCCGCACGGAGTAGACGTTTGTGTGACCTCTAGATGGTCACTCATGGTCAAGATGTGAATTGATGGTTTTATGTGTGTGAGTTTGCGTGCTTGGGAGCGCACTCACGATGCGAGAGTGGTTCCTAGTTTTTGTCAGGAGTGACCGAGCTATATGATACTGCGAGATGTATTTTGTTTCAGAGTAACACACGGAGACGGGATGTCTTATTGGAACTGGTGGTGATGATGTCTTAGTGGACATCTTCCAGCTGAGGTGGTGATGATGACTAACACACGGGGACGTGTGTCTCGCAGGATGGCCGTGCCGGATCCGGCGTTGATTTGTTGACAACAAAACAAGGCACGCCATCTAGTGGCGACTAGAAGAAATAGAGGTGGCGCGCCTAGACAGAGTCAGTCGTTTCCGCTTTGGCTACGAGCTTGGGGAAGGAGAATCCGCCGAGTGCAGCGGACACTCTCAGCCAGGCCGTCGCAGAGTCAAGACGTTCTGAAACTGTCCGTTTTGTTGTTTGTACCTACCTAATAACAGTGCACTGTACCGAAATGTATTGAGAAGTAAACTGATTCAGTTCCTAACCGTTTTTATTCATTGCACGATACCCACGTAGGCCCACCTGGTAGATGACCAGAGCTCGAACCATCCTGAACGAGCCGTCATATATATAAAAAAATAAACATAGTAACAATCACAGCCTCATTTCTCTATCCACGAAAGGTACTTTGAGCTCACAAAAGTAATGTTCACTTCTATCACTTAATTAGAATAATAGGTAAGTCAAACCTGTTGACATAATAATATTTTTTTTTTTTATCAAAAATAAACAAAATCTCTTTCAAAAACTTAAAAATAATGACATCCTAAAAATTGTGTTTATAAATCAATAATCATCAGTATAATAATATTAGACAGCAATGCTAAAACAAGATGTTATTGTAATAAGACAATGCGTAACTTTGTGGTATGATATTACTGTCAATTAAGCTTTTTAAATCGCTGTTTTTTCTGTCACTTAATTTTAATCTTCACTGATATAAAGGCTTGAGCTGGAAATTTTGAAGATTAGTGCTAGTACGTGTTCGCGACGAACGATTATTATGGAATTTTATTTCTTTGAAATCTGTATCTAAATAGGAAGTTTTATAATAAATGCTAACGTGGTTCGAATCTTGAAGTTTTTCAAATTTAACTATCTTAATGTCACTTTTTTTAACTGTTTCTCCTTCAGTCTTCTTTGAAAATTGACCACCGCATGTCTCTGTAAGATTTTTTATATCAAAGAAATCTGAATAGCACATTTCGGTAACATTGTAGGGATTGCCTTTCTTTCGTGCAGTTCTGATTATGGTCACGTATTGATCTGGTGTGTACACAGGACCAGAACGTAAGCACTTTGTGACGGCTTTTTCTATCACAGAGTGAACAGAGTCATTTTCGTTTTGTGTATGGCCACTAATTAAATATTTGTGTGTAATGGACTTAATTTAAGAACAGTTAAGGCATATACATACATAGAAAACATGAACTTGTTCTTTTGCTGGCCACAGCAATTATCTGAATAAAATGTGATTTGCAAATTATTATCATTTATTTCTGACGCCTTCTTTGTCAGATATCTCCAGACACACGTTGCTATTTCGTTAGCTCCTCTTAGTGCCTCGACCTCGCTCCAAACAAAACAATCACAATAGTCTTTTGCTAATTCACTTATTGTAAAATTACAAACATTGAGCTTACATTTGTAATATAAAGTAGATACATCTCCTTTCGGAAGAGGCAGTACTGCCTGTAGGTCATAACAGGCAACAATGTAGTTTTCCTGAACCATTGTTTTGTCGTTTGATTTTTCCTGGCGACATAATTCTTTTTCAAGCTGGTGTTGGTCGTATCTGGTCTTTAACTCTACTGTTTTATTAACAGAATTTTTAAAGCTGATGCATAGTTCGCACTGGTCTTTTTTAGGTCTGTGAAAGCCGATGTTGTAATCTTCATTGAATACTCTCCTGTAGGTATGAATTTTAGCAGCTTCAACACCATCATTCAAGCATTTCGTTTGGTAGTCGGTATATAGATCTGTAATGCTTTTACCCCCATCAATGAATTCACGAGTCGTTTGCTGTCTTAGGTAATGTGAATCTATTCTTGGTATTGTGTCTATATGGTTTTTTATTCCTGTAATGATATCTGAACTTATTTCGTATTGTTTTCCATGTTTACCCCTTTTTTCTTCTTCAACCGTTCCCGCTTGGTTTTTTTTTGCTATGACAGTTGCAATAGGTCGATTATTAATGGCCAATGTGTTCCTAAAGAAAAATTTACAGATGCGATGCTTAAAATTGTTAATCTCGAATGAAAATAAATGTTTAGGTCCTCTATTACTATTATGAACTTTATATTGATATTTAGGTTTAATAACATCAATACACTTTGCAATATAATCTCTTTGTCTAGATAAATCTCCCATTTTCCAATAATTGTCAAAAATAATATCTCTGTCTTCCTGTTTGATTATTTCGCTGCACTTTAGTCTACATTTTTCCCCACATGGTGGTCCTATCTGCTTCTTTGGCATGACTTTTTTAGACTTAGACACAGTTTTATATTGCTGACCACTATTACGAAGTCTTTTAGCATCTTGCCTCACGGATAGATTTTTAAAACCTTTACGCCTTCGTTTGATCGGAGTTCTGTTTTCTTCTGGAGGGCTCAAATTAATTTCTTCAACCAGTGGCGCAGGAATACTACTTTGAGGCGTTGGGCTAAATGATACACGCCGTGGTGGGGTTTCCGGTACCTAATCAGGATCACAATCTGCTTCATCAGGGGAAAAATCCTTACCCGATTCTGACTCAGATGAAGATAATGAGCTTGAGCTTATTGATGATGAACTCGAAGATGATTCTGAGCTAGTTGAATGGGATCTTGCTCTACTGCTAGGACCTGGGACAATATCATCTTCTGGAGCTACTTCTGGAAAACCAGTATCGCTCAAATGTGGGTTTGTCATTTCGTCATCAATTGGATGAGCATAACATTCAGCATCCATAGTCTGACTAGCGTAGACTGAGGACGGTGGTAGCGTTTGCTCTTGCAATAAAGAAGGAGATCTACAAGTATCAATATTTATTGGATTTGCATCGCGTGAAAAATTGTTATCCAGATCGTCCATGGATATTTGCTTGGGGTTTTCAGTGTTTACAGTATCTTTTTTAGATTCCATAGCCTCTAAAATACGTGACAAACGCGGGTTTCGGAAATGCGCCATGACCTGAAACAAATAGTTTTATTATTTTTATCAATTATTAATATAAATGATATTTTAACAGAAATAAATTCAGTTACTATTATGAAAATGTTAGTAGTAAAGTGATACTATAACAAAAGGTGTAATATGACATTAACAGTTTCATACATTATGGAGTCAATTTAAATATTAAATAGAGTTTAAACAAAATGTAATATTTTACTTCTTAAATGTTAATACAAAAGGTACGTTGCTTAAAGAAATAAACCGTGACTAATATAAATGTCCCACTATTGTCATTAAGTGTATGATTTAATTAACTCATAACTCATCGAAAAACTGTGACTAAAGAAATGGTAACACTCTAGAGATAAACGTTATTGGATTAATATCTAAAAAAATAAAGGCAAACTGTGACTATACAAACTGTAACATTTTATCAATGAAATTGAATTGTAAATTGCGTAATTTCATAACACGAAAACTGTGTCTAAATAAATGGAAACACTTTACCCATTTAAAAAAATCAACAACTTACCTTTCTGTGACTTCAAGCCGTATTTATCCAAATAATAAACTGTTGTTTTAAACTTCCGTCATCACTCTACCACGATCATGTTCTTACTGGTATAGACCAGGGCTTGAAATACCGTTAAAAATATGGTATCGTTACAGCCTTTTCATGCAGGTATTATTAACTAATAAATAACGTTACTATATTTAACGTTAAATCTGGCACATTTTATCGTTAAAAATACGTAACGTTAAAATCTACGCTATCGTAAATTTTATCGTTATGAGTTAATTTTGTTACCGTCGCTCTCATCCAATCGCAAAAGAATGTCAGACAGCATCGACGCTAAGACTGTGCCCCAAGACTATTTGGGTGTTTAAAATTCTCTTTGCTATTCTGAGTGGTGCTTATTCTTCTGAATATACATGGTTGGTTTTCCACCCGTAATGTGCAATCGTAAAAAAGCGAATCTGACTGAAGCTTTTTCTTTAGTCTCAAAATGGGTAAGTTCAATAAAATTATCATTGGCTATTTTTGAAGTTTTCTATAATAGCTAAGCGTACCTAGCATGTAATATTCCGTTTTATTTCAGCAAAGCGAAGCATGTCACCTGACGTATTTACATCTGACTGGAATAACCAATTCGAAATAGACGCGGCACTCAAAGCTGAAATACAGCGGACAAAGCAGAAAAAAATTAAACAAGAAGATAAATGTGAGAACAAGGAAGTAGCTGGAATGATTAGAGAAGGCAAATGTGAGACCAAAAAAATACCTAAAACGGGTACAGAATCCACCTCCGAGAAGACCTGTTCAGACTGTGTTATATTTAATGACTGTGTTGGTAATGATAGAAGAAATGAGAATTTTTCACGCTTACTACAAGAAGAATTACAGTTTATCCAACCCTGCATGCGGACACGTGTATATACAAAAATTTTACATTTTGTAGACACTATCAGAAATTTTCACTCTAGTGAAATAGATATAACAGACTCAGAGAAAAATAATTAAACTTACAATATACCGTAGCTGATTGGTATCCATTAAACTTACAATTTAAAGTACCTAGTGCAGACGCAGAGTCACTGTCTACACGACTTACGGTGATCAGCTATCGTTACTTAATATTATGAGAGAGTAGAAAAACTTTGTTTTTTCTTGTTCCTATTATGTTAGAATATACAGGGTATCCTACGAAGTATGGTAAGCTGAAGCCCAGAGATAGAAGACCCCTAGATAATCTTGAATAGCATAGCATAGCATCAGCCTTATAATGTTCCCACTGCTGGGACTCAGGCCTCCTCTCTAGGAGAGGGAATGGGCCGTCCACCACGCGGGCCCAGTGCATGTTGATGGAGGTCACATGTCTTCCAATTTTTGGTTCCAGGACATGTTAGTTTCCTCACGATGTTTTCCTTCACTGTGCGAAAGGTCAGCTGTAGTTGAAGAACACGCGTCTTTGGCCAAGGCATCGGCACGTTCATTGCCCTTGATACCACAATGACTAGGTATCCAAACTAACTGAACTTCTCTTTGACTAGTAGCACATGAATACAAAGATTTTTTAATTTTTAAAAGTAGTGAACTGTGTAATTTACTTTTGAAGGGATTCTGGACTAAAGCTTGAAGACAGCTAAGGGAGTCAGTGAAAATTACGGCCTTATTGATATTATGGTGTGACTCTATAAAACGACATGCTTCTAGTAATGCCACACACTCGCCTGTGAACACAGAGGACTCCTTGGGACATTTAAATTGCAAAATGATACTGGAGCTTTGGTAGTATACTGCTGCTCCAGTGTAGCTAGAATCAGTGAATTTTGAAGCATCAGTGAAGAATTTTTGAAAATCCTTCCAACGCTCGCCTACCGCCACATTGAAAGCCGAATTCGCCGAAGGGGAGTTCTTGGATATGCCGATATTGTAAAAAATTTTAGGAGTAAAGCATAGAACGTCATAATCGAAATTAAAAAGGGGTAATTTGGGATACTGGATAAGCGGACATTCCAAGTTTTAAGTTGTGCGAAAGTTTTTTAGGACTAAGGGGATTTCTTTATTTTTCCAATAGTTTGAGGTTCTGTATACGGTATTTAACTCGTTCAGTTTTGCAATGAGAGGATGGGAAGATCTACAAATTACTCGTGACAGGAAACGGGAAGCTAGTTATTGCCGCCCCAAGGCTAGGGGGGGTTCAGCGCATTCGACCTGCAAAGCGTTGATCGGAGAAGACTTCATGCACCCAGAGATGATCCGAAGGCACTTAGACTGGATCCTATCCAGTCCAACCAAAGCACCTTTGTTGCATGGAATAAAATGAAACGTACCATAGTCTAATATACTACGGACTAGGGCATTATAAACTAGTTTCATGGTATAGGGGTGGGCACCCCACCAGACACCTGCGAGGACTTTTAAAATAGAAATGACGCGTTCGCATTTCTGGATTAATGAATTTATATGGTACTTACCTGTTAATTTTGAGTCAAGGGTAACGCCTAAAAATTTCACCTTACTTGTTAATGGAATATTTTCCCCTGAAATGGTCACTGAGATGGGAGGGACAGTTCTTTTCCGAGAAAATATTACTGCCGAACTTTTTGGTGCAGATAGTGATAAACCGTGGTTTAAAAGCCAATGGTTCAAAGAGTCCAGTGAGAGGCATAGAGACGATGCAGCGTCAGCGATGGAGGCATCTGTCACATAGAGGGCTAAGTCATCAGCATACTGAAGGATGTGACAGTTACTATTTAGGCAGGAGCCGATATCAAAAGTGTATAAGTTGTAAAGTAGAGGACTGAGGACGAAGCCCTGTGGGAGGCCTCTCCAAGTCTGCCTTTTGTCGAAATCCTCACCCTGGACTCTCAGAACCAATGAGCGGCAGAGCATTAGTCCACATATGCATTCGATCATCTTGGCTGGGATACTCAGCTGTTGCAGTTTCTGCCTGAGAACAGGAAGAAGAACATTATCATATGCAAAGGAAATGTCTACGAATGCTGCGACCACGGATTCGTTTTTAGAGAATGCTAGACGAATGTCTGTTACTAAGATTCCAACACTGTCCATTGTGCTGAGCCCTTTTCTAAAACCAAATTGGTAGTTCGGCAGCAAATCTCTGGATTCGACTATCCACTCTAGTCGGTTTTTAATTAGGTGTTCCATTAATTTGGCTAGGACTGAAGACAAGGCTATAGGTCTAAGGCCATTCGGATCATCTGCATGTTTTCCTGGTTTCAACAGGGGGATAACAATTTGTACTTTCCATTGGTCTGGGACCCAACCACGATTGTAGCAAAAATTAATTATGTTTAAGAAATATAATTTAGTTTTATCACCAGAATGTGTTATAAAAGAGTATGGCACCCCGTCAATACCAGGTGCTGAGTCCCGGACATGACTGAGCACCGCATTTAATTCCTTTAAAGTAAATGGCACATCAAAAGGGTCATCAGAGACAATATGTGGGGGTATGTTAAGGAATTCAGAAGGAAGGGGGACATAGGGTGGAGCAATTTTGTCAAAGAAAAATTCAGCTGTTTCCCTGGTGATTGGTGCAGATATTGATGGTGAGCAACCACGTCTAAACCTATTAATGTTCTTCCACACAACTGAAATTGGGGTGGAAGGAGATAGAGATGTACAGAACTTGACCCAACCAGCACGTTTCTTCCTACGTAGAAGACGTTTGGATCGTGCATAGACTTGTTTGTAAGCCATCAAATTTTGTGTGGTCATTTCCCTGTTATATTGTTTTTCAGCCTCGTTTCGTAACTTAACCACTGAAGTGCATTCTTGGTCCCACCATGGCGGTGAAGGGATTTTGTTCCGGGCACTGTTTTTAAGAGGGAAACAAGAATCTGCACTGGATGTAACAACAGCAACAAATCCCTCATAGCAGCTTTTGGCATGGCAGTGATCAGAAGGGTTGAATAAACTATAAACTATAAACTTCCAAATTTAAATTCAAATTTGGAAGAACATCAATTTTCTGATCCAGTAATGAAGCAAACTTTGTCCAATCTGGTTTGGACAAATTGTACTTCAAAAGTGGAGGAGAAGTTTTCTCTAAATAGGTCCTGTTGAACAAAGAAATAACAATAGGGTAATGATCACTACCATGCGACAAGGATGTGCATTCCCAATGGGTTGAAGAGGCTAATTCAGCAGAACAAAACGTTAAATCAACGCAACTTTTGTGTTGACCGGGAAGTGACCTGGGTGTTGGGCAACCATTATTTAATATGCAGAGGTTCATGTCATCCAAAATTTCAACCAAAGCTACACCAAACGTATCACAACGCTCAGACCCCCATCTGTAATGGTGACAATTAAAGTCGCCCATGACCAGTATTAGGCCCTGAGTGTTGGAAAAAATATTTCTGAGGATAGTTAGAAAGTTTTGATGAGGGTGAGCAATATATATAGAAAAAACTGTGATACCTTCTATCCTTCCAGATACGACACTCATATCTCCTGTAAGCAAGGGCAGTGGTAGGGGGGAAAGTGGCACACGGTTGTTAACAAGGAGAGCCGAGCCACCATAGCCATCGGATCTGTCACATCGGAGGATGTTGTATTGTGGAATACGAAAACTAAGACTTGGGGTGAGCCAAGTCTCGGCTATGGAACAAGCGAGGGGTTTGTATTTATTGAGTAGGAATATGAGGTCGTGCTTTTTATGCCACACTCTCCTCACATTCCACTGTAGGAATACTTGACTGGACGCCATTTCTAATTTCTAAGAGAGTTTTCAAAAGTTTTTCGGCAACGTTGGACGGTGATTGTGAGTTAGAGGGAAGAGTAGGGATAATTGTAGGTAGGAGTTGGATGAGAAGTTCTATAATTGAAATTGAGTTGTTGGCAGAGATATTATTACTGTTAAGAGCACAGCCATTGGGTTGTGAGGGTTGAGGGGAGCTAATAATTTTTTGGTGAGCAAATTTGTCATAGGATGCAGAAAGAGGAGCATGGGTCTTAGGTTTTATTGCAACGGTCTTGCGGTATGACTGGGTTTTGACAGCATTGGCATAGTTCTGGGAAGGTGTAGGGACAAGTTTACTGGCCTCCACATAGGGAATTGATTTTTCTGCCATAACCGTTTTGATAGCCTTCTGTCTACCATGCTCGGGGCAAGACTTGCTATTAGCAAAGTGGTTCCCAGAGCAGAGCACATAAAAAGCCTCGCCCTCAGTAATGTCGCAACCATCACCAGGGTGATCGTGGCCACATTTTCTACAGCGCGGTTTGGACCTGCACACGCTAGCCACATGACCAAATCTACAGCACTTTCGGCATTGGATAGTGGGGTAGATATATTGTTCTACAGGAAGCGATGTGTAACAACAAAAGACCCGTTGTGGTAAAACTTGGCCATCAAAAGTGATGACGCAGGTTTCCGTGGGTTTCCATACGTTTGCACCGTCTATATGTGTTTTCCTATTAATGCGACGCATTTTCAGGATTTGTCCACATCCGGAGGGCACTGACAAGTAGGTTAGAGCTTCTTCTTCCGAAATATCAACTGGTACACCTGTGATTACGCCCATCCTTGTGATGTTAAAAGTGGGAATCGAGGCTGTAAAGCTGTATTTCGCAAGAAGGTTATTTGTTAAAAAGGCATTTGCGTCCTGAGGGGAGGTAAACTCCACGGATACACGGTTTCGGCCGACTCTTTTTACGCCATCCCGAAGAACATTAGCGATGTTGTTGGAGATAAGGAACTTACCGAAATTTACTGGGTGGAGTGTGGTGCCTGCGTTTGGTGTAGCCTCGATCTTAGAGACGTGGACGATGAAGGGGCCTTTGTCCAGAGCTGAGTATTTAACACGGCCGATTTGGCTCTTGGGTTGTTTGCTAGGTGGAGTAGGTATGGGCGTTTCCACGCCACTGGGGCGCTTACGTGAGCTTTGGGTCACATCCATTTCCGAAATGCTACAGACAACATCGGCGAACTGAGAAAGAGGGTTTTGGGTCAAAAGGTTAGGGGCAGCTGAAATGTCTGGGGGGTCGGGATCAGGTGGCACGCTTTTCTTATACTTAATCTTTCTTTTATTTTCTTAAATAAACAATAATCATATTTAAAGTAACACGATAATAATGATTATTTGGTTTAATAAACATTAATAAAAAAAAATTGTACACATACGTAATAATTGTCATCATAATATTGCGCCAAGGTCATCTTATTCTTAGTTGAAACGCATAGAAATGCGTTACTTACACACTGGGTAGATAGGTACCGACTGAGCGAGACGCCCGCAAATCCACTCTAAGGGCCAAAACACATGTATGTTGTACGAGGTCGCGGGAATATCTTATGTCTATTATGCCCTCACGGCGCTCTCAACTTCCGCACGACGCAGGTGCTTACCGAACACGGAAAGTTCGCTAAGTACCTGTTCCGGATTCGTGCGGAGGATTCGCCCGGGTGTCGCCACTGCGCGGAACACCCGGAGGACACGGTGGAGCACACTGTAGAGGTGTGCCCCGCCTGGGCGGAGCATCGCCGTGTCCTCGTGGGGGCGATCGGCGGCAGCGATCTCTCTCGCCGGGCCTTGGTTCAGGCCATGGTCCGTAGTGAGGAGGGATGGCAGGCGGTCGCCTCCTTCTGCGAAGCAGTAATGCTAGCAAAGGAGGAAGCCGACCGCATCAGACAGAGGCAACGGGGCGCTCGCCCCAGCCGCCGCCGGGATTCCGATCCCGATTTCCGGCCACCGTAGGCGCGGGCTTGCGGACGGCGTGCAATGGGTAGCACGCTGTCCGATCGTCCGGTAACCAGCCGGACCGAGCCCAAGTCGTCGACGGCGCGTTCTGTTCCCGCGCGCCTCAAGGAACTGTCAGCAAACCGAAGAGGCACAGCCTGCTAACTGCAGGCAGGCAGGGTCGAAGCCTGCTGGGGTCAAGGGCCGTTTTCTGAGAGGAAGGCTCAGCCCCGGCACTATAGGCAACGAAGGAACGGGGTAGGTTTTTAGTCAGTAAGAGTCTGACACTACTTCCCGCTCCGCCCAAGGGCGGGATTTGTCATTGGATGATTTTACCTACCATAAAAAAAAAAAAAAAAAAAAAGTCTATTATGCACATAGTGATCGAAAAGGCTGACTTAGCTAGAAATTATTATTTGCATCTTATAATTTGCTTAATTCGGTCTTTTTAACCACTGTGTAGCGACATTCGACCCTGGACGTCGTAGTTTTTATGACATCGTAATGTGTGTAAATGTGTTTTGCCCCTAAGATGTAGTTTAGGTAGGTATACTTAGTAGGTAGCCAACCGACGGCAACAGTCGCAACAATTCAAGTGGTTGACTGTGAAATAACAATATTTTATTACAATTAGTTTGAAATGAAGATAGAAATAAATAAATAAAAATATCTTATTCTTCCAACGAAATCTTGCGTTACATCTTTATTATAGTTACAGTCGACCGCATGGTAGGTAAGAACATTTTGACCTTGAACTGGTTTAGCACGGGGCGTTTCATAAGAATAAGAGGCCAAGCTATAAGAGTATTGTTATAATCGCCGTGCAGTCGATCATAATATAGAAAATAGGCATTGAGCTACTTATGTACAGATAATAATTAAGTATTTTAAATTACCCTTAATTTTTTTCGACACTCTGGCACTAAACAAGTTGAGGTGTTTATTTATTTATTTCAAAATATCTATATACGACATTTCTTTTCTTTCGTCCCATCCTTGAACTTTTCGTAATCGTCACTCAAACCAAAAGAACTCACTAAATCAGCTGTAGTAGCGAATCTAAATTGAAGTAATAATTCGCGAGCGTATTCTATAAGCTCGTGCGACTGGATCAAGACAACAAACGAAATGGCAGCAGCGCGTAAGAGGCCGCCCGCCGCTGCCTCCACCGCGCCGCCGTGCCGCGCCGGCGCGCCTTTGAGAAAACGGCAACGTCGCATAAAATAACGAAATTATACCGTTACTTGTTACCACTATTTTTACGATAACATTAAAAATACTCTTAATATTTAACGCAATTTTTAACGTTATTATAATGTTATGGTAATAAGTAACACTACCAAATCATACCGATATGCCAGGTATCTCTATGGAAATACCGTTACTTAACGTTATTTTTAATGTGAACTGCAGTGCTATTCTGTAAATGGTAAATCACTTCGAAAGTCATCTCGCAAATCATCTCGAAAGTCACACTCACTTCGCATCTCATCTCGCCTGTACAAGTTTCGGTATTCACATGTCAAGATCAAGGCTAGGTGAAGTGAAGTGACTTCCGAGAACCTAAGTGATATTGCTCTATGGTAGTAGGGTAGGGACGTTGAATTGTATCTTGTTATAACTTATATCGACTCCCTAAATTTAGCTGAATTTGCGCTCTACAATAATAGTTTATAGTTCATTTCAGCCATAAATGCAATATAAATGCATAATTTTGTACGTTTTAATATTTACAAGTTTTATTTAAGATGAGAATGAAAAAACTAGACTCAATGCAGGTCGCCTTTGCCTCATATCCTTGTATTGAAAAAAAGTCACTCGCGTCGCGTCGCTTGTACCTCTTAAGTCAAACAAAGCCGCCAATCGTCTTTTTTGTTTACAAACAAGTAGTTTAGATTTCTCTTATTTCCCCGCGATTTTTCAGTGAAGTGTGTAACAAAACCATAGCCGAATGCTTGCTCTCATGGAACGCAACAGTAAGAGGGATCATTTGCTTGTGGAGGCTACTACTCTGGCAGAAGCAATTAAGCGGTAATATGGCATAGCTTCTGCCGTTTTATAAATGTGTGTGAAATAAAAATATTTTAAATGTAATGTTTATTTTTATTCATTTCAGTTTTTTATGTTATCAAAATTTTAGTTTATTGATTATTTAATAGTATTACATGCATATCATTACAGTTACCCCAATGCGAAAATGTAGGAAAAAAATATAAATTAATACAATTTTGAATAACTTCTATTTGATACATTAAGTTCTATACACAATATTAAAAAACACAATAAAAATCATTAAATTAATCAATACAAAAAATTAAATTCATTACATTCGTACATTAATACAATTTATTTCAATTCAAATTTAATTACTATTCTAATATAAAAATTGTAACACATGCTAACTCGCTCAGTGAAATTAGGCCACTCTTGACTGCCATAATCTATTAATTAAGTCTGTCCGCGCAATTCTTCCCATTTCCAATTCCGTTGGTCCTACATCATAATCATGCTGAATCCTTGATAGTAGTCTCCCTTCATTCAGCATTTCTTCAGGGGATAGCACAGGTGCTGGTACTCCTGCCCGATTACATATGTTGTGCAATACACAACATGCAACTATAATTTTGGCGACCATGTCTGGATGATAGTGTAGCACTCTGTGCACCAAAAGACATCGGAACCGCCCCTTCAGTAGACCAATAGCCCTTTCAACACTATTACGTGCAGTAGCGTGAAGCTTAGTGTAATATGCCTCTGGAGAATTTTCTTCTGCATTTACAACCGGTGTCATTAAATATGGACGCTGTGCATATCCCGAATCTCCTGAAGAGAATAAAGAAGCATTCATTAAGGTAAAGCAATCAGACAAAACTGGAGCCCAAAAAGAAAGCAAAAAGAAGACACTACAACTGAACAATTTGAATTATACCATTATTAATCTTAAATTTTACGATTGTTTACCTATTACTAGTTACTAAAACACTAAGAGTTCTGGCTAGATGATGTTAGACTGTTCTACAATGACAGTGGATTTGACAAAATGTATTTCATTGGTTGTGTCTAGCCCTGTTTTGAGCCAGTATTCTTCGAACCAACAATCTTAAGAAGTATACAAAATCAATAACAATGCCCAATATATTTACCTAATAAATATACAACTTCACCCGCATTAGACACTTCTTCTAAATGGTATTTAATTTGGGAATGGTTGAAAATGAAACTATCATGAGATGCTCCACCATACGAAGCATCCACATGTATTATATTTAAATCTGCATCTGTAATCTGCAATCAAAGTAAAGACAATACAATAGTTAGTTACGGATTATACTCACATTTAAATTAAAATCACAAATTGGTATTTGGTGCCTGGTATCAAAATATTAATAACATAGATAATATATTTTTTAAATGTACCAATTTGTTATACCTACTGTTTAATAACCAAATAAAAAAAAAACAAGTATTCATTTCTTTGACAGAACTTACCAATAGAACATTTCTTGCATGATACCCTTTGCGACAGAAATATCTTTCTTCATTCTCCTTAGGTCTTATCATAGCTACCAACGTACCATCTATACATCCTATGACACCTGGTATGTTAAATTTTTCATAAAACCTAAAACAGTGTTTTAAATTAGTACAAGTACATCTAAGTAACAGCTGACAAAAATCTTTTTTTCTAATTTCCTTGTGAAGGGGAACAGTTTATGTGAAGTTCACAAACTAATACAGTGTTAGCACAATAGCCCATACAATATACTTCTCAAAGAGGGTGCTCTAAAAGTAGTGACCTATTACTAGGCTGCCTATAATCTAATATGAATCTAAAACCACATTTTAAACATACTTACTGTTCTTTTAATGCTTGTCTTTCTGCTGCATTTTGTGGAAATCGAATGTATTTCTTTACTATCATAGGATGGTTTAATACATTAACAATTTGATGTAGGCTGCGTGATATTGAGGATTGAGACAGAAAAGTATTTACATTTTTACCCAATACTTTTTGATAGCTACCATTGGCCAAAAACGACAAAGTAGAGAGCAGCTGAAAACAGTCCTTTTTATAGCATAACAGGAAAATAAGTAAAACTTGACACATACATATGTTGATGGTAAACATCTGCATAAAAATCTAAAGTATAAACCAAATCTCTACCTTAATTCTATTGGTCAGACCTCTTCTTTTTTGTGCGGTCACTGGTAATAGTGGTTTAAGCTCTCGTTCTAAATTTCTAATAAGCTCCTCTGTCAGTCTGTACACATGCACATAGTCTTGACCACGGCTCAATAAATTTAGATATCTAATATTCCGGGCTTGACGACGACTTGCAGCAGCGTCTAGGGTATCAGCTTCTTTCAGTAAGCTCAATATCAAAAAAGAATGAGACATCTACAAAAGTTAGAAATAGATGAAAACACAACAAGTTCACAAGTGCTTAGAGTTTTTTATGGTCGGTATATTAGTTAGTTCATACTAACCGTTTCAAGTTTTCTGCAAAAAAGTCACAAATAGGTATATATTTGCGAATATAAAATTTTTCTTTTTGTTTATTTCTAGAATTCACTCAAGAAATAGTAACTTTTGATATGACAGATGAATTCGTGTGTGACATGCGAGATGACTTTCGAAATGACAAGCGAATTGTATTTCAGAATTCAAAATCAGAATACAAACGTCAAAATACTCACCCGTTTTAGTTCCTCTCACTTTGATCATCACTTGGTGGCACTAGTGTCGAAATCACTCCATTTAAGAATACGAAACTTTAATTTCACATTATTTCACTGCGGATTCAGAAGTGAGTTCGCAAATCAACTTTTCAGAATAGCAATGCAGGTAACGTTTTCAAGCCCTGGTATAGACACAATATTGTATTTAGCGAGCCGATCATAACTCGGTTTAGTAACGCTTTGATTTACTACTAGATGGCGCAAATCACAAAATTGTACAAAAATAACAAATTTATCTTGTAGTTTACGTTTATTTTAGATAGATGGCATTGATACCTTAATTCATGAAAATTTTCGTTTAGTAACGGTTTTACTTTAAAGGTGCGATATATTTATTTTTAAAATTCGGTTTACATATGTTAGTGTGGCCCTTAATTATTTTCAAACTTATGTTGTTATCAAACTTAAATACGTCATTTGTGAAGTTAAGTTTTATTATGTCTATGTCATTGTAGTGATAAAATGAGTAATAAAATAGGTAATACGAGTAAATCATTGATTTATAGATAGTAAATTATTATTGATTATCAATAATCTTTATTTACTCCTGAAATAGTATAATTTAAATAATAAAACCTGTAATCAGCATACAAGCGTTTAGAAAAATATTAATTATCTTCGTTACCTGTTGTTGGAGTTCCAACTGAAAACCCTTTGTTAAAATCATGGTATTGCGTTGGAATGATGCCTTGTCTGCATAAGTCTTGTAAATCGTCATACTTTTCACTAGAAATGGGTAAGGGTTTGTCATCAGTGTTGCCAACTTTATTATAACGAAACCACGAATTGTGGTATCGTAAACCACCAGAAAACCACTAACATACCTATTATGCCAGACAGATAATAACTAAATATTATTTGAAAATAAAACAACAATATTGTATTTTTTTTTTTATAAAATCATTGCTTATTTTTGATAAGTACAAAAAAAAATCTCAAAGGCAATCATCTTCGGAAGAATCGGCTTCTTCTATTATTTCTGTTTTTGCTGAATAAATTTCCTTGGTCCCAATTTTTTGTACTACGCTATTAGGTATTACGTAATTGTTACATTTTCCTTCGCGTTTTAAACCAACACGGACTGTGAGAATTAAAGATAGCAAATTTAACTTCATTCGGTTTCTGTGTTTTGTTTTCACAACGTTCATCATACTAAATAATCGCTCTACGTCAGCGTTAGAATGAGGTAAAACTAATAAAGATAAAGCAAATGTGGCTAAATCTTGAAATCTGTTTTCTCCAGCCATATCTTTGAAGTTAAGTACCTCGTACCAAAATTCCTTTGTAAATTGACGAACTATTTTCGAGGAATCCCCGAAAGAATCTACCTTAGTTCTTAGTGCTGCCTACACATAAAAGAAATATACACTTCTAAAACGCAGACGTTCGAGTTATCCCCGAAAATATGTTAATGGTGCTAGTGGTTAAATTTCACCCCTTACCACTAACTGAAGCAACCAAAGCCACTAGAAAAATCCACTAGCCACTAAAACTAAAATTTGTCCGCTAAAAGATAAGTCTAAACCACCAGATCTAGTTGAAATTCCACTAAGTTGGCAACACTGGTCGGGAGCAGTGTTCAAGCTACCAGTGGTTAGAGCTCCAGAGGTCTTCTTCTGGAAGTTCTGGAACGTGACGGCACCAATTATGGACATGATAAGCAGATTTATTTTAATTTCTTTGAATAACAGCTGATTTTTTTAGTAGACGTGGATGACAGTTACAAGGTAAATACATCAATAAACAAAGAATACAATAAATATACAACTGTTTACTACAAACAGAGAGGCTTTGAGAAAAAAAATTAAAACTTAGGAGGTCACAAATCACCAGTGATGTACATCTGAAATCGAGTAATGGACACCTAATTATTGACTATCCCCAATTAAGAAAATCCAATTATGGACATAGAATGTCTACCAGCAATAATATCGACAGGAAATTAAATAAAAGTTTGTCAAAGAGAAGATGGATTATATTATTATGTAAATAATAAAAATAGTTACTTTCAGCCTTTATTTTTTATTATAATAAACTTTACTACAAAAATCAAGCTTATCCAAGATTAATTTTTACTTTTAAAAACATTTGCAATCTTAAATTATTAGATTCTGCGAAGAGTTCGAACTAGGCATATCAGTATTTAAATGTAATTTCCCAATATCAGTTATATTAATCTGAAGTCTAATAAACCATATTAAAAAAAAACAATTCAGCTTCAAAATTTAACTTTCATCTATAAGAGTTCTTACTCATAATCTTAAAACTAATAAATAATTTAATAGAAAACCTTTTACTTGTATCTTTATGAGTTATCGTTTTGTTGTTATCGTTTTGAGTATCCGTTTTGTTGTTCTTCCTATTTGGGTCGATCCACAACTTTTACGTCGACTAACCTGAACAGGGTTAGATCTTTCTTCATTTTCTTCTGCACTGTCATTATCTTGTAGTTCGTTGTAACTATTATCACTTTCAGCATAGGGTATTTCTAAATCTGTATCATCCGAAGTATCATCTTTTTCCTTATATTTTTTCTTCTTGTTTACTTTATTTTTCTCTTTTATATTTATTTCCTTTAAAATCTTCTTTGCTTGTCTTTCCCTAGCTCTCTTTTCTTTTTCCTCTATTTGTTTCTGTTTTTCTGCACTTTTTTTTATATGATAAGCTTGCCAAACATTGCTTGTTACCGCATAAGGTACCTTCTCTCTTTTACGTTTTTTCTTTTCCTTTATATCTTCTTCAGGCCAAAAAAGATTATTTTTAAATGGTGATGGTATAACTACACCTAATACAGTCTCCAACGGGTGCTTTTGTGGCGTTGATCTTGTACGGTCGTCAGTGGAATTTTCAGTTATTTGGCTAGAAGCTATAACATTGCCAGTAACCGATGTCGAAGGCTGCACTTCATTGAAAGCTACAGCACTATTAGTCTGTGATGTCGGCGCCACTTGGGCGACGCTCTGACTATATTGAATACCTTCACCTGATACAGTTTCCAAAGGGAGCTCTTGTGATGTTGAACATATACGGTCGTCAGTGGACTTTTCATTTATTTGGCTAGAAGCTTTAATATTGCCAGTGTCCGATGTTGAAGGCTGCACTTCATTGGAAGCTGCAACACTATCAGTCTGAGATGTTGGATCCACTTGGATGGCGCTCTGGCTCAAATGTTTATTTTTGGCCCAAATCACGTACAATGACTCGTCTTCTGGATGTAAAATCTGTTGTAAAGTGTCTCTGTCCTTGTAATACATATTATTGAATAATTCTAACTTTTGTGGCGAAAAAACCTTGACTATTTCTAAATCTAAATATTTCATAAACTCTGTTTGTTTCGGGTTATGCTCTTTCTGGGTTAAATTTTTATTTTTTATTTTGCTCATATCAATATAATCCGGTCCGAACGGGTATAAACCTCCAGCTCTAAATCCGTTTTGAATGCAGTCTTTTGAAATTGTAGCTAGTGACTTTTGCAATACTGGGGCAAAATTTTCCTTTTTTAAAGTGTGTCCAAGGTGATCTAGTTGCCATCTTGAAACTTCTTTACGCCAAGCTACCTTCAAGGGACGAAACACTGACACATCCATAGGTTGCAGTATATGTGTCGAATTTGGGTACAACGCTATTATCTCTATTCCATTCTCAGAACAGTAATTCGACAAATGCAACGTTAGGTGTGATTTATGGCCGTCTAAGAAAAACAGTACAGGCTTTTGAATATTTTCTTGTTGTAGCCAAGGATCAAAAATATTTGTGATGAATTCATAAAAAGTGCTTCCGCACATCCAGCCTGATTCCGATTTTCCTATCCCCCAATCACCGGGGACGCTGGCTGATATGTGCGCTGGTATTCTTTCATATTTAAAGACAATCATAGGAGGAGCGAGTTGCCCCGCAGCATTAGCTGTTACAAGAACAGTAAGGTTTTCTTTTTCATCTCCACAAAAGTTATAAAGGTGTTTTTCTCCCCGTTTGCAAAGCACCCGGCCTGCCTTTGGTGACAAAAAGAAGGCACTTTCATCTGTGTTGAAAACCCGACTTGGATTTTGCAAAATATCTTTGAGGCCTTTTTGTTCTAAATATAAGTCGATTTCAGAAAACCACTTACGCAGATCTTCTTCACAGACATCATCTCTTGATTTAGTAAGATTTTGTGCAGTCTTTTCAATGATATCCGGGTGCCTTTTCAAAAACGACTGAAACCATTTTTTCCCTGGCTTATTATTAGTAAAGGGATTTGGCCTACCTTGATCGACAATAATTTTTTGAACGCTTTCCATGAGTAACTCTCGATTTACTGGAAAATGTTTTTCACTCATTGCGATTAACCATTTTACTAAAATGTCTTCTTCTGATTTCAAAAGAACCGTTTGTGGCCCCATCGCACACTCCAAAGGACTTTTTCCCGATATTTTATTATATAGTGTAATCCGCGGCACCCCAAACCTCTTTGCAGCCGTAGCAATCTTCTCTCCCTGCCTGACTGCTTCAATAGCTTGCCCCATCTGCTCAGGTGTGTAATCTTTTTTCGGCGCCATCTACGAAAACAAGTGTTACCAATTATGGACACACAAAAATTATCCAATCTTGGACACATGTTCATTACTGGTAGGAGTTGACCAAAATCAAAATTATGACAAAATAAATAATTGTTATGATATGAAGAATTATTTAAAGCGTCATACTCACAAAACACCTAAAATGTTAACTTTCGACACTTGTCCATTACTAGATTTTTAGATACTCTTGAAACTAGTAATGAACATATCGTAAAAATATTAAATTATTGAATCTACTGGTTTAGGTTACCTTTTATTATGTTTTTATATCCCTTAACTTTAAGTAAAATAATAACATTTAACAGAAAACAACAAGACAATGAAGTGATTTACAAAAAACAATACTCACTCTCTTAACGATTTTCACAATAAAAGCGGATTTTTGTTCGAGACAACCACACGACAATTTTAACAGTCAGCCATTTTGAAGGAAAATGGCCGACTTCAATGACGTTTGATATTATGACAGCTGACAGGTAGATGATTGAGTTGAGGTATTGCTAGTGCAGAAATAAATGTATACTTGGTTAATATATCAATTTAAAAAAAAAGTGTCCATAACAGGGTTTTGTTCATTATTGGTGCCATCACCCTAACCACTGGTAGTTTGAACAATCTTCTTATAATGCGAGCCGTATCCAGGAGAACTGCCTTCTGTATCAGGCCCTTGATCCAACCGCGCAATGACAGCTTCGACAGATGGTCGTCGACGCTTTTGGCTGTGTGGGCATTGGCTGTCATAACAATCTGCACAATGACAGCCGATTATTCCACTGCTGGGCAAAGGCCACTTTCTATCCTTTTCAAAGATCACGATTCCTTGTGTTGTCTTTCAACTCTTAAGGAAGACATAATAATACCTAATAATAATAAGAAAAAAACTATGAAACAGTGTGCAATAACGATGTCCTAGTATATTTTAATTTTGAATGTTATCAAGCGGATGATGATTTTAAAATGATTAAGATGATGATCATCTTTTGATATAATCTTAATCATTTTAAAATCATCATCCGCTTGATAACATTCAAAATTGCATTCTTAACTAATATAATTTTTAGGTATTTAATATCTACGAAGTCTTCTGTTCCCTTTTCATGGACGTCATATGGATTTTTCGGGAAGCTTTTCTTATAGTTGTATAGAATCCAAATGGATGAAATAAAGGTATATTCTTCTTAGCCAGTTCAATAGTTGCGTGTATGTTATCTGCTTCCATTTGACTGTGCCCAGGTTCAAAATACTTTTGGTTTATCTCTGGTATACTGAAAGCTTCAATGCAGTGCAGTAGTAGAGCTGATATTATTATAAATACATTACGACATTGGCTCGCACAAGTATCTGAAATAAATGTAATTGGTTTACCATCAGCTTTGATTTTCAGATATTTCAACAAACATGACCCGATTTCAACAGCCCCTTTTATTCCAATACCTTCGTGCCAGGAATAACAGAAAAAGTTACGCTTTTCTGTCTCAAAATCCAGCATAGTAAAGTTGTAAATTGCAATTCGCCGTTTGTAATAAATTAGCTTAGACGATGATCAAGGGCAATTACAAATGGCTTCCAAGTCATATTCAACGAAATGTAAATCACCAGATTGTGCTGACATTTTCGCTTCATCACGAAGTCGTCGTGCAGTAACTTTTCTTTTTAAATATTTTTCGTACTCTTCTTTCTGCTTCTCTTTTTCTTCTGCGTTCAAATGTTGGAAAGTAAAACATTTGTCACACAAATCTTTCCGTTGTCTATAGAAACCAATATTAAATTCTTTATTAAAAACCATACGTTAATAAGCTATGTCAACAGGTTCTCTTTGCTCTTCACAACATTTATTTCTATAAAGCTCGTACATCTTGACTACATTCAGATCTCGGTCTAAGAACTCTTCTTTTTGTATTTTTCGGGAATAGTGTGCTGGCATTCGAGGAAATGATTTAATATGATATCGTATAAACTGCCTGGTATCTTTAGACTTTTTATTATGAGGCACGTGTTTGCCCCGTTTATCAGCGTCAACAACATTAGTTTAAGTCAGTTTTTTAAAACAAAATGAAACAAACCCTAACAAATGTTTCTGAGACACTTCATGTTACTAAAAATAATTTTTGACATACCTTTTCCTTTTCTGTGGCTCCACTTTTTTTTAGAAAATGTTTGTTTGTCAGTTTCCTTTTACTGTCTAAGTTAGCAGTTCGTTTTGTTTGTGTAGGTACTCGATTTACTAAGCCTACAATATATTGCCTTTTCTGATTTATATTATCAATGTTCCAAAAAGATGAAAAGATTTCCAGCCGCTCTTCTTCACTAAATCTCGTCGTAAATTTTTCTCGACACAACCCACCCATACACTTCGATTCACCCAATAATTTTCCTGGTTTTAAAACACCTAAACTGGGGAGGTAAGGTACACCTTATTGTCTTCTGTTTAATCTCAAATTCTTCTTCCATTCCTTGGGCTCCGCTTGACTTCTGCGCTTGCGTTTCCGATTTCGAAGACCAGGTATGATGGACTCAACCCCAGCAATGTCGGTAGTATTAGTTTCTATGTTTATATCAATAGTATTACTAGAATGTTTTGGGTCATAACATCATTTATTTGAACTTTTTTTGATTTTTTGAAAAGCCGATATAAACTCCATTCCAGACCATTTTTGCTGCGAATTTGTCAGGAAAAATCTCATTTCAAGCATATTCTGATTGAGCCTTTTTGTAAGTAAAAACGACTGACTTTATGCTTCAAAAACAGGGCGAGAGCAAGTCGGCCAAATTAACTTTGTTAATAGTTCAATTCTTAACACGTTAGCTGCCATGGGGGGTCCAAATGACCGGCACTTGGTAGAAGCGTTTGGGCCATGGGGGGCTTAAATGACCGGCACAACTAAGGTGAACTTGAACACCTTTTGCTCGCTGACGGCCATGCGTGTAACGCAAAATACCATTACAAGTGGCCGGCGCGGCCCCAATGATCACTTTAGATAACTTGGCCTCAAAATATTTTTATAATTTTTTGGTTGTATGAATGTTTTTGTAGCGAGTCAAACAAAATTATGATGTAAATTAAAGACAGTATACTTTTTAAAATATTTTTATTATTACAAATCAAGGACTAGTGTTATTTAGAGACACATTATGTTGTGTTGAGATCAAAGTAATTTAAAATTAAAAAACAAACAGAAAATTAATGATTTTTATCAAAACACGGTCTGCACAAATATGGCTTGTCTGGGCAAACTGAACAAAATGTCGTAACCTTTTTGGTTTTGTTTTTGGCAATTTTTCTTCCATGCGTTTGTGAATTATTTTTGTAACAACCTACACAAAATTTTCTTGTCGTCACAGCCTTTCCGTCTGCTTTTACAAGAGAATGTTTTATTCTCTTTGGCCTACATGGAATGTTAGCTCCATCACGTGGGTTTGAGTCAATCATTTGTTGTGACAGTTTTCGTCTAAATTCAATAATAGGTATCTTCTTTTTTGTGGTAGCTTGATATAAAACCCGAGCATTTACTACAGCTGTGTTTAGAAGCAGTTCTAAGGCCAACTTCTTGTACCACTTGATAGATTTTCGAAGCGGAGAAGAATACGCTGTCATTTGATCAGAGAGGTCTACTGCTGCCTTAGCTTTATTATAATCCATAATTATCTTCGGCTTAATCACCTCTATTCCTCTCTTATTTTTAGTTTTTATAAATCCTATAGAGTGTTTAGTTGACAGTAGACAAACGTCACGTTTGTCCTTCCATTTCATAACTGTAATTCCCTTGCTGTTTTCTTTGGCTGCAAACTCACCAGGGTTTAATTTGGCTTCCATCACCTGTTTCGGCAAGTACTTTCTGTTTTTACGTAAAGTACCAATAAGATGTGTCTCATTGTCAATTAACTTTTCTGCCAAATCCAAACTTGTGTACCAATTGTCTACAAATACAGAATAGCCCTTTCCTAGTAAATCCTCACACAGCCTGAGCACCACATTTGTCGGTGTAGAAAAAGCAGAATCGAGCTGTTTTCCAGAATAAACCTCAATTTTCCAAGTGTATCCGGGAACAGTACATAATTTAAATAGTTTGATACCATATTTATGGCGTTTTTGCTTATTATATTGTCTAAAGATTACTCTACCACGAAATGGAATCATGCTCTCATCCACACAAAGAAATTCACTAGGTGTATAGTGGTAAGCAAAATTAGCATTCAAGGCACAAAGAAGATTGCTTATTTTCGATAAACGATCATTTTCTCGAGCCTCCTCGTTATTAGAAAAATGCAACATCCTCAGTAATATTTCAAACCTGTTGCGGCTCATAATATTTTTAGCGAACGGTTGAGCGTACATTGGGTCATTAGACCAATAAAGTGCCAGTTTTGGTAATTTTACCAAACCCATCCAAATTATAAGACCAAAAAACTTCTTGATTTCAGTTTTATCAGTGTCCTTCCACAAGTGTAGCCTGGATTGGCGCGATAATCGACTTTTAGATAAAACTTGCGCGGCAAAAATATTGGTCTGTCTAGCTATATCTTCTAACAGAGCCTCTGGTACCATCAAATTATAAAAATCTGCAGGTTGACCGCCAGCTAAAGCGTGTCGCAAATGCATCGGCTTCAAACCAGAAATTTCAGTGTAAGGTATTATATTAGGTTGTTTACCTTGTGGTTCGTGCCATTCCGTATTTGGAGTGTAACCAGACTCTGACGGTGAGGGGGGTACAAGGATTTCTTCGTCTTCAGTATCAGATGGCACTATGCAGCGCTTCCTTGCACGGCGATTAGAAAACCGAATAACCTCTTCATTATCACTTGAAAGACTCTCCGTCTCACGAAATTGGGATTCAATATATTCTATTTCACGAAAATCATCTAAAGTTAGATCCAATTCGTCAAATAACATGTTCAATAGCTTTGACATATAATAATAACAATAAACTAGAATGTTAGGTGACCATTTAGCGCGCACTCCGATCTGTGACAAATAAAACTTTGCACTGAGTTGTTTACCTACAATTACAAAAACATTCGCACAGGACGCGGAAGAAATGTAATGCGGGGCAGCGGGGAAGGGACGCAGCATGCACTATCCTAATATTTCTTTATTTTTCACTCATCAGTAGCGCGCTCGCTCGGGCGCAGGATGGACATTCTGGCGGGGATTTTTACGCGACTAACAAGGATGACCGGCGATTTGACCGGCGTGGCTCCAATGAAAAAAATATTACATTTGCGCCGCGCCGGGTGTAAATGACCGGCGGATTAAAAACAGCACATAATATACAAAAAAATATATAAAAACATATATTATATATAGAAATCTTTAAGTCATTTCACGTCATTTAAGCGACTGATGAAAAACGCAAATGTATTCGGATTTCCATATGGCAGGCAACGTGTTAAATGGAGTCCCCGGAAGAATTCCCGAATCAAAAAAAAAATTTTTTTTATTGTGACTTATCTACTAAGTTTTTAGATTCATATATATATCTTGTAACTTGTGCTATAAGACCTTGCTTCATGCCAAATTTTAGGTTTCTAATTCAACGGGAAGTATGAATTTGAAATGCTCTTCTGTATTCATAACTATCGTTAAGATTTGATCGAGTTTAATGTATCAAATATATTTTTCATAATTCTAATAAATTTAGTTATGTCATTTCAAGTCCTCAATGATCCCATCGACGGCTTAGGCGTTTCGAAGGCCCTCTGTTCCAAAGCATCCAGTCGCATCTCTAGGTGGTCGATACCCACGCTGCTTACGGAGTCTAAGTCCCGCCACTTCGAGCTCTATCTACTTTCTAAATATTTGAATTTGCTAGTATCGCTCGCAATTCCTCCATATTTGAGTTTGCATCGGGGGCGTTGGTTACGAAAATGTTCTGGCAACCGATATCGGTAGAAGAGGTATAGCGCGGTGGAGTGTCATACCTGACAGGGCCAACAGGTTTGAAGCCGACTGCAGTGATGACCGGGGTGCTGATTTGATCCCCCGATTTTGTAAGGAACTCTCCGCCGCGCCTCTGACAGGAGTATTAGCCCTGATGTCTAGCACGACACCCTTTGTACATTCACCAGCTAGCTGATAATGGCGCCTTAGCTAGATAAAATGCCTACACAAGCTCGGTGACCGCATCCACCATTGAAATCTGGTATGCAAAGAGTACAGTATATGTATATATACTCGTATGTGAAATAGAGAGCTAACCTCACGTTACAATTTAAATCACGCGACAGCAGCGCCGCCCTGGTAGTTGTTCAACGAACTAAAGTCTCACTATAGGTACATTTATGTGCATGTGTGAGTGGAGGTGTGTATTTTTGTGTAGTTGATTAGTCTCGTGTTTTCAAAGGATATCAATATTATCTTTTGCCGCTTCTGGTAGCATGCTTGCATTTAAATAATTAAATATGTAAGTTGAACACCACAGACAAATAAAAACAACATATAAAACTATGTGATGTCTTGGAATTTTGTGTAGATATAGTTAATAACCCACCTGCCACAAAAAGAAAGGCCTGTAGCAACAGTGTGTTACGCAGTGAGAAGCACAATTGCTTTAAAAGATTATTTATTTATTCACTAAGGCTAAATTACAAGAATAGGTCTTGTTAAATTTCTTGGTCATCCATGCTAGCAGCAGCAGCACCACCCACAGGACGAACAAGAAGCTTGACAAGACTTATAAGTACAATTTAGGAGCTCGGTAAGAACTCGCTGACCGCGCGTCCGCGAGGACGGCGGGCCTCTTCCACGAGACCTCGAGGGCGGCGGGCCTCCCCGGCGATCACCGCCTTCCGCCAGTTGTCCTGTATCTGGCGGAGTTCCTCCTGATCCGCCCTCTGCTGGGCTATCAGCGCCTCGAGAAGCAGCTACCTCAGCCGGCGTTCCTCGGCTCTCCTTCTGTAAAATATAATTATATTTAGTACAGATTCATGTACATCATAATAAATGGTCTGTCATCGCAAAAAAGACCCGCCCCAGCTTCGCACGAGTGCAAGGGTGATATTAAATATATTTCCTTTTGAATCACTATCTATTAAAAAAAAACCACACCAAAATACGTTGCGTAGTTTAAGATCTAAGCATACATAAGTACAGACAGCGGGAAGCGACTTGTCAGCTCATATCATGACCAGCACAAGTCCACAAAAAGATCCTATAAGAAAGTTCATTTATAAGCATTAATTTTTTAAATGAAGCTGAAAATTGAATAGTTTACAACTACATATACTTACTCGTCATCCGCGGTCGCGGCACGGAGCGGCGTCGTGCTGCGAGTGCTGCCGTCTCCCCGGGCGCGGCCGCAGCTATAAGCAATTCCAAAAAAAAAGGATATTCAAACCATGCAAGACCTAGATTACATGCAGACACATTCTTAGCAAAATATCAATCAATACAAACAAGCTTCATCAAGCAACATTCTTTGCTATAGGCACAACAATGGTTTCCATCATTTTAGCAGGTAAATATGAGTTACGTATGCAGAATGTATATAACATTGCCAACACTCTAAACAAGTGGCTACCCGCGTGCTGCAAATGCTCAACGCTGAGACCGTCACTACCCGGAGATTTACCTCTTTTCATGTTTTGGATAATATTTTTAACATTTCTGCTAGTAAAACCAATTGGATTCTCACGGACAATCACGGTCTCACCGCCAGCACTTGCCGCATCAGCATTCAAAAGTGAATTAACCCTAAAATGGTTTTTAAAAAGGTTAGCTATATCTTTGGGTTCACTACAATGATCCACACTTACTGGCAAACTCACCTTTCCATTCAACCTCTTAGTGCCCTTCCAGAAAGCATGAAAGTTTTTTCCCTTAATATGTGAGGCTAACATATCCATTTGAAGCTGGTCTTGGTGGTTCTGACAGTACTTAAGTCTAGATTTAAAGGTTTTACGAGTGAGATACATGTCGTCATAAATAGGCCCACTATCAGGTTTTCCGTACATTAGGTAAGTGTGATACGCCCGCCTAGCCCGTCTATGAGCATCTCTCACGTGTTTGTTCCACCCCACCACACTTTTACCCCGTCTAAACTTTCTTACTTTCTTGCTTTGCACAGAAGCTTCACAAATAATATTTACAATGTCATTGTATAGGTTGTCAATTACTGATCTATGTTCCAAATTACTACACATACTGTCCGCACACACGCTCAACTCACTGGGGAAGTGAAGGTCCTTTAATTTAGCCTTACAAATGTCAGAATAAGTTTCTATTTCGTCATCTTTTCTGTCACCCCAAATAATATCATTTTTATGCATATTTACACATACACACTTCTGTTTAATAATGTCAAGATTACAATTAATTATTACAGGCAAGTGGTCGGACCAATACACTCCATAGTTCACACAAATGCTAGTTATTGTTTGCCAAGCTGATTCCGTTGCTAAACAATGGTCTAACCAGCGGTTACATCCGTGCGCTTCACTATGGAATGTATGGGTATCCGACGCCCTGCCTAACATAGCCATATCCGCGCATATCCAATTATTATCATTACAAAATTCAAGTAATTCGTCACAAAAGGAAGAAGTAGGGTGAGCATTAAAATCACCTAAAATATAAACAGACTCTACGTTACTTTGCTGTACAATCGCACTAATCTCCCCTAGACAATTCGTAAATAATGTTAGATTGTCAGGTTGGTCCGTAGGCATATACACACATATAACTACAACTTCACAATTCATACCTGTTTTTGCTCTTATCGCCGTAATACGCTCGCTCTCGCACTGCACTATTGACACACTCGTAAATACACTTTTACGCCACAGGATAGCGACCCCACCGAAAGGTCTTCCGCGTCTCACTCCAGATGATAAGTCCATCGCCGACTTCCCCGTATAGCTGAAGTCATTATCGATAGTGCCGAGGAAAGGTAGGTCCTCAGGCACCAGCCACGTCTCCTGAAGAGCTACCAAATCCGCATCCTTACACAGTGATCGAACTCACTGCACACTCCTCTTCACATTTTTACAGTTAAAACTAACTAGTTTACTACTTTGTGGGTGATCCATTAAAATATTGTTCTTCGTGCCCCTTTCTCATGTCAACAAAACGGCGAAACTAAATTCCGTCCGGCCACAGATTGTCATCAAGATACATATGCATTCTATTTCTTGAGACAAACAATTTAAAGGCATTGTACCCTTTATCTTGTTTCATTTTAATTTTTATTAGCCTCACTCTTTCCTGAGATTTTTTATAAATATAATTACTAATATCCATTTCCTCCGTATCTTTATGCACATTGGACACGAAAAGGGGCACTTTGGTGTCAGCTGCCTTAAAATTACATAAAGGTTCCGTCGCTGCCTTGCCTAATTGTGTCACAAAACGATTACGAAGGCGTTTGCTCTGCACTGTAATCCAGCTAGAATTTGGATTATCTTCTTGAAATCCCTGTTTTTTTGTACAATTTCTGCCAAAGATAGTCGCTTCTCAGTCACTTCAGTCGACTCAAGTACCGAACAAACCGGTTTTGTTGCATGTACTTCCCGATCAGCTGTTTGTGACATTATAATTTCCATTATATCATGTTGTTTTCCAACTTGCGCGGCTGTTGTCAATTCAATGCCTCAATCTACTACACCTATCTCGTTCACTGACTCGTTTTCACAACGCGGATGCGACGGAGATAGCAAAAACGGTGTGCTCACACACCCGCGTTTCCTTGGTGGCGGCTCCTTAACCCTCTCTAAGACCGGTGATATGCCTACCGGTCCACTATCCAAACAAAAAGCACCTCGCATACGTTTGTTTATATTACAATCATCTAACCCAATAACTGATCCGTATTTGCAATTATGTAGTTCATTCTTTATTTCCTGTAGCTGCTCCACAGTTGCATAATGATTCTTCATATTGTTCAACTGGTTTTTTAGTGCAACTAACTCCTTAAGCAGCCCCGTAACATCTATGTGATCGAATGTTACGGGAGGTAGCTTACATAAATCTTTAGCCACAAACAAGGGGATGAGTTCGGGATCCGTATTCTTGAACAGGGTTATAATGTCTTCCAAATCCTTGTGACTTTTATCTTTCCTCCTGGATATTTTTCGCTTGCCCATCGCCATAGATTCAAACAGTAACGTCTTTGCATGGTCAATATCCTCCACAGAGAAACCACTTGCACAAACCCTAATGAGGCTCTCATTGTCCATAACATCAAGTTTATTTTGCACAAACGCTAACAGCTCGTTAATGACTATATTACATGTCGAACATTTTACGATTTTTGCACTCGCCATTTTTTTTTCACACACCCGCACGGGACGGCGCATGCGCAGAGACAGACTTTTTATATAAGGAATCTACCATTATATAATATATAAGTTCATAAATGTATGTGTATATTTTTATCACGCGAAGACGTGTGATCGGCTATACGGGACGCATTTATTATATCCATATTGCCCACATAGCCGGTAACGCGAATTCGCGTGATTTGTATTTACATGGCAAAATAGGCTTTTATTAGTAAAAAAAACATTCAAATGCATTTTGTAATAAACTTTTATTAGAGATCAAAATCACTTCTTATAATAATGTAGAAACATGTAACTTATAGGTAACAATGAACTTATAGATAGACTAAGAAAAAAAAAATTACACTTTGGTAGGTGATTTTACTTATTAGAAAAACCAGCAAACTTGTGCAGGTCAAAAAAACAATCAATACAAAACGGGGGGAATCAGGGCATTGTTTACATTCCATAGTAGTATTTACCCTTTTTTTATTCGAATAACAATTTCGACAATCCTTTCTGGCCGTTACCGTAGCTTTTCTACCAGTACTGAAAAGACGACTCTTTAGATTTCTCTATTTTAGTCAATCTGTGGTTTATAGATTGCTGCGACGCTTGCGACACTTGTGGCTCAACTTGATGTTCAGGCAAAAATGACTCAATGACTTTTTCTCTAAAATCATATAACGATAAGCTAGGCTTGCCTGAGAATTTGTTGTAGAGTTGTCGAGCATTTATCATGCTCATCATTATACCATGTATGAAAATTTTCACATACCACCTTAGAGTTTTTCTTTCACAGGGGTAATAGCTGAGCATTTGATCTTGTAAGTCTACGCCTGACATGTTTTGATTATATTGTAGGACAGCTAATGGTTTTAATACAACAATTCCGCGTTTGTTGGTAATTTCCTGCATTTGGTCCGCGAATTGCGATGAGATATAATTTAGTTCTCTTTTGTCCTTCCATTTTCCTATATGAACACCGTTACGATAGCGTGA
Organism: Leucania comma; assembly: GCA_958295575.1. NCBI lineage: Eukaryota > Metazoa > Arthropoda > Insecta > Lepidoptera > Noctuidae > Leucania > Leucania comma. The sequence goes on from OY282485.1 coordinate 13,165,351, forward strand.
AATATTTTCACCTTTTTTTAGTTTTTTGGAAATCACTTCTGATGGATTATCTTTGCGTTTCTTGTTCAATGTGCCAGTGCAGTAGGTATTCCTGTTCAATAATTTGGTAGCTAAGCTATAGCTGTTATGAAATCCATAAAGACAGCGTGGCCGGAATCTAAATTATTTTGCAATAACTTTTCTACAATTTTTTCTGTGTGTCCTGTGCCAGAAGTTTCGTCCATTGTACTGGCAAAAACATGAACTCTTATAATAGTTCCATTTGGTTCTGCCAATATATAAAGTTTTATTCCGTATTTGTGTCTTTTTCCTTTTATGTATTGCCGAAATATCAGGCGGCCACGAAATAAAACCATAGATTCGTCCAAGGACAAATTTCTACCGGGATAATAAATCCTGTCCATTGTTTCATTGAAAGTATTTATTATCATTTTGCATTTATCATGCGAGCAGGATCTTCACCTTCTTCAACAAAATGTAGGCATCGCAAAATAAGTTGGAACCTGTTTCTCGACATATGTTCAGAGAAAACTGACTTATACAATCGATGCGATTTCCAGTAATCAACCAAGCGGTTCATTTTCGCTGTGCCAGTGTGATAAAGTAAACCAATAAATATTCTCAATTCTTCTATAGTTAGTGGTTTCCAATTCGTACCTGCGAAACTGAGTAGAATTCCTTATGTTTTCTGCATTTCTATTAGTACAATCGACGATTTTTTGTAGATAGTCATAAGTAAGAAATAAATCAACATACCCTCTAGGACTGTCTGGCGGTGGCACAAGCAGTTCATTTGTCTTCGTGAAAGAAATATCTCTCATCGAACTAGAATCGGTGGTCCAACGTGTCGTAGATGCTGTTCTGGATGGCTACTGAAGGTCAGTCGGTAGCGACGATGGAGTCTGATCACTAGACGCATCGAAACGTTGTTCAGGCACAGCCTCCACGTTTTCCTCCTCCTCCTCGTCTCCTGCAGATTCTGAACTTGCATCACCTTCGTCGGCTATGTAGTCTAAATCATCTGCATCACTCCCTGCATAAACATCTTCGTTTGAGTCCCGTAAAAGTTCTTCCATTTCCGAACTTTTGAGTCGTTTTCTTCTTGCAACTCGCGATGTACTAGGCTCTGATGACCTTTTTGTCGGATTATTACTCATTATAAATACAAAGTTTTGATGTAAAAAAAACGAAAACAGCCGAAAAATAACAAAAACACTCCTGCCCCACGTGGCTGCACAGAGCAAACTAGTGCGCGGCTAGCTGCACGCGAAACAAAAAATTCAAGATGGCTGACCGCAGGCCACGCCCACAAATAGATAGGTAATTTCCTTCCCTAGTGGCCAAAACAAATACCAGAATCCAATACGCTGCGGCCGCTATTTTGTGGCTCATATACAATTGTAAGGCACCATCACGCGACGTCGCGTGAACAGCCACAGCGTAATAGGCCGCTTCGCGCGACGTCGCGTGACGTGGCAATGAACGTGTTAATAAAGCTATTGATACCTAATTTGTCTGAATCGACTCTGGGTTTTTTTTGGACCATCGCTTTTGGTAAAGTAAGTTCTAAATTATATTTAATCAATCTACAGGAGTATCACAAAAGTCTTATTATTATTCTAGAAGTCACACTTTTTTATTTATAAACGATTAAAGTTACGTAAAAATCACAATTTGACTCCCATACATTTGGGAAAAGGGCCCTTATGACCAATCACAGACAAAACGTATTGATAATTACAATATTGCACACTATTAACATAATTTATTTGCTAATCTTGTATCAAAACAGCAATCCGAAGAAAAAATGTTATTATATTTTTTCTAAAATATTGACCAGTCATTTCTCATTTGAAGTTAACGTTAAATAATTCACATAGTACCTATCTAGTGATCCCGAAAGAGACACAATATCTGTACTGTTAACAGTCCGTTACCACTAAGGAACCATTCATAAATCACAAGGTCATTTTAGGTGATTTTTGATCCCCCTCGCCGTCCCGGGTAGGGGTGTGTATAAGGGGGGGGGGGTAGGGGTGTGTATAAGGGGGGGGGGGTCAAAAATCACCCGTATACTATCACTATCGTAAAATCATAATCCAGCAACTTACAATAATTGGAATGTGAAATAAGGGGCCGGATTATGATTTTACGATAGTTGGAATATGGAAGAAATCTAAAGAGGGATATAGCCGTGGTATACAGTTTGTAAGCCTTATACGAGCGGTAAATTTATAATGACCGTAGGTACTCAGGTACCCAAGGCCCTTTTTGTGATTACACCTATGTATACTCGTATATAAACTTAAACTTGCTTATAATATCAAATATGAGTCCCATGGAGCTGCACGCTTTTATAGGCTGCAGTGACTGCTTACCATCAGGACGGCCGTATCCTTGTTTGCCACCGCCAACATAGTATTAAATTAATAAGCAAAAATTGCAAATAAATACGGCTTATGTTTAACTTACCACCAGATATATAACGTACCACTAGTCGACTGACAGTCACAATTTTCATGGTCGTGACATGTTTCAGTACGAAATAATAATATATCATCGCATGATGCGTCAAATAAAAGATAAATCGCAGCAGAACACTGAATTTCAGCCCGAAGCTTCACTTTGTTACAACGATAGTAACGTTTTACTCCTTCTTCAGTCGTATGAATTTTTTGTATTGACCATGTCTTCTCATTTTTGATAAATTCCTCTGCGCTCCGTACAGTTATAAATTTTCTTTCAAAAACCCAAACTTTATTTTGCCTTCGACGTTTTTTCGTATGATTTGTGATTTTATCTTCGTCTTCATCTGATTCCGATGAAGAACTCAAGAGCGGAGCACAAGAACTCGGTCCCGCTAAGTTTTCATTCGCCATTGTAAAGAAGATAGATACCAATAGATAGAAAACAAAACGCATCCAACGAACGCAAGTGCTCGCACGTGACTAAATTGGGGATCGTGTCCGGGCGAGCGCGGCGCTTGCGGTGCGGTGGGAGGGGATTGCAAGCCGGAGACATAACTTAATATGGCATCATACTACTTTATTTGGTAGTAAGCCTACAGTTTATGGCAATGAGAGTGGGTTATTTAGGTAGAAATAGTGCATTAATTTGCTCGCTAAGATTTGGTGATCATTTACTACATTTGGTGTTCGAATACAATTTGAAGTGCAGTCGTGACTAAGATAGCTAGTACTATTGTAATTTTAGACTTTATTTTTCTGGTGTCAAGTATATATTTTTGGTAAAAGAACTTAGGGTATCAAAGCATTTTATGGTGGTCATTATATTTAACCCCAATAAATACTTGTAAACAATTTTATCCGTTGAGCTTTGTCATTTTTGTATGCGATTTCCCATAAGGGCCCTTTTCTACTAAACTTTGAATTCAATTTTAATAAAGAAAGAATTAACGTACACAACTGACACCAAGGTAGATATATACCTCTATATGTATATTTTACTATTTTGCATAAAACAAAAAAAATATAATTTTGAAGGATTTTATAAACGGAGGTATTGCTCCGAAACTAGAAACTGCCATAAGGGCCCCTTTCATATGGACGGTCACATTACAACGGTATTTAGGTACTAACCTGCCAAAACGGTTTACTGTTTTCTCGCGGAGGAAACGCCAAATTGTCACAACGGGTTGTTACTGAAAATCAGCATCGTTGATAGCTTGATTTGCCTAGCTTCACGGTATACGCTGAGCAATGGCCCATTCTTGCTTGAATGCGATGCACAACTTGTATTTATAGATTGTAAATGTCTCTTTTTCTGTATTTTTGTTATTTGTTGGTTATGTTTGTCGCTGCTAAGGCCAGTATATTACAAAGTACTCTGTGGCTGAGGCCGGTGTCAGCCGGCGTCGCGGATGTAGTAGACAACTTAGACGACTTGGTTGTCTATGGTCACAAGGTGCAATGTTGTTATGCTCGTTTCACACATGGCCTGAAGGGGAAACTGTTTTTTGTAAATAATTTGTGCGTCTATTTTAAGCAGAATAAACGTATTTTCTTTCTTTTCTTTCTATATTGCTTTTGATTGTAGTTTTTAAGGACTGATTATAAAAATTAAAAAGAAAGCTTGTATTACCTACCTTTGCCAGTCATTATTCGTGGTTTGCTAATCATAGAATAAGTATGCTCCAACAATAATTCATTCAAAGGAGTGGAGTTTGTACACCTGGCAACTAAAATAAAAAATATTAATATATTATTAGAAAATCTTATATATAAAAATAAATAACTGTTCGTTAGTCTCGCTAAAACTCGAGAATGGCTGGACCGATTTGGTTCATTTTGATCTTGAAATATTTGTAATAGTCCTTTAAAAGGTGGGAAAAAAAGTATTCATTGACTATTAGGCAGTACGAAATTCGCCGGGTCAGCTAGTTACTAATAAAGTAGGATTTTAAAATGATGGTAGTAGTGTTTCAGTTCAGTGTGCCCATATTGGGCTGAAAACCAAGAACACAGTGAATCAGGTTCATCAGTCAGGATCAGCCGGTAACATTTATAATTAATAAAATTAATAAGAAATTATTAATCAGAATAGAGCAAAATCATTTTATTTACCTTCGGCTGGTTGTGTGTGATGCAGTAACAGGTTGTAAATGAAGCCTCGAGGGTAATTCTGGATCTGCTTGACTCCCTGATGGCCCTGTAATTTTTGAATACATAACTGAGTAAAAACATAGTTAAAAGCTGCTTGTTTAGTAACTTCTAATTTAACAAATAATTAATTATTTCTGGCATTATATATATTACACTACAAACAAGTTGTAGTATGGCAAAGATTATCAGAATTAAATAAATTAAGAACACACAGTCAATTTGTTTTCATCTAATTAATTTACTAAACATTATAGGTAGGCAATTATTTATTTTTATTACCTCCTGCTAGCGTTATAACATCTTGATGGAAATGTTGTGATAAGGGTTGCTCTGATATTGTTTGACTTGAAGTAGACCCTGTAATTATAAATAAAATTATTTCACAATAACTAATAAAGTTACATACTAGATTGAACTCAAATTCTATCGGGCATTGATGATAGCATGGAAGCCACAAACTTTCATTTCCATAGCTACTACAAAATTGAAGCAAACCCAACATCATCCTAAAGCCATTGTTGTGTAGAATGTGTGGTATGTTGAGTGATCTTTGGGTATATCTAACCCATAGGCTGCTCATATACCACCAAATAAATAGTTAGGACCTGGTAAATAAAGGGATGGAATGGCTTCTACATTTACCCGGTTATTGCGGTTTCTGTCTTTATCAGTGAAATGAATATCGCAAACCCTCTTCTTTTGATAATATTCATAAGCGGAGGGAGACTCCAATTTTCCACCAGCAAGAATTACCCAGCTCTTGAACAGGTCAGGAAACTTTTTAACATTTGGGAATATATGCATTGGTACCCCTGAAATTTATGAAAAAGTAGATATTCAAATTAATTGACCTTAGAAAAGCTATTAGTTATATGCTAAGGAACGCAAATTTACCACTTACTTATTGTCTAAAGATTATTAGATCTTTAATCAGTAAATAAATAGATAAGAAGCACTGAAGTGTCGGTTTGACAACAATAGCAAGTTATTTATTATTATAATATTTATAATTCAACCTATAAGCTTTTGTCTGGTATACAATAAGGTAAATAGCAAACTCTTTTTAGTTTTTATTTTTTTATTTTTTTTAGGAATGTTTTTAATATTATTTTTTCTTCTAAGTGACTTATCATTATAAGAAATAAATAAAAATTAAACCGTATTCTCGGGTTGGGCATCGTATCATACTAAGTATCAATAATAGGTGACCAGTAAAATGTCTACTTCATGGGCCTTTGAAAGCATAGCTGGCGAAAAGTGGATTGGTGGGTTGGCTTGGGTAGGAGTGGAAGTATCCCTCCTTCAAGGTTACAAGGTGAGGGTATGTATATACTTACCACTGGGAGCACATCCGAATACACACAGCCTAGGCATTATAAGCCAATTTGAGTAAACTATAACACCTTAATAGCACAGAACAAAACGTAAAGCGTCTATGTCGAGCGTCTATGTCGCACAGTAAAAAGAGCGTCTAACTCGCACAGAAAAAAGCGACTATATTGCACAGAAAAAAGCGTCTATATCGCACAGAAAAAAGCGTCTATATCGCACAGAAAAAAGCGTTTATATAGCACAGAAAAAAACGTTTATATCGCACAGTAAACCCCTGAGTTTGTTTCGGTGTTTCTTCTCAGGGTAGTCAGCTAGGAAACACCGGCCTCATCTAGATTAAAATGACAAAAAAATTTTGACGTGTAAAAGTGTTTTTAAAAACCTACTTACAAAATAAATATCATTTATCATTATCCTTTATCAACAATTTCGGACTAAAGTCACAATAGTAAGCAGAGGCGTCTCTAGCCCTTGTGGCGCCTGTGTGCAACCAGTACCCTGGCGCCTGTGTGCAACTCTGCGCCCTCTAGTCTAGTAGGAGCGGAGTCAAAATGGAATAAGTACTAACAGTTATACGGGGTGTTGACAAAGGTATGCACTTTTTTTAAACTGTGACACCTACTCATGATAATACTGAACAACTTTCCTCAAGGAACCCATGGTCAATTCTTGTTGGCAAGTTGTTCAGTATCATGAGTAGAAGCCACAGTTTAAAAAAAGTGCATACCGTAGTTAAGACCCTATATTTTCAATCGGAAATTCGTATGCAAATGGTGCAATTTAAAATTATGTCGGGAAGCAAAATTTTTTTTATGGGAAGGAAGGGGTTTTAAGAATGAAAAAAATCACAACTTTGTAGTTCTTTCAAAAATATTTATTTTAAAACTACTTATAGTAAAATAAAAGGACACTCGTCACACAAGTATATATCTTAGACATATATGTATTTACAAAAAAGTTACTTTTCGAGCTTTTGCATTAGCGAAATCTTTAATAATGTCACTAACTTCAATTTTGATTTCGTGTTCAATACTTATTAACGATAAATTTGTCGATCTACTTTGCGACAATGTTGATCTTTTAATTATTTTCAGTTTAGAAAATGACCTTTCGCTATGAGCGACCGTGACTGGAAGTGTCAGGTATATCCTCAGCGCAGTGGACCGATTTGGGAACACTGAAATAAAAATAACACCGAAAAAAGCATTTTTCAATCCAAATGGCATCCTAGTATATTCGAAATGCCCTTGAGGGACTGAGAATGCTATTTTAGGAGCATCGTTAGGAGAATTAAGGATCTGATGAAAACTGGATGTTAAATCTAAAGTGATGAAGTATTTACTACTTCCCTAATGATAAATAATTTCAGAAATTTGCAGAATGGGATATGTTTCACCGATAGTGACATCATTTAATTTTCTATAGTCGATTACTATTCTCCATTTACCTTGGCCCTTGGGAGTCGGATGACGTTTCAATAATGTTTTGGTTAAGCATATTACTGATTTGAGTTTCGAATTCCTCTTTATGACATTCCAGTAACCAGTAGGACTTAGTATGAATAGGAATATCACTACTTGTTTAATTTGATAGTTAGTGGCTGTAGTATGTGTTAACCAGGATTATTGGAAGCATACGTCTGTGAGGGCTTCGGATTCCTCCGAGTTTAAATGGTCAGTTAGTAATTTAACACATCGATAGTTCCATTAGATGTATCCTGGATATTTGTGTTGACTTGAAAAGCGGTATTTAGAGGTTTAATAGCGAGTTTTAAATTAGGGTGGATATTAATGTGGGATAGAGACGTATTGGCTACAGTTAAATTGATTCGATAAATTATCTTTTACCTTCACGATACAGTTCGATATAAGTACGCATTTGGACAAATGCTGATCTACTTCCTTTAGATAAGTATCTTTTACTAAACACTCAATAACAGTTTCAGTACGTCGTGGCGGGATAACGTAGAACGGATCAAAAAAATGTTTTTCTGATTTCAGACAACATGTAAACGCCTAGCATGTGTATGTGAGATGTTGGTGAGCACCAACATCTCACGCACACACGCATTGACAGAACAGCCACGCACTTGATTCCTTCGCTAACTATGCAAAGTTAAAAATAAGTTGAATGTGATTGTTTACTAATGACTTCTTATAATTATAGCGATTGCAAAGAAGTTACTACTAAGTAAGTAAGTTAGTTAGTTGCTACTTCGTAATTGTCACTCGAAAAATCTAAAGACTGAATTACGACAGCTGCACTGTCTTTCAACGAGGCACGTAAATAATGAAATTTGTTAATGTTTGGTATCGATTTGTTTAAGTGTATGAAACTACTAAATGTGTCACGAAATTCCAGCCAGTCATGATACTGACCCGAAAAGCTAGGTAAATGGATAGTATGGATAGTAGGAAGTGCAAGTTTTGGCCCACCTTCAAGCGTAGTTCAACAAGAACCTGTCCCCGAGTGTGAGCCAACAGATCACGAGCGCGCGCGATCGTCCCGAAGTACTTAACGTTCCCGAAGTCTTGAAGGCCTTAATTTGTACTGCTGGAATTTCCATAGAATTTTCTATGTTGTTCACACTGCGTTGAATCAAAATCGGTATAGATTTCTTCAATTTTAGAAAATTTATTTGCAAGCTACTCAAGTTGTCACAACTCTTGACGGTTTTTAAATAGCATAAGCTTAGCTTTGTATGATTCACGCCTTTTAATTAAAGTTTTAGCATCCATCGTTAACCAAGGGTTAGGTGAAAATGAACCCCGGACTGTGGATCGAAGGCACTGAATGGAACTGGGTAGGTTTTTAGTCAGTAAGAGTCTGACGCTCTCTGCCGCCCCACCCAAGGGCGGGATTTGTCATTTAATGATTTTACCTACCATAAAAAAATATGGTAAAGCAAGTAAATGGATATATTTACGTAAGAAACAAAATCTATGTTTAAAGTGACTATTGAATTCAAATAATGCAAGCTAAGTCAAAATAAGAATATTGTAGCGAGTGGACAGAAAAGGATTTAGTCATTTTTTTCTCCTTTGTTTTATACTAATACTGCTAATGATAGGATCAGAGCTCAATAATAGTCGATTATAGATCTCGCGGTTACACTGTTCGCGGAAAATTTTTCTTTTGTATGAGCACTTTGTGCAAAATAGGAGTCATCGGGTGCCACCAATAATGCTGCACGTATAATTTGGCAGTATCTAGTGCATACTCATCATATTTCTTGACGTCAATAATGTATCCACTTGAAATCGTTTCTAAAATGACTTTCAGTCTGTAAATTAAATCGTAGTTCACTCTAGTTATGTCGGATGCCAAATAATTATTGGATTTTTTGTGTTGCGGCCAATTCCAAGTCTTTTTCTTCTGACGTTTTTTTCTGTCTGTCTTTTTGAACTTTTAGTTTATAGCCCAAGTGCAAAATACTCTCAAAAATTCTGATTCTGGCATGCAGCACAGATATTCCAAAGTCTAAAGTTTCAGGACTTACATCATATTTTTTGCTTAGATTGTTAAAATCTTTTGAAGTAGCTTTACAAATAAAACATCGACTGGTAGACTTAGTGTCGTTTGCAGCATTGTAAACCTTTTCATCAATCATAGTCATCTTGAAAATGTGCTTGTTGCCAGAAGCCAGCCAAATTCTTTACCGATTCTTCAACGTAACTGATTTCATCTTTAAAAAAATAAATCTTTTTAAACATTTTCAACATAACTTTTTTTACCCTACCTGCACCTACCTGCAGCAGATTTTTATCAGAATCATAAAAACGAGTATTAAGTATTATAATAAATAATAATTTTAAGGCGAGAGGAAGCGATAATATAACTAAAATTACTTTTAAATTTAAAAATCAAGAATATTTTTTCCAAAAAACGTAATATGTTTTGAAAAAGGTTCAAAATAAAGGGGTTTTTATCATACTAGGTTGAAAATTTCTATAGTAAATAATGGTATTTACCTGAAGCACTCGAATCCATATTGTTTACTTTGATAACTGTCTTCAAAAATATTGACGACGAAAAACAAGTCGCTTTAAAAGCGTAAAGAGCGAAAGCGCGTGCGTTGCGGGAGTCTAACACCTGCACACGTACCCCGCGCGGGTATTGAAGACGAGAAGAACGGTTTATTATCGCCTGTTCTATTGTTAACGTAGAAAGATATTACATTTTGTATTTGTAACTAGTTTCAAATCTTCAAATTTGGCCGCATGATTAAGCAAAATCTATTCTTTATTGTACACTATAACAGCTTAAAAGATAAATGGAAAATAGAGGTCATATACATAGGCGAGCTTAACTCAAAGTTGAATTTTCTTCCAGCAAACCATTGAGTGATAGAGAGATTACAATAGAGGGTAGGACCCTGTGTACAATTTTAAAATTACAAATAATACGAATAAAATAATACATAAATATACCTACATACTGGCAACCACTTCAGTCTGGTCCGAAATTCCGACACATGGTCGTATTTGCGGAGGCCAAAAATGAAGCGGATGCACAAGTTCTGCAGCCTTTCGAGTTTATTCAGGAGAACCTCTGATGCATCTGGAAAACAGACATCCGCATAGTCTTTTAGCGGTAGAAGAAGAGATTGCGCTAGAGTGACCTTAGTATGAAATGGTAGGAATTTTTGGAGACGTTTAAGAGACTGAAAAGAGTAGAAGACCCTCTTACTAACATTAGCTATATGGACATTAGAGGTTAGTATCTATATGAACACCCAGGTTTTTTTGCACTCTTGGAGTAAATTATGGGTACCGAGTCATACACTACTGGGGGAAGAGACTGGTGATCCAATAATCTCAGCATATATCTGCCACCAATAATGAGCGCCTGAGATTTTGTTGGATTCAGTAATAGTCCAAAGGACTTAGCCCACTTGTTGATATTTTCAAGCTCATCATTGATGGCAGCAATAGTCTCAGCGAGTTCAACAACTTTAAAATGACGATATAACTGCAAGTCATCTGCATAGAGATGAAAGTTAGAAGTTAAGAGCTTAGTGAGAGCGTTTATGAAAACTGAGAAAAGTAGAGGAGAGAGGACGCCACCCTGAGGTACACCCGCAGCCAAATCACACCATTCAGAGGATTCCTCATCAGAACGAACCGACTGCGAGCGGCCCACGAACCACTCAATTTCTGGTGCAGAGACATTAAGGGAGGAAAGAATTCCTAGGAGGATGTCAAAATCAACCGAGTTAAATGCACTACTAAAGTCAAATAAAACCAATACGGTTAGACATTTATTTTCCATAGCCAGTCGTATGTCGTCAGTTATTTTGACAAGTGTTGTTACAGTACTATGGCCAGGTCTGAAACCAGATTGATAGGGACTTATTAAGCTATTACAGGATAGATAACGAGACAATTGATTCTGAACAACAGTCTCAAGGACTTTGGAGAGGATTGGGAGGATAGATATTGGTCGGAACCGGGATGGTGAAGTGGGATTAGAAACTTTAGGAATCGGTAGGACGTGAGCCTTCTTCCAAGCTGAAGGAAAGGAGTTAGTGAAAAGAGAGAAATTTACAATATGAGTTACAATAGGATCTATTTCATTCAGAATAGGTAGGAACATTTGGAGCTGAAGGCCATCGTCACCTACCGCCCTGGTAGATATGGATTGGATACATCTCTTAATATCTTGTTCAGCAATTGAATGCAAGAATCTCGTAATCCAAATGAAGAAAGCCAAGTCGTCAATATAAAATCCAAAAAAAACAAAGCCACTAACGAAAACCAAAGAACGCAAGCGCAACTCCACTTTTTAAAAACTTTTAAAAGTTTTTCACAATTCATAAACAAGCGAGGAGCGGGGTGTAGTTTGTATAATACAGTAAAATTGTAATGTCGTTTAATTAAATGAATAAAAAATGCCTAAATATATTAAATGAGGTTTTATGATTTTTTCGATAAATATAATATTTTATATATAAAATAAGTATTAATATGTCGTAGCTGCTGCCATCTATTGGCAAAATAAATGCACTACTTACAAAACTAAGTTGACTCCAGGCGAAAGATGACGCTAGTTTCTTAGAAAATGTTGTGTCTGAAGTTTCTTCGGGAATTTCACCCCCCTGATGAAGAGCGCGGGCGGAGGCTGCGCTCGAGCTGTCGACAGCTCGAGCAGTCAGTGTATGGCTGGCGACTGCTTGACTGCACGATGAAAATTCACCGTGCTTTCGACCGCCCGAAACAGTTGCAACTGCTCGACCGGTTCGTGTATGTGCGTCCATAGAATTCTGCAGTTCACTGTGCAGTCGCAGCTTGAAGCTGTCACCCCTGACTGCTTCAAGCGGTCAGTGTATTGCCGGCCTAAGATTCCTTCATCGGGATTTAAATAAATATCAAAAGAATACGAAAAAGTGAGATTTATTGGTAAATAAACAATACGTGGATCTACACAAGATTGGTTGTCAGCAGGTTCCCGTGGACGTGTAGGTCCTGGTGGCGTGTCCAATTGTAATAAATGTCCATCTTGGTCGTTTGTTTACTGGTGGACTGTCCTGCATGTTGCATAATGTTGATGTAATGGGTAAGGGTGACAATATGTCCAGCTCGTTAGCCCAACGGATGAACTCCGACACTGCTTCCAGTTCTACTGGCATCTTTTTGACTACAAACGTCAACCGCTTCACTGTCTTCAATGGAATGTCGTCATTGTTGAGTTGAATGAAGTCGTACGATGTTTGTGGTTCGTCAATAAAGTTCCAGCTGTGTTGCGGTGTGTTCAGTTAGATTCCTGCCTGTTCTAGGAACTCGATACCTAACAGCGTACGGTTGTCAACAGCTTCAGGTATCACTGACATTGTTATTGGTAGTGTGCGTTCTCCAATACGTATGTCATTTGTCGTTATCAACAAGTTTGACGTTTTCACCGTTCCATCGGCTAGTTTAATTTTGGTTATTCGCTGGTCAAACTGTACTCCATATCGTAGCAACATTTTATACAGCTGCATACTGGCAAACTGCCACTAGTAGCAGTATCTATATATGGATAGCCTTCTTCCTCTTTTACATATACCTTGATTGTCGGTATCTTTGCGTGTATTTTCAAATAATTTTGCACTGAACAAAAAGCAACGGGCTTTGGTGCTGTTTACTTTGCTTTACAGGTATTGCAACTGCTTCTGAAGACACCAGGTGCTCCACATCCATAGCACGTGATGACTGGCTTCTTTTCAGGTTCAGAACTGACTGCCTTTTCCTTTTGTGCACTTCCAAGTAAATTTCGTGTGGCTGCATTTTCGGTGCAAAGGCAGATTTAATGGCGTCGAGAGCTTGGGACCACTTTTTAATATAGTTTTTCACACCGATCCACCACGTCGCAGCGGCACCAGACAATAATGAAGTCAAACCTTCCAAAGCGACTTCGTCACTGATTTTTTCTATCTTAAAATCTGATATGTTTGTAACAAATCTTCCACTATGTTAAAATTTCATTCACCGTCGTAATTTTTTTTGCAAGCAGCAAAACTTTTATAATATCTGCACTCTCATTCGCTTCTGTCACATTTGTTATGAGTCAGTGAATTGTTCCTTAGTCATCACCACCATCTCTGGTATTTTTAGATAGGGTTTATTTACTTCAAACAATTGACAGATTTTTAGCAAACAAAAAATAGACTGATGTGAAAACCAATAAGTGGTCCTAGGGATGGACTGCGGGGCTATCCTATCCCTTGACCTCCTAGCTCGGCTGTTCTTGAGGGCGACGGGGCCTCCGTTCAGGTCAAGCTTACAGTAGTGACTGCGGGGCTATTGACTACTGTGCCTTCTAAGGAGCGAGAGTGCCAGTTCCTTTTTTTTTGTGTGGCCTCTCGCAGGTCAACCTATGAGGTTGTAGCCGACTACCTTAACTTAACCGGACTTGCAAATATGTCAGTTCCTTCGTGGTGTCGATTTATAAAGGCTATATGACAGCTTAGTGTGTATGTTCAACATCTCATGCTTGTATGTAGTAATTCACAGACACTTCACCCGTCGTATGATAGATGTCGCTACTAATCCGTAGATACTATTGATATGTTATCGTTTATATCGATGTTTGATCTTGTTTGTGATTTGATCAACTCGGGTGGCGTAATTTAATAATTGAATTACGGGTAGGAGGTGACCCCAATATCGTGTGGTTCATGACACTTATTACCAATGAAAATTGAACAAAACAGAGCAGAACGATTGCGATCCAAAAGCCCAGTAAATCATACCAAAATGTAACGTGATTTGATTTTTCGACACTCCAAATTGAGTGAATCAATTCCTCATGGCGCACCTAATGTTTGTATTTTGACATGGCTGAAATTTGTATAGAGCTGTGCCCTGACAAAAAGGTTCATGTACACAGACATACATTACGTCGTATTAAAGCATGGCTTTACAATAGTTAAGTTTTATGATCAGATAACAAGCGAGAGACACTATAAATAAGATGCAAAAAAACACTAATAATAATTTTGAATAGCAATGCTGTCGCTACAATAACATGTTAAAGTGACAATGACACTAAGTCAGTAAGAGAACACCTCTCAAATTCGGGTATAATTCTATTAGAATGTATGAAGCCTCTCACTGCCAGTGATACATTGTCATAAAGGCAAAAATCAAAATACCAAGTAAAACGTAATCACATTGATTTATAATATATTGGTAATGCTCACTTTAAAATGTCGTCATAGGCACTATAGGCAGGCCGCGATAGCAAAGAAAAGCTCACCGTCTAACAGATATTTCTGGATTTATAGTGATTTTGAAAAAAAAACTGTTGGATATGCAATAAAACAATAAAATAGCGCTTGAATTTTTATTTAGGTGTTTAAATAAGTAACCACATACATTTGCTTAAATATATATACTTCTTAATGTTTTACAGACATTTTAAGAAACACATCATCACTACAATTACTCAGACAAGATACATTCACTTGACACACGTATACAATTAACCCTGATCTTAAATAATTGAGTAATTTCGCTTTTATTTATAGTGGGAGCTCGATTAGGCCAGACTAACGGGCCTTAAACTTATTAAGGAACTCGACAACTGCATCGTCTCGTCCCTCGATGGCTGACGCGAACGGCAGACAGTCGAAAAGTCCGGTGGTGCCATGAGTGAGGTAGTGATTTCTGTTTCCTCTCCATTGTCCTGGAACGTTGATGTACCTATTCCAATGAATACAACACCAGGGATCGACTAGTCCTTGCTCCGGGTCATCAATCTGCGGTCGTATTGTCCGATAACAAAGAACTCGTGCGGCTGTCACGATTCTCGTGGGTACCATGGTTCTTGATACAACCTTTCCTTCACCCGAGATGAACTGGCGGTTGCGGTTTTGAACGGCGCTGGTCGCCTTCCAAGCTAGTTGTTGAGCTACACTGCCATTAGTGTTCTTAGGCAAGGCTTGAATTTTATATCGCTGTGCTTCACGAAGACGGCGATACACGAACTCGAAGAGCTCGCGGTGTATACGGTAACGTTGAATCACGAACTCGACATCGTGTGGGTCCTCAAAAACCTGGACCATCTCGGCCATCTGGTTCTTGTTTAATGTGACGGCATGACGCCATCCCAACATGTTAGCGGTTGGCAGATGATATTGACGCGGGGTTGGTGGCCTTGGGGGTTCGTCGTCCTCCTCCTCTACGCCCTCGGCAATGTCGTCGTCGTCCGGTGGGGGTTGGTCGATATCCGGTTGTCGGGCGGGCCTGGGGGCCGGCTCACGTCCTACCTCAGGTCCTGGGACCGGAAGTATGCCTTCAGGCATCTGGAAATCACCGCCACGGTTTATTGTAGCAGCGACGTCGCTTAGGACGCGGTTTACTGACAGTGCTGGCGCAACGAGAGTCTCATAATCGCGATGAGTTAGATGGTTGATTTCACCGAAGTGACCCTCTCCATTTGGCTCTTGCGCAGTGAGATAATGTTTGACGCCTGTTCCGTCTGTATAGTCGCCCATTCCTGATAAGTATGTTGCGGCTCCTGCTCCAACGATTGCATCGTAACCATTGACGAAGTAGATGAGCCTGTCCTGTTCCGGGCTCGCTCTTCCGTGCTTCTGTGCGATGATCGCAACGTGATACCACCACATAACATGGTGATAGTACGCGAAAGCGCTCTGCGGCACTGTTTTGGCTACGTGCTTGTCGCAATCAGCCAGTGCATTGTATTCGTGTTCGACTAAGGACACGTATCCGGCGGCGTCTGCTTTGAATTCTTTAACAGAATTTTCCGAAGTTAAGCCTTTTTCAGCTTCAATAACGAGGCTGTCTAACCATAAAGGATCGTTTGTAAGTGGTGTAGATGTAGTAGAAAGTCTTGATGGTTTAGGGAGTGATCTATCAGTCGTCAGTTGTGGTTTAGGACGCTGTAGAGGCTTCTTCTTTTTGTACGGCTTCGGCGGCGGGTCTGCAATTTGCGCTGGTTCCACACACGCTGGCACAAGAAAGCATCTTTCGTGAGGTCAGACACCAGCTCGAGGTGAAGAGCTCTTGTTGCTAAACACACAAAATACACATATAAAACACTTAATGAGTCTGCACCCCCTACCCTTGCGATCAGCTATCATTATGGGACCAGCATAATCCACCCCTGTATCTAAGAAAGGGAACTCTAAATGCACGCGCTGCTCTGGAAGATTACCCATGATAGGTTGAACAGTCATAGCTTTAATCCTACAGCATTTTACACATTGCTGTGAAACCTTCTTGGCGAGGTTTCTGCCGCCGATAGGATAGTAATGGTGGCGAATCGTGGCAAGTAAGAGTTGCGGTCCAGCATGCAAAAGGCGCAGGTGATACATGTGAAATATTAAGATAAAAGATACAAATAATATGTGAACTTTATAAAATAATTGGATGTTTTACATTAAAATCATAAAATGAATTACTTAATCGCCCACCTACTCGAATCAAACCACTTGATTTGTTTAGGAATGGCGATAATGACAGCAGTTTATTTTTAGTAGGCAGTTGTTTATCTGAAGTTAATAATTTGTATTCCTCAGAAAAGGACTCCTGTTGACTATGCCTAAGTAAGAAATGTAATGACATAGTCAACTCAGTGTTTGTGAGTGAGCCACACTCTGTAGACCTTTTTTACCCGACTGCGCCAGAAGGAGGGTTATGTTTTTCGAGAGTATGTATGTATAATTGTTTGGCACGCTCTGCAGTGCTATTCTGTAAATGGTAAATCACTTCGAAAGTCATCTCGCAAATCATCTCGAAAGTCACACTCACTTCGCTTCTCATCTCGCCTGTACAAGTTTCGGTATTCACATGTCAAGATCAAGGCTAGGTGAAGTGAAGTGACTTCCGAGAACCTAAGTGATATTGCTCTATGGTAGTAGGGTAGGGACGTTGAATTGTGCCTTGTTATAACTTATATCGACTCCCTAAATTTAGCTGAATTTGCGCTCTACAATAATAGTTTATAGTTCATTTCAGCCATAAATGCAATATAAATGCATAATTTTGTACGTTTTAATATTTACAAGTTTTATTTAAGATGAGAATGAAAAAACTAGACTGAATGCAGGTCGCCTTTGCCTCATATCCGTGTATTGAAAAAAAGGCACTCGCGTCGCGTCGCTTGTACCTCTTAAGTCAAACAAAGTCGCCAATCGTCTTTTTTGTTTACAAACAAGTAGTTTAGATTTCTCTTATTTCCCCGCGATTTTACAGTGAAGTGTGTAACAAAACCATAGCCGAATGCTTGCTCTCATGGAACGCAACAGTGAGAGGGATCATTTGCTTGTGGAGGCTACTACTCTGGCAGAAGCAATTAAGCGGTAATATGGCATAGCTTCTGCCGTTTTATAAATGTGTGTGAAATAAAAATATTTTAAATGTAATGTTTATTTTTATTCATTTCAGTTTTTTATGTTATCAAAATTTTAGGTTATTGATTATTTAATATTATTACATGCATATCATTACAGTTACCCTGCGAAAATGTAGGAAAAAAATATAAATTAATACAATTTTGAATAACTTCTATTTGATACATTAAGTTCTATACACAATATTAAAAAACACAATAAAAATCATTAAATTAATCAATACAAAAAATTAAATTCATTACATTCGTACACTAATACAATTTATTTCAATTCAAATTTAATTACTATTCTAATATAAAAATTGTAACACATGCTAACTCCCTCAGTGAAATTAGGCCACTCTTGACTGCCATAATCTATTAATTAAGTCTGTCCGCGCAATTCTTCCCATTTCCAATTCCGTTGGTCCTACATCATAATCATGCTGAATCCTTGATAGTAGTCTCCCTTCATTCAGCATTTCTTCAGGGGATAGCACAGGTGCTGGTACTCCTGCCCGATTACATATGTTGTGCAATACACAACATGCAACTATAATTTTGGCGACCATGTCTGGATGATAGTGTAGCACTCTGTGCACCAAAAGAACCGCCCCTTCAGTAGACCAATAGCCCTTTCAACACTATTACGTGCAGTAGCGTGAAGCTTAGTGTAATATGCCTCTGGAGAATTTTCTTCTGCATTTACAACCGGTGTCATTAAATATGGACGCTGTGCATATCCCGAATCTCCTGAAGAGAATAAAGAAGCATTCATTAAGGTAAAGCAATCAGACAAAACTGGAGCCCAAAAAGAAAGCAAAAAGAAGACACTACAACTGAACAATTTGAATAACAATGCCCAATATATTTACCTAATAAATATACAACTTCACCCGCATTAGACACTTCTTCTAAATGGTATTTAATTTGGGAATGGTTGAAAATGAAACTATCATGAGATGCTCCACCATACGAAGCATCCACATGTATTATATTTAAATCTGCATCTGTAATCTGCAATCAAAGTAAAGACAATACAATAGTTAGTTACGGATTATACTTACATTTAAAGTAAAATCACAAATTGGTATTTGGTGCTGGTATCAAAATATTAATAACAAAGATAATATATTTTTTAAATGTACCAATTTGTTATACCTACTGTTTAATAACCAAATAAAAAAAAACAAGTATTCATTTCTTTGACAGAACTTACCAATAGAACATTTCTTGCATGATACCCTTTGCGACAGAAATATCTTTCTTCATTCTCCTTAGGTCTTATCATAGCTACCAACGTACCATCTATACATCCTATGACACCTGGTATGTTAAATTTTTCATAAAACCTAAAATAGTGTTTTAAATTAGTACAAGTACATCTAAGTAACAGCTGACAAAAATCTTCTTTTCTAATTTCCTTGTGAAGGGGAACAGTTTATGTAAAGTTCACAAACTAATACAGTGTTAGCACAATAGCCCATACAATATACTTCTCAAAGAGGGTGCTCTAAAAGTAGTGACCTATTACTAGGCTGCCTATAATCTAATATGAATCTAAAACCACATTTTAAACATACTTACTGTTCTTTTAATGCTTGTCTTTCTGCTGCATTTTGTGGAAATCGAATGTATTTCTTTACTATCATAGGATGGTTTAATACATTAACAATTTGATGTAGGCTGCGTGATATTGAGGATTGAGATAGAAAAGTATTTACATTTTTACCCAATACTTTTTGATAGCTACCATTGGCCAAAAACGACAGAGTAGAGAGCAGCTGAAAACAGTCATTTTTATAGCATAACAGGAAAATAAGTAAAACTTCACACATACATATGTTGATGGTAAACATCTGCATAAAAATCTAAAGTATAAACCAAATCTCTACCTTAATTCTATTGGTCAGACCTCTTCTTTTTTGTGCGGTCACTGGTAATAGAGGTTTAAGCTTTCGTTCTAAATTTCTTATAAGCTCCTCTGTCAGTCTGTACACATGCACATAGTCTTGACCACGGCTCAATAAATTTAGATTTCTAATATTCCGGGCTTGACGACGACTTGCAGCAGCGTCTAGGGTATCAGCTTCTTTCAGTAAGCTCAATATCAAAAAAGAATGAGACATCTACAAAAGTTAGAAATAGATGAAAACACAACAAGTTCACAAGTGCTTAGAGTTTTTTATGGTCGGTATATTAGTTAGTTCATACTAACCGTTTCAAGTTTTCTGCAAAAAAGTCACAAATAGGTATATATTTGCGAATATATAATTTTTCTTTTTGTTTATTTCTAGAATTCACTCAAGAAATAGTAACTTTTGATATGACAGATGAATTCGTGTGTGACATGCGAGATGACTTTCGAAATGACAAGCGAATTGTATTTCAGAATTCAAAATCAGAATACAAACGTCAAAATACTCACCCGTTTTAGTTCCTCTCGCTTTGATCATCACTTGGTGGCACTAGTGTCGAATTCACTCCATTTAAGAATACGAAACTTTAATTTCACATTATATCACTGCGGATTCAGAAGTGAGTTCGCAAATCAACTTTTCAGAATAGCAATGCTGCAGCCTGAACGGCTCGATGGATTTTAGCTTGAGAGGTGTCGTTAGATTCGTATTTACTGTGAGAGTGACACTGGGTATATCAAAATAAAAAAAAAAAAACAAAATGGCGGATTTTTAGCGCCAAGTTCAAATGTTTGGCGCGCTCTGCGACCTGAACGGCTCGATGGATTTTAGTTTGAGAGGTGTCTTTAGATTCGTAATTACTTTGAAAGTGATATCCGTAATAAAATAAAACTAAAATAATAAAAAATAAAAAACTGTAATTTAAAAAACTAAAAAACCCGACTGCTTTTCTGAGCATTCATGAAAAAGCCCTAAAACAAGAAAATCTGGCAGTCGGGACCCATTCTAGAAAGTCAGCCGTCTAGTCAATAGATTGGAGTAATCTGCAATGTAATATAGGTATGTGCTCTCAATTCAAGAATGGGTCCCGACTGCCAGATTTTCTTGTTTTAGGGCTTTTTCATGAATGCTCAGAAAAGCAGTCGGGTTTTTTAGTTTTTTAAATTACAGTTTTTTATTTTTTCTACATTTGTTAATGAAGCGCATGATATGTGCAACCACACGCTGTAATTTAATAACACTAGAATACCGTTTGCAAAACAATGTAATCCAGTTGTCAACAGTATCCATGGTATCAACATGGTGAGATGATACTGTTTCTAATAGGTACGACTTATCCCCTAAATTTGACTCAGAAAATGAAGGCCATGAAGAAGGTTCTTTGTGTAAAAACTGAGGACCTGACCACCAGAAAGAAGAAGACACCAATTTGTCAGCTCTAAGTCCGCGCGAAGCTAGGTCTGCGGGGTTTTCAAGTGAAGGAACGTAACGCCAAGTACAACCACCAACAGAATCTTGAAACTCGGAAACGCGATGACGAACAAAGGCTTTAAGTTGTAGTGGTGATGCAGTACCATACGTGACGGTATTTAGAGTACGCCTGTAATTTATGATTAGGCTCTGCTCGCCTCAAAATTTGTTGCAAAGGTCTATGCATTTCACTAACCAAAGTCTGTCGGTACATCTTTTCGATGTCTGCACTGACGACTATCTTATGCTGACGAAACCGAAGCAAAATCGACAGTAGGTCATCTTGCAAAGTTGGACCGACCATTTGGATAGCGTTGAGTGACTTGCCTGACGTGGTGACAGCCGAAGCATCAAATACTACTCGCAATTTTGTAGTAGAGCTTGACTCTTTCAAGACGCCATGATGAGGTAGAAAATGAGGCGGAGTAGAGTTAGGTGTTTGACTGTTGCTTACAGACATATGACCCAGTTGTATGTACTCATTCATAAAATCAACATACAACATTTTGAAGTGAGGATCCCTGGCTAGACGTCGTTCAAGTGAAAGAAATCTACGCTTAGCCATTGCATAGGACTTACCTAAAATGTGAGGTGACTCTTTGAGAGGTATGTTTACCACAAATCGACCATCAGGGTTGCGATAGGTGGTGTCTACGAAAAGTTGTTCGCAGGCTCGTTCTTCAGAAGTAAACTTATGTTTTGAGTCTACCGAATCTAATTCCCAAAAGCGTGATAAGTCTGACTGAAGATTGTCAATATGCATACAAACATGGGAAGATGAATTCGATTGAAGTAAAGCGCCAGAAATAAGCCAACCTAACTTTGATTCGAACAAAGAAGGCTTGTTTTTACCTAATGTGACCCGATTTGCGCCTATGATACTCCAAAATACCTCCGCGCCGACTAGGATGTCGATCGAAGACGGAATGTAGTATTGAGGGTCGGCAAGACGAATGGTAGAAGGTATCTGTATGTTGCTCGTATCAACATATGAATTCGGTATGTACGACAAAACTTTCGGCAAGACAAAACACTCAATATTGATTTTATAATCACTATTGAGTGATTTTAAATCGATCGAACAACCTTGCGATGGCAACTAGAAGATTGATAATTTATACCTACCACCTTAGACTTGGCATTGTAGGTAGAAATGTGAAGCTTACGGACCAAGTCGCTCGACACGAAGTTGGCCGTGCTCCCGTTGTCCAGCAAGACTCGAGCAGTGTGACAGTTGCCCTTTGAGTCTGTCACCTGCACGAGCGCTGTGGAAAGCAAAATAATGCGAGATGAAGCAGAATGATTAGCTGACAAGACAATGTTTTGAGTGTTAATTATAGATCTCAGTTCAAGGCCAACTCATATGGCGTGCGTCAAGGTATCATTTTGGGACCATTGCTCTTTCTTCTGTATATAAACGATTTGCCTACAGTAACTCAGAATGAATGCGTGTTATTTGCAGATGAAATTTCACTTATAGTAAATAACGAAAACGAAAATGAACCGCACGAGGTCAAAATAAATACTGCCGTAGAAGCTATATTAGAATGGTATGAACAAAATAATTTAGGTGTATTTTTTACATTTTGTATTATTCTTTGTGTCAATAAACAAATTTATTATTATTAAAAAATATTTTTTTAATTACAAGATGACTAATATACCAAATGAAAATTGTTGGACATGATAATGAAATTGACGAAGTTGAATATACAAAATTTTTAGGCATAGTAATTGACAAAAATTGCAATTGGAAAAACAATATTGAGAACGTATGTAACAGGCTAAATAGCTTTACATTTGCACTGAGAAATCTAAGAAAAACCGTAGGAAGAAATACCGCTTTGTTAGCGTATCATGGATATGTTGCATCTGTGCTAAGATACGGTTTAATAATATGGGGCAATTCTACGGACAGTAACAGGGCCTGCATTGTACAAAATAAGTGAGAACTTATGAGCTGTGCTCGGTATTGATCCATTAGAATCGTGCAGACCCATTTTTAAAGAGCACAAATACACTTGCTTGCTTATACATATTAGATATGGGAGTATTTGTAAAAATCCTGCTCTGTTTAGTAAAGCAGATAGCGAAAATGTTTATAAGATGGGCAAAAAGTCAAGGGACCCAACTAAATTAGCAATGCCTAGGTGTAGAACAGCATTTTGCCATAAAAACGCGAGTCGTATGGCAATTAAAATATTTAATAGGATACCTAAGCAAATTAGAGAATTGCCAACGAATTTTTTCCAGAAAGATCTAAAAAAGTGGATAAATGTTTTGATATGAGTAAGAAAACTGTATGACGATTGTGTATTTGACAACTGTTTATAATTAATACATTTTATTTTAATGAATGATATAACTTTAAATAACAATATTAATAATAATTAAATCTAGTTCTATATAAAACTTAATAGATATATATACAAATTAAAAATAATAATATGTATAAACGGGTAGAAAAAGAACTTATTGGGCATCTTTGAATTTCTACAATATAATGAAACGCAAAAATACTGGTAAAATAGTGGTATTCAAGTGAATTCGGTTTGACTGAAAGCCAACCCATTAAAAAATCAATTGAAACGATTACAAAAATGAAAAAAAAGGTATAAATATATTTTACTACTTTTTTATTTTATTACTTTCCATTCCTGGTTGCCTGTAAGAAATCGCGGAATGCGATAAGGCCGCCCATTGTATGTGCTTTGATTAAATGTTTTTTTTTCTTTGTTTATTTCAATATGTAAATACAATAAAGTGTATAATAAAAATAATAATAATAATAATACAACAGTAGTAATGTATTTGTACGCCTTTCTAGGATTCACTTGAATTTTTTCACCAGTATTTTGGTGTTTCATTATATTGTAGGTATTCAAATACAATTCTTAAAACTACTCCGTAAATCGATTAGAATGTCGGGCGAGAAATGATGTTTCAAGATGGGCCTTCTGGCTGCCGATGGTTCGACCTTATAGTTTTCGAGATTTTGATGCATCGAGGTAGTGAAATGTTGCGCTCATAATTTATCGATTTCACGTTTTCGAGCAAGTGTTATTCGAGCAAATCATTCTATTTCAAGTACCCACCCATCTCAAGCGTCACGTTAATGGAAATTATGTCCGTTAATTTGTTTTTTGTACTTATCCATAATCTCACCTTTTAGTTGAAAGTACCAGGATAGCCCGTGGATTTTTTTTTTCATTTTGCTACACAACATTAGAAAATCAATAATTCTTTCTTTTTTTACAACTTCTTGTTACCATAATGCGGTAGGTCATTAAAAACATGTAGGCGATACTAACAATAATGGATTTATTTTATACAGTTATAATCATTTATATTATCAACAAAGTCACTTAGTTAAAATTACCTGAAAATGTGCTTATTCAATTAAAATTTTAAGACATTAGAGAGTTAAGTTGATAATATTTAAATAAGTTGTTTAAAAATTAACTAAGAATTTCATGTGCGCGTTCGATAGTGTGTTAGATACTAAAAAATATACCCAATCGAAAATTCAGCAAAAAAAAGTCAGATTTTTATTTTACTTTTTTAAGGGTGATAATCTTCCGATGACTTCTACCGCTCTGGATGGAGCGAGAGAGCGTGTCATACTAACTAAAGCCATACCTGTGACCTTCAGTTGCCCTTTGCATTCTAGGACTGCGGGTTTCCTTTTCAGAAATTCCCCACGGTCTTAGTTAGCGGGCATCGGGCGTGCTAGGCCCCTACGATTTTGCTGACATCTCTTTAAGCAGCGCGGGAATCACTACGTGCTGTTGCCGACTGGGCTCGGTCCGGTCAATTACCAGAGGGCCGGGCGGCGAACTACTCATTGCTCAACGTCCACAAGCCCGCGTCTACCGTGGCTGGTAGTCGGGGTCGGAGTTTCGGCTGCTGGGGCGTGAGGACGTTCGTTCTCTAAAGCGTGCGGCCTCCTCCTTTACCAGCATTACTGCTTCGCAAAAAGAGGCGACCGTCTGCCATTCCTCCTTGCTCCGGACCCTAGCCCGATACCAGGGCCCGGCGGGAGTGGTCGCTGCCGCCGATTGCTTCTACGAGGATACGGCGGTGCTCCACCCAGCGGGTTACACCTCCACCGTATGCTCCACCATTCCTCCGGGCGGTACACACAATGGTGATAACCGAGCGTTTCCTCGTGAATACGATACAAGAACCTGCCAAACTTGCCATTTCCAGTGAGGACCTGCGTCATATGGAAAATGAGGACGCCGTGAGGTCTTTCCAGCCACACCTCAAAGAGGGGACTTACCATTGTTGGTTGGGTAAATTGGGTTAATAAACTACACTTATAAAAATTCTACGCAATCGTTTCTCCTTATTAATTGTTTATCAGAAGATGACCTGTACTTACCTTTATAAATACAATTCATTATTTTGGTTAAATTAAAACAGGGCCCAGAAAAAAACGGTCAAATCGTTGTTCTACTGCAACAGGTACTTCGTCACCGGATAGTTGTAGTTCAACTCAATTTGAGGCAGTCTGCTCTGCTTATACTTATAGGCTACAGGAGATCAGTGCCTTGGCCTTCGATTGAAGATCAATAGCAAGCGGCCAGTAGTCCGTCTCATAGAGCAGACTGGCCAAATTGAGTTGAGCAGTAGGTAAGTATCCGCTGACGAATTCCCTATTGCAGTGGAACACCAACATGTGCAGCTTTTTGTCCTATCCATAATTTCAACAAAATAATATTTGTATTTACGAAGATCTGCGCAGGTCAATTGCTGATCAGCGTAGGATTTTTATAGAAGTAGTTTGTTCCCCCAAATTTTTTAGCTTTTATCTGTATTGCATCTTCTTCGTTGTCAACTTCTCTACTCCCAGTTAAAATTTTATTTATTAGTTTACAATCATTAAAATTCATAAATCGTATAACCATATTAATCAGATAGTCTATCATTCTTTTTTTATGTATATTGTATTTTATAAAATCGAAATCGATTAAAGTCGTAATAGACATTTATAACGTCGAGTATGACGTCGTATTAATTAGGGCGCGGGCGCATACAGGAGTGACACGAGTGACGTGCGCAAGGGATTTTTGTCAACTGCTGGGGATGCGCGCGCGCGGACAGGACACAGAGGGTGGCGGGGTATCGAACGACGGGGTAAGGGGGGTACCAGGGCGCACTCCTTACAGGACCGCAATTAGGACTCGCTACACATTTTAATTATATCTTTTAAATAATATGCTTCTATGTTTGTTTGAAGTATGTGATTAATTATGTCTTGGAAATTCGAAATAAGATTTATTAAATTTTTACTGGGAGTACAAAGCCATCGTCGACCTCCATACTCTCTGTATCTTATATTCACTGGTGAAGTCATTTTTGCAGATAGAACAATCTTTAAAAATGTTTGTTATAGATTTTTTTTTAAATATCCACTGTCATACTGCAGAGGTGCTAGAATTCTGGGGTCGTTTTCTTTATTTTCTATATTATCAAATTGTATTTCTAATATATTTTCTAGATTTACTGTGCAAGTCGACGAGGTTTCGGTATTTTCGTTGAGTACGAAGGAGCATAAAGCATCACATAAATCATTTTCACAATTTTTATCTTGAGTGTGGACACTGTTTAAATAATTTATTAAAAGAGTGGCAAACGCCGACTCAAATTGGTCACATGTCGGGTTAACATTGCAGCACCCGTGACTTCTAATCGCCCCGAAAAAATTCTCAAGGGGATCTTGATTAAGGTGCCGCAACCAGACTGATGTGACTCCGTATTCATTTCGTAATTTATTAAGTAACACTTCAATTCCCTCCAGTGTCCACACCCAATTTTTTACCGTAGGCACATTTTCAACCCTGCCAGCAGAAGTCACAAACTCCATAGAGTTAAAAACTCTTTTTGCTTTTAGCCATGTTTTTTTATGAGCAGAAGTTGACGTAGCTTGCCCAAGTAGTGGTTTAGCATTTTTATTTTTGTTGTGACTTCCGTTGACAGAGTCGAAAATGTTGTCCATAAACAACAGCAGATCTGCGGCTTCCTTGCACTCTTTTGGTAGAATCCCTTTATCTGAAAATAAAAAGAAAATATTTTATTCACTCGTAAATGACACATATAAGGTACAAAGTAAACATTCCCTGATAAAATAAAACTTCTCAGCAACTAGTCTGTACTGTACAATAATATTTACTGTATGATTATCAATTGCAAAAAAAAATATTGAAAAATATCAATTACCCGCTACATATCCCATATTGGATGCCACAGTGCGACTAAAAACCTGAGAGGCAAATTTAACTTTCATTTTATTAATTTTCTCAGGGTTTACGTGGTATTCTGTTAGTTTCGGTATTAATCTTATACTTTTATAGCCAGGGTTTTCTTGGTGGAGTAGCAATAAATGAGACCATTTAGCTGTTTTGGTCATACCATCTTTTTCATAATTTAATGTCTTTGTCATTAAATTGTTTCTTAAACCCGTAAGAAGGTGGGGGGTCAAATATGGGAATTATCTCCTTGTTATTTATTAATATAATATTTTCTTTTGGAGTTTCCCCTCTCCGTAAGTAGACCCCCCTGGTCTCATTTATCAACAACCGTATGGCCTGGCGATTATTTGACCCTTGGTCACAGACAGATGCTACCACTATAAACCCTGCTTGTTGTACCTCAGTTATCACTGTTTTAATTTGTTTTGCCAACTCAGGCCCTTTTGTTGCACTTGCTGAGAAAGAATAAAAAATGGCTTGTTTGTAATTTTTGATAAGACCACGCACCATGAAGACTTGGGCGTGGTCAGCAAATTCAGCTAGTTT
The DNA here is from genome assembly GCA_958295575.1 of Leucania comma. Taxonomy (NCBI): domain Eukaryota; kingdom Metazoa; phylum Arthropoda; class Insecta; order Lepidoptera; family Noctuidae; genus Leucania; species Leucania comma. The sequence goes on from OY282485.1 coordinate 13,193,329, forward strand.
TTGCTCGTCATTATCTACAATCCCTGTGATTTTATCCTTTTTTTCATCGTATGTAATTTGTGCTTTTAGAGACATTTCATCAAAAAGCAAAACGCATAATCGATCTGTGATTTTCATTTTATCGGCCTTGTTTTTTAACAGTAAAAAAACATTTTTGTTCAGCCCTGGTCGCAGCTTGCATTTTTCTTTTTCATCCTTTTTCATTTTTCATCTCCCCCTGGAGTAAGGCTGCACCTAAAGCGAAATCGCTGGCGTCCGTTCTAAGGATGAAAGGTTTTGAGTAGTCTGGCTGGGTCTTAATGGGGGGTGAAGAAAGAGACTTATGCTGGGTGCAAGCGCTAGCTTGATCCTTACCCCATTTCCAGGTCTGTGACTTCTTAGTTAGACGTGTAAGTGGTTCAGCTACCTTAGCGAACTCTGGGATGAACTTGCGGAACCATGAGCAGGTTTGGAGGAAGGTGCGAAGTTGCTGGAGATTCGTCGGTTCCTTCATCACTAAAACAGCACTTACCTTCTCTTCGTCTGGAGATATACCATCATGAGATATCACGTGGCCAAGGTATTTGAGCCGGTCTCTGGCAAACACACACTTCCCTCGGTTTGCTCGAAGCTTGAAAACACGGAGACGCTCGAATACCGCACGCATATCTGCTAGATGGGACTCCAGGTCCTCCGAAATAACCAAAAGGTCATCCAATTAACCTAAAATAGTCTTACCGCCAAGTGTAGACCCTGATCTGAAACGATCTATGAGCCTCTGAAACGTTGCTGGCGAATTCTTAAGGCCAAACGGCATACGTTTGAAGCGATACGTACCAAAAGCCGTGACGAACGCCGTTTTGTTGTGATCGGCGGTACTTACCTGCCAGTACCCACTGCGAAGATCTAGAGAGCTCATTACACAACCCTTTTTGGTCGACTGTAAGAGCTCGTCAATACGCGGCATAGGGTATGATCCGTCTTAGTGACCGCGTTCAGCTTTCGGTAGTCGACACAAAACCTATACGTACCATTACGTTTCGGTACCAAGACGCACGGTGCTGCCCAGGCGGATTCACACTCCTCAATCACGTCCTCCGTTAACATCTTGTCTAACTCGGCGCGCATGATTTGCTTCTTGGCAGGCGTAACGCGATAGGGGGGCAAAGCAATAGGCGGATGGTCGCCGGTATCTATGTGGTGTTCCGCAAATGGTGTAGGCTCTCCGACTACATCGAAAATATCGGAGTACTCACATAAAAGATTCTCCAACGTTGACCTCTCCGACTCTGATAACATAGCGCCCTCGTCCGTCCTCAGTACGTTCACGGAAGCACACTGAATGTGTTCGCGTTCGAATTCCCATGACAAAGTGTGAAGTGTCCGAGGCTGATCCATTGTACGCCAAGTCCAGTTGGAAAAATCGATAACCATCTTAGCTTTGGTAAAAAAATCAATGCCTAACAAAGTATCGTTGTTAACGGCACCAGGTAAAATAATGAATTCAACAGGTATCGATAATGAAGCAAGTTGAAAATTAACTATCGTCAATAGCACATCACTATTCCTAACAATACCATCCGCAAGCTTCAACGAAATCGTTTCGGCGCGAAAGTCTGAGCCAATACGTTTCAGTAAGGAATAAAGTGAAAAACTCGCAATACTACGACGCGCGGCGGTATCTAACAACGCGGTACCCTGATATCCCTCCACACACACGTGCAAGTTAGGCCGACCCTGCTTATTATTATCGTTAACAAAATCCCAACATAACTTCTTACTATCTATATACACAGAAGAAAACACATTTTCTACCTTAACATCTGAGTTACTATCTCCGGTACTATTTTGTTTACCTTTAGGACAATTAACTCTAATGTGGCCTTTTTCACCACAATTATAGCAAGATGTACCGGAGCTAGTAAAAGGAGAACGTTTACTTAGCTTATCACAAGAGTCCCGTACGTGTCCTCGCGTTTTACAATACACGCAGAACAACTTCTTATCACTGTTATCACTACGCGGCGACAGCGCTCGTTCACGCGCGGACTTCGCAGTCGGGGCGCGGGCGGCGCGAACGGGCGGCGGCGGCGTCGAACTCGATCCCGGAGCGACGTATTGTTGCGCGCTCTCGCTGAGCGCGCGGGCAGATCCCGTAGGTAAACACGACGACGAAGACGCGGAGGTCTCCGACAACGATTCTTCTATGCTGCGAGATTTTCCTATCAGCGATTCAATATCACTTACAGAGTCTCTTGGTAACCGCTTCCTGATTCTCTTGTGAAGTAGACCATAAATCATATCCAGTCTCGCTTCCTCTGGTAATTGATAAGGTAGTTTCGCCAACAGAGATCGTACTCTTACGATAAAAACGTCGGCGCGTTCCAGCCCTTGCTCAACAGCGAAAACACCTCTGTACAGTTTGTACGGTGGCCGTGGTATACCATACATCGATCGCAGGCGCTTGACAGCCTCTGACCATGAAATAACTTCATGACGGATTCCACGCCACCAAACTGCTGCTTGCCCATGAAGTAACATAGGGAGCCCACGAAGTGCCATCTCTTCGCTGACCGAAGCGCAATCCATAAACATCTCGACGGCGTCTTTGAATGCCTCGACCGCCTCCGGATACTCCGATGAACCGCGAGGTGCATTTGACGAGATTCCCAGAATACGATGTCGGTGACGGTGTGGCGCCGGAAGTCACACTAGGCGGCGTCCCTGGGTGCGATGTCAGTAGAGACTCGATGAGCTTCCGGTTCGCCTCGGCCTGCGCTGAAGAGAAGGCGGCCAAGAGCGACGATAACTGAGTTTCAGACATAAGCACTAGAGCTACAGGTGTCTCCGTCAAAGTCACAGGTTCATCGTCCGAACTGGATTCGTTTTTACGAACTTTACGCGGCGGCATTGTTTTCACTAAAAGTCTCGTGCACGTGTATCGGCCAATACGTTGGGAGCCAGTATAACGTCGAGTATGACGTCGTATTAATTAGGGCGCGGGCGCATACAGGAGTGACACGAGTGACGTGCGCAAGGGATTTTTGTCAACTGCTGGGGATGCGCGCGCGCGTACAGGACACAGAGGGTGGCGGGGTATCGAACGACGGGGTAAGGGGGTACCAGGGCCTGCCGGGGATGCGCGCGCGCGGACAGGACACAGGGTGGCGGGGTATCGAACGACGGGGTAAGGGGGGTACCAGGGCCGCACTCCTTACAGGACCGCAATTAGGACTCGCAACACATTTTAATTATATCTTTTAAATAATATGCTTCTATGTTTGTTTGAAGTATGTGATTAATTATGTCTTGGAAATTCGAAATAAGATTTATTAAATTTTTACTGGGAGTACAAAGCCATCGTCGACCTGCATACTCTCTGTATCTTATATATTCTATTTCATCTTTACTGGTGAAGTCATTTTTGCAGATAGAACAATCTTTAAAAATGTTTGTTTTAGATTTTTTTTTAAATATCCACTGACATACTGCAGAGGTGCTAGAATTCTGGGGTCGTTTTCTTTATTTTCTATATTATCAAATTGTATTTCTAATATATTTTCTAGATTTACTGTGCAAGTCGACGAGGTTTCGGTATTTTCGTTGAGTACGAAGGAGCATAAAGCATCACATAAATCATTTTCACAATTTGTATCTTGAGTGTGGACACCGTTTAAATAATTTATTAAAAGAGTGGCAAACGCCGACTCAAATTGGTTACATGTCGGGTTAACATTGCTGCACCCGTGACTTCTAATCGCCCCGAAGAAATTCTCAAGGGGATCTTGATAGGTGCCGCAACCAGACTGATGTGACTCCGTATTCATTTCGTAATTTATTAAGTAACACTTCAATTCCCTCCACTGTCCACACCCAATTTTTACCGTAGGCACATTTTCAACCCTGCCAGCAGAAGTCACAAACTCCATAGAGTTAAAAACTCTTTTTGCTTTTAGCCATGTTTTTTTATGAGCAGAAGTTGACGTAGCTTGCCCAAGTAGTGGTTTAGCATTTTTATTTTTGTTGTGACTTCCGTTGACAGAGTCGAAAATGTTGTCCATAAACAACAGCAGATCTGCGGTTTCCTTGCACTCTTTTGGTAGAATCCCTTTATCTGAAAATAAAAAGAAAATATTTTATTCACTCGTAAATGACACATATAAGGTACAAAGTAAACATTCCCTGATAAAATAAAACTTCTCAGCAACTAGTCTGTACTGTACAATAATATTTACTGTATGATTATCAATTGCAAAAAAAAATATTGAAAAATATCAATTACCCGCTACATATCCCATATTGGATGCCACAGTGCGACTAAAAACCTGAGAGGCAAATTTAACTTTCATTTTATTAATTTTCTCAGGGTTTACGTGGTATTCTGTTAGTTTCGGTATTAATCTTATACTTTTATAGCCAGGGTTTTCTTGGTGGAGTAGCAATAAATGAGACCATTTAGCTGTTTTGGTCATACCATCTTTTTCATAATTTAATGTCTTTGTCATTAAATTGTTTCTTAAACCCTTAAGAAGGTGGGGGGTCAAATATGGGAATTATCTCCTTGTTATTTATTAATATAATATTTTCTTTTGGAGTTTCCCCTCTCCGTAAGTAGACCCCCATGGTCTCATTTATCAACAACCGTATAGCCTGGCGATTATTTGACCCTTGGTCACAGACAGATGCTACCACTATAAACCCTGCTTGTTGTAGTACCTCTGTTATCACTGTTTTAATTTGTTTTGCCAACTCAGGCCCTTTTGTTGCACTTGCTGAGAAAGAATAAAAAATGGCTTGTTTGTAATTTTTGATAAGACCACGCACCATGAAGACTTGGGCGTGGTCAGCAAATTCAGCTAGTTTTTGCTCGCCATTATCTACAATCCTTGTGATTTTATCCTTTTTTTCATCGTATGTAATTTGTGCTTTTAGAGACATTTCATCAAAAAGCAAAACGCATAATCGATCTGTGATTTTCATTTTATCGGCCTTGTTTTTTAACAGTAAAAAAACATTTTTGTTCAGCCCTGGTCGCAGCTTGCATTTTTGAATTAATTTTATTAGTGTTTGAGTTGCGGGTAATATAAATATCTTTCCAAGAAATCTGTAAGCCTTTGGACTCTGTTTCATAATGGAGAGTGAAACAATTTTTTCTCGTAGTGTAAAGCGGCGACCTTCAACCTTTTTTCTGTCTTCTCGCCACTGCATCTGCATTAACAGCTTTGCTGTATTAGAGCAGTTATTAAGACAGTCTAGTATTGCAGGAGTAGCAACCATTTTTTTTTGCTGCCTTTATTTCTGCCCTCTGCTTTTGTACTCTAGTTTTTAATTTATTTATTTTTCTTTTGGCAATCATTATTTGATGTTTAAGATTTCTCTCTACACTGGAGAGCCCTAGTGTCTTAACTGATATTCTCCTGCCTGAAAATTAGAAATAAAATGGTTTTATTCGAGTCTCAAGTAAATCAGTTTGAGCAAATTATGCTTGAGAATGAATATAATATACACATCATTACAACCGAGACGATCCGGTGGCGCTACGGAGTGGATGTAGTGAGCGGTATGCCCACACAAGTATCGACTTAGACGCTCACTACTATATAGATAAAGAATACTAGCCGCAGGAGGCGAGGCGGTGCGAAGTGGGTGCCGGGTGGCTCTAATGAGCTGTAACCTGAAGACGCAGCGTTGGAAGAACTCCAACAAGGGGACCGATAAGCTGGCCAGGGTCGTGGGAATACAATAGATTTATGATACATAGGACGGATTGTTGTGTCGTCACTTGAGAGAAACCTTTGTCTAGCAGTGGACGTCTTTTAGCTGAAATGATGTTAACATATTGAAAGATATCATACCTCGGAAAGATTATACCTACTCATGAAAGGATGTCTGAATCCTCCGAAAAAAAATTCGAAGTTTTGAAGAAAATGCTAAAATCTTTCTTGCTATTATTATATAATCTCAACTCTTCAGCTTTTCTGTATAAGTTTACAAAGACATCGTCATTATCATCATCTAAAATGAAAAGACTCCTATTTCTGCGTTATTTATCCAAGAAAACCTAAAATGTCCTAAGCATAATTATCGAGATCGCTTCGGTTTCTTAGAAAACCTTTAAATCTTTGATCGTTCGAGGTATCTACTTATGCAAAACACCATTATAGTCTAGGTTTTTCCAATGGAAATTGATTTGTGGAAGTATTTGAACCTTATGTTAACTGAGGAAATAACTTCTGCACAAAATATTTTATTTTAGCTGTTTAAAAAAACCGGGCAAGTGCGAGTCGGACTACAAACAAACAAAAGACGGACACGGAATTTTCGGCAGGGATTTCTGGAATAAACCAAATCTTTAATTATTATTTCATGAATTTATTTATCTCAGGACTTCAAGGTCCTGGACCCTTGCAACCTTATCGCACAGAGCCATTCCTTAAAACTGAACAAAAGAAAAAAGCGGCCAAATGCGAGTCGGACTACAAACAAACAAAAGACGGACACGGAATTTTCGGCAGGGATTTCTGGAATAAACCAAATCTTTAATTATTATTTCATGCATTTATTTATCTCAGGACTTCAAGGTCCTGGACCCTTGCAACCTTATCGCACAGAGCCATTCCTTAAAACTGAACAAAAGAAAAAAGCGGCCAAGTGCGAGTCGGACTCGCGCACGAAGGGTTCCGTACCCATATCGAGTAACAAAATCGCCATTGCTGTATTGGAGTCCCCTTAAATATTTATTTTTAGTATTTGTTGTTATAGTGGCGACAGAAATACAGAATTTGTGAAAATTTCAACTGTCTAGCTATCGCGGTTCTTAAGATACATCCTGGTGACAGACAGACGGACAGAAAGCGAAGTCTTAGTAATAGGGTCCCGTTTTTACCCTTTGGGTACGGAACCCCAAATATATATATATATACATGAGTATACATAAATGTTACTAATAACCAAAGTGCACCTAGTTTCAGCTACTACGTGCAGCCGGCCTCAATCATGCGTTTAAAATTAGATGTGTCTAGCGTACCTTCTAATCTGGCCCAGTTCTGCGGCCATCATTTGTACTCTGGGACTGAGTGTGAGCTTCTTGCTAGCCATGCTTAATACATCAGCCTTGACTAGCATCCTCAGTCTGATATCATCGGCAATAAGATTGCCGTTGATCGCCGCATCGACGTATTGAGTGGAAGATTCTAGCAGATCTTCCAGAGGCCTCGTTGCCATTTTTCTTTTGTCCTTAGGGGACGCCAAAGTCAAGGTCATCTCTACATTTAATAGCAAAGCCAGTTCCCGTAGGTCTTCAGTGAACTCATTAACTGTGGGGATGACTCCAGAGAAAACGGTGTGCTGCATTATGAGTGGTATGTCGGCACCAAATAACTTGCTCTTGAGCTTTCCAGGTATTTTATCTTTAACTATGATCGCAGCAGTTTGGATGGAAAACGCCTGTGCAATCCTCGATAGGGTTAGCTCCCTCGACCCCAAGATCGTCTTATTCTGACTAGGGTCCATTATTATCCCATAAGCGCTGGCTTTGCGCTTAAGCACAGCACCAGCGGCACCATCACATCTCATAATTGCTTTTGTAACGTTATTACCCCTTTCGAGGAAGACGTTTAAAAAGAACATGAGGTCCGTTTTCGGGTCACAGTTTTCGTACAAAACTGCATCCCCAACCCTCAGCATTGGCTCATCTCCAGCCTTGATTGGATTCTCCTCAGCTTTCTTGAAGAATTGAGCCATTATTTGCCGGGCATCAAACCCGAGATACTTGACCGCCTCCCTCACGGCAGCACATTGCTTCCACTCTAATTCTGTAAAGGTCATCCTGAAAGCATCTTGGTTGCTATCAGTGATGCCTAACCCGGCCATGAGGCTCGCCATCTGCTCCTCCTTGAGTGCGAAGGTCTCAGCAACCTGTGATTTTGCCATTATGATAGTAAGATCGAGTGGCTTCCGTACAATATTAAAATTTAATTACACCGTCTGTGTGACTAACAAAAACAAAACGATGTGAGATATGACCTGCTTATCTTCGGTTTAGGTTTAGCCTTCATCATAGCGACTGAAACTAGGTGGAGTCGCACACTGGTGGTTAAACTTAGGCATTCATCATCAGCTAGAACTACATTTTTAGTGCAGTTCGGCATTTTGGTGTTGTTTTCAGAATCTTATCTCGCATTTCTCAACTGATTCGATTTCGTTTTATCCCCATCTTACCCCAGACAAGCCATGTCAGTCCAAAACAAGATTTGTAATTATGTTGAATTATATTATGTACTGAAATTAAATTGAGTGGGAGTCAGCAAACTGTAGAGGCCCAACAGGGTCGAAGCCTACTCTGGGGCCTTGGGAAAGTTAGTATGAAAATGCATACCAGGGCCCTGGAACCAAGGCAATGAAGGAACGGGGTAGATTATTATCTCCGCTCCGCCCAAGGGCGAGAGACGTCATTGGATGATTTTTTTATGGTAGGTAAACCATAAAAAAGTAGAGATATGCTTGAACATAATTAATTTAAGTTTTCTCTGCTCACATAGATATATACACCGTTCAATTTAGTCGTTTAATCCCGTGGATAGCCGATCCGGTACATGAAATACTATCGACTTGTAAAGATAAAAAAAAGTACTTTTTTCTAAAAATCTAATTAATACGCATGTGCGAAATTAATTTCTTAAAAAAATAATTAGAGTTTAAAAAAAAGCACTTTATTTTTTAATTTTATCTTAACAAATCGATAGTGTTTCATATACCGGATCGATCCTCCACGCGTTTAAAACGATCAAAATTTAACGGTGTATATTTGTTCCTTGTAGAGTGGTCATGATTTTGGTCTTCGTCTTTTAACTCATTGACAAGCTTTTATTGTTGACTGTAATAAACATTCTCATGCGAATCCATGAGAATGTAAGAAAAGAAAATATTTAATATTAGCTTTTGACCGCGGCTTCGAGAAACCGCCCATTGTGACGCCCTATTAATTTTAAGTTCTTAATGTAATTTTACTTTTTGGTATACAATAAAGAATCTATCTATCTAACCTACTCTACCTTAATTTACCCTACTTTTAGTAGTTGGCAGGACGACTTGGATGTCTTCCTTAGGAATTAGCAAGGCTCAGAACCGGGAACGATAGAAGGAAGGGAGGGAGGTCTGTGCCCAACAGTGGGACAGCATAAGCTAGATATGCCTATATAAAGCCCACCTGAGTCCATCAGTTGCTCTTTGTTTCGGGGTAATGGTAACTTCCTTCTGTCCAAGGCAATTAAGTGAAAACAGAAATCTCGCGTACCCATTCGGAACTGATGTATGAACATTTAAAATAGTATTAATTTTTATTGATGAACTGAGGGGGAAAAGTGGAATAATAGAATCATGAATAACCCATGTTGTGTAACCCTAAATGTCATTAATCTTGTTCAAAGAAGTGACAGACATGGAGAGTTTATTGTTTTTTTTTTTATAATTAAAACCGAGTCAAAAAGTTGTCTTATTTGTTTTATCATAAAAATATGAGAAAAGAGTACAAAGAGTGATTTTTACATCATTAAAAAGTAAAATCTTTGTTTTTTTTATCTTTGAGAATAAGATGTTTAGTTCTCTTGCCTCGAAAGAGAAGGTTTACTTATATTAAAAACTAGCTTTTGCCCGCGGCTTCGCTCCCGCTCTACCCTACTCTACCCAAATCTACCCTACTCTACCCTACCCTACCCTACCCTACTCTACCCTACTCTACCCTACTCTACCCTACTCTACCCTACTCTACCCTACTCTAACCTACTCTACCCTACTCTATTTTTCTCGCCGTAAAAACCATCCTTGAACTTCAACGAACATTTTAAAAAAAGATTTGGCCAAATTGGTCCAGGCGTTGTTGAGTTATGCGCTTACCAACACATTTTGCGATTCATTTTTATATTATAGATGTCACTTCAATATCCCTATCTTTTATTTTTTAAATACATATAATCGAATCAACTGGGAAACACAAGTTAGGAATCTCCAAACAAAACCAAAATGCTTAACTGTACTGAAAATCTAGTTCTAGCCGATGATAAATAGGTTACACTTAGTATAACATCGGCGTGTGGCTGCCCCTAGTTTTACTCACTATGATACAGGCTAAACCTAGTTTTAACCGAAGATAAACCGGACACATCTACGTTTAACCGCAAAATATGTTTGCTGGAGCCGGAGGATGCAAAAAAAAAACAATTTACTTTAAACTAATTTAATGAAGTAAAATGAAATTACAATTTATAACTTAAGATTAATTAGGTGATAATTGTTCGATGTCTGTACCAAGAATGTCCTAACGTGGGAACGTGGAGCGCATTGCGAGTGTGCTGTCCACGGTTGCGAAATGCTGTGTAGGCACTTAGTCATTGCGATGTGCAATATCGGTATCTCATTGTTCATAATCCATGTGTAACACCGAATCGTAATATCAGCGGTCCTTATGTTATACGGTTGCGTAACATCTCCCCCCGTAGAACAGCAACTATTTGCTAACTGTTGTTGAAAATGTTGCTGTGAGATGACTGGGGTCCATCTTGATTCCAGCTGGATGAATATTCCTTCCTGGTTCTGCCTCGGTATAAATGTCTTGATCTGCGTTCATTTCTATAGATGTAGGCTCGGTCTTTTTGTCTTTATTTCCTATCCAATGTCGGTACGTAAGAGCAATGGCAAGTACACCTGCACTAAATAGTAATAGGTACACAGGTATAGTAGTATGGTAGAGACTTCCATCTGATATCTTGTTAAGTCTTACTGGAGGCTGTACTGAAACTTTCTTGTAACTTTCGTGGAGGTTCTCGAGGTTGATTGAATCAAGTTGTACCAATGATTCTTCAGTTTTTGACGTAATGTTCTGGTCCCATAGTGTTCGTATTCTAAGTACATGTCCCTTAATTCGGTTGTCATTGTTAGCGATAGTGAATTCAGTGGTTCTTATCAGGCAATCTTGCGGTATTGTAGCCAAGTAACTTCCTTGAAGTGTTCTGAATTGTTCCTGTCCACATGACATCTGTACTTTTGCAGGTATCGGGAAGCTTAGTGTGTAGTGTTTTTCGTCAAGTTGTTCTAGAGCTTGCTTGTGTAGAATGACTGGTGTTAATGTACAGGAGTTGAGATGCTGTTGAGTGATGAGCTGCTGCACGCAGTCTGGCTTATCTATAACCTTGAAACCGACTTTCTCTTCGCAGAGGTACCATGAGTTAAGCTTCGGACATTCTGTCTCTATGTACATAGAATATAATCCATGAATTGCTATAAACGGAGAGGTAGGGATAAGGGCCATATTATTTTTGTTAGGAATTATGGACAACTTATATAGGATATAGGTTCTTGATAAGGCAATCGGTACCTTTATAACTATAACTATTTTCTTATCAATATAATACGATCCTAATTTTAAAATATTATAGTACTCTCGAAGGTCGATATCAATGATTTCGTCTTTTGAGTATAATAATCCTAATTTGCTTATCATATTTTTAAGATTAGGTACCTAAACTAATCATAGAGTGGGTAGTGCTGGAAGTATGCATAAAAGCTACTATAAGTTCTATTTTATTTAACTCACCCGATAATGTCTCTATATTATCGTTTAAAATAAGTAGGTGCTGTGCCAGATGGGCATACGTTACTAGGTCTGCCTGTTTCGATGCGTCTTGTTTAATGATTTAGTTAAGTTTATTGGCAATAATGTTCTGGTTGTCTACTATGTTTTTTAATACATTAGAATGCTCTAACATCCATTCTTTAGTCAAGCTTATGTAACGATTAAGTTCCGTTGCCAGCTTATTATCGTTACCTTCTAAAACTTGGATGGCGTTATTATATTTGATTGCATCTGAGTAGTCTAAGTTTCCTGAGATACTTTTTATGACTGATCCTAATCCGTCAATGAGTTCTGTGCGTTTATGCATTCCCTGCATAAACGCACAGAACTAATCGAAAATAGGAATAAAAATAGGGAGCCTGAAAAGGAATACGAGCCAGACCAACAAGTATTTGTTAAGAATCCATTAGCTAACAGACAGAAACTCGCACCTCGTTATACACATGATACAGTATTAGCTGATATGCCCATTCACATTTACACAAAAAAGAAACGTGGTCCCGTTGCCAAATCACGTCTCAAACGAACACCTAACACGAAACAATTGTTGCAGAATACCACTGATGATATTGCTACACCTGGTCCAAGATAGATAGATAGATAGATGTCTAAAGTATACGAGGCTATTAATGAAACGTTTCATTAATAGCCTCGTATACTTTAGACATCTTATCTCGATGTTCTTGCACGTATTGTTGTAGCAAGTGCACAGATAAATCTATATCTAAGGGGTCACGAGGATCCATACGACCGGTAACTACTTCAAGTGGTTTACATTTTGTAAAGCTGTGTATGCTACTGTTGTATGCCAATAAGGCGTATGTCATAAGGTTAACAATCAATTCACTACGGTGTTGTAATTTTAAGATTCTCAAATGTTCTAGTAAAGTGGAGTGTAAGCGCTCCACCATACCATTATCGTTAGGCGTATGGGCCAAGGTTTTATGATGTTGAATTTTATGGACACGCGTAAATTCGGTAAATAGTTGATTAGTAAATTCTGGTCCCTGATCCGTGACTATTGATACCGGAACGCCGTGATGGGAGCAAAACTTTAAGAAGGCTTGTACTACACTAATTGCTGTGCCATCTTTAAGATGGTATGCCTGAGCGTATTTAGAGAAAGCATCAATGATAGTCAGGTATTTCTCGTTTTGGGCCGTGAACACAAATCTAGATGAACAACATCAAACGGTTTTGCCGGAGGTGGTACTATGCAGAATTTTTGTTTTATAGGGTTTCGGTCATATTTGGCTTGCCCGCATATATTGCATTCATTTATATTATAATCTACTATTGGAGCGAGTACAGCGTAAGTTTTGTCGGTACCTCTATATGAAAATGTACGGGTATTATCCCTACTTGTATCCCTCTCTGTTCGTCTCAGGAATGGTGGGTATTGATACCCTCGAGCTGAGACGTAAATGTGCACTTCTTGTCCATTACTTTTTGCTGTTCAATGGCAAAATCGATAACCCTGCGGCTCTCTCACGATGTGGTCTATCTGCGCCGCCGCAATACACGCGACTGCGCTCGCGCCCTCTGCTAGCGACTCCCAGGGTCCGCACTCGTACCGCACAATATGCGGCAACAAATCAGGCGGTGTCACTACTCAACACCCTGACTGCTCAGCATCCGGATGTAGATATGTTCCATTCTAGTGTGCGATTGTTTTTAGAGAAGTGCAGAGAATGTTTTGGCGGTTGATTCGAGTTATGGTTTATGATTTAGTTGTGTTTGATTCTTTTTATTTAATTTTATACTTTTTTATGTTGTTATTTAATTTTTAATTTATTTATTTTTTCCTTAATGATAATGATTTCTATATTGTTTTTTTTTTTTTTTTAATTATATTGTAATAAAATAATGACTCTCTGCACGTGTTGGTTTCGGCTGTTAGTGCAGAGAGTACCTGTTGTAAATAAATAAATAAATATACTTTGAGATTTGATCCTTCATTTTTGGCCAATAGTATTTATGGGATAAGGCTAGGTAACACTCACTTATACCGCGATGGTTAGTTTTACCTTCGTGGTATTTCTGAATGATCTCTTGCTGTCCGAGATATTCCTTTACGTTTTCTACTTCGGTTTTAGTTAAAACAAGATTCATAGCGGAGCTCTTGAACTTTTCTTGTATTATTGGTACTATTTTTTACATAGCTAATGGGGGATGTATTATAATGCCAGTCTTAACTTTCGGGTTTGCGAATTCTTTAATTGCGTTTATTACATCCTCCTCTAAATTTGATTCGGAGAGTTGGATGGAAGTACGGGTATGAGTCTCAAATGATTTAGAAACTGCTGGGCGTTTTTTTATATCACCTACTACTGTAAAACATATTTGTCTGTTGAATAAGTTGGAAGTGTTGTTGCGCGGTGAGTTGAAGTGCGAAATTCTGGCAATTACTGAGCATTGGTTACCTGAACCTAATCTAAAATGTGTGGACATAAATGGATTCAAACTTGCATCCTGCTATTGTAGAAAAATAATTAAACATGGTGGATCGTGTATTTACGTTCGAAACGGGGTTATGTGCGTTGAGAATGACGAATTAGTATCGATGTCAGTTGAGCAAATATGCGAGATATCAGCGATAGATTTAATTGATTTTGACATGAGTATTATTTGTATTTATTTTTTATTTTATTTTATTTAGGTAACCAACAGCGATGAAAAAAATATGTTACAGAGTAAGTGATTTACAGTAAACCATGGCCAATAACAGGTTTCCCTTTCTAACTAGTATAATTATACAATGCATGCGAACGGACAAAAAAAGAAAGAAAAATCAAAATAAATGTACAGTTAGAATTTTTGATGTTGATTTCAGAAACAAATGTTTCTGAATGCTTGATGTGAAAAATTTGAAAATTAGGTACTGTCGGCCCATAACATGACGAATGAAGTAGAATTCCCTACCCGCATAAGTTTGACAATTGCTACGTGTTTAGATCATGTGTATTCAAACTTGCAACCAGGGTCGGTGGACACGACACCTGTGGTTACACACTTGAGTGACCATCTAGCAGTCAAGGCTGAGGTGATGCGTCTTACCAATAAAGTACTATGACTACTATGACTATGACTATGAATCTATTTAAGGGGTCATCTGAAATTGGTATTTCCAATATTGGACTTTCGGCACTAGTGTGAGCTGTGAGAGTGGATGAGCCTTCTACGGAAGGTGGCTTTTCAGATACGTTAACTATGACGGAACTCGTTTCTTCGTTATTAATTTCAATTCGTGACAAAGCATCGGCATTTGTGTTGCTTTTGCCCTGCTTATAAACTACTGAATAGTTATATTCACTGAGACTCAATCTCCAAGGAGTTAGTCTCGAGCTAGGCTCTTTTAAGCTCATGATCCATTGGAGCGGTTTATGATCTGTTATAATTTTGAATTTTTGTCCGAATAGATATGGCCGAAAATACTTGGTTGCCCAAACTATGGCTAAAAGCTCCTTTTCAATCGTGCTATAATTGATCTCGCTTGTATTTAGTGTGCGCGAAGCATAGGCTATAGGTTTGTCGGAACCTATAGGTCCCTGTGAGAGTACGGCTCCTATGGCTAAGTTTGATGCGTCTGTTGTGAGTAGAAAATCTTTATTAAAATCGGGATATTGTAAGATTGGATCGTTGGTAAGTAATGTTTTACATTTTTCGAAGCAATTTACATAGTTGGTATCATTGCAGTTAATTTTTGAACCTTTCTTTAAACATTGGGTCATTGGTTTAGTGATTTTGGCGAAATCGGCAATGAACTTTCTATAGTACCCTAGTAGACCTAAAAATCTTTTAATTTCTGTGACTGTTTTGGGAAGTGGTAATTTTTGGATAGCTGAAATTTTATCGGGATTCGGTTTAATGCCATCTTTACTAATTATATGTCCCAGATATGCTGTTTCCAATTTTAAGAATTCCGACTTATCCATCTGTATTTTAAAGTTAGACTCTCTGAGTCTTCTAAAAACTTTTTCCTAATTTATAATGTGCTCCTGTAAACTAGTGCTTAATACGATGATGTCATCTAAATATACTAGACAAATAGAGTTTTGGGGGTCCCTAAGTACATTGTCCATGACCCTTTGGAAAGTTGATGGTGAATTTTTAAGTCCCATCGGCATGCGTAGGAACTCAAAATGGCCATGCTCCACATTAAATGCAGTTTTTGGGATGTCATTTGGGTCCATTTCGACTTGATAAAAACCACTGGCAAGGTCGAGTGTTGTAAAATATTGGCAATTACCTAATTTATCTAATACATCAGTTATATTGGGAATAGGGTACTTATCATCGATGGTTTTTTCGTTTAGTTTCCTGAAATCCACTACAATTCGCCATTTGGTTTTACCAGATGCATCAGCTTTTTTCGGGACTACCCAAATGGGTGAGCTCCAAGCTGATTCTGAGGGTTGGATTATTCCCTGTTCTAACATTTTCGAAATTTGACTGCGTACTTCTTCGCGGTGTACAAATGGGTATCTATACGTTTTGGTATAAACTGGTACCTCATCTGAAGTACGTATGCTGTGTTTTATTTTATTGGTAAAGGTAAGTGGTTCTCCCTTTATATAAAATATATCGGCATATTGCGAAACCAAAGACTTCAGATTAGCACGCTCTTCCTCATTTAGATGGTCAGTGCGTAACCGAAATAATACTTCCTTTACCCGGGATTGAGGTGATTGATGAGTACATTCTAAATTATACGTTTCCGCTTTAATAGGTTGGTCCATGGAAAAAATTAAGTCATTACTAGTTGGGTTGAAAATTTCTAGATAACCGCGATTATTTTTGACACTCGTAATACACTCGTTGATGTTACAATTTGAAACTATCTGATCAGGAATTAAAGCATCACCATCTTGAATATTAACTGGGACTCTGACTAACTTTGAGGAATTTGCTGGGATAATATCTTCATATAAATTGCTATTGCGCGAGTTGTACATACTCGTAACTATTGGGTTAACTGCAGCTTTTGTAATTAATTTATTATTTTTAAGATCAATATTTGACTCCCATTTATTTAACAAGTCAAAACCGATAAGGCCGTCAAAGTAATCGTGAAACCTGTAAATGTAGAATGTTAAATCATTATTGTCGTTTATTTCTTGAAAACAAGGTAAGTTAATGGAGTAATCGTTACGGCTAGTTGCATGCACGTTTGATACCTCAAAAGGGTCATAGTTCCATGGTAAATGTGGGTAAAACCTCTGAACAGCTTCGGGACTAATAAATGATTGGTTTGCTCCTGTGTCGATTAACAATTTTAATGGTGGGTCTGAAATTACTATATATGGTAGATAACGTTGGGTTTGTAGATTGATCTCTATTTTGATTCGTTTGTAGTCCGGCTCTTCTGAAAATCCTGGTTAGAGGAAGCTGACTCCTCGCTAGATTTCCTTTCAGACTTCGCCTGACTTACCTCTGGGGATGAGTCTAATTGCTGGTTCATAAATGCATCTAAAGCGTCATAGTAAGAATAATCGGGCTGTTCAAAGAAGTTATACATATAACCATCGAAGTTATCACAATAAGGTTCAAACATATATGGATATTCAAAGCATTCGTTGAAATTCATTTCTCTTGTCTTAAAATAATTAGAAGGTGGTGGGTTCCCTTGCCTAAACCAATCATTACCCCGGAATGGCATTGGTCTCGGTATGAAGTGAGATACGCCACTCATTGGTTTTGGTGTATTATTCGTGTTCGGACCTTTAGATTGATTATTACTAGATGAATTATTTTGTGGATTATAGTTAGAAGGACGTGCCCCGAATATCTGTTGCGTACGCGATGGACCCTGCTGCTGGAATTGCTGTGGTTGGTTAAACCCTGGTCTCCACATTTGCGGTAGACGTTGCATTGGATGTGGCATAGCTATATTTGGTCGAGAAGGACCGGGCATATTAAAATTAAATGGCCTCTGCATGGGCATGGGTATATGCGACATGACAGGATTGAATGTCTTGGTCTGATCAGTTGGTGCCTGAAGCTGTGGCTTTTTAGCCGGTGTGTGCTCGTTTCGCTGTTGTAAGTAGAGAGTGTTCATTTCTTCATGAACAAACTCAAGTGCCTTTTCAATCGTGTCCGGTCGCATGCATCTGATGCGTGAACCTAAGGGGTCACGAAGGCCCCGTAGGTATGATTGCAAAGTTAATTTTTTATAAAGTGAACGTTTTGAATCTATTGTACTTTGAACGCTTTCATGCAGTGACACATAGGTCATGATAGTGGCAAACAGAGTCTGGCACTTTTCGTAGAATTCAAATTGTGGTGTGGAAGAGCCTTGAGTTAATAGAGCCATGTCGTTATAAAGCGAGGTCTCATCACGTTGGTCAGAGAAATTATTGACTAAGGAACTACGTACGTCATCCCAAGTTTCTGGTACACCGTTGGTGTTAATTAACCGGGCGGCAGGTCCAGTGACCTTGTTAAGAATCCCGTTTAAAATAGCCAAATTAGTTAATTCGCGCCCTGGTTCTGCTGATACATAGGCCTGCACTAACTGGTCACACAGCTTGATGAATCTAGTGAGGACATTAGGGTTTCCGTCAAATTCGGGAACTATGCGTATGCGTAAGGCCTTGTAAATCTCGTCTATCGCCGACATTTCTAGGGTTATTTCTCTATTTCCTAATTGCCTAAATGAATCTAATAAAGATGATCTAGATTATCTAACTAGCCTAGGGGTCCTCGATTGCCTGGGATGGAAAATCTTGGATTTTTATGATTAACACTTAAGGATAAGGATGAGCAACTCAAGAACTATTCTAAAGTACTCACATGAACATAATTGGTCCCTCTGCGGTATCGATGTCTGGATATTCCTCCCGCCGACAGCTTCTGAAGATCCGGATACTCGTACGGTGCTTGATAGTCACCCGGGTGACTCGCGAGTCGCGATCCTAAGATCGATCCTATTAATTTACTCTCGCGAACCGGCCCGCGAGTATCCTACCGGCTGCGCCAAATATGTTTGCTGGAGCCAGAGGATGCAAAAAAAAACCAATTTACTTTAAACTAATTTAATGAAGTAAAATGAAATTACAATTTATAACTTAAGATTAATTAGGTGATAATTGGTCGATGTCTGTACCAAGAATGTCCTAACGTGGGAACGTGGAGCGCATTGCGAGTGTGCTGTCCACGGTTGCGAAATGCTGTGTAGGCACTTAGTCATTGCGATGTGCAATATCGGTATCTCATTGTTCATAATCCATGTGTAACACCGAATCGTAATATCAGCGGTCTTTATGTTATACGGTTGCGTAACACGCATGAGGTCGCTTGCACCTAGTTGTAGCGGGCTAAAAGTAGGTTTAGCCTTAACATAATGTTATATTCATATTTTTTAGAACTTGAGAAGTTTTTAAAAATATTTTTTCTAACATAAAAACAATAAAAAGCTTACCTAAAGTTTTCTTAATAATCTTGTCGTCTTGATGAGGAGTTTGTGATGTATTCTGGCATATTTTTCCTGCAATACTCTGAGAAGCAGGTGATAATTGCTCACATGCCACCGTTTCTGGAGATAAAACATTAATAAATTATTATCACTCAATGTAGATCACACCTGTTTATGACGTAAGGTTTTAAAAACTATTTGTAGTATAAACTTTCGAGCTTCTTTATGAGCACAAAGAAGTCAGTAACTCAGTTTGACGGACTACACCACCAGGGGTAGTTGAGCATGGGCCGGACTGTGTTGTTATACTGTTGTGAACTTGTATGGGTTGTTTTGTGTTTAATTGACACAAAATAATAAAGACCTATATAATTATTAAACCAACAACTACTCACCAATATTTTCGTCTACAATTGTTTTTTGTTCTTTGAGGCTGGCAGATGGTACATACATCAACTGCTGAAGTGATTCAGGAGCTAAAATAAAATATGAAGAAATGTGGGTGAATTTTCTCAAGGAAAGTTAATTTTCAAATCAGAATGATTATTCTATTTATCCAAATACCTGTAGATGTTGAGGGCATTGGCAGATTGTCAAGTCCTTGCAATGGTTCCGTCCCTTTGACCAAATTGACTACTGAAAAAGTAATAAAAGTTTAAGTACTGATATGGAAAATTTTGCTTAGTTTTATTGTCACACATAACTTTTTTAATGCAATTTTGCTATTTTTTTATTTTTCTTCAAGGTATACACAGAATATTACCCTGCATTCTGAATTGAGTTTTTATCGATGTTAGCATGCTTAAAGTCGTTACAAATTACTGTAAATGCATACATCAGGCGATTTATCCCATGGATATGTGTTAGAAAGAAAAATCGTCTCCCAATAGGATTACTTACAAAATATGAAGCTACAACTCTGCTCATGAATTGTTGATGAACAATCATCACGTGGACAGCTAGGCGACAGTTTCCGAATACAGCGTATGGCTTTGGATCTTGGATGAACTGCAATGGATGACGGTACTGGCTGCGAGGACTACTAGATATTCGTAGATAAGGTTAATTAAGACCACTCCATGTAAGTTGCTTTATTCTAACCTTGCCATATATGTTCCTGTCACCGGCTGTGACCAGTGTAGCTACTTAATTATTAAATATATATTGTGGAGACAAGTTATATCTTTTATTCCAGTCAACACCTCATGCGAAAAACACCCTTTAGTCTCATGCAAACTACCGCTGGGTAAGTCGGTGGTAAAGTCAAAAACCCAACCTTACAAAGTAATATAGAAAAATGTGAAAATTAAAATAAATTATTCACTTTCTAAGTTGTCACTAATTGGTCCTTCTTCCTAATTGTTACAAAAATCGTGATACACTTAAGGTATGGCACCTTTTGCGCAGAGATCCATCAGATCTTTAAGTTTATTGGCAGGGATTTTAAGTTTATTGTTATTGAGCTTCTGTAAATCGCAACAAGGTGTCACAGCAGATTTGTATAAACCTCTATGCTGTATAGATACTGATTTATAATTGTCTTTATTAAATTGGTTTTTGAAAAATATTGTTTTAGGACTTCCTTTTCGATATTGAATCCATTTTAATAACAGCCAGTTCATATTATCACCAGTATCTGTTTTATTTGAGATAATTTTGTTACAATACGACTTAAAAAATAAAGTTATTAAAATCTGAAAAAGTCAACTCTTTAGTCTTGTAATAGGGCTTGGTGCTTTTAGCCGTACGTGCGACATTGTACCAGCCCTCGTGTCTAGATATCTACACGCCTCCCTCTGTTTTCTATTGCAGAATGAACACTATCGCATTCCATCTCCGAATGTCCTGACTCCATGAATTTTTGATTGATGATTTCGATTGGCAAAACCGTTACTGCATGTAAAAGCATTGCGGCAATAATAGTGTTCCGGTTCTGGCCAGAAGCAGTGTCAGAAAAGAAAGTTATTTCTTTTACCTCTGCAGGCAATGACGACAAATTAATCCAAATGCAAGTGGCAATCCCCGAAGCACCTTTAGTACCCACTCCTTCATGCCACATACAATTTGTAGCTTCAGAATCTCCTAAATTATACACTGTAAAATTGTAAATCTTCAACTTTCTTTTTATAATAAACCTAACCAGACTGTAAACTTGGAGCAAATAGTATTTTTTTTCCAGGTCCATAGCAAAAGCGACAAAGCCTGGATCTTTTTTGGTACGATTTTTGTCACAAACTTTATGCTCTCTCGCTTCGATTTTACGAACAATGAGTAATTCTTTGCAATATTAATCTTGGCAAGGGTCCTCATTTAGCATCACTAGCTGGACGGCTTAGTTCAGCAGCATATGCTGTCAGAAAAATCCGTCAATTTACTGATGTACATACCGCGAGACTGGTCTATTTTAGCTACTTTCATAGTATCATGTCTTACGGTATTTTGCTATGGGGACGGGCTGCAGACATAGAGTCTATTTTTATTCTGCAGAAAAGAGCTATCAGAGCCATATACAATCTTCGCAGATGCGATTCTCTAAGGGAACTGTTTAAGGATATAAACATCATGACGGTACCTTGTCAATACATTTATGAAAATATTATGTACGTTCGGAAAAATATTCATCTTTTTACTAAGATAAGTGACAGGCACAATTTTAATACTAGGAATAGGCACAAACTAGATCAACCTCGATTCAGATTGGCTAAAGTATATAATTCTTTTATGTTAGGGATGGTCTATTTGAAATAAAAGAGTTGATTGATTGATTGATTGACATTCTTTAAAATCTAGTTATTTTTGCAGAGAAAAGAAAAAAAAAACTTATTTTAGTTTTTAGACCCAACATTTTCGACAGTTTCAGCTGGTTCGATCCAGATTTTAGAGAAACTTTAAAAGCTACTTTTTTCAATAATCTTTTGTCCTTATGTGTCTCGCAATCTGCATAAAGGTCTCAGCACACATATGGGATCGGAAAGGGATCGTAACCGTAACGCCTTTCGCCTCGCTGTCAACCAGGCGTCAACCTACCGTATGCACGTAACGAAAGCGTATCAGCAGCGCCTGTACGTCAACTCGGCTACGGCTAGGCGACACCGCGCTTACGCCTCGCCGCCCCCTGGCTGACCTGGTTGGCACCAGATCAGTTTGAATCCAAACGTTAAGTGTAGCGCACGGTTATGTCTTGGTTTACAATACGTGAGTTGGCTATCATAGCCATAGCACTTGATGAAGAGGAAAAAGAAAATAGCAAGAAAAAAAGAAAAAGATATTGGGTACACAGTATGAATAAAGCAAGGAGTACTGAAGGGGAATTTCGGACTATAAAAAAACATTTGATGGATGATGAAGAGAAATTTTATATTTATTTTCATATGCCGAAATATCTCTTTTATAACATATTGCAGTCTATAGATGAATGTATAAGGAAGAAGAATACAACATTCAGAGAAACAATATCGCCCGAAGAAAAACTAGCTGTAACGTTAAGGTGAGAAATTGCATTTGTTTTTGGAATTTTTAATCTGGTCTACATAAATATTTGTACTATAATTTTAATGTTTGTATTATCTCTATTGTTCTTTTTTTTAAGTGTACAAAAAAAATACTCGGTTCCGAAACTACAAGATAGATTAATTTTTATCCTCTGTCGATAACCCTCATTTGCGATCAGGTGTGCACAGGGGATGTACGTTTTATGTCTGGTGTATGTGTGTATATATTTTGTGTGATTGCGTAAGGTATTTTAGTAAATGCAACTTTTTTGTAGTTTAGGTAAAAAAAAAATACCCATAAATCACATATTTTTTTATTATACAAAACTATGTTATTAAATCCAAAAATTATGGCAATTAAACAAAAATAGCGCCACAACAAAAATACAATCATTGTATAAATTAAAGATTGTTTGAAGTATCAAGATCGTCAGCATTTGACGCGCCATTTTCTTCTAAGTTTGAAATATTAAAATCATGAATGTTTGAAGCGCCAGATGTTGATTGTATCTCGTGGCTAATGTTATTTAGAGTGGTATAACCTCGAGGCATGTCATCTTCTCTTTGGGGAATGTAAGGGTTGCGATAACTATAATAGCTTTGTTTCTCTGCGATTTCTTTTAACTCCATTTCCGAAACTGCGTTATATATTTTACTTTTCATAACAGCTTGGTTATATTCTGAAAATTTTTTAACCGTTGCCGCAATGCTCTTAAAAAATGTATCTATCTCATCTTCTTTTTTGGTTTCGTTGTGATTTAATAAATATTTCATTAAAGTTTGTGACGCTGAATTTTTTTCAATATTAAGATTTTTTTTTTTTGAATTTTTTTTTTGAAGTTTCCGCTTGTAAGTTTTCTGGAGACTGAATTATGTTTATTGAGTTCTGTGAATCATCATTACCCAAGAAACTGCTAACATCTGAACCGTCATCATCATCAACCGAAGCGATCGTATTTCTTTCTTTGTAATGAGGTACTAAAAAACTCATTTCATCTTCAAAGGTCCACTTTTTCGTCGTCGGGGCTGCCTGACCACTTTTAGTTTTACGCTTCTTCATAGCTCGTCGGTGAGACTCTAACCAAGTTTTCTTGCACTCAGATTCTGAAATAAAATAAATCATGGTTAACTATATCAAGCGCATGTAGTTACACATGTATGTGTGAAAGGGAGTACGTACACACACATTCACATAAACATGTATATTTAATATACATGTTTATGTGAATGTGTGTGTATTTTGACATCATTTTAAATTAGACACGAAATTATAAAATCTTTTTTAAAGTATTGACTTTTAAATAGAATTAAGCCTATTGACCCTTAATTAAGGGTACCCAGGTACTTCATAACTGGATCTACATTTACTAATTTATCATCGAGCTTCCGTTTAGGAGAATCAACTATTCGTTTGATAGTAATAGATGTGTGCAATGCAATAATAAATAAATTAATGCCAATTCATATACCTCAACCAACTACAGCCACATGGCAAGGAATCGAAGAAGGATTTAAAAATAAATGGAACTTTCCGAATTGCATAGGCGCCATTGACGGCAAACATGTAAATATAATTGCACCTCCCAATAGTGGATCGTTGTTTTTTAACTATAAAAAAACATTTTCTATTGTTTTGTTAGCTATAGTTGATCCTGAATACAGATTCATAGCGGTTGATGTAGGAGCCTATGGAAAAAACAGCGATGGCGGAATCTATTCATCATCTACATTTGGAAAGGCACTTGAAAGAAACACATTCAATATTCCATGTGACAAACCATTACCAGGAACTAATCATGCAATGCCACATGTATTTGTGGGAGACGAGACATTTCCATTGAAGACATATTTATTAAGACCATATCCTCGCTCAAATACACGGAGACTATCAGATCCTGAACGGCAATATAATTACCGCTTATCACGAGCTAGAAGGGTTGTCGAAAACGCTTTTGGAATTTTATATCAAAAATTTGCGATTTACAACAAAAATATTAAATTGCATCCAAAGTTTGTAGATAAAGTGGTATTAACAACTTGCATTTTACACAATATGATGAGGACATATAACATTGAGATGAATTTACAGGAACCGAACAGAACAGAACAGGAAATTACAGTTGAATTCGGCGAAGACCGATTGTTAAGTCAATTACCAAGTATTAGTGGTGCCCATATGGCTACCGCTTTTAATGTACGTGAAAAGTTCAAAACATATTTTCAAACTTCTACCGGACGAGTTCCATGGCAGTAGCTTTTAGCTTTAAATATTAATGTTAATTCTTAATGGATATTCCAGTTAAATTTTTCATTATAATTACGAGTATATTAATCACAACTGTTTTATTTCCCATACATACCTACATACGCGAAAAACATTAAATAAATAATTAAATAGGAGTAGGTACTTACCAGATTGCTTTAAAGTAATACTTATTTGTTTCCAAGCCTCGTCCTTTTTTATAGTATTGCTGTATTTAGCATCACTTAAGTCATATAAATATGGATATTTTCTCACTTCTTCAATAAGTTTCTCCCTTTGCATCGTTATTTTGTGTTTGAATCGAACTTAAAATTTTAAATAAAACATACGCGCAACACGAATGAAATACTCCTTGCGAATGGCGGCGTCTTTAGCAGGCAAGTCGCGGGAGGGGAAAGGGGAAAGGGTGGACGAAGAGATGTGAGCTCGGGTACGGAGAGACGTAAGCGCGGGGACGGAGAAACGTAAGCGCGGGGACGATGAGCCGTAAGCGCGGGAATTCAAGTTCGGAGCCTGTTCCGAGGCGAGGCGATTACGTTATTATTCCGATTAGTGTGCGTTGCAGTAGGGAGTTTAATACAAACCATTCTGAACGGCTCGAGGCGATACGGTGACGATCCCTTTCCGATCCCATATGTGTGCTGAGACCCTAAGTCTCCTTCACTGCATCTTTCAAATTCTCCAATTCTTTTTCAGTTTTACTTTTAGCCGTTTCCAAATCTTTTGCTTTTTGTTTAGAGCGGTTTAACTGTTTTCTAAGACGACCAATGATTGTATTCAACTTTTGAATTTTTTTTTGGGCTATATAATAATTAGAATATACCCTTTGTAACTTTTTATTATGTTATTACTTTGCTTCTTAATTTTATTTTTTGGTATAGTTTCTTGATTAATTGATGCTTTTTTTTCTTTCTTTCTGATTTTTTTTTCTGTTTTCTCCACTGTTCCCTTTGCTTTTTTTGTCTCGTTATCATCTAAATCAGCAATTTTTTTTCTTTGCTTTGCAACTATTTCTCTTTGTTTCTTTGCTTTGCAACTATTTCTCTTTGTTTCTTTTTATATATTTCATATTTTTCAGGGTCCTCCTTTAACTTTTCTCTAAATCTCCTAGCCCGTTCAGCTCCGGTAAGTGTCATGTTTTGTTTTTGTAAATATAGGTTAGTAGCTTTGTTACTCGTTACAATATTCACATTCGTCATCCAGAAAATGATCATAAATAGTAAATAATGAACAGGTTTGGCACCAAAAAAATGTGTGATTCAAAAGACGAATTATTTGTCTACCACTAAAAATAATAAAATGAGTCGGTATTCCGGCGTTCGTCTCAGTATAAGTAATGCAGTTATGACATTTTCTTGCTAGTATAAAGTGTGTTCTTTTCCATGGCCACTTAGTTCTTTTGAGCAGACTTAAATCTTTGCGAGTCAAAAACTTGTCAATGTCCAGAAATACTACTATTTTTTCCTGTAAGTGTGTATACTTATTTGCGTTTGATATGTCGAAGACCTGCAATGTAACCCAAAATTTATTTTCGAATGCACCGTGCACAAAATTCAGTATAATAACAAACGTTATTAACAAACGTTATTAACAAATGTTATTAGCCTCAAGAAAAATCACTACAATAATTAAAACAGTATAATTAAGAACGACAAAGTAAAATAAAGACTTCGTTTACTTAAATAAAAAAAAAACTACTTGTTTTTGTCTTACTGTACTTTATTTTATTAACAAACATTCTCGAAATTTAAAAAAAAATGCTTAGAACTGTCTAGTATGGACAAATTTTCAAATATCAGAGAAACCCCCAAATATATACCTACTTTTTGCACAAGAAGTATAAAAAGTAATTGAAGAAAATACTTAATTTTTATTTTTAGTTTACTAGAGTACTCGGCCTTATAATTCCAGTTAGTAACAAAATCCATTCCGGCTATACCTATATAACGTTACTCACCTGACGTTACAGTTAAAGTACATTTTATGACTTTACATCACAACATTTTATATAAAATACAATAAAACTAATGATTCAAATATACTTCAATTACTTTTAGATAATTGGTGAAAATGTTTAAACAATGTTCTTATTAAAACCATAATATTAAGCTTTCAAAATCACTTTACTAATCGGAACACTTTATTATCGACACACTGCTCTGAACATAGACTAATATATTATAAGATGAGATAGACTGGCAACTGACGTTTTTTGGTTTAGTTAACGAGCAACGCCCTCTGAACGCCAAGCAAGGAACTAAATGAGTACCAATGAATATATACATAGGTAGACGCGCGTTTATTTGTTTATATAGCTTATGTATTTCGTTTATTAGATACAAACTGTGTTCTGATCTAAGCATAAATATTTTATCTAAAATTAGTGCATGAACACAGTTCAGGTATCTAATAAACGAAATATCAATATATCTTGTAGGTATCTTGGGTAAAGGGAATGAGATTAATAACACAAAAACATAAAATTTAATTTATTTATTTTCGTTTCGAACCACTTGTTTTAGTATAATGTTCTCGAGCCTGTATTAAAATGGGGTCAGTTTCTTCATTATTAGTGAAATTGTAATAGCTTTTGCTTTTTGCTTGTACCTACAATCTTAACCCAATTTTGAAATCTTTCTGCATCTTTCTCAGGATGGCTCAGGAAAGTAGTGTAGAATTTCACCTGAAAATAAATTAAAATGACTGTAACGGGACTGACTAATCCCCACGCTTCAAATAATTAAAAAAATAAAATAAAAATCGGGCAAAGAGACATGTCAAGATTGTTTACCAAAGCTAACGACAGACTACAAGAGGCATTTATGATTTCTGAGTGTTTTATAAGTTTGTTTGAAGTTAGAACCAATGTTTTTTAGACATGTTGACTACTGAATAAAAAATATATTGCTCAGTTTTAAAAAAATTGAGTGTATTAGGCACTAGGATTGGTATGAATAATCTATGTATGTTCGACATAGGCATGAAAGCATATACGGTTATATGCTTTCAAGCCTACATCAGAGGTTTCCCTTAGGAAGGCAATAATAGGAAGATGGTTTTAGATCACTAAAACATTTAAAAAAAAAACAAACCCAAATAGGTAGGTAGGAAAAAATGTATTGCAATGCATACCGGGTACTGTTGGAATATAAAACACACTACACTCACCATCTTCTGCTACTACTGGGCACTCAGGAACACAGCATGTGTTTCGAGACATTGTGTAAAGCGTAAAATAACTACACTGAGATATTTGGTCCAAACTCCTTGCGAAGGGCCTATTTACACTTTCACAAAATGCAATCTGTGCTGGAATTTCGGTTATTCTGCAATATATGGAGGAACAAAAGCTCAACTGAACATATATAACAACTAAAACACCAAAAACTCCAAAAAGTACAAGAGAAATTACGCACGAAGATACGAACTCAACGGCCGTAAATTTGGTTAAATTTCTTTTGACGTCAAGCTTCGGTGTTGCTAATGTAATCATTCGATTTAGTATCGATAAACTACTCATAAAATTCTAAAATCGTAAAAATATCACTAATAATACAAAGTTTTAATAAAATATACTGGGAATAATTTCCGCTTGGATAATGTTATATTTTTTCTATGAAACTAGAGTAATTAAAGAAAAATAGCATAATTAACAATTGGTGTAAACTACCACATTTTTCAAGCAAAAAAAAAATGGTAACACTACAATATAAAGTTCCTTGCTTGGGGGATAGATGGCGTTTTCCGCAATAACAAAAAAATGTTCTAAGTTACCAGGGCGTGGCTCTGAACACTAAGTAACGATAAAATAACTAAACATAGAGGTCCAAAAAAAAACCGGCCAAACGATTTTAAACTGTCAAACAAAGGTTGCCACATCAAAAAATATCTGAATATTGGTATTCTTTTTTAATCGACTAAAATCGTAGTTACTTACTGGGAATTCCTGTATAACCAAAATTCTAGGACAAAATAAAATTCGATTTATTTTCTTAATTTGTTATAACAACTAGTTAAAAGACATTAAAAACATAATTTCATATTTTTTTACCACAAACTTAGTGATTTTAATATGCGTATGATGAGAATATTTGGGGATTATGACACTTCAAAGTTAGGAAAGTATGCATGGGACATCGTGAAATTGGGGTATATATTAGTACATCTTTATTATTTTTTAAAATTAAGTGTTTATTTTAAATTATTTTTCTGTTTTAATTTACTTTTCTTGAAATGTGCTATCGATTGCCATTTCAAACATGATATTTTGACTAATAATTATTGAATAAGATAATTGATAAATCAGTGGACATTATTTTTATTTTATTTATTTATTTATCAAACTTATACTATCTTTACAGGAAAGCCTAATGCAACAGTACAGCCAATATAAATAACTATATACTATAATAATACAACTTCTAACTAAACCTACGTAAATTAATTATTATTTTTAGCCAAAACAAATAACCGCTAGTGCAACTGTTGAATTCACTCAAAGTACAAATGAATAGGTCTGACTTGTCGTGTATGAGATTGAGAGTGCGAAGTGCGCGCGTCAGAGGCGACTCTTTGAGCAGGTTTGTTCTTGCCCGCGGCACCACCAGCAGTGGAGGCCGACGCCGGCGCCAAACATATCTGTCAGGGACACATAGACACAACAACTCCGGCAAAAGCTGCATTTCCAGTTTTCCTCTTAGTACTTTAAAAATATAAAGTACAAGAGCAAATTCCCTTCTTACTCTAAGTTCATTATATCCCACCATGCCTAAAATAAACAAGGTGGGATACATTAGGGGATAAAATGGGTAAACTCCATAGAGCCTCATATAGAGATATCTAATAAATTTGTTCTGCACTCGCTCCAACATAATACTATATTTAGTTTCATGTGGAGACCAGATGACTGCGTTGCACTCCAATTGGCTTCTTACTAAGGCATTATACAGCGCAATGATCGCCTTAATATTAGAAAAAAAGTAACCCTGCGTAGTACAAACCCTAAGTTACGGTAGGCTTTTTTACATATTTTAACAATATGGTCCTTAAATGACATTTCAAAATTGACAGTCACTCCTAGGTCTTTCACCTCAGTCACACGGTCCAAGGGGGTGCTGTTAATGCTGTAGACGTACTGCAGAGGAGTTCGAGCACGAGAGAAACTGATCACAACACACTTGGAATGATTAAATTCCAAAAAGTTATCCTGACTCCATTTCGTTACCCTATCTATGTCATTTTGTAACTTCATGCAATCGTCTAAATTACGTACGGGGAGATAAAGCTTAAGGTCGTCAGCAAATAGCAAGCATTTGGCGTGCTGTATCACCTTCGGCAGATCGTTCGCCATTAATATAAATTCTAAAGGTCCAAGATTGCTTCCTTGACTTATTCCTGACAGCGTTAAATAGGGTTCCGAAATGTGACCAGCATATTCTACATATTGCCGCCTGTCCCTCATGTATTATGTTATGGCAATGGTCAAAAAATTTGAAAAACGCTTAGGCGCGGGCTTGCAGACGACGAGCAATGGGTAGAAGGTAGCTCTCTGTCCGCCCGTCCGGAAACCGTCCGGACCGAGCCCAAATCGTCGACGGCGCGTATTGTTCCACGCGTACCTCATGGAGTTGTTAGCAAAACGTAGGGGCCATGAGTAATGTGAACATCAGAGCCCTGGAACGAAGGCAAAGAAGGAACAGGAGTGTCTCCTATCTCCCGCCCCGCCCAAGGGCGTGGGGATGTCATGTGATGATATTCCCACCGGTATGGGCGCCCACGCTGAGGAAAAAGCCGAAGAACCAGCTGAACGCGTGCCAGAGGGTCATGGCCATACGGATGGTGCGGGGATACCGCACGGTTTCCTGCGAAGCGGCGAGCCTCCTTGCTGGCCTGCCACAAGGAGGCAACAGTCCTTGCACACATGCACGATAAGCGCGTGGAGATGCAACGCCGGGGCGAATGTCCCCTGCCACGACAAGTCGAGGTATGGCGGAAAGAGTTCCGGCGGGATCTCATGGTGAAATGGCGACTGCGACTGTCGCAACCCAGTGCTGGGCACGCCTTAATTATGGCGGTAAGGCCCCTCTTTGAGGCGTGGCTGGAAAGACCTCACGGCGTCCTAACCTTCCGCATGACCCAGATTCTCACCGGACACGGTAAGTTTGGGAGGTTCCTGTTCCGGATTCGTGCGGAACCGACGCCCGGGTGCCACCACTGCGTGGACTGCCCGGAGGACACGGTAGATAGAGCACACGGTCGAAGGGCGGGAGATGTCATTGGACGATTTTACCCACCACCAAAAAAAAAAATGTGATATTCCCACCGAAAAAAAACCGTGTAATTTCTAAGTATACATTTGTGCACTGTTGTCTTATGTCAAATACAATGTAAATCGGTTTCATTTTAACACTTTCGTGAACGATCTCAGTTTAAATTGTGTTCTAGAATGACACAATAAATTGCCACACAAATAAATTTGACGTTTAAATACGTTGTTTTGTATGATATTAGATTTAAGTCAGTATGATAGAAACGTTTTAGCACGTTCAACGTATCAAAACGTTCTGTCAGTTCTAGTATAGATGAATAATATTAGCAGGAAAATAAACAAAGCATTTCCAGTTTAGTTATTTTTTCTGTTAAATGTCTTGTTTATAATGTCAAAATACTCTTAAATATTCCCCCCATAGTATCATCTCAACGTCATTATATCACAAAAAGCAATTGGAACTTCTGTACCTAAGAAAAATAAATATTTAACTAATCAACAATGAAATAAATCTTAGTCTTAAGTTTAGGAACTTGTAATTACATTATCAGTCTTATGCCATCCTACAATGCACATACATTATCAGTCTTATGCCATTCTACATTGCACAAAGTGCTGAATTTCCTTTGCAACTCTTACATCTCAAACCAGTTTCTTTACGAAGCTAATTTTTTGCAAGTCTTTTTAGAGCCAGGAGGAAGCGGAATCATTTCAGGCCAATGTCCACAGATGTTACTATCAAGTCGTGTCGAGGAAGGGCCTTGATATAGATGTAAACCAACCGATTTAAAACGTTCTAAGGCCGTGTTTTCCGAATAAATGTAGTTTACAATACCATTTTATTCGTAATCTAAACGGATATAAAACTAAAAAAAAAAATTATCTTTTACACTTTGATCTTTAGATTTCTGCATTCCAAAACACGATTACGTTTCACTTTCTAAATTAAAATTACATTGCCGTTTTATTCGAATAATATTAGACTAATTAAACTTATATCTTAATAAAAGTGTTAAAAAATTAATTTTAACTTTATTCCTTATTTATGAATTCAACGTTTAAATTATACTGTCGTTTATATTATGATGTCGTTTTGGTGACCTACTTCTGAAAGTCAGATTTTAAGGAGCCGACAACCAGAAAATCTAAATAAGTGTTGGAGAAACAATGCAACAGTCTTGGAACCTACACCAATTTAAATAAAAGAGAACTGAAGAGGAAATAAATAAATAGAGTATTGTGCACGCAAAACGATTTTACGCGAGCTGTCTGGAGGCGACGCAAATTACCGGGCAACGGTTACCAGGGCGTCGCCGCCAAAATGCATTCTTCGGTGTTGCGGCGCCCCAGGCCGCCAAAGCGATTGCGCCGCGCCGTTGACATTTATTCAATGTCACAGTTGACATTTTTTCAGTGTTTTTGTCTGTGTTTTATTTCTAAGTCTTTGTTTACACATTATTATGTTTAGTTTAAGTTATTCCATAAATGTTAAGTGGTAGCAGCGATGTGGTGGAAGACAGTGCGTGTCAACCTTCGACATCGCTTCATGATCTGGAAAGGTTCCCTCTCTGCACACAAGCACGGTGTTTTAAAGGTAAGAGGGGTCTGAATGTGCATATTGGGAAGGCGCACAAACCCCAAAATGTACTCAATTCAGACCCTGTCATTGCTCCTTCTACTCCAGTTACATCTACTTTTGACCAACTTTGGAAAACCCTTACAAAATTCAAAAACTTTGTTCCCGTTTTAAAACGAGTTCCCCGTGGCGCCAGGCCTCTAGTAGCGCAACATCTAGCAACTTGTGTCCGCCTGGCCGTCCGAGAAAACTCGCTTAGTGCTTGGGAAAAACTTCTCACCTTCCCCTACAGAATATTACATGTTCGAAAGGATTTGGCAAACAAAAAAAGTTTGACTACACAAATTAAAGAAAATTGTAACATTTCGTCCCACAATTTAGGCTCTAAATTACCGTCACAGAGAATTACCTGTTCAAGAAGTATTTCCCCTATTTGTCGAAACTAAATTGGGGGAAGGTGACATTAGCGGAGCAGCCAGAATTCTTTTCAGTAGCTATGGCGACCCATAGCTACTGAAAAGAATTCTGGCTGCTCCGTGTTCTCAAGAGACTCTAGTAGCTCTGGAGAGCAAACACCCTGCCCCAGCGGATGGTCTTTCTTTCCCTGATCCTCCTGATTCGGATATTTATACTCTCACTGTTACAGGTCGAGAGGTTGTCTCAGCCGTTTGCTCTTTCCGGAGTGTCTCTGCCGGCGGCCTGGACGGCCTAAGTCCTCAGCACCTGAAAGACCTCATCTGCTCAGGCGCCGGGGAAGCTGGTGAGTTGCTTTTGAAGGAGTTTTCGGCTCTGATTAACCTAATGCTCTCAAGGCAAGGTTAATGAGGCCGTCATCGACACTCTGTACGGGGCCAATCTATGTGCTCTGCGCAAGAGAGATGGCGGCATCCGATCCATTGCCGTGGGCACTACCTGTCGTCGTATGGCAGCCAAAATTTGCTGTAAATTTTATGGTGAGGCCGTCTCGAAAAAATTTCAGCCCCTGCAGCTAGGTTTCGGTTTCAAAGGGGGCTGCGAGGCTGTCGTACACGCCTTGTCGACCTACCTAAATTCTAACTTGGGAGGGGTCATCCTGAAGGTTGACATTAAAAATGCATTCAATTCGGTTAATAGGGACATCTTGCTGGCAGAATCTAAAAAAGAAGTACCCCAAATTTTTAGATTTCTTTGGCAGTGTTATAGACAACCTTACAAATTATTATATCGGGACAACCTATTGGAATCCGCTGTTGGCTGTCAACAAGGCGATCCCTCGGGCCAGTGATATTCAGCTTAGCCATTCACCCTATTATTCGTCAATTAAATTCCAAATTTAACGTTTGGTATCTCGATGATGGTACCCTGGGAGGCGATGCTGACACAGTTTTGAATGATTTACATCTCTTAAAAAATGAACTTCACTCAATAGGACTTGAACTCAACTTTTCTAAATGCGAGTTATTCTTTTCTGACAGTACTGAAAGACAACTGACTCTTTCCAAATTTAACTCAATAGCCCCTGATATTAAAATTATAGAAAGAAGCTCTCTTCGTATCCTTGGGAAAGGAATCCTCGAAAATAAGAGACCCTATTTTCGAGGATTCCTTTCCCAATTTTGTTGAGGAAAAAATTCAAAATTTTAATGATATTTCTGAAAGATTGTTGGAAATTAACATGCATTCGGCCATCACCATAATTCGGTACTGCTGTTTCGGCCCTAAATTAGCATATTTTTTTTCCGCGCTTCTCATTTATGGAAACACCCCGATCTTCTGGAAAAAATGGACCAAATTATCAGGCGTAGCCTTACATCAATTTTAAACGTAGCCATGAATGACCGAGCTTGGGCTCAAGCTACACTTCCCATCCGTATGGGAACCTCGGCGTCCGCAAAATTTCTAGTATTAGTTTACTAGCTTTTATATCCTCGTTTCACGGCACTGAGAAATTAATCAGGAATATCCTATCATCCTCACTGATCAATTTCAATGTGCCGTGATTCATCGAGGCTATAGATGCTTGGAAAATCGCTTGCCCGAATATAAATCCGCCCGACAACCCGGCTTCCCAGGGACGTTGGGATGAGCCGCTCTGCAAAGTAGTCCAGGAATAGTAACATTTGCTACTACTGCGGAGCGTGCGCGCCTACTGGCTGTGGGAAATTGGGAGTCAGGTCTTTGGCTTCACGCACTGCCGTCGTCGTATATTGGCACCTTGTTCGACGATACTACTTTCCGCCTAGCTGTTGCCCTACGCCTTGGCGCTCCTTGCTGTTCTCCTCATCGCGGCCACTGTGGTGAAGTTGTCAACAGCCTCGGTCACCACGGCCTGTCATGCTGTCGAAGCGCGGGACGCATACCGCGGCACGCGAATATTAACGACATTATCCGACGAGCCCTTGTCACCGTTGGCGTCCCGGCTGTTTTGGAACCTGGATGGACCGGATGGTATGTCTTTATTTCCGTGGAAGATGGGTAGACCTTTAGTGTGGGACGCTACCTGTGTCGACACTCTTGCGCCATCCCATCTTCCTAGCTCATCGTGCTGTGCTGGTGTTGCCGCTGCGGCAGCGGAGAACCTCAAGCGGCGGAAATATAACATCCTCGTCGGCAGTTATATTTTTGAGCCGTTTAGGGTTGAAACTCTTGGGCCGTGGGGTCCGAGTGCACATACACTTTTTAAAGAACTTTCCAAACGATTAGTTGACACTTCGCGTGACCCAAGGGCTGGCTTTTACCTCGGTCAGAGATTAAGCATTGCCATACAACGTGGCAATGCCGCCAGCCTTTTGGGCACACTTCCAGTCGACAGCGATACGGAGGAGTTTTTTGACGCTATATTCTAGTTAGGAGTAGCCTTTAGTGTATATACTCGTATTTATGTTTTTGTGTAATGTTTATAGTGATATTACTTAGCTTATTGATATTGTAAAAAATTTGATTTTTTCTGCATTCATAATGTGAAATATAAAAATATTTCTATTCCAAAACTCAAAATTAATATATATTTAAGCGCACGCTCTGTGTCATTCAGTCGCTCATGGAACTTGTTGCCCACACCCCTCTAGGCCGTGATCAGCAAATAAAAATAAATCGGTAATTTCAACATACCCCTTACCGCATAGCATGGCATATCGGCATTGTAAAAGTTTTGTCACCTCATTTAAATTGGCACTAGTTTTTTACTCCATGCAACTCTTAAATAAAAAAATGAACCAATGAAAATGCGGAATGGAGAGATAATCGTGGATCACACCCATTATATTTATCCGAGTCCGATGAAGATAGTGACATATATTCAGAGTGAGAATTGGAAGACCTAAGCGATCATCCTTCATCAAGTCGGCTGGGGAAATAGGGTAACTAATAGAAATAGAAATAAACCGTAATATTAGAATGTAGTGCTCTATGTTGTTCTCCCAATCTTTCATATTTGTTCCCGATGAGCTTGTTCGGCAATGAACTTGCTATCATTTTCAACTTCTCCAATATTAGCGCTTGAGCTGCTGTTATTATTATGCTTCTGTTTGTGATTTCCTCTACTATTTTAATTTCCTCTACCTTGATTTCCTCGACCCTTTTGATTTTACTGATAACCTGTCCGAGTATTACTAGGGCAATTTCTAGCAAAGTGGTTTGACTCTGTAACACTTTATAGAGCTGCTTTGAAAAGCATAATTTTCTGTTTTAGATGATTTTCTTTTGTCATTTTTCACTTTCAGCTCTGCATCGAGTAATATACATTTCATAAATTCTACCGTTAGTTCAGTGTCTGTTGTTTCTAGAGCTGTAACTGTTGACTGGTATGCATCTTCCAAGCTCAATAAAAATTGACATACTTTTTCTTTTTCATCCATCGCTATCTCAATTCCTACACTCTTTGTCGATCTGACTGATATCTTTGAGCTCTCACCCATAACCTAATAGAAATAGAAATAATGCACTTATAGTTTCAGTAGATACGGTTTATTAGAATGTATTGGAATAGAAAAGTAACATTACAATGATTACAATAATTTTGCTCGCTAGCCTACATGCTACACGCTCAACAGGAACCGGGACAAGAGAGAGCGGATGTCCGTATTGCGATAGATTGAGTATATATAATGCCACAAATAATTACCATTTCCAATAGTAACCGGTAAACTTCTTAGAAGACTACGCCTTTCTAGGGGATATTAGCCTAAAAAAAAGGTTTGAATACACCATCACAAATTTTCGATTACTTTTTCACAACTGAAATGTTTACTTATTATTATAAATGAATACAATCGTTTTGCTAATGAAAAGAGAAAAGAGGCCAATATTTCAGAATTAGAAATGCGACAATTTGTAGGCATTTTATTTTTATATGTGTGTAGTTCAATCCGACAACTCGACATTACTGGAGGTGTGGAATGGGATTCGAGCCTATTAA
The DNA here is from genome assembly GCA_958295575.1 of Leucania comma. Taxonomy (NCBI): domain Eukaryota; kingdom Metazoa; phylum Arthropoda; class Insecta; order Lepidoptera; family Noctuidae; genus Leucania; species Leucania comma. The sequence goes on from OY282485.1 coordinate 13,230,345, forward strand.
GAAGACAATGACCTGTAATAGATTTGAGGAACTCAAGAGGTTTACTCATTTTGTCGACAATTCGGTGAGTCTTCAGCCGGAAGATTCTCAATATGATGAACTTCAAAAAAATTCTGTCCCAAGTCAGAGGACGATTACTGGTGGTGCCAAAATAACAACATCTTGCCGTAGGCAAACAAATCATACCTACAAAAACCCGGCAAAGTAGCTTAAAACCATATAATCCCAAAAAGCCTCATAAATGGGGATAAAAACTTCATGTGCTAAGTGATGTTTCAGGATTTTCTTATGATTTTGTATGCAGGAATCAATCTGACATCATCAGACGGTGAACAAAACATAGGAACTAGCAGCAATTTGATTTTGAGACTAGTGAGTCATAACCGTTCAGTGAACCGTTTCAGTGGAAACGGTTCCAGAAAATCTCAATTACAGAGTGTTTTTTGACAACTGGTTTACTAGCGTAGAGTTAATGATCCAAATGGATAAGAAAGGAAACTTGCTGTTGGGAACAGTCAGAGCCAACAGATTGCCAAGATCCAAATTACCGATAAAAAAAGACCTTATAAAGAAGGGTAGAGGATCTGCAGTGGAAGTCGAAACAAATATTGATGACAGAACACTCACTGTTTTAAGTTGGCTCAACAACAAAGTTGTCAATATGTGTTAGACATACGTTGGTATTAATCCCTCTGATTCCGTCAAAAGATTTAATAGAAAGAAGAAATGTTATAAGGAGATAACATGTCCAAGAGCAATTTTGCTCTACAATCGTCACATGGGAGGAATTGAAATGCTTGACTCAATGTTAGGCTACTACAGGATCAAAGTAAGATCCAAAAAGTGGTACATGCGAGTTTTTTTCATATGATAAATGTCATTGCGGTAAATTCTTGGTTGATTTAAAGACGTTTGAATCAAGACTAGTACATGCCACTCTTGGATTTCAAATTATTGGTAGCAGAAGTGCTAACCATGAAATGATCCCGTATATATACACCGACCACTAGAGATAGACCATCTTTATCTGAGCCAATACCAAAGAGTAGCAGACAACGATTAGAAATGCCATCTTGAGAAGTGGTGGAAGATGGCATGCATCACTTCCCGGAATAAACAGACGAGCGCCAAGGCTGCTAAAACACAGGGTGCAAAGGGAAGTCGTATATCTGGTGCTTGAAATGCAAGGCTCATTTATGTTTGAATAAAACAAGAAACTGCTTTATGGAATATGATGTTTAGACTAAATACACGATATTCTAGATAGTAGTTTGCAACATTAAATTTATGTAAAGGTTCCTATTAGAAACTCAAGTTTATAGTAACTCTGGTAATTAGTGTACGATACTTAAACACGTGATTTTACTCATGATTACCAACAACTTTCGCAAAGCAAACTTTTTTGTAAACTCGTTAGTTTTATTTTTATCACAATACCAAATCAACTGTTAGCGACGAAGCAGCCACGCCCGCGTCGTCGATGACGTAGGCAGTGCAGTAGAGAGCCTCACGTCCCCCCTCCCCCGTCCGCACCGCGCCCCTTGCTGGAAGTAGTGACAAAGGTAAAAAAAACAGTCGCCCTGAAAAGCATATAGCATGCACTTTGTTTTATTTTTTTACGCGCGCGTGCACGATGTCTTACAACTACACCGCAAGTGAGTACAGTGATATGGTGATGTGCTATTTTCGAAAGGGGGTAATAATTAAGCAGCAAGACGATTATATCAACTTTTATACCTAACAAGAACTATTCCATCCCTAAGAACATTTTTACGCGCTGCACAGCGATTAAGAGATTGGGAAATGCTCATCGCGCCGAATGTGAATTGAAGGAACACCACGACAGGAAGACCACGGCGCAATCCGATTGATTCTATTTTAATCAAGAAGAATTGAACGATTTAATAAGGGACCTTGAACTACCTAAGGAATCTGCAGAGGTGTTGGCTTCTAGATTAAAAAAAAAACTTGTTGGCATCAGGTACGAAAGTTAAGTTACTTTCGATAGAAAGTAAGTACTTTTTATCATTTTTTAATTCGGAAAATTATTTTGTCTTTTGTTCCGATGTGCAAGGCCTCCTTCTCAAAGTGGGTCTTTCAGAAAACCAACCAAATGAATGGCGTCTCTTCATGGACAACTTTAAACGAAGCCTAAAGTGTGTTCTTTTACAAAACGGCAACCAATACGGTTCAGTTCCCGTCGCTATTCAACCAAATTTAAGGAAGAATATCAAAAAAAATCATTTGTTCTAGAAATAAATAAATATAATGAACACAAATGGAGCATTTGTGTAGATCTAAAGATTAACTTCTTATTAGGACAATAAAGTGAATACACCAAATACCCATGTTTTTATTGTCTGTGGGATAGTCGTTTCAAGCATCAACACTGGACAAAAAAAGATTGGCCTGTACGTGCGACGTTAGAAGTGGGAAATCAGAATGTAATAAACCCACCTTTGGTTTCAAGAGATAAAATTATATTGCCCCCTTTGCACATTAGAAGCGCTAGGTTCGCTCCGTCGCTCAATATCATATTTTCAAAAGACCACATTCGTAAAACACCACATTCGCAAAACACGATATTCGTAAAACATCGAATTCTCATAACATCATAATCTCAAAATATCATGATCTTATAAGACCATATTCGCAAAACACAACATTCTTGTTATACCACATTCAAAGTACAGTTATATTCAAACTATAGTTTTATTATTTTTATTAAAAACGGAAGTAACAAAACCAAAGTGAAATTATCTCATAAACAAAACAAAAATTAAATTCTATACTTACTGATAAATTATTTTTTAATTCTTAATTTTTATTTATTTTTTATTCTTTATTATTGTGTTATCGTACTAATGGCACATAAGCGTTTGAAACACACTTCAATGCATATTTTTTCTTCACATAATCATTGATTATACTTATTATTTTTTTATTTCCTTCAATTACTTTTCTGTTTCGTTTTATATCAGTGCAATGTAAATCATTTCTTTTTAATTTTGCATATTACAATTTAGCTTCTTTTTTTAGCAATGAAATGGACTGGAACATACTGGGTTTTGATGGGATCCTTGTGTTGATTCGGTGATGCCAACAGTCAACACCATTTGTTGTTCGATTTTTTGGTCATGGCAGCATAATATATCACTACTTATTTTTTTTCATCCATTGGCTGTTGAAATAATCAAGAAATTTTGTATTCACGTGGTGATGATATTTCAATGATGGTGTTGGTAAGCTTCTGGCATCAATTTTGAAGGCAGTAAAGGCAAGAGTGAACAGTATTTTGCTACTTTTTGATCTTGAGGTTAGACACGGGTCGTACTTGCAAAATCTAGTACCAGGGCTTCCAAGTACGTCTACTTTAAGAAACCACGTCCTAAAACCAGGGCTCGGGATACTTTCAAGTATTTTCGATCTGGATAGTAAATTGTCCCGTAACGCTGTACAAATAAGGAGCACAATCGCCTTTACAAATGAATACCTACTTACAGACGACTAAATTAGTTTCTACTTCTATTCTATCCAAGAGCCCTGTTGGAAAAAAAAAATACTTGTAAAGGTACGCTTCTCTTGAGGGGGAGTGATATGGGAGTCATATACATAAAGCGCAGCGGCGCATGCGTGGACTGCCTTGCACGTATACGTGCCGACAATATTTAAAGGGTGCCAGCAGGCGACGCTATACCATGCGACCACGCGACGCTATACCATGCGACCACGCGACGCTATACCATGCGACCACGCGAGAGCGAGATGGGTGCCGTTGCCTAGCTACTAATTTTGATGTGTACAAAATGTATGTAAGGTGCAATCTTTTGTTAATAAACACGAAACTTATTCCCTGAGCATCGCGACTTTGATTAAACTGGTAAACACAACACTTGCATAGGAAATTAAACCCTGACTCTTTATAAATAAGGAGCACAATCGCGTTTACAAATGAATACTTGCAAAGACAAACCATTAAAGTAAAAATACTTGCATAGGAAGTTGAACCCTGACTTCTTAATAATAAGGAGCATAGTCGCGTTTACAAATAAATACTTGGAAAGACAAAACATTAAAATAAAAATACTTGTATATGAAATTGTTCCGTAGAGATTTACGAATAAGGTGCATGATCGGATTTGCAAAATCTAACGCGGTTATTGAGCTATTGAAGATTGAATTGAAAACCTACGTTGACTTTATGAAGTTTATAAATACGACCAGGTGGTAGGCAGAATAAAAATCTGTAATTACTAGATCATTTATTTACTTATTATTAAATACATTTATTCGTCAATAACAAGGTTAGCACGGTATTAAATGAATAATGAAACCCTACTTAAAAACAGGCTTAGGACTGTCATCTGGGAAATATAATAAGTATTATTATTATGTTTATTCAATGATTTTAGTAGATGGCGTAGTTAAAAGGTTTCAATTCATTTGCGATTAATAAATATTATTTACAGTAGGTAGGTACATAATTTCTTTTAGATTTGGGTTTTCTAATTTTCGACTTTCATATTTACAATACAGTATTTTCTTTACATATTTACAAAACGGTATTCTTTACATATTTACAATATATAAATAGCTTTTAAATTAATTACGCTCTTCGGTTTTGATAAAGAAAAAGCAGTTGTTGAACCTTGCGGCTCCCTAGTCGGTTTCTCCTTTCAGTCAGGATATTCCCAGCAGCAGAAAACAATCGCTCGCAGGGTCCGCTAGTAGCCATTGCATTTAGTTTAGTTGCCCGGGCTAATTTAGCTAAATACGGGTATGTATTTTTATTACATCGCCACCATTCTAATGGATTTACGTCCGGCGTCATTATATTGTCGTCTAAATAGCGCTGGACTTCAATAATTGCTCTGATATTTGCTGATCCTGCAGGACGGACATTTTGCATAGTTTTATTGTAGTGACTCCAAATCAAGCTATTCGGTTTTCTGTTGGCTGCCGTTTCTTCTTGGTGTGACGTAGATGGCAATATAATGTTTTCTTTGTTTATCATCGCAGTCACCAATGATATGACGTGTTTCTTGGCGTTATCAGCAATGGTTTGATTTTCGAAATATGGCTTATACCTCGGGACGAGAAACATGGATGTTATGAATGTTCTGCTATTTTCCACATTCGCAAATCTGGATGTTATTTCCGATAGCAGGTCTTGTCGGCACATTTCTACCTCATCGGGGAAAACTTTAATAAAATATTAAAGTTTAACCACATCCTGAATCGGTCGTTTGACTGTTTTGTTTGCCTGCTCTTGGTATTTTTTTAATTTGTTTCACGCTGTATTGCTGCGTTTAAAATGCGAAACAATCGTCTTTACTTTATTTAAAATATTTATTAAAGCAGTAGTGCCTAATGCTTTTTGCACAGCGAGATTCAGCGTATGGGCGTAGCAGCCAAAGTGTTTTCATTGCAAAATTGTGACAGCATTTTTGATGTTGGCACCGTTGTCCGACACCACTAGCAGGACTTTATCAGCTACGTTTCAATCTTGAACGACGTTTTGCAACTCTTCTGCTAAATTTATGCCTGTGTGGCTTTTTTCTAGTACCTTGTACTCCAAGAGTACTGATTGCAGAGTAAAGTTTACGTCAATATAATGACCGGTAATTGCTAAGTACGAGTCATTATTTCTGGATATCCAGAGATCTGTTGTCAAACAAATTGTCGTAGCACCTTCGTTTACGGACGCTTTTGTAGTTATTTTGACAGTTTCGTACAGAGCTTGAAGTAAATTATTTGCAAAATACTTCCGCGACGGTATTACGTAATGTGGAAATGCAAACTGTAGGAGTTCGCGAAACCCGTTATCTTCCACGATAGTGAAGGGCTGCATATCCCATATAAATAAATTCATTTTTCGGTCGTCTATGTCCTTTTTTAATTTGCTGCAATCACGGCGGAGAAATGTGCAGATAGCGAAAACCGTCCTTGTACTTGCTGCCTGTAGAAATTGTGAAGTTTACGGCTGTGACGATGGCGCTTGCTGCAAACTAATCTCTTCTTGACGAACAGCATTTTGCGCAAGATGCTGTTGTTGTACTTCTTCGCGTGGTACTAAATTAACGGCAAGGTGTTTTCTTTGAACATTTTTTGTCAAATTTGAAACACCTGATTTAAAATAAATTTTGGCTTTGCACATTTTGCACTCTCCTATATATTGTCCTAAATCTACAAAATGATGCAACTTTTCGGTCCATATTTACAAGTTACTAACTAACCAAACAATACACGGTATTTACAATAAACAATTTTATTTTTTTAGGAGCCTATACTAAATGAACAAATAAAACAAAATATTCAAGTACACAAATTAATTTAAAAAGAAGAGGAAAGTAGGCTAATCAGAATGTTCTTACGAAATTAAATCACGCACGATGCACAAGTAATCGGTGACGTAAATACGAGGGTGGATTGAAAAGTTCGCGGCCTCAGCAAGAAAACAATATAAAATATAAGCAAAAGTAATTTTATTTTTCCACGTAATCTCCACTTAACTCTATGCACTTCTTCCATCTTGTTTCCAACGCCTGTATGTTAAAGTCTAAAAAAAGTTTCTTCAAGGCCTTCAAAAAAGTCACCCACCGCAGCTTCGACCACCTCATTTGATGAAATTTTTTGACCTCCAAGGTGATTTTTTAGGTTTGGGAATAAATGAAAGTCTGAAGGTGCCAAATCAGGGGAATAGGCGGGATGGGGCAGTAATTCAAAGCCACAATCACGAATTTGAGCCATAGATTTAACAGACGTGTGAACGCGTGCATTATCCTGATGGAACACATACACTTTCTTGCTGAGTAATCCTGGCCTTTTCTCTTTGATTGTTTCACGCAAGCGACGTAAGAGGGTGCAGTAATAAGCCGAGTTTATAATTTCACCTTATGCAAGGTAGTCCACCATGATGACACCCTTAGCATCCCAAAAAACTGACGCCATCACCTTGCCAGATGACAAAATTGTTTTGGCTTTTTTTGGAGTCGGTTCATCAGGTTTTTTCCACTGCTTGGATTGCTGTTTTGACTCTGGGGTGTAGTGGTGTACCCAAGTTTCATCTATTGTTACAAATCTGGCTAAAAAATCTTGTGGATCAGCCTCAAACATTTCCAAACAGTCGCGAGAAATCGTGAGGCGTACTCGTTTTTGTTCGACTGAAAGCAATCTGGGTACCCACCGCGCAGAAACCTGAGAAAATCCAAGTTCATTGACTATGATGTTTTGTGTTCGTTCATACGAGATGCCTAGTGTCTGCTATCTCCCTGATGGTCAATCTCCGATCTTTCAATATCAGATCACAGATTTTCCCAATGTTTTCTTCAGTTGTAGACATCATAGGCCGGCCAGAGCGAGGGTCATCTTCAATACTCTCTCTTCCGCGTTTAAATTCAGCAACCCACTTTTTCACAGTCGTATACGACGGAGCAGATTCCCCCAATGTTGTTAACATATCTTCGTGAATCTCTTTTGGAGTTAGTTTTTTGAAAACAGGTATTTGATGACCGCACGTTGCTCAATTTTCTCCATTCTTTAAAAACGCTGCACAAAGGCTCACAAAATTCAGTCTAATTTAAATACAGTTAATGCTATTGCGATAGAATTTTACAATTTGACAACCAGAGAGTAATCTAATCGAATGAGGTCAGTTACATTAAAATAGTTTAAGTATTTATGTGTTAGGCCGCGCTTGCTTTTCAATCCACCCTCGTAAATCATTACTATTAAAAACCAATAAGCGGGTCAGGTGCATAATAAAAATTGCAAAGTAAATTCCTTTCATACGCGCGATTATGCACCTTAAGCGATTTGTTATAGTGTCGTACCAAGTACCGTTATTATTATTGCAGTATAAACAGAGTTCCAGGTTAAAAATAAAAATGAAATTGCACATTTGTTCCTTACTTCCGTATGTTTAAAGTTAACTTTCTATGCGAGTCATCTTTACAGTGAAAAGTACGAGCGAGAACGATGTATCATTCATTGCAAAGAGCGCGTGCCGCTCGAAACACGAACGCGGCTGAAGCGGGCCGACACGCGACGTCCGAAGCCACCTCACGATACACGAATGAGCGAGACTCGGGTCCGCCGAGCGTCGGTCGAGCCCCGACGGAGCGAGTCAGAGTAGCCGTATAAAATACTTTGAAGTCTTGCAAGTATTTCGGGTCGGTACCTGGTGTACGTACTTGGTAGCAAATACCTGGTGTAAAAACCTGGTCGCATAAATACGTACCAACCCTACTTCAGGTTCTACAAGATTTAAATTATTCTCATTTTGAACGCGGCTTTACAAAAATAGTAGTAACAACCTTTAACGCTTTCTTTGATTTTTAAATATTGTCTAAATAATAAACGCCCCCTAAATAACAAAAGCGACTCGTCTAATTATTATAGTTCTACAAATACGTTCTGGCCGCGAAAGTGTTAAATGTAATTTTTTCGATAGTTTGTAACGCACTTTAGAGCGGCATAATATGAGAGCATTTTTAAGTTTCGCGATAAAAACATACTCTAACGCCTTGAACTAACCAAAGCATTCTCTAGTAAAAACTGACGTTTCAGGTGGAAGTTTTTATCTGAATAACTTTATACTGAGAATGAAATATGCCAACTTCCATACAGCTAGACTGGGTCTTTGATGAATCCGTAAAGATGTAATGACAATCCATAAAGCTTTCACCAACAGCTGCATTAATCTTTATGTTAGCCCTACATCACTTTTTTTCTATGCCAAGATCATAATGCATTACAGGAGACAACTAAGGGTTCAAATGTTTCGCATTCAAATAAAGGAAGAGTAGGTGAACTATGTACACTCGATATAGAGTTAGACTTTCTGAAATTTTTAACTCAACACAGAAGTTTTAGTTTATCCAGTTTTAATCATTTTGAATGAAGCAAATGATTAGAAAACTGCATCTATTTAAATAAAAATCGGTCAGATAGATACTGCCTTCTCAGCTGAAGTGGAGGTTCTCCTTCTCTACCTGTAAGGCATTTAACGGTCTAAACTTCATGACTCCAGAAATTGTTCTAAGAGCTTTAGACTGTATGCTATCTAACTTTTTAACACGTTGAGTGGGATACCAGGTCTAAACATCTTGTACGAGTCTCGCTTACTCACTCACTCACTTTGTGCGGCTAAGAAAAGTTTTGACTTCCTTCCTTCGCGCGGAAGGCATTCTCTGTAGGAAAGAGATGAACATATATTTATCTAAGATGTATTCATCATCATCATCATATCAGCCTAAATACGTCCACTGTTGGACATAGGCCTCCCCCAAGTGTCGCCACAATGAATGGTCCTGTGCATCTCGCATCCATCAGATTCTCGCAACTCTTGCCAGGTCATCGGTCCACCTTGTAGGCCTGTCGGCAACCTGGATTCTCTTGCGGATATCTTCATTTCTTTGATTCGATCACGCAAGGAAACTCCGAACATAGCCCTTTCCATTGCCCTTTGGTTGACTTTAAGCCTTCTGATGAGGCCTATTGTGAGCGACCACGTTTCAGAGCTAATAAGATGTATTATTTAAATAGAATCCAATGATGTACCTACCTTAATACCGGTTTTATAGACCTGGGACCGCACGGAAAATAAAATTTCGTCACAGTGAGAAATCAGGTCGAAGCATCTTATACCCCACGCAGCTGGTACCGCACCCCGCGCTAGCTTCGCGCGACTAGTGGTGGCGCAAACACAGAGTAATTTGTAATATATTAAAATAGAGAGCAATCTCGTTCAATAAAACCGTTCACCGAAACTAGCGCTGTCTGGCGAATAAAGTTGAAACTACACTTATATAGTCTGGCAAATAAGAGTAGAAAATAATGGAGGCGCCACTGTGCTGTTCGTATGGCAACCCGCTGCAACTGAATAGCGTACCGACCTAATCTTGATACTTAGCTGATATTTTTTTTAAGCATTATTATTTTTTCAAATCAGTAAGTATTACTTGACGTGTTCTCGTTAAGCAACTGATTACTTATTACCTAAAAATATATATTTAGGGAAAAACTCTTGAGATCACAACATTTTTTAGGAATTATAGAAAAAAAGATTACATTGTAAAACATCATTCTATTTTATTCCAATATATCTTCATGTAAATATTCCACCCCCACCATATCCATATCTTGGCTAGAGCTAGCCGCAAACTCATCTGAATCGTGTTCCGATTCAGAGGTACTGCTGCTATCATCTTCCAGGTTTATGACTAAACGTTCTATATTCTCGTAGAGAGTTAATTCCCTTTCACAATACTCCTTTTCTATTTTTATAACGTGCTGGCACGAGTTCTTCCAATCTTCCTCAGTAATAGCTTGGAATGCACGTTCAGCTGCTTCCTGTAAAGACGAAATATGTCGTATAGCTACCTCTATCAATGTTAAAAGTAAAACATTTTTTATCATATCTATCTATATACATATATAAAAGAAAGTCGTGTTAGTTACACTATTTACAACTCAAGATCGGCTGAATCGATACCTTTATGTCGATCGATCCTACATTTTGGGCGGCAATCTTCCAACACGACTCTTCTTACAGTGCTAACAGATTTACCTGAATAGAATAAATAAATTTTGTTATTTAATCTATGACACGATAATTTCTTCTATATTTCAAATACAAATGTTATAACTAATACATCATTATCTTGTAGTCACATTCACATACATAAGTTAAATAGAAATAGAGTTTTCATTTACTTAAAGTTTAATTCACTAAAGGATCAATTAATCTAGGTGCGATATATCTGAGTCATGCAAACTAAATGTAAACATAACCTATGAGCTCGATGTTTATTACTTCAAATTCTACTTATTCCGTATGCAAGCAAATTAAAGCAGCTTTGGATTCATCAATTAACACTTGATTAAACTAAAAAGACCAAAACAAACTCTTACATACCTGTCATTTCAGCGGTTTTTTGGAAAACATTGTTAAGGTCGGAAAGAATTGTTTGGGCCTCATATTCCGCCAGACATCGCCTGTACACTTTATAAATAACCTCCCTGCCAGCACTTCGAATTGTTTTATTCATTATTATTCACTTTTTACCTATATTAAACACTGTTTAGTGGTCAAAATAAAAATTTTACTTAATCGCGAACTTTGTTTATCAAGAAACGTCAACTTTTTGGGAATGTTGCCAACAGGCAAAAAATTAGTTCCGTTTCTAGACTTTTTTGCCAGGCTATAATAATAATAATAATAATAATAATAATCGTTTATTTCAGGCATTAAGCCCATAGTAACAACCAATATTACCCTTACATACACAGATTAAAAATAAATAAATACATTGCAATTATAATAAACTAAATTCTAATTAAAATTATTGAGTAATTATTAATTACAAAATTAAGATAAGATAAAAATAAAAATTCATAATTCATAAATGCCAACGTCTCAGCAGGTACACACCCTGGAACACTCCAGACACAACCTTATTGAATAAATTAAATACAATTTAGTTATCTTTATTGTTTATTTATAAAGTTAGTAAATTGTTTATTACATTTATAGGGCGAAATCTGAGGAAAAAACTATGAGCCCGACTTTGAGAATAACTATATCAAAAGGATTTTTCCAAAAAAATCCACTCTAAAAGACTAGATATGGAAAAACAAAATATAAAAAAAAAACACAATTTCTACTTTTCTCAGCTTACTCGTATCAAGGGTTTTTCATTTCAAATCTTATTAATCTTGTTAATATTAGAGGAAAGTAACCAATTATGGAATAGGTACCATTTTGTTTTTGTGTTATAAAAAAAAAAGATATTGTAAATTAAAAACTTTTATTCTTATTTATTATCAGTCATACAGTTGCGCTTAACTTATTGACAATTTTGTTTTACATATATTAATTTAAAATATAAAATTTTCTCAAAAACAAAATCAACATAAAGGCACCTAATTATGGAATAGGTACCCAAATATGGACTACTATAAAACTATGAATAATAAATCGTTATTTTTATGAGATCTACAGGAACTTTGGTCAATTTTAAAAAGGTACTTATTAAGTTACTTGCAGAAATCACATATCCATGTATCGAACTCTGCACCTGCGCAATCACCATGTGCCCAGAGCCTGCACATGAGGCATTTGATCCATGTCTCTCCTTGAGTATCTTGAGAAAACAGGCTGTTACAGAACATACACTCTGCATCTTCTGAGTCAGGAACTTCCAGTCCTATGACGGCATCAGGCTCACTGTCTGTGTCAAAACGTATTTCTTCTTCATCGTCAGAATCAATGGGACTATTTTGAGACTTGATTTTCTTTTTTTTGCTGTTTTCCTTTAGTTTTCTTTTCTTTCTGTTTTTTTATTTTTTGGCTTTGATAATTTATTCTCTTTTTCTTTTTTCTTTTCATTACTGTCAATAAGTTGCGCCGACCCCAAGTAATATGGGACAAGGGCAGGAAGAAGAAGAAGATTACTGTCAATAAGTTGATTTTTATATGGAGAAGATGTTATTATTTCAGCATTAGTTGCTTTTCTTCCTCTATTAGAAATTTTTATTTTTTTAACTGGCACAGGGCTGATGTCATAGGGCGACACCAGATTTAGAGTACTGCGAGCAAGCCTGGAAGTTGAGGGTTCTGGATCAAATTATGTGTCTTGTCTTGGTGTGAAAGAAGTTTCAGTTAAAATCAAACTATTATCAGGTGGTCTTGCATCGTTTGTTGATGATTCTTTCGACTGGGAGCTTGATTTTGTTGGAGTGGCATTGATTGTGCAACCGTCTTTAACTGCATCTTGTTGGGCACCAAGGTAGTCGATCTCGCTGAATATGTTTTTATTCAATGGCCAAAGACCTGTAACGCGAAAGCCATTCGCTGCAATTTCCCCTGTTTGCACTTTCAAGTAAGATCTGCCAAATAGTTCAACAATGTCATAAGGACTTAGTGGCCTGTTATTGTTTCTTATCCACATTCGTATTTCTTCGCTATAATAGGTTTTTAGTGGTCCCATAAAAGTTTTGTCTAAAGGTTGAAGTTTGTTGGTTGTGTGTGGAGGTATGGAAACAATTTCAACATTGTTGTCCCTTGCAATATCAATAACGTCGATATTTCGAGTGTGAGAATAATGTCCATCTAAGATCAATAAAACTTTCGATTCTGGGGTCGGGTTGGTGTGTTTTATGAAATGCTTAAACCAATCTGTAAATATTTGCATTTGGATCCATCCTGATGGATGTGCAACGCCTACCGCACCTGGAGGGCTGCCTCTCATTAGCTGTTCGCTCATATTTTTCCTGGGAAAAATTATGTAAGGAGGCATAAAATGGCCAGTAACATTCATAGCAATAATTATTGTCATTAATGAGCCTCTTTCAGCTGAAGTAAGTGAAGCTATTTGTCGTTTTCCTGTCGTTTTTTGTGGCCGATAACTTGGGGTATCTTGGTTTGAACCACTGTAAGTCCGGATTCATCGACGTTATATATGCGATTCGGAGTATAGTTAGTTACCCTTAGTGTAGACTTCTACAAGAAGATCAAAAAAAGCGTCTATTTTTCTTTACTGGAACCAAAACCTCTTGCAAAAGACGTGCCAGTGGGTCTTCTCACCGAAAGTTTTTGCTTATGACGGTTTAAAAATAGCTTTAGCCATTTTTTTCCAGCCATTCCGGACTCACCAAATGGATTCTCCAAATGATTGCGTTTGGCCAACATATACGCCATTCTACGAACATCATTCCTCGTCAAACCATGAAACTTGCTCTCCATCTTTAAAATATATTCTACTAGTAGATTTTCAAGCTGATCACCTAAAACAGATTTTCTTCCTAATTTAGTGGCTGCAGCTTCTTCTGGAGATAGCTTATTTTTTTGACACAATCGAAACAAAGTGGTTCTTGGTACATCAAAGTGTTTTGCTGCTTTAAAATAACCCATTTTTTTCTCTCTAACCATTTGTATAGCTTCTGTCATGTGATCTGTGTTCCATTCTTTTCGTTTTCCTTTTGAACTCGAAGACGCCATTCTAAAACCAAAATATTAAATTTAAAATCTAGCCAGATGACATTTTGATATCCAAATTTGGAATAGTCCATATTTATATCCCACGGACTGTCCATATTCGGAAATTTCAAACTAATCAAAACATATATCAGATTTTTTTACTAAACACAATCAGACAAGAAAAAACCTCTAAAACAATCAAATAAACATGTAATCAATGCATAGTCATAATATACAATATTATTTTCAATCACGTTTTGAGAGAAATACTTAGTTTTTACATACCTTAAAAACTTTTCTCACAACACCAAAACAAAACACTCTCACCGCAGCCACAACGTTCGCCCGACTGACAAGTCAAAACCTGTACGCGAGTATAATGATGGAAAGAGACAGAAGATCACTGTCTTTTGTAACTAGGAGTATTCGTTTCCGAGAGATGGCGGTATTCCATTTTAGGGATACTATTCCATATTTGGTTACTCTCCTCTAATCTTGAGAAATCTCAATTACAAATTTGCAAAATCGTACTCTACGCTGTCTTGAGATGTTTCACCTGGAGATGTCAATAAATTATAATCTGAGCTCAAGTCTGTTGGAGTGTATGTACTTCTGTAACTTCTTGTATGATACCCGTGTGATGAAGGCTGTTGAGACGTTTGTTCAAACCTAAATGATGATGATTGTTGTTTTTGACATTGAGCCATACCGCATTTCAGTAATAATTTGTAACACCTTGCTTTGGAAGGTGAGAGTTTGAAGGTCTGTGAAATCTTGAATTGATGGCAAAATACCCTTAAAAAATGACAAGTGGCGATCTTCGGGCTCCTTAAGGGCTTTTAATGCTTCCTTTTCGAAATCATCAGCTTGCATTGTTCTTTTGCGGGTGATAGGAACATAACGTGAAGACTCCGGTGCAATATCACTTGTAGAATCGGTGTTGGTTTCTCCAGCAACGTCTAAGCTACTGTCTGTCTCATTTTGTGCCACTTTTGTTAAAAATAAAAGTTGATTGTAAAAATGATACTTTTTCAGTTTTTTAGCGGCTGAGCCAGATTTAGAAGCTTCTTTTAACTTTTTTAAATATTTATAGAAGTTATCTTTGACACTTCTCCATTTCTTCACTAAAAATAAAATATTAACATTAAGATTACATGAGATTTTATTATTTAAATAAACGTTTTTGTTACAGGTATCTAGGAAGTGGAAAATCACTACAAGATTTGGAGTACAAATTCAAACGGGGAAAATCTACGATTAGATATATGATTAGGAGAGTTCGTCGTGCTATATGGAAAAATCGTCTTCAAGACAACATTCCCGAACTAACAACAGAAAGACTCAAAAATATTGCATCTAGTTTCGATTTAAGGGCGAATTTTCCTCACTGCATCGGTGCCCTCGATGGGAAGCATATTCGCATGCGTAATCCTGCTAATAGTGGCTCGCTTTTTTTTTAATTATAAAGCCTTTTTCTCTATAGTCCTTTTAGCTGTTGTGGACTCAAACTACAAATTTATTTTTATCGACATTGGCGCATACATTCAACTGTTTTTCAAAATTCAAAACTATATGAGAAACTCATTAAAAATGACCTACCATTGCCTGATCCCCAGCCACTGTGTGGTTCCAATAGACGAACCCCGTATGTATTTGTGGGTGACGAAGCTTTTGGATTGAGCAACCACATTATGCGCTCATCAATCTCAATGTTAAACAAAAGATTTACAATTATCGTCTCAGCAGAGCCAGAAGATATGTTGAATGCGCTTTTGGGATTATGGCGAATAAATGGCGCATTTTTCACAGACCAAGACGTGTCCTATAATTTTGCTACTGACATTGTAAAGGCATGTTGTGTCCTACACAATTTTGTCGCAGATCGGGATGGTTTTCGGCAAAAGGATAAATTGGCAATAACTGATGATGAATTTCACTCATTACAACCTCAAGATGAAGAGATGACAGCAGCAAATGTCATTAGAGATGAATTTGCAAGCTATTTTATGAGCAACAGAGGGTCTCTACAATGGCAGTTACAGAAGGTTTGATCATCATAAAAACATTAAATAAATCTGGTTCTTTATATCAGAAGCAAAATTATCATAGCCTGGAAATAAAATTTTGACAATTTGCTCCCATGCTTTTATTTTCATTGTTTTATTTTTAAAGTCTTCATTGGACTTATCCCAAAGGATTTCCCGTTCTTGGACTAATGTAATTAGGTAGTCTATATCAATAACATCTAGGCTGGCACTCATTTTTTAAAACCTCAATCACAATAAACAAAAATAATTAGACAAAAAATCGAAACGAGCGAGCGTGTGTCCTTCCTTGTGACGCAAAACAACTGAGCGGTGCCGCTCCGACGTCGCAACGCATTCATCCCTCCCCGCCTCGTCTTGGTGGTTGCAAGTCCGGTGCGGCGCCGGAGCGCATCGTGTGACATGCCACAAATATTTCTATATAAGACGACGCAGCGACATCGCTCCGGCGCCGCACCGCCGCCGCAACGCATCGTGTGCCCCGCTCTTACACCGCGCGAGAAAGATGCGCGGGCGCGCGGGGTGGGGCGCGCGGTGACCCCGCGGCCCCCGCAGACGTAATATCGAGATTTTATATCACCATCAAATTAAATGTGCATATTTAGTCATTTTTTATTGTTTTGTGTCGATATTAACTTAGTGGAATCGCCCACCGGTGGTCCGTGTGACGTTCAACGTGTTAACCAAATTTTCATATCTATGCATTGTAATAGAGTCTATTTACATTTAACAGCATTCAGAGAGTGAGATGAACGTGTTCGTTTTCTTCGCGTATACTTCGGCAGTTTTCGTAATCATCTACCTAAAAGCGACGTGACTTTGTCCAAGACTTTATCAGGTGGAAAATAGTCTTTGCCCCCAACAGTCTGTAAAAAAAACAAAATTCCTCAAATTAAGTAGAAATGTTAGTTGAAAGTAGCGGACCATTCAGTAATAATCTTAACTAACCTTTATATTGCTGCTTCTCATATTTGCGCAGCGTTTGCGAGCCGACTTCTTCAAGTTATCCCATTTTAAACGAAGCTGGGCTGGAGTTCTTGGGAAACTTGATGAAGAAGAATTGAAATTGCTAGCTAAGGTTTTCAACTTATTATTGGTGGCATTCGTGGCTTAATTATTAATGACTGTATTTGCTGCCACAAGTTGCACAAGCAGCATTGTCTCGTCTTTTGTCATAGGTGCTGCTTTCACTGACTGAAAAAATTAAATCTATGAAAGCCTGAACGCATTGTATTATTGTACCTAAATATCAACAGTAAATTATACTTACAGGGTTCATCTTATTTCACTTTTATTAGATTTTTGTAGACGTGAACGTAAATAAAAACACTAACACTACACAAAAAACAATATCGAAAAGACCGCGAATAGATAGCTGACATGCGCGTCGGTGCCGATTGTCTGCCAGTGTCAAAACGTTTCGTTTTAGGTATCAGTTTTACTAAAAGCACAATAATTAAAGCGAAAAAATCGATAAAACTGTTTTAATTACTCTTTTTTTTAAATTAAATTATGCTGTTAACAAATCGTTTATCAATGTTTATACACTTTAACAATATTTCATTTTGAGGGTGATTTTTTTTAATGGAAGCAAAGAGCTTACGACTAACTTCCTGCATTTCGTATGGTGGTGGATTTTAAATTCTTCTTCACCTCCATCTCGATGAGGCTATGGACGCTATCAGCCTCGTTTTGTGTATGATCCCGTATTAGAAATTTATGTGTTACACTTTTTATGTTTAATGTTTATTGAACTGCATATACTCGTAAATACAGTGAATTAATATATTTATTTTTGTTCTGGCTGCAGCAGTTGTCGGAATAAAATATAACTTCCCTTTCATCTTCGTCTTCATCGCTTAAAGCTTTCAAATATGCCCATACACATGAGCCGATCTCAATGGCGCCACGTTTTGCATCACTTTCCGACCAGAAATAACAATGCACATTTTTATATGCTACATTACAGTCCTTTCCAGTTAGCTCCGTCACGGTTAAATTATAACAATTAAGTTTAGAATTATAATAAAAAGAGGTAGTATCGCCTTTTGGGCACTGTAATACTGCCTCCAAATCATACACAGCTACTCTGAATTTTTTATTGACTTTCATGCGATCATTCATCTTCTCAACGCATTAGCATAGAATTATTTTATGAGTTGCAAATATCACATTGATCCTTTTTAGGTTGGAAAAAAGAGTAAAAAAAAGAGAAACCTGCGTCTTTATTATTTTGTTTTATTTTTTTTTTTTAATCTTTGTATAAATCTTTAAGTTTTGCTGCCTTCTATATATTCCCTTATTGAAGAAGCTCGTACGTAGTGAGGTTCAATTTTAGGGATAGAATTTATGTGCTGCTTGATCACAGCTCGTAATTCGGGATCTTTTTCTTATGATTTTGATGTCTTCCACTAAAATCATTAAGAGAAAAATCATTATCCTTTATTTTATTTTGTGTCAATATCATACGGTTCGAGATGTCTAACGTGGCTTTATAAAAAGTTTTGCAGAACCTAATCATAGTGTTGTCAACTGTAAAATGAAATGCTTTGTTATTATTGTGCCTAGGCCGATTAGAGTTCGTGTATTTGTATTTAGGCTGGACATCAATCATTGATGTAGTCATCATATTGTGATCACTGCAACTTAAATCTGGAACAATCCCTCACTCACATTTTCTTCGAATGCTCATCCTTTGGCACTCGGCGCCTTGTGCTAATAATGGATGAGCTATTGAAATATATGGTAGTCCTGAATTGGTACCCCGCTCCATCCAGAGTTTACTTGTAAATTGTATATAATGTATCAATATTGATATATTTAGTTATTAAAAAAAGAATTTAAATTCTTATCTAATTTTGTTGTAAATAATTGACTTTGTTGACACTGCTTTTGAATTTTTATTTACGGATGTGACAGCATTGTATTCTCTTTGTGTGACAGTTAATCGGTTTTACTCGACTTTGACATTAGAAAATAATTATATAGACTTATATGTATACAAGGATCTTATAATATCTTACGATTGTAAAATCCTTGTACTAAAAGTGAGGATCTTATTTAACATTATGGTTGTAAATACCTTGTAAACAATTAGTACCAATGACGTTGATTTAGATAATTCACTAAAGTAAAATAAAGTAAAAAAAATAATAACTAATGACTTGGCAGCATGGTCCCTGACCTTAGCCGGATCCTTAAACGAAACGAAAAAAAAAAGAAAAGAAGCGCGAATAATGACTTAGGAATGGGATTGTTTGTCGACTGGGATTTTTCCAAAAACAAAAGTGTATCATTTTAGAAATTTTTCTGTGTTTTAAATGGCTTTCTTTACGTAATTAGTGTATATGGAACGATTAGCTATAATATACAGTGTTGACCATTATTCCTTTAAAAAAACTTTGAAACAAAGAAGAGATCAACGTCCGAAGATACGTTTTATGGACAAACCATTTCTATGAATGAAGACGGGTATAAGCAAACATGCTGTAATGGTTTTGGCAACTGTTTTATAGTCGGCCTGACACCAACCCTCCTTGTGGGAAACGCTATTGTTGGTGGTTTACGCACCACAACGCAGTGACCTACGGTGTTATATACCTAATACGCACGGTCTAAAAAATGAGTTTAAGCATCCCATACCATCGATTAGTGCTATGTTATCGTCACTGACGTAGCAGCATTTTTCTTTGATAAAGTGATAAGTGAATGATTTCATGTTATCGGTGACATTGTATTTGTAGTTTGTGTATAAGCCCTACTATTCAGATTAAATGTTTTTTTTTTTAAACTGACAGCTGTGTTTGTTGCTATTTCTTCTTCACAGCCAAAACCAAAGGGTATATAAAATTCCAAAACACTAGGAAATCTAGGAGGCTATGAAATGTGGATGTTTTATAGGTGCTGTACTTTACCTATGTAATATGACCAAAGTAAAACCATAAATTCATATAATAAATCTTTTCAATCTTTAATTAAAAGTACTAATATTTACATACTTTCTAATTAACAATATAATTATGTAAATTGAATCAGTAAAAACAAAACACTATTTTAAGTACAATCATTTAATCAGAGGCCAAAACTATTTGCAATGTTTTGTAGCAGTAAGAAAAAAAATTGTTAATGTAATCCACCACACGGCTTTGATCCTTATGAGTTGAAGAGCGGTGCTAGCGCAGTACTCCAATGGACGCAGGTGCTGAAATATAAAAAACTAGCTTCTGCCCGCGACTTCGCCCGCGGAAAATTTCTTGTTTTAACATAAGTTTACACTCGACATGATCTATTTCCTTGAGCTAAATTCCAATTACGTGCTCTGACTGTAGCTGCTCGCTGTCTTTCTGTTGCTAGGCGCTGCGAGCGCTGCGCAGTGCCAGTCTCCCTATCCTCCCTTGTTTCAGAGACATGCTGCCTTAAGTCAGATAGACGCTGCGCACGTTCAGCGCTAGATTCCCGAGCACGGGCCTGCGATGTTATGACATTTTGGCTAGCGAGCCGCTGCGAGCGCTCAGCGCTAGTCTCCCTATCCCTTGTTTCAGAGACATGCTGCCTTAAGTCAGATAGACGCTGCGCACTTTCAGCGCTAGATTCCCGAGCACGGGCCTGCGATGTTATGACATTTTGGCTAGCGAGCCGCTGTGAGCGCTCAGCGCTAGTATCCCTGTCCCTTGTTTCAGAGACATGCTGCCTTAAAGTCAGATAGACGCTGCGCACGTTCAGCGTTAGATTCCCGAGCACGGGCCAGCGATGTTATGACATTTTGGCTAGTGAGCCGCTGCGAGCGCTCAGCGCTAGTCTCCCTATCCCTTGTTTCAGAGACATCCTGCCTTAAAGTCAGATAGACGCTGCGCACGTTAAGGGCTAGATTCCCGAGCACGGGCCTGCGATGTTAAGACATTTTGGTTAGCGAGCCGCTGTACGCACTCAGCGCTAGTATCCCTATCCCTTGTTTCAGAGGCATGCTGCCTTAAAGTCAGATAGACGCTGCGCACGTTCAGCGCTAGTTTCTCGAGCACGGGCCCGCAACGTTCTCACATTTTGGCTAGCGAGCCACTGTGAGCGCTCGGAGCTAGATTCTCTAGCGCGTGCTTGCGAAATATATTCTCGAGAGGCGCTGCTCATTTTCAAGGGCAGATTCTTCCGTACGGCGTACTTGAGCCGCTCTGGTCTGTGATGTCTGCCGGGACAGTTGCGATTTCCTTTTAGGCATGCTCTTAGTCAACAAATGAACAAACTACACAGACTTAAAAACAATTATGAACAAAGGGAGAGGGATCAGGGACTCGACACCCAATCGACAACAAAACAATCGTAATATCGTATTATCGTTACAATTCGTAAAACGAAATTACGATATATCCGATTATTACGATTAGGAATTTAGGAGTACGAATCAACGAACAACCAAACGAACGAAACAACCGAAACCAATAAGCAACAGACTGACATGCAACAATTTGAACACCAACTAACGACAGCGTGAGCACAATAATTCGAGAGGGTCATCAATCCACGGAAAATCTTAACACCACGATTTAGAAAAATGACGTATTTGCAGAACGCCATCTATGGGCAAATGGATAAAACGTCCGCACAAAGCATGATAGATCTAGAGCTCTACGAATGAAAGTTGCGTTTTAGTAATTTTATATTATCTCCGAAACTATATGACCAAATGACACACTGTAAATGGCAAATCTTATCTGTATGATGCCCTTGTGATACTGAAATATTTTATTGTGACAAGAATTAATATTTCGTTGCTCAAATAATCAACCAAACGTAAGTATGCCGAAAAAATACTTTTTTAATGCAAATAAAGAAGTATAAAAGATAACATATAAAAGATAGAAATATGGTATCGCGGACTTTTTTGTAGATATAATTAAGACGAATCAGTTTGCTTTACATTATTTTTAATTTTAAGCAACTTTCTAGGCAGCGCACGCAAATAATTCTTTTTTATGAGGTATTTTTTTCTGACTTGCAAGACAAAAATTGTGATAGCTCGGTTAATGTATATGTCATAAAAATAATTTATAGCCTATAGCACTCAGGAATAATGTAGCTTTCTACCTGTTTAAAAATTTTTAGAATTGGATCATGAGTTCCAGAGATTACCCCCTACATACAAACTTACAAATTTTACCTCTTTATAATATTATTATTATTAAATTATTAATTATTAGCTTCTGCCCGCGACTTCGTCCGCGGAAAATTTCTTGTTTTAACATTACACGGGCCTGCGATGTTATGACATTTTGGCTAGCGAGCCGCTGCGAGCGCTCAGCGCTAGTCTCCCTATCCCTTGTTTCAGACTTGCTGCCTTAAGTCAGATAGACGCTGCGCACGTTCAGCGCTAGATTCCCGAGCACGGGCCCGCGACGTGTACGGGAGCGCTCGGAGCTAGATTCTCTAGAGCGTGCTTGCGAAATATATTCTTTACTTCTCGAGAGGCGCTGCTCATTTTCAAGGGCAGATTCTTCCGTACGGCGTACTCGAGCTGCTCTTGTCTGTGATGTCTACCGGGACAGTTGCGATTTCCTTTTAGGCAACAAATGAACAAACTACACAGACTTAAAAACAATTATGAACAAAGGGAGAGGGATCAGGGACTCGACACCCGTCCACTTTTATAACAAAACAATCGTAATATCGTATTATCGTTATAATTCGTACAACGAAATTACGAATATTACGATAGAACGAAGTACGAACATACAACGAAATAAATCGAAATTACGATATACCCGATTATTACGATTAGGAGTACGAATCAACGAACAACCAAACGAACGAAACAACCGAAACCAATAAGCAACAGACTGACATGCAACAATTTGAACTCCAACTAACGACAACGTGGGCACAATAATTCGATTCAGAAAAATGACGTATTTGTAGAACGCCTTCTATGGGCAAATGGATAAAACGTCCGCACAAAGCATGATAGATCTAGAGCTCTACGAATTAAAGTTGTGCTAGTGGCATTTTGCGTTTTAGTAATTTTATATTATCTCCGAAACTATATGACCAACTGACATACTGTAAATGGCAAATCTTATCTGTATGATGTCCTTGTGATACTGAAATAATTTATTGTGACAAGAATTAATATTTAGTTGCTCAAATAATCAACCAAACGTAAGTATGCCGAAAAAATACTTTTTTGATGCAAATAAAGAAGTATAAAAGATAACATATAAAAGATAGAAATATGATATCGCGGACTTTTTTGTAGATATAATTAAGACGAATCAGGTTGCCATACATTGTTTTTAATTTTAAGCAACTCTCTAGGCAGCGCACGCAAATAATTCTGTTTTATGAGGTATTTTTTTTCCGACTTGCAAGACAAATACTGTGATAGCTCGGTTAATGTACATGTTATAAAAATAATTTATAGCCTATAGCACTCAGGAATAATGTAGCTTTCTAACAGTTTAAAAATTTTTAGGATTGGATCATGAGTTCCAGAGATTACCCCCTACATAAAAACTTACAAATTTTACCTCTTTATAATATTAGTATAGATATATATTTATAAATTTGAATCTGCATTTGACCAAATTCCTGATTTGTAACATAAATAAGTCAATAAAATAATACTGGTGTAATGTGATGTAGACAAATGTAATAAATGTCAGTCAAAAACATATCAATGTTACACACTTATGTTGAGAGGTGTGACTGATGGTTGACTTAGGGTACACCGAGGCGAATCGGATCACTTTTTCTTTGAGGTTGAAAAAATCATACTAAAGTGTTATATAATGTTATTTTTATTGATAAAAATGCAAGAAGTAACAATCAACTATGAAATAAACATTTGAAAACTTAAATCATACATATATTCTCTTAATTATCTATTAAATACTGAAAAAAGAAAAATATCCGAATCGCCCCAATTTTCGGGGCGAATTGGATCATACACAACATGTTACAAAATTTTAAGTTTTTTAACACTAAAGCTTTGGAATCAGTAAAAAATTAATATTGAGATCAATTTTGATTACCGGCACATAATTCACATACATATGGTCCTTTTTTCCCCCCATATCAGCACATTTTTCGTGACACCATTCTTCGCAGACATTGCACTGAATCCAGTCCTCTGATGGTGGATGAACGAATATTTCGGAACAGTAAATGCAGTGCCACTCTCTCTTTTTTGCAGATAAACTCTTAATTTTTATCGCAGGCTTTGCTTTCTTCTTCATCTTCTTCATAGTATTTTCTTTGCCCACAGCCTTTTTCTTATTTTCCTTGGTTTTATTGTCTACCTTAAATTTCTTCTTGGTTTCTTTTTCGAGAAGAGTAGTCTTACTCTGAGGTGATGTTAAATGCAAGACCGGTTTTAAAACTTTACGAATTCTTTTTGAAGCAATTGCTGACTTCGAAGGTGATGGAAGAATTTCTTTAATTATTTCTGCACAGGTGGGAGGCTGGGCTTCGTCAAATTTTTGCGAACTTGTGGATGGCACCATATTATCAAGTGGTTTTGTATTAGTGCTTTTTATTTTTGACTGCACCTGTGCTGCACTTGAGGATTGGTCTTGTGGCTGCACCTGTTGAGAACTCGTGGATTGGACTTGGGGCACTTGACACTCTCTCTGTTTTGCTGATGAACTCTTAATTTTTAGCCCAGGCGTTGCTTTATTCTTTATCTTCTTTCTTTCTTCATCTGCACAGGTGGAAGACTGGGCTTTGTCAGACTGTCGTGAACTTGCAGATGACACTGTATCAGGTACTGGTTGTGTATTTGTGGCTTGCCCTTGTAGCTGCATTTGTTGGGAACTTGGGGACTGGACTTGGGACTCTACAATGTCGGACTCTTGATCACCGATGAACTTGTGGTCAGGTATTGCATTGGCATTTAGTGGAAATATTCCAGTCTTTTCGAAGCCTTTTGTAGCATTCCCAACAGTGGCAGCCTGATTCCAAGCCCGTTGGAAAAGTGCTCCAAAAGCGACTTTTGTGATTCCTTGATTCGGATGTGAATGTTGCCATGCTGTAGCTTGTTGGTGATAATAGGATTTGAGCGGTTTGAAAAACGATACATCGAGCGGTTGCAGGGCATGTGATGTGTGTGGAGGAAGAAGTACAAGTTCAATTTCGAAAGAGTCGCACATGTCTACTACTGAGTAGCTGACGTGAGACGCGTGCCCATCCAAAATTAGAACTACTTTTCCTGGGGTCCGGTAGCGATTGAAATGTTGCAGCCACAAATTAAAAGCTTCTTCGGTGACCCAGCCCTTTTCTGTCATGGCAACTTCAGTACCAGGTGGCATTCCTAGGAGAAAATCGTTACGTTTACGCACACCTTTGAATAGAACAAATGGAGGTATGTACTGTCCTGCTGCATTCATACAGGCTAGAACGGTTCCTTTTCCACCTCGTTCAACACTGGTCATGCTGACAACATCTTTAGCACCTTTTTGGGCTATAATGTTGGGTGGGCGGTTACTAAGCGGCATCCCCGTTTCATCAACATTATATACACATTCAGGTCTTCCTCTTAAATTGTTGATATCTACTACTGTTTCCAAAGTATTAAAGAATTCTGCCACTTTTTCCTTCTTCATACCATCAATCCTTGCTCTTGACAGACCCTCCGGCTTCCGAATAGTTAATTTTTTATTTCTTTCCATAAATCGATGAAACCAGTCCTGGCCAGCCATACCGTCACTTCTTTTAAATTTGTGTTTTATGTTTAGACGTTCTGCAAATTCAAACGCGTACTTACGTACCGCTTTGGGTGTAATTCCGAAGCCACGACTTGCCAAGTGCAATAGCCGGTCAGCTAACTCCTTTTCTGCGTTCTCACCTAAAGCTGGCTGTCCACCTCGACGCTTAATAACACCCTTGGACAAAGTTACTCTTCTCTGTAAGCTCGTGAACGGTACTGCAAAAATCTCAGCAGCCTTACGTAAGCTCAACTCTTTGTTCTGGACTTTATTTACAGCCTCTTTCATTTTTTCTTGAGACCATTCTCCGGCATCAGTCTTCCTTTTGTACGTGCGAACCATCTACAATGAAATAAATATGAATCAATAACCTCAAACATGTAATAAATCAGTTTAAAAGTGTGATCCAATTCGCCCCTTACGATATGATCCGATTAGCCCCATAATCAAGACTTTTGAAATGAATATTTTATACGTTAACCCCTAAGATCATACTTAAAAGCGAATTGGTTCTCTAATATAGACACTTTGCTGAACAATATAAACCAATGTAGTTGAGTTTTAACACAAATACGTAATATCACACAAAGAAATCGTAAGTACGCACCTTAGATGAGCGCCAAAATTGCGTCACGCACAAACGACTGAGTCGCTAACGAGCGGCGTCGACACTGATTCACAAGCGCCATCGCAATGCTGCCTATGTCGGGAGGTGCGGGGTGAGAGGAGAGACGCAACACGCTGGTTGAGTGCGTTCTATGTGAATGCGATATTTGAATTATCAACAGATTTCTTATTTTGATCCGATTCGCCCTGTGATTCGATTCGCCTCGGTGTACTTCATTTATTTGGATCTCCAACAAGGTCTATAGTGTTATTACATAATTTACAATTATATAATTGATTCTTTGTCTGTTCCTTCAGTTTAGAAAAAATAAAAATATTTTAACATTCATAATCAAATTGAATTTGATTTATTATAATATAATACTTTAGAATTATACCGGGATATTGTGTCATTGTATTATGTGCCAGAAATAGGAGAAACATGTATGGTATGGTCAAACCAATACAAATAATGAAGATGAGTGGGAGGTTATTTCAGAAAGTTCCGTGAGTTTTGACGAATTTGTGGAACAGAATACTTTGAATGATATATATAAGTTATTAGCAACAGACCACATGATTTGCGAAATGGTATCTCAGACAAATAATTACGCGCGAAATTACTTTCAAACAAATCAAAGAAATATAAAACATAAATCACAGTGATACTAGCTTTCAGGAAATAAAAACATGGCAGTTTTAATGGCCATGGGATTGAATAAAGTTCCTCATATAAACTTGCATTGGAGTAATAACAAAATATACAGAAACAAATTTATTAGTTTGGCAATGAGCAGAGACCGATTTTTACTACAACTAAAATTCTGGCATGTTGGTGATGTCTCGAATGATGATAAAACTGACAAATTACATAAAATCAGAGATAGGTATGAACGAAGATGTTTCGTGCGCTCTACAGAGTGGGAGCGCGCTACTTGCAACAGTTGGCGTGAGCAGATGGGTTACCATGACATTAAAAATAAGATTATTTCATTCTTATTCCACAGTGGTTAAGAGAGAGCTATACAGGTTGTCTAGCGCGATGTCTTACCAGTCATGATAACCCACCTGAACGAGTTTACGAGTGTTTGTCACGCATTTTCTGTTTGAACCGGTAGCTTTTCAATACCTGCAATTAAAAAAACCATCTCATAAAAAAACTTTTATTCTTCATAAATTACAAATTATTTACTGAAAAATACTTTCGTCTGCTACGACACATTCGGAATTCTTTAATATTAAATTTTATAGTGTAAAAAAAATATCATTCTTACGAATAGCTTTTTTAAATAAATTAATTATTGGGAAAAAAGGACTATAAAACTGATTGTGTCTAATTCTTTGTAAATTAATTCAGCTACTTTACAGTTTGTGTTCTTTTTAAAGCAACTATGAAAATTTCATCCATTTTCTCGACATACTGAACAAAATCATCTAGTGGTACAATTAGTAAGCTTTGGTTAGTATCTTTGCTGTTTTATCTGTATCTCAAGTAGTGACTTTCTGAAGTAAAGTTATGACCGGCTTGATTTGGTTTCATGTATGATTTTAGAATTTGACAATTGTTGTGACGTACGCCGCATTTTTTAGAAGATAACCACGTACATAAAATAGTGAGTTTTTTCGGTAACTTCCATAAGTTTTCATTGATAATACCGGAATTTTCGTCATTTAGTTGACTCAACTTGCTGGTTTGAATAAGGAGTTTTCCCAAATCGTCTTGACAATTACCTGCTTTTGGAGGTTTTATTGACTATCTGCTCAAACTATTTAATAAAACTGGCAAAAATCAAACAAATCCAACTTGTAAATAATGCGAATATTTTATACATACCCACACAATATAAAACATAACAATATCTAACTGATAACTAAATTTTAAAACAATAAAATTTGTATTTACAGCTTTGAAACTGTCCTGCTCAATCGTAGCAATACTGCCACGATTTAAAAGACCCGTTTTCCCATCAACTAAACGTCTGTTAGCACAGTCAGGCAAAAGGTGGTAGTGTGCTAAAAATTTGACCCGACTATAGGGGTACCAACATCGGCTATAACAAATCGCCATCTGAAATCACGGCGCACCCCAAGATTTAAATTAACAGTTTCACTGCCAGCTAGATTGTGAGGGTAGAGTGCCAAATGCCGAACTGTTCTTTACAATTTATTTAGCTTCTAAGACATCAGTGATAAGGAAAAAAACTAAGAATTATTAATATTTTCGTAAATAAAAAAAATTAAATTAAATCCGACGCCTGCTCGGGCCCGGCACTGCGGTTGAAAAATCCATACGTAGTGCCAAACCCGCGCCTGTGCGTGGTTAAGTATTTAGTGTTTAAATTATTTATTATAAAACCAAATTTCTAAGAAGTACAGTATATGAGTTATAAGAAACTAAAATGACACTATGAATTAGTAGAAGTAACAATACAGTATAAAGTTTCCTAATAATGAACAATTTTTGGCTTGAATTATTATTTTTAGCACGAAATCAAAATATCACAATCAATAAAAAAGATTTTTTTTTTAAATGGAAGAATTTAATGGAAGAAGTACTTCAAAACTTTTGACACATAATCCAGGTTTTTTAATGCAACAACGTAAAACAATGCCAAATAGTGTCTGTACGTTTATTTTCTTTTTTGCATTGGCGACACTGCTTACGTTTCAATTTACCTTTTGCGTTTCTTTCACTTATCTTACTAATTTTGTGCGTCATAGGTGGTCTTCTCACAGGTCCTGGATTTCCAGTTACATGTTTATCAGGTAGCAATACGCTTATTATTGATAAGCGGTAATCATACAATGACATTTTAGGTTGTCCAGACTAGTAGTATATAATTTTAAAGAATTTATCAGTAGCAGCTGGAATGTGTGAATAGCAACCTTTAGGTACCACCGTAGAGTTTTCCTGTCACATGGGTAAAATGCTAACAGTAGATCCTGTCGGTGCACTCCAGACATAAATTCATTATATTTGGCAATTGCCTTGGGTTTTTGAGCGACTTGTCCACGTTTATTAGTTACTGAAACCATTTTATTTTCAAATTCTGAAGTAATGTAGGTAACAGGTCGTTTATCTTTCTATTTTCCTATGTGAACCCCATCACAATATCTAGAAATGTTTTCTCCTTTCTTCAGATTCTTTTGGACGACCTCTCGAGGATTTTGTTTCAAATTATTGCGTAATGTACCAGTGCAGTACGTATTATTATCAAGAAGTTTTTCGCTAAACCAAAACTGTTGTAGAAATTGTCCATGTAAAGTCCATGCCCATTACCAAGCTTTTCATTCATTAGCTGCATCACTACTTTCTCGGCATGACCTTTTCCACTAACCTCGTCGTCCTGAGCGCCTGCGTACACACGGAATTTCAAAACCAAACCGCCAGGTTCAGTGAGCATATATAATTTGATCCCATATTTAAGGCGTTTTATTTTTTATAAATTGGAAATAATTCTTTAGCAGGAACATTCGTTCATTTTCTTATTGAAATAGTCGATGACACTGCGAACTTTTAGAACTGCGTCGCCATTATCTGCTTCAGACGTAAAATGGAGACATCTCATAATCAGTAAAAATCCATTCCGGCCCATTTGTTCAGCGAAAATTGGTATGGAAAATAACCTGCCTGTTTTCCAATAATCTTGGAGGCGACTGAGCTGAACAGTGCCCATATAAAATAGTAGCCCCATAAGAACTCTCAGCTCGGGAACAGTTAGATCCTGCCATGCATATTCTAGATCTTTGTGACACTCCAGCTGATTATTTGACTGCTTGTTTATTAGTTTCTTCACAAATCATTGTAAGAAAATTTTCACTAAAGAAGTAGTCGAAATAATCAATAGGTTGTATCTCAGGATTAGCGTAAAATTCGTTGAGTCGTATAAAAGAGAAGTTTTTCATTTCGCCTACCTCAGTCCACTCGGATGTAGAGCCTTCAACTGATGGTCTGATCAAAGACATATCTTCTTGGGATAGAATGAGTTGGTCTGCTGAAGTATCGGGCGTCGACTGTGGTGGTGCGGAATGTGGCTTTCTGATCGGTGAATTTGATTCTCTATTTATGGTAGATACGCAATGCGAAAATGTAAGCTGTTCGTCATTGTCATCCTCTGAAGATTGGTCCTCTTCCTCACTTCCAGGGCCAAACTCGTCGCTCGATTCAAGATCGGCAAAGCGCCAGCGCGGGCTCGGCAGTGAAGTTGTTGTGAGCAACCCATATGTTCTGATGGTGCTACCATTAGCAGCACTGAGATGGTAATTGGATTCCTTGAACTTTTTCTTGCAGAAGAGTTTTAGGATAGCAACAAATGTCTGAACCCGTGTAAAAATCGACGCTTACTGTAAACATCTGTAACAAATAAACGGCGACTTACAGGGTCTTGTGGTTGCTGGCAGTCAGAAGTCGCCATCACTGACCGCCGAGCGAGTTTCCCATGGGCTGCGTTTTCCAGCAGCAAGGTTTAATGCAGCGGGTCGCCTTCTCTTTAAATCGACGGTTGTACCAGCAGATATCTGTCTGTGGAAAGCCTCTGGACTTAGAGCGTACCACTCGAAAAACTCCTGTCCCTGTTGCGGCTGCGGCGACCACCATCTAATGCAGCCACATTTAATGTCAGCTCATCCAGTCTGCGAGTGATATCTTGCAGAACAGAATCAGTGGACGTTGATGTGCTGGTGGAGCAAATAGATTGGGTAGGGCCTACCTCTAAGATTCGGTCATCTAACTCTGCGACCTTGCTGAGTGGCAGGTCAGCCTGTGCAGCAAGGATAGCTTGTACATTCGGAGATAGCCATCTCAGCCACAGCTGCCGAAGGATGGTCTCATTCTGCAGGTTGGCGCCAGCAAGTGATCGTAGGTGTCGTAGGAACTGTGATGGAGACCGGTCACCTAACTCTTCATCGTTGAGCAGTTGGTTCAAACGCTTCTCTTCAGAACAAGAAAGCCTGCGGATTAATTCAGATTTTAAATATTGGTATCTGTTACCTTTTGGTGGATTTGTAAGTATGTCCTCCATTTCAGCTGCTGTCCGCTCAGTTAAGATACTGAGCACATAACTGTACTTAGTATCTTCTGCTTTAACGCCTGAAATGTCAAAACTAGCTTCGGCCTGCGCAAACCAACCTGCCACATGACTGGGCCAGAACAGAGGGAGCTTGACAGCAATGTGGTTAACAACATGCTCTTGTGCCATTTTGATAGTCTTAAGCCAGATATGAAAATAAAATAGGGATGTATTATAAATAAATAATAGCAAGATCCCACACAGAATTTACAAGTGTTATTACCTAATTATGTTCCGTAATCTCGTCCTCATAATTTTGTACAATGTAGTATGCACTTCCTGCATGCTGCGCTGCTACAATATTTAAAGATGAATATCTTCTTAAAAGAAAAACAAACTAAATGCGTCCAACACTAGTTTCGCGGTAACATCTCTAGTGTCGCTTCCTCATCTGTCATTGTACTTTTATGTGCGCTGCGTTGTTCACGTAATTATTTTATAAAAACAGAAAATATCATATTCAGTATTTGTTTTAGCTTATTAGACCCACTTTATGTAATATGGGGAAAAGGAAATCAGAATTGTCTATTGAGACCCTTTTTAGAGAGATAAAAAAGTTAAAAAGGAAAATTAAACGAAGCCTCCATTCGGGTAAGTTGGTGAATTATTACCATTACCAATAGCGGCAACAGCATTCGAAACGTGGATGAATTAAAAACCCGTATAATTAGTGCATTTAATTTAATTAAAAGTGACAGAGACACGCTAATCGCAGTGCAAGGAAACCTAATACGTCGTGCTAACTTGTGCATTAGACAAAACGGTGAACACTTCCAGCACCTTATTTTAAATAAGGTAAAAATTAATACTTCTTTGAAATAATTTTAAATTATTTTAAATAGGTTGATTCAATTTTTTTAAACATACCAACTTAGCGAGTTAATTTAATTTAAATAGTCCTATAGGTATAATAAAATATGCTATTTGTAAGTAAGCTCGATAACACTAGTTTACAAAATTCAAGTTTTTGTCTGTTGCTGTGAATTTTGTGGGTGATATTGTTTACATATGACATGATCTTAACAAATCTACCCTCAAAAGTTTTTGTACAGCTCGAGTTTCTTTGTTATTGATTTTCATCATTTTGGCGTATTTATTCGTTAGTAACGTGGGTATTTCAGTGAGTTAATTAAAATTTTATAAGTTTTTGCGACATGAGTGGTTCAAGAAGATGTTGTTTAAGTAATTCTGTTACTTATTAACTATTTTTGCTACAAATGCGGTGTATATGTATTAAAAGAGTACAGAAAACCTATATCACGTTTGCGTTAAAGGCACCTATTTACTGTATTTTAGGATATCTTTAAATGACAAGTCTTGGGCTCCCGATTGTGTTTGTTAATCGTGTGTTGAATATTTAAGGTTATGGAAAGGGGGTAGAGGAAGTAGTTTTAAATTAAAACACCGAACATTTGGCGAGAACCACGAAAACATAACTTATATGACTCTTACTTTTGAAGACTGGCGTTTGAGAGAAAATATGACTCCTGGGCAGCAAAATATAATCCGAAATTCTCTAGTAACTCGTGATAGAATTATTTGGTCGTTACTACATATAAAATGTAGGAATCATGAAATAGTTTGTTAAACCACTCGATAGAAACGGTAATTACTTTTACTACATTAATTTGCCAAAAGTTTCCTCAGCTCACTATGGAAAAGATTAAAGTCGGTATTTTTGACGGACCCCAGAGAACTTACGAAAGATACTGAATTTAGAAATTATATGACAGAGCTTGAATTAAAAGTATGGACAGCATTCGTATCGGTGATGTTAAACTTCATTGGAAACGGAAAGTCAGGAAATTATACTGAACTTGTAGAAGATTTCCTATTAAAATTAAGAAGTCGGGGATGTAATATGAGCATAAAACTCCTCTTTCTTCACATTCACCTAGATAGACTTCCAGAAAATATAAGAGACATGAGCGAAGAGCAGGGAAAGCGTATGCATCAAGATCTACGCGTCATAGAGGAGTGTTATCAGGGTTTCTGGGATAGGAATATTATATCTGACTATTGCTGGAGTCTTATACGCTATTCTTCTAAGTTCACATATAAAAGAAGAGCTTTAAAGAGAAGTTTTTTGGATCACAATGATTGATAAATAAAAGATCTTAGTAAATATTTGTGTTTTTAATGTTTACCTGAAACTCGTAAACTAGAGCTGATAAAAAAAATCTACTTATATATTTGTAATCAGCATATCATATGTAATCAGCAACAGCAAAAATGTTCTAAGCAACAGATGCACTGTAAACTCGTGTAATTTGCCAGTCCAAAGTCTGAGAAATGTGATGGAAAAATTAGAATCAGCTGTTTACGAATTTGCGCCGTCGCGTGTCGTGTCACAGGGGTGAACGACTCACGCGTACGGCGGGGCGGCCGCGGTGTCCTAGGCCGCCGGCGCCGGCGCACGTGCGGTGTACAGTGCGCATATTCAATAATTTTGTGTGAAGTTAAAATATTGCATATCTCCGAAACGGGTTGTTATTTAAAAATCTTTTTTTGCCAATTTTTTTTATTTATATATGGGTGAGATTGTCGAATCTAGAGGCCCTTAGATTATATTAAAGATTGTGAGAACACGTTATTCTGCCATGTGGTATGGTTTTTTTTTTTTTAACGTAGGTAAGTAAAATCATCCAATGACAAATCCCGCCCTTGGGTGGGGCGGGAAATAGGCGGCGGTGACAAGTCGCGGCATGGCGGACAGAGCTCCGGCGGGATCTCATGGTGAAATGGCGAGAGCGACTGTCGCAACCTCGTGCTGGGCACGCCACGATCGAGGCGATAAGGCCCCTCTTTGAGGCGTGGCTGGAAAGGCCCCACGGCGTCGTCACCTTCCGTTTGGCGCAGGTGCTGACCGAACACGGCAAGTTCGGTCCGTACCTGTACAAGATTCGTGCGGAGACGACGCCCGGGTGTCGCCACTGTGCGGACCGCCCGGTGGACACGGTGGAGCACACAGTCGAGGTGTGCCCCGCTTGGGAAGAGCATCGCCGTGTCCTCGTGGGGGCGATCGGCGGCGATCTCTCGCGCCGGGGCTTGGTTCAAGCCATGCTCCGGAGCGAGGAGGAGTGGCAGGCGGTCGCCTCCTTTTGCGAAGCAGTAATGCTAGTAAAGGAGGAGGCCGACCGCATTAGGCAAAGGCGCACACGCCGCCGCCGGGTTTCTGATCCCAATTTCCGGCCACCGTAGGCGCGGGCTCGCGGACGGTGGGCAATGGGTAGCTCGCTGTCCGTCCGTCCGTAACAGACCGGGCCGAGCTCAGGTCGTCTACGGTGCGCACCGTTCCCGCGCGCCTCAAGGAGTTGTCAGCAAACTGTAGGGGTCCAGCAGGGCCGAAGCCTACTGGGGCCAAAGGTTATGTGAGACTGTCACCAAAGGCCCCAGGATAAAGGCAAGGAATGGAAGGGTAGGTTTTTAGTCAGTAAAAGTCTGACACTATTTCCATGTGGTATGGTAGGATTCACTATTCCTATGAGTAAAAGTTTACAAGAAAAAATAGTTGTACAGTATTATACTTATGAACCCATTATCCCTGAAGGTTCAGGAGATTTTAAAGTAAATTTTACAAAACGTCGCATGTTGTCATCTAGACAGTTATACGACATGGGACTAAAATATGCCCTTGCGCAGACGCAACAAAAGTTTTCAAATAATGCAATTTTTAAGTATCTGAGGTCTGTTTCTACACGTGTTATAGTTAATGGTACTGTACCTCTACCATGAGTTTTAAGCAATAGTATTCGTCGCTACTCGATATCGACGCCGTAAATATTTTGTATGGCAAATTTTGCAGCGCCTTTAGCGGTCACTTGCAGAACCAAAATCGGTAGTATGAGTCATCAAGTACAAAACCTATCGAATAGGAACTCGCTAGCGACTAAAGTTTTTAGCAGTTTCTTATAGAAAATCGTACCATGAGTTACAAATTTGACAGGTGCTATCGAAACAAACTGTTACTACTGTAGTAAAGTAACTCATTTGTATATTGAAGGGTGAAAGTATAGTGAAAAGTGTCGCGTAAAACAATATTTTATTTATTTGTGCATAAATATGTCCAATAAAACTTATTTAACATGGAATATGTTAGGCACGGCTTCATATAAAAACGAATGACGTAACGACAAAGGAAATTTCCAAACTACTATACGAAAGGTCTTGACTATATTAGTGAATACTTATAACTTACTCATATTAGTAAAAATAATTTGACCAAAGAATAAAGGTAGGCTCAATAAAGAAGCTTTCGAACATTTATGTTGTAAAGGATTTGAAATCTACAATATGAGCAACACTTGAATCGAAGATAAATTAGAAGTATGATAGAAAAACTGTAAACTTACTTGTACACGCATTTCATAAGATAAATAAACACTTTTTACGCTTTATGTGCACTGTAATTCAATTTTTTTTCCATTTAAAATTCACAACATCACTGAACCATCAAAATATTTGTACAATAATTACATTTTTAATAGGTCGGGTTATAGAGAGAATCGGTGTTTCAAATTGGTAGGGTTTAAGGTCTATCTACCTTACTCTGTCTTTTACTGTAGCTAAAAAGAGAGCAAACCTAAGTGTGAAGTTAGCTACGGTGCGGTTTTAACGTATAGACAATCGAGTTGTCGCTAGCGAGTCCGTACTACTCATGGCACGAGTTTAATAGTAAACTATTCGATGCGCGTTTATTCGATATCAACTGCGGTAAGATGGTGTCGTTTTTCGATAGTAACTCATGGTAAGGGTACTGCTGATATGCTGGGCGCCTCATCTTCGGTTTCGGCCCACTCGGACGAGGCATTGGTGGTCGTTGAGGGCCCCGGTAGTTTAAATTATTGTTAAACTTGCGTTTTGCAGGTAGCTTGGGTTTTGAAGGCACAGTATTTTCTAGTTCCTGGGCAGATTTCTTTACTGCTTTGCAGGCGGTCACTCTATGTTGTAGTTTGTCCCCGAACAAATATTCTGTTATTATTGTATTTTCCATTAGTTCTCGTAGGTCTTTGTTTAGACCTGGGAGGATTAGTGACCGTCTTGTGACAGTGTCGCTATGAAATATGTCACATAATAACCGTGAAGCATCACTAAGTGTCTCAATTTCTTTTATATTCTGCTGAGTCAATATTGTGTTAAGCACCTGTCCGATTGCAGAGATGGCAGCGGCCAGTGTGGCTTGTTTGTCACTGATCCTTTTATCTCGTTTGGTTCCACTGTCGTTCATGGCTGCTGCCACTTCCTCGTTGAGCTTGGGTGGTATCAACAACTGACAGTTATTAAGAATATCATATTTCTTGCTTATTATGTCTCTCGTCTCTGCATTTAGACCGTCTTGAAGAATAGCTATCCATCTTGTATTCAAGCTGCTATGTAGGTCCTCAGCTTTCTTATGAGGGACAATACCTTCATCACCTAAAATTCTGACTATTTCTTCAGGTACTTGAGGTGCCTGGACCGTTTGCTCTTGAGTGGTTCACTCTCCTGAGTGAGGACGTGTTCGTCTATGTGTTCACTCTCCTAAGTGGGGACGTGTTCGTCTATATGCTCACCCATTGAGTGACTGCGGGAACGTAAACTGTTGATCGGACTGGGGTCGCTACGGGGGCGACTGTATGAACGCCTCCGACTATACGGACGGCTTTGACTGTGTGACCGGCTCCGACTGTATGACTGCCTGCCATGTTCGTCATACTCGTCTGAAGAAAAAAGATGCTAACATTATGGTTTGACCATGGCTGACCTCTCGTGAAAGCTCAATAGCGTGTGTATTCTACAGTAAACTGGATGTA
Organism: Leucania comma; assembly: GCA_958295575.1. Classification (NCBI taxonomy): domain Eukaryota; kingdom Metazoa; phylum Arthropoda; class Insecta; order Lepidoptera; family Noctuidae; genus Leucania; species Leucania comma. The sequence goes on from OY282485.1 coordinate 13,267,527, forward strand.
TAGATCCTCATGGCCAACCTCCCGTGAAAGCTCTTGAGGTCCAGGATATTACCACGCCGGATAACCTCTCGTGAAAGCTCAATATGGCGGTTGTTGAATACAATTCTAAAATATGGCGGGTGTGGGTACCAGGGTATTTAATGGTTTTGATCTTCCATAAAGGGTATATGAACCAATAAAATTGTACGTGATGTAAGTACATACATTTTAGTTTATAGTTTACACTAAATCTTTCACACGACCCCATAGAAAAAAATCTAGCGGCGTTAGGTCGGGCGACCGAGGCGGCCATGCAATAGGCCCAGCACGGCCTATCCAGTGGTTAGGATAGGCAGCATCTAAATACGCACGGGCTTCTCGATGGTAGTGTGCAGGCGCTCCATCATGCTGGAAGAAATGGCCCCTTGTTTCGGCAAGAGAAACCTCTTCCAGCATCTCTTGCACAGACTCGAGCAGTTGCAGATATGTTTCGCCATTAAGGCGTTCCAAGAAAACGGGTCCGAGTACCGTTTATCCTATGATTCCAGCCCATACGTTTACTGAGAATCGATGTTGAAAATGGTCAGGGACCACAGCTCGCGGGTTTTCGTACGACCACCAGTGAGCATTGTGGATATTAAATAACCCCACTCTACTAAAAGTCGACTCATCAGTCCATAGAATTGTACGAGGTTCTTCCACCAACCACCTACAGAACCTTAACCTTGGCTCGTAATTTGCGGTAATTAGTTCCTGTACTCTAAAAAGTGGTATGGATGTTGACTTTCTTCACGCAGCACATTCCACGCAGTTACATGACTTATTCCTAGGTCCCGACCTGCGTCACGTGTGCTTGTATGTGGATTTTCGTTGAAGTATTCCAGTACTCGATCTTCAATGTCACCGGAGAGCCGTGGCCTACCGGCGTCTATTTGACGAAACTGGCCATAGTCTAATAAGCGCTGGTAGACTCCTAGAATTGTTTGGACAGCAGGCACTCGTCGTTGCTCACCATACAGTTTACGGTAACGGTTACGTGCCGCAGCTAAACTTTGAGCAGTCGTAATGTAGCACACTACCATATCTAAGTACCCTCGATTGGAATACGTAAACGGCATTATTAAAAGTATTCACGAAACTGCGCGAACGCACGTATTCGCCGTAATAACACAAGAAGATACCCTTACCGCGCGACGGATTTCGGATAACTAAGGATCGGGAAGGGGTAGAGAGAGCTGCGAGAAGAGTAGCGGGCGGCGGGGGAACCGCTAGCAAGCCGCTCGCGCGCGGTATGATGGCGGCCCAAGCCGCAAGCGAGCCCTGGGTACAGCGCACAAAAAAATATTGTACAAAATTATTTTATTTATGTGAAAATATAAAAACGCTAAAAAAATTTTTTTTTTGTTGTGTTCCTTTTTCGATGTCGAGTAAGTGGACAAAATTCTTGCAGTTAATTTTTTAAAACCTTATATACTCGTACAATAAAATATACTTTGTGGAACATTTTTTCAAAATGATTAGTAATGAGGGTACATACAAAAAATAATTAAACGAAAATGTTCCAAAACCATTTTTCCTATAATCCTACCATTTTAACGTAAATATAATAAAAACTGGTACATGATTATTTATTTATTATATTTTACTACGATTATATCTACATTGATCGTCTTTGCTAGTTATGGCAAAAAGTGTACCATTGAAACACTAAATTGCATTTTTCTCAAATTGTAATCATTGTGGAATGGAAATTTTTCGCATAACTACGTCCAATTGATTGATTGATTCATAGATTGATTTATTTCAAAAACAATTTACTATAAATGTGAATATTGTGGCCAATGAGGTCATATAGAATCGTCATGCTACCAAAAAAAGAATAATGCTAAACCAGAGAAACAAGAAACAAAATGTGTTTCAATCCCTGACTCGCGAAATAAATTTGTAAAACTAGTATACATTAATGTTAAACTGCGTCATGAAGCATTTATAGATACGGGAAGCAGTTGCTCTTTGATTTCTGAAAGTTTATTTAAAAGGCAATCAAATTACATTGTAACGAAATATTGATTGGAAGAAATATAACGAAGCGCTCTAATCTGATATACTCGCGAATAGGTGAACAATTCAAGTTTGACTATGCGAGTACATTCAAAGAATTTTGTAAAAAAACTACTAATTTCAAGTTCTATAGTGGTTCCCATCAAAATGAATTGATAACACTTTTTCCAAAATATGGCGACTGTGTGGCGTCAAGTATACAAGAAATAGGCAGGGTCACGAAATGATAATACAAAAAAAAAAATTTTGCTGCAGCTCTTTTTGTGTATGGTCGATAAAAAAGGTAATATGTAAAATATATTGACATAGGTATGTCATTTCAACTCATCAGCTCTAGTTTATCTACTACCCTCATTTTAAATTTTACCCACCTTGTTCGTAAAAAGGCATTATAACAATAACACCGATAAAGTAAATGTTACTATTTCATTATGTCTAGTACGTCCAGATGTAGAATCGTTATCCTGAATTATTTTGTTATATTTGTAGTGAATCATCCTGAAAGATCAACGTGAAACGATCACAATCACTGTAAATCGTTTGTTGCGTTGAAAATCTGCGATAATGTGAGAAGGCACACGTAAATTTATGAACTTTGGAGTGCCTGTAACACGGCGAGAACTAAAAAATCTATTTAACGACTGTTACTTTTGTATGACTTATATAATGGGCATCGTCAAAAACAATAGCCTTTGAGAGATGCTTTTATTGTTGAGGAAAGAAATGTTATAAATTAACCCTTGGTTTCAAGAAAAAAAAAAACATTCTTCGACCATTACAAAAGAAATTAGGGCTAATGAAGCAATTTGTTAATTTAAGAAAAAAATCCAGATTTAACTACTGAAAAACTAAAAGCAGGGCATCTTTAACGGACCTCAAATACATAAATTAATAAAAGACACCACTAAAGGAGACTGGCGGGTTTGTAAGGAGAAATCGGCCTGTGACCTACACGAAAGCTTTTAACGTCTTGTCATAGTATATTCTATAAGAAACCCAAAAAAATATTGTAATTTTTTCCAAAGAAATTAGGTTATACTTTGTTTTTATTACCATGGTTACTTTCTAACAACTTACCAATCGAGTCCGAATCATGCCACTGCCTTATTGAAATCAGCATTTCTTCGTTTTCATGATCTGACAATAAATGTCATCTCAATCGTACTGTTGTTATAGTACAATTTGCACAACGCGATTCATTACAAAAAGTCCAAATCGCTCAAAACAACAAAGTCCAGTGGGAATATTCAGATTAACGTTTATGCAAGGTACGGAATCCGGGTGGTTGAAAGCCAAAGTCAAAAGCAAATAAATCGATCGCACAGAAATATCTCAACATTCAAAGTCAGGATTGGAGAATAATAACGGCAATGAATTGAATGAACTGTGACATTTGTTGATCTATTTTCTATTTACGCTTCAGGGAAGGCTATAGTCGTTCGACCATATCGCCTAGTCTTTCGTTCATGTTATTTTGTATGAATAATCACATTAGAATGCGGGTAATAAGCTCGTTAATTAATAACAAAATATGTTCCACATTTAAAGTTTAACTACGCTTTTTAGCGAAACTCTGAAAAAAAAATTAAGGGAGTCAATTAAGTAAGTGAATTATTAACTAAATTATCTTTAAAATTACTATATTTCTTAAGACTTACTTCGCCTTCGTCTTTAGTTGACACAAAACTAGACGTTGAGGAACCAGAAGTTACATCTCCAGAGCCACATTTGTTTGTTACCGATAATCTCTGAAACATAATGTATCGAGAAATGTAGTAAATCAGAGACTTCTTTATTTTATTTTAATCAACACAATATAAACATATAAATCGATCACTCACAGGTAAATGCAACGTTGGAATTGCAGATGTATTTAAATACGTCTTGTTTTCTGTCTTTCTAAAAGAGTTTTCGTTAAAATGTTTTGAACATATGCGTGTATTTTTTCCAGGCGTCCCATTATTTCGACCAGTTGAATCAATCCATGAACGCAATCTGGTGTCCTTTGGGAATCCAAAATATTAAATCATTTATGTATGCGGTTCGATTGCATATTATACTATCAATTTCGACTATATTTTTTTTTTAAAACAGCGGACATGTCCAAAATTTTAATACTCCTGAAATTTCCCTCAATTATGGGTAATTTTAATGCTTGTCATCTGGTATCCCTAAAATGCGTATAACTCTACTAAAATTAAATGTCAAGAAATTACCTATTCTCGTTAGAATGCCAAGTTCTATAAATGATAATGGACGTGTAATACTAACCTTAAATGAAAATTTTATCACGTATTTCAAGCTTTTTTAACGCTTATTTTCTAGTGGTTTGTTTATTAAGCTAAATATTTAGTTCTATTTTTATACTTTTATGCTTTAAAAATGTTAATATATCATACTTACGTATGAAAGGTTACATTCTCAGATTTTCGTTCACTACGGCTATTACAGCCGATAACGCAGCAATGCACCATGATAAATGTCTTTTCCTTAATAACAAAACTACGTACACACCATTTAACAAAAGAATTAACGAGGATTTTTAACAAAACACGATCACAAACGAATACAACAGCACTTTGTTGGGCACAAACTCAGAATGTGCCCAACAAAAAAAAAGCGATACGCTGACAAAGACAAAAAAAAATAGTTCTGTCCTTTTTACTCTAATATGTTTTTGAATATACACGTCCTTTTCGTATAATTATTGTTATTATCTTGTCTTGTCCATTCCGATTCTTGGTCCGAGGGGCATGTCCGCCCGGCATAGAGAAATAGTGTTGGCGTGAACATCCTCCCGGGCTGGCGCACTACTGGTGCGACTGTGGAATTATACACATTTTGTTTACGGCTCTTCGGAGCGTGCCCTTAGTTGTGTTTACATCGGCGACTCTGCTGACACCATCAGTTCCGGGATAAATTTTAGCAACACGGGCAAACTTCCATTGGAGCGGGGCCAGATTTTCCTTGTTGCCTCGTTTTCCACTTGGTGCGTTGTTGCAGCTCCGCTACGAACTCCCGTCTCCATCTTTGCCAGAAGTCTTGTCTGATTTTCTCTATAAGCTGGTAACGATTTCGACTCTTCGTATTAATAGGTGCTGATGGTAAGGATGTAAGAGGTCGCCCGACAAGAAAGTATCCTGGGGTAAGTGGTGTAGGATCGGAAGGATCGGAAGAGAGGGGAGTCAGAGAACGGGAATTAAGTATGGCCTCGACTTGTGCTAATAACGTAGCCAACTCCTCGTACGTTAAGGAAGCTTTACCGGCCGTGCGTTTTAAATGAAATTTAGCCGACTTGACTCCGGCTTCCCATATACCTCCAAAGTGGGGCGAGTATGCTGGGCTGAACACGAATTTAATGCCGTTATCATTCGCGAAACTATCAGTACACTTACGATTGGACCTGAGCAGTCTACACATTTCTTTGTGTGCGCCCCTGAAATTAGTGCCATTATCACAATAGATGACACTAGGTTTGCCTCTTCTTGACACAAACCTTTTTAAAGCTAATATAAATGCATCAGAGCTCAAACTGCTTACTAATTCTAAATGAATAGCCTTAGTCGAAAGGCATACAAATAACATTTTGAGGATTAACTTCCTCTACCTTTGCGACTGGAAATAGTGAAAGGACCAGCGAAATCTACACCACATGTATAAAGGGGAAACATTGAGTAGGTTCTTTCCGATGGTAAATTACTCATTATCGGTTGACAAGTTTGTCCACGAAAGCGAGTACAGAGTAGGCACTTCTTAGTTTTACTGCGAGCTAAATTTCTACCTCCTAAGGCCCAAAATCGCTCTCTGATAGACTCGCAGGTGTTGAGGTCCTGCATGAAACAAACGTTCGTGTTCTTGTCGGAATAATAACTGAGTGAACTGATGTTTTGCATCTAAAATCATGGGGTGCTTCTTATCATATTCAAATTCAGAATTTTGAAGTCTACCACCAACTCTCAATATATTGCTGTCATCTATGAATGGGTTTAACGACAGTAATTTAGACTTACGATTAAGAGATTTATTATTGCTTATTAATCTAATTTCGTCAGAGTAACTATCTGACTGACTTAACCTAACTAAGGTTATCTAATTCCTCAACATCTAATGGTCCACTCATTTTGCAATTTTTATTTAAACAATTGTGTACAAAACGTTGTATGTATGCGGTAATCCTAACAAGTTTATTAAAATCGGAATATTTGTCAAATTCAATTATTTTGTTTAAAGTTCAGGTAAAATAGGGACTTGTTGTTGTGTAGGCCAATAAGTAGGGTCATTAGCGAGGAACGAAGGCCCTTCCCACCAAAGGCTTTTAACTGCTTGGGAGACACACCTCTAGAACCCATGTCTGCGGGGTTTTGATCAGTTGGTACATATCTAAAGTCGAATCCCGGCGTTAGCTGATTTATTTCGTTAACTCTATTACATACGAACACCTTCAGATTCCTGGGTGAAGTTTGCACCCAACCCAACACAACCATCGAATCAGACCATAGAAATTTTCGAGATATATTACAGTGTAAGGAATCTAATACCTTTGAACACAGACGAGCCCCTAGGAGAGCGCCACACAACTCCAACCTCGGTATGGTGGTAGGATTCATTGGGGCGACTCGTGCTTTAGCACACAACAACCTAACTGTAACTTTTCCATTACAGTCTTCAGAGCGCAAGTAGATACATGCCGCGTAGGCTTGTTGTGAGGCATCGACAAAACAATGTAGTTTTATAGTTTTACGGTTTTCACATAAAACCCAACGATCTATATTAATTTCAGATAAGTATGAAAATTCCTTTAAGAGGTTAGACCAATTCTTACAAAATTCAACTGGCACTGGGTCATCCCACTCCAGTTTAGCAGACCATAATTGTTGTAATAAAATTTTAGGTACTATAATACATGGACTCAATAATCCTAAAAGATCAAATACCTTGGCAGTCGTAGAAATGACTGACCGTTTGGTTATTTGAGCAGCAGGCTGTAAATCCGTAAAAAACAGTAATTTGTCAGAGTTAGGACTCCAAATAAGACCTAAAACACTAGACTCCTTATTAAAGTCTACAAATTTTGATGTGTCATCATCATTTTCAAATGAGTGAGGACAATTTGTTCTGAATTTTCTCAAAGGCAAAAGTGCTGAATTAAGAGTAGCAACAACCTTACGGCCTTTTCTTCAAGAGGAATTGGTATGCGCCATTATGGTTGAGATACTGGCTTTAAGAAATTGTCAATAGGTATTTCTACTAGAACGTTTTTTTTTAACTTTGGGAATGGCTAGTTTTAAATTTTATTAATTTCTGTGCATATGCTTAGAATGCCTAATCGCATGCTCTTTTATTCCAATAGTGTTCTCGAATGATCCATAACAAGTTAAGACGTTCTTAAATGTGATACTTTTATTCCATAATCTTTAACCAAGAAATTCTGCCTTATATATCGGGCTTGGCTTTTAGCCAGTTTTTTCCAGAGATGAAGCATTTGTAATCATAGAAGAAATTTTGCTCTACTTTCAAATAATATTTTCACCTTTTACTTTTGCGTTTATTATTTGCACGTTCTATACATGCTGCAAAGAAACGGTGTTTTATACTTTCTAATCCATACGTTTTTAAGGCGTAAAAATACATGGCGAAAATTAATCTATTTTTGTTCTTTCCGGCGCAGCCATCAGAATAAAATGATAAATATTTAATACTTCTTTGCGCTTCTTATTGTATAAATTCAAATAAGCAGCTTGCAATATCGTTTGCCCCTTTTTTTTTGCAATAGAGGTGCCAGCATAGCAATACCCGGACTGATTATGTGTATCAAAGACCGTGAAATTATAAATAGGTATTTTCTTTCATAGTGGAAAATACCTACTTCATATTAAGGTGCACTGAGACCTTTTTTTCAATCGAATACTACAACGGTAGTACTTATTGAATCAACTGCAGCTTTCCTCTCTTTTTATTTCAGGCTCTCTATTTTTACGATCAAGGTGTGGCTCTATAGTTTCCTTTTCTGTCTTCAGCTTGTTTATGTATGGAATAAATTGCGCATAAATTCTTTTTAGGTTTAAAAAGGACAGTTATACTGTGTTAAAAATTGTTTCATAATAATAATAATAATAATGACAACCCTAAAAGAACGGAGTACAAGGAGAGGGAGGGTGATGAGGACATTTATCATACCAGGGGGTATGATCCTGATGAGGACCCACACATGTCTACCTGCAATCCCTTAAATTGTCATGACATGACACAGTGCTACATTCTGGCAGAGAAGATTAAGGGGGAGGATGATCCCATGTCAGATGTGTTGATACAAGGTTTCAAGAAGGTGAGTGAAATTAACACGTTGGATAAGGATTTGTTACTAACAGAATTTAGGATGCTCTCCAGGATGGCTTCCCTTGATTGGGTACTCATAAGAAAGAGAGTTGGAGAAGCCTGTATGCAAGGATACAACACCCTCTTCTATACTCTATCTGGTATGAATACAGTCTATCAGTTACAGCATGCCAAAGCCCTGTCATCGACAGTGGGTACTCTAGGGACACTAGTGGACCAGTTTAAATTACATACACATAATCTGAAAAAACAATCGGAGATGGATAGAACTTTCCAGGAGGATCTGACCATCCAATTGAACAGCGTTACACGGGGAATAGCGGATTTCTCTGAGAAACTTGAGTCCAAGACATTGGAAATGTCCCGTCCCACCCTAAAGAAAGCCACAGTAATCAATCCTTCCCCAACAGTGGACTCGACCAGCTCTCCCCAGACGAGTGTACCAGGTCGCATATCTAGTGTACCCAATTCTAGCTTCTCTTCTGAATTTCTAAAGATAAATTTCGGGGTAAATGAGGATCTGACTGCCTTTCCATTAATGCAAAAGGCGAAACCTTTGACTAAATTGATAGATTTGAATACATCACGAAAAGTATTAATTAACATCCTTAACCAAGATTTAAACCTAGTTCTTTCAAAGCTATTAACATATCCACAATTCATGGATGAGTTCAATCGTACACAAGATAGGGCTCGGAGAATTGAATTGCTTAAAACAACATTTGGATCCATTCCGGATAGGAATGACCAATGGATTCATCATCTGAACAACCTCTAATCGGAAATTGTATATCATCACGGAAGTGAGTGCCTTACTAATTTTTAAGATTGTAGATTATAGGACTGATATATTAAGGATCACCCAGACTCTGAATTTAGCATCCACTTATTGTAAGTTATATATCGTGTAACCTTCCATAATTTCCTTATCCTCACTAAAATATTAAATCATAATCATAAAAAACCAATAAAAACAATACAATAATTTGTAAAGGGTCGCATATCACATATCACGTGAGACAAATCCCAGCATTCTCCACGAGGGAGAAGCAAAGACAAAATCACCTCCTCCGTTCATTCAACAAAGAAAACCCCAGGACGAAGAACCACCCAAGTGATCGGTTCTTCATTGTGATTCATTCAAAGGGTGCTTGATCGCCTCCGTATGGAAATGAGTAGCCGTGTCATTGCTCCTCCGTCGCAGTCTGTGGTACCAGATGAGGTACCACCGTCCAACCAAATTCCCAGCCACGCTGACGAAGGGAGTTCTGACACGGTTGCTAACGTAAGTACCCAGTACAATAGCGAACTGAGGAGTGCTTTGGAGTGTGCAATTCGGGAATATCGCAACATGTCACCCGAACTTAGGCCTCGCTTACCTCGTTTGCCCATGCATAACAAGAATAGGGCGCTGGTGGCTGCTCTGGATTCGCAGTTGTCTGACTACTTTGATGACTGCGAAGATCTCACCGATACACACTCGATGCTTTACTGCACGGCCGTAGCGGCGTGTCGTGTAGCTCACGTCAAATTCCCAACCAGTGACGTAGCTACACGACCCAAACCAGCTGTGCCGGCCTGGCAGTGCAGGATCGAGCGTCGTATCGCTGGGGCCAGAGCACTCATCGGCAAACTTTTCTGCTTCAGGGAGGGCAACACTCGCCCAAGAGTGATGCGCTTTGTGAGACGGGCATTTTCGGGGACTGATGTCAATCCCCGAGACTATATGTCACGAGTCACAGAGCGCATCGACTTCCTGAAGCAGAAGGTGTATGCATGGGCAAACCGTATCCGTAGGTATAAGCGGCGGGTGGAGCGATACACCCAGAATCGCACATTCCGAAGTAACGAAAAGTGGGTGTATAGGACTTGGGAGCGACCGGAACAAAGTGTGACTGATACGCGCCTCCCAGATGATGACGCCATGACTTCGTTTTGGCGCAACATCTGGTCGGTGCCTGTCAGTCATACTGAAGGTGGTTGGATTCGAGAGGTCGAGCGAGCGTGCGAATCAATACCAGAAATGGGGGCAGTCACAATCAGCCCCCAAGATGTAGCCCGTGCAGTCCGTCCGTTGCCTAATTGGAAGTCTCCAGGGCCGGACGGACTGCACAACTTTTGGATAAAGTGGCTCACTAGGTCGCACGCTCGTTTGGCATCTCAATATCAGACCGCCTTGGAGTCTGGTTTGCTACAGGATTAACTTCCTCTACCTTTGCGACTGGAAATAGTGAAAGGACCAGCGAAATCTACACCACATGTATAAAGGGGAAACATTGAGTAGGTTCTTTCCGATGGTAAATTACTCATTATCGGTTGACAAGTTTGTCCACGAAAGCGAGTACAGAGTAGGCACTTCTTAGTTTTACTGCGAGCTAAATTTCTACCTCCTAAGGCCCAAAATCGCTCTCTGATAGACTCGCAGGTGTTGAGGTCCTGCATGAAACAAACGTTCGTGTTCTTGTCGGAATAATAACTGAGTGAACCGATGTTTTGCATCTAAAATCATGGGGTGCTTCTTATCATATTCAAATTCAGAATTTTGAAGTCTACCACCAACTCTCAATATATTGCTGTCATCTATGAATGGGTTTAACGACAGTAATTTAGACTTACGATTAAGAGATTTATTATTGCTTATTAATCTAATTTCGTCAGAGTAACTATCTGACTGACTTAACCTAACTAAGGTTATCTAATTCCTCAACATCTAATGGTCCACTCATTTTGCAATTTTTATTTAAACAATTGTGTACAAAACGTTGTATGTATGCGGTAATCCTAACAAGTTTATTAAAATCGGAATATTTGTCAAATTCAATTATTTTGTTTAAAGTTCAGGTAAAATAGGGACTTGTTGTTGTGTAGGCCAATAAGTAGGGTCATTAGCGAGGAACGAAGGCCCTTCCCACCAAAGGCTTTTAACTGCTTGGGAGACACACCTCTAGAACCCATGTCTGCGGGGTTTTGATCAGTTGGTACATATCTAAAGTCGAATCCCGGCGTTAGCTGATTTATTTCGTTAACTCTATTACATACGAACACCTTCAGATTCCTGGGTGGAGTTTGCACCCAACCCAACACAACCATCGAATCAGACCATAGAAATTTTCGAGATATATTACAGTGTAAGGAATCTAATACCTTTGAACACAGACGAGCCCCTAGGAGAGCGCCACACAACTCCAACCTCGGTATGGTGGTAGGATGTTTTAACTGCCAGCAGTTCGGACACGCAGCCAAATTCTGTAGAGAAACGAGCCCTACCTGCAACCTCTGTGGCGAAACAGGACATTCATTTAACCGATTCGTTGCGATGCCTAATTTCACTAACTTCTAGCCGTGGCGTCGAACAAAAATAACGTGACACTGATCAGTGCCCAACGCCATACGATTAAATGACACTCATCTGTGTCTTCAGCCATGCGGAAAAGAAAACAGTGTTTTGACATTTTTTTACGTATTCAAAGCTCGAATACTTTTAGTTTACATGTGAAATCTAACGTGAACGGTCAGGCACGTTGTTAAAAAGTGATACGGCGATAAAAAGTGGCGAAACAAGTGTATTTGTGGAAATGGCAGGTAAGTGACTTATTTAATACAGATGTGCTCAACCTTTTCAACTTATTTTGCATTTCCTAGTAATTTGATTGATTATGAGGTATTAAATTGGGTCTAAAAATTTTTGCATAACAAATTTCAATTGTTTATAATTAAACTACGCAAATAAAAACTGCTAAGTTAGATTAAATAGTAATAATAATGATAGTAGTACTAATATATAATTATTTTATATGATTATTTGATACTAGCCGATGCCCGCGGTTCCACCCGCGTAGAATTTGTTTCCCGTTGTCCCACAGGAACCTATAATCGGAATAAAAGGTAGCCTATGTGCTATTCCAGACCAAGACTTATCACCTGTGCTAAATTTCATTGAAATCCATTCAGTAGTTTTTGTGTGAAAAAACAAAAACATCCAAACATTCTCACGGATACACAACAAATGTGAAAATTATTATTGTCAGAAAAAAATAATATTTGGCAAGATACTGATAATGTTTATTTATTGTTTAAGAATTACAGCGAAAAAGAAAGTACATTCCCGATACAGAAAATGAAACTCAATGCGACGATGACGAAGAGATAGTACAGAATTCACAACGCTGGGAAGACTCAGAAAACTGGGAACAGGAATTTATACCAAACCAAAAAACATGTAAGGATACTTCAACGTACACAAAAAAAGAAATGGTGGACAGTGCAACATGCACAGAAAGAGATGATGGCCCGACTATATTGGACGTCCATGGATGTAAATATTTTGGCCAGTTGGTTTCAAATGAATTATTGCGCTTTAAACCATATGAAAGAAATATAAAGATGCAGAAAATATTAGATATAATAAAAAAGTAATTTTAATATCAAATAAAGACCGTACAAAAGTTAAATAAAACCAAATTTTAATTCAATTACAATTTTAATTTTAACCAAATTTTGACTTAGATGATAATATTTATTAAAAATCATTACATCAGATCCGATTAACTAACATAGAATTTCAATATTTGTGAAATTCTCTGAAACAATCATTAAGGCACAGGCCTGGGATCCAGGGCAATCGGGACAGCCAGTTATAACAGATACCCTTTTTTTAGTTTTTGTGTAACAAACTCTGCATCTTTTTCTTAGGGTATTATTACTTCTCTTTGGTAAATTGGCGGGTAAATGTATTTTTGACTGTGATAGAGGACGAGAAAGTTCTGATACATTGGGCATTGGTAACAATTCTTGCATTACACTCTTTATAAATTTATATAATGAAGTTTTATTTGTAGTGTTTTTTGCGTTGAAAAGTAAATAACCATTCACCAAACATATTTGGATTATGTGTATTATGACTTTTTTGTACCAGCGCAGGGTCTTGTGCTCACAGCAATAATAGCTTAGCATCTGATCATGTCGATCTATTGCCCGCATATATTTATTATACTTTATTTGTACGGCCGGCTTATATTTTATTGTGCGTACACGGCGACTAGTAGTCTCTTTATAATTACTTTTGTGTTCAGTACTTATAAATAATACTTCCCGTTTATCTTGCCATTTGGTGACGACAATTTTTTTATTGTTTTGTAATATAATATATTTTTTTTTTTTTTTTTTTGTCCCATAAATAAATAAATAAATAAATATACACGATTCACCAGGCTTTAATTTGCACATTTTTAATTCTCTTGGATTTCCTATACGGTTTGGTCTTAGGGTACCAGTCACATACGTGTTTTTGCCTATTAACTCATCAGCCAACCCTACGCTGGTATAAAAATTGTCCAAATACAAAGCATGCCCTTTGTCAAAATATTTTTGCATGAGCAGATGCACCACTTTTTTAACGTGGTTTCTACCTCCTACTTGTACGTCTTGGGATCCTGCATACATGTGAATTTTTAAAATTATACCGTTGGCGTCGGCTAAAATGTACAGCTTAATGCCGTATCTATGGGCTTTGCCTTTCATATATTGACGAAAATATAGTCTCCCTTTCCACAAAATAAGAGATTCGTCAATTGTCAACTCTCTCAATGGGTAATATACGGCGTCAACTGTCTCATTGAACAAATCGATCAAAGATTTTATTTTAAATATACTCTCCGTCCTTTCGATATCTTGTACGTTCAAAGCTCTTAAAATTAAAAAAAACCTATCCCTAGACATAAATAGGCGTGGACTAAGACGGAAAAAATAATGAGTGGACCAATAGTCCACCATTCTGTTCAGCTTTATGGTGCCCATTAGTAATATTATGCCAATAAAAGTTTTTAATTCGGCGACACTTAGATCGGTCCACTTGCTAAAGCGAGAACGTGCAGTTGTCGCTTCTACTTTCAATTTGTTACCGTACTTGTTTGTACATTTTAATATTAAATTTAAAAAGCGGGCATTCATAAATAAAAAAAAATAATCCAAAGGACTTTGGACCTCTGCGTCATGTGGCTGCAATATACTACTTGTCCCCGTAAATGGTATCTGTAACATCTGACTGGGATTACCCGGAAACCAGCCAGTTGTTTCTTCTAAAGACTCTTCCTCTGGATCTTCGTTCTGTTCATTGGCGTGAGAATCGACAATGTTTGCATCCTCGTTCGCACTTGCATCGCTTAACTCATTTAAGAGTTCTTCGTTATTCCCGGTTAGAATTCCATACAGTTCTTCGTCTTCATATAACTGTAAGCCTGGAATGTCATATAACTGCTCACTTTCTTGAGGAGACATCATTCGTTCCAATTCCACGCTTACGGGATCTATGGCCGATGATGTACCCGGAATTGGCGAACTTGGAATATCCATATATGGATTCTGATGGTACATGCCAGATGATGGTCCAGGAACTGGCGCACTTAGAAAAGGATCTACGCTAAATAATGGTTCAGGTTCCGGAGAACTCGAAGAATGGTATTCCATTTTCTTCAAACTGCAAAAGAATGAAAACTCTATTGGAAACGAAAATAAAAGAGACACGTATTTTTGGTCGTGTTTTTCATTGTGTTGTCTATTTTAATTTGTAAAAAGTACACCAAAAGAGGTTTATGGAGGTTTTAACAGTTATTTTAATATTACAGACAGATACTCCAATGTTATTTATTTGTATAGAGTAATAGACGTATAGATTATATTTAGTAATAATACTTATTTAGTTACATAATATTTATCAGTAGATCTACAATAAAATGATTTGATTTGAAAAAACTCATCATTTTATGACTAGTACGATAAGCTTATGTTATGGGATCTAGACAACCGATAAATAACTTATGTATAAAAAAGAATCTTACTTGAAGTTCACGGCAAGTAGAGATGTGTGCACAGGCTGAAGTCGCACGGAGTCCAGTTCAAAGCCACAATTGTCACAACGCAAAATCAGAGTCCACTTTACACAGCCAAAATCGTCACAAATGCAAAACCAAAATCGATAAAAACACGAGAGTCCAGTAAACAAGCGAAAGTCATCGGTAAGGTAAATAACAAGAAAAGTAAGCACGTCTGATAACTAAGGATAGTAAACCAGAAGTAATTCAAAAAACAAGATGCGCGAAAGAAAAAAATTTATACCACGTGTTGTTACAATAAACAATGGACGGTCCCGGCCGCTCCTAGACCGACCGCAAAGAGATTTAAGATACATAGAGGGGCTATGCAAAGAAATGTCATAGAACAACTGTGATCCCATGTCTCAGTGACGCCATCTAGTATGAAATAGCAAAATTAGAGCGACAATCTAGCAAACATTTATTCAAATATATTCAGCTATCGCTCGGTAGGTGGCCAGTGTTGCCAGATCCGATTTTCAATCGGTGGATTAAGGTAAATATGTTTCAATTTTTACTCTTAA
Source organism: Leucania comma (assembly GCA_958295575.1). Taxonomy (NCBI): domain Eukaryota; kingdom Metazoa; phylum Arthropoda; class Insecta; order Lepidoptera; family Noctuidae; genus Leucania; species Leucania comma. The sequence goes on from OY282485.1 coordinate 13,283,296, forward strand.
ACTCCTACTATATCGATCTAAGCAATCAATTTTTATAAATTAAAGTTTTGATTAGGAATAACGTTACTTTATAGGATTATTTACAAAAAACCAAAAAACCGGCCTTGGCGTGTTTTTTTTTTAAGGATTTTTTTACTTTTTGTATGGAAAATATGAAAAATTATTACCTACATGTTGAGTTTTAGGGGTTTAGGGCTTTTATAAAGGGGGTCGAAATTTTCATTATTTTTGCGATAGGACACACCATTCTCGAGATATAAGCAAAAGAAAAAAAAGATACAGCACTGTTTTTGCACCCGAAGTCGAGGTGTTATGTTGGTGTGAATTTATACTCATGACAACTAATTTTATTCCACACCTTTTTAATCGTGATTAAAAATAGTCAGATTTAGTTCGATTTAGTTAGACAACCAAAATTTTAGGCGAAATACGTGAAATTCAGAATAGCAAAATTGCCATTTTCAATAGATTAATAACTCAGTGCCATCTTAGTGCTGTCAAACTAAAATATAGTTAAGTTGTGTCACTTTAGTCAGTTTCAGAATGGTAAATTGTCGTTTGACAGGAATAAACTAAATTTTAGTGATTTTTAGTCTAGTTTAGAGGCATTTGTGACAAGAGAATCGACACCATTGCTCAATGTTTTTGTTGTAAACTTATAATGAAATACAGGGTAATCATGTATTTCATTTCATTATAAGAGTATTTCTCAAAATACATGTACATCTTTGAAAAAAAAAGTGTGCTTTGAAACAGTTCAAAAGTTTTATATTTATAAATCATCACACAAAAAAAACACACACTCAATTTTGTAGGATGAATATTAATCTTTAAGATAACGAAGAATTATAGCTATAATCATACTTATTATCAAATATTTCGATATTTTAAAAATAGCTTTTTTTACCTTTCATACAAAAACCTGTTTGCCACTCTACCTTTTTCATGTGTTTTTGTTTCATAAAATGCGATACGTAACTAAATTATTGTAAATTTCTTTGTATCATCGTTCTACAGTAATCGCAGTTTCTGTATCAAATTGATTTTCTATGGGGTGTCATAGTGAATTGGCAATTTAAAGCAAAAAAACAAAATGAGTCGCTCTCATTTACTATTTAGTTATTACTCTTTAGTTACGATTTATTTCTACTTTCCCATGATTTCTGAACGATTCCGTAATTTTTTTACACGGACAACACTAGCTTCACTCTGATTGGCTATTGGTTTGACGTCTCCGCCATTACATCTATCGTGAAAATCAGTGAGAACGTGTGTGTTTTGTGGGGTTACTTTTTCGAGACAGGAAGTAAAATCAGCGATTTTTCATAGAACGGTAAGTCTTCATTTACCCATTTTTTGTAATACGTGTTGTACGAATATTTAATAAGCTTTTATATTTGCTGTAACAGCTTTTATCAATAAATATATTTTTTCTGACCTCAATTTGTCTAATATTTCGTAACGTTTTTTACGAATTTCGTTACGTAACGAAAAAGTACAACATAAAGCTGAGTGTATACTGTTATAACCTGACTAAGCATAGTAATATTCACTACTTAATTTATGAAAAAAAAAATATATAGAGCGTCAATAACTAAAGGATTGGATATTATCTGCTATATAGAAGTGCCACCAGCAAAAAATAATGAAATAATTTAAATTACGTTTTTATGTGATTTAACAACTTTTTACCCCTGATATTACTTACATGAAGTTCTATTGAGAACTTCCTCCTTTTCGTCGGTTAAAAAACCTCGCGGCTTTGTTTCAATTCGCTTGAGAATAGAATTATACCGATTGTTACAAATACTTAACTCTTGCTAATGACACTTCTGTAGAGATGCCCACTATACTTGTTGGTTTGACTTATCAAATTGGTTATTACTTACAACTGCTTATATACAACTGCATTACTTCTTTTGTTTTTTAAGGAATGCCGCCAAAAACCAATGCCGAAAGGCAAAAAGCTTACAGAGAACGACTCAAAAAGGATAAACCAAATAAATATGAGGAAATCCGTGTCAAACATTTGGAAAAAGTTAAAGAAAATATCAAAAAGAAAAAAGAAATTCTTACAGAAGAAGAAAAACAAGAGCTACGAGCAAAGTGGAGACAAGCCAATGCTATAAGAGCTGAAAGAAAAAAAAAGGCCTACTCTACGACAAAACAAAACAACACATTGGAAGTAAGAAAAAATGCTAAAAATAATACAAATATCCTAAAGGAGAGACTACAAAAGCTTACTGAAGAAAATACTCAATTAAAACGACGAAATAAAAATTTAAGACAGGCCTGCAATCGGATGAAAAAGCGAGTGGAAATTCTGAAAAAACGACTACCCCAACAAATTAGGCCTGATAATGATGCTATTTCCATTGAAACTCGTCAGTGTGATGACACACCGTTAACAAAATCGAATAGTTTTTTAGAAGAAACTTTACCAAATGTGTCCGTGCCGGAAAAAGAAAAGGTAAAAAAGAAGTTAATTTTGCTTAACACAATTACAGATTCTTTAAAAACAGAGTTTAATAAAGCAGATACCAAAGAGAAGAAAGTACTAAAAAAAGTTGCTACCAACGATATTGCAAATAAATACAAATTAAAAACAGCTATTTCTAATGTTCTTGGTCTGAAAGGAAGAATAAGAAAGACGAAATCAATAAACGAAATGAAAAAGAAATTCATGAAAGATATACAAGATTTCTTTGAAAGAGAAGATGTAAGTAGACCTAGTGCGGGAAAAAACGAGTGCATAACGAGAAACAAAGAAAAAGTGCAAAAGAGATATTTAATGGAACCAATATACAAGCTCTATAGAAAATACAGGTTAGAGGGTGGTAAAGCGTCTTTGCAAACTTTTTATCGTTTTCGACCGTTCTCCGTTGTGAAACCAAGACTTCAAGATAGGAATACTTGTGCTTGCATAAAGCATAGTAATTTATCTTTCAAGGCAATATCGTTGAAGAAGCTAGGTTTGCTTCAGACATCTGACATTGACGAACTTATGAAAAATGTCACTTGCAGTAAATGTTTTAAATGCATGTACTCTGAGTGTTCTGAATGCAAAAATAAGAAACTAGCTGTTGATTTGACAATAAATGAAGACAGCCCTGTGGAGTGGCTTCAATGGAAAATAGGCACACACACTTATATTAAAATTGACAAAAAGAAATGCGTAGAAAAACAGACGAAAAAGTATTCAAAACAGGTAGTGAAAGGGACAGTGAATGCATTGATAAACGAATTTCAAAATGATGTTCAAAAATTTAAAACTCACTACTACAATGTTCAACATCAGTACTTGGCGTGGAAAAAGTGTATTGAAAACCTTGATGAAGACGAAGCTGCATTGATTTGCGATTTTTCAGAAAACTTTTCGTGCAAGCAGTCTGAAGAAATTCAGGCGATACACTTCGGAGGGTCTAGAAATCAAGTCACATTGCACACTTGCGTCCTTTACAGAAAAAATGTGAAACCCCAATCGATATGCTCCATATCCCCAAATAATGAACATGGTCCTGGAGCAATCTGGGCCCATTTGGATCCAATAATGAAACTGTGCCAACACTTTACCATTAAAAAGATTCATATATTTTCTGATAGCCCTACAACTCAGTACCGCCAAAAACATAATTTTTTCTTGTTCCAACATAATATAAAAGAATACGGATTTGAATATGCAACTTGGAATTTTTTTGAAGCCTCTCACGGCAAAGGGCCAGCTGACGGGGTTGGTGGGGCATTAAAGCGCCAACTTGACAATCATATTTCACATGGCAATGACATAACCAACGCAAAAGAAGCATATGACTATTTAATGGTTAACAGTAAAGTAAAAATGTTTTATGTTAATGAAAACGACATTCAGAAGATGACCAAAAATATCCCTGAAAATATTATTCCCATAAAAGGAACAATGAAGCTGCATCAGATTGTAACGGATGGCAACACGACAATTAAATATAAATTGCTGAGCTGCTTTGATTGCCAGAAAAACATCTGCTGTGATTGCTACTACACTAAAGAACATGAACTTCTATCCAACACCCTATCAGAACCAAAAGCATCATGCAGTAACAAACCGCAAGCCTTGAAAAAACAAAAACCAGCAGCGAAAAGATTCAAAAGAATAAATAGTTCTACTACGACGGAGAGTGATGTCAGTATAAGTTATCATAGTGATTCAGATCTGATAGATGCGGATTTTTGGAGTGAGGACAATGATTTACCCAGGATAGATGACAGAGAGAGTGATCAAGACTTAGAGGTGAATGTCCATTTGAGAGCAAATATAAAAGAGATTTATTTATGATTTTTGACGTATTTTAGGGTCAAACACAAATAAAAAACTAATAAATACCTTTCAAAATCAATCATAAAAAAAAATATTTTTAAATACACTTTGATGTCATGTTTTTAATTTTCAGGACACATCAAAGGAGGAAAATGTTAAACGGCAACCCCCAGAACAAGTAACATTGTTATCTTCGTCAAGATTTATGTCTGCAAACCATGCTTTCTATGATACTGAAGTAAAATGCCTCAAGGCAGACGAAACACAACAAGGCAAAGAAAACTTTAAGAATAAAGGAAAAGGAACAGGGAAGAAAACAGCAAAGCAACAAAAAGATATGGAAGAAGACAAATATCCAATTGATATAATGAATGTATTAAAACAAAAAGGTGAAACAGACAAACCAAGTAAAGAAATAAAAAGTCATGAGGAAGAAGGATCAACAACTGATATCAATACAAAGCCAATAATTCTCGAGGATTTAATAAGTGACGAAGCTGTAACTACGGATGAAAAATATATGAGTGATGCAATGTCATTTAATGAACCGGAGTTTAATTTCAATGATTTGGACAATGTAGATGTTATAATACAAAATAATAATGCAACAAAAAATAACACTGAATATGAAAATAATGAAAATGTACCAATTGAAGGCACTCACAAAGTCAAAGGCGAAACATGTGGACTGACTATTCTTAACGACGAAATACTGGAAAATATACACACAAAAAAGAAAGTGGTTTATAAAGGACTTAAACCTCTATCGCTTAATAATTATCTTCACGCGCCAAAGCGATGTGATCCAAAGATTAAAAAACGGATTGTCAAACCAAATGTGTTTCGGAAAGAATTCAATTATTACAAAGATAAGGAAGAAATTTATAAAGCGCTAATGGATAGTGATTCTAATTAAGTTTTTTTATGTTTAAAATAACGTCAGGTTTTCATTTTTAAAAGATTGGGAAAAAAAAATAATTTGATTAAAATAGTATGAATGATTACTCCCTTATTTTATTTCTAACCCCTTAAGTATTTGGGTACATACTTACAAATATTTCGTATTGAATAAATGAAGAGCATTCACAATATTTCGCCAATGTGTAACCAGCCTTATGGTTACTATTTAGTTACATCTAAGGACTATTTCGTAACAATATTTCGTTACTACCATTTCGTTACGTACATTTATTTTGAGAAATACTCATAAATATAATCTTCTAATAATTATTATCCTCTTTTATAAAATCAATTTAACAATCATGATCGATTTTGAACTGAATGTTACTAAAATGAATCGATTATTTTGTCAAAAAATTCATTAAAAAGTGGTAACACTTAAGCTGTCATTTTACTGGAGCAATAGTAAAGCTACTCAGCAATAGATGGCGTTTATTACAAAATTAGGAAATATTCTAGAACTATCTATGAAAATTATTTAATATCAAATACTTCAACTTCCAAAAAGGTTGGTGCCCCCTATTTTTTTAAAAATATTACAGTATCCAGAAACGAAGGCTACGAGCTTAATATACGTGAAAAATGAAGATAGTTTGGTTTCAGGTAAAACTTCCATAAAACTTAATTGAAGGAGTTATCATCGATTTCAAAATGACACATATCCGTGCCTGACGCCACACTTAAAAAGAAGTGATGGCACTGAAACGTGTTTTCGAGATATATTACAGTGTAAGGAATCTAATACCTTTGAACACAGACGAGCCCCTAGGAGAGCGCCACACAACTCCAACCTCGGTATGGTGGTAGGATGTTTTAACTGCCAGCAGTTCGGACACGCAGCCAAATTCTGTAGAGAAACGAGCCCTACCTGCAACCTCTGTGGCGAAACAGGACATTCATTTAAGGAATGCAATGATAAAAGTTCTCTGCCTCAATGTGCGACCTGCAAACGATTCAAGCGGAAAAATGATCACCCGACAGGTGATGTAAATTGCCCAGCACGTAAATATGCAGAGGACAATTATATTAATTCCATTGATTATGATGGCGCCTAGGAGCGCCGCCAACAACCTAGTTAATTTAGCACATATATAGTAGGTTAACTTTCTTAAATAATTTTCTATGTATGGCTAATCAGCTTATTTATGATCTTGATGAGTTTTCCGTGTCTGAATCTAAAATCTGTAATGTTGAGGAGTGCAAAAACCTGGTCTATACAGGGGATAAATCATTGACTTTACTTACACAAAACATACGCAGTATAACCCGTAATTTTAATGGTTTCCAAGTTTTGTTACAAAACCTTGACGTATGCTGCGACATTATCGTTCTAACAGAATGTTGGTTATCTAAACAATCGGCCAATTTACCAACACTCGATGGCTTTAATCGTCACAAAAGCGATAGAACATTTAACCAGAATGATGGTGTCGTCGTTTTCATTAAAAATAATTTAAGGACAATAGTAGAGGAACCCCATTTTCCAGACTGCAATTGCTTAATAATTAAAATTATTCCCGATACGGTAATTTTGGCTATTTATAGGCCACCATCCCAAAGTATTGATGGGTTTTTGGGCTCGCTTAACAGTAACTTAGAAAAATTGTCGTCGTTCAAAAACATCATACTGATAGGAGATATCAACATAAACATTACTACTGAAAAAATCGATACTCATTCTCATAATTACCTCAATATTTGCTCATTTCATGGATTATTACCAGCTCATTATCACCCAACTCACCAGGGCGGCTCTTGTCTAGATCATATCCTTATAAAGTCGAAGAGTCTATCCAAAACATTGGTTACTAATTCATCACTTACCGATCATCAAGCTGTTTTACTAACATTACAAATAAGTTCACCTCGTAATAACTGCTTGCGCAGCTATACTAAAATCAATATGACGAGTCTTGAAACTGACTTACGTAGTATTAATCTTGACCCCGTTTACAATTCACACGATTTATAGTTTAAGTTACAATAGGTGTAATCTATTGGTTCAGGAATATTTGGCAAAACACAATTATGCAGACACGGAAAAACTTCTAGAAATTGTAAAATAAAGTTTATAGGTATCGTCTCTAATATAAGTCTCTTTTTTAACATAATTAATAGTCTCCACTTTGTATACTTTATTTTTGTTCGTTAGTTTATTTAAACATAATATATCGTACTTAAACTAATTTTTTAAATAATTTTACTCTATTAGATTTTTAAGTCATTAACATATTGTCTTCTTTTTAATTTAGCTTGTATTTTTATTCTTGTTTTCTTTTGAAAATGTTTGTAAATGGATGGCCTGAAACACAGGTTTTCATTAACCTAGATCAGGCAGGCCTACATTGCATTAAGAATTAAATTTTTATCTGGATTGTAATTAATGTAAATTCGAATTTCTCTTTATCCTTGAATAAATGATTATTATTATTATTATTATTATTACTTACTTCGTCCATTCGGAGGCCATCAACTTAATCAAATAAAACGAACGTTTAATTATAGACTCACAAGAGCACGAAGGTTTGTTGAATGTGCTTTTGGAATTTTAGCCAACAAATGGCGTATTTTTCACCGGCCAATGAATGTGTCAATCGATTTGGCTGTAGATATTGTGAAAACTTGTTGCGTTTTGCAAAATTTTATACATAAAGAAGAAAGCTTTCATTTTGATAATGAAATCGAGTCCACCTTTGAATTAGAATCGGAACTAACACAGCTACCTATCACGAATGCAGTTCGCGGAAGTTTAGTGGCTAACGATGTTCGCAACAGATTTGCACAATATTTTATGTCTAACGAAGGTAGCCTCTCTTATCAAAATAACTATGCTTAAATATTTTTTTGTAAGGAAATAAATTACATATCTGTAACTTACCAAAATTGTTTTTTTCTTCACCACTTAAATCTTCAAATAGGGGATTTAAGTTTGTAAAGATTTCTTTTCAAGAATCGTACTTAAGCCGCTTATTTTTATAATCGTCAATAGTCTTATCCTATATTACAGGTCTTTCATGAACTAGTGTAATTAGTAATTCTTGATTTATGTTCATTTTACTCGTAATACAAAATGAGCGTATGTAATCCGTCACGAAAACGTTAAAACGTCCGGCACCGTCGACACGCTCGCATAGACTGCAATACAACACTGATCAAAATGGCGCCGTGTGTAGACGCGGCGTGCCGAGGGGGACGCACGGCGAACACGGCGGCGGCGCCGGAACGTAAAGCCGCCGTGTATGTCAACAAGCTTCTACAGTGGCCCATACAACACTGACAGCCGTGCCTACACACGGTGAATTTACCGCAGATTTTTACGGCGAAAAAACGTGTGTGTACAAGAGGCCTAAGGCCCAAAGCTCTTCAAGTAGTAAGACCCCCAATTTTTTGAATGTCCACGCCACTGGTTCCAAGGACAACACTACTGAGTGTACGTATTGTAAACAAGACACACACACAGTAAAAATGTGTAAGGCGTTTTCATATCTAACTGTCGTAGTGTTGGGCAGGACAAGTAATTTTGATGAGTTTGTATGAGTACCTCATTCACCTTCGTGAGGTAATACATTGTACCACTTCAAATGAGGTGAGACAATGTCTCAGATGGCGTTGTTGGCCATGCGAACAAGTGCTCCACGTATTTTAATCGAATAAAAATAGTTTATGGACGATTTAAGTGACAAAAGTATACTCAGTATTCAATTATAAGTTTAAATAGTATGGACACATGTGGGTGTAAAATTCCAACAAGTAAAACTCAAGGAAAAACAAACAGTAAACAAGTGTGAAGTGTGACTATGAAAGTGTAAAGTTAAACGAAATTACAATAGTTCAAGTGCGTTGTGATGATAATAGATCAGTAAAAAGATCAGCCCGACCACGTATCTGATAAAAAAAACAATCTACAGGTGAATATTTATCATTGTTTACTTTTTCAAACCAGATGACACGCATATTTTGAACTTCAAACGACCAACATTTGACACTTGAAAACAACAAACGACTGAGTACATGACTGTAAATAGCGACATCTTTGATAAATTGACAGCATTATTTGACTATTGTATTGGGAACTACAGTGACATCTATGAAGACTTAAAAGCAATCATAGCGTAGTCTAAGCACCTGAGTACCAAATTTGACAGTGCTACTTAACCGATACGATAGCCGAGTGGCTAAGGGCTTGTCTGGAACTACACTGGGTACGGGTTCAAATCCTACTCAGAAAAGCACTTTTTGTGAATATTATCAATTATATTATTAAGTAAGAGACATAAAAATACATAAATACTACATCAAAACTATACAAGGAAATAACAAAAATGAATTTCTTAGATAATATTACCTTTCGCCGTACGAGAACAAAATCGGACTCAATCTTAAACGACAGTGGTAATAATATTACGCCTAATTTGAATAACACAGTCACTAGTGTACCTGAGATGTCGGACGATGATGATGACGAACTGAAAAAGCTACGAGAACAAGTACTAAAACTTACACAACAACTTCAAAGTGCTCATTCGGAAATTGAAGTATTGTCGTTAGAAAATAATGAACTCAAACAATTAAATAATAATTTGAGCAAAAAAAATGATTTATTTAAAAAAGTGACCAATAGTCCAGCTAAACTAAAGCCATCTAGCGCCAAAAAACAGAAAAACAAACCAATAACAAACAATAAGCAGAGCCAAACTGATACACCTAAAAACAAAAAAAGTCACGAAACATCAGAGATAAACAAAACTTGTCCGAATTTAAAATCTACAAGACCAAACCCTCATAAAATCCCTAGGAAAAAATGCAAAATATCTATTTTGAGTACAGATAATATTAATGAAATCCTGAACATTGCAGAAAACTCTTTTACTCGATCTGAAATTTGTCACCATATAACACCTCACGGAAATGCAAACTTACTGCTCAAAGGGTTAAAGGAAAAGGTATCCGACTTTACGTTAGAGGACTATTGCATAATCATGCTAGGGGAAGAAGACTTCAGAACAACAAATAGTTATTTTGACATTATATTACAAATTAGACAAGTACTGCAAGAAATCAAACATACTAATTTCATAGTATGCGCTCCAACTTATAAATGCGAGAATTACACCAATTTATACAATTCCAGGGTGGAGACCTTTAATAATTTACTTTTCCTGGACATATTGACCCACGAATACGCATATCTAATTGACAGCAATAAAAATCTCACCTATAATTATACAGAGTATAGCAGACGGAATGGAGCAATAAATAATACAGGACTACGAATAATTTTTAAAGACATAATAAATTTAATTGATGACATAAAATATAATAACCAAATGATATCGACTGAGTATAGTGAAAATAGTATCAATAATCTATCGGATGGTGAACTTTTTCGTGACTAAACATCTCTATGTAATGCACCAGAATATAGCAGGCTTAGTGAATAAGTCGGATGCGTTCACTATATGTTTAGATGAACTAGCAGAAAAAAACAAACAAGTAGATGTAGTATGCGTTACTGAACATTTTATGATGGAAGGCTACGAAAACCAGCTGAGCATACCAAACTACTACTTAGCTGCTCACTACAGTAGAAAGGAAGTAAAGAGAGGTGGATCATGTATCCTTATTAGAAATGGACACGAATGGAATGAGTTAATAAACATCTCAAAAATGTCAATAACAGGGACTTTTGAATGCTGTGCCATTGAGCTCATCAAGTACAATACTGTCTTTGTTTGTGTCTATCGAACTCCAAATATGAACAATCTCAATAGTTTTTTTAATCAGTTTGAAACAGTGTTATATGAATTATCAAAGAAATCCTATAAAAATATTGTTATAGCTGGCGATTTTAATATAGATATGTTGAAAAGGAATTGTCATTCGACGGAGTTTGGGTGCCTTCTACTTAGCTTTAACCTAAAACTAGCAATTAATCAACCTACTCGAATGGGAAGTCGGACATGTATTGATAATTTTGCGCATAATTATAATAATAAATGTGAAGCGGAAGTCTTAGAGTTTGCCCTTTCAGACCATACAGCCCAACTGCTAAAATGTCCGGTGAATAAAATATGTACCATCGACAGATATGGTGCTATTAGACGCAGTTACAACAAAGAAAATATATATAAATTTAAAAATTGTATGAGCAAAATTACTTTTTCGGAAATATATGAAACAGAGGACCCTAACTTTGCCTACAACAAGTTTCATGAAATATTTTCACTATTTTATAACCTCTGTTTTCCTAAGAACTTAATTACAATAAATGTAATGAACAAGCCAAGGTGGATATCTAAAGGTATTAAATCCTGTAGTAAAAAAAAACGGCAACTTCTATGGACCTATAGATTAAAACCGAGTGAAGTAAACAGAACTCGCTTTAAAAATTATTCTAAGTTATTCAGAAAAATCATGACTCTGACACAGCGTTCACAAAATAACTACAGAATTAAAACATCAGACAATAAATGCAAAACTGCCTGGCAAATAATAAATCAAGGTAAATTAAATGTACCCAAAAATTTTATTTCGAAAATTAAAATAAATAACGACAAAATTACGGACGCGAAACAAATTGCCAATCAATTTAATAACTATTTTATTAACAAAATACAACCAATACAGTCTGGTAATAAAACTGCATCACCTATGTTAAACAACAAAGATTCGATGTTTATGGCACCCTGTACACCACAGCAGGCATATAAAATTATTATGGGTTTAAAAAACACAAATAGTGTGGGTTACGATGGCATCTCAACTAAAATAATAAAAGCCGTAGCGTCTGAAATATGCCACCATTTGTCTCACATGATAAATCTCAGTATTATGGCTGGCAGGTTTCCTGACGCTCTAAAGATAGCTATCGTTAAGCCATTATATAAAAAAGAAGATAGAGAACTTATGCAATATTACAGGCCTATTTCTCTAATTCCTATCTTCTCTAAAATATTTGAGAAATTCATACAAAAGGAATTAAATGGTTACTTAGATAAAAATAATATAATTTGTAATGAACAAAAGGGATTTCGCGAAAACAAGACTATTAATATGGCGATTTATGACTTTTTATATACTGTATTGACGAAAATGGATAAAAAAACACCTGTATGTGCTATATTCTGCGACATGACTCAAGCATTTGACTACGTAAATCATGACATTTTGATTAAAAAACTTGACACATATGGTATTAGAGGTAACGTCCTTAATTTATTTAAATCTTATTTAAACAATAGGAAACAAAAGACGGAAATTACTAGAATTAACACGAACACTAAAAAGGAAGAGATTTACTTATCAGAGGAACGTCTCATTACGTTTGGTGTTCCACAAGGAAGTGTATTGGGACCTCCATTGTTTATAGTATACATCAATGACTTACCTAAATCAATTTCACATCCTATGACTTTATTTGCAGATGATAGTACGGTGACCATTTCTAGTACTAACAGTGACATGATACAATATAAACTTGACATTCGCAATACTTTGACATCAATAATAAATTGGCTAAATAATAATAATTTAAAAATTAATTTAGATAAAACTAAAATAATACATTTTACCCAACGTTTGACTATAGAAAATATGGACATAAATATTGATAATAAAGCTATTGAAAGCGTAAATGCTACTAAATTCCTTGGACTAATGATTGATAAAAAACTTGATTGGAAATCGCAAATAGAATACCTTTGTAAAAAAATTAGTAGTACAGCATTTGCATTGCACGCTCTGGCTGCAGTTGTGAATAAAGATACCTTAATTACAGCCTACCATGGCATAGCTGCGTCTCACCTAAGATACGGCATCATATTTTGGGGAAATTCAACCGACGCTAACACGGCATTCAAGGCCCAAAAGAGATGCATTAGATCAATGTTTGGGTTAAAAACGGTTGATACATGCAAACCATATTTTAAAAAGCATAAAATATTAACTCTTCCTTGTATGTACATTCTTGAAATCGCAATGTTTGTTAAAACAAACCCAAAACTGTTTCCACGTCTAGAAGACGTCGTATCGCGTAACAGAAGAGATATGACTATTCTTCGCATATATCCAGCTAAAACGGCCCTCATGCGCAAGAGTATCGTTTGCATGGCTCCTATGATATTTAACACATTGCCTAAACGATGGAAGGAGTTGGATAGTAGTGCATTCAAGCGTCAGTTGAAGGCGTTCCTTTTGCAAAAAACATATTATAGTGTCTCTGAATTTCTAGCCGAAAAAAGTTTTTGTTGAATCCTGTAATTTATAATTTTGACATTTATTGTAATTTTGACATTTATATTGTAATTTTGACATTTATATTGTAAATTTGACGTTTATATTGTAAAATTTTGACATATACTGTAATTTTGACATGTATTGTAATTTTGACATTTATATTGTAATTGTGACATTTATATTGTAATTATGACATTTATATTATAATTTTGACATTTATATTGAAATTTTGACGGTTATATTGATATTTTGACATGTATTGTTATTTTGACTATTATTTTGTAATTTTGACTTATTAATCTAATATTTTGACATCTTGTAATATTGACATCCATACTGTAAATTTAATATATTTTGACTTATAGTCCAACTTTGATATGAATGCTCTAATTATGACATATATTTTCATAGCTTTGACATTGTTCACGTATTTGTTTTCAATGACTGTTTTTAATTAATATTTGAATATTGACATGATAAGATAATAACTTCGAATTAAATGGTCTCTAAGTTATAAATTTAATGTAATTGAAATTCTGGGCAAATATTTTGTGTATGGATCTATTATATTAATTTAGTTTACAATTTTATAAATATTTGTACGCCGACACTTACGGCTAAACATGACTGGACTCAGACATTCATTTCAATCTTTCATGCTATTGTATGTATACCATGTTTACACAAATAAAGAATATCTTATCTATCTTATCTTATCTTATCTCAATAACGTGATAATTCCTCGATATTGTGAGTGTGACATTGTCATATCGATACTACATATTGTCATAAGTCGTTAATGTGAAATTGTCCCACCTTTTTGAACTATTAACACAACACATTTTGAAGCGTTGAGGTAAGCACATTGTAGTTGAACTTCTAAGTACTAAAATACAATTTGTGCGTCAAAATAAGTAAACAACGTATGAAAAACTATATAAAAAATGTATTGAACAAAAAAAAGGTTACATATTATAATTTAAAAATAGCAACATTGCCACCTTTTGTCCGTTGAGTTTGTTCCGTCTCTCGGTTATCACCTGACAAGACTTTGAAAAAAACCTCTCAGATGGAACACTCGTAGCCGAGATGCACAGTCGTTTTTTGACTATTTCATATAATCGCGGATAGACATTCTTCTTTCCCTCCCACCTTTTAAACGGATCTTTTTGCCTTTGTAAAAGCGGTTCCTGTATATATTTATCCACTTCTATTATAGCGGCTGCTGTAGGGTTAGTATTTTTGACAATATCCGCCACTACATTATCAAAATCGTCCCAAATACTACGCTTCGAAGGTGGAGGCACCCTCTCATTCACTTCTATAGGATTTTCAGCTTCGTCTGGTGTTACATTAACATTAGCAACCAATCGTTTCAAAGATGAACAGGCTCGAGCATACGAGAATTTATTTTGGAAACCATATTTTTTTTAATCGAGGATCCAAAAGTGTGCTTTCGGCCAAAATGTTATTATCCTCAATGTCTTGAAATCTAGTAGTTAGCTCTGCAAGTAAAACCCGCGCCATATGTTTGACAGGTTGTGGAAGAGAGGGTTTTAATAAAAATTGAGAGCACTGATTTTTTAGGGCATTAGAAATTAAAATGATCTGGGATACCGTCACTTTTCTTTCTGAACTCATCTCTTCTGTGACATCCTTAAAATATGAAAGTAATTCACATGCAGTTGTGCAGATTTCTAAGTCTTCAGCGTTTAAGTTCTCAATTTCCTGGTAATCTGTGGCGATAAGCGACATCAGGCTTCGCTTGTTGACAATAATACTTTGGAACATTAGAAATGTGGAATTCCAACGAGTTACTACATTCTGCTTTAGTTTTAATTCCTTTTCGCCTAATTGTTTCTGCATTTCCTTGAGTCGTTGTGTAGCTAGCGGACTTCGTTTAAAATGCTGAACTATGGTTTTTACTTTAGTTTGTGTTAATTTTATTTCATTTAGTGCCGATTGAACCACTAGATTCAATGTGTGTGCAAAGCATGGTATTTGTTTCCACTTCAGTAATTTTATCGCTGCTTTAATATTGCTAGCATTGTCACTAGTTACAGCAACAACCTTCTTTGTGATACTCCAATCATCAC
Source organism: Leucania comma (assembly GCA_958295575.1). Taxonomy (NCBI): domain Eukaryota; kingdom Metazoa; phylum Arthropoda; class Insecta; order Lepidoptera; family Noctuidae; genus Leucania; species Leucania comma. The sequence continues at coordinate 13,298,881 of OY282485.1, forward strand.
ACATTCGCGTAATCTCATTCTTCAAATTTTCAGCTGTATGACGATCTGAATACTGATGACATTCTAACATGCAAGACTGAAGTTCCGTACTTTTGTTTATAAAGTGAACAGTAAGTGACATATAATTCTCATTTGGCTTAGATGACCATCCATCAGTTGTTATCGCAACGTAGTCAGCTTCTTTCAGAAGTTTTTGGATTCTATATTTTTCAATATTATAATAATTTGGTAAAAGCATTGCATTCGATAATGTTTTGCGGATTGGTAAAATGTAGTGAGGGTTCAGCTCTCTCAGATTTTTTTTAAAAGATTCACTTTCAACTATGCGAAACGGCAGGTAATTTTTCGAAATAATTTCTATTAAATATCTATTCAGCAGCTCGGTTTTTTTAGAAGAGAGAGGCTTAAAATAATGCGTTAATTTTAAGTTGGCAGACTTGATTGTTTTAGGTATATTATCAGGATTACATGTAGTGGATCCAACAGGTGAAGGTACAGCAGAATCGGAATTATTTTCCTCCATAAGGTTTCCAGAGGTAACTTTTGGTCTTCCACTCCGTTTTCTATCCGAAAAACTGCCAGTTTCCCGATGTCTCACAAGTGTATAATGAACACCCTTAGGCGATTTACCGAGTTTTTTTGCAATATCTCTTTCAAAATAACCTTTATTATTTAAAACAATAATAGCCGATCGTGTTTCACTTGGTAACTGTTTTCCCTTTCCCATTTTAAACATAAAATATTGAAGTTATTGGTATTTTTAAAAAGACGAAGTTAAAGTAGCACAACTCCTATTTAACTGCACAAAAACAATTAATCACTATTCGTAAAACAGTTCTCAATAAATACCGACTAACAATTATAAACATTAAACGTTAAAAAATCTGTTAGAGGGTACTCAGCAAATTTAATAAAGTGACAGTAATAATTACGCTTTTGTGACTTTTCCAAATTTTTTTTTGAAAAGTTACCTTGATCATTTATAATACAGTAAAACAGATTTAAAATATATTATTGTATTACAACAACGATAAAATTTCTTCTGTATAAAAATTTGCAATATAAAAATTACTTATGGATTTCTGATGATTATGGATTTGCTTAGGATTTCCCGACTAATAAATCAAACCTAACACGTATGTAATGTTTGTATGCTGCATACTATTGTTTGTATTTAGTTAGTTCATTATTACAGCCAAGAACTTGGCTAACCAAGTTGCTTCTATTGAGCAATGCAATAACATTTCAAATGATTTTGCCAACTTGGCATCACATGTTGACATTGATATAAAGTTAAATTAGAAATTGAGACAACAGAGACTATCTCTAGCATGAATTTACTGATGCACAAAAATATTTCTCATAAAGTTTTAAAATCATCAAATAGTATCAACCTGGCACATCAAAACATTCAAGGATATAATTATGAACAAGGATCTAGATCATAATTGCAACCCTATTGATATTCTTTGCCTAACGGAACATTGGCAGTTTCAAAAGTTTTAAGAGCAAACAGCTTATGTTCAATTTTAGTAATCACCAGGTTGTTAGTTTGTTCAGTATAATTAATGCAGTATGTGGTGGCTCATTGATTTTAGTAGTAACCACCTTAGGCTTACAATGTTAAGTGGTCAATTGAAATAGCCTGTATTGAATTGGAACAGTTAAATGTATTATGTGTAAAATTTAGATATGGAAATCATCATCATTTCAGTAGAAACAACATGTTTCCACTGATGGACATAGCCCAGTCGATAAACTTGTATAGGGATGGAAAGGTTTAATAAAAATGTTATAATAAAATTTGTTTTTATTTTTTAGGTTAAAGCGTGAAGGCAGACTGGAGCATCAACAGAAGACCTATATGTACCAAGTTTATGGTATTTTGATGCCTTTCATTTATTTGATGTCTCCAGCAGAACCATGTCGTCAGCCAGTGGATTTGCTAGTAAGTACACATTAAAAGAATAAATAAAAACGAGTAGGTAAAATAGGCAAATTGACTTAAGTATTACAATAACTATTACATAGGCACAATCTGGACAGACCTACCTTCACTCTCAATATGCCAAGGTACAAAAAGAGGAAACAGCGGCTGCACTCCCTCTCACTTAAAGTGCACCTCAGTAATATTCGAGGTCTGCACTCCAATCTCGCAGCAGTCCATCATCACCTGGAGACTGAGAAACCATCCCTCTTTTTTCTTTCGGAGACGCAGATTAAAAGTCCGTCAGATATTTCGTACCTGTCTTACCCAGGATTTATCCTGGAGCACAATTTTAAACCACATTTAAACCACACGCTGGTGTGTTTTTGTACGCCCGGGACGACATCTGCTATCGGCGTCTCCGCAACCTTGAGGATTCCAGGTTCTCAACGCTTTGGGCGCTGGTGGACACAGGCATGGATAAAATTATCTATGCTTGTGTCTAGCGTTCGCACAGTGGAGATCAGGAGACGACCAGGCTCACACAGTACCTCAGTGAGGCGGCGGATGCGGCTCAGCAGAGGTACCCATCCGCACAATTGGTGTTACTGGGGGATTTTAATGCCCACCACCAGGAGTGGCTCTTCCCATACCAGTACACAGACCATGCTGGTCGTGAGACGCGAAAGCTTGCGTTAACGTTAAATCTCACTCAGCTGGTCCAGGGAGCTACGAGGGTACCAGATGTTGATTCGCACACGGCCAATTGCTTGGACCTTCTGCTGACAACAGATCCAGACCGCTACTCAGTGTCGATATCATCACCGTTAGGGAGTTCCGACCACTGACTAGTGAAATCTGTATCAGTCTATTTTCCGCCCGATCCCTGCCTTAGAGGCACTAGGCGGCTTTGGCGATATAGGTCAGCAGATTGGGATGGCATGCGATCTTTTTTCGCATGTTATCCTGGCAGCCTACTTGCTTTTCTTCGGATGATCCATCGTCGTGCGCAGATGCTGTGGCAGATGTGCTGCGGCGGGGGATGGAGTACTACATTCCATTCTCCGACGTCACAATGTCTAGCCTGGCTCGCCCTTGGTTTGGTGCGGAGTGTGATCGCGCTAACGCGCTTAAACACGCGGCATACCAGGCTTGGGCCGACGCTCGTATGCACAAGGCGAGTGACGTGAGTCAGAAGAAGAGAGCCTTCAACAGGGCTGCCAAGTCTTGCAAGAAGGTGATGCGGAGCTCTCGGTTCGACCACATTAGCCGCATCGGGAACAAACTCGCTTCATACCCTGCTGGTAGTAAAGCGTTTTGGTCCCTGGCTAAGTCGGTTGAATCGAGACCTCCGCATCACCTTCTTGCAAGACTTGGCAGCCCTGTTGAAGGCTCTCTTCTTCTGACTCACGTCCCTCACTACCACCACTGCTGAAACCCGACGGGTCGCTGGCCCACACTGCTGAGGAGAAAGCGAATTTGTTTGCCTCTCTCTTCGCGGAATCTTCGCGTCTAGATCCTGGTGACGCGCGGCCCCCTGCTTATCCTGATAGTTGCGAGACGAGTACGTCGGATATTCGCATCCATCAGAAGGAAGTCCGTAGGGTGCTACGTAATCTTGATGTGAACAAGGCTAGAGGTCCTGACGGGATACCGGCAATTGTGTTGAAAACGTGTGCGCCTGAATTGTCTCCAATCCTGACACGCCTATTTAGGCTCTCATTTGGGACCGGAAAAGTGCCGACTGCATGGAAGCAAGCTACTGTACAGCCCGTGCCCAAAAAGGGTAGTCGTGCTGACCCAGCTAACTATAGGCCAATCTCAGTAACGTCCATTCTCTGCAAGACAATGGAACGTGTACTCTACAGTAAGCTCCTGGCATACCTAGAAGCCAATGATATCCTAAGTGACCGACAATACGGATTTCGCCGAAGTCGGTCAACTGGTGATCTTCTAGCGTATGCCATCCACACCTGGAGTGAGGCCATCGAGAGGCACGGGGAAGCGCTTGCCGTCTCCCTCGACATCTCGAAGGCTTTCGATAGGGTCTGGCACGAAAGCCTGATTAGTAAGCTTCCTTCTTTCGGTATACCTGCTGGATTGTGTGCTTGATCGCAGACTTCCTGAGGGGCCGGTCCATCCGAGTGGTCATCGATGGTTGCTCGTCTGGTCAAATGACCATTAATGCCGGGTTCCCTCAGGGGTCAGTGCTCTCGGCAACATTGTTCTTGCTGCATATAAACGATCTGCTTAAACCCGGTACCTTTGGGTATGCAGACGACAGCACTGTTGCTGAGAGTTACATATCCAGTGCACGAGCTAGTGGGTCCCAGATCCGGTCTCTTCGAGAGGCTATGGTTAAGCGGTTGAGGCTATGCTTGTCCTTGGAGGCTGTCTCGGAATGGGGTGATGCTAATTTGGTCAAGTTCAACGCTGCTAAAACCCAGGCGTGTCTATTTTCCGCTAAAAGGATTCAATGCAGCCCTGCTCCAACTTACCGGGGTGTAGCCGTGCCGATATCCGACCATCTTGATCTTCTTGGTCTAACGTTGACATCTACTCTCAACTTTGAGCCATACATCGAAGCAAAGGCTCAACTGGCTGCAAAAAAGCTAGGAATCCTCGCAAAGGTCAGACGGTACTTCACGCCGGATCAGCTACTCAAACTTTATCAAGCGCAAGTGCGATCGTGTATGGAGTACTGCTCTCATCTTTGGGACGGATCTGCCCGATACCACCTTGATGCGCTTGAGACTATTGAGAGGCGAGCCAAGAGGATCATTGGCAATGATGCACTCGTCGAGTCGAGGCTTCAAAGTCTTGAGCATCGACGCCGTGTTGCTAGCCTGTCGGTTTTCTACAGGTTACATTTCGGGGAGTGTGTGTCGGAATTGCATAGCCTAATTCCGCCTAGCCCGTTCCATCATCGGACTACCAGACGTACGGCGTTGCGCCACCGGTACATGGTGGACATCCCACCTATACGCACAAAGCGTTTTGGGAACACTTTTATTATGCGTACAGCTAAGGAGTGGAATTCCCTGCCGGAGTCTGTGTTTCCTGATGGCTACAACCCGGGAATCTTTAAGTCAAGAGTGAATAGGTTTCTTCTAGGTAAGCGCGATCCATCGTCGACCGTATCGTCGCTTTCCATCAGGTGAAATGGCGGTCAAGCGCGAACCTATCACTAATAAAAAAAGAAAAAGCCTTTAATACAATAGCATACAAAACTGATTTGAAGAAGTAGAACGAGAAATGGACTTCCTAAGAATGAAAAATATCAATATTAGAATTCCAAGATCAGTTATAAAAACGCAATACTTACAAAGGAATGAATGAAAACATAAAATCAGATATAATCAATCAGTTACTATCATTAACAGTCTAGTCATTTTAGACATTTTAAAAACCCCAAACTGCCGAAAAATTCTTAGTGAGCTGAATTTTTGTATACACCTTTATTACGGCGTTGTAATGAAGATGTGAAAAATCGACATTGATATCATGCAGGCTAAAAAAATTGTAAAGGTCAAAAGGTCACGAAATTCAGTTCTTCGCAAATATTTCACGCCTAAAAATGCCTCTTGCATTTTTCCGTAAAATTAACCGTTTTCGGAGTAGGTATTATTGTTTCATCTCGTCTGGAACGTAATTATTCATCACATCTTTTAACTCAGCCAATGTTAATTGACAATCGTCATTAACATTGGCTGAGTGTGGAGATGAGATCCAATCTATAATATGCTTGTCTACATAGCGTGCGTTTAATGCATGTTTTAAATTTTGACTCATTTAGATGGAGTATCTCAAGTGGTATTTTATTGTAAAATTTTACACAGTACCACATAAAAGAACTATGTACTTTAGCCAATCTGAATCGAGGTTGATCTAATTGGTTCCTATTCCTAGTATTAAAATTGTGCCTGTCACTAATCTTAGTAAAAAGATGAATATTTTTCCGAACATACATAGAGTAAGTGCGCCATATATGGACCGGTTCTGTAATATGGACCACCGGTTTTTCTCAAAGAACGTCCTTTGTATCGAGACGGCGATCAGCGCACGCTAAGCTTCACCCTCCCCGTGGCTTGCCAGTCGTTTACGGCCCGGCAGTGAGGGCGCACATGTTCACAGGAGCCATGTTTAGTTTTTGTCACCTCGCGATGCAATTTTTTACCTAACTGTGTAAACTCATAACATTAACAGATATTACTAAATGTAAAAGTGGATTAAACCAGGGGAAAGGTGAGTTAGTTTACAATTTTTCATATTAACTTGTAATATCCTATAGTGTTCATATTTTTCTGAACAACAATATTAACCTCAAAAAGGATGTGTATTACAATATGGACCACCGGCATGTTTTGAATATGGGCCATATTATAAACAGTCAATTATGTTTCATTTGATTGTTTTAGGATGGCATCTACAGCAGTAGAAAAGACCAGACAAGCATGGGAAAAAATGCAATGGCAGCTGCAATTAAAGCCGTGCGCGAAAAGCAAATGTGCTTTTTGAAAGCATCCAAAACATACCAAGTAGATAACAGAGGTCGAAAAGCAACCAAACCTATGATTTTGACATCTTCACCTTATAAGCAAAATTGAGAAACATCGATACAAAGCAGGGAAGACAAAGATAAATTGAAGAATAAGAGACGGCTGAACACAAAAAAATAAATCAAAGAAAGGGTCACGAACGAAAAACTCTTAAAAGATAAAGAATCATCTCCTAAAAATTCTGATTATTCAGTCAATGTTAGTACAGATAAAGTCCTGATTGGTCCTAAAATCAAAATGATTGTATTATGATGGGTTTTTTTCTTAGGAAGTTCATGGAGAGAAATAGATCCAATGTGCATCTTGTAGGCAATAGGCTCATGAAGAGTATGCTGGCATAGGAGATGTGAATAACTTCTGTGTGCGAATTGTGTACCAATGATTAGCATAGCCCTAATAGTTAACCGATTTAATTTTAGGCAACACGACTGATTTATTTTATTTATAATTTTGAACCCAATTGACGATGGTTCATACTTGAGACCATGTGGTCCATATTAAATTCACTTTTTGCAAATTCATTAATATGACATATTTTAGAAAATTATTATTATTTCTAAGATTTTGATTTTTGTTAAGAATTTTATGAATTGTATTTAATACCAAATAATTATTGAACCATTTAAAATAAATAAGGCTGATCATACTTTAAAATTCAGAGTTTTATTTGAGAAAATCCTTTTGGTGGTCCATATATGGCGTACTTACTCTAATGTTTTCATAAATGTATTGATAAGGGACCGTCATGATGTTTATTTCCTTAAATAGTTCTCTAAGAGAATCGTGCAAAGATTATATATGGCTCTGATAGCTCTTTTTTGCAGAATAAAAATAGACTCCATGTCTGCAGCCCGTCCCCATAGTAATATACCGTAAGACATTATGCTATGGAAGTAACTAGAATAGACTAGTCTCACAGTATCTACATCAGTAAATTGACGGATTTTTCTAACAGCATATGCTGCTGAACTAAGCCGACATACCAGAGATGTTAAATGAGGACCCCATTGTAGCCTCGAGTCAAGCGTAATCCCCAGGAAAACCGTGTTCTCGACGAATTCGAGTTTCTCCTTGTTCAATACTATATCGGAATCACTACTTTTTATATTCGGTAACGCAAATCTTATGCACTTAGTCTTTTTTCCATTTAACACTAAATTATTAACAGTGAACCATTTGTGGACTTCCTGTAGAGCTTTTTTTACGTCATCAAGGTTTTTAGAACGTCTATTGACCTTAAAAATTAACGACGTATCGTCAGCAAACAATACAATGTGTGGTTGTTTTTTTAATAGATGCGGTAGATCATTAATATACACTAAAAAGAGAAAAGGATCCAATATTGAGCCTTGTGGGACACCCATTATGACTCTCAAACCTTGAGAATTTATACCATTTATTTGAACTTGCTGTTGCCTGTCATTTAAATAAGAAAACCGTGTGAAACGTACAAGCTAAGAATGGTAAATGATTGAGCGCGAAATTCAACGCACGCATTCTTTCACGCAGGGCCACAATTACTTTTAGCGCATATTAGACTCACGTACTGGCCGCTAGCAGGCAGAAACCTAGCTAAGCATGTAGTTCGTAACTGTATTCGCTGCACTCGCTTCAAAGCTCAACCTATTCAAGTCATCATGGGCAACCTACCAAGCGATAGGACTACTCTAGAGTACCCTTTTTTGAACACAGGACTTGAATACGCCGGGCCAGTGCTGATAGCCGACCGTAGGGGCAGAGGATGTAAACTGACAAAATCTTATATTTGTTTTTTTGTGTGCTTTGCAGTCAGAGCTGTTCATCTGGAGCTAGTGTCCGACCTCACCAAGGAAGCCTTTCTTGCGGCCTTCAGCCGATTTATAAGTCGTCAGGGCAAGCCTCAACGTGTGTACTCCGACAATGGCACTGCGTTTGTGGGAGCTTTCAATGAGTTTTCACGCTTCTTAAAGGTTTCATCTAGCAATATTGAGTCAGATCTTGCAGGCAAAAATATTGAATTCAAATTTATACCCGCCTACAGCCCCCTTTTTGATGGGATTTGGGAAAGTGCAGTAAAGTCCACCAAACATTTATTACGTAGAGTTATGAGTCTAACTCATTTGACATATGAAGAGCTCTCAACATGTCTGATCCAAATAGAGGCTATTTTAAATTCTAGACCTTTAACACCCTTATCCACTGATCCATCAGATCTTTCTTATCTTTCTCCTTCACACTTCCTCATCGGACGATCACTCACATCAGTCCCTCGTCCTCAAATCGACGTCAACATCCAGCGGCTACAGCGCTTCGATCGTATCGTAAAACTACGGCAGCGCTTCTCTAATGAGTACGTGTCTCTCCTAGAGCAGAAAACCAAATGGCAGACAGTTGGGCAAGAACTCTAAACAGGCGCCATGGTCTTAGTGAGAAACACCAATCTTCCTCTTCTTCTGTGGTTGCTGGGCAGAGTGGTCGCAGTGAAGACTGGCTCCGACGGGCATTGTCGAGTCGCCGACATCCTGACAAAGAAGGGCATTATAACACGTATATACAACAACATATGCCCGCTTCCTGTCTCTTCAGCATCATCTTGAAGCATTCTCTTCAACGCGGGGAATATGTTCCTGACGTCACATCGGGCCACACAACACTTCGCACTCGCGGACGTCCCCTCTCCTTTCACTTGCAGACCACCAGCATCACACCTGGAGCTTGATACTCAACAGATATGTACTATATTAATATCGTTAGACGGTTTTGCATAGGGCATCTTATCTCTCTATCTTTTTTAAATTCTTTAAATCATTTTTACTTTTTGTTGATTTTAATTCTTAATAATAAATTATGCATAGGTACCATGCACAGTTTTTGTCGTGGTTTTCTTGACAATATTGTAGTATAGTTCTTTTTTCTAGTAAAGCTGGTTACTGGTTCACTTATTGCCTGCATTTGGTTTCTCATGCAATCTTGACTAAAGTCGTATTTTTAATTAGAAGAAGCCAACTGACAGTAGCTAATGTCACTTTGAAAAATAATGTTGACATATTTAAAGTAATAGTGATGCGTTCACTGCATGATTAGAGATGAAGGATCACACATGAAAAGGGCCATGATAATATCGGAATTCAATGATATAGATTACACAGCGCATAAATTTCAATTATGTCTGAAAAACGCATTAAAGTCACAGACTAAGTGAGCTTCAGCACCGTACCAAATGGCGCAACCCTGATATTACATTACCTATTGGAGATATGGTTATAAGCAAGGAAAGTAACCAGCCGCTCTTAAAATGGAAAATCGGACGACAAGACCGACACATGGGTAACGATGGTGTATCCAGAGAAACTGGTGTGAGCAGTTGAAGGTGCGACCTTCAACGAGGGGAGTATATTAACGCGCAGGGGTGCGGGACGCACTGCCACCATCTGCGTAATCCCTACAATTGTGCCTATATATGGTGCGTGTAACGGGGTCTTTGGCGTCTGCATCTGATACCATTACTTTTAGTACTGTACAGTTCGCGTAGTATAATTATATACTCGTAGATACAAAATTGTAAAGTACGCACATTAACTTCTAAAATCGTCTCCGAGTATTTTCTTCCAGCTCCTATCTACACACACCCTGACACACAAACAGTCTAAGCCTAGACACAATGTTTTCCTTAATGTTTAAAACACTCGGTATTCAGTATAGGTAGATACTATAGGAACATAGTCGTCGAAAACCCGTTGGTATGTACGAAGCACGACTAAAATTCAAACACCGTACCCGATATCGGCAGTTCGGCACACTAACTATTCACTAGACAATCGAGGCAATTTCATTCAGTCAGGAGTTTTTTCAATCATTCACTTTGTCACAACACTATTTTTATTTCCTCAAAAACTGACAACACAGTAAACGTCAGTTGACTTCGTCTAATGTGGGTTCGATTCCCACACAGACTAGTTGATATTTGTCCGGTCTGAATATTTTTGTAATATGTTTCTCACTACTATTAATTTAAATGTGATATGTCCTGTCATATAAATAGGTTTATTACTCCACTTCATTCCAATAACATCTTTTGCTATTTCAGTTTTAGAATTATAGTTTAAATATCTTAATTAAAAAATATAACAATGAATATAATAATTGAAAAATATATTATATATATATATCTTTTTATAAATCAATTGTCGTAGTTTTTGTAATGTTTAAACATAGATCGATAATTTCTATCAACTTAAAATTTAAAAAATAGTTTTAAATAAAATCTATATTTGAATAGTTTCTTCTATCATATATGTATTTATATCTAAATACAGTGCCAGATACATTATCATGTATTTTTTTCTGTACAGGTCGAAACTTGTGACATTTACCCAACGGACGAGGCGTCATCCGCTGAAGAGCTGGAAAAGAAACGAGTCGATAAAAAGAGCACTAAGAAGAGATCTCATCGCTCAGAGCCGTCGAGCAGCGGCGTACGCACCGGTGGCGACGCCGGCACTCGCTCCGACCGCGACTCTAAGGGCTTGTCCAGAAAGGGTGAATCACGCGCGAGTCGAGGGTCTGGCGTTATGCACGTGATTTACGCGCGTATTTTGAATTCGCGCGATGCTTGTGGACGCGATGTATTCGTGCCTAGTATCTCAATAGCGCGCGAATGAATTCGCGCGAAACGTTTCGCGACGAATTCGCTTCTTCTGGACAAGGTCTAAGAGCCTGTCCAGAAAGCGCGATTTACGCGCGTGTCTACTCGCGCGTTCTCGAGTTACTAGAGCTACATATATTCCTTCCAGATACTCTCGCGCGTTACCTCACACGCGCGTAAAACGCTTGCAATGAGCGGGACTCTCGACTCGCTCGTTTTACGCGCGTGCACCGCGCGAGTCGAGATACTCCAGCGCCATTGCCACTGAGGCCAACTTAGCTATTTTATAGCTAGATCTAGCTATTTTTGCACCCTTGTCAGCTACAATTTCTAGAAAATTATAGCTAAAAGATTTAGCTACTTTTTTTTTGCAATTTTTCATCATAGCGACTTCATCTACACATTATCACATTGGTGGTTGTGTGATGTTCCGTTTTATTTTTTATCTGTTTAAGCAATTTGTTGTCGTCAATGACTCGAGTCAGCATATTGAGTCATAGTGTAAAAGTAAGACCATAGATTAAGATAAAAAAACTCAAAAAGGGCGCGCGATACGGAACACGCCCTATGAAGAGGATTCCCCTGATAGTTTCGCTTTTTGTATCTATTTCAAGCATTGTTGTTACTTTTGTCTGTTGTCGTAGGTGGTTTATGTACATTTAAATTTTGCGTGATTATTATTTTAATCGTTTGCGTTCGCAAAACATACAGTCAGTGTCGTAATTATTGTAATAAAAAATTATTGGTTTAGGTCATTATGGGATACTTGAAAAGACGTTTCTATTTGAGAAGCCTTTTAATTAAAGAAATTATGGACGCTTACAATACTAGATTCGGCGGAGTCCATTTTGGAAAACTTATATATAAAAGGCATCGACAATGAATAGTGACCATAGACGAATGTAAGTGATGTGTCACATTGCACTCCAACACCCTTCCTCAATGTAAACATCAGTTACAAAAGAAAAACTTTACAACTCTGTAATACGAATTATGTAATACGAATTATACCTATAACTATCTACTCAACTAAAACCTAAGTTCACAGAAAACTCTAAAGTAAAAGATAGTTTCTTTTCGAACTTTATATAACCAAAAAATGTTTCAAAATGCTTAAGAAAACAACATCTCTCTCAACTTAACAAAAACAGCTTTACTTAATCCCTTAGTACATATATCAGCAAGCTGATCTCCTGATGGTACATATTTCAAACAGACAATTTTATCTTCAACTTTAAGTCTCACAAAATGATACTTAATATCTATATGTTTGAGACGCTTATGATACTCTGGATTCTTGGCAACATGAATTGCAGACTGATTATCAATATTAATGATAAAACTTTTCTATTAATAAATTCCTTATCCAACAACCCCCTGCAATTCCCTTTGCTAGCGCGACATACTCTGATTCTGTACTTGATAAAGATACACACTGCTGTTTGTTTGAGGACCAAGACACTGTATTACCATAAACTTTCATGACATAACCTGATGTAGATTTTCTATCACTTTGATCTCCTGCCCAATCAGCATCTGTATAACCTTCTAACTGAACATTTGTCCCATTTCTATAAATAAATTTTAATCCTACTGTTCCCTTGATATACCTTAAAACTCTCTTTAACGCCTTCCATAAGCTCTCATTACCACAACTTTGAAACCGACTTAAGTAGCTTAAAGCATAACACAAATCAGGACGTGTTCCTAACATAGCATACATGCGCCGGTGTGGGCGCCATCGCTACGGAAGCGAGTGGCGGCCCGGCTAACCGCCTGCCAGAGGGTCATGGCCATCCGGATGATCCGCGGATACCGTACGGTGTCCTGCGAAGCGGCGAGCCTCCTTGCTGGCCTACCACCGTGGGATTTGGAGGCAACAGTCCTTGCACACATGCATGACTTACGCGTGGAGATGCAACGTCGGGGCGAAACTCCGCTGCCGCGACAAGTCGCGGCATGGCGGACAGAGCTCCGGCGGGATCTCATGGTGAAATGGCGAGAGCGATTGTCGCAACCTCGTGCTGGGCACGCCACGATCGAGGCGGTAAGGCCCCTCTTTGAGGCGTGGCTGGAAAGGCCCCACGGCGTCGTCACCTTCCGTTTGGCGCAGGTGCTGACCGAACACGGCAAGTTCGGTCCGTACCTGTACAAGATTCGTGCGGAGACGACGTCCGGGTGTCGCCACTGTGCGGACCGCCCGGTGGACACGGTGGAGCACACAGTCGAGGTGTGCCCCGCTTGGGAAGAGCATCGCCGTGTCCTCGTGGGGGCGATCGGCGGCGATCTCTCGCGCCGGGGCTTGGTTCAAGCCATGCTCCGGAGCGAGGAGGAGTGGCAGGCGGTCGCCTCCTTTTGCGAAGCAGTAATGCTAGTAAAGGAGGAGGCCGACCGCATTAGGCAAAGGCGCACACGCCGCAGCCGCCGCCGTAATTCCGATCCCAATTTCCGGCCACCGTAGGCGCGGGCTCGCGGACGGTGGGCAATGGGTAGCTCGCTGTCCGTCCGTCCGGTAACAGACCGGTCCGAGCTCAGGTCGTCTACGGCGCGCACCGTTCCCGCGCGCCTCAAGGAGTTGTCAGCAAACTGTAGGGGTCCAGCAGGGCCGAAGCCTACTGGGGCCCAAAGGTTATGTGAGACTGTCACCACGGGCCCCAGGATAAAGGCAAGGAATGGAAAGGTAGGTTTTTAGTCAGTAAAAGTCTGACACTGTTTCCCGCCCCACCCAAGGGCGGGATTCGTCATTGGATGATTTTACCTACGTTAAAAAAAAAAAAAAAAAAAAACAGCATACATGAGACTTCCTATTAACTGTCTACATCTTCTAGTTATTATGTATTATCAATCCTTGTTCTATGGGTGATGTCACCGATTAACATTCTTCCATATTATACTATCTAATTCAATTATATCTTTCTTCTTAGTGATATTTATTCCTAAATATTTCAGGTTATTACCACCTAAATCTTTCATCTCAAATTTCCTCTGCAATGCTTCTTTTAATCTGTGTATCTCTTGCTTGTCTTCTCATATTAAAATCAAATCATCAACGTATAATATAACATAGAACTTCTTATCTCTTCTATAATATAGGCAGTAATCACACTGACTTCTCATAAAACTTTCCTGGATCATAAATTGATTAAACTTCTCATTCCAATATCTTGGAGATTTCTTGAGACCATATAGAGAGCGCTGTAATTTTAATACCTAACCATCTTGCTTCATTCCTTTTGGCTTCTCTATGAACACCTCTTCCTTTATGTTCCCATATAAGAATGTACTTGCTCGCTATTGATAGTACAATACGCAATGTAGGTAGTTTAGCGACTGGGGAATAGATCTCTGAATGTTCAAATTGATCTTCTTGCTGGTAACCTCTTGCAACTAGTCTTGCTTTATAGATATTATTATTGCCTTCTTTCTTAATCTTGAAAACCCACTTGGTGTCTATTAACTTCTTCTCAGCTGGCAAAATAGCTTCTCTCCATGTTTCGTTTTTATTCAATGCTTCTAACTCTACTTGTATGGCTTTTAGCCATTCTTCTTTGTGTTTTCCACTAACTGCCTCTTCATATGTTAATTGTTCTTCATCTTGAGCTAGCCAAATCATAATCTTTTGTCCATGCTGGCTTTTTCACCTGCCTTTTACTTCTAGGAATCTTCTTTTCTTTGGTCCTAGAAAGAATCATGGTCAAAATGGGCGTAAGTCCAACAGATTTGAAATATATCTCAAATTAAAGCTTATAATTACTACTTTATTTTATACTATGGCAGCAAGTAGCTAAGTCACCGGAGAACAGAGATAGAGCCAGTTGAAAATATACATTTTTTCTGTATAAATACTGAAGAATTGACTACATCTAACACGTTTTTTGAAAAAAACTTTGTGTTATAAACGTGGCCCATACGCAGGTTGCAATGTTTCCTCGAATTCACCACCACTACTACCTCAAACCGCCTCTCAAGGTGTCGCTGCCTCGCCGCGCGCCGGTGTCGCAGTTCAGTTTTTACTTGTTATTTGCCTACGTTATATTTTTTCGGTATCATAAATTGATTATAATACACGGCATATAAATAACAAACAATTACATAATAGAAATATCAACAATAAAATAAAAAAATATATAATAAAATAAACGGAAGTGTGACGTGCAATATACAGCCTATATACAGCTTTAAGTGTAAAACGCAGCTTAAAATGTCAAAAAACTCTTAAAGCTGTTTAATTGAGTTATAATACTCTGATATATAACTATAAGCGTACGCGGATACCTTTATGCAGCCTAAAGCTGTGTTTTACGCTCTTGTACAGCCCTTATACAGCTCTAAGCTGTAAATCGGCTGCTTTATTGATTTTACATACGCTTGCGTGCTGCTTGGGTCGGACCCCACGATCCGAGAGTTTCAACTCCAAATGGTTCGAAAATACAACTTCCCACAAAGTTATTTTATTTCCGCCGCTTGAGGTTTTCCGCAGCCACAGCGCCTAGCACCAACACAAAACAACGAACTAGGAATATGGGAAGATGCAAGAGTAGGTATTGACACTAGTAGCGTACCATACTAAGGGCCTACCCATCTTCCACGGGAATAACGACATGCCGTCCGGTTTCTTGCCATCGTCGCGTGCCAGGCCATGGTGTTCCAATACGGCTGGAACACCGACGGTGGCAAGAGCGCGTCTTATGATGTCGTTAATATTCGCGTGTCGCGCTATTCGATCCACACTTCGACCGCATGACAGATCGTGGAGTTCGAGGCTGTTGATGACTTCGCCACAGTGGCAGCGATGAGGAGAACAGCAGGGGGCGCCTAGACGTAATAGCGAGGAGGAGTATTATCATCGAGTAAGGCATTCGACAACGGTAGTGCGTGAATCCAGAGAACCGACTCCCACTCTCCCACAGCCAGCAGGCGCGCACGCTCCGCGGGGGCGATTTTCAATCAGGTTTTTCTGAACTATTTTGCAGAGTGGCCCATCCCTTCGTCTTTAGTATGATGGTTCGTCGGGTGGATTAGATTTCGGGCAAACGAGTCTTCAAGCATCTAAATTGAACAAAAATGGCGATCGACCTTCAAAGCGCAGTTGTGCAAACCATAATTATGGCGGTAAGTCCCCTCTTTGAGGAGTGGCTGAAAAAGGTTTCACGGCGTTCTCACCTTCTGCATGACTCAGGTTCTCACCGGATATGGACAGTTTGGGGATTTACAGCACCGGATTCATGCAGAAGAAACGCCCGGAAGACACGGTAGTGCATACGATACATGTGTGCTCCGCTCGGTCAGAGCACCACCGTGTCCTCGTGAGGGCGATCGATCGATTTTCGGAACTTTTTTTTTTTTCATCCAACGATCTTTCCCAATCTTGGGCGGAGCGGGAGATAGTGATAGACTTTTACTGACTAAAAGTCGTGTGGACGGTTCCTTCATTGTCTTCATTCCAGAGTCCCGGGATTCACTTCGCCATTACCCACGGCTTCAGTAGGTTTCGACACTCCTGGGCCGCTACGCCTACGGTTTGCTAATATTTCGCGAATAATACGCGCTGTCGACGACTTGGGCTCGGTCCGGACGGTTTCCGGATGGTCGGACAGTGAGCTACCCATTTTGGCCGAAAATCGGGATCGGAATCCCTGCAGCGTCTGGGGCGTGAAGGCCGTTGACTCACGCTAGTGGCCTCCTCTTTTGCTAGCATTGCTGCTTCTTAGAAGGATGCGACCGCCTGCTACTCCTTCTCGCTTCGGACCCTGGCCTGTACCAAGGCCCGGCGCGAGAGATCATTACCGCCAATCGCCCCCACGAGGATACGGCGGTACGCTTCCCAAGCGGAGCACACTTCTACCGTGTACTCCACCGTGTTCTCCGGGTGGTCCACACAGTTTTCCACACAGTGTAACACCCCGGCGTCACTTCCGCACGAATGCAGTGCAGGAACTTCCTGAACTGACTTGCTCGGTGAGAACCTGTGTTATGCGGAAGATGATGGTATCTTGGTTTGGGACGACCTGCGCCATTTATCGCCCCCGCGCGTCATTTGTTAGATGTTTAGAGTTTAGATGTGTGTGGAATGAGTTCGGGAGTTTATTTGTATTTGATTTACTTAATACACATGCTTTTCATTAAAAACCGTTCAAATAACATTTTATTTTTATTTAATGATGTCCATCTAGTAATTAAACAATACGCAATTATTGAATGTTTCTTGTTTATTTCATTTTGATAAAACAGTTTTTAAGAAAACCCGGTGGATATGGCTGGTATTATTTATATAATTTCGATTCTGGCATTAAGCCCTAAAAACTGGCACTAATTACACTTCTGTTGGTCTAACGCCCAGGTTTCATACAAATTTGCCCCTGATCCTTTCTTCCTCTGAATCTAAGAGTTCCTCATCTATACATATATATCATAGATACTCTTCAATCATGTCTACTTCACTTGATGCTGCATCTTTTATTTTTCTACCTTCTTGCTGTTGGACATTTCTTTCTTCTTGCTCAATATTTTCTTCTTGAATTTGATTTTCTTCTTGTTCGTCTTCATCCTTTTCTATCGATTCTTCATTTTCTGTTAATGTACTGTCTGAGTTAATGTTCTTCTTAGTGTCTATTTTCTCCTTGATAAATATAATATCCCTATGAGTTTCTACTTTTCTTGTATTTGGATACCACAACCTGTATCCTTTTGTGTGAACGTTATAACCTACAAAAACTCCTAATTTTCCCTTTGGGTCCCACTTCAGCCTTCGCTGTTTTGGTATGTGCGTACATACTGTAGCACCAAAATCACTTAACAAAGTGACATCAAAGTTCTTATTATACAGTAACTCATACGGTGTTTTGTTACTAAGTTTACTTTTTCCTGTTCGGTTTATTACGAATACCGCAGTATTCACAGCTTCAGCCCAAAGTTCCTTACTAAGACCTGATTGTATGATCAATGTTCTTGCCGATTCTACAATAGTACGCATCTCTCGTTCTATCCTACCATTTTGTTCGGGTGTGTAACTTCATGTGAACTCATTTTCAAACTGCTCTATAAATTCTTCTATTTTCTCTTTAGTATCATACTTATTTTTTATGAAATAAACAAACCTAAAGCTGCTATAATCATCTTTCAACAAAAGAAAATATGAAGAACCCCCTACAGATAATTCCTCCATTGGTCCGTATTCCATATGTAAAAGTTCACCTGGTCCAACTGACCTACTACTACTTTGACCAAACGGTAACCTATGCTGTTTCCCCTGAATACACGGTAAGCACTGATCAGTCTGCTCTTCATATTTTATGCCTCTTGAATCTAAAAACTCTTTTACATGCTGGTAATTCTGGTGTGCAAACTTAATATGCCAATCTGTCAAAGTTAACAAAGCTACATCACTAAATTGAAATCTCATTACATACATTTTGTCACATTTGTCAGCTATTGCTGTCACAACATCATTTTTATAAAACTTACACCCATTAGATTCTGATAACATCTTGTGGCTTTTATTAATTGCTGATGATAAAGAAAACAGATTTACTTTTAATTTTGGTACATACAATACATTATCTAGTGTACAGGGATTATATTCAGAACCATTGAAGGCATACACAACCACTTTCCCAGTACCCAAAACTTCCAACTTGTTACCATCACCTATTGTGACAAATCTCTGATTTGTTAACTCACAAAACTCTGTAAAATATTCTTTAACAAAACACATGTGGTCACTAGCACCTGAATCTAAGAAAAAACTTTTAATATTTAATGAATTGCACTCTTTCTCTCTTAGATTATGACAAACAAAAGTTTCTGAACCAGAACTCTTACTTTTCTCTTTAGATTTATTTTTATCGCTATAATATTTGTTCTTCTCATTACATTTATTTTGAGCTAATTTGCAATCTTTTATTAAATGGCCTTTCTTTTGACAATTAAAACATTTTCTGTTCCTACACTCATTTATTTTATGGCCAACTTTACCACACTCAAAACATTTAACTTTATTTCGCATACCAACCACTAGTGCAGAATCCTGCGGTGTACTGCTGATGACGCTAGTGGCACCATTGCCACTCCGCTCCTCCTCGACCAGCAACCGGCCTGTCAGCTCCTGCACTTTCTGCTTCTCTTCTGGCATACTCTCCCAGGCAGAGATGAAATGTTTATATTTATCTGGTAGTGACATAAGTATTTTAGTAATGACCATATTTTCTGACACCTGCTCACCTGCTGCTGTTATAGCTGGGTCACACACTCTTCCACGTTGGCTATAAACACAGCTATGGGTTCTTCAAATTTTATGCTGAAAAACTTCTGTTGTAACAGGTGAACACCAACCTTCGTAGATGGTTCATATATCGTGGTAAGCTTCTTCCACATATCCGTACTGCTAGTACACGATATTAAATATCTCATAACTGTTTCTTCCACCCTGGTGACTATGACCTCTTGGGCTTTAACCTCTTTTTCATCCCACATATCACGTGCTTTGCCTTCTACTTCAGGCCTTACTTCCGCGCCCAATACAATTTCAAACAACTTCTTCGCGCGTAAAACAATCATTGTTTGAAAACGGCATGCTTGCCAATTCCGACCATTTAGAAGGACCGTCTTACACTCCGAGTTTGACATTTTGCTTTTTACTCAACTACGCAAAGCAAGAAATGTCGGCAATCTTTGTTCGCTTGCTCGAACCACGTGTCGCGCAGGGCTCCAACCTTTTCTTCACCGCGTCTTACTCGATCCAAACGAAACTTGAATTTATTCTACTCGCGATTTTTTGTCTGGGCCCATAACCTATTGGTTTAGGTCATTATGGGATACTTGAAAAGACGTTTCTATTTGAGAAGCCTTTTAATTAAAGAAATTATGGACGCTTACAATACTATGTAGATTCGGCGGAGTCCATTTTGGAAAACTTATATATAAAAGGCATCGACAATGAATAGTAACCATAGACGAATGTAAGTGATGTGTCACATTGCACTCAAACAAAAATGGATATACCCAAGAAACTTGAAGACTTATTCCCAAAAGTACAGAACTGAGTGGGAGAGCCTAGATGAATTTAAAGGGTGGTTAAAGCCAGTAAGTGGAAACTCGTCCAAAGCATTTTGCAGTTATTGTTGTGTGGAAATTCTGGGCAAATTATTTGACATTAAGAAACATGCTGACACTAAAAAACAAAAGCAAAAATTGGAGTTCAAAACAGGTGCGTACATAGGGCTTTATTTTTTTTTAAACTCGGACTGATTAGTGTATAGTAATTTAGGTTTAGCCTTTAAGATAGGTCTAGTCCAAAAGACATTTTAATCAAAAGCAGAATTAGGCAGTAAATCATATTCGGTGATAAGTACATAACGGATATAGATAAAATAAAAAATATTAATGAACACTTTACATCCAGCTCCAATCCAAACTAACCAAGCACTGATTGTAATATGGGAACAGGTAGATCACGGCTATTTAAAACTTCGTACTTTTTCTAACTAACGTAACTTTTTCTTCCTATTTTACATACCTATATACTTACGATACATTATACACCTAAATAGAAAACAAACATCTATTATTCATCACACAAATATTTGTAGGGTAGGAATCATTAGTCGTTCCCATAACCTACAGCGGAGTATCAATTATTATTCAATAAGTAGGAAAAGCACACTACATTGGAGATACTACGTATAGGAAAAGTAATTTGAAATTCTTTCATTTGAATACTGTTCTTGTAAATATAAACAATGTTGCCACTGTTGAAATTAAATTACCAAAAATTTGAAAAAAAGATATGGTATCGTTATAACATTATGCCACTATTAGTATGATATTTTATTCACTATTATTATTTTATTTTGCAGGTAATCAATAATACCATTCAAATCAGCGCCAAAAAGAAATTGCAGGCCCTGCGATGAAACTGAAGGAGCTTTAACCATATTTATTGCAGAGCACTGCTCTACAATGAGTATAGACCATTTAGGAGAGTTGTGCAAAATATGTTTTAATTTTTTATCCCGGGTCTGTATTCACTTAGGTTAATTTTCTATTTTTCATAATTTTGACGCGGGCGAAGCTACTGGCAGCCGCTAGTTGAAAATAAAAGAAAATGTTTCATGAGTTTGTATTTTTATTCACTTATACCAACATCCCCTGCAAAAAAAATCAACTATCGATTACAAAAAAGTGAAGGAGCACCGTCCCTAGTTGTTTTTATGGTTAGTCGGGTCGAATTTCAAGTGGTGTTATTGTAAACATCTCAAGCCCTTTCGTCAAATTGTTTTCATAATTAGATAACACAGGCCCTTGCTTCTCGGTTTTTGTTTATTATTTCTTATATTTCATCGAATTTGCTCAACAGCCTGGTTTCTAAATTTTGAACTTGTACAGCAAGTATTCTGTATCGATGATCACTTGATTTTGATACCTGGTAGATAAAAAATATATCAATCAGTACAATCTCGTTTCCAGAATAATGAAATATAGTTTTACAATACAGTTTTTTTTTTATATTATTTCCGCCGCCATTTTGTTTATGGCGCGTAGTGCCAACACGACTTTTTGACATTTCATAAACCTGATTGACAGGTTAAAGATTCTAAAGCAACCGAGGACTTAAAATTGCATCGTACAAAATGTACGGCAATTATGACAAATGTACTGGCACCCCACTTTCGCCAGGAATTTTTGGACGACATTGGAAACCAAAAATTCAGTATACTAATGGACGAATCTACAGATGTCAGTGTAAGTAAATACATTGGCCTTGTGATTAGATACTATAGTATTGAACAGAAGTCAATTGTAAGTTCATTTTTGGAATTGGTTACTGTTGAAAGTGCAGATGCAAGAGGGCTTGTCAATGGTCTAGTATCGTGTTTAACAAGCATAAATTAAACATTCGACAAATGAGTGGCATAGGAACCGACAATGCTTCGGTTATGACTGGTGTCAATAATGGAGTACATGCTATTCTTAAACGAGAGTATGGTCTGGAAAATTTAATTCTAATACGATGTGTGTGTCATTCGCTGCAACTAGCAGTGACTCACGCATCAGAAAACTCATTGCCAAAAAATATAGAATTTTTGGTGAGGGAAATATATAAATGGTTTTCAAACCTAAAAGAAGAGATGAATATAAAAGTATATATGAGACGATTAACTGCGGAGAAAGTCCGCTTAAAATCACAAAAGTTTGCGACACTCGGTGGCTTTCGAGAGCTAGCTGTAAAAAAACATTTTGACACAATGGGATGAATTAAAATTACATTTTAACATGGCAAGAGAAAAAGAAAGTTGTTATACAGCTGAAGTGATATATAATATGCTTAGTGACGATAGAAATTATTTATATATGACATTTCTGAGAGGTGTACTAAATGACGTCCAAGTGGCTATTAAGGCATTTGAGAGTGAAGACTCGAATCCATTGAAATATCTAAATACGCTAACAACTCTATTGCAATCTGTGGGCCAAAGAATTTTAATGCCAAGGCCAATTCAAAGGAACTTTTTGGACCCTATTACTGATAGAGATATCAACCCAAGGCCATATCTCGGTTGTGTTTGAAACTGACTCTCATCTCTACTCATCTCATCTCAGACTCATCATCTACACAAGATTCCGATGAATCTGATTTAATGGAACTATACGATAATTAAAATAAATGTTAAGTACCTACTGTTGACGAAGGTGTCATGGTCCGCCCGTTTAATAAATAAACGTAAAGATATATGTACACTATGTGGACCATAGCTTAAGTACTTTTTGTATGTTTTTATAATTTTAAATTAGTAAAATAAAAGACCGCCAAGAACGGACTGCGAGCGAGCGCTCTGATTGGTTAATGCGCGACGCCCTCACCTCACTTACCACTGTGGCGTCCATTGCCTTTAAAAGGGAACCGAAAATCAGTATCAGATCTAACCTCCCGTACACCCAACGCACGTAAAACCCGCGCCCGCGCATTCTGTTCTGTCGGTGCACTTACTAAACTTAGCCTTTCTTTCCTTTCTTACTTCCAACCAACACCCAGCAGCTACAAAGCTGGTCATTCGAGCCTGGATCATTTGTTGGGAGTGAGAACAAAACCTGTGTTGCAGGGATGTCTTGGTTTTGAACGCCGCGTGTGGTAAAAACGCGTGCACAAAAGCAAATGGACTAACGAGGAAGAATCTAAACTTGAAGTAAAGTCAGAGGTACTGGCACTAAGGATGCAGTGAAAGAAATCGGGAAAATACACTCAGATATCGGTGCACAACCACGTGACAACTCGAGCTTGATGCGACAAGATGGCAGCGAGTGCAAAAATTCTCGCAGCTCACGCGCGTCGTCGTCAGCAGTACGGCGGCAGAAACTGGATTACGAAGCTGCGCAACTTAAAGCCAAAATTGAAATTAAAGAAATTCAAAATCAAACTCGCAACGAAAAAGAATTAGTTGACAAGAAATTGGCCATGGGCTTAGCTGAGTTGGAATCCAAGTCGCAAGGTATAAGAGATATAGTGGGTTTAAGGTTTCTTTTAAACCTAGATTATTTAGATAAATAGTAAAATATTCTTGTGTATATATTAATATATTATCCTTCTTGTTACTTATATAAATAATAAAAATATTCTTATACCTCTTATTTTTAATTGTTCACAGTTACCCTACGTCATGAGGATGAACCCGATAAAATTAATTTTATGTTATGTGAGAAATGCAATTTAAGAATATTGAAACGAGAATTCAAAAATCATACCAGATCCATACCACCCACCCAACCGACCAACCATACCAACTACCCAACCGACCAACCATACCACCCACCCATACACCGACCCATATCAGCAAATAAATTATTATGAATTATTATCTACATAATTTACGTAAGTCGAACTGTCTATTGAGTACTGAATTTGAAAGTATTAAAATAATTGCTACTACATTTAAGAATAGAATAGTTACATACAGACTAAGTCCAGTACAGGAAGACGAGCACCTCACACCACAGGCGTTCCTGTGCTATTAATTTATAAAAATGATATAAATAGAATTATTGAACTATCGTTAGCAAAACTTAAGTGTATCAAAGTTAATTTTGAGCTATTTGCTTATTTCATTTTACCCAATTCAGATGAACAACAGCTTAAATCATTTAATACTAAATTTGTAATTGTATGCTGTAGTACAGATATAAACTGTATGATTATTAAAATAATAAATATTTTGGTAGAAAAAATGATTGCATTTGAACACTGCGAGTCCGGTTGGTCATTTTTTAAAGTAAATCATTTAGAAATTAATATAAATAAATATTCACCTATGAAAGGAGGTAGTAATTTAGAATTACCTTCAGTTATAAAAAAAAAATACTAAAAGTTGCATAAACATTAAAAACAATAATAAATACTGTTTGTTATGGAACATTGTAGGTTCGTTGCATCCTGCTAGAAGTAACGTATGTAGAACTGCATCTTATCCTCATTTTTCAGAAGTTCTCAATATTGAAGGGATCACATTTCCGCCCACTATTTGAAACTTTTAGAGAAACAAAATCCTGATTTAAGTATCAATGTTTACGGTCAAGATAAAAAATGTAATGTTACTGGGCCTCTATATTTGAGTAGTTTAAAGAAATTTAATCATATAAATTTATTATACATAGAAAAAGAAGAAAAGGGTCATTACTGTCTTATTAAAGATCTCCCACGACTAGTAAGACGTCAAATCACTAAACATAATGGAAAACTAGAGTTTGGTGATTCATGCTTACAGTTTTTTGCAAGTAAGTCTCAATATAATTCGCATAAATGTTCTGAAATATTAGCAATATTAACTATTGGAGTCTATTTCTCATAAATACACTAAAACTATTCTAAATTGCCGAAACTATTCTAAAAAGATAAAAATTGAAACGAGTCGACCTCTCAGTGACAGTGACAGGACTTTGTTTGGCTCACTTTGGAAAGTGAGCCAAGCAAAAAACCGGCACGCCGTATGAGACAGAGCATATTTTGTCTGAATTTTCTTACTAATTTCGTATAAATGCTTCTCATTTCCACACTCCCCTACAGACTCATGACTACATCTATTTGTATATAGGTAATCTAAGGACGACCGCTTCTTACGTCATAAACGAATGCCGAATTCTCGAATTTCAGCTTCAAGCTTTTTCAAAGCTTTTTCGCGATCGCCTAAGCGTACAGAGATTTTGAAAACTATTGTAACAAAGAAGTTTCCAGCGGCTCCGCAAACGAGATGGAACTTTGATTCACGTACTATTAACTCAGTGCATTGCTATAAGGAGGCCTTAAAAGAATACATGACTACCATTATAGAAACTGAAAATGATGCCAGCTCTATAAATCAAGCTGATATGCTTCTAAGATATTTAAATGACACTACTTTTTTTTATATTGGCTTGATTTTTTTCAATCTATTCTGCCACGCTGTGAAATTTTATTTAAACAATTGCAAAAGAGAAATATTGATTTAATTTACATAAAAAACAGTATTAACGATTTTGAAATAGCCATACAGAATGCACGTGTAACACCATAGATAAAAAAGAAGAACCACCTCAAAAAAGGATTAAAACTATAATTTCTGTAATCATTTGATTGCTGCAAAATTATTTTATTGCGAGAACTTTACCACATTCCGTTCATACAGTTGCCAGTTACGCCGCTTTGGACCAATACAAATTAAAATCAACGGAAATAGTGCAATTGCTATTTTACGATAATGATCTCACTGAATCCTTTTCAGAATCAGTAAAACTTAAGTCCAATGCTCTGGGTTGTGACTTTATCTCGCTTGAGATGCTGATGATGACTGTTCCGCGTACCCTTGCAGTTATAACAGCCATCATAAATCGCTACATCACTACTTCCTCTTTTCCGGATCTGTGGAAATTGGCCATAGTTACACCTATCCCTAAGGTATCCAACCCTACCAGCATAAAAGAACTTCGCCCCATTAGCCTACTGCCTTGTCTCTCCAAGGTCCTTGAGAAGGCTGTCTCAGACCAGTTTCGGGCTTATCTTGAGAAGCACAACATTTTACCGCTTGCTCAATCAGGTTTTCGCAAGGGGCATAGCACAGCCACAGCCCTTCTGGATGTGGTGGGAAATATTCTAGAAACCAGAGACAAGAGCATGGGAACCATGCTTGTTGTACTAGATTTTTCTCGTGCCTTTGACTCCATAAATACCTCACTCCTCCTCTCTAAATTATCTTATTATGGATGTCACCCCGAGACTGTTCGGTGGTTCAAAAGTTATTTAACTAACCGTTCTCAGTTTGTCCAGGTCACTAGTGAAGGTGATGGCGCCATAAAATCGTCTAGTCCGAGGTGCGTGGGCAGGGGTGTACCCCAGGGATCGATCTTGGGGCCACTCCTCTTCATTTTGTATAGCACCGACATCATCAACTGCCTACACAATGCCAGGTTCCACCTCTATGCTGACGACTTGCAGATGTATATGTCTTTTCTTCCTCACCAGACTGTTGATACTGTAAATAGAATGAACGAAGATCTGGACAGGATCACGGCCTGGTCTAGGAGAAACTCGTTGGTTTTGAACCCAGTCAAATCAAAATTTATAATCTTGGGATCTAGAGATTTTTTTAAATAAAGTAGGTTACGGGAATTTGAATGGGTGCACGAAGCGTGTAATCTTGGAGTAGTATTTGACGAGCACTTGCATTTTGAGTCCTATATTACAGAAGCTGTGCGCAACTGCTTCTACCGTCTCAAGCTTCTATACCGTGTACGTCCCTACATAAGTGTGGATATGCGTATTTTGCTTTGTGAGTCACTAGTTTTATCAAAGCTGAACTACGCTGATACTGTGTATGGGGTAAGTTAATAGTAAATTTAAACGTGTCATCCTTCCTATCCCATGTCAATCCCAGAATTTTTATAACCTTGTCCAGTTTTATCTCTATTCCATCTTTCGTACTGTTTGTACTATCTTTTTCTTGTAATCCCGTTAATACCTTTTCCGAATTGCTGGACCACTTTTGCATTTTAAAATTCCCTTTACTTAGTAGCTCCTTTATTTCCTCACACATTTTCTTTGCTTTTTCTTCAGTGTCACTTCCCGTCATTAAATCATCCATAAAAAACGAATTTTTAATTACAGGTGCTGTATATGGATATTCAAATTGTAACATTTAAAAAACTTAGTCACGGTTTGAGGTATGTAGCGACCTCTAGTTGCGCATAATGTCACTGAATGCAATGTCATAAACAGTTCTGACTGAGGCCCGTCAGATGGCGCCACGATTTAATCGATATGTTTAGTTTTTCTTTTGTTTCGATTATTGAGTTACGAGTATAATATTCAAATAAATTAATTATAACCTTATTAATTACTATTTACTAAATTTAATATAACTCAATAGTAACAATCGAATAGGCAATATCGATTAAAGCTGTGTCTATTAGAATGACAGGTGACAGGATGGGTGTGGCACCGAGGCTTTCTTTTTCGGTTTGGTCGCTGATGAGAAGCATACTTAATATAAGAGTTTTATTAATTTAAATCACGTAAGATGTCGAGAACTAGACGTGGAAACAGCGTTAAACTTAAGATGATACTCCCCCGATTGTGGTAAGCATTTTTAGACGAAATTGATGAATATTATCTTAGCGTTATACATGGGCATCAGTATTCTCAACATGTGAATTCTCTTTGACAGGGTTCAAGATTTCATTTTATTTTAGTCTACCATATCCCATGGATATGTATTAAGAAGAAAAATAGTCTCCCAATGTAATACCAATAATATATGTATAAAATATGAAGCTACATCTTTGCACATGAGTCGTTGACGAGCAATCTCATATGGACAGCTAAGAGACAGTTTCCGAATACAACGTATGGCTTTGGACCTTGGATGAACTGCATTGGATGACGGTACTGGCTGTGAGGACTACACTGTATGGTCATAATTGAGGTTAATATATTACCACTCCATGTAAGTTACTTTATTCTAACCTTACCATATATGTTCCTGTCACAGGCTGTAACTAGTGTAGCTATTTAATTACTAAATATATATTGTGGAGACAAGTTATATCTTTTATTCCAGTCAACACCTCATGCGAAATACACCCTTTAGTCTCATCCAAACTACCGCTGGGTAAGTCGGTGGTAAGGTCAAAAAACCCAACCTTACAAGTTGGCGTCCCATGTTGGACAACCTTACAATTTGGCGCCCAACATGGGGCATGAGGTTTGATTGGAATATTATTATTGTATTCTTAAATATTCCTTACAATTTGTACACCCAGCGTGTCGAATTAGGATTGATTGGAATATTATTATTGTATTCTTAAATATTACTTAAAGTTAATTAACTTAATTTTTGATTATTAGAGTTTTACAACTTTGAACATTACTGTTTTGGTGTTTTGAAAGTGTGGTTATAGCACATGTTAATTTTTTATTAAAGTGTAAATCCTTCTCAATAGTAAATGTTATTTTAGCTTAAATGTATTGATTCAATTATAGGAATCATACAGCTTAACATTACTATTAATGAGAAAAATTAAGGTTATAGCACATGTTAATTTTTTATTAAAGTGTAAATCCTTTTCACTAGTAAATGTCATTTTAGCTTTAATGTATTGACTCAATTATAGGAGTCATACAGCTTGACATTACTATTAATGTGAAAAATAAGGTTATAGCATGTGCTAATTTTTTAATAAAATGTAAATCCTTCTCACTAGTAAAGGTTATTTTAGCTTAAATGTATTGACTCAATTATAGGAATCATACAGCTTGACATTACTATTAATGTGAAAAATAAGGTTATAGCATGTGTTAAATTTGTTTTAGAAAACCACACCTGTTATTGTTAAACTGAAACTTGAATGAGTAGACTCTAATTTAATTAGATACAGATTAATAGTATCTTTTATTAATATTAACTTATTAATTTAACTTAAAAAACATTGTTTAAAAATAACTTTGTTGAAAATGGATAAGACCATTTGATTTGACTATCTTCGTAAAGAAGAATTATTGCATTAACTCAAATACTTTAATGTATCCACAGATGTAAAGGCAACCAGAGATATGCTTCGCAGGCAGTACCGTAGCCTGTGTGGTTTGTTTTGGAGATGCAGCATTAAGCAGGATGATTTTCCAGCACTGACATCTGCTGAAGAGGTACGTTTGTGTTCGGAACCTGTCAATGAGCTGTGCCAATTACACAAAGAGTTAACATTGGGAGATAGTGCAACTACCAAACGTTTTGTAGCTCGTTCTCAATACTATTTAATAAGAATTTCTAGAGTGACAGTTAGTTCACCAGCATTACTTGAACTTAGCCGACTAACTTGTGTTTATTGAATTTAAAGTATGATGGTAGTTCATGTGCTAGGGTTTTCATAGAACGGTTAGAGATGGTAAATTATTTCAATACTCAAAAATAAATACAATTTAACTTTGCAATTCTCTTGGTAACAAGTGATGCCAAGTGAAGATGTGGGACCTCTTTTAAAACAATTTTATAATGATCCCACTGGGGCCCATTTTGAAATATATAAAACTCATAAACAATTAGCAAAGAGTGCAAAACTCATCAAGACCTGGTTTAATGGGTAACCTAAATCAGGTTAATAAACCATTTGAAGCAATTTGCTGTGTTTTGCTGTGACCATTTTCTGTGTTTACCATAAGGAACATTATTTGATTATTTCAGTGTCATGTTACTTCCTATACGGAATGCAACAGGCTTTGCTATTGCAAAAATTCTGGGATAATCGTTTCAGGTACATGGAAGTGGAGTATCTAATATAAGATATGTTGACAATGGTCCGCACTTCATTTTAAACTTTGAAGCAATTTGCTGGGATTTGTTACGACCATTTTCTGTGTCTACCAATAGAAACATTATTTGATTATTTCAGTGTCATGTTACTTCCTATACGGAATGCAACAGGCTTTGCTATTGCAAAAATTCTGGGATAATCGTTTCTGGTAAGTGGAAATGGAGTATCTAATTTTGGATATGTTGACAATGGTTGCGCCAATTTGCTATGATCCGCGATTTTGTTTTTTGTAATTTATTTTTTTGGCCTAGCAATCCTATCCCTTCCGCTTCCCTTCCCCGCACGACCTCAAGAATTGGAATGACATTGACGTTTGTGCATCGATTGTGAATGTGACCGCTCCGCTAACATCGCCCGCTCGAAATTACAAGAAAATTGACTATTTCGTGATCCAACCATTCAAAGACTCAACAATAGTGCAGTGTAGTGCAATACAGGACCTGGCAGTGATTGAAAGTACGAAGTCGAGGTTCGCCGGCCGGCGCCACGTGGAACCTTCGAGGTCAAAAGGTCAGTGTTCCTCCCTAATACCTCCGTCCCATCCAGGCACAGTACCTGCATATTGTTAACAAACCTTAGATCGCTTTTTCAAACTTACAGTCCACACCAAGCTTATTTGCGCAACCAGACAATGATCCTCAGTTCACTTCCAAGTAAATTATGAAGACTCCTAGTTTCGTACATTATTGTTTAATTTTCCAAATATTTACACGAAATTATTTAGACGTGTAAATACTGGAGTTTGAAAGGGGATGAATGCATGCTGGTAGGGTAAAAGGTATTTTTTTTTTTCAAAATCAATGCGTGCAATTTTAATAATTTAGAGGATGGATGGATGAATGAAAGGAAACACAACAATGAAGACTTAGTAGTATTCTAATTTGGTATTTTATGAATCACAACTTATAGTTTGGTACACAACATATCTGTTTGGAAATTGTGTTTACCTAATAACTGAAAATTTAAGTAGGTACTTCCCTACAATAAATTACCTTAATTAGTCACAATTTAATACTTAGTGTGTATCACTTATCTACATTTAAAGATTGTGTCCACTAAGTATAAACTTAATACTCAATTTTATAAAAACACTCATCTTAACAAAGAAAGATAGCGTTTACTATAAATATATAAATTTAAACCTAAATTAGATTGGGCAGGACTAGTTATTATATTACTTGTTTAGAAACTTAGTTGTTGCCTGATGAATAGGTATGTATTGCATATGAATAGGCATGCATGCACTAATGGTATGCAGTAGATTTTTAGTCAAGTACATAGTTTAAGCATAAAGCAATCAATGATCGCATCTGCCGGATTGTAGGTAATAGTTATAGGCTTTTACTTAGGTAGATGTAGTACGCTTATATCCTAAGCCTTTGTAGGGTTAGGTGTATGATTAAAGCTTTAAACTTAGTGTCTGATTAAAATTTGTTTTCAGACTGTCTCATCTTCTGTCTTAGACCATGTAGGGATTCTTGATGCACATGCTAAGAAAAAAAAAAAAATTTTTTAGTATAAAAAAAAAATTTAACCGGGGTGAGATGTATTGTAACATTTAAAAAACTTAGTCATGGTTTGAGGTATGTAGCGACCTCTAGTTGCGCATAATGTCACTGAATGCAATGTCATAAATAGTTCTGACTGAGGCCCGTCAGATGGCGCCACGATTTAATCGAAGTAAGTAAGTAAGTAAGTAAAAATTTATTTGTTTAAACATGGTGGACATGATACATTTCATGCAAGATAATAATGATTTTGAATTAAGCTCTAACATGTTCAGCCGCATATCGAGGCGTACAAATTTTTATTAAGAGATGTATGGTGCAGAAACCGAGACATTCTAAATTATATAATTATGTACTTATTAAATTTAGTTTAGGCATCATTACATTTCATCAGCATAGTTTTAGATATAATTAAATGTCAAGGTAGTCGTTATATAAATCAATAAAAAATTTAGTTACTATAATTAAAAACGTCAATTTAAAATTACAATCATTACAAATAAAAATAATCAAAAGCATAGTTTTAGATAAAATTCAATGTCAAAATAGTCAATAAATAAATTAGTCAATAAAATTATGAAATAAAGTCATTAAAATTTCAATTTAAAATTACAATTATTTAATATACGCCAAATAATGAAAATAATATATGTCAAAACCAAAACAAAATACAATATTATTACATCACAAACACAACATTGTCATCTCGAAAACAAAGAAAAATCGTCCTCTTTCATAAACTCTGTTATACTGTAATATGCTCTTTCAGCTAGTAAACTTTTCAATTTACTTTTAAGAGCAGATGTATTTAATGTTTTCCATGACTTGGGCAATTTATTAAAAATGGTGGGAGCCATGCAAAAGATGCTCTTACGCATAAGAGTTGTTTTAGCGGCGTGACCACAAAGTTTGAAGTTATCCCTTCTATTCCTAGGGAAAGCGTTAGACAAACGCTGAAATAAATGAGGATTGGATTTAATGAACATCACTGTTTCCAGGATATATAATGAAGGCAATGTCAATATTTTATGTTTTATAAAAAAAGATTTACAGCTGTCCGTTGTTTGCAGTCTAAACATCGATCTAATGCACCTTTTTTGTGCTCGAAACGCTATTTCATTATCTGTGCTATTCCCCCAAAAGATGATTCCATATCTAAGACTCGATTCGGCTAGTCCATAGTAAGCAGTAATTAGTGCATCTGTGCTGAGAATCGCAGCAAGTTGTTGCAGAGCGTAGGCTGCACTACTTAATTTTTTGCTAAGTGCCTCTATTTGAGGTTTCCAGGTCAATTTAGAATCTATTACTAGTCCTAGAAATTTTGTTGTGTCAACTTCATTGATATTTATATTGTTAAATTGAATGTCGAGATTGTTGATTGTTTGCATACGTTGTCTAAAGTGCATTACGTTAGTCTTTTTTAAATTAATTTTTAAATTATTATCATTTAACCAATTTATAATAGATATTAGAGAATTATTAATGTCTAGTTCATATGTGTTTATGTCATTACAAGCTATTGTCATAGTGCAATCGTCAGCAAAAAGTGTCATCGGTTGTTCAGTTACTTTAGGCAAATCGTTTATATACAACGTAAAAAACGGAGGCCCCAATACACTACCTTGGGGTACTCCATATATAACTTCGCGTTCTTCTGATCTTGAAGTTTCTTCCTGATTGTTTTTTTTATTTATTTTACATATTTCTGTAATTTGTGTACGGTTATGAAGATAAGATTGAATTAGTTTTAAAACGTTGTTGCCTCTAAAACCATAAGCTTCAAGTTTCTCTGCTAGGGAGTCATAATGGACACAGTCAAAGGCCTGTGTCATGTCGCAAAATAATGCACAGACTGGTTTTCGCTTATCTATATTTAGCATGACATTATGTAAAAATTCAAAAATAGCCAAAGGACAATGGGCTAATTGGTACACCACTCCAATAGCAATGAGATATATATCGTTAGATAGGTCTTTTTAACTGGAACAACATTTACTATGACAGCTTTGTTGAAATGTTTGTCCGTTCTGAGTTTTAGGTTAAAAACAAAAATTAGGTTAGGTAGGTACTAATTGGTACACCCCACCAATAGCAAAGACATATATGTCGTTGGATAGGTCTTTTTAACTGAAACAACATTTACTATGACAGCTTTGTTGAAAGGTTTGTCCGTTCTGAGTTTTAGGTGAAAAACAAAGGTTAGGTTAGGTTAGGTGTTAAAAACAAAGTAATTGGTACACCCCACCAATAGCTAAGACATATATGTCGTTGGATAGGTCTTTTTAACAGGAACAACATTTACTATGACAGCTTTGTTGAGAGGTATGTCTGTTCTGAGTGTTAGGTTAAAAATAAGTTAGGTTAAGTTAGGTGCTAATTGGTACACCCCACCAATAGCAAAGACATATATGTCGTTGGATAGATCCCTATAACAGGAACAACATTTACTATGAGAGCTTTGTTGAAATGTTGGTCCGTTCTGAGTTTTAAGTTAAAAACAAGGTAGTTGGTACACCCCTCTAACAGCAAAGACATATATGTCGTTGGATAGGTCTTTTTAACTGGAACAATATTTACTATTAAATTGGTGGGGTGTACCAATTAGCACCTAACCTAACTTTTATTTTTTACCTAAAACTCAGAACGGACAAACCTTTCAACAAACCTGTCATAGTAAAGGTTGTTCCAGTTAAAAATACCTATCCAACGACATATATGTCTTTTGCTATTGGTGAGGTGAACCAATTAGCACCAAACCTAACCTAACTTTTATTTTTAAACTAAAACTCAGAACGGACCAACATTTCAACAAAGCTCTCATAGTAAATATTGTTCCTGTTATAGGGATCTATCCAACGACATATATGTCTTTGCTATTGGTGGGGTGTACCAATTAGCACCTAACCTAACCTATTTTTAACCTAAAACTCAGAACAGACAGACCTTTCAACAAAGCTGTCATAGTAAATGTTATTCCTGTTAAAAAGACCTATCCAACGACATATATCTGTCTTAGCTATTGGTGGGGTGTACCAATTACCTTGTTTTTAACACCTAACCTAACCTTTGTTTTTCACCTAAAACTCAGAACGGACAAACCTTTCAACAAAGCTGTCATAGTAAATGTTGTTTCAGTTAAAAAGACCTATCCAACGACATATATGTCTTAGCTATTGGTGGGGTGTACCAATTACCTTGTTTTTAACACCTAACCTAACCTAACCTTTGTTTTTCACCTAAAACTCAGAACGGACAAACCTTTCAACAAAGCTGTCATAGTAAATGTAGTTTCAGTTAAAAAGACCTATCCAACGACATATATGTCTTAGCTATTGGTGGGGTGTACCAATTACCTTGTTTTTAACACCTAACCTAACCTAACCCTTTGTTTTTCACCTAAAACTCAGAACGGACAAACCTTTCAACAAAGCTGTCATAGTAAATGTTGTTCCTGTTAAAAAGACCTATCCAACGACATATATGTCTTAGCTATTGGTGGGGTGTACCAATTACCTTGTTTTTAACACCTAACCTAACCTAACCTTTGTTTTTCACCTAAAACTCAGAACGGACATACCTTTCAACAAAGCTGTCATAGTAAATGTTGTTTCAGTTAAAAAGACCTATCCAACGACATATATGTCTTTGCTATTGGTGGGGTTTACCAATTAGTACCTAACCTAACCTAACTTATGTTTTTAACCTAAAACTCAGAATGGACAAACATTTCAACAAAGCTGTCATAGTAAATGTTGTTCCAGTTAGAAAGGCCTATCTAACGATATATATCTCATTGCTATTGGAGGGGTGTACCAGCTTCCATACATTTTTGCCCATTGTCCTTTATACTTTTATTTTTTCGAAATCCCTTTTGTTCGTCACTTAGTATATTAAATTTTTCTAAATAAGTATTAATTTCACCATATATATATTTTTCGAATACTTTAGAAATAACGGGTATAAGTGCGATCGGTCTGTAATTTATCATTAATTCATGATTGTCTTTCTTATATAGCGGTTTCACTATAGACATCTTTAATGCTTCAGGAAATATACCTGCACTTATACAAAGATTAATAATGAAACTCAAATGAGTACATACTTCAAATGCAACTGCTTTCAATATTTTCGTTGCAATACCATCGTAGCCAACGCTGTTCGTATTTTTTAGCTTCATAATAATGTTTAATATGTCATAGGGCGTAGATGGAGCCACATTGACTGTGGTCTGCTAAGAATTAATGACGTCGAGTTTGTCCCCGCGTTAGTCGTTGGTTGTATTTTATCTATAAAATAATTATTAAATGCATTGGCAATGTCCTTTGGGTCTGTGATGTCCTTGCTTTCAAATTTAATGCAAGATATTGAGTTTTTTGGGGCGTTATATTTACTCTTATTAATTATTTGCCACGTAGTCTTAGACTTGTTATTGGACGTTTTAATTTTATAATTGTTTTGAGCTTTTTGCGTTAGATTCATAATTTTTTTGAGTAATTTTGAATATCTTTTGAATTTATCTTTATTAGCATGAGTTGGTTTTAACCTATATTCCCATAAAAGTTTCCGTTTGTTTTTACAACATAACTTTATGCCACGTGATACCCAAGTAGGTTTTTTAGTAGTCTTAACGGTAATCATTTTGATGGGAAAACACAGATCGTAGAATAATAGGAATGTTTCAATAAAACGGTTGTATGCTGCATTAGGATCATCCGTCTCGTACACATCTGAGAAGGATAGACTATTTAGACTAGTCTTGAATTTTTCTATATTGTTCTGACTGTAGTCTCGTATATTTTTGCGGTAGTACTTAAGAACATCCTTTTTTTTAACGGGGCACTTTAACAGTTGTGCTGTGTGATCAGATAGCGCGAACTCTAAAACTTCTGTTTTACAACGACGCTTATAAAAATTATGCGCAAAATTATCTATGCAAGTTTGGCTCGCAGCCCGAGTAGGTTGTCGTAAAGCAAGTTGTAAATTAAAATTTAAAAGAATACACTCAAATTCGGCCGACAATTTACTTCTCTTCAAAATCGATATGTTTAGTTTTTCTTTTGTTTCGATTATTGAGTTATAATATTCAAATAAATTAATTATAACCTTATTAAT
Source organism: Leucania comma (assembly GCA_958295575.1). NCBI lineage: Eukaryota > Metazoa > Arthropoda > Insecta > Lepidoptera > Noctuidae > Leucania > Leucania comma. The sequence goes on from OY282485.1 coordinate 13,335,439, forward strand.
TACTATTTACTAAATTTAATATAACTAAATAGTAACAATCGAATAGGCAATATCGATTAAAGCTGTGTCTATTAGAATGACAGGTGACAGGATGGGTGTGGCACCGAGGCTTTCTTTTTCGGTTTGGTCGCTGATGAGAAGCATACTTAATATAAGAGTTTTATTAATTTAAATCACGTAAGATGTCGAGAACTAGACGTGGAAACAGCGTTAAACTTAAGATGATACTCCCCCGATTGTGGTAAGCATTTTTAGACGAAATTGATGAATATTATCTTAGCGTTATACATGGGCATCAGTATTCTCAACATGTGAATTCTCTTTGACAGGGTTCAAGATTTCATTTTATTTTAGTCTACCATATCCCATGGATATGTATTAAGAAGATTAATAGTCTCCCAATATAATACCAATAAAATATGTATAAAATATGAAGCTACATCTTTGCACATGAGTCGTTGAAGAGCAATCTCACATGGACAGCTAAGAGACAGTTTCCGAATACAGCGTATGGCTTTGGACCTTGGATGAACTGCATTGGATGACGGTACTGGCTGTGAGGACTACACTGTATGGTCATAATTGAGGTTAATATATTACCACTCCATGTAAGTTACTTTATTCTAACCTTACCATATATGTTCCTGTCACGGGCTGTAACTAGTGTAGCTATTTAATTACTAAATATATATTGTGGAGACAAGTTATATCTTTTATTCCAGTCAACACCTCATGCGAAATACACCCTTTAGTCTCATCCAAACTACCGCTGGGTAAGTCGGTGGTAAGGTCAAAAAACCCAACCTTACAAGTTGGCGTCCCATGTTGGACAACCTTACAAAATGCTTCATCTTCGGCGAGTTGTAGTAACGTCCGTACAGCTAGATAGGGAGCTGCAGCTGTGCCGAAGGTTACGGTCATCGAGTTGTAGCTTTCTAGTTGGTCTTCTGGGTTATTTCGCCAGACTATTCGTTGTAAATTTGTGTGTTCTGGTGTCATGTCAATCATTCGGTACATCTTAATTGGACCGATTTAAGCAAAAATGATTCAGTCCACACTAACCTCATTTCGAGATAATAGAGTTTAAAGTTTATTTCGGTATTTCTCTGGCTTTGTAGTTCTAAATGTTATGTTTTTAATTTTATGTTATTCTAAGTGTTCTAAACTAATTTACATGCATGTATTTAGTAAATAAATTTTAATAGTTTCGTAGATATTCAAGAAAACTTGCGCGTGGATCATTATTACATAATACATTTTGTATGGAATTAGCTGTGTAGGCTGCGGAAAGAAAAATGCAAAAATGTTCCAAACTATGACAAAAATAAAAGCTTAAAAAATTTTTAAGCTTTTATTTTATTTAAAAAAACACAAATGTTACCCTACTCCTCATCCAAATCAAAGTCGGGTTCATCACAATAACCATCTATATCGTCTATTATTGCATCGTCTCCCTTCAGTTTTTTATAATAACCAATGCAATCATTTGGTATGAGATGGAATAACGATTTCAAATCGTTTAACTTCTTTTTGTTAATCAGTTTTCCTGAAGGCCATAATTCTTGCAAATCTTCTTCTATGACACCCAAATCAACACCTTTTAATTTCTTTTTAATATTCAGTTCTTTGTAGTCCTCATTAAAGGAAGTTCTCATGAACAAAGAATGTTGAGTCTTTTTTGTGATTAAAATTTCTTTTGTTTTGAGCCAGTTTACTTTGCTCTTATCATTAAATATTTTTCTATTAACTATTTTCTTTTCTAGAATTTGAGATCCAACAAAATCACAACTTTCCATTTTATGGACCTGTAAAGGATTTTTGTTTTTGCATTGTTTCATAATGGCAATATAATCATCCACGGAGTATATCCTTTCATATTGCTTGAGTCGAGTCTCAATTTTAGCGAAGTCGTTGTCATTTGGTAGGAAAGTGTGTCCTGATTCTAGGTAACGGAAGCTGATTGTCTCGAGAGTGGGGTGTCTATTTAATAAAGCCTTTAAAATCAAAACGATTTTGATATTCCTGTTTTGCCCTCCGCAACAGTCACTCCACAAAATCAATTTTTTTACTGTAGGAGGTAGCACGCACTTAATATATTTCCTCAAACATGAACCCACTTCTTGGGCCCCTCTGCCTGCCTCGCCTTCAGCCCAAACAAAACAATTCCCAACACCGTTGGAAGCCGAGTGTATACCGCAGTTGTATACCCATAACTGCCTTTTGTAGAAAACTATATTGGTCGGTATTCTAGGTAAAGGCAAGGTTTTCTCCAAATCGTAAGTCAGACATTCAGTTTCTTCACAAGTTTTAGCCTGTTCAAAATCTTCCTTCAGCTTCTTCCTTAAATCTTCGGCAATTTTTTGGTGTTCTTCTTTTTCTCTTTGGGCATTTGCTCTTTCAGCTGAGGTAGTAGAATTTTTCAATGTCATTTCATAAAGATCACATTTGTTACACGTGTCTTTCTTAAGGCTCTTGCACCTCAAATTGAATTTTTGTACAAAAATATGTCTAACAACATTGAAGGATGGACATTTTTCATCTTTTCCAAATTCTTTTTCGAATTCTATTTTGAACAATTCGTAGATTTTTGGTACCGTCATTCCTGGCTGCAGATATAAAGCATCGCTGTTCTTTTCTCTACGATAATGTGACTCGTATTTTGGCAACCTTTTGATAACATCGATAATAAGCTCAATATGTCTTTGTGGCGTTTTATTCCATCCGCCTGCTGTTTCTCCTCTTTTATCTTTTATTTCTCTGTCATTGCGTTTTTTTCGAAGACTGACAGTAACTTTTTGAGGTGTTATTTGCAGAGTTCTACAAAACATGTCTCGACAAACAGGTATATTGCCAAGTGTATACGTGCGAATAAATTCGCGAGGTTTCCTCTTCGACGGGGAGCATAATGTAACGTAACTTCGTTTCTTTTTGCTTTCTGTAATGTTAGATGTTATGTACAAAACTTGAGCTGCGTACGATTCAAGATGTACGAATCTATGAAATTCTCGTTCCCTATCTTCTTTTGAAACTAAATTAGCACAATCTTTTTTGCATGAACATTTAAAATCTATGAATTTTTTAGATGATACTTCCTTCTTTTTAGTTTGGTAAGGTAAATTTTTGTATTTCCTTTCTTTAATTTCCTGACGACTGTATTTTTGTTTGAGTTTCCTTCCTCTTTTTTTACGACCTTCATTTTCGTTTTCTGGTGCATTCTCTAAACTGCATACGATATCGTTAGCAATTTCTTGTCGGTAATTAATTTGTTTTTCCGCTTCTTCACTTCCTTCGGTGTTATTTTCTGTTTCACGTTCTATTTCTTCCATAACATCTTCAACATTAAGTCTCTCCGTTGATTTTCTTTTTTCAGTTGCCGTACTCGGAGAATGGATTAATGCCTGTGTGGTTTTGATTCTTACTTCATCACAATCAGTGTCACTTTCTGAATCTGTGGTATCTTGTGCTATAAAATCTGGATCTCTTACGCTATCGTCACTGTTATACAGGAAAATTTTTTAACCACTGCGTAAATTTTTTTTGGTGGCTCAGTGTAAGCAATAGAACACATTTCCATTTTTAGTTTATGACTTTTTTTTTTCTCATTTTTCCACTTTGTCCCAATTTGAAATAAGCAAGACATGGATATAATTTAATAGTAATACTATGAATGAGCATGAATGAAAACGCGAAGGCCGCCGGCCGCTTGACCACGCCCAGCGCACGAGACGGGGGTGCGGGGGCATGCGGCGCCGGCGTTTGATAAACAAAACGCATGCACATGCAGTACGTCACTTACGGAAGTGGAGGTCGGACGTTCGCGCCCTTCGCCGTCCCTGCGCGTGTGCCGCGTACTAGACTAGCGTAGTGACAATGTCTCATTTTACTCACCGCGAGTATTATGAAATGGTGCGAGTGTATTTGTTAAGCAATGAAAATTTTCGAGCAGCACGAAGAAGATACGAAAGGGAGAGCGTACCTCGTATGCGAGCCCAAGGGATCCTCAATCCTACGGTCCCTAATGAGAGGACAATTTTAGCAGCTAACCAAAGGCTGCTTGATCACGGCCAGTTCAGAACACCGAGCCACGCACAAGGGTCTGGCAGACCTCGACTGGCAGTCGAAGCCGATTTTTTTGAACGCAATCCAAGAGCCAGTACCTACGACGCAGAACGACGTTTTGGTGTTAGCCAAAACGTATGGAAGCTGCTAAATACAGCCGGACTCCATCCATACCACTTTCAGCCGGTACAACAACTCCATGACCCAGACCCAGCACTACGTCGAGCCTTTTAAATCACACCACATTTTTTTCAATACGCCAAAATGCAATTGTTTCAATCTAAATTGTACCATGTCTAAATACCTATCATACCTAAATGTTTTATTTTGAATGGATTAAAACGTATTACCTACTTTCTTACTTATTATTATGATTTATTTTCTGCATTTTGATGGTCCTAAGCCCATGAAAGTATGAAAGATAAATTGGAATTACGTTTACAAATAACTTTACACAGTCTAAACTTAAAAAATTGTATCGCTAAACTGGGGTCAATAATCGCACCGCGTTAGTAGGTACCGTCGCATAGAGCGAGCGCGCGTGAGTACTTCTGATACCAGCTGGCGCGTCAGGCGAGCGGTCGACGCGCGGCGTGAATCGGGCGACCAGTCGACGGACTGGCAAGCGACGTCCATAAAATAAATTTCGGAGTAAACAAGTCTCGTAAGCGTTAACTTAATTTTTTACTATTGAAACATATCAAAATAAAAAATACGTGTTTATTAAAATATATTCAAGTTTATTTTGTCAAAATTTGCGCACTGGTTAAAAACTTTTCCTGTATGTTAGGTTATCATTATCTTCTAATCTTAGTGATGTTGGTTCTTCAACTATTTGGTCTAATGCAATGTGCGTATCATTAGGAACACTCTTCATTATATAAGGAGTCAGAGGTGAATATGACGGCGGAGGAATTGACAAATTGGAAAGTAGCGTTGGACTAGTAACGCCATCATTATCTGAAACATGAAAAATAAGTGGTTCTGACAATCCAATTTAATTTTCTTAACAATAATATGATATTAATCGGGATTGCTTTAAACGTAGTTTTGCTAGATCCTTCTGTGCCAGTAGGTAACAAAGTATTGTTTGTCCCCGCCTGCAGCGCCTTAAAGTATTTAGTTTAACTAATTTGAATATACATTGTGAGACTTGTTTTTCCCTTTTCAGTTCATTATTTTTAAGCAGTCGGGTTTTTTGTTTTTATAATAATAATTTTACATACATACATACATACATAAAACAGTCATCATTTAGGAATTTTAATGTAAATAATAGTACCTTCTAATCTCGGTGATGTTGGTTCTTCAACTATTTGGTCAAATGCAATGTGCGCATCATTAGGAACACTCTTTGTTATATGTGGAGTCAGAGGTGAATATGACGGCGGAGGAATTGACAAATTGGATAGTAGCGTTGGACTACTGACATCATCATTATCTGAAAGATTAATTGCAATAAAATTAAGATGTTGATTATTGTATTTTGAACTTTAGTCTAACGAACATTTTACTGTCCTGGTATTAAATAGTACCTTACCTTCAGATATTCGTTTTTGGAAAACTTCACCAGAAGCCATTTGGCTAACATTGATTGGCGATTTGTTAACTTCGGTTTCTTCAATAGCATTCTCTAAAATAAAAGATCTTTCCCGATCTTTCAAGTTACGTACTTCATTCGTGCAATCTCGCTGTAAACAAGAGGCTAATTCCTCGTCATCACTTGCCTCGATATATGTTTCTTGTCGACTTTGAGTATTGTCAATGCGCTGAACTACTGTGCATTCTGACCCCGACATAGAGTTTATGACATCTTTTGGCTTAATAGGGCATACCGTTTCCTCATCATTACTGTCGCTTGCTTCTACATATGTTTGCCTTTCATTAAAATGTGAACTATCTTTAATACTAACAATCCCCTGAAGTGGATTTTCAGAGCACCGTTCAACAAAAGTCTTCACAAGGTTCTTCAAGCATCTCATTTGTCAAAATGTTGAAAATTTTTTCCGTTTCTGGAGACATTTCTCTGATTGGCGATGACGTACAAGATTGTTGATTTTCGTCATCTGAAACAATATGGAGCCGTCGTGTATATTTTTGTATCCCTGATAAGTACTTTAACTCTTTACGTTCCACCTATTTAAAATTACGTCGGGCCACGTTCAATATAGGGTCTCAAACAAAGCGCGAAAAAGCAAATCAGCTGTTTCACACATTTTGGTTAAGTAGGTATAAACATTTTGTATAAAACAGCTGTTTTTTTTTCTAAAAAACACTTTAAAAACAATGTGGAAATAAGTAGATACCTAGTATTATGTGTTCTTACCTAGCTTACTTTGAGCGGTTTGACGAGAGTTTTTATTGCAATAGTCTTTCTGAACCATCCTTATAATGTTATCACTCCTCTTACATTTCTTTGAGAGATGTGAATAATTAAGAAGCGAACCGCCACCTTCTACGGCAAAACAAAAAAAATGCAAATAGGTAAATAATAAGTAAGTAGGTACGTACGGTCGGCTGTAGTTAGATAGTAGGTAGGTTAGTTCCAAATAATTTGGAGCTCACCTATAGCTGTGTTTCTAGGTACCTACCAACTTATTCTGAGTAAAATGTATAGGTAGCAAGCCGGGCATAAAGGTTATTTAGCGGCTAAATATACCTAAAAGTTCATCCGTAGATTAAGTAGATAATGTCACCTGCACGTAATAGTAATTATTGTAACAAAATATGATTATAAAATACATAAACCACAGAAGTTACTGCAATGAAAACAATTTAAAAGAATATGAGTAGGTACATAAACACAACGCGATCGTAAAATATCTACGAGACATATTAATAATTATTACCAGTAGCTATCTACAATAATAAAATTACTTACCATCATCTTTTTGCCCTGCATCTGTTCTTTTACGTACACTTTTTAATATTGAATCTTTTCTATTCATTTCTAGGTTTAAGACTAAACTTTTGATAAAAACTCGAATCACCAACTTTACAAAACACAATTTAACAAATTCAATTACAATGAGATGTTACTCATGCACTTTTCTTTATTTTTACTACGCAGCAATAAATTTCACACAACGTTTCAATAGACGAGATCAGTACGAAATGACGACGCCCGCTCCCCACTCCGCCCGCTGCAGCCGCACATATTACGCGTTTGCAGCGGCGCGAGTAGGTAAGTTTATTTAAAGTACCTACCCACAACCTAATAAAGTAATAATGTTTGCAATGAGTGCAGTTTTTTGTTTTGAAAAATATTTAATGACACAATAGTATTTACTCAACAATTACTTAATAAACAAATTTGCCATAAATTGCGAAGTGGATCCTTTTTGTTTATTCAATTAAAGTATAATATAGTTTTCATTTCAAAATTGCAAAAACGTTTCAAGCTCTGAAGTTCATTTTGTGTTAAAATTTAAATGAAGAAAACACGCAGCAGCATTATTTGCAAAAAAGATTCAAGTGAGGTGGATCGTTTTTGTAAAACTTTAACAGTAATTTTTCACTGCGCTTAAAGTTTTACAAAAACGATCCACCTCACTTGAATCTTTTTTGCAAAACTTTAGCGCATTTGAAATGGTTGGTTTAGAAATATGCAAAAATGATCTTCAATAAGTTTGTCTACATGACCACATTATTCTAAAAAAATAGAATAAATTTCATGCAAAACATACAATTTTATTGCAGGTACAAAAAAATGCAATAAAAGATAGAAGGTTTAAATAGTTATATACGTATTTCATTAAAGTTTTCGGTATAAAAATAATATTTTGTTTACTTTTTAGCCGAGATATTAATGATAATTTTATATTTAACCGTGAATCGTTTTTTAAGAATTGAATTTTTCGTTTTTCTTTAATTAAATAGAATAGTCATGTGGTCTGAATCAGTATACTTCTGTAGTCGAATGTTATTTGGAATTGAGTTAAAATGATTCAAGGTTATTGGAACATTTAAGCAGAATGATTTTTATAATATTTTCCATATTGTATAAAAAGCATTATTGTTCCAAGTAGTTTGAATCATTATAGCAAAAAACAAAAAACCTATATCAGGGCAACCAAGAAAATGCAAAAATGATTCTAATAGCTTGAAACATTTATGCATTATGAAAAAATGATGTTCGCTATGAAAGTTGTGGTTTGGACCATACGGATTTTCGTCAATTATTAACATAGAGTTCCGAGTCTTTGATATGTTAAAATATACCTTATTTAGAGTACATAAGTCACAAAAACTCGAAATTGTCGAGATTGTGGGTTGGATCATTTTTGCATAAATCGGTCCAATTATGTCTCCTACGACACATATTCTATGTGTTTGCCATGTTATAATTAAGCTTCGTAAATCTGATTGTAATACAGGTCCGATCATCATGGTGTCGTTCAAAAAAAGTCCATTAGAACCCTTTGCAGACGCGTCGAAAACTACTCGAACCTTTGTTGTATCCTTGTCTTCACGTATAACAGCATGATGTGGAAGATAGACTGATTTGTTGTCATCATTTGAGTTAGATATTTTTAAATGACCCATTTCAATATACTTTAGAAATTACTTTAGAATAATCTGACTTAAAAGTCTGAGACCTTTCAAATTTCTTCTCCAATTGTTTGAATCTATAAACAGCTTGTTGTTTCGTGTCCCCACATAATTTCAGTGTCTCTTCTATTCGTTGTCGCAAAGGTAAGTGCACTGTGTATTTGCCGTTTATTCTTTTAGTGGTATTCTTGTAAATCTCTTCACACTTCTCTTCTTCTCTTGTAAGTAGTTGTCGGTTCTTGTATAGACCAGTTTCAATTTCCCAGAACCTTTTTAAAAGATCATTGTCCTCCGATACCATACTTGTCACATGTAATGTTGTTATTTTGTTTTCGTTGCTAATTAATTTGACTTCACTTTGACCTGAAAGTATCCACCCCAAACTTGTTTTCTGAGCCACTATGCCATCAGAACATCTTACTAAACCATCTTCTATGATTTTGCAAAAGACGTCTGCACCGAGTAATATAACAATCTTGGCCGGTGTGTTATACGTAGGGTCAGCCAATAATAGGTTTTGGAGGGCTGGCCAGTCCATCGTGATTTGTTTTGAAGGTAATCTCGCAGATAGTGGTTTTAAAACATACGCCTTCACTTGAATAACCTTCATTCTATCATGTCGCGATGTAACTGACAGGTCCACTACATGTTTTATGGGAACCAAGTTTCCTTCTCCCACACCTGATACCACACCGTTGATGCTTGTCCTCTTTAATCTTAAGAGCTCGACTACTCTTGAAGATATAAGTTAGGCCTCTGAGCCTTGGTCGATCAACGCCCGCAGTACATGTGTTTTGCCGTCGCTTGATGTAACATGTATTTGTGCCGTTGCCAATAACACTCGATGACTAGACTGTTCCTTGGAGAAGTGTGCGCTTGTGACCTTCTCTGTTTGTTCTTCTTGTTTGTTACTTTCTTGTTACTCTCTTCTTTGTCACTCTCTTGTATTGTTTCCTTTGCTTCATGTAAGAGAGAGTGATGTTTTTTTCCAAATACTCGACATTTCTTACTTTGTTTACATTTGTAGACTATGTGATTCGGAACTAGGCAATTGAAGCAAAGGTTTTTATTTTTCGCAAATTCACGTCGTCGCTGCACAGTTTGTTTTGCGAATTCTTTACAACTAAAGATGTGATGAACTACTATTGCTGGGCGCAGAGTCACCTTTGTCGTTCACATAGTCCTGGTTTACTTTGATATACGATAGCAATTCACAATTGTAAATCCAAATACTACTTGTGTCAACTCGATCATTGAGAATTTGGCTGTTCGAAGAGCACGAGAACTAACGTCCATGATGGCATCAGGATCTACAGGTTTTACAGTTGTGAAGGATGTCCTGAAAGTGAACAGTGCGGTTATCAAATCCATTGACAATGATGTGCGCGCCTTCGTCTTGGATGACCAGCTCCGCCAAATAGCAATTGATGCTATCCAAGGCAGAGTTGAGAAGAATGTGTTTGATGGCTTGAAGGCATTTAGTAAAGCAGTTGCCTACGATGGATTCAACCCTCAAACGATAATACTTGAGATGGCTTTGAAGACAGCTAAGGACAATCGTGAGGACACATCCGAGTTTGAATTTGAGGCTGATGGGGTTTCTTATAAGCTCCCAAAGAAATCAAATCTTGCAAAGGATGCTCAAATGTTCGCTACGCTGTTCCTAGTTCGTGGCAATAATATATTTAAATTGCTTAAAACAGTCAGCAAGGACGCTAAACAGGCTATTAGTCACAAAATAACAGCATACTCAATAAAGAGTGATGACGATGCTGACGCAGCTGCCAGGAAGAGGAAAGAGAAGGTGATACTCGGCTCAAAAGACATCACTCTAAGCAGAGTGGCAGCCAGCTTCCCACACTTGACCTTAGCAATCGCCAAAAAGATAGAGATTCCTGGCAAGGCAAATTGCATTGCGATCCGTCAGCAGGCGATTATTAATAATTCCGGGAAGATCCCTATCCAAATGCCATTTGTCCTGCAACATGGCTTCTTGCCAGCATTACTGTCCAAAGAGCAATTCGGCTCGAAGGACCATATGTTTATTGTATTAAGGTTCAGTTCTTTGCACTACGGAACGGTGTTTAAGAAAATAACAACCGTCTTTACTTATTGGTGATTTATTTGCGACTAAAGAAGCATCACACTGCACGTATTAATATATTGAACTGGACAAAAAGTGAAAAATAATGTAATATAGTAAATAAAAAAAAACCATGTATAAAAGAAGTGTTAGTTGACTTATTTATAACTCAAGAACGGGTGAACCAATTTGGCTGAAAATTGTTGGGAAGATAGCTTAGAACCAGGAGACGAACATAGGAAAATTTAAATCCCGTTAAATAAAAAAATAAATATAATCCAAAATCTGCTCATTTATTGGTATAGGGTAGAGTAGGATTAGAGCACGAGCGAAGCCGCGGGCAAAAGCTAGTATAATAATATAATTAGAAACGTAATGTCGTCTTCCTTTTGTATAAATGGCGTGACCGATTTCAACAGAAAATCAAACTCAGCTGCTCCTATTTTAAGGTAGTTTCTCAAATCCGATGGTTCCAAAACGCTCAGTATTTGCATATTCGACAATTTCTCTTGTAAAAGCAAATATTCTTTCACCCATATTTTTCTCTTCTTCCGCTTCTTTAAATTAGTAGTCAAGCTAATTGCATCTTTTGGGGCTTTGATAATACAGGTGCCATGACAGGCGCCAACGTTGACATCTTGCGTGCGAATGAGCAAGCGCGCGTTTTTTTTTTTCACATTTTCTTATTTTGAACAGTAATAATATGGTTATAATCATAAAATAAATAAATAAAGAGAGAAAGAAAGAAAAACATTTATTTGAGACTCGCACAGGACAAAAAATATATATACAACCACAATACAAAAGCTATAAATAGGTTTTACAACATAAATAAAAAATTAATAATAAAAAAGTAAAAAATTAATAAGTGCCAACCATACACCGTCGCCCGATGCTCCGATAACATTTGTCACTAGCACAGACAAACGATGGAAAGCGCGGGCGCAGGTACAGGTTTTAGTCTGTGGTTTCTACGGTCGGCTGTCAAAGTGAACAGTAATAAAAAATACAAATAAAGATGGAAGTGGGATATATCAGCATCATACGATAAGCAAAACGAATTTTCAGTGTTAAAAAAATAGAAAAAGTGATAGAAATAATATTAAAAATCATCACAAAAACTGCGTGCAGACCAAGGTAAGTTCATGTGGTTTCCTTTTGGGTGCGCAACAAGTATTGCTTAAACTTTTTACTAAAAGCACCAACTGGTTTAGAGCACGTGTCTTAAAATATGCACACTTCTCACTCTCCAAAGCAGCCCTAATCAGGTACTTAAGATCCTTGTAGGAGTTAATATGTCGTGACGCTTCAGTAGCTTTTGCCCTAAATGGTGTTATGGTTTTTATAATAACGTGAAGGTGTGTTATCGCATTGTTATAAGTATATGGATAAGGAAGAAGAACGTATCATGAAACTTTTCAAAAGTGCGTCATCGACTGAAATCACGATACCAGATCCATTTAGTGTTAGTAGTGATGATGAATATGGATCTAGGTGACTATAATAATTCTTGTAATGATGAAGTTAGTAGTGACAGTAATACTTCTGTAAATAGAACTAGGCTATGTCATCGTTCTTCGATTGTTATCGTTCTTCTAATAGATCTCAACCCGTAAGTACAGCTCCGATGCATAATCATACGTCTATTTCAAGCTCATTGTCATCATCTGATGTGAACCAAACCGAATCTCTACAGACTGATTCTGACGAATGTCAAGATGAGACACTAATTGAAAATGTTCCACGTAGTCACGATGATTCTATTACTTCATGTGAATCTGTGCAATTGGAATCAATACTCCAGTCTAATACTACCCAAACGGTCGAAGAGTGAGAGAAGTGGGTTGAGAAAATACCTGTACGGATGATTACCACCCTAAACCATCCTAAAATAATTAATGATCATAGCAGTTTGGAACAGCTTTTATATTTATAAAAAATATCGTAAAGGTAATGCTAAAAGGTATGAATTTATAGACTTTCAGGAGGATTTAATAACCCTGGCTGGAGGCTTTGATTCTTGAATCGAGGCCGCCACAGGCAAGCCCGGTTAAGCAGCCGACAACCTCATAGGTTGACCTGCGAGAGGCCACACATAAAACAAAGAGGATTTAATAATAAAACTCTTAAAAATAGATCCAGCTCTAAAACCAGACAAATTAATAAAATATCATACAAATGATAATCGACAGAAAGTAAGAAACAAATCTGTACCAACCTCGAATGAAGAAACATCTTTTCCGACTGGTCATTGACCTAAAAGATACCTAATAAATTTCTTCTAATAAGAAAGACACGAAGAGAAAGTAGCTATAGGTGCAAAGGGTGCCCTGACAAGCCAGCTCTAAGCCCTTCATGTTTTGAAGATTGGCAGAATCAAATAGCTACACACCTATAATCTAAATCTTATTTTATTATAATGTATAATAAAATAAGATGTAGATTATAGGTGTGTGACATCTATTGTGTCATCTAATCGTGTAGCTAGGACTAATGTCACGTGGAAAACTAAAACTCTGAACTTGAATGAAGACCAACTGCGTGTCCTTGGATCTGACAAGTTACCCCCAGAAATACTTTGCTTAGATACTCCATTTGAGGTATTTTCGTATCTGTTTACTGAAGAACTTATCAATCTTATCAGACTAATTTATACTCTGTTCAGAAAGATGTTAATAAACCTGTAAATGTCAAGAAATACGTCAATTCATTGGAATCGTATATTACATGTCAATAGTTCGTATGCCAAATGTAAAAATGTATTGGTCTGAAAACATTAGGTTTGCGCCGGTACAAGAGACAATGCCGACGAAACGATTCGAATAACTTAGAAAGTTATTACACTTCAAAGACAATAGTAAAATGCTACCATATGACCATGTCGATTCTGATCGTTTATATAATTTCCGGCCATTGATGACATTGACTTCAAAAAAGTTCCATTTGAAGCGTATTTATCTGTAGATGAACAAATGTGTTCAACAAAAGCTCGAAGTGTGTTGAAACAGTATTTACCAGACAAACCCCTTAAATGGGGTTTTAAACTGTTTGTTATATGTGGAGTATTTGGGTATGGGTACAAATTTGAAGTATATAGTGGACAGGAAAACAGATGCGCAGCCAGCAAGCCTGACTTAGGGGCATTATCTAATGTGGTAGTCCAGCTTGCCCGTGAAGTGCCTATCAATCAGAACTACCGGCTGTTTTTCGATAATTACTACACTTCGATCCCGCTTATTGAATATTTGTCCAGTCGCGGCATTTTCGCTTTAGGGACTATAACAAAAAACCGTATTCCAATCTGCAAGCTGCGAGATGAAAAAAATCTTAAAAAGGAACCGCGTGGTACGTCAATAGAACAGGTCGGCAACTGTAATGGAGTTGACGTAACTGTGGTCGCTTGGAGAGATAACAAAATTGTCACTCAAGCATCCAATTTTGATGGAAAGCACCCAACATCTGTAATAAGAAAGTGGGACAAGTCGAGAAAACAATACATCTCTGTTGAACGTCATTTGGTCGTCGCAGAATATAATCGACATATGGGTGGTGTTGACCTTTTAGACTGTGTCACGGGCTACTACAAAATTAAACTCAGTAGTAAACGCTGGTATATTCGAATTTTTTTTTTTCATTTTTAAATATGGCTATAAGTAATTTATGGCTTTTATATCGAAGAATAAAAGCAGAAAAGGGTAAAACCCTCAATTCTGCTGAATTCACAGTAGCCATAGCAGAGACGTTATGCAAATATAAGACAATCAACCGTACAAAGCGCAGAAATGATGTTGAATGTCTCATTCAAAATAAAAAGAAGAAAGCTCCGGTTCAACATGTTCCTCCGAAAGATGTGAGGTTAGACCAATACTGGCCAGTTTGGATGGATAGACGAATGAGGTGCAAAGGAGAATGGTGAAATATCCATGATTGATGTATCAAAAAATAGCCATTTATGCGTGTGTTTAATAAATTGTCTAACTTATTTTTACTGGGCCGAGAAAAAGTTTTATAATAATAAATAAATAAACTCAATTTCAACCCAACTTTTATTTACTTTGAACGCATCCAAAACTATTTCATTTTTATCTGTGGTATGCGTTTCGTTTTGACAGTGGAACTTTAACGACTACCTTTAAAAAAATACTAGAATGATAATATTTTTTTAATTTATTCTTGTTTTATATCACTAATCATATCTTATATCAATAAGAAGTAAAAATAATATCATTAATTGATTTAAAAACGATTAACTGATAATTACATTTAACAATATATGAGAAGTATGTAAATCGGAACGTATTTATTGACTTAACAGTGATAGATAGGACACATCACACATGACAGTTCGTTGACTTGCCGTTAGCGTTGTTGGGTACTGTGCGATTCTCGACTTGGCTTTGAATACAGACTCCGATTGATCTTTTTTACTTGACGACTTTTTGCTATTGCCTCCTGGACACTGATAACGCTTTGTGAATTGGTTCAGAGTGCCAAGAAACATCTCGATTGCAACTATGAACCCGAACTAACGGTCCATTCATGGACGAATGTATTAATTGCAATATCTGCGTTAATTAATACACTTAGCCGCTTCGTTGTCCTGCAACTTGACTCCAGAGTCATATCATTGATTAGTAGTTGGATCGATCCGATTGTCGTTAGTTCTTTTAAATTATTACACATAAACATGATGTTACCAATTTTGCAACCCCTTCCGTGGTCAAACTAAATTTTATATTCAATATTTGTTACGTGGAACGCGGCACTAGTTTATTTATTTTGGTTGGCAACATTGTCGAGCTGTCAGTTGAGTAAAGCTATTTGGTGAAACACACTTGCGCTCCGTTAAAAAATTGTTGAAATATTCTTAAATAAGTGTTTGTTTTACTTTTGTGTCAAAGATCGTTGCAACTTTTCAGTTCCATCTATATTTTGGTAAGTACTGGCGTAAAAAATACATGTTTTGATTATCGTGGTGCAATATGAGAGGCCATTGGCAAAACCAGGTACGCCCTATTGTAACCTCAAAATTTCATGTTTTGAATGGCTATTTTAGTTTTTTTATCCCTTCCGTGGACAAACTTCTCGGTGGACACAATGTCCACGGAATAGACCAGGTCCACGGAAGTGAACTTTTTTCTGACCTATATTTTTTATGACACAATTAACATTAGAAAGCATGTATTGCTAGGTTTGTTTTGGCACTTGGCATCGTCCGCACTCCTGACCTAACGCCTAATAGTACCTCCAATTATTTTGACAATTTTTTTTGGCATTTTGGTTTTTAAATGTAATATGTAGTTAATGCTCGTTTTAGCTTGAAGTGGTATGTACATGTGGGTTATGGTTTCTATTTCAGCTAATAATGCCAAGAACAAGTAATCTTAAGCATCTCACTGATGAAGAAAAGAAGATTCGACGTCGTGAACAAAAAAAAAAAAAGCATGCGGCGAGCACGTGCAAAACTGAACGATGCTGCTATTGAAGAGATACGCAAGAAAGACAGAGAGAGGTATCATAAGAAGAAAGAGACAGGTAAAATCAAGACTATTGAACAATATACTCCTAGACAACAGCGTCAAATTAGGAAAATGTGGCGAGAAAAATCTAAAAAACGACGTGAATTAATAAAAATGCGGAAAGCCACCGCTGTTTTATTAGAAGAAAATACTCCGCCATCAAGTCCTTCTTCGTCACTTTCGCGCGCTGAAGTTGGAAGGGCAGTAGCTGCTCGTAATAAAAGAAAATTAAAATTAGAAAATGAGGCTTTACATTTAAGGGTCTTAGCAATGGGCAAACAAATAAAAAAATATAAGATGCGTATAAAAAGACTAAAAGAAAAGAAATAAAACAATGGGAACATGGTAGGTTCTAAAAAAAAGTATTAAGGAAGGATATGAGACAAATTGTGCATGATTTTTTATTACAAGATGAGTGCAGTAGATTAACTGCTGGTAAAAATGAGACCATCACTCGAAATAAGATCAAACGTCAAATTCGTTTATTAAATGACACTTTTAAATTTACATGTATCTTTTCAAAACAAAACAGGAATTAAAATTTCTTATCAGACCTTTAGAAGATACCGTCCATTTTGGGTGTTGTTTCCGAAAGCTTCTGCAAGAGATACATGTTTGTGTACGTTACACGAAAACAGTGATCATATAGTCCGATCACTGCATAAGGCAAAAATTATATCGTATGGATCTGCATCACATGTGGCTAAAGTACTTTGCTGTAATGACACACTTAATCCGAAATGCCTAGAGAGAACGTATGAGGGATGCCATAATAAAAAAATCACCTTTTATGAATAACATCACAACGATCATATAACTTACGAGAGATGGACTGTTAAAAATGTTGAAGTAGTTATTAAAGGTAAGCCAAAAATCTGTAAAAAAATGTGTAAAAGAAACAGTGAAAACTACAAAAGGGTGTCTCGTAAAATTATTAAATACTAACCTACCAATATACATGCAGCACATTAGCAATATGATTCATCAAATAAGGTCAATACAAACCATTAAGCAACAGCTATCTTCTTCTCAAGGTTTGTTACATATCGACTTTTCGGAGAACTATAACTGTAAATATAGTTCTGAAGTCCAGTCCGCCCATTTTGGTGGTTCCAAGCCACAATTGTCACTTCACACATGTGTTTACTACAGCAGTGGACCAGCAACCCAAGACAAGACTTTTTTATCAACATCGATGTGCTCTATATCGGAAAACTTACGACATGACCCTGTAATGATATGTGCCCATCTTAGACCTGTCTTACAAAGAATCGAAGAAATTAGTCCAAACTTATCAGATTTACATATATTAAGCGATGGACCGACAACACAGTACCGCAATAAATTAATGTTTTATTTTATTTCGAATTTCATAGCCAGAGAATTAAATAACGTTGATAATATTACTTGGCACTACAGCGAAAAAGGTCATGGAAAAGGAGCTCCTGATGGAGTAGGTGGATGTATAAAAAGACTATGTGATAATTCGGTTGCAATGGGCAAAGACGTATCGGATTATGATTCTCTTATGTCTTGTTTAAAAGAAACCTGCAAAGGAATAGAGATTTATGGAATTGGTGACCCGTATATTCAAGACATTCAAAGCATTGCTGATAAGAGTAGAACGAAAGCTTTTAAGGGTACTTTAAAGATACATCAACTTACTTGGAGTCGAAGTACACCAAATATTTTACATGCAAGAAGACTAAGTTGTCTGTCTTGCACAGCTACGACAATATGTCCACATTTTGAAATCGGACAAATAAATGTTCAACCTGAAAGTACAAGGTCAAGCACTCCCAATAGTTTCGTCTCTGATGCCTTAAACCTATCTCCGAGAAATATAGCCACACCTGATGCTTCTACAGTGTCATATAGGTCAATTCAAGTCACACCAGAAGAAGAAGTATTTCAAAGTGTCCCTACTCGTCCTAATAAACGACTGAGGCTGGTTTCAGATTCCAATGATTCAGATGATATATTTCACTCGCGAATTGTAAGACAGCCATTTATTAATAACAAAACAGACACGGAAGACGAAGATGATTTGATTCTCCTTCCGCAACAAACTAAAAAACCATTCATTAATCCTTACACAGACAGTGAAGATGATGAATCTATATTTTAAATTGGTACATGAGCACCACCGTTTATTTTTCTAACTTTATTTAAATATCATTAACATCAGTGCAGGACTTTGTAAATGCAGAAACGCTTTCTTTTTTTTAGCAAAAATGTACTAATAATAATATATATATAATTTTAGTTATAAATTAAATTATTAAATCTTTAGACTCCAAAAAATATGTTGACGTTTTCTGTGAAAAAAACGTTTTTGCATTTTTACAATATCCTGCAGTGACAACGACGTAATTATGTCAACAGAAAAGATGTCATTTCTGTGGACATAAAGTTTTAATTTTTTTTTGTTTAACAGTGTTGAATGATTCATTGTATTGTTAATACGAAGATGTAAAATGCAGCGTAATTGTTATTTTTCTTATGTTTTCGAAGTTTTGGAATTACTTTTTTTTATTAAAAGCTCTATTTTAAACTTTTCTGTGGATTATCTGGTCTTTTCGGTGGACAAATAAAAATAAAAATGTCACATATTTTCATGAAAATAAGGTTTTGATCTCTGATTGTGTGGACAGTATAATTATTTTACTATTTGGCATAATACATACTGATTTTTTATAATAAAGAACACTTTTTTATTTTTTTTATTCCTGTTTTGTTTATGACCCAGATGTGCAGTCACTTGCATCACCTACACCAGCAACACAGGTAGATATGCAGTATCTCATAAATGAGATTAGAAAACTCTCGCTAGAAATAGCAGAGTTAAAAGCGAGACCATCGCACGATGGCAATCACCGCCGCAGCCGCTACCCATCTCGGCACCGATACCAGTCACGGTCACGAACTCGTGAAACGCAATATCGAGAACCATCGCCGTCGCCATTCTGTTTTTACCACCGACGCTTTAGGGAGCAAGCAAGACGCTGCACGTCGCCCTGCTCATTTAAAAAGGATACGTTAAACTAGAGAGAACGTTGGCAGAGGCGGACACCGGCGTTCACGAAAAAACACACAGCCTATACGTTACCGACAGAAACTCTAACCTTTCGTTCTTGGTCGACACCGGAGCAAACGTTTCCGTGCTACTGAGATCAAAGGGTCATAATCAAACGCCGCTATCATTTGAACTCTACGCAGCAAATAACACCACGATTGCTACACATGCTAACATTATGTCTCGACTTTAACTTGCGACGCCCTTACAAATGGCGATTCATTGTGGCCGACGTCTCAAAACCAATCCTCGGAGCCGATTTCTTAAAGCATCACCAGCTCATCGTCGATTTAAAAAATCGAAGACTAATCGACGGAGTTACGAGTATGAAGGTCAACGTCCCGGTACGAGTATCAGACGTACCAACTGTGCGCAGTATCGACATGTAGCAAACATACCACGACATACTAGCTCAGTATCCCGGTATAACGAGGTTAACATCGATAGAATTGAACAGCGACATAAAAGTGCAACATTTCATCGAAACTCGTGGACCACCGATACACTGCCGCGCCCGACCAATCCCACCGCATCGTTTCGAGATTGTCCAAAAGGAGTTCGAGAACATGATCGAACAAGGACTATGCAGACCAAGCAAAAGTCCTTGGGCATCACCTCTTCATATCGTACCCAAGACAAATGGCGATATTAGAGTTTGTGGTGACTATCGCCGACGAGGAACTGGGAGAAAATTCGGAAAAATATGTACCAAAATTATGTCCTGGGCCAAATGGGACTATCGAACCTGAAGTCGCAGGCGGATACCGAGTCAAATGGAATAATGGACGAGTACCAAGATATTCAAACGGAGGAGGAAACAAAGATGGAATTGGACAAGACGATAGCAGCGTGGGAAGAATCGACCAAGTCGGGACGTATGCAACAAGCACTGAGAGTGAACTTAATCAACTTTATGACGGACCTTACAAACTCGTGGCTTACCATTACGGAAGCCGAAGACCCCATTGGCATCTCATATACTATTCTAAAAATAAACAGTGGGGATTTAAGGAAAAGGGAACAATAGAATGGATCATGCAGCTATTCAAACCGATGACAAGATAGTTACCGAAACACAAATGTTATTATACTTTTATGTCGACACGGTGCTTTCACAGAAGCAGAAGCAATGGGAATATTTGTTAAGTCAAGTGAAGGGATTAACTTTATCTGCTCAAAACACTATGCAGAGAAAATCAGGACATACCTCCACATCGCAAGAGTTTTGGTATTTTCGGAATCGATAAAACAAAGATTCGAGAGAGCAAAAGCTAAATTTATATTGGACAACGGTGACCTGGATGAAACAAAACAAGAAGAAACTAAATTAAAATTCAAGGAAATTCTGAACATTAACAAGATTGACGAAGAAACATTCTTCAAAGAAACATTCAAACATTTCACAAGACAGAGTAAGAAAAAAAACAATTTATTTTTCCTGGGACCACCTTCGACGGGCAAAACGATGATCATGAACAGTCTGGTGGAATGTCATTACAACATTTGCCGACTGACCGGATTGGTGTCAAACAGCAGTTTCAACTTTAGCGGCCTGCTGCATACGAACGCGTGCCTGATGGACGAGTGCAAGCTGACGGACAACCAGTTTGAACAATGGAAGCTGTTGGCCTCGGGACTTCCAATGTCAACGGACGTCAAGTACAAGGACCGGTGCGACGTGAGAGATGTTGTCTTGTATACATGTAGTAATTATTATGTATTGTAGTGTACCATCGGCAGAAGACGCTGTAAAGTCTCGTACGATTATGTTTGAATTAAAGAAAAAATGTCCCTTTTATATTAAAATAAATCCTCAAATTTGGGAAGAATGTTGGCAAGAATATAACTGTGAATTGTAAGTTAAGAATGTATAATTAAGTGTATTTAATGGATCAAAAAAATGTAAAAAAAAATATATAATATAAAATGTAAAAAAAATAGGTTATGGTTGTAAATAAAAAATTAGTTAGGCATTGACTTTTATTTGAATTAGATTAGATACACTTTGAAATAGTTAGGTTAGATACACTTTGGTTAGGTTAGGATAGGTTAGGTTACATCACTGTGCCAGACCGATATCCCGTGCCACGCATCAAAGACTTCACCCATCAATTATCTGGGAAAACAATATTCTCCACAATCAACCTCAACCGTGCATACCAGCAACTGAGTGTACGAGATGAAGACATTGAAAAAACTGCAATCATTACTCCGATGGGATTATTTGAATTCCCACGTATGTGCCCCCTGGTTTGAAAAACGCGGGACAAACGTTCCAAAGATATATCCATGAAGTGCTACGAGGTTTAGATTTCGTTTTTCCCTTCATCGACGATTTACTGCTAGCATCAGAAAACGAGTCTCAACAACGAGAACACCTTCACATAGTACTCAAGAAACTCGAAAATAAAAAAATAAAAATTCACAAATCTCATTGTTTCGGATTTTATATCTACGCTAGACAGGGTACACAATTTTGATATCTCTGCAGATAATGCTGAAATCTTTTTGTACGTGGTATTAATTAACTCTAGTTCCGATTCCTTTGCTGTTTTATTTATATTAGAAAATAATGCGTTACTTTTATTAAACAATATCTCGGCCTCTTGCAACTTATCTGACGAGACTGAACCTTTATATCTACTCTGGCCTTTTTTTATAAGATAGTTTTCGAATCTCTAGTAAATCTTCATACAATTCTATTAAATCGTCCGCCATAATATAAGTAAGAAAACATTATAATAACAAAAATAATTGCAATGCTGCTACGATCTTATTTCATTTATAACACTTTTAGTTATTTTAACTCGAGGCACTTTCATTCAATACGCTGAAGCAAAATGTCGACTCAACATTTTGTATAGTGTAATTCTACGTACTGTGGTACTGCGATTTTAGGTAGTAAAATTAATTAACTACATATCTCTATTTTTTAAGCTTAAAATTCCTTAACTACATACCGTTTACTACAATAATGTCAATGTTTTTACGCATAAAAATACACACAAAGGCACCCATTTTTTCTTTTTTTTTTAACTCAATTTTCAACTCTTTATGCACTCACAAGTCTTCTCTGGAATTGACCTTCTTCTTCACTGCACTCAAACTTCTTCTTCACCATGAGCTTGGTCTCTCCTTCCAGATAAACGATGCCGCATCCTTCTAATAAATGCTGAATCCACTTGCTGGTTTATCCATTTCTTATGTTTCTTTATCAATTTCTGGTAAATTACTGCAAGTATGACAATAGCCATCAGCACCAGGAACGTGGTTATTAGAATGTTGTTAAATTTGATATGGTACCTGGTTGCGCCAATTTGCTATGATCCGCGACTTTGTTTTTGTAATTTATTTTTTTGGCCTAGCAATCCTATCCCTACCGTTTCCGCTTCCACCCGCACGACCTCTAGAAAATGATTTGACATTGACGTTTGTGCATCGATTGTGAATGTGACCGCACCGCTAACCGCGCCCGCTCGAAATTACAAGAAAATTGACTATTTTCGTGATCCAACCATTCAGAACTCAACAATAGTGCAGTGTAGTGCAAAACAGGACCTGGCAGTGATTTAAATGTGCGAAGTCGAGGATCGCCGGCCGGCGCCACGTGAAACCTTCGAGGTTAAAAGGTCAGTGTTCCTTTCCTAATACATTTATCCCATTAATAAACGCTAGACGCAGTACCTGCATATTGTTAACAAACCTTAGATCGCTTTTTAAACCTACAGTCCACAGCAAATTCGCGCAACCATTACTTTCTGGTCCTACGAGCAGGATCGTGAATCATTTTCTTGTAATTTCGCAATATAGTATTTGTTCCATAGGGAATAAACGCAACGCGCCTATTTACCTAGATATAATAGTAGAAAACCCGCATCTAGGCATTTAGGCAACTATACGTTATTTCGCTCGTATAGTTAAAGAGTCATTGATAATTACGGTACCTACGCCGTCAACCGCACCGCATAATTATAGTTAGCTACGTAAATATCAGCGTAGATATAAATCGATCGCATTCTTTTTCTTGACAAAATTCATTTGGAAGTCCTACAAATTGCATGTAGGTAGACGCATTTCAAAAATACCCGTTCATTGTTGAGTGAATATTTGTAGGAAACGGATAAACCATAGATTATATACGCATATATTTAATCGAGAAATTGGGTAATATTCACTCATTGATTCAGGTTGTTCCGTTCGTTCGCCGTTCACTTTGTTGTTTACAATATTACCATATTGTTATCTGATAATTATCGCTTACTTAATAATTCGTTAAGTGTTTGTTTGAGTGTATAGTGTGAATATATCAAAACAAGATGTCTCTTAAGGGAACCAAGGTTAGTACTGATTTAAAGGTTCAGTTAAAGCTTTTATACGCTAAAAGGGACTCACAGTTTTCACGTGTTCAATCAATTTGTGATAAATCTTTGCAAACCTCGGATCTGGCGATTAGAGATGCTTTCTTGTGTTCGTTGGAAACTTTAGATAGTTTGCGCGCGGATTTTGAATCTACAATTAATAATATAAACATTTTAGAGTTGGAGTTAAATCCTGATTACTGTGTGAGTTATCAGGCATTGTCGTCCTTTGATGACTTGTATTGTCGTATCAAACGTATTGCTAGGAGTTTAGAGACTCCCCCCCCCGCGAGTGGTTTATCCAACCCTCCTCGCGAACGCCCACGATTGCCGCCAATTCAAATACCTGAATTTAATGGTGACATTCGAAATTGGAATTTATTTATAGATAGTTTCGAAAATATAATACATAGGAACACATCGCTGACAGATCACGAGAGATTGCATTATCTCGTAGAAAAATTGACCGGTAAGGCAAAGGCTGTCTGTGCTGGAATTACGTTTAGCGCTGAAAATTACACTTTAGTTTTGGACACTTTAAAAACAAAATACGAAGATAAGCGATTAGTAGCCACCGCATATTTAGATCAATTATTCGATTTGAAAAGTTTTTCCGTTTGTAACGATCATAATTTAGAGAAGTTTTTAAATATTTTCGCATCATCTGTTCGTGCAGTAAAGAACCTAAAGGTCAATGACCTCTGTGACTTTTTGTTTTTGTATATCGGTTTAAAGAAATTAGATCCTGAAACTGTTCGTCTGTTTGAAACGACTCAGCGCGGTAACGAAATACCTAAGTTCAAAGATTTAGAATCTTTTATTCGCGACCATATTAAGGTATTGCAGCGCACGTCGGCACGTCATGAAGTCACGAATAGGACAGGTTCCGATCGCCGTATAGACGCGTCATCGAAGTCAGTCAAGACTGCACATACGCTAGTTAATACCGCCTCGGCACCTGACTGTTCTCTGTGTAAGGGTAGCCATACACAGCTGTACAAGTGTTCGGAATTTCAGAGATTATCGCCTAGTGATCGTTACAAGTTTGTCCGCACTAATAATTTGTGTTTTAATTGTCTAAGTGACAAACATCTGGTTACGTCATGTAACAGTGGTGTTAGCTGTCGTAAATGTCTAGCTAGACATCATACCTTCTTACATTTTGAGAGTAGTAAGCTGCCATCGCAGCAGCAGCCTGCGCAGACGCGCGACGCTTGTGACGCGCGGCCTGCTGCAAGTGCAAACGACGTAACATTGTGTTCGCTTTCCGCCGCTGGTACTCAAATCACTACCGTTTTACTTGCGACCGCGCAAGTTGTCATTGTAGATGCCTTTGGCAAACCGCGCACCGTTCGGGCGCTACTAGATGGCGCTTCCCAGAGTAATTTTATTACTCGGGATTGTTGTCAACGCCTTGGTTTTAGTTTTAATAATTGGTCATCCCGCTCAGAAGTGAAAGGTTTTGGGGGTTTAAAGGCAACCATTCACGGTTCCATTAAAATAATATTTAGTTCACGTTTTAATCGTAATATTTCGTTTGAAATGGATTCGCTAGTCGCAGATAAGATTACGGAACGGTTGCCCACGGTACCGGTTGACACGTCCATGCTGACGGAGTTTAAGAACTTGCAGTTAGCCGACGGAAATTACGCTTTCCCTGGAGATATCGATCTATTGATCGGTGCTTCGATTCTCCCGCATCTCCAGTTATCACGTAAAATTCAAGGTCTTCCGATGTACCCCGCTCCGCACGCACTGGAAACAGTTCTCGGGTTTGTTATAGTTGGTTCCGCACCCGCTTATTTAAATAGTTACTCGACTGTGTCGCACTGTTGCACCGTCGAGCCGCCGCTTGAGTCTACCATCCGCAAGTTCTGGGAGATTGAAGAGGTCAATGTCCCGCCTATTCTCAGCCCTGAGGATCAGGTCACTGAGGAGATTTATACCCGCACGACTACTCGTGATAAAGATGGTCGTTATGTTGTCGCGCTCCCTTTCAAGGGTGATATTTTTTCGCTCGGTGGCTCCCGTGCCTCCGCAGAGGAAAATATATTCCATGTCGCTGGAACAGAAAACCCAGCTGATTGTCTCTCACGTGGTTTGCTTCCTGCGCAAATTTTAAATCATCCGCTTTGGTTTTGTGGCCCTCCCTGGCTTCATACCACTCCTAACGAGTGGCCAAATGCTCCGTTTAACCCCGCTACTGTTTCAGAGCCACCCGAGGAGAAGAAACATACGCTTGTAGTATCAGTTCCGCGTGAAGAGTCAGTTGTTTTGTTGTTGTCTAATCGAGTCTCGTCTTGGTCGAGACTATTACGCTGTGTAGTTTACGTCCTAAGATTTTTGAGATTATTACCATCGCGTGGTTCTATAATCGCAGCTGATTTGGATAGAGCTGAATCAGTTGTACTTCGAGAGTTGCAGAAATTTTATTTTTCAATAGAATTTCGTAGTTTAGAATCACATAAACCTTGTAGTCCCGCACTTCAACATTTGAAACCATTTTTGCAAGACGGACTCATTCGTGTCGGTGGCCGTCTGCGAAATGCTAAGTTAGAGTTTGAACAAATGCATCCAGTAGTTCTACCACGCAGGGATCACGTTTTGGATTTGTTGGTGGACTATCACCATAAGGTGAATTGTCACGCTGGTCCCGATTTATTAATGTCTATTCTTCGACAGAAGTACTGGATACTTTCCGCTCGCAATTTGATACGCGCTAGAGTGCACAGATGTGTGCCCTGCTTTAAGCTCCGCCCGCGTTTCAACGCGCCGGAAATGGCC
Source organism: Leucania comma (assembly GCA_958295575.1). Taxonomy (NCBI): domain Eukaryota; kingdom Metazoa; phylum Arthropoda; class Insecta; order Lepidoptera; family Noctuidae; genus Leucania; species Leucania comma. Next base: position 13,361,869 of record OY282485.1, read on the forward strand.
GACCATCGTTCTTGTCGTGTTGTACAGACGGTGAAACCTTTCATACATACTGGGACGGACTATGCTGGACCGTTTAAAGTCACTATTGCCCGTGGTCGTGGTATACGTTCCACAAAGGCATACATTTGCCTATTCGTTTGTATGACAACTCGTGCGGTTCACATAGAGTTAACCAGTGATTTGAGTACGCAGGGTTTTATGTCTGCATTTAAACGATTTTTATCTTGCCGTGGTCCCGTTAAGCGCTTATACTCTGACAACGGCACAAACTATGTTGGAGCGCGACGCAATATTTCGGAATTACACACATTCTTACGCTCCAAGTACTACCAAAGTGAATTCGCCCATGTCTTAGCTGAGAATCGCATTGATTGGTGTTTTAATACGCCAGCAGCTAGTCATTTTGGTGGCAATTGGGAGGCGAATATTAAAAGCCTTAAGTCGCACCTGTTTCGGGTCATAGGCGAACAGATTCTCTCGTACGAGGAGTTGAGCACTGTACTCGCTCAGGTAGAGGCGTTGATGAATACGCGTCCGTTGTGTCGGACTTTGTCTAGTGATCCATCGGAGCCACTAGCGTTGACGCCGGCTCACTTCTTGACGACGACTCCTCTTAAAGTTAAAACCGCAACTGGATCGTACCTGCGTCCGGTTATTCGCCTCTGCCCTCTGCCTAATCAGTAGTAGTGGCATAGTTAGTTATAAGTTGTTTCGCTACCTAGTATTGATAGTTTAGATTAGTAATAGGGTTTAGTTTCGCTTTGTTTTTTTTTCTTTTCTTTGAAGGTAACCCTTCAAACCCGGGGGGAATGGTTGCGCCAATTTGCTATGATCCGCGACTTTGTTTTTGTAATTTATTTTTTTGGCCTAGCAATCCTATCCCTACCGTTTCCGCTTCCACCCGCACGACCTCTAGAAAATGATTTGACATTGACGTTTGTGCATCGATTGTGAATGTGACCGCACCGCTAACCGCGCCCGCTCGAAATTACAAGAAAATTGACTATTTTCGTGATCCAACCATTCAGAACTCAACAATAGTGCAGTGTAGTGCAAAACAGGACCTGGCAGTGATTTAAATGTGCGAAGTCGAGGATCGCCGGCCGGCGCCACGTGAAACCTTCGAGGTTAAAAGGTCAGTGTTCCTTTCCTAATACATTTATCCCATTAATAAACGCTAGACGCAGTACCTGCATATTGTTAACAAACCTTAGATCGCTTTTTAAACCTACAGTCCACAGCAAATTCGCGCAACCAGTACCCTTTGGTACCATATCAAATACCTGACCTTTCGGTATCACTCGCGCCATTATTGCCTTTCGAAGCGTTTTGGGCAATGATAATGTCCTTTTCCTCTGTTTTAGAGTAACTTTTTACCATTTTTCTCTCTTTTAGGGTCTTGTTGAACACGGTTACAGTCAATCACACTCGTGGCTCTTATATTCACTTCGTTAAACATTATAACTATGTGCACCGAGGCACACAGGAATCCGCCTAGTCCGCATTTTGCGCCCGCTATCGGATAGCTCGCAAGCTGAGTTCCCGGAACGTGTGCGGCAGAGTCGCCATGAAGTATGTGAGGTATTGTGTTGAGAAAGGAAACACGTCTGGTCTAGACAAGCGTTTATTGTCGACTAAGTTAGGGCTACAATGTTGACTAAGTACATTTATTTAACCACTTCAACGGTATCACTATCAACCCCGCCAAGTGTAACTTAGGTAAACCAGAAGTCCAGTTCCTAGGTTACACCGTATCAGCAGACGGAATCAAACCTCCGCAACACAAGATACAAGCCATTGCAAACTATCCCAAGCCGACTACAATCGAAGAACTTAGAAGATTTCTCGGCATGATTAATTTTTATCGCGATCATATACCAAATGCCGCATCCCAGCAATCACCGTTAAACGCTAACCTACATAATGTCAAGAAAAAAGACAAAACCCCAATCACATGGACCGACGAAGCCATTAAAGCCTTCGAACAAAGCAAAGAAAGCATAAACGCAACCCTGCTAGCTCATCCGTCGCACCACGCAACAATAGCCCTATTCTGCGACGCATCTGGCAATTCAGCGGGTGCCGTATTACAACAAAACCTTAGAGAATAGAATATAAGGAGGCGCCCTTGGCATGCTATACATTCCTTGCTTATACAAATATCTATTAAATCGATGTAGATATAAAAAACTACATTTTGGCTCTTTTTAAGTAATGTGTAATGTCGTTTGAAGAAAGAGATGGCATGCTGTTTGTTTTTTCTCTCTCTGGCAACATTTTTACATTTCCGTCAACATACCTAGCTCGCATGCCATCCGCCATCTTTAGTGCCCGCGGTCTTGTAGTACGTCAGGTGTCAAGTAAACAACAACATTGGATTTATATTGCGATTTTTAGGACTAAAACGCTCCCAACCAAGTGGTTTTGTATTGTGAGTGTCAAGGGATAAAAATTGGATATGCCTTCGTGTTCCATAATTCAGTGTGGTGCAAGGAAAAACACCAATCAACCTCAGTTAACCTTGCATAGGTTAGTAGCCGTATTTTATGAAAAATCATACTATTATTTTTTCCGTATAAGTGTCCTTGTTTTATATATATAATGAAAGTTCCTAAAAGTACATACAAATTATTTCTGTTAAATACCTCTATTTGCTAAATTTATAACATGTTTTGTTTAATATAGTGATGTCCTTTATTTAATAAGCTATCGATAAAGATTTATCATTTTTTAGTTTGTGTTTGGGGTTCAGTAAAATATGTTGAAGAGACGATTTTGAAAATAAAACTAACAGATATTAAAATAGCGAGACCTAGTACTTACCAAAACAATACAGTGTCATTCGTCATGCAGTAGGTGTTGGTTATTTAGTTCAGTCTGTGATTTGTTTTACTCCTACCTACCTACATCCAACTGAAATAATATTGTATGTTTTTTAATTGCACAGGTTCCCCAAAAGTGAAGTACTGCGCCAGAAGTGGCTTGAAGTCATTGGGATAGAAAATATTAAACCTGGAATGAAAGCACCGTGTGTCTGTTCATTACATTTTACTGAATCATCGTTCAATAATACCCTTGATACAATGAGATTAGTTTAACCTTTGCAGGTTTATTTATTTATTTATTTATTTATTTACACTTTATTGTACAAAAAGATTACAATTATTATAAAGGGAAACCATAGAAAAAAGAAAAACATACAATCGGCGGCCTTATCGCACTCGGCGATTTCTACCAGACAACCTAGTATGGACAGAAATTGCCAGGACACAAAATGGGGTTGCACTTGGTGCAAATATAAATGCAAACTAAAAATTATAAATTATTAATACTAAAATAGATACATATATACATACATACAAAAAATATACAGGCAAGAGAATAAATGATACATCGAAAGCAATGTCACAGTGTCAAGTAATGCTCCTTCACAAGCTTTTTGAACACTGGCAATGCATTCCATAAACGAGCGGCCTGGACAGTGAATGCCTTATCCAGGAAGGTACTTGAATGCATTGGTATTTTAAGTTTCAAATTATCTGATGATCTAAGAGTCTTCATGTGGGAGTCGCAAAGAAATTGGAACCGTTCTTTGAGGTAAAGAGGGGAAGAAGGGAAAAAGAGCACCTTATACAAAAGGAAAAGAATATGAGCATTACGGCGAAGGCGAATTGGCAACCACTTGAGTTTAACACGAAATTCAGAAACATGGTCATATTTGCGTAAACCGAATATGAACCTTATACAAAAGTTTTGAAGTCGCTCAAGTTTATCCAGTTGTACTTCAGTGAGGTCAAGATAGCTGGCATCAGCATAATCAAGGATGGGTAGAAGGAGAGATTGCGCAAGCGATATCTTGGTGGCAGTCGGCAGAAAATTACGTAGTCTTCTCAAAGATCCAGCAGATGCGAATAACTTACGGCTAACTTCCTGTAGCTGGGCAGTCCAAGAAAAATTCGTGTCGATGAATACCCCCAAGTTCTTAACTTTGTCACTGAATGGAATTACTGAGTTGTTAAAAGACACTTGGGGAAGAGTTGTCCAGTCGATCCTCGAGACCAGCCTAGAACTACCCACCACCATAACCTGCGTCTTTACAGGGTTCACCATTAGTCCGTACCTTTTGCTCCAGTCGCATATACGGGTCAGATCAAGGTTAATGGCCAATATAGCCTCAGACAGCTTGCCAAGAGGAGCTCGTGAATATATTTGAAGGTCATCTGCATAAAGGTGGTAGGAGGAAATTAATTCGTTGGAGATTGAGTTAATAAAAACTGCGAAAAGTAAAGGAGATAAAACGCCACCCTGTGGCACCCCAGCAGAAGTACTACACCAGGAAGACATGATCTCTCCGATGCAAATACGTTGCCGTCGACCAAACAGGTAACTACGAAACCAGTCAATCACCGATGGAGATATATTAAGAGAGCATAGAATACCAAGCAAAACATCAAAATCAACAGTATTAAAAGCATTACTGAAGTCTAGCAATGCCATGACCGTCAGATTACTACTTTCCATGGCTGACCTTATATCTTCCGTAATATTGAGAAGCGCTGTAGTGGTGCTATGACCTGGACGGAAGCCGGACTGAAAGGGGTTGAGGAGATTATTTTTGGAAAGGAAAGTACTTAATTGGTTGTGGATTAAACGTTCTAGGACTTTGGACAGGAATGGTAAAATGGATATTGGACGGTATTCTGAAAAGGACATGGGATTACATTTTTTAGGGAGAGGAATAATTTGAGCATCTTTCCATGAACATGGAAAGACACTACTAGACGCAGAAAAGTTGAGGATGTGACAAATAACAGGAAGAATTATGTCAAGCACCGGCAGTAGCATTTTACGGCTGATACAGTCACTTCCCACCGCATTGGAAGTAATCGCTAGTATGCTCTTCTTAACATCACATGCGGAGAATTGACCAAATACGAATGGAGAATAACTGGGAGTCGGAAGAGATGAAAGATAATCCAATGTATTCAGTTTTATTGTCCCATCAAAATTGGACGAAGCTGTGAAATGACTATTCATCGCATCGATGTCTAAATCTTTAGGAACCGGCTCTTGTCGGGTTTTACCGACCCCCAATGATCTAAGAAAATTCCAAACTTTGGATGCGTCCCCATTTTGGACGGAGTTATGAATATGTTGGCGGTTAGCATTCCTACACACCTTATTACAGTGATTACGGATTGACACGTATCTTTCTCTATTGGCGTCGCTAGGGTGACGCTTAAATTTAGATTTGGCTGTAACTTTTTTCTTCATTAATAATTTAATTTCATCCGTCAGCCACGGTGCCGGAAAATGTTTGACCTTGACTGCCCGAACAGGAGCGTGGTGATCGTAAAGCTCAATAAGTTTTGTGGTGAAAATATTGACTTAGCTCATCGACTGATGTAGAGGCAAATAGAGTAGACCAATCTATATTGCTAGCATCCTCGCAAAGACCGTCAACGTTCATGCCACCAAAATTACGTTGCATGAGAATTTTGGCTTTAGCTTTAGGTGGACGAATCTTGTATGAGAGAAAAATCAGATCATGATAAGAAAAGGCATCAGCTGAGCATTGGCCATACTTAGCGACGCGATCAGGAGAAGAGACTATAATTAAGTCAAGAAGTGAAGGAGTACAATTAGGAGAATGATGAGTGGCACTCAGTGGAAGAATAGAAAGATTGCTAGAAGCCGAAACATTATACAGGGAAGAAGACCGATGATCATTCTTCAGGAGACAGGTATTAAAATCACCCATGATTATGCTATGACTGTAGGAAGGAATTAGCAGTTCTAAAAGGTTTTCGAAAGATGAAAAAAAATTAATGCGCAAGGAGGGACAGTAGTAAACGCCAAGAAGTAATTTTGTATGATTAAGTTCGACTTCAACAAAGAGATGTTCACCAGCATTTGATGGTGGAGGCTGTGTTGACACATTGACGACAGAAAAAGGAATATATGAGCGGAGATATATGGCAACACCGCCACCACCACCAACCGTCCGGTCATTTCTTATGAGCACGAAGCCAGGAAGAGAGTAACTAGTAGAAGGATGACAAGGTTTAAGCCATGATTCAGAAATAAGAATAGCATGTAAGTTTTTACAGTCAAAGTTTGCCAGCATATCGTGGAAATGGGCCGGAATGCTCTGGGCATTTATGTGTAAGACATTGAAGTTCTTAGAAACATCAGACAACTGCGCTGCAAGACTATCTGCAAGAGAAGGAACACTCGCAAAACTATCATCATTACTTGATATAGAATAAAAACTATCACTAACACTACTTTCGTCTGTAGACATAAATATTTACTTGAACTATAAATATAATATATATATATATATATATACAAATAAAAAATAAAAAGCTCTAAACAATAACTATATCACCTGCTGGTTGCGCGCTATTCCGTAATAGTTTGAATAAAACTTAAAAAGGAAAAATGTCCGAGTAACAAAACAAAAAAAGAAATAGAAAAAAAAAAGGTCATAAATGTCACTATCTCCCTCCCGCGTAAACCTCTCCGACCATATTACAATATAATCGAAGAATTCCACACGGAAAATAAACAGTGACACTAAGTTACATTCTACCTAAAAAGGAACGCACCGACTGACATTGACAGTATTGACATGACAGTGACACTGACAGTGCCAAGACATCACAATACTTCAATGTCGATTATTTTATGTTTCGTGAAGGTAAAAACAAAATTTAAACGTTACCCGGACATGCACCAATACATTAAAAGGAAGAATCTATCTTTAACACTTCTTCAAAGCAGCAACACGCTTTAATCTTGCGGTCTTCACAGCAGCTGCAGGCGGGACATCGTCTCGTACTGTCGATTTCGGTTCACCTGTCTGCTGCTCACTGGAAATCGGCGCAATCTTGTCCAGTTCAGCGAGTGACTCAATTCGATGCCGCGTATCGTTGGGACCAAGGGCGTAGACACAGCCCGCCTTAGTCCAGCTCCTGGAGACGCCGCACCTGTCCCTCGCAGCCAAAAATATGTCATGCCGCGCCTTCGTCAAAAATTCGGACATAGTTACACCAGAAGCCCTCAGTTTGGTTTTGGAGAACCAAATTTTGTCCCGGACCGCAAGACTTCGGAGCTTGAACAGTATAGGCCGTGTTTTGTTGGCTGCTGCACGTCCCATTCTATGACATCGGCTAATGTCACCAACTGTGAAGTCGCTCAGCTGTAGTTTATCGCAGATCACCTTAACAATGAGCTTGGCAGTGTTCTCCTTTTGCTCTTCTTCAACACCATGTAACAAAAGAATTTTCCTCCGTCCTCGCATTTCAATCTGATCAACACTTCGGGCCAGAAGCTCCACCTGCCTCTGAAGACCAACTAGTGACTGCGTGATGAATGTGCGGAACATTGTAAACTCCGCAGCCAGACTAGAGCTTGTGACAGGAGATGGTGGGGCCCTCTGCAATTCCTCTTCGAAGGCTGTCATCCTTGCGTGGAACAAATCCTTTAGTTCACCCAGTGTGCTCGTCAGTGAATCCATTGTAAAGATGTTAACAGTTGTAAGTAGCAAGGAAATAGTGAAGTGATAACGCTACACCAGCAGATATGGACTATAAACTTTTAAAATAGGACATAAATAGTTTAAAAAATAATGTTTATAATTAATTAATTAAATTTTTAATTTGGACCAAATTTTTTGTCTGTCACTGTCACAACTACCCACAGAAAAAAAAAAAAAAAAAAAAAAAAAAAAAAAAAAAAAAAAAAAAAAAAAAAAAAAAACAGGTTTAAGGAGAAGCAAAGGTATCAAACTGTTATATATCCTAATATTAATAAAAAAATAAATTTAAATATTTTTGAACTTAGAACGTCGATAAATGTTAATTTGTTGGTAATAACAAATTATTGTGTAAGTAAAATCATGTTTATTTATTACATTTTGTTCCAAAACATAATTTATATTTTCTTTAAAAATAAAATAATCACCCTTGACCGTGACGAAATAGGAATGAAAAAGCCCTTGGTGTGATAAATTTAAAGAAAGCACGCGGGTGATGTACATGCCATGTCGGATCTAATCGTAGTGCGATATGAGGCAGTTTTCGAGTAAGTATATTGAAAAAGAAATAAAGGACTTGGTACAGTTATTTCAAAAGTAGGTAAAAAATAATTTAAAAACAAAATAAGTAAAATCTAATTAAGTATCCAAAGTTTAAAAGTATTGTTACATACGTAACCAATTCCCATGTTATAAATATAAAAAGTCTGGTATCGATATCGATACATTTTGGTTTTGATTGTCTAAGTCAATCGACGACGAATGCTTCACTTCAGGCAGTCTCCAAATGGGGCGAAGCCAATATTGTGGGATTCAACGCCACCAAAACACAAGCGTGTCTGTTCACCGCCAAAAGGAGCCCGTTCACCTTGGCTCCTGCTTTCCAGAATGTATCCCTGGAGTGCACCGACCGCCTTCAGCTCTTGGGGGTAGAAATTTCCCCAGACCTCAACTTTGGGCGGTTCATTGAGTCCAAAGCTAAGGTAGCTGCTAGGAAACTCGGCGTTCTAGCAAAAGTCCGGCGGTACTTCACACCGGAACAGCTTCTAATCTTATACAAAGCACAAGTCCGTTCGTGTGTGGAGTACTGCAGCCACATATGGGCTGGTGCTGCAAAATGCCACCTAGCAGCTTTGGACTCGGTGGAAAGGCGTGCGAAGAGGCTAATTGGTGATCCAGACTTGGTTAAGTCCAATCTACAAAGCCTTGAGCACAGGCGTAGAGTAGCCAGCCTTTCGGTGTTTTACAGGATGCATTTTGGAGAGTGTGCGCGGGAATTGCATGACTTGATACCGCCATCTCCTTTCTACCATCGAACAACCCGGCGTACGGCGAATATCCACCCTTACGTTGTTGAAACTTCCACGGTCCGGACTAAGCGTTTTGCCTCGTCGTTTATACCGCGTACATCGAGGGACTGGAACAATTTGCCTGCTGCGGTTTTCCCGGCCAATTATAATTTAGGCGTCTTCAAGGCTAGAGTGAATAGGCTCTTAATAAACTAGTGCGCTTTACCATCGACGATTGCATCACTGCTTACCATCAGGTAGGATTGCAGTCAAGTGCTAGTTTATAAAATATTAAAAAAAAAAAAAAAAAAAAAGTGCTTCCCTAGCAATGGCCGCCATTTTTAGTGCCCGGCTATTAGTAGGTATGCACGCTTATTTTGTAGGTATTTCTGGTCCTTATATTCTAATGTCTTTGAACAATACAGAAACAACATCTGGGAACCGCTTGGATATTTCTCAAAGAAATTTACCGACGAACAGCCTAGTGGAATGTCACTTTAACTTGTATCGCCTGACGGGATTGATATCGAACAGCAGTGTCAATTTGAGCGGGCTTTTGCATACGTACGCGTGCCTGATGGACGAGTGTAAGCTGACGGACAATCAGTCGAATAGTGGAAGCTGTTGGCGTCGGGACTGCCAATGTCGGACGGCGTTAAATATAAGGATCGTAGTGATGTGAACGGTGTAATTTATATACATGTAGTAATTATCCTATAGAAATGTATTGTAACGTGCCCATGGCACAAGACGCTGTAAAGTCGCGCACCATATCGTACGAATTAAGTTAGATGCCCTTGGTATATTAAGATAAGTCCACATATATGGGAAAAGTGTTGGAGTTGTAGCCGCCGTGCCGCCGCGCCGAATGCCGGTCGCCAGTGCCTCGGAACCGGTTACCACGTTTCGACAATTTCATATAAAGAAACAGTGAAGCAATACGTTTTCGACAATGTCATGAAAAGAAATAGTGAAGCAGTGCGTTTTCGAGAAGTCAAGAAATAGGATGAGCTTGTAAGCGTTAGCAGAGCAAGGCAGAAGCTCCAGCATGTGGCCTTCACTTCAAGCTTCGTAGCGGCGCGGATGGAACACGTAGGCTTTCGCAGCGGAGATCTGCACTCGACGACGTAGCCCCGGCGAAAAGGACCGCGCCTGTAGCTAATCGCGACGCCCCCGCAAGGGGGCGTGGCGAGCGGCATCGGGGCTTCGCCCCCTGACCGCGGAGTCCTACCGCGGCCCGTTAAAACGGGCCCGTCGTTAGGTGGCCTACTAGTGGCCTAGCTAATTAGAGCGATGGAGCTCTATGTGTATCTGTATGTATGTGTGTACTGTAGGCGCGTTACGGCGCTACGTTGATATAGCGCCGACTCTTCACGACACACCGGCGGTCAGTCGCCGCCAGGTGAAACCCCTAGTTACCTAGTTAAAAATAAATTAGAAATATGGTGTTACTTTAAACATTTTTAATAAACTTATTTCCTTGGTATTATGTACACAATTTGGTTTTATTTTTAATCAACTCATCACAATAAAAGTGGCCTAAGTCGAAAAATTCTTAAAAGGTCGTATTTTCAGGGTAAACACTCTTGTACTAATGTCAGCTTACTATAAAAGAAGCGTATTAGTTCATGCATAAACAATATGAGGTCTAATATAATTGGTTGTAAAAAAGTTTCTTGTTATGACCGCGGTTAATTGAGCTCTTATTCCTTTCACGATTTTCGTCTCGAATTGCTTGGTGAAAAGCTATTATGGTCAATATGATGAGCAGACATATTCCATATCTGTATCATTAGGATGCATTTATACCTGATACTAGTAAAAGAAATTGGTTCAATTAAAAGTATGCTCTAAGTACTACTGTCATAGGGATCAAATATCATAAATATTTATTAATTGTAATTTTTTTTTTTGCTATAATTTGTTGCAAGGAGTTTGTATATGAACACGGCTTTATTTTTTAGGTTTATAAAAGTATGCACTCGATGAATTTGCTTTACTTTATTTTCTTACACGTAAGTGTGCATATTTAATTGGAGCTGTGTTCGTTAGTGTCACAAGTATTTCCTACGTTTTTTTTTTGTGTCGGAATTCTACAACAGTAAAGTATGTAAGTACTTATTTATTATATCTATATTTTCTAAAAGTCACAATCATAAAATCTTGTCTATTTTCCACTGACCGCCTACAATAATTGAATATTTATTAACATTTTTATCATTAATCATTTGACCAGTGGTCGCAAGTGCATTTACTGAGCGAGAGGTTTTGGCTTCGATTTCCAAATCATTCTAGGTCAATTCCTAGGTTCAATATATAATTAGATTTTTAGGGTTCTGTACCCTATTACTATTAGTGTAATGTCGGTCCTGCGCCTGATCTCTCTCCGGTCGTGTCGGATTGCCGTCCCATCGGGCTATGAGAGTGAGGGAATAGGGAGTGCACCTGTGTCTGCGCGAATGCTTGTGCACTATAATATGTCCTGCGCAGCTGGCTGATCTCCTTATATGAGAACAGCCGCCGTGGCCGACAATCGGCTTGGACTCTATTAATTACTATTTGTGTGTATCTTCTGGCAATGTATTTTGGTGTACAATAAAGAATATTCGATCTATCTAAGACTCCACTGCCCGTCCGTCCGTCTGCTTGCTGTCTGTTTGTCAAAAAACAGAATTAATATTTAATTAATATTTCTTCCATACAACACTACGTTATTTTTTGGCGTTACTTATAGATGTGTAGGGTTCACCACATAGTTTATTTACATTTATTATAAACCTACACAAGACTTAACAATTACAACACAAACATAAACACAGTCAAATTATTATTTATATTAGTATTTACGTTTACCATAATTACACAACACAACATTCACGGCATTTATAATGTTCCACATTATAATGTCGGATGGTGTCGGTGGCCCAAGCCCGCGGGCCGCGAGCGCGAGCGGTGGAGCGGCCAGGTGACCTCATTTACTTTTTGACGAACGGAGGTCAGTCGGACACAGACCTCGCCGCTTACCGCCTGCGCCGCGCCCGTGCATCTTTCCGCCGTATATTGTTACGCGAACTTTTATTGTTTTTGTGAACTGTTGTATTGTGCTGTGACTGTAAATTGTGTGTCTCTTCTGTCCGTTCTCCTTCTCGGCATATGTGTCGTGTATGAATGTTCTCGTTGTTCGAGTAAACCGTGAGTAGCGAACTAGCGTCTTTTATTTCCGCGCACCCGCACTCACCAACATACACCCTCGCTAAAGATGGTACGGAAGCCTTCGTGTCGGTTTTTTTTTTAGTATTTAAACTTTGAAATCTTCCTCAATCGTAAACACGAAGGCGAAGTAAACATTTGATTTCATTGTATACAGGTGTAATAATATTATATCAACTACTTTTCAGGGCTCAGGTTAACAATCCATTTTGGTTGTATGAAGAGGATTCGGCACAACCTTCAACTGCCGCTAATAGCAGTTCTAAGAAGAAAGTAGAACCAGTGAAGCGGGCTAAAAAGTCACAAAAGAAAAAAGTTCTGCCCGTGACAAATCCATTTGCTGGGGAATCAGATTCTGACAGCGATGCGAGAAAGCTTGCCGAAGATACTACTCTACCAGCTATCAAACGAAAGAAAATTGCTGTTTTTCCTGACTCTTGAGGTAAGATTATGGTATATACTTTAAACTAGGTAAAGGAGATCATTTATTTTGGTCCAAATTCCAAAGTGCCGGCCAAGAAAAAAAAATATGGTAATCTATTAGAGCTTGACCCCTTGAGCATTTTTTATTATCGCACCAAAACTGTAGGACCATTGCCCTGGGTTTTATTTAAGTTTTAAAAAATCATTTTCCGTACATTTTTGGTAACATGAATTGTAAAAACAAAGAGTTAGAGCTTGAATAGAAAGTTCCAGGTAGCTGCCGTTTACCATCTCACAATGTGGTGACTTCCCCTCCCCTAGCCATTGTACGCTCGCCCCACCTCTAATATCTTATCTGTTACTTTAGTAGGTACCTGAAGCAACGCGTATGATATTGTATCACTCCCGTCCCAATTGATCATGGATCTACCATATCGAATCAGTCTATCCCTTCTATCCCCGAATTCTTGAGTCTCAGTCGTTGACACGACAGCAGCGTTCGATTCACATATGGACCACGAACGATTCGTCCTGAATGATTTTTCAGGGGCGATCACAGTGACTGATGACCATCGCTTGAAACTCCTGGGCGATGTATGTGGTCTGAAAACCGAAAAGAATGCAGCTCCGTGCCGCGACAATGACAAAACGCTCAACCAATAGACAAAAATCACCTTGATATGAGAGACGTTAAAGTTGAACGTAGAGCTACCCTAGCAGTCATCGAAGATCCTAATGATCCTTTGTCCCTCTTTATCTCAGAGGAGGTGGGGAATATCATCAAAAAGCTTTAGCCCCGGAAAGACCTCGGCTCTGACGGTGTCATCAAAAAGGTGTTTAAACTCTTCCCATCCCAACTCATAATACTAATGAGCGTCGTCTTCAATGGTGCATTAAGGAATAGTCACTAATATCGGTATTCCTAAACTATGCAAGTCCAAGTCAAGTTTGCCCCTCCAGCTACCTTTTCATCAGTCCATTCAATGTCCTCGATAAAATCTACGAGAGGCTTATTTACAAGCAGCGCAGAAATTATGCTGAAGTTAAGAGTGTTATTCCCAACGATAGTTTGGTTTACGAATCGAACAAGTCCAGCGATTCTTTGAACACCAATGCGCTGGTTTCCATCAGAACGCGATGATGGACGTCTAGTTTTTTGACTCAACGAAAGCTTTTGACAAAGTGTAACATAATGGTTTATCATTTAAGCTATATCAACTCGGTGTGCCAGATTGTCTAGTACTCATCTTGCGGAACTTTTTATTGAATCGTACCTTCCACTATAGCTATTGAGCAAGCGGGATTTGTCAAGGGTAGAGGAACAAGAGAGCAGATACTAATTCTTCGACAAATAATCGAAAAGTCTAGAGAGTATAACATCCCACTCTATATCTGCTTCGTCGACTTCCGCAAGGCCTTCGATACCGTGAAATGGCATATTCTATGGGACGTGCTTATTCAAATGGGAGTACCGCTCCACCTAGTTAGTCTCATACGCCGACTTTATGAGGACGGAACTGCGACTGTTCGTATAGACGACGTTGACTCAAAAAGCTTTTACACCCACGCTGGCGTTCGACTGGGTTGTATACTGTCTCCACTCCTGTTCAACATTTATACAGAGTATATAATGAGAATCGTGTTGGAACAGTGGGACAAAGGGATCTCAGTGGGAGGTAGAAAGGTGTCTAACTTGAGATATGCCGATGACACTACCCTTCTAGCACAATCGAAGGACGATATCCATATCGTCCTTCGATGCAGGTGTTCCAACACCTGCTGACACTTTTAGAGACAACAAGCCTCTCCTTCGGTCTTACGCTCAACTGAGACAAAACCAAGATGATGATAGTGGATCGAGCTGAACTGAATCATCCTGATATCACTGTGATTGCCAACTATGAAGTTGTTCAATCGTATGTATATCTTGGTTCCACCGTCACGAACACTGGATGATGTGAAGATGAGATTCGAAGGAGATGTGTTATCACACGACCTGCTGTTGACAGGCTGAAAAGGATCTGGTGCAACCGTAACATCACTAAAACCACGAAAGTCCGCCTCATGAGAAGCTTGGTCTTCCCAATATTTCTTTATGGCGCAGAAACGTGGACGGTTCGCCTCAAAGACCGACGCAAAATCGATGCACTCGAGATGTGGTATTAGCGGCGACTGCTGCGGATCCCTTGGACAGCGCGGAGGACTAACATCTCGATTCTGGAGGAGTTAAAAATCAAACAGAGATTATTGTCGACTGTACAAGTACGAATCCTTAAATATTTTGGTCACATTGTTCGCAACGAAGATTCCATAGAGCGACTCGTTGTCCAGGGACAAGTGGAAGGGAAGCAGTCACGCGGGCGCTCACCTACGCGTTGGACAGACCACATCAAAGCTGCAACACAAACTTCCATAGTCCAGTGTTCCCGAGACGCCGTTAGCCGGGATAAGTGGAGACACATCGCGGGAGCCTCACTTGCCAACGAAAATGCAACATCGTCAACCACGACCACTCTGTGAAGAGTGAGCGAAAAAGGAGGAGGACCTTCCACTATTGACTATCAGATAGTAGCGCTCTCTCTATGCGATAGCGGGAAAATCTCCTCACCTCCCATACGAGCAGGAGTTCTTCAAGGGTCTCTCTCTGATCACCACATACCTATACCAATCCGATCCCTCGGGAGAAGCACGCTCGGTGTGATCCTAGATCAGCATTTGACCTTAGCTGAGTACATAAAGCAAACTTGTACGTATGCGTGCCGCTTTCGCACAAAGAAGGCTCCACTAAATTCTGCCAACCCGTAGGTATGGTCGCATTTTTAATACGCTTACTCCGTTTTTGCACATGTAAAGCCCCGCCATCTCCATATAAGGCAAATACTTCAAAAGCGATCCCTAAAAATTCGCGGAGCCTATCATGTCTAAAATGAGAGTTCTTTTTGACCACAAAAGGGGTTTTTTAGGGGAGATCATAAATTCTCCATCATCCAGCATTTCATGAAACGCTTTCCAACGTTTCTTAACACTACTATTAAACACCGCAACCCCACCTTCTGATATTGACCGTCTAAAATGAGTGCTTTTTGAAATTCGCCGTCGTATGGTTTTTTTTATGTGGTTCTAAAAGATAACTATATGGGTACTTGTTATGACTTTTCTAAACAATTAAAGCATTACACCGGTATTTTTATTCTTCGAAAATCTCAACAAATACAATTTTTTTTTAAATAATGCCGTAAAGACACAGCTACTGATGTTTTTTGCTGTTGCATTTTTTTTTAAAGTATTGTTATGTATAGGATATTTCATTTTTTGAGAGCGATTTTCTTTGAAAACCAATCATTTTTGAACTTAAATAATACCGAGCCTAATGCTCCCACAACATTCTTGCCATAATAAAAAATGTTCGTAAGAACAAGTTCTAACAGAATATTGTATTTTTTTCTTTGGCCGGCACTTTTAAATTTGGGCCAAAAATGTATGGACCGTGGGTGATGTCCTTTTTTATTCAATTTTAACTTCTGTTTACTTAAATCTATCGATAACCCCGCCTTTCACAACCTAGGATATATTTCCTCTCCAGGCAAAAATAAAGTACGCAAGTGTTTTTTCCCTTATTCTTCGAAACGTTAAGTGGTGATACACACCTTGAATTTTTAGAATCGCTATTACATACTAGATGTTAAATTGTAATTTAATTGTTTTCCAGGATGAATTATCGCAACAACCGATTCGAGCAGCGACTTTAAGAAGTGCTTTCTCTCAGCGTGTAGCTTCGGGTTACAGCTACCAATCAGACCCGACGAAAACAGGGCAATAGTTCTTCGAACTGAGAGTGCACAACACTCGCGAAGCTTGATCCTGATATCAGACCCAGAAGTCGCCTTACTATCCGTCCATATTTATTTATAAATTAAGATGGCTGACGATAATCTTACCGGAGCTCAAAATATTGAGTCCTAAAAGGGTTTCACCAGGGGAAACGTTCCCCATCGTGGTATTAGAAGACCACGTGGCCGACGCCGTGGAGGACAAAATAAGAATGTTGTCCGCAAACAGTTTAATCAACAAAGAATGGAGAACTTCAGACTCAAGACTGGTTTTCAAACACAGCAAAGGAATTTAGATGATATAAAATCAGAAATATTTGCTTTCGTGGCTAATGAACAATTGGAAAAATTAACATCAATTAATGTCAACAAGAAAGCGCATATGCTGCCCGTTACATCAAGAAACGTAGGTATATCAACTGTCTCACTTTTACACACCGCTAACGAATATCGACAAAATTTAGAGATGCCTGATATATATGCAATGTACAGAGTATTTCTCGCCGCTTTTGAAGCTAGAATCATTAAATTGAGAAAGGAGTCAGGCCTTCTCATGCGTCAACCGGAAGCGATTTATTCGCATTCTACCGCTCGTGCTAATTTCATGGAAGACATTTCGCGTTTTAACGCTTTCCCTTTGGTTATTAAAATGATTATTGACGCTATTGGAGTCGTAATAGACTCAAATGATGTTGCATATTTGCCAGTTTTAGCTGACATCCGTAGAGATGATGATGGTCATTTGCTTCCTAGACCTGAGAATGTGGTTTTGTCCAATCTTCGTGAGACAGTAGTTGAACTTGCTGATGAAGAGACGCCAGCTGAAGTTAGACGTAGATTTCGTGCTAATAATTCTATCCCCGGTGCTCAATGGGATGCACAACATGTTTTATTGAATCCTGACGAAATAAAACCTAATTATAGGATAAATGAAAGTCTTCCGAATGACATAATGGGATTAACCCCTTTCATGAGCAAGCTACAGAAAGCTGCTCCAAAATTGGTTGGAGGTGCGCTAGATGCCAAGATAACTCGCGAAGCTGAGCGACTGTCATACAACGAGCGCTGGAAGCAAGCTCTCGTAACTTTGAAGCTTGCTACTGACCAGAACACAGGTGTTTAGGTTGCCTTAACCGGTCTTGTTAATGTTGGTCGGAATGAAATGAGGGATATTCGTCCGGTACTGTACCCTAATCCCAATAATTAGGATATTATCCTAGCTATCCTAAGTTTTTTTTTTTACTTTTTAGATTCATGTAATCCCCGTCTTAGATTTATAATAACCATTTAACTTTATGGCAAATATTTTTATTGTATCTTATTATTACCTATGTACCTATACGCATAAGTCTTATATTATTGTTCATCAATATAAAATAAACCTTGCATGCTTTACAAATAATAATTACATTTTATTCCTTGTTATTGCATCAATATTTCTCTTACAGAAATTTTACACATAAGAAATAAAAATTGATTAACTGTACAAATGAAATAATAAATTGATTAAAAATTACAATTGAGACTTTAAATAAGATTAACTTTGTTTTATGATACATTTAAAATTCAAATTGCATATATTATGTGTATTCTCTTAGAGACATTTTACACAAGAGAAATTAAAAATTGATGAAATTTACAAATGAGATATTAAATTAATAAAACATAATATAATATAAAACGTATAAGATAAAATATATGAAATATATACGGATTATTTTTTTTATTATAAATTGGAACTAGTATACAAAACTCTAACTGAAAAGGTATATCTACTTTTGAAATGTTTTTTGTAAAGATTGCAAGATTTATGTTTCAAAATTGTCATCTCACAATAGATCTAATATTCATAAATCAAATCGCTTGTCTAATTCTGAAATTGACAATGTTCAAGTTATTGCTTCTGCATTCAAAAAAAGGATTATAAGTTATAAAATAAATTCGATTGTTTTCACTATAACTCCCGAAACGTTTTTAACTCAAATTTCAAACACTGTGTATAATACCATAAAAAAAACATAAAGTAAATTTTGAACTATTTGTTTTCAAAATTCAAAAAATTCAAAATATTTTATTTCTTATAGGCCTACATGGGCACTTATAAAACGTCAGAAGCTAGTGCACGGTTCGAAATTGGTCGTTTCCTATTTTTTTTTTTAACGTAGGTAAAATCATCCAATGACAAATCCCGCCCTTGGGTGGGGCGGGAAATAGTGTCAGACTTTTACTGACTAAAAACCTACCCTTCCATTCATTGCCTTTGGCCCGGGGCCCGTGGTGACATTCTCACATAACCTTTGGCCCCAGTAGGCTTCGGCCCTGCTGGACCCCTACAGTTTGCTGACAACTCCTTGAGGCGCGCGGGAACAGTTTGCTGACAACTCCTTGAGGCGCGCGGGAACAGTGCGCGCCGTAGACGACCTGAGCTCGGACCGGTCTGTTACCGGACGGACGGACAGCGAGCTACCCATTGCCCACCGTCCGCGAGCCCGCGCCTACGGTGGCCGGAAATCGGGATCGGAATCCCGGCGGCGGCGGCGGCGTGTGCGCCTTTGCCTAATGCGGTCGGCCTCCTCCTTTACTAGCATTACTGCTTCGCAAAAGGAGGCGACCGCCTGCCACTCCTCCTCGCTCCGGAGCATGGCTTGAACCAAGCCCCGGCGCGAGAGATCGCCGCCGATCGCCCCCACGAGGACACGGCGATGCTCTTCCCAAGCGGGGCACACCTCGACTGTGTGCTCCACCGTGTGCACCGGGCGGTCCGCACAGTGGCGACACCCGGGCGCCGTCTCCGCACAAATCTTCTACAGGTACGGACCGAACTTGCCGTGTTCGGTTAGCACCTGCGCCAAACGGAAGGTGACGACGCCGTGGGGCCTCTCCAGCCACGCCTCAAAGAGGGGCTTTACCGCCTCGATCGTGGCGTGCCCAGCACGGGGTTGCGACAGTCGCTCTCGCCATTTCACCATGAGATCCCGCCGGAGCTCTTTCCGCCATGCCGCGATTTGTCGCGGCAGCGGAGTTTCGCCCTGGCGTTGCATCTCCACGCGTAAGTCGTGCATATGTGCAAGGACTGTTGCCTCCAAATCCCATGGTGGTAGGCCAGCAAGGAGGCTCGCCGCTTCACAGGACACCGTTCGGTATCCGCGGATGGTCGTTTCCTATGGAGAAGAACCGGCAAGAAACTCCATGGTTACTCTTTTAAAAAAACTTGTATACTTGTGAGCGCGCAGTCCCTTTGATAAAAGCCGCCTCTGAATTGTTTACAACGCAATTTTTATATTTCTCTTTTTATTTTTGCTCTTTGTTTACTCGAGTATTTTCGAGAATATTCGAGATCGAGTCTAGGACTAAGTATAAAAGCGGCGATCGCGCGTCGCGCCTCGTCAGTCAGTTGACGATTAGCGTTCGGAGCGATAAGTTCCTACCTACCTACTTACAAGCTCGCTAACGAGAAACTAGTGTTCATTGTTCTACTGCCTGCTGTATTATGTTGTCTCAGTTTTATACATTTCTTCATTGTACTAAACTTAGTCTCTTATACGCAGTAACGATTGTGCATTATTTAGACCTCACCATCCTGACGTGTAACATTATAAATAAAGAAGAATGGAACGTTGGCTTAAAGGTGTTAAACGTGTTGCAACAACATCTTCTAATGACGCTGAATGTTCAAAAGCAGTTCGTGCGGAGAATATAGCAATCACCGATCCAGACGATGATGCCACGACGTCAAGCTCGACTATTTCAAAGACGAAAAAAAGGAAGTATGATGAATCATATATCAGTTTCAGATTTGTTGATTCCCACCTCTCTGCATGCTATGTAGTAAACTGCTTCCTAATAGTTCCATGGCACCTGCCAAATTGCGCCGACATTTACAAACTGCACACCCCGAGTCTAAAGACAAGAATAAAGAATTTTTTGTTCGTAAAAAGATCAGTTATTGGAAAGTCAAAAAATATGATGCATGTAACAAAAACTATCAACGAAAAGGCCACGGAGGCATCATATTTAGTTAGCTATCGCATTGCACAAGCAGGTGAAGCGCACACTATCGCTATCGAGAATTTAATAAAGCCATGTGTATTAGACATAACAAAATGTATGCTCGATGAAAAATCTGCAAAGCATCTTTCTACTGTGCCGCTATCAAACGATACTGTTTCACGGCGAATCCATGATCTGGCAAGCTACGTCAAACAAGAACTAGTTACACGTCTACAAAAAACACGATTCGCCTTGCAAATGGACGAATCAACTGATGTCGCTGGTTTGGCTATCTTGCTGGTTATCGTGAGATATCCATATGAAAGTTCTTTTGAAGAAGACATGCTTATGTGTTCACCGCTGCTCACAAACACTACCGGGAAGAAATTTTTAACCCGTGAGAAGGCGCGCTATGAGCAATTTGCTCACACAAAAATCTAATTCAATTTTTTTTTGTCTTTCCCATGCCACACCAATTCAAGCACTTAAGTACCTTCCTAAATATTCACCCCCTCTCCCCTGACGCAATTCTCGATCCGCCAAGTGGCGTTGCGACCGCCATGCCCTGGTAACTTAGAACATTTTTTTGTTATTGCGGAACACGCCATCTATCCCCCAAGCAAGGAACTTTTTATTGTAGTGTTGCCATTTTGTTTTTGCTTGAAAAATGTGGTAGTTTACAACAATTGTTAATTATGCTATTTTTCTTTAATTACTCTAGTTTCATAGAAAAAATATAACTTATTATCCAAGCGGAAATTATTCCCAGTATATTTTATTAAAACTTTGTATTATTAATGATATTTTTACGATTTTAGAATTTTATGAGTAGTTTATCGATACTAAATCGAATGATTACATTAGCAACACTGAAGCTTGACGTCAAAAGAAATTTAACCAAATTTACGGCCGTTGAGTTCGTATCTTCGTGCGTAATTTCTCTTGTACTTTTTGGTGTTTTAGTTGTTATATATGTTCAGTTGAGCCTTTGTTCCTCCATTTATTGCAGAATAACCGAAATTCCAGCACAGATTGCATTTTGTGAAAGTGTAAATAGGCCCTTCGCAAGGAGTTTGGACCAAATATCTCAGTGTAGTTATTTTACGCTTTACACAATGTCTCGAAACACATGCTGTGGTCCTGAGTGCCCAGTAGTAGCAGAAGATGGTGAGTGTAGTGTGTTTTATATTCCAACAGTACCCGGTATGCATTGCAATACATTTTTTCCTACCTACCTATTTGGTTTTGTTTTTTTTTTAATGTTTTAGTGATCTAAAACCATCTTCCTATTATTGCCTTCCTAAGGGAAACCTCTGATGTAGGCTTGAAAGCATATAACCGTATATGCTTTCATGCCTATGTCGAACATACATAGATTATTCATACCAATCCTAGTGCCTAATACACTCAATTTTTTTTAAACTGAGCAATATATTTTTTATTCAGTAGTCAACATGTCTAAAAAACATTGGTTCTAACTTCAAACAAACTTATAAAACACTCAGAAATCATAAATGCCTCTTGTAGTCTGTCGTCAGCTTTGGTAAACAATCTTGACATGTCTCTTTTACCGATTTTTATTTTATTTTTTTAATTATTGTGAAGCGTGGGAATTAGTCAGTCCCGTTACAGTCATTTTAATTTATTTTCAGGTGAAATTCTACACTACTTTCCTGAGACATCCTGAGAAAGATGCAGAAAGTTTTCAAAATTGGGTGAAGATTGTAGGTACAAGCAAAAGGCAAAAGCTATTACAATTTCACTAATAATGAAGAAACTGACCCCATTTTAATACAGGCTCGAGAACATTATACTAAAACAAGTGGTTCGAAACGAAAATAAATAAATTAAATTTTATGTTTTTGTGTTATTAATCTCATTCCCTTTACCCAAGATACCTACAAGATATATTGATATTTCGTTTATTAGATACCTGAACTGTGTTCATGCACTAATTTTAGATAAAATATTTAAGCTTAGATCAGAACACAGTTGGTATCTAATAAACGAAATACATAAGCTATATAAACAAATAAACGCGCGTCTACCTATGTATATATTCATTGGTACTCATTTAGTTCCTTGCTTGGCGTTCAGAGGGCGTTGCTCGTTAACTAAATCAAAAAACGTCAGTTGCCAGTCTATCTCATCTTATAATATATTAGTCTATGGCGACCGCGCAGCAAGGCGTTTGTGGAGGCCGTGTACCAACGTGCGGCAATTTGCAAATCACGCGCCCATCCGTGTAAGTATTTATTTTTGTGGTTTAAAAAAGTCAGATTGTTATTTCTGCCATATTATTTCATTTGTTTGATTTATATTAGTTGATTATCATGTAAAAACTCTTTAGTAATAATGTTATTATTTTTATTTTTCTTCTAGCTACAACTACAGATACAAAATAGACGATCGAATGCAAGCACAAATTTGTTCGTGGTTGGAAGAGGATTCTGGTGATGAATTGGATGCAGATCTTGAAAATATGGAACAATATCGTGTTGACACCATAGAAAGCGATAGTTCTGTCATCCGTAGTCCTCACGAAACTGATACGGAGCAATCTTCGGATGAAAACGATGCTGATATTTCTACTCCCGCGAACCAACAATAAAGAGGTAGGATCCCATACTATATTGGCAAAGATCGTTCCACAAAATGGCTTATCCACAAGCCTTTACGTAACGTACGTACTAGGAGTTATAACATAGTTATCCACCTGCCAGGAGTAAAAAATGTAGCTAAGAATGCCAAAGAACCTTTACAATGTTTCTCTTTGTTTGTGGATGATACCATGATAGACAAAATAGTCCTGTACACGAATGTGTACATAACTAAACTACAAGAAAAGTTTTCACGTGAACGGGATTGCAAACTTACAGATGCAGTTGAAATAAAAGCATTGATCGGAGTTTTGTACATGGCGGGCTTGAAAAAGATCTGTCATTTAAATGTAAAAGAAATGTGGCTAGATGATGGAACATCATGTGATTTTTTTAGAGCAACCTTGTCAATAAAAAGATTTTTATTTTTGTTACGGGTTTTGCGATTCGATGACATAAATACTCGTGATAACAGAAAGGAAACCGACAACCTGGCACCAACCCGAGAAATTTTTGAAAACTTTGTTGCTCATTGTAATCAAAATTACACACCCGGGGAATACTGCACTGTGGATGAAATGTTGGAATCATTCAGAGGCCGCTGTAAATTTAGAGTTTATATATCCAACAAACCCGCAAAGTACGGCATCAAAATCTATGCACTTGTAGATTCCAAAACCTTCTACACAAGTAATTTGGAGATTTACGCCGGGAAACAACCCGCAGGGCCATTCAGTTTGAGTAACTCCGCTGCTGATGTAGTGAAGAGAATTGCACAACCCATATTGAACACGGGAAGAAATCTAACTATGGACAATTATTTTACATCCATACCGTTGTTTGATGAACTGAAAAACACCTACAGAACAACTACGGTGGGAACACTGCGAAAAAATAAAAAAGAAGGCGGAAGTTCAATTTTTGGTTTCGGTGAAGATAAGATAATCTTATCATATGTGCCAAAGAAAAAAACAAAGAAGATTGTCCTTATGCTATCAACACTTCACAATGACGACGCTATAGACCAAGAAACTGGAAGTGAAGCTAAACCTGAGATAGTAACATTTTACAATTCCACAAAAGGAGGCGTAGATGTTGTAGATCAAAAGAAAGAGGATTATTCCGTTGCCAGAATCACATCAAGATGGCCAATGCGCTTATTCTTCTCCATTTTGAATATAACTGGGATCAATGCCCAAATAATATACAAAGCCAACACAAACACTCTGATTGAGAGACGAACATTCTTGAAAGAGGTGGCTCTCGAGCTGGTGAAACCACATATTTCACGCCGGATTCGCATGGGGAACATATCCTCAGATCTCAAATTTCTAATGAAGCGATTTGTGCCGGCTCCTGTGCCTGTTGCGGAGCCAGAACCAAGCGGATTTTGTGCAATATGTCCTAGACGTAAAAATAGAAGGTCGAAAAAACCATGTACCTCGTGCAAGCAATTACTTTGCACCGAACATGTAAAATACATGTGTTCAGTGTGTTTCGAGAGGCACATTAGTATAGATTTAATGGATGAATAACACTTTTTAGTTTTTGTTATGTAACAGTTTTTATTGTGATTTTTATGAAACGTGCCAAAAAAATTAATTAATACTAGGTTGTTTTATTATTTGCGTTAGAAGATGCTATTATGTTTAATAGTTTTGATTAAAATACTTGTTTTCTTACTTACTAAACCTTGTGTTATTTATTTAAATACATTATAAGCCAATAAATATAGTAACACTAAAAATATAAACATTTATGATAGTGTGAGCAATTTGCTCGCACGCGCCTACTCGTGTAAGAAAATTAGGCGCGCCTTCTCACGGGTTAATAAAATAAATATATTTTTTGAAGAAAATAATCTCAGTTGGTACAATTGCATTGACATTTGTACAGATGGGGCCAAGGCGATGACAGGTAAAACAGCAGGAGCAGTGTCACGAATAAAAAATAAAGCGCCTAATTGTAGTTCCAGCCATTGTATTCTGCATAGACAAGCACTTGCGATGAAGCAAATTCCGTCAAATCTAAAATTAGTTATGGATGAACCGGTAAAAATAATTAATTTTATCAAATCACGACCACTACAATCCCGATTGTTCTCATTATTGTGAGATTATGGCAGCAAACATAAAACACTGCTGCTCCATACAGAAGTGCGATGGCTGCCTGAACTTAGAGCCGAGTTACAAATGTTTCTTTCAGCAGATACTTCTTTTAATTTGAAGGACTTGGAGAATTGATTGATAGAGAAGGATTGTCTTTTATGGCGGATATCTTTCAAAAACTGAACGAATTGAATTTATCATTGCAAGGTAAACAGACAACACAACAGTGTTTCAGGCCTATAACAAAATAACTGACTTCAAAAGAAAATTAGATTTTTGGATTATTTGCGTTGGTAAGAAAGAAATAGAAAGCTTTACGTCACTCAGTGAGTTTGTTAGCGATAACGACTCAGAAATGTTTCAAGATGATGTGTTTGAAGAATTGGTCAAATATCTCAGTTCGATGCGCGCATCTTTTGAAAAGTATTTTCCCGAAGAACAGAATACAAAAATGAAACTGAATTCATGGATTCATAATCCTTTCTTACCCAACTTGGAAAAGCTCGAAAGTATGTCAAACGAGATATATGAATCTCTTTTAGAAATATCATCAGACACAAGTATGGAGTCACTGTTCAAAACGACGCCTCTCAACGATTTTTGGTGCAGAATCCGTGATAAATATCCAATGCTTGGCAAAATGGCTCTGAATATTCTTCTCCCGTTCCCAACAACATATTTGTGCGAAACAGGATTCTCAACCTATGCAGCCACGAAAACAAAATATCGCAATAGACTGGACGCCGAAACTGATATGAGACTTCAACTGTCTTCTATCAAACCTGATATCAACCAATTGATGAAAAATAAAAAACAGTTTCATACCTCCCATTACTTAGATTTTTTCTTTTTTAATATCTTCTATTATTGTACTTGTCATGTGGTAAAGTAAGTAATAATTAGTAACTGTTACATTGTACATTTATTATGCTTATTAATAAAGAATACACTTTTAAAAACTATTGTCTAATTGTAGGGTTCCATCAAGTATTTTGCTTCCAAAAAGGGTTCCGTCACCAAAAAAGTTTGAGAACCGCTGCTCTATCAGAATATGCGCCATAGCATTGTGCTCCGAGTCGGATTCTATCTACCCTAGAATATTATTATATATACGATGCCACATTGCACTTAAAATGAGTCAAAGTAATGAAATTCGATTTGGAAGATGAAATTCCTTCTATTTGAACCTTTTTATGAAAATTAATTCCATACATTCCGATCTGGATAAGCGGTATAATCCAATTATATACCACTCCTATCCTCCCTACCACAGTTGCAAATTAACCCATTGGCAATAATAAAGGCCTGAGCAGACCGGATGCGTGGCGTGTGCGTAACGTATAGTCAGCGACACATCGACTTACGAAAATCTGTGAAAAAACCATAACTGATGTTGATCTCTATGCGTTTGAAATTAGATTGAAATTCAGTTGCAGAAATTTGACGGATAAGGGTAGGTCGATATGGCGCTGACTGTACATGCATACTGTTGTAATAATAGGAAACTATATGAAACGTGCCCACAATCATAATCTTACTTTTTATTGTTAATGAATTAAGAGGCCGTACCTGGTTTTGCTCGCAACACTAGCGCCACTTTCATTAAAATAATAATATATTTTTACTTAAGGCATAGATAAAAAATCTGTCTCAGCCACTTTTTAGCTATGCCTTAAATAAAAAGATATTTTTTTTAAATGAAAGTGGCGCTAGTGCCGCGAGCAAAACCAGGTAGGTACGGCCTCTTAATTTGCACCTGTATTTTATATTTTATAAAAGAAAGAAAAGAAAGAAAAACAGTTTATTTAAAAGTAAATGTGTGTGTATTGGGAGGTATGTCGCTGTATAGTTTAGGACGCTTTAAAGTTACACTGCTGCAGTCCGGTTATATGATGCGTTCGGATACTTGTGTAAGTATAACTGTCTAATCCTATTTCGGAAGAAAACTTTTTAAAGTGTAAAGTGCTGTGGTTCTTATATTGTTGTTGCTGTCTGTTGCCGGGTTTGCTACCGACTAAGGAACTTACATCTGCAGGAGACACTTGAGACCTGCTGAGATACTTCTGACCTCTGAGGGTCTCCACTTTCCGTTACCTCGTTTGCTATGAGCTCGTAATGTATTACGAGTTCATAGCAGACGAGGTAACAATACTAATTGAAAAATTATAATACTCGTACATCAATAATCACAAGATGGCGCGAGGGCGCTGCGCAATGACGTACGGACAACCGGTAACATAGCAAGCTTATAACTTTGTGATTTTAATTACACAGTTTTAAAATTTTGTACCTAAATTAAATCATTCCTGTGAAACTTATTTTACGAACAAATTATTTTTTATGGAACCTGTAATCTCCGGAAAAAACGTCAGAAGACCGACATTCCGCTACGAACTCACGAGGTACTAGGTAGGCTACTGCAGTACATAAACACGTAGCTGTCTTTGTGTAATTATGCTTGTGTTCTGGTTATTTTGTTTGTTTTTAAAGTTAAGTATGTTGCTAAAGTTTCGAATAACACAGTAGCAGCAGTTACAAAATTGATGGCTTGGTTACAAAATGGCCCATTAAAATCAAAAGATATGTCGCAGACTGGCACAATAATCAATGTCCTCGACCGCCTTTTTTATAAAACCAATGGTCCATCATGCCTAGATGATGTCAACAAGGGGCGTAGTTTTTAAAAACTCTTATAGATTTAAAACCAAGAATGTACGCTGTACTGAGGGTTACATAACAACTTTAAAATCATTGCGCGATATTTGGACGGAACTGACCGCCTGCGGTTTCCAATATTTAAATCTTGGTTGGATTTTGAAAATCTATTAACAAATTTTCATAACGAAGTTTTTGAAGGCTCTGAAAATGAAGAGGAGCCGACAAGAAAAAGTATGTGAGACAAGTGTCTCACACACTTACACACACACACACACACACACACATTACACTTACACTTGTGTGTGTATTTTTTAAATCTTTTTCACAGTTGGATCCCCAATTGTGAGCTGTCTATCCTGAAATGATTGCTGTTTTCACGACTGCTATAAAATAATCGCAAGTCGGGTTTCTTAAAGCAAGCCAGGTTGGGTAAATCTTTTGCTGCAAGCACTATTCAGGACATTCCTTAACTAAGCATCCCAGATAAATTTGAGACTATAGAAACAAATTTAGCAGAAATACCCCTGTTAAATTTATTCCAAAGGAAATCCAAAGCATCATCCCTAGCCATGATGGTGCTGATAAAACATTAAATCTATTATAGGGGTATGTATCTACATACCACAGTATTAAAGTTTATTTTATTTATATTATAAAATCACAACACAACAACATGTATTTAAGAAGGTACGGAAACACAGACGCCATATTTCAGAACGCATCGGTGGTGTCGAATCGAAGGATGTTGCAATTATTATTTTATTTTTATTTTTTTTCTCCAATCCATCGACAGGAGATTATGGCTGGAACTCTTGTGCATTTTTGCCCTTTTTTAGATTTTCGTCTGAATATAACCGACGGATTATCAAGTATTCCATCCAAAGGACGCCGAATGTCTAGTGATGATCCGCCAGTGGAAAATGATTTTCCAATTCGAAGACACTACAGGCCAGCAAACAACACTACAGGCCTTCTGAGGCAAAAAGATATGACGGTTACGATCATGTTCCGGTGTTTAACGAAATAAAAGCCCCAAGAATGTGTCGACATGAAACTTGTGGCAGCCGCACGAAGATACGATGCAAAAATGTGATACATACTTGTGCATTTCGCGTTTTTCCACGCGAAATGCAGAAGTATGTATCACATTTATTATAAAAATAACATTAATTAGTTGAGTTTTAGAAGTTTTCTTGTTTGTTACAAAATTTTAAGAATTATTATGACATTTGTTACCAATGCTGTTTTTTCTTAAGAATTAAGGATTAGATAGTATGTTTAATAATGTTGACTGATTCTAGAATGACTGATTAAAGTAATAAGCTTCCAAACATTTATATATTAGTTTAATTTTCCATCCAACTATCAAGATAAACGTTCTATTTAAATTACCCTCACGATCGCACAGTATCCGGCGTAGAACAAGCCAGGTGGACAAAAGTCACTATCAAATTCCCAGAAATTTGTACTTTCTACCTGTAAACAACACCCCTAAACCTCTGATTCCAAGAATTGTTTATGTCTAACATTCCATATGGGTGAGTCATCGTTTATCAAAGTAAGGTAAGTGCTGTTAAATAAATAGGTCAGTTGTATTTTAGCGACACTTACACTAACATCTCATGGTGGTAGTTCTAATTTTGTGAAAAGTTTTAGTGATGGATTTTACTTCTGAAGGTATGTTAAATATTATTTTCTTATTAGAATCTTTTAATGTGTTATAAACATTCATAAAGTAGACTATCTCTGAATACTCTTAGCTTAGAAAAGCTTAGAAAAGCCATGTATCCTCTTGTATCCACTCTGAATTTTTGATATGTTTTAATTACATCCCTATAGACTATTATGTGACTATTTTATGTAGCACACTTCAGTGCAACATTCTTTTTTCTTTTTTTGTAGAAATGACTTACTCTATTAGTAAAATAGAGTTTTTCGAAGAGTGGCTTAAGCACGAAAAAGACGAAAGAAATGATCGTCTATTTCAATTTTTTTTGTATAAGTGTGATTTCTCTGATATAACTGAAGAATGTCAAAGGGAAATTAAGATGCAATTAGCCACCATTTCTTCGAAAATTGCAACCAAGTGGGTGTCTTCAGCAAAATCAAAAGAGCGTTTCCTAAATAAGAATAAGTTGTGGCTGGAAGGCGAAAAGATAGAATTCTGCTTACGATCGACTCAACCACAACCTTCTACTTCATCTGCTGATTTTTGTCGACCCGGAAGACCTAAAAAAGTTTTCGAAGATTCGTCTTTTAAAACTAAGAAACGTAAAGTTGCTGATCTAGTTGAATCGCGGAGTGTTGGAGAATTAATGACTGCTACAGAGGTAGCTGCACGGTCCACTGGATATAAAAACGTTGCCAGAGTAATAAAGGACATTGGCGAAAATCCATCTTCTGCAAGTACATGCCTTATTATTATAACTTGCCAAGTGCGGTTTTCCGAGAAAGAAAACAGATTTAATAAATAGTGTTAAGAAAATAATGAAAGGTGAAAAGAGACCAAATCCTTTCAAAAATGATACTCCGGGCTAAAAATGGTATGAATTATTTATGAAAAGGCACCCAGTACTTAGTCAGCAAACGCCGGAGAGCATAAATACTGCAAGAGCAGTAGTCACAGAAGAATATATACGAAAATGGTTTTCGGACTTCTTAGATTTCCTGACTAAAACAAACAACTTAGACATTCTGGAAGACCCAAACCGCATTCTAAATGGTGATGAGACTAGCTTTCAAATTTGTCCAAAAACAGTCCTGACTAAAACAAACAACTTAGACATTCTGGAAGACCCAAACCGCATTCTAAATGGTGATGAGACTAGCTTTCAAATTTGTCCAAAAACAGGCAAGGTTATAAGGACCAAAAGGCTGGAAAAATATCTACGAAGTGAAATGAGGCAGTGAAAAGGAAACTATCACTGTTATGATAGTCATCACAGCTGCTGGCGAACTTGTAGCCCCGATGGTAGTTTTTCCATATGTTAATAAACCACCTAAAGAAGTTGCACTTAGTGTGCCGCCGACAATTATCTTGGGAATATAGGAAAGTGGCTGGATGAGAGGAGACCTTTTTTACGAATATATTGCTAACGGTGTCAACGCATGGCTCGAAGAAAATGAAGTAAAAAAAACCCGTCGTTTTATTTGTTGACGGCCATAAATCCCATCTCACTTTTACGAATATATTGCTAACGGTGTCAACGCATGGCTCGAAGAAAATGAAGTAAAAAAACCCGTCGTTTTATTTGTTGACGGCCATAAATCCCATCTCACTTAACATTTAAGTAAAAAAATAACAATTGATTACTAAATAAATAGATTATATAAAAAAAAAAAACTAAATATTATTTTCCAAGGTTCATGAATTGCTCGTAATGGTCATTCTCTCACCTAAGCCGTCATTCCCTCACATTTATTTTTTTAAATATCCTCATAATTATCATAAAACACCTTTATTCTGGGGACCACTATATAATTACAATCTAGTAACATTAGTACTACGAAATCCATAGAAAAAATATTTTATTTCAATATTATTTGTCAGTTCATAATGACCAAATTTCGAGATTTCATGAGAATTACCCAAATGCAGAGAAACTTTTAGAACTTCTTAGTGGCCCAGTGTCAGACTATACGGATGATTTACCTTTGGATTGTGGGGGGCCGTAATTGTAGGTTATGTATTTAAAAACAAACAACTTGATGTTAGCTTGATTAGTTTTTTTTTTTTAATCTACATACGAAATTCCTAAGTTCCAAGTGGACTTTTTTAACTTTCCAAGTAGAGTTTAAAAAAATTCTGCACCCCTACCCTGTACCCGATGGCGTTCTACTGTTGATGATCTGTGTTTTAGTTTTGTTTCAAACCTATCGAAAGTAAGAAACATTGTAACATTTCTATTTAAATGTACAGCACAGTAATAACTGTAAAGTTTGGCGAGGAAACATTGTACAAAAACAAAAAAAAAACTGTTAAAGAAAAAAAAAAATAAGTTCCTGGAACTATTTAGATGTTTCTTATGTAACGAAAAGTTTTTTTGTGTCTCGCAACGCAGCTCCTTCGTTAAATCAGCTGGAAAAGCTAATAACCTTTTTGGAAAGCAAGCCAGTTGGCTATGGGCCATGCTCGTACTGCAAATGCCCACATTCGCAGTCGTCAGATATGGGGGCCGACCATAAACTTTGAGAAAACAATCTTATTGCAAGAGAGTTTTGTTTCAATCTTAAAGTAGTATTATTTCATTTTGTACCATAAGCTTAATCGCTCAGTACGATTGTATTCCTGCTAAGAGCTGGGCAAAAATGAACGATTTAAAGATTTTGTCTATTCCCTGCTAAAAACAGAAAAGATACGCGCTGTCTTTGCGTTGTCTTTTTCAGATGTTTCTTTTTCATCGTGAACTAAGAGAATACATTTAACTCAAAAGATGCCTTGTAAAAATATATTTTTAAAAGGATCTATGTGACTTTCATAAAAAGGACGTAATAACTTTCAAGATTTTACATTAATAAAGTAGAAAAACCAAAAAAGCTGCGAGGGACAACGTCGACATTTAGTTGCATGTTAGTGTGAATCGTAACAGTCGGAATTTAGAACGTTTGTTTACATTAACAAAATTCTTATCAAAGTTTATTGTTAAGTTAAGTGCGAAGGAATTTTTTTCATTAAAATAGTTTTCAAGTGCTTAAATTTAGAGTAATCTAGTTATTGTGAGTGTTTGGTGTTCGAAGCTGATAATGAACTATACTTGAAACTTATTGTACATGGACATCATGGAATCAAGGTAAAGTTAAACAGTGTATTCCAGTGAAATATGTAACTTGTTGTTCGTGCACTATTGAATTCAGTGTTATCTGCTTCCAAAAACTCAAAAATTTAATTTAGAATACAATAATAAATTAATAACCCACATAGGTACTAAAAACAATTAACTCGACACGTTTAGGCATCGAAATAAGGTTTTAAATACTTTATATGTCACGAAAAACACTTTAATAGTATATATTTGGAAAACAATAATAAATCCGCTGCGTCCGAGCAACTTTTTTAAGCCTGCTAATTTGACGTAAAAACAATACTGCTAGCGGTAAAAAATCGCCTTATAGTATGAAATGAATGTACTTTATAACAGTGATGTCACAAAATCGCTAAGAAAACATTCTTGTTTTAATATGGTAATTAGATTGTTTTAAAGGCCAGATGGTACGAAAAATATAAGTAAGATTAAAACAATACTGCTATAAGAGCTTGTGGTCGGCCCCCTGGTCCGAAGTAACAACAGCCCTGAACAGTGATGATGAAACATGGCTTTGCTGGATATATGTATATAATAGCGTTTTATGTTACCAAAATGAAGAGCGTGTGCATACCATTAAAATGACAGTTATGAAAACTGATGATTATACATTAATTCCATTAAGACTTTCACCCTTCTGGAAAAGGTTTCGAACCTCATTAGATTAAGTACAACTGGAGACTTCCTTACCGTATACCCACTGAATGATCCTGTACCTCTACCATGAGTTTTAAGCAATAGTATTCGTCGCTACTCGATATCGACGCCGTAAATATTTTGTATAGCAAATTTTGCAGCGCCTCTAGCGGTCACTTGCAGAACCAAAATTTGCCATACAAAATATTTACGGCGTCGATATCGAGTAGCGACGAATACTATTGCTTAAAACTCATGGTAGAGGTACTGATGGTAGTGAGAGTACAAAAACATCGGAAAAAAGATATTGGTAATTATATACTGTGTGTGTATATTTTTGCATTGAATAGGTAACCTACGGTATAGTATCCTTTTGCACAGCCCCCTGTGCATGTTTTTTTATTACTAAATCAGTATTAACTACAGTCATGTACTGTAACTTCAGGCTAGGCTTCAAATTGCAATTATAAAAACATTTAAAATTGCAATGGATAGTTAAACCAAATCAATGTTTTATTTATTTTATACATTAAATTATATAATTCTTACTCGTGATGCAGCACTTGTAACTTTAAAAACTTGAAGTCTCGGCTTGAGGTATGTAGCGACCTCTAGTTGCTGGATATGTACCTGATCATAAACAATGACAGTTCTGACTGAGTTCGGTCAGATGGCGCTGCAATTTAATCGATATAATTCGTTTTTCACTGGTTTTGATTATGAAGTTAGATTATTTAAATACATTTAATAACAACGTTTTTAATTAACACATGTCGTTGTTTACTAAGTTTAATTTAATTAAAATGTAATTTTCGACTAGGCAGAATGAATAAAACCTTAGCCTCAGAAATTGACTGATGAGCGAAAATCGAAATGGCGTTTTTTTTTTAATTTCTGTGCGAATCTGGAACACAGATAATCTGCTAGTTCAGTAGAAAAAGAAAATGTGATATCGAAAACTAGGCGTGGAACCAACGTCAAACTTAAAACGATGATATCCAGGGCGTTGTAAGTATTTATTGGTCAGATTGATTAAACATTGTCTTAGCATAATCCATGTGCATTTGGAATTTCTCAACATGTAAATTTTCTTTGACAGGGTCCAAGAAATAATTTTATAACCTCGTATCCTACGTTATGGATATTTTTTATTAAAAATAATCTCCCAATGTATATATACAAAAAAATAAAGCTACAACTCGGTACATGAATTGTTGACGATCAATCATCACGTGGACAGCAAGGCGAAAATTTCCAAATACAGTGCATGGCTTTAGACCTTGGATGAACTGCATTGGTTAACTGTACTGGCTGAGAGGACTACTGGATGCTTATTGTTAAGGTTAATTTAGACCACTCCATTTAATTTGGAATATAAATTTGGGAATTTGGGATATAAATATAAATTGCACTTTGGAACTTGCTATAGTATTAAAACCCTTGTTTATTAGCTTAAAAAATATAAATGGTTGGTCGTGAATTTTTCATTAATTCATTAACCTGCATGTGACAAAAAGTTGCTTTTAGATACCAAGTGCACTTAATGATTTTAATTTAAGGTAAGTACTACAATGACAGCAGGGAGATCGGGGTCCTTCACTGAAGCAAAGAAAGTTATGCGGTTAGGACCGCACTAAAATAAAAGAAGCTCTTGAGGCAATAAGTAATGTAATGCCCATTCGTGCAGCCTCTCTCTAAACTATTTGGCGTCCCACAAACAACGTTATAAGATAGATTAGCTTGTCGCATAGATATAGATGTATTTAAAACTGGACGTCCTTCAGTTTTAAATGCATCCGAAGAAGAAATATTAGTTCAATGGTTGATACAACTTGCCAAGTGAGGTTTCCTGAGAAAGAAAACAGATTTAGATAGCAAATCGAAAACATGTTAGCTTTGTTGTGTAATATACCAGCTTGTTGCGTTAATTTTGAAGGTATAGAAAATGCTTCAGATAGACTGTGCCATTATTGGACTGGACTTACAGTAGCTAACTTTTTAACATTATTTCACAGTGTTACTCAGTCAGAAACAATTTGCAATAAAGCAAAAACTGCCCTTATCACATGACAAGAGCAGTTTTTACACTAACTTTTAGAGTTTTTAAACTAGGTACATACCTAGTTAAAATAAGAACAGGTGAATCATTCGCACGTATGCCCAATCTTTTCTTAACATCTAAGGGATCAATATCTAGTTATGTAGGAAAGGTTAGAGATTGCTTAATCAATTATTATGTGCCTTTACATTTAGGTGTTAGTCACATGACTCGAGAGCAACACAATTGCACGTAATCTTTTAATACCCCAGGAACTTTTTGTGGAACAGATGCTAACAACCTGATAGTGATCTGCGATGGCACGTAGATATACTTGCAGAAGTCATCAAACTATTTGTTTAAAAATATATGACGGCGCCAGGAATGGCTGAGCGATATAGCGTCATCGTCTTGGTTCAGTGGTACTGGGTTAATACCGAAGAGATTTTAAATAACTATGCACTTGATTAACAATTAATTATAATGTCACTTTCAAAGTTCAAATTACTATTGCAGCAATCACAGGTAGCTATACTAAGTAATAACGAATGTATGGGCAACCGACAGTTTCGTATCAGAGAGGTGTTACACCCGCGCCCGCGCAGACCTTAATGCTTTGCGCTCCCGGGGTCCCATCCCTCCAATGCCGACTCTGACCACTTGACGCCATAATAAGTGACGTCACGGCGTCACCCTACTTACTTACTACTTAGTAATACAGTAAAAACAACATTAAGACTTAGTAACTAGAATTCGTTTTCCACGACACGGCCAACCTGACATATTACACGTCCTCGTGTGCACCTGTTACCAAAATTCAAATTTGGAGTAACGGTACATCCTCGGCCAACCTGACCAAGAACAAGTACAATAGCAATCGATAATTTAACGTCAACATTTGATAGAACCTTTTATCAGAGTATCAAAAGGTACCTCTAAGTCTCAAAAATATCAAAAAGTTAACATTTAAACACAATAACCAAACTTAATCAGATCACATACAACGCTCATGGCCCAGCTGTCTCAAAAGCATGTGACAAACCTTGTCACTTCTCTAGAGTCCACGACTCCCAGGTCATCACATGACCAACACAAAATAGTTTCCGCAGAAACCCAGGCCCCCGCCACACCACTTACTGCTCATCGCACCCTGAACAACTCGCCATTGAATTGCAGTCACGACTACAGATAAGTGCGTGCAGTGCGACCAAACTCAGGTCATCAAATGACCAACACAAAAATAGTTTCCTCAGAAACCCAGGCCCCCGCCACATCACCAACTGCCCACCGCGCCCTGAACAACTCACAGTTTATTGCAGTTACGGCTACAGATTGGTGCATGCAGTGCGACCAAATAGCCATGGTATGTGTCTATTTTTCTGTGGAGGTATAATCCTCTTCATCTTCTACATCAAATAAATCTAGCTCATCATGAGCACTACTTAGAGGCATCTTTCGTATACAATTGTGAGCATACTCATAGGTTCGTTTACTAATCAAAGGCTTCAAAGATAACAATCGACATCAAGTAACTCTAATAATTTGAAATCCTATGTATTTAGGATCCAATTTAGTCTGGTTTCTCTCTTTATTTTAGAATCAAAACTAAATCACCAATATCAAATTTAAATAAGTAAGCTTTAACCTTATTAAATTTAAATTTTCGTACTTACCGCTTACTTTTTTTTTATGTTCATTGCCGTTTTCTCTTCTCATGCAAACATTTATGTTTCGTTTCACGATCAGTTACAAGATTTAACGGTCTAGTTACACGTCCTGTCAACAGTACAAGGGCCTTGTCCCTGTTTGAGTTTATAAGACTTTAAAACACTACTTTTTTTTTTTAATAATCCGTTAAGATAAAATAATCTAATAATCCATTCTAACTGGCAAATAAGTCCAATAAAATGACTGCAAGCTTTAGCTTGCTATAATTCCTTTCTAACTGGCACAAAAGTCCAATAAGATAACTGCAAGCATCAGCCTGCCATAATTCTATTCCAACTGGCA
Organism: Leucania comma; assembly: GCA_958295575.1. Taxonomy (NCBI): domain Eukaryota; kingdom Metazoa; phylum Arthropoda; class Insecta; order Lepidoptera; family Noctuidae; genus Leucania; species Leucania comma. The sequence continues at coordinate 13,399,003 of OY282485.1, forward strand.
TACAGGTCCAATAAGATACTTACAAGCATTAGCCTGGTAAAATTCTATTTTAACTGGCACATAAGTCCAACAAGATAAATGCAGGTACTAACTCCTGTAACTTCCTAACTTCTCATAGGAGCATGTTGTGTCACACAACCACTGATCCTATTTTACCCTATAGGAATTTTAAGTTAAAGCACCCTTGACACATTATAAAATTAAATTAAAAGACAAGTATGTTTATACTCTAGCCCCACATGCCATTATAAAGCAAGATTAATATCCAAAGTAACAATTCGAAATCAGAAGTATGACTGATGAATTTAAATAATGTGAAACTTTGCATTGTAATAAAACAAATACAGAGTCCTATAGGGCCATACCCTTCCAGTATGTTACAAGAATCCAATCATTATAATAGTTCCAGTAAGATGGGACGCCGGCTATATTTATTTCTGTAAGATAGGATGTCGGCTATGATTTGACAATGTGTAGCTAGAACAACCGCAGGTTGTTCCACAACTGCTAAACCTATTTCAACCTATAGTCCATCAAAATTACTAAGTTTTCACTCTATCATAACTCTTGGCTTCGGTCGTCCTGTTTAAATTAAATAAACTCAGTGTGCTGTTTGCTCTCGTGGTCTATTATCAACACTTTTTCACGTAGTTCCACTTAAAATCTTAAACTGAGCAATCTTGTGCTCAGCTTCATTGGCCACTTAAGTTTAGGAAACTTTAAAACACCCCTTTTTTTTCTATTACGCAATTAATTCTCCACTGTCGTTAAGGGTCGACCACGTTTAGCTAACCAAATGTTTCTTTTGCCTCCTTTTTTTGTTTTGCTGCACTGAAGTGCATTACGCTCCGATATCCCGAGTTCGTTTCACATAATTTGTTGGACGATATGACATGTCTACTGACGTAAATTATTGCTTTTTTCTGAGTGTTGCTTCACACAAAACTTGGACCAAATGTGTTTCTAAAGGTTTCTAGGGTTTTTTTTTTTTTTGTTATTCTTAACTCAATGACAGGCTGTGACATCGTAAAATACGCATTTAACGCACCTTTTAGTGAGTCAATGTTGCTGGCTGAGTTATTACGAAAAGTGTAGATTTAATAGAACATCAATAAAAACTATGGCGTATTAGCATCGTTTGAATGTCCCTCAAGTTGGCGTCAGTTTAATCCTTGACGGCAAAAAACTTGATGTCATAACGGAAACTGTTTTCTTAGGTGTAACTATCGATTCTAAATTGCAATGGGGCGCTCATATAAGAACTCTCTCAGCTAAACTAAGCTCAGCTGCATACGCAGTAAGAAAAATAAGACAATTGACAGACGTAGCCACAGCTAGGTTAGTCTACTATGCTTATTTCCACAGTATTATGTCTTATGGCATTTTATTGTGGGGATCTGCAGCTGATGAAGACTCAATTTTCATATTACAAAAGAGAGCGATCCGGGCTATTTATAAAATGGGTCCTCGCAAGTCCCTCAGAGATAAATTCAAAGAAATCAATATACTGACTCTGCCCTCTCTTCATATCTTAGAAAGTATTCCGTACGTTCGCAAAAACTTAGGACCCTTTAAAATTAGAAGCGATCTTCCTAACAAAAATACGTGCATCAAACACGAAATTGTTTTACCCAAATGGAGGCCAGCCAAGACCAGCAAATAATTCCTAGCAAACAGTATACGCTTCTATAACAAGCTGCCAAAAGCAGTAACTGAACTTAGTGAGGGAAAGTTCAAAACTCATATTAAGCGTATCCTAACCAAAAAAGCATATTATAAGGTTAAGGACTATGTCGAAGACACGCTCGTTTGGCAATGACCGCTTCTGCACATGCGCACATGCAGCCCCCTGGCAACTAACTCATTCATATTGTGTCCATTAACTGCTCCATCTTTGTTTCAATACATACATTGTTTTTTTTTATTATTTTTTTTGACACATTGCTTTTGCAATATTATTTAGACCTCAACTATCACAAATCCATTAGTAATTTATCTTATTAGCATCTCATAGTGTAATTGGTGATAGTTGTAATTTTTTTTTTTTTCGTTTCTTTATATAGCCTTTCCTTACAATGTGAATGTGAGAACACTGTAGACTTCGAATTCCTATTACGAGTCACTTTATCTTTATTATTATGATTATTCCTACTGTGCTCCTGGGCACAACATTAACTGGCCTACACAGTCCCCACACAATTACCAATACTGTAATTTGGAAATATTTTACAAAAAAAACATTTCTTTTAAAAGAGCAACCATGAAGTCTCCCGCCGGCTCCTCTCCATTGGAAACGACCAATTTGGAGCCGTGCACCAGCCTCCGACGCCTTATAAGTGCCCATGCAGGCCCATATGAAACAAAAACATTTTGACTTTGACTTTGACTGCTTATGTCAACATGAACAGATTTGCCAATGAATACTCAGGGCTCGGGTTGGGTTCTGATTGTATACGACCAGAATTAGACTTAAGTACTTTACAGGTCATACATCCATCACCGAACTTATGGACTTATTAAGCTACATGTTCGAAGCAATAACTAATGGCCGTATACCTTTTCAAGATCCTTTTCTTTCACTCAAAGTTTATTAGTGACTCATGCACATGGTTAATTATGGACCACGAGTCTTGAAGTCTGATTTAAAACTCACCGGACTTAACTCGAGAATGCAATGTATTAGATTTAGAATTACACTTAGCAACCAATTTTGTTATGAAATAATCAAAGAAGAATAAGTCTTTTGTGTATTATGAAATCTTTAAAGATTTTACGCTCAATCATCACATCATATTTCAAACAATCGTCTGGCACCACTTGAAATATGCTGTAAGCAGTGCCTATGAATAAAAACGTCACCTAAGATTTTTCTACGATTTATGATAACCGACCGATCGACACTGTTAATATAAACAATCGGGTACTTACGTTGCCCCTCGAAATTAGGACTGATAGACTGCTTAACAAAAGACCATTCAGCTCAGGATACAAAATAAAAATTGAACGACTGACCAGATTGCTCCAACTGTCCGCATATACCACCATATTTGACCAACATTGATGCGTCGCTTTGCTCTGCAACCGCGTAGCCTGCGCCTGCGCTGCTGTAGAGCACGCTTCTTCGACACCGTGCTTCCCGAACTCGTCCCGTAGTGACAGCCAGCTTGCTGCTATTTGAACACTCCGTGAAATACGTCACGAACATGCGCCCACGTAATGACCACTTTTGATATTTGTAACAACCATGATGAAGCACTGTCTTTCAGGGTTCGTTGAGACCGATATCTCTGTCACTCAAATATTGCGCACCAGTAGGAGCAGATCCAGATCCCACTTCTGATGACGGCGCCAGGAATGGCTGAGCGATATAGCGTCATCGTCTTGGTTCAGTGTTACTGGGTTAATACCGAAGAGATTTTAAATAACTATGCACTTGATTAACAATTAATTATAATGTCACTTTCAAAGTTCAAATTACTATTGCAGCAATCACAGGTAGCTATACTAAGTAATAACGAATGTATGGGCAACCGACAGTTTCGTATCAGAGAGGTGTTACACCCGCGCCCGCGCAGACCTTAATGCTTTGCGCTCCCGGGGTCCCATCCCTCCAATGCCGACTCTGACCACTTGACGCCATAATAAGTGACGTCACGGCGTCACCCTACTTACTTACTACTTAGTAATACAGTAAAAACAACATTAAGACTTAGTAACTAGAATTCGTTTTCCACGACATATATATACAGTCTGCATAAATACCGTAATTTGGTGATTAAATCTTTTTTGACGGTGACTTGTGATGGCCACATCATTGATGACTTTGGACCTTACGCTGCAACACAGTCTGATGCAGATATGACAAATCAATGACAAATCTTTTTCAAAATGAAAACTCACCACTAAGGTCTTATTTTAGACAAAATGATATTTTTATTTTAGATCGTGGATTCAGAGACGCTATTGGTTTGTAGAGGTCCTTGGGGTATTCAATCCATTAACCTGAAAGTTTGGATGTAGGTGAAAGACAATTGTCTACTGGAAAAGCTAACAAATCTCGCATGGTTAATTTGTGTGGGTGGGTGGTAGAATTAGTGAATGGTCGGTGGTCTAAACGGGATTTCAAAATATTCAGGATCGAATTTTTTAATTGCGCTTCCAGAAACCTAATGACGGATACTAAAATTGCAGCTGCGATTCTTAATAGTTTCCATTCCGTTATAACCGACTATCCAGATGCAGAGGCAATTTTAGCCAGAGCCCAAGAAAGATTCAATATGCCAAACAATCTTGCCGCCGATTATATTATTGAAGAAAACATTAACAGACGCGGAGTCAATTTTGTTTTTATAGATGGCCAGCTACCCCATTTGAATGTGTTCCCGGCTATGGAAATGGAGGATGTCATTTTATTTGGTTTAGTGATTTATCAAATAAAACAGGCAAGATTATACTGCGAGGAACACATTCGAGAAAACGGTACGTCTAGGATAGAAGTTGACACCAATCTACTAGAGCACTCAAGCAATTCACTTTTATTAAGGGGAAGAATAAGGTCTCGCCACCAAAGCAACAAAATATATTATACTTCTATATTATTGAATTTAAATAGTGCAGATTGGTGTGAATGTTATTGCAGTTGTATTATAGGGAAACGTACCGTTGGGAGCTGTGCACATATTATGACTATTGTTTGGTATTTGGAATGGGCACGGCATCAGGAAATTGTCGTTCAATCACCTGTCAGTTTCTTAGACAGTATTTTAGTTAGAGATGATGTAGAAAATGAAGAAGAATAAATATTTAATAATCTGTTTTTTATTATTTTTGTCCTTATTCAATGACAAACTATGGTTTACAAGTTTTTGTAAATATGCATTTATATTAAACTGCATACGAGGCGAGAACAATATTTCTTTAGATTTCACGTGTTTGATCATCATCTTCCCAACCTATTTCACAATATATGTTTGGGCCAGCTTTCTGTCTCAACTATTGCTGAATATTAGTATTTTACATGTAGCAACTAACATAGAAAGGAAATATATCCACGAATAACGTATTTCCCGAGACAAATCACAATGTTATGTTCCTTGATGAACTGGGTAAAGTCCATTTGTAGGGCAACTAGAGCTTTTGTTTGTGATTCCAGTCGGCAAGACTTGTGTATCATGGTGAGTCTTCTACACATTTTCAGTAGCATTTGCACCCTGCTTATTTCGTAAAAATCTCTGATTCCGACATGGTTTTACCATAAAAATAATATGTAGGCATTTGTGCTTTGTGCTGCACAAAAATTGTATTTTTTTGGTGAAGGCGTCGACTAAATATTTTGTCAGGAAGTATTTTGTCGGCAGGAAAGTCAAACGTTGAACTTCACGCGTTATGGTAGATAATAATAATAATTTTCTGAAAGACAAAATATTTTCTTGATTTATGCAACATGTGTTATTTTAACGTCAAACGTCAAGTCGACAAAATAACAAATGTCATTCAGATTGCAATTTGTTAACATGACGTTTGACGTTTAAATAACCAATTTACGGATCTTTAAGGGCAGGTTTTGATATTGCATTATCGTGGTAATATTTTTTTGTCTTAATTGCTTAAAGCTGCAGCTATAATTACAATAAAAATTGAATGTATTTAATAGAAAGGACAATATTAGCCACGTTTTGAATATCTGTATTGCATAGAAACTAATAAATAAAATCAATGTCCGTTTTGTTTTTCCTGAAACGTTTTTCAGTTTTTTACAGAAACTGAAGACTGAAAAATTTATATTTAGGCGTGATCGAGTAGCTTATTAACACTTCGATCCACAACTACCCAACTTGTTCATACAAAAGTAGACTCTAAACATCGGAATTAAGGCCTATAGTGGCGTGGATGTGAGAGGACACCGGTGTCCTCTGAGCTAGGACAGATTAAATAAGCTTTCTAATAAGGTATATCACAATGGCGTTCCGATTTCTTCGGAATAATAGCCCATTTTTGACCGTGTCCTTTGTCAGTCTTAGGCTCGGCGCAAATGGGCCACCGACCACAGCCACCGGTGGCCAGCGACGGCGAAACACACTTTTTAATATATTTTGTATAGACGCGCCGCACACGTGTGTCCGGTGGCGGCCACTCGCTACAGTAGTGTCCGCGACTCGCCACTAGTGGTCACTACGTGCCACACAAAACACCGACACCCGCCACTGTCGCATTGCTCCACCCAACGCGCAGTTAACCGTCCGACGTTCTACGTATCGCAACTCGTACCATCATGGAGCACGACGTCTCAATGGATGTTGATACATTCATATCGGAAATCCATTCACGTCCCGCTATTTGGGATTTGAATTCTGATCTGTACAGCAATAGAAATGAGAAAGTAAAAGCCTGGGAAGCGATTTGTGAATTATTTATTAACAATTTCAAGGACAAAAGAAGCAAGGAAAAAAACACCGCAGGTAAGTTAACATTTTAAATAGTTTGTGTCGTGTTTATTCATGTTCTGTTTTCTTGCCATGGTATTGATCCTTCATTCATAAAGTAATCTTTTAATATGTCTCGTGTAGTACATGATCGTAAAGTTAGTATACCTGGGGGCCTAGACAAAGTCAGTTTCATTAACGATAACGAAATTCGAAACTCCGAAATGTATGGAACTGACATAAGCTTTCGAAACATCACGTGATCGATCGCTACTTGCTAGACAATGTTAAACTGCCTAACGAAACGACAACGAAATCGATCAACGTAAACGATATTCTCATACAAATGCGTAAACAAGTGGCACTTTTGACATTCAAATTCGCTGAAATTTCGAAATGTTCGTTCCGACATCTTAGCGAACTCTTGGACCCTGTAGAACAGCAAAAAAAAATGGCTGATTGTTAGTCAGCTGGTGGTATTGTTTGCATCAAGTGTGCTTGTTTCTTGTTTTTTTTAAATAAAAATGCATACATTGCGTTTACTGCGGGCGGCACATAATGAAAGTGTGTGGTTGAGGCGTCAGAAAAGATACAATTACCAGCAAAGAATGGAAAGAGTGGAAAATATGACAGAGTTATTGTTCATGGAGAATTTTCGGTTAAATAAGAGGATTTTCCGTCAACTCTGCAACGATTTGCGTATTCACACTTCATTAAGAAGATCTAGAGAAATTCCTTTGGAAATTAAGGTAACCTTACTTGCTACTAAAAACGAAAATTGGTGTGTTTGATTTCAATAATTTTATTTCCTTAATTAAGACTTTGTTTTTTAGGTGCTCACTGCTCTTAGTTTTTTTTTGCCACTGGATCCTATCAAAGGATTGTGGGTGTGAGTCAACAACTGACACAAAGAACAACAAGCCGGTGTATCTGGCAAGTTGTTGATGCCCTCAACCACCCCGCACTCATGAACAAGTGGATTAAATTTCCACAAACAATACAAGAAAGGTCATTAATCAAAGAACAGTAAGTAATCTTGCTTATTTCTGGGCAAAGTATCGTCGGCTTAGAGTGTAAACCTGCTAAATCCATTTTTTACCGTTAATACGTTTTGTAATCATTCGAAAGAGGAAGAAAAAACGCACAATCTAGAAAAAACAGCTAATGTCAATTTATGTTTAAAATTGATAAAAACGTATAATGAGTAAAACAGTCAAATCCATTACTTCAAAAGTTAACTCCACCGCACGCCCGCGCGTCCCCGCCATTTTGTTCTGAGTATTCAATGCCGGCGCATGTGCTCCAGTAATTCTCGGTGTTTTACTTGTGTAAATGAAGGGAATATTGCAGAGGTACGTATTTTTGTTGTTATATAATGATTATATTGCATAAACTTTATTAGAAAATGAGTAATATTTAATATAAAAGAGTAAATTAACTTACAATCTGAACAGATCGGAGTTAGCAGTTTTTCTTACGAGTAAATCACAAAATCATTGTACTTGACATGTATTATGCGTAAATGATTTTCAACTTCTTAACAATGTTTTAGTGTTTTAATTAATATCTCGCTCTCTAATCTCTTTTAAATGGCAAACAAATTTATATTTTTATTTTGTTAAAAAAACTTGGTGGTAAGCTTAGTTGGGAGTGAGCCTGCCTCAAATCAAAGAAACTACGACGGCCGTGGTTCGATTCCTGGCATGGGCATGTACCAATGAGTTTTCCAAACTTACGTACATTCTTACCCCTGGCTTTTTTTTTCGGTAAAAGAAAACATTGTGAGGAAACCTGCATATGCCTAAGCTAAGGAAAAATCCAAGGGCGTGTGTGAAGTCCGCCAATCCGCATTGGGCCCGCGTGGTGGAATATGGCCCAAACACCCTCATGGCAAGACTAGGCCTGTGCCCCCCCCCCCCAATGTTTAAAGGCTGATATGATGAAATGAAAAAAAAAAAATTGTTTTTATTATATTTCCAAGCGCAGAATTTAAACGAAGTTTATAATAATATAATATAATATTCCACAACTATCACACAACGCCGTCTAGTCCCAAGCTAAGCAGAGCTTGTGTTATGAGTACTAGACAACTGATAAACATACTTATATATTTCTAAATACATACATATTATAGATAAATTACACCCAGACACAGAACAAATGATCCTGCTCATCACACAAACATTTGTCCTGGGTGGGAATCGAACCCACGACCTCCGGTATAGCAGTCAGGGTCACTAACCACTAGACCAACAGGCCCGTCCGTTATAATTTAATCTTTTCATCTCTAATTCTTTTTATAATTATTTATCTAGTTCGTTCGTTAATTTTTGCTTTATTTTTAGATGTCTTCAAGGATTCATTCGCGTGGGCAAAAAATCTTGGACCTGTGTAATGCAAGAAAGGAAACACAAAATGAACAAAAGGAGCCGGAACCACTTAGAACAGCAATATTACCTGAAGAATGGTCTATAGTGCAAAATGAATACAGAATCTGAAAGCTTTAGCTCAAACACTTCGAATGTTCAAAATATAAGTAACAATAGCCGTCTTTCACCATCCACATTAAATGAGGTTATATGTGAAGATCATTCCAGTATGCTCGTGCCTGATAATACACTGACAAATTTTGATGCCTCGGTGAACTCAGACATAAATAATGACATTGTTACTCAAAATGTAGACCATGAAATTCAACTCGAAGACATCAATGTTATGTCCCTTTTACCTTCGAACTTGCCCTTGTTCAATATTACAGAAAATGTTGAGCATAACTGTAACAAAAATCTGATTTCTGAAAATTATCATAGGAACTCTTTGACAGATATAACCGATAGTATTGGTCCTAATTCGTCAAACCTATCCCATCAAATAGAAGATTTGATATCAGATGAAAGTGTACAAGAAGGCTTAGTACCGTATGAAATTAATTCTGACTCAGAATATGATTACGAAAACTACCCGGAGAAAAGCAAGAAAAGAAAGAAACGTGTTCAGATTCAAAAATCAAATTGGTTTGCTGAAAGAAACAGAAAGTTAAGAGAAAAGGGAAAAAAGTGTTATGGAAGAAAAAAAGAAGAAAAATGGAATTATGAAATACCAAGGAAACCTAGAGTGATGGCAAATAGATGCATGTGTAAGGAAACTGAGAAAGGATCTTTAAAATGTTCAACTTTTACAGAAACTGAGAGGCAAAATATTTTCAAAGAATTTTGGAATATGAGCTGGCCAGAAAAAAAAGTATACGTTGATAATCTTGTTATATCCTTACCTGTAAAGAGACCAAGAGGGAGAAAAATCGACAAAGAATCGAAAAGAGCACAATCTTTGTTTTACTATTTGAAAAAAGAAGATCAGCCAATCAAAGTCTGCAGAACTATGTTTCTAAAAACTCTTGGAATTGGACGATGGACAGTTCTCAATTGGAAAAATAATCAAGTCTCTAAAAGGAACCACAAAGATTCTAAATCGGTTAAAACTACAGAATCTACTTTTAAGCCTTTTGAATTGGAACGTCAGGAACTTAAAAGATTTTTAGAATCATTGCCAGCAATGGAATCGCACTACTGTCGTTCTAGTACAGAGAAGAAGTATTTGTTGCCAGAGTGGCAATCAAAACGATCCCTTTACGATTTCTACGTAAAAGATTGGTGTGAAACACGTAACGTGCATGCTTTGTCCATTTGCAAGTTTTACGAAGAATTCGATATTCAAAATCTCGGATTGTTCCATCCTAAGAAGGACCAATGTGAGATATGTGCTCTCTTCAAAGTTGGCAATAAGTCCCAAGAAGATTATTTAGAACACCAAAGGAAGAAGGAAGAAGCTCGAGCAGAGAAAGAAAAAGATAAAGCTGAAGAAAGCTTAGTTTTTACAGTTGACTTGCAGGCTGTTCTGATGGCACCCAAATCAAAAATTAGCAGCTTATACTACAGAACTAAGCTTCAAGTGCACAATCTTGCTTTTTATAATTTGAATAACAAAGATGGGTATTGTTATTTATGGAACGAAACCGACGGAGGTATAAATTCTGAAGAATTTGTAACTATATGGGTTAGTTTAATTGAAGAAAAGGTTTTACAAAATGTTTCAGAAAAACCAACTAAAATAATTATTTACAGCGATGGTTGCACCTATCAGAACAGGAACTGTGTAATGTCTAATGCATTGCTATTGGTAGCTATGAATCATAACATAATTATAGAACAAAAATTTCTAGAAGTTGGGCATACCCAGATGGAAGCGGACAGCATCCACTCCTCTATTGAGCGGGCTCTTAAAAGCAAAAATATCAATGTTCCTGCAGAGTATATCTCTATTTGCAGATCGGCAAGAAAAAACCCTAAACCTTATGATGTAACTTACTTAAACCACACTTTTTTTAAAAGCTTTGATGAAGTTAATTTTTTTAAAAGCATTCGTCCTGGACGTGGTAAAGGTGACGCTAAAGTTACTGATATAAGAGCTCTTCAATACACTCCAAATGGTGATGTATTTTTTAAACTGAGATTCACTGATGAGTGGAAAATACTACCGCAAAGAAAATCATCGGCTGTAAAAACCTTGCCTTTTGATGCCCTAAGAAGTCTGCACCTGACGAAAAGAAAAATTACAAAAAGGAAGTTTGAAGACTTGCAATATTTGAATACATATTTGAGTACATTATGATACAAGTGTGTAATGTAGGAGGTTACCGTCGAGGCGGTATTAAGACCCGAGCCTTGGCGAGGGTCTTAAGAGAGCCAAGAACGGTAACATTCATTACTCACGTGTATCATACGACGTTTTTCAATGCACTTGTGAAGAAAAATAATTAAGTTAACTAATATTACAAAGGTAAAACTGGTAAAATTTTTCATAACATGGCGGTAAAAAAATTAAATCTGTTGCCTATGAGCACGCGCTAGGCTATGGCTATATGGTCTTTTGATCAATTGCCTAGTCGTCGTTTGTTTTCTTGTGTGAAAAGTTTTTACGTTAATGACATTCGTAGTGACAATAGAATATAGTATTTGATTAAAAATGTAGTATTTGATTTTATTTTATTAATACAGAGCATGAATTTCACTCGAAAAAATTACGCCAAAAACCGCGCGCGTCTTTAAATGACGACCATAGACCACAAACAAATTTTATTTTTATTTATTTTTTCGTATTCAAAATTTGTTTTGCGAACAAAGAGGTTGAACAGAAAGGTTATAGCTACATTACAGCACTAGTGCGTAATGGTAATCAAAATGTCACAGTTTTGTAACAGGTGCCATTATATACCTAAGTGTATTGAAAAAGTACTTTACCTGAAGATTACCGTAACTATTATGAAAATTTACTTCACGACTAGATAATAATCGTATTGCGTTCTTGTTAATACTCACTAATGCGTATGTACCTAATCTAGTACCTAATATGATTTATTTTATTTTTAATTCAAAAGAAAAACATTAAAATTACACTATTTTTAAGTTACTTTATGTTAAAAGATTATAAAAACTTAATGTTTTTTGTTACTTCAGAGAGAGTTTTTTTTTTTTTAAAACTGCTAAGTCCGTAATTAAAAAAGTTATTTGATTACAAAAACTTGATAAGTCACAAAAGTTTTAATAAATGTATAAATACTGAATAAATAAATTCATCTTTTATTTTATATTATAAAGAATAAAAAAATCGACCAACTGTATTAAAGCTCTTTCTTAAAGTCAGTCGCGCGCGCGCGGTCGTTCGATAATGACCTCGAACGTAGTGAAATGTAGCTCATGTAATATTGTAATAAATGAAGTGCTCGCATTTATGCATAATAAAATTTGTGTCATGGATGAAATTTCCCTAATACGGATTTGTGATACAGCTTTTTCTCCAGAAGAAGTTTTAGCTGCTAAAAAGCTGCTATTTGAAGCGGTGCCGACCAAAAAAATGAAAACACGGAGACAGGCAGGTAAGACAAACAGAGATTTACAAGATATCGTAGAATTAATTAAGCACACCGAAGCCACTGATCCAGAGAGGCTTCCTACTTTTGTTGCAAAAGAATTACACCGTCTACCGCCTGTAACTTTCGATCATCTGGATGTAACTAGACTGTTAAAAGATATTTTATTGCTACAACAAGAAATAAAATATATAAAATCACAATATATCACGAGAGTTCAACTTGATGAATTTCAAACCGCCATGCGAACACAATCACTGAGTGAATTTGTTTTTGATCCGGTGGGTCGCAAGCGAGGTGCTCATTTATTGGAGGATTTTGAATATGCGAGTGGGCCTATGGGTTTAAGTCACATCACTATATCACCACCAATAAACCATGACAATTTTTGTGTTGATAAAATCGACCAATCTCAATCATCTTTTCGAACATCAGAAAAAGTTGCAAATAGTACACCGCCTACCCACATAAACACTATATTAACGGCTGATCGACCTTTAGAGGCCACTACTGCGGTTCCAATTAAAGTGAAACCTATTTGCGTAAACAATAGCTTTGAAGTGAACTTAGATAGGAGTATGGAGGCTCCGACCATGGTTTCAAACACAGAACCCGTTTCCTTATGCGCGCTAACACAGCCCCCTACTAATGTAACTTCTCACTCCGTAAATACACCGATTAAACGTGCGAATAATATATCCAATACAACTGAGATCGGTTCGAGACCGTCTATGGCAGATGTGTTAAAAGCGAGTAGAGATTGTACGCAAAAAGTAGGGGACTCGGACGAATGGATAAAAGTGCAATATAAAAAGAAATTCAGGAATAGGTTTATTAGCAATACAGGGAAAGCAACTAACGAACACAATAATAAATTTAAGGCAGCACCAATACATAGAATACCACTATACATATCAAATGTCTGTAAACAGACGAAAGAAGAGGACATAATTGAGTACATTTGGAATAAAACAAAAGATAAAATAGTTTTAGAAAAAATTGTAATGAAAAAAGAAAAAGATTACAACTCATTTATATGTTATGTATCTAGGCATAAACTGAGGCTATTCTTAAATGACGATATCTGGCCCAGCGGTATATGTTTTAGGAGGTTTGTACAATTTCGAGACAAACCGATTAATAGTTATGATATAGCAAAGAAAGGACTAAACCCAACAAAATGAATAGTACAACCAATAAGTTTATTACTTTTAACTGTAAGTCAGTGAAACGCTCCATGGAGTGTGTAAGACATTTATGTGAGACCGCTGACATATTGGCACTGCAAGAAACTTGGCTTCTACCGCATGATCTGCCATTGCTGGGCACTATTCATAAGGATTTTGAATATACGGGGAAATCAGCTGTGGACACGTCGGCAGGTTTGCTCATTGGGCGACCTTATGGCGGAGTAGCATTGCTGTGGCGTAAGGGACTCTTCAAGTCAGTGTGTGTAGTGCAGTGTAGTAGTGTTCGAATCTCAGCTATAAAAGCTAGGTTAGAGGATCGTGCGATTTTAGCGTTTAGTATTTACATGCCAACAGACTCGACAGATAACCTTATTGAATTTACTGAGTGTTTGAGTGAAATAAGTGCCATTATTAAAGCTAGCGATGTTGAAGCTGTTTATATGTTGGGGGATTTTAATTCGCACCCGCGTCAACCTTTCTGGACTGAATTATATAAGTTCAGTTTGGATCTGAAGTGGGTTTGCGCTGATGTGGAAATGTTAGGTTTAAGGTCAGACAGCCACACGTATGTCAGTGATATGAATGGTAGTAGGCGTTGGTTGGACCACTGTTTTGTTACTCAGGCAGCCTGGCATTCGGTGGTAAGAGTTAGCATACAGCATGATGTTTTCTGGTCTGATCACCTTCCCCTTGTTGTAGAATGTAACTTGAATACGATCCCAGAAAAACTTGAAATATCACCGCCAGTGCAAGATAAAGTAAAATGGCATGAACGTGGAGATGATCAGATCAAGAGATATCATGAGATATGCAACTCGGAGTTTAAAAAGATGCATTTTCCAGAACTTTTTTCCAATTGTGCTGACAAAGTTTGTAGTAATGTGGAACATAGGCGTGGCTTGCAAATAATGTACCAGAAAATTGTAAATATCTTAACAAGGGCTGCCATACAGACCCAAGAGGGTGATCAGCGGCGAGGAGGACGGCGTATTATTGGCTGGAATAAGCATGTTCGAGCGGCTCACGTGGAGGCAAGGATTAGGTATGAGTCTTGGTTGTCTTATAATAAATCCAATTCCGGGAGAGTTTGGGAAGAAATGCGTGAGAGTCAAAAGATTTTTAAGGGCAAACTTAAATGGTGCCAAAACCACCAAAATCAAATTAAAATGGACATAATAACATCTCAAAGATCGTCCAAAAATTTTGGCAAGTTTTGGAAGTCGACATCCCTGCTTGATATTAAACCAGCTTTGCCGGTGACGGTGGCAGGCCGCAGTAAACCAGATGAAATAGCTGGCATTTTTCGGAGCCATTTTCGAGTTTCCTCGCCGTTGGGGCCTTCAAAATCGGTGGTCGATGCTGAGATATGTCATGATGGCCCTCTCATTCGTTTTTCGGCTAAGCAGGTTTCAACTGTAATACAAAAAATGACTAGAGGTAAGTCTCCAGGGCATGACAGTCTCAGCATAGAACACTTAAAGTATGCGGGTGTACACTGTCCGAGAGTGTTAGGTATGTTCTATTCTTTATGTTTAAGTCATTCTTATCTGCCCCCCGAGTTAATGCGTACATTAGTTGTTCCCATAATAAAGGATAGAACTGGCGACGTGTCTGATGTGAGTAATTACAGGCCTATATCGCTTGCTACTGTACTGGCTAAGGTATTGGACAGTCTGTTAGATACAACTCTCAACAAATGGTTGAATTTCCATGACGCTCAGTTCGGGTTCAGGCCTGGACTGTCTACTGAAAGCGCTATACTACTCGTATGTCTTAAACAGACTGTCCAATATTATACTGACAGGCACACACCTGTGTACGCATGTTTCCTCGACCTATCCAAAGCTTTCGACCTAGTATCTTATGACATATTATGGAAGAAGCTCGAGGAAGCATGTGTGCCGACTGAAATTGTGCGTATGTTCCAATATTGGTATGGTAACCAGGTGAACTTAGTAAAGTGGGGTAATTCACTCTCTGATGCGTATGGGTTGGATTGTGGAGTGAGGCAGGGGGGGCTGACCTCACCCAAGCTTTTCAACCTGTACGTCAATGAGCTGATCATTGGACTCAGCAGTAAACGGACGGGTTGTTGGATTGACAACAACTGCGTAAACAACCTTAGTTATGCGGATGACATGGTGCTGCTGGGTCCAACGGCTGGCTCGATAAGAGAGCTTCTGAATTTCTGTGAGGGGTACGCTGCAAGCCACGGTCTTGTGTATAATTGTAAGAAAAGCCTTTTCATGGTCTTTAAAGCCCAAGGTAAGAAAGATATATATGATCCAATTATCACACTTAATGGCCAACCCCTGCGAAGAGTGAAACAAACAAAGTACCTGGGGCACTACGTGACTGAGGGCCTTGAAGATCATGAGGATATCGAACGCGAGCGAAGGGCTCTTGCTGTAAGAAGCAATATGCTGGTTCGCAGGTTTGCTTGTTGTAGTAAGGATGTAAAAATATCATTGTTTAAAGCTTACTGTCAGACCTTCTACACGAGCGGCCTGTGGATCAGTTATACGCGGAAAACGCTGGACGCCCTTCGAGTTCAGTATAATAACAGCTTCAGAATGCTATTGGGGCTGCCGCGGTTCTGTAGTGCATCTAGCATGTTTGCACAGGCGCGAACTCTCGACTTCCATGCAATGTTGAGAAAAAAGACGGCGTCGCTGCTAGAAAGAACGCGGTCAAGCTCCAATGGCATTCTGAGGATGTTATCAGATAAATTTGATGGTCCTATGATGAATCACTTCATGCAGGTGCTGGTTAGGCAGCAGGAGTGATTCATCTTATTTGTAGACCTTCTTTTTGCTTTTTATTTTATTTGCTTTTTATTTTATTTTCTTTCTAACATAGTTTTAAGTCTTTTTGTAACTAACCCGTGGACCTAAAGTTGTCTGAGTTAATAAATTATTATTATATTATTATTATTAAAATTACTTCATTTTTTTTTAAGAAGGTTTTTCGTTTCCCCTGTAAATTTACATGAAATGGAGTTAGCAGGTTTACACTCTAAGCCGACGGTATATTAATTAAATTAAAATATAATTTAGTTGATTACTTATCAACATATATTATATTACAAGTAACTTCATTTACAGATTTCAAAGAAAGTATAATTTGCCTGGTGTGATAGGATGCATTGATTGCACTCACATTGCGATAGTGAAACCAGCTGAAGAAGAGCCATGCTTTCTATAATAGAAAAGGATATCATTCCTTAAATGTTCAAATGGTTAGTATTGAAATCCTAATGTTTTAATTAAATCATAACTACTTATTTTAATTGTTTTAGCTTTAATTAATACTACAATAAACAATATTTTCAGGTGTGTGATCATAATTTAAAAATTATTAATGTAAATCCTAAGTTTGGTGGAGCAACACACGATTCCCACATATGGTCATCAAGTCTAGTGGAACCATATCGCACACCTAGATGAAGGGTAGCACAACTCAAAATAATCCAAAATTGAGTTATTGCAATTATCGGAATCAGCGCCGAAAACTACATAAACTCCAAAGACACCTGTGTACAAACTTCATTCCTAAAAAACTAGATGGCGCTGTAAGTCAGTCTTTCTGAGTAGCTCCACGGTCACCCCCCACCAACAACAGTAACGCATCACCAGTTACGACATGTCAGCCGCAGGGGAATATGCTGTCAACTCGCACAAAGACTAAATTAGGTATTTCGACTTAGTTTTGTATTCGTGGCAAACCGCAGTAATAAAGCGTGAATTATTTTGAGTTGATTTTGTATTCGTGATTGAATCGGTCTTGTTTCTTGGGTGTTCTTCAAACTATTTCCACTTATACCAGTATTGTTGACGAATGTAAGTAATTTTTGTTTTACTAACTAATAATAGTTTAGTGTTGGTGAAATTATTTGGAACTATTTGAGTTGGTCTGTTATTGCTGGTTAAATTTAAATTCGCTCTTATTCTAAAACAATAAATGCTATTGTTTATTTTGTTATAGGAATATTTAGAGTTGCCTTTGTATTTTTGAAACTGATTTAATAAATTTTAATTCTTTAATAAAATACTGCAATTTATAAACTTTTTTGAGTTAATTTGGTATTCGTGAATTTTATTAACTTCGTATTTTTTTGCTACAGATGATGAGGGGCCGTGGCCTTTTACTTCTACAGAAGGTGATGGAGACCAGTTCAAATGAGCCTGAACGCAGTCATGTGGAGAAACAACTCCAAGAGAATTCCACAACACCTTCAAATACCACCATGGTGATGGAAGAAATCTCTGAAAATGGCACCATGGAGTCACAAAAGAATCCAGCAACGTTAGCACCACCATCAGCCAGCACCCAGGTGAAACCATCGTACTATATTTCTCCGGTTAACAGCGAATGTAGCGATTTAGACGATTCAGATGCGGATCCGCCCTTCAACCCACCTCCCAAAGAGAGCTACCGTCCATCACTCGTCGTTCCAAGAAAGAGGTATCGATCCTCCAGTACTACCTCGTCTTCCAGTTCTAATAGTCCCAACAAGACTACACCACCAACTCAACTCTGCAACTCCGTGCCATCTACCATGCCGGATTCTGCCAATCTTTTAAACGACAATCCGGTTACTGAACCATCCACCTCTCAACCGATCATAGACCAGTCTGCTGATCCTGAAAGCCTACAAAGAGGTAAAAAAAAGACAAGAAAAAGATCTCGTTCCTCCAGCTCCTCCTCTAGTTCTAGCTCATCCTCTAGTAGTTCCAGCAGCTCTTCAAGCAGCAGTAATACAGAAATAGGTAGTAACTCTGTGCCGTCTGCCATGCCGGATTCTCCCAATCTTTTAAACGAAAATCCACCTGTTGAAGCTTCTACTTCTCAACCGATCATAGACCAGTCTGTTGATCCTGACAGCCTTCAAAGGGGTAGGAAAAGAACAAGAAAACCAGCTGGTTGGCTCACAAATCTTAAGAAATCTCGTCGAAATACCGGAAAGGCTTATGTAAGTTCAACTAATAAGAGAGTCCCTGAAAGAGCGGTTAAGCCTCCATGCCACGATAATTGCAAATTGAAATGCAAATCTAAAATAAGTGAAGTATTACGCAAATCTTTGTTCGACAAATTTTGGGGACTAGGCGAACTTCAACGGCAAAGAGAGTTCATTGTAAGGCACACACAAGAGATTAAGCCTAAATATAGATACAGCAGTACCCAAAATTTTAGGGCACTAAATTCTGCATTTATTTTTGAAGTTGAAGACACTCGTATTAGAGTCTGCAAGACTTTTTTTAAAGCTACACTAAACATAAGCGACCAATGCATTAGGACAGCTCTTTCAAAACGACAGGAGGGCGGTTTCATAGAAGATGACCGGAGGGGTAAGCACGGACAGCATTCCACCATAGATAATGAAATAAAAGAAAGTGTCGTCACTTTCATTAAGTCTATCCCCAGAATAGAATCTCATTACCTTCGAGCACAAACAACGAGAGAATTCATTCCAAGCGAAAGATCACTTGCGGATCTATACCGAGATTATAAAGATCTACGCGAAAATGAATGTTTACCATTTGCTTCGTCATCAACTTTTAATCGTATTTTTAATACACAGTTTAATATTTCGTTTCACATCCCCAAAAAAGATGCGTGTGATCTTTGTGAAACATTCAAAAATGCTATCGGAGAAGAACAACAAAAACTGCGTGAGGCTTATGACCAACATTTGAAAGAGAAAGTGTTGTCCAGATCAGAAAAGGAAGCTGACAAGAAAAGGACAGATGTAGTTGTTGCAGTTTACGATCTCCAAGCCGTGATGCAATTGCCAAAAGGGCAAGTATCCTTGTTTTTTTATAAATCTAGAATTAATTGCCTAAATTTCACGATTAGTGACTTGTATGCAAAAGATGTAATATGCTTCTTTTGGGACGAAATCGAAGGCAAACGTGGTGCTGTGGAAATTGGATCCTGTGTACTGCAATATATACAAATGGTTGTTGAGAAAAGTACATCAGGTACCGAACTGGACCTTATATTTTATAGTGACAACTGCTGTGGTCAGCAAAAAAATAAATATCTGCTGTCTGCCTACGCATTTGCTGTTGCAACCATGAGAGTAAACTCAATTACTCATAAATTTTTGATTCGTGGTCATTCGCAAAATGAAGGCGATAATGTGCATAGCGTTATCGAAAAACAAGTTAAACGATACACTAAATCAGGCCCGATATACTGTCCACAACAATACGCGACTTTAATAAGAACAGCTAAAAAGACTGGGAAACCTTATCATGTGGAAGAACTTACACATGACAAGTTCTATGATCTGAAAGCCCTTCAAGAAGAATGGGGAAACAATTTCACTGTTAATGTTGACAGAGAACAAATAAAATGGCACGATATCAAACAACTTCGCGTTGAAAAGCAACAACCAATGTCATTTTTTTATAAAACTTCTTATGAAGAGACAGTTTTTAAAAAAGCGTTTGTAAGAAATCAAAGACGCACACAAGATCACCAATTTTCTCCAACTTTGACACAAGCGTATTTGCAAAAAATACCATTGGGTGCCAATAAAAAGCGGGACATTACGGAACTAATTGATAAGAATATTATTCCACAGAGTTACGTCAATTCTTATTACAAAAATGCACTAGATTTATAGAATAAAAATTACGCGAAGAAATTTCTTCCAAACAATACCTACATACATAGGTGTATGTCGGTATTGTTTGGAAGAAAATCTGAATACTTATGTTTTTATGTTTTTTGATAACTATAGATAATACTAAAAAGTCTGATTTAATTAAGTAAAACAGTTTACAATTCTGTCGGTGAGCCTGTAACAATACTATTATAGTTTTAGATGCCTATAATAGATATTAGGTAAAGGTTGAAAATAAAAGTCTGATTTAACTAATAAGTTTAATCCTCTCGATGAGACTGATAATAATAGAATAGTTAAGTGTTTTAGATGCCTTTATTAATGTTACCTTTTTGTTGTAGTTTTTTTTGGTTATTTAAGTTAAGTGAAAACAGATAATTGTTGGTACCTAGTACCCACATTTCTCTGTTATGTTGAGTAATAAGTACGTGTTTTTGTAACTAAGTCATTCTTAAAATATCTTCCAAAGACTGTGCTATTTATAAAAAAATATACTACTTTTCCTGTAGTTTATAGACTTAATGGTCTAGTACTGATTAAAGAGAACTTAATACCTAAATTATAAGAAAAATGTCTACTTTGTTAAACGTTTTACTAACCTGTTCAAAGTTTAATGGATCTCAAATTAGAATAATGTAAGGTGTTCATTCTATTTTCCGAACAAGTGATGTGTTTTTGATTATCTTTATTTGTTTGTTACTTTAATACAAAATAAAGATGTGTCTTAATTAAATATAATGTTTTACTTCATTATTATAATAATTATACAAATAATAATTTAGATACACTACTCTTTATGTAAAGATTTTAAAAAAATATATTCACATTAAGACAGGATTAATTTAAAAAAAATCACTAATATGAAATCAATTTGAGTTGATAAAAATATTGAACAATGATTTAGTCACGATTACTAATATAACACGAAAAAAAATAATTAAAAATGTATACGTGTATTTGAAGGTAAGTAATTGATCAAATTAATATCTTAGTAAAATAATATACAACCTCATCCAACAATCATTTAAATCGGTCAAATAGAAAACGAGTAAAACGTTTTTTGCTGTTCCTGAAAAAAGAGGTATTTTGAGTTGTGCTACTCTTTATCTAGGTGTGCGATATATGCGTCATCTTCATGATAGTGGTGAACATGTTTGGTTACTTGGTATGTATTTTATTTTAAATATATGCTAAATAGTATATCATTCTCGTACTATGTACGATTTTAGTGTGGATGCTATAAATATTTTTCTCATTCAAAACTTCTTCCTTTCAGGGGATTCTGGTTATCCACAATGCCCCTGGCTTATGACCCCAATATTAAATGCTCCACAGGGGTCTCGAGAGGAATTGTACACTAATCGTCATGTGCAAGCCAGAACATGCTTTGAACGCTGCTTCGGATTACTTAAAACACGTTGGAGGTGTTTGCTTCGTGACAGGGCACTTCATTACCATCCACTGTTGTCAGCAAAATAATAATTGCATGTTGTGTGCTACACAACATTTCGCTGCATGCACATTTACCTGCTCCGAATTATATCCCTGCTGCTGTGGATGATACTGATGACTCCAGTGCACAAATTAGCAGCACCTCCACAGATAATCGAAGAAAATTAATTCGAGAATGCTCAATTATTTAATAAGTAGGTTGTAGATATAGTCAAGTTTACCCATATTTATTAATTATATATTGTAGTGTGTAATTGTTCATCTTCGATAACATATTTTGTACCCAGTTCATTAATTTTAAATATTAATTGCATGGACAAGTACATTTTACTAAATTTTTTGATTTGTTGTTTGGTTAGACATTTAGTGATAAAAGTAATCTTAAAAGTAAATTAGCAAGGTGTGTAATTAAATTAGTAAAGTAAGTAATTAATTTGATCTCCCGGATCTGTAGTTAGAATGGGTGTCCCCCAGAGCTCAATTCTTGGACCATTTTTGTTTCTTATTTACATAAACGACTTACCCTACCTGATAAAAGATAATAAAGAGTTATTCGCAGACGATACTTCACTTTTGTTTAAACTTAAACGTCAGCAGCCGGTAACTGATATATAAATCTAGCTCTTTCCAAAATAGTACACTGGTTTAATGTAAATAACCTACTACTTAATGAAAAAAGAACAAAATGTATTAAGTTTACCATGCCTCATGTTAGGCAAGTAAAAAGTAGTGTGCTAATCAAAGATAAAGAGTTGAGTCCTGAAGATAGTACAGTGTTCTTAGGCATAACTTTAGATGCTAAGCTTCAATGGGGCCCACATATAGACAAATTATCGAAGAAACTTAGCTCCGCAGCATACGCTGTTAGAAAAACTAGAAATTTAACTGATGTTGAGACAGCCCGCCTAGTTTAATTTAGCTACTTCCATAGTGTCATGTCGTACGGTATTCTACTGTGGGGAAATGCCGCCGATATCCAAACAATTTTTATTTTGCAGAAAAGGGCTATTCGTTCGATTTATAAATTAAGTCCTAGATACTCCCTCAGAGATAAATTTAAAGATATCAATATAATGACCGTACCTTCACAGTATATTTATGAGAATATTTTGTATGCCCACAAAAATAAAAACATGTTTAAGAAATACAGTGATATTCATAATTTTAATACTAGGAATAAACATAAATTTGTAGTTCCTGCTACCAGGCTCAAAAAAATAGGGGGCTCATTTAGATGCCAATGTATACACTTCTATAATAAATTTCCTGGTCATATTCAACAACTAAGCCTAAATAAATTCAAATCATTTGTAAAGCGAAAACTTTGCCAAAAGGCTTTTTACATTGTAAAGGACTACGTTGAGGACGAAAAGGCTTGGGAATGACCTGCTCCAGTACGCTCTGCAATTCTTTTGTTCTCTTTTTCATTTTTAATATTATTTTTATTATTTTTATTTTACAATTTGATGTATATATATATTTTTGTTTTAACTAATGTTTGACATAAATACTTTGCTAAGTATTACATTTTGTAAACTTTTTTTTTTCTTTTAATATTGTGAACGTGAGGACAATGTGGATTAGATTTTATTATATTTTATTTTTTCACTTCTTCTCTTTTCTTTTCAGTAATTTTTAGCGTATGTCTGGCAATTTGAGTATTTTCTGCGGCCTACCCAAATGTCCTTTCCTTGGTATTGTTCGTCAAGTCGTTGAGTTCCTTAGTGTCCTGAGTTGAGCTTTGCGAATACTGACAAATGCTTGCACTGACTGGACAGGTCCACTCAAATCTGTATGGTTCTTTCTTCAAAAGGCAATTTCTCTTCTGCCAACCATGCGGACACCGCCGCGGGGCCGCGCCGAGGATGAAGCAAGTCCATCAATCCGGCCCGACGCCGGCACCTCCGCCGACCTCACATTTTCAAACGAGAATGTTGCATCCATAATTGCGTCACTACAAAAATCACAAACGGAAGCGTTTCGAGACCTCTTATTAACGGTTACGCACGCAAATTCATCTACTCCTGTGCAAATTCCGGGAGAAGGCACTCTGACGCGCTGGAAAGCGTCATTCGCCGGCAAGCCGCACGAGTCCGTAGAAGCGTTTATTGACGCTATAGAAGCGTATAGTGAGTGTGCACAAGTCACCAGCGCTAATATTCTCCGCGGTCTCGCCTACTTACTCACCGATGAAGCAGCAACGTGGTGGCTAGGCGTGAAATCTACAATAACATCCTGGGCGCAAGCGAAAGAAAAAGTTCAATGCGAAAACATGTTATTACTGTTAACAACTGTTATTGCCATTAGTTATAAATAAATAAGCTACGGTGTTTCTTCTCAGGGTAGTCAGCTAGGCTAAAAAATAGTGTGTAGTGTAAAAGTGTTTTTAAAACCTACTTAGAAAATAAATATCATTTATTTCTTGTCAGTTTACGTTGTTATAAGAAATTATACTAAAATGTTTATATTATGTCTAAGAAAATATCAAACCATTAATGTAATCGTTTCTCTGATTGATATATTAATAATAAATCAGTCTCCACATAATTTTAGAGACTAACTATAAAGGAGAACTACTTTTTATTGGGTGTCACCAGTTTACCCCAAACTTATTTGGGATCAGCAAAATACAAATACAAAAAAATACAAAATACAAAAATACAAAAATGTTTATTTCAGAACCAAATATTTTTTTAACAAAGGTTTGTGATTGGAGCCTCCTTTTAAGCAAATAATGCCTGTATTAGGAGACTCCACTCTTCCATAACTTAACAATATACCAATAGTTTTTTGGCTTTTACTATAAATACGTTATACTTAAAATTTAAAATTTATTTATGTGTGCGAGTGTGTCGGTGTGTGTGTATGATGGTGTGTGTGTATGTGGTGCTTGTCTGTGTCTGCAGAGGTAGTTAATAGATGGTTTATTTTATTTTACGTATTGCAACAGTGCTTCCGTACTTTCATACGTTAAGGTTTTTATCCATTCTATTAACAATTTCTTACATTCATGTAGTTGTTTAGTGTATATATATATTTCTTTGTTTACCCTATTATAAATCTGTGCTGAGCGTTTGTTATATTGTATAGCGGCAAATTTAGTTTTAGTTTGTGGAACTAGTGCAATCATATCTTTTCGTCTCTTTGATAGTAAATTACTATCGTAAGGAAGACTTTTGTGTTTTTTCATAATTATGTGTGTGATGTATAATTTCCTAACGGAAAGCAGACCACTATCCTGATAGATACTTTCCGTAGGGTGTCTAATTCTTTTAAAATACATAATTTTGATGAGGGCTCGTTGTCCTCGTTCAACCTCTATAAATTTTGTTTTTGCGGCACCGCCCCATATAGGTATACAATAAATTATGACAGATTGTGCAAGGGCAATGTAAATTTCATTTAAAAGATTTCTGCTTTGGCCTACTTTTTTATCTGTGATTTTTGGGACGACGTGTCTCAATGTTTTGAAGATCCAGCATAATTTTCTTATTCTTCGAGTGACATGTTCGAGATGGGAGTACCAAGATAACTTTTGGTCAATTATGATCCCTAAATATTTCGCCTGTGATACTTTATTAATCGTAGGACACATACAATTGTTATTTGCAGTTTTGTCACATGTATGCACTTTAATGCTAAAGGCCTGATTTGGTTGTGATCGATTCGAAACAGAGAAACAGATGTAATTAGTTTTAATTGTGTTCAAAGTGAGTAGGTTATCGTTTAGCCAGTTTGCAATAATGGTCATACCCATCTCAGCTTTATGCTTAGCTTCGGCCCAGCTATCTCCAAAGAATACAGCAGCAGTATCATCGGCGTACGAAATAATGTTTGCGTTTTCGACTTTTAGAGTACAGAGATCGTTGATATACGTTAAAAAGAGTGTAGGGCCTAAAACACTACCTTGTGGCACGCCAAATGATACATCCGCCTCATCACTGAGATATGGTCCTATCTTAACTCTCTGTTTTCTATTTGATAGGTAATCTTTAAGGAGATTGAGAGGAATTCCTCTTATTCCGACTTTTTCTAGCTTGGTTACAAGAGTTGGAACAGAAACGGTGTCAAAAGCTTTTTTGAGATCTAGAAATACCGTGAGGCATTTTTTCCCTGTATCAAGATGTTCAGTTACTAGCGAGCTGAGGGCAGTAACTGCGTCCTCAGTGGATACACCCTGTCTGAAACCAAATTGAGTAGAAGATATTAGTTCAAATTTATTGTAGTAGTTAATAAGTCTCACGTTAATTAATTTTTCTAAAACTTTAGACAGGGCTGGTAGGACAGAAATAGGTCTATAGTTATTGACATCGTCACTGTTCCCCCCCTTGTGAACCGGTGTAATTACTGATTGTTTCAGTGAGGTCGGGAAAATACCATTCCTGAAACAGAGGTTAACCAGATGAGTAATGATGGGAACGACTTCTTTGCTAACATATTTTAGGAATCTAGTCGAGATATTGTCCCATCCTGGAGCACTGTCCGACTTCAAGCTCATCAAGATGCTTTCTACTTCCTTGGGATCAGTGTCCAAGAGTACAAAAGAATTATTTTGCATAGGTGAGGCGTTATGTCGGTCAACAAGGTTTTTATTAGTCCTAGGCTGGATTTGTTGAGCTAACTGTTTACCTATGTTCACAAAGAAATCATTTACATAATTTACTGAAGCAAATGGAGACGGCATGATATTTAATAGTGATGAGCTTTGATTTTTAGTTTTATTTGAATAAGTGATTGATTTTATATTTTTCCAAAGCAACTTGGTGTTAGTTACTGATTTAGCAAGTAGATCTCTTTCGTACTGTCTTTTTAATTTTTTAATGAGGCTATTACAGTAATTTCTGTATCGACGATATGTAATTTTTAATATTTCATTATGTGGTTCTGAACGAGATTTTTGTTGTAGTTTATTGCGATTTTTAATACAGCGTAGTAAACCCGGGGTGATCCACGGTTTGATGATACGTTTATTATTTGGGATAGTTGTTATCTTAGTACTATGATTAATAGCGTCGATCAGTTTTTGTACGAGTTGGTTAGTTAGCAAATTTGGGTCATTACAAAATAGAAATTCCGAAAGGTTGTTTTCCTGTAAATATTTAAGCGCTTCTTCATAATTTAGAGTAGTTGTAGTTTTATTTGCAAATTCTTTATTTTTTATTTTTGACAGTGATAAAAACGTAGTGTAATGATCAGTAATTGTAGTTTGTATAATAGCAATAGATGCAGATGTCTTCCTTTTTTTAATCCTCAACATAAAATGGTCGAGGCAGTTTAGTTCTCTTGTGGGTAGTGTATGACCAGGTAGTATACCATAGGCTGACAACATATTAAGGTAATTAATACGGTTTTTTTGTTCATGAGACGTTTCAGTGTCTTTGGGCCTAATGTTAATATTTATGTCACCTGCTATTATTATATTTTTCTGTGTATGTAATGAATCTAAATGTCCGCTGAGTGAGTCCATAAAGCTATCAAGGTTTGTATTTGACGGAGAACGATAGATACACAATATAATGTTATTTATTATATCCAGTTGAAGGCATGTCGCCTGAGATAGCTGTACTTCATGAGTTACTGGTTTCAGTGTGTTTTTTACGTATACAACTACCCCATCATTTTGATTTAGCTGACGTGTGGTCATATAAGACTGATAATTAGGGAGTTGTGGAATAGGTTTATTAGCATTTAGTCTACATTCCGTTAATATAATAACATCGGTTTCAAAATCAAAGGTAGATAACATAACTATAAAATCATCGAAATTGCAGTATATGCTCCTTATGTTTTGTGAAACAACAGTCAAATCATTTCTCTTAATATAAATATGTTTAGAAAGATTTAAGCAATCGCATTCAATTGTGCTTGCAATTTCAATTTTGTCTATCTCATTCACTGCATGTAATGTGTCACTCATAAGAAAGTGTTTTTAAAGGGAATTAACGTCACTATATGATATTTGTAGGTATATATACTAGGTACTATCAAGATGTATGTTAGTGAAAAATGAGATTGTTTTGTTTTTATATCTAGGAGTATGCTTACTAATTTGTATGTTAATGGTTTAATTTGTTTAAACGATATTATTTGTAGTATTTGGGCGTTTCGTATTTTACATATATAAAGAAATATTTTCGTATATATACGGAATGTTTTTTGGTTGCTATATGTAGGTTTAGTGTTTATATATAGTTTGTCAAGACTGAAAGTGTGTGAATGTATAAGTGATGTATAAATGTGTATATAGGTTTTTATTGAATGACTGTTGTGTATTTTGTTTATATGGGAGTTTGAAATAATTTTTATGTATACAAAACAATTATAAAGGTTTTTTATAACAATATGGAGAGTATAATAGTTGCACCGCGCGGGACCAGGCGACAATATTGTTATATTTGTGATGTTACTCACATTTAGAGAAAAAGAGTGAATGGTAAAGAGTCATGCTTTCAATAAAAGTTGATGGATTTGTTCTTCACTTCTAATAGTTATTGTTGGTCCTTGGTCTTCTTTCCTTACGTATACTTTGCCATACGCCGTCCAGCAATGTTTATATATCCCCGACTTTTTCAGGTCTCTGGCAAGGAAATACAGACGAGATCCCTTGGGAGTCAAGTGCTCAGACAAGAATATGGGTGTATCTTCCTTTGTCCGAAAGCCTAAATGCTTAGCACACAACTTAGTTTTGTGTTTAATATTGAAGGTTTTTCCCATTTTTAATATTTCGTTCCTTAAAAGAGTCGATCCGGTTTCAACAACAATTGGGGTATTTTGATTTTCATTATTTTTTCCCCGCACTCTGTAAACATCCTTAATGTCGAATTTGGCTATGGTACAGTCTATGTTGTTAGAAAGGCTCGTAACCATACCTATAAGATCTTCTTTAGACTCGCTGGCTATTTTTGGCACATTTTTAATCACAAAATTGGATTTACGAATTCCCATTTCCATCTCTTCAAGTTTATTTTCCAAGAGTGTGATATATTTCTTG
Organism: Leucania comma; assembly: GCA_958295575.1. NCBI lineage: Eukaryota > Metazoa > Arthropoda > Insecta > Lepidoptera > Noctuidae > Leucania > Leucania comma. The sequence goes on from OY282485.1 coordinate 13,427,615, forward strand.
TCATCTTTTGTCTGATTTTCCAACTGTAACATTTTCTTTTCAAGATCTTGATTCTGTGATGTAAGGTATGTAATCGTATTTTGGATTTGTAGGTTTGATTGCTGTATTTCTTTTAGTGTTGCGGAAACTTGCTGGGTATCATTTCCTTGTTTAGTCAAGAAGAGAGTCATCATTTCTTTAATTTCCTTTTTAAAATCATCTAACTGTTCCCCAATTATTGAATCCTCCCAACTTCGCTTATTCCTCTGGAACACATAATTAGGTGGCGTCTTATGTTTATCATAATCATTTCCCGACAAACTTATCTCCGACTCAGAGGCAGATTTATTCATCGGCGAAGCCATTATTTGAGTTTCCAAAATTGTAGAACAATAGTGTATTCACTAAGACACAAGCTATAGTTACAACAATACCTTCAAGCGTATGTGACGTAGCAGATAACTGGCGATCTCCCGCGGTAAGTATCGCGTAGCAGATTAGAACTGTCGTAGCAGTCGTAGCACCTTTGACGTAGCACCGTAGCACCGTAGCCACACAGTGCGTGACGTAGCTCTGCGCAGGCAGGATCCCAAATTCGCGCGCCGAAGTCAATGTTCAAATGGCGTAGCGGCTATGAGCGCGGCCACGCACGACGACGATCTCGAGTTCAAACCCCGCCGGCGACAATTACTTTTTCTAAGTTTGTAAATGGCGAACTCTCCAGCTGACGGCACAATGCGAATGCTTCACCGCTGACCCGCTGTCATCGACGCGTGAGAGCAAGAGTTCCGACCCGATCCAATATGGCCACCGCACTTTATGGGTGTACTCGCAAGATAGAAAAGGAGGGTCCGAGTTTAGATGATAATCACCAATAAACAGAAATATTAAAATAAAATCAAACTTTGAAACACCGTCGCACAGCACAAAACACGTCCGATCCGAACGACAGCCGAGGGGAAGAGGAAAATACTTAGTTCCTTTCATATTCTTTCATCCATCTAGCCATCTTAGTATTCATACTATCCAGTCGCTCACGCCTCAACCAATCCATATTGGATATGTAAAAATAGTAAAACAAAAGGTTTAAACTATCTAATTTAATTAATTTTCTTCCTATTATAATAATTACTTAATAATAACTATATACCCACATAGGTTCACTAAATAAAAAATAAACAAGCTGCTACACATGAAACCTAACAATTACATTTTAAAGTATCTAACTATCACTACTTAGAAGAAGAGATGGATGTATTGTGTGAGGAGTGATATGAAAGAAAAGGAAGTTAGTGATAGTGTGACGAAAAAAAAGAAAACCCTAAAAAAATTTGAATTTCCCGCTAGAGCGAGAGGTATCACCTTAAGTTCCTACGTATGTACTACATATATTATTCAACTCGTTTTTCAGGACAAAAACGACCCACTGGGCATACATGGGTTAAATACAGTATTGTTGAATAATAAATATTGTTGAATAATAATTGTTACAGCTGCCACGTTACAACGAAAGTGGAAGAGTCTCCGCGATAGTTTTAACAGAGAAATTGGGAAGCAAAAGAAGAGCGGATCTGGAGCATCAGGCAGGAAAGAATATATATATTTTAAACAATTGTCTCTTTTGAAACGTCTTAAAAACGTGAGACCTTCAACAGATGAAGAGATTAATAAAAATGACGATGAAGAGATTAATAAAAATGATTCAGAACTAGAAAAACAACAAGAACAAAATGAAGAATAAACTTGTTCTTTAAGTAGTTCCAGGACAAGGGCAACGAAAATAAATATTGATAAAGTAGAAAACGAAATATTGAAACAACTATCAGACAATTTAAACAATGAATATGAAACACCTGAATATGTAGATCCTGACAAAGATTTCTTGATGTCAGTCTTGCCGGATATTAGAAAAATTCATGATGATTTTAAAATTGATTTCAAGGGCGAAATGTTACAGTTGATTAAGAAGTACAAAATGTATGAACCTATTCATAAGCACACATCTTACTCATCACACTCTTATACTGATATTATTCACAAAACACAAATGCCTATACAACAAACCAGGCTGCCCCATCAACTGCAATGTCTTCTCCTTCGGCATTGTCAAATTATTCAAATAATTCTATGGATGATAGTTCTATAATAGAAGATAATATATGTTTGGTACCGAATCATAGAAAATTATAAATTCATGATGATTTAAAAATTGATTGAAAGGTCAAATTGTCACAGTTAATTAAGAATTACAATATGTTGAAGCTGTCCATCATAATAAATGCTAAAATAATAAAAGTATTTTACTTACTTTAATGTGATTGCGAGTCTTTCTTCAGGGGTGATGCTTTGCCGCATATTGGTATTTTGCCGTATTAATCCATCTTGTAACAACAACAGCAGTTCTTGAAATGTAGTCAAACACATTCGAAAATGTTTAAAAAACTTTTTTCTCCCTCTTTTTTCTTTGTAGATTATCGAAATGCAAGTAATGTTTCACTGTAGGACCAGTTAAAATTGGATACACCCAATACAGGCGGCGACGGCGTCGTCTACATCTTCTGCTTATTAACAAAAGCGCGAGCAAACTTTCCGTGTCAGTGTAGTGACCTACTACAATAATAATAATTATTTACTTAATCTAATTATTATATAAGACTAACTTAAATTTAATCCGTAGAAATTGTTTTTAGCATCAATTAATTATAGGTACATTAAGTAAACATAATCAGTAACATTATATAGAATCAAAACTAACATTAAGAATATTTACTAACTAATATGAATAATCAAACATACACGGAAAAACTTTTTCATATTAGTTAAATACATATCGGCGAGCGGCGAAGCTATGACGTATTCTTTTGTTGAGAGTTATGCACAGCGTGCGGCCTGGCGCGCGAGCGAGACGGAGAGTCGTCCGTCGCGCTCGCTCCACACCGCCGCGCATTCCGAGGTCACGCGCAGCTGGCCAGTGAGCCACAACCGCCCCTCGTGCGAGCTAGCTACCACTTGCTCTCTATCGCTTAGCTTCCCGCCGCGTTTTTTATGCTTGTATGTGCTTTCTGCTAACCACTTTATTTCTGACTGTCTACTGTTCTGTCTGTCTGACTTTTACTCCTTCAGCTTTGTGAACTCTTCTGTGTGAGTGATTCGTGTGTGTGAAAATAAACTCTTTTCTTCGTTCTACTGTGAGTAGTCGTATTATTTACGGACCTTTACTACACCTACACTTCCTACATCAGAATCCATCTTCAGACTGCGCAGCAACGAGCGGGTTACAAAATGTGGTGGCTTCCAGACACCGGTGGCTGTGGTCGGTGGCCCATTTGCGCCGAGCTTTAAGTTCACCTTAAAATAATTGCAAAATAAAATATGGTGAAAAAAAGTTTTTTTAAAGTTCATCGAGTCTTTTGACAGTTACCCACGTTTACCCCTGCTTTACATTTAATGTTGATTTGTAGCCTACCCATAAACATAATCAAATAATAAAGCGAAACCCGCAATATTTGCGGGTTTCGGAGTAATTAATAAAAATGTGATAAGAGTAAGAAAACGGAAAACCGCTCGCTTTCTATTGCGGTTTGAAATGTTGCTGTTTACATCAATACTTTGCGGTAAGTTTTGTAATTTATCATTGATATTAAGCCATTTATCTTTTTTTCACTAATGTTCTATTCTATTTTTGTTAATGGCAAATGAGCCGATGTCGACTATTCTGCCAATGTCGGAAGTAAATTGGAGAAGCAAGTAATGTATAAAAAAATAAAAAATAAAAGGGCTTGTGACTGGAGATTTAAAATCCTTCGAGTGGTACATTTCACTCATGTTGCGTGTGAAAATATTAATCAACAAAATGCACACTACCCTCATATTTCAAATAGTATATAAACAGTGGCTTCATTCCATTGTAAATAACAAAATAGTGGTGAATTAACAAAAGTGTAATTACGAATACAATATAACTACGTGTTTTGTTGACTCTTCTAAATGTCTACTTTCAAGTGTTCTAAACGTGAAATAATACTTTCGTATATCGAAGGAGGAAAATCATTGGAAGCATTATCAACAGTTTTACAAGAAAATTATCATCTCTCTGAAGACAACTTATGTTTCATCCTCAGTGATTTTCAAAGGCATATTATTCCCACTTTTAATAAACGCTGGACAGAAGCTTCACGGAACAAGAATACATTTTCAATGAAAACCAGTAATTGGTTGGAATCAGAATATTCAATAACTTTACCGGACTCTGAAGACGTTACAACCATCTCCACACCATCTACTTCTTCTGGGAAACGTGGGAGACCGTGCGTATCTTATCCAGACTTGTCAGAATCCAGTAAAAGAAGAACATGTACACCCTACGTTGTTAACTTAACTTCTCGCCTTCCCACATCGCTCATCATTTTCTCTATAAGTTACAGATTTAACAATAAATTTGATATGCCTGGGGTTATGGTATGTTTTTATACATTTAAACGTATTTATTTACTTGTTAACTCAATTTAAAGAGCATAGGTTATATATATTTTTCGTTTAATACCTTTTTTTATATGAGTTGTCATTTCTTTCAGATTTGTGAAGCAAATATGCAAATAATGAGTGTAGATACAAGGTAACCCTGGTGCAATCCATGACTCATACAGTCTACACATCCATCGAGTGCACGTTTGCAAAATCTCAGTAACAGAAAAGAAACTTGGTTTTTTGGTATGCATTACACATGTCATTTAATTATTTACTCATTCATATGTACAATATTATGTTATGTAAGGAAGTCTAATAAAAAATTTAGTTAATCCAGGCATAACTTATGTGATTTTATAAAAAATATTATTAAATTCCGGATACCCTTTAAGAAAGAGCATATATAGCTAACCTTATTTCAGGAACCACTACTGCTCATCTCATCCCCGACACAGACTACTACGAATTCACAACCTGCCACGCACCAACAAGACACGATTGGCTTTGAAATCACAATAGCCGACGGTAGGTTTACGTACATAAAATATATTTTATAGATGCGTTTTCAAACAGACGTTTGAATTCCACTCAGGACTCACAACATGCTCGTTGCGTTTACAGAACCTGTGCCAATATCACCACCCGCGCCTGTAACTCCACCATCTACTACATAGTTGGCAGTCACTTCAGTCGGAAACACTCGCTCATGGATCATCAACATCTCAAATTCAATCCACAAGAAGGCGTTCGTGGGTGCAACCTTCCACGCCTGCACCTTCCACGCCTGCACCTTCCACCCCTCACCGACCAGCAGGCGACGGTTGTTATCCATCCCGAGGTCTGGGGTAACGGCTTCCTCTGCACGCACGACACTAAGGGCGCGCCGAAGGCGTACACTCGCACCATTCGATAGAGCAACGAGCGAGTTCGTTGCTATCAAACAATTACGTCTACACCAGGAGGAGAAACGGGACAGGCAGCTCCATGAACGGGAAACTCGTAGTATAGAGGTCGACCATTAGCGTAATCTAGTCTTACGCAGGTTTGGAGATATTGCGGAAGCATGGTTTAACCACTATTGGAGCAAGGACGACACTGAACGACTAGGCACTCCTTAGATATTAATATTTTGGTGATAGTTTTTGATTAGGTTTTATAATTATTTTAAGTACTGATAGTTACTTTAAAATGTAATTGTTAAGTTTCATGGGTAACTTGGTTATTTTTAACTTGGTAATTGTTATATTAGGAAGAGAATTAATTAAATTAGATAGTTTACATCTTGTTGCTTGCTTGCTAAGCTGTTGTGCGCACGAAATTGTCAGTGTAAGGCATAACAGTGGAATGCGTGGACGCAGCAAGAACAATCATCACGGACAGTCGATTCAGCAAGGTCGGCAGCGCGTAGCGTGCTTGGAACGTGCGCGAGGCGATGCTGACTCAGGCGCAGTGTCAATTTCATGAAATAGCGAAGGCGTGCAGTAAGAAAGAACGTGCATGCAGTAAGAAGGAAGTGTTATTACTTTGATTAATTTTGTAATATTGTTTTGTTCTTGTTGTCAATTTAGTGTACAACGGAATTAACTAGGTTAAATTAATACCAATAGATCCAATAGATTTTAGCTACCATATTTATGTGAACTATGAATCTTTATCGGCATCATCACGGGCCAAGTTGTCGAATGACGTAGTCACTTTTTGTATAGCAAAAGGCATAAAAGAAGTTATTATTTTGAAAAACTGTTATAACGTTAATTTTATTACCGGATATCCTTTAAGAAAGAGCATGGTGATTTCATTACTGGTTGCAGCACCTGAGTCACCAGAAGCACACTGCACGAATTTACATGTTCGTGCCAAAAACAGAGCGCACTATAGGGCTACTCAAAGCACGTTTTCGTTACTTACTTGTGCACAGAGTTTTGCATTACTCAGAAGTGGCTGACCTTTTTTTAAATGCTTTTTATCATTATCATCGTATCAGTCGAAAGACGTCCACTGTTGGACAAAGGCCTCCCCCAAGTGTCGCCACAATGAACGGTCCTGTGCATCTCGCATCCATCGGATTCCCGCAACTTTTGCCATGTCATCGGTCCACCTTGTAGGAGGCCTTCCAACACTGCGTCTTTCGGTACGCGATCGCCATTCCAGAACCTTTCGGCCCCAACTTGTTATATTCCACAACATTTACAATAGGGCTATGATACCTGTGCAACAGTTAAGCAAAGATAGTTTGATTCAAGAAGCCTAATTACAGCCATAAGATAATAAAAGAAACAATTTAAAAAGCTGCGACTACGTTGACATTTAGATGCAATAAATATTTCAATAAAATATTTTTCTTTTCTTTCTTCTTTCTTCACGTTAGTGTGAATCAGAATATTCGGAATTTGGAACGTTCGTTTACGTTACAAATTCTTATCCGTGTTAAATGCGATCTTCAAGTTGTTGGTATTTCGAAGCGAATGCTTATGCTTGCCACGGACATCATGGAATCAAACGATACTTTTGAATATGGCTCACATTAGGAGGTTACATTTTCAGGAGCCCTGATTACTGTTAGTTTGGGCTCTGTTCCCAAAACCGGGTGGGCTACAAAAACTGTGTAATCCAGTGAATTAACTTTAAAATAAAGAAATATTCTGTCAATATTTCTTTATATTATAATATAATATTTTGTCAATAGCTTTGACGATGATATTGTGAAACAATTGTGTGCGATAAGTTACTTGTTGAGAATTTTGTAGCCGAATAACTCACCGGGTTTCTTTTCGCCAGTTGGACTTGCTGTAGGAATTTTTAAACAGCAATAGAGACATCGCTTGCACATTTAATTGTTCCTTGCAAGCTTAGGATTCCAAAAGGTAATAGCGAGAAATCTCCGATATTTTAAATGCTCACGGTGATAGTGCTCATAAGGATTGGGCGGGCTGGTGCAAGGTAAATACTTAACAATTTTTTATTTTTATTTTGTCATCTTAGAACAATACTAAAATAAACAATATGTTTCAGTATTGGGTTGATTATAAGGCTAAAATTAAAAAGAGAGTTGGCGCTTTACGAGCATCTTAAGTGTGGTGTAACCCCTTCAGCGACGATTTCTTGAAATTCTTGGAGGCTTCATTACTCGACCGACGTCTTCTATAAAATGATCGTCGAATTTATCGATATGCTTTGTACGGAGACTAATATATATGCCAGAGAGAAGATTGAACTATTTAGATCTAAAAACAAACTAACTCCCAACTCCCACCTACACCAGTGGATACCGACTGACCAAGATGAGATGCTGACATTCTTGGCAGAATTGATTCTGCAAGGTCTTTAACCCCTACCCGAAGAAGAATATTATTTTAAATTTAATGGTTTCGGCATTATGCCATATTTCCGTAGTATTATGACATATAATCGATTTTTATTACTGAAGACTATGATGCATTTCGCCAACAATGACACGACTGACAAAAATAGTAAGTTATGGAATATAAAACCAACAGGAATGGTTTTTTTTTTTTTTTTTTTGTGGTAGGTAAAATCATCCAATGACGAATCCCGCCCTTGGGTGGGGCGGGAAACAGTGTCAGACTTTTACTGACTAAAAACCTACCTTTCCATTCCTCGCCTTTGTCCCGGGGCCCGTGGTGACACTCTCGCATAACCTTTGGCCCCAGTAGGCTTCGGCCCTGCTGGACCCCTACAGTTTGCTGACAACTCCTTGAGGCGCGCGGGAACGGTGCGCGCCGTAGACGACCTGAGCTCGGACCGGTCTGTTACCGGACGGACGGACAGCGAGCTACCCATTGCCCACCGTCCGCGAGCCCGCACCTACGGTGGCCGGAAATTGGGATCGGAAACCCGGCGGCGGCGGCGGCGTGTCCGCCTTTGCCTAATGCGGTCGGCCTCCTCCTTTACTAGCATTACTGCTTCGCAAAAGGAGGCGACCGCCTGCCACTCCTCCTCGCTCCGGAGCATGGCTTGAACCAAGCCCCGGCGCGAGAGATCGCCGCCGATCGCCCCCACGAGGACACGGCGATGCTCTTCCCAAGCGGGGCACACCTCGACTGTGTGCTCCACCGTGTCCACCGGGCGGTCCGCACAGTGGCGACACCCGGGCGTCGTCTCCGCACGAATCTTGTACAGGTACGGACCGAACTTGCCGTGTTCGGTCAGCACCTGCGCCAAACGGAAGGTGACGACGCCGTGGGGCCTTTCCAGCCACGCCTTAAAGAGGGGCCTTACCGCCTCGATCGTGGCGTGCCCAGCACGAGGTTGCGACAGTCGCTCTCACCATTTCACCATGAGATCCCGCCGGAGCTCTGACCGCCATGCCGCGACTTGTCGCGGCAGCGGAGTTTCGCCCCGACGTTGCATCTCCACGCGTAGGTCATGCATGTGTGCAAGGACTGTTGCCTCCAAATCCCACGGTGGTAGGCCAGCAAGGAGGCTCGCCGCTTCGCAGGACACCGTACGGTATCCGCGGATCATCCGGATGGCCATGACCCTCTGGCAGGCGGTTAGCCGGGCCGCCACTCGCTTACGTAGCGATGGCGCCCACACCGGCGCACCGTAAAGGGCCATGGACCTAACGATGCCTGCGTAGAGCCTCCGGCAGGAGGCGTCTGGACCCCCTAGGTTCGGCAGGAGCCGCTTGAGCGCAGCCCCAGTCGCATTCAACCTGGGAGCCAGACGTCGGAAGTGCTCCTTGAAGTTCCACCGGCTGTCGAGGACGAGTCCCAGGTACTTCATCGTCGACCCGACGCCGATGTGAACTCCTCCTACCGTCAATTGGGAGCCCGGAGGTGGCGCGCTCCGAGGGCCGTGAAAACACATGGCCTCGGACTTGTGCAATGCCACCTCGAGTCCCAACTGCTGTATCCTCTCCACGACTGTCGCAACCCCGCGCGTCGCTAGTTCGACCGCCGCCTGGTACGACCGTCCCCGCGCCAGGACCAGCGTGTCGTCTGCGTAACAGACCACGCTGACCCCGTCGGGGAGGTCGGCGCGCAGCACGTAGTCGTACCCGATGTTCCACAAGGGCGGCCCTAGTACCGATCCCTGCGGAACACCGCACGACATCTCTCGCCGTTTCAACTCCCCCTGATGACCGGGGTAGATGATGAACCTGTCCGACAGGTAGGCCTCGATCACCCGACAGAGGTAGTCGGGCACCCGGTGGTACCGGAGTGCCCTACCAATGCAACTCCAGGGCAGGGAGTTGAAGGCGTTGGCGATGTCCAGAGACACCGCCAAGACACACCTGCCCCGGGACACCGCATCCCCCGTCGTGAGGGCTCGCACGCGCATGATGGCGTCCACAGTGGAGCGCCTCCTGCGAAATCCGAACTGGCCGTCCGAACAGGAATGGTGCAAGATGAATTTAGGTTAATGCAAGAGTTAGGTATATTTAGACCATCGAAGAACCCATGGGCGAGCGCACTGCACTGTACCTAGCTCAGTATAAAATCCTGTTATGTAGCTATATATAATTTTGGTTAATGTCATGTCACCCTCAAATATAAATACTTAACTAATATATTTTCAATTTTGCCCGTATTTACCTTGACGGTACTAAAATGGTAGTGTTGTCTTTCAAAGGTTTGAAAAAGGCAGCCAGAATAAATAGAGCTGCTAGTGATACTGGTGGAAGGCCTGCACTTAATTTACAACTGACTGATTTGGAACAACGGGCCCTCGATATTATTTATTACCTCAGGCCGCCACAGGCTTAACGGGTGGAGGCTTTTCTGAGGTGGGTTGTGATGCTTTTATATTATTATTTATTTACGAAAGAAAACAATATTAATTTCGATGCCAGCCAGCCCATGGCTACCATGTAAACGACATCGAATTTGTGATTGACTGCTTTTATTGTAATACGACACTTAAACTACTGATAATTAGACTTTGGTTGTGTGTGTGTGTAATTAAAGTGTTCAACAATGCCTCGTGTAACTCACACGGCGTCAGAATACACAGACATGATTTTAATTTACGGCGAATGCCGTGGAAACGCTGCTTTAGCTCTGCGAACATACCGAGAGAGGTATGGTGACAGCCGCAATTGCCCTAGAAACGCCCGCAGCATACAATTGGCAGTACAAAGAATACGGGATAATAAAAGTATAGTGCCGCAACAGGAGGGAGTGCCACCGCGGCAAATACCCGCTGCTTGGGAAGAACGAATTTTAGACTATTTTTCCCGCAATCCAACAATGAGTCCCCACAGAGTTTAGGGTTTGTCATAGAACCATCCACAACGTTCTAAAAACGTAACAAACGCAAACCTTATAAATATCGGAAGGTGCAAGCTTTGTTATCGAGAAGCTTGCCGGTCAGGAATAGTTACTGCCAATGGCTACTAAATAAAACAACCGAAGACCGCGATTTCTTAACTAACGTAATATGGACCGATGAGAGTATTTTTCTCGGAACGGCATCTGGAATCGGAAAAACCTCCGGTACTGGAGTTTGGCAAATCCACACGTGTTTCGAGAATCTGAACACCAGTACAAAATTTCTCTCAATGTGTGCAAAATGCGGCAACACCTAAAAGCATCAAATGTTCAACGCAGATCAGTAATAGTAGTAGTCTTTACTAGTATCAAACACGTCCCCTTCAAAATATTGACAGTATCCCCCAACTGCCACAACCAAAAAATAGAAAACACTAGAAATACAGAAATACACAAAAGTCAATTATAATAATCAGCACACCCCTATGAAAGATCCTACATAACGAAAACTTATTTTCAAGTAGTAGAGTTGACACTCTACTACTTGAAAATAAATTTTCGTTCTTTTCTTCATTTTATTCTATTGCGCGGTGGCACTCTTAGAAAACCTGGGAAATAATGGAGATAAAACCAATTTAATAACATAATTCAGGATTTCACTTAATCCAGTTTTATTCTTTGATCTTAGTAACCTAGAAACTGGAACTCCAGAGAAATTATAAAGGTTTACACAGCAGTACAAGGTGGAAAGTGTGGAAAGAGTATGAAAAGGACGACCATTGGACTACTCAAAGGGCGATTTAGATCACCGGGTGTTGCACTATAATCCTATAAAGGTCCTTCCCCGTCCTTATTGTAGGTGAGAGGGAAACCCCTATCGAAAGAGGAGACGAAATCTTTGCTGGGTTTGATAGAAAACAACGAAAGTAATTTTGTCAAAAACCACCAACGCTACCAACAATAAGATGAAGACAGAAGAATGGCACCGACTCGTTCGCGAATCGTTTTATTTCTACGAGTACTAACTACGTTTGAAATGGGAGAATCTGAAAAAGAACGCTCGCAAACGCAGTACTAAAATAAGAATGAACCGGATCCAAGTTAGCCTTTCTGCTTTTTTAGTTCATTATTAAGGCGATTGATATTTAACTAATAAATTTTATTTTTACAGAGTGGTGGTTAGGGTGGGTCAATTTTTTTTTTTAATTTTGTTTTGTAATAGCGATAATTTGGTGCTAATTAGTGTTGATATATCGTGTGCAAAATATTATTGCATTCTGTTTAGTGTAACTGCCTCCGGATTAAGTTTAAAATTTCAAAAATACCAATAAATTACCTCTTTTTTTTAACAACTGCTAACATACTTAAATACACTACTCACACTTTTGAAACTGCTTAAATTTATATTAGGTCCATAAATTATACCGTAGACATAATATCGGAAACGTAAACAAAGTTCTTGAGGGTAAGTGTTAAAACTTTTAAGTACCGCCCGCAACTCGATTATTTCGGACGGTTAGTTGAACTGTATTTAGCTAAAAGAAAGGTGTGTTACTGTGATTTTTAAAATGAATCGTACTCGAAAAGCGTGGGAATGTCCTGTATTCGGTAATACTAGTGATCTAAAAGACAATGTGCTTCCAACTTATGAAGAAATAATGAAGTGTTACGAGTGGACAAGATTTGACATTAAAGTGACCAAAAATACCAAAAAGGAACCAAGTTTTCAAGAAATTGCTGATATTGTCGTCGAAAAAATTGAGAAAATATGGAAAAAAGCATCGCTGCCGACTGTTTCACACCTAAGGGTGCAACAAATGCTTAAAGCTTATCACCTTAAGTTTAAAAATTTATTAAAATCGCATCCTAAAATACCAAAAAAGCGATTGGAAGAGTTCCTCGCTTCCAGCAAAGTTTTATTCGATATTTCTGCCTGTAAGTGTCTAGATTTTGCCAAATGTAATTGCCCTAAGGAAAAGAAAGTACCATCCAACGAACAAAGCTTTCTTACCGACCAAAGATCTTCAAGAAAGATGATAATAGGTTACACAGATGTGGCTACAACAATGAAAAATCAAAAAAGGGTTTTAAACGAAAACTTAGGCCCGTATTACAGAACTACAATCAAGACTCAAGCATTACTTAAAACTAGTGTCAGTTGGAGTTTTAATTTTAGAACTTGAGCAGAGAAACTACAATCAATAACCACCTGAGCAATGTCACTTTAAAATGACATTTTTTACGTATTATAGAACAGTGCTTGAGGCTTGACTGAGCTGCACTCAATGTGTCCTTATTTTAAAATTACAATCAGCTCAGAATCACTGCTTGAGGCGAGATTTGATCTTTGTTTTCGCAAGTGTAGTCGAGACCACGTTTGAGCATAGATTCTCATGAAATTTTTTGTGGATTTGGAGTGAATCGGGTACCTACCTAATCAAAATGGATATATATTTGCAGAAGTGGATAATACAAATCAAACGTTTAACTTAAATGTTCCTCTGAGATATTTACGAGATACGCAGGACCCTTATAATTTTGAAAATCTTAAGGAGTAGTACCGCGCCTGTTTCAATGATTCCACCCACATATTGTCCAGTTGTGCAGACACTTGAGATCGTCCGCCTCGTCATCCGGTTTTGATCATTAAACTGGATCAAAACCGGATGACGAGGCGGACGATCTGCGAAAAAAAAAGATTTGCAATAGAAAACAAACTATTATTCAGGGTTACCACAATGATAGCTTACTCACGTAATCAGAGATCAAAATCTCTACTCAAGCGTAGTTTAGTTTGATTTGAGTTTGAGGATAGTTCTAAAATAAACTGAACGCTTAAGTCGAGATTCTTCGCTCAAGCAGTAATCGGTTGAACGCAGTTTAAGTAGTACTTGAGTAAGGTTCTGTAATACGGGCCTTAGACAGGAATTGTCAAAAAGTATTCAAAAACCAACGACCTCCGATGTCTTGCCTACCACATCCTCTGTCATTAACAGCTCCTCGTCGTCAACGCGTGACACATCAAGCGACTGCGAAGATTTTCAACCAAAAAGAATAAAAAAACTAAGTCAGGAATCTACTGTTTCTATGAATTATTCTTCATTATCCCAAACCTGCGACCGGTACGGAATATCTGACAGAGCAGCTGCCGCTATAGCTTCCGTGGTTTTACATGATACAAACTTGCCGATTATTGATAAAAATAAACTGAGAAGAGAAAGAACCAAAGCTCGGAATAGCATCATCAACAAATAGAAAGTTTCCGTAATACCTGCTCTATACTTCGACGGTAGGAAAGATAAAACATTGATTAACAGGAAAAGGGGCGGGAAATATTATAAGGAACTAATAATTGAAGAACATATTTCATTAATTAAAGAGCCAGATAGTAAATACTTAAGTTATATCACCCCAATAGCTGGAACAGCAAAATTAATAGAAAAGGCATTATACATATTTTAGAAAAGAGAAAAAGATTTATATTTTGGTGGTGATGGTGATGATAGTGGTGATAGGTTTATTGGGAGACAGGCTGAGGTTTTACCTGTAAACTATGAACAAGGGTTAAAAAACTCAATGTCTGTACCAGTGTCAATAGACACAGGTATGAGTACATCAGTACCAGTATTTATAGACACGAATATGAGTACTGCAATACCAGTGTCAAATGACACTGATGCAAGCACTTCAGTCCTAGTAACTTTAGACATTAATTAAGTGTCTGGATGTGCGCTGAAGGGAGTTCCTGGTCCAGCTATAAGTCTAACTACACCTACAAGGCTTACATTAAGTACACCTAGAACAGGTAATGGTTATTTGTTTAAATAATTATTATTAGGCAGTTAGTTTATGAAATGGTAAAGGTTATATCGATGTTTCTTAAGTAAACTGAGTCACCTAACAAATTTTGAGACATGCACTTTTTAGTATATTAACAACAAATCCTTTCCTATTTACCTGTAAAAAAATAAAATTCATCTATTTACATAACAAAAAAGAAGGGATATTATAAATTGCATATCAAATAAATAATCGCCTATCAATACATAGGGAGCATTCAAGTATTACGTAACGCAATTTAGGGGGAGGGAGGGTCTTGTAAAACGTTACAGTGCGTTACAAGGGCGGGGGGGAGTATTTAAACAACGCGTTACGTAACATTTTGTTATTTTAATAAAAAAGCTAGGGAATTAGAATCTTCCAACTCGGAGCTAGGGAATTAGAATCTTCCAACTCTCCTACCCTTTTCGTTTATGTTACTTTCTTGCCGCCACCCTGCCCAATCCTTCAAACCTCAAGCAAGCTCGTGGTACCTAGTCAGCAAGACAAAGGATCATGCAAGTTCTCACCACTTCTTGTTAGGTTGTCCGTTGATCTGTCGCCTCCTCTAGAAGGGTTTAAGCAAATGCCTTACGATTCTTTTTTGTCCATCAGTACAATCAGATCTCAAGAACAGAATATGTGCAACCTGTGGGATCTATTTCACAACCCAAAAGAGTGTGCAAACGCACAGTCGTTACGTGCATGGCAACACTGCCCAAAACCCTCGTGAAAGTAGAGTACGGCCACAGCGACTTGCTGCCAAAAGGGCAAATGAGCTGCTCTGCATTGGGCGCCATAGTGAAGCATTGTCTGAGAATGCCGATTGGCTTGATGAAGATGAAGTTGATGCAAGTAGTTTAACAATACCGGAACCATCTTCGTCTGCTCTCCGAATACCAGTAATGAAAAGAGTCTGAGTGGCTGGCAAACCCATGGACAGAGGAGCAGTAATTTCAATTGAATTGTGTTTTTACGTACCTACACTTAGGGTAAGTCAGGGAGAGACGCCTATACGGTATTACGGCCCACTGAATTTAAAAAATAAAATTAAAAAATTACGTGAACCGGAACGCATCCATAATATGTCAATTTGACAGCTAATGTCAGTGTAAAAGTTTTGATAGGGATAATAATTATTTTAAAAAAGTATTTTGTTGTTTATTCCTAAAATAAGGTAAGTGTAGCTGGTTAAATCGGTATAATATATTTTTTGAGATAGTTTGCAGTATTTTTTTCCCCTAATTCTTCACGTAAATAGTATTTTTTTGTTTCATAACCTAATATTGTGATCTTGTTTTGTTGTTAATCCACCTTTTTGTATTGAAAGTGCTTTCGGGTACGTTCAGAGTCGATAGGCATCTCTCCCTAATGATTGGGAGAGATGCCCAATGAAGTTTCAGGGTTAGATGCCCAGTAAATATTAATGATATCTTATCTTTTCAGATGCCAAATGAATACAAAAGAAAACCTTCTGGCTCTAATAGAGCTACGTGGAGTGAAGAAGACTTGGAAAAAGCCATTACTCTAGTAAAAGATAAATCTTTAATTTTTTTTCAAGCAAGTAAAGAATACAATATTCCTTACAGAACTCTTCGTCGTCGATTTCTCATAGGCAATACTAAAAAAGGACGACTTGGACCTGACTCTCTGTTTGGAAACAAAGAAAAAAAGATTGTTAATCATATTAAGAAGTTGCAAAGCCGTGGATTTGCACCTACTGTTAATGATTTACGCCAGTTGGCTTTTAAATTTGCTGAAAGCTTAAACCTTCAACATAATTTTAACAAGGATTTTTTACGTAGAAATCCTGAAGTTTCATTAAGGAAGTCGGAAGGAGTGTCTCTACAAAGAGCTAAAGGAATGACACCAGAGGAAGTTTATACTTTTTTTGATTTATTGGAGTCACTATTTCAGGAACATAATTTTAATAGTAATTCAAATTAAGTTTTCAATATGGATGAAACAGGTTTACGATTAAAAAACAAACCATCTCATGTTCTTGCAATGAAAGGATCTAAATCAGTTCCACAATTAACTTCTGCAGAAAAAGGAGAAAATATTTCTTTGATTTGTTGTTGCTCCGCTGAAGGTAATT
The DNA here is from genome assembly GCA_958295575.1 of Leucania comma. Taxonomy (NCBI): domain Eukaryota; kingdom Metazoa; phylum Arthropoda; class Insecta; order Lepidoptera; family Noctuidae; genus Leucania; species Leucania comma. Next base: position 13,444,211 of record OY282485.1, read on the forward strand.
TTTTACCACCTGTTGCTATTTTCAAAGGAAAAAATAAAAAGCAAGAGTTCGCTGATGGTATGCCTCCAGGAAGTGAAGTATATATAAATGAAAAATCAAGTTATATCAACTCTGATATTTTTTTTAAATGGCTGAAAGAACATTTTTATCCTAGGAAACCTCCTGGAGCAGTGATTCTCTTATTGGATGGACACACTTCACATTGCAACTCAATAGAGATGCTAGAATTTTGTGAGAGTAATGATATCATTTTACTTTGTTTTCCGAGTCATACAACTCATTACTTACAACCTATGGACAGAGCATTTTTTAAATCTCTAAAATCTAATTTTAACAATGAAACCAATGCCTGGATTCGTAACAACCCCAACAGAAAGATAGGACGTCTTCAGTTTGGAGATTTATTAGGCAAAGCATGGGGCAAATCAGCCAACCAAAATAATAATAATAATAATAATAATCTTTATTGATCGTTTATAAGTATTGCAGTACATGGGTATTTGACATGTGCATGGTAAAATTACACTTTGCTACAATTGTATTGGGTGCAGTTCTGATCTCCCAACTAGGTTACAGTATAACCTGTAAGTAGGAGTGTCAGTTCCGATCCCCCGTGGCTTACAAAAATTATGTGAATTTACTTATAACGTACATAATGTATCTTACTGCCTACAAAAATTTGGTATACTTAACTAAATGTAAACAAAGAGAAAGGTGAGTAAAATTTAAAAAACAAAATAATAATAATAAAAAATAGAAGATTTGTCTGCAAACTATTTAATGTGTGTTGGTTGTGTTAATAATTACGAATATTGAGGGTTATAATCTCCATTTTATTTATACTTAAATAAGCAACTTTTCTGTTTCTTCATATGTGTAGTTTAGAAGAAATGAGTAAACCCTTTTCTTACAGTTAAAGAGCGTTAACCCGTATACTGGACAGTGTCTATTTATTTTATTATATAAAGAAGGGCCAAGAAAATAAAAGAATCTTTTAAAGAAAGCGGAGCGCGTACGAGGGAGAGTACAAATCATGTCTTTTCTACGTTTACTAATTTTCCTATATGGCGTTTTTTTGTGTTGCAAGAGTATGGCTTGCATGGTAAATTGTTGTCTTACGTTAAGAACATTCCACTTACGGTATAATTCATTTGTAGGGAACATGATAGGACGAAAAGTAGCAACTTTTAATACTGCTCTATGAGCTATCTCCAACGGTTTTAAAGTTGTTTTAGCAGTACCACCCCAACATGAAATGCAGTAAGTTACAATAGATAGGCATAACGCAAAATAAACCTTGCGAATAACAGTTTGATTAGCGATTTGCCGAAGCGTTTTAAAAATGAAGATAAGTTTGCGGACTCTGCCAGTAAGAATATTTATGTGGGACTTAAAGTTAAGATTGTTGTCCAACATAACGCCCAAATATTTTATTCGGTCTGCAGATGTTAATGACGGGCAGCTGCAAATAGTTTGAGGTTGATTGTTGCAAGAGTGAGCTATTAAATTTATTGGGATTCGTGGTTGCGAAGCTGCACTGATTGAGTATGTAAGGAAGTTGGTTTTGGATGTATTGAGTGTAAGGGTGTGATCATTGAGCCAGTTCAATGCTGAGTTGAATGCGAGTTGCGCTTCTATTTCTAGTTGAGACCATGTTTCAGCTACAACAGTTATCGCAGTATCATCCGCGAAAGATATTATATTGACATTTCGCATATTAAGGTTACATAGCTCATTGATGAAGATAAGAAAAAGGGTTGGGCCAAGTATACTGCCCTGGGGCACACCGTAATAAATGGGAAGTTCATTACTGTTAATATTATTTATGGTGACATATTGTGATCGATTTGTTAAGTAGCTCTTGAACATATCCAATTGTACACCCCGGACACCCATTCCTTCAAGTTTTGATAAGAGAGTAAAGACGGGGACCGTGTCGAACGCTTTTGCGAGATCCAAGAATATTGTCAGGACTTTTTTATTACTGTTCATACTACGAACCACGTGATTAGTTAATTCGTGGACAGCGTCGCATGTTGATAAGCTTTTGCGGAAGCCAAATTGATGAGAAGAAATTAGCTTATAGTGTTCCAAGTAATTAACCAATCTTTTATTAATTAAACGTTCGAGTACCTTAGATAACGCACTTAGGACTGCTATGGGTCGGTAATTGTTAGGTAAAGTCCCGTCCCCTCCCTTGAAAATGGGATGAATAATTGCCTTTTTAAACGCAGCAGGGAAGACACCGGTGTCGAAACAAAGATTAAATATATGGCATAGGATGGGTGCCAGTAGGATGGAGTATTTTTTTAGGATATAAGGTGATATACCATCCCACCCCGTAGCAGCGTTAGTCCGTAGGGAGTTTATAGTGGAAATGATTTCATCACTGTCCGTATGTTCTAGAACGAAAGATGAGGTGGGTACAATTTTAGGTACTATAGAAGTTGCCATCCGTTGTAGAGGTGCTGTTCTGATATTATCGGCAAGGTTTTTGCCCACATTGACGAAAAAAGAGTTTACTTTGTCACAGCATTCTATCGGGGAGGATGAGGTGGTTAACAGTTGTGTAGAAGTATTATTAGATTTTTTCGTATAAGTAACTCGCTTTATTGTTTCCCAGAGTAATTTAGGGTTTTGACCAGCTTTGTCCAGTTCTTCTTTATCGTAAAGACGTTTAGCCTTCTTTAGAATCTTATTACTGAAATTTCTGTAGCGTTTGTAAGTTAACGTCAGTATTTCGTTTTCTGGATCTTTTTTCGCCTTTTTGTGTAACGCATCCCTATTTCTGATGCAACGCAAGAGACCCGACGTGATCCAGGGTTTCAAAATTTTCTTTCTAGCAGGTACTTTCTTGGTCAAGGTGTGTCTTGCAATGGCTGTAGTCACTAATTCCAAAAGTTGATTTGTAGCAACATCGGCGCTAGTTACGGAGAGAATTTGGCTAAAATCTAGCTGAGCCATTGTTTCATCCAGTTTCTCAAAATCAATGTTTGTGACAGTAGAAACCGGACTACTTCGTAGACGTCGATTGTCCAAGCAGAGTAGCGAAGGATAGTGGTCCGTAACCATGGAGTCATAGACGAAGGAATATGAAGGAGAGTGTGTTCTTAAAATGAGGTGATCCAAACAGTTATCGCCTCTGGTTGGAATAGTATGTGCTGCGAGAAGGCCATGAAAAGCTAGGCAATTTAAATATTCGTGTGAGCGTATATCTGAGGTAGTAGGTTTAATGTCTAGGTTTATATCACCTGTTAAAATTACTGTTTTAAATTTTTTGAGAGATGGAAGTATAACATTAAGGGCTGATAAAAAGCCTTGAACATTATCAATTGAAGGAGACCGATAGATGCAAATTATAGCGACCTCAGATTTTATTTTAATAATGAGTCCAGAAGCTGATTGATGTAGGTCAGGTTCCTCACATGTAGCTGGTAACTCCGCGTTCACATATACCACCACACCGTCACTTTGGTTCAGATGTTTCGTGGTTTTAAATGTAGTGTAGTCTTTTAGTTGCGGAATAGTGCCATTGCTAGAACAGGGTAGCCAGCATTCCGTTAGAATCACTAGATCACATTCAAATTTGAGACGTTGCAAAAGAATCTGTAGGTTTAAGAAATTACAGTTTATTGATCGTATATTTTGTGTCAGCAGCTTTAAGTAATTATTAGGATGTTTAATAATAGACTGTGTCTGTTCTGGGGTACACGTTTGAGGAACTGATAGGGAAAACTGATCCAGATTTTCTAAAAGACAGCCAATGTTATTGGTCATTTTTTAAATTAAATAACCTTAAAGGGGAGGGGCGACGCGGTCGGTAAAAATAAATACATTTGGGAAACAGGCTTAAGTTTGACAATTGGGTATTTGACAACTGTTTATAATTTCTAGGATACGAGTTTATTGCTAAATGATAGGAAGGTTTACAGGGTTTGTGTTTTTGATTATAAGGATGTGTATAGTTTGCTAGACAAATATGTGGAGACATATTCAAATCTAATAATTGATCAAAATAGTAGTAAATAAAGAGCATATTGTTAAGTAAGTTAAAAGTTAGAATAAAATAACATAATATTGAAAAGTTATACGTGCGTAGTCATGCAGAGATGATTTGAGCCAGTTGTTTCAGCTGCTGTTCATTCTTCACCAAGATGGATTGATTATCAGTATCCTTTTTCAAAAATACTCGTCCATTTGATGTCCAACAATAGTTATATTGATTGGATTTGGCATGGGTTCTTGCAAGATAAAACAACCTCTTGGTGAGGGTTGTCAATTGTTCGGCAACATATATAGGCGTTTGGGATGGGACTGGTATGCCTAGATGAGTTGAGTTTAATTTATTGTTTGGGTTTTTTTTATTATATTCTTTAGTAGCTTCTAGGAACTTCGTTTTCACAAGTGTGTTTGAGAATTCAACCGTAACACTTGATGTCTTATTTTCCTTTTTTGACGGTTGTCGAGTTATATCACGGACGCAGGTGGGCTCTTTAGAGATATTCAGTTGCTTTGATAAACACTGTATCATGTCATACAGCATAGTTTTAGTTTCCTTCTCTTGCTTAGGTACATTTCTGATTTCAATAGAGGTTTTGATGCTATTGCGGTCGTACGTTTCTAGTTTTTCTTCAAGTGTAGACAACTTGAGCACCATGCTATTTCGCTCCTTTTCTAATGATGCCATTTTATTCTCAAATGATGACAATTTATCGGAAACAAAGGTCATAGACTTTTCTAATTCGCTAGTGGTAGCCTTTATATCGGTATAGTGTTTTTTTATTTCCATTATATGCCCCTCCAACTTGTCGAGTCGAGTGTTATGGGCGGAAATCATTTCATACATCATATCCTTGATCTCGGTTTTAAGGGTCTTCAAGTCATCCCTAGTGACCTCACTTGATGAGTATTTTCGTTTGTTGCTCTGAGAAATATTTAACTGCAGAGCTTCTTCTTCATACAGTCTTCGAAGGTCGGACTCGGAACGTGAAGGTACACTTTGGTTTGGCGGTGTTCTCGTTAAATTTCTTGACACTGCTTCATTTTGAGGAGATTTAGGCGGTGTTTTGTACATTGTGTATGCTTTAATATAATTTGTACAGTTAATGTATGATCCCTGAAGATCTTGCTAAAAAAGAAATGTACTTGGGCCAAACACAAAAATTATCCGCTATTCGCTTTCGCTCGTGAATTGTGGCAAGCGGCGAGAATGACGTGTTGAGTCACCTTGCTGTCAAGCACTCCGTAGCTGCGTTAACTATTGCCGTCTCCGCTGTTGCTGACTTCTTTCAACAGGTACACCGCGCACACGGCAGTGTTATGCGAGCCTAGTACTTCGTTTGATTTATTTTTGTGATTTTTGCCGAAAAAAACCTTTAATTTATAACTAATTTTAATTTAAAAAATATACAGATTGCACGTCCGTTCGCTTTCGCGGTCCAGGGGGAAGGTGGATCTTCCCCCCTTCTAAAATAATGGTGCATCTTAAAGTGCCATATATTTTCAAAAGCTTCTGCTATATTTTCCCAATCTTGCTAGTAATGTGTTTATTACCATGGAATGGAATGGAATGGAATGGACGACTGGACTGGAATGGAGTGGGGTGGAGGGTCGAAAATCGCTTGAACCTTTTTTTTTAACTTGCTATCGTTAAGCAAGTCAAAAAAAACAGGTTCGGTTTTCGACCTTATTGACATTTAGGCTGAGGCTACATTAGGCCGCGACGCGACCTGCGACACATGAGCGATTAAAACAAGTAAATGAATGCTCATGTATATGGCTACACCGTACATCAAATATTACTAGCGATCTTTGATTTCTTTATGCGATAGGAACAACATTACTGAAATCACGGCATCGGCTACATTAACATATGAGCGAAATTGAAGCGAATTTATTAGAAAATTTCTCATTTGCACGACTAGTTCAATAGTGCTGCTAAATATGCGTGTGGCTACATTATGCGTATAGTAAACGGCGATGGATGATTTGATCGCATTCTAAGAAAACGACCGATTCAAATGAGTCATTGTTATGATAGCGGCTACATTACAACTGTACTTCAGAGCGTAAAAAACAAATGCTCGTCAGTTATATTAAATGGCTACATTATTTGAGCGAATTTAAATGAATGAGCGATTAATTTTGCGAGAAGTTCAAAGTTACTGTTTTAGTGGGTCCGCTGTCAAGTGGCTACATAATCACGCTACGGACATCGGACGAGGTGCGGGAGACGGGGGCAATACTAGTGCACTCGGCGCTCGCTCATGACAGTGCGACACGTTCAAACCAGTTTGTTTTCATCGCTCATCTAAAGAGGTTTGTCTATGAATCTACGATGGACGTTGAGTTGTTTGTATCCGAAATTCAAGCACGTCCTGCAATATGGATGTCTAAACATGGAGCACACAAAAATAAAGTAGTTATTAAACGTTTGTGGGCAGAAATAAAGGAGAAATTCCCAGAATGTACAGGTAAGTAACTATTTTATTGTTATTTAAAACAAGGGTCAGTGTCAATGTCTTAGGAGCGGAGTTAAAACAAGATTTAAACAATAACTAGTGTCCCAGTAATTGCTTGTCCCATAAATATTGATTTATTTTGTTTCTTAACACTACGGCGTTATTTGTACTTCGATTGTTGATACGGCCCGACCTCCTGACCCTTCCAGATGAAGATAGATTGACGGTATAATCCCAATCAGATGGTTTTTCTTTATCAATAATAATATTATGCAATAAACAGCACGTCTTTATAATAATTTCTGCATGTCCTTTTTTCGTTTCAATAGGCTGGCTTATTTAATATTTGCCATTTCTTATAAGTTATGCCAAAAGCACATTCAATTGTTTTTCGAGCTCTAGATAAACATTTGTTAAAGTGATATTTCTGATCGTCCAAGACACTTTGTGGATACGGCCTCATCAAGTACAGTTTTAGAGGGTATGCTTCATCCCCTATTAGGAAGGTGGGACAAATAGTATTAGAGGAGGCCAGACGTTGGTTTTGTGGCATATTAACTATCTACCTTCACTCAGCAGTTTATTCAAATTAGAAAAGTGAAAAGTTCCGCCATCACTTTGGGATCACTTCTATTGTTAAAAATCTTCTATTTGCATCTGCCACAGCTTGTAACACAATAACCTTGTAATAAAAGGATAACCATAGAGACAGTTTAAAGAGAATGAAAGCCACCAGATCTGGGCAGGCAGCTACAAACCTCAATACTTGGAGATATGCGGAATTGATGGAATTTTACTTCCATATATGAAAAATCGTAGTAGGTCTACCAATTTAAATTCTTCAGATATACGATCATCGGCAACAACTGAAACCTCCATAGCGCAAGATGACGAAGATAGTAATAATTCAGAAATATCTGTAGTTCCAACAAACGATACAATCAATAAAACGGAAGCTAGTGCACCACAAGGAGGTAAAACTCAGACAAGGAAGCGGACCGCAGATGGAGATTTTATAGAATTACTGAAAGAAATGGAGGAAAATCATCAAAAAAGACAAGAAGAAAGAGATTTAAGACGCACAATGACAAAAACACAAGAAAACGGTGCCATTGATTTGTAATTTAGAAAGTATGGTGATCACTATAAAAACGATGCCTATGTGGATGCAAAATCGCGGTAAGAAAAAAATATTTCTAATCGTTAGTGACGCCGAGGAAGAACTAGAAAATTATAGTACTTGTGTTACACCAGACTCAGTAAACAATACCTTACCGGCAGCAGCAGCATCATCACGTTCTGCTAATTACGGATACACTACGTCGAGAGACCCTGTAAATAATAACTTGCCGGCAGCAGTAGCAGGATCATCACGTTCTGCCAATTACGTATACACACTACCGGAAGCAGCAGCGTCACGTTCTAATAATACGACATACCACGGCTACAGTAGCTCGGGAAGATTTGAGCCATCCCCGTTACATGATTATGATAACTAAGCATAATGTTCTTTTTCATTATTTTACTGATTTGTTTTATTTCTGAGTAAAGTCTTCATCTCATCATTCTTCGTCAGCGTTTTTTTCTTTGCATAAGATACAACAATGCGTGCTTCTTTTTTCTGTATACATAATCACTGTCATCGCTCGATTCCGTGTCACTCGATAACATCGCAACAACACGACCACATGCAACCAGCTCAAAACTTCAACTGAACTCGTTCTCTGTGGAAATTATCTATTCGTTTTTCATTTCTCATTTTCCGTTCAGCTCAGTCCGCTCATTTCTCTATCTCAGTTTCATTTTGCAGTGGAAATCAAATGAACAATTCTTCGTTGGTGGAAACGCAAACCTCTTTCATTAAAAAGGAGTCCGCCTAACCATTTTCCGCACATTACCCTTTCGCAGTGGAAACCGGGCTTTATGCTTTTAATATAGAACCAAAAGCACTTATTTGCGACGCAGCAAAAAGCATTCAAAATGCTTTTCAAGAAGTGTTTGGCACAGAGGCTATTATTAAAATGTGTTGGGCACACGCAAAAAAAAAACATACAAAAAAAATTAGAAAAATTGGTTGAGAAGAAAAAACAAAGAATTGTTGGATGATATAGATTTGTTGCATTCAGCTACAAATTTCATTTCATCCTACATTATTTCAACGAGCGTTAACTGCGTTTTTACATAAACACGCAAAAGAAGAGAAATTCATATCATATTTCAAACAGGAGTGGGTTTCGCTCAATCCAAATTGGTATCTTGGATCAGCCGAAGGTTCTCCAGTGACAAAAATGCACTAGAGTCATTCAATAGAAGTATAAAAGACAGCCACACATTACGAGAACGACTTTCTTTGTCTATCATCTCAGTCGCAACAAATATGGTCAAGGAATGGTCGAAAGATCACAAACCAGACACACCTCCGATAGAACTGAAAGACTGGACTCTTGCGTATAAATGGGCGAAACTTGACAAGAATGTAAAATTTTTAGAATCTGATTCCGGACTTTTTTTTTGGTGGTGGGTAAAATCATCCAATGACATCTCCCGCCCCTGGGCGGAGCGGGAGATAGTGTCAGACTCTTACTGAGTAAAAACCCACCCCGTTTCTTCGTGGCCTTAGATACCAGGGCCAGGCTTTCCTTTCGGAAGCAAACCCTTGGCCCCAGTAGGCTTCGACCCTGCCTGCCTGCAGCTAGCAGACTGGGCCTCTACGGTTTGCTGACAACTCCTTGAGGCGCACGGGAACAGTGCGCGCCGTTGACGACCTGGGCTTGGTCCGGATGTTTACCGGACGGTCGGACAGCGAGCTACCCATAGCTCGCCGTCCGCAGGCCCGCGTCTACGTTGGCTGGAAATCAGGATCGGAATCGGAAACCCGGCGACGGCTGGGCCTTGTGTGCCGTTGCCTCTCGCGTGCGGCCTCCTCCTTTGCTAGCATTACTGCTTCGCAGAAGGAGGCGACCGCCTGCCATCCCTCCTCGCTTCGGACCATGGCCCGTACCGCGTCGCGAACAGACGACAGTCGTGCTCAATATGCCTGTGTTGAGGTTCACTGACGTTTCAATGTCGTTACCGAATCTGGGGAGTTAGGGCTTCGGCTGATATATGAGGCACTAAAGTGCTCTATGAGTTGCTAGCTGGAAGCATATGGATTTCGACGCTTATGTACGGAATGAGAATGGCCAGGAGGTGAGCACAAATATTGTCATACTGGTCTCGTTCCATGTCTGACTGACAGGGATAATTGTATATTCACCTCTCCGGCAGTCCAGGCAGTCCTTCCGGGCAGTCCACGCAGTGGTGGCACCCGGGCGTCGGTTCCGCACGAATCCGGAACAGGAACCTCCCGAACTTACCGTGTCCGGTGAGAACCTGGGTCATGCGGAAGGTTAGGACGCCGTGAGGTCTTTCCAGCCACGCCTCAAAGAGGGGCCTTACCGCCATAATTAAGGCGTGCCCAGCACTGGTTTGCGACAGTCGTTGTCGCCATTTCACCATGAGATCCCGCCGGAACTCTTTCCGCCATACCTCGACTTGTCGTGGCATGGGACTTTCGCCCCGGCGTTGCATCTCCACGCCCTTATCGTGCATGTGTGCATGGACTGTTGCCAGGCCAGCAAGGAGGCTCGCCGCTTCGCAGGACACCGTGCGGTATCCCCGCACCATGCGTATGGCCATGACCCTTTGGCACGCGTTCAGCTGGTTCTTTGGCCTTTTCTTCAGCGTGGGCGCCCATACCGGTGCTCCATAAAGGGCCATGGACCGAACGATGCCTGCGTAGAGCCTCCGGCAGGAGGCGTCTGGACCCCCCAGATTCGGCAGGAGCCGCTTGAGGGCAGCCCCGGTCCGATTCAGTTTGGGGGCCAGACGTCGGATATGTTCCTTGAAATTCCACCGGCTGTCGAGGACGAGTCCCAGGTACTTTATCGTCGACCCGACGCCGATGTGAATTCCTCCTACCGTTAATCTGATTCCGGACTAAATACTTATATAGTTGGAAGCTCAACAGCAAGTGACATGACATTTACTCAAGATTGGGACACTTTTGATGGTTACAAAAAAAAAACGCTTTCGCGTATTGGAGAGTTGCTTTGCCCACCCAACAAACTGCCTGGGTCAACGGAAAATGCACCTGCCCCATTTTTTTTTAAGAACTATATGTGCAAGCATATCATCGGACTTGCGATCCGACTCAAGTACGTGGCGCCACCTGCAGAAGCTAAAAATGTGCCTATTGGGCAAAAAAGGAAGCGTGGACGCCCCGCGAAAGCAAGACCAGCTTTAATAATTCAATAAATTACAATTTTGTATCTAATTTTATATTTTTTTTGCTGATCTCATTATGTGGTAATTAATAAATAATAAGACGACTGTGACTAATAAAATTTAGTTTTATTTAGAAAAACTGCTGTAAATAATATAAAAATAGAAGCTATATTTAAAAGAAAAAGAGTTAACATGTATAATGTGCATTAAGATTATTAGCTGTGCATTGATGAAAAAGCTTTTGCTTTAGGAAAAATCGCTGTACGCTGCGAAAATAAATTGTAGTGTGTTTAGTGATATTTTGAGTTGAATATTTTGCTGTGCAATCAGTAATTTTGATGGGAATTCGGAATCTAATTGCACAGAAAAAAGATATATTTTGATTTGCGTATAATACTACCCAAAAAAAAAATAGCTTATACTGGATCAAATATATTAATTTATTTATTTTGCAATTAGTTTACTGAGTCAAGTGTTTTCTACCAATATACGCGGGACATAGACATTTAAGTGCAAGTTGAAACTGACTCAGTATACGTCGAAATAAAATACAAATTAGTCATCGTTTTCCGATAGTTAGTCACACCCAAAACGAGGGAGATAGTATGCATGCACCAATAGAGACAGGCGAAAGACAAAATACTATATAGGCCAGTCAAAATCGACATTCAACTTCGCTAACGAAAATCTTGATGAACCTCTACGGAGGAGATTAGGGAACACAGAATACCCTGTGATACTCAGCATTTGTTAAATCGGCAGTAACGGTCAAAGTCAACCTTGCTCGACTGTTCCCTCATCTCCTCCCTAAAGGCATGCAAAAATAAAACCATCTCGCATGGAACCTGCATTTCTTCACATGTAAAGGAATTTGCTGGATAATGGATGCAGTCTGATCGACCTCTACTGCCTTTCAACGAGTGACAGTATTTCACAGCTTTCCGAACACTGCGAGGGAATTGCGCATCTTTGACTTGCTGCATCTATGCAAATAGTAGACCTAGAGTGGGGTTAAGCTGAAATTGTAGTAAAGGGAATCGAATATTCTTGGCCATGTACTTGCCCATCTATGTGATAAATACAATTAAAATACTAATTTTACAACTTAAATTTTACCAATATTTATCTGTTATAAAAACCTCGGAAAACAAAAGATGAATTATTCAAAACTCAGTCGATTATTGCAGTGTCTAATACTGCCCTGTATTGGTCGTCAGTCCTGTCAAAATAGGGATTGAAACCCTTATTGAAAAAAATCGATTTATTAAAAACCGGTTCTTGATAATCGATTTTTTTTTAATAATTTTTGACAATTTAAAATATATTTGTAAAATATCGATGTATTTATCTTTTATTAATGTATCGTAATTATTAAACCACAGGTTTTTTGATTTATGTACCTCTAAGTACGATTTATACGATCCCTTTTAACGATCCCGTATTTTCGGTTTATTACAAATATCGATTTTTCGATAAATAGATCCCACGTCCCATCCCTAATGCTCTTGTTTGTTGACACTTATTAACGTTTGGCATTTCACAATTCGGTTTGTGCTGTGCGCTTGTGATTTGTGGTTTTTCTTACTGCGTTTCTGATTTTTCGACTGCTTACAATTATGGACCCCGTACCCGCTCCCGATAACGACCTTGGCTTTACATTGGATTCAGTACCCGACAACAGGCTTATCATTGGATACTGTTCCTGTTTCGCATGAAGGACCCGGCACGAACATGGAACCTGAATTAAATGAGCTTATTAGCTTACCACGGATCCATCTCTGTGTCAACTGCGGAGTAGATACAAGAAGACTTCAGAGATTGACTCTAACCGATGTAGGAGTACGATCTATTATTCAGCAATGGATTGCACCACTGCAAGTTACCTATTTACTTATTAAATGAACATACATACAGCTTTGAAGGGGTACTCAACAACTTGTAATCTTATATGTATATATAAGCTAGCACATTATCCTGTCTGAATTTTTGAAAACTTGATTGTTGAAATAGTTGTTTGTTTTTTTTTTTGGTAGGTAAAATTATCCAATGACAAATCCCGCCCTTAGGCGGAGCGGGAAGTAGTGTCAGACTCTTACTGACTAAAAACCTACCCCGTTCCTTCGTAGCCTATCGTGCCGGGGCCGAGCATTCCTTTCGGAAGTTAACCCATGACCCCAGTAGGCTTCGACCCTGCTTGCCTGCAGATCCTGCAGAGCAGGCTGGGCCTCTTCGGTGTGCTGACAGCTCCTTGAGGCGCGCGGGAACAGAACGCGCCGTCGACGACTTGGGCTCGGTCCGGTCAGTTACCGGACGATCGGACAGCGTGCTACCCATTGCACGCTGTCCGCAAGCCCGCGCCTACGGTGGCCGGAAATCGGGATCGGAATCCCGGCGGCGGCTGGGGCGAGCGCCCCGTTGCTTCTGCCTGATGCGGTCGGCCTCCTCCTTTGCTAGCATTACTGCTTCGCAGAAGGAGGCGACCGCCTGCCATCTCTCCTCACTACGGACCATGGCCTGAACCAAGGCCCGGCGAGAGAGATCGCTGCCGCCGATCGCCCCCACGAGGACACGGCGATGCTCCGCCCAGGCGGGGCACACCTCTACTGTGTGCTCCACCGTGTCCTCCGGGTGTTCCGCACAGTGGCGACACCCGGGCGAATCCTCCGCACGAATCCGGAACAGGTACTTAGCGAACTTTCCGTGTTCGGTAAGCACCTGCGTCGTGCGGAAGTTGAGAGCGCCGTGAGGTCTTTCCAACCACGCCTCAAGGATGGGCTTTATCGCCCCAATTGTGGCGCGCCCCAAACGAGGTTGCGATAGTCGCTGACGCCATTTCGCCATGAGATCCCGCCGGAGCTCTGTCCGCCATGCCTCGATTTGTCGTGGCAGCGGAGTTTCGCCCCGGCGTTGCATCTCCATGCGCTTATCGTGCATGTGTGCAAGGACTGTTGCCTCCAGATCCCATGGCGGTTGGCCAGCAAGGAGGGTCGCCGCCTCGCGGGAAATCGTTCGGTACCCTCGCACATGCAACGTCGGTGCCCACACCGGAGCCCCGTAGAGGGCCATGGACCGAACGATTCCCGCGTAGAGCTTCCGGCAGGAGGTGTCTGGTCCCCTGAGGTTGGGCAGGAGCCGCCCGAGAGCAGCCCCAGTCCGATTCAGTTTGGGAGCCAGACGTCAGAAGTGCTCCTTGAAGTTCCACCAGTGGCGCACCCCGAGGGCCATGAAAGCACATGGCCTCGGACTTGTGCAGTGCCACCTCGAGTCCCAACAGCTGGATCCTTTCAACGACTATCGCAACCCCGCGTGTCGCTAGTTCGACCGCCGTCCGGTACGACTCTCCCCGCGCTAGGACCAAATAGTTGTAGTTTGTATTGTCTTGACTCATTGTCACATGTTGTCTTGCCTCTTGGTGATACCATTTTATAAGATCATGCAAATCATGATCACATTACCAATACTGCAATACTGCACTGGTGTTATTCCATGGATAGACTCTTCTTAGACATAGTAATCTTTTGGTAGTGAACAATGTAATATTCAGTACATTGGTGTATTATACTACAACTTATATACTTTATTCTGGCACATAAAATATTTTTATTGTTACTTAGATTGAATGTTGCAGTATGTTAATATGAATTCAATTATGACCAGTGTGGAAATAGGTTTCAGATGATAGTCTGGTGTGTCAGCCTTGCTGGATGTTGGCAAGGGATGCACAGCAGCATGCTGGTTCACACGACCGACGTGTTGCACGCACGTCTCGAACACAAGTATGCGTCAACTGTGGCCAATCAGTTTTACGACAGCGCTTCCATCAACTTAATCCGAACAATGCAGGCACAAGAGAAATACAAAAAAATATATATTTGCAGAATGGATAATCCCAAGGCAGGTCAGTGACATGTTATGTTTTATCTGTGATTATTTGATGAAAATTAATTAATTCAGAAACATAAGTAAAGCATAAGACTTCTGTCTTAGAAGTTGAATTTATATTAAATTCATATTAAGTATTTAAAATAAAGAATCTAGAACTAAATAGAATTGTATGTACAAAATAACAAAAATCATAATATTTACTATGTTTTTCTTACATTTTAGTTGACATCAACTGATCTGGTATGCCATACTTGTTGGACTCGAGCAAGACGAGCAATACCACAGTTTACACCAGCATCTACTTCATCTCAATCTCCACAAAATGAAGTTATGAGTGTTGAACCAGCTAGCTCTGAAGAATTGGATACAAGAGAAATCAGTGCCATAGCCAGACCAAATACTGAAGCAACAATATACCTTCCAAATTATATTAGCCGCTCCAATCAGCCAGCAACATTGCTTTTATCCAGGATGCGATCAACCAGAGATCCTTACAGTGCCTACAAGTTTACGGGCAAGATTATTCATTGATTTTAATAATTATGTTTCACCAACAAATAGGATATGTAACTATCATAAATCAAATACTTTTGGTAATCGGCTTACTGCAGTTGAAAATCCAATCCATACGTTTTCGGCAGAGCAAATAGAAGAATATACTGATTTACTAAAACAGTCAGTCAGTTTATTTAGATTTTGAGAATATCGAAAATATGGACAGTCCCGTAGTTCATTATTGGTTTGGCCTTTTTTTTTTTAATAGCCCTTACTGTCCCACTGCTGGGCAAAGGCCTCCCCCAAGTCCTTCCAAACCTTCTTCTCCTGCGCCGTCTCAAACCAGTCCTCGCGGTACGCGTCCAGATCATCCCGCCACCTCTTTCTAGGCCGGCCTCGACGACGCTTTCTTCCATCAGGTAGGTTGGTTTGGCCTATCACTAGAAAATATTTTAAATATAATTAGAGAAGTGCCACGATTAGGAACAATGCATAGAGGTAAAACTGCTCTTGCCGCATATTTAATGAAATTGAGAACTGGAGATAGCGATCAAAGAATATCAACATTGTTAAATATACCGAGGAGTACCCTAGAAAGGCTTATGGGAAAAGTTAGAGAAATCCTAAATCAGGATTTTGTGCCACAGCATCTCGGTTTAAATCATATAAGCCGCGAACAAATCTCATCAAGAAATCTGATTATTCCAAATGGGCTTTTTGGGGGTGAAGAAAGTAGGCCTATAGTTATCGTTGATGGAACCTACATTTACATTCAAAAAAGCTCTAATTATACCTATCAGAAAAATACATATATGTTAAGTTTAAAGAAAATGCGCACTCTAGTTAGGCTACATCTCTATTAGCCGCCATCTTTTTTATGTGACAATCTGTCAAACTCTGTTCGCCGCTGCGTGTGTATCTCTGCTACTAAATAAAACAAGTCTCTTTATATTATCGTTTTATTTGTCTGAAACCCTAAACCTCAACAATATTCAATGCATAAATATAGGAACCTTGTTAAACCTTTATTAATAGTTTGTTGTGATGGTTAAATTGTAGATGTGTTGGATCCCTATCCAGCAACTACCTCAGATGCTCAGCAATGCGATTCACTAACAGACTTATCATAGATGTTAACAACGACGAGTTCACTGATGTTTCATCGTAAATATCGCTTTTAAAAACAACGTTGGTAAAAACCGTATTCGCTAAGCTACTTATGCTCGTCGACGATCTGCCGAACAACGATGATGAGTACGATGTTTACAGTGTTGCTATGTTTAATGTGGAGTATAATCGAGAAAATCTCGACTAACCTTTTTTTAAGTTATTTCATTATTTTAAGTTAGTAAAAATGCACAATACGTCTGTATAAAATACGTTATATATATTATGTAACGAATATTTAATTAATTATATCATTTTCGACTTGGAAAATAAATATCTATTAAAATTTTTGACATTGGCAATTGTAAATCAAATTCATAATTCAAAACAAACAACTTGATCTTATCTTGGTTAGAGTTTTTTTTTATCTAAATGAGAAATTCCAAAGTTCCAAGTGGTTTCAAGTGGCTAAGTGGACTGAAAAAATTCTGCACCCCTACCCTGTACCCGATGGCGTTCTACTTTTTCTGTGTTTTAGTTTGGTTTCAAACATATCGAAAGTAAGTCTAAAGTTCATTTCTATTTAAATATACAGCACAATTTCTGGAACTACTATCTAACAAAAATATTTATATTTTTAGTGTCTCGCAACGCAGCCCCTTCGGTAAATCAGTTGGAAAAGCTAATAACCTTTTTGGAAAGCAAGCCTTGGTTGGCTATGGGCCATGCTCGTACTGCGAATGCCCGCAATCGCAGTCGTCAGGCATGGTCCGAAATTACAACAGCCCTGAACAGTGATGGTAGTGGGTGTATGAAAACATCGGAACAGTGGTGTAAGGTCGGTAATTATATGTACTTTTGCATTGAGAAGATAACCTATGGTATCCTTTTACATTAACAGCCCCCTGTCCATGTTCAAGAGGACACCGGCGTCCGCACACCTATTGTCTTTCTATTGTGTCTCTAATAATGGTATTAAAAGTATTCAAATCTACTAAATTATTATTAACTACAGACATGCACTGTAACTTTAGGCTAGGCTTCAAATTGCAATTATAATAACATTTAAAATTGCAATGGAAAGTTAACCCAAACCAATTTTCTATTTATTTACATCAAATCATATAATTCTTACTTGTGTTGCAGTACTGGAAGGACAAAAAAGGAGCTGTCAAGAGGAAATGCAGCTTAATTGCAGCTGCGAGGCGGCGCACTGGTGGTGGTTTAGAGGATTTGCCAGAACTCAGTGAAATTGAGTTAAAAATCCAATCAATTATGGGAGGAGAAAGTTTTGGTGCTGGAGATCAGAACTTAGAAATAAATCCTTGTGAGGTTTGTAATTTTCAAGGCTATGAACATTTACAAATTTAATGATTTGATTGAAATTAATAACTAAAACAATACTTTTACATTTTTAGGAAGAGCCGTTGAATAGAACTGTGGAAAGTGAAGAGTCTCCCAGTATTTTACTCGTAAGTTTTTCTTTTTTCAGTTTAATGAGTTAAGCTATTATAAATATAATTTTGTGAAAAAATTCTATTTTCAGAATATCGTCCCTCCAAATGAGCAGCAGGCTGACCAAAGTGAGGTTCTTATATATGAGCCAGGCCATGAAATGCAATGGGTACAAGATTTATTTACTCTTTTATTGATGGATTTTTCCACTGTTGCCTATATTTATGACTCTCATAATAAGTAACTTCTACACTAAGGTACATAGTGCATAACACCCATGTTATGCCTGTTATGTTTTTTCAATTAAAAAAACCTATTCCAGTCTAATCTTGCTTCTGCTGGGGATAGTGTGCAGGACAATGTAGAATAGATACCCACAGTATCATGGCAAGTAAATGAACCGGCACCAGATGCTCATAATACTGAAGCTGAAGAAAATAGGGTATGGTTTTGGAAAATTATGATTTAAATTATTTTATAGCAACAAAGAAATAATTGAACAACTATCATATATTTTCACGTTTTGTTTACTGAGCCAATAAGACCTGAATCACAGCCAAATGTCTTGGAAGGGGGCAGTCAAAGTAAGTTGTATTCTCTAACCAAATTTTTATTATAAATTGATATTAATAATGCTGTAATATTCCTATATTACAAATTATTAATTAGAGACAAATGGAAAAAGGGAAGTGAGGCCTTTGCCCTGCAGTGGGATATGATGGGCTAATAAGATAACTATAATAAGTACAATATTTTAATTGCAGCTCCTTCTCAGCGTGTGCATAGAGAGACGTTACGCGGTCGCCGACGGACTCTCCGGCGTTGTCCTAATAGAGCGCGACTACGCGATCATCGCAAGTTCGCGCGAATTTTAGTACTTGTTCACGTTGACTCGCGGGCGCGGTCACGAAATATCAAACATATGGCGTAATATCTAAGTGTTCACGTACGAAACGCACGTGCGGTGTAAGTAGCGGGCAAGCTAGCGACTGGCGCGCGGGCGCCGCTCGCGTCAATATCAAACGCGTGAGATGTTTGTGTGTGTTCACGTCGAACTAGCGGCGGAGCGCGCGATTCACTCGCGACGTCAGGTAAGTTCAACCAGTATGAACTTGTCGCTAGAAACGTTAGCGCGTCTTCATCATGTCTTTCAATACAGAAGAGTTTATTAGTGCTGTTCAGGCTAGAACTCCGATTTGGCAAAGCAAACACAGTCATCATATGAACAGAAATATTCTCAATAAGTTATGGAAGGAAATTGCGGAATTGTTTCCTGATATAGAGGGTGAGTAAATGAAATATTGTGGGTATTTTAAACCTTTTATTTTTATATAGGAATATTATGATAGACTACTAAAGATACAAAAATATTACAAAGATGGCGACGTATATATTAAACGATTGTTCTGCCAAAAATATGTCGTGAATAAACTCCGAATTTGTTTAGCTCGATTTGATGGATTGTTGTTTCTTCCAGTTTGTCGCCTTTGGTGCCGACTTTCAGTTGTTAACTCATCATTGCAATCGTAACCATCTATATCAATTACAATATTATGCAATAAGCAAGCGGTTTTTATGATAAGGCGTGCATGTTTAACATCAGTTTCAATAGGTTTTAAAAAAACTCGCCATTTATTACATAAAATTCCAAATGCACACTCCACGGTTTTTCTCGCTCTTGACAATCTATTATTAAAATTTTCTCTCTCTCGATTCAATGTTCTTTGTGGATATGGACGCATTAGATACTCTTTAAGAGGATAAGCTTCATCGGCTACTATAACATATGGAGCTGTAATGTTAGAATTGGGTAATGTTCTTGGTTCTGGGATATTGAATGCGCCTCTTTCCAGTAACCGGTTCAGGGACGAGGCGTTGAATGTACCGCCGTCGCTTTGCTTTCCTCTACCTCCAACTTCAATAGTTAAAAATCTTTTGTTCGCATCAGCCACAGCTTGCAAAACAATAGAGAAATAATGCTTGTAGTTAAAAAATGCCGATCCTGATCTTTTAGGTCGTTTAATTCTACAATGTTTACCATCCAAACTGCCAATGCAGTCAGGAAAGTTCCACATTTTTTCAAAATCTGAAGAAATATGCTTAAGCTGGTCATCAGACGGCAGTGGCATATGGACATTCAAATTTTTTTTTCCAAATAGCTTCACAGGTACTATAAATAATCTGAGACACTGTACTAATACCCAAACGAAAACTATAAGCCAAAGATCGAAATGCCAACCCAGTGGAAAGATATCTGAAACATATAAAAAAATACAATTATTATGTAAAATTTGAATAGATCTATACTAATTACTTAATATACCTACTAAAATTATATAAGGCACCAGCATTAAACAAAATTTATTTTTTACAGAAAAGGCTTTAAGAAAAAAATGGAAGAATATTCGGGACCAATTTATGAAAGAGTTTAAAAAAAAACCGGTTTCTCGTTCTGGTGATGCTGGAACTGATCAAAACACTTCAGTGTGGCCATATTTTCAAATGATGCAGTTTATAAAAGATGACGTTACCCCAGAATCAAATGAAGGCAATTTAGATGAAACTACTGATGGAAACTGTAGTGATAATAATGAGCGGTCCCCAACTCCCCAGTCAATAGCTGGTTCATCTACAAGTACACTATGTACGAGCACCAAACGTAAATGTGCACAAGATATAAGAGAGGAATTTATGGAATTGGAGAAGAAAAAGTTGGAATTATTACAAATTAAACTGTCGCAAAGCAGCGAAAGGCAAGAAAAAGATTGCGAAGACCTGTTATTTTTTAAAAGTTTGTTGCCGTACATGAAGGAGTTAACTCCTATACAAAAATTACGTACTAGAAACAAAATTACACAAGTTGTTATGGATGAAATGATTAGTGTCACGACCCAGGCTTACCGTGG
Source organism: Leucania comma (assembly GCA_958295575.1). Taxonomy (NCBI): domain Eukaryota; kingdom Metazoa; phylum Arthropoda; class Insecta; order Lepidoptera; family Noctuidae; genus Leucania; species Leucania comma. Next base: position 13,464,786 of record OY282485.1, read on the forward strand.
TTACAATACTTACGAATATAACACATCAAATTATGGAAATTAAACTTTAAATATAATTAACTACGAAAATACTTTTTTTTTTTTTAAACTCACCTTAATAAGGTGAGTTTAAAAAAAAAAAGTGGTTGACCAAAAAGGGACCTCAAGGGAAAATAATTGATTTCGAGTAAATCGCGTTTGAAATTTCGTGTAGAAACAAGTTTCGACTCGTGCGCGGGCGGGGGGCGCGGCATGTTTTATGTCAGTATGCGACTTCGTTAGTGAGTGTCAACACGTGTTTGCGGTTACTACGTTATTGGCGACTTATTTAGTGTCAGTTTCTTGTCTTTATGTGCGTAACTAAGTGTGAGCTATGATTAAAGCCACGTCTGTTTTGTTAGAGGACGAATTACGTCAGTTGGACGATTATTATGGGATGACTGAAAATGATGAGTTGGAATTGCACGACCTTGAAGTGGAAATTTTAGATTTCGATGCAATAAGTTTGGAGGACATGTATACTGGTGCTAAAACTGTAAATGAAGGAGAAAATGACAACATTATGGAGCGAAGCACTGAAGATATACGAGAGGTCGAAATTATTACTAAATTCATGGATGATACATGTAATTGTAGTAAAGGCCCAAATGGTGGCCCATGCTCAGGCATATTTTCTCGACAATATCTATCACGTGTTCGGCAGCAATACATGGATATGGATAAATCTACAAAGTGTACAGCGATTTTGAGTAAGTTGGAGTGTCATAGAAGAAGCACACAGCTGGGAGATAAGTACAAAAAATTTTCTTACACCAAACCCATATTGCGGAACAAATATTTTCATGCCGATATAGAAATATGCCAGTCAACGTTTTTATTTCTTCATGCAATAGGCATCAAGGCCTTCAAAAATATTCTCAAACATTTTGATGAGAAAGGAGTGGCTGATAAAGTTCATGGTCTAAAAGGCAAACCTATTCATAATGCAACTCCCACAGAACATTTGGATATGATAGTTAAATTTATTAAAAATACAGCTGAAAAAGTATCTATTCCACTACCTGGTCGACTTCCGCAGTTTTGGGACTTTAGAGTCATGAAATTGCCTGCTAATTTAACAAAAAGGCGTATGTATAGAAACTATGTGGAGTCATGCAATGATAGCAATATTGATCATGTCGGCTGGACGACTTTCATACAATGTTGGAATACATATGTGCCTTACATAACATCCATGAAACCAAGCTCTGATCTCTGTCCAGTATGTCGAGATAATAATATAGCCATCATGCGTAATATTAACATGCCCGATCAGACGAAGACTGAAAAACTGAAGCAAGCAATTAATCATTTAGAAGAAGCTGATATTCAAAGAAAATTCTACAATGATATAAGGAAAGATGCAAGTGTAGCTCTTACTCAAGCCAAACAACTGGAGCAGAAACCTGGAATGCGTGTCTTCAGTATCGATTATGCACAGAATATCCATTATCCCTCATCTGAAATGCAAGTTGGACCTGCCTTTTTTAAAACTGCAAGAAAATGTGGCCTTTTTGGAATAAATGATGAAGCAGACAACACACAGACGAATTATCTCATAGATGAATGTGACAACATAGGAAAAGGGGCAAACAGTGTGATTAATCTCATTCATCACCATTTAGAATCCAATATTTGTGACCAAGATATTCAGCATATTTGTGCAGATAACTGCGTGGGTCAAAATAAAAACAATGCTGTTGTGCATTACTGTGCATGGAGGGTAGCAAGGGATTTAAACAAGACAGTGCATCTTAACTTCTTATTGGTGGGCCACACTAAGTTTTCCCCAGACAGAATGTTTGGACTTTTTAAACAGAAGTTTTCTAAATCTACAGTAGATACTTTGCATGATATCGAAGAATGTGTGGCTAACTCGACAGTTTCGGGAAAAAATAAGGCTATCTGTACGAATGACTACGTGAACGGAATAATAAATGTTCAGTGGTATGAGTGGAACGCCTACCTCAGCGAATTCTTCACAACTATTCCAGGAATAACACGATATCACCACTTCACTATTAAATCGGATGATCCATTTACAGTGGAATGTAAAGTTCTAGCTAACAGTTCAGCTCAAAAATTTAATATTGTTAAGAAGGGAGTGACTTTAGATGATATCACTGGTATGCCAAATTTATTAGTTCCACAAGGGCTTTCACTTGCAAGACAATGGTATTTATTCGAGGAAATAGCACCCCTTTGCACTTCGAAAGACGCAGCTAACCTAACATGCCCAAAACCACAAGAAGCGAAACCTACAAGCCAGATGGCTAAAGTGGATCAGCCAGGACCTTCTGCTAAAAAACAGACGGCTAAAGAAGATCAGCCAGGTCCTTCTGCTAAAAAACCCAGGAAAGTTACTACCTGTGGGCGTTGTAAAGAACCAGGGCACACCATACGTTCATGCAAACAAAACAAAAAGTAAAGACTATTCATTATTATAATTTTTTATTTGTGATTGTAATGTTTGTGATGAGACTTCATAATTATTACTATTGTCAATTATTTACTACTGTGCTCGATTATTTTTATTATTTCATACATCACGAAGCGCCTCTTTATTTGTGGAACAGTGGATAGTTCCTTGCCGACAAATACTCCGAAAGCCTCATTAGACGCCTCTTTTTTTAAAAAAAAATCTTCAACATCTTTTTCCGTTTGAGTAGTAGCATCCAACATCTTCGGAATTGCTTCATTTATTGTGTCATCCCAAGCTTGACCGTATTGTTCAAACAAAATATTATCATCATTAATTTTATTAGGATTTAAGTTTTCTTTGACTTCTGAAACACAGAAAAATTGTTAAGTTTCTACTCGCAGATTATTTAATATTGAAGTGTGAGCTCCATTATAGACTTTGAAACAAAAATAAGTTGTTTTAATTACCTTGGGTATCATTGGAGACCTTTAAACTTTTAGGACTGTCCATTTGAGTAGCGTCGTCGTCACTTTCTGACAAGTACGAACGTCTTTTTGGACCTGCACACGATATAGAGACTTCGTTGCACTAGAGATAACCTTAAAAGTACAATAAAACAATAAAACTGATTGTATCCACTTACCTGACATCACAAAAACTAGTGTGCGCTGTGTGCAAGGTGTAATTTTTCCAAAACTGCCTCGGCTCACAAAAAAAATCATAAAAAAAACACTACAGCACCTAAAAATATTCTGGTTAGACCAAAACAAAGCTAAAAGACCACAGATTAAAAAATTCAAAAAAAAAAATTAACGGTTTCCAATCCCTCCAGGTCCCTTTTTGGTCAACCACTCACTTATAGTTAAAAATAGTCTTTCTTCGGGTTTTATGCTTTTATGAAAATTTGTGTCTTGTTTTGAAATCTCACTCCTTATTGAATCCAATATGTAACCAAAACAGTTGACAGTCATCCTGGTATATCCAAAAAATCTTGAAGGATGTTCTCTCAAATTACTATATAAAGTATGAAATTCACCGTACCGTTCTCTTTCTTTATTAATTTCGTGCACACCAATTCTAATTTTTATCATCTCCCACTTTAGGTATGAATTTTCGGTTAAAAATAAAAGATCGTCGTCCATGGTTACAATCTCTGACAACACGTCACACCCGCGCAAACGCCTGGCGGCCAATGTGAACACGAACCCGCCACGTCTTCACGACCGCACCCGCCACCGCGCCCGCGCGTTCCAACGTGAACAAGTACTTAGTCGTACGAATCCGCGATCAAACGTATTGATGTCGAAGAGGTGTCCTGATTTAAATTCGCGCGATGCGGTCGCGCGACTAAAATGTTCTAATCTATTCGCGCGAATTAAACTCGCGCAATCGCGTCGCGTCGTCGCGTAGGGAGCGGGCGGAGGGGGGCAGGTCCTGATTCGACCTGCCCGCTCGCGTTCGCGCATCTGCCCGGCCGGCCGCCAGCCCACCATTTTAGTTTTAGTAATGTGATTTGTAGACGGCAAAGCGCACGTTAGTTTGTTTACAGAAAGCAAAATAATTGTGTAAAATGACATTTGAAGATCGATTGATAATTGAAGTGCGTAATCGACCAACCCTATGGGATAAACGTAAAGACGACTATAAAAACCGTCTAAAGAGTGACAAGGAGTGGAGTATTGTTGCAAAAAATCTAAATAAAACAAGTAAGTATATTTTTGTATTTATTTATTTATTTACACTTTATTGTACAACTAGATTACAATTATTATAAAGGGAAACCATAGAAAAAAGAAAAACATACAATCGGCGGCCTTATCGCACTCGGCGATTTCTTCCAGACAACCTAGTATAATATGGACAGAAATTGCCAGGACACAAAATGGGGTTGCACTTGGTGCAAATATAAATGCAAACTAAAATTATAAATTATTAATACTAAAATAGATACATATATACATACATACAAAAAAATATACAGGCAAGAGAATAAGTGATACATCGAAAGCAATGTCACAGTGTCAAGTAATGCTCCTTCACAAGCTTTTTGAACACAGGTAGTGTTTGCGCACGTTTTATTGTCACAGGCAATGCATTCCATAGACGAGCGGCCTGGACAGTGAGTATTTATTATTTTCTTTCATACATTTATGTTATTTACAATTGATTTGAAAAATAAGTAGTAAATTTTTGTCTTGCACTAATCGCAGCTGCGGATGTGTGATTATTACACCTAGTTCTATTTAATGTTCTCAGTGAGTATTCCGGTCGACGATTTCCAATGTTTGATAAGTGTTGATCGCTATATTTTTTGTCAATATCTATTAAAATATTGTGCAACAGACATATCGTCTTAACTTTTTTAATAGTGTTTTCAACTGAAGTCTCGATAGGTGTATATAGTATTCTAAATTTGGTGGCCATCATTCCAAATGCGCATTCAACACCAACTCTCGTAGCAGATAATCTTTTATTGAATCTTATTTTTGTGACATCTGTTGCTTGTCTTTTTGGATAAGGTCGCATTAAAAAAGTTATTAATGGAAATGCCTCGTCTCCTAAAAACACATATGGTGCCACAATGTTAGAGTTAGGTAATGGTTCTTCGGGAGGAAGTTGAATTTCTCCGTTGTGCAGCTTTTGATAGAAACTTGAATTACTGAGCACACCGCCATCACTGTCTTTTCCATATGCACCTACGTCAATAAATATATCTGTTTTTTGAATCAGTGGCAGCTAATAGTACTATGGAATTATACATTTTATAATTCATGCTACCACACTTCTGCGGTTTTTTGACACGAATGTGTATGCCGTCCAAATTGCCACAACAATGTGGGAATTTATCATTAATTGCAAATGATTCTGCTACAGCTTTAAATTCTTCTGTACTGGGAAATTTCATGTGTTTGTGATGCAATTTTTTCCAAACAGCACTGCAAACTTCCAACACAATGCTTGCTATGGCTGTTTTTGAAATTCGGAAAGGTATTGATAATTTCCGGAAAGAAGTTCCTGTTGTTAGGTACCTGTGAACAAAAAAATCTTGTCAGATCTTGTCAGTTTAAAAACTCATATTTTTGTCATGTTACAGAAGCTGACGTTAAAACCAAATGGAAAAATTTGAGGGATGTTTGGGGGTGGTGGAACAGAGAGTAAAGTCCCACATACCTCCATTGAAAAGGGAGGATCCTCCGACCAGACAGGTGTTATGTCTGGTGGGCTATTGCCCGATAGATGATTTCGGGTTTGTTCTTTATGTTTCAATCGCGCCGCGAATCTTACTTGCGCGATACAGCATTAGTTCATTTGTGACGACATAGATGTCGCTACATCACTCCCCTCCGGAGATCGGAGATCGATGGTTCTTGATGCTTCTTGCGGCGTCGTGATGCGTGCCAGGCCAATGGAGGTTGGTTCCAGTGAGTCGGAACCGGATTCCGCATAGTTCTCGGTGAGTCGGAACTGTCTGCGGTGATGCCCCAGTGAGTCGGGGTGGTGCTATCCCAGTGAGTCGGGATACGATGCTGCAGGCTCCAGTGAGTCGGAGTAGTGCGGCTGGCTCCAGTGAGTAGGAGCGGTGCTGTGCGACGTAGGGCTTGACTGCTGTCGTCGACCAGGAGAGGTTCTTCAAGGCTCTTCATGTGACTGGCCGAAGGTGCAAGTGCTTAGCCAAGGTCGCTGATGAGGCTGAGGGTGATGACCAGGTATGACCAAGTAGGCATGCTGGTGGTCAGGATACCCATATAGCCGTGGGTGCTGGCTGTATGGCTCGCTGCTCGAAAGCTTGAGGAAGTGATGATGACGTCACGAGGTAGTTGCTGCACGAAGGCTGCGCTGACGTTCTTTGTCGAGGGGTCACCAGTTTGGAGGTAGGGGTACAGAGAGTAAAGTCCCACATACCTCCGTTGAAAAGGGAGGATCCTCCGACCAGACAGGTGTTATGTCTGGTGGGCTATTGCCCGATAGATGATTTCGGGTTTGTTCTTTATGTTTCAATCGCGCCGCGAATCTTACTTGCGCGATACAGCATTAGTTCATTTGTGACGACATAGATGTCGCTACAGATGTATTCATGAAAGAAGTAAAAAAGGTACGACAGCCTCGATCCGGAGACCCAGGCAGCCCTAATAACGACGAAATGTATATAGGCAAGTGGGGTTATTTTAAGGAAATGTCATTTTTAAAAGATATTGTGAAACCCAGGGCCACACAAGGCAACTTGGAGGATTGAACTGACAATGAGACTCAACAGTCTCAAGACCTAGATTTTGTAAATTCGGAGGCTATCGAGGCTTCAGAAATAGCTGAAATTGAAGAGGTGACTGAAAATCCAGAAAGCGATCAGTAAAATTTAGAGTCTGTTAACAACAGGTCTCTCGAAGTTGAAGCTGCTCGAAAGAGAATCTCTGTTTTGGACGACACATCTGATACATCTTCTAGAGCAAGTGAGGTAAACCGAAAAATTAAACGTCAACCAAAAAAACAACATGAACTGACACATTTTCAACAAAAAATGATTGAAATAGAAAAACAGAAAGTACAAGCGTTTAATAATGCAAAAAACGACAAACAGGACGATGAAGACATGTTGTTTTTAAGATCATTAGCGCCATATTTTAAATATTTATCACCAGTGCAGAAACTGAGAATAAAAAGCAAAATTCAAAATATTATTGCTGATGAAATACAAAATATAACTACCCCTTCGACATCATCAACACCAGTATCACTTTCTATAATACCCTCTCCGGTAAACGGACCATACAACGATAATTCAACGTCGGTGCGCCACTACTACGAAAATGATCCGCTGGGTCTACATGAGTACGAAACTTCAACAAATGATTCTACTTATTAGTGCCAATGGGGAAATAAATCAACGATAGGTACCTACTGACTTGCGATTTGTTCTGATTTTCTTTTTAGTACTTGAATAAACCTTCAATTTAATTTATGGACTTCGTTTTTCTTCCCTATAATAAACAGTTAGCGAAACTCGACCTCAAACGTCTTTTAACTCAGAAATCTCAAACGTAAGTTAAAGTAACACTAGATATCTTTGTACACATAGTTCCCAAACATTCTGTAATATATTAAATACATGACCTTTGGGCCAAGATTCGCTGAAAATTTTAATAGAAAAATTAAGGAAAGGTAAAAATGGCAAAGATAGTTGGAAATAAGATTTAACATGAGATCAACGCCATTTATTGTTATCCCGTTCTTTATTTGACCAAGATTAAGTAGTAAATTATAGAAATTACACAATACTCACCTAATCGTCAACACCAATCTTTCTTCCACACTAATAGGTATTTTGTAGTTCGTTACCATATGGCTGCAATCGTCTTTGATTATGTTGCATATGTAGTCAAATGATTCTTGTGACATAGACATATAATCATAAAATGCAGACTCATCTCCTCGTAAGTCAAAATATTGATTGTGAAATTCACCACGTATTCCTCTCATTTTCAACAAAGCACTTTGCTTCCCACGTATTTTTTTTTCATTATTATCGATGCCCGTAAAATAGGTCATCCACATGTTTCCCGAAAGTAAAAACTGAGCATTATCGACGTCCATGGTTAACGCATGGATGATCGCGTACTCGCATTCTATTAGGACACCTAGTTTTTGTTCTCGTGCGACCATACGATGATCGCATCGCTTACTCAAGCGAAAATCGCGTAGTCGCGCTCTGTTAGGACAACGCCTCCAGCTATCTCCGCGTCAATCTGCAGCGCGCCGGCGACTATTGAGCGTCGCTCTGAATTGCTTAGCATCACAGTGCGTTTCATAGCCATAGAAGAACGCCGAGCACAAGCAGAATTGTTGATTGCCCAAGCAATTAGTAAACAAGTTGAGGGCCAACAGGATGTGGTTCAGGCTCTAGATAGGATAAGTAGAGCAATTATAGATTTTATAAATAAATAAAAGTAAGATGTATGATATGTTACACGATTGTTTTATTTAATTAAAATGACTTTTCCTGGGTACATACTATTTTGTTAGACTAAATTAATTTTATCTTTAGGTAAAACACTATTATGAGAAACTTACAAAAACATCTACTTCCTATATTTTAAGATGAACTATATAAGGTGACTGATAATTAGTGAACGATACTTAAACATATGATTGTAGTCATGATAACAAACAACTTTTACTATGGAACCCAAACCCGAAATCATGAAAAAATCTGCTGCTCAGTACATTTGTGTTCGCCTAAGGCCTCTTGTACACACACGTTTTTTCGCCGTAAAAATCTGCGGTAAATTCACCGTGTGTAGGCACGGCTGTCAGTGTTGTATGGGCCACTGTAGAAGCTTGTTGACATACACGGCGGCTTTACGTTCCGGCGCCGCCGCCGTGTTCGCCGTGCGTCCCCCTCGGCACGCCGCGTCTACACACGGCGCCATTTTGATCAGTGTTGTATTGCAGTCTATGCGAGCGTGTCGACGGTGCCGGACGTTTTGACGTTTTCGTGACGGATTACATACGCTCATTTTGTATTACGAGTAAAATGAACATAAATCAAGAATTACTAATTACACTAGTTCATGAAAGACCTGTAATATGGGATAAGACTATTGACGATTATAAAAATAAGCGGCTTAAGTACGATTCTTGAAAAGAAATCTTTACAAACTTAAATCCCCTATTTGAAGATTTAAGTGGTGAATAAAAAAACAATTTTGGTAAGTTACAGATATGTAATTTATTTCCTTACAAAAAAATATTTAAGCATAGTTATTTTGATAAGAGAGGCTACCTTCGTTAGACATAAAATATTGTGCAAATCTGTTGCGAACATCGTTAGCCACTAAACTTCCGCGAACTGCATTCGTGATAGGTAGCTGTGTTAGTTCCGATTCTAATTCAAAGGTGGACTCGATTTCATTATCAAAATGAAAGCTTTCTTCTTTATGTTTAAAATTTTGCAAAACGCAACAAGTTTTCACAATATCTACAGCCAAATCGATTGACACATTCATTGGCCGGTGAAAAATACGCCATTTGTTGGCTAAAATTCCAAAAGCACATTCAACAAACCTTCGTGCTCTTGTGAGTCTATAATTAAACGTTCGTTTTATTTGATTAAGTTGATGGCCTCCGAATGGACGAAGTAAGTGATAGTGCAAAGCAAAGGCTTCGTCTCCAACAAACACAAACGGAAATTTGTAGTCAGTTCCAGGCAAGCGTGATGCATCGGGTAGATTTAATGTGTTGTTTGTTATTTTTTTCCAAAATGTGGTTTCATTAAAAACACTGGAATCACATTCCTTTCCGTAGGCACCAATATCAACAAATATAAAATTGTAATCGCTGTCTACTACCGCCATTAAAACTATTGAGAAGTAATGCTTGTAATTTAAAAACATCGAACCACTGTCCATAGGCTTAATGACTCTGATGTGTTTACCATCAACCGCTCCTAAGCACAGCGGGAAATCGGAAGATTTTTGAAATTTGTTTGCAATTTGAAACCAGTCTTCTTTAGTCGGAATTTTCATATATTCTTTGCACAGTTCTGACCAAATGAAGTAGCAAACTTCACGTACAATGCAACTTATAGTTTTTATTCCAATTCTATAGGTATAATGTAGATCTGTAAATGTGTCTCCGGTTGCTAGGTACCTGAAATATCAAAAAATAATATCATTTTTATTTTTAGGGCAACAGGTGATGAAGAAATGGACCAATATGAAAGATAATTGGATAAAATGTAATAAAAAAATGAATGAATGTAAATCTGGATCTGGAGCGAAAAAAATAAGAAAATACAATTTTTATGTCGAGCATCGCAAGACCGATTCTAGTATGATTGAACATGTAAATGATTCAAGCCTTCAATCAAGCTCAGGAGACTGTGAAACGAGTGAGGTTCGGAAGGCTACAAAAAATAAAAAAAATAAAAATCAACTCAGCGAAGTTGACATGTTTATGAAGTATATGGATTCAACAGCGCAGGAGGAAAGAAGCCGTAGTATGAACTTTTTTAGGGGAATTTCTGATACTGTTGACAAGTTTAGTGATGAAAATATGATTGACTTTCAGTTTCAAGTCATATCAATAATTAAAAGCATCCAACAGAGAGAGCATAACCGATATATACCTACACCTAGAAACCAATGGGATAGTGTCTATCAAAGTGGCACAGCATCAGCGAATTCGCAGTTATCAATGTATGGGTATTCTACAGCTGCTAGATCAGGCTTTGGGAATAATCGTCAGGAATATGATTTTGGACATAGTTCTGGTTTGGAGTCAATCCCCAACCGACCAGAATCGCAAGTATCTGTGTACAGTGAAAATGCAGGAAGTAGTTGTGCTGTGTCTGTCTCGAATAAAAGTATTTCTATTCTATTCTATTCTATTCTATTTCAGTTCTGAATTTCATTAGCATATTTATCCTTGTTTCTTGTTTCTACGTGTATAATTAATTGTTGATTAGTAAGTAAATAATTTATCAACAGTACAATTTTGTTTGTGATAAATGATTAGTATAAATAAATAAAATTAAACAAAAGTATGTAAGTAATTTAATTTTGTACTAACCTCAAAGTTACAGCCAATCTTTCTGCGGCGGAAATACTTTGTCGCATATTAGTATCTTGGTGCTTTAGTTTCTGGGATAAAATTTGGAGCAATTTATCGAATGTCGTTTTCTGCATTCTAAAATAATTGAAAAACTTGTCTTCATCTTCCCTCAGTTGATTCTTGACAAGTGTATGAAAAGTGCCAAATTCTTCGCGTTTTTCTAAAATTGGATGTATCCAAAACCTTCTTTTCTCTGTTTTTTTAAGTTTTCTATATACATAGTACGCAAGAATAATCTTTTTTTTAGAAGGGTTCATGTCGAAAACGTCGTAACTTGGCTGCAGAAAAATGTGAACTGAGCGGCACCTGGCCGTTGTCTCGACCGGTAGCTTCGCCGTGCCATGTACGTACAAGCTTGCACGTTTTGTTAACCGTACGGCTAACACGCCGTACGGTTAAGAAAACGTGTCGTGGACAAGAGGCCTAACTGGTCAAAATGTACTGAACTTGCTGATTAAGTATCGTTCACTAATTACCAGTCACCCTAAATACATTACTAATTAACATACACTCTAATTTTTATGTCTTACAATCTGAATTAGTACCTAATATCTTAAGCCTATGGTTAGTATTTACTTCTATATTAACTATTTTGTCCACGCCACAGTCTATTAATTAGACGACCTCTAGCAAAACGTCCACTGTCCAAATCAGTGATAGAGTTCTGGCTTCCATGTTGTAGTAACCGTATCACCCTCGCTTCTTGTCTTTGTAAATGAGCTGGTAATTCTACTGGAGGAACTCTGGCTTGATTGCAAATGTTATGTAATACACAACAAGCTTTAATAATTTTTCCCACCATCTCTGGATCATAGTGAAGAACACGATGAACCAAAAGGCTCCTAAAACGGCCTTTAAGTATGCCAATGGTTCGTTCTGCAGTATTTCTTGCAGTGGCATGCAGATTATTATAATGTTCTTCCCTTGATCCAGGCTCAGGGTTGCTACACGGAACCATCATGTATGGCCTAAGAGCGAAACCAGAGTCCCCTGAAATAAATACGAATATAATTTAATTTTACAATAATAACAATAATAGAGGAATTTATGAAAGTAAAGAAATATTTTAAAATACATACCAAGCAGATACACTGTCTTTCCTGTATTATTTAGCTGCTCCAAATGCGTTTTTATGACTGAATTATTAAATATAAAGCTGTCATGTGTTGCGCCTCCAAAAGTAACATCAACATGCATTATATTTAAGTCTGAGATCATTATCAGATCATTTATCTTAAAAGGCAAAAATAAAAGATTGAAATAAGGTTTAAAAAAAAGGTTCCTATTCATACTATAAGTTTAATGAAATAATAAAAAACAAACTTACAATAACAGCATTTCGAGCATGATACCCTTTTCTACAGTAATATCTTTCTTCATGTTCTTTGGGTGTAACCATAACTAGATGGGTTGTCGAGGTGGTTAATGGCATTTTTAAACACTCTTTTAAACTGTTTAGGCAAGAGTTTTTCAGCAATGCTTCAAAACATAATTATAATGATAGACTTTGCCATATCCGCTTCACTTATTAACAGTTTCCATCTGAGTATAAGAGACAGAGAAGATGCCAGTTTAATTTTAGCAAATATTAGAAGATTTTTGTATGTTAATAATGATCTTGCTGATTTTGTAGAAGGTAATCATTTAAATAGAAGGCGTACACAATTCGTGAATATAAATGTAACCACAGATAATATAACTGAGTTTCCCCGACTCACTTACAGTGACTTAATATTATTTGTATGTGGAACTTACCAGTTAAAGCAGGCACGATCTTATTATGGAGAACATATAAGAGCGCAAGGTTCTTATAATATTGAGGGTGCCCAGAAACGAATAATAGAATTCTAGATGGATTTCCTTCATTCGCTAGTAATAGTCTTTTGGTTAGAGGAAGAATTAAAAGCCGACATATCAGTCGAAAAATGTATTTCGTATATATCATTGTTAATACTGATGAAACAGGATTAGAGTTCATACGACAATATTGCTGTAATTGCGTATCTGGCCGGAGGACAGTAGGGTGTTGTGCCCACGTGATGACGATTGTGTGGTTCTTGGGCTGCGCAAGGTATCAATCGAATATAAATCCCCCAGCCCAATTCCTAGATGATGTACTTATAACTTATTTAAATGAAAATGAATAAAGACTTGAAAACTATACTACTAACTATACTAACTATAATTATGCATATTTTTTTCCCCATTAATTTCTATTTACAGTTTGTAATGTTCCACCAAGTTCTAGGTAAAAAATAGCGGTTATTTCTTTATCTACGATATCAATCCTAATACCTATCATTGGTTTCTTTCTTGGGCATTACTTGGCCAAAACTTGTTTATCAAATGGGCAATTACGAGTAGGTTTATTAAATTATAAAGCAAACATACTTGCAAAACGCTTTCTGGTAGTTTTTTTGAAAAAGCTGAAACACTGCCAACATTTCGCAGGTTTTCGAGCACCGGAGGTAGCACAGGGTATTCAGGGTTGCAAACTTGGGTGTAAACTGCTCTCAGAGGACCTAACAACATAATTATAAAGAAATCGTAGTTACATGCACTTTTGAGATGTTTGTCCTTTTTGTGTTCATATTGACTGTATTAACATACACCTGCCCAATGGTATCTACGATCAATTTGGTAAAACCGACGATAAACCTTAAAAGGTCACCGAAGTGTCTCAAGATATTGCAATAGATTGGAACCAATGCTTACAATAAAGGACAACAACTTGAGTTTTGCCGGTGATGGATCTAAGATGCAATGGAATAAAGTCACTAAAATAAAAATTGAGCCGGAAAATCCTTACAAATTATTTTATAAAACTAATTACACGGAAGATTGGCGCGCCGGCGCCAATTCAAGGAGTTTAAAAAGGGAGAACTATATGCAGTTAGGACTTTACATTTACGTTCAGGTTATCGAAATCTGCAATAAATTACCTGTTGACTGAAATTTTGCCGGTCGTCCGTGTAACCTCATCAAGATGAGTTCAAAAGTTAGTGATATAAAGTAACCAGTAAACAGTTTTAGAAATTTTGTATTAGAGTATAAAAATATGTAAAAATGATTGCAGAAACCATGGAGTGCCACCGCTTCATCAACTAACGATGACGTTGAGGTTTTACGAATTAGGCACTATGCTGATTTCCGTAGCTGACTTGGTTGGAGATCAAAATCAACAGCAAGCCGAACAATACGGGATATTTCATCAGCGATCGCCTACTTCTATGATAATTATATTTTTATGCACAGTGAGGCTTCAGAAAAAATTAATAAGATGGCTGGATTTCCCCGGGTTCTAGGAGCAATAGATTGCATTCATAATTTGCAATCTCCCTGTAAGAATATAATTTTTTATGCAAATTAATACAGGTACTTATTTAAATGATACAAAACTTCTTTCACGGCTATCATTGTGTGAGGAATATAGGAACAGGAAGAGCTACTTTTCTTTCAATGTGAAAGCTGTTTGTGATACTGATTTCAGGCTCATGAATGTGGTTGCTCGCTGGCCGGGTTCTGCTCATGATGCAACTATTTTCAACAATCCTATCCTCGGAGGTAACATTTTCACTATTTGGATTAGTGAAATCTAATATTGAAACATGGTTCCATAAGCTCAATGTGATGCTGGATAGTTGAACGGCCGCTGGCAATGCTATGCAAAATAAGTATACAAGTAATTTTTTTTTTAAGACCAAAATAAATGTTAAAAAAAATATTCGTGTAACTTCTCTAATTCTAGTTTATTCATTTTTTATTTTAGTTTTTCAATTAATTTATTTTAAATTTTCATTTTGCATCTTCACAAATTTTCTTCGCATTGTAGTATCTCTCTATAGCTAGATTCCCGGACGGCTTGCCGTCGTCTGACGTTTTAGGTTTCTTCCCTGGAAAGGAATAAATCATTTTTGTCATTTGTAAAAATGGCAGTGTCGATATTGTCTAGTGACAGTGATATGGAGATCCTGGCTGAGTTATCAGAGTGGGATAGTACAGATAGTGAAGCGGGTGAAGTGATATGGAGATCCTGGCTAAGTTATCAGAGTGGGATAGTACAGATAGTGAAGCAGGTGAAGTGATATGGAGATCCTGACTGAGTTATCAGAGTAGGATAGTACAGACAATGAAGCGGGTGAAGCAAATGAAATCCGTAAAGTAAATCTTAAATCTGACAAAATTCTAAGATTACGATTGCGATTGTTTACACCGATAAAAGCAAATGTCAAATTCAATGGTTTGCCAACAAGCCGAACACTTGTCTTTTAAAAAGCCTTTCGCCTCCGCCCATAACCTACATCATACCTAGTCGGCACATCGCGTTTTTCGGTTCCAGTAGAAGATTTCCGTAAACCTAAAATCCGTGGCGTGTTCAAGAACCTACCGTGGGCAACTCGCAGAGACGACGGGCAGCAGAAAAAGCAAGACCAGAAGCAAGAAAACGTAAACTCATCTACCATCGAACAGCCTGTCATCGGCCATGCTCGTGGATTATTCCCGAGATCTCTTTTTTACCATTCCTAGCACTATAACAATAAGCAACTTTTTGTGTGTTTCTAGTGTTGAGGTACTACTAGTATTCTTCGTAAAACAATTTTTATCGCTGTCTCTCATACATAGTTGTCAACTGACTCAAAAGATTAAAATGGCTATAAGAAACCTATTTATGAGAAGAAGTCTATTCCCACCGACTACGCAACGTTCTCAAAACTGTTACTTAATTACGACGGAAACAGGCACGCACTCGCATTTTACACAGAAGGTGTAGAAAATGCACTGGGACTTATAACAAATAAAGACGATGCGTGCATAGAGTGTCTAATCAGAAAGAAACTTACAGGTAAAACTGTTGAAGCTTTGTCTGAAATCCTGGGACAAAATCCTGGGAGGACATCAAAAATGTCTTAACGAAAAAATTCGGATAATTTAGAACAGAAATCGAATTAGTCCAAGAACTTATGTTAATCAAGCGCGAAAACAATAGATGCATTTGGTGACAAAATCAGATCCTTGATGAGAACGCTCATATCTGCTAATCCAGACAAAAGAAATTATTATGAGCAGATGGCTCTAGAAACCTTTCTAGATAAATTAAATCCCATTATAACTATTTTAATAAAATTAAAATGTGTCTGAAATTAAGAACAGGCTATAAAGTAGCTAAACAAGAGGAAGTAAAACTCAGGGCTATATGTAACGAATAAAACCAACCAAATAGTTACAAATCTAACCCAAATAACAAAAATAATAAATCAGCTGGTCCCCAAAAGAAAATATTCAATAAAAAACAAATAATTCGGAACAACACAAAAAAAAAATCATTTTCAAAACGAAGTCGATGAAAACGAAGCAGATGATGCAACTGCAGACCAGGAATCAGAAGACGCGTCTAAGATAGTAGAAGATGAAAATTTTCTCACGGAGTTAGAGAACCAACTAACAATATAGTTTTTATGAACAACATACAAAACTATAACCGTCTCCTATACTTCTACATTAGCGAACTAGGCGGCAGATTTCTATTAGATACACCTGCAGAAAAACAGGAAAAAAATATTATCGACATAAAAATCAAAAACGAAACACATTTTATGAAAACAGCACACGCAACATAAAAAATAAGCAGGTAGCATACATTAAACTTCCAATAAAACTATTTAATGAAGACATTACCCATTAATTTTTAATGTTCAATTTCGACTCAGACTTCATGGGGCTACTAGGTTTAGATTTACTAGTCCCACTTAAATGCAAAATAGATATCAAAAATATGGTACTTCGAACTCATAAAACAAATATACCGATTAGAGACGATTTAAATCAGACACTAAAATAAAACCTAAATGTGAAGAAGTAATTAATCTATTGTGTAATTATAAAAAAGGTACCTTTTAGAAAGAAAAACAACAAATAATGGTTTAATTTTCCCACTGGCATTAATTACTACAAAAAACTGAAACGGACTAATGACAGTAATAAACACGTCACCTAAACTTTCAGAAATTAAAAATAAAAGGTAATACTCCAGAGTCAAATAAAAATAATATCAAAGAATTAGATAAGCCACATAAACAAAATTTAGAGAAATTACGAACCGATCACATCAATGCGGAAGAATATCACGAAATTAAAAAGCTCTGCTATAACAATAGATATTTTTCACTGCAAATAAATCTCACTAACATTTACTCACGAAATTAAACATCAGTTGAGATTAACAGATGATAAACTTATCTTCGTACGAAATTATAGACAGGCGCCAAAGCAAACGGAAATTAAAAATCAAATTAACCAACTATTAGAAAATAACAATTGAACTGAGTAATTCACCATGGCCAGGCCCAGTACACATAGTGCCTCAGAAATTAGATGCTACAGGAGAACAAAAATATAGATTAGTTATAGATTACAGGAACTAAACGGTAAGACCAAAGATTATTATTGTGCACACACACCTACCACAGTTTTGTCTTTTTCACCCAAAGGTTCACTGGTAGAGAGTGCCTTGTTGCATTAAGTTCGCCTATGTACCACTATTGTACATGAAGATTAAATAAATAATAAATATCCTTTTCCTAAGTAGGATGTTATTGAGCATTCTATTCCACCGCGACGAGCGAGAGAAGCGAGCGAAAGGTACAAAAAGGTAAAAATTTTTTTTGAAAACACTGGTTCAGGGTCTATTCCAATATAATTTTTTGCTTACCTCGACTGTATAATATATTCTTGGGCAATGCCACTATGCCACTATAATACTAAGCGAGTAACTAACCCACAACTTCACATTTACTAAGGAAACTATCTGAACACAGTATGCTAAAATTTAGGACTGATTGTCAAATGTCTCCTCACAAATTAGAGATAACGTGTGTTGACACGCCATTCCGTGTTTTGTGATCCAGATTGGATTCCAAGGACATCTAAATTTTAGAATACCATAATGATTAAACTAAGATTCAGGGTAGGTTGGTTGCCTCACGTCTCTTCACAAATTAGAGATAACGTGTGTAGATGACACGTCATTTCGTATTTTGTGGTCCAGATTGAACTCCAAGGACGTCTGAATTTTAGTTTAATTCATTCAGACAACATCTCTCTGCACGTTACCAACATAAACTGTACCGTTAAATAAATACGTTTATACCACCACATCACTTTCTGCTATGTTAAGAGGGTTTTACACTGATACAATCCCCGTCAAACGGATAATTCGCACATACCGGTCCGTTTATTATTGTATTATTCGCCGGACGTCGGCGGCTCAGAAGCGATCATATTGACACATACCGATCTGTTTATTAATGTATTATCCGCCGGACGACGGTAGCAGAAGCAATCATGTTGAACGTTCACACGATAAGTGTAAGTGACTCTTAACCATCACCAAGATTGCAAAGTTGCATTATATAAATTTGCTGGGTTTGATATGGCAATGTGTGGGTTGTTTCCATGTGTTCTAGAATTACAACGCGGCCGCTGTGATCCACGTATAATTCGCACATGTTGTAGTCATAGTTAAAATTTGTATGATACAAAACCATAACTAATGTGATTCATTAAAATATGGATTATTTTGTATGTCAGTTTGATAGATTTACTGTAAAATACGTATACACACTTTTTAGATAGTAGATGTATCAATTTAAAATTATCAGAAGGATTTATCTTCTATCAAAAATGAATTTAGCAGTAGCGTTCTACCAAAAACTTTTGAACGTTGTTATTTTAAACTCATACATTCATTTTAGACATTTTAAGGTGTGCCTACTCATATATCGTCTGTCACATGATTAATAGCATAATAGTTGCATCATTATTGTACCCTTATTTGGTTGTCTAGAATAACTTATTATGTTTAGGGCAGTCGCTCTCGGAGCTCGGTCAGTAACAACTGTGAACAATTCCAAGATTTACTTAAATACCTCTCGCGCGTTTCTCGTACACACGGGTGTACGAGAGAGTTGAGTGCCCATCGCGCAATTGTACACACGGGTGTACGAGAGTGACTTGCACCGATTGGATATTTTTTCTGTGACGTATATTTTCAAGTTGCAACCCGTTCTTTATTTGATTGAACAGAATAGTTCATTCGCTTTCTATTAAAATATTTTCCATTGGCAATATCGATACATGGAATGAAGAAGATTGAAAAAAATAAAGTGATCCGTCATTCAGCTTTCCAGAGATGCGCAAAATGTGTCACTAAAAAGAAATGAATGAAGTATATCTTTTCGCTTAACGAAGTAGTCCACTCATTTAGTTCAGTACTTCATTTAGTTCAGTAAATCAGAACAAGTCCGTAACCAATCCCTATGATGAGAAGAGAGTGCGATTGACAAGTTAGGTACGAAGAATAATGCACTTCACTAGTTCAGTTTTATACCTATCTCGATTTTCCTTCATACTTTAAACAGGCTTAGGACTGTCAACCTTGAAATATGAATTTATGCAAAACTATTTGGAGTAGGAACAGGAAATATATTTTCTGTTTTTTTTTACTGCTACTTAGATCTTTTTGTCAAAGTTGGCGTATTTAAAAATCGAAATATGTACAGTGATTTAAAATTATTTACAGGATAT
Source organism: Leucania comma (assembly GCA_958295575.1). Classification (NCBI taxonomy): domain Eukaryota; kingdom Metazoa; phylum Arthropoda; class Insecta; order Lepidoptera; family Noctuidae; genus Leucania; species Leucania comma. Next base: position 13,484,416 of record OY282485.1, read on the forward strand.
ATACATAGGGACCTATTTACATTTTACATACGATACATACATACATTTTACGATTATTTACAATTACTATTTACAAATAACAATTGGGATAGTTTTTTGGTTGTTAACCGTGTCCTTCTATCATTCAATATATGCCCGGCTTTTGAAAAAATCCTTTCGCACGGGACGGAAGTCGCCACTAGGTGCAATCTTTTTAAGGCGTATTTAAAAAGAATTGGGTAAAATGACCGGCGCTCGTGCCACCAGCGCATTGGATCATTGCAGCGTTGCAAAATTGGTTCCTGGAGGTATTTGTCTATCTCCACAATGCCAGCGGCCAAAGGGTTTGTGGGTGTCAACTTTGCCACTTCTGCGTCAAATTGGTCCCATACGGACGTCATGGTAGTAGACACTGACGTTGTTGGCTCTGATGTTGAAGGCAACATCGTTGTAGTTTGCTGCACTTTACCAACTTTCCTCTTTAATGTAGCCACAGCCTGGTCAAAATTATTTTTTTCACTGAATCCTTTACTTTTGAATCGAGGATCCAATATCGTCGCCTCGCTATAAAGAACGTGTTTTTCAACGTTGGAGAAACGCTTTTCTAACTGCCTATCGAGTGTTATCAGCATTAACTGCACTTGCGTTGGAAGCGTGTTATTATTTAAGTGCGCTTTAACATGATTCTTCATGATGCCACACAGGGGGATGACTTTAGCCAGCGTAACGTTCTTCTCGGCACTAATTTCGACGGTGATGTCGTAAAACAGTTTTAAAATTGGCGCCGCGTTTTCTATGACGCCCCAATCGTCGTTATTGAGCGCCAGTTCAGGTCGCATTATAGCGACCGTGGCGATCACGGCATCCCTGGCTGATAACAGTCGCTGCAGCATGTCATAGGTTTTTTTTTTTTTTTTTTTTTTTTACGGTAGGTAAAATCATCCAATGACAAATCCCGCCCTTGGGCGGAGCGGGAAATAGTGTCAGACTCTTACTGACTAAAAACCTACCCTGTTCCTTCCCTGCCTTGGTTCCAGGGCCCTGGTATGCATTTTCATACCTTCCCAGAGCCCCAGACTAGGCCTCGACCCTACTGGGCCCCTACGGTTTGCTGACAACTCCTTGAGGCGCACGGGAACAGTGCGCGCCGTAAACGACTTGGGCTTGGTCCGGTCTGTTACCGGACAAACGGACAGCGAGCTACCCATTGCCCGCCGTCCGCAAGCCCGCGTCTACGGTGGCCGGAAATTTGGATCGGAATTACGGCGGCGGCTGCGGCGAGAGCGCCGTTGCCTGATACGGTCAGCCTCCTCCTTTGCTAGCATTACTGCTTCGCAGAAGGAGGCGACCGCCTGCCACTCCTCCTCGCTCCGGAGCATGGCTTGAACCAAGCCCCGGCGCGAGAGATCGCCGCCGATCGCCCCCACGAGGACACGGCGATGCTCTTCCCAAGCGGGGCACACCTCTACCGTGTGCTCCACCGTGTCCACCGGGCGTTCCGCACAGTGACGACACCCGGGCGTCACCTCCGCACGGATCTTGTACAGGTACGGCCCGAACTTGCCATGTTCGGTTAGTACCTGCGCCATGCGGAAGGTTACGACGCCAGCATGTCATAGGTGGAATTCCACCGCGTTTGGACATCTTGCTTTAATTTTAGCTGGGCAAGGTTCAGCTGTTTTTGCATTTCTCGTAGCTTATGTTGAGCGTGAGAGCTTCTTTTAAAAAACTCGACGATACTTTTTACTTTTACCAACGTTTCTGATAGATGCGTCAGAGCGGCTTGCACACACAAGTTAATAGAATGCGCAAAGCATGGTATGTGCCATCTACCGGTATCTCTTATTGCAGCAGTGATGTTGGCAGCATTGTCACTCGCAATAGCTGTAGTATATTCTGCTATATTCCATTCTGCCATTATATCGCGTAGAAAAGCTGTTAAATTTTCGCTTGTGTGTCGTTCGTTGTATTCAATACATCCGATTAAATTGGACTTTAATTTAGTTTCATCCGATGTGGCGCTAATATAATGTACAGTCAGGGCTATAAAACTGTCATTGTTAATAGAGGTCCAACCATCTGTTGTCAAGCAGAAAGCCTGTCCCTCTTGGACCTCACTTTTAACCTTTTCTAGGCTTGTATTATAAAGTTTGGGCAAAATACTTTCCGATATGGTTTTCCGTGTTGGGAGTGCGTACTGTGGGTTAAGCAATGAAATTAATTTTTGAAATTCGACGTCTTCGACCATACTGAAGGGGTAGTGCCCTGTGGCAATCATTTTTATAAGCTGCTGGTCGATTTGTTCGGAAAACCGTAGTGGTAGCGGCCTCTTGCTTTGTGCATACGATTTTATTGATGGCTGACTAGAAGAAGTCGCTCGAAGTAGATTTTGACTTTCAACATCAACACTGGCAACTGGAAGTATGTGGGTCAGGTCTGGCTGTGCAGATTCGATAGGCGGCTGCCTTTCTTCAACTAACTTTATCGTGGGGTGCTTGGTGCGTAAATGCCTGTTAAGGTTTCCCACATTACCACCAGACACAGATAATTCACTAGAACAGTATGAACATTTTGCCTTTTTAGGTCCGTGTTCCACAAAATGATTCCACACATAACTTCTCTTTCTACTTACAGTCTCCATTTTTTTTATATAGGTATTTAGATAATTTACACAAAACACTAAACAGATAGGTAGGAATTCGTCTTTTTATTAGGTTCGTTTTCCTTAAAAAATAGTTCCACCACACAGCACTTTTCTTTCTATTTACTATAGTTTTTATATGAAATAATAAATAAAAGATAGGATAAAATAATGTATTTTTATCACAATTAAACGTATTATTATTAAGCACAAGTGAATTAACGAGTGCATTCCGTTGTGACCTCAACCTCAAAACGAAACGAACTGAATTATTGAAAAAAGTAGTTAAAGAATTTCAAATATTATAAAATTCAAATGGCTAAAAGGAAACAATATTTTTTTGCGAACATTATGCGCTTTATCTCTATGGCAAAAAGCTCAGTTCTGATTGCAATTGAAACTATAATAAATATTATTTCATAAACGAACTTCTGTTATACCTATGTAGTTTACGTACATTGTTGTACGCTAAATTAGACCTTATAACTATATACAGAAAGTTCATATATCAGTGTGTTTTACACTGTTTGTTGGACGGTAATAATTCCGAGTCGGCGAGGCGCCACCCCGCCCGCGCCCGCGCCCGTCGCTCGTCCGTCAGCCGAACGTCAGCCGACCAGCCGGCGAAGTGACACGAACGTGTACGAGAGAGACTGGCTCTGGCAGAGTGTGAGTAGTTCGGTACTCGGTAGTGTGCCTGGCGGCGTTCAGTTGGCGCGAACGAAAAGAAAGGCTGAACTAAGTGAAGTAGAGACACATTTGAATGACTACTGATTGAATGATAAGTTTATTTTACGAAATGAAGTAGTTCATTTCCTTCAATCGTTCGCGAACTACCCATGTCTACAGCTTTCTGTCACTTTTTGGAGCCATTGTTGCGTGTGGTTGCGTGCGGACGGAAATCATGTTTCCAATTAGAAAACGGTGAGTAATCTTATAATATTTATATAGAATTACTGAGAAATAAGTGTAGATTACGTTGCAAGTGTTTGTTTTTGGAAAAGTAATAAATATGCCTGTGAAAAAGTGACGAAACTTGTGAAGATGCGTATTTTTTTCCGTCATGGCCGTCGTGTTTCGACTTGTTTTAGTGCAAAATTTATCTCGAAATGCTTTGAAATCTACATAAGTTGTTAGTTTATTTACCTATAAACATAATGAAGTTACTACAAAGTGATATAATTGCATATTGTTATCATAATCGTTGTTGAAAGAAAATAAACCGGTAAAAATGGCGCCAAATTCGTAAACATTGCATAAAGTACAGACTGCAAAAAAAATTTTTCGATTATTTTTTTGTTGTGATTATTGAATATTCAGTATAACGTAAATATTGTCTTAGTGTTCATATCTATGAAAGCCAAATGTAAAGATTGTTTTATTTTTCGATTTTATATTTTTCATGATCAAAAAGAAAATTTTTTTCTTCTTTTTTACGTTATTTCGCATTTACTTAGGCAGGGTATTATATTATACTTAGCAGGCATTTATGGGTTGAGTTGGGTGATCAAAACATTGTACAAGTACTAATGTTTTTCATTTTATTTTAAGATTACGTTCTCGAAGCGTCACCCCTGTTGGGGATGACCGGGTCAGCCGTGGCAGCCCCGGGCCTAACCGGCTACCCTCGGCTCGTCGGGCCCTGTTATTGGACCTCATAAGGAAGGCCCCGAAACGGGAAATTTACGGTCCCTCACCACCACGGTGAGTGTCTTTTTCATAGCGTTACCTACAGTGTTTCTTTAGTTTCAGTGGTGTAATTTGTAATTGTTTCTTTTTAGGTCTCGAGCTGTCGTCGTCGACCAAACACCTGGGGGTTCTCTACGGTTTACCGATTCGACGGTGCCGATCGAGAATTCCCCAGGTGGAAGAGTCCACATCAGCGAAGCAGGGCAGTCCAGGCCTAGCCTGGACTTGCCTATTGGGTAAGTTAATTTTCCTTCACAGTCCTCCTAGGCTATCACGGCGCCATGGGTGTACGACATTACATTTATTTGTATTATCTTTATCTAGGGCTGATGAGGCAGAGCTCCTGGATGATTTAGACTTGGACGACGACGAGATTATGGAGCTCCAGTCTAAACATCCCGGGTTCATCCAGCAGAGGTTGAGGAGGCTGCGAGGTGGCGACGCACCGGGGCCATCGAAGGTGCCAACTAAAGCCAGCGCCAGCAACACGGTTGCTCTGGCTTCTCTTGTCTCTAGTGCCATGTCTGAGGCAAGCGTTTCCTCCGAAATTGATGTTCGTCCATCAACTTCGAGGGAAAAATTGCCTTCACGGACGGTAGCTAGAGATTATGGTAGTGGCCCCGACAGCGATATCGAGGACGTATACGATGTCTCGGCCATACCAGTTGTCAGGAATGGAATTCCTGACTCCGAGGAGCTTGAGGAACCGGTAGAGGCTTTGATAAACGAGGTCGATACGGGGATGGATAACGCTATCGATACTCTTTTGGGTGATTCGAGTAGTTTCAAGTGGGAAGAAGACTTTGGATCATTCAGGGCTGTTCGTGAGAATTTCTCAGGTCCTACCCCTGGGTCAGTCAAAGACTACGATTCACCCTATGATGCCTTTACCGATATTTGGGACGAGGAAATCATAGGGTTGATAGTCACGGAAACTAACCGATATGCTCATCAGGTTATCGATGCTGAGCGTGAAGCAGGGACATTGAAAGCATCATCTCGCCTTCATTCGTGGACGGACACAAATGCAGACGAAATAATGACTTTATTCGGGATGTTTATGTATATGGCTATCGACTCGCGGTCGTCGATAACCGAATATTGGTCATCAGACGATGTGCTCCATTTGCCGGGGTTCAAACGTCTGATAACCTATAATCTCGTGAATATAATATCCACCTATCACAACCCCGAAACGTACATGGGAACTAGGGCCGGAAAACCACTTCAGAAACCGGTTTGTGTGAAAGATTATAACGGAGCCATGGGGGGTGTTGATCTAAAGGATCAAAAGCTCTCCATGTATCCGTTAGAGCGAAAGAGATGCCTGATATGGTATATGAAGATTTTCAAAAGGTTAATGAATGTGAGTGTGCATAATGTGTTTGTGCTGTACCGAAGTTCAATGGCTCGCAGAGATAAATTGGCTGAATCGCATCGTGAGTTTCGCTTTGAAATTGCAAGGTCTCTGATCAAACGGCATCGGCCCTGTTTGACAGAGATTAGCCAAGTTCCAGGGGATCTCATGAGGCTGAGGCGAGATATCGTACACGAGCCAATGTACACACATCGGGCAGATCGAATAGAAAGCGATGTATGATATGTTATCGACAGAAGAAAACTAAATTGATTGATTCTTGGTGCGTTCAGTGCGATATATATCTTTGCTTTGAAGACTGCTGGAGAATTTGGCATTCTGCAGCAGAGCTTCCGGGCGAAGATCTTATAGAGCGGCCGAGACCGAAGCGCCGAGACTAATCATTTTAGGGCATGGTCGTGAAGCGTGGTTGTTTTATGTATGTGGTGTGGTGATCTGGGGCCTCTCGTGCGGGTCGCGTTTCGACGGGACGTCTAACCGTTGAACATATCTCGTTTATTACTGCTTCAGTTGCTGCTATCGGAGGCGTTACTACTATCGGGGACGAGACGATAGCCTAGTAGCGCCTTCTGCGTTGGCATATTCATCGGGGACTGGTATCTTACGGGACAGATATCAGTCTCAGTTTGTGCATTGTAAATAATGTACGAATACTCATTATATGTAATGTACAAATAAATTTGTAATTTTTGCTTTAGTCTGAGATTGCGCATTGTGAAATTGTATATTTTTGAAAATAAAACCCATAATACAGGACAAAACCCCAATGTTTATCCTAGCTGTTACAATAAATCGTACCACCTTCAATATATCTATGTAAATGTACGAATACATTTGTTATTTTTGCTTTAGTCTGAGATTGCGCATTGTGAAATTGTATATTTTTGAAAATAAAACCCATAATACAGGACAAAACCCCAATGTATATCCTAGCTGTTACAATAAAGTGTACCACCTTCAATATATCTATGTAAATGTACGAATACATTTGTTATTTTTGCTTTAGTCTGAGATTGAGTATTGTGAAATTGTATATTTTTGAAAGTAAAACCCATAATACAGGACAAAATCTCAATGTGTAAAGTGAACCTTATGACAAAATATATGTTTTTACATTTTTATTTTTATTCTTTCATAACATAAATAAATTCCCTGAAAAGAAGTACATTTTATTCCAAATCATTCAAAGGCTTCTCTGAGAAAGGAAGGAAGATTGGTGGTTGATGCAGTTGTTAGTAAGTATATAACTGAACGAGCGACGACTTAGTGAGGGTCGTGGAAATCCACTGGATGCGAGACACACAGAACCGGTCATTGTTGCGATGTTTGGGGTTAGGCCTTTATCCAGCAGTGGATGTCTTTCAGCTGAAATGATGATGATATGTATAAAGATCATCGTCTAGTTCTTTGAATGACGTAGGGATCCGATAAGAAAGGATTACTCAAAATTCTATCAAAAACGGGGGGGGGGGGGATTTGTGTGGAAACATATACTTTCCCGTGGTTGAAACCGCTGGTAAAAGCAAGTCTATCATCATCATTTCAGCCAAAAGACGTCCACTGCTAGACATAGACCTCCCCAAAGGGGGGGAGGGGGTTGAACCATAACCCACCACACTGATCCAATGCGTGTTGGCGGGTCGCCATAGCTTCATGGCAAGGGTGCACCACGTGCTGGTGAGGCTTGGGTCCCCATGGATGTTGAATGGGACCCCTATACACCCCGCTAGTCTAAAGCTAGTCTATATTGGTATATAACTAACATATCAACGCAAATCCGAAAAACACATGAAATAGGAGTGTGACATTTCGCACAATTCCTTAGCACTGTTCTTTGTATGAGGAAGGTATCCGATAAGAAAAGATTAATCTAAATTCTATCCCAAAGGGGGAGAAAAATTTTCATTTTCACTCAAAAATATAGGTACATAAAACATGCAATAATTAGCCACTCTGAGATAATAATACAAGACGTACAATGATTTAGTTTCACTATATCAGATCTTGACAAAATTTATACGAATCTACCTTGGGAGTATTTTGCTTTTCAAATATATCTTTTTTTATCCATACTAAATCGATTGAACTGCTACTGGCTACTTTTACTTACCACAAAATCTAAATACCTTGATAAAAACATACTTACATGCGAACAACACCTACTATTCTGGTTCTAACGGTTTTATAAAATATAAATGAAAATAAAATAAAAAAACTTTTTTTGTAAAACAATATTACAAAAAAAGTTTATTTACAATAAAGTAGCATTACTAACAGTAACATTCAGCTTCCACACACTTTCTCTGCAGTTTATAAAATATAAATGAAAATAAAATAAAAAAACTTTTTTTGTAAAACAATATTACAAAAAAGTTTATTTACAATAAAGTAGCATTACTAACAGTAACATAGCAAAAATCATTAAAAACACCACTAATAACACATTATAAAAATACAGTAAAAAATTTATAGTACATCGAAAATTTCTTCTCGTAACCTTTTTCTGGCAACAGTACACCGAGGTACCTATCTCGTCAGTGTTTACATTTTGCGCGCCAGTAACGGCGCGGCTTTTTGTTGAGTTGCGGAAAAAGTGATTGTGTCGTGTAATTATTGTGTTTTGATGTGATATGAGTTATATTGTTTTTGCGCAAATTTATGGACTATCGTATTCAAGTGTTTTTTTCGAGAATATGTGTGTGGTTTTGGTATAATGTGAGAAAGTTAAGTGTAAGAAAATTTGCAAAATGCCAATTTATCTCGTCGCTACGAAGTCAGGGGGCCTAGACAAGTGGCAATCGCTCCGTGTCGAATTCGTTTCGAAGTTCGATTTCGCCTTTGCGATGTCGACTATAAAGTGGTAGACAAAGTCACATAGTTCAACATATCGCTAAGTCGAAGTGTTGATTCGTTAAAATAACAACTTCTTCGCTACGATGACGTCATTTGTGTCGATCGGGTTGCGTCAAATATAAACAAAGCACAGGAAGGGCGCGTACACATAGAACATCCGTTTTACAGGTCCGTTTAAACGTATATGTTATTAGCGTATGTAGTTGTATGAGCGAGTTCATACAGAATACAGTATTCCGGATCCAGTAAAAAATACTGATCCGACAAAATAAGCAGCAATCCGTTTTACAGGTCCGTTTAAACGTATATGTTATTAGCGTATGTAGTTGTATGAGCCAGTTCACACAGTATTCCGGATCCAGTAATACTATACTAATCCGTTTTATCGGATTGAAACCGCACGAGGCTTTGCACGGGGGTGCGCGGGGTGCGATGTGCTACACACAGCCGCCATTTGCCGGTTTCATTCCTAGAGTAGTGCACGTGTCCAGTGCTATCATAATCATGGCAAGCAAGGCGTTTGAAAAATATGTTGAGCAAGAAGTTTTGATAAATTGTGTTGAAAGTAGACCAGTTCTTTGGGACAAAACACTGGAAATTTATAAAGATAAAATTGCAAAAACCGCAGCTTGGCGCGAAATATGCGGTATTCTAAAGGAGGATTTTGAAGCTATGGAACAAAAAGAAAGACAAGAATTTGGTAAGTATTTATTTTATATTGTAATGGAGACATTGTTTTTTATTTTAAATAGCTTCATTCTGCCAAGAAACTGACCCAGATTCGGACACGAAATAGTTTTCGAATTCCGTTCGAACTGAATTTGCAGTTCGACCACCTCGTAGCGTTTCATCATCAGGTAGGCTATTGAAATGAAATGCTTCAGATTCGGATGTGTTGCCATCCTTTAAGCCCTCTTTTTCCCTTACAAAGTTGTGTAGAACGGTACATGCCTTAACTATCCATATAGCTGTTGTTTTGTTGACGTCTAGAGGCCGGTGGAATACTCTCCACTTATTAGCAAGAATACCAAATGCACATTCAACGTATCGTCTAGCTCTGGTCAAACGATAGTTATATATTCGCTTATTTACGTCTAAATGCGTCCCGCTAAATGGCCTCATTAAATTTTCGTGTAAACCGAAACCTTCATCGCCGATTATGACGTAGGGAACTCTCGTTTCTGAGCCTGTTATTAATGGGCAAGGTTCTGGTATTTGTAAACTGCCATCTAGCATCATTTTCCAAAATGTCGACTCCTTGAATATTGATGAATCGCATTCTTTTCCATACGACCCAATACTAACATATAGAAAACGATAGTCAGAGTCTACGATCGCTAATAATATGATGGAAAAAAAGTCTTTGTAATTTAGGTACATTGAGCCACTTTTTGCTGGTTTTCGAAGTCTGATGTGTTTACCGTCCACTGCTCCTAAACAGTGGGGAAAATTTGCTTTTGTGTCGAATCCATTTGATATATGCTCCCATTCACTCACTGTTGTAGGAAGTCGCATAAACTCGTCATTCAAGTTGTTCCATATGCATCGTGTAACTTCCTTAATAATGTTGCTTATAGTTGACACACCGACACGAAAGACGTAATAAAGTTCTTGAAATGTACACCCAGACGCTGCATACCTAAAAAAAATAAATTAATCAATTACTATATTATTACACATATATTGACTTCCCATACAAAGTAACGTTAGTGACTGTAAGGGTTTAGTTTTAGTTAATTTTGTCTATTACTGATTATGTATATGTCTATGTTTCGTAGAGGTACTTCTCTATGGTCAGACTATTAAAGATGGCTTGATGAATAAGTCTTGTTTTATTATAAAACTATAAAATATTATAGTGACCAACAAATTTTGTATGGAAAGTCGAAATTTTTATGAGAGTTTTTAGCAAAGTCGTAAATCAAAACTCATACTTATATATATAGTACATAAATAAAATAAAATTAAACTGAACTGAACTAAATTATAAAATTACCTAATTAAAATAAATTGATTTAAACATTAGTAATACTTTTTTGCTTCCCATTATTTACTGACCGATTAGTTCTTGCACTGTCAATTTGACTTATCCACTGACCAATATGGTAATTAATTACTGACAAGTCTATTCTACCTTCTTATTCGCCTTTCACTTACTAAGCTATTGACAACCATCTTATATTATTATTTACTTGCTTCAGGAAAATATGTTATAAAAAAATGGAATTCGACTAGAGATGCCTGGATACGAACATTGAGTGAGAAAAAGAAATTGAAGAAATCTGGAGCTGCTGCCTCAAATACCAAGCCTTACAAATATCACAATCAAATGTTATTTTTGAAAAAAGTTGTCACCCCAGGTGATACACACGAGAACGTCCCTGCTAATGACAACATCACGGAAACAGTAGAAAGTAATAAAGACAACGAAGATGAACCTGATCAGATTACGGAACAAAGTGGTAGTGACAGACAAAAGGAAAGACAAAATTTAGCCCCGCCGCAACGCAAGGCAATCAAAAGAAATGTGAATGAAGTAGACGCCAAAATGATTGAATACATGAATGATCAGTTAAAAAAAAGTAAAAATGAGTTTGAAGATCCCAATTTATCGTTCTTCAAAGGTATTTTGCCGCAACTGGCTTCACTTAATGGCGATCAAATTTTAGAATTTCAGTCTGGAGTGATAAACCTTTTACAAAATATTAAAAGTAGAAGATATGGTCAGTCAAACTACGAGTGGCCTCCATATTCACAAAGTTCTAGCACTCCTCACTACCACACCCAAGGTTATTTTAGTAGGCCACATCATCTTGACTCTACACCATCAGTAGAAGGTTCGCCATCAGTAGAATCTACATTCAGCCAGGAGTCAGACTTGCCAGATCTGTCTATGTTTTGAAATAAATCTTCATTTTTGTAAACCTTTTTGTCATTTTAAATTTTAATTGATAATAACAAAAATTAAAGTTCTTACCTTAAAAATATCGCTAGTTTTACTTCAGGGCACAAGCTTTTCCTCCAGTTTGTGTCTTTCTTTTTTAAATCCTTTTCTAATCGTTTAAGAAGGTCATCAAAAGTAGACGTCGTCATTCGGAAATAAGTAAAAAATTTAGATTCGTCTTCTTTCAGCTGACGCACAACAGCACCACGACAAAATCTTTGCCTTAATAGTGGATGTATCCAATAACGCCGGGGCTTCCTCCGCCGCAGACGACGATAGTACCAATACAACACGACAACGTCCATTCTCGTAGAAAGTAGGCGATACACTGAAGAACGAAAGTCCAGTAGCGTCGGATCTGTTAAAATCGGTCCTGTAAATGCTGTGTGAATATTACCTCCAGTAGCGTCGGATCTGTTAAAATCGGTCCTGTAAATGCTGTGTGAATATTACCTCCAGTAGCGACGGATCAGTTAAAAAGGATCCTGTAAAACGGATGTTCTATGTGTACGCGCCGTAAGTTGATAACTTCGTATCACTTGAAAATGCTCAATGTAAACAATGACATGATCCAAATAATTCGTTGCTTATTCCGCTATTCACAGATAATATTATTACATTCACGGCGATCTTTCTCATCACTGTAGTCGGCCTCAAGATTGAAATCTGATTGTCTGCGGTGTGAGTTGGTAACAATATTAAACTCGATTAGTCGACAATATTAAACTGTGGCACATTTTCCACTCTTTCCATTTGTTGCCGATAATTGTATCTTTTCTGACACCTCAACCACACATTCAGTATTGGTTGCGCGAATTTGCTGTGGTGTGGACTGTAGGTTTGAAAAGCGATCTAAGGTTTGTTAACAATATGCAGGTACTGCGTCTAGCGTTTATTAATGGGATAAATGTATTGGGAAGGAGCACTGACCTTTAGACTTCGAAGGTTGCACGTGGCACCGGCCGATCCTCGACTTCGCACATTTAAATCACTGCCAGGTCCTGTTTTGCACTACACTGCACCACTGTTGAGTTCTGAATGGTTGGATCACGAAAATAGTCAATTTTCTTGTAATTTCGAGCGGGCGCGGTTAGCGGTGCGGTCACATTCACAATCGATGCACAAACGTCAATGTCAAATCATTTCTAGAGGTCGTGCGGGTGGAAGGGAAACGGATGGTATAGGATTGCTAGGCCAAAAAAATAAATTACAAAAAACAAAGTCGCGGATCATAGCAAATTGGCGCAACCAAGTATACTCCGCCCGTAATAAACGCAATGTATTTGTACGCGGCATATAAGTTGAACCAAACATTCAATGAGCTGGTAAAGATTTACGGGTCTTAATCAAAATGCGATAATGCTAGAGGCTGCGCGTAACCATAGCAACGATGGTCGTTTAAGTTCAACTTATATGCCGCGTATTGTGTGCATTTTGATTTAAAAAACAACAAAAACAAGGTACAAACCCATTTGATGCAAACAATACCATCAGCTGACTAACAATCAGCCATATTGTTTTGCTGTTCTACAGGGTCTAAGAGTTCGCTAAGCTGTCGAACGAACGTTTCGAAATCTCAGCGACTTCGAATGGTTAAAGTGCTACTTGTCTACGCATTTGTATGAGCATATCGCTTATGTTGATCGGTTTCGCTGTCGTTTCGTAACGCAGTTTGACATTGTCTAGCAATTAGCGAATCGAAAACGCTTGATCACGTGACTTTTCGAAAGCTTATGTTTGTTCCATACATTTCGGAGTTTCGAATTTCGTTATCGTTAATGAAAATGTGACTTTGTCTAGGCCCCCAGGTCAGTTTCATTTACTTACACAGTTCGATAGGAAAACTAATGGGCTTTCCGGGAAGGTATAATTTATTGCATATAATTATCAATATAACCACGAAATTTGCGTTTTTCTCAAGGTCAAACCAAAAAAAAAGAATAATCGAAAAACGCTCGACGCGTGAGGTAATTTGGGTGAATGTTCGCGAACGTTCGAGAGGTTAATAGCTTCGTGAAGCACTCTTCCTGCGTTTCGTATGATACAGCGCAGGTCAGAAGACACCGACGGACTATGTTATTATCACGCTCGTTTTCGTCATAGAGCCAACAGAGCCGTGCACATGGAAAAAACAAATCACTCAGAACCAGGGAAACTAAATTCGGTGCAGCCAACGGCGGATGTCTGTACCATCTCACCATCCCACCGCCTTTGCGTGACTGACTTAAAAAGTGGCCTACGCTTCTTGGTGGATACGGGAGAAAATGTATCCGTTTTACCTGCCGTAAAAAAACCATACAGCAACAGTGATTGTGACAGTTATGAAATTTATGCCGCGAATGGAAGTGCTATACGAACTTATGGAACCAAAAAATTAGTACAAACCTAAAATTACGACGCCTTCATCCTTGGACATTTACAGGTATTAGCCGATGTGAAACAGCCAATCCTTGGTGCCGACTTTTTAAACCATCACAAACTTTTAGTGGACGTGAACGGTCATAAGCTTATTGATTCTGTGACAAGTCTAAACGTTATTGCTTCTAAAGTGAATTACACTCAAGATAGATAACACAATCAAAACGATAGATATAACGAATCCGTACTACGATTTGTTATCAGCATATCCGGATATAACCAAACCTTTGTGCTACAAGGACACTCCCAAACGTAACGTTATGAGTAGGTTAGAATTGGGGTTCCCCAATTCTGTTTCGGTCCTACACATTGTCTTGCAAACTGACTGTTGGCTGTTTTGAATTGTACTCATAATAACTTATTATATTTACATCGACCCATCTGTAAAGAAACTTATATCTTAAATGAATGCGTAATAATATACAATTAATTTGATATAAGTGGAACTCTGTAATTTTATTGTATTATAGAACTTTTTTTATTTTTTTTAGTATCTTGGACATTTATTTTATTGAATCATAGAGTATTATTATTATTATTGAATCATACAGAACTCTAATTGTTACCATGGACGTGCTGACTGTCCAAGCACCAGAACTACAGCAATGTAACAACAAAAGCAGATTATCCATTCTTAATCAGAATCAGAATTGTTTATTTCTTAACGATGTAGGTAGAAATACAAGATTATTATAGAGTATAAGATATTATACAAAAATAAGATCAGCAACATTCTATCTTACGGTATGCAAATCATTATATTACTAAATTATAATGTTTAAAAAAAACGGTAATTTAAAAAACTAAAAAACCCGACTGCTTTTCTGAGCATTCATGAAAAAGCCCTAAAACAAGAAAATCTGGCAGTCGGGACCCATTCTAGAATTGAGGGCACATACCTATATTACATTGCAGATTACTCCAATCTATTGACTAGACGGCTGACTTTCAAACTAAAATCCACCTCTCAAACTAAAATCCATCGAGCCGTTCAGGTCGCAGAGCGTGCCAAACATTTGAATTTGGCGCTAAAAATCCGCCATTTTGTTTTTTTTTATTTTGATATACCCAGTGTCACTCTCACAGTAAATACGAATCTAACAACACCTCTCAAGCTAAAATCCATCGAGCCGTTCAGGCTGCAGAGCGTGCCAAACAATTATACATACATACATACTTACATACATACATACATACATACATACTCTCGAAAAACATAACCCTCCTTCTGGCGCAGTCGGGTAAAAACTGAAATTACATTTGAGGCTTGACTTTAGTGTAGTGCGGCAGGAGTTGGGGAATAAAAACGCTGCGTCAAAGCGTCAAAGCGCCAAAGCTGGTAGGGCTTGGGTCCCCGATTATAACGCTACCACTCTTATTACAAGGTAATGCATATTTATCGAGAAATTTACAAAATAAGTTTCTAACCTCAAATCCGATAAAAGGGAAAACGGAACGTTAAAACGGGTGATTGATAACCAAAGCTGTCACATTATATTGCCTATGGTGTAAAATATCTTGCTACATAGGTAATACGGAACGTAAAAAAAAAGACGCCATTTTGTGTTTGTGTCACTGTCATTGATTCATTCCGTTTCTCCTCGAGTTGCGTGAATGTGCTCTATGGTTTTGTGGGATTCTTGTGGCTTTTCTCGACGACCTTGGCTTCTCCTCTGGACTTGAATTGTTTGCTATTACGATTGACCCACGCTTATACCTAGTTTAGGAGTCGGGGTTCAAATTTTAAATTGACTATCTGTGTGACAGTTATATGTACGAGGGTCATTCAATAAATACTTAGCCTACAAAAAGTAAACGAAAATTTTGGAAAAGTGGCAATTTATTTTTCAACATAGTCTCCTTTTAGTTCGATACACTTAGCCCAGCGATGCTCCAACTTTTTTAACCCGTCCGAAAAATAGTTTTTGTCAAACTCTGCAAAATAGGCCTCCGTGGCGGCGATGACCTCCTCATTTGATCCATATCTATTCCCGGCGAGTGATTTTTTCAGATTAGGAAACAGAAAGAAGTCACAAGGGGCCAAATCTGGAGAATACGGTGGATGGGGCAGCAATTCGTAGCGTAATTCGACCAATTTGGCCATGGCAACGGCAGACGTGTGAACCGGTGCGTTGTCGTGGTGAAACAGCACTTTTTTCTTCGCCAGATGGGGTCGTTTTTTCTTTAATTCGGCGTCGAATCGGCCCAATAAATCGGCATAGTAAAGCCCTGTAATTGTTTTACCCTTCTCGAGGTAATCGATGTAGATCACACCTTGTGAATCCCAGAAAACGGTGGCCATAACTTTTCCGGCAGATTTTACAGTTTTCGCCTTCTTTGGAGCACGTTCCCCGGTCTGGATCCATTGTTTTGATTGCTCCTTGGTCTCTGGTGTGTACCAGTGGATCCAAGTTTCATCGACGGTCACAAAACGACGCAAAAACTCCGCTGGATTCCGCTTAAACAGAGCCAAACACGTCTCCGATGTGGTCTCACGGTTGCGCTTGTTTTCCGGTGTGAGTAAACGCGGCACCCATCGCGCCGACAGCTTTCTCATGCCGAGTTCCTCGTGAAGAATATGATGCACTGTTCCTTCTGAAATGCCTACAGTCTCAGCTAGCTCCCGAACCTTCAATCGGCGATCTGCCAATACGAGATCATGGATTTTTTTAATGTTTTCCTCCGTAGCAGCTGTTTTCGGTGCACCTGGACGTGGTTCATCAAAAACCGACGTACGGCCACGTGCAAACTCGTTGAACCAATTCTTGACGGTGGCCATCGATGGAGAAGAGTCACCGTACACAGCATCCAAGCGCTCTTTGATTTCGATGCGCGTTTTCCCTTCCAAAAATAGAAATCGAATTACCGAACGATATTGCTCTTTTTCCATTTTTGTAAAACCGATCGACACGTTCGCTTCCTTAAGTTGTCAAATTAAAACAAATGAAGGGATTGGAATGAAAATTTGAAAAAAGAATTAAAAAAGAATGTGCTACACTGTGGTAAAACTCTTTTGAAACTACAGCGCCCTCTGGCGATGAGGCTAGGTACTTATTGAATGCCCCTCGTACTTTCATGTGTCAAATTTGTATTTTTGTTAATATTTTTTTTTATTATTATTATACACTGGACACCAATTTCCTGCCTACTCGACCGACTTTTGCGCGAAATATCCCGGATTTTCGATCGACCTGTACGATGGAACCATCGCAGCCATCAACGAGCCGCTCTGCGGTTGAGGACGAGCCTCAACCTTCTACGAATCGCTCAGTGGTTGAGGACGAGCGTCAACCTTCTACGAGTCGCTCAGCGGTTGAGGACGAGCCTCAACCTTCTACGAGTCGCTCAGCGGTTGAGGACGAGCCTCAACCTTCTACGAGTCGCTCAGCGGTTGAGGTCGAGCCTCAACCATTTGCAAGTCGCTCTGTGGTTGAGGAAGAGCCCCAGTCGTCAAGCAGTTCTTCGGAGGAGGACGAACCACCTGCAAAGCGTCATCTCTCTGTGGAGGAAATCCGCGGAATGTGGAATCTAGTGAAAATTTATCGACAATTGGGCACGCGCGAGCAAGCTGTATTATTTGCAGAGGAAAGGGTCATGATATGCCGAACAAAAATTGTAACATTTAAAAAACGTAATCACGGTTTGAGGTATGTAGCCTTCACCTCATAAATTGACAGGTGTGTCAAAAATCATGATGGCGTCTTTTTCATTTCGTGGCGAGTGTATAGCACAACAGAATATAAGAGTTTTTTAATTTAAAACACGTAAGATGTCGAGAACTAGACGTGGAAACAGCGTTAAACTTAAGATGATATTACCCCGATTGTGGTAAGCATTTTTAGACGAAATTCATGAATATTATCTTAATCCATGTGCATCAGTATTCCTCAACATGCGAATTTTCTTTGACAGGGTTCAAGATATCATTTTATTATTTTAGTCTACCATATCCCATGGATATGTATTAAGAAGAAAAATAGTCTCCCAATATAATACCAATAATATATGTATAAAATATGAAGCTATAACTTTGCACATGAATCGTTGACGAACAATATCACATGGACAGGTGTGAGACAGTTTCTGAATACAGCGTATGGCTTTGGATCTTGGATGAACTGCATTGGATGACGGTACTGGCTGTGAGGACTATACTGAATGGTCATAATTGAGGTTAATGTATTACCACTCCATGTAAGTTACTTTATTCTAACCTTACCATATATGTTCCTGTCACGGGCTGTAACTAGTGTAGCTATTTAATTATTAAATATATATTGTGGAGACAAGTTATATCTTTTATTATAGTCAAAACCTCATGCGAAAAACACCCTTTAGTCTCATGCAAACTACCGCTGGGTAAGTCGGTGGTAAGGTCAATAACCCAACCTTACAAAATGTTTTATTATCACAAGAAACCAATGTCTATTGATTTTACCACCAACAAAACGGTGGGCTCGTTTGCATGTAACAGGGGGGCATGCAGAACAAAGTCAAGAGTAAGCCGAGGCAAAGGCACATGGTTTGACAATATAAAAATTACCATGCCTCAAGTATTTTATCTAATTTATGCTTTTGCTCAGAAATATAGTTATGAAAGAACTATGATTGAAGATTTTACAGAAACAGAACAACGCCTCTCTACAGCAACAATAAGTGACTGGTTCAATTATTGTAGAGAGGCAGTTGTTGTATTTCAAAATAAAAGGCAAAAGAGCATTGGAAAAATTGGAGGCCCTGGAAAAATTGTGCAAATACAGGGTGGCCCATAAGTCCTTTAAAATGTAAATTTCGAATAAAATGCAGAACATCACAATCTACACAACTTTCATGACACTCCAACTGTTCAAACGATCAACAACTGGGTTGCAAAGTTTGAAGAGACTGGTTCGACGTTAGATAAAAAGCGGTCGGGCCGACCAAGGACATCAAGGACGGAAGAAAACATCGACATAGTGTTACAGTCTGTTCGTGAAAATCCTACCCAGTCTACTCGTAAGCGTTCCAGAATATTAAACGTATCTAGAACATCGTTACAGCGGATTTTAAAGAAAGATTTACGTCTGCACCCCTACAAAATTCAGTTGGTACAGGAATTAAAAGACACTGACGCCATCCAGAGACTAAATTACGCGAATGAAATGTTTAGCCGCTTTTCTTCGTACAATAACGTGTTATTCTCTGATGAAGCTCACTTCCACATTAATGGGCATGTAAGTAAACAAAATTGCTGCTACTGGAGCCCCGAAAATCCAAAACGTAAACATCAGAAGCCATTACACAGCCCTAAAGTGACGGTATGGGCCGCTATGTCAGCTCGTGGCATCATAGGCCCTTATTTTTTTGAAGACGGCAGAGGTCGCGCGATTACATTTAATTCAGAGCGATATGTAGCAATGATCGAGGAGTTTTTTACACCAGCGTTGCAGAATTTTCCAGGCTACAATACGCGGACCTGGTTTCAACAGGATGGCGCGACGGCCCATACCTCTAACACTGCTATGCCCGTCATTCGTGAACTTTTCCCCAACAAAGTGATCTCTCAAAGAGGAGACATTTCCTGGCCATCACGTAGTCCGGATCTAACCCCGATGGACTTTTTCTTATGGGGTTATCTGAAATCTAAAGTGTATGACACAAACCCGCGGTCAATTGAAGCCCTAAAAGAAAATATTCAAAGAGAAATGGCTAACATCACAGAACTGACTTGCCGCGCAGTCGTCGATAGTTTTAGACGTCGCTTACAGGAGTGCCGTGATCGTAACGGGTTACATTTGGATGTTATTTTCAAAAAATAATTCCCATTTTAAAAAGGTTAATACGAAATAAAAAGGCATTTCTTATTGTAATTAGTTTTTTATTTATTAATTATTTACATGTGTAAGGACTTATGGGCCACCCATATGATTGTCTGGAAGAACATGGCTTTGTTCACCGAAAAGTGAACCATAGTTATTTAAGCAATCCGTTTATAGCTGAGGATGGTACCCATACACAAAGGATAGAGTCACAGTGAACGATTAGTGAAACTTTTTTTTTATAAAGAAAATTATAATAATCGTATAAACATAAATGATATTATTTATGAATATTTGTGGAGGAGAGATGTGGAGAGAAACAAAAAAGACCCCTCCGAGGAATTGATAGAAGTAATTAAATTAAATTTTAATAAATAGATTTTAAATTAATGTATTGTTTTTTATTTGTTTCTATATCATCCAAGATATCCTGTTTAGAAGAAAGTTAGCATAATTTTACGAGTATATGTAAGTACAAAAGGCAGTCATTACTGTTACTATGATAACTTAAGATGCAAGAGCGAGCGAAGCGAGCTCAAGACTTGGGGGCACCCCGACTCGGATAGATTTAGGTTAGAATCGGTGTTCGCTCGCTCACTACGACCCCGCCACCTCCTTCGAGGTTTTTTTCAACCCGGGGGGGGGGGGGGGGGGGGGTTGACCACTACCAACCCCCCTCCTGCCGCACTATTCTAAAGTTATACCCCTTAATGAGTAATCAACTAATTATCATTAAATTTGTTAATGAGTGATGCATCTCAGAAACATAGTTTAAGGGTTCATTAGTTAATGACAGCTTTAAGTATCCATAGGGCGAAGTGTCGTCAAATCACACTATCGATTAATTATCGATAGAGCGTCCGTGTGACATATAAAAATGTTAAAATTTTATTTAAAAAATATAAATCTAAGCTCTTCATAACTGTTATTTATATTATTTTAAAATGATAATCAGTTTGATTAATGATATTTTTTTAACAAAAAACAACGTAAAACACAATTTTAATTGAAGTAAAATAAAAGCAACTGCGCTTTTTTTCGATGTCATCCCCTCACCCCACGTATAAAAAATCGAGTTGTGTATTAATTATAATATCATATACAAAACAAAATGTGAATATCATGGTAAGTACCTAACTCTGTGCGTTGCGTGTATAATCTTTGTGTAATCTTTACTTTTATTAATTATTCTATTTTCACTATAGGATCTACTATCAAAAACACCACGTAAGAGAGTGGCCAATTTTACTGCCGATGAAAAGGCTTCATTGGCAAAATTAATTAAAAAGAAACCAATAATTGAATCAAAATTAACAAATGGGAAGTTTGTCGTCAAAAAGCAAGCTGCATGTGAGTTAATTACTCAGGAGTTTAACAGTAACGGTAATGTGCATAAGGTAGGATAACTCACTATTATTTATAAATAGAAAATATTGATTTTCGCTGAAGATATGCTAATATTATTATTCAAATTGTGTATTACAGCGTGAAACCACCACTTTGAAAAGAGCATGGGATAATATGAAAGCGTTTACGCGTAAAGCTCGTGCTACAGAAAGAGGAAGTCTATTTAGAAAAGGAGGTGGACCCCAGGCACCTCCTCCACCGCCAGAACATGGAGCCATAATTACCATGGTTGAAGAGGTAGGTTACATAATAACCTCTTAAATTGTTAAGTAACTATTGTACGGCTGAATTATCTCCATCTGTCAAGCTTTATTGTATACAAATTTTCTTAATTTCCAGGCTGCACCTGTGATGATTTGCGAGATCAAAAATACATTTGATAGTGATGGAGCTATTTTACAGGCTATAGAAAATGATACATTTGATATAAAACAAACCTTCACACCTGAGTTGACCAAAACTGGTATGTTATGTATAGTTTTAAGTTATATGGTGACAATGAATCTTTCTATACTTTCACACTCATTCTGTAACTTTTTTTTAGATCACTTGAACTCAGAAAATTTTATTGTTTTGGAAGAAAACCCCATTCAAGAAATAAATAAAACCATTGCTCTTGAAGAACCAGAAAACAGCACAGGTATTAACACCATTTATCATAAGTACAGAATGACTGGAACTTAAAGAGGATTACTCCTCTATCCAGCCAATTTTGTACCTCCAAAATCATTTTTGAGTGTTTTATCATAACTATTTTATATTGAGCCATATTATAAAACAAACGTTTTGATCAGTTTATTGCTGCATGAAAATGGTCTTAAATTTAAAAATCTCTATCTTTATTCGAAAACTACTTTCCAGTCAAAATATCGTTTCTTAAGTGAAGTATTAAGAAGAGTGCCGCAGATTAAGTTCAATGACGATAAAAATGTCATATCTTCGAGTGAAGCTTTACCAAATTCTATATTTATATTTGATGATGTTGCATGTGAAAATCAAATGAATATCCGTAATTATTTCTCTATGGGTAGACATGAAGAAATTGATTGCTTTTACTTATCTCAAACGTACTCAAAAATACCATAACAGTTGTTACGTGATAACGCCAATTTTCTTACAATATTTAAACAAGATGATGTGAACTTGAAGCACATCTATGAAGCACATCTATGAAGAACATGCTAATTCAGATCTATCATGGAATCAGTTCAAAGATACTTGTAAAACAGTTTGGAGTAACCTTTATAATTTCCTTCTTATTAACAAAGATTCACCATTAAATAATGGAAGGTACAGACAAAATTTTGATATATATTTAAACTTTGAATGAAGATGTACATATAAATGAGTTCTGCACAAAAACATTTTTAGTGTTATTCTTTTCTTAGTTGAAAACAGTTGCTATTACTTAAGATGGCTAAAAATATTAAAATGGAATTGATAAAGTCTGTCGACTCTATAAAAAATAAAACAAATGAAAAATCAAGAACATACAATGAACATGTCAGTAGAATGCCGAGCAAGCCATCAAACGCTCAATAAACTGCTTCAAAAGCTCATGAAGCAGCCCA
Organism: Leucania comma; assembly: GCA_958295575.1. Lineage (NCBI taxonomy): Eukaryota > Metazoa > Arthropoda > Insecta > Lepidoptera > Noctuidae > Leucania > Leucania comma. The sequence continues at coordinate 13,507,094 of OY282485.1, forward strand.
ATGTAAAACAATACAAGGTACCCTGACTGAATCCATAATGGGGGCAATAAAGTTGAAAGACACAGAAGCTATGAAAAGAGGTCGACTTCTAGAAAACCAAGTGTTGAAAAGGGTTGACCAACTAAAAAAAATGAAAATTAAAAAATGTGGCTTGAAATTAAATTCTGAATACCCTATCATAGGCGCTACACCTGATGGAGTAACTGAAGAATATGTCATAGAAGTAAAATGCCCTTCAACAGACAAAGCAATGAGTCGATACATTAAAGACAATCAAGTATCTTTAAAATATAAAGCACAAGTGCAGCTCTAATGCATTTTTATACTAAAAGTAAAGCACTCTTCTGTGTTGCAGCAAGTGATTTTGAGAAAACTACAGATATAAATATAATAGAAATGCAATATGAAAAGGAGTTTTGTGAAAATATATTAAAGAAATGCACACTATTTTGGTCCAATGCTATCTTCCCGTTGTTGTATAAATAAAACACATTTTTATATATAAATTACTTTTAATTAAAACATCCTGTAAGATAATCAATCCACAAGCTATTATTAACGCTTCATCCATTACAGGGATCAAGTGATGGTCAATGCATGCGTGAGGCAGTAACATATTGAACTCCCTTAGTCTGCCTATAACACGTTCTATGTGAATTCTTAGATCTGCTATTTGCTTTGACTGTTTAACATCCTCTTTAGAACTAGGAGTAGACTGGGAAACTGATGGTGGTCTAACCAGAGTACAGTTTCTATTTTCTAACAGGCGTGTTAAATCTTTAAAACCCCGGTCTGCCATAACTGCTTTCTGAGGGGGCAAATGGTCAAGGAAGCCACTATCTTCTACAACCATCATGTCCATTGCCCTTCCGCCATACCCATCAGATATGTAATTAACAAGACCGTCTGGTGTACATGATATCAAAATTTTAAAGTATTACACTTTTTATACTGTGACCAAGTTCTTTTTTTTTTTTAACGTAGGTAAAATCATCCAATGACGAATCCCGCCCTTGGGTGGGGCGGGAAACAGTGTCAGACTTTTACTGACTAAAAACCTACTTTTCTATTCCTTGCCTTTATCCTGGGGCCTTTGGTGACAGTCTCACATAACCTTTGGCCCCAGTAGGCTTCGGCCCTGCTGGACCCCTACAGTTTGCTGACAACTCCTTGAGGCGCGCGGGAACGGTGCGCGCCGTAGACGACCTGAGCTCGGACCGGTCTGTTACCGGACGGACGGACAGCGAGCTACCCATTGCCCACCGTCCGCGAGCCCGCGCCTACGGTGGCCGGAAATTGGGATCGGAAACCCGGCGGCGACGGCGGCGTGTGCGCCTTTGCCTAATGCGGTCGGCCTCCTCCTTTACTAGCATTACTGCTTCGCAGAAGGAGGCGACCGCCTGCCACTCCTCCTCGCTCCGGAGCATGGCTTGAACCAGGCCCCGGCGCGAGAGATCGCCGCCGATCGCCCCCACGAGGACACGGCGGTGCTCTTCCCATGCGGGGCACACCTCGACTGTGTGCTCCACCGTGTCCACCGGGCGGTCCGCACAGTGGCGACACCCGGGCGTCGTCTCCGCACGAATCTTGTACAGGTACGGACCGAACTTGCCGTGTTCGGTCAGCACCTGCGCCAAACGGAAGGTGATGACGCCGTGGGGCCTTTCCAGCCACGCCTCAAAGAGGGGCCTTACCGCCTCGATCGTGGCGTGCCCAGCACGAGGTTGCGACAATCGTTCTCGCCATTTCACCATGAGATCCCGCCGGAGCTCTGACCGCCATGCCGCGACTTGTCGCGGCAGTGACCAAGTTAGTGACTGATGTACAGCATTTCTTGGTTTTTCTATTTGAATTTCAAGGCAGTCTATAATAGACACTACATTATCATACCTAGCCCTAAATGAAATTGGTAATTTTTCATATATTTGGAATGGTTTTGGCCAAAAAATCAACTCTTTCATTTTTTCAGAAATGGCTAACAGACTTTTAGAAAATGTTCTGCAGATTGTGCTCTGTGAATATCCAAAGTTTAATGCCAACAAACTTGCCAACAGACTTGTAAGCGGCATTAAAATCTCGATCCTGCATTCTATCTTACAGCACCAAGTCTATCTTCGATGCAATGCTTTTAAAAACAGTGCGTTGAGTGTGAGTTGTTTTTACGTTACGAAAAGTTTACCGCGTTTGGCTCTCTGATTGGTTAAGAGCTTGGAGCGGGCCAATCGGAGGCTCGAACGGCTCGAACGTCATAAACGTGTCGATCGCGTTAGCATAAAACAAACTCACACTAGGCACTCAGGAGTGAAATTAGAATTGATTAGTGATCACGAAATATTTAGATACTTACAATTTAACTAAACCAAATTCCTTTATTATTTATTTAGATTGTAATAATTTATACGACTATAGTATGTGTCAATCTCTACCTTATTCCGATTTTAGATTTATGAGTAAGCAGAAATTAGATTTTGTACAATTGAACTTGAAAAATACCAGTGATACTGCAGAAAACGGTTACATTCTTGAAGTAAATTTAATATATCCAGAAAATTTACACATTGAGCACAATTATTTTCCATTTTGTCCAGAAAAATGCTTACCACCTGGTAGTAAGAACAAAAAACTGGTTCCAAATTTGTACGATAAATATCATTATGTTATTCATTATGTACATTTAAAAAAATGTTTACAACATGGTTTAGAGTTTTGAGAAAGATCCACCGCATTTAAGCAAAGTTGCTATTTAAAGCAATATATCGATATTAACACTCGTCTACGTCAACAGGCAGAGTCAACGTTTGAACAGGATTTTTTTTAATGATTAAATAACAGGATTTTTTTAATGATTAAATAACAGTATTTTTGGAAAGACCCTAGAAAATAATGAACATCGAATAGATGTTAAATTAGTAAATAAGTGGAGTGATTCAAACAATAAAACGAAAAAGATCACTTGTGCTGACAAATTAATATCCAGCCCGTATTTTCATAGTGCTTCAATATTTTCTGAAGATCTAGTTGCAATCCAAATGAAGCCTCTGCGCGTTATGCTTAATAAACCAATATATATAGGGTTTACAATATTAGAATTATCTAAGACTCATATGTACGTGTTATACTGACACAGGTAGTCTAGTTTATAATATTCGGAGTCGATGTTTATAAAGACTTAAGACTTCATTTCCTGAAATATATTGATACCAGTAACTATGACACTAACAATGAATGTAACTTGCCTATTATTAACAAAAAGGTTCCAGGACTATTCAAGGATGAAATGGGTGACAAAATTATTAAAGAATTTGTAGGATTACACTCAAAGCTTTACTGTATTAAGACCACAGACAAAACAATAAAAAAAAGCAAAAGGTACAAAAACATGTTACAAAAAACTTAAATATGATAGATTATAAAAAAAATTGTATAATTGCGATGTAATTCAATTTTTTTTTTTATTATTTAAGTCAATAAAACATGAAATATTTACTCAAGATGTAAATAAAATAGCACTTTCAAGCAATGATAATAAACGGTTGTTATTATGTGATAAAGTATCTTCTTTAGCGTGGCGTAATACATATATATATTTAAGTAGTGCATTAAAAAATATTTTTATGCAGGTGACTGTACTTACGAAATAAATTGTGTGTTATGTAAGTAATAACTGTTTTAAATAGATTAAATGCTTACTAAAATAAGAATTGTATTTAAGTTATTACTGCTCGATATAGATTAAATACCAAAGATAAGCATACAATGACAATAAGCAATGTATTTCGTTACTACCTAAGAAATAATTAATATTTTATTTTCAATAATAAATATGTTTCATTTCCATTTTTGATGAGAAAACGCATTGCGCTATCTGGTACCTACTTATGAAGTATAACAATGATCAGAGCCTGTACCATGACATGCAAAATCACGTTTCGATTTGTTTGAAGACGAAAATGATTCACAGTTTATTACTTAAGGAGTCAGATTGCCAAAACAGCATCAACTTGCTACAAAATCATGTCTCGACTTGTTTGAAGGCGAATTTGATCCACAGTTCATTACTTATGGAGTCAGATTACCAAAACATCCTCAATTTGCTACAATAATAAGATTAAAATATGTACATAAAACGTTAAGCCGGGTCCAGATGAGTGTAACGTGTAATGTAATCCACCGTGTAATGTAACACGAATTCTACGTGTGGACGGCACTACGAGCATTACATGTAACGCTCGCGGGGCGCTCGGGGTTGATCCATCGGCTGTCGGTTTTTCGCGCGAACACAAAGACGCTCGCAGTGCTCGTTTGGACGGCGTTCGTGACGGTTATGTCGTATCTACGTTCATGATGTGGAGTGACGAACAATCGCTTGAACTTATTAGTTTGTATCAAGAAAAACCTGTTATTTGGGATCCAAAAAACCCGAAATACTATAAAAAAAATTTGAAACACGATGCTTGGAGTGATATTGCTCATTCATTGGAAAGAGATGTAGAAGAATGCAAAAACAAAATGATTAGTTTGCTTGCTTCACATCGAAGAGAAAAAGGAAAAGTAAAGAAGAGCCATAGTTCCGGAAAAGGTATGTTTTATTATAAATTTCTGTTGCTTTACATATTACACACTTTTATTTATTAATTTAGTTTTTACTTAGGTATTATCACTTACTTGCTATTAGTACAATTATTACTTCTATTGTATACCCACTATATTACTATATTCTACTATATTTTACTATACATATATGTACTATATTCTATTGTATTGTTTATTTATTGTAATTTATTTTACAGGTGGGGATGAAACGTACAAAAGTACATGGTTTGCTTACGAGGCGCTGGCATTTTTAGGAGATCGAAATAATCCAAGGAAACGACGCAACACAGAGGTAACTGCATTGAACTAGTTTCCTTCGACTTGATAAAAAAAACTTAACCATATGTATTCTGCCAAGAAACTGTACCCTCGTTCATAAAATAGTCATTAAACTCATCCCTAATTTGTTTTGCCGTTGAGGCAGCTCTTCTAGGTACATTATTCAATGGAAGTAAAGATGACATTTCACAATCTCTCCGCCAACTACCTTCACATAATCTTCCGTTTTGGTCGCTGTCAAGTGAGCCAGGGGTTGCATACAAGTTTTTAGATGAATCCGTGTTTCTCAAAAAATTATGCAAATGTGCAATAGCCATGACTATAGTCTCCACGGTTTTGGGCTGAAGGAGCATAGGTTTTCGTAGAACTCTGAACACAGATGCTGTGATACCAAATACATTTTCGACAATCCTGCGAGCTCTGCTTAACCGGTAATTAAAAATTCTTCGCGGCGATCCCTTGGGGTATTCTCCTGGATAGGGTTTCATTATATTGTTTTGTAAAGGGAAGGCAGAGTCTCCTACAAAAACATATGGTACTACTTTGTTTCTACCTTGCAGTGCTTCAGGTGCAGGCAATCTTAACGAATTATTTTCTAGCTTTTTATATAATTCAGTTTCTTTAAAAATTCCACCATCTGAAATGCGGCCTTGACATCCGACATCCTGAAATTTATAATTATATTCCGCGTCTACTAAAGCAAACATCACTATACTGAAATTCGATTTGTAGTTACGATATTATGTGCCACTATGTACCGGAGCCTCGAGAATGACATGTTTACCGTCCATGGCTCCGGCACAATGGGGAAAATTCCACAATTCATCAAATCTGTTTGAGATCTGGATCCATTCTGACTCTGTTTTTGGCAGCTGAAACAATGAATTTCTTTTTAATTACAGATTACAAATGAACCGGAACAGAGTGCATCTACAAGTGTAGAAAATGATAACAGTTCAGAATTTATATCACCAACTGGTCAGGCCCCCAAAAAAAAGAAATCAGACGAAAATAAAAAAATGGGTATGCTTTCGGAGGCTCTTGGCCTGCTTAAGAGTGCTGCTTCTAGTCCTACTCCTGAACCCCGAAACAATAATCCAAACAATTTTGACAGTGAAACCCTTTTCTTTTCAAATTTTATATGCAGCAAGATGCAACAATATAACAGAAGTACTAAAAATGCCGTGCAGCGAGCAATAATGGACGTAATATTCAAAGCCGATGAAGGATGCAATAATACAATAGCTTAATTTGTTATTTTAATAAATAAATAAAAATATTTAAAACTCACCTTAATGTTTTCTTTCAATGATTTTATAATCGCTTCACAAACTTCTGGTACAATGCAAGACATTGACTGTTTTGAAATTCTGAAGGTGTATTGAAGGCTTGTAAATGAATCTCCTGTTGCCAAAAATCTTAGTGTTAGAGCCAGTCTATCGTGCGGCGAAATTGCAGATCTCATTATAGTGTCTTGTCTTGATATTTTAGGCGCAATGATTGTTAACAAATATTCGAAGTCAGTAGGCGACATCCGGGTAAAGTTTTTATATTGACCGCTTATATGTTGAGATATTAGTTCCACAAGTAAAGAAGATCTTCTTTTATACAAATTAGTTTTCCACCATCGACGCTTCCGACTTTTGCGGTCTTCAGTTAGTAAATACATGAAAATAAAAGCCGCACCAGCTATCACGACCTTCCTATTCGGCATGTTCGTAGCAACTGAGTGGAAAACAGCTTTTGAAATATTTTCGCGTTCACAATTCGCTTTGAGTTCGTGTGCTGTCCACACTGTTGATGCTAAATTACACGTAATCTTACATTACGCGTTACACTCGTCTGGACCCGGCTTTAGGCAGCCAGCTCAAGCGGTCACATTACGTTAAATAAAACGAAACGAAATGTAAGTATTTATCATTTAGAGCTTAAGTTTATAATGTGAAATTTCTTGTGTTGTAACTGGTATTAATCATAATATTTTCTTTTAGAGCATCAATAATGTGCGATTCTCCTGACATCATGTTCTCCCAATATGGCCAAGGCTTCCCGACTCCAAGTTTAAGCTGGCATATTCCAGAGCAACACAGACCTGAACCAGTCATTAAAAAATCTAGAACAAGACAGGAGGGCTTAAAACACAATGCATCCTTTTGTCAATCATACGTATTAAATAACGAAAAGAAAAAAGGTTTACGACTGATCCAAGAATCCATTTATCGCGATCAAACTTGCACAGAGTAAACTAGACAGATACAGGGTGGGCCAAGAATTCGTTAACATTTAAATGTAACTTACCGCGCAAACTATTGCCGCGCGGGGCGCGGGCGCGGGCGGGGGCACTAGCTCGCTTCTTGGAAATTTAGTCGCAATGGATCGCTTCACGGGGTCGCAATGGATCGCTTCACGGGGCCGCAACGCGCTTACTGCGTGAAACAGTTTTATTTAAACAACTTTTCGCTCATTACTGTGAGACGCTTATTTCGCGTTGAATATGGTTTACACGACTTAAGTCAGTGTCCAAGTGCTCCTTTAATAAAGAAATGGGTGAAGAAGTTCGAAGAGACGGGATCTACACTAAATGTGAAACAAACCGGCGGCCCGCGGACTTCTCGGAGCGAAGAGAACGTGCAGCAAGTTTCCGCTTCTGTTCGACGTGATCCAGATTTATCGACACGCAAACGTTCGGCTGAATTAGGATTATCCCGCACATCATTACGCCGTATTTTGAACACAAATGCTGATGCAGTTTCTAGAGTCCAAATTTTACACCATAACATACTTATCGATAACCCTCAACCTAGTAGATCTAACGATAACATAGATATAGTAAAAATTTACATTCGCACATTATTAGGTTTACCTACAATCCCAAATAACGCAAATCAATCACAAATAACACCTACACTCCAAGTTCCAGATGATACAGACCAAATTACAGGTGGTAAGCAATTAGAACTAACATCAGAAAAAGTACCACAGATAGAAGACATGCAATCGATAGACAGTTAAAACAATTTCACATCAGGAAAACACCCGGCAATACATACAGAGTAGAAGAAAGATCCAAAGGAAAAAATTTTATCAAAGACGTTTGGATCCCAATAAATAACACTAGGGATCAAATAATTCAATTTTTAAAAGAATACAGAATTCCGGACAGGGTTTTCCACTGTTTCTTCCATCACGAAGAATATTATCCACTGTTTTGCGAAGTATACAAAACAATATTCAGCAATCGTGGACCGAAACTCATTAGATGTATGAATAGAGTCACACCTATAGAAAATATTTCCGAACAAACAGATTTAATAAAGAAATATCATGAAGGTAAAACAATACACAGAGGAATTCAGGAAACCTATATACATATAAATTATCACTGGCCCAACATGTTAGCTACAATACAGAAATTCATTAAAATATATGACAGCTGCTTAAAAAGCAAATACGAACGTAATCCTTTGAAATTACCTTTAGCTTTGTGGGAACCACTATTGTAATATAACAACATAACACTAATGAAATGTGGTAGCACACTATTATAAATTGTAATATTTAAAAAACTTAGTCACGGTTTGAGGTATGTAGCGACCTCTAGTTGCGCATAATGTCAGTTCTGACTGAGGCCCGTCAGATGGCGCCACGATTTAATCGATATGTTTAGTTTTTCTTTTGTTTCGATTATTATCACTACTTTACAAAAAAAAATTTTTTCTTTTACCCAAAGATAATTAATACTGAATGTGGTTTTTACCTACCCGTTTATTACAAAAATATATGTCTTATATTTTTATCACTTCAAGTTTTTTTAAGACACCCTCATTAAGTTATTTCGCTAACTTGTTACTGGTGCTGAGATAATATTCGCTTTTGTTGTATTAATCTCATAATTAAACATTTTGATTTGAATGAAACAGTTTTAAAATGGCCTCAAGACAGTGTAAATTAGATCCAAATAAGTTTTGCTGTTTGTGGTCAAATTATTCTATCAAAAAACAAGAGATATATTACTGAAGCCGTAAAACGAGCCTATTTATTTCCAAATCTCGGTGACAAATCTTGATAAAAATTGGGTTCCTCGAGTGATATGTGAAAATTCCTGCATACCGTTATTGAACTGGTATGCAGGAAAAAAAAAATACTTGCAATTTGGCGTCCCAATGTTATGGAGGGAACCAACAAATCATGCTACTGACTGTTACTTTTGCCTTACCAAAACTTCAGGATTTAACAACAAAAACAAGAAGTATATACAATAGGGTGGAGCGAAAAAAATTTTTTCATTAAACTGTAATGTAATAGTCAAATTTTGGTGCCTTTTGGGCTTAAATTAAGTCACTCAAAATATTAATTAATTCGGTTTAGAGTAACTGCCTCGCAACGGCATTGATTTTTTAAAAATAATTGGTTTTAGACCCCACATAGGCGCCATATGTCTGTACGATATTTAAATAAACATACTATTTTTTTATTCAAAAATCGTTTACTGGTACAATATATTTTCGATATAAAATAAACAGAGAAGCCAGACTTTGTGTTTGTTACTTATAATAAGGGGAGCGAGTAGCGCGGGAGGGGACGTTTACCGGCACTTGTCGCGCCACTCGTCGTTATCAGTGCTCTGTTGTTCTTAATTCATATCGGTCGCACGCACTTTTTTTTAAAAATACCTTCGACCTTATATCGTGAACACTATGCAAAGAACTCGAAGTGTGTTCAAATGTCCTCTTTTTGGGGATATTTGTGAGATAAAAGGGAACGTTTTACCTACATACGAAGATGTGATGAAGTATTATGAATGGACGAGACATCAACTGAAATTGCAACTAGAAACAGCAAAAGAGCCAACTTTTGGAGAGATAGCAGATATCGTGACATCCAGGATTGAAAATATATGGCAAACTGCATCTATTCCGATCGTGACACGAACGAGAATCATTCAAATGTTAAAAGCATATCATTTAAAATGCAAAAATCTACTTAAGTCTGTTAACCCTTTAACCGCGCGTGTCGCATATATGCGACAAATATTTCCGTGTCCCTACCGCGCGTGTCGTATTTCTGCGACAGAGAACATGCATGATTTTTTCGTTCTATTTTCGTCCTATTAATTGCGTGGTACAACTAAAACTATTATTAAATAGAGCTATTATTTACAACAATTACTTAAAATTATGTGTCATAACTCTAAGCATTCAAAAAACTTAAACAAAAATAAGTAATTGGCAGCTTGAAATTTTCTTCGGCGTCTATCGCGCGCGTCGCATAAATATGACCATAGGGATGGGATACAATGCAATGCGCATTTTAAAAAAGAAATAACAAACAGTTAAATAATCAGGTATAATGCATCATTCAGCATAAAATAAACGGTGTCATACCAAATAAAGTTAAATTTAACATATTGCCTTGTGTTATTAATTCTTTTCCTTATTATTCATAAGAAAAATATCCCTCACGATCTTTGTATAATGCCAACATTTGACGTTAGTTCCCATCCCATGACTCCTATGCTTGCAACATATTTCTCTAGTTAGTCTAGCGCGGCTGTCACATTAATACGACCACTGCCTACGTCACAAGCGGATCAAACGAATGGAAAGTTCCATTAATGTTGTTCGTTGGTATTTGTGCATTGTCGATAAAATAGTCACATTACAATTTTCAATAATGACGACTACTGAGGAATTATTAAGAATATTAGAAGGTGACGACGACGAGTGTGACGACGAATTGGAATTATCCGATTCGATAGAATTTAGAAGTGATGGAGAGGTAAGTACCTATTTCAATTTCTTCTTAGGTTATTTGCACATTATTCAGTAGGTATAGGTATAAATAAGACTTTCGTTGGGTTTAGGTAACTCCTTGATGAATCGAAATAGTATTTTAAATATTGTGATGTAATTCTGTTATTACCTATATTACCTACATATCCTATTGATTGTTCAAATTTGGAACCGTGTTGTATGTTGTCTTTACCATTATTAAGGTACTGTGACAGTACCTACCAAGCCGGACAGGCACTCGCACTCGCGTTTGTCTCTTTTTCTCTCTCTCTCTCTCTCTCTTTCATAAATCATTATTCGAGTTTGGGTGTAGCTGTTTTGTGTCCGTGACTTGTGTGTTTGTGAAGTCCCAAGCTACACAGGAATTATTCCTAGTGCATGAGTTATCTTTAAAAAAAAGATAACTTTAATAAGCGTTCTGCACACGATGCCGTCACCGCGCCGTCGCCGCGCCGACGCCCGCCGCACAGTTACACTGTAGAATACGAGTCGCGCGAAGCCCGCCACCGCGCCGCCACCGCGCGCGTTCCCGTCCCTGTCTGTTTGATTCATTCCATTAGGTACCGGCTGCGTGCGATCTCGCGGCGTGCACGTTCGTACGCGGTCGGTAATGGAATCAATGGAATGAATCAAACGAGACAGGGACGGGAACGCGCGCGGTGGCGGCGCGGTGGCGGGCTTCGCGCGACTCGTATTCTACAGTGTAACTGTGCGGCGGGCGTCGGCGCGGCGACGGCGCGGTGACGGCATCGTGTGCAGGAACGCTAACTAGGTTCCTTTTTGTTAAAGTTATATACCTACCTAATGAATATAAAAAATAATATACTTACGTAATAAATTTTAATTTGTCATTTCAGGATCATGACGACAATGAAGGCATTAATTGGACGTTAGACATAACTGTACCTGATAAAGAAAACTTTGACGAATTTATTTCGGGGGTATCACCTTCAGTACCTTTGAGCAGCGACTCCTCGGAACTGGATATTTTTGAACATTTTTGTGGCAATGATTTAGTAGAAAAAATATGTTATTTTACTAACAAATATCACCAATTCTATGTCAGGCATACGGATCTAAGGGTGTACGCTCGTTTAAAAAGGTGGCAAGATGTGACTGTTCATGACATTTATATCTTTTTAGCCCTTACGATGCTCTTTACAAGGAATAAAAGGCTCACTATTGAAGAACATTGGTCTGTAGACCCCCTTTTAAATAGTCCCATATTTCATAGTATTATGTGTAGAGATAGATATTGCGCAATACTGGCAATGCTTTCATTTTCTGAAGTACACGATGTAAGTAATTTATCAAGATTATATAAAATTGAAATGATGATTGACCACGCACGACAAAAATTTCGACACACATTGGTCCCCGGAGGCAAACTATGCATTGATGAAAGCATTGTGCCTTTCAAAGGTCGTCTGGTAATCAAACAATATTTGCCAAAAAAGCGAAACAGATTTGGAATAAAACTTTTTGTTTTGTGTGATGTCGAATCAGGGTTTATAATTGATTTCATTGTTTACTGTGGTTCACAAACACAAATAGAGCATGTACCAAATTTAGGTATTACAGGATCAGTAGTCACTGAACTGGTACAAGGTTATTATCATAGTAATCGAGAGCTATATGTCGACAATTGGTATTCTAGTCCGCGACTTTTTCTTTATTTAAAACAAAGAGGCATTTATGCATGCGGTACGGTCAAAAGTAATAGGAAACATATGCCAAAATTCAAAAAACTTAAGCGTGGAGAAATAGAAGCATTTTCATCTCCTCCTCTTTTAGCGTTAAAATGGCAAGACAAAAAAGCTGTTACCATGCTGTCTACCATACATGATGACAAAATTGTTCCGTCAGACAATTTGGATCATTTTTCTGGTCTGCCTAAATTAAAGCCGCAATGTGTAATAGATTACAATAAAAATATGGGTTCGGTGGACATCACCGACATGATGATGAGTAGCATAGGTTGTATAAGGAAAACTAGGAAGTGGTATAAAAAATTAGGCTTCCACATCATCGATTTGTTTATGCTTAATGCTTTTTATTTGTTCAGAGTCTTAAAAAATAACAAAAAACATAGTTTTGCAGATTTTCAATTAAATGTGATACGGCAACTTTTAGAAAAAAATAAAAGATTAATTGCAAATACTAGCCCAGCGTTCACTTCTGGTACTCAGTCCAATCCTCCTCGCAGTCTACATATCGATGCTTTGGCACATTTTCCTGTACGAATTCCCAGTGGCAAAAGTCAGCGTTGTAAAGTATGCGCGACTAAGAATAAAAGATCACACACACGGTATATGTGTAAAACGTGTAATGTTTATCTTTGCGTTGACACATGTGCTGCGGAATACCATAGATAGAAGCTATCGACTAAATATCGATAGTTTAACACATTCACTGCGTTACGGGAAGTATTTGGTTGTAATTGAGTTCTGCCCTGTGCGGCAGCTAGTTGTCCTTGTTTTGCACTCCGTGCGGGGGTGATTTTTTCAAGTATTCGTACAAGTAAAAAAGAGACGCCTATATTGCCGGTGTCCTTGCTTGAAGTGTATTTAAATTTACGAATAAAAATGTACGGGAATTATTTTGTCGTAACGCACAGAAAGCTAATTATTTTACAATAGTGCGATACGGGAACTATTTGGCCGTATCTTAAATTGGCCGTATCTTAAACCCCGTACCGCACTGAACGTGCGCGCGCGCGGAGCTTCAGTTGGTTGTAGTGCTGTGCCCAGTTAATACGTTTTTACAGAACGCAATATTTTATTCGTCACGCCTAAGTAGGTTAATTGTACATAAACAATGAAACGTTCACGTAAAAAACTTATTATGGGGAAAGGTGTAAAGACAGAAGGTAAAGAGGCTAGAAACATTATGGTGCAGAGTACTGGTTCCAGTTTACCGAATCCCAAACCATCTAGTACCAAAAAACCCAGTTCAATTTTTTTAAGTCCATCAACAGGAAGTGAATTTCGTATATTAGAAGAAGTAATAATTAATAAGAATAAAAAGACTGATCCTGATTCATTATCCCTGGACAACATTTCTGTGAGTACTCTAGTACCAGCGCTCGAAACATCACTAAATTCTGAAATGGTGTCTGAACTGTTGTCCACACCCCGAAGTAAGATTTCAAGAAATGAGTTTTCACAGTTTGATACACCAACGTGTTCTACATCTATAAATACCGATGGAAATATTAAAATTTTCCAAACGCCAACTTCAAAACGTACGGCTGTTCGAATTGGTGGTTATGAAGACGAAAACTCAGACCATGCTAGTGAATCTTCGCCAGGAGCTACAAAGCAGGTAAAACTTTCAAAGTTTATTGTATCCGACATAGAATCTGATGATGACGAAATTTTTGATACGGTACCTAAAAGAAAAAGGAATCCTATTGCTACTCAAGTGACAGAAAAGCAATCAGATCTTACCGCAATTGATAAAACAGTTACTACTCTCATGGAAGCCGAACAAGTACAACAATATTTCATTTCATCTAATAGGAGAGAAAAAAAGCAAGAGGTACCTAGCTTTCAAGTAAATGTAAATATTGACCACTGTTCTTCTGGTGAGCCTTCAGTTCATGATGATAGCTCTAATTTGGACAATACTTCGGATTCTGACACATTCGACGAAATATATGATAGTGACACTAGATCAAGCTCTTCGACTGAAGTAGAGAATATTATAGAGGATGAAGATGAATGGACTGATATTCCTAATACAATCCAAACAAATTTTGCATCGTATCCTCTTAGGAGCCAAATAAATATACCACCAAATGTTCAGCTAAGTAAACCCATTGACTACTATAGATTATTTATTACCAATGAACTTATTGAAAAAATGGTAGTTGAAACTAATAAGCATGCAGAGGAATATATAAGTTCACACGCTATAAAGCCAAAATCTCGCTTGAAAAACTGGCATCCAGTTACTTTTGAGGAAATGGAAAAGTTTATGGGAGTGTTGATGGTGATGGGTATCAATGAACTACCTAATTTGCATTTGTATTGGTCCAAGAAAAAATGCTATCGCAATGAATATATAGTAAACCTGATGACCAGAGATCGATTTTTACTTCTATTGAAATTTTGGCATTTTAGCGATAATTTTGATAATGGAGATAAATTGTATAAGATACGAAATGTACTTGATATTTTGTTAAATTCATTTACTGAAATTTTGAGACCTGGTAGATTTATGGTAATCGACGAAACTATGATACCTTGGAAAGGACGACTTAAATTTCGACAATATATTAAAAATAAGGCTCACAAATACGGAATAAAGCTATATAAACTGTGTACGCCGGAGGGATATACTTACTCGATGATTGTTTATACTGGAAAAGACGACGAAAAATCAGGAGCAGGTCATGGACATGATATAGTATTAAGACTGGCTAATAACTTATTGGAAGAAGGTAGAACTTTAATAGCAGACAACTTTTACACATCCGTTACGTTAGCTGAAGAATTACTAAAAAAAAATACATTAATATGTGGTACTGTGCGAAATAACAGGAAAGGATTACCTAAGACATTTATAAGCACAAAATTAAAGAAAGGCCAAGTTATAGGGACTATGAACAAAAAAGGAGTTAAAATAATCAAATGGATGGATAAACGCCCTGTTACGATGCTAACTACTGTCACAGGGCACAACGCTACTTTAAAGGATACTGGAAAACTCTCACGAATTTCTAAACAGCCAATTATGAAACCAGAAAGTGTAATAATGTACAATGAAAATAAAAAAGGCGTAGATTTCAGTGACCAAATGACCGCTTACTACTCCACTCTCACGAGAGGACTAAAGTGGTTTCGTAAGCTGATGATGAGTTTGTTATTTGGGACTTGCTTAGTCAATGCATGGATTGTACACAAAATGAAAAATGAGGACCAATTACCTTTGTTAACTTTTTTGGAGTCCATAATTGAATCCATGACTAAGACATCTTTCACCGATCCAAATACCAGTGAAAAAAAAACGAATAATCCATACTTTAATTAAAGCAGATAAATTTAAAAAATGTCATTCTTGCTACCAAGATTTGAGGAAAATGTTTAGCAGTCGTGAAACGGATAAGAAGGTTAAAAAAGTGCGTACGTTTTGTAAAGAATGTGAAAAGCCTATGTGCTTAGAGTGTTACAATAAAGTGCATGATACTTAAGAAAAATATGTTACATTTGATTTCATAATGCACAAAGTTCCTATTAATGTGGTAGCACCTGCATTGTTTTTTTTAGTTACATTTTTTCTGTTGATTGTTGTGTCAAATAAATAATTACGATATCTTTTGTTATGGAGAAAACTTTACATAAGTTAATTTTGTTAAAAGAAACGTTATATTTTTTTATTCATAAATATTTTAAGCATTCCTACTACTATGCTTTTACGCTTTAGTAAAAATTATATTCTTAACTGAATTAGATCTCAATATACTTAAAGTTCCTATTAGTCGTGATTAAGCAGGATGTTATGTGAAGAATTATTAAAGCTTATGTCATTTCATGGTATGGTACCTGTACTGTTCCTTTTTTTTAGTTATTTTTTTCTGTTGATTAAATTACCTATCGAGTACAATAAATAATTGTGATAAATAAATTAGGGACTTTTTTTAATTTAGCTTTTATAAGTACTTAAAATAAATAATAATATAAAATAAGAATTTACTGTTTTTATTAAAAAGTTAACATTATTAATTACTTACTTATTATTTTTGTTAACACGTTGAACGCCATGGCAGACACCATTTATCTGCCAGTGTGTATTCTCAGTGGGCTTCATGAAATATTAAAAAACAGTCAAAATTTGTTAACATATTTTTCCGGTTTAATTGTATGAAAAATGGGTATAATCTAATATGAAATAAATACAATAGCGAAAAATAGTAAATATAGAGAAAAAATAGCTGGCAGTCACCATTATCTGCCATGGCCCAGCCAAAGCACTATTCGTTATTTCAGTGGAGGGGGCCACGCGGGTCACCTTGTCAACCACCCCCCGCACCCGCGCGTAAGCGCTGCGCTTGCTCTCGCTACTACTCAGTGGCAAAAGTCGTACGCTAAAGTGCGGACCGTTTCGCGCGCTCTGTAATTTGTAATTATACCTACATACGTATTCAGTATTCGTTACTAATACTCCTACTATTACTAATAAACATGGAAGACTTGGATTTTGATATAACCGCTGAACATCTGATGCAACTGGACAATATTGAAATATCATTACTAAATAATAGTTTTATAATGCCGAGTTCAGATGACGAGTGTAGTGATATAATTCAACCCCTAAGACGAAAGTGCCGCCGAATTATATTATCAACTAGCGAAGACAGCGATGCCGAAAACGTTCCGCCCTGCCCCAGTAATAATACAAGCCCTTCGAACATCTGGACAGAGGTTCAAGGTAATCAACGCCGTATTATTCCGTTTACAGACATTTCTGGTCCCGCACCCCATATAAAGTGTATGCATGGAATGACTCCTGCGCAATGTTTTTCGCTTTTTTTGACTGATAACATATTGCAACTAATAGTCGATGCCACTAATGAATATGCAATTAAAGAAATAACACAATTACCTGAAGCTTCTAAATTTGCACGGGTTCGTAGATGGACACCCACTAACCCTGCTGAGTTGAAATGTTTTTTTGGCTTGATTTTATTTATGGGCTTGGTGAGGCTACCTAAATTAGCTGATTATTGGTGTAAGGACGACATGATTAGCCATCCATTTCCAAAGACCATTATGTCTCGTAATCGTTTCGAGCTGTTGCTGCAAATGTTACACTTTTCAGAAAATGACAATGAACATAAATCAGACCGACTGCATCGTGTCCGCAAGCTGTATGATGAAGTAAATAAAGTATTTCAGGAAAACTTTTCGCCAACAGAAAACCTGTGTATAGACGAAAGCATGGTCCCTTTCCGTGGGAGAATTATTTTCAGACAATACAATAAACAAAAGAGGCATAAATACGGGATTAAAGAATTTAAACTATGTACCATACCGGGCTATACTTATAAAGTAAAAGTATACGCGGGGAAAAATGATGATGTTCATAACACACCCACAAATGTTGTGATGTCTTTATGTGAAGATCGTTTTGAAAGAGGGCATACATTATTTACGGACAACTGGTACACAAGCATTACATTAGCCAGACAATTATTACAAAGAGAAATGCATCTCGTCGGCACCGTAAGAAAAAATCGTAAAGGTTTACCAAAAGAGGTCATTGATGCCAAACTTAAGCGTGGAGAGTATAAAGCTGCAGAGAGTAACGACGGAATAACGTGTTTAAAATGGAAGGACAAGAGGGATGTGTATGTTCTATCCACTAAACATACTGATCGATTTGTTAATATTCAACAGCGTGGGAAAACTATACGGAAGCCAAAAATAATTGTTGATTACAATATGGCAAAGGGTGCGGTAGACCTCTTTGATCAATTAGCGTCTTATTCGACTCCACTACGAAAATCTGTCAAATGGTATAAGAAGCTATTCAAATAGCACAAAGAAAACTATTCAAATAGTAGATTTTAGAAAGGAAATTGTACAACAATTCTGCCAAACAGAGAGCGAGGAGTATCGACTTCGTGAGGTGCCTAAACGGTTGAAGCATCAATTGTCTAAAAAAGATGGCAAATCTAAAAGTACCCGACGTTTGTGCTCTGGATGCTATAAGCAAAATGTCATTTTGATGGGCCGACAATATGCTAGAAATAAAACCAAGAAAGTCAACACATTTTGTGAAACCTGCCCTTGTAAGCCGTTCATGTGTTTTGATTGTTTTAATAGATTACATAAAGTTTAGAACTTATGTCTATTTCATGGGCCGACAATATGCTAGAAATAAAACCAAGAAAGTCAGTATATTTTGTGAAACCTGCCCTTATAAGCCGTCCATGTGTTTTGATTGTTTTTTTTTTCATTTTTATTATGTATAATTAAGAAAGAAGTCATTTAATTTGTTTGATCTCCAATTTTAAGTCATAGCGTAGAGTACTGTATTTTTTATTTTATAATAAAGGTATTTTTCTAATATTTGGCATGCTTAATTTTATACCCCAATGATGTAAATAATTAAAATCATAACTGTATGACACAATTTATTTAACTAAAAGTCATCCGTATAAATGTTAAACCAGAAATGTCAGAGAAAAAATGTGTCGGGTCCGTCAGGTCCCAAATATCTCAAAGACTTGTAAGATTTTTGCCGCGCTAAGGCGCGAGGTTTGTTCTACAGCGCCCCGCGGGTCACTGCGAATAGCGTTCACAAACTTATTTATGTCTGCCAGCCCAGTAAAGACATTTTAACGCAGATCGTACTGGCAGTCAAACCGTGTCTGCCGCGGCCCGATGGACCCGGCTCATTGTCAGCCATACGGTGTCTGCCATGGCCCATAGGGCGAAGGCGTATTTTTTTTTGGGCGTTCAACGTGTTAAAAATAGTTTTCGTTGATTGTGTATCACCTGAATAAACAATAATAAATCAAAAACAAAAAAATATTTTACTTATTACACCCCATCCCTAGCAATATGACTGTTGTATGCGCCACGACCAGTATTTTCCCGTAAAATCAACCATTTCCAAAAATACCTGTAACTTTTAAGATATTACTTAGAACCCCGTGCGACTGCAGCTGTGTATACACAAGGATGTAACCTATTGATTAGTACAACAAAAAAAAAAACAGCTGTGGACTTTCCATGTCTCTGTGGAGGTTTGAAGTCAGGACTACGTACGGGAAAATAAACGTCGTAACGCATATCAGGCATTCTTGATACGGGAAGTATCTGACTTGTACAGCACTGGAAGTAAGTTTTAATGTAGCGCAGCCGCAGTGAATGTGTTAAGTAAGTAGGTAGATCATCCTGTCACTAATTTCTTTTCTTGCGTTGCTCTATTTAGTCTGTGTTCAACTTCACTTTGTCCATGTCAAACACACCGAGCCCACGTCTTTTTTTACGGTTCAGTGCAAGTGTTATGCGAATTGAACCCTAGTTATATTATACACCTTGAACGTCACAGTTTTGTTGAGCATTAAATTTAAATTTGATAGAAAACGAAATGACATCGAAAAGTAAGTAAATTGTGCCAAATTGATACTTGTAGCCTTTGATTATACACATCCTGTAGCCATTTTTATAGGTACTTATTTATATTTAATTGCTTTTAAGGAAAGTATGACGAGTCTCAGGAATGTAGTCAATCAATTTTGGATCCAACTAGCGATAGTCAAGACGAAATGAATCTTGAAGATGTAGAAGATGTATGTTTGCCTTCGTCGGTAGCACAATCCCAGTTATGTTACTATGTACCACATGACGGTGACTTACGAAGTACAGATAGTACGCCTGATTTATTTGTATCAAGAGGAACACAAACTCTAACAAAAATATCAAGTGTAGGCACACAATACGAAGCGATCAGCACTGACCTAATTTCAAAAACGGCAAAAATATTAGCCGAAAAACATTTCGGTACTAATGTGACTCGCACGAATAAATTTATAGAAACGTACACACATTTTGTGACATCTATAATACGTCTGATAAAAACAGACAACGAATAATTTTATGAATCATGTACCTACTACTTGTTACCTACTGTTTGACTGATTAATTGTCCTTTTTTTTGTTTTTAGCTTATGACTGCGTAATTCTAATTATAGTTGTTGCAATTCACGAGCGCACTCAAGCCTTTGCGTGTAGGTTTCGTGGTGTACGTACACGTCACGTAGGTACACATTGCACTTGTGTGTGTGCCCGACGAAGCGAACAGTTGCGCGCGGACGTCATTCATAGGTAGTTACAAATAGGTAACAGTTCAACACACATCTAAATGAAAAGTGCGCTCGTGAATTGTAACAACTATAACCTACTTATTATAAATGCGTAAATCATTGCATTTGATCTAATAGGTAATCAAAACTTATTAGGTATTTTATAGTATACTGAGGAATATGTGTAAATGAATGTGATGTAAAGTATTATACTCCATTTGTTTAGGTAATTAAATAAAGGTAAACAAAAAAACCACGTGCCGTGGTTATCCAACTAAACGTAATACCAGTCTATTCAGTTGTCATGCTACGTCACAGTTGTACTCTTCAATTTAGCAACGTTATAATTCGTTAATAATGTTGCTAAATTGAAGAGTACAACTGTGACATAGCATGACAAGTGAAGTGAGTGATATTACGTTTAGTCGGCTAACTAAGTCACGTGGTTTTTTTGTTTACCTTTATTTAATTACCTAAACAAATGGAGTATAGTAACTGGTAAGCAAAAACAAAAAAAACAATTGTGATTCAAAGATTTATTATACTTAGTTTGATTTGAAAAGGAAAAAGTCGAATAATAAGAGATTATTTTGATGTAAGTAATTAAAATTTAGATAGTAAGATTAAACAATTGTGATACAAAGATTTAGCCATTGCTGTTGTAGGTAGATTTATAAGAAAAGAAAAAAGTACCTAGTCGATTAATAAGAGATTATTGTGATGTAAACAATTCGAATTTAGTAAGGTTAAACAATTAGTAACTGTTAAAAACATTTACTTATTAGCTTAAAGATGAACGATTGTGATACGAAGAAAGTGATTAGGGTGGTTAATTTAAAGGTCCTACAAACAGGCGCGACACGCGACACAAAAACATGAGCGGTTTCTTTGTGTCGCGCCTGTTTGTAGAAGCCATAAGGCTGATTTAAAATAAAAACATAAAAAATTCTTTGACTTTTTTTTATCGATACAACGATTGCCCCTCCTTATTTATTGTAGGTATTATTTTGTCGATTTGTAGCCTCGCGCTAGGGGCACGACAATTGATATTTAGCCAAGCGGTTAAAGGGTTAAGAGGCTCTCCCCAGAACAGTTAGAGAGTTTTCGGCGAAGTAGTCAGATACTTTTTGATATTTCAGCATGCAAGTGCAAAGAATTGGCTCAGTGCAACTGTCCTAAGGATAAAAAGGTTCCTAAACAAGAACAAACCTTTTTAATTGATCAAAGAACCTCTCGAATGATGATCATCGGCGGAATCGACGTAACTACTACAAAGAAGTTGCAAAAGACCCTAAAAAGGAAGCATCAACGAGAAAATCGCCCAAGCACATCCTTAAACACTTCAACGTTAGCCGATTTAGATATTAGTAATTCTTCGGCGGCATCATCCGATTCAGAAAAGCCAGAATGCACCATGATTGAAAGAGCTCCTAAAAAGAAAAGAAAGTCTGTGAGCATCGATTTTCCTACGTTATCGAAGACATGTGATAGATATGGAGTGTCAGACAGAGCAGCAGCGGCAATAGCATCATCTGTTTTATTCGACATCGGGTCTGATGTTGAGATCATCGATAGACACAAGGTACGAAGAGAGAGATCTAAAGTTAGGGAAAAATTGATGAAAAATGAACCAGTTACAGAGCTCATGGCGTTATACTTTGATGGGAGAAAAGATAAAACTTTGAAGATTATTAAAAAAGGTGGGAAATGCTACAGGACTACGACTGTTGAGGAACATATCTCACTTATTCAAGAGCCGGGATCTATTTACATGGGATACGTTGTACCTACGGTGGGTACAGCTAAAGGAATACAAACCGCGATAACAGGGTTTCTGCTACAAGAAGAGATTTCCCAAGATAATATTATGGCCATTGGTTGTGACGGAACTAATGTTAATACTGGGAAGTATGGTGGAATTATAAGACTGCTTGAAAAAAAGCTACAAAAGCCACTTCAGTGGATAATTTGTTTGCTTCACATGAACGAACTGCCTCTGAGACACTTGTTTCTTCATCTTGACGGGTGTACTTCGGGACCTAAGTCTTATATTGGTCCACTAGGAAAAGCCCTAGAAAAATGTGAAGAACTACCTGTAAAGAAATTTCAGCGCATTGATGGACAAATGTTGCCAGAAATGACCAACGATCTAAGTACCGATCAGCAGTACTTGCACAAAATTGCCTCGGCGGTAATTTCAGGTGTACTCCCAAAAGATCTGGAAAATAAATCTCCAGGTAAACTTTCACATGCCCGATGGATCACACGTGCTAACCGAATACTACGTTTGTATGTGGCAACTGAAAAGCCGACGGAAAATTTGAAAACTCTGGCTACTTTTGTGGTCAAAGTTTATGCACCTTCCTGGTTTTTAATTAAGAGCCAACCGTCATGCAAAGATGGCACCCGTCATCTGTTTAACATTATCATGGCCTCCAGATATCTGCCAGAAACTTTAAAAAAGATTATAGATCCAGTTATCCAAAGAAACGGCTATTTCGCGCATCCCGAGAGCATTCTTCTTGCGATGATAACAGATGAAAGAAAGCATATTAGAGAGCTGGCTGCCCGCCGCATACTAAAGGCACGCAGTATGAGTCACCCTTCAACACCTAGACTTTTTGAAGTGCCATTGATAAATGTTAATGCTACTTCATACATTGATTTAATAAACTGGCCGGATAACTTCACCGAACCGCCACTTTTGAAAAATTTATCTGAACAAGAAATTCAGGACATTGTCGAATCTGGTGGTCAGAGCAAACAATTGTTTTTAAGGCTTCCCTGCCATACTCAAGCTGTTGAGAGAGCTGTGAAGATTACGACCGAAGCTTCCATTTCTCAGTGTACCAAAAAGTCTCGATTAGGTGCAATAAAAGCCAAATTGGAATCGCGGAACGTGATGCCTAAGTTTGAAACAAAAAAGGATTTTCAACCTAAATAATTCATATAATTTACCGAATCCCTCTAAAATTTGAATGTTCTTTATCACAGTAATACCTTAATAAATATCTTAACTATAAATTGTCCATCATTTAATACCTTTTTACCACTAAATGGGACACAATATGTCACCTATTTGACTTTAAACTTTTCTAAAAAATTTCAAAATTTTGACGTCACTGCGGAGGCAGAAGATATTCATTAAATGGAATAAAATATTACAGTTATTTTTACCCGACTGCGCCAGAAGGAGGGTTATGTTTTTCGAGAGTATGTATGTATGTATGTATGTATGTAAGTATGTATGTATGTATAATTGTTTGGCACGCTCTGCAGCCTGAACGGCTCGATGGATTTTAGCTTGAGAGGTGTCGTTAGATTTGTATTTACTGTGAGAGTGACACTGGGTATATCAAAATAAAAAAAAAACAAAATGGCGGATTTTTAGCGCCAAATTCAAATGTTTGGCACGCTCTGCGACCTGAACGGATCGATGGATTTTAGGTGTCTTTAGATTCGTAATTACTTTGAAAGTGATATCGTAATAAAATAAAACTAAAAAAATAAAAAATAAAAAACGGTAATTTAAAAAACTAAAAAACCCGACTGCTTTTCTGAGCATTCATGAAAAAGCCCTAAAACAAGAAAATCTGGCAGTCGGGACCCATTCTAGAAAGTCAGCCGTCTAGTCAATAGATTGGAGTAATCTGCAATGTAATATAGGTATGTGCTCTCAATTCTAGAATGGGTCCCGACTGCCAGATTTTCTTGTTTTAGGGCTTTTTCATGAATGCTCAGAAAAGCAGTCGGGTTTTTTAGTTTTTTAAATTACCGTTTTTTATTACTTTATTATAAGGCACAAATCCCCCCCTATTAGAACTCTGAAATTAAAAAAAAAAAATCTCCATACATGTGTGCTCCACCCTACTATACAATAACCTGATATACCATCAGTCACGAAACCTGTTTTGCATTCTGAAAGAGTGCCTTACCCATCACCGCCCAGTACTTCAAGTAAAGAAAATGAACCAGAGTTCATGGAGCCTGAAATGGTTGAGTCTACATCAAGCCACGATTTAGATGATCTTTTCGAATTTGAATCTAAAAATAGTGAACCACACTTAATTTCACAGAGTGAATTATAAATGATCTTATAAGAGAGTTGCAACTTTCAAAAAGTAAATCTGAATTGCTTGCTTCACGACTGCAGCAGTGGAATTTACTAACTCATGATACCGGAGTAACTTTTTACCGTAAAAGGAGTGATAAATTCAGCGAGTATTTTGAATCAAAGGATGGGTATCAGTATTGCCGTGATATTCGTGGACTTTTCAAATTGATGAACCAGTCATACGATCCTAAAGAATGGCGTTTGTTCATAGATTCCTCAAAAGTAAGTCTAAAAGCAGTATTATTGCATAATGGCAACGAAAAACCATCTATCCCCATAGGACATGCGGTAAATTCTAAGGAATCATATGAGACAATGTCAACGTTAATGAAACTTATAAATTATGAAGAACATAACTGGAAAGTGTGTGGAGATCTCAAAGTTGTAGGGTTACTTCTAGGTTTGCAAAGTGGTTATACCAAATACTATTGTTTTTTATGCTTATGGGACAGTAGAGCTAGGAAAGAACACTATATTAAAAAAGATTGGCCTGTACGTAATGAATATACACCCAACAAAATGAATGTTAAAAACCATCCTTTAATTGACCCAAAAAATGTGATTTTACCTCCGCTTCATATTAAACTAGGGCTGATGAAAAATTTTGTCAAAGCACTTGACAAAGATGGACCTGCTTTTAAGTACTTAAAAACCATTTTTCCCAATGTTTCTGATGCCAAAGTCAAAGAAGTCAGTCAAAGAAGGAATCTTTGTGGGCCCCCAAATAAGAAAGATATTAAAAGATGAAAATTTTGATGGTCGTTTATCCAGTGTCGAAAAAGATGCTTGGTATTCATTTAAATTGGTAGTAAAAAATTTCTTGGGCAACCATAAATCAGAAGATTATGAAGAAATTGTTTTCAATTTGTTGAAGAATTACCATAAGATGGGGGTGAATATGTCATTAAAAATTCATTTTTTACATTCGCACCTGGATTTTTTTCCTGAGAACCTGGGAAACGTAAGCGATGAACATGGTGAACGTTTTCATCAAGATTTGAAGATTTATGAAGAGAGGTACCAAGGCTTTTGGGATAAGAATATGTTAGGTGATTACTGCTGGTCTATATTAAGAGAAACTGATGCTAATTAGTATAAAAGAAGAAGTGGTTTGTGTCATTTTTGATTTTTTTATAAGTCACACATAAAAAATTGTTAAAAACAAATATAGTAAATATTTAAAAAACTTGACGTCATATTCTTTTTCCACTTCAGTATCTAATTTAAGGTTTACTACTCTACCGATTCACATTAGTTTCATCTATGGGTAAAAAACCTTGTAAAGTAGTGTTACCGGACACCCTGTAGAGATTTCGACTTATTGTATCGATTATGCGGCACAAAATGTACGATAAAATATTGTTTCTAGATGGCACGTAACTTCCAAGAAGTTGAGCGCGATTTGTGCGAAATGT
Organism: Leucania comma; assembly: GCA_958295575.1. Lineage (NCBI taxonomy): Eukaryota > Metazoa > Arthropoda > Insecta > Lepidoptera > Noctuidae > Leucania > Leucania comma. The sequence goes on from OY282485.1 coordinate 13,533,104, forward strand.
TTGATGAGGGAGATGCCGCGGCTTACCGCCACGAAGTTCTTCAGCCCGTATCCGTTCAGCCTGAAGCCATTCAAGGCGAACCAATAGACAGCGAAGCTGAAGAGTCCGAAGCCTCTGACAACGGAAGCCTCTGAAAACGAAAGCGTCTCCACTAACGTGTCAGACAGGTAAGGAATCCAAGAATTAATATCTAATTATATAATCATATTCTTATTGTAGTGTTTATTTCAAGCATTGAACGGGTTTTATTCAAAAAGATGTTTTTCTCATTTATAGCTCAGCGATTTCCATCAACGATTTGTCTCCAGATGGAGAATGGACCGAGAAGACGGCGATGCAAAACAATTTTCCATTTACTGGAACCCCCGAAGTAAAGATCCCGGAGGCATCCTCTAAAGGGCCATTAGACTATTTTAAGGCCATTTTCAAAAAAAATTTCATGACCAGCCTGGCGGAAATGACGAATACGCATGCCCAAATTTTAACAAGAAGACCTTTAAAACCTAATAGCCGCTTAACTAAGTGGAAAAACACAAATGTCACAGAAATGTTGACGTTTATAGGGATACTTTTTTTATGGGCACCGCTAGGCCGAGCAAAGTAGCTGATTACTGGAAGAAAAATTATCTGCTAAAATTTAATATCAATAAGTATACAAGGTGTGTTCAAAAAGTAAGGTGACTTTTCAAATTTGGCGGGCAACGTACTTTCGATTATCGATTTTTTTATTTTGTTATGTTGGTACACTCTTCCCGAACATCTGTACCAAGTTTCAAGTGTATAGCATTTTTTGTAAGTGTTTTGCGTGCTCGGCGATTTCTTACTATCGAAAAATATGGATATGGGATTACTTTGAACATAAATATTGATAAATAAATAAATATTTTTTCTTAAAAATACAAAGTCACCTTACTTTTTGAACACACCTCGTATGTCCAGGGATAGATTTTTACTCATATTAAGATGTCTATTTTTTAATACGACTTATGAAAACAAGATGGATTATTTGTTGAATTATTTTAACGATATAATGAAAAATGTATTATATCCTGAAAAAGAAATGAGTATTGACGAGTCAATGGTTGGTTTTAGGGGGCGAATTGTATTTCGGCAATACATAAAAAATAAACGCCACAAATACGACATCAAATTATATGTTTTGGCGGATCCGAAAGGATTCGTGCATAAAATACATTTATATAAAGGCTCCCAAGATATTGAAGTTGGTGATAAGGGCATGTGGACAAAGTAGTCCTGACACTTTTAAAAGACTACTTAAATAAAGGCCATTCCATATACAGGGACAATTTCTACAACAGTGTCCAGCTAGCAGAAACATTATTATCAAAAAAAAAACATACTGCACTGGCACTTTAGCTGCTAAAAGAAAAAACAATCCAAAAGCGTATAGTGGCAAAGGTGTTTGTGTCTATAAATGGAAAGACAAGAAAGATGTGCTCACTATTTCCACTGAGCATTCACCCCAGTTGATGCCAGTGGAAAATAGGCGTGGTCGTATCATCAACAAGCCAAACATAATTATGAATTACAACAAATTTATGAAAGGCGTTGATAGGCATGACCAAATGATGGCTTATTACCCAAGTGAGCACAAAACAATGAGGTGGCACAAGAAAATTGGCATACACATTTTACAAATGATGCTGGTCAATTCCTTTTATTTGTTCCAAAAAGGTACAAGCAGTATTATGTCCCTGGAGTTATACACGGAAAGTACTGCTTAAACTTCTTCCCCCTATAGCTGACACAATTGCGCCTCAAAGAGCAAAGCACATGCCTAAAGAGCTGGAAAGGAATAAAGATGGCTGTCTTAGGCCCGGCGCCCATTATCGGCATCGGTACGACTGAGGGTTTTAGGTGGCAAATAGTAATATACTATAACATAATGGCAATAAAGTAGAAATTTCCGTGATATGTGGTCGTAATAACAAAAATACCGCTTCGGTATGCTTGAGGCTGGTGTATCGGCAGCCTTGAGAATGCTTCGGCATCCTTCGGCAACCTTCGGTACGCCGCCGGCGCCGAGGTAACACTCGGGGGATAGTTTGCCCTGCGGGGCGAGGGGAGGCATCCACCATTTGCATCATTTGACTCACACAACACAATCGAGGTAATCGCTGTGTGTACCGGTTGTTTGCTGTCACATCGAATGTCTTGGCGGAAGAAAAGCTAATTAATTTAGTTCGTCTACATGAGTGTTTATACAATATAAAATCGCGTCACTACAGTGACCAACACATGAAACATAATGCGTGGGAGCAAATCGCCAAAGAACTCAATAAAACACGTAAGTAAGCATCTTAAACATTTTATTTTTATTGAGTTATAATAAGTACCATCAATATGATAATGATAAATTACATTGACTTATAGATCGTTAGTATTTTATGATCTATTGACAATATTATTCTGCCAACTAACTGACCCATGTTCAGAGTTAAAATATTGTTTGAATTGATCTCTAACGACCATACCCTCGCACATGATAATATCGTTATCGCCTACTACATTGTTATCCACGGAACCTTCTAAAATATCGCTTTCCTGTAGTGGGTTTGGAAGTTCCGTAATTGCATTGTTAATTATATAATTATGTAAAGAACAGCAGGCTAAAATGATGTTATCTATATATTTTGCTTGTACTTGCATTCTCCTCTGAAATATTTCAAACCTTGATTGAAGAATGCCAAAAGCACTCTCCACGATACGCCTTGCTCGACTTAGTCTGTAATTAAAAACTCTTTTCTCTATATTTGCCAATTGATTCGCAGGGTACGGTCTCATTATATTTTTCGTTAGTGGAAATGCTTCATCAGCAACAAAAACATAGGGTAATTCTTCAGTTATTCCTCGTAAGCTCACATTTTGATGAATATTTAATGTGTCGTTTTGCAATTTTAAACCCAATTTTGAATGATCTAATATACCACCGTCGCTATTTCTACCATAAGCACCTACATTGACAATGACAAATTTGTATTTAGCATCTGCTACAGCCAGCAGAACGATACTAAAAAAAAATTTATCATTAAAACACATACTTCCACTATTATTTGGAGCTCGTATCTTGAAGTGCTTGCCATCCATGGCACCAATACAATTTGGAAAATTCCATATTTCATCAAAGTCTTTAGCAATTATCTTCCATTGTGCTGTTTTTGGTTTTGGCAGAACGACACGGCCAAGAATATTCCAGATTACACGGCAGGTTTCATGGACTATACAACGAACTGTACTGAATCCGATTCGGTAATTGAATGCTAAAGTTTTGAAACTGACTCCTGTTATTAAAAACCTGAAAAGAAACATTATATTTTTAAATATAGCTAAGGTACCTATTAATATTATTAAAAATATTTAAATAATACCAATTTTGAAAAATTATCATAATTTTGAAAATTTAGAATAAATATACCTAGGCACTTTTGATAATCATATTTTAACACGTTCAATGCCGCCGACACGCCTAGCGTGTTCTTGCGAATTTCTATAACTACGCCTCGAACACGCCAGGCGTGTCCTAAATGTTTCAGTGATATTTCGAAAATTAGCCAAAATTGCCTTTTGAAATACTCAGTACATAATCCTTTAGCTATATCCTAAGGATTTTTGAGGTGGCCCCCGGAAAAATCTCTTAATTAGTTTTTTTTTTTTTAAGTGATTATGTGACGCCGAGAACCCGCCAGGCGTGTCCACCTAAACAAGTTAATCAGAGATTTTCAACCTTTGTACTAAGACGTATAATATAGCTAAAATAATGTACGTATTTACAAAAATCAATTAATATGAAGATAATTTATTGAATGTCAAGTAGGTAGAAGCCCAAGAAATAAGAAGGCGAGTAGGACTGAAAGATAACTACCTACTGTGTGAACTCCCGTTGCCTCGGTCAGACCAATTTGTACAAAATAATTTACGGTAAGTAGGTAAGATCTCCTAAATAAACAACTGGTTGGATTGACAACCGTACTGTTAAAACAGTAGGTATTTCACTGTTATTCGCTCGTTAATAATTTCTACTAGGTACGTGTGTATGTTCTATGTGAAAAAAAATCAAAATACTTACTGTTTTTAGGACCGGTGGTATTTTGAGCAATGAAAACCATAAAAAGATGTATCTTATTTTATTATACAATATTATTTTATCTAGGTAACGTACTTACCTAGATAAAATGATTGTATAAAACTAAATACCTACCGTTTAAGTTTCTAAAATAAGTTCTACTGTTCGCATATATTTTTCCAACTTTGACGTAGTTTGAAATAGATACCTTTGCAAATTACCTACATAAAATCGACACTCGGGGCGCGTCCAAGTTCCCACCAAACCGGTCCAGCCGGACGGCGGCCAGGGATAGCTTAGAGCGAGTACGCGAGATACGCTTGTTAAGAGCGTTAGAAAGAATCAAAAGATTGAACAAAACGGCAAGATCGCGCACGTGTTGTTTGTTATTGTTAACTTAGCTTTGACTTGGGTTTTTGAATTTGAACTTTAAAATAAGCCCGTTAAGTAAGATTTTTGTAATTTTATTTGTGTTAAAGCTTTTGTTGACAAATATTTTCTCACGCCGGCAGTTAAACTTGTTTAGTGCAGTGTTCGAAGCTTTCGACATAGCACATGTGTGACGGTTCCTTCCGTAACTTACGTTTACTGAATATTGTTTGATCGCTCTATCGACGACTTCGGCTTATATTTTTGGACTGTTTGATTGCTCTCACGACGACATCGGCTAGTGTTTCGGGACTGTTTGATTGCTCTCACGAAGACATCGGCTAGTGTTTCGGGACTGTTTGATTGCTCTCACGAAGACATCGGCTACTGTTTCGGGACTGTTTGATTGCTCTCACGAAGACATCGGCTACTGTTTCGGGACTGCTGCCAACAACTTCAACTTAGTCTACTTTCAGTGAACTGATATACCTGTCTACAAAATTGGTGAGTACAATTTATTTCAAACATAACAATGTGTGAAATAATCACACACATAATCGTGTGCGTTCGCGCAGCGGAATGTTGTTGAATTTAAAGATTTTAATTATGCAGATATTTAGTGTATGACGTCGTATAATTGTGTACCTATATTTAAAAAAAAAATGCTTGGCTTCGCTCGCGTTAAATTCGGGGTAACACAGTTCCCCTTTTCTGATTTGCAGGTACCTGCTACCTGTAGTTTTTGCAATAGCAATGTTAAGTTTTCCCTTTTCTTCCCTCTTTCTCACTCAAAACACAATCTTTTTAAAAAAAATAGCCTATGTCCGTCTCCAGGGTCCCAACTATCTCTGTTCCAAAATTCATCAAAATCGGTTTAGCCATTTAGGCGTGAAGACGTTACAAACAAACAAACTCACTTTCGCTTTTATAGTATTAGTAAGGATTAACATATAATTACATTTTTAAATACTTATTTCTTAAAAACATAAAAAAATTGTATTATTATTACAAGTGTGTATTTTATACCTAATGTTATATATTAACAAAATATTATATTAATATATATATTAACAAAATATTATATTAATACTTATAAATATTAACAACATATTATATTAATATATATATATATTAACAAAATATTACTATTCCAATGCGATCACATTTTAAAAAAATGTGTAAGTTCTCCCAGGATATATATTTTTTAAGTTGCCCCACACTAGGAATTTCACCTGTATCGTGGGTGCGTTTACAAACATTTAAATTCACGTATACAAACAGCCAGACTCGAAACAACTACCTGTAGGCCATACAAATAATTGCTCCGTGCGGGAATCGAACCCGCGACACGCAGCGCAGCAGTCAATCGCTCAGCCAATGCGCTAACCGTTTCGTCATATTTTTTATTCTTGTTGTTTTTTTTTAGGTTATGGACCCCTTCGAGAATCCACTACCATCCTGCTCTTGGGAAAGCCCTAATTGGGATTTCCCTTGGATCGAAGACACTGTAGGAGCCATGGAATCTTCGAATTCAACTCCGCCCTTGAACCAGCCACCTTCAGCTTTAACTGACTCTGAGCTCTTAGGGATCCTCTCTGAAAATGTTTTAGATGAGATAGATACAGATGACGACGACTGCCAAATAGATTTAAATGAGCTAGAAGAAACTTTACCTCTTGATACATTTAACGATGAATGGCAACCAGGGAATCCTGGTCAATATAACGAAATTCCTTTCACCAAGACAACCGGTCTCCAAGAAAACATAGCTGAAACACCAATCAGCTATTTTAACGCTTTATGCAATGAAGAACTGCTTAATTTATTAACTCGCTCTACCAACGAGTACGGGGAAAAGGAAAGACCTGCAAGCAGAAGTGCACAAAGCAGAGCTAAGTTTTGGAAACCCATAAGTTGCAGCGATATAAAATTATTCTTTGGATTATTATTCCACATGGGCTTCATAAAAATAAATCGACTATCAGATTATTGGAAAACCGATTCATATTTTAACCAACCAGTATTTTCTAAAGCAATGTCGCGTAATACATTTTTATTAATTTTAAGAATGTTGTGCGTCAATACAGGAGGAACTACAAGCAATTGTAAAATAAAACCAATAATTGATTATTTCAATAGAAGAATGTTAGAAATTTATTATCCCACTAAAAATATAGTGATTGACGAATCAATGATGTTATGGAGAGGAAGATTAAAATGTCGACAATATATGAAAGGAAAGAAAAATAAGTATGGTCTGAAGTTTTATGCACTTGCCGATCAGCTAGGGGTTGTGCTAAAATTGCATCTGTATGGGGGTGCCTCTGATATGCTTGTTGGTGGAACAAACCACGTTAAAAAAGTCGTTAAACATTTAATGGATGCATATATAAATGTGGGACACCATTTGTTCATAGATAATTTTTATACAAGCGTGGGTCTGGTGGATGAATTATATAATAAACATACTTATTGTACAGGAACTCTGAGAAAAATGAGGCAAGGCAATCCTAAAACATTATTAAAAACAAAATTAAAAAAGGGTGAGTTATGCATATTACATAAAAATAACATTTGCATAATTAAATGGATGGATCAACGGGAGGTATTGGCTATCTCAACAAAATACAATGGTAATTTAGATAGTACCAGAAATCGCAGGGGGCAAATTAAACTTAAACCCCAAATAATTAAATATTACAATGAAAATATGAGTGCCATTGATCGACATGACCAAATGCTATCGTATTACTCATGTGAACACAAGAGTCTTAGGTGGTATAAAAAAGTTATAATCCACATTATGCACATAATATTAATAAATTCTTTCTTCCTGTACAATAAGTACTCAGCGAATAACAAGATATCTTTATATGATTTTAGATTAAATGTAATAAAATCTATTATCGAGCCTCATTTAATACCGGATTTGCGACTTCCATTGGGGACAAATGTTCATTGCATTATGAAATTAGAAAAAGACACAAAAGGCAAAACTAAGCGAAGAAGATGCGCCCACTGCTGGACAACGAAAAAAAAAAAGGGTAGCAACATTGCTTGCGAGAAATGTCCCCAACAGCCAGGCTTGTGCATAGAATGCTTCAAACCATATCACAAATATTAATTATTCAGTTATAATTTCGAAGTACTTAAGCTAAATGAAAGACCAGTTAAAGTTTTAATTTTTTTTTTACTACGTAAATCAGTCTCATTATTATGTAGTGGACCACAATATATGATTATTTATTAATGTTTTGAAAAAAATATATACATATATGACATATGTATCAGTATTATATTCTAATCACAGCCTATTATCGACACTGTAACATTGTTTATAAAAACAGAGAGGATGTTCTATCTGATAGCCCAGATTGTCCAGGTTTTCATGGTTTCAGTATGTCTTGATTGCTATTACATATAACAAAGTTATTACAAAATATGATTAGGTAGGTACTTAATTCCTAAATAAAAAATACTTAATATATAATTATTAGGTATACTCTTAATCACAGCTTATATTTCCAAATCTGATTGTCCGTTCTCCTTTTTTTGTAATCAATAAAAATCTTTTTGTCTTAATCTTTGTCTTTTATTTCAATCTTCATACTGTCTTATTGTGCGAATTAATTTTTCATAGCATTCCAATCGCCTGTTTGCGGGCACATTTCTAAGTCTAAAAGCAAGCATTATACCCAAATCATGCTCGAACTGGGCGTAAATTGGAGGTAGTTCGTTTTCTGTATTCAGTTCGGCTTTTAAATCTTTTGCAAATAATGCGTTAAAATATTTTTTGGCGGCACAACATGCAGGACTTGTTTTGGTTTCACCTAAAGAATCATTATTTTCTGTCATTGGCAATTTATCTGTTTTCAATTTCTTTGCAACACATTCATCAGAATCAGTAATTTCATCTAGGCTACCGTCTGTTGATTCTGTGTCACAAGTACGTGAACCATCAAATTTCCTTTTCAATGGAAAGTTTTGTAATATTGACTGACTACATTCAGGATAGTTATCAGAGCATTCTTCCTGATTATCTGCAGTAAAACAAATAAATACTATTACTTACAATTAAGTAAACAAATTAGCATAATAAAGTCTTAGGTTTGCGCGAGCACTAGACATAAAAAACGTTTCGAAAGCTTTTCAGCGTTCGTGGTTCGTGGTCTGCCTGCGACCACGAACGCTGAAACGTCAAGAATATATAAATGATTAATATACGCGAGTTATACCGTTTATAAAAATCGTTTTATTAAATAAATTATCATTTAGGAGGGTACCTAATGTTTTGTTTGCCGTAACATAATTTGTACTAATACTGTTTTCCATAATCGTCCCCGCTCATAATATTTATTTGCTATTATCATTTATTCTGTTATTCGCAGCCATGCACACGGCTGCATAGTTGCGTATTTATGCCTCCCTTACCCCTATTTTTGGCAATTAATATTAAAAAAATATATCCTATGTGAGAAAATTATAGAAAACAATAAATTAAATAAATGCGCTATCTTCAACTAAAATATAATAGGTACCTAACCTATCGTTCCTTAAAATTGCAATAATTGAGTTATCTAAGTTAATATTATGAAATATTTCAAAATAACCACAAAATGTTTATGATTTCTTACAAAATTAAAATTATAGAAAACAATAAATTAAATAAATACGCTATCTTCAACTAAAATATAATAGGTACCTAACCTATCGTTCCTTAAAATTGCAATAATTGAGTTATCTAAGTTAATATTATGAAATATTTCAAAATAAGCACAAAATGTTTATGATCTCTTACAAAATTACGATAATTACTTACCTAAAAAACTATTTTCAGCCATAACTCCAGGTTAAATCTCACGACCGTATTTGAATCACCTTTATTCTTGCTCAGCGAATGGCAAACTAACTAATACTCATCGCTAAACCGAAAAAAAGACAGATTTAGAATTTAACTCTATCGAAGTGCCACTGGACACGCCTAGCGTGTCCAAGTTTAACGAGATGCAGTGCCGCCGACACGCCTGGCGTGTCCGCGTGATTTTATAGGGCGGCATCGCTATGAACTTAAAGAAAAATGTGGTGGCAGTGAACGTGTTAAATCATACAATACGGATTACGAAACATTATACATAATATCACCTGTGTTGCGGGTGCCGGACACATATGTTTAACTAACAAACCATTCATTTATATGTTTGTCGCAGAATCAGCAAAGAGGCACAATTATTAGATTCACTACCTATTGATTAATGTTCATTTAGAATAACGCCATCTATTATCAGAAACGTCAAGCGGTGTGCTTGGATAAGGTCGGTACGAGGCGTGGCTTGTTTGACAGCTGTCGGCTGTCATTCGTTTTGACATTGAATGAATTTAAATCGAGGAACGTCACGTTTGAGTTGGACACGAGGGTGAGAGGTCGTTCTGCCAGACCGTACCGAACTTATCGCGTTTCTGTAGTCTTAATCTATTCCCATCGCCTTAATCGTTAGAGATTTCTTTGTTTTGTTTTGTTATCGAAAGTGATCAAATAGACAATTGTAATTAGTGCTGAGACTATTATTTCTTACCTACACCATGTCGAACTTGGATTCTGATGACGAGGTACCCCAAATGGGTGAGCTAGCCTCGTTATGTTTATTATATTATTTTCAGCTCACGAATGTCTCAAGATGTGGACGAATATCAGAAACAACTATCGAAAAGCGATGAAAAATAGAATAAGCAAAAGTGGTGATTCTGCAAAGCCACAAAGGCCTATAAAACACGAAAGAGAACTCCAATTCTTGAATACATTTTTACAAAATAGAGCGCAGGTATCTAATTTAGATTCTTCTTCCGAGGAGACACAAGATTCTTTCTTGGATTCTCCTCAATCACGGCCACAATCACAAATGTCACATTCAGATTCTCAAAAGTCGCGTCCTCGATCACAAAACATAACCACAGCTGAGATATTAAAAGAATATATAGATTCTAAAAATAACGAAGATGAAGATTCTAAAAATAACGAAGATGAACATCCTATAGATATATTTTTAAACCAATGTCTGCTACGGTAAAATCTTTACCGAAAAAGTTGCAACTTCAAGTAAAAAGAGATGTATTGCTTCTTGTTAATAAGGCAGAAATCGAATATTCAGAACTATCAGAAGCACCACAGAATATTGAAACTACAATATCTATTTATGAACCATCCACATCGAAACAAAAACCTCCTGTGAATCAATCAAACTACACTATGGACGATTTTTCTTATTACACACCCCAAGCAACATCCTTAAATAACGAGGACAACATACAGTCAACATTGACATATACTCCGACACCTATACTTAGATGCCAAGACGAAAACATTAAAACCAGTGATTACCAGAATATTGAAACCAATGATTACCAGAATTTGTAATTTTTTTTTAACATTTTATTTTTTTACCTGCAGCAAAGCTAATGTGATTAAAAATAAAGATATGATTCGAATGTCAACAACAATCGCTCCACGACGACAGTCCTATAACCGGCGCAACAAGAAATATAGATTCAGACGAAATAGTAATGCAGTCTGCGATCTGAAGTCACCATTCGAATCATACCTGTACGAGTATATGTGAATAAAAAAATAATAAATATGATTAAACTTATTAAAGTATTTTTTATTACTCACCTCAAGCACACAGACAATCTTTCTTCAACAGGTATAGGTGAGCGAAATCTTGATTGTTTTTTCTCCATGTAAGGTCGAAGCAAATGAACCAGACTTTCAAAATTTTCATAACTCATTCTATAATAATCTTAAAATTTTCGAACGTCATAACGCAATTCATTGAATAAATTGTTGAATTCACCGGACATATATCGTTGCTTCCAAAGGTTGTTCACCCAAAATCTTCTTCTAGATCCCAGTCCACCATATTAAATACAATTCAGACAACTAGCTTGTAACAACTCTGAGACTGTTATGATGAGAAATACGATATTGAGACGCTTCGGCAAGCTACAGGACGGTGCGGCATCCTTAAGGACGCCTCGTCATCCCTAAGAACGTTGCAGGACGCCTCGTCATCCCTAAGAACGTTGCAGCATGCCAAAGCATAATTGCCGATAGTGTGCGCTTGCATGTAGGATGCCGAAGGATCCTTTTCCTTGCCGATGCCGATAATGGGCGCCGGGCCTAAAGGGCCATTAGACTATTTTATGGCCATTTTCAAAGAAAATTTCATGACCAGCCTAGCGGAAATTACGAATACGCATGCCCAAATTTTAACAAGAAGACCTTTAAAACCTAATAGCCGCTTAACTAAGTGGAAAAACACAAATGTCACAGAAATGTTGACGTTTATAGGGATACTTTTTTTATGCACACCGCTAGGCTGAGCAAAGTAGCTGATTACTGGAAGAAAAATTATCTGCTAAAATTTAATATCAATAAGTATATGTCCAGGGATAGATTTTTACTCATATTAAGATGTCTATTTTTTAATACGACTTATGAAAACAAGATGGATTATTTGTTGAATTATTTTAACGATATAATGAAAAATGTATTATATCCTGAAAAAGAAATTAGTATTGACGAGTCAATGGTTGGTTTTAGGGGGCGTGTTGTATTTCGGCAATACATAAAAATAAACGCCACAAATACGACATCAAATTATATGTTTTGGCGGATCCGAAAGGATTCGTGCATAAAATACGTTTATATAAAGGCTCCCAAGATATTGAAGTTGGTGTTAAGGACATGTGGAAAAAGTAGTCGTGATACTTTTAAAAGACTACTTAAATAAAGGCCATTCCGTATACATGGACAATTTCTACAACAGTGTCCAGCTAGCAGAAACATTATTATCAAAAAAAAACATACTGCACTGGCACTTTAGCTGCTAAAAGAAAAAACAATCCAAAAGCTGTGGTTACTAAAAAAACTTTTAAAAGGCGGTAGTATTCATAGGTATAATGGCAAAGGTGTTTGTGTCTATAAATGGAAAGACAAGAGAGATGTGTAACAAGCCAAACATAATTATGAATTACAACAAATTTATGAAAGGCGGTGATAGGCATGACCAAATGTTGGCTTATTACCCAAGTGAGCACAAAACAATGAGGTGGCACAAGAAAATTGGCATACACATTTTACAAATGAAGCTGGTGAATTCCTTTTATTTGTTCCAAAAAGGTACAAGCAGTATTATGTCCCTGGAGTTATACACGGAAAGTACTGCTTGAACTTCTTCCCCCTATAGCTGACACAATTGCGCCTCAAAGAGCAAAGCACATGCCTAAAGAACTGGAAAGGAATAAAGATGGCTGTCTTAATAGGCGCAAATGTGTCAGGTGTTAGGTAAGAACAAAAAAAAAAAGGAAAGACACAAAAATAATGTGCCCAGACTGTGATGTCGGTCTTTGTCTGCCATGTTATGGTCCACACCACGACGAAATGCCTATGACACAGTTTATTTGAGTTTTGATGGCGCGGCCACGGCGATATTTAAAATAAAACCATGCCAAGATTTTGTAAAAGTTTATTCCCAAATTCATAAATTTGTTAAAGTTTGAATGCGGATAAATGCCACTGAAATTCGGAGAACCGTGCACTGTTTTTTTTATCCAAAAAGTGACATCTTTTTTTTATTGATTATTACTAATCAATAGGTTTGAATCGAACTGCGTAGTGTCAATTTGGTATACTTGATTTTTTTTTTAATTAAAAAAAAAAAAATTGGGCTGTGTGGAGTGACAAGAATGGATAAAGCAAGAAATGAGTACATTAGAAGAAGTTTGAAAGTGGCACCAGTGACTGAAATGTTGAAAGGAAATCGTTTATCTTGGTATGTTCATGTAAAGAGGAGAGATGAAACGCATGTTACTAAAAGAGTTATCCAAAAGAAGAGAGTCCGCGATCTATATAAAATACAGTTTTTTCGATGTCATCTGGGTGCATTTTCACTTGGTGAAACCTGACCCTAGATTGAAACCTTTTTTAATAATATGTACAGATGGCTACATAGTAGATGTAACTGGCCCTCATGCTGCCACGACTTCAGACGCGACGATAATGAATACCTATATTCAAAATGAGATAAACCCAATGCATTACGTTTTGAAAAATAATGATACATTTATATTGGATAGAGGTTTTAGGGATTCAATCCCAACTATAGAAACTTGGGGCTATCAAGCCCACATGCCTCCAACAAAACTTAGAAACGAAAGCCAACTGAGAACGGAAGAGGCAAATAAATCTAGATTAGTTTCAATCGTGAGATGGGTGGTGGAGGTGATAAATGGGTGGATTAAGCGTGATTTTAAAATATTTAGACAAGAATATTTTAATAGAGCAATGACACATATGTTCGTTGATATACGCATTGCTGCTGCTCTTTTAAACACATTTAGAGAGCCGTTAAAAGACCATCCTCGAGCTAATGATATCATACAAGTTTTAAATGAGAGGATTCATATGGCCAACAGCCTAGGTGACTATGTCATTGAAAATAATATAAATCGACAGCGAGCTTCGTTTCGTACCATAACCTCGGATGACAATGCATTATTACAGTTTCCTGAACTAACAGAAGAAAACCTTTTATTAATTTCACTTGGCAGTTACCAAATAAAACTCGCCCGGTCTTATTTGAGTGAACACGTAAGAAATGGCATGTACACAATTGAAATATGCATAGGAGCCATTCCTAACCTAGTACGATACAACATAAATACTTCAGAAGGTATTCTGTTGAGGGGGCGCATAAAATCGCGGCATGTATCGGGTACAATTTATTACTCGTATATTTTGATAAAAAATAGAGCAGAAACAGCGAGAAATGCAATTGCCCATTACTATTGCTCATGTTTAACGGGAAAAAGAACAGTAGGTACTTGTGCTCACATAAGTATGAGTATCATTTGGTACCTTGGCTGGGCTAGACACCAGCCAAGCATATTGTTACCCGCGACATTTTTAGATGAAGTTATCATAGATAATAATCACTATTAAAAGTACCTACCTGTAAACGATTTGCATATGTTTAAGCTGTACTCTAACGTAAGGGTTATATTCCTTTACTATTTATGTATTTGAAAATATATAAATAACAAAGGAAATAATACAATTATCAGAATTGTATTATTTCCTTCGTTATTTACATATTTTCAACTGTGCAGTTGTTAATAACGGCAAAAAAATAACTACTACTGCCTGTGATTACTGTACAATTATTATAAATGTAATAATTATGTTTACATGTAACGCAAAGTGTAATAAAAAATAAAGTAAGATTAAAGCATTATTTAAAACAAAAACCTTTTTTTCACTTGAAGCCCAGTATCTTTTGACCTGCACGCAATTACAGTAAAAATTTAGCATATTGATCATAAAAAAGCTTAATTGAACATGTTTATACTAGTCGCAACTTGTTACAAGGGTTGGGACACAGCTCCTACAATAATGCCCATTGTCCTTTAACTAAAAGAGTAAATAAAAAAATAAATGATGAAGAAGATGAAAGAGATGAAGACCGATTGTTACTTCTGTCTTTGTGTAAAGATTTAAAAAAATTTCCAGATTATTTAATTAAAGCTAGATGCAATGGCAGATTTCATAAATAAATAAAAAAAAATATGCTTCCACATATTCTTATTCTTTGTCCTTTACATTGTAAAACTAGATTTAATTTCTCTAGAGTTATTACTTGTCAACGCAAAATGTATTGTAATCTCCAAGTCAACGCAAAATGTATGTTGATATATATATATATATATATATATATATATATATATATATATATATATGTGTGTGGAAGCTAGTAATTAGCGATTTTCCCCACCTATGTATAAATTTTATATTTTTATTAGTCTGTAAGCTTTCTTAAAAATAAATAAATAAATAGCACGTCCGGACCACAATATCAGCCAACGGATGATTTCAGGGGATATTTTACTTCAAATAATATGAACTATAACGTGCCTTCGAGTTCAAATGTACCTCCTATCCAACAGGAGACATTCCATCGGCCAGGAACTTCAGAATCTCATTATAGCAATATTGTCTCACCTGATAATTGCAGCGATGATAGCTCATACATAAACGACGTATTCGGTTAATCATTTTCATCTGTTTATATACATATATATTTTTTAAGTAACTATTTTTGTAATTTAATTCATAATGCCTATTCAATGGCGACAGATCGAGCTTGGCAATTTAAATAATAATGCTTAAAATTGTTAAAAGCTTACCTCAAAGTAATTGCAATCCTTTCTTCTGCCGATATACTTTTTCTCATGATGGTCTTCAATGGCTCTGGATTGAGCCTGCAGTTGTTTCTACATTATCGATTTAAAACATGTTTTCTTTTAGTTTATTCACAATGTTGATTTTATTATTAATGTTTATTCGATTTTAGAAATTTCTATTATTTAATTTCAAGTTTATTTGTTTCTAAAGATGTTTACGTTAAGTTTATTTTGATATTTCTATCGTTTGTTGTAATTTCTCTAAATTTTTACTTCTTCTCAAAGGCTGATGAATATTTTAGAAGTATTAAAATCTTGAAGACTGATTAATGTTGTCATAATTATTCGTTTATTTAGTATTGATGATAAACAAAACACGTTTCATTAGTGTTTATTGTATTATTTGTTTGTGTTTCAACTGACCCCAATGGCTGTTTCAACCGCCCCTGGCATGGGGACGGTTGAAACAATATATATATTGTTTTAAATTTCATGTATTTCTAAAAATAGTCATCCGCGAACTATAATGATAGAATGATACTGCCATAACGAAGCTAAGACTTCACATTTGAATTTCACGTATCATAATCGTCATTTGGTATAAAAGCAACAAAATTATAAACGATAAAAGCAAATTTTTTTCAACCGTACCCAGTCTAGTACTAGTACAGTCGTACATGTATTTTGGACAGGAGTAATTACTTGAGTGGTAACTACTTGAGTGGTAACTACTTGTGGTACTGTTATAGGCCATGTACATTCATCCTGTTTAATCCAGGTAGGACCTTGCCACCATAAATCACAAGTGGGCAGTTGTTTGGGAATAACCCCTCTAGTTATTAAATCTGCTGGATTTTGTTTGATGTTTATATAGTACCAATCATCTGTGGCAGTTAATTCCATCACCTGCATTATACGATGAGAGACATATGTTCATGTATCATGTTTATGTTTGTAAAGGGATTTATCCAGCTAAGAACAATGGATGAGTCTGTAAATAGAAATTTAAAATCAATTTCTATATTATTTTTTGTAATGTTAATAAACTTATCATATATTTTTGATAAAAATAGTGTTACACATTTACAATCAGCTGTTACAATGCAAGAACAGAGAGAATTTACAAAAGGAAAAATATTTTAACAAAAAATAAGAGTATAAAGGAGGAAAATCAGTATAAAAAGATGGCATCGACAAGCACTGCGATGGAGGTCGATGTAAGCAAGAAGAGAGATAATGAAATTCAGAAGTTAATAGATATACCCAGTGGATGAGGCCAATTTAAAGGATAGACTGGGAGAAGACTTAAAAAATAACACAATAGACATTGATGTTTCTGATGAGATGCTGGGGTATTGATGACTGTATTTACATGTATTAGAAAGGAACAAAACGATCCTACGGGTCATCAGAAATACTTGTCTTATGTTGCAAAGATAAATGAAGTGGATGTGAGCGTACAAACAGTGGTCGACAAAATAAGATCAAACAAATATTAAGATCAACTTCTTTGTAGCCACACCCATTGTCGAAATTCTTACTTTATTCAAAGGAATGTTTGATGAGGTGAGGACTGGGGTTACTAGGTTCAAATTAAGAAAAGCTGTATACCGCAAAGGGATAAAAAGGGATTCATCTGGTAACGCCCGTTTTCAATAATCAACCAAAGTTCATAAATAGATAGCTATCCCCGATAAGCGGTAAGATTTTATCTGTCCGTAGTCGGCGTTTCACAATCAAAAATAAGTGCTATCTACAACCAACGACAGATAGCTTTTCCCTCTCATGTATCTGAGCCGCACCAAACGTTTCGTTCTATGCAAGCCATTAAAAAAAAACACCCTCAAAATGAAGTATTGTTAAGGTGTATAACATTGATAAACGTATTAAATTTGTTAACAGGATAATTTAATTGAAAGGATAATTAAAGAATTTTATCGACTTTTTCGCTATATTTATTGTGCTTTTAGTAAAACTGATACTTAAAACGAAACGTTTTGACACTGACAGACAATCGGCACCGACGCACATGTCAGCTATCTATCCCTTTGTCTAGTAAAGGCTTTATATTTGCCGACATGTTTTCATTGCTCCACAAAAAAAAGATTTGTATTAACGAAACGTTTTGTCGTTTCGGGTAATAGAGAACAAACTAGTACGACGAAAAAAAAAAATTGTTAACATTCATATGACATGTGTCAAATAAATGTCAAGTTAGTTTGAATTTGCGGCTTTTTCTATTCTCGAGAGTAATCCGGCTAAATCTCGAAAAAAAAAACTGTTATTTTGGTAAGTTTTTTTTTTTATAATCGTTAGATTTGTGTTTTTATGACAATCTTAGATAATTATTTTAGATCAATATGTAATATTATTGGCGAAATCTGGAAAAATCACGTCGGCAGCATATTTGCCACTACCAGTTAGTACATTACCCGTTGTTGGCAATATACATGGCGTACCAGTGAGATTTATTTTTATTTACAGAATAAACAATGGAGCACCGTCGTCGGGCGATAAACGATCGCGAAATTGAACTGCAGTTGGAAGCCATGTTTGGTCTTCCAGATGGTACAGATTCAGAAGACAGTTTTTAAGAATCCGATACTGATGACCTTGTTCAAATGCTTTCGGCTAACGATTCCTCTTTTCTACCTTGTATCGAACCAGACTTTGCAGACTCGTTGTTGACGGAGTGCACAACCCCATGAGCCAAAAGACGTTCAGGTTTACTCTTGCCAGAGAACTTGTAAACAATTTAACATTTCGGAAACGAAAATTTTCAACTGCTCCCAAATTCTTAGCAAAGAAAAGGAAGAATAGTGCAGAGCCAGTTACTCGCCAGAAGAAACTTTTTGGTGTACTTGAAGATATTCGTTTCACCAATGTTGGTGAGCACTTACCAGAAGGCATAGAAACATACAGGCGCTGCCGAGTATGCAGCAGCGCAACTAAGAATAAAAGATCCAACATACAATGCGGCAAATGTGAAGTGCCTCTTTGTGCTGTTCCTTGTTTCAAACAATTTCACATGTGTGCTGACCAGTAGTGGCAATTATATGGCCAACATAATTTAAAAAAAAAAAAAAAAACTTTTTCTTCTTTGTAATACATAATTACATAATATATCCGAGTTTCATTACATTTTCACGGCTAGTTGCCTCTACCAGTTAAAGGGCTATTCGCGCTCTTTTCGATATTGTTTGTTGTGACAGTGTTAGTGTTTTAATTTACGTTTACGCTTACAAAAATCTAATAAAAGTGAAACAAGATGAACCCTGTAAGTATAATTTACTGTTGATATTTAAGTACAATAATATAATGCGTTCAGGCTTTCATAGATTTAATTTTGTCAGTCAGTGAAAGCAGGACTTATGACAAAAGACGAGACGATGCTACTTGTGCAACTTGTGGCGCGGTCATTAATAATAAAGCCACGAATGCCACCAATAATAAGTTGAAAGATGAGGCTTGGAAAACCTTAGCTAGCCATTTCAATTCTTCTTTATCAAGTTTCCCACGAACTCCAGCCCAGCTTCGTTTAAAATGGGATAACTTGAAGAAGTCTGCTCGCAAACGCTGCGCAAATATGAGGAGCAGCAATATAAAGGTTAGTTAAGATTATTACTTAATGGTTCGCTACTTTCAACTAACATTTCTACTTAATTTAGGAATTTTGTTCTTTTTACAGACTGGTGGGGGCAAATACTATTTTCCACCTTGATGAAGTCTTGGACAAAGTCACGTCGCTTTTAGGTAGCACTTGCCAAGGGTATGCGTTCAGGCTTTCATAGATTTAATTTTTTCAGTCAGTGAAAGCAGGACTTATGACAAAAGACGAGACGATGCTACTTGCGCAACTTGTGGCGGCAAATACGGTCATTAATAATAAAGCCACGAATGCCACCAATAATAAGTTGAAAGATGAGGCTTGGAAAACCTTAGCTAGCGATTTCAATTCTTCTTTATCAAGTTTCCCACGAACTCCAGCCCAGCTTCGTTTAAAATGGGATAACTTGAAGAAGTCTGCTCGCAAACGCTGCGCAAATATGAGGAGCAGCAATATAAAGGTTAGTTAAGATTATTACTGAATGGTTCGCTACTTTCAACTAACATTTCTACTTAATTTAGGAATTTTGTTCTTTTTACAGACTCGTGGGGGCAAATACTATTTTCCACCTTGATGAAGTCTTGGTACTTGTTCACGTTGACTCGCGGGCGCGGTGGCGGGCGCGGTCACGAAATATCAAACATATGGCGTAATATCTAAGTGTTCACGTACGAAACGCACGTGCGGTGTAAGTAGCGGGCAAGCTAGCACGTTCCCTGTCCCAATACAAAAATGCAAAATTGACCGACAAGTCCAATAGATTTCTTTTAATAATTTGTTATTTTTATAGTCATAGGGTAGCCCTAGTAATAATATAATTTTAAAAAAAAACCGGAAGTAGGCTTTACTTACCTGAAACACATATGGTTCATGAGCGTAGGGTAGGGCTGCCATACGTCCCGGTACACCGGGACACGTCCCGGTTTGAAGCGTTGTGTCCCGGTGTCCCGGTCAACAGGTCATTTGTCCCGGTGTGCACACAATTCGCAAGCCACCCCTGTGTGGGTAAGTGCAGCTTTTGCGATCGGCGAGTGGTCGAAGTGGAGCGGAGGCGAGCGAGCGAGCTGCCTTCTTGGATTTTTAACTAACACGTGCGCGTCCCGTTACGGCGCGCACGTCAAGGCGCGAAGGCGGAGGTGCGCGCGTAACGGTTACGCGCGCCCCTCCGCCTTCGCGCCTTGAACGTCGTCGCAGTGTTTTGTTTGATTGCTTTAGAGAACAACGTACTTAATTTGCGCTGCGCGCTATCCTGTATTTTGTAGTTTAGTTTTTTATTGCCAGTCTAGTATTTTGCTAAAAAGCCATGCCAAAAAGAAAGTGTTTGTTTTCGGACGATTATACTAAAGAGTGGTCATTCATCAAAAGAGGAAGAAATGATTATGAAGCCTTGTGTTCAATTTGCGGCTTTTATATATCTGTCAGTCACGGCGGTAAGTCAAGTGTCAAAGATCATATCCAAAGTAAAAATCACAAGACGAAATTATCAAATGCATCAACTTCTAGAGATATATCGACATTTATGATCAAGCAATGTACCGGTGAAGACATGTTAATATGCGCTGCCGAACTGAGCACAGCTTACAAAGTCGTAAAGCACCACCAATCGTTTAGCTCTTTAGATTGTACGACAAAGCTGAATGCCGTAATGTATCCTGATTCAAGTATCGCAGCAAAACAATCAACTGCAAGAACAAAGGCTACTGCTATCATTAAACACATTTTAGCTCCACACTCGATCGCGCAAATCAAAACAGAAGTCGAAAAAGTTCCTTTTTACGGCATTTCAACCGATTCTAGCAATCACAAAGCCGAAAAGTTATTTCCACTGCTGATACAGTACTTTACGGAAAAAGAAGGACTGCAAATTAAATTACTCAAAATAGACTCATTGCCGAACAATGAAACATCTGATACAATCACTTCATTCTGTATCAAATCGTTGCAAGATCAGAACATCCCCGTGCAAAATATTGTTGCTTTCAGCGCGGATAACACAAACACTAACTTTGGCGGAAGAGATAGGTATGGAGTTAACAATGTTTTTTTTTTAAATTAAAGGAGATTTTGTCCAAAGACATTGAAGGCATCGGTTGCCCAGCGCACATTCTGCACAATACAGCTTCCACTGCTGCCGATGTGATGTCGATTGACGTGGAGTCTATTGTTCTGAAAATTTTCAAGTATTTTTCCATATTCACTGTAAGAGTGGAACGGCTTAAAGATTTATGTGAGCAAGCAGCAATAGAATACAACAATATACTCTCACATTCCAGAAGTCGGTGGCTTTCACTACTTCCAGCAATTGAACGCATACTTAAGTTATGGCTGCCATTGAAATAATTTTTCGCTAAGGAAACAAAAGCCCCAAAAGCTATAGTCGATTTTTTTGCTGATCCCTTATCAGAAGTTTACACTCTTTTTGTGCACAGTCAAGCATTTCTGATTGAAAAACAAATTAAAAGGATTGAAAAATCGGTTATTACCATTGAAGTGAAAAATGTATTACAGGATACAAAAAAACAGTTGAGTGACAGATTGCTAAATAAATATTTAGGCAATCAAACAACACAACTTTATAACAAACTAAAGAATGAAGGCACAATTAATACAAGTCAATCCGAAACATTTGACAAAGAAACAGGAGATTTCTTTAACACTGCTATAAGTTATCTCGAACAGTGGACAGAGCCGATGACGAAATTTGATGTTTTCGCTTGGATGATTTTAAATGATATTCCTCAATGGCAACAAGTAGAAGAAACTACAAGATATTTAAATGAAAAGGACATAGCAATAGATGATTCAATGTATGAAAAATTTATGTACTTAAAATCGTTTATTGAATGTGAAATCAGCGATGAACGGAAAGCTAAAAATATGGAAGAAAAATGGAAACACTTTTTTGAAAAAACCGAAGAATTGGAAAGAAAAGCAAATCTTCTTAAAATATGTCAATATATTTTTGCAATCCCAGGCCACAATCACAATGCTCACGTAGAACGAGTGTTTTCGTTAATTTCAGCGCAGTGGACGAAAGAACGAAGTTCACTCAGTGTGAGCACAGTCGAAAGCATCATTCAATGCGTTTATAATTATAAAATGTCAAGCACGGAATTTTATAATTACGTCAAAAGAGAAAAGGAATTACTAAAAAAGGTTAAAAGTTCAGAGAAATATGAATGGGCAAAAAAAAAGGACGTAGTGTAAGAGTTTATTATTTTTTGATTAAATTTTCTTAAATATTACCAGTGTTTTTGTATAATCCATGATTTACCCTATTTCTGTTCTAAATGTCCCGGTCGGCGTCTCGGAATTTATGGCAGGCCTAGCGTAGGGAGACATTTTTGCTTCTGCACGTTCATGAAACACATGCGGTTCAGAGAACTTTTTTTAGATTTTCAAAAGTATTTGTATGTGGCAATACTTTAATATTATTATTTAGGTATTTTCACGACATTTCCGAACTTTGAACTAAATAATACATAGACAATTTACTTCCATAGACTTGTCTATACTCAGCTTTGGACAAGCGCCCCTTCATCGTTCACGTCTCTAGAATCGAAGTTACACCGACTGCAGGCACTACACTTCATCCTGTAAATTTCGGTAAATTTCTTATCAAAAACAATGTTGCTAATGTGCTCCGGGATGGTGTCAAACGAGTTGGCCGTAACCGTGTATCCGTGGAGTTTACTTCCCCCCAAGACGCTAATGCATTTCTTGCTAACAATCTTCTTGCAAAGTACAGCTATACAGCCACAATTGCCACATTTAATATCACAAGGATGGGCGTGATTACAGGTGTACCAGCTGATATTTCGGAAGAAGAAGCTCTCACTATCTTCTCAGTTCCCTCTGGATGTGGCCGAATCCTTAAAGTCCGCCGCATTAATAGGAAAACACAAATAGACGGTGCAAATGAGTGGAAACCCACAGAGACTTGCGTCATCACTTTTGATGGCCAAGTTCTACCACGACGGGTTTTTTGTTGCTACACATCCCTTCCCGTAGTACAATACATCTACCCAACCATCCAGTGCCGAAAGTGCTGTAGATTCGGTCATGTGGCTAACATGTGTAGATCCAAATCACGCTGCAGTAAGTGTGGCCACGATCACCCCGGTGATGGTTGCAACATTGCTGAAGGCGAGGCTTTTTGTGTTCTCCGGGAATCACTGCCAACAGCAGGTCATGCCCCGAACATGGTAGGCAGAAGGCCATCAAAACAGTTATGGCAGAAAAATCGATTCCTTATGTGGAGGCCAGCAAACTTATCCCCGTATCTTCCCGGAACTATGACAACGCTGCCAAAACACAGTCGTACCGGAAAACCGTTGCTCTAAAGCCCAAGACTCGTGCTCCTCTTTCCCCATCCTATGATAAAACTGCCCATCACCAAATTATTAGCTCCCCCCTACCCTCACAACCTAATGGCTGTGCTCTCAACCAAAACAATACTTCCCCTAACAACACAGTTTCCATTATAAAACTTCTTATTAAACTTCTACCATCTATTATCCCTACTCATCCTGATAACTCTCTTTTAGACATTAAAAATGGCGTCCAGTCAAACATTCCTACAGTGGAATGTGAGGAGCGTGTGGCATAAGAAGCACGACCTCATATTCCTTCTTAATAAATTTAAACCCTTAGCTTGCTCAATAGCTGAGACTTGGCTCACCCCAAGTCTTAGCTTCCGTATTCCACAGTACAATATTCTCCGTTGTGACAGATCTGACGGCTATGGAGGGTCGGCTCTTCTTGTCAACAATCGAGTCCCACTTTCCCCCTTATCTTTGCATTCACTTACAGGTGACATGAACATTGTTTCTGGAAGGATGGAAGGCATAACTGTATTCTCCATGTATATTGCTCACCATAGTCATAATTTTATAGGAATTTTAAAGAATATTTTCTCCAATGTTCAGGGTCCCATACTTTGCTTTGGTTGAGATGTTGGACGACTTGGACTTGTGCAAATTAAACAATGGTTGCCCAACACGTAGGTCACTTCCCGGTCAACAAAAAAGTTGTGTGGATTTAACGTTTTGCTATGCTGAATTAGCATCTTCAACCCATTGGGAATGCACATCCTTGTCGCATGGTAGCGATCACTACCCTATTGTTATTTCTTTGGTTAATAGGACTTATTTAGAAAAAACTTCTCCTCCACTTTTGAAGTACAATTTATCCAAACCAGATTGGTCAAAATTTGCTTCATTATTGGATCAGAAAATTGAGTCTCTTCCAAAGGAGAAACCCGATTCTGGGCCTTGACCGTTCCACGAATGAAATATGTACCAAAAAAATAGTCTATTTTGTTTAATTAACCCATTTAAATCTTAGCCTCATTAGCACCGGCCAAGTGTAGAAAATAAATAGATTTCTATTTTTTAGTCTTAAACAAGCTTTATAAACTGCTACAGTGCTTATTTTTTAATACGTCACTAACTTCACAAACGCTTTCATTATGACATTAGAGCGTACCCTAATTATGTAATTGAATTAATGGGAATCGATATTTTTTCAAATAATTAAATACTACGCCTCCGTTTTAGTATAATTGTTTATTAATTGTTAAAAATGTATAATAAGTAAACGTCAATCTCAAAGCCTGCCATTGTTGTGGTTTTGGTATCACTTGTGCATTTTGGATACTGATGATGAGGCAACATGTTTTAAGACCTTAGCCTGCCCAAAAAGGGCGAAGGAAAAAAACGTTGTTGCGGTTTCAATTCAAATCAATGCCATTGTCTTGTCATGTCATTCGATTGTCGTATTTTGCGCAAGTGAACGTATTTTCTCATATTTGTTGAAACTTATTATTTCATACGACCTCTTTTAGAATTCTGGACTCCGAAATTGATTGCCTTCTGACTGACCCTCGCTTGAATATTGGACACCGTTGATGTTGACCTACAGCAACAGTTGTCAACATCAGCCTCAACTTGGATGTTAAGAGGGAGGATAAAATCAAGGCATATTAGTAAAAAGATTTATTATGTTTATGTGTTAGTTGACAGCTCCTTAAGTGGAAGGGATGCTATAATCTAATATTATTGCACTTGTATCGTTGGAAAAAGAACTGTAGGCTGCTGTGCCCACACCATGAGCATAATTTGGTATCTTGGTTGGGCACGGCACCAGGGTAGGTAGTCAATTACCTCCTGCGCAATTTCTAGACAATGTATTACTATATTATGATAATCCTAATGAAGCTGATTAAGGTTTTTTTTAATATAGGTATATATATTATTACAATTTCAGATTACTGTAATCTGAGATTGCATCAAATCCTCTCTTAGATATATTATTAACGACTGCAAGCTAGGCCTTGTCTAATTAAACTGTGAAGCCCCAAGAGGACACCGGTGTCCACCACCTATTGTCTTTCTATTGTGTCTCTAATTACGGTATTCAACGAGGTTAATAAACATGGTTTACAGCTGAAGTTCAACGCATTTGTAATCTCATTATGGTGTGATGGCTGCTGTACTTAGCACCATCCATTTTTGTTCCAGATTTATGTTAGAAGTAAAGCTCAAGCTTTAAAATATCATTTTTTATATAAAAACCTTATATATATAAAAAATAACCTAAAATGTAAACATTTCCTGATTTTACCAATTTGGCCAGTGCTGAGAACCGTGAAACTTGGGCTCGTGAAACCTTCGTATATGCTCTAGTTTATGGCCAAATTCCAGTCCTGGAACTAGTCAGGCCCAAGCATGTATGGAATTTGGGTTTGTCCTTTAAATCCAAGCTTACCCGACCCTTCTGATCACTACCATGCCAAAAATTATTATTTAGGTATTTTCACGACATTTCCGAACTTTGAACTAAATAATCCATAGACAATTTACTTCCATAGACTTGCCAGTGTCAATTATTTTACGTCACTGTCATATTTTTGAATTCTGTTCATAAAATCGTTTCAAATTCTAAGATTGTCTGTTGGTTGTTGAAGGTTATAATATCGTCATATTTTTGTTGAAAATGCCACGCAAATTATCAAATGAGGAATTGCGACGTGTACTGGAAGAAAGTGACTTTGAATTGAGTGATGATGATACGAATTCGAACGGCGGCAATAGCGATGTACATAACGAGCAGGATTCTGATATTTCGGATCAAGAACCTAGTATTTTTGCTGATGACGATGTCGATGATCCTGATTTTGATCCAGGTGAGATTTCCCGTTCCAACATTGTAACCGATGACTTTGGTAGAGACTCGCCAGCTAATAATTCATCCGATATTTTCATAAATTCACCTCGGCCAGAAACGAGCAGAAGGCGGACTGTTGGTGAGAAGAAATAAATGATATAGATAAAGAAAATGGCTGGAGTCAGGAAATACTACCACTATCACGTCAACCTTATAACAGCAACCCAACACTTCATATTCAAGGCGAACAATCTGTTGTATCCATTTATCGTCGTATATTGACCAATGAAGTGTTAGATCTTATGGTCACTCAAACAACGCGTACGCTTCTCAACTGAAACAGAACGTCAACATGTCAGTTCATAGCCGCATGACTCGGTGGACAGACGTTACACACGAAGAAATGATGAAATTTATTGCCTTGTATATGTTGATGGGTATTGTGAAATTTCCGACGTTTGAATCATATTGGAAACTAGACCCGATTTACTACCATCAAATATTTCACAACGTAAACATGTCGTATAATCGCTTCTCATCAATATTACGTTGCTGGCACTTTGTTGATAATGAAGCTCCGAGGGATCGCAACGAACGTCTGTACAAAATAAAACCACTTTTGGACCTTGTTATCAAAAACTGGAAAAGCTTATCAACAACTGGAAAAGCTTACCAACACCTGATGAATGTATCGTCATTGACGAGTCGATGATGCCGTTTAGAGGGAGGATATCATTCCGTCAATACAACCCATCAAAAGCTCACAAATACGGCTTGAAAATCTATAAACTCTGTACAGAAGAGGGTTTTGTCTGGAACTATGATATTTACATAGGTCGCGACCCCGAGATCGCTGATTTGGATAAGCCAGGGAGTGTCGTTGTTCAGTTATGTGATGGTCTTCTAGATGCTGGACGGATAATTGTGTGTGACAACTATTATAATACCGTAAGATTAGCAAAATTTTTACAGCAGCGTTAGAC
Source organism: Leucania comma (assembly GCA_958295575.1). Classification (NCBI taxonomy): domain Eukaryota; kingdom Metazoa; phylum Arthropoda; class Insecta; order Lepidoptera; family Noctuidae; genus Leucania; species Leucania comma. The sequence goes on from OY282485.1 coordinate 13,560,549, forward strand.
AGACTTATGCGGCACTCTACGGGTACTCGTAAATAGAAAAGAACTTCCATGGGCAATAAGGTCGAAAAAAATGGGCCCTAAAAAAGGTGAAGTAATTGCTCGTCAGAAGGACAATATAACAGTGATGAAATGGAGAGACAAACGCGACGTTGCAACGATTTCTATATGCCATGACGCTAGTATGCAAATGTCTTCGGGATATCAACCAAAATTGAAACCGAAAGCCGTGCTCTATTAGGGTCGATTTATACTAGCGCAGAGTCGAAGCGCATCGAAGCGTCTATCCAAAACTGAACATAACAAATTCAACCTTAACTCCACAGCGTAACGCACACATTACTTCGGAGATTTTAAAAAGACGCGCGCATTCGTCGGAATTCGCGCGTCTGCGCGCGAACAACGCTGATTGGTGCACGCGTGTGCGCGCGCATTCTCGTGTATCCACGCGCCCACTAGCGAACCATCGCGTCATCAGTCGGAAATTGGCCTGCGTCGGTGTTAATCACAATGGACTCGGACGAAAAATTAATTTACCTGGTGCAAAAATATGAATGCCTATTTAATCCAAAAGCTAAAAATTATAGTGACAAACATTCCAAAAATAATGCTTGGGAAAAAGTTAGCGGGGAAATGAAATTAACTGGTAAGTAAAGCAAGTATTTATTACTACGCAATATTTTCGCTGTCGTGCGATGTTGCCGTAGTGGTGCGGCGCGGGGTGGCGCCAAAAAAAAACTTTTTGACAATTATCTCTTGCTTAACATCGTGTTATCATTTCATTTTGCCATGGTACTGCCCCATGTTCAGAAATGAAATAAGTTTTGAAGTTCTCTCTGATATTCATCGCGTCCACGTTTTGAATACCGGTTATGTCCATGTCTTGGCTGTCAAATGAATAATTTTGTAAAATGTTGTTATTAAACAGGGCAACGTCTTCAGACCCAAAATCTTCCAAAGTGTAATTATGCAGGCACGTGCATGCAAGAATCAGCGTATCTAAAAACTTTGGTTGCATTCTTATACAAGGTGTCTCAAAAGTAAGTTCACATTTGCTTATCTTATTACGCGAAAGCAACTATTCTGAGGGGCGCGGGGGGTATGTCAGTCGGTAGTCTGGCTCTTGGGAATTTAGTCGCTATGGAGCGTTTCTCTGGTGCGGACCGTGCGTTGTGCGTACGTGAGTTTTACAAAAACGGTAATTCGGCGACTGTAGCGCGTAGAAAATTCTGCAGTATTCGACATATTCGTCACTTAAATGATGCGCCTAGCACTCGTCTCATTGCAAAATGGGTTGAGAAGTTTGAAGAGACTGGGTCAACTCTGGAGAAACCAAAATCTGGGCGACCAAGAACATCAAGAACAGCCGAAAACGTGGACAGTGTTACTCAGTCTATTCGAGATGATCCAAACCTCGAAGCGTGCTGTTGCTTTAAATGTGCACAGATCTTCATTATGCCGCATTTTACACAAAGATTTAAAGCTGCACCCGTACAAAATTCAGTTAGTGCAAGAACTGAAGCCTCAAGATGCTGGTCAGAGGCTTGCCTTTGTAAATCAGATGATTGAGCGCTTTCCAACGTTCACCAACATCTTGTTTTCCGATGAAGCCCATTTTCACCTGAATGGGCATGTAAACAAGCAAAATTGTCGTTACTGGAGTGCAACCAACCCAAAACAAAAACATCAGAAACCGCTACATTCACCCAAAGTCACCGTATGGGCAGCGATGTCGGCGCGAGGAATTATCGGCCCTTACTTTTTTGAAGATGGAAGGGGACGCACACTCACAGTGAATTCAGAGCGTTATGTGGAGATGTTAGACGAGTTTTTCGTACCCCAACTGCAAAACTTTCCTGGTTACAACCAAAGAACATGGTTCCAGCAGGATGGAGCAACTTCACACACGTCCAACAGATCTCTGCCTCGAGTTCGAGAAATTTTTCCGAACAAATTAATCTCCAGGCGAGGTGACATAAATTGGCCTCCACGGAGTCCCGATTTAACGCCTATGGATTTTTTCCTGTGGGGTTATGTCAAATCAAAAGTTTACGCTAATAAACCGACTTCCCTGGCACAATTAAAAGAAAATATCCGTCATGAAATGGCAGCCATCACGGAGACTACCTGCCGAGCTGTCATAGGCAATTTTAGTGCCCCGACTAAATGAATGCCGAGAGCGCAACGGTTTACATTTGGACGATGTTATTTTTAAAAAATAAATTCCCAAACAGTGTACTTCAATATAAAATAAACATTTTTTCAATAAAGCTAAGACTTTTCTTTTAAAAAAAGATTTAAATGTGAACTTTCTTTTGAGACACCTTGTACGTTTTTGAAAAACTTCAAATTTCTGTTGTAATATTCCGAATGAACTTTCCACTAGACGCCTTGCTCGACTTAAACGATAATTAAAGATTTTCTTCTCGCTATCGTTTAATACCTGACTTCCAGGATAAGGTCTCATAATGTGTTCACACAGAGGGAATGCTTCGTCCCCAACAAAAACATGAGGAACTGGTATTGTCGTACCTGGCAAGCATTTATTAGGCGGTATACCAAGCATATTATTTTGTAATAGTTGTCCAAATTTGGAACTGCTTAATATGCCGCTATCGTTGTTACGCCCAAATGCACCAATATCTACTACAATGAATTTATATTTAGCGTCAGTAATAGCTAACAAGACAGTGCTGAAAAACTTTTTATAATTGTAGTAGAGACTTCCGCTGTTGCAGGGTGCCCTTATATTGACATGTTTGCCGTCAATCGCTCCTATACAATTAGGGTAATTCCATAATCTTCTAAAATCTTCCTCGATTTTAACCCATGACTCTGTCGTTGGTTTTGGCATAACAATGGGTCGTAAATATTTCCAAATTGCGGCACAAATTTCGTGTACAATCTTCCAAACTGTAGCATAGCCCATTCGAAAAGTATGAGCCAGTGCTTAGAAACTGATAGCAGTAGTTAGAAATCTGTAACAAATTAATGAAGCTGTTTTTTTTTTCTAGTGGCCGAATGTCAGAAACAGTGGAAGAAACTTCGTGACTGTTACAAAAAGGCTCTTAGATTGAGACAATATAAAAGCGGTTCTGCGCGAAAAACTGAAAAACCAATTAAATTTGAGAAGGAGTTAGAATTTTTAAAGCCACACCTTCAAGACAGATCACAGACATCAAACCTTGATTTTTCTGATAATAGTTTAGACGTGGACACTGAAGACATCTCAATTATAGAGTCAGAAACATCTGACGTCGAGGAAAGTTCACGCTCTGATTCGGCATTATCAAATCATACTACCAGAAATAAAACACTACCTCTATCGCAGAAATTATTCAGACAATATGTCGAGGCCAAAGGAAAGGAAGAAGATCCATTAGATGCGTTTTTTCTATCTATGAGTAAATCAGTAAAAAAGATGCCTATACGAATTCAAGCTGAATTAAAACGGGCAATACTTGGCCTGGTTACTGACGCAGAAGTAAAACTTGCTTCCGAGGAAAGTAGCGATACTCCGTCATCTATGACTAACTGCTATGGAACACAACAACAGCAAATTTATTCCTCACCATCAACTTCAACTTACATCCCATCCACTACTTATTGTCCACCACCTATTTCAACCACGCCACCCAACAGAGAAGATGAGGAAAAGGAGTTAATTATAGCTAAACTTAAGTTAGAATTAAAAAATGCTAAATTAGAAAATTAAAAAGTTTACAATAGTAATAAAATTAAACTTAGGGTTCGATTGCTTGTTAAATTAAGTATAATTGTCGTAGTGATATAAACTAGAGAATAGAATTAAACTTGGGCTTCTTTGTATGTTAACACGGTCTATGCCAACGCAGGTCAGTGCAGACCGACAGTGAACTTCCTCTTTAGGCCAATAAAAAATCGGAAATGTGTTAAAATTTTGCCAAACAATTTTTTTGATTAAATACTTAAATCTAATGTCAGAATGTGTGATTCTATTTACAAAGGTGAATTTTAGTCATAGTTTATAGAGATAACGTCGGTCAACACTGACCGCCGCGGCCCATGGAGACGAAATGTCGACTTTCCGTTAGGGGAGGCCGCGCGGGTCGCGGTTTCGGGTCCGTCCCACTACCCCGCAGCTAGTGAACTCTCCCGCGCCTACGCAGTTATCGCCCGAATCCCGATGTGAGACGCCGTTTTATTGATTGATTTGTTACGATAGCGTATCCGTTTGTTTTATTAAAATTTATTATTACTATGAACGAATTTGAAGATTTTGAGATTACGGAAGATATTTTAACACAGATCGAAAACATAGAAATTGATTTTCTCGACAAAAGTTTAAACCTAAGTTCTGATGACGAGGAAGTAAAAATTCAACCCCCCCGATCGAGGCACAGGCGTCTGCGGATTCTATCAACAAGCGAAGACCGAGATGCAGAAATTGATCGTGCTATCCAAGGTTTAGAAAATAGTACATCCTCAAAATGGACCGAGTGTAAAGGTAATCAGCGCAATATTATTCCTTTCACTGAATGTTGTGGCATGCCAGTTTCTATTCGCACGTCAATGACTAACAAGTTTCCAGCTGATTTTTATGCACTTTTGGTGACGGATAGCTTATTACAACAAATCGTTGAAAGTACTAATGCTTTTGCATTAACTAAAATAACTCGCACCACAGAAGCTTCGAAACATGCAATAATCCGCTCATGGTCAGAAACAAACCTTGCTGAGATAAAACATTTTTTCTGCTTAATATTGTACATGGGTTTGGTAAAGCTTCCAAAAATTGCCGATTATTGGTCTACGAGTGATATTATGAGCCAAAACCACGAACTGTAATGTCTAGAAATAGGTTTGAATTGCTTTTACAAATGATACAAGTTTCTCAAGATGACGATAATAATAAGTTGGACCGACTTCACCGCGTAAAACACTTGTTAGATGTACTGAATAATAATTTCCAGAAAAATTATATTCCTGGTGAAGCCATATGCATTGATGAGAGTATGGTTCCGTTTCGAGGACGTTTGATATTTCGCCAATATAATAAACAAAAACGGCACAAGTACGGGGTCAAGCTTTTTAAACTGTGCACTTTATCAGGCTATACATATAAGATAAATATATGGGCTCCGACACAAAACCGCGAATTCGCATCGCATCGCAAATATCTGCGAATTCGCACGAACGCACCGCAAGAATTTCCGATCTGCTTCGCATCGCACATTCCTGCGATATTACGTCATCCTTGGTGACGCCATTTTAGTCCGCTCTGAGACAGCTTTAGGCATCGTTCAGACCAAACGTATTGTCGGCCGCTGACTGTGAGCGCGCGTTACGCAGTTTATTGCTTTTCCATATATATTGAAATTGTCGTTCATACCGAACCGACTATACGCTATTACGTCGTCTGTTGTCGCTGACTCTCAGTGGCCGATTATTTTACAACGCGACTATGCACGGCGGACGCGGATTGGCTACGCGGACGCAGTTGCCGAATAGCGCCGCTCCGCCGCGCCCGCACCGCCGCGCCTCGGCTGCAATTCACTCGAGAAACAAACTTCAATGAGGACAGACGTGACACGTGACACCTCGCGATGTTCGACACCGAAAAGTTTATTGCAGAAGTACATTCTAGAGAATGTATTTGGAATGCGAATTCAGAAGAATATAGTGATAGAAACTTACGAAGATGCACTTGGGAAGACATAGCATCTGTTATGTATGAAGATTGGGGGGTTTATGGAACTAAAAAGAGAAACGAAACTAGTAAGTAATGTTTATTCAAATTTTTACTTCCTAAACAAAAAGTATAGTTTTTCTGATATCTAAATTTTTTACCAACTTACATATAGGTACATATAATTATATTAGTAGCACTACATAAATAATAAAACAAAGTGTCATTATATGTATTTGTCCTGCCAGTACAGCCGACCCTCGTTCACGAAATATTCTTTGAAAAACTCTCTTACCCTCTGACCCGACGTAGAAACAACTAACAGTGATGTTCGTACATCCCCCTTAGGTTACAAGTTCTTAACTGTTCTTCAAAATTTATGCCTTCTCTTCTACGAACAAAATTGTGTAGCAGACACGTGGCTTGTACAATTTTAATAGCATTATTGACATCAGTATTTATGGTTGTATGCAATACTCTCCACTTACTAGATAAAATACCAAATGCACATTCCACGCATTTTCTCGCTCGGCTGTGGCGAAAATTATATGTGCGTTGTTCCATGGTCAAGTTGCGATTTGGGTAAGGTCTCATAAAATTTGATTTCAAACTAAATGCTTCATCTCCTAAAAACACATATGGTTGTGCGGGTCCACTTGAATTAGGTAGTTTGGCAGATTTTGGTACATGTAATTGTCCAAGTGTTATCATTCTGCCCATATTGCTGTTTTTAAATATGTTACTATCTGCTTCTCTGCCACAAGATCCAATGTCAACAGCAGTAAATAAACAGCATCAGCTAAGGCAAATAAAATGATTGAAAAGAATTTTTTGTAGTTGTAATAGTTAGAACCACTGTGAGCTGGTTTTTTTATCCGAACATGTTTACCATCTACAGCACCTAAACAATTGGGATAATTTGTTTTATTATAATATGTATTTGATATATTCATCCACATTTCTTCTGTAGGCTGTGGTAACTCCAGTGGCATTAATATTTCCCATAAAATTGAGCAGGTTTCAGAAATAATTGTAGATATCGTAGACTTCCCCATTAGAAAATCTTCGGATAACGTACCAAATGATTTCCCAGTAGCCAAATACCTGTGAAATGTAAAATCAAATAGATCTCGTTACATGATATTATAGTACTTGTAATGCAAGGTTAATAAATAGTAATTATTTATTACATTATTATTTATTTACTTATAGCGAATGGGTAGGTACCGTAACCAGCGCCGCCAGCTGATTCAATTCTCTAACCACTAAACTGAGCATATTTTCAACAACCTCGGATCCTCGGAGACCTGGCAAACCTGTATACTATTTATTTAATCATTGTGCACTACTTTTTGGTCTGTTTTTGTACTCAAAACTTTGGGTACAAAGACAAATCAAATATTTGTGTATGATTATTAAATAAATAGTATACATGTTTGCCGAGTCTCCGAAAATCCGAAATTGCCAAAAATATGCTAAGTTTAGCAGTTAGAGGATCAAATCAACTGGCGGCGCCAGCTACCCATTTGCCTTAATCAAATACATATATTTATTTAAAACTTTATTGCAAAAAAATTTATACATATATAAAGGGTTTAATATTATAAAATTTTATTTCAGTTCAAGAACTTCAAAAAAAATGGAAACATCTCAGAGATTACTTTGTTCGGGAAAAAAACAAAGAACAAAATATTAAAAGTGGCAGCGGTGCCCCGAAGAAACTATATTTTATTGGCTCATATGGTTAAAAATAGCCAAAAACCTCAATCTAAATAATTATTTTTTATTACTATCCAAAGAATTAACAAAATAATTGCTGACGTCCACCGGTGACCACCACGGCGCACGCCGTTGTAAATCTGCATTTCGTTCGCGCGGGGTTCATACTACCTACATATTTTGGATTATTTTAGTGACAGTTTTACCCTGGTTACTTCTAAAGTGAATAAACTGTGTCCTGCCTGACTGTAAGGATAAGTGTGGTGTGAATCATGGATGATTTTGAAGACTTTGAAATAACAAATGATGATTTGACGCGGATTGAAAATATAGAAATTTCCTTGGTCAATAGTAGCTTTCAGCTAAGTTCAGAGTCTGAGGAAGAGTATGACTTACAACCACCTTTACGAAAGCGACGTCGACGAGTTCTGTCCATTAGTGACACGAGTGACATTGAACTTGAAAATGCCGTGCCAAGTAATTCTGGTCACACCGCGTCGCTTCCTGTATCATCTACCGTGTGGCACCAACCAAAAGGTAATCAGCGTCGGATTATCCCCTACACTGAATTCCCAGGATTAGATTCACGAGTTGTAAGGGAAATGATCGATAAGACCCCGGCAGATTTCTATCATTATTTAGTACTAGACGAAGTATTTGAAATGGTGGCCGATTATACGAATAGCTTTGCTATCAAAAAAGTCACAGGATCGGACGCAGCATCTAAAGCTGCGCGGATTCGCCAATGGAAACCTACATCCGCAGCAGAGATAAAACGATTTTTCGGATTGATTATTTTCATGGGGATCGTAAAATTACCCAAAATATCCTACTACTGGTCAAAAGATGCTGTACTTGGACAGAATTTTCCTCGAACAATAATGAGTCGAAACCGATTTGAGTTGCTGTTGCAAATGCTGCACTTTTCTCAACAAGATGAAGACAATAAATCTAATAGATTACACAAGATTCAGAAATTGCTCGAAGTTATGAACAGGAACTTCCAAAAAAACTACAGCCCTTCCGAAGAGATCTGCATAGATGAAAGCGTGGTGCCTTTTCGCGGACGAATAATTTTTCGACAATACAATAAACAAAAAAGGCATAAATATGGTATAAAGGAGTTTAAGTTATGTACCATTCCTGGATATACATATAAAATAAATGTATACGCAGGAAAGAATAACGATGAAGTCAATACTACACCGTTGAACGTCGTTATGTCTTTATGCAGCGATCTTCTACAGCGTGGCGATTAGGTTATCACATTAATTGAAACCACGTACTCAGAATTTGGTATTTTATCATATACGGTTAAAATAATTTAATTATAAACAATATTATAGCCGTGGGATTTTTTTTTTTCATTTTAATATTTCGCAACATCATGTATTGCATAAACTTAATCAGCTGGCCAATAAAATTAGGTCAAAGACCCGTGGTTGGTGAAGATACCTAGTTAACAACTTCAAACGTTGCCATTCGTATTACCTACAATTACTAGACTATCATGCCTATCATTTTACAAACTGTTTACGTTTGAATTGTTTATGTTTCTCGTAATAAGAAACGTAACCAATTCAAATGTCCTTACAGCTAATAGTTGAAGGCGTCTTTGAAGATAAAAAGAGACCGCATGAGAGGTATGAAAAAATATGCAACAATATTCTTACGGTTGACGACTTAAGGTATAAATTTCTAATACTCGAAATGCTACGGGGTACGGGAGTGCTTATAGGCATAATTCTAATTTCTTTGGTGCGTACGATGAATGAATTTAGTCCGCCGCCAAAATACTTGTAGTTGACGAGTTTACTATCTGCGCGCGCGCCTTCGTACTTATTGTTTTTTTTTTGTGGATATTGATTTGTGTTAGCTTTATTTTTGTAATAGGAATTAGATAGTTTAATAATACTGTTTGTATTATTAGTTGTACATTAGTGAAAGGGTGTGTGACAGTTTGTGCGTAATCAGACGCGATTTTTTTTTATGGGGACATTTAAAGATGATGATGATTTAAAAAATCGAATAATTCGTGCCTTTGACAATTTAAAAAAAAATTAGCCGCGAATGGTGACCTATTTAGAAAAGTTCGAAACAATATCATAAGACGATATCGTTTGTATGTACAGAAGCATGGTGGACATTTTGAAAATGTTTAAAATTAAAGTGGAGATTTTTAAAGTTGTGATGATTTCTTAAAACATCAACATAATGTACCTATGTCGCTCAATTACACCACGCACGCGTGCCTACACCCACAAGTAGGTATTCGTATCTCGCGTAGGTACGGCGCGTACTCGCCGGCGCCGCGGCGTTGCCGCTTTTACAGGTCAGTGAACTAATATTATAAAGGGTGATTTATTTTTTACCAATTTTATACGCTATTTATTTTGTTTGAAAAAAGCATTTTCTTAATTTTAGTAAAATTATTTATATTACTATTTTAACGGACTGATAACCACTAGTAATACATGCTGCATAATTTAATGTGATAACCTAATCGCCACGCTGTATACAAGGGAAATACGCTAGTGACCGACAACTGGTACACCAGTATAGATCTTGCCAAAAAACTTCTGGATGCAGAGACTCATCTCGTAGGCACGATTCGGAAGAACTGGAAGCATCTGCCAAAGGATGTAGTAAATGCTAAACTGAAGCGAGGACAATTCGTGGCGAAGGAAAGCGATGAGGGCATAACTGTAATGAAGTGGAAGGATAAAAGAGATGTCCTTTTGCTGTCCACAAAACACTCAGTGCGATTCCAAAATGTCCGAAAACGTAACAAAGTTACTTCTAAACCGAAAATAGTCATTGATTATAACGGTGCTAAAGGAGCTGTAGATATGTCCGATCAGATGGCTGCTTACTCAACTCCACTGAGGAAATCGATAAAATGGTACAAGAAATATGCAATCAACCTTCTCCTGAACACAGCAGTGGTCAATGCACTGGTCTTGTATCAAAGCGTTACTGGCAAGAAAATACAAATGGCAGACTTCCGGCTGGAATTACTGAAGTCGTTTTGTAGCCAACAAGATGTTCCAGTTGGAAGACCTAGAAGAATGATACACAAACTGCAACAAAAAGAAGGGCAAGCCAGAACAAGCAGGCGGGCATGTGTGAATTGTTACAAAATTAAGGGGCAACGCAAATAGAAGACGGCGAGACGAAGGTACGGTACAGACACGGCGCAGATACGGTGCAGGCGCGATATCTGCGCAAACAGACGCGGGGACGGTACGGCACAGAGTATTATTATACAAGGTGCTATTTAGTGGAAATAACATTTAATACACCTCCTTTCGGTTTTTTTTCGAATACTAATTCCCTCCTTTTGTATCATTATAATTCCTATGTACAGTCGAGAGCACATCAAGTGTAACATTGCGCTACGAAAGCCGCCACTATTACAAGTGCAATAAAGGCGTGCTCAAGGTCAAACTGTATAGCTTGATGTGCTGTCGACTGTACTTATGTTTGCAATATGTAACCGCTATGTTTGCTATTTAACTACTTTAAAATACGAATAACATCGAAATACATAAATCAAATCATAATAAGTTAAATTACATCGGATTTTCATTAAAATCATGGATTAAGGCTGATTTACATTGATACAGTAGCTGGCGCCAGCTACTGTATCAATGTAAATCAGCCTTTAAATATCCATATGGACGAAAATTTGAACAGTTTAAAATATGTGAGTGGTTGACCAAAAAGGGACCTCAAGGGAAAATAATTGATTTCGAGTAAATCGCGTTTGAAATTTCGTGTAGAAACAAGTTTCGACTCGTGCGCGGGCGGGGGGCGCGGCATGTTTTATGTCAGTATGCGACTTCGTTAGTGAGTGTCAACACGTGTTTGCGGTTACTACGTTATTGGCGACTTATTTAGTGTCAGTTTCTTGTCTTTATGTGCGTAACTAAGTGTGAGCTATGATTAAAGCCACGTCTGTTTTGTTAGAGGACGAATTACGTCAGTTGGACGATTATTATGGGATGACTGAAAATGATGAGTTGGAATTGCACGACCTTGAAGTGGAAATTTTAGATTTCGATGCAATAAGTTTGGAGGACATGTATACTGGTGCTAAAACTGTAAATGAAGGAGAAAATGACAACATTATGGAGCGAAGCACTGAAGATATACGAGAGGTCGAAATTATTACTAAATTCATGGATGATACATGTAATTGTAGTAAAGGCCCAAATGGTGGCCCATGCTCAGGCATATTTTCTCGACAATATCTATCACGTGTTCGGCAGCAATACATGGATATGGATAAATCTACAAAGTGTACAGCGATTTTGAGTAAGTTGGAGTGTCATAGAAGAAGCACACAGCTGGGAGATAAGTACAAAAAATTTTCTTACACCAAACCCATATTGCGGAACAAATATTTTCATGCCGATATAGAAATATGCCAGTCAACGTTTTTATTTCTTCATGCAATAGGCATCAAGACCTTCAAAAATATTCTCAAACATTTTGATGAGAAAGGAGTGGCTGATAAAGTTCATGGTCTAAAAGGCAAACCTATTCATAATGCAACTCCCACAGAACATTTGGATATGATAGTTAAATTTATTAAAAATACAGCTGAAAAAGTATCTATTCCACTACCTGGTCGACTTCCGCAGTTTTGGGACTTTAGAGTCATGAAATTGCCTGCTAATTTAACAAAAAGGCGTATGTATAGAAACTATGTGGAGTCATGCAATGATAGCAATATTGATCATGTCGGCTGGACGACTTTCATACAATGTTGGAATACATATGTGCCTTACATAACATCCATGAAACCAAGCTCTGATCTCTGTCCAGTATGTCGAGATAATAATATAGCCATCATGCGTAATATTAACATGCCCGATCAGACGAAGACTGAAAAACTGAAGCAAGCAATTAATCATTTAGAAGAAGCTGATATTCAAAGAAAATTCTACAATGATATAAGGAAAGATGCAAGTGTAGCTCTTACTCAAGCCAAACAACTGGAGCAGAAACCTGGAATGCGTGTCTTCAGTATCGATTATGCACAGAATATCCATTATCCCTCATCTGAAATGCAAGTTGGACCTGCCTTTTTTAAAACTGCAAGAAAATGTGGCCTTTTTGGAATAAATGATGAAGCAGACAACACACAGACGAATTATCTCATAGATGAATGTGACAACATAGGAAAAGGGGCAAACAGTGTGATTAATCTCATTCATCACCATTTAGAATCCAATATTTGTGACCAAGATATTCAGCATATTTGTGCAGATAACTGCGTGGGTCAAAATAAAAACAATGCTGTTGTGCATTACTGTGCATGGAGGGTAGCAAGGGATTTAAACAAGACAGTGCATCTTAACTTCTTATTGGTGGGCCACACTAAGTTTTCCCCAGACAGAATGTTTGGACTTTTTAAACAGAAGTTTTCTAAATCTACAGTAGATACTTTGCATGATATCGAAGAATGTGTGGCTAACTCGACAGTTTCGGGAAAAAATAAGGCTATCTGTACGAATGACTACGTGAACGGAATAATAAATGTTCAGTGGTATGAGTGGAACGCCTACCTCAGCGAATTCTTCACAACTATTCCAGGAATAACACGATATCACCACTTCACTATTAAATCCGATGATCCATTTACAGTGGAATGTAAAGTTCTAGCTAACAGTTCAGCTCAAAAATTTAATATTGTTAAGAAGGGAGTGACTTTAGATGATATCACTGGTATGCCAAATTTATTAGTTCCACCAGGGCTTTCACTTGCAAGACAATGGTATTTATTCGAGGAAATAGCACCCCTTTGCACTTCGAAAGACGCAGCTAACCTAACATGCCCAAAACCACAAGAAGCGAAACCTACAAGCCAGATGGCTAAAGTGGATCAGCCAGGACCTTCTGCTAAAAAACAGACGGCTAAAGAAGATCAGCCAGGTCCTTCTGCTAAAAAACCCAGGAAAGTTACTACCTGTGGGCGTTGTAAAGAACCAGGGCACACCATACGTTCATGCAAACAAAACAAAAAGTAAAGACTATTCATTATTATAATTTTTTATTTGTGATTGTAATATATCGCTACGTATCTTTGTTCATACTGTATATAATGCGAGACGCCGCTTGCGCCTACATCTGCTGGCGACGTGGCGGGGGGCGAGGAGCGGCGTGCCTGCGCCGTCCGCTTGCCGCCTTCAGTCACGAACAAAAGATAACGCAAGACGCACGTCGCTTCGTATACAGGATGCGTGACGATATTGAGTTTAATATTGAGTTTTGCGAGTTAATTGAGCAATACCCGAATATCTATGACTACACTAAGACAGGGTACAGTAACAGAAATGTGCAAGACAAAATATGGCAAGAAATAGCAATAAAAGTCGGTGCAACAGGTATGTATTTTATTTAAATTTTAAACATTATGTCTAGTCTGAAACGGAATCGGAGATCGTTGTGTTAGATATGTTGTAAGATATTCCCTGATATGGTAGGGATTTTCTCCCATTAATCGCATGTTAATGTTTGCTCCTATCAAATTATTTCTAAACCGTGGATTTGATTTTTTACCATCACATGTGCGAATTACGTTATGCAACACACACATTGCTTTTATAATATTATCAACATATTCTGGTTTGCAGCAAATAGGCGTGTAAAGTCCACCAAACTTTGACGCTAACATACCATAGGCACATTCTACTGACTTACGTGCCCTTGACAACCTGTTATTATAAGCTCTTCTCTCATTAGTCAATTGATTTCGACCATATGGTCTCATAATATTTCTTTTTAGTGGAAAAGCTTCATCTGCCACAAAATAAAAGGGCACATTCTGTTTTTCTCCAGGCAAAGGTGTAGGGTTCGGTAAATCGAGATCGCCTAGATCCATAGCTTGTCCAAAAGAGCTAACTTGTAATACTCGCCCATCACTATTTCGGCCGTATTCACCAACATCTATAGTTAAAAAGAAACCATCTGCATCTACAACTGCTAACAATACAATAGAGAAATATCCCTTATAATTTATGAAAGTCGAACCCGAGTTGATGGGCGCTGTAATTCTAATATGCTTTCCATCTAAACTCCCAACACAATTCGGTAAATTCCAGAGAGTGTAAAACCGTTCAGCAACTTCTACCCATTTTTGTCGTGTAGGTACAGGCATATATTCCGGCTGTAGGCATTCCCACAAAACGCTAGAGGTTTCATGCACAATTTGCCGGACGGTACTGCCTCCTCTCAATACATATCCAGAAAGTGATGTAAACGAACAGCCATCTGAGTAGTATCTGTAACAAAAATAAAATAGCAATAAGTATGTAACATTTGTGTGTTTAGATTGAGGTGCCACTTTTCGCATCGTAAAGTGGCTAATGGAGTTATTTAGTAGTAGTTTAGAAAATTTTGTAGAACGGATATTGGATTTTGTATTAGAATACTTCAAAAGTTAAATGAATATAAAGGTGGCACCTCAATCTAACTGTTTGCATTGAGGTGCCACTCAGAACTGGGAAAATTATGGATGAAATTTTATCAAAATTTTGTATTATTTTGTAGTACTCCAGAATTCTGGAGTACTACGAAATTTTGATGAAAACTCATCCATAATATTCCCAGTTCTGAGTGGTACCTCAATCCAAACAGATTGAGGTGCCACCTTTATATTCATTTAACTTTTGAAGTATTCTAATACAAAATCCAATATCCGTTCTACAAAATTTTCTAAACTACTACTAAATAACTCCATTAGCCACTTTACGATGCGAAAAGTGGCACCTCAATCTAAACACACATTGTAACTAATCTCCTTAAATATTTTTCAGCCCAAGAATGTAAAGAACGGTGGAAGAATATTCGATGTAGTTACAGCAAAAACAAGAAAAGGCTAGATTTGCCATCTGGATCAGGTGCAAAGACGATTAAAGAGTACTACCTTTCACCACATCTACATTTTTTAGACAATTACTTGAAGTCCCGACCAACCAAAAGCAATCTAAGCAAATATGATTGCACAGACGGTAATGATAGTGAAGAAGTCGATGAGACACTGTTTACTGGTCAACTAGCTTCTGAAAACACAAATTCGGATTCCATCTCCAATCAATCCACGCCAACACCGCCACTGCTACCACTATTAAATAAATCTAGGGCAATCTCTTTAAAAGATGTTAATAAATCAGCACATGAATATTTCAGTCAAAGAGCATTACAAATGAAGACCATACATAGAGCTGAGCCTGAAACAGACAGCGATCTAGCTTTTTTTCAAAGCATGCTTCCAGATATGAAATCAATGACACCAGCCCAAAAACGAAGATTTAAAATGGGCGTTCTCAATTTATCAGAGCAAATTTTAAATGACCCAGTACCTAGTTATCCTAGGACACAGCCGTATTATCCACGAACACCTTCTCGAGAGACAGATTATGATCCTAATGAAGGTGCAACCCAGCAGACTCTTACATCCAGAGCTAATACAAGTCCAGCACCTTCGTTTACCTCGACTCAGCAGACAGCTAAACATACTGCAGCAGCTAACAAAAATCCGGAAACTCAGCTGACTTTGATATCCGGAGAGTATATAAATCCAGCACCACCGGCGGCAGTGGCTGTAATTGAACAAATAGCTGGGCCTTCAAGACACCGAACTTATGATGAGAAAGCTTATTATCAACTCAGCATTTCAGAATATCAGCAAACGCGGACACCGGGAGCTTATGAAAGAGCACAATCCTTAGCACCTCCGGCAACTCCAACTACATTATGTTTGCCAATATTTTCACCAATAACTCCAGCTACACCTCACCCGAATCCAGAGACATCTATCCAATCTCATGAAGACGAAATAAGTGATTTTAATGAGAACTATCCAATGCCTTGAACTTTATTTATAAATGGCTCTTAGTGCGACAGCTAGCTTGAGTAGTCATGTGCTGTCCCTGTCCGCATGCGCTGATTCTGTATTGTGAGATAAGGACAGCACATGATGACAGCTTGACAGATACTCAAATTAGCTGTAACACTGAGAGCAATTTATAAATACTAATTGTAGCAAAGATGCTAAACCAAAAACATTTTCAATGAATATTATCTTTTGATTTGTCAATAAAAGTTTGATCTGTAAAAAATAGTTTCACTTACCTTAAAGTTATCAGTAGTCTTTCTTCAGGGCTGATTGGTTTTCTCCAATTTGTAACTTGCTTCCGAAGTCCTTCTCTTACTTTTGACAATACGATATGGTAACATTCCAGTGACATTTTATAAACTGTGCGAAAACGATCAGGATATTCATATAATGTTTCCATTATTTTATAGTACCTGTGCTCTTCTGCATTTCTCCACACTGGATGTATCCAATACCTTCTTGGTCTTTGCTGTAAATTAATAATCTGTAGCAAAGCCAGTGCATCTTCATCTTCGTCTGAAGAGGAATACATGTCTTATCCCGTCAATATCACGCTCTATAATGACTTAACTTGCCGTATCGTCCCCGCGTCTGTTTGCGCAGATATCGCGCCTGCACCGTATCTGCGCCGTGTCTGTACCGTACCTTCGTCTCGCCGTCTTCTATTTGCGTTGCCCCTAACGCAGCTACTTACGGCAGAAAGTTGGCTAAAAACAAGACTAAAAAGGTGAGAATGTTTTGTCCACAATGGCCGGAGAAGCCTTTTCTTTGCATATCTTGATTCAATGTGCTTCATCATTGACCAATTTTTTACCCGACTGTGCGACGCAAAGAATGGAAATGTGTTTATTTTGTTGTTAAGACTGATTTCATTTATTCGCCAAATATTCATGACAAAGTTTAATTTAGTAGTAATTTTTTGAGTTATTTTAAGTTTATTCGAAGTTTGTTTAGTTTATTTTTTACTAAGTCCAAAAATAAGAGATTGCCTAACGTATAATAAAACGGTTTTTAAATATTTTCTAATAAACCATAGGGGGGAGTCCCGTAACGCCGGACGGCACCTACCGCCGGACACTCGTAGTATCCAAGTAAGTGTAGACCTGTTCGATTCAGACTACTAGTAAAAGGGATGCAGGCAGTACATAGCTACAGGATCACGCGCCGCAGCTCGCCAGTGACGCGCAAGGCCACAGCAGGAGAGGGTTGTTGTTGTTTTTAGCGGTAACGCGCGGCGTCACGTTAGATAGATGTAAGTGCTTCTAGCACATTTATTCATTTATATTGTTATTGTAGTCGGTATTTGAAGGAGCATTTGATTGTTATTGGTAAACGGATAGAATTTAATTTGATTTTTTAAACAATTTCGGTATTTACTAGGATACGAACGATATAGTCTGTCCCTTAGTACCGGACACTAAGACGTCCCCTAGCACCGGACAGTGATTTTGTTTTTACTTCTTGTAACAGTTTACCTTATTTAATTTTTTCTATTTTATTTTAAAGTATAGACAAACGAAGAGAAACGATATGGAAGAGAAGAAAAAATAAGGATCGTGGAAGCCACAGAGCTTGCAAACAGCTATTGATAAGGTTTTGTCAAGGAAATAAGTGTAAGACAAGCCGCAATGGTTTATAAGGCTCCTAAATGCAATTTACATAACAAGATAAAAGCGTTAAGCGAGACGAAGTGTCGATGAAGCCAAAGTTGGATAGGTTCACTAACACCTCAGAAGAGTATGAACAAGTCTTGGTGGAACACGTTAAAGATTTATTCAACAAATGTATGCCGCTTATGAAAAAACAGATTTTGAAGTCAGCCTACGACTTAACTGAAGAAAAGAAGATCCCTCATCGGTATAGTAAGGAGAAACGCAGTGCCGGTAAACCTTTTTACTACAACTTCATGTATCTAACACAAACACAACAATTTGTGTAGTTTGCTTAGAAAACTATATCGAAGACTAGATCCAGTGCTCATCGTGTCTTGGGTGGGCGTATGAAGCATGTGCAGACGTTCCAGAGCATGGAGATGGCTACATATGTGATCGATGCAGTCTTTTGATGACTCTTTAAGATGTCCGCTGCTCGGGTAGTAACAGAAATACCCGTCCGGTACTAGGTGCCACATTTTTTAATTATATTTTTTGTTACCAAAGTTTGATTTATGGTATTAATTATTTTTTGAACAGAGGTTGTTTTCTTTAAATTTTATTTGATTTCTATCTTTGTTATCTACTGTAATTCATAAATAAATATACGTTCCCTAAAGTATTTTTTATTTTATTCATAAAAAACCTTAGGTGTCCGTCACTAGGGGACTTCCCCCTATATTTTGTAAACCTTTTATTTTAAAACCACATCTTGTATACTTAGCCAAAAAATCAACATAGTATTTTTTTATACTTAGTGTCGAAAAGAGCTAGTATGCGTGAACTGTTCTCCAGGGCCGCGCCGGGCACGCTCAATATAGTTTTGTACCGGCACTGTGTCCTCCAGCGAGAAAATTGAGTTCAAACACGAGTCCGTCGCGCGGTCACCGGTGAGCCCCACGGCCTGAACGGGTAGTATTGCTGTCGCTCACCGGTGAGCTCCACGGCCCAAACGGAACAACTACTAAAGTTGAATCGGCGTTCAATGTGTGTTAGTTTTTCTTAGTTTTAGTTAGTTTATTATATTTGTTTATTTGCAAAAACTATGGATCCTTTCTAGCTTATTTTGGACAGGAATTTTAGTTTGTGGAATTATGCAGCCAATATTTCCACAAAGGAAAGGGCCATTGAAGCGGCGAAAAAGTGGCTGCTTATGCGCAAACGCCGCGCTGCCCGTCGTGCAGGCGGCCGATGAATGCGGAACGTAATACTAATTACAAATTGGGGTTCAGATGGCGTTGTAGAAGGGCAGGCTGCAATGTCATTACGCCTCCATTAAAAGGGACTTTTTTGAACGTAGCAATGTGTCAATTTTGAACACGTTGAGACTTTTGCTGCACTTTTTTAGAAAAGACCAAGTGTCACAGGCTGCTAGAGACGTAGGAGTAACCCGCAAAACAGCCATTTAGGTATACCACTACCTACGTGAGGTGTGCGAGGTGGCCGAAGCTCATGACCGCGAAATGATCGGCGGGGACAACGACATTGTAGAGGTCGACGAAACCCACCTTTATACCAACAAATACCACAGGGGCCGATTATTGCAGCGACAAACGTGGTCTTTCGGATGCATAAGTCGGTTAACAAAAAAAATTCACGTGGAGCTTATACAAAATAAAAATAGGACAACATTAGATCCAATTATCCAAGCAAATGTTAGACCTGACTCTTATGTCTGACCAGCACCGATCATACATGGGCGTGCACTTGAGACTGGGTATGCGTGGACATTCCAGTGTCAACCACAGCCGACAATTTACGGCAGGGACTGTCAGTATCCCTGTGGATCCCAGCCTTGGGATCCCAGTACCAGGCACAAATAACGTTCGGTGCGTGGTCCACACAAATACCATAGAGCGGCAATGGCTAGAATTAAAACGCCAATGTCGCACGTGTAGGAGTCAGCGGCGGTTAAAGTGGTACATGGGCGAATACATGTGCTAGGTTCCGCCGTTTGCTGCGTGACATACACCGATTATACCCAGGACTAGGAAGGAATGGTATTAGAATAAGAAATTGCCGATGTCGGCCTACTTGTCCCCGTCGGTTTATTTTTATTATAAACGGAAATTATCCATTTATATTTTTACAATATTCGACCTAGCGAGACAAGAAGGTTATTGTTACATGTGGTCTGAAATTAATGGAAAACACGGGGCTTGAGAAGTAACAAGTTACTTATCCAAATTCATTGACGGTAAAGTTTTAGACGGTGCCAAAGAATTCAGATTTTGGTCGGACAACTGTGCTGGCCAAAATCGTAATCGAATTGTGTTTGCTTTTTACGCATAAGCAGCAAAAAAGTATGGTATAACGATAGTCCATAGGTTTTTAGAACGAGGGCATACACAAAATCAAGCTGATTCAGTCCATGCTCTCATTGAGAGAAATGCAAAAAATAAGCTTATATACTAGTCAAAACAAAATAAGGGCCACTTGTTATTTTCTACATTGGTAGCGATAATTTATTTTTTAAGCGTTCTCAAGTAGTTGAATGTTTATTGTGGTGTTACCTTATTTGTTTACTAACATTATTTTGAGTGCTCTGCCTGCACAACTGTGTAAATTGGGTAGTTTTTGATAATTTTTTGTAGCCACTTGATTGTACCCAATTTTAAAACAAATTTTAATTCAGTCTAACTGACGATTCAGTCAAGAACAGTTTTAGTTTTGTTTAAGTACTGGCTGAGTTAGCATTTCAAAAAAGTTATGCCGAGAATCCGACGACATATGGACTAACCAACTGTAACTAGGGTCGTAACATTGCTATAAGAAGGCCATTCACAGCGTTCTGTTGCGTTGCAGCTGGGTTTTTCCCGGCGAGCGATTCAGAATGCTTGGAATCGGTTTCAAGAGACTGGGAGACTAACCAGGAGACGGGGATCTGGCAGTTTGAGCAACTACAGCTCAGGATGCGACGCGGCGTGCGTTTGACTGCGCGCAGAGAGCGCTGCATCACTGCCCGCTCCTTACAAAACCGTTTGCGGCAGACGACGGGTACACGAGTTAGTGATCAAACCATTAGAAATCGGTTACACGAGGACCAGCAGTACTCCAGGAGACGCGTAGTGCAGATACCATTGACAAGTGCTCATCGTGCAAACCGATTATCGTTCGCAAGGCAGCATCTGACATGGGATATGAGTGATTGGAGCACAGTATTGTTTACGGATGAGTGTAAAGTTATTTTTTTTAGTGATGACCGTCGCGTTAGGGCGCGTTCCCACCGTGTCGTGACGACAGATAATCGTGTAGTTTTAAGTGTCGTGGCTTATATGTTTAAATGGAGGTGTTCACATTTAGAACGACACAATTTACTGTCGTCTACGACCTTTTTCCAGTGACGACAATTTGTCGTGACAGTGGGAACGGCAAGCACGACAGTCGTAAAACGATAAAAAATCGTGGACGGCAACTCTATGTAGACGAACACGTGTTTTCCCTTCCCTCTCGCACCCGCGCGCCCCGTGCGTCTGTACTCGATTTGCTTTGTGCGTGTTAGAACTTGTCAGACTCCTGCGCTCCACTTGTGGAACAAAGGGCTGTCCTTTGGGACAAAACTTTAGACATTTATAAAGACAAAGGTTTGAAATTAGCCGCGTGGAGAGAAATTTGTTGCGTTTTTGAACCTAATTTTGACAAGTTGGAGGAAAAGGAAAGAAAAGATTTCGGTAAGTTTCTGAAACTTTTTATTTATTATGATACGTGTGCTGTAATGTTTTGCCAAGGTACGGAGCCTATTTCAGATACAAAATAGTCGGATTAACATGAAGAATCATGTTAAAGCGCACTTAAATAATAACACGCTTCCAACGCAAGTGCAGTTAATGCTGATAACACTCGATAGGCAGTTAGAAAAGCGTTTCTCCAACGTTGAAAAACACGTTCTTTATAGCGAGGCGACGATATTGGATCCTCGATTCAAAAGTAAAGGATTCAGTGAAAAAAATAATTTTGACCAGGCTGTGGCTACATTAAAGAGGAAAGTTGGTAAAGTGCAGCAAACTACAACGATGTTGCCTTCAACATCAGAGCCAACAACGTCAGTGTCTACTACCATGACGTCCGTATGGGACCAATTTGACGCAGAAGTGGCAAAGTTGACACCCACAAACCCTTTGGCCGCTGGCATTGTGGAGATAGACAAATACCTCCAGGAACCAATTTTGCAACGCTGCAATGATCCACTGCGCTGGTGGCACGAGCGCCGGTCATTTTACCCAATTCTTTTTAAATACGCCTTAAAAAGATTGCACCTAGTGGCGACTTCCGTCCCGTGCGAAAGGATTTTTTCAAAAGCCGGGCATATATTGAATGATAGAAGGACACGGTTAACAACCAAAAAACTATTCCAATTGTTATTTGTAAATAGTAATTGTAAATAATCGTAAAATGTATGTATGTATCGTATGTAAAATGTAAATAGGTCCCTATGTATATATCCTGTAAATAATTTTAAATCACTGTACATATTTCGATTTTTAAATACGCCAACTTTGACAAAAAGATCTAAGTAGCAGTAAAAAAAAACAGAAAATATATTTCCTGTTCCTACTCCAAATAGTTTTGCATAAATTCATATTTCAAGGTTGACAGTCCTAAGCCTGTTTAAAGTATGAAGGAAAATCGAGATAGGTATAAAACTGAACTAGTGAAGTGCATTATTCTTCGTACCTAACTTGTCAATCGCACTCTCTTCTCATCATAGGGATTGGTTACGGACTTGTTCTGATTTACTGAACTAAATGAGTGGACTACTTCGTTAAGCGAAAAGATATACTTCATTCATTTCTTTTTAGTGACACATTTTGCGCATCTCTGATTTCTGATTTGGATCTATACGATGGATGGATAAAATATAGGCGACCGCGATTGAGGTAAAATTCCACACTGTGCGAAGTTTGTTCCGAAATTGCTAAATTTTGACCAAAAGAACCGTCGCATGAGCATCGCTCAAGAACTGTTGAATGACGTCAACGACGACCCATATTTACTCAAAAGGGTCATAACTGGTGACGAATCATGGGTATATGGTTATGATATCGAAACCAAAGTCCAATCGTCCCAATGGAAGAGCCCAGATGAGCCAAGACCGAAAAAAGCACGCCAAGTTCGATGAAATGTCAAAGTTTTGCTCACTGTTTTCTTCGATTACCACGGCGTGGTGCATCAGGAGTTCTTACCATATGGACGTACGGTCAATAAACAGTATTTATTATCTTGAAGTTATGCGCCGTTTGCGAGAAGCAATACGAAGAAAACGTCCAGAATTGTGGAAAAACAATTCATGGCTTTTACATCACGATAATGCCCCTGCTCACTCATCTTTGCTTGTGAGAGATTTTTTGGCCAAAAACAACACCACAATCGTATGCCTCAGCCACCATATTCACCGGATTTGGCCCCATGTGACTTTTTCTTGTTCCCAAAACTAAAGAGACCTATGAAAGGACGGAGATTTGCAACGATTGAAGAGATAAAGACTGCATCGCTGGAAGAGCTCAAGACTATACCGAAAAGTGCTTATGAGAACTGCTTTGACGATTGGAAAAACCGTTGGCATAAGTGTATTGTATCTGAGGGGGATTACTTTGAAGGGGACAACATAAATATTGATAAATAAATAAATATTTTTTCTTAAAAATACAAAGTCACCTTACTTTTTGAACACACCTCGTATAATATTTCTATCGTTTCCACCACATACTACAAATAAGCTACAACCTTTAGATGTTGCTGTATATGGACCGATCAAAAAGTATTTCGAGCAAGAAATCGCAACGTTTCACAAAGCACATCCAGGTAGAACCATCGCACAACTAGATGTGGCATCCATATTTAATCCTGCCTATTTGAAAGGTGCCACTCCCGTAAATTCTATTAGTGGATTTCGTACTACAGGAATATGTCCATATAACAGAAAGAATCATGTCTAGTCTTGACCTGAAAAATTTCTAACGCGTCTAGTGATGTAAAATATCTTAAAAAAAAGGTTTTTTTTTTGCTTATTTCGTATCGTTTAATTGAATTTTCAAATGAGGCCAGGAAAAATAGCATTTTCATTATTGTATCATTCTCAATAGACTAAGAAGAAACGAAACGAACAAGTTTTCTATTGTTCCAGTGAAACGGAACGTGTTTTGTACACGTTCCGTTTCACATAATGCGAAAAACTTATTCGTTTGTCATGTGGTTAATAAATGTTTAAAATAACCAAGTGGTATTTTTTACTTCACTTATTAATATATGGCTACTTACGATTTTTTATGATTTTATATTAAGGTTTGAAAAGAAAAATAAGTGTAAGGATGACGCCGGTCGCGTAAAACGAACTTCTTTAGCCGCAAGCGCAACGAGTGAATGACAGGCTGTCCTTTGTTTGACGTTTTGCAGTCGTTCGTTTGCTCTTGCTACGTATTGTACTGTGCGATTTTGGATTTTCTGATACCCTTACAACTTTTGCTTTTTCTACGGACTTCGATATCTACTACTCACGATTACTTTGGCTTTGTTACACGGATACCGATTTAGTGCTTTTTGATTGGGATCTACACGTTATCGATTTTGTTGGAAAGCACTATGGAGCCTTCTACGAGATTGCTTTGTATAAACTGCAACATATGTGTTAATACGCTTCGTCGTTATCGGGCCCTTCAGCTTGATAGTAGAGTCATCTCGCTAATTAGCACTTCGATATCTCCAGTAATCGTAAGTATATAACGTAGTAAATAACGATTTAGTATTTGTAAAAATACAATTATTTCCATTGTAGGCTTTCAAATCTCATAATTGATTGTTTTTCAGGTAACAGAAGAAGATTACATTTGTGAAGCGTGTTTTGATATATCCATGCAGACTATAAATGCTCAGATTCATGGAAACAATGAGTGTGATCCATCTGCTGGTTCATCTCGCCGTGGTCATACTCAAGTATGCCCAGTTTGTGGTCGATCATTGCTCAATCGTCAAAGTGACCACATACTCAAAGAAAACCCATCAAGCCTCACACTCAGGATGATCAACTTAATTCGAACTACTGTAGCACCTCGTCAGGTTTGTATATGAGTATTCAAACTCATTTTAAATTGCATGCAATTTTCTCTTTAAATATCTTCTAATCCATGCCATTACTAGGTATGTCACTGCATTTTATTACAAATATATTGTTTTTTGTTGACAGATATCACAATCTGATCGTGTATGTCATGCCTGTTGGTTGCGATTTAAAAGACAAGCTCTTTCAATTCAGCAACAGGATGAGAGAAGAGGCTTAGACGGTGATGAGACTCTTCAAGGCGAAGTAACTGGACAAGAAGTGGAACAGTCTGTTGATCCGGTCCATGTTCCAGAAATACAACCTCCGCTGCTCCTTGCAAGTACAGATGAAAGGGAATCATCTGTAGAATCAGGCCCAACTCCAGAGGTTCATTCGCCTCAAACCCAACCAGGGAGAAATCAACAATCAAGTAACATAACATTACATAATTATAAACGTGCTCCCAATACAGCATCTCATTGTGCATTTTATGGGTGTGAGAATCAAAATCTGCATACTGTGTCAGATGCACTGCGGGCTACCATTTTATCAAATTACAATTTTTATATTCCCAAACTGGCTAGAGTATGCACGGAACATTTACATGGTAACAGTTGGGATTCCCTTTATGCCAGTGAAAACAGCATGAGCGATTTTACTGTTGAACAAGTAGAGCACGTTTTCTCGTTTGTTCAAAAACACAATCATTTTCTTGATTTTTCGAGCATAGAATCAGTACAAGATATTGATGACCATTTATTTGGGTTTTGGATGGGCTTAACAAAAGCGAATTTTCTTAGTTTATTAGAAGAACTTCCCCGACTGTTGGAAAAACACAGGGGTATGTTAGGTCTAGCTGCTGTCTTGATAAAGATGCGGACAGGTGATTCAGACTTAAGAATATCCACATTATTAGAAGTTCCTCGCACTACATTAGAGAGGTTAATGCAAACAGCACGAGAAATACTGTTACAAGATTTTGTTCCATGTAATCTCGGAATAAACCACTTGTCGAGAGAACAATTAATAGGACACAATCTCATGATCCCAAATGGAATTTATAATGAAAATAATGAACAATGTATTGTGATGTGTGATGGAACATACATTTTTTTAAATAAAAGTAGCAATTACATGTTTCAAAAAGATACATATTCATTACACAAATACAGAAATCTGTTAAAGCCATTTTTAATAGTAGCCTGTGATGGTTACATTGTAGATTGTTTTGGCCCGTACAAGGCTACCACATCTGATGCAGAAATAATGTCTTCTTTGTTTGGCAATGAAAATTCCCCACTGAGACAGTACTTTCAAGATAATGACATATTTATTTTAGACAGGGGATTCAGAGACAGCATCAGCTTATTAGAGCATTGTAATTATAAGGCATATATGCCAGAGTCACTTTTGGAAGGCGAACACCAGTTAACCACCACCCAAGCAAATAGAAGTAGATGTGTAACTATATGCAGATGGGTGGTGGAGGTTGTAAATGGATATTTTAAAAGAGATTTTAGATTATTAAGGTTTGACCATTTTAATAAAACGGTACCAAATATGATGGCTTATTTCCAAATTGCTGCAAGTATAATAAATAAGTTTGGTGTTCGCCTTCGCAATAGAGCTGATGCTGCTCAAATACTTCAAATAATAAATGAAAGGATGCCCTTGGAAAATAACTTATCTAATATAGTTACAGAATATAATTTAAACCGCCGGGCATCCTTTTTTCAAAGCATTACAGCTGATAATACTAATATTGAGTTTCCCCGTCTAGAATTCAGTGAATTAATATTATTCGCCTTGGGAACGTACCAAATTCGTCAAGCACGTTCATATTATGGTGAGCATGTACGTTTCCATGGCGGATACAGAATAGAAGTTTGTCGAGACACTAATCGACTACCCGAGTTGGTCAGTGGGGAAAATTCACTTATAAAAGGTAAAATAAAATCAAGACATATATCAAGACGTCAGTACTATATATACATTTTGATTGCAAATGGTATTAATGGACGAGAAGGCATTATTGAGTATTGCTGTAACTGCATTGTTGGACGTCGCACTGTAGGTTGTTGTGCACATGTTATGACGTTGGTGTGGTACTTGGGTTGGGCCAGGCATGAAACCAATATTGTGGCTCCAGCTGCATTTTTAGATGATGTAGTTGTACGAGAAGACATTGAATAAATAATAATAAACTAAATCCTGTTTTTTATTTAATTTCCCTGTTTTTGCCAAAAACATGTAGGTAGGAAGGCAGCTCTTTTCGTTATCTATGAGGATCCAGATGATGATGGTAATGGCTCAAACTCAACTTCACCTCTCATGCAGCATGATGCTGTGAATTCAAATCCTGGCCAATGTGTCTTTTTCAATGCGTAGGTACTGACTTTGTAAGTTGATCTTGGATATCAATGAAGGAAAACAACGTGAAGATATCTGGGGTTATATAATAATCAATGAAAGTCAGAACTCGCCAACTCATTAAATAAATAGTATTTAAAACTCAGCATCGGCGGGATATTAGAAGAATTTAACTGCTGTTTGATCTGATTTGGTGATGACTGATTTATTTCTTAGTGATTGTTACTCTAAGCGATTAAAAAGCAATTTGATTTTAATTATCGTATAGTTTTTGAGGTTATAACAGCTGTCAATACTATCTGACAGCTGTTATAACCTCAAAAACGAATTTACTTAATAACTTTTTTCCCTGGCCTTTAAATGAAAAGATGTTAAGTTATTGAGTTATTATAAACAATAATTGTTTAAATGCTACACTATTTGTAGATAGACGCGCCCTGTAAAAAAAATCGAGTGACAGGTCAATCAATGTATGGACAGTGGGCATGATTCTTTATTCCAAGAGTGTGATTTTGCCCCTGCCTCAGTTACCGACCAACCGCAAATAGACGACACCAATGGACTTCAAATTAACAGGGTTCCACTCACGGCCATGTCATCTACTAGCCTAGAAGTACTGAGTCATAAGACACCTCCACCATCACCATCAATGTCGGTGGCATCCACTGTCGCCATGCCTGATTCACAAACATCTGCTGAGGTTGTTCTCAAATCTATACGTCCAATCCCAACCGCTGTAGGTCAGAAAATGACTAAAAGAAAAAGTCAAAAAGCCGAGATTTTGACTTCGACGCCTGTGAAGGTAGACCAAAAAAATAGATTCCAAAAGGCTGAACAGCGCGCTGTTAAAAATTTGGGCAAGGAGAATCTATTATCATCCACAAACTATCAGACACCTTCCACATCAAGAATGAAACAAAAAAAAATCGGTGCAGGGTGCTGCCAAAACTGTGTGTGATTATTATTGCACAGTATGCAAGGAACAATTTGTACATCCTCCAGCTGAAGACTGGATACAATGCTCCCAGTGTAAGGACTGGACTCACGAAGCCTGTTCAGCTTATCTTGGAAGAGGAACATACTTTTGTGATGACTGTCAAGATAATTGAGCATTGTCTCATCTTGAATCATCTTGCCCGATCGCTAGAACCATCTTACCCGATAGTATAGGGCAAGATGAATCAAACCTTATATTTCATATATTGATCTCGTGTAACAATTGTGATAAAAATTAGAGTCATTTCTTTGATTATTATGAAAGTTTAATTATAGTTGATTTTGAGAAATTAAAGGTTACTTAGTATTCTATTAAGATTTTTTTTTTATTAATTATTCAAGTTAAGTGAACCATCTTGCCCGCTCTTCCCCTAAATTACTAATGGAACGTTATGATATTACTGCATGGCGTTCAAGATATTTGGAGAGAATCCGAAGAAATCCAAAAACCTGTAGTATATTTAGACGAGACCTATATACACAACACTTATCATGCCAAAAGTTGCTGGCAAAGTGAGGAGGAGCCTGGGGTGTTCGTGTCAGTCATCAGGGAGTCGTTGGATAATTGCTCATGCAGGAACTGAAAATGGTTTTGTTAATGGTGCATTATTAATGTTTAAATCCCAATCCAAATCCTCAGATTACAACGATGACATGAACTCAACTAATTTTTTGAAATGGTTGAGTGAAAAAGTCATTCCTAACCTACCTGAAAGGTCACTTGTGGTACCTAATGGACAACGCTCCGTATCATTGCACTCAAATAAATAAAACACCTACAATGTCAAGTATTAAACGTGACATGCAGGAATGGCTGCGAGAAAAGGGAGTATATTTTGAAGATACTTGGACAGAAGCTGTATTATTTGAATTAATTAAACAAAACAAAGGTCCTCCTATGTAGGGTCCGGCGTATGTATGCCGTGGATGCATTATTAACCCTTAATAGGGCCAGATGAACATTATTCCCACATCATTTTGTTGTCGTAAACGGTCAAATGTGTCACTGTTCCCACAAAATGTCACTGTCATTTTCTTATTTATGAGGTAACCTACAACATGAGCCAAAAGACACGTTTCCAAAACGAACGAAGTAAAAAAAAGGTGCTGTCAAAGTTTTACTTTCAATATTTTTTCAAACGGATAACAGATTTTCGTGTGATTTCGGATAAAAATTGAGGAGTGACTTTTCAAAACGGCTTATTTCGGGTTCCCAATTTTACTTATTTTTTTAATGCCAATCGGGACTTTATGTACACTCACATTATATGACGTGAAGTGTCCGGTTCTAAAGTACTTTAACCTCGAAGAAAAATGGCCATAGAAAATGCTTTCCGCAACAAAATAGCTTAATTCACGTTAATTCTCGGCCCTACTAAATTGTGATAGGAGTTTTTTCAAAATAGCTCATTTCTAGAACATTTTGTATGGAAATTTTGTTAATACGTATCAAAATGGCTTATTTCTAATCTGGTATCACAGGTTATTTTGGAGGGTTGAAAGATAGCTTTAATATCTGGAAGTGGATCCGCAAATATATTTTTATACATTGGCAACACTTTTTATTTGACTACGGCCAATTAAAAAAATATTAAACGTCATGTGTCACCTTGCTGTCAACTTCTCAATACTTTCATGTCAAGGCTGAGTGTCAAGGTGAAAAATATTTTCTTGTATCGTTGCTCGTTGGTGTTTTTGTTGCTAATCCGAATAATTCTGAGTAAATAACGGTGCATAATGGCAGATAAGACCGTGGAGGAGTTAAATTCAGGCACCAGAAAAAGGAAATCAGGACAAAACAGCCGAACAAGAAAATCGTAAGTAGTTTTCAGCAATGTATAAACGGCTCTCGTTTCAATTGTAATTTAATCCTACTAGATACCTATTTCTTAACAATTAAATTTATTATTGCTTCAGGTACATTGATAAGGATCCTTTGGGTTTAGAATTCAGGATTCCATGTCGGCACAAAGAGGGCAGTAAATATAAATGTAGTTCTTTCACTACGCGCCAAGTTCTAATAAACCGTAGTGCGTTTTATGCTAACACGTCCAAAATTTATCAGGATACCTATCTTTGTAGATTATTACATTCGTATGAACCACAGGATAAAACCAAACCATCAAAGAATATGAGAAAGAGAACTGTAAGCTGCAGTTACAACTTATTTTGTAAGAAAAATAAAATTAAACCTGTGTGTAAGAAAATGTTCATTGCAGTTTTTAGTGTCAATGAAAAAAGGCTTAATACAGGGTGGGCCAGAAGGGCGTACGATTTTAAAAACACTCTTGCGTTTGAAGCTTTAGTGAGGGGACTGCGCGGGTGGTGGGGTTAAGTAGCTCGGTTCTCGGAAATTTAGTCGCGATGAATCACTTCACCGGAGCGCAACGTGCATTCTGCGTTAAACATTATTACAAAAATCGCGATTCGTGCGCTATTGTTCGGCGTTTATTTCGGCGTGAGTTTGGATTACATGACCTAAATCAGTGTCCGAAGGAAAGTGTGATTCGATCGTGGGTCAGAAAGTTCGAAGCTACTGGTTCGACTCTCAAACAGAAGCCTGCGGGACGCCCAAGGTCAACAAGAACGGAAGACACAATTGAACAAGTTAGAGTTTCAGTTCAACGTAATCCTGCTCTATCAACTCGAAAGCGTTCAGCCGAACTTGTGGTATCCAGAACATCTTTGCGTCGCATTTTGTTGAAAGATTTGAAATTGCACCCCTACAAAATTCAACTTGTGCAGGAATTACAGCCGAATGATCCAATTTTACGACGAGCTTTTGTTGAAACAATGTTAGAACGCTTTCGGAGTTTCAACAATATTCTGTTCTCAGACGAAGCCCATTTTCACATAAATGGGCATGTGAATAAACAGAATTGCCGTTACTGGGCTGCAGAGAACCCACGTGCAAAACATCAAAAGCCTCTGCATTCGCCGAAAGTAACCGTTTGGGCGGCCATGTCAGCGCACGGAATTATCGGACCCTACTTCTTCGAAAATCGACAAGGCCAATCTGTCACTGTAAATTCTGACCGATACATAGCCATGTTAAGGGATTTTTTCTTTCCACAACTGCAACAATTTGAAGCCTATAATCGTGCGACATGGTTTCAACAAGATGGCGCGACATGCCATACATCTAATGTCTCTTTGGCGGTCGTAAACGAGATGTTTGCTGGGAAACTGATATCGCGCCGAGGTGACATTGCATGGCCTCCTAGAAGTCCGGATCTAACGCCACTGGACTTTTTTTTGTGGGGATACCTAAAAAGTAGAGTCTACTCCAATAACCCAGCCACGATTAACCAGTTGAAGACCAATATCCAGGAAGAAATGGCAGGTATTCCCCGTGCAATGTGCCAGCGAGTTTTTACCAATTTGAGGTTCAGATTCGAAGAATGTTTGCAGCGCGATGGTGCACACCTGGATGACGTTATTTTTAAGAAATGAATTTCCCAGATGTTATCTTTTATAGAAATAAAAATTTGTATGTGAATTGTACTTAGTTTTTTTTTTATGATTTTTTTAAATTCGCAATTCTTTCTGGTCCACCCTGTATAATCAATAGAACTACAGTCAGAGGAAACATTCCTAAAGAAAAGCGTGGTGGGGACCGTAAGTCATACAAATCTATTGATAAAAAGGAATCACTAAGGAATTTCATAAAATGTCTACCAGCAAGAGAAAGCCACCACAACAGACAAAAATCAAAAAGAATATATCTGTCTAGTGATTTAAACTGTAAGAAACTAATGGAGTTGTATAATTCTTCTGTTGCCTCAAACTTGCAAGTAAAAAAAACTATGTTTTATAAAATATTTTATGAAGAGTTTAATGTAGGATTTTCTGCGCCATCCTCTGATGCTTGCAATGTGTGTGTGCTGTGGGGAAATAGAATCAAAAATGAAAGAGACAGTGAAAAAAAGCAAAAATTAATGGTAGAACTTCGGGTACATAAGATAAGGGCCAAGGCATTTTATACCCACATGAAAGGTAATCCTCCAAACTCCATTTCACTTTGTTTTGATCTTCAACAAGTCCAAGCACTTCCAAAAACGCCTATTCAAGATGCCTTTTATTCTAGGCAAATAAGTCTTTATAATTTTTGTGTAGTACCTTTAAATTCAAAAGATCCTTGGTTTTATACTTGGGATGAAACCATTGCCAAGCGCGGGCCAACAGAAATAGGATCAGCTGTATATGATTATCTATCCTCCATGAACATTGACAATAATGTTGATACTATACGTTTATTTTGTGATGGCTGTGGAGGCCAAAATAAAAATAATCATATCATACATTCACTAATGCAATGGCTTTACTCCAAATCACCTGCTCAAGTGAAGGAAATACATATATTTTTTCCAGTGCGGGGTCACAGTTTTTTGCCCGCCGATCGCGTTTTTGGACGACTGGAAAAGGAATTAAGAAAAATACCAGTGATCACCACCAAAGATGGTTACCATGATATCTTCAAAAACCATGGCAATGTAAGGTTATTAGGAAATGATTGGCAACTGCTTGAAATAAAGGATTTAAAGGAAAATTTTAAAAATGTGGAGGGATTACAAAAAATAAAAAGAGTCTGGATAAAAAAAACTGTTAAAAGACAGATGACTATCGGTTGTGAAATAAAAGCTTCCCAATATTATAGATTTGATGGAAATGATCCTTGGCAGACATTATTGAAACGGGGTAAACGTATTCCACTAACTATTGATGTTGCAGAATCTATTCCGCAGCCAGTTTCAGAAAAAAAGAAAAAAGATGTAATAAATTTACTTGAAAAACAATTTGGGGAAGAATGGACTGCCTTGCCTGAACTTCAATGGTACAAAACTATTTTGTTACATGTGACGGAGGAACCAGCTGAGGAACATGAATATGATTGTGTCTGCAATGAAGAGGATGTAGGAGAAGTCCGTGTGTGATTTTCAGATTTTAATAAAAGTTTTTACAAAACAATTTTTTTTTGCTAGCCCATCCTTTTCAAAATGGCTTATTTCTAGGAGTGCCAAAACAAAATGGCATATTTCTTAGGAGTGCCAAAACAAAATGGCTTATTTCTTAGGAGTGCTGAAACAAAACATCTTATTTCTTGGAGTTTGCGACTAAATGGCTTATTTCCTTAAATCATATGATAATAACTCATAATTTAGAGTATTAAAAAAAATATATACACTGTGAAACGATCTATTAACGTACCTAGATTATGTACATAGAAGTTTGTTACTAAAAATATTCATATATGAAAAGTTTTCGTATTTTTCTTGGTCCTGAAAAAAATGACCATACAGAAATAAGCCATTTTGAAAAGTCACTCCTCAATTGTGATAATGCCGAAAAAAAATCCGGTAAGTGTTGACTATTGATTTATTTTATTAGATAAAGGGTCACGTTACTTGTTTATGTAGTTCATTATTATGAAAAACAATGAGTGACTGAAATTTAGCACTCAAAACTATGTGGGAAATATTAGCTTGTTGCCCGTTTAGGTAAACAATATTTATTATATTGTGGGAAAGGTTTTCCTGCAAGGAATGTTTATGTTTCACAATCAGACTGATGGTAGTGTTTTTTTCTTTCAGAAACATCTTCGCGATTCAGATATTGAAGCCCAACTGTCCGCGCTGTTATGTTCGTCAGAGGATGAGGAATTTGATGATGAAGCAGTTGGTTATTTTGTCTCTGACTCCTACAATATCGATTTTGATCAGCGTTTGGATGAAGTACAAAATCTTTCTACAGAAGCATTGCACAGTTTATTGGAGGGTGAGCCAGATTTATCACTTATTCAAGATACTACTACTTCACAAGATGTCACTATGGCTGAAGTCCATGAGGAAGCTATATGTTCAATCCCTGAAATTTCTGTTGCTGCTTCAACATCAACTTCTCTTCCACTACCTGAAGTGACTGTGTCTGATGAACAAAATAATGCACAAACTACATTGTCTTTCTCTCGAGATACATTTAGACCATTGCAAGATAAATCAAGGAATTGGTCCTTTATACAGGGTGTCCCGTAAATAATGGATCAAACGTAACGGGTCGGTAGCTTACCTCATTTTCAACAACTAATTTGAACAGTAAAAAAAAAACCCATAAGGTAACCAAGATATTTTTTTTTTTCGATTTTTACTATTTTCTGTACCAGCATTCAGTGTTTTTAATGCTGTTGCTGCAAATGGTATCATATTTAGGTGTGATTTTTGTCATACATTTCTGAATAGTTTACTAGTGTTATAAGATACCATTTTTTTAAATAACATTTTATTTGCCTTAGAAAAAAAATCTTGAATTGAAAAGTTTTGTTTTTACGATGAAAAGACCAGAATTGGAAAAATTCTCCTGTAAAAAAAAATGTATGACATCAAAGTGTACCATTATTTTAAAAACTTGTAAAATTACTAAGGTTTGCAAATTGGTATAAAACTTACGTCTAGTCCTTGCGGTTACAAAGATATTGCTACTCGTATGAATGTGATGAAGAAGACAGAACAGAAATTAAAATGGTACAATCTAACTTTTCTTTCTCGTAATGGCTTATGCTTGTAATCTAAGCATGTGGTTAAGCGTGTAGCGTAATTCCGAGCCGATGACGTCATGTGTTCGGCATTTGGGACCGCTACCTGCGGAGTTGCACCTCACTCAGTGTGAAAGGGATAGATAGCGCCGCTTTTGTATTTTTGGTAATGTTGCTTGATTTTATTTGTTTAGTTGACACGAATCTCTCTTCGAGTTGATACGTACGTCAGACTACTTTCGCTCCTGCTGTGCCTAACTGTTGTGTTCCTTAAAATTAAACTTGTGCGGTGTATTTGGACTTTGCTTTGCCTAACGATTTGGAACTGTTTGTGTTTTGGATGAATGACTTGGCAATCCTACGGACTTCGAAAACAATCGTTTGTGTGTGGTTGTACGTGTGTGCAGTAGTACGATGCCTCGTTACGAGTACACGCCACGGGAGTATGCCGAAATGCATTTTATCTACGGAGAAGCAAGAGGTAATGCCAGGGCGGCCGCAAGATTGTATCGTGAAAGATACCCGAACCGGGATCGACATCCCGACTATCGCGTATTCATTAGAGTGCATAACGCGCTTCTTGAGGGAAGAATTCTTGGCACCGGAGTTGAGGGTGCCAGTGAAGGGCGACCGTCACAAGTCAATGACGAAATTATTATTCGAGAAATCGAGGAAGATTCGTCGGTCTCAATTCGCGTCATAGCGCAACGCACAGGTATTCCAAGATCGACGGTACATCGAGTTCTAAAAAGGCACCGGTTGCACCCATATCACGTGCAACGTGTTCAAACGCTGACGTCACGTGATTACCCGCAAAGAGTAGCATTTTGCCAAAGGATGCTTAGAATGATACGGGCGGACCCACAGTTTTTTAATAAAATTTTATGGAGTGACGAGTCTTCATGCCGGCGAGATGGATATCTCAATTTGCATAATTTGCACAGTTGGCAGCTGGTAAACCCACATTTGATGCGAGAGGACAGGAGCCAACATCAATTTAAAATAAATTTATGGGCAGGAATAATAAATGGGCAAATAATAGGGCCCTTTGAACTACCAGCAACTCTAAACGCCGAATACTATCTGCATTTTTTAAGGAATGAGTTGCCAACGTTATTAGAAAATATTCCAGAAGACGTGCGGCAAGCAATGTGGTTACAAAATGATGGATGCCCCGCTCACTATGCGACGGCAGTAAGGGCGCAACTCAATGAAACTTACCCTGACAGATGGATCGGCCGATTAGGACCAATTTTGTGGCCTCCGCGATCTCCGGATTTAAATCCCTTAGATTTTTTTATTGGGGATGTTTAAAAGACAAAGTTTACAAACAACGAATAACGTCGGAAGAAGAATTACGTCAGCGCATCCAATCTGCTGTATCAGAAATAAACAACAGCCATTTTGTCCGTCGGATAAGAGCTTCCTTTATTAGGAGGTGCAGACTTTGCATTCTCGTAGGGGGACGTCAGTTTGAACATTTACTGTAAAAACAAAATAAACGATTTATTTGTATTTTTTTTTTAATTTAACCTCCTAAGTTTTTTCATACGCTGAGATACCTAAACATTTTTAAGAAAATAGTTGAATTGTGCACACTTTTTCAATTTTATTTGATTTCGTAATTTTGCACCTCTGTCAGATTCATAGCAATATCTTTGTAACGACAAAGACTAGGCGTAAGTTTTATACCAATCTGCAAACCTTAGTAATTGTACAAGTTTTTAAAATAATGGTACACTTCGGTGTCATACAATTTTTTTACAGGAGAATTTTTCCAATTCTGGTCTTTTCATCTTAAAAACAAAACTTTTCAATTCAAGATTTTTTTTCTAAGGCAAATAAAATGTTATTTAAAAAAATGGTATCTTATAACACTAGTAAACTATTCAGAAATGTATGACAAAAATCACACCTAAATATGATACCATTTGCAGCAACAGCATTAAAAACACTGAATGCTGGTACAGAAAATAGTAAAAATCGAAAAAAAAAATTATCTTGGTTACCTTATGGGTTTTTTTTTTACTGTTCAAATTAGTTGTTGGAAATGAGGTAAGCTACCTACCCGTTACGTTTGATCCATTATTTACGGGACACCCTGTACATGAAAATGGTACTTGGCCTAGTTTTGACAGAGAAATGCAAGTAAAAAAGAGGTACACTAACAGAACTCAACCACTTGAATATTTCATTGATTATTTTCCAGAAGAACTAATTGATATTATTGTTCAAAACACAAATTTGTATGCAAATTACACACATTCTAAAGCTTGGACAGATGTCACAAAACAAGAAATGAAAGCATACTTTGGTTTGATTATACTTATGAGTATAAATCCGTTAGCCGATATAAATACATATTGGTCAACGGATGAGTTTTTCAGAAACCCAGTCATTTGTAAAGTGATGCCATCAAAAAGGTTTAAAAAAATATCTCAAAATCTACACATATCAAACATTACAACAGAGGCACCAAGAAACTCTCCTGATTATGATAAATTAGGAAAAATTAAACCTGCTATTGAAATACTGAACAAAACATTCAAAGATAATGTACAAGTTTCTGCATTCAATTCAATAGATGAGAGTATGATAAGATTCAAGGGGCGCAGCCACATGAAACAATATATGCCCAAGAAACCTATAAAGAGAGGATATAAATGTTGGGCAAGGGCTGATTCAAAAACAGGGTACTTATATGAATTCCAATTTTATTCTGGGAAAGTCGATAGTGGAACAGAAGAGAACTTAGGCGCTAGAGTAATATTAGATTTATGTGAATCTTTGCCAAGCAACACATTGGTAGCATTTGACAATTTTTTTACCAGCCTTCCATTATTAGAGATTTTATTTGAGAAACATATTTATAGTGTTGGAACCGTAAGAATAAACCGCAAGGGTTTACCAGATTTATTGACAGGAAAAAATCTAAACAGTGAAGAGAGAAAGGAAACAGTCCTGAAACCGGGAGAATTTATATACCAGTGTGATGGACCAATAACTGTTATCAAATGGAAAGATACAAAAGATGTTTTTGTTGCAACTACTGCATTCAATCCTCGAGCTGTGGAAATGATTGAGCGGAAACAAAAAGATGGTACCAAAAAAAAAATGTTTTGCCCTCTTTCAATCAAGAAGTACACTGAGTTTATGGGAGGAGTTGATCATTTTGATCACTTTAGAGCTTCATACCCACTTGGGCGCAAATCTCGAAAGAATTGGCATCGACTTTTTTGGTTTTTGCTGGAGGCAGCTGTGATCAATGCATACATTGTTTATATGACAACTCATTCGGAACGGCGAAATACTCATAAAGAATTTCGTCTGCGATTAGGCCGGGGCCTAATAAATAATTTTACGTCACGAAAAAAAATTGCTCCAGTATTCAAAACCAAAAAAGGAGGTGCCACTGCAGTACCTGAGGAACTAAGAAAAGCGGATGTTGGAACACACATGCCAGAGCTATCTAAATTTCGGAGGTGTAGGATGTGCAGTACACGTGCAAAGGAACAGCGCAGCAAATACATTTGCAAAATTTGTAAGGTCTCTTTGTGCGCTGCTCCTTGCTTTGAAATGTTCCACCAATAAATAAACATTATTTTATTACATTTATTTGTGTTTTATTTACATAAAATAATTATCCTGTAATAAAAATAATCACAATATATTAGTTTCTTGCCCCTACTATTGGATGTGTATGTAATATATTTCTCATAAGTAGGGAAATAATTTCCCACATAGCACTTACATGTGTTGATCTAAATGGGCAAGAGGAATTATTTTCCCACACATTTTCCTGAAAAACTGAAAACACTTGGGGAGCAAATGATTTACTATCCGACAACACTATACACCCATAATGCCAAATTGACTGCGTTTTTTTTTCAAACACCCACAGTTTGCCCATGCCCTATTAAGGGTTAAAATCTCACAATCATGAATTGCTAAGATTGCCGCCTTACCACTGAGATCTCAATCCGATCGAAAAAATGTGGAACCTTGTAAAGAGACGGGTAGCGGATAAAACGTGGGCCAAGATCCAAAAGAAATTGTACGCCTAACAGAAGAGGCTTTCGAGACTGTTACAGCGGAAGATAGGGCAGTTCAATGTAAACATGTACAGCATTTGGAGGAAGAATATTTAAAAAATGATGGTCTTATGGATGAAGAAATGGATCGATTTATTATATCTACGGCTAGTGATAGTGAAACAGAATCTGATTCTGTTTCTATTCACTTGACTGACAGCGATCATAGTATGACCGATCATAATTATTCAATAAAACTTTTTAAATGTTATTTTATTTTTCTAATTTGAAGTTGGTTGAACATCTATATTTCCACTTTTTATTTTAGAAATTACAGGAAGATTAATTTTTCACTAATCTGACCTTAGCAGTATAAACATCAAATAGGTACCTATATAAAAAATACATTCTATTAAAAACATTTTTTTTCTTACTAACTGTTCGAGTATGTAGTTAATAAAATGAAACCAATGAACTATAAATTATTTCCCCATACCATATAAATTTAACCGTGGCAACATTATGTCGCGCGAATACAGCGCTGCGTCTGCGGGACGGACTTCTTTCGTGAAATGGACTTTAATGTACAAGGTCCTCTACTTGTTATGGGTGATTTCAACGGCCATCACAATAGGGTCGGAAACCAGCAATAACTTTGGTAATGGTCTAGCAGATATATTGGATGAACTTGTTCTGTGTGATCAATAATGGCTAAATCACACATCAGAACAACAGTCAATTTGATCTAACAATCTCTCTCACGCATCTAGTGTAGCCAGCCTTATTACTTGGAAATATAGCTTATGGTAGTGATCTCTATCCCATCATGGTTGAACTCCCAACAAAAAACATCTCGACAATATCTCCCCATCCCTATTAAAATATCAAACTCAAATTCAAGATTAACGAGTAGCGTCTCCCTTCCTTCCATCAATGATACAAATGATTAGGAATCAAGAGTTTTAGGAAATAATGATTTCTTTTTAATATACTAGCTGATATGGCAAACTTCGTACCACCTTATAGTCATGAATATTGTGACAATGGATTTTT
This sequence comes from Leucania comma, assembly GCA_958295575.1. Taxonomy (NCBI): domain Eukaryota; kingdom Metazoa; phylum Arthropoda; class Insecta; order Lepidoptera; family Noctuidae; genus Leucania; species Leucania comma. Next base: position 13,600,505 of record OY282485.1, read on the forward strand.
TTTTTCCATAATTTCTTAGCATTCAAACCTTCCCTGGAGTGTTACAAATATTTCAAGGCAAAAATTGGCCAAATCAATCCAGCTATTCTCCAGTTTTAGCGAGACTAACAAACAGCTGATTTTTCCATCTTATTATTTAATTTCAGTTTTAATAACATTGATAGTAAAACTTATGATGCAAACTTTAGAAAGTGACCATGTTACAAACTAACAATAATTAATATGTGATACCAATGGAAAGTTATCCTAACGACTAACACTGAAACAACCCTCTAACCAATAAATTATATGATCAATATTATTCACAGAAGGATATGCAGCTGAAACAAAAACTTTACCTTCACACCCTTATGAGAAATAATGAACAATAACAGACTTGAAGCAATGTAGTGAATGCCTATTAACCACCTACGCTGGATAAATCCAACAAACATTTGCATATATTCAACCAGCGTCGCACATCTGTGACCAAATACTTCATCTTGTCAGCTCTTTTGCCACCTATGGGGTTTGAAGAGCTAACCGAGATGGAGTACCCAGTCACAAACATACTACCCTGGCGAATAGGGCACTAAAACACTTGCCGGACCAATCTGAGTCTGGCAGTAAAAGAAAGACGTGAACTTCTTTTGATATATTTTGAAAGAGTCAAAACGATCCAATATAAATGACATATACCGAACATTTTGGTTTTATCATACATTAACACGACAAAACACCGATTCTTGAGACTGATATCATTAGGATTAATCTTCAAGTTCCTCTGGAATTTTTTTTTAAGATTATCCTGTTACTCAAGGTTAGCTCATTTACTCTCTCATCAGCAGCTCATAAAGATCTTCACATATATGTAGCCGGACAGTATGTTAATATTGCCATATTGGATTTGCCCTTTCCTACTTCCCACTATAACTTGATAAGGAAAGGCTCAATGTCCTGCTGATGGTACCTTACTTTTATCCGATTTTTATACTATGAAGGACATTCATGGAAAATATGTCGAAAACTGAAAGCATTTCCTCTGATTGATGGAACAATCTTCATCTCTTCCTTTCTTTACTAATATATAACACTCCGAATTACCAAAAACTTCACGTTACAAACGAACAATAATTACATTTTCCGAAACAACACTGTCGCCATTTCGTTGAAATATGACACCTAAGACAAAAGCAACGCAGGAATTGACCACGCGATACACAACTCGAGTGGAAAGTTATCCTCAATGTACTGTAACGCCATTGAAACAACCCTCTAACCAGCAATTATAATGATCAATCAACCAAAGTTATAGATGAAGCAAAAATTTATACAGAACATTCTCGACAGCACCAGACTCAAAACTTTTAAAAAAAAATCTGTACAAATAACGAACAATCACAAACTTTAAGCAACGGAATAAGTGATACTTAGAACTGACTTCAAAGAGTTATAGTAAATATGACTGCCTTGAAGAGAATCAATCTCCAAATCAAGGTCTAAGCATTATTTTATTTTGACAAATAACACGTAAATGCTCGCGTCGTATCAAACAAAGAGAATACTGGAGACCAAAGAGTATGTAAGCACCAAAGAGAATATAAGCACTACGTTTACTTGACTGCCTTGACTGGTGATGTGATAATCTAAAAATGTGACGCAGTGACGCATCGCCAGTGTTGCCAACTCTAAAAGTTTTAAGTCGCTAAACTAAATCAAAAAACGCTAAAAAATCGATACAGCAAAAGCTGCTGGAGTCCCTACCGTTACTATGTAGGGACTCCAGTAGGGCTATTGGCTAAATACGTAGTATCTCTCTGTAATCTGTGTTGGCTAACTTTTACAAAACAGTTGACAACTGGCATTTGAAATACACTACACTACAACTTTCTTGGGACCTAACAATTTCATAACTTTGGTATTACGTATGACATCAAGTGGCTAACAAACTACGGTATATAAGTGGTGGCTAACAATAATTAACGGTCCATATTGTCCTGGCTCTAATTTTTATCGACTATTTTATAGCTAAGTTGAATATCGCATATTCAGCATAAAGCTTACACAAAGACAATTTTAAAAGTATCGATACAATAATATCTGTCAAAACGTGTTGCGGTGGGTAGCAAAGGCACCGGTAGATAATGACGTCATATCAGTGAGTCACTAAAGATAGGCAATACGAAACTAGCTATTGGACAGTTATACGATGTACATTTTAGCAAGTTGTCTTCGCTCGCTTGAACTCTTTGTCAAACTATCTAGGGTAATAAAAAAATATGTTAGTGACTGAATTATAATTAAACATACGCAGCAAATAAGTTGATCCTGGTGCCATTGTTACGCGTAGCCCCCCATCTCAATAGAGACCCAAAAATCTTTCACTGAACTTAACTGCGCGAAACTTACATTCCGCGTATTATACTCTACTAGGTTATGTTATTCTATAATCGGATAGTGGCGGATTAAGCTATGGTGGGGCCTGTATCAATTCGATAAGGGGCCCCCTAGGTAAACCTTTTCTATTAAGATAGATTAAATAAAATATATTTTGTGTAATTAGCTGTATTTAGATTTCATGTAGTATAGTTACATTTACTAATTTTATTTTTGTAACGATCTTGTGGCGCCGGGCCCTGAAGGCGCGGCGCCCCGAGGCGCGGTGCCCCCGAATGTGCGGGGCCCGTAGAATTTGCTACTTTTACTATATAGCTAATCCGCCACTGAATCAATGTATTGTTACTCTACACTAGAGTTAGTTCAAATTTAAGATTAAAGTGTTGACTAATATTTTTGTGCCTGTTTAAAAATAAAATAGAATAGGTTCATTAATTAAACTTTGTTTCAATATCGTTAGTTTACGAATCGTTGTATCAGAGAGACCTCTTAGATAGTAAACACAATTTATTCCATACTTTATCTCTCAAGTAATCGCAAACGTAATTAATTTTTATCATTATGAATCAATCAATAGTGAAGAGAAAAAATAAATAAATTCATGATTCTCTACAGAATCATGAATTTAATTTTTTTTTTAGTTTTATTTTTAATTTTGGCTTCGGACGATTTGTGGATTCAAGTTACTTTAAAATTTAAACTTTATTAGAACACAGATGTAACAACAAATTCTAATGTTTTTGAAGGGTATTTTGCAACAAATGTATCAGGCAGCCTTCTTGGCAAGCATTGCTGCGGTAGTCAATACTACAAAAATTCTCAGCTATAATAGAACTCTCACATGTTTCATTGATTCCACATATTGTCCAGTTGCGCAGAACTTGAGATACAAAACTACACCAATTTTACATCACAATTTACACTAGGAATCAATTTGCGAATAATTAAAACAGACAGAGAACTGCACTTGAAGAAATCCCGCCAAAAAGTCTGTATGAAAATGAAAACTTTTTAAGTTGACAGCTTTTAGTTAAGACATAAAAATTGCTATTTTAAGCAATAAACTCTCTGAATTGGCAACCCTAAGAATCGCTCACTTGACTTCAGTTTCTTTTTTAAATAACATTTAAGAGAGAGGCTTTAATCTTTTAACTGTATTGCCTATTCTTAGGTCAGGTTTGTTGTTTGCGTAAAAGTGTTAACAATAATATCTTTTGTACACATTCTATGGTAGTATTTGGCAGCAAAAATGAAGTCTTTTAACCAAACTGGTAAACTTCAAATGTAAATACGGAATGGAATTAGAAAGAGTTTTAATATTATTTATTTAAACTTTGTATTTGTTTTTCGGGCTGGTGTCCGCAACTTTATTTTGCGTTAGGTAGTTGTTAACGACTGGCTGGCAGTGCGTTCCTTCTACTCTACTATACTCTTTTAATTTCACGTAAAAATGTTTATTTGACTCTGTCATTAGCTTGCTTGTCTTGATTACTTTGTTCTATTTTTATTTGCTTGACGACTACTTTGTTCTAGAATATTTAAATTATTATCTTTGATTAATTATTATACTAAACTATATTTTAATTGTCTCTAGTCTATTTTTATCAATATCATTCATTAGTTGTACAGTCCACTTCTTTCCATCGCTATCAATAGTAGTACATAATGCAACATGACATTCTCTACCAGTGAACCTTTAGGTTAAGTTAAAAAGACAACACAGTGTGTACAACACAATCAATGAATAATAGATATTTCAAATAGAATGAAGTATCATTAAATTAAGTTGTATAGAATAATATACATATGGACTTCAAGTAGTAGTTCCAAATTTTCCGCTTGAAGGAAAACTTTCAGCTTTTTAGATTGTCAAGGGCAAGCACATTCCAGAGTTTTATGGTAGAGACAGCGTAAGAATTAGTCATAAATCGAGTACGGTGAGAAGGAATATGAAGAAGTATGTTTTTGGAAGGGTCCGCGACGATATTTCCAGATTCACATGGTCGATTAACGGAAAGTCGACTGAATGTTTGATCGAATAGAATTTATTGCACAACTGCCTTTTATCTTCCTTTTTTTTCCTTTTTTTTAATCGATAGACTGCTTTTTTGAATAAGTTTTAGTTGTTATACAACTTTATTTTTAACATGTGCTAAGCCTAAATAGTTTGTTCAGAACCAGTTATTGAATTGATTTCAATAATTTTTACACCATGTTATATTTTTTCCCAAACATGTTTAAATAAAGGGTTTGGCAAGAGCTCAACCTTTTATCAAAATCTCCATTTGAGGAGCACATAGGTGGCCCAACCTACTGTGCCACAGTTTGAAATTTTCTGAACCCTTACCTTTTATAAAGCAACGCCCCATCACTATCCAAATGTACAACAGCAGATTAAAGGTTTACCTGTGAGTTTTACCATCTACAAATACATTAGAATCGAAAATTTTACAATAATCTTTTTTTTGCAAACTTTGCCTTGATCTGCAAGCTTTCGTAAGGACATTAAATTGGTTATTAATTCAGGAATTAAGTACCTACTAAAGTATCATCTAATTTCATTCCTAAACGTAGTGCTTGCATTCTCTTTGAAGTGTGCCGCTGTTACAACAACAAATTATATAATTCGTGCTATTAGTACCCAACCTTCCTCAGTTTGATTATTAGTCGATATTTTTTTTCTGACTTCTCGAAAGCATTAACCAAAATAGGCGAATTTTACCAATGAAAACCTCTACGAGAAGTCTGTGGTTTAATGGATCCGTCAAATTGACAGTGTCAAAGTCACCGTTTCTCCGATGGCAGATTGTTGACATTTGTCGTCCATCGGTTTGTCATTGTCACAATCACATTTTTTGCTGTATCGTAAAATCCCAGCTCCATTCCGCGATGAACTAAGTTTCATACTACAAAAATACAATAAATACATCAAAATTACCCATACCTCGCTAGTCTTTGGACACAGAAGCACGGAAACAGTACAATTCTAAGTCGTTTAGTTAAATTTTTCTCGTAGTCGGTATTCGTTTCGTGATATATTTGTTTAAATAATATCAAAATGTCGCAAGCTCGCTTTGCTTCTTGTATTCCGTTGCCGATAGAGCAGAAAAACTTGGTGAATGTGATAGAGAAGGCTAGAGACTGGGCTTTAATGCATGGAGTTGCCATGAGAGACAAGAAGCATTTCAACAAAGACGTTATTCAGGTATTGTTTATTTTGATATTTTTATCATGATCATGCTCACTTTAGTATAAGCCATAGATAAGCTTATGCCGAGTCACGCTATGGTACAAGTACTAGCCCAGTTTTTATAGAGCTAAACCCTTATTCTTATCAACTGGACCGGTCTACTATTGACTAAAACTGGTTGGAGTGGAGTAAAGAAAAGAGGTAGGCTTTTGCTCTGCAGTGGGACGGAACAGGCTGAAAATTTACACAAATAAATAAAGGGTTTGCTTCTAACAACAGCAATAAAATTTTAAAACCCTTTGAATACCATAATTAGAGACACAATAGAAAGACAATAGTTATGCAGACACCGGTGTACGCTTGGGGCTTGACAGTTTTACACATAAATTTGTCATTTCCGATGTCAAAGAAGTTTAATGCTGAAGTCACGGTCTAAAGAACAGTAATAATTAAAGTATTTTATTTATGCTGCACAATCTACTTGTAATAATTAACCTTTGGTATTAAAAACTAGAAAAAACAGTTACTTATATTTGCATACAATAGAGATAGTTTTAATTCAATATAGATACATAAAACTTATTCAGGATTTATTTGTTGATTGCATCTCTAAATGTAAAGTATGTTTAGGAATTAACAGTTGGTATCAACTCTCTTTATGAAGAACTTTGCATTTTTAATAGGAAGTGAGTTTTTTTTTCTATTTAATATGTGTTTATGATAATGTATTTTTTCTCTCTTTTTCTTCAATATTACTTGTTTCGATCTACTTATTTAAAAACAAAAATTAAATCTATGTCATTATAAAAGCGAAACACCACTCACTCCGCGTTCCGATTTGCACCAAAAGCGATTTTAGCGAATCCGACCAAATTTAATAGTCACAAAATATAAGGGCTGTTAAGTAATAATTGTGATTTTGCGCGTTGGTTGGATTCATGCTATAAGCATAATCACTTTTGACGCAATTTGGAATGAGGGGTAAATGATTAATTACGAAATATCCGAAACAAACAAACTTAAAATTTGGCAGGTAGGTTCCTTATAGGGTGTAGATATCCCCTGAGAATGGATTTTACGAAATTCCACCCCTAAGTGGGTAAATAGACTTTCACGTGGGTGAAGCCATTAGCAGAAGCTAGTATTTATATATATTTATATATATATCCACATAAACAAAGGCACAGCAAATGGCCATATGGTATATTTAATATTAATTTGTTTGCAGGTGGCACCTTTTGTGTTATTGCCCTCACCATTCCCAAGGACGGAATTTGAGAAAGCTGTGGAGCTGCAACCGGTGTTAAATGAACTGATGCACAAGGTTAGTGTCATTTTTATGATCACCGGCACTCAAATCTGAATGACGGATAACACATTAACATATAACTTGTAACTTTTAAACGCAGCCACTAACATCTTTGATATGACAAAGTTCAATGTTTCATGGTTTTACCTCACTGTTCAGCCATCCTTTGCCTGATCACATAGTAATTTTTTAAACATTTTAGTGATGTTACTTCACTGAACCAGAAATAAAACAAACATAATTTGAAAAAAAAAATCCTGTAATAAATCTTCACTATATCAATTCGGTTTTATACATGTTCAGGTGGCGCATAACGATGAGTTCTTGGAGCTTACACTACAGAATGCGTTGCAAGTTGATGAGTTCACAAAAAGTTTATACGACATATGGGTGAAAGTTCGAAACGAGGGGATCACTCAGGTATTCATCGTTATCACTATTTTTATGAACAGAATGTGAGTGTAGTTGACACAGCTTCTTTTTACTATTAAGATAATACAAAGTGAGCTTACAGTAACAATGAAGAGACATTTAAACACATTTGCAATAAGTCAGTCAGTTTTTGGAAATATGTATTTAGTTATTTCACACCTTTTAAAATATTCGATTTGCCATTTCATTACAGAGTTGGGCATTACTCGAATATTTTTTTATCTATATAATTATTCGAATAATAATTTATTCATATTCGCGCATAAATTATTCATTTTAAATAAAATAAAAAATATTGAAATCGTCGAGTTGTGTCTCTTTGGACGCGCGAGGAACACTTTGCCGTCGACTCCGTCGTTCCCTTACGATTGCGGCCATTTCCTTCGCTCGCATTACTATTTCACAGAAGGCGATCGCTTCCTAACCTATTCCTAAATAAAAATCAAAATAGTTTTTATACTGATTATTTAGGCAAGCAAATCAGAATAAAAACGAGTCAAACACTATTTAAGCAAGAAATAATAGGAGAAGAGACCAAACATCAAAAGATTCTGAAAATAGAGTGGTTTCTGATACAGAAAACTAATTTTTAATACGCTTACTCAAAAACCCGCCCTTATCCCATCGCTTTTAGGTACGCAATTGACTGTTTTTCGCACTAGTGCGGAATGGGAAGGCCGATGTTATAATATCACACAGATCTGCTAAATTTTAGGCCGTAATATTTTACAGTGGGGTTTATCTTGTTTTTTAATTATTAATCGAATAACAAATGAAATAATTTATTCGTCATTCAAATTAACATTTCTCTTCGAATATACGTAATTATTTTTTATTTTTGAGTTACGAATAATTCAATTTATTTATTCGTTATTCGAATAAATTTTGTCCAACTCTGTTCAAATACCATTCCGCCGTAAAAAGTTTTTATTTTTAGTCAATTGAATATCACACAACTGCACTAGCATTGTGTACCACTGTGTACCACGCCCACACTCTGTTCTTTTTGTTTTTTTTTTTTACCACATGCACAAACGATTATCTACACAAAGAGTTTGACAATGAAAAAAAAAAAGTTATTTGAAAATCGTGTTTGCATGTGACGTAACTGTATCGCATCTCATACTCATAACTGACGGCGTTCGAATATCATGTAAAATGTGCTATGTGGCGTAGCCGATATCACTAGGAATGCTGCGTTCGGACATCATGTTGGAATCCCGCTGCCCACATACCGAGAACCAGTGTACTAAACACTCGCCATACTGCTCGTGGAAGCAGGTGGAAATCAACAGCATCGCGTCAGGATTCGGACACCTTGGACCGGTTTCCAGAGAAATTCAGAGGTAGAGGATTGTAGAGGTCGTTCTTGTAGAGTCGCATTCACACATTCCAAATTGTAGCGTTCCATGGGCCGTGTTATGACGCGTTTAATTCGGCATTGTTGTTGTGTGAGACAGAGATACTATAAGGAGAGATGGCACTCTCATTTTCACAACGGAACATTGTCGTTAACAAGTATTAATACGGCTTCATGTCTTAAAAAGTACAAAAAAGTACAGCCTGTTCGTGGAAGATTTAGGCACTTCTTTGATTCAAGTGCACATTGAATTTCTTTTATTTTAGCTAATGGTCCTTCTGCGTAGCTCTGAGTCAGCCTTCTTGATGCTGTGATAATAAATATGATTCCTACCACGTCAACATGCCGACAGTCGGTTGTTTTTAGCTTGTCTTGTAGTGTTTATGAATCAAAAGTATTTATAGTACCCTTATTAGGTACAATTTAATCATTTTGAAGTACCATTACATGTATCATTCTAGTTAACTTCTCTTTACCCTTCTATTCATCTAAATGTTTTTTCCCCTGACGTATTATCATTTTTTTTTATTCTTACCTTTCGTCCTTCCTTAAGGATAAATTAACAAGATTCTTTTCATTAGAAGCATCACAATAAACCTCATGAAGTGGATGAAAACAATGTGCTAATACAGCTGCGGTTTACGCATAAACATAGTACTTAGGACACTCTTTGTCCTTTCTATAGGACCTGCCTAAATTGAAAGTGTAGCTTATATTCGGCTATTTATTAAATGTGTGAGTGAGGCTAGTGAACTATCTCTGCTTTGAATATAATAATACCGCGGGCGATTCGTTCAATTGTGCCTGTCTTTTTTATGTTTATTGCATATTTTACTAGAAATTGTTTAACACTGAAATAGGCAGTCATGGAGAATTCGGAGCGATTATCATATACGAGTAATGAATAGACGCGCAGAGGCGCTTTAGAGAAGAGGCGAATTGTGCACGCTAGCACTAATTTAGTTGTTGGCAAAGGTACATCAGAAAGGCCTTTTTCTTTCATAAAATCATCAGGTGAAATAGTGGTCTAACGCGAACCTATCAATTATATAAAAAAACCCTCGGTCTTAAAGAGCCTTCGCTTGTGCGAGGCCCATTTGAGGACGAGGCCGTGGGCCGCTTCGCCCACGCCCAGCTACGCTACTGTGAACGTGTTTTGAATAATTAAGGCGTTGGTCCTTTTAGATTTGGGCAATGAATAACTAGTTCTACATATTTCATAATGGTAGCTGTAGCGACCATCATCCTCTTAGTAATGTCAGCAACTCTTTTACTTTGCCTAATAAGAAGGCCTCCCTTAAAATGTAAAGCCTGACGAAGATCCATTGACGGCACGATTTTTTACATCGCCTAGCTGTCTCCTGCGGTTTCATCCACATCTTTGGTTGCTGGTTAAAATAATTTTTCAATTTGAACAGTGATTCCTGAGACTGGCGCGTTCAACCAACCAACCAAACAAACTCTAGCTTTATAATATAGACCGCAGAGTCGCCTGTTATAGTCCTTTGTGGCGCATTTGCCACAAAGCAATAGCAGTGGCGTATATAATTTGAGGCCCGTGGCAAATTCATTGGACGGGGCCTCAGAAAAATCGTTACTTAGTGATTTTATTTTAATAAATTTTATAAAATAACAAGCCAATGTTTCTGAACTCACGGCCTCTCAGACCGGGGGCCCCGTTGGACTAAGGGCCCGTGGCAAAGACACTTTTTAACACAAGCAGCAAAATGGGGTTACGTATAAAATCTTTTGATCACTACGAATGACGCTACTGCCACTGATTCAGACCACATGTTTTCTTTGTAAATAATTGTTTCTTTTTCGTTTATTTGTTTAATACAATTCTTTGCGCAGCTGGAAAAATACGGGGACCCATTCATTTTTATTTTATTCAAAGAAATCATAGGTAGCTCCGCAAGGAAAAAAATTTAAAAGTAATTTTCCAGTACATTCGTCATTCTTTCAGTATTAACTCATTTTTTTTTTATTTCGCCTAATGTCACACTCACGTTGTTATTGAATGCCATTACACGAATGAGTTTTCATTTTCTACCCCAAAACCACTGCCGCAAAGAAAATAATTTATGTCTAGGATAACCAGTGTATGACAATTTCTAGTAAAGTATTTGTGACTAACACTAACTGCCTCAAACAAGTTCTGTTTGAAAACTTAAATATTTTAAGCTTATAGAACTTGAATGAAGATGTAACCAATTTTCACGTTACCCGCTTTAGACCTCATTTTTACAAAAATAAATCCGTGAGAATGTAATTTTTAAAACGTGAAACATTTGGTGCTAACATATATTAAAAAAAAAGATGATAACATCTTTATTTGACTTTGTTTATTTAAATTAACATTGTGCTAATAAATAACTTGAGTTTACTTGCTACTGTTTTCAAATATGGCAATACTGAAAGCAAATAAATTGCGCTAATAAAAAATACAATTTTTTCAGTCTTGTCATTAAAAAATACAGCATAATATTTTTGCATTAAAAAGTGTAGCGTGATTGCATGTTTAAATCTTTGTAAATTACGGACAACTGAACGTGTTGCCCGCATTATTAAAACGAACACTGCAATTTCGTAATTAGAATTATTAAATTCAAAATGCACGAACTTAAATAAGTCTGATATTGTCAGTGATACATAGGTTGGTCGCAAAAAACCTTTTTCAAAACACTTACTTGAAAACCCGCTCTTATCGCTCCCTATCGCTTTTAGGCAATTACTGTTTTTTGCACTAGTGCGGAAAAGTGCGCGAGCTTGCCACAATTTATAATATTTATCATACCCACGAATCGCGCATCAAACTCTGTTTATTTATCTATATCTTCGTAAGTGTGTTGAAAAACGTCTTTTGATACACATGGATATTTGTCACTATATAATGTTGGTATAAAACTCTCGCCTATTGCTCGTGCGAACTCCACCTCGACCGCAATGACAAACTTTCTCTGCTTGTATCGATTTATTGAAACACCTTTTGCATTGTTCGTTACTGTATAATAGATAATATAGTTAGCAAGCCGAAGGCCGATTATTTGAAAAAAAAAAAAAATACAACTATTGTAATTAAACCAACCTGTTATTTCATTTAACAACTGTTCTAGTAAGAATACAAATAATAGTATTAACAATATCTGATTACAGCTATCGCGAAAGAACCTTTTTATTCGCAAAGCGTTTTCACAATTTTGCAAACCATTGATTCGTTTTTTTTTTTCAAATAACTGACCGTAGTTAGAGACACTAGATAGTTGAGATCCTTGTATTTGTAAATCTAGCTGTATATACTGCTGCGTTACCAAAAATTCCAGCTGTGGATTTTTGACGTAGATCTACAATAATTGTCGATATTTCTACTATTGTCTTCGAATATAATGTACGTAAATGCAAGGATAATAATGAAAGATAAATATTGACTCTAAACGTCAAACATGAATTGCGTACTAAAGCCATAACTGGCTGGAAAACACTTGCGAATAGTGAAAATTTTCTTCTTTTTTTTTAAGTAATTGTTCACGAAATATTATGTTTTAATAGATAAAAAAAAAAAACTAGAATATATATATATTATTATATTTCGTTTTTGTAATATCGTCCGTAAAATGGCAACATTTGTAACAAATATATTTTTTTATTCGTCATCTGCAATTGACATAGTTTATTTTGTAAAACATGAACAAGAAAAAGGAAAATACAAAGTTGAGAACTTTATAGTGTAAGATAACTTTGTATAAACAAGGAGAAAAATATTTTGTTGAATGGAATTTACTCACATTCATCAATTGATTCACTATTAAATAAAACCCATATATGTTATCGATGAATCATGCCATTGTATAGATGAGGAAGAATATTATTACAATAACTTTAGTTTACTGTTTCACAAAAACACAGGAAACTTATAAAAGCAGGACATTTTTAACGGGAAATATGAGCATAAATATTATGATGATGCTTATTATGACTGCGAGATGTTGTGGTTTCCGCATTGGAAATAACCGTTGCTTTCGTCTTTTCCCAATGAATGAGCGAGTGGGAAGTTTCATTGATTGTGTTGATCGAAGTTTAAATTAACGGCTTGCGTCGTATTTTCGTGCCCTATTCGCCAGGGTCGTGTGTAGGCGACTGGGTACATCTCGTATAGCTCTTCTACCTATAGGTGACAGAATAGCTGACGAGGAGTAACCCTGGTGGAAGAAAGGCGAGTGTTTGCCGGATATATTCGACATAGGCGGTTAAACGGTTTAACTGTGGGTATATCGAGAAAATATGAATGTTGACGCATAAATTAGACCAAAAGGATACAAGTTAGTTTTATAGTTCTGTCATCCTAAAGCTATCTGAGAAATTCACGTTTTGAGTAATGGGCCTTCCACGCATAAGCTTCATTAATTTTTTTTTGCGCAGGCCGGATTGTACATGGAACACCGTGCGTGTGTTGTACAATTCATACAGTTTTACACGATAAAAACCGGCCTGCGCAGGAAAAACTGTTGTAATTCGCACGTGAGGTAGGCCCATTACACACAGCGTTGAATTACATAGCGATCAAAAGAACTAAATGATGCTTCAGGATTGTTAGAAAGAGTTATCTTGGCCAAGGAACAAAGGCAAATGAAGGAATAGGGGTATGGTTTAGTCAATAAAAGTCTGACACTCTCATGTAGTAATATACATCCAAAGTGGGAGGAGTTATTTAATGATGCCCCATACTAAAAAAAAGATAGGCCATAAAAACAAGTCTTGTCTTGATAAACAAAACGTAATCCAATCGAGCGGAAAAAATTGCCCAATCCCTTTAGTATGATTCGTTAGACCGTATCTTATTAGGTATGTCTCCTTGGTAGTAAACAGCTTTCTAAATAAACGCTTAGTATAATCTAAGGAAGAGAACTCAATTTATTTAATTTTCGGTTCATGTTAAACAAAGATGAGAATTTTACATGTAACTATTTGGAGATTGGTTAATCTTAAGTTAGCTTTATTAGATACTAGGCACTGCCAGTGGCTTCGCCTGCTTGATTGTAGAAAATTGTCCCAAGGGAACACACTTCCGGGATAAAAACTACCCTATGTACTATTGCAGGACATGGTTTAGTCATGTGCCAAATTTCGTCCAAGGCCGAGCCAGCCGTTCGAGCGTAAAGAAGTAATAAACATACAGCTTTAAAATATTAGTGCACTGTCATATTAAAAAAATAAATACGTAACATTCAAAACTATAAAGGGTGGACCAGATGGTTGTAAACCAACGTCCCAACCAAGGTAACCTTGCTAGTTTCAATCCGTGTAGACAGCAGTTATAAACCATGACCTTCAACGCCCTTGGTGTGGAGGCGCGTTTTCGAAACTGCCGGAGTTGAATTTCGAACGTGTTGGCGCGTGGTTTTCAACCAGCAAGCCGCAAGGCAAACCAAACACATAAACCAAGCTTCAACCAAGTGACCTTGGTTGAAACCCTGGATTGCAACCATGAGGTCCACCTTTAAGCATATTACGTTTTCGGTAGTAAGCTAAAACTAGTTTTCACCGATATGCAGTGGCGTAGTTAGGCGACCAACGGCCCAGTGGAGAAAAAAAATTTGGGGCCCCTTCGTTTTCCTTGATTGCAAGACGCGTTATTTACATGGTTTGTCATCAAATAACCTCTCGCGCTCTGGGTGGAGCGGGAAAGAAACTCAGACTTTAATTGACTAAAACGAGTTGCCACGAAGTAGTTACAACCTATTTTATTTAGATTTCGAAGGTAGGAAAATTTCTCGGTAGTTCAATAAGAGGTGTACCTACTAATGAGGTTTTGGGGGCCTCCCCAATCTTGGTGGCCCCGGGGCATTGACATTGATGACATGATGATACGTCCACAAATGACATGAACTATTTTTTTTTTTGTTTTCATTTATATTGTCATAATCTCGTCTCCATATTGCATGTTCACCGGATATTTGCAAACACCGTTAGTTCATAATAAATCTTGGCACATTGAAAACTAAACTATTTATTTTTAGTGTACGTATACTTATATCATTTTAAATGATCGAATTAGTGTGATACTTATTGTATTCACAATTAATGGGAGTTTTCTCTCTCGCAAGATGTATTATAATCTGACAGCGTTTCAATGTATCCAGTGACTTATTATACATTTTGTTATATTCATGAATTATGTCTTACAACAAAATGATAATATGCTTCCAAAAAAAAAACAACATTTTGAATTTAGAAGGCTGATTCTAATCAATTTTTTTTTTAATCATCAGTTATGTGATTTTTTTAAAAACCTTAGGTAACATAAAAATGTATATATAAGTAAAAACCTTTTTACTTTCCGATTTTTTTAGGACAAAATACTCCTATAATCCACTGTGTTTATAAAGATGTACTGTTCATGTTTTGCCAATTTACAAATCATGTTATTGAGAGAAGTTATTGAGATTATGATTAAAAATTGTTACTACTAGCACGAGAAGTATTTTTTTTACTATGTAACCAATTAGAAAAAATCTGCAATATTTTTGCTTGACAATTAAGAAAATATTTGTAATTTTTTTGTAAATAATAGTTAAAAGGTGGCGGTGAAATGGCGGACTGAAGATATCAACATCACCTATTCATAAAACACTTGACAGATTGGACAGAATTTCACAGAATTAAATTTTACAGTCGGTCAGCCTCGGCCTCTTCCGCTCCGATTACCTGATGCACAACGAGGAGCAAAATAAAATCAAGCAAGTGGAGTTTAACACGGTAGCCTCAAGTTTTGGAGCCATCACGTCGTATCTACCTACAATGTCTCGGTACCGACATCGCTGAATGGTGCGAATATGATGCTTTGATACTTCTGATCGAAAAATCAAAAAAAAAAGTGATATTTTTTTTTAAAAGAGCTTTCTGGACCCATATAAAAGTCTCCAGGCATCTATCCGCACCGCTCAGCTCAACATCTCTCATGTGGCTGCTCTTCTTCCAATCTGTTTGCACGCTACATCTTTCTCATATCCTCGTTATCTAGCTTCGTGTATGTTCGTATTTCTTCGTAATTTTCTGTTGTTCGTTGCACTGTTCGCTTTGCTTTCCCTACACTGGTGGTAGTTCTAAGCATGGTATATAGAAATTTCTGCTTCCTAGTTAAGTTTTGTATGGCGCGTTTGATTGGGTTTTTAGATTATAAATCGTATCCTTAGATTTAGGTAAGCAATATTTTTTTTAGTTTATCATCATCACGAGCATGTATTTATTTTGATCGTAAGCTTTAGATTGCTTTGTCCTGGCACGATCGCTTGAGAGATGTTACCTGTCCACGCCTGCATTGTCGGTTCAATGACAGTTCCGTTTATTTTCCAAATTTGGTACGGAAAACTGAATGATAACGGTGTTTTATTATTATGATTTAATAAGTGTGTATTTCTGTCCAATCTTTGCTGGGTATGGCTTAGGGTACACATCTTTCAAAATGTTATTCGGCGCTTGTGTTTCATTCATACACACATGCACAGATTTCACTCAGTACATTTTGTGATTTGGAATACATTTACCAAGATTCTTTGGAAATGTGTGGTCAACACATTTCTTTATTCAATAGCCAATACGAAACCTAGAATGTAAGATCGATCGTTCAAGGTATTTGGTTCATTGTCATCACTTTGCTATGCTTAGCTTTGATGTTATAAAAATTGTTTTCACGCAACGTTTGATCTACATGATCATTAAAAATTTACTGGTGACATTTCACATACATGATGGCTATGGGTGCCAACTTAGGATAGCAAAAAAAAATTTCTGGCAATAACTGAATACAATATTGAATATTATCCATAGCCCAAAATTCCGTCGCGTTTTCGCTTATCCTTATCCATAGCCCAAAATTCCGTCGCGTTTTCGCTTATCCTTATCCATAGCCCAAAATTCCGTCGCGTTTTCCACTAATCCTTGTCCCTTGCCCAAAGTTCCGTCGCGTTTTCGCTTATTCTTGTCCATAACCCAAATTTTCGTTGCGTTTTCGCTTGTCCTTATCCATAGCCAAAAATTCCGTCGCGTTTTCCACTAATCCTTGTCCCTTGCCCAAAATTCCGTCGCGTTTTCGCTTATCCTTGTACATAGCCCAAAATTCCGTCGCGTTTTCGCTTATCCTTGTCTCTAGCCCAAAGCGTTTCACGTGTTTTGTCATGCGTTCTAGTGAAACAGAAGTTACCAAATTAAAACTTTAAAATCTAGTTGATTTTCGTAGTGCAGAATAATTTAACCTAAATTCCGTCGCATTTTCGCTCATCCTTGTCTCTAGCTCAAAAATCCGTCGTTTTCCGCTCATCCGCTCATCCTTATCCATAGCCCAAAATTCCGTCGCGTTTTCGCTTATCCTTATCCATAGCCCAAAATTCCGTCGCGTTTTCCACTAATCCTTGTCCCAATCGTGCCCAAAATTCGGACATTTGCATTTAGTATTCGAGATAATTGTCAAACTTTAGAACAAATAATTCTATGCCATTCAATGCAATATGCAATTTAAATTATAGCTATATGTTTTAGGTTAGTTTTTTAATACTTTTTAAAAAAGAATCTAAATCATTAGATTAACTTGAAGTAGCGATGGATTCAAATAGCCAAAACCGAAAGGCATTGATTATTGTCAATATAAAATAAGAGTGATTCTTGATAGATTACGACAGCAACGTCCCTTTAAAGTGTGGGAATTGCCCCTCAGGTCTCAGGGTGTATAATTGTATATATTTAAAATATTCTAGCTGCCATTATAAAGGAGATATTTCTTAACATTGTTACATGTCTTAAATTTAAATAATTTAGTAATTAAACAAATAGGAACAAAATATTACGGTGATAAGAGTTTGTTGTCAAGAGTTTTATCTCATTTTCTGTCAATTATAACTGAGTATATAATGACTGAGTTCAGCTATGTTTAGTAGGTATACTACACAGAGTCGATATTGCTCAAGGGAGTCATAGCCGTGTTAAGATGTGAGTAAAGAAGTACTTGGTGGTGATTACGTCCACTCCATCCAAAGTCCGGAATGGGACTGAGCCTCCATCCAAGGCTCCAGGCAGTGGGACGCCGTCCCCTCCAGTTACTGTACATACATTTCGCTCATTTGCGAAAAGGATGGCATAACTGAAAAAAATCAGATTTATGACATAAATAATGTATATATTTTGTTATGAATTACGTCCTATGTTTTGCATAGAAACCTTTAATGAACAGAAAATTATTATTACGAGTATGATATATTTATTCTCACTTAAAATTGCCCACATAAAATTGAATAGGTACTTCATTATTGAGCATTACACCGCAGAATATCCTCTTTTTATTTTAAATTCTTACAGTCCATCCTAAGGTTGTCCTGTAGATATCGCTGTCAGCGATAAGACCGCCATTGTGCAAAAGTTTAAAAAGTAGTTAAGTTTGTATAAAATACAAACTTTATTGTATCTTGGTATACAATAAAGTTTTTGTATTTTGTCCAGTAAAATCGTTTTTTTTTTAGTTATGTCGTCCTAGTCGCATAATAATGATCGATTTATGAATCAATTATTAGTATTATTTAAGTCACATATAATGTTAAATAAATACAATTATTTAGATTCCTAAATGTCACCGTTATAATTTTAAATAAATATATTATAATGTGTATAAAGAGGGAACAAGTTATCATAGGGCATCAAAATTAGAAGAAAAAATTCGTCTGTCCATTTTTGTTCGCATATCTCGTTGCTTGTAGGAAACAGCTGATCGTTTTTAACCCTTTTACCGCCCGCGTCGGATTGATTTTGTGTCCTATTCGCCACGGTCGTGTGCTTGCGACTGGGTACTCCATCTCGTTTAGCTCTTTAATCGCCGTAGGTGACAGAAGAGATGACGAGATGGAGTATTTGGTCGTTGATGTGCGACCCTGGCGGAATAAACGCAAGTGTTTGTCGAATATATCCGACGTAAGCGGTTACAGGATTAAAACAAGTTTTTTTGATCAGTCATATCTTCGGATTAACTTGGAATTATAAGTTCAAATAAACTTTGTATTACAGGTACGTTATTTCTTCCGAAATTAGTTATTTATTGCTTTCTTTGTGATATGTTTTTTTTTTTTTGTAATATTGCTGTGTTTAACTGTGAGCCGATTTAAATAATGCCAATTTTATAGGTAAGGATTTAATCAGTGGCGTAGCTAGTCCTACAGAGCCCCCGTATCAAAAGACCCATAGGGACACCGTATTAAAAAAAAGATCTTTTTTACAAATACTTGGTTTACCCTACGGTACGATTGTGGATGACATGTTGCGAATGTTTGCCTACGTCGGGGCCCCTTTAGAACGGGGGCCCCGTATCATTACGGCAGATAGGGCGGTAGCTACGCCTCTGGACTTAAATTAAGATTTCATAATAAGGCCGCTGGTAGGTAATGCGAGCAATGATAGCTGTGGATTTGTAGTAAGTTTTAGTCATTACAATTAATCGGATAGCAAAAGCGGAGTATCTTTGACTGTTGTATTAAAATACTATTTTACTTTTATTATAAAATAAGCACAGTATAGCATTTTTCAGCTGTTTCTACTGACTCTCAATCAAAAAATCAAGTTCCCCAAATATACTGAGCCGGCTTTCAATATAAACGGATGAGTACAACCTTTGGGCAAAAGGCTAGTTAATAATTATTAATATTCAAATGACTAATCAAAGTGGTTAATTTCTTACCTTTTCCACGACTTCTGGTGAATTCTCAATAATGATACTTCTACATTATAAATAATATTTAATAACTCATCGCCTTTGCCGTAATTTACTTACAAGAAAGAAAAGAAATCGATTTTTAAAAGAGAAATATCGATTTTTATGTAATCGTTCTTTTTTCCTCCACATTTAAACATCCCTACAGAATTGCCAGGGAATGCATCTTCAGCACATCGCCTTATACAGACGAAGAAATTATTTGACAACTAAAGGATGCAAAAATTACCTAAGAAAACTCTAGCACTCCGTTTCGAAGATACTATGCTTTTTTTAAATATGTTTCTGTATTACATTGAAAACAGTGGGCAAAAATGCACTCTTATGCACCCACTCCCGGCATCCAAGTATGGTATCCAAGAGGAGGAACTAGAAAGACGGACGTCCAAAAATAAAATATGAGGACAATATTCGCAAAACTGTGAGCGTTATTCGACTACAGTTGCTCAGGACAGAATACGATGAAGAGTTTTGGAGGGAGCCTAAGCCAGAAGTCACACCGAACAGCAGGCATCTTTTAGTTGACATATTTCTTGATATTGAGCAATACTTCGGAAAATTCTTTATGAGAGACGAGCGTATTTCCATCAACCGACGCAAGAACAGACTCCAGAGAAAATCTCAAGAGCAAAATGTTTAAGTAAAACACGCTATTTGAAAAAAAGAATCGATTTTTCGTTAACTAGTGTTTTTAATCAATTGTCATATTTATACAAAGGGAGCTTTAATAGGCCGGTTTGAAGAAGGGAAATAACCTGTCTTGTAGCAGTGCTGGGAGTCACCATGACGTGTTAAAATATCAGGCGTGCGAGCGAGTAAGAAAGATGGAGCTATGCACCCTATAAAGCTCCATCCCTTTAACAGTTCACTTTAGGTCGTAAATTGAATCGCGTTAAGGGCCACCACTGCTGATTTAGGCTGAAAACCTGAAAACGCACTGACAGTCCAAGTTTGCAGTACGCCCAGGCAACTTAGGGCTGATTTCAACATACACTATAAAAACTTAGTTCAACTAAACTGAGCTCAGCGTAATCTAGTTTAAATACCCGTGTCGAAAACATACGAAAACAAAGAAATTGAAACTAAGTTTAGCGTAAACTAGATTTAATTAATAGCGGTGAAACGCAAAATGAAACTATAATCTCGATTAGACGCTCTAACTGTGTTTTGTTTTAAATAATCGCGTTTAGTTTATTGGTGAATTTGGCCCTAAGACTTTCGTTCGTTAATGTACCCTCGCTACTACCTAAGCAAGAAGCCTGTCAGTCATTCTAGTAATTTTAGTCCTTATTGAAACACCGCTGCGTGTATTGAGCAAAATATTAGTAGTATCAACGAATTTGTAATCTTTTTTGCTGACTTTACAAATAAAGGTAAATGAAAATTGATCATAGCCTGATAAAAATTAGAGCGCTAACTGACCTAGGTTCAACGTATTGTATACATTTCTTGTGGAGGCAATTTTCAAGGAATGTCATCCATTTTAACATACCTCTTCACAACAATAGTTAGGGTTGGTCCACACAACTCAGGGTCTTTCGGGTCCAGTGTCCTGTCGGGCACGGGACTTTTTTTTAATTTTTAACACAGTTACATCAGAGCCGTCAAGCCTTATCAGGACTTTGATAATTGTGGATATACCCTAATAAAATAATGTTACTCATGACATATACCTTCTTAGCTACATAGAACATTGCATGCTAGATAAAGCAGCTTCATTTTCACTTGTTCAGCCATTTACGTATTTTTTTTTTCTGATTATGGTGGTTTAATCTACAAATTAAAATTACATTAATCACGTGAAAAACTTTTCACATCATTTTTTTTGACAGAATTTTCGCTATTTAACTTAGCTTAGCTTCATTCGATTTCACACAAAAAGTCTACAAACGCAATCGTTTAGATACAGTTTTGTAATTTCTACGATTATCATACAAAAAGTTCGAAGCAATATTTTTTGTTTAAGTTGAAATCGTCTCGACGCGACAATGTTTCACAGTTTTCTTTGTTTTTTTTTTTTTTGTAGATTAAACTACTTTTCTTGTAACCAGCACTATTCGGGAATTTGCAAATTAATGTCTTTCTTTTTATTTAATAAGTTGAAAGTATGTTCGAACCTTTATTTTAGAATTAGTTGCCTGTATGTGATTATGTACTGTGTATGTCAATTATTTTATGTATTTAGCTTATATAATTGCCTGTAGTTTTTAGGCTTATAAAAGTTGAACGATATTTTATAAGCTAACGTATCATCATGCATTTTCCTTCAAAATAAGCTTAAATTAATATATATATTTTTAAATTCATTTTTGAAAATGCTTGTAAAGTATAGTTCTTTAAAAAACGGTCAACACACGAACAATTAAAAAAAAACTAATATTATAGTTTGGCAACCGCAATCTTGGTTTCAATTGTTCGTCTGAACCCCGTCTTTACATCTTTGACGTAATCGAATAATTTTAAAAAAACGTATTTTTTACTTCAATGGAAAAAAAAAGAGTAAAAAATTGAATGATTAAGCGTGAAATTTTCCGTTTACGCCAAAGATTTACCGTATTTTACGTATAGATTAGTCAGCATGACTTGTAGATTTTAAAGTACACATTCTATTTCATGACGTCGCAAACATTTAAGTCGTTTACTGCTATGATGATGTCATTTTTGTATTAAAATCCTACATATAAGAAAATTACGTATAGGTCACAAGTTTTAGTCAGGATTCATTTCTTTTGATAATGCGTTGGCTTCGAACTAGATGGCACTGTTTCATTCTGTTTACAGAATGGAGTTGGCAGCGACATAAATCTATGATACACCTGCTCGTGTACATTGAAGATTAATAATTGTTAATTATTATTTTGTCACTTACTACTGTCGTCATAAAATTGATGTAACGTAATAAATAAGAAACATTATGAATATAGGTAAAAATGACATCATCGTGCAGTGTTTACTTGAAATAGAGTTTAAGATTTGTTTTATTTTTCAGCTACATCCTGCGACAGCTGGGACACCCTGATTTGATCAAAAATGTAAGTATCTTTTTACCATTCGCAATATACAACATTATTTTTAGTATATGCGAAACCCGAAATAGGTGTCTAGTCTCTACGTATAAAAGGTAGAATCTATGTATAAAATTTAATAACTATCATGAAAAATAACAAAGTTATATGCTTGTTATGTTACCTAGTTGTCTGCATAAATACATGGTCACCGGGCGATCTATCCGGGTGACTGAGGAGTTATTCTGCTCCCGCACCCAGCTGTGCGCTGGCACCTTATGTTTATTATGACCTCCCGTGACCTGTGTTGTACTTGGCGGTATCCAACTTGTGACCGTTTTTAAATATTAAAAAAATCTCACATGGTGTAAAAATGATTGGAATCGATTCAGTTACTGATTCTGAACAAAGTATGTATATTTAAGTTTGGCATATAATAAAAATTATACCTAGTAAGATTATTAGTATATCTATGTTTGTATTCACCTTTTCTCTCTCTTTTTTGCACCTACCACTATTTGTCACTCCATCACCCTTAGGTTGACTGATAGAAAATTCCTAAGGCATTAAGTCCGCCTCTGTAATTTTGTGCATAAAGTGTTTAATAAATAAATAAATTAGCTTCTGCTAACGACTTTTCTCACGTGAAAGTAACCTACTTTCCATACATCCCATGGCCACATAGGCCCAGTTTCGTCCCCTTTAGGGGCAAATTTTAGAAAATCCTTTCTTTATGCTCGTCTACGCGTTCTATGTCATAAAACGAAACCTGTTGTAAAATTGCACACTCCTAGTCCCAGTAGTATGTAGGCGAGCACTAAAATATAAAAAAAAACTTTTTATCACACAAATCAATATATAATGAGGCGCCATCTCTCGGTTCAAAGAGAAATAATAAGGTGTCATTTCTTATTCTATGAAAGAGATGTCGCTAGCAGTCTTAATAAATGCAACGTCACACGGGCGTACAAAGTTTGTAAGGAGTACCCTGCTTTCACGTGGACAAAGCCGCATAGCTAGTCGACAAATAACAGCTAAAACCAACGGCTTAAGTGCTTTCTGATACATATAGAAAATTTTTGTGTTTACTGTAGTCTTATCTTAGTTTATACAAACCTTGTGTTTTGTCCACAGATGCCTGAAAACAAGGCTCTGTCAGGCTTATGCTCGGGTATCACTGACGCTTACGACCTGTTCGGCGTGCCTTGCGCCGTGGTTCTGTTCGTTGTCGAAGAGGTTTCCTACAATATTTGCGACCAGAGGTTTCACGAGTTTGAAATAGCTGAGAAGAGGCCTGATATTATGGTGAGTTTATTTCGATCAAACATATTAGGAGCAGTGTTGGCCTAGTAGTCCTGGGTTTGCGAACGACGAGCAATGGGTAGCTCGCCGTCCGGTAACCGTTCGGAACAAACCCGAATCGTCGACGGCGCGTAATGTTCCACGTGCACCTCAAAAAGATGACGGCAAAACCGTTGGGGCCCAGCAGGTCCGAAGCCTACTGGAGCCATGGGTTGCCGGAAAGGAATTCCCGGAGTCTTGAGACGCAAGGCAAATAAGGAACATAGAAGTCAGTTTTAGTCAGTAAAAGTCTGACACGCCTTCCCGTTCCACCCTAGAGTACGAGAAGACATTGGATGATTTCTCACCTAGAAAAAAAAGTGGTTGCCTAGTGGTTATGGCCTCGACTAACGAGCGTGGTGAGTTCAAATCCAGGCAGCACTTAGCCTCGTGTGTTTCGCCATTCGTCTAAAAACGGTGATGAAAATAATATGCCAGAAAAAAGAATAAAAGAGAAAAACATCGCGAGGCAACCGGCATGTCCTTGAATCAAATTTAAAGACATGTGGAATCTAGCAACTCACACTTTACCCGCTTGACGGAGGGACGGCCCATTTCTTCTCCTAGAGAGAGGTTTGAGTCCCAGAAGTGGGTAATTTATAAGGTTGCTATCATCGACCTATATTCTTGCGATAGACAAGCACGTTCATATAAACTATTTGTCAAAATACTGAAAAGTTCAAACAAAAAATCGCTGCTGCGCTAGATTGCCATTATGTCGTCTAACAAAACTTTAAAACTTACAGCGCTAAGACAGCTTATAGAGGATACTTTTTCGCGACCAAAAGGTCTAAAGCGCCATGAATTTCCTAGTACTTACGCGTTTCGTTCAACTTAGTGTGATGACATGTCATCTATATAGATTTTTATACCGCAGAAGTGACACAGTTTCTTGCCTACAATACTTCATTACAATAATAATCTATTCAAAATGTAATTATAGTGTATGTAAAAACGAGATCTAAATAACAGTAAAATAAATAAATAAATCAGTAATCACTGATAAGACTACAAGTTCAACTGAACCTAATTCAAATTTTAATATTAACCTGCACGTGGGTCATTTTCAGAAAAAGTGTACAATGATCAAAATTTACCGTAATTATTTTTCTTTCATTTTAAATAGTTTTTACCTTTGATTAACGATAAGTAATCTTTGTATTATGTCTTAATGATAATGAAATCTCTTATTTCGAATTATTCACTGAAATATTTGAAATACATTGGCCCTAGGGAACAAAATCTATTCCATTCCGCAACTAATATTTCTGGGTTATAAAAAATAAAATAAAATACTTTTCAATCAAATTAAACAGTATATTATTTCTAAATAAATTGAAATTCAAAACAAAATACTTAAAAATAAAATCAACAATAGCAAACATACATAATTTATCATTAAATCTTAATTCCGTTACTCTTTGGGCCAATTCAGACATATACTTTTCGTTTTTATCTCAATGAAAATACTAATATGGGAACTGTTTTTTTTTTAATATTAGTTTACTTATTACACACATAATCATTAAAAACTAAATAAAAATCGTTAACATTACACTCTTGAAATAATATTTAAAACAAAATATAAAATTGGACAGTCACGGAATAGACTGTACCTATTTCGGAATAGAATTCTTAAGACTATTGCACATTAACAGAAATAACAACAATTTAGAGTATTTGACTGCGACCTATTAAAAATAAAGATGAATTATTAATTTCGTAAGACATGTTACAAAAAAATCACAATAACCCTTGTTTGGGTTTTTAATGCTATTTTATTGGTACTTATTTTTTTTTCAAGGTTTCAAGACCACTAATAAAAAAGTTAAGTAAAGTAGAGACGTATGATTTTAGCTCTAGGGTATAATTTTGGCCCAAGCTTATTAACCAATAGGAACACATACTTAATGTGTTTCTATTAGTTAAAGAACTTCGGCCAAAGTAATGCCCCAGAATCAAAATAATACGACTTTACTGTAGGTGCCAAAACAATTAACAAAGTAATACGACTTTACTGTTATAATTATCAAAACGTAAATAAAACTAAATTAAAATATATCATCCTTCACAAGGCTATAATTGCTACTTGACAAGAAAATGAGATCAAATGATTACAAAATATATTCTTCTCCAAAACATTTTCGACATATAAAATCAATATTATTATTACCTTCACTGCACCTAATACAAAACGATTTTTTACATGACATACATTTTGAGATATCTGCCGACGAAAATTTAACATAAGTTTTACATGCGTAACACTGCAAACTTCGAGATATTACTGTCTTAATAGTAGGGTTTTTATTTTGAGGGTTGTTTTCTTGATCAAATAAACGATTTTTTTTCAGTATATTTTTTGTAGACTCAATAGGCGCCGATCTCTTAAGCGAACATGACGAATTTATTTGTTTGTTTTCAATACTATGAGATGCACTAGTATTTAATTGATTATTGGTTTGTGTTTCCTTTAAGGGTATCATTGTAACAGGATCATTTTTATTTTCAGATATTGTCAGATGTGTCCAACTTATCTCCTGACTATCATTTTCGGGAATAACTAGACCCTGGCAATAATTTTCAGTAAAATTTATATCATGTTCGTGTTCATAGTTAGAAAAATGTTCAGGACTGGAGTCGTTTAAAATCAAAATTGGTAAATTTGGCGACTTTGCACCATCAGTTAAATTATTGTCTAGATCAAAGTCTTCAAGTAAATTATTCAAATATTCTACATTTTGCGTCACACTACGATCAAGTAAGATAGGATTTGTCATTTTTGTGATAGCAGTCTTGCTGGTTGATGGCATAGGAGTCGGATCAAAAGGTTCCTTTGCTGGGAAGTTTTGGAAAAAATGTTTCTTTATTTCATAACATTCACAAATATTTTTAATTTGGCAAAAACAGCTTAACACTCTGTGATGTAAGATGTGAGAATTGGCAAAACATATTACTTGGTGTATTTGCACCGTTCCTACAACTGGTTTCAGAGAAATGGGAACGTTGTTTTGAACCAATTGTATTTCAGAGTCTTCGATGAAAAAGAACTGTATTAATTTGGATATCGATTTAAGTATTTCGAAGGCTTTTTGGCCATTTATTATATCCCAACCATAACAACTTTTTTATCCAGAGTTCTTTTCACGGATCCACCTATTCCGTCTGCCACTCCCTTTCCATGTCCACTTTCAGAAAAGTTCCAGGTACAAATGTCTAGACCTAGTTTAGAAGTATAAAAATTTAAAAGAAAAAAATTTTTTTTTTGCCTGTATTGTGAACTGGGTCCATCAGAAAAAAAGTGAATACATTTGACTTCAGGACATTTTGTGTTTAGCAATTTTATAACGGGTAAGAGGTGAGCCCAAATAGCATGTGGCTCGTGACACTTATTGTCCGACACAGAACAAAAAGATTGCGAACCAGAGGCCCAGTAAATCATTCCACAATGTAAGGTGATCTGATGTTTGGACGCTCCAAAATGGGTGGCTTGCACCTCTTCATGCGACTTGCACTCATAATTTTCGCTAAAATCACAAAGAATTAATGCCTCGTGTGGACCTAGATTTTCAATTTTCTCTCGGTATTTGCGTTGCTGATGTTTCCAATTAAATAAATGAATCTTATACAACGGTAAATTTGTTTCAAAAGTCTGTACTAAGTCTGTGATTAAGCCATGTTTCCGATTTTTGACGGTCTTTTTTGTCATATACTTTTTTACTACCCCTTTTTCTACCTTCTCATAACAATGATCTACACGCTCCCACTGTTCCCAATACACTTTTTTAGATACGGCTTCTCCTTCTAAAGAATAAACTAGTTTTGAATTATTACAAATTCCACATCTCCCATGCATACAAATGTAGGAACTTTGATCGCAAGACACTGTAGAAATTATATCACTTAGGGACTTAATATTATTTGAAAAGGCGCCATTTCTAAATAAACTCAAAAACATCATTTCCATGTTGCTGTGTTTTACGCATAAACAAGTGTTACGGTTGTGAATGTTTGGTGAAAGTACATATGCTGGTTTATGTCTAAAAAAAGTAGCAAAACTATATCGTCCTCCCTCATTTTTATAGATTTTGTACAAATTGAAAAGTTTGTCAGTAAGATATCTAATTTGATGCTTCTCTTTACAAACTGTTTTACATTCTTTTTTACCACTTGTGCAACGGCTTATATCGTCACGTAAAAAAAATATTTTTATCTCTTCTGAAATCTCACCTTTTCGTTGCCATTTTCGAGAGGGATAAAGTATTCTTATACGCCCGCGTAATCCTAATAGTTTTGCAACATATGATTTACATTTATTTTTCTTAACAACAGCAGTATTGGCAACAGTTTTAAGAACACGTTTATCTGCCTGGCTTTTTGATTTATAATAGGCTGAGCGTAGAGCACATTCTATAACTTCTTCTCTTGCTCTCATTTTTAATATTTTCTCATTTAAACTCTCGATCTTTTTTCTATGTATTGCCTTCAAACGATATATTCTCTTTTTTGCAGTTACAATACTTTTATGTAATACGTTATTTTTTTCGATTGCAGTATCGTATTTGCGCCGTAAATTTCTTATAGTAATTATATGTTTTTTATTTAAACATTTTTTGGTAGGTGCCTCGGAGGATGTAGGTTCTATATTCTTAGTTTTATTCTTATTACTATCAGTCTTTTTTGATTTCTGTCTTTTTTTCTGTTCTCTCCTTTTTTGCCTCAGCTCTATTTTTTCTGACTCTGATAATTCTGTTATTTTTTTATTCCTTAATTTAATCCTATTTAAATCCTTTTTTTGTACTCTTCATACCTTTCGGGGTCTTTTTTTAGTTTTTCCCGATATCTTTTCATCTTCTCGGCTGGTGTGAGTGGCATCTTTGAAAGTAAAAAAAGCGCTTATAAATATTGTATAATTCAATACGACAGAAACAATAAATATTACTGAGCCTATATCTTAGAAAATGAAAAATTATAATATATAATAATATGCAATCGAAAAGAATAACGTATTACATAAAAGTATTGTAAATGCAAAAAAAAGAGAATATATAGTTTGAAGGTGATAAATAGAAAATGATCGAGAGTTTAAATGAGAAAAATAATAAAAATGAAAGCAAGAGAAGAAGTTGTAGAATGTGCTCAGCCTATAATAAATCAAAAAGCTAGGTAGAGTCTTACAAAATGATAGGTACATAATTAAAATAATTGTTCTATTATGGTAAAGTGGAAGGGACATCGACCACCAGAGTAGAAATTACGTCGGTTATTAAAAAACACAGCTGCTTTTTACATTTTGAATGTGTAGATGTTACAATTTTGTATTATACCGGATGTATCTATCTAACATCTTACCACAAACGAATACAATGGATCCAGTACATGATTCTGGACCCCCAAAGGTGGAATTTTTCATCGGTTTTTCTTAATAAAAAAATAAATTTTTACTTTTTTTTTAAACTCAAACGGTATAAAATCGTTATTTTAATATTTTTTTGTATACATACAACCTGTATATATGTTGATAGCAATAATAACCAATTATTAAATTATACCAATCGTGCACCTAGAACAAGTTATGAAACAGTTTTGAGGTCGCTGTTCCTTTCATTCTATATTTTAGTTGGTTCACTATAACATTTAAGTGAATCGTGTTCATCTTAAATTATTTCTTAAAATATTAATTTTCGTTTGATTGGTTACAATTTTCACATTCATCTTCATAATAGTGATCATAAATGGCGTAAAATGTGCATCGCTGACACCAAAAAAACTCAACATTAATTAAATTCTTCACTTTGATATTATCAGATACAATAAAGTGGCATGGTTGGTTCGATAAAGTGGTGGGAAATCCACATCCAAAGCAATTCTCTGCAATCCGAAAATGAGTATTCATCCACGGCCATATTGATTCTTGCATCAATATAAAATCAATTTTGGTTAGGAAATTATCAACGTCCACAAGAACAACCATTTTTATGAGTTTAGTACCTAAGTATGTACCTGAAAACAAATATTACTCAAGTAGGTAAAAACAATCAATTCATAGTAAACTACTATTACCTACTAAATAGCGTAAATTTTACTAAAACTTATGTTATTTTAATAATAATAGGTAAATTTGTAAGCACTGTATTGATAAATATGATAGACTTAATGAATTATTTAATTATATATTTTTTTATTGTCACATAATAATTATTTTGTACAAACTAAAACTAGTACGAAATACAAATTTAACACACACACAATTTATTTTAAAGCTGTAACTAAAGTATTAAATATGATTTTAAATCAACACTATAATGTATCATCTTCTTAAGAATTCCATTCCGAAACTTTTTCATTCCAATTCTACGTTACCAGCATTTTGGTCACGGAACAGAAGTATCGGAAGCCTACCTTTATACTTATTTGTTTTTATTACTTTAAACCAACACATCAAATCAACAAGGTTACGATCAAATTTGGTTCACTGAAAGCTAATAAATATATATCAAAATAATTTGCGAGAAACAAACACATAAATTACCTTGAAATTGGTTGCGGTCGCGGAAAATCCAAAATGTACCGGTGCTTTGATTTTTTTTTTTTTTTTTTGGGTAGGTAAAATCATCCAATGACGAATCCCGCCCTTGGGTGGGGCGGGAAACAGTGTCAGACTTTTACTGACTAAAAACCTACCTTTCCATTCCTTGCCTTTATCCTGGGGCCTTTGGTGACAGTCTCACATAACCTTTGGCCCCAGTAGGCTTCGGCCCTGCTGGACCCCTGCAGTTTGCTGACAACTTCTTGAGGCGCGCGGGAACGGTGCGCGCCGTAGACGACCTGAGCTCGGACCGGTCTGTTACCGGACGGACGGACAGCGAGCTACCCATTGCCCACCGTCCGCGAGCCCGCGCCTACGGTGGCCGGAAATTGGGATCGGAAACCCGGCGGCGGCGGCGGCGTGTCCGCCTTTGCCTAAGGCGGTCGGCCTCCTCCTTTACTAGCATTACTGCTTCGCAGAAGGAGGCGACCGCCTGCCACTCCTCCTCGCTCCGGAGCATGGCTTGAACCAAGCCCCGGCGCGAGAGATCGCCGCCGATCGCCCCCACGAGGACACGGCGCTGCTCTTCCCAAGCGGGGCACACCTCGACTGTGTGCTCCACCGTGTCCACCGGGCGGTCCGCACAGTGGTGACACCCGGGCGTCGTCTCCGCACGAATCTTGTACAGGTACGGACCGAACTTGCCGTGTTCGGTCAGCACCTGCGCCAAACGGAAGGTGACGACGCCGTGGGGCCTTTCCAGCCACGCCTCAAAGAGGGGCCTTACCGCCTCGATCGTGGCGTGCCCAGCACGAGGTTGCGACAATCGCTCTCGCCATTTCACCATGAGATCCCGCCGGAGCTCTGTCCGCCATGCCGCGACTTGTCGCGGCAGCGGAGTTTCGCCCCGACGTTGCATCTCCACGCGTAAGTCATGCATGTGTGCAAGGACTGTTGCCTCCAAATCCCACGGTGGTAGGCCAGCAAGGAGGCTCGCCGCTTCGCAGGACACCGTACGGTATCCGCGGATCATCCGGATGGCCATGACCCTCTGGCAGGCGGTTAGCCGGGCCGCCACTCGCTTCCGTAGCGATGGCGCCCACACCGGCGCACCGTAAAGGGCCATGGACCGAACGATGCCTGCGTAGAGCCTCCGGCCGGAGGCGTCTGGACCCCCTAGGTTCGGCAGGAGCCGCTTGAGCGCAGCCCCAGTCGCATTCAACCTGGGAGCCAGACGTCGGAAGTGCTCCTTGAAGTTCCACCGGCTGTCGAGGACGAGTCCCAGGTACTTCATCGTCGACCCGACGCCGATGTGAACTCCTCCTACCGTTAATTGGGAGCCCGGAGGTGGCGCGCTCCGAGGGCCGTGAAAACACATGGCCTCGGACTTGTGCAATGCCACCTCGAGTCCCAACTGCTGTATCCTCTCCACGACTGTCGCAACCCCGCGCGTCGCTAGTTCGACCGCCGCCTGGTACGACCGTCCCCGCGCCAGGACCAGCGTGTCGTCTGCGTAACAGACCACGCTGACCCCGTCGGGGAGGTCGGCGCGCAGCACGTAGTCGTACCCGATGTTCCACAAGGGCGGTCCTAGTACCGATCCCTGCGGAACACCGCACGACATCTCTCGCCGTTTCAACTCCCCCTGATGACCGGGGTAGATGATGAACCTGTCCGACAGGTAGGCCTCGATCACCCGACAGAGGTAGTCGGGCACCCGGTGGTACCGGAGTGCCCTACCAATGCAACTCCAGGGCAGGGAGTTGAAGGCGTTGGCGATGTCCAGAGACACCGCCAAGACACACCTGCCCCGGGACACCGCATCCCCCGTCGTGAGGGCTCGCACGCGCATGATGGCGTCCACAGTGGAGCGCCTCCTGCGAAATCCGAACTGTCCGTCCGCAAGATCCGGCCCCTTCCGTGCCAGATGCACGACGAGGCGGTCTGCAATTACTCTTTCAAAGAGCTTGCCCACCTCGTCGAGCAGCACAATGGGCCGATACGCGGACGGAGAGTCCGCGGGGCGCCCCGGCTTCGCGATAAGGACCAGTTTCCCCGTCTTCCAGCGAAGCGGGAACTGGCCCCTCTCCATGCATGCGCTGAAGAGCCCTCTCAGTCGAGACCCGAGTTCCTCCATGGCCAGGACCCAGGCTTTTCCAGGCAAGCCATCGGGTCCTGGGGCGGTGTTCTTGGCACTCAGCCTTCGCACCGCCACTCTCATCTCCACCTCGGTCACCTCTGGAGCATTGTTGCCGTCGTTGCCGTCGTGGTCCGCATCGGACACCGCCGCTGGTGGCGGGGCCATAGGCGGGGGAGTATGCTCCCCTCGCGTAGGGAACAGAGCGCTCACCACACCCTCCACGAGCTGGGGCCGGAGACTCTGAGTCAGCGGGGGAGCCCATGGGCGGAGTTTCTCCATCACCATTTTGTATGGGCGTCCCCACGGATCGACGTTCAGAGACTCCAGCCACACGTTGCGGGCCTCGAGTTTGGCCCGCTTTATCTCCGCTCGGAGGGTGCGCTTTGCCGCCCTGTATCCCTCATACAGCTCCGCCTCTATGGCCTCCGCACCCGGTGGACGGGTGCGGCGCCTGCGGTGTCTAGTATACCGGCGTCGCGCAGCATTGCACGCATCGCGCAGTGCCGCAATCTCTGGCGACCACCAGTGTACTTGGCGCCGGGCACGTCCTGGCCGGACTCGGGGCATGGCCGTGTCGCAGATTTGCGACATGGCCACCTGGAACCAGTCCGCCTCGACGTCGATGTCGACAGGCCTGTCCGGTGCTTGCACCCAGGCCTGTACTATCGCGGCTTCCTGGAGCAGGTTCCTGTCCAGCTGCTTCAGCGCCCAACGCGGACCACACGGGGTCTGTCGGACCGGCACGGTCGAGGTCTGGGCGGAGACGTCAAACCGGATGTACCGGTGGTCGGAGAACGTCTCCACCTCCTCTATGACGCGCCAGTCGACGACGCGCGGTGCCAGTGCAGGGCTGGCGAACGTAACGTCCACCACCGACTCGCCCTGCATCCGCACACACGTGGGGACAGAACCCCGGTTTTGTACGACTAGGCCCTGTCCTAGGGCCCATTCTTCCACCCTGCGACCTCGTTGGTTCGTGAACCGGGAACCCCAAGCCTCGTTCCAGGCGTTGAAGTCCCCGCAAACGACCACGGGGAGGCTGGAGTCAAACCCAGCAACGACGGCATCCAGCTCCAAAAGGGAGTTGTCTAGTTCGGCGAGAGATCTGTTCGGGGACAGGTAGACGCCTACCACCACTATGTCCCCGAACCGTGCTGCCACGCAACCCCGGCCTTTCTTGACGGCCTCGAGTGCCGGGGTACCGGCGGCGGCCGACGAAATGAGTGTCACCGAGCCGCTCAGGTCCTGAACCCAGTCGGCTCTGGGCAGGACAAAGTGCGGCTCGGAGACAACGGCGATGTTGATCGACCACTGCGCCATGCTCTGGAGCAACAGATCCTGAGCGGGGGCGCAGTGGTTGATATTCGCCTGGAGGAGACGTAATGGAGCCGTTATTGGCAGTCCATTACAGTCTCCTCCCGGGCCCTCCGTGAGGGTCCTGCCGCGGTGTTAGCGGCGGCGGCGTCTGCGGAGGCGATGGCGGCGGCAGCCAACGGGGCAGCCGCGGCGGTGAGCACCTTCGCGGGGATGGGCCTTGGGACCTTGCCCTTGGCCTTGGCGGGGGGATCGCAGGTCCTGCTCCCAGCCCGGTGGTCGGCCGACTTGCCTGCCGCCGCACATGCGTAGCAGTGCGGCGCTGCACTGCAGGTATCGGCCTTGTGGCCGGGCTGACCGCACTGGAAGCAGCGGTCGCTGCGATCTTCCTCCACTGCGCAACAGACCCCCACGTGGTGGCCCACGTGGCAGCGATAGCAGCGCAGCGGTCTGGGCTCCAGCAGCTTAACCCGCGCGGAGACCCAGCCCACCAGGAGTCGCTTACCCTCCCCGGTGATGCTCCTGGCCGCTGACAGGGGGCAGTTCACTGTAACCGCCCCCATGCCAGTGCCGTCAACACGGATGGTGCCTGCCCGGACCTGATCGGCAGGGCACCCACCCGTCCTGGCGACAGCGGCCACGACCTCCTCGACCTCGACGGAATCGTCTAGGCCCATAATGCGCATGTCGACGCATCTTGTGGGCCTGGACACCCGGGCCTCCTTCGCGTCCAAGATCGCCCTGATCTTGTCAGCCAGGGCGTCTGCGGTGGGGCCGCTGTTGGCTCCGGGGACCTCCAACATCAGGGCACCAGTTGCGGTATGCCGCATCTGGAAGCCCCCGGTGATCCCAAGGTCGGTGAGGTTCACCTCCTGCTTCGCCTTACGGAGGACCTCGCCATAGGTCGCACCCTTTTTCAACGCTTCCGGCTGCAGCGTAATTACTACAGCCGTAGAGCGCGGGGTGCGAATCCTGGCCGCGAGGGCCGTCCGCTTTCGCAGCTTTTGCCGCTCACGCCTCCTGGCAGCCCGAGCCGCCTTGCCAGCCTGTTTTTTGGCTCCGGCCACTTGCCATCCGGCTTCGGCCGGGGGATCTGCAGGTTGGGGAGGCGGCCTCGGCCGCCTGCTTGCCGCCATAGCAGGGGCTCCCGCCGCCTTAGGGGCCGGTGCCGCCTTGCCCTTCTTGGGGGGAGCCGCAGGGGTTGGCTTCCCCTGCTGCTGTTTTTTGCCCTGCGGGGCCGACACAGCGGGGTTCGACACCGCGGCCCCACGCCTAGTCTGCCCTGACGGGCCCACCGTGGGTCCAGCCGCCGAGGCCGCGGCAGCGGCGTAAGACGCCGCCTTTCGCTGGCCGGAGGCCGCTAGTGGAGGGCGCAACACTATGCCCTCCAGCAGGGACAGCTGCTGCTGGATCCGCAGCTGGAACTGCTGCTGCTGCTCCTGCAGCTGCTTTTGCAGCTGCTGCTGGAAAGCAGCCAGTTCCCGCTGCACCAGCGTCAGCAGCTGACTTCCTGACTCGGCCTGGGGCTGGGCCTGGGGTCGAGGCTGGGGCTGGGGCCGACTTTGCCCCTGCCCTTGCTTGCACCCCCCCTCCACGGGCTTCTGGCTGCTGGCTCCATGGACCGCAGCGAGCTCGGCCTGAAGCTCGGCCCGGAGCCCGGCTCGGAGCTCGGTCCGGAGCTTGGCCACGCTCTTCCTGAGAGCGACGTCAAAGGCCTCTTGCATGGAGGCGGCATGGCGGAGGACCGTCCTCTCCTTTGACGTCCTCTCTCGCTTGCGGCCCATATCGCGCAGCGCGGCGACGACGAGCTCGCCAAAGGACCGACGCGACTCCTCGGCGGAGTCTTCCTTCTCGCTGTTGTTGGACACATCCAAAACACGAATGTACACTTTTTGTGAAAATGACCCACGTAATATGGTACGTAAATTACCTAAGTGCTAACGAATGACAGCATGGTTAACAACAAAACTTACCGATGAAAACTGATACCTCATGATTTGCTGACATTTCGTCGTAATTTATTAAAAAAAAATCATTGTTATTAATTATACAAAAAAAGAAAGAGCATTAAATAAAATATTTAAAAATTTCAAACAGTATAAAAGACCGTGCGAAGTCTGTATTTGGTAAACTAGCTGTAGGTAAAAACCTAATTCTGCTTTTAGTGGTAGGGAACATCTGCATGTTTTAGTCTATGATTGTAAAATGGGGAAGAGTTTAAATAAAATAATATCTTCTCTAACGTACTATTACGATAGTAGAAGCTATTACATTGCTTGAACAACCAATGGTTTTACTTACTTGACTACAAAATTATTATATATGTCCAAGTTCACTTAAATTTGTATTTATAAGCGTCGCTCTGACACTGCATGAACGTCAAAACTGCACTAATGCCATCAATGTAAAAGTGTTCGGCCTGCAGGTCAATTAGGTGAAGTAAAGTGACTGTACGGCACGCCTCATCTAGTGCGTAGTACATACTTATATATCAATGGTTGCTATAATATCTACCTAATACACTATCGTTCATTATTATTATTCTCTTTTGCTCATCCTAATTTATGGGAAAGAAGTAAAATGTCTTCTTCCATATTTGACTGGCCTGTTGGTCTAGTGGTTTGTGGCCCCGGCCCTGCACTGCTATGCTGGAGATCGTGGGTTCGATTCCCACCCAGGACAAATGTTTGTGTGATGAGCACGATCATTTGTTCTGTGTCTGGGTGTAATTTATCTATAATATGTATGTAAGTATTTAGAAATATTTATGTATGTTTATCAGTTGTCTAGTACCCATAACACAAGCTCTGCTTAGCTTGGGACTAGACGACGTTGTGTGATATTATATTTCTTTGTAAGTTGTCATATCTGTAGTCACTTACATTCTAGTCATTATCATTTCAACCAAAAGACGTCCACTGTTGGGAATAAACTTCGCCACACCGTGTGTACGTCACTTTTTAGATAAATCTTTCAAATAATTTAGTCTAGAGATTACGGTACGACCTGTATGCTAGGTCCGGGGCACCGGTTTTTTTAAAGAATTACCGCAGAATTCATCGTTGCATTTGCTATTTTTCAGATTCACAGAAAAACATTGAACGAGATTTTTGAAGAGACCACTCTGAATGACAAGAAGCAGTTAATACTGTAAGTAGTAAGATAACATGAAGAATAGAAAATATGTAATAGAATAAAACTTTATTGTACACCAAAAAAGATACACAAACTGTACATAAATCTATGAGTAAAATGGCGGTCTTATCGCTGATAGCGATATCTTCTAGACAACCCTAGGATGAATCGTAAGGTCTTCAAAAAATCTTGTTACAAAAAGAAAATAACCGACTTCATTAAAAAAAAACACTAAAAGGATTAAAATAACTTTAATATCGGAAGTCGGTTTTTCTCGGTATTGTTTGCTTCCGAAATTAAAGTTATTATAATCCGTTTAGTGTTTTTTTTTTAAGAAGTCGTTTTTTTTTTTAAG
The DNA here is from genome assembly GCA_958295575.1 of Leucania comma. NCBI lineage: Eukaryota > Metazoa > Arthropoda > Insecta > Lepidoptera > Noctuidae > Leucania > Leucania comma. The sequence goes on from OY282485.1 coordinate 13,637,738, forward strand.
AAGTTTTTTATTTCACACTTTTTAGTTGCGATGCCAATAAACCGGTCCATAACGACGAAGTTATCCGCGAGCAAATATAAAAAAGCATATATACGGTCGAATTGAGAAACCTTTTTTTTGAAGTCGGTTAAAAAATTACAGGGGGTAGTCTGCGGTGTACTGCTAACAAAAAAAAACAGAATTAAAAAAATGAAATTGTAGTATTGAATAAAACTGATTGTTTAACCGTAATAGTATTATCTATGTATGTTCAGTCAAGTTCAGCAAGGAAATCACTGTTGATTTAAAAATTGGCACGTTTTTCCTGACTCAAAACTTCAGCAACAACTTAAATTGCTTTAGAGTAAAAAAAATAGTTTTTCTGTAACTAATATTTTATTTGCACTCATTGATTTCCTGAAAGAAGAAACAAGGAATAAAACGATAGAGTTTGAAGGGAGTCTTCCTTCAAACTCTATCGTTTTATTCCATCATCACATAATCCCTCCTTCTCTTATTGTAGCGACGATCGTCCAGTGGCAGTGGTGTACTATCGCTCTGGCTACGAACCGGCGCAGTACCCATCACAGAGGGAATGGGACGCACGACTGAGGGTCGAGAGATCCACGTGAGTATCTAAAGATGGGATCACCCGTCGGAAGAAATGACGAACTTATTTTTTTTATGATTATAATTCATTAGCTGACCCAATAGGCATTCTATCAAAAGCTGACTGATTTTCTGTGCATTTTTTTTTAAACAACTTTCCTCTGAATTTAATAAATTTTGTTTTTTTTTATGTTTGTTTCTAATTGGTCCAGTCATACTTGAGTCTTACTGTAAGTCCCTTATCAAATGTTCAAAATTATGAGTTTTATTTGTAGCTCATTTACAGGTCTCACCGAATTGTACTTTCCTATGCTTCTATCCTTTTCTGTCTTTTATAAGAGTGAGAAAGGGAGAGTGTTGCCAACCGCCTCGCCGTTTCCGCCGCACGCTGCATGTAGCCCAACCCTTAAGTGCGTGATCGACGTACGAGCCTATAACGCGGTTTTAAAAAACGTCGGTTTTACTCGCGGCTCGTTGATGCTGAACGAATGGCGAATAAAACAGTTTTGAACGACGAGCCGGCCTAGTAAAAAATGAAGCAAACACGACGAGCCGCAAGCCAGGCTCGTCGTTCGTATTGCAATGATACACCGGCAAGCTTTACCGACGAGCCATAAGACCGCGGATGTACTCGTCCGTCGATCAGGGCCTTTACGCAGCGTCCCACGTGGACACAATAGCGGTTGCGAAGCGATCGGACGTGCTAACGCGAATGGAACGCGGCGACTTTTTCCTAGGTGTTCGTAAATTCACCTCTTCAGCCTCCATTTGTTTAAAATAAGTCACCGCACTGCAAGGGTCTCACGATAATATTAAGCCAACTAAATGCGACCGTTTCGCTTCGCTCATTGCCGCTTTGCACCCACGTCACGTGACCACTGCAGTATAGTTTCAAATATTGGTTCCATTCCCACCGAATCACATCGTGTTCGCCGTCGCATTGTTTTAGTTTTAGGACAAATGCATTTACTCACACTACATAGTATTATGAAATATATTTCAGTGCAATAAAATGCCCGTCGATCCACTACCAGCTGGCCGGTACAAAGAAGGTGCAGCAAGCCTTGGCCGGTCCGGGCGTCTTGGAGAAGTTCATGGGTACAGGGGCGACCACCAACCGGGTCCGGGACATCTTCACTGGTCTCTACTCCTTGGACTTTGATGAGAACGGCGAGAGGGCTGTTGAGATGGGGCTGAAGGATGCTGAGAGGTACGTGACGAAATGTTGCTGTAGGTACTAGTTGTTACGACAAGAATGTACTATCGGGCGGATGGTTTCACCGCTGTATCCTCGTGGGGCGATCGGCGCTAGCGTCTCTTGCGTTGGTCATGGGCCATGGTCCAGAGCGATGAGGAGTGGCAGGCGGTCGCCTCTTGCAAAGTAGTAATGCTGCCAAGGAAGCGGCCGTACGCGTGAAGGAACGGCCCGTACGCCCTATTCGCCGAGACGGTGAGCAATGGGTAGCCCTATAGTCTGACCCTGAATAAATGAATGTTGTAGGTTCGTCCTGAAGCCGCAGCGCGAAGGCGGCGGCAACAACGTGTACGGCGCCGACATCCGCGAGGCGCTGCAGCGCATGCGCCACAGCCGCGAGCGCGCCGCCTACATACTCATGGAAAGAATCGTGCCGCCACTTGTGAGTATCACTCTAGTAGTGCTTGACTGCAATCCCACCTGATGGTAAGCAGTGCTGCAATCGTTGATGGTGAGGCGCAGTAGTTTATTAAGAGCCTATTCACTTTAGCCTTGAAGACACCTAAATTATAATCGGCCTTCCCAATACAAAATCAGGCTCGGTGACGGTGGGCGGTTGAAAACAAAATCTGCCGCCTTACAAGTGTACACCTACACACAGCTTATATACAAAACTACGTGTGCATGTAGCGACGCGAGCGCAACGTTGCCGTTTCGTCGTTTAATAGTTTTGTATGTAAGCTGTGAGCAGGCGTACACCAAGCGTATAATGACAAATACGCGTCTATGAAGCTACGCGTCCGTAGACAGTAGGCCTTAGATATTCACGACACACATCTATCTATCTCCCAGCAAACAAGTCACGTTCGTTACGGCCCGTTCACGACTTCGGTCTTAGCGGTGAGCGGCGCGGCGGCAGCTCGTGAACGGGCCGTTAGCTTATATTAAATCAAAACAGCAGAAGATAAGTGACTCGCCTCTAGCGCGTGGACCGCTGAAATTGTGCCTCTGAGACATGATTTCACATCGGTCTCGACGATCACACACATTTGGCCGCTAACGCAATTTCGCTCGCACAACAGCTCCAACTTTTATCTTTGTCCTGGTCTATCAGTCACTATAGGTGTGCGATGTGTGAGTTTCGAGTCCAGGTTTTCTGATTGCGATGTTAGCGCATAACTTATCTTCCCTTATAATATATCAATGGCCGTAAGAGTAAAAAAATAATTAATCTAAGAAAACGCACGAACGAGCGTTGACTTACCTCGTGACACTGTCTGCGATTAAGTATCAGCTAATACTCTGTGAAAAATTTATGGTTGAACCATTTTAATACAGGTGCCTGGGTATGTGGTCCGGCCGGGTGCTCCGGTGCCGCCCCCTGTCGTCGACCTGGTGTCCGAGCTCGGCATCTTCGGCGTTATCATCGGGTGAGTTAAGCTCTCCAGCTGTTTTTGGAGTAAAAAAAAACTTTAACACCTACACATAAAGTTTAATTTTGCACTACAATTAATATTTTATGTATTTCAATGGAACTATTATAGTCGTGACATTATGATTTGTACTGAAGATAAAATTGATATTTCGCGTGCTTGTAAATATAGACCTAATTCATTTGTATTTTTGACGTTTATTAGTAAAACGACCTATTTATTTGCATCGACCCATATTGAAACAGAGACCTGTTTGCGAGTAGAAAAAGGATAAACGAATATTTTGGTCTCTATTGTACCGTCCGTTGTTCCGGCATATAATATATATACATATTCACTGTTTTTATCAATTATGGACTGAGTAAATAATAAGCGTTTGATATAATCTATACACCGTTCAATTTTGGTCGTTTTAATCCCGTGGAGGGTCGATCTGGCACATGAAACACTATCGATTTGTAAAGATTAAATTAAAGAATAAAGTACTTTTTTTCAAAAACTCTAATTAATGTACACATGTACGAAATTAATTTGTTTAAGTAAATAATAGTGTTTCATATAACGGAGCGACTCTCCACGGGATTAAAACGATCATGTTTAGCCGTGTATTTTCTACAAAATGTATCGACCTAAGAATCTTTTTCGCTATTAACCTAAAATTTGGTTCTTTGAATTAGTTCACTATATTGAGAGTGAAATTAGAATAGAAAATAAAGATTTAAATTGGAATACACCAATCACCTAGTAATCAGAATAAAAAGTTCTATTTTGGATGTAAAGTGCCTTATTTTTTTTTAATGTTGTCTTCAATTTTTGTATATTAATCAATAAACTGATTAGTTATCAAATATTTTTACACAATAGCAAAAAAATCTTCAATATTTTTGTTCAAAAAGTGCGAATATGCGAATGCTTCAGGTGGTGCTATTCTCTAAGAATAAGCAGCGCTGTCTCAACGACGAACAACCAAATAGGATACATTGGGTTGTTAATTCAATGTATCCTATTTGGATATTTGTCGTTGCGGCAGCTCTGCGTTTTGTTTAGAGAATAGCACCACTGATTTTGTTTTATTTTATTCATGGCTTCTTCGTACAGCGTTTTAAATTTATAATTTGTTATTTTACAGAACAAAAGAGAAAGTGTACCACAATCGTCAGGTAGGCCACATGCTTCGAACGAAGTTGGCGGACGCGAACGAAGGTGGCGTAGCGGCAGGCTTGGGCGCGCTCGACTCGCCGTTCTTGGTCGACTAGGCCGAAGTGAACTCGCCACGCGCTCGGCTATCTTCGTGAGCGGTCGTGTGCGCAACACATTAAAATAATACCGTGTTCCCTGTGTGGTAAACGTGTATAATTTTACATTCACACCGTCGTAACTTTACTATTTAAATTAATAGGACAATTATAAAATTTTATAGACTTTAAAAATTAAATACAGGAAAAAATAAATAAAAAATACATGCGTAACTTTATAATAAATCGTATGAGATTACTGGAAGACTATTTTATCACGATACATATTTTTTTTTAAACGGAAAAAACTTATACTTTAAAAAAAAAAAACATGGAAATATATAATCAGCTGCTCTCTCGAAAATTTATTATTTTTTGTTTTCTTTTTTAATGTTGACCTTATAATCTCAAGCAATTATTGTAAAGTTACGGTGTTTGTAAAAATACGATGACATAAAAAACTGAAAAAATTAAGATTAGAAAAAAGTAAAACTAAAATAAAAAAAGAGGTGGCAACATTTCAAAGCCTAGTCTATACTAAACGCAAGGTAAACAAACATTACCTGGAACATTTTCACACACAAGAGCGCTTGGGTTTTGTGACCGTATAGCATATATGCTGTTCCATACGGTATACGGTGCATAGCATCAGCCTTATAATGTTCCCACTGCTGGGACTCAGGCCTCCTCTCTTGGAGAGAGAATGGACCGTAATCCACCACGCGGGCCCAGTGCGGGTTGGTGGATGTCACATGTCTTCGAATTTTTGTTTCTAAGACATGCCAGTCTCACGATGTTTTCTTTTACCGATTTGAGAGCAGTGGTGTTGTAATAAATTACACAAAGTAATGCCCGGGGCTGGGTTTGAACCCGCGACCTACAATCGTAAGTCGGGGCCGTTACCACTCGGCCACCACTGCTCTATACCGCTGTGACCGTAAATGATCCAATTTATCAATGAATTTATTTCGTCATTGCAGGACAATGTACTTTAAGCCTATAGCCACATGCGTCGGATTGGTCCGACGAGGGTCTTCGTGTCCTTTTCGCCAGGGTCGTATGTTTGCGACTGAGTACTTCATCTCGTTTAGCTCTTCAATCCCCATTGTTGACAGAAGAGCTGATAAGATGGAGTATTTGGTCGTGGATGTGCGACCCTGGCGGAATAAACACGAGAGTGTGTCGGATATTTCCGACGTAGTTAAAAGATTAATAATAGCTGTATTTTAAACTCGAGTTGAATTGACAACAGAATCATAAATAAAATAGTAAAAGTAAAGTCAATGTAAAATAAGAAAAAAATCAAATTTCACAATAATACATCTATATTTTGGACCTTTTTGTTATAAATGGTTATACAAAAATCAACTTAGTATTCATACAGCTAAAGTAAATAGTCGAATTAGCCCCCAATAAATGTAAATTATCTACGATTCTGAATGCATTTCGTACTAAGCTACTAGATTATGTCGAAAAATATTGGTATTTATAGATCGATGTAACAAAATGTAAAAAATCATAACTGTTCTTTTTTACTCGCCCGTAGTTCGGTTAAAAATACTTGTATGTTTTTCTTTTATTTGTAAATTTATATTTTTTTTATCAACGAATTCAATGTAATCTTTAATTTAATCTAAAATATTGATTTCTTTTTTTTTGTAATAAATATCTGTAACATCGAATATTCAACACAGAGATAATAATATGACTGTGTTTCGTAAATGATTAACCTAAATTGTAAATATATATAATATTAATTATACTTTTCATGTTTGATAATTAAACATATTATATTTGTACCATCACACTTCAAATTTTGGCTCAACCATCATAGAAATAAATTATAAAAAGTAAAAATAAGAATACTTGTGATATCTTACAATTAAGACTACGTAAGTATGTACTGTAATAAATAAAATTAATCAATTATAACACTTATAAAAAACCGAATTATTTTTTGCTACCATATTTAAAATAAATAAAAAGATTTAATTATGGGTTATGTCTATTGAAAACTTGAATGACCAACCATCTGGGTTAAGATGTCGATTCTTTTGTCAAAATAATGATTAAATATAATAAAAAATGTACAATCTGGCGCCGTTCCTTTATTTCAATACAATATTTGTATATATCAATTTTAAATAAAATAAAATGCACTTTTAAACTGTCGTCGATTCATTATTGTTTAAAATGAAACATGTAAATTAGATATTAAAATAATAATTTTCAAAGATTTTTTGCCATATTTTTGTTGATTAATTGATGAATTATGATTATGACATTCCGTTATATTTTTACTATTGAGCTAGTGTTATTATAATGTGAATAAAATCGCTATATGTAACTAACCAAACTAAGTAATAAACCGGAAAATTGCTTGGATTGGTGCCTTTTCTTAAAGGGCCCAAATACAAAACTGCGATGCGATGTCGCATCGTTCAAAATCTACAAGCTCGCACGACGCATCGCAATAACGTGCGAATTGAGTATTACATATTGCATGGTTACCTGAACCGATGATTTGCCGCACGAAATCGCATCGCAGGAAATTGCGATGCGGCGTCGTATCGTATCGTACCGCAGTTTTATGTGGGTTAAAAATCAAACATCAACATCGTCATTTTAGCCGACATATATCCATTGTTGGACACGGGCCTCCTCCAAGTTTTACCGCAATGAGCGGTCCTATGCGTCTCGCATCCATCGGATTCCCGCAACCAAACATAGGCGATTTTATTCAAAGTAGGGAAACAATAATAATCAATTTTTAGGTAAGACTGAAAGACGATACTTGCAATAAACATGAAAACTGTATTCTAAGTACATAAGCATTAGAATCTAACTTTTGCCTCCACTTTAGATCGTATGAAATTTAACAATTGTCTCAAGGGAATATTTCTTTCACACAATCCGTTTACCGGTTGAGGCGTGATGTCCCATTTGCTATAGCAAACAAACAATAAACAACAACAATTCATACAACACTCTTAAACTTTTAACTGCTTGCGTCGAATCGGTCCGTCAAGTGTTTTCGTGTCCTATTCACCAGGGTCGTGTGTTTGCGACTGTGTTCTCCATCTCGTTCAGCTCTTCAATCCCCATAGGTCACAAGAGCTGACGAGATGGAGGATTTGGTCGTGGATGTGCGACCCTGGCGGAATAAACGCGAGAATGTCTGTCGGATATACCCGACGAAGACTGTTAAAAAATAAGACATTGTAAAAGTGACTTTCCAGGACAGATATGCCATTTCATTTTCCTGTCCTAGGAATGTTACTTTTTGAAACTGATTGCAAGTATCTGTTGATCTGTGGTGCTGAGATAAATGCATAGTTTTAATACTTTATATGTTTTTTAGCAACTTACATGAAATATAAGCAGTTGACTACTCATTGGAGTTTTATTTCTTTTATGGTCATTCATGGCAAACTAGCGACCCGCTCCAGCTTCGCACGGGTGCAATGGTGATATTAAAAACACCGTTAAATTTTGGTCGTTTTAATCCCGTGGAGGATCGATTCGGTACATGAAACACTATCGATTTATAAAGACAAAATAAAGTACTTTTTCCTAAAACTCGAATTAATATACGCATCACTGTGGTCCCGCCATAGGCCAAAACCCCCTGAACCTCAAGTTCGAAAATCGCTAGTTAACCGACACATTATCAATGACTAATAAACAAGCTACCTGGGGGTATAAATATGTGACCCATTTACTTCAATTACCACTACCTGTTTGACCTCGAAAGTGAAAGCATCGCAATTGTTGCAATCGCTGTTAACGGTGACTCATCCGCACGGTATTTGTCATTAGTGATATCTCGGAAATTGTTTGTTTGTTAAACTGTTTGTGTGATGGATATCCAAGAAACTGGTAAGTTTTTTTTATTTTCATTATAATTTTTGCATGTATTTATCGTAGTTTTTATATAATCGAGATGCTACGTTGACAGATTTAAAAAAATAATATTACTCGTAGTTTGACTTTAGCTAGTATTTTAAAAAATTGCACCCAATTGCACCTGTTCTTACTTATTTAAAAATGAAGGTATATCTGTCTTTTATCAAATACATGTTGAAATTTTGTCCAAGCTTACCCTATGCACCCCCTAGATATCTGCTAAGCCTTCGTAGTCGCAATGGTAGCGATACTACGAACTGTTCTATTAAGTTTGTTTTTTTTCTTTTTAGGTACTTTTGTGAAATGTTCCTTTTCAAGAAGGCATTATTTTGAGATTTGGGTTTCTGAAAAGTCTTCAGACAGGAAGAAACGTGCCTTAGAAACCTTTACAGGCTATCTAAAGGACATTGAAAATATAGATATTACGCCTTTATCTCATCGACTGGTCAATTTGTGTAAGAGTCTTGATAAATTCTGGAAAAACAAAATGTACAAAATCTGTCTTTTTAAATAAGCACTCTGATTGGTTAGATATAATTGAATGTATAGAGTTAAAAAGAAGTGTTGCACAGTGCGTTCAGGTGACGGAAAATCTGCCGGGGCCATCTCACGGCGGCGGCATAAGCAGCGGCCGTCCTAAAAAAGATTTTTCTGAGCTTAGCAAGCGATCGAAACGTAGACGATTGGCCGAATTATACAATGTCGATTCTTCCACTGTGAATGCATTGCTCGATACTTCTGATCAGTCAAATACTAGCTCAGCAATGACTATTAGCGCTGACGAAGCTCTGTCACTCATTGTAGAAGCTAAGTTGACTAAACATCAATATTTATTAATTAAGGAACTTGTTAATAGCAAAACTTCTTGTAATATTTTGCCATCCTACCAAAATGTCTTAAATGCTAAAAAGGATTGCTATCCCAAGAACATATCGGTGTCAGAAACAACAGGCGAAGTTAAATTACAAAGTTTATTAGATCACACAGTTTCTAGGATAGTTGAGTCACAATCAGATGTTCTGAAATCAGTTCCAAACGATTCTTTAAATAATTTAGTTTTAATCGGGAAATGGGGATTCGACGGTAGCACGGGCCATAGCGAATATAAACAAAGTTTTTCAGATTCCACAAAAGATGATAGTAGTTTGTTTGTCACCTCTTATGTACCTCTTCAGTTGATATCTAAGACAGATTCAGAAAGTAGTTGCGATAGTAAAATTTTGTGGAAAAATCCCCGCCCCTGTTCCACTAGATACTGTAGACCTATTCGCTTTCAGTACTTGAAAGAAACTTCCGAAGTTTCTAAAGAGGAAGAAGCATATTTTAAGGGTAAAATTAGTCGCTTACAACCAACATCTATTACAGTCAATGGCCGCGATATTAATATTGAGCATTCCTTGCAGCTGACTATGGTTTTTTTTTTTTTTTTTTTTTTGTGGTAGGTAAAATCATCCAATGACGAATCCCGCCCTTGGGTGGGGCGGGAAACAGTGTCAGACTTTTACTGACTAAAAACCTACCTTTCCATTCCTTGCCTTTATCCTGGGGCCTTTGGTGACAGTCTCACATAACCTTTGGCCCCAGTAGGCTTCGGCCCTGCTGGACCCCTACAGTTTGCTGACAACTCCTTGAGGCGCGCGGGAACGGTGCGCGCCGTAGACGACCTGAGCTCGGACCGGTCTGTTACCGGACGGACGGACAGCGAGCTACCCATTGCCCACCGTCCGCGAGCCCGCGCCTACGGTGGCCGGAAATTGGGATCGGAAACCCGGCGGCGGCGGCGGCGTGTCCGCCTTTGCCTAAGGCGGTCGGCCTCCTCCTTTACTAGCATTACTGCTTCGCAGAAGGAGGCGACCGCCTGCCACTCCTCCTCGCTCCGGAGCATGGCTTGAACCAAGCCCCGGCGCGAGAGATCGCCGCCAATCGCCCCCACGAGGACACGGCGCTGCTCTTCCCAAGCGGGGCACACCTCGACTGTGTGCTCCACCGTGTCCACCGGGCGGTCCGCACAGTGGCGACACCCGGGCGTCGTCTCCGCACGAATCTTGTACAGGTACGGACCGAACTTGCCGTGTTCGGTCAGCACCTGCGCCAAACGGAAGGTGACGACGCCGTGGGGCCTTTCCAGCCACGCCTCAAAGAGGGGCCTTACCGCCTCGATCGTGGCGTGCCCCAGCTGACTATGGTGGATGGCAAAATATGTAGTGCTTTATGTGAATTTTCTTCGTCTAGATGTTACATTTGTGGAGCTTCTCCAAAAGAGATGAATAAAATAGACGACTGTTTACGAAAACCAGTTCAAGAAAGTCACTATGAGTTTGGTTTATCTCCATTACATGCGTGGATTCGTTTCTTCGAATATTTTATTCATCTCTCTTATAGGATTGATATAAAGAAATGGCAAGTAAGGTCAGATGTAGAAAAAAGCACGTTAGCGGAAAGGAAAAAGTGTGTGCAAAATGAATTTAGAAGTAAATTAGGTTTAGTTGTAGATAAGCCTCGAAGTGGCGGAAGCGGGACATCGAATGATGGAAATACGGCTAGAAAATTTTTTTCCAACTCTGCAATATCTGCTGAAATTACAGGCTTGAAAAAAGATTTACTCGACCGTTGTTACGTGATTTAGCAGGCATTGTCATCCGGTTATAATATTGATGCTGAAAAATTTAGAGTATACTCTTTAGAAACCGCACGGCAGTTAGTTCAGGAATATCCGTGGTACAATCTTCCCGCTTCCGTTCACAAGATACTTGTCCACGGGTCTGATATTTCAGAACTCGCCTTATTATCTATCGGGGAGCTTTCCGAGGAGGCAGCGGAATCAAACAATAAAAATCTAAAAACTTTTAGGCGAGATCATACGCGAAAATTCACACGAGAAATCACTAATACCGACTTACTTAATAGACTCTTGTTATGTTCAGACCCCTTCATCACTGGTCTTCGGAAACTCCCCAGAAAGAAAAAAGGCTTATTAAGGAAAGAAGTCCTAGATTTATTAAAAGTATAGTTAGAGTAAAGGTAGTATTTAATATAAGAGTATAATAATGGTGTAGGATAATTTTAATGTTATTTGTTTTGTAAGCTATTTATTATACCTAAGGAAATTCAAAATGAAAAAACGTGAGAATTTTTGCATGTAAATATTGTACATAATTATCATGTTTACTTTTTTTAAATACAATAACGACTGTGAAATTCATTTTCACAATCTAGAGTATACATCCCAATATGAAAAGCTTACACTATAATAGTAAAAAGCATTTCAAAACGGGGGACAATTTTATTACATTTTTATTTAATATTTTAGACGATTCTGGGCTGTATTTTGTAAAAATAACTTCGTATTTTCATTAAATAAATACTTTTCTAATTGTAAAACAACTTTTATTAAAGCTCTGCACCATTTCCAATAAGATATAATAGCCCAATAAGAATCTAGGGGATTATGACCGCTCCGCCTAGAACGCGGGACCGCCGTGCGCATGCACGATATCTTTAAGTAAACGAGTCAATGACCTTGGAGGGAGTTGTCGGTCGTTGCGTACTAATACCTACCTGCAGTTTATTGGCTTCGATCAGCTGACGTTTACTTAAAGAAATCAATTTCGTACATGCGTAAATTAATTCGAGTTTAAATAAAAAGTATTTTTCATTTTTATCTTTACAAATCAATAGGGTTTCATGTAATCGACCCTCCGCGGGATTAAAACGACCAAAATTTAACGGTGTATATTATGCATGTATTTTACCTATAAAACTTAAAAAAAAACACCGCATCAAAATCCGTTGCGTATTTTTGCGTATGTAAGCATACGTAGACAGCGGGAAGCGACTTTGTTTTATACTACTACGCAGTGACGGTACAGTGGTCCCGCTATTATGACGTTTATTATAACCCCTATTCAAAGTCATAGTCCGTTGTGGCGCCTGCACAATAATTCTCCGGTAGTTATTCGTTGTGATATTAGGTACATTAATTTATTAAAGAAAGACTTGATACGAGGTATTTTTCGCCCATCACACTTAAAAACCTGTGAGTGGATAAGTCACTTGAATAACAGCGTGACTTGCATACATTTTGTACAATACGGCCGACGGATCTAGGCGCGTCTGAAGTTAGGCTCTGCGAACTTTAGCGCTTGCGCATTCGTAAAAAAATAAATGTTTTGAAAAAATAAATACATAAAGCAGTTTTTATTGCTATTAACAACTGTTATTGGCATTTATTTTTATAAATCATTTATTTGGCGCGCTAAAGTTCGCAGAGCCTAACTTCAGACGCGCCAAGATCCGTAGGCCATACTGTACTAAACGTTTGGCGGGAATGCTTATAGAAAAGTCATTTGTCTAAGGGCCAAATTCACCAATAAACTAATCGCGATTATTTAAAATAAAACGCAGTTTGAGCGCCTAATCGAGATTATAGCTTCATTTTGCGTTTTACCGCTATGAATTGAACCTAGTTTACGCTAAACTCAGTTTCAATTCTTTTGTTGTCGCCCATGTTTACGACACGGGTCTTTAAACGTGAGCGTAGTTCAAGCGTAAAAGTGTGGAATGTCTTAATTTCAGTTTAGCAGATATTTAGTGTATGACGTCCTGTAAATGTGTATGGAAAGTTCAGATTTGTGCATCTAGCCATTCAGCAGATATTCAACAAAAACTGTTTCCGCCAGGACTACGTATTCTGAGCGTAACTTTTTTTTTTCTATGGACATACAAGAAAACAAATACATACAATAATTAGTGTGTAACGAGATGTAAATGTGTATGTATAAATGAAATTTGTGTGTCTTATAATTACGAAGATATCCGAGTTTCCGCTGCGGTGACGTTTGCCAATTTGATGAAAATCATATAAAACGGTTTAGTAGAAAGTTATAATTTTTTATGCACGTTACTTTGGATTTGTGTGTAATGTGTGTAAAAGCAGAATTTGAAAAAAACATACCGTTCAGAAGATATAAAAGTAAACGTAAAATAAGGTCATTAGGTCAAAGCTCTTAAAATAGGAACTCTAGAGTCTAACTTTTTACATGTATCTATAACTTGTTAGGCTCTACAATGTCCTGCAAAGTTTCATGTATGTGCGCTAAGTAATTAATGAGCAATCGCATAATTACTACGACTGGACCACTATATTTTATGACATCCGATTATAGGACTTTTTAATGGAAAAAGCAAAATAAAATATATCCCAATCATTAGTGTATTAATGCAACTAATCCTATTTGAAATTTCAGCTCATTACACTAAATAATTAAAGAGATATAATAAAAAGACCAGAACAACTACAAAACATGGATAAACCGACCAAGTTTGAATGGGTACGAAAAAGCGGCCGTGCAGTACTTAGACCTAACGTTCTAAAATTTCCAGTATAATGTTGTTATTGTGTTGAATGATTTCGTACAGGTGCGTACACAATTGTTTTGCAGGAAATAAAATAACTTTCTATTAATAAAAGTATTTATTAGGTAACGATTTAACTAAAACAAATAAACGACATTAATAAAAAATAATAAAATAGGAACTAACAGTAAGTATCTAAGTACGTGATTTATGATCTTACCTTGTTTATCTTCCAATCATTCTCACTACTGGCTCAATAAGTATGGTTCACAGTCACTTACACTAGCTACGTCAATGTCCAGTAAGTACCTACATAATATTACGTTGATGGCAAAATAAACAGTGCATACGCACGTTGTCCTTGACTGCACATTTGTGACTGTTACTAAACAAAACGGAACAGGAAGCGCGCGCTCAGAAGATACTTGCCTACTATTCAAACATGAAGTCGAAGCGAATGCCGCATGCCGGTTTGCGCAGGATTCCCGCCATTCTGTCTGTCAAACTCCAAGCGAATGCTAGAATTGCGGGATCCGCGTAGATTATAAAATATTGAGTGTTCTATTTGTAGGGTACCTACTTATCCAAGAACGTAAATAAGAAGTAGTAAAGTCTACAATGAAGTCTAGAAAATGTTAAGCATAAAAAACTGGGCAAGTGCGTGTCGGACTCGCACACTGAGGGTTCCGCACAAAACCAACTTACGTAAATGTGTGAGCCCGACTCGCACTTGCCCAGTTTTTGTCTATTTTTGTATTTGAGTTGATTGCTTGCCTGTGGAATTTTGAGGAGCACTTCGACGACGGCGGTGTGTTTTCGCCGTTGTCTGATGCGGTCGGGCTCCTTTCGCTAGCATTACTGCTTCGCAGAAGGAGGCGACCGCCTGCCACTCCTCCTCGCTCCGTGCGTAGACCGCAGGCGTTCCGCTGGGCCGCTGTAAAGGGCAATGGAAAGAACGATGCCTGCATAGAGCCTCCGGCATGAGGCGTCAGAACCCTTAGGCAGGAGCGGCTTGAGAGCAGCCCCAGTCCTATTCAGTCTGGGAATTTTGGTGGAATTTTGACGCCCAGACGTCGGAAGTGCTCCTCAAAATTCCACAGGCAAGAATATCTTAGAGGTGAAGTAGTAAAACAGTATATAGTGAAAAAATATGATTACCCGCTTTCTTGATGTCCCCATTAAAGTTTCAGCTTTTCTCGAAATGCTACTCTCGGAATGCAACCAGCTATTTGTGTTTTAGTGTTTTATTAAGAAGATACTCGCTTATTTTTTATTATAAGTTAAATTTTTGAGTTTGAATCTATTAAGTCCTTGTGACATTTTCCATTTAAAATAAAGAATTCTTTTTATTTAAGATATTTCCTATTTCTTTTCCTTTTATCTGAGTATCAAGTGCACTATTTAACAAAGAAGTTTTACTTTCAAGTGGAGGTAGTAACAAAGGCAAATTGTAATCACCCTTCCAGGGGCGTAGCTACCGCCGTATCAATTATACGGGGCCCCCGCGCTACAGGGGCCCCACATAGGCAAAACTTCGCAGCAAATTATCGATAATCGTTTCGTAGGGCACCATTTTTTTTTATACAGGGACTATTGGGACTTTTGATTTGGGGCCCCTGTAGGACTTTTGATATGGGGCCCCTGTGAGACTAGCTACGCCACTGCACCCTTCTAACAACTTACTACTGCAGTAGTAAGAAAGGAAATCAAATTAACAGTATTACTACTGGTAGTAACATTGGTAGTAACACGGGCAAGAAACCATACCAGATCCGCATCATCCACATAGAAAAAAAAAACAAAAAGTAAACTTAATTTGGAACATTAATTGTGCATAGGTACGTGCGGTCACAAAAAAATATTTTTTGAAACGTTTAAAAATGGAATACTTTCTTTTTTTAAATACTGTTCATTTTCCTTCTAAACCTCAATACGCTTTATTTCTAGTAAAAAAAGTTGGTAACTCTACCTTCAAGGACCACTAGCGCCTTAATTGAAATTAAAACCGCCGCGCTGGTTTTGTTTTTAACACACTTTTAGGCCGTGTTTACGGAGACTCGGCGCGTTGTGCGGCGCGTTGGGCGTTTCATCGTACATTGCAGCAGCGGGCCGCGTCATCGCTCGCGCAAACACAGACATATGGCAATGTACGATGGACCGCCCGACGCGCCGCGTATCCGTAATCGAGCACTTAGATAAACACAATGTGCTATACAAATACTTTATTGCCTTTTCTAGCATTTTTACAAACCACATTGTGTATTATTTACGAGTTTAAACTGGCGGCGCGGCGTTAGTAAATATGTACCTACTATATCAATTTTTTGTAAATATTACGTCTGCCAAATAAATGCATTTGTTAATAGGTTTTTTTTTATGGTAGGTAAAATCATCCAATGACAAATCCCGCCCTTGGGTGGAGCGGGAAGTAGTGTCAGACTCTTACTGACTAAAAACCTACCCCGTTCCATTCTTTGCCTTGGTCCCAGGGCCCCGGGTGCCATTTTCACATACCCTTTGACCCCAGTAGGCTTCGGCCCTATTGGGCCCCTACAGTTTGCTGACAACTCCTTGAGGCGCGCGGGAACAGTGCGCGCCGTAAACGACTTGAGCTCGGACCGGTATGTTACTGGACGGACGGACAGCGAGCTACTCATTGCCCGCCGTCCGCGAGCTCGCGCCTACGGTGGTCGAAAATCGGGATCGGAATCCCGGCGGCGGCGGCGGCGTGTACGCCGTAGCCTGATGCGGTCAGCCTCCTCCTTTGCTAGCATTACTGCTTCGCAGAAGGAGGCGACCGCCTGCCACTCCTCCTCGCTCCGGAGCATGGCTTGAACCAAACCCCGGCGCGAGAAATCGCTGCCGCCGATCGCCCCCACAAGGACAGGCGATGCTCTTCCCAAGCGAGGCACATTTGTTAATAGGTACAGATGCATTTATTAAATTGTAATAATTTCGTAAGTAAACGTCGTCAGTAAACAATCACGTAATCACTACTACAAATTTGTAGGTACTATTTTTTATCACAAATTCGTCAAGAATTGTGTACGCATCTGTACGAAGCTATTACACTATATTACACTGGAAATTTTAGAACGTTAGGTCTAAGTACTGCACGGCCGCTTTTTCGTACCCATTCAAACTTGGTCGGTTTATCCATGTTTTGTAGTTGTTCTGGTCTTTTTATTATATCTCTTTAATTATTTAGTGTAATGAGCTGAAATTTCAAATAGGATTAGTTGCATTAATACACTAATGATTGGGATATATTTTATTTTGCTTTTTCCATTAAAAAGTCCTATAATCGGATGTCATAAAATATAGTGGTCCAGTCGTAGTAATTATGCGATTGCTCATTAATTACTTAGCGCACATACATGAAACTTTGCAGGACATTGTAGAGCCTTACAAGTTATAGATACATGTAAAAAGTTAGACTCTAGAGTTCCTATTTTAAGAGCTTTGACCTAATAACCTTATTTTACGTTTACTTTTATATCTTCTGAACGGTATGTTTTTTTCAAATTCTGCTTTTACACACATTACACACAAATCCAAAGTAACGTGCATAAAAAATTATAACTTTCTACTAAACCGTTTTATATGATTTTCATCAAATTGGCAAACGTCACCGCAGCGGAAACTCGGATATCTTCGTAATTATAAGACACACAAATTTCATTTATACATACACATTTACATCTCGTTACACACTAATTATTGTATGTATTTGTTTTCTTGTATGTCTATAGAAAAAAAAAAGTTACGCTCAGAATACGTAGTCCTGGCGGAAACAGTTTTTGTTGAATATCTGCTGAATGGCTGGATGCACAAATCTGAACTTACCATACACATTTACAGGACGTCATACACTAAATATCTGCTAAACTGAAATTAAGACATTCCACACTTTTACGCTTGAACTACGCTCACTCTTTAAACTAGATTACGGTGAGCTCAGTTTAGTTGAACTAAGTTTTTATATTGAATGATGAAATCAGCCCTTAGTCTGCTGATTCAATCACGCAATGAAACTCCATCCATATTAAGACAAAAATGAAACAAATATCATATTTTTTGTTAAATAAATTTTGTATTATATTAAATAAACAATCTACAGTATCTGGCAACACTTAAATATATTCTGTGTACTTGGACATCTTGGTCTTGAACAGAGTGTTGCCCTCCGTGTATCCCTCCATGTGAGTGAATTTGGGATGTGATTCTATGACCTGAAAAAGAGAAACTACAGTCAAACAGTGCATTTTTTGACAAAATTGGGCATTGTTATATCAGCAAAATGAGACTGACAGTAAATGAAGTATTGCAATCAATATAAATTCCCTCATCTATACAAATATAAATGTAATATAATTGAGTATTTTTTTAAATAAGTCGTCAATAAATCACTTGCCTTCAATCGTTCATAGGCATCATCAGCACTAGTAATGAGTTCCGGAACATCCAGTTTTGGTATCCCGAACAAGTTCATCAGGAAAAACTTCTGGTTCGTGTAGAGCATGCGCTGGTCGGCCCACTCCACCTCGCGCGGGAGGCGCCAGTCCTTCATCTTGGGGTTCTCGCGCTCCGTGTACTGGTCAAAGTTAAGACGTTCAATGTCTTCGACCACCTGGAAAGAAATGAGAATTTTTCAATACACTTACTCGGAAACACACTCTTATCCCTTACAGGCACGAATAGTTTTCCGCACTAGTACAGATAAGTTCGCGTGCACGCCCCCGCCACGATTTTATTGTAATAAAATAGTTTATTGTATCAGGCGCGCGTCGACCCCCATGAATCGCGCGTGTATTGAAAAACGTCGTTTGATACATGTGCACATTTGTCACAGCAGCCCTCAGATCCATATCACACTAGCTTACGGCTCGTGCGAATCTCGCCTCGGTCCCAATGAAAAACTTTCTGCACTTGTATCAAAATGTACTATTTTACTTTTAACCGCCGTAACGTTGTATACATCCGGCACAGATCAAGCGCAGTGCGTTTTTTATTATACTGAGGTCGGTTTTTTAGGGTTCCATACCTCAAAAGGAAAAAATTTAACTTATAGGATCACTTTGTTGTCCGTCTGTCTGTCAGTAAAGACCCTTTATCTTGAAAACGTGCGGAGATATCGAGTTGAAATTTAAACCCTACTCAGTTCTGCGGTTCCTTGAAGCTGTGAAAACATATATTTTTTAAGTTAAGGGGTATAAATTAATACTGACCACTTCCACCTCACCGCCGCCGCTCCAGTCATACACCAACAGCTCAGCATGGGTCGCGATGTCGCGTAGATACTTGTTCTTGTACTGGCGCTCCATTTCCGTGAGGAACTTGTCCGTCAGAGCTTTGCCGCTCACTTCATGGTCCAGTTTACGGGCCTTTATGGCAGCCTGAACCTGTAAGGTCATTCATAAGCTTTAAATATAGACACATTATTCAGAACTAGCTGTTACCCGCGACTTCGTTCGCGTGGAGTGTCAGAACACTACTTTCCTTTTTAGGGGCTAATATAATTATGTATAGTTCTTTAAAATATTTAATGTAAGTTTTTTTTTTTTTTAGCCCGTTGTGTGTCCCACTGCAGGGCAAAGGCCTCCCTTCCGTTGTTCCACTCTTTTCTGTCCTTAGCTACTTCTGGCCAATCCCTAAGGTTAGGAGTCCAATTCGTCACGCCATCTCCTTCTGGGCCTGCCGCGTCGCCGGTTCCTGCTGTTCGGAATCCAATCAGTAGTTGCCTTCGCCCAATTTAGTTGCGACATGCGGCAGATGTGACCTGCCCAGTTCCATTTTAGTTTGGCGTCTGAGTTACCTACGTCTGTGATTTGTGTTTTGGAACGAAGTATAGTGCTCCTTAATGTAAGTTAAAATTCAAAATTTGGTCATGATGGCGGCATAGTCAATATTCCGACAAAGCTCCTAATTAAAGATGAAAAAAAAACATAACACATCTAAGCTATTTGTTGATAAAAATGAGTGAATGTTCTGTTAAAATTGGTCCAGACATTTCGGAAATTAGACAGCACAAGCATACTGATAAAAAATTTAACTTCGAACTCAAGTGTTGTGCCTTTTTTTCTCATATTTGTCTGTGTGTGCTCATATTTGACCTTGAGTTACAAGTTTTGGTGACTACCAACTAATATTTTGTATTTTTTTCATTATCCTTAGAAAGAAAGAAAGAAAAACATGTTTATTTGGCACACCATGATTATAAACAAAAGTGATTGCAAATTTTAATTAAACATAAAAAGAAAAAATAGAAATATAAACTAATAAAAAATAACAACAATAATAAGTTGCACGGCTGCACCAAAAAGGTTCAGTTCAGCATATGTCAGACAACTGCGGCTATGCAGCAGTTGCCTGACGCTGGTTTTCAACGGAACCTTTTGAGTGTAGGTACAGATGAAAATCAGTTTTTTCATGTGAGAAATAAATAAATTTTAATAAATATTATACTTACGTATATATATAATGTTAACAAAATGATAAATAATTAAAGATGTTAAGTGTCAGTTGTGTAGATATGTAATATGAATAAATTGTAATACCTACCCACCCTATTATTAAATTACTCAATATACTCATATACCACAAAAGTTGAAAAGAAACAAATTTATTTTATAAAAACGGAATATTTCACCTTCTTTCATGGTTCACTGGTGGATACCCTTTAAGTGCCCTCTTTCTAAATCTCATTTTTGTGTATTAAAGATCAAAGCAATAAAGCTCTGATCTAATTTGATACACAAAAATAGCTTAACACAAATATATAGAAAATCATTTCTAGGTATTGTGTGAATGCATAGTTCATTATGTTCTATCAATTTTGGTAAACAAAAATAAATTACAAAAATTACAAGTAAAAATTAAGTTATGTCTGTGATTAATTACTCAAGCCCCAAGCAAACGCCAGTTTTCGCACATCTATTGTTATTCTATTGTGTCTCTAATTACGGTATTCAAAAGATTAATAGTGAAATCTAGCTAGTCTATATGTCTTTTGCATGTGTTGACATTATTTAATACCTACACAGACATACAGTTATACAATGTCTTTAAAAAACTCACTTATTTAGATCAATTCAATGAAAAATTGAATGAATATGAAAAAAAAAAACTCAATAAGGTGAATAAATAAACTACTAAAATGTATGCTGAATGTAAGCATACATTTTAGTAGTGGCAGTATGGCACTATATTATAAAAAAAAAAACATAGGTAAGGAAATTTTATCAGCATTAATTTTTGCCTAACTATTGACAAACTAGGATGGCCTCTATTTACCTTGTCCACTGGCAGGTCCAAATAGATGACAAGATGGGGACGCATTAGTTCCTCTAAGGAGTTTGCTCTCAGCTCGTAGTACACCGACCTCACTGCCCTGCTAATGTGCTTCTGGGAGTACATCGCCTCCAGAAACACAAAGTCAGAGTACGGAGACCTCTCCAACACAACACCTTGACCAGTATTCAACAAATGGGCCAATGCATCAATATACTGGCTGTATCTAGCTATGTACATCATGATCTGGAAGTTACCCGCCAAACGGTGGTTCGGAGTCTGATTGAAGTTAACATGGTCAAAAGTCCTGGTGTCCTCAGGTATTTGTTCATCGAACATGCGGAGATCGCAACCGTTTGGCCTTACGTAGTGGATATCCATGTTTGCTTCAGGAAAATGCTTCATACCCAAGTCCTCGGCGAGGGCGGCCGCAAATTTGGTCTTGCCAGCAGCCACTGGGCCTTCAACCACCACGACTTTCGTGTTTTCGTCGAACCTATGAGTAGTGCGGTCGCGAAGACTCCTAAACCACGAATAATCTTTATTCACATAGTCGAAGGGCGCTGGTTTCTCAGGAGGGCAGGGCAGCGAGCTCCGTAGTGCCTTGCCAGCGATATTACGGTTCTGCACAAACGTACATGCCGCTATTTTACATCCCTGGCCAGGATTGAGCACTTTTACAATCCCAATTTTTAGCAGCGACATTTTGAGTCGAGGTATCTTCTGTTGTGCGATACCTAAAATAATAATTCTTTATTAGTTTTTGAAGGTCTTAAATTGGTAATAACAGATGTTTAATGTGGAATTCTTACCTCAAATCAATTCATAACAAAAATTAACCCTGTGACATAACCATTCACAATTGGAACGTTCAAAATTTTTCGAGCCCTAGCTGCGTTTTTGGTGTCGACGTTCGAGGTTTATAATATATGAACGCAACTTTTGTAGTGATGTACCTATTTTAGTTTTAGTTAATGAAATTACAGTCTGTTCCTACCTTTCAAGTATAGACTAAAAAAAGTCTATTTCTGAACAGTTTGACATTGACATAAAAATAGTTCCTTTTTGACGTGTGCTTCCTTAGAGCCATGTGTGATTTTATTTTGCAACAAATATCTTGAATAATTATTCGTGATAAAACTGATCAACATGACTGATAATACTGAATTAAAGATGGACACAGTAAATATAAGTGTGGACGAGTTTTTACCTGCCAAGAAGACGGCAAAGCTAAAAAATATTAAGCGAAGGGCTGTCTCTGAATCTGGCGATGGAATGGAAATAGAAGAACATAATGGTATTCAAGGCAAAGCTAAACACAGTCGGTCCAAGGCGAAGAAGAAGAAGAGTGCTGAGCCTAACGAATCTAAAGAGAATATGAGAAAAATTCCAGTCCCAGCTCATAGGTATGTAACCTCAAATTATATAAATAAATAAATATGTTTAAGGTACCTATGACTTACCTGTTTTTCTCTTTTTTACTTCTTTTTTTTTATTTACTTCCTTCACTGTGAATTAACCATTCCTTAATTACTCAAGCCCAATGCGAACGCTTATTACGTTCACACACCTATCGTCTTTCTATTGTGTCTCTAATTACGGTATTTAAAAGATTAATATATAGATTCACAATAATATTTTAAAATCTAACTATACTTAGCATAAACCCTAGTTAACAACAGCCATATATTAACATCGAATCGAAAGTGAATTGTGATCACATGAACAAATTATTGCATGTTCTTGGTGTCTAATTTATTAAATTTTGTTATTTATGAGTTGTTATTAAACCTAAAACATTTTATTTCAGATACACACCTCTCAAAGAGGATTGGTTAAAGATCTTCACTCCAATCGTGGAACATTTACTACTGCAAGTCCGATTCAATACCAAGACTAGAAATGTAGAGATCAAAGTTGGACCAGAAACTAAAGACATTGCTAACTTACAGAAAGCTGCTGATTTTGTTAAGGTAAATAAATTCCGCCAACCACTGTAAATATTCAACCAACCCCCCATAATTATTAGTCTATACTAGATTTCAACGGTCAGCCTCCTCCTTTGCTTTTTTTTTTTTTTTTTTTTTTGTTTTTTTTCCTCCTTTGCTAGCATTACTGCTTCGCAGAAGGACGCAACCGCCTGCCACTCCTCGCTCCGGAGCATGGCTTGAACCAAGGCCCGTCGCGAGAGATCATCGCTACCGATCGCCCTCATGAGGACACGGCGATGCTCTTCCCAAGCGGGACACACCTCTACCGTGTGCTCCACCGTGTCCACCGGGCGTTCCGCACACTGGCGACACCCGGGCGTCACCTCCGCACGGATCTTGTACGGGTACGGCCCGAACTTACCAAGTTCGGTTAGTACCTGCGCCATGCGGAAGGTCACGACGCCGTGAGGTTTTTCCAGCCACGCCTCAAAGAGGGGCCTTACCGAAGCGTGTTATGAATAAGTGTCTATAAAGATATGCATCCGTTGACAGTAGGGTTTATTATGCAATCCTAAGCTGCAAATACCAGAAAACTTTCGGAAAGAGAGTATGAAACATACATACATATTAACTTTTGCTTTATAATATTGTGATAGATGTCCTAAAACCAAAATTCCCATTGTCCTTGTTTCAAAAATTGCGTTTTCGATTTACAGGCTTTCATCTATGGCTTTGAAGTCGACGACGCACTCGCCCTCCTCCGATTAGACGACTTGTTTGTTGAATCATTCGAAATTAAAGATGTGAAAACACTAAACGGTGACCATTTAAGTCGCGCCATTGGCCGCCTTGCTGGAAAGGCTGGCCGTACAAAATTCACCATAGAGAATGTCACCAAAACCAGAATAGTGTTGGCAGACTCGAAAATTCATATCCTTGGCAGTTACCAAAACATAGCGTTGGCAAGAAGAGCGATATGCAACCTCATTATGGGCTCACCTCCTTCCAAAGTGTATGGAAACCTCAGAAATGTTGCCAATAGAGTTGCGGAAAGGTTTTAGTTGTAAATAAAAGTTATATTTATAAATAACTATTTTTTTTATTATACTTCATATTTTTACATCTTACAGCTAAAGTAATATAATCAAATTATGGAATGTGAAGTGATTTATTAATACCGGACTGGGACCGCGCGTGCGCCCGCTTGACGCTGCGTTGGCCCTTATATGTTCAATTCAGATTGTCAAACAGTCGTCACTTTAGCTCGAGAAAATGCAACAACTAAATTTGCTTGCAGCTCTGAAAGCCGAAACAGCGTTACGCAGACGCCCGTGCGGTTCTTTAAAAAAAGTGATGCGTCGCGATACGCCGCGCAGGTAGCCGCACCCGTTTTGCTACGTAATAATATTCTCTATCGACACGACTACATGCACACCGTTTAAGTTGAACTAGCGACACTGCGCAGGTAATAATCCTGTTTCCGCGACGGATACCCGCGCAGGCGTCCGTTTTACGCAGCCCTAAAGTAAATTACAGTAGTATCTTGTATTTAAAATGCCTGGGTACACGAGATAGGACCAGCCTCGCGTCGTAGCTCAGCGAGGCGAAGGTCCAGGGCTCCGAGGCACTCCATTCTGCGCAGTACACGGAGTCTTCGTGCTGCTCATACGATTGAAGGACGCCGTCTTCCAAACTAGAAAGAACAATATGATTTATTTGCCGAATATATACCGTTAAATTTTGGTCGTTGTAATCCCGCGGAGGATCGATTCGGTACATAAAATACTATCGACTTGAAAAATAAAGTACTTTGTTCCAAAAACTCGTATTAATATACAAATCCCTTACCTTAGTCGTATATTGTACGAAATTAATTTCCTTAAGTTAACGAGTCAATGACCTTGTAAGTAGTTGTCGGTCGTTGTACTAACTACCTATAGTTCATTGGCCTCGCTCAGCTGATTTTTAATTTTCTCTTTACAAATTGATAGTATTTCATGTACCGAATCGACCCTCCGCGGGATTAAAACGACCAAAATTTAACGGTGTAAGTATACTGCAACTTCGTTCGCGAGAAAGATGTCATATAACTTTAACACCCCTTAAACTGTATTTTGAGGGCAGTTTTTTTAAAACACTAATAAAGGTAATTCATTTTGATTAGAATTTGTGCCAAGTTTCTAGTTAAAGTATCTCACATCAACCTAACCTTTAAATATACACTAAATCGTTTTATAGGGATAGTTATGAAAAACGAATAATAAAAACCTTTTTATTTACCCGAGTTACTATTTATGCTAAGTTTAAGGAATATCGGCGCAAGAAATTAAATTTTACATACAAACGAATTTTTGAAGTTACATGTCATTCTTTTCATCCCCTTCCAAGGAAATCGAGATAAATTGTTTTTACCCTTAAAAACGCACTCCATCCACTTCCGAACCTCAGAGGCTCAGATCGCCCGTAAATTATTTTTCCTTTAATTTTTTTGTTAAATTCTCTTCCTTTTCCAATGGGTTTTATCCTATTACTATTATCTTTCACTTTTTTTTTTACCATTTTCGAAGCTGCACTGGTCTATTTACATGTCTAGATCCAGCCCACTTCAAACGCAAAATCTCTCCTACGAGATTATGAATCTAAAGATCGGATCAAATTTAATTTGTCGATCTCTTACAAAAACAGAGTTTTAAAACTTTAATTTTTCATGATACAGCTGCTCTTAAATTCACACTTCGACTTTATAGATAGCTCACTGTAACGAAACCATAGCGCCATCTAATTCGATCTCAACGCCATCTATCGAGCTACGAGACAACTCTATAAATCACTACATAGTATAAAACAAAGTCGCTTCCCGCTGTCTGTCCATATGTATGCTTAGATCTTTAAAACTATGCAACGGAACGGTTTATTTACTAGATAGAGTGATTCAATTTATATGTATAATACATGCATAATTTATTTAATATCACCATTTCACCCGTGCGAAGCTGGGGCGGGTCGCTAGTACATTCATAAACACAAAAATACTATGAACTTTCGTCTAAAATAAAATTTAAATTATTATTTTCCCTATTTATTTTCTGTACATATCTTTAATATTTTTAAATATTTTCTAAAACAAATATGAAAAATATTTAAAAATATATAAAAACAGTAGTCCACCGGTGTCGGGAGCAGGGTCCAAGCTACCGGTGGTTAGGGCTCCAGAGACAGGAACCTCCTCACAATACGAGCTGTATCGAGAAATACTGCTTTCTGTACCAGGCCCTTGATCCAACCGCGCAACGACAGCTTCGACAGATGGTCGTCGAGGTTTTTGGCTATAAGGCCATGGGCGGTCACGACAAATTGTTATTATTATTATTATAATAACAATTTTTAATGAGATACAGCTTTAATTTACCTCAAATTCAATTTAAAAATATGGCGAAAATAGGATCAAATAATCACAATTTTATTCCTAGTACCGACCAGTGTGGCTGTTGGGAACTGGTCGTGGAACTTTACTAATTTGATTAGTTAGTATGCCAAGATATATTTGAGCTATAAGTGTCATATATTTAAGAGTGAAAATTAATGTAAACGTTTTGATGAATTTTCGCTAGTTCAATAAGGGATTTGTTAATCAGGTTTTGTGTCCCACCAGGCATGGAGGACTCGGGGTCCTCGTTGCTTGGGGTCCCGAGCATGGAGGTCCCCGCGTTTGGGGCCCCAGAGCATGGATGACCCCGAGCTTGGAAGACTCCGCGATTGGGGCTCCAGAGTATGGAGGACCCCGAGCATGGAGGACCTTGATTTTGGAAGACCTCAAGCTTGGGGGCCCAGGAGCACAGCCACGCTTAGGCCTTCGGTAGGTACAGGCGGTACTCACAGTTGCGTGACCCGCTTGCCGTCGTCGTCGAGGTCGCAGCACACGCTGGCGGCCGCGGTGAGCAGCGCTCGCGCGTCCGAGCTGCCGGTCAGCAGCAGTTGTTCGTGGTACGTGTTGTAACGTACTGTCCATACCCTGGAAAAAGGAATACACAACTCTTCAAATTATTTTTTTTTCGGAAGTTTAAACTAGATGAGGCCGGTGTTTCCTAGCTGACTACCCTGAGACGAAACACCGAAACAAACTCAAGGGTCCAAGTATCTTTTAAAGTCCATACAGTAAACATGTAATAGTCCAATCATATGAGAATCATGCAGATCAGTGTCTGAGATGCGTCTTTCGAAGAAAAAACCACACAGATTTGAGTTGACCTGTCAAGTCAGTGCAAGCATTTGTCAGTATTCGTGTAGCTCGGGACATTCGAGTTAAAAAAATTACTTTATTTATTAATTTTATCTTAATTAATCGATAGTGTTTCATGTATCAGATCGACCCTCCACGGGATTAAAACGACCAAAATTTAACGGTGTATTGTGTGAATGAACGAACTGTCAAATAAATAAAACAAATACAGTGTATAAAGTAACTGACCAATGAGAATGATCCGTTCTGCTAAATATAGGCTCTTTCCCGTTCCTGTAGTCCCAGATATTGAGTGCGGCGTCGTCGCCCGCGCTTGCCAAGTGAAACTGCCTGTAATCAAATAAATTATCCATGTATGCGTTGTGCTGTGCATTGGGCGTTCGTCGTACGTTGTAGCAGCGAGCCGCGTCATCGCACGCGCGAACACAAACATATGGCAATGTACGACGACCGCCCAACGCGCCGCGTCTTCATAAACAAGCCCTAATTGGTCAAGGGGCTAAGCAAAGTGATCACGATGAGTCACTATTTTCTTAATGTCCGCATTAAGAAAATAGTGACTCAATCCGACGCGGGCGTTATCCGTAACGCCCGCGTCGGATTTGTCCGACGAGTGTTTTCGCGTCCTATTCGCCAGGGTCTTGTGTTTGCGACTGGGTACTACGTCTCGTTTAGCTTTTCCATACCCATAGGTGACTGAAGTCGTGGATGTGCGACCCTGGCGGAATAAACGCTGGAGTGTTTCGGATATATCCGACGTCGGCGGTTAAAGGGCTAATGTTTTCTGTATACCTGTTAGGATTGAAATCCAGGTCTCTGGCTAGTTGGGAGTGCGCGTTGTCTATGCTCCAGGACGGCTTGGTGCAGTCTGCGCGGGTGTCGTAGCATTTTATGTGCATGTCTTGTAGTACTGCGAACTGTGTACATAAAGACAAAAATAGTGTGATATTTATTTTTATTTGCGTAAAAAGTTTACGGTACCAATGGAATTTACTACCGAGAAGAAAGGTATATCCTATTTTTAAACTGAGAAGTCGTAAATATGGCTTCTCCCGCTCTGGGTGGAGCGCCAGGAAGTGTCAGACTTTTATTGACTATAGTTTATCCGTGTTCCTCCAGTGCCCTTTGCGGTCTAGGATCACGGTAGCTATTTCGAACAATCCGTAGCTCTGTATAATCCTGGGCACGCCACAACCACGGCTGGAGAGACGCCACGCCGTACTCACCTTCCACATGACACAGGTTCGCACCGGACATGGCAAGTTCGGGAGGTTCATGTGTTGGTTTCAGGTGTCACGGGAACTCGCCGCCGGGGTGCCACTCTCTTCATGGACTACTTGCCTGTGTATGACCCTGGTGCGGGTTCCACTTGCCGCCGGTGAACTTGAGGCGCGCGGAGGCGGCGGCGCGGGCGAGCGCGGCGCCGCTCGTGACGTCATGCACGCTCACGCCGCCCTCGCACACCACGCCCACGCGCGTGCGGTCCGTAGGGTGCCACTCTGCGCAACGGATCTCTTCTTCAGCCTTCTAGTAATAAGGAGTTTGGTCAAAATAAATTAAAATAAATTTAAAAATCCATTTTTTCAATTCTCCCTAGATTTTAAATTTAATTTCGTTTGCCATAATTACAATATATATATATATTGTTGTGAGTGAGCGCCGAACAGTTGTCACCGAGTCAGGCCTACGTAACGCTAAGCAAGTTCTTCTGGACTGCTGGTCAGCAAATAGAAATCTAAAAAGGGTCGTATAGGAACTACGTCTATAGGTAGACTTTTTATTATACTAACCTCCGGTTTGATAGTAAGGAGTAGTTCCATATCCTCCGCATTTCTGCCTTGTATTGCGCTCAAATCGTCCAGATCTTTCGGTATAACCTGTAAGTTACAAATAATTATGATTAAAATAAACATTGACACTATGAACCTTAACTTCCATGTCCTTTATAAATAACATAGAAAAATGTGTCCAGTATGCCACGGTCACGACTACGTGACAGACTTAAGCTAGAACTACATTAGACCGATGCACACGAGTAACACGCCTGATTTGTCCTTAGAACGGCGTCGCGTGGCGTGGATCAAATGTAGTTCTACAAGATTAGTTTCCATATAAAATGTATGGAGACCAACGCGCTCAGATAGGCGTGTGTGGCACACGTGTGCGCAGTATTGGTAGAACACCTTTAAACGCTAATATTGTTTTTCTTAGAGCCAAATTCACCAATAAACTAATCGCGTTTCGTACAAACAAAACGCAGTTTGAGCGACTAATCGAGATTATAGCTTCATTTTGCGTTTCACCACGATGTATTGAACCTAGTTTACGCTAAACTCAGTTTCAATTCTTTTGTTGTCGCCCATGTTTACGACACGGATCTTTAAACTAGATTATGCTGAGCTCAGTTTAGTTGAACTAAGTTTTTATATTGAATGATGAAATCAGCCCTTATTTGTATTGTGAAAGGGCAGTTCCCGTCCGACTAGTTAATGGCGCGTAAACTCTAAGATGGCATGATGCATGAATGAAAATCTTTTATTTTTGTTATGGTTTTCGGGTCGATAAACTAAAAACAAATTAAATTTGCTAATCGATCAGGAAATGTCAGGGAAAAGTCAAGGAATCTTTATGAGCGTAGCAGGTGAACCTCCCGATTACTACCTCAACTGTGGGCAGCTTGAATATGGAGACACCCATGGTGCACTGCGAGGTAGCCGGGTCGTAGGCGTTATGCGTGGTGAGCAGCGTGGCAGCGTCGTGTGGCGAGCATCGCAGGTGCCACACCTCACCTATGTCGTGCTTGAACACCTGGAAGTGAAAAATTAGTTGCCGTTATGCGGTTGGATCAGGGGATCAATACAAAAGGCAATAACTCCTCGATATGGCTCGCATTGTAGTCATTGTGTAGTCTCGCGTGTGCTTTCGACGCCGATAACGATATTGGCGTTCGGTCTTGTTCACTGACGAGTGCAAAATGATCATGACAAGAGAGGCCGTGTATCCCAGTGTCCGGTTGATCGGTTCGCCCAGACCGAATCGAGCAAATTGAAGGCGCGCTCACCACTTGTCAATTTCGGGCCTGTGGCAGCCCTTTAGCTTTCCTTAACCGTCTTCATGCTGTCCACTCGCTGATAGCCACTCCTCAAACTATTCATGGTGAAATGGCGAGAGCGACTGTCGCAACCTCGTGCTGGGCACGCCACGATCGAGGCGGTAAGGCCCCTCTTTGAGGCGTGGCTGGAAAGGCCCCACGGAGTCGTCACCTTCCGTTTGGCGCAGGTGCTGACCGAACACGGCAAGTTCGGTCCGTACCAGTACAAGATTCGTGCGGAGACGACGCCCGGGTGTCGCCACTGTGCGGACCGCCCGGTGGACACGGTGGAGCACACAGCCCCGCTTGGGAAGAGCATCGCCGTGTCCTCGTGGGGGCGATCGGCGGCGATCTGTCACGCCGGGGCTTGCTTCAAGCCATGCTCCGGAGCGAGGAGGAGTGGCAGGCGGTCGCCTCCTTTTGCGAAGCAGTAATGCTAGCAAAGGAGGAGGCCGACCGCATTAGGCAAAGGCGCACACGCCGCCGCGGCCGCCGGGTTTCCGATCCCGATTTCCGGCCACCGTAGGCGCGGGCTCGCGGACGGTGGGCAATGGGTAGGTCGCTGTCCGTCCGTCCGGTAACAGACCGGTCCGAGCTCAGGTCGTCTACGGCGCGCACTGTTCCCGCGCGCCTCAAGGAGTTGTCAGCAAACTGTAGGGGTCCAGCAGGGCCGAAGCCTACTGGGGCCAAAGGTTATGCGAGAGTGTCACCACGGGCCCCGGTACAAAGGCAAGGAACGGAAAGGTAGGTTTTTAGTCAGTAAAAGTCTGACACTATTTCCCGCCCCACCCAAGGGCGGGATTTGTCATTGGACGATTCTACCTACCAAAAAAAAAAAAAACTCCTCAAACTATTCTCAGCTCCTGTTGTACATCAACACCGGTCAGGTGACAATTTTGCAGCAAGGTCGAACCAAAACAACGGTTGTCTCTCCGAGGTGGACCGGTGGCGGGTTGCACTAGTTCTCCGATTGAAGCCATATGAAAGCGCCTGTAAGCTATTGATAGAGCAAACTTGCTCAAATTGCGTGGAGTAGCAACTTTTCCCGAAGATCTTGTCGCAGTAGAGTAACAATTTGACTGGCTATTTCTTTTGTTGTATGAATTGAAGAGTTTAGCTCAACTTCGGTAATGGTTGCGTAGGGTTTTTTAGGGTTAGTTTGTGCTCCAAGTCATAGGTGCTGTAATAAGCACATTTTCTTATGTATCCAATAAAACTAATTATTTAAAAAAGACGTGAATCAATTTGCATAATAATGATTCCAATTTCAGGCTTTCCAAAGGTATATAATTTTTACAAAAACAGTTCAGTATTCTCTAAAGAAAACATCTTCAGATGCACACTTGTACAATGAGTTCATTTGGTTGTTCGCAAGTCTACGTATGAAAGACAGCCGTAACCAACAACTTTACGTATTTTCTTTGGTATTTCAGTAATGTCCTAGATAAATAAAAAAAACTGTTTTTAGGTATCTTAGGATTTTTTTTTTTTTTTTTTTTTTTATGGTAGGTAAAATCATCCAATGACAAATCCCGCCCTTGGGCGGAGCGGGAAGTAGTGTCAGACTCTTACTGACTAAAAACCTACCCCGTTCCTTCGTAGCCTATCGTGCCGGGGTCGAGCACTCCTTTCGGAACTAACCCATGACCCCAGTAGGCTTCGACCCTGCCTGCCTGCAGTTAGCAGGCTGGGCCTCTTCGGTGTGCTGACAGCTCCTTGAGGCGCGCGGGAACAGAACGCGCCGTCGACGACTTGGGCTCGGTCCGGTCGGTTACCGGACGATCGGACAGCGTGCTACCCATTGCACGCCGTCCGCAAGCCCGCGCCTACGGTGGCCGGAAATCGGGATCGGAATCCCGGCGGCGGCTGGGGCGAGCGCCCCGTTGCCTCTGCCTGATGCGGTCGGCCTCCTCCTTTGCTAGCATTACTGCTTCGCAGAAGGAGGCGACCGCCTGCCATCCCTCTTCACTACGGACCATGGCCTGAACCAAGGCCCGGCGAGAGAGATCGCTGCCGCCGATCACCCCCACGAGGACACGGCGATGCTCCGCCCAGGCGGGGCACACCTCTACAGTGTGCTCCACCGTGTCCTCCGGATGTTCCGCACAGTGGCGACACCCGGGCGAATCCTCCGCACGAATCCGGAACAGGTACTTAGCGAACTTTCCGTGTTCGGTAAGCACCTGCGTCGTGCGGAAGTTGAGAACGCCGTGAGGTCTTTCCAGCCACGCCCCAAGGATGGGCCTTATCGCCCCAATTGTGGCGCGCCCCGAACGAGGTTGCGATAGTCGTTGACGCCATTTCGCCATGAGATCCCGCCGGAGCTCTGTCCGCCATGCCTCGACTTGTCGTGGCAGCGGAATTTCGCCCCGGCGTTGCATCTCCATGCGCTTGTCGTGCAAGGTATCTTAGGATAATGTCTATGTGCTGGATTCTTGAACAATATCACCCTGGGAGTAAAGTGGAAAACAGCTAGATAACTTTTCTTTTCTCCTTTATAGTTGGATGTATGTATGATGTCCTAGAAAGGAGGCCTGAGTCCCAGCAGTGGGAACATTATAAGGCTGATGCTATGCATGTTTGGTGAATCTGCACATTCATATAATTGAGTAGGTTATGCAACTTAAGCATGCATGCAAACATTTAGTATACCTGGTGACTAAGTATAATAAATCAGTGATTTTGTACACTCAATATGGGCAGTTTTATTATCATCCTTGGTTTCTATTATTTTACCACAAATTTGCAGACTATTGTCGTATAATTATGACTTACTTTAGTATGTAAAGCGCCAGTATCTTCTTCTAATTCCACCACATGTATCTGGTTGGAATTAGGTTTAAGACTTTGTGTTCCTATCAGGAACCTGATGGCATCACTCTCTCCATACTGTGGTGATAGAGCTCTGGTCTGGAACAATAATAATCACATAAAGGCAAATCTTATATGTATTTGTCATGTATGTTACTCCTTCTCACTCAAACGGCTAAACAGATTTGGATGGAAATTTGGTTCACAGGTAGTTGAACGTCCAGGAATAATGCATAGGATACTTTTTAAATCAGGGGGGGTAAAACTGTACTATACTGGACAGCGAAATAAGGGTTTTTTTTTGGGGAGGGGGGGAGGGGGGCGTGGCCCCACCCCCCCAAATCCTCTCCTGAATCTAGGAAACGCATACTTTTGGAGATATACAAGATTGAAAATTTTGAGGTTAGGAATATAAAAATCGTACATTTTATGCATTTTTGGGTCTAACTTGGGTATTTTAGAGGAGGGTGTCACCCTCTACCCCTCGGACCCTCGCCCCAAAGTAGCAAATGTATACTTTCAGGTATTTAAAAATGAAAAAAAAAAAAAAAAATTGTCCGGGAGCGCTCTACCACTAAATATTTGAGTACTAGAAAAATATAGTTTTCTGGGTGGTTTAAAAAAAAATCGGGGTGCCCTATATTCGGTATGCAAACAAATTGTCTTGAGTACTAGAGAGTTTTTTGGGTGGTTTAAAAAAAAATAACCACGAAGGTGATGGCAGGGTCTGTTCGCTCGCTGCGCTCGCTCACTAGACCCTGCCATCCCCTTCTAACCTAAATCTATCCGAGTCGGGGTGCCCTAATTATTTGGTACGCAAACAAATTGTCTCATCTCATTTTTATTATTTCTTACTAAAAACTATATAATAAGAGGTTGGTAAATGAATCACTAATAAATTCATTATCATAGAAACTACAAATAAAATAAAAAGTGAACAAAACCCATCAAAATGGCGTCAAATAATACGAAAAATTATCGATTTTAATTTTTTTTTTTTCTCAAAAACTATATATTTCCTAACATTGAAACTTTGCATAATTACTTTTTAGACATAAACCTTTTCAATAAAAAATTATGAGCTCAAAACTCGCTGTCCAGTATAGTACAGTTTAGCCCAGAGCTTTTTAAAATCGAAATTTGCTGTGAAATTAAGTTGGAAGGAATAAACTTATAAATGAGGTTGTTGGACTAAGATTCGCTTTTAGTCTGAAATTTGTGTAGTGTATATGTTTCTAAGCTGCAGGAGAAGTCTCCCTGAGCTCAAAATAGTAATAAAATAAGGATAAATGCAAGCAGGTTTAGAATGACAACATCATCCTCTGTTTAAGTATGTAAATATGGTACCTGGTGCTCTAAGCCATATATTATTGAGTTTCCTTCTTCCATTTTATGATGCTTTTGTAGATTTCAGTTCTATAAATAGCCTTTTCATGAATAAAATGTTTATTTACAGCAAGACAACATTTTCATTTTACTAAGGCACGTTCCAACCAAAAAGAATGTATACAATCATACACACACATTATACTTTCTCTTTTTTTCTTAGTGAAAAATTCATCAGAAAAAAGAGCGAGAAGATTTTTTATGCTTGTGGTCCTAGAAAAGAATGAACTGAAATTGATATTGACGTTACTAATGTCACTTTCTGACAGTAGTGACAGCGACAGTTCAATTTTTTAATCAATTTTTTTTATTGGGTATTAGTCTTTTTAACTTTACAGCCTTAATTAAAGAAGTTGTAAGACAGAATAGCGGAACAATGTATAAAGCCCTGCAATCACTAATTGAAAAGGAAAAATTCTTCGACCAGACTGGCTGAAGGATTTTCTCTAACCATTAGTCACTGCTCAATGGTTCTGGTGGAAAAATTAACGGTGACTTTTGCGGGCAAACACTACTAATAAATACTATCTATGTATCCAAACCGCGGAGAACTTTTATATCGAGAATTTCGTGATATAAAATTGTCGTGGAGTGGTTTAATTTATTTGTTGTTCATATGTGGCGGCATTGGTGACCGAGTGAGCAGTGGTGGCCGAGTGGTAACGGCTCCGACTTACGAATTGTATGTCGCGGGTTCAAACCCAGCCAGGCGCATTCCTTTGTTTAATTTATATGATCATCACAGCTCTCAAAACGGTGAAGGTAAACATCATGAGGAAACCGGCATGTCCTAGAAACAAAAAAATCTAAAACATATGACATCCACCAATCCGCACTGGGCCCGCGTGGTGGATTACGGCCCATTCCCTCTCCTAGAGAGAAGGCCTGAGTCCCAGCAGTGGGAACATTAAAAAGCCTGATGATGATGATGATGATGTGGCGGCATAGGTGCCATTACAAAGATTGAGTACTTATTAATCCTGTTAGGACAAACAAAAACCCCACTAAGCCCCATTTCTTGCCAGGCAATTACTGTCCATTCCAGGTTGCCTGGAAGAGATTGCAGACTGCGATAAGGCCGCCCATTGTATATGTGTGTTTTAGTTTTAGTTCCTTGTTTTTGTTTATGTAATGATGTACAATAAAGCATATAATAAAAAAAATAAAATAAAGACCAGGCCATGGCTCGAAGTGAGATGGAATGGGATGTAGTCGCCACCTTTTATGAAACAGTAATATTAGCGAAAGAGATGGTCGCAGCCCTAAGCGAACGTACATCCACACGCCACAACCGATACCCGAACCATGAGAGACGCCCTGGCCGCGTATTTGTGGACGACGAGCAATCGGTAGCTCGCTGTCCAAACCAGAGTCGTCGACAGCATAATGTTCCACGCACACCTTGAAAACACTTAAATTATAATCGAACGGGAAAACCGCAGCAGGCAAACTGTTCCAGTCTAATAGATGTACGCAGTATAAACGACGAGACAAAACGCTTAGTCCGGACCGTAGAAGTTTTAACAACGTAAGGGTGGGTTTTTTTTTAATTACCAATAAAGAAATAACAGTGTTACTTATCCGCTATGATACATTGTTTCCGTGTAAGCACAAGAAACTAGCCTAGGTAATCACTTAATAGCGACAGTCCAACAAGAAAATTGTCTGTAGGTAATCTTCTCTGTCAGAAAACAATGGAAATTAAACTAAATAATGATTTAATTGCAATATCTACTTAGATGGATGTAAACATAAATAAAACAACAGTCATTCAGTCTCACTAATGTATACGGCTAAATTTTGATCAGTTTTAATCCCGTGGAGGGTCGATCCGGTATATGAAACACTGTCGATTTGTGAAGATAAAAATAAACAATAAAGTACTTTTTAGGGTTCCGTGCCCAAAGAGTAAAAACGGAACCCTATTACTAAGACTTCGCTGTCGGTCCTTCTTCCCGTCTGTCTGTCACCAGGCTGTATCTCAAGAACCGCGACAGCTAGACAGTTGAAATTTTCACAAATTATGTATTTCTGTTGCCGCTATAACAACAAATACTAAAAACAAAATAAAATAAATATTTAAGGAGGGCTTCCATACAACAAACGCGATTTTTTGCCTTTTTTTGCTCGCTATCAATAATGGCAACAGGTAGGGACTTGAAATAATCACAAAATAGTCAGATGTATTTTTAGTTTAATAATAAATATTAAAATACCATAAAATCTTAATAAGTACTTAACTATTTACATTTATTAAGTATATTTAATTATTTTATTTAAATCTGTTAATTAAATATTAAAATTAAAATAAAATAAAAATTTAAGGGGGGCTGCCATACAAAAAACGCCATTTTGCTTATTTTGTTGGTGTTTACCTAGTCAATGGTACGGAACCGCACTTGGCCGGTTTTTTCTAAAAGGAATTAATATACGCATGTATGAAATTAATTTCTTTAAGTAAACATCAGCTGAGCGAGTTCAACGACCTGTAGGTAGTTGTCGGTCGTTGCCTACTAACTAGCTCAGATCAGTTCGATTGTACCTTATAGCCAAAATGCACCTCATGACAATTATAATATTAATAAACCGCTGGAGCTGCTGCTTGTTCTTACTTGCATTATTTATTTATATGTATTATTTATTGTACACCAAGATTACAATTTATAAAAGGAAACCTTATAATATTAAAAAAAAAACATCCTATTAACGGCCTTATCGAAATCGGACAGGACAGAGCTCGTAGAACGGATGGTCGAAGGCGCCGAAAGGTTCTAGAGTGGTGACCGCGCACCGGAAAACGCAGTTTTGGAAGGCCTCCCACAAGGGGGACCGACCTGGTGAAAGTCGCGGGAATGCGGTGGATTAACGCACAGGTCAATTAGTTGTGGCGATACTTGAGGAGGCCTATGGCCAACAGTGGATGTACGCTGAAATGATGATGATGATGATTGTAATCGGCGATTTCTTCCAGGCAGCCTGGAATGGGGCAGAGATCGCCTGGACACAAAATGGGGTTGCACTTGATGCAAATATAAAAGCAAAGAAAAAATTAATGGGTATTTATTATTAAAACAGACTATAAATCCACCCTGTTCCTTCTTTGCTCTTCATACCAGGGCCGGGCCTTCCTTTCAGAAGCCGGTCCATGGCCCCAGAAAAGAGTGTCCATGGAGTTTCCTGCACGATCTTCTCCATAGAGATTTACGCTTTGGAACGCACAATTTGGCTTCACTTTTTTTTGGATTGACCGACATTTTAACAATTCAAAAGTGCCTGTAATTTGTCTATTTGAAATAAACGCTTTTGATTTCTGATTACAATATACAACCGAAATATATCATTTAATTACTATCAACTTGCTTAGGTACATGTTATAGTAAGTGCCTCTTATCACAATTTTTCGGTATGCATGTCATTCGTATCAGTGACAAATAATTATTTATAATTTTTCTTAGAAAACAAAATCACAGCTATAGGGGGCGTGTCAAGGGAATCACCAAGCCGACGCCCCCACACATTAGCAACTAGCGAGAAGATAATGAGTCACGGGACGTCATCATGGGGCGGAAATGGCGGCTATGGTGTACACACTGGCCGGAACTCGCAGCGATAGACGTGGGAACATCCGAGCGACGATAGATTAGAAAAAAAAAATAACTTACTACTCATTGGATAGTGACATTCTTTTTTTAAATTATGAATAGTTTTGGGGTTGACCACTATCTCACTTGATGGTAAATTGGTAAGGAATCATGTGGCCGACGATGGAGCATGCTTGCCTAAAAGTAACTTTAAGTTCGACGGCGACTAGTGTTCCACGCGCGCCTCAAGGAGTTTGTATGCCCTGCTGGATGGGTCGCACACACCTTGGATGTTGCTTTGAAATGATAGTCACTGATAGCAGAAGAAGATCCAATTTATTGCGTAACTTACCATACACGAGTATGTAGCGTGAATGATTGCTAATGAGTACAACCGTCTGTGAATGCTACTTGTGTAGCTGTCGGCCCGGTATGAAAGGCAACGAAGGAATAGGAGTTTGTTTTTAGTCAGTAAATGTCTGATACTGTCTCCGCCCCGCCCAAGGGTGCGGAGATGTCATTGGATAATTTTCCTGCCGAAAAAAAGGGTCTTTAAGTATCAGGAACCACAGACTTCCAGGGAATTGCACTCCTTAGCTGTATGGATAATGAATATATTCCCAAAACGCGTTGTGTTGTGGGTGGGATGTCCACCATGTACCGAATTCACAACGCCGTACGTCTAGTGGTCTGAGTGATGGAACGGACTTGGCACAGTTAAATTGTCCAATTTCAAAGAGTGTGCATTGGAATTGAACAATTTCAATGAGCATACATTAGAATTGGAATTCAACTTACTAGGTTTTATGTTTTTGCTAGCTGCCAAACGTTCCCCCGCCTGAAAGTAACACATTGACCTATGAGAACTTACTCTAGAGATAAAAAGTATCCTATGTTCTATTCCGTAACTAATATACGCATGTATGAAATTAATTTCTTCAAGTAAACGAGCCAATGACCTTGTAGGGAGTTGTCAGTCGTTGCGTACAAACTACCTACAGTTCATTGGCCTCGCTCAGCTGACGAGTTACACAGTACGACGAGTTACAGTTCTTACTTAAATAAATTAATTTCGTATTTGGATAAATTAATTAGAGTTTTTTTTTTATTTTTTTATTTTTTATGGTAGGTAAAATCATCCAATGACAAATCCCGCCCTTGGGCGGAGCGGGAAGTAGTGTCAGACTCTTACTGACTAAAAACCTACCCCGTTCCTTCGTAGCCTATCGTGCCGGGGCCGAGCATTCCTTTCGGAACTAACCCAAGACCCCAGTAGGCTAAATTAATTAGAGTTAAAAAAAGTACATTATTTTTTAATTTTATCTTTACAAATCGATAGTGTTCCATGTACCGAATCGACCCTCCACGGGATTAAAACGATCAAAATTTAACGGTGTATTGTAAAGTATGTATAGAAGTATACATTATAATAATTATGACATAAATAAAATAAATATCTAATCTTCATAGTGTTTAAAAAATACCTTGCGCTGAATATAACATAAGTAGGTAATCATAATATCATAACGATTCTGTTTGTTCGTAGACATAAAAATATGTTTGTTTTAACTGAACTTCAGACCAGGAATTTGAACAATGTATACGTGAACGTGTAGATGAATGGGTTTTTACATGTTTTATACGGTTCAGCACGAGACAAATAAACCTATATATATAAAAGTATAAACTATAAAAAATATAAACTTAAAAACCGGGCAAGTGCGAGTCGGACTCGCGCACTGAGGGTTCCGGTCAAAGTTACCTATGAAAACCGTTCAATGCGGAATCGCCGAATTGAGTCTCAAACATTTTTACGAAACGCAAAAAAGTTTTCTTTTTTTGTGACGTGACATTTACAGTTTTCAGATTTTTTCCTATATTTTTGTTATGAGACCTTGCTCATTCCAAATGTCGAGATTCTAGGTTAATGGGAAGTACCCTATGAATTTCGGTTTCCTTGAGAGTGTCGAAATATCTCTTTTTAAACATAAATGGCCGTATATTTTTTTTTCGTTAAGTTACAAGTTTGATTTTTTCAAAGCTTCAAGGGACCGCAGACCTGAGTATATGGTTTTAATTTCAACTCGATACCTCCCCGCGTCCCGAGATAAAGGGTCTTGACATACAGACAGACAGACAACAAAGTGATCCTATAAGGGTTCCGCTTCTTTTCCTTTTGAAGTACGAAAGGGCTCCACCGTGTCCTCTGGGCAGTCCACACAACAGTGACACCTCTTTGAGGCGCGCGTGGAACATTAAGCTCTGTTAGGCCAGACGGCGAGCTACCCATTGCCCGCCGTCCACAAGCCTACGCCTACCGCTGTTCGAAATCGACACATGTACCTGTTATTATTTTAGTCATGAGCTCGAATGTTTTGAAAATACAGATGACATCAGAGGTTCTACCACGAGCTCTCGCTATCCATTTGACGACCTATACTGAACTGTTAAGGAATGTT
Organism: Leucania comma; assembly: GCA_958295575.1. Taxonomy (NCBI): domain Eukaryota; kingdom Metazoa; phylum Arthropoda; class Insecta; order Lepidoptera; family Noctuidae; genus Leucania; species Leucania comma. Next base: position 13,678,239 of record OY282485.1, read on the forward strand.
ATATATATTTGTTATTGTTATAATAATCCACAACGTCGTCTAGTCCCAAGCTAAGCAACGCTTGTGTTATGGGTACTAGACAACTGATAAACATACTTACATATTTCTGAATACATACATATTATATATAGATTACACCCAGACACAGAACAAATGATCGTGTTCATCACACAAACATTTATCCTGGGTGAGAATCGATCCCACGACCTCCGGCATAGCAGTCAGGGCCACTAACTACTAGACCAAGAGGCCAGTCATGGAATGGAGCTTAATAGGGTGTATAGCTCCATTCTTCTGCCTCGCTCGCTCGCCTGACATTTTAACACGTCATAGTAGGTAAGCCTACAGGCATTAAAAACCAACTCATCGGCTAGTCACATGTTCGAAAGCGTTGTTATTGTCTATTATCGGTTTACTAGAAACGCGATAAAACTGATAAACGTTAGTCACCGCTCTTTGTTACGACATGTTCTTATTTATGGTCAGAGGTCGTACCATTCGCGCGTAATTATATTAATTATTCATTTTACAATGCACTTTGTTATTGGACTCATTAATCGGGGTATCACTTTTGAAGGATAGGGCTCCCCCGTACGTAATGAAGCGTAACACAGTTTTATGACAATCGTTTCCGTTTTGACAGCTTATACTCCATTCGCGACAGCATTAGACAGAAGTTAAAAAAGGTTGCTTTTAGGGTATACTTTGTAATAAAAGTACAATATATGTACCTATATTGTGCTTAATTACAGTTAAGACTGCTGAATTTATTATAATCAACTTATGTATTAACTGTTTTACTTAAATGAATTCATTTGAACTATCCATCTTCTGAATTTAAGTGACTTTTAATTAAATAAATTATTTAGTTCATACTTATACTACTAGTGTCAATGTTAAAAACCTAGAAGAAGCAGGGGTTTTACATTATACTATATAATAGTAATTTCTATTTGTATGAATGTTAAATAATTACCTTGTTACCTTGTATTGTGTACAATTCATATGTTTTGTAAGGAGGAAACTTGTTGATACGCCATTTAAAAAATAATCATTTTTTTTTTTAAATAAAGTTATGTTTATTTTAAAAAATCCATTTCATTTACCTATCTAAGTGTTTAGTACTTACCTTACAATAAACTAATTTATCTAAGCAGGTAATGTTAAAATTTTATATTGGTACCAAAATTGTTTGAATTTATCTCAAAAAATAAATGTTGTGGACGCCTGCTTCTATGAACCTCTTTTGTCTAATGCAGAAGTGAATGGAGTATAATCATCAACCAAATATGTAGATTTGGGTGTACAGTAAATGCATTTATTCGACTGCCCCAGATGAAAGGTCGCATGCGGAATTGCCCCACACGTACGCGTTGCGCGTGCGTATTCCCAGCATTACAATATTATTAATACTTATAATGAAAAGGACACAATAAAAAATACCCTTATGTTTTTTGAGTGTTGGTGTTCGCAAGGACAAGACGCGCAATTTAAAAAATGTAGATTATTGAAATTCGGACACTAAAAATAAACCCAACAAAATAGTTAATATAAAATAGTTAATAACTACAAAGGCAGCAAAAACGTTCCAAACACTTGATGACACAAACTGTACCAGATTTTTTGAAAAATTGCATCTTATGTGAAAATTTCAACTGTCTAGCTATAACGGTTTATGAGTTACAGCCTCGTGATAAATAGACAGAGAGACGGACGGAAATAGGGTGCCGTTTTACCTTTTGGCTTCGGAACCCTAAAAATTAATATTACAAATTGGTCTCTCTGACATCATGAAATTGTTTTACAAAAATGTAGTTTAAACCTATCACAACATAAACATGTATTAAGAAAAAAAATCATTCTTATTTTTATATTCACATTTCGCAATATTTATTGTAGGCTTAGGACCTGTGTAGGTTACGCACGCTCACCCAAATCGAATGCCGATAAAATCCGAGATTATTATAAAAATACTCTTACTATTAATAAATCTATTCTTGAATAACTTCTCAATCAACTCCTCAAATCAATCAAGTTTTATTTTTAGAAGAGATTTTTTTTTTTTTTAAGTAACTTTTTTGCGTAGGCAGACGCAGTTTCATTATTTTCTTCATAAATAACTACGGACCTAGTAAAACATTTATAGTAGATACATTTTGATATAAGTAGGGAAAGTTTGTCATTGCAGCCAAGGCGAAATTCACCCGAGCCGTACAGGCGACGGTGTTATGAAGCCGAGTGCTGCAGGATTGTCTTCAAATCTTCTTTTTCACCACTATCACAATCACATAATCTGGCGGCGTAGCATCTAAAGGATTCTCTTCAAATCTTCTTTTTCACAACTATCACAAATGAATAAGTTTTCTAATATTAGGTGTACTTTTTTTCACGAGCATAACTTTTGCAGGTTGAAGGAGAAGCAAAGGTATCAAACCGTATACATCCTAATATCAAAAATATAAAAATCAAATATTTTTGAATTTAGAACACAGATAATTGTTAATTTGTTGTTATTAACGAATTATTGCTTACGTAATCATTTCTATTTATTAAATTTTGTTCAAAAACACAATTTAAGTTTTCATTAAATATTAAAACCTTAAAAATATCCGCCTCTTTGCTTAAAAAATAATAATAATCACCCTTGACCGTGACAAAATAGCAGTGAAAAAAGCCCTCGTTTTGCAACATGCCATAACGAACCTAATCGTAGTGCGATTAATAGGCTGTTTTTCGAGTAAGTGTATTGAAAAAATATTTCTAAGTTTTGACGCAGCACTCATGTATAAAAGAACTTGTTTTTTAACTAATGTTTTTGGTACCTACTAAGTCCTCTAAGCAATGTCTTCGTATGATTAGAAAAATATGGATGTATCTACCATAGGTACACATTCTAATGTTTTTGTAGTATTTGCCAGCACATGGTATCAAGTGTCAACTTTCTTTACAGGCTTCACAGAGGTAGTCAACACTACAATAAAATTCTTAGTTCCATTTTGCCGAGATAGCGCCTGTTTCAATAGTGCCACATGTTATCAAGTTGCGCAAACATTTAAGATACAAAAATACACATATTTTACATCACAATATCCACTAGGAATCAATTTGCGAATAATATAAATAGCCACTGATTTTTACTCAAAGAAATCCCGCCAAAAATTCCTTATACTATTTTAGTCCACAGATTATATAAACCAGGCACTAAAGGGTCAGCACAAAAAGTTTGCATCGTAAAAAATAAAAACAAAACTGGAGTTAGCAACAGACTGGCCACTGATCATTAAAAAAACAAGATTAAGGGCGAACGGACACAAGTCACGAAAAAGCTAGACAAACTTATGGGGCCTTATTTATTTTCCAAAATCTCTGCAATAAATAAATACAATAGTCAATAGATAATTAGCAATTGCCGAAAATCGTCGGGAACATGCTATCATTTTTTGACGATTCCTCCATTTCCTCTCCTAAAAAGGCATGAGTCCAAGCAGTGGAAGCATTATATGGGTTATTTTGTTATTCCTTTAATGAATTTAATAAGTTTTTTTTTCAAATACAGTCAGATAACGTTCTAAAGAGATCTTAATAAAGTTTATTTCGATACAAACATAGCACGAAGTAGTGCTCACTGAAATATGAAAATAAGGAGGCCCGGCCCCAAATAAACTTGATAAACTATAGCCAGAGGAAGAACATGCTTATTTTGATTAGTAAGTTATTTAATTTATTGTACGCGGCAAATGAGTTGAACTAAATTGGCCGTCATTGCTGTGTTTACGCGCAGCCCTCCGTTATGCCGCATTTTGGTTAAGATCCAAAAACTCTGTTACTGCGCACTGAAGGTCATGGTTCAATTTACGTACCGGAAATTATACAAAGACACTCAATGATAAAAATTAGAAACTTTTACACTCATACAGAAATAATATGAGATGCTAAAATTGCAAACAAGAAAATGCTTATTTCAAGAGAAAATCACTTTGCTAAAGAAATAACACTTATCCTCAATGTTTGCGCAAACAGTGAACTAAATAATAAAATGTCGTGCGCATCATACCAATAATAAGCAAGTCAATAGGTAATGAGAGCCTGTGTAAGTAGCGGCACATCCGTTTGAAACTGTGCCAACCATAGAAATATATATATCTATGGTACCAACTGTGCTGAGGAAAGCTTACCTGCGTTCTTCATACGTTTAGAAAGACACATAAGGTAAAATATAAGGTTACACTGCGGGAATGTTTGAAAGAAAGAAATAAAGACAAAAAGAAAGAAAGGGGGAAAGAAAGAATGAAAAAAAGAAAGAGAGAAAGAAATATTCCTTTCTAAAGAGAACACCGTGGCCCTAGAACATAAAGGGTAACTTAAAGGCTCAAGTAGGTTTTAGTTTAGTAATAAAAGTCTGATACGCCTTCTCACTCCACCCTAGACTGGGAGAAGCCTCCCCCAAGCGTCGCCATAACGAACGGTGCGTCTCGCATCCACCGCATTACAGCGACTTTCTACTACTCTATTTAAAAATAATTTCCTTCTTTGGATTTTAATAATAATATTAAGTCTTTTAGTTCAAGTCAAATATACCCATTTCCATAAAAATATTACAATGCACACAACACAATAAAGCAAAATAAATAAACTCGAAATAAAACATTATCAAATACATTCAAATCAGAATTAATAAAATTTAGTCAATAAATTAAAAACAAAGAACCATGAGCCAAAAATATATGGAGCGTGGGCTCTTCGGCCAACAGAGTTATGACATATACCATTTTAAAGGATTCTGTTTATACTTAATTTTTTACTATGGGCACAACCTTCAATTCCATTGGAGAAAAAAGAAATGCACCTTAATAGGTCTTGTAGGAATAGACAATAACGGTCACTGATTTCTTGGTTAATAATGGACGCATGTTGAATTTTTTTTTTTGATTGCGTATGATGCTTTCGAAATGATCCCATAGATATATTGTCCATCATCTGAAGATGAACTCGGAGATATGGGACGGAACTCCTCATAGGATCATAGAAGAACTAACTCAGTTCAAATAAATTTAAGTGAATGCATCTACATAATTTTTGCAGTTCCTTCTTTATAAACGTTGCACCCCACTATGAATAAAATTACTCTTAAAACGTGAGTGCGTACACAAACATATAAACCCAGATAAGTATTGAATTCTAACTTCCTCGTATTTTATACGGCCTATTTCGGTTTGCGTGGTATCCGACCGCCTTAAAAGCATCGGAAAATGCGAACTCTAAATTTAAACGCAACGTACCAAAGAGAATAAGAGTTTTAGTCGTAAAAAGCGCATGTTATAGCGGAGCCTTTGACGGCCCGGCCGGTATGCCAACGACCAGATTTTGAGATAGGCTCGCGAAGGCATTTCGCCGATACTTTTTCCTTTTATTCTAATGTTTTAAAAAGCTTTTACTCCATATCCATTAGGAATTTAGATGTAAGATATATGTTAATGCCGGTTTGTCATTCAGTTTAACCTTTAACCGTTTATTTTTCATATGAATGGTGCTGCGGTCTTTCGATCCGATTATAATTTAGGTGTCTTCAGGGCTAGAGTGAATCGGCTCTTAATATACTAGTGCGTTTTACCATCAGCTATTACATCACTGCTTACCACTAGTTTATATCAATTAAAAAAAAAAACTCTTTCTAGTGTTTTATTTTTTAATGGAAAATCCGCGGAAAATGATTATGTCCTGACCATTTAGAGGGGTTTACGAGAATGTCTAAAAAAGGCAAGTCAAGTGTCAGTGGGACAATTAAAGTAGCATAGCATAATTAAGTCTTATAATTTCTCCACAGTTGGGACTCAGCCTTCCTCTTAAGGAGTGCCAGTATACCTACACGGCTAAATTTTTATTATTTTAATCCCGTGGAGGGTTGATCCGGTAGATGAAACACTATCGATTTGTAAAGACATAAATAAATTACTTTTTTCTAAATTTCGAATTAATATACGCATTATACGAAATTAATTTCTTTTAGTAAACATCAGCTGAGCGAGTCAATGACCGCCGCAATTGACGTTAGTACGCAACGACCTATACTACCTATAGGTAATTGACTCGCTCAGCTGATGTTTACTTAAAGAAATTACAACAACAATAAAAACAAGGCAATAACGTTGGGTTGGGAAAAATAACATCAAATTACAATAAAAACAAGACAATAATGTTGGACAAGTGCGAGTCGGACTCGGTCACTGAGGGTTCCGTACAGACTTACTTATGTAAATAGTTCAATTCCCGAATGGAGTGTCGAAGATTTTTTCAGTGACGTAATAACAATTTTACTGATTTCTTTCAGATTTATTCCTATATCAGTGCTATAAGAGCTCGCTTTATGCCAAATTTCAGAATTCTGGGTAGAGAGAAGTACCATATGAATTTTTGATTCCCTTGAGTGTCGAAATATAGGTTTTTTGCGACATATACGACCACATCTTTTTTTTTTCGTTAGTTTAGAAGTTTTTTTTTTCAATACTCAATACTCAATACTCAATATTTTATTGCAATCCATAAGTATACATAGATGATATTAAAAAAAATGTCATAGACCATTATGGACCCTGTCGGGCACAGCAAAAATTAGGAGAGAGGAAGAGGGTTAAGTAGCAATTCATTCATTTTTCACAGCTTCAAGGTACCACAGACATGACTAGGTATATGGTTTTAATTTCAACTCGATACCTCAACGCGTTCGCGACATAAAGGGTCTAGACAGACAGACGGACAACAAAGTAATCCTATAAGGGCTCCGTTTTTTCTTTTTGAACCCTAACAATAGCCAGAATATGAATAGATAAATTGAGACAACTTTACAGTATGAAGCTTACAGAGAAATAAATTTTAACAATTTATTAAACTATTTTATATAATAATTTCGTGAAATGAATTTTTCTGATAATCTCAATGTAATGTGTAATTGTAACGTAAATTAAAGATGTCAGGCTCTTGAATCACATACACCTAATCTAGCCTATGAGTCCGGTTTTCACTTATTGTAACAATAAAGAATTTAATATAGCTAGAAGGGGGCTGATATTCAGATAATTTATAATGATAATAATTAATCACTTTGTGCACAGATATAGGGTAACCAGCCTTTCGGTATTTTACAAGTTGCATTTTGAATAGTGTGCGCGGGAATTGCATGACTTGATTCCGCCATCTCAATTCTACCATCGGACAATCCAATGTAAGGCGTGTATCCACATTTACGTTGTTGAAACCTCTACGGTCCGGACTAGGCGTTTTGCCTCGTCGTCTATAACACGTATATTGAAGGCCTGGAGCAATATGCCCGCTGCGGTTTTCCCATCCGATTATAATTTGGGTGCCTTCAAGGCTAAAGTGAATGGGCTCTTAATAAACTAATGCGCGTCACCATCTATAATTGCAACAATGCTTAGCAACAGGTGGGATCGCAGTCAAGCACTACTTTATATCAAATTAAAAAATAATATTGACACGCACACACAAGTTTAAAAGCAAAATAAGAAATATACAAATCTAATAGAAAACTAAATAGAAAACACATTATGGGTGGCCGTGCCTCCCAAACTAGGCACAGCCTATATCTTGGTCACTTAGGCCTAGGTAACAATATAGACTGATAAAAAGTTTCCTGTGATGCAGTACAAATACAGAGAAGATGCAGAAAAGAATTCAAAAGTATCATAAAATATACATACATAATAGCAATTAAAAAAAAATACAAATATAACAAAAATTACATTTCCAAAAATAGTTAACTAAAATAAAACAAAAATTAAATCTTAAATTTAAAAACAATTTATTAAACATTTACAAGAAAATAAAAATTAATCACATTAATTTTTAAAATCAAATTATAATAAATAAACAAAATAAAATAAATATAAGTTTATGCCATAGGACATCACTAGTTGCCGCTTTAAGACGTCGATGGCGACCAGGATATAACTTTCTAAGTTAGGTAGTTTTTTTGATGAATTTATTTCATTTTAAACATACTCATACTACTTATCTAGCTATAATTGTGGTAAAAAATCCTAAACTTACATAATTATATTATGACTAAATAAAACAAACTAAAATACGGTGATAAAAAGCGCTGTAGACTGTTACGTAGGGTGTTCAATAAGGCTTGTCGTGTGATCACATACATTTTTTTTTTAAATAACAGTTACAATTTATGCATCTATTCATATGCTCAAACCTCTCATTTCTCCAACTCTCCCACTTTTCTCTAGGAATTGATTAAAGTTCTTCTTCAAACGTACCAACTAACTGCTCTTCTGTCTGAAACTTGCGGCCTTTCATATGGTTTTCAGATAAGGAAATTACCTGAAGTCAGAAGTGATTTTTCTGTTAGATTCGCAATAATGTTGTGCAAGGAAGATACTCGTATAACAATTTTTAGAAGTTCTTCTTACTGACGATATTTAATTCGGCAATTTTCTCTAAGTAATAGCTTTTTCCACACGAATTATATTTTCAAACAAATGAGCTTCAGCAAGTCTACCCGATCGTGAGTCGTCATCTAGGTCAAAATCTCCACGCTTGCTTTGTAAAAAACCATCTTTCCACGGTCCTTATAGATGGTGCTTATTAATCAAATATATCTCAAAAAAACATTCTTCATTTGTCAAACTGCGTTTGAAGTTATTATAGATAATGGCACGATATAGTCTCGTTTGTTCAACAACGTCATGAATTTCACCCACCATAAAAAAACCCTTTATAAATTGAAATGATAGCAGCAGCAACATGAACTAACGCAGTGAAGAAATCATGGTCTTTACATGAGATTCTTTTGATGGCAAACTCCTGAGTCTTCGAAACTCATTCAGTCTTGCTCGTTTTAAAATCATCATCTACTTACTCTTGTCCCATGTTTTCTAGGATCGGCATGACACATTTTCGTCTTCAATTCTATCTTACCAACCGTCAAGATATCAGTGACTCTCTTCTCTTTATGATTTCCGCATCTCCTCATCTCCACAAATCACTTTTGCTGTACCCAACAGGGTCTACGCTTGTGCTTTTTGGAAATTAGAAACGTTATATTTCAAATAAACCATTTAAGGGCACTTTTGAAGGTCAAAATGTTAGTTCAAAAAAAGGTGAAGCCAAATTGCACGTTCCAAATCGTAGATCTCTATGGAGAAGAACGTGCAAGAAACTCCATGGACATTCTGACTCTATGGCAAATGTTTACCACCTTAATCTAGATTCTGGAATGCAATAAAAAATTGAATATTGAGTATTTTTCACACTTTTTAATATTTATGACCGCTTTTCAGAAGATCTTAAAAATTATTTCTTATGAATGAATGATCTATATATTTGTTGAGTCTTAGACAACCCTTATAAAAAGAGGGGAAAGGGTACGATAAAGACCTTTTATTAAACGCATAGACCTACAGTACAAATGACCAGCTGTCTAAAACTGAGAAAACAACACTGATTAACAACAAAATAATAACAGAAATACTTATGATGTAATACATAATATACGTAATTCTGTAATCAATAACAAACGTATCAGACTCTCGGTCCAACGAATCAATAATGTTTACCGCAGGAGACCCAAAGCACACACGTGATCATCAAACTGCAACTAATCAAAATATTTCGACAAACGAACAAACTATAGCATATTATCAGACACTACTATTTGCCAAGAGGTCAGAAGCAGCGTGCCCGCACCCACCGCTCAAACAACGGACCACTCCAATTCACAAACTCTACCGTATTTAAAACCTATTAAAAATAATCACAATTACTTATAGATAAAAAATACCAAAGCTAACTTAGCTGACGATGAAAAAACACACATTTCAGTATCGCCCTTATACTGTGAGAGTAACGAGGGGTGGGGCGAAAAAATTCATAAATCGAACGGTAAATTTAATGTTGCGCAGGAGTATATCATTTGAATTGTACGCGAAGGAATATCAGTTGTGTCTTGGAGACGGCGGGCGGCGGTCGCGTGTCCGGCGGACAATTACCTATATTTAGTGTTGTGTCTAATAGTGCAATGAAGTGGTCGATATTTGTTTGTTTGGTCGTGTGCATGGCGAGGTTCTGCGACGGCTTGGGTGAGTGCAACCTTCGGGTAACCAAAAATTTAGGAGCGATCCTCTTAAATTAACAAATTAAATTTTTCGCTTCCCATTTCTAGTGTTTATCTTTCTTTATTTGATTAAAAATGGTTTTAATTGTGTTTGGTGCCATAGGCCGTGTCAAAGGGTATGAAATCGCTGTTTTTAATTAGCTCTGAGCCTGACTCCTTTAATTTCCGCGCTAAACTTGAAACATTTTGGCCTTCATGATAGTTTATTGGCAATCAATATTCTCAATAGTATTCTTTAGCATATATAGAGCACTTAAGAGTGCTATAGTTAATATCTTGAATCAATAATCGGGTCACTCAGGGACAGTGGTTTCGGTGTTTTTGAATAATTAGACATTCATACAATGATGACCGTTAAATAAATCAACTCATTGAGCTCTATCCGTGAGATACGACAATCCAGTGACGATACGAGCGGTTAGTTCCGATAAAAACTGCGATATCTCGGTGTCACTGGAATTCCGGGCTTATTCATTGTTTTTCAACTAATGTGTAAAAGGAAACCATCAGAAATAAGACACGTTTATTACAATACCATTAACAGACAGTTTTGAATTGTCAAAATATTGGTCCGTCAATAAAAGTGACGCTATGATACCACTGTAGAGCAGTGGATAGACTTACGTGAGATAGGTCACAGGTTCAAGCCCAGCCAGGCATATAACTTTTTGTAATTTATTTCATCATCACTGCTCTCAAAACGATGAAGGAAAACATCGAATAAAAAATTCGGAGAAAACAGACCAAATTATTTTACGAACACATTTGAATTGTCAAAATATCAGTCAAAAAAAGTGAACCTAAATTGCACGTTATAAAGCGTAAATTTTTATGGAGAAGAACATGCAGGGAACGCCATAGACACTCTTTTAAATCACGTTATGACTTATATAAATCTTAAATAATAGGCGCATTCCCTTGTGTTAGTACACAAAGTAATGCCTTTCATCATCATTATTCATCAATATTGTGAAGGAAAAAGTAGTTAAGATCCAAAAATTCGAAGACATGTGAGTGTGACATCCACTAAACCGCACTGGGCCTGTGTGGTGGATTACGGCCCATGAGTCCCAGCTGTGGGAAAATTATACGGCTGATTATGCTATGTTATTGTAACTATATGACACCTTTAGAAGTGAAATAAATAAAAATAGTTTTATAAGTAAATTAAAAAGATATCGACAGCATTGAGGAAGTTTTTTGACGCCTTACTTTATATTACTTTTAGTTAGTTCTTAAAATATTTTATTTAAAAATGTGTTAAGTGTAAGTTATACATCGTTAAATTTTGATCGTTTTAGTCCCATGGAAGGTCGATCCGGTACATGAAACACTATCGATTTGCAAAGATAAAATAAAAAAAAAATAAGTACTTTTTTTTACTAAAACTTGAATTAATATACGTATGTACGAAATTAAATTATTTAAGTAAATGAGTCAATGACCTTGTAGGTAGTTGTCGGTCGTTGCGTACTAAATACCTACAGTTCATTGGCCTCGATCAGCTGACGTTTACTTTAAAAAATCAATTTCGTTCATGCGTAAATTAATTCGAGTTTAAAAAAAAAAATACTTTATTTTTCATTTTTATCTTTACAAATCGATAGGGTTCCATGTGCCGAATCGACCCTCCGCGGCATTAAAACGACCAAAATTTAATGGTGTATAGTTATAGTTTTTCGACGCCATTGCTTTTTTAGTTCTTTTTGGATTTTCTTTTTATTGAGTTTATTACGTTACCGGGAATCTCTATAATCCGGTGTTCTAATACAAGCATAGGCATTTCACGAACTTGCCGTGTTCGGTTAGCACCTGTGCCAAGCGGAAGGTAACGACGCCGTGAGGCCTTTCCAGCCACGCCTCAAAGAGGGGCCTTACCGCCTCGATCGTGGCGTGGCTAGCACTGGGTTACGACAGTCGCTCTCGCCATTTCACCATGAGATCCCGTCGAAGCTCTGTCCGCCATGCCACGATTTGTCGTGGCAGCGGAGTTTCGCCCCGGCGTTGCATCTCCACGCGTAGGTCGTGCATGTGTGCAAGGACTGTATATTGCCTCCAGATCCAGGTAGATGGTGGTAGGCCAGCAAGGAGTCTCGCCGCTTCGCAGGACACCGTGCGGTGTTCCCGGATCATCAGAATGGCCATGACACTCTGGCAGGCGTTCAGCCGGGCCGCCGGTCGCTTTTGCAGCGACGGCGCCCACACTGGCGCCCCGTAAAAGGCCATGGACCGAACGATGCCTGCGTAGAACCTCCGGTAGGAGGCGTCTGGACCCCCCAGGTTCGGCAGGAGCCGCTTGAGAGCAGTCCGATTCAATCTGGGAGCCAGACGTCGAAAGCGCTCCTCGAAATTCCACCGGCTGTCGAGGACGAGTCCCAGGTACTTCATTGTCGACCCGACGCCGATGTGAACTCCTCCTACCGTTAATTGGGAGCCCGGAGGTGGCGCGTTCCGAGGGCCGTGAAAACACATGGCCTCGGACTTGTGCAGTGCCACGTACAACATTCGTGCCGACATTCGCCGTGTCCTCGTGGGGGCGATCGGCGGCGGCGATCTCTCGCGTCGGGCCTGGGTTCAGGTCATGCTCCGGAGCGAAGAAGAGTGGCAAGCGGTCGCCTCCTTCTGCGAAGCAGTAATGCTAGCAAAGGAGGACGCCGACCACATCAGGCAACGGCGCACAAGCCGCCGCTGTCGCCGCCGGGATTCCGATCCCGATTTCCGGCCACCGTAGGCGCGGGCACGCGTACGGTGGGCAATGGGTAGCTCGCTGTCCATCCGTCCGGTAACAGACTGGTCCGAGCCTAACCCCCGATTTCTGATTTAAGCATTTGAAGTTGAGAATTACTCAAACTCTACTCTAGCCTGTAAAACTGTCAAAATTTAGAATTTAAGCATAGTTTAAGACGTTCTTAACTCAAAATACTCAATTCAGAAACCCGCCCTAAGTCGGTTACGGCGCGCACTGTTCCCGCGCGCCTCAAAGAGTTGTCAGCAAACTGTAGGGGCCTAGCAGGGCCGAAGCCTACTGGGGCCAAGGGTTATGTGAAAAATGAACCCAGGAATGAAGGCAATGAAAGGAGCAGGGTAGGTTTTTAGTCAGTAAGAGTCTGACACTATCTCCCGCCCCACCCAAGGGCAGGATTTGTCATTTGATGATTTACCTACCATAAAAAAAAATACAAGGTTAGGCAAAAATCTGAAAACTGTAAATTTTTGTCACGTCGTAAAACATTTTTCGATTCGGAAAAATCTTCGAGACTTTTCTGAATCGAAAAAAGTTTTACGACGATTCGAGGATTCAACTATTTACTTACATTAAGTAAAGGCCGTCAAATCTAAGAAATATCGTTTGACGTTTCTAACTTTTCAAGCCGAAATAATTTTGTATAGGCGTAACTCGTACTATTTCTATTACTTTTTATTTTATACTAGTTTTGCCCGCGGCTTCGCTCCCGCTTTACCCAAGTCTACCCTACTCTACCCTACGCTGAGCTGGTTATGATTATTTTTATGTAACGGGATAAAAATTCCTATGTCTGTATCCTATTTCTTTTTCTGGGTAATAAGGTACCTTCTTACCAATTTTCAGCCAAATCGGTTCATCCGTTCTTGAGTTATAAATAGTGTAACACGACTTTCTTTTAGATATATAGATTTTAGTTATGAAGTTACATATTTTTATTTTATCTTAAGATATATTTTTAATCAACAAATTAAAAAAATATATATTTGAAAGCATAACTCATATATACAATAGATAGCTATTTTTTTATACTTTGTTTCAAAGTCACGTACTCAGGTCCTTTACCGCAGTGTTGCGACACTTTAAATTCATTCGTAACCGAATAATCGTTAAAAAAATCTTAATAATCGAATTTATTACCTAATAACGAGCGGTTTTTAATCCAAGCGTCTTTTAGTATTTAATATCAGTTAATTTTCAGCTCACATTCAACTGTCATCGAAAATGCATAATTAAAGTTAAACTTATACCTATAACTATTGTTATTTAAAAAAAAATTAGGTAAATTCGCTCGTATATCACTTCTGTTTAAACTAACTACTACTTCTGCAAAACTCAATGTTTTTATTTACAATGTCGGTTTGGTTGGCATGAATCTAAAACGCCCGAAAGATTATCTCTTTTATAAAATTCTGAAATTTACCTGCACACGTTGCTATGTCTTAAGATCTACTAGCAAAATCTAATATATATTTAACAGGCTTTTACAGTAACACTTAAATCAGTAAAACTGTAATTGATAATTAAATATAAAAAAAATCGATATCTCTTGAGTTTCCAAAATTATAGTAATCGATTACGTTGACCCCATCCCTTTTTTCAATCTGTCAGAACTTTCAAACGGTATTTCTTAGCTATGACGGGCTTTAGTTTGTACGGAATCCTCTGTGTGCGAGTACGGCTCGCATTTGCCCAGATTTTATTTAGTATGCAAAATGCTAGTTTATTATATCTAAATAAAATTAAACTATCAAGATTATAATAAAATTTTCATTGTAATATTTATTTTAAATATGAGGTAGGAATTAGTGTCTAGAGACTCATCCACTGTGAGTCAGATATAGAAATATAAAAAAACTCCTTTCTATGATTACGAGTATAACAGTTTTGGTGGCTTTGTTTCTAATTTTACTTATCATCTTCTTAAATATAAAAATGAATAGCTGTTCGTTAGTCTCGCTAAAACTCGAGAACGGCGAGATCGCCTGGATTTGGACGCCGATTTAGTTTCTTTTGGTCTTGAAATATTCGTGATACTCCAGGGAAGGTTTAATCGGTGAGAAAATACGGAAAAATTCACAAAAAATAAACCGACTATTAGGTACCTAATACGAAGTTTGCCGGGTCAGCTAGTTTTGGAATAAAATAAATAAGTAATAATAAAGATGACCAAGGGCGTCGCCAACCGATGATCAAGGGGGGGGGGGGGGGTATTGGAAGCCAAGAGAATAATAAAAAACGAAGCTTAGAAAGTTGTTGGTTGTCCTTTTATTTATATGTGTGTACATAAATTATAAAATAAATAAATAAAAAAGTTTTTTTTTAAATAATAGTAAGAGTTTATTTTATCCACAATATAAAATAGCAATAAGGAGTAATTGGTAGCCTTATATCTACGGTAACAACATATAGGATGGGTATTATATTGTGGGAGACTGGTAAACTAGGCTCTGAAGCTGTAAAGCAAGCCTCTAGGGGGGCCCGTAGCCCCTCTGTCCCCCCTTGCCAACGCCCTTGGAGATGACTCTCTGGGTCTCTACATAAAAATGTGTTCAAATCACTTTTTTAGCATCTACATATATACATCTACAGGTATACGAGTATATCAAAGCTCCGAATACAACGATCGACAAGTTCTATTATTTGAAACTCATTTAAAATTCGCATGAGTGTTCCGAACCAATCCGGCGTTTTTTTCTGTCAGTCAGGATACTTCTATATTTTTATATTTTTAGGGTTCCGTACCTGAAAAGGAAAAAGCGGAACCCTTATAGCATCACTTTGTTGTCCATCTGTCTGTCTGTCAAGACCCTTTATAAAAGGAACGCGATAAAGTGTACAGGGGACAGAGGTATCAAGCTGAAATTAAAAGCATATAAAGGGTGACTGGTAATACTACTTAAACACGTGATTGTAGTCATGAAAACCAACAACTTTTACTATGGGAGCAAATCTGAAATCGCGAAAAAAAATCTGCTGGTCTGTCATTTGTGTTCGCCTAACTGGTCAAAATGTACTGAACTTGGCTGATTTTTTTCGCGATTTCAGGTTTGGTCCCATAGTAAAAGTTGTTTGTTTTCATGACTACAATCACGTGTTTAAGTATCGTTCACTAATTACCAGTCACCCTGTATAGTACGCGGCAAACCAGCTGTAAAAAAATTAACTGAAAAAAAGATTTAAGAGTTTATGTCGCAAAAAACGTATATTTCGACACTCTCAAGGGAATCATAATTCATAGGGTACTTCCCGTTGACCCAGAATTCTGAAATTTGGCATAAAGCAAGGTCTTATAGCACAGTTAAAATAACAATTGTTACTATTGATCAAAATAAAATAAAACTAAAGACAGTAACGTCACAAAAAAACAACTTTTTAGCGATTCGGAACATTCTTTGAGACTCCATTTGGGAATTGAACCACACAATTTACATACATAAGGAAGTTTGTACGGACCCAGTGCGCGAGGCCGACTTGCACTTGCCCAGTTCTTTTATAGAACGTAATACGTAAATCTCATCATAGCTTTTTTTCATCTTAGTAAGGAAAACCGCAAAAACCTATAAATTATATGAATAGCCGATGAATATGAGGGCCTGTTTATTTATCCTCCTTTGGAAACTCGGAACCCTATGAGCGCATCTCTTTTACTTTTTTTCTCAAAGTGGCCTGTGAAAAAAGGTTCTATCCATCCTCTTATCTTAAGAGGTTAAAAGGAGGTTCAGATAGGCTGAATCAAATATTCAAAACTGCCAGACATTTGTAAAATTAGAGAAAAGGAAAACAAAAAGCATTCGAACGGATTTCGATGCAATTTGGTACACGGGTAGACTATTCTATGCCTTGGAATATCATATAATATAAAAAATAAATATAAACTAGTGCTTGACTGCGATCCCACTTGATGGTAAGTGATGCAATCGTTGATGGTGAGACGCACTAGTTTATTAAGAGCCTATTCACTCTAGCCTTGAAGACATCCAAATTATAATCAGACGGAAAGACTGCAGCAGGCAAACTGTTCTAGTCCTTCGATGTATGAGGTATAAACGACGAAGCAAAACCCTTAGTCCGAACCGTAGAAGTTTCAACAACGTAAGAGTGGATATTCTATAAACTTCCAACCTCCGTTTTACCCCCTTAGATTCCTTTACGGATTTTACGAAACTCCACCCTTTCGTAAAATCCGTTAAGGAATCTGCCAAATTTTAAGTTTGTCGGTGTTATAGTTTATGAAATTTCGTGATTAATCAGTGAGTGGTATTTCTCTTTTACTCGTATATACTTACTTACTTAAACTAATACCGCCGCCTTCGAATGAAAAGCTTAGTCAGGGCCGTGCAATTTTTCAAAAAAGCTTGTTACCATGACCGTTACGAAGAGCATTTGAGCACACAGGTGGGTTTTTAGTCAGTAAAAGTCTGTCATTCTTCTCGCGCGCCACCCAGAGCGAGCGAAGGCGTTTAATTTCTTACGTAATAAAAATGTGACTCTCGGGAATGTAACGTTGGTTATTATTATTTTATTAGAGAGAAAACCAAAGGTTGCACGTTCTAATAGCACGATTTTTAATTGTGACCTGTTATACTCAATGGCGGATCCTGAGAACGGTTAGAACCTCGTAAAAATGAACAAGTGCCATTACGAAAAGCTCACAAACAGCTTTTGACGTTTTAACGATAATAACTTGAAATATTATATCATAAATTATACATCTGAACTAATTCAGTAAAGAAATCTGAAATTCTGCTATATTACGTGTAATTTGGCTCTCTATAATGTACTCATATATTAAAAATAATTCTGTAGAAACCTTGCACATTTAATCGAGATTTTATATAATGACAATTATACTCAAAAAAAATTAAGGGTTTAAAAAAAAACACGTATTTCCTGGAACAAGTTTTGTGATATATTCGAGTAAAAAAAAAACACGTATTTCCTGGAACAAGTTTGTGATATGTTCGAGTAAATCACAAAATTACCGAATGCCAACAGCGTTTACAGGCGTTATCTCTCTTTTTTCACGTTGCTTCTCTATCAAACATGATATGAGCAACATGATATGAGAATGAAGTAATAAGTTTTTAAATCATGCTCGACGTCAACGATATGCGAGTGGGAAGGGACCACCATAAATGGATGTATTAGCTCCATACCTTTTTCTCTGGGACTTTCAGTTTTCTAATGACATTTATAAAGAAAATGCTACAGACGAAGCCACTGACATTCGCGTCTGGCGCCAGTCAATTCCATTCCTATCCAAAGTCCGCAACAATTTAGTTGTAGACGTTAAAAAAAACCGGTTCTCAGTAAAACTATTGATGTTCATAAGTGATTGGTGGCCGTTTGACGCAAATCGAAGCTCTATTGGATCCAATTGGTCGTGATTGGGCTGATTAGTAAGGCGCCAAAACTCGTACTGCTTTCGACATTGGTTTTATTATTAGCCTTATCAATAATCAGTTTACTTTTTCCGAGAAGCCTCATTAGAACTTCTGCAAGCTAGCAACGTTGCCGTTTTTCGCAATTTCTGCAAGCTAGCAACGTTGCCGTTTTTCGCAATTTCTGCAAGCTAGTAACGTTGCCCTTTTTTCGCGATTTCTGCAAGCTAGCAATATTGCCGTTTTTCGCATTGACGGTTATATCTACCGAGGGAATAGATATGTTACATCATAACTGGGCCTCAAGTATTTCATAATTGTTGATTTTGACATGTTTGGTAATCTACTAATACAACGGCGTCATTATGACTTTCCAATGATTAACCAATGACACTCCGTTGAAAGAAATGGTAATCTCGTACAGAACGACAAATGAATGTATAACGTATGCGGTAATGTGTTACAATTTTGACAGTTCCTTTAATCAGTGACCTAGCATTAGAACGTAATTGTGCAGTCATTGCTTTTAATTCGTTACAAGTCAGCTCATACCACAATTCTATTGCTAAACCACTGACCGACCAATGACCGGCCATTATGAATTAACAGATTACGAACTTTTAGCAAAATGAAAATGGGATCGTGTTGGAATGACATTTAAAAAAAATAGCAGACTAGTCCCTGAAAGGTCAATTTGCCGGTACCTCATTTCGTAGACAACCAATGCAAGAAACTTACCACCACCAGAGCACTATCTTTCCTCTCAACTGTGATAATTATTTATATATAGTATATATTATGTATGGTATATATTTATACTTGAAGGTATTTATATTTAATTATTATTACTTGTTATATTTAATTATATGTGTTATTTGATACTTTAGATTAGGACTTCACAAATTCTTCTCTTGCTTCCTACACACTATTGTCTACATTTCAAGTATATTTTTACTTGGGGTAGTTTTTGACTTTTACGCGGGAAAAGTCGTAGTCGTCGGGCTGGTAGAAGCTATTTTAATATCATCATCATCTTCCTGCCCTTATTCCTTTTATTTGGACTCGGTGCAACACGTTTCTTTTTCAATTCTGTCCTGTCATCTATCACGCTATCGCTAACTCCCTTTTCTTTAAAATATCACTTCTCACACAATCCATCGAATTTTCTTTTCTTCTCCAAGAAGCAAGTCTAATATAAATAGACCTTATAGCTAGACCTTCGCAAGTTGAAGGATGTACAGAATGCAATAAAACGATGTCAAATAGTAATATAATTAGAGTGACAATGGAGTGATTGCGTTGTGTGGGAACGGTTTTCCTTGATACCACACAAGATGCTGCTATTCTAGTACCCGGATGGAATTTACAGTACATGCAATTTTTTTTCTTTATAAATGTGTACCGTTACACTTGAACGTAAAATAGTAGAAAGGAGACGTTCAATAAATTTATGGATCTTGGGCTAAAAATAATAAAAAAATTGAACAACAACCTGACTTCTAAAGGCTGAAATAGCGTAATTATCTCGAATTTTAACAGCATAACATAACATTTTACAGTCCTCCGTTTTTTTTTTAAATATGCTGTGGAAAAGTTATAAGCTTGTATGACTATACATTATTTTATAGGGTTAGTACCACTGTGGTAAATGACGTGACAGTATAACTTTGTATGAGTGTGTGTGTATCTCTACGACGCTCAATGATGTATAGTGTATCTGTGTGCGTTTGTTTTAACGTCGAACGTCAAGTTGACAGATTGTCAAACTGACAATAACAAATTTTAGCTTCCTTCGACACGTTTTGATATTGCGTTATCGTGATATATATATGTTTTGTCTTTATTTCATAAAACGGCAGTTAAAATCATAATAAAGGTATTTAATAGATACGATAATTTTAGATAAATTTAAATAATTATGTTGTTATTATTGTTTTTATTGAAACATTTTTCAGCTTTTAAAAAAAAAACGGAGGACTGAAAAATTTATATTTAATCATGATCGAGTAGCGTAATAAGAAAGCTTTCTTGTATGGTATAGCACATTGATGTTCAAATTTCTTCGGAATAATTGCCCATTTTTGACCTCTCCTTTATTAAATTATTCATTTAACAATTTAAGTACATGCATAATAAAATAAAAGACAAGAAGAAGGTAATAGAAGAATGGGTACAAATGTGATTGATGCTTATTTCTTTATAAGTTTCTTCCAGCATACATGCAAAAGAAAAATTTCATCTATACATAGAATAGGCAAAATCCACTCACTGACTCATGAACCAACCTAAATCTTTGGATTTAGAACGTTGAAATTGTGCACAGAGGCAGAATGGACTTTATAAAATTCACTCCCTAAGAGAATGAAAAAGGGATCCAAAACTTGTATGGAGAAACCTACTTTCACTGAGGCGAAGCCGCTGGCAGAACCTAGTTTTATATATAACGGTATGGTCTGGTCGTTTCGGTTAACCGTCCCATCGAATAATGAGAGTAAAGGAACAGAGAGTACACCTGTGTTTGCGCACTCACCTACGAACCTGGCTACTCTCCGTTGAGATTAGCCACCGTGATGAGGATCAACGTGAGGATTATCCCCTGATTTCTGATTAAACCATTTGAAGTTGAGAATTACCTTAAATGTACCAACCATTACCTCAAAATACCACATTAAATATAGACTACCAAGTTTTTCTAAGACATTTCTTCTGATGTCCGCTCTATTGTATCTCTTGCCTGTAAAACTGTCAAAATTTGCCAAGTATGATTTGAGACGTTCTTAACTCAAAATACTCGATTCGGAAACCCGCCCAAATTCGAAATTATTAAACAAAAAGGATTTTCGATATCCTTTTTGTTTTTTAATGAAAAAATCTAGACGAGTCAGGTTGATCTGAATGATGGAAACTATGTCTCCATTTATATGGAAACTTTATCATTGTTAACGTTTCCAAAAATAAAAATGCATAAATGGCTTTGATGGTTTATAATTTAAAATTGGAATTTTACATATGTAGTCCTTCTTTACGTACTCTTTTCTTTTTCCTTCTTACGTACGTATTATCTTTGATGACCCTTTTCTTTTTTTGACGTTATGAAATCATAATATATCAATAGTTCCGGAGATAGGGTCAAGACTGTTTGGCGCATATTACAGCCACCGCATTATATAATAACTGTAGTACATTATAAAATTTATTGTTTTGTAAAAGATACTAGCTTAGCGAAGAGCTCTCCAATTGTAAAATTTCTTGTGCAAAGGGTAATTGGTCCTAACTTAATAAGTCATTTATTGAGATACTAACACTGAATGGATCTTTTTGTATCAGAATTAAAATACATTCAATTAATTTATATTCAATTCAATTAAGCCCCAAAAAACCTATATGGAAAGCAATCAATAGGCTGCGCAGCCAAGTAGAAACACAATCTGGTCAATATAGGCTCTTCCAACACCCAGTGCAAGTGCGGTACTCCTGATTAAACAATAGCCCTCTTATTAAGTGCCCAAAATGCATTTTGGAGGACATAAAAAGCGCCACTGATGCCGCTATTAACGTGGCAACTGGCAACTTACTGGGCCCAAAAACTTTGAGGAAAACGGAAACCATCGATTGGCGAAGATGAAGAGGAGAAGTAAAATAAAAAAGTAAAATTCTAAACTTTCTAAACTTAATAGGTATATATACAAATTAAAAAAATAATAATATGTACAAACGGGTAGAAAAAGAACTTATTGGGCATCAAAAAATTCATCCACATCGATATAAATGTAAAAGTGCCCAGAACGCTGGCAGCATTGCCACGTTGGATGGCAATGCTGGTTCGTTGATCGAAGAAAAGCCCAGCCCTCTGGTCATGCGAAGAGTTGACCAGCCTGTTTTTCTTGGCTTGACAGAATTAACTTTCCTTTACATCATTTTATCCTTCACTCAATCCGTACACATTTACTTCGACTAGCCTCTTTTAACAAAATTGTTTCAAAATTCTCTACAATATGAAGCATCATAATTTCTTTGCATGCGACAAAGGAAATATAGTTGCTACAATAACTAGACATTGCAAAAACCAGCCATTGTCTAGTTTTATGATGTAATCTGCTCGTTGAAGGCTGAGATTGTATGTTAGGAACATCAGTAGGTATGCCTATATCTACTGCATTGTCATCTGATGATAGATGATAGCCCTGAAATTATCACTATTGTACTTATTCAAAGCTACTGCTTCAAAGCTGCTGGATATACCCCTATTTTTATTAGTTTTTGAAATGAGAAATAATAATAATAATATATATAGGGTGACTGGTAATTAGTGAACGATACATAAACACGTGATTTTAGTCATGACAAAAAACAACTTTTACTATGGGACCAAAACTGAAATCGCGAAAAAAAATCAGCCACGTTCAGTACATTTTGAGCAATTAGGCGAACATAAATGTACTGACCTAAAAATTTACCTTTTAACGTCGGATTGGGCTGACGAGTTTTTTCGCGTCCTTTTCGCCAAGCTCGTGTGTTTACGACTGGGTATATACTCCATCTCGTTTAGCTCTTCTCTATTCCCATAGGTGACAGAAGCTGACAAGATGGAGTATTTGGTCGTGGATGTGCGACCCTGGTGGAATAAACGTTAGAATGTTTGTCGGATATATCCGACGGCGGTTAGGCGAGTAACTAAACAACAATTATTGACACAAGGCATTGTCAGACATTTTAATATTTGACGTTCATCGGCGCGTATTTGCACCGGGATGCGGGAATCCCTGCAGTTGCTTACACGACGGTAATTTCTTTACAAGTTCGGCCACCATTACTGACCTATAAATTAAAAGACTGACGATTCGGACACAATAAATTCGGACACGTCCGAATTGACTATTCAGACACACACACTGTATAATTTTTTTTTAAATATAATACGAGCATATGGAAAAAAAGCGTACGTACCTAATCAAAACTATTTTAGGCTAGATCCGGCTATGGAGGCGGCAGCTTCGGGTAATATTTTTTTTAAATATTATATTTTAAAACGTTTTTTATCCGACTGCAAACAGTTTCATTAAATTTGGTTGTGTCCAAATCGTCACTGAAAAGGTATCAAAAATAAAATGTGATGATTAGGACACTGTCCGAATATATTGAGTCCAAGTCGTCAGTAAGTCAATTAAAAACTCTCCGGCTCGTCTCCCAAGCCTACAAATGTACATTATCAACAAGCGAAGACTACGGCGGCGACGTCATAGCCTTATCTTGGGTCGGAGTTCACTCGACGCGTTCATTCATGTGGACGGCCCGATGCTATCCGACGATGACGTGTGCTACCACGCGCCGGCCGCGATGCCGGATTTTGTTGAGTTTAAATACGTTAATGACAATATTTACTATTATTATAAGAGAAATATTATTCCTTTTGAGTTACGATTATGAGTTTGTCTTCTGTTTTCGTGTGAGACTAAATATTGTTAGTTCTCGGGTTTTAGAAAAAGTGTGATAATATGCAAAAAAAGATCATTTGGTCAATCGCCGTCGTTGTCGCTTACTGAATGTCACTTTATGTATAACTTCTGGTCAGTCAGTGATCAATAATATGAGACTTCCCAACATGCTTATAGTAGGTACGAGGCAAATAAGTTAAACCATTTGCTTTGGTTACGCGCAACTCCACACTTCGATTGAGTCCTGAAAATCGATTATAATCCTTGTCACACAAGTTGAACCATCATGACGGTCAACTTTGAATGCATAGTAACTGATTTTCAGGTCTGGTTTAACTTATTTGCCGCGTACTAAATTGAGTATTGATTTTGGACTCCTGGTTGTCCTTCAGATATTCAGAGATCTAAAGAATATGTGATGATATTGCCACCGTGAGAAGCACTTGATATATGGCGTTGGCCAAAAATCATGGAGTTTGCAAAAAAAGAGCTTTGCTGTTGGGCTGTGGAGAGGAGACTCTCACAGATCAGGAAAGCACGGCTCAAAAGTTAAGAGGCATATACCTACTTAGCTATGGCTAAAACTTGGATGTTATTAATATATTGAAGAGCAAATATCATAATTTCACCACCTCTTCTCTTCTCCTTCTGTACTCCACGTCATACTTCTAGCCACTATAATGGCTTCTTTTCTGCAGTACGTCTTTGGAACTCTCTGCCACACTCTCTTCACGACAACCCTTCTCTAGATGTCTTCAAGAGGAAACTTAAAGAGCACTTCCTTTCATTCTTGACATAATATTATTATATATAGTATGTTTTTTTAAGGTATCGAGACTTTTAGTTATGTAGGTTTATATTGTGCACAAAATCCGGATCAGGATTTTACCCTCGAATATGTTCTCTCTCTGTAACTCAAAGGTTTGCTGGGAGAAAACTCATTGCTGAGTTAAGCTCACCTTTGTACATGAACTGTCTGTCTCTCCATATATTTTGTTATGTTTTTGTGTACAATAAAGAATTATGAATTATTTATAACAATAGCTAGCTTTCTAGTCTTTTTATTTTCTTAAAATTCGCACCCGTGACTTGTGACTCGGGAAGTAGAAATGCTTAATAGCGTCTCTCGACGATTTGATATATTTTCTTGCCCATTGGTGTAATTCCAGAGTGTGGTACTAAGTGTGTTGTCCTCTGTACAACTTGTACCAGTCCTCTAAGGCTTGAAACTGACCAATTTGTGTGTTGTCTACACTAATTGTATGTGATCAGTTTGAGTGGGGTCTCTGAGTGCGGCTATTATGTGAATACATTTGTTTTCTTCGGTTTATACCTGTTAAAACTATTTTGTGTTTAAATAAAAAATTCTAGGGACTTTAACAAACCACTGAGCGTGCAAGGATTTATTTATACTTTTACTTACAAAACGTTCTCTCCAATTGGTTGGTGATTATTTTAGTATTTCGATATTATTATTTTCTTTTCCAGTGCTGCTAATGATTTGTGCTATAAGGAAAAAGCAGCTATTGCAAAACCAGTCCTACTGACTTTTTATTTGAATATAAGTGGCAATATTGTTTAATTATGTGGAATTGTGGACATCCTTGATTTTATACTGTTCACAATTTTACCTTATTATTTAAAACTATTCGTCTTTCACATAATATATATAAGAATAGGCCAGAGTTAAAGATGTGAACGACGAAAACGATTCGATCAAATAACATGACTTACTTACATATAATGGTGGTAATAGGTGTAGGTAAACCGATATTGTTTTTTTACTTCAAAAAGGGAAATAGGTTTTTTAAACCCAGTTAGCAGGTAAACCAAGAAAATAAACACTTAATAATATTCTTTATTTAGAAAAAGTGTAATGTGTAATACAATTACCTATATTCGGATAGTTAGAAGATATGAAAATTATGAAAAATAAAAATTAATCTCCAGCTTTAATGAAACAAACTTACTCTGATAGTAAATATTTTTCTTTTCAACATAACTTTTGTATTTGTATTTAAGTTAGAGGAAAAAGACAAATTGTAATTTTAAGAGGCGCTATACATAATAATAATAATAATAATAATAATAATAACCCCATCGCTGTATCTCTACGTTGACGTCGTGATGGGGCTTGCGTGCTCCAATAAACCCTAGGTTGTAACTCGCCTAGGGTAAGGGGCCAGACTAAGAGAGATACAATCCGCAGGGCAGTTTTGTGGCGAACTGTTGGGCATTAGCGATCCCACGGACCCGATCTCCCGGGAGAATTCTCGTTCTTCATCTCCGGCTTGCCTTTATTGGCCGGCCGTAGTGAACACTGACGAGGAACAGAGCTCCCACCTCTCTCTTGCCTTTATTGGCTGGTTTGAGTGGAGATTCGCAAGAGCAATCGTGCTCGGGAGAAGGATGTATAATCCAGTAAGGTGCTGGTAGGGATCTTGACCGCACTTCCGGGATTGTCCTGATAGCCGTGGTATACCTCTCCACTCCTCAAGCACCTCAGGATATGTTGCCCTCTTGTTGCTACGTCACTTCGTGCTAGCGGCCGTTTTTGGGGGCCCATTTATTGAGTGTGCAAGTCACCCCCTGCCTGTTTACCGATGGATATTAATAACATTGTTTAGGCAGGGGCCATAGTTTTCACATAGTTCTTGGTAACCAGTCCACTTAAGACTTCAAAAACCATAGCCCTATTGTCTTTATTTTCCATATGTCACAATAGTTTTCACCAACCGGGGGTTGTCCTTGGATGCACTAGCATTGCGCGTACAGGGACAATCGTCGGTTAGCATCACGTTCCATTAAAAGTACCTAAAGGGCCTCTGCGAGTTGGTTTCGGCTCCTCGTACGCCTCCCAAAGGTCCAGGACCTCAGGGTCCTGAGATAAAAAAAAATCATAAAAAATAATAATAATAATAATAAAATGCTTTATTCGTAGTTCAGACAATTTTACAATAATAAATACTTCTGCCAAACTGCATCGCAGTTTGTTGGCAGACGTAGCTCCCGTGTTGTTTAATTATTCATAATGCAAACATTGTCATAGGGATAGGATAGCATTGGCATAGGGATCATCAGTGGTAAATAAAATTATCGAATAGTCCACAATATATGGGAATGACTCTCCACCAAAATATCCCGTAGCCAATCTCAAACATTTTTACAGCATGTAATAGAATAGAATAGAATAAAACTTTATTGTACACTAAAAAAGTAACACAATCTATAGGTACTTAAACTTAAATCTATGGGTACAATGGCGGTCTTATCGCTGACAGCGATATCTACCAGACAACCTTAGTATCGTAAGAATTTAAAATAAAACAGGGGGTAGTCTGCGGTGTACTAATAAGTAAATATATAAAGAATTATAAACTAATAAATAACTAATTTGAGAATTGAGCTTGCAAGTGATTACAACTATAACGGTTTAAGAAAGATATGAAGAAGGAAAAGACGTAGCGCTGACACAAAATAAATTAGGATAAAAACCGGCCATGATGATTTAAGAAGCAAATAATATGTGCATATTTCGTATTAGCTATCCAAATGCAAAACTGTCACCATCAATTTACATATCCGGCCAAAGAAAACGGTACAAAGATTAGTGACAAGAAAATTAGATACAAAACGTAAACAACGATCTATGATATCCCAAGTAAACAAATGTATAACCGGTCTTTGTATAAATTTGCAATCATTAGGAGGTTTTATGGACCGATAGCGGTGTACCGTTAAGTCGGACGGCTCGGCTTGTTGCTTAGCGCATGTCCCGCATAATGTGGTCCTGACTACACTGCAAGCGAGGTTTAATAACCCAGCTCTGTATAGTCTATTTTATTGATAATTATTGGAATTCGGTCTCATAATCTTGGTTGCCGTATATTTTCTTTAGTAACCATGGAAATGGATAAAATTTATATGTTGTAATAAGAGAGAAATAAAAAAGTGAATAAAAAAAATTAATATTTTTTTTTTGTAAAAACACCAAAGAAAAATTTAAATTTGTCCAAATTATAATTTTATACTAATCTTATTTTAATTATTATTTCGTCTCGATTATTTTTGGTCCTCATTAGTTTTGGAAAATGGTGTGCAAAAACGTTCTCTATTCAAAATGACAGTTACTAAGTCACTCGTAACATAAATTTTAACATTTGCCGCTCAAATATATAAATATCTCTTTACGGTACCAGTCTAGATAACTTCCTCATAATTTATTACCTCCGTTCTGCAGTTAGGAGTTTAAGTTCACCAATGTCATTAACACAGGACTAAAAATAGATCGCAAGTCTGATATTATGGTCTATATTTGCGGAGTTTCCCTTGCGGCTGGCTATAAATACACGAACAGATATCATTACCTTACGAACTTTGTAGGAAATTCTATTTTGAGCTTACAGATAGTAGTAATTTATGTATTGTGATTTAACTCGTGCTGTTGTTTATTTATTTTTAGTTCATGTTTGAATAATTATGCTAATATTAGTTGTGTATTCATAAAATATGTAAGTTTTTTTTTTTCGAAAAAATAACAACTACGTTGTAATAGCGCTGTGTTGTGTAGATATTTGCATGCTCAGCATAATGCAATGCATTATTAAATTATTTATATGGTGGTATCAAAGATGTTACGGTACGTTGTATATTTTGAAAACAAAAACTACTTTGTGACTTCTTCAATATGTATGCGGTGCTGATTGACGTACAACTTTTAGGTAAAAGGATTTGGGGATATCAGTAAGTAAAGTTAAGTTATAAGGATTTCATCTTTTTACAACCTTATGCTTTTTTATAAAATTTAAATATATATAAAAGCGAAATAATCACGAAATGATTAATCACGAACTCACAAAAGTAAAACACCTATAAACTTAAAATTGGCTGACAGGTTTCTTATAGGGTGTAGACATCAGCTAAGAACGGATTTTATGAAACTCCACCACTAAGGGGGTATAACGGGGGTTGGAAGTTTGTTTGCAGAAACCGACTTTCACGTAGACGAAGCCACTGGCAGAAGCTAGTACGATTATAAAGAACTATATTCAAGTGCAAGTATATTTTTCTATACCTACACATACATTTATACGCTTGCTTTCTTATTAATCTTTTTTTTTTGCATAAACTTTTAATAAATAAATAAACTATGTGTGACAATTTTCTAATTTACCAATGATAAACAAATTTTTAATTTCATTTTTTTTTACTAAAGTTTGAAATTTCAAAATTAATCAGTTTTACTTTTCATGAATTTTATCATTTATTTTTATTGTCCCCAAATAAAATGTAATTTAATTGAATGCGCTTCTCTATTTTATTTTTCTAATTTGGTGTTTACTTATATGTAAGTAAGTTCACGAACCGAAAATAAAAATATAAACAAAATAGTCCGTTTATATCTAAGATTTAAATAAACATTTTGATTCGTGCATTATTCGACGTGTACCGTTAAATCTGGCCTCCAGTGTATCAGGTGTATGATACCTGTAAGTGGGCGGGCCAGCAGAGGGCATTAGCCGACGATGTCCCCTTAGAATCATAACACCATATAATATACATAATACGACCGTTCCCATACGAAATGTAGTACTTACTACGTGTCATATGTACAGGTATAGTTACTTGAACTTGAGCCGTTGGTAAATGTATAATGATATGCAGTTCTGAAGCAGCTTTGTGTATCTGCGAGCTTTTTGTTACATTTTTGTGTTTTAATATGTAAAGTTGTATAGTTTAAACTGTCAAATCTTAAGAGGACACCGGTGTCCGCACACCTATTGTCTTTCTATTGTGTCTCTAATTACGGTATTCAAAAGTGTTGTGTTGTGTGAGTGTTTGTGTGTTGTTAAATTACACTACTAAACCAATCTATTTCTTTTTTTAATTATCTAAGTCCTTAGAATGTTTTTATTAATTCACATTATAAACATAAAAATAGTTAATAATAATAATAAACTTTTATTCACAAAAAATACAGATATCACGTACTTATTTAAAAACTAATAAAATAAACAGTTGTTGGTAAACCTGTACAAATCAAGTATATAACCCTGCCTCTTAAATTAGGATAAACCTGTATTCTAAGAGACAGTGTTCGGCAAGTCAATTCCTTAATAAAAATATGATTTAGGACAACAAGTGAACGGTGATGAAGTGATTTTTATTTATCTGTTTTTTTTTTTTTTTTTTTAATTGGTATTTATGTTATAACGTAAGTATGTGTGTATGGCATATGAAGTGTGAGTGTGTGCGGCATGTGAAGTGTGAGTGTGTGTGGCATGTGAAGTGTGATTGCGTTTATTAGCAGGGGATATGAGCGTGCTTGTGAAATAGTGTATATTTAGGTTAGTGGGTACGTAATAAAAGCGTGTGAGTATGAGTAGTAGCAGTGTAAGTATATGGTAGAATGTAGCAAATGTATTGTTATTACGTGATGAATGTGAGCAAAGATTCAGTATAGGCATAGTCCTTTTGAAGTAGCCACTCTGTTACTGTGGATTTCACTTTATGTAAGTTTAATTTTGAAATATGTAATTGTTTGTCAACTTTATGATATATGTGTGTACCTAGAATGTAGAATTGATGTTTTGCGAATGCGGTTTTGTGTTGGGTTCTTGGAAGCAGATTTAATCTCTTATTTGGCTTTGGTGGAGGCAGACCGATATGTGTTCTAAGGATAGATCGGAGCACAAATAGTTGCCGTACTGTAAGAACCCCACAGTCGGAGTACAACTCTGTTGTTGGATGCCTGTAGGGCTTATTACAGAGAACTTTGAGTATGGCCCTCTGCGCTCTCTCAACCCTCAGAACACTGGTTTTTGTAGCGCCTCCCCATACAGTTATGCAATATCCTAGAATCGATTGGCACAGCGCAAAATATACCATCTTAAGTGTGTCTTGACTAGCTGAGTCTCTAAGGGACTTAAATATATGGATAAGACGCATTGTTCTTGTAGTGATGGCTTCGATCTGTTTGTCCCATCTCAGTCCACTATCGATCTGTACTCCAAGATATTTAGCACTATCAGCTCTCGTTAGTTCTGGGCAGTCACAGTGGCCGCACAAATTTGAGCATGAGTGAGCCACTACAGAGAAAGTGTGAGAAGGTGATGAACGATGTTTTGTTCAAGTTGAGTGTAAGGAGGTTTAGTTTGAGCCATTTCATTATCTTGGACAGAGTTTCCTCTGCAGTAGCCTTGACCATACTCCATGTAGGTCCATAAACGAGGATCGCGGTATCATCAGCATACGCATAAATGTTACAGTTAGTGAGGCTCAATCTGCACAGGTCGTTCACATAAATTTGGAAGAGCGTAGGTCCAAGGATGCTTCCTTGAGGGACGCCATAAGTCACTGGTTCTTCATTGCTGTAGTACGTGTCTATTTTGACAAGTTGTGTTCGATTGTTGAGATAACTTTTGAAAATCTCAAGCGGTATTCCACGGACACCAATATGTTCCAGTTTGGCGATAAGTTTGGGAACAGAAACTGTGTCGAATGCTTTGGCAAGATCCAAAAAAAATAGCCAGACATTTTGATTTATTATCTAGCTTTTTAGCTACTTGTTGCGTGAGATCCAATACGGCATCTTCAGTCGACACTCTTTGTCGGAATCCGTACTGATTCTCGGCAATAATTTTATGTTTGTCTAGAAAGCTCCTCAATCGTTTATTTAAAATCTTTTCAAAAATTTTTGAGAGGGCAGACAAGACAGATATCGGTCTGTAATTGTTGACACAGTTTTTGTTCCCCCCCTTGTGAATAGGGTGTATTATTGCCTTTTTAAGAGCATCCGGAAATACACCTGTTTGGAAGCAAAGGTTGCAGAGGTAAGTTATAGGCGGGACTAATGCATGACGGCTTTTTTTAAGAAATGAAGCTGATATTCCGTCCCAACCCACTGCACAATCGTCACGTAGCTGGAGTATGACAGAATCTACTTCTTCTGTATCAGCGGCCAGCAATGCGAGAGAGTCGACCGGGGTATTTAGAGAGTCATCTTGAACTGGAGCCGAAGGATTACAATACATTGCCGTGCTAGGTGTATGTGCCTGCGTAATGATTTTTGTAGCCAAATTTTTACCCACGTTACTAAAATAGAGATTTACTTCGTTTATTGATGCTTTAGGGTCATCTCGTACTGTACTGAGTAGCTCCAATGGGCTGGCATTTGCCTTTCGTGTGTTGGTGATTTCTTTTATTGTCTTCCACATAGTTTTAGGATTATTTTTGGCTTTTTCCAACTCGGCCTTCTCATATGAAATTTTTAATTTGCGAAGCAGGTTATTGCAAAAGTTCCTATAACGTGTGTACGTAGTTTTTAGGATTAAGTTATTTGGTGCCTTTTTTGTTTTAATATGCATTTTATCCCGATTTTTAATGCATTTCAGCAGCCCAGGAGTGATCCAAGGCTTTATAATTCTTCTTTGTCTTGGTATTTTGACCAGTTTAGTATATTTTACCATCATAGATTTAATAATACTTATAAATCTATTCATACCTGCGTTTACATCATTTATTAGGTAAATTTCAGTGAAATCTGTGTTTTCCAGCTCCAGGAAAATGGCTTCGTAATCAAGACGGTTAATAGCCGGACAGCTTTTCCGTGATGGGGCAACGCTAGCTATGGATAAAACGATAGGCTTGTGATCTGTGACGTGTGACTCAAGAACAAGCGTGGTGGGAATAAGGTTTGACTTTAGGAATAAGTGATCTATGCAGCGTTCTAGTCGAGTCGGGAACAAATGTGTCGGCATAAGCCCATAAGTGGCATTTATCATGAAATATTCAAAGCTCCGGTCATTTCTATTATTCGGACTTATATCAACATTCAGATCGCCTACGAGAACTATATTAGTACAGTTGGATATTTTATCATAGACTTTTCCAAGGCTTGCTGTGAAGTCATTAAATTGTTCTTTTGAGTTGAGGGAAGGAGAGCGATAAACGGCAAGTACAGCTAATTTTTTGTCGATTTGACAAACCAGACAGTTCCCTCCTTCAAAAATCGGCTCCCACACTGATCCTTGCAAATCAAGTTTCATGTAAATTATTACTCCATCGTTTTGATTAACATTAGTAGCTGTCGAGTAACCCACAAATCCATCTAATATGGGGAGGTTATTGACTTTACTGAGCCAGCATTCCGTTAAAATGACAATGTCGAAATTGATTTTTGTGAGATTCAACAGAACTTGAAGATGGTCAAAGTTTTTGTTTACACTGCGTATGTTTATATGTAATAAGTTTATGTTGGAATCAGATATGTTGATGTACTTGAGGCAATCCTCTGGTTTACAATTATAGGAATTACCCAACCGTATGTTATCAAGTTCATTGTTAATAGTATTTATAGTAGCCATTAAGAGTTAAAATTATACTACAAAACAGTGGGATATCGGGAATAATGTGAGGTGTTGGAATAAGTAAGGCAGAGTTGAAGTCATTGTAAATGGCATTAAAACACGCTTTAATGTGAGTAGTTTTTCGATGTAAAGAGTGAATGTGTTTTTTTGGAGAAAGTGCTTTTTGTGTTATCTGTTTGGATTGTGTGTTCATGTGTGGTTTAAAAACTAAAATTACAAAAATAAAAAATAAGGAAAAGAACATTGATTCATGCATAAACATTTTTAAAACTGAGTTAACTAGTCATATCGAAGTGTTGTCGAGTCCATGGAGACATTCTTCAGATAGTTCATAAATAAAAGTTTTCAACCACATCTCAGTTTCAAAAAAATAAATTTTGATAATTTTTTTAAATGATACAAGACTACTTTTTAGGGTTCCGTACCTCAAAAGGAAAAAACAATCAGAACCCTTATAAAATCACTGTGTTGTCCGTCTGTCTGTATGTCAAGCAAGACCCTTTATATCGGGAACACGTGGAGGTATCGAGTTGAAATTACTCAGTGGTCCCTTGAAGCTGTTAAAAAATCAACTTCAAAGTTAACGAAAAAAAAAAAGATAGCTGTATATGTCGCACAAAACGTATATTTTGACACTATCAAGGGAATCAAAATTCATAGGTTATTTCCCGTTGACCTAGAATCCTGAAATTTGGCATGAAGCAAGGTCTCATAGCACAAGTATAAGAAAAATACTGAAAACTGTTTTTAACTACAATAGTTTTCAGTATTTTTCTTATCATTAATTATAAATTAAATCATTATAAATTCTTATCATTAATTATAAATCATTAAGTATTTTTCTCGTCACAAAAGTTGCGATTCGGAAAAATCTTCGTAACTCAATTCAGAAGTTGAACTATTTTTATTGGTAAGTTTGTACGAAGTCCTCGATGCGCGAGTCCGAGTTGCACTTGCCCGGTTTTTTTTTACTCTGGCGCCAAATTTTTGTCACTAATCTTAGGTGGCAACGGCATAGTTCCGGCGACAAGGGACTAATTGGACTACGCCGACACGCGATAACTTGTCTCTAAAGAATTCGCTTGAATTTTGTAAATTTGGCTTATCGAGGCGATACCTACACAATATTAGGTTATGTTGGAAAAAATGCTGTTTTTTTTTGTATGTTTGGTGGTTTAATTAGGTACCAAAGGTCTTATAAACATATAACATACTAGATAAAAATGAAGTTCGTATGAAATTCGTGCCCACCTTTCAATCTATTTCAAAATTTTGAACTCTTTCTTCCCTTTTCTTTTCACTTTAAACCCTTAGGTGCTAGTATTAAAAGATGAGCAAACAAACCAAAATAAAAATCAATTTTTTATATACAAGAAGAAGATAGAAGATAGACAACTATAACAAATTACCTAATCAAAGCATTGATTTTTAGGGCTCCGTAAACCCCACACTTAACCCATAGTGATCCGCGATATCTAAAAATATGATCAAGTATAAAAAGTCTAACAAAAGCCGGACAGACTGAAGTCCGCCTAATTAGATGGACACGCACCCAAAAAGTTTGACCGTGTCCAGCTTTACCCGTACCTCTACCATGAGTTTTAAGCAATAGTATTCGTCGCTACTCGATATCGACGCCGTAAATATTTTGTATGGCAAATTTTGGTTCTGCAAGTGACCGCTAGAGGCGCTGCAAAATTTGCCATACAAAATATTTACGGCGTCGATATCGAGTAGCGACGAATACTATTGCTTAAAACTCATGGTAGAGGTACTGGACGCCTGGCAACGCTAGCCCCGGCAGCAGATAGCGACGGTGTAGCGCTAATCGGTTTATCTTTCGCAGTCACCGACAACTGACACTTGCGCAGGTGTCCGCCACGCACGCTCAATTTTGCCTGTACAGTTAAACTGCAAAGGTATACCAACGAGCAAAAATAACGAAATTTATATTTTTGTTGCCTGTACCTGTTGTTATGGAAATCTACACAATTGTGCAACATTCAGCTGTACAGGCAAACCTTTCTGGTATATCCTGACATGAATGGCTACTTTCATGTCTGCATAGCAACTTGTTTGCACGAAATTGCCCTGCCATTACTGATATGAAATTGCAAATGCAGTATAAAAAGAAAGCCCAGTAGGGTCGGAGCCAACTCTGGGGCTCTGTGGAAGTATGAAAATCCATACCAGGGCCCTGGAACCAAGGTAAATGAAGGAACGAGATAGGTTTTTAGTCAGTAAGAGTCTGATACTATCTTCCGCTCTGCCAAAGGTCTGCATTGGATGATTCTACCTACCATAAAAAAAGTATAAAAAGAAAACAAAAGTTTTCTACAAAGTGAAAAGGGCTGAGAACTAAGTTCTATCAAAGTTTCCTCTTTCGAAAACAACACCTATTGTTATAATTAACAAATGTTGTACTTAATTCACAAACAGGAAAACTATTTGGAATCCATTTATTGTTTCATAAATAGTATTTGTTGTGTGGGAATTCTAAGAAAACGTGTCTTGTTTGAATGAAATGTTATGTTCATAAAATGTGTCCTTATCATCATAGTATTAAAAGATTTGGCGTTCTGAGTCAAACGGCATAATAGCATAAGCATAATTACTTTCTTTTTCCACTGCTGAGACTCAGGTCTTTTCTCATATATTTGTTATCAATGTAGAGGAAACATGTCATCTATGTAATTAATGATTCTCAGAATGAACAATTAGTAATGAATATAATAGAGATTACTCAAGTCACACGCAAGGGTTAGCCTACGGAATTGTTCAAAAGAGTTACCGCGACCCTGAAACGCAAAAGGTAACTGAAGGGGGTTATTGGGGTTCACCTAGAGCGGCTTTTTATGGTAGTTAAAATCGTCCAATAACAAATTTAAAAAAAATGCCGTACACAGGGACAAGGGAGTAAATAATAACATAATAAATAAAGCAAGATAAAATATAAGCGATAAGAAAACGATTTAGGCTGCGTCAGGTTACCCTTAATTTACAAACTAATCAAAATTTAGACAGAACGATCAAATCATACAACCATAAATCTATGTAAATAAAATTGAAATTCGATCCAAATGATTATTCTGCCACAAAAAAAGAAAAACGTAGGAAGAACGAAGAAGACCTATACAGATTGCCAAACACTGGTTAGAGAAAATAATCTGAGCCTATAGAACATGAAAAGAAGAAGATGAAAGAAAAAAAATAGTTGATCTAGATAAATACAGATAGCAAATTATAGCATCAGCCTTATACTGTTCCCACTGCTGGAACTCGGGCCTCCTCTCTAGGAGAGGAAATGGGCCGTAATCCACCACGCGGGCCCAGTGCAGGTTGGTGGATGTCACGTCTTAGAATTTTTGGTTCTAGGACATGCCGGTTTCCTCATGATGTTTTCCTTTACCGTTTCGAGAGCAGTGGTGACATAATTTTTACAAAGTAATCAAATACAGATGGTGAATTATATTTGGCTAGAGTAGAAGACCGTGTGAAAGCGGATATTAGCTAAAGAAAAGAAGGCTCGATTCATCAAACCCAAACAAATCGGGATAAGAAAACATAAATCTAGTATCGTAAAATATTTTAAATGTTTCTTTCAGAGTTGATATTAGGAGAAGTGGAACCGGGGGTAAGACAAAATGATAATTTATCAAAGATAAAATTGAATAGAAAAAAATAATTGGATATGAAAACAGTAACATAATATAATTAGAAAAACTTTAATCTATGTGTACAGTGGTGGTCTTATCGATGACAGCGATATCTTAAACTGAAATAGGGTGTAGTCTTCATTGTAAATTTAACTGTTTTTAAAAAGTCCTAATGAAATTAGGATCGAATATGCTCGTAGACAGGACTGTACGCTACTGAACTGTAGCGTAGTTTTTAGAACCAGTAACCCTTGATCCGTGATTGACAGCTAATATCACTGGTAGAACTTCTTTTTGTCTTTGTGTATGTACAACTTTTTTTATTTATTCACAAATTTGTATATAGACTTTTAAACTATTAAACAAACAAATAGTTTAATAGACAATAATTACTAATAATAAGTAGTTTATTAAATAATATACAAACTAAAGTAATGGCATGTACAAACGCGTATAAATATAATTAATTGGGCATCAATAAATCATCCACATCGTTGTCAATGGGAAACGAAGTGCCCACGATGGCAATATTGTTGAATAGCAATGCTGATTTATTGACTAAATAAATTCTCAGTCATCTGGTCAGTTGATGACCTGTTTGCTGCACTCGGACTCTACTGCACCTTTTAATCCTAAATAGTTCAAACATTTAACTTTCGATAAAGTTGTTGTACTTGCGCTGTTTAAGGAAGGCTGAAATACATGTGTACCTAAATCATAACTGCACTCTTGTGACTATGAACGATGATTCAGAAGTGTTGCATTCAAAGGAATTATTAATTAGTCTAGCTTGTGCTAGTGTTTTGATGATTATGACACAATGAGACTTCGCCAAAGTTGTTTCGAGTATTTAGTATAGAAGTTTGGAAGAAGAAAACTTGTTGAGCTTCTTCTCTTCTTTATTCAAATTCCAATTTAATTATTTTGTCAGAACATGTTTCTTTATAATCTGGGTGTACAAAAAAGCTATATAAAGGATAAATAAATAAAATAACCACAAATCACGACATATTCAAATATTTTTTATATGCTCTGGGGTCGCTTGGTCCATTGTAGCGACGTTCAAAAGTGACATAAGTATATGGATAATCTGCCCTATAATCTGCCCACAGCTGGGACTCTGGCCTCCTTTCTATTAGAAGGGAATGGGCTGTAATTGACCATGGTTAGTATCATGAACGGGCCCATATCAATTAGATAAACGACCGAGTTTCGGAACTGAAGAATTTTATTTCAGCTGATAATTTCGTAATATCCGTGCTTCAAAGATGATCGTCGGCAAGTAATTATTGAAACCAATTGTTGTCGCTATTAATAGAACTGCAATAATTGTGAAGGTTAGAGGGCAACATGAGGACCGACCGGGCGCGCTCGGCCGAAACATGTCACGTGACATTTCGCCGCCATTTTTAAGAATTTATGGTGCGAAATGAAATGTCAAATCAATATTTACATTCTGCATAAAGTGTCGCGAACTAGAGAAAAAACAACAACTCAGAAACTGTCTAAATTATACTCTTTTTCTATACTCTTGGAAAATATGATAAGTATTGTCATTTGAAAAATTGTACGCGTAAAACAAATGTTGAATTAGTACACCAAAGAATGAAGAATGACTATCTTACAATATGACATTTGCCAATTAAGTAATTATAAATCCACTGCCGTCTTGACTCAGAAGTTTTGACGCATATACAGCTAGCAATATTTGCAAGTCGTCATTATAATTACTATATTTTTAAACCTGGGTTTTCTATGAAGTAAATTCTTTTATGACACTATTCTCCATCTATATGAGACTAGTTTCAGTTAGAACGGCTGTCTTGAAGCAAACCTACATTACCACTCTTAACATGTAACGTAGTCATGGTCAAGCTCCGTCATTTCTATACAATTTTTGACCATCACGATTCTGTTTGATGATTGCTGAATGAATAGAATTTCTTCGCTTTTTGCATTCTTGAGTGAATGTAACAATCTAATGTAATATGTTCTATCCTTTTTCGAATCAATGGAAAAAGTTTACTGCCATTTCCACGTTGAACAATAATGCTAATTTGTTGACCAAAGAAAACTCCAGCGCTCTGGTCATGCGAGATATCAGTAAACAGGTAATCTCTATCAGCTGTTTACTGATATCTCGAACAACTCGATGAGTACTGGGACTCTGGCACTAGTGTTTCTATGCTCTACAGCAGATCCAAAACGGTTCAATGTTAATAATTCAGTTTTTAATGGGAAAAAAACTAGGTATGGAAGATTTGTGTTAGGTACCGAATGTTAAAAGTAATAACTTGAAAATAGTATTGAACAATGAAAAACTCGAATACGCCGAAAACACACAGTTTTTTCGCTACAATGAGGTCTTCATTTAACATTTCTGGCAGGACGGCTTAGTTCAGCAGCATATGCTGTCAGAAAAGCCCAGCCCTCTGGTCACGCGAAGAGGCGAACATCATTTGCTGCTATCTCGAATATCTCGATTTGTTCTCGAGCCCTGGCGCTAGTGTTTTAACCTCAAACAGCTTAAACGTATAATTCCCGAGCAGGCTGTAACTCCCGACATTTATGCAGTTTGAGGTTTCCGGCACCTGCAGTAATCGCCCCAGTACACCCCGCCATGTTCAAAAAATAGGATGGCGCAAGGGTGTCAACACAGGTTGCATACCACGCCAAACTTCCAAGGCATTATGTCCATAATCCGTCTGGTTTCATTTTTTCTGCTTTAGAT
Source organism: Leucania comma (assembly GCA_958295575.1). Classification (NCBI taxonomy): domain Eukaryota; kingdom Metazoa; phylum Arthropoda; class Insecta; order Lepidoptera; family Noctuidae; genus Leucania; species Leucania comma. Next base: position 13,717,697 of record OY282485.1, read on the forward strand.
TCAACTAATTTTCGTCAAAATCAAATAGTAATTAATTATTGTTGTTTTCTATTTCAGCAATAAAATGCCTGCCTGGTTCAGCAGACAATTCATGTACAACAGAAAGAAAACAATTCGATATACCTGGTGAGTTTCTCTACCTTTGTTTATATTTTTTCACCTTCTCAGGTTGTATTGGAATTTCGCGGATTTTTCATTATGAATTAGACTTATATCTCCATGTTTATAACAACAATTTTAAACAGCATTAATCAAAAATTTAAATACAACTGGTGCAAAATTTAAATTCACAGATTTATCCAATACAGGATATACAGCCATTATGAAGTGATATATTCATTCGATGTGAAGAAAATTTTTTTTATTCCCATTTTTATTTTCTTGTAAAATAGGAGCTTTATTCAAAAAAAGAATCGAATGTTCTTGTTATACAAGAAAGTAAAATTTAACCGCTGATAATTTCAGAACCATTGAGTGAGGCGTCAGAAGTGCAGTGTTTGGCAGGCAGTGAGTGGGAAAGCAACTGCCATTACTGCCACTGTTCATATCAGGGCCGCGCAGAATGCTTGAAACAGTCCACCGACTGCGATATAGGAATAAAGGGTAAGTGATATTCATCCTTCCAAGTATGGTAGTAGCTAGTGAATCTTACTCAAAGTAAGGAGAGTAACGATTAGACCCCCTTATTAGTAGTAATATGAAAGAAGCTTGTAAACCTGACTACCAGTTTTACTAATCACCGTCGTGTTTATAATCACGGGGCAGTTGAGGTCAGGGAAGCAGTAGCTCCTTGTAAAAAACTGGTTAGTTCTCATAATTTCATCCTTCGAGCATCCAAAAACATACTTCTTCATATTTTTTTCATACCGTACTTTGTTTATAGCTACGCTGTCTCCACTATAGAACTCTGGTGTATATACATACTTCCCTTTGACGTTAATTAAGTTGAAAATAAATTTTCCTTCAAGCGTAAAATTTGGAAGTACTACTTGAATTCCTGAAGATCTAGTATGGTATTTGTCAAAATTGTTATTTTTTTAATAGTCTTAATTTTGTTTCGATATTAATTTATCACAGTACAAATTTATTAGTTTTTAATTTGGACATATACACCGTTAAATTTTGGTCGTTTTAATCCCGCGGAGGTTCGATTCGGTACATGAAACCCTATCGATTTGTAGAGATAAAAATGAAAAATAAACTGTAGGTAGTTATAAGTACACGAACGATCACGCAACGATCGACAACTCCCTAAAAGGTCATTGACTCCTTTACATAAAGAAATTAATTTCGTATATTAATTTGAGTTTATGAAAAAAGTACTTTATTTTTTAATTTTATCTTTAGTGTATCATGTCCGAATCGATCCTCCACGGGATTAAAACGACCAAAATTTAACGGCGTATATGAATTCTTTATTCTATTTGTAATATATTTTATTTATTTATTATGCACACCTACTACAGTATCGTTTCTTTTAACCCTAAGGTTGACTGGTAGAAAATGCCTTGTTGCATTCAGTCCGCCTATGTACTACTACTGTACATGAAGTTTAAGCACATAAATAAATAAAATATTCGCCGATTCAGCTGCATCTACTTAGACTGGAAACCACTTTATTCAAAATAATGACATGATAAGTATTTAACTTTTAAATTTGTAAAAAATGGTTAACAGTGCTTTTAGCTGTAACATTTGAATGGATATCACGTATAATAAACGTCATCAGTATTATTTCAGCCAAAATACGTCCACTGTTGGACATAGGCCTCCCCTAAGTGTTGCTATAATGACCGGTCCTGTACGTCTCACGTCTATCGAAATCTATCGCATTCCCGCAACCCTTACCAGTCACCAGGTCATTGCTCCACCTTATGGGGGGCCTTATTTACTTTACTAAATTATTACCTTTACTAATATTTGCGTTCCACATCTTTTCAGCGGAGCCAGCTTTATGCAAGGTGAATACGACGTTCCAGAGAGACTGCAACACTTGCATCTGCCTTGAGAATGGGCTAGGACTCTGCACCTTGGAGTTTTGTAGGAGATCAGGTACGTAATGTTAAAATGGATCCATCTTTACCAAAATCTTAATTAGATCTTTCTTTGAATACCAAAAATCATAGATGACATTTTGACTGTTTTTATTTTTTTTTATTACCGAAAGGCTTACGTTGACGATAAAACCTTGCCTAGAAGTAACTCTTTACCAACAAAATTTTTTTTTTGACTAAGGCTATCAATGGCTAATGTAGGAGGCATTTTCTCAACAATGGATAGAACCAAGATGTTTGTGATGTTTACGACGATCTTTATAAAAAACAGCACTGTAGACTTATTATGTGGCTTATTGTTTCCAGATGTCCTTGTTAGCGCTCCAGAAATACTGATAGCCACTGTTAATAGTCAATCAGACGGTACAGATGCTCAGAAATTGGCCGAAACTAATGTTGCAGTACCGGTAAGTCTTTGAAAATACTCACATAAGAACATACTTTACATAATGAATTTTTTGATATTCACACTATAGGAAATTCATAGATTTGTTAATAACAAACAAATACCTAAATACAATCATTGATCATTACGTTTCAAAATCTGCACACATATGTAACATCGGTGGTTTGAACAAAATGCAGTTTTAATCGCATTTCTACATAGGAAGTGTAGCGAAGCATATCATTAAAATAATACTTAAACGAGTTAACAAGGTAAAGAACAAACATTAAAAGAAATAAATGGTAGAATTCAATATGAGACAGCCAATAGGTGAGAACAAATTAATTATATGTGTTTTTTAATCATTTATCATAATTATTCATTGATACTTCGAAATACGATACTAACTTAATAAACAGTCAAGTAAATACTCAAAATGATTTTCACATATCGGTGTTCGATACTGACATCGAAATCGTTGTTTTTAATATGAAAAAAGTATTGCACATTGTGGTGAAAGGGTTGCATAATTTACTACTGGTGAGGTAAGTACACAATTTGCTACTAAAAAAATTGTTAAATTATTTTCTAACTTTAAAGTGGTAGTAACCTTGACCTTTCAAAAGTGCCTGTAAATGGTTTATTTGAAATAAATGCTTTTGAGTTTGAGTTTGAGTTTAACTCAGAACAATTTAAGACTAGCCATGTTTTTTTCAAACTACAGGATCAAGACCATTACGACGTAGAAAACTTTTGGCCTTTGGGGCAAAACTTGATAATAATAAAAAGATCGATTTGCAAACCTCTCCAAGAGTTTATGATGGACTGCAATCCTTGCAAATGTGCAAGTGATGGTCTGAGCTACTCCTGCACACACAATGAATGCTTGGAAACTGAAACGGATAAGGATAAGGAAGTTGAGGTCTTCATGCAAAGCGAGGTTGGTAGAGTTACTATAGACTGTACAGCTATACACTATATAAACAGGGAAGTAATAGTTACAATGGTAAAATAAGCTATGATGAAAAACCACTCAAATGTTTATGATGTCGAGTGTCTTTATTTATACACATTGTAGGAATCCTAATTATGTCTAATACAACGAGGCTTCAGATATTTGAAAAATCTTTCTGCTCGAAAACGTTAAAATTACAACGAATGTTTATAAAGTTTGATACTAATTACTTGTCTCACGAATTACTTGATGATAAAATGTACGCGATATTCTGCATTAAATACAGCAACAGTAAATGCCATTTATGTCTGAAAACCATTTTCTCAAACTGCAGGGTCAGGATCACATAGAACGCCATTCTGTCTGTCGCGCTAGCAACACGTTCTACATCGGTTGCAATACCTGTCGCTGTAACGCTCTTGGTACTGATTACACTTGCACCAACAAGCCTTGTCCGTTGCCCGCTGACGTTGAATTGTTCCATGAACTTAAGGTATATTAAATAATATGTATATATAAATATAATTTTAACATTCTTCAATAGTTCATTTTGATGCAACTAGGCAATCTGTTGTTTTTCAATTTACTCAATAGATTGCGAAGTAAGCCCTAATTCTCAGTTTCGGACTGTCAAATAATATTTTTAATTTTACAATTATTTCAGGATATCAAACCAGCGGTACCATACTCAGGAGAATCGGATCACAAATTGAGAGCTACTAAACTGTAACCCGAGGATGTATCATAGCATTTTCCACTAAAGTTATACATATAAATTAGTGTTTTGTTTTTTTACATATTTTCATTAAAACCAAAGCTGATATTTCTGATAAGAATTTTAATTATCTACTAAGACATTTTTACAGGTCCTTTCCTATCCACACTTAAAGTTGTTTTTATGACGGACCCTTTCCGTGATGCAAAAAAAAAATTAATGAGGATTGTTATCAATGTTATCGTACGTGAAGGATATTGCAACATTCCATATTTTATTATTATATATTCTATTATGAAAAATTATTATTAGTTTTTCACCCCTAAAAACGCACAATTCACCATTGCAAAAAAACTAACCCACCATTAATTTTACCCCAACCTAGACAAAAAAATCATCCAAAAACACAACGAAATCTCAAGTCTGCGAAGCAAACCGTATGTTCATCAAAGACTGCAACACTTGCTGGTGTAACGAAGATGGCACCGGTTATTACTGCACCAGGAGAGTCTGTGTGCCGCTCCTACCTGGAGACCAACCTGATCTCGGAGGGATCCCCGCTGAAGTATGATTTGATAGAATCCCACAGCCATATTCATGTTTTATGTTGACGATTTTATTTACATGTTTGATAGAACTGCTCACTTCATTGCTTTGTGCTTGTTTTTGCTTGACTATTGCATTTGTAATTGCTTCATTTACAAGATCAGCTTACATTTACGGGCGAAGCAGGCTACTTTTTAATGGAACTTACGCGGTTGTTTTCTGTAACCAATCTTTTTATAAGCAGAATCTTCGTGTGACAAAAAAACACTGTCGGCCTAATGAAGTGTTTGAGCTGGACTGTAATATGTGTCGGTGCCATCCTGACGGGAAATCCTATGCATGTACCAGAAGAGCTTGTGAGGAACAACTCGAAGATAACAAGGTTTATCTACCCATCAATTTGTCTAAGGCCTACGTTAACTGGTACAGCTCCTGAGGCAGCTGTGGGTTGTCGGAGGGTGTACTTATGTATCACAGCACAGTAATTCGCCCTGATAGCTGTCAAAACTCCTTCCCACCGGATGGCTGCCTCAGTCACTGTCAAAGTTATATGGAGGTTTTTAATTAATCTAGAATAATTTGGTGATTGTCGTTTCGGGAGTTAACTTATTGGCTATGGATTTTTAATACAGCAGTATAGGCAAAATTATATTATATAATAATCGTAGCAGGTGGCGTTCTGTAGGTCCACATACTACCATAGCGGTACCATACCATACCGGTGTACCTATTTCCTTTATATAAACAACATGTATATTGTTGTACGTCTTGTTATAAGAATTTATGTATTTCTACTTATCTGGTGGTTTGGTATTTGCTTGAAGTTTTCCAACATCTCAAATGGTGGAGGTTATTTTTAATAAACACTATCCGTACTAATATGAGTTTTATTTTCTTTTAAATTTAAACTGGAATTTCAGCTCTACTTTCTAACTTGTTGTTTATTAATTTAACTCTTTTCCTTCTTATTTGATCTTTATCGGTCTCAAAATTGTTAATAAAATATTCTTCGTAAAAAGAAACTGTGCGGTTTCTTTTGATGGGTTTTAGTATTGTTGTAATTTTTTTTTTAATATATAATTTTTTTTTCAGAATCTTACCTTGTCGAGAAAAGTGCGGACAATCACTACGGTAATATTTTTTCCTTTTTTTTAGCTTGTTAATTTAAATGACAAATTTGCGAAGGTCTATTAGAGTCTACTTATGTATTTACATATTTTTTGATTCGTTGAAGATTTTAGGATGTTACTAGTAGGTTGTTCGTCAGTTGATGACGACTTACCTTTGTATAATTATACCTTTGATTTGGTATAAGTATTAGTCACTCACAATCACTCTCATTTTACAACGCCCCTAAAGTATTTCAAGCAACAAATAACAACGCACTCCATGTATCTAGTAGGAGCCGCCGAAAGCCTGCCAGCCAGGACAGGAGTTCCGCATGGACTGCAATAAGTGCCTCTGCGACAACAAGGGACAAGACTTCTCCTGCACGCGAATTGACTGCAATGCATTGAATAACAACCACCATGCTAGTGCGTTAAGGAGCAAAAGAGGTATGCATTATTTTATCAGCGCACTTGGTTTCTAACAAGCTGATCAGTGATCAGATCATGTTCACCAACAAACCAATTTTACTAAACTAACTAATGAAACTTCAGTCTAGAGTCATTGCAGCAGTTTTCAGATTTGCGTGACTTTCCCAGGTTTTTGAATCCCAGGCATTTCAACATAAGGGTTAAACCTAGAATAAAACCTTGAGGAACACCTATTTTAGTAATACGCACACTATAATATACAATAATATTATTGATTTGATTATTCACATTCCAGCTTAGCAAAAAAATCACAATGAAATATTTGTATAAACCATGTCGGTTTTAAGTGTAAGATCATACTCCACAGAATCGAAGGCCTTTGACAGATCACAAGAGATATTTTACCAATTTTTGTTTCAGACACATCAGAGAAAGTAACAACGCAATGCGTTCCTGGCAATGTGTTCGACCGTGACTGCAACGTCTGCTTATGCGCTGTAGATGGGCAGTCTGCGACCTGTACCCTCAAAAGGTGCAAGGATACTGCAACCGAAAAAGCACCTGGTAGGTAAGAGTTAATAGAAGCACATACCTTTGCAATAAGTACATAATTATTCGTCATCGTTTACTGTTATTATTGTAAACGTTTATTGGAATTGGTGGTGGGTAATTATTTAAAAGAAAAAAAAATCCTTACTAAATTACCATTTTTCTTTAAAACTCTTAACTGAAATCATGAATTTTACTATTTATTTATTTAAAACTTTTTGCAATGATGAAACACTAATCAAAGATAGACTTCAGTTGACTTCGGAACTTATGGGCTTCCGCCTTTTTTCCTCTCGTACTTTATTTTTGTAAAGATCTCCCTACAAAGATATTTAATGAATGTCTTTGTCACACTATCAAGTCCTGCCGGGGATATATCGATTTACCAGCAACCCTATTTTGAGTTTATGTATTTATTAGAAGTGGCTTTGTAGTTTTAAGTATCCAGATATTTTTAAACTTTTGTTTCACTTAAATATCTGGTCACAATTCCTCTTAATTAACAATAATTCTTTCCTTGTACAGAATCGGATCAGGGCTTCCGCTGCAACCCAGGCGAACAATTTAGGCGGGACTGCAACGACTGCACCTGCTCTGCAGATGGAAAGAGCATCTTCTGCACACTTCGCTTGTGTGACCAAGACCTCACATCCGACATATAATCTCACTTCTACACTTATCTTGACATGTAAACGAAAGTCTTTGATAGTTATGATATTAATGAATATTTTAGTTGTTCTGCCAGATACTTTAAATCAATCAACATATCAGGCGTTAAGATTTAAATCCATGCTCAATATCTGTCTAAACAAAACAAAAAAACTACACCAGTGACTTTCTCATACTTACTTTTTTGTAATTTCTTTAAATTATGAGAATTATCTTATCTGTGAACATATTAAGAAATTATCAGTAATTTTATGAAATTAAATTAGTTAGTAGCTAAAATAAATATCGTAGCAGTATGTTTAAAGTATTAGAACGGGCAGGCATCGAACAAACTCAAACACCCGTTGGAGTATTTTTTTCCGTATTCTCTCTTCTTCACTTCGCGTCATTTCAAGATAAGTTTTGTTCCTTATAGCAGCAGTCGATCAAATTGTCTGTTTTTGTCGATTTGACAATCGAAGAATTGTGTGCATTAGTATCATTTCAATGTTTTGTGTTTTTTTTTAAGTATTTGTGACTAATTTTACTTAGTATATAATACGAATGAACGAGTAGATATTATTTTACTTTACTGTACAATCGCAGAAAACTAGTTTAAACAAGTTGGAGATTTATCGACTAATACACTGCAGATAGTTGATTCAAGTAAAATCTGATGTCACCATAAACTAATTTCATGTTAAATCATGATAATCGGCTAAAAGTGAATAGTCGATGAATTCCATATAAATACTAAAAGTATAACAACTGATAGTTTCCGGTGCATAGTATATAGTTTGCGTATTTTGTGAACTAACTTATTCTATTAGTGGTTTGTATGAAGAGACTATTTTCATTTTGATGTGTGTGCGTTATTTTGTCATCGGCATTTTCAACTTAGTTGGCTGACATGCGATTCGCGGGTGTAAGCGCTTATTTTTCATGTAATTTGTCATTCGTTTAAGTGTTATGTTGTATGTGCCGATCCTGTAGCCAATGTTTTTTTTCCCTTTATATATTTTTTTTTACTTGTCACGAATTTCAGTAGTTTATGCAAAACTTACTGCGTATTTTATTATTATGGCAATTACTTAATTAGTCTTGTTTTTTTTTTTACTTTCATGATATTTAGTAATTTCGTTGAAAAACTAAGGATCAATATTTTTTAGGCGATTTTCTTTTGCCCATCCCTGGCTATTGGTTCGGTGACGAATAGTATCGTTCGAATGTTTAGTAGTTAGTAAATTAATAGTAATACTTGGCTTAACTTACAAAGTACGTACCATCATGTATTAGACGATACGTAATTAAAACTTAAGTAATTTTTGAGTTAAAGATAATCACGGAACGAATAAACGAGTTAATTTTATTATTGTGTTTTATTTTAATGTTTTTCAACCTTTCTGTTCATTTTGTAATTTAATAGATAATAATAATAATAATATTTCCACAACTATCACACAACACCGCCTAGTCCCAAGCTAAGCAGAGCTTGTGTTATGGGTACCAGACAGCTAATAAACATACTAAGTAGATATATCTAAGTCGTACAGGTTTGGGACTATAATTCAGTAATCATGAATTTGTTTAGAATTTAACCTTCTTTAAAGTAGAGAATAATATGCAAATTTCCACTTTTTTCAATATGAAACAATTTTTCATGGACTCTCAAATTTTCACTTTTTTTAATCTTCGTATGTGTATTGAAACCCCTATTTATTTAAACGCGGGTTGATACGCGAATCGTGAGCGTCGGAATCCCCAGTCTGATACGTTAAATTGTGATGGGGCGAGCTCGTGCACTTTTCCGCTTCACTCAGAACGGGAAAAGTTTTAGTTAGCTAGTTACAGACGACAATATCCCACCTCAAAAAAAAAGTGAGCACAACTCACTCTTAGGACCCTCCCCCCAATGACTTTTTGCGCGTACCGTCTTTATAATTAATTGTGACCAAAATTCTGTAAAATATTGTTTGTATCTAAATGAGGCTTCGTTGCAAGGGCGTCACCAGCCGATAATCAAGGGGGCTATTGGAAGTATAATGAATAGAAAAAGGGTTTTTTTTTAAATAATAATAAGTGGTCGATTACGGAGACGCGGCGCGTTGCGCGGCGCGTTAGGCGTTTCGTCATACATTGCAGCAGCGAGCCGCGTCATCGCTCGCGCAAACACAAACATATGGCAATGTACGACGGACCACCCGACGCGCCGCGTCTCCGTAATCGAGCACTAAAAGTTCTTTTTTTCCACAAAATAACTCCTAATTGCTAGCCTTATATCTAAGGTAACATATAGATAGGATGGGCATTATATTGTGGGAGACTGGTGCCTAAACTAGGCTCTGAAGCTGCAAAGCAAGCCTCTAGAGTAATTTTTGTACAGTTACTGAATCGCGACAGTATCGCGTTTGCATCGCGACTAAGAATCGTGGTGTGAGCGAGGGCAAACAGCTAGCGACCGCAACACGACTGCCATCCTAGCCAAGTTACGGTCGCTTCGGTAAGCGTGAACGCTTGGAGTTGTCACGCCCCTAATTCCTTGGTTCTGAACACGTGACTGAGCGTTAAGTTGATGTCAGAACAAAGGAGGGAAGGAAGAAATTGGGGGCGTGGCCAACTCCAAGCGTTCACTGTTAACGAAACGATCGTAACTTGGCTAGGGGGGCGGTGTCGAAGCGAACGCACGACAGCATCGTTACAAAAAGTCGCAATGGGCGAGGGGCCTTAGATACACCGTTAAATTTTAGTCACTATCGATTTGTAAAGATAAAATTAAAAAATAAAGCGTTTCATGTACCGAATCCATCAATCCACCCTCCACGGGATTAAAACTACTAAAATTTAACGGTGTATATATATTTTTTTTTAATGCTTTGTTTTAGGTTTCGTTTTATACGCAGCATTTTTATGAAGGCAATTTTACTGTTATCACGATTTGAAAAATTGCCTTCAATGATTTATTAAGGCCATAACGTTGATTTTCCTGTACTTTTGAAAATATTTGAACTTCGATATAATATGATTGTATTGTACCTGCATATAATTTAAATAAATACAACGAAAACATAATAAGTACATCGCGTTCTTTGAATTGAAAACATTATTACTATTTATTCATTTTTCTTCTACAGGTTCGTTACTTCATTCTTCTCCATCAACCTGTGATCAACCAGTGTTGAGTATAAGTCCTTCATTTCATGCAGCTTTAAGATCACAGCTCATTAGAGCCACCCGGAACCCACTCCGCACCGCCTCGCCTCCTGCGTCTAGTAATCTTTATATGGACTTATATGGGTATAAGCTCAATACATCAACTTACGACTGAGGCGATCTGGTGACGCTACGGAGTGGATATAGCGAGCGCTAACCCATACCAGTCCTTATGTTAGAAGACTAGCCGTAGGAGGCGAGCGGTGCGGAGTGGGTCCCGGGTGGCTCTGATGAGCTGTGACCTTTACAAGGTCTTTGTCCTCCCACATTCAATACTTGCCTGCTATATTGACCAGTTGTCCCACGTGCTCCGTGATCAATATATTAATTTTCTCTGTTTTCTATTAATATACTATTATATTTTCTATACTCTGTACTATATTTTATTGTGTTTTTAAACAAACATTTGAATTCCTTAAGCGTTGAACAGAGCTTTAGTTTTTTACCGAACCCTGTCTAGAGTGAACGCAGGTATACCAACATACAAGTAATGTACTATTATATTTTTTTACTTCTCCAGCCCTAAGATGGAGCACGGACGGCGTGTTTGGCTTTTACTGACTAAAAGCCACTCCTATGTTACTTCTTTGCCTTCGTTCTAGGCTCTGGTTATCACCCATGGCCCCAGTAGGCTTCGACAGTGCTTGGCCCCTACGAGCTTTGGTAGATATGTTTGTGGAGTCCGAGAGAAATGTTTTTCTTCAGTATTCACGTGACATTAGCTCTCTTTCGCATTTATTTGGTATCTACTATCGAACTAAGAGCTAAATATTATTATTCTCTTGTCCTTGTCCTAATGTATTTAGGGACGCTGCGACACACGTATCCTTCTCATCTCTCTTTTCTTCACATCTCTCTTTTTTCTCTTTCTCTGGTCGTCATCTCGTTAGTCACACACATCTTATCCATGTCATCTTCATACAGTCCATTCCTAGGTTCTGCAGCCTTTTCCGTCTCATTTAGTACATCCTTTTTTTATAAAAATAAAGCTATTATAAAAGTATTTATAAAAAAAATATTCTGTAAATTTATTGGTTTGCTATAAGTTTTGGTGCATAGATACTGTAAGTATAGCAAGCAATTGATAAATAAATAACATTTATGCTCAAGACTATCGTAATGAGTTGGTTATATATTTTTCCCTTGATAGGATAAAAAAATATAAAAACAGACAAAACTGTAAATATTTTATTTCACATGGGTTTGGAAACTCCAGAAGGTTTCATCATCCTAACACTTCTGTAGGTTTACTATTTAATATGTCTTGACCTTGTATCGTCACAGCTCCCTTAGTAACTAAATCGGCTAATACAATAAATAAGCCAAGTCATAGCTTTTGTTAATTAACTATTTTTTTACTAATCTTTGCCTTTTATAGCCGATAAAAGTGGGAAAATTTACCGAGCGTGCCCTAATGGGCACTTCTAGTTGTTAACTTTCTTTAAACATTGATTAGTTCAGAAAAGTTAAGCATGTTGATCAGCTTGGTCACCTTATTATCAACTTTAGTATTTTTGAAGGGAACGCAATCAAACTTAGGTAAGTATTTCTCTTAGATACATATTTTACTTTCAACTACCTCTTGACACTAATAAAAAATAGAGATATGGTTTTCTAAATTAGCAAAAAGTAGAAAAATAAATTATATTCTGGGTTAAATAATAATTATAACAAGTAGGTAAATTTTGCAAATATTTCAAATACTAGATCAGATGGCGAAATTTTTTGTTTTTGTTTGAATGTCATCAAAATTCGGAGTCGTCAAAATTGGACGGCGCGTACTGTTCCCGCGCGCCTCAAGGTTTCAGCAAATCGTAGGGGCCCAGCAGGGTTGAACCTACTGGGGCCAAGGGTCTGCTCCTAAAAGGAAGGCTCGGCCCTGACATGAAAGGCAACGAAGAAACGGGGTGTGGTTTTTATTCAGCAAATGTCTGACACTATCTCCCGCTCCGCCCAATGGTGGGAGATGTCATCGGATGATTTTCCCCACCATTTATCTATTACAAGTATAAATTAGCATTCAAAATTAAAGTTGGGATTCAAATAGACGGGATAAAATTAATTAAAAATTAGGCCCCATCTTTTTCTTTGAATTTTGATGGCATTCAGACAAGATAAATTTTTGCCATATGATCTACTATTTAAATTTATGGCATCATTATTTTTTATCATTATTAAAATAACGTCACTTAAAAAATACTAAAAAAAAAAAATATTAAAAAAAATTGCGGTCTTGATGAAAGCACCCTACGTACACTTAATACGTTTTTATTTTTTAATCTGTGATTAATTGTCAAAATTGTGAATGATGTGAAATAGTGAATGTACTTTAGATTAACAATTACATCTTAGTTAGTTTAAAAAAGTCTGAAACTAGTACGACAAAAAGTTTAAGAGTTATAGCCATTTTCCTGCGACAAGATATTTGTACGAACGCTCCCCACGTTTGGGGTACTTTCGTACATCACGGGTTAGATTCACACAGAGTAATTAAAAATCCTATTTTAAACTCGTTAAATTTCATTAAATCACAGAGTATTTCTATAATCAATAAATTTAAGGATAAATAGATATTCTTTGGCATTTAATAAAAAATAACGAGTTTATTATTACTTTTAATTACCCTGTATGAATCTTACCCATGGTGCAGATATTAATAAACAGTTTTTTGAGGACAATAACAGAAAAATAAAATCGTTATTGTCAGTTTATGTAAGATCTTTACAATATACTTTGACAATTTAAACTTAAAATAGGTAAACAAATACTTGATTGTTACTTTTGAATTAAATGCACATTAAAATTATTTAAATGAATTGCCAAATTTTCTCTGATCCACTTCTTGGTTTTGCGTACTCTTTTTTTTATATTTCCGCACCATAGTTCTGCAATCAGATATTATTTAAAAGATTTATTTAATTAAAAAATTACTTCACACAGAATTCGCACGCGAACGAATGTGTCCCTTATAGGAAATAGGCACTGTTCGAACACGGCTATAAAAAAAAAACTAGTTTTAGTATAAGAAATATTACAATTAAAGCTTTAACAATGTAAGCATTAATTAATTATCACTATATTGCTAAAAAAAAATAAAAAAAAATACTTACAATTTATTATATAATTATCCTTATTATATAATTATCCTTATAAATACACCGTTTAATGTAGATCGTTTTAATCCCATGGAGAATCGATCCGGTACATGAAATACTATCGATTTATAAATATAAAGTTAAAAAATAAAGTACGTTTTTTCTAAAACTCGAATTAATATACGCATGTATGAAATTAATTTCATACATGAAGCTGAACCACCCTCAGACCGACCGTCTTCTGACCGTCTTGAATCGGCAAAGTATGAAGAGAAACTTAGAATGTATTAGGAATCAAATTCGGGCGAAAGCGTTTACGCACAATAATGAATGATGCGTACGGGCGTAGGTATCTACATTAGTATCGCGATGTGCAAGTCGCAACTATTTGACACGTTGTATCACTTACTACATTTTTAAGGTTTTCCATACTAACATTAATAACATTTTTGATTTGTGTAATAGTAGGTCTAATGCAATTAGTATCGTGATTAGAGTCTTAGTTTTAAATAATGACCAAGACTTTAATTACACCCTGCCTATTAATCATCGCACTGAGATATTCTGACGGCTATTGTCAGAGACGGCTGTCTAAAGGACTATAGATACTTTTGTATGGACTACGTATCTAGTGCTATACTAAGTTGAATATGCTCTTAAAAGTTCATAATAAAAGCTGCATTTAATTTAGCTGCATTTAACTGTCAGACATGTGAGCAATTTTATTTTGATAGGATATCATTTGGGTAATGTACGGTACGTAGGTACGTGAATAATATTTTCATTCCATATATCGTGTTCTAATGTAACTTCAGTATTGTCGTTATAGACAAAAAAATTAAGTCATTAATAAGTAAACGGAACCTTATCTTTTTACTAAACTCTGTCTAGAGTGAACCTATTAATTCAAAGTGATTTGGATGAAGTCAGACAGTGAGTCGAAAATACAATTTTGCTGACGATATGAACGTGCTCAGTGAATCTAACCTACACGAAGTAAGGGTAATAATAAGGGTAAATAAGTCGTAAGGGATACAGAGAGCGTTCACTCTATATTCGTTCTTAGTTATAAGTGGATACAGTTAAAGTTTGTTTGTACCCGGCCTAGTGGAGCCGGTGAAGAAATGCGTCCCAACCTCGACGGTGCGAGGACCTTGCCACACGTGCGTTTGTACTTTAGAGGGCGTGTACCACTGCCGGCCGCAGAACTGTGAGAATGAAAACGTAGGTAAGTGACCCAGTAATGTAAAAGAAATCATAGTGATAGGCTTGAAAACATTAGATTGAGATGACACCAAAGAGGAAGAAGGCCTCCACGAAGTTGATGCTGGTGTGGAAATTGAAAATGCAAAACTAGGTAATGATGTGATATTCCGATGTTCAGATATTCTCAGTCAAGCTCGGAGCTCGGAGTCTAGATTTTTTGCCATATGGTCTATTTGCCCTAACAAGAGGTTAGTCCCTTGTTACATGGGACTTAAATATTACTGACAATCTGTAGCTGTACTATAAATATATGTACCAGTAACCATAGGGGAAATACAAGCATGATACCTATTATTTATGTTCATACCGATCAATTCTTCTCCGAGATTTTGTAATATGGAGTTGTGAAATCTCGCAGATAAACAGCAGTTACTAATCTTGGAGACAATGTTAAAATGAATCGTTAAAGCAGATAAAAATGTTCATATAACTTTCAACGACTTTCAAAATCAGTATTTTAAATACAATCAATGGAGTCCAAAACAGATTTGTCGAAACTGAGTAGGTTTATCAAATTAATCAATGAGTGTTATTTTCAGAGAGAAGCAGCCCTAAAGCAGATTGTGTACCAAATGTCGTATACAGAGAGGATAATACATTCTGCAGATGTAGCAATGAAGGCTTCTGGTTGTCCGACAGCTGCGAAACGACATTCAAACAAATCTATCTAAGAACCAATGTTCTTAGTGAAAACATAAAGACCAATATCACATGCACGGCTAACAATTTGTATCTTATCGACTGCAACGTTTGTCGCTGTTCAGAGAATAGGGTTATCGACGTTGCTTTATGCACCAGAAGGAGCTGCAGGAAAGGACACAAAGGCGAATCGTGTTCTTTCGGAGACATACTTTTGTTTGACAACCAACTTTGCACTTGTAGCGATATAGACTACTACGTTGATCGTCTTTGTATCAAAGTCACTAATGAAGAGATCCAACCTCTTGACCCAAAACAGTTATTAAAATTAGAGAACATTGAGAGCAAGATGAAGAGACGCGTAACAGATCAACTACCAAAAAGCGTTTGTGACTCGACCGTGATTTACACTGTCGATTGTAACAATTGCATCTGCATATATGAACATCTTCATTGTACAAAGAACGTTTGCGTGAATGAAAAAAAGAACTTAAGGCAGAGTGTAAATGAGATAAATACTCTTCCTGAATTGTTGGATGGTATCAAGTGTTTACCCTTCAAGATGTATCGTAAAAAATGTAATATTTGCACGTGTTCTAAGAATGGAACAGCAAGCTGTACCACAATGATCTGCTTGCAAGATCAGTTGTTAGACATAAAGGGTATTAGAGGCGTATTGACAAGTGGTTGAGATTCCTTAAAATATACCTTTTAATTACAGAAGTGTTTCATCTATAACGAATTTATTTGTTCAATTAATTTGTGAACAATATTTCCTTTTCAAACTTACAGTTTTCTTTTGAGTTCTACGTCTGAAAATTGTACAATCTCCTAAAATAACGTATTGTTTACTGAGGTCGGTCTGTCCGATCTTACTATACTTACCGATTTTGCTCCACACATCGGGAAGCACATTAAATCGTCGGTTACAGCTATCATTTGTAGACCTTTGATAGTCGACTTCAACACCAGCCCCCCTTGCCAAGTTGCAATCGTTTCGTTTAGAGTGAATGCTTGGAGTTGGCCACGCTCCCAATTCCTTTGTTCTGACCTCGCGACTGAGCGTTAAGATGACGTCAGAAGAAAGGAATTGGGAGCGTGGCCAACTCCAGGCGTTCACGCTAAATGAAACAATTTTAACTTGGCTAGTCTTGCATGTAAAATTCTATTCAGCTATACCTAACTATTACTGGAAGCCGAATTCAACATTATTAGGAAGAGGTTTGGCAGACTGATAGCTTGATATAGTCCTAGTAGATAGTTATAATATTCTTTTTAGGGTTCCGACCTCAAAAGGAAAAAACATAACCTCTAGAGGATTACTGGGGCCAAGGGTCTGCATCTGAGGAAGGCTCGGCCCTGGTATGAAAGGCAACGAAGGAACGGGATGGGGTTTTTAGTCAGTAAAAGTCTGACACTATCTCCCACTCTGCCTAAAGGCGGGATATGTTATTGGATGAATAACACCACCAAAAAAAAAAAACCCCAGAGGAGCACTTTGTTTTCCGTTTGTCTGTCTGTCTGTCAAGAGAGGACCCGTTATCTTGAGAACGCGTGAAGATATCAAGTTGAAAATAAAACCATATACTAAAGTCTGCGGTCACTTAAAGTTTTGAAAAAATCAAACTACTTAGTAAACAAAAAAAAAATTATACGCATGTTTCGACACTCTCAAGGGAATCAAAATTTATAAGATATTTCCCGTTGACATAAAACCCTGAAATTCGGCATAAAGTATGGTCTTATAGTACAGATATATGAATAAATCTTAATATTGAAAATTTGTTGATACGATTCGGAAAACCTTCTCTCCTCTATTCGGTGATTGAATAGGTAAATTTGTACGGAATCCTCAGAGCGCGAGTCCGACTCACTCTTGCCCAGTATTTTTTAATGATAATAATAGGCTCGCTTTTGACCAATATCTCACCTGATGGAAAGCGATGATGTGGTCGCCGATAGACCTCCCTTGCATAATAAATAACCTTTCATTCTTAACTAAAAGACCCCTAGTAGCTATCAGGAAACATAGACTCCAGCAGGGAATTCCACTCAATGAATTTGATCTCAAAACGTTTTTTCGAAAACTAGCAAAAGCTGTTTAACTATTTATTTCATAGAACAACGTAATTAATAAGTTTTTAAAATAAAACAATAACAATAAATAGCATCTTCTTTCCCAATAACCAGCTGATGTGACAAAAGAGAAAGATAAGCTTCCAGAAATCAAATATGGAGACAAATGCGTTTACGGAAAGAAATATAGAATGGACTGTAACACTTGCCACTGCGGCCACCAAAACCATTTGCTATGCTCTAAAGCTGCATGTTTACTTCCAATGAAATCCGAAATAAACGAAAATGCGTCGAAAGCAAATAAAAGATCGAAAGATGCCGACGAAAAGATCGCGAAAAAGAAAAGGAAGACAAAAAGGATTGTGAGACGCGGGAACTCTGAACCTTTAACAACGCATTCGTCTGGCTTCCCAGCCTTTCCCACTAATAATAATACATGTATACCAGGAAGAATATACCAGGAAGGATGTCAAAGATGTCTTTGTAACGCTGAGAGAAAGCCAGAGTGCTCTACTGAGAATGCGTGCAAGCAAGCGAAAGGTAAACATAAATTCAATAATCTCTCTTCTAACGCTTATTCATTTTCTGTTATTTTTATGTTACAATCGACCATTCCGATAAAAAATACGTCAATATTATAACCACGCAAGTTTAACATGTTTGTGAGTGTGTAAACGTGAAAACGCGAAAAAAATCTGCTGGTCAGTACATTTATGTTCGCTTAACTAGTCAAAGTGTATTTGCTGATTTTTTTGCGATTTCAGGTTTGGTCTCTTAGTAAAAGTCGTTTATTATCATGACTAAAATCACGTGTTTAAGTTTCGGTCGCTAATTACCAGTCACCATTGTATATGTTTGTTACTTCTTGAGGATATAGGAGATATTTAGCACACACGGCTAGACCTCTTAGGAGAATGTTCCCTTTGGATAACTTTCTCCTTTTACATGGGTGAAACCTCTGGTTGTTCCTTTTAATAAACAGTCATCATCATGATGTGGTGAAATCTTTGTTTCAATATATCTTAAGAAACATTTGATGCTAAACGCTACTTTAGTCCTGTGGACTGCATTATACTCCTGCCCTTACCCCTTTCATTTGGGGATGGTGCAGCATATCTATTACTTCTATATACCTATCATATTTGCTGAAATCTCAATAGTTATCGGGTCTGATTCTGATCCCAGGAGAAAAAAAGCCTAATCCTGATCTGACCATAATCCATTCATCGTTTCTTCGCCTCTTAATAATCCACATTAAACAATTTTTCCCACAACATGTTCCTAATTCGTTAAGTAACTTTTTTTTATTGGTTATGAACTAGTGCTAGACTGCAATCCCACGTGATGTTAAACAGTGATACAATTGTTGATGGTGAGGCGCACTAGTTTGTTAAGAGCCTATTCACTCTAGCCTTGAAGACACCCAAATTATAATCGGATGGGAAGACCGCAGCAGGCAAATTGTTCCAGTTCTTCGATATACGCGGTATAAACGACGTATCTCATGCCAAAACCACGGTGATAGATTTCGACACAACTTTTCGGTCACTTAAGATATTTCCAGACTTGATTATTTCTTACTACTAACTTCTGACAGAAGCATTGCCCGCATGATAGTCAAAAATTGGCCCAAGGAGACATACATGTTGATAAATTATGACGATATTGTAATAATTTTAAGTTATTTTTGGGTATTTTGAATAAGTCTACTTCTAAAAAGAAAGATACTACAGTAGTAGTAACTTTAGTATCTTTATTTGTGACGATATAATGTCGAGCAGATAGATAATGACAGGGTCTACCTTTGTGCCAAATTTTATCCAAAGAAATTCGGCTCTTAATACGTGAAGAGGTGACAGACAGATAGAGTTAATTTCGCATTTATAATATTAGTATGGGCATACCGTGCATTTTCTTGCCGGTTCTTATCCACAGGAAACGACCAATTATGACCATGCTAGCTTCGGGCGTTTTATGAATGCCTACGTAGCCCTATGTGAAACAAAATATTTTGAATGTAATAAAAAACAAAATTCTCATAATACAACAGATCTCTCATAACATTCCTTATTCAGAATAATAATAATAATAGAATAATTCCGTATACATAATTTTAACCAAGTAACTTATCGTTCTGACTCCTTTACCTCGTCGCTTCTATTAAATTCTTCTTACAGTGAAACGAGATTTGCTGCCATTGGACATACGACCCCAGATAAAAGACAAGGAGTTCAAGGAACTCCCGGTGCTGCCCCACTCTGCCTCGCCTTGTAAGGCAGGAAAAACTTACAAAGTCGACTGCAACGCCTGCGTTTGTGATGAATTCCAGGACTTACTGTGTGACAAGTTGCTGTGCATTAGTTTCGCTGATATGCATAGAGCAGAGGCGTTGAAGAAATCTGGTAAGTATCAGTCTTATAATGTTATCACTGCTGGGATTTAGGCCTCTTCTCCAGGAGAGGGAATCGGTGGTAATCGTAATCCACCACGCGGGCTCTTATGCGGGTTGGTGCCATTGGTGGATAGCACATGTCTTTGATGTTTTTGCTTCTTGGATCTGCCGGTTTCCTTACGAAGTTTTCCTTCACTGGTTTCAGAGCAATGGTCATGAAATAAATTACACAAAGTTAAACACCTGCCTGCCTACCTATCCATGATTTACAACTCGTAAGTTGAGGGTATGGCCCGGGCCATAGCTGCTCATTCTCTGCACATACTTGGACAAAATTGAGATTACTAACTGCAACTGGCTGACGTGATACTGGAATCAGTTTAAAAAAAAAATCTTCCATAATATCTGCGATTTATATAATACAAGATTCACTCAGTTTATCCTTTATGATAATTAGAACCACATAATATTTTCCTTCCATTTCCCCCAATTAGAACAATGGTAGCCCAGTCGTTAAGACACTATGACGATTTATTTCATCCACTTCTCCCAAAACAGAGCCAAATGAAAAAATAAAGAAAAAGTAAAAATGCGAAGTTAATGACCTCTTCTAATCCGCATAGGGATCGCCTCATGGATTGGCTCCAGTAATAGGGACATTATACACCGACTACGCTAATGCTTCCTCAACAGGTCTACCATGCAATAGCGCGAATTTTGTGGAGAACGACGTGATGCAGTCGAAGTGTGTGCAGTGTGCTTGCAACGGCACCACCTATTGCCAAGCCAAGCCAGGCTGCGTGGCGGAAACTGAGAAGATATTGAGGACCAGGAGAAACGGCTTGGCTTTCAACTATACGGCAGAGAAATGTGCACCTCAACATATTTATAAGTAAGTGTTCCCTGATAGTAAAGAGTGAACTGGTTACTTCTAAGCAAGCGTAGTCCATTGTCGGCCACATCATCGCTTATCATCAGGTGAGATGGTGGGGCCGTTCAAGTATTACGTACTTAACAGAATTTTTGCAAATATTATGTCCCCCCCCTCCCCCTCGTCAGCAAAACTAAGCAAAGCTCTCACCCCCCCCCCCCTCCCCATGCTTACGTAAACATTAGTACGTGTATTTGTCAATGTGTTAGTGTGGTTATTAATTTATGAGCAGTAGTTGTATATCTAGAAAAAAGGAATACTTGAAATAAAGGAAAAACAAAGATGAATTAAAACTGAAATTATTAATTCAAATTAAAAGTTCTCAGTCCATGAAACACGAATCCATGACTTTAAGTCTTCAATGACATTAAATGTACATGTTGCTAAATGATGTCATGTGTGTTAACTCACTTTCTTGTGATTTCGAAACATCGAGATCGTTCTTTTAAAAAAAAAAAAAACTATGTACTGCTGGCGTAATCACCGTCTAGACCCCCCATCCACCATGTCATCAAAAATAAGCAAATAATGCCCCCCCACCCCCTGTACTGCTTACGTAATACTTGAATGGCCCCTGGTCAAACGCGAGCCATAATAAAAAAGTACACTTTAATCAAGCTTAATCTGTCCTAGCTCAGAGGACACCGGTGTCCTCTCACATCCACGCCACTATAGGCCTTAATTCCGATGTTTAGAGTCTACTTTTGTATGAACAAGTTGGGTAGTTGTGGATCGAAGTGTTAATATCTGTATCCAATGGCGCTGGTTGTCATTCGTACATCTTAGACAGTTTTTACAGTTAAATCAGACGCCAGAAAGTCTGACTATCAATCTGTTCAAGGAGTATTGTGTAGCTCAGGAACTGGGTCATGGAGGTCTGATAGGCAGGTCTCCATATAAAACACAGGTTATCACCCGCATCCTGTTAGCCTAGAAGCCGACCCCAAGTTAGTTGGGAAAGGGCTAGGGAGATGATGATGTGTGTCTCACTGTTACACTACTACAAATTACACAACTCCTAAGGTGAATCATATCAACTTCAACTCTTCATTAATGGCCTTTGTGGAAGAGACACCACAATTTTGCCAATAACACGTACGAACTGTCAATATACCATCAAACGCTGGAGAGTATTTAGCGAGAATTAACAGTAAAATGAATATAAATATATTTTTAAATAAAAGTACAAAATAAAAGAATTTCTTCGCAGACGGAAACTGTCCGTCAGTCTGTCAATGTTATGACCACAGGTTATGACTAAGTAAATTATATACAAGACAGAAACTCGAAAGACTGGAAAAAAAAGTATTTACAATAGTTACAATTTAATTTTGTTAAGTTCAATGAATTTACACAATGGATCATATCTTACGTACCACTTCGAACCAGTTAGTTCTACATGCAGTAATTTTGGGTCTCGTCGGTTGAAATCTTCGCTTTACCTTTTTCTGATCAGAATTCGGTACTGTCCAATATTCGGACACAAATTATATAGTCACAAGTGAACATAGGGTTAGTAACTATATATTTTCCCAGTTGCATCTCAGATACTGGCAATAGTGTTGCTCCTACATGGAAGATGAAATAATAAAGAACAGCAATACGTGGAGTATTGCACAGCAGTGCGTGATTCGGACTTGCACTGAGACCGAAACTCGTGTTTAATATTTTTATGTAAAGAATCTATGTAAGGTAACCAAAATTGTCTCTTCCACAAAGGCCATTAATGAAGAGTTGAAGTTGAATTTTTTTCTCAATCCTCAGGGACAACTGCAATAGATGCTACTGTCAGGAGGACCAGACCCTGCGCTGTACCCAGAAGACTTGCCTCAGCTACAACCAGGCTCTCATACTGGAGAAGCAACAGAAGTACTTGCAGGAACATGGACTTTAATGGTCACACAAGGCACTGGTTAACACACTGGCGGCACACTGGCTTCGAAGACACTGGCTAGGTCAAACGGATCGATTTAATTAGTTTTTAGGGTTTACAGTGCAATGAATAAACGTATTCGCTAAAGTTTTGTGTTTAATTTTGTATTTCGGTCATTCTCCAATTCAGCGTTCTTTGCCTAATTACCGTAACTTTTTTTATTTTTCACTGATTTGACTTAAACACATTAAAATATGAAAGAAATCAAAGATACGAATTCAATCATTAATATGGCATGTAACAATTAATAGTGGTTTTCTAGTTATTGAGACTAAAAAAAATTATGAGTACGGTAATTAGAAAGAAAAAAGTTTTAATGTAACGGTATTTAGAAAATATCATCAAGTCTATGTAAAATATGATATAATAAAATGATAATAACACACACTAATAATTTGTACACATATAATTATAATTAAAGCAATAGAATTAAAGATGTCCTTCATAACCATAATAAATATTACAAAAAAGACACTTTATCATTACTATAATTTATTAAAAATTAGACACTTTTAATGAAAATCAGGTAAAAACCAACTAAATAAAACAAACATTGTTTTAATTGGTATTTTTTTTAGTTTGTTGAAACGATATTTATAAAAAAATGTTGAGTAGGATGGAACTTAAAAGAATAATATTCTAAATCTTCTTAGATAATAAAGATATAACTATCTTTCGCTTAAAGCTACTCACAGCTCTTTTAAGATTTGCTTATATTAATATTACTAAGTACATATATACTTGATAAAGAATCATCATAATTATACACTCGACTAGTATGTCATAAATTTCAATCAGTCTTGTTTTATAGTAATTTTCTAAACAAAAAACAGAATATACATATTAATGTTTTAAAAATAGATTCTTCTTATCTTTAATACTATTATTTGGAACGTTTGTCATTGTTTTAAAGGAAAACGTTGGAATCAAGAGACATGGAGCCCAAAAACTGTCTGTGTTAGATCATCATCATTATCATTTCAGCCAAAAGACGTCTACTGTTGGACATAGGCCTCCCCCAAGCGTCGCCACAATGGCCAGTCCTGTGCGTCTCGCATCCATCGGACCCTAGCGACCCTGACCAGGTCATCGGTCCACCTTGTCGGAGGCCTTCCAAGGCTGCGTCTTCCGGTACGCGGCCGCCACTTCAGAACCTTTCAGCCCCAACGGCCATCTGTTCTGCGTGCAATGTGCCCTGCCCATTGCCACTTAAGTTTGGCAATTCTTCGTGCTATGTCGGTAACCCTGGTTCTCTTGCGGATATCTTCATTCCTGATTCGATCACGCAAGGAAACTCCAAGCATAGCCCTTTTCATTGCCCTTTGGGTGAGTTTATGAGGTGATGTTCTTCTTATGAGGCCCATTGTAAGCGACCACGTTTCAGAGCCATATGTCATCACTGGCAACATGCACTGGTTAAATAAATCGCACTATGTTAGATAAATTTACGCTATTTCCCGCCTTTTCGAACCTCTCAAACCTCTCCTGGGCGGAGCATCGCCGTGTCCTCGTGAGGGCGATCGGCGGCAGCGATCTCTCTCGACAGGCCTTGGTTCAGGCCATGGTCCGGAGTGAGCAGGGATGGCAGGCGGTCGCATCCTTCTGCCAAACTGTAATGCTAGCAAACGAGGAGGCCGACCGCATCAGGCAGAGGCAACGGGGCGCTCGCCCCAGCCGACGCCGGGATTCCAATCCCGATTTCCGGGCACCGTAGACGCGGGCTTGTGAACGGCGTGCAATGGGTAGCACGCTGTCCGATTGTCAGCAAACCGTAGAGGCCTATTTGGGTCATGGGTCAGCTTCCGAAAGGAATACCCGGCCCCGGCACGATAGGCAACGAAGGAACGGGGTAGGTTTTTAGTCAGTAAGAGTCTAACACTACTTCCCGCTCTACCCAAAGGGGTAAGGCGTAAAAAGTATTACGGTCATTCTCCAATTCGGCGTTCTTTGCCTAATTACCGTAACTTTTTTTATTTTTCACTGATTGACTTAAACACATTAAAATATGAAAGAAATCAAAGATACGAATTCAATAATTAATGTGGGATGTAACAATTAACAGTGGTTTTCTAGTTATTGAGACTAAAAAATTTTATGAGTACGGTAATTAGAAAGAAAAAAGTTTTAATGTAACGGTAATTAGAAAATATCATCAAGTCTATGTAAAATATGATATAATAAAACGATAATAACACACACTAATAATTTTTACACATATAATTATAATTAAAGCAATAGAATTAAAGATGTCCCTCATCATAACCATAATAAATAGTACAAAAAAAACACTTTATCATTACTATAATTTATTAAAAATTAGACACTTTCAATGAAAATCAGGTAAAAACAAACTAAATAAAACAAACATTGTTTTAATTGGTATTTTTTTTAAGTTTGTTGAAACGATATTTATAAAAAAAGTTGAGTAGGATGGAACTTAAAAGAATAATATTCTAAATCTTCTTAGATAATAAAGATAGAACTATCTTTCGCTTAAAGCTACTCACAGCTCTTTTAAGATTTGCTTATATTAATATTACTAAGTACATATATACTTGATAAAGAATCATCATAATTATACACTCGACTAGTATGTCATAAATTTCAATCAGTCTTGTTTTATAGTAATTTTCTATTTAAAAATAACAAGCAAACAAAAAACAATATAAAAACAGAATATACATATTAATGTTTTAAAAATAGAACGTTTGTCATTGTTATAAAGGAAAACGTTGGAATCAAGGAACATGGAGCCCAAAAATTGTCTGTGTTAGATCATCATCATTATCATTTCAGCCAAAAGACGTCCACTGTTGGACATAGGCCTCCTCCAAGCGTCGCCACAATGGCCAGTCCTGTACGTCTCGCATCCATCGGACTCCAGCGACCCTGACCAGGTCATCGGTCCACCTTGTCGGAGGCCTTCCAAGGCTGCGTCTTCCGGTACGCGGCCGCCACTTCAGAACCTTTCAGCCCCAACGGCCATCTGTTCTGCGTGCAATGTGCCCTGCCCATTGCCACTTAAGTTTGGCAATTCTTCGTGCTATGTCGGCAACCCTGGTTCTCTTGCGGATATCTTCAATCCGATTCGATCACGCAAGGAAACTCCAAGCATAGCCCTTTCCATTGCCCTTTGGGTGAGTTTATGAGGTGACGTTCTTCTTATGAGGCCCATTGTAAGCGACCACGTTTCAGAGCCATATGTCATCACTGGCAACATGCACTGGTTAAATAAATCGCACTATGTTAGATAAATTTACGCTATTTCCCGCCTTTTCGAACCTCTCAAACCTCTCCTGGGCGGAGCAGCGCCGTGTCCTCGTGAGGGCAATCGGCGGCAGCGATCTCTCTCGCCAGGCCTTGGTTCAGGCCATGGTCCGGAGTGAGCAGGGATGGCAGGCGGTCGCCTCCTTCTGCCAAACTGTAATGCTAGCAAACGAGGAGGCCGACCGCATCAGGCAGAGGCAACGGGGCGCTCGCCCCAGCCGACGCCGGGATTCCGATCCCGATTTCCGGCCACCGTAGGCGCGGGCTTGCGAACGGCGTGCAATGGGTAGCACGCTGTCCGATTGTCCGATAACCGACCGGACCGAGCCCAAGTCGTCGACAGCGCGTACTGTTCCCTTAAGGAGCTGTCGGCAAACCGTAGAGGCCTGTTTGGGTCATGGGTCAGCTTCCGAAAGGAATACCCGGCCCCGACACGATAGGCAACGAAGGAACGGGGTAGGTTTTTAGTCAGTAAGAGTCTAACACTACTTCCCGCTCTACCCAAGGGCGTAAAAAGTAATAAGTTTACATACAACGGTAATTATAAGCATATGGTAATTAGTATACGGAAATTAGAAAACGACAGATTTTCTTAAAAATGACAAAAACCGACACAGTATGTAAATAGTAGCTTATTACAACGTAAGGAGGCCAAAGTACTGTCTCCATTTACATGATTAACTTGGGTCTAACTTCAAAAATCAAGTGTTAAAATAAGTACAACGGTAATTAGAAAAGTTTTTAACCAAGGCCACGGTAATTATACACTCACGTGCTTCATTGGCGGTACACTAACGTTAGAGACGAGCAACTGCTGATGGGCTGCGGCACATGCTGAGCAGACGCGACACGTACGGTAGTGATGTGCAAAATATTGTTATTTAGGGGTGTGCATCCGAGAACAGAAAATGTCACGGCAATTATAACTTTCGACTGGACATGCGGTTACTTAGTGATAGTTAATTATAGACTGGTTCTATTGAGTCCACATTTTGATAAACGATACACGTTGCTTAATACCGTTTCAAACGTTGAATGGATCAAAGTAAATGATGTACGTTACAAAAATTACAAGCAATTTTTAACATTAAGTTGGTGTGCGGACACACCACGGTAATTAGAGAACAGAGGTTCTTTGAACATAGGTTCAATTAATTTAGTCTTAACTACTTAAAACAGAAGCCAATGTTTTTGTTTACAGCTAGATACGGATACTATCTAACATATAAAAAAAAATCCATGATTGAATATGATAATATTACGGATTATACAAGCCCGGACACGTAAAACTTGCTTATCGGAGAATGGCCGATTTATTGTTTTGTCAATGTTAAACATATCACGAAAACTATTTGGTTGCGTTATGTGAATATATAGGGTGACTGGTAATTAGTGACCGATACTTAAACACGTGATTGTAGTCATGATAACAAACCACTTTTACTATGAGGCCAAATCTGAAATCGCGAAAAAAATCTGCTGGTCATTACATTTATGTTCGCTTAACTAGTCAAAATATACTGAACTTAACTGATTTTCTTGGGCAAATTAACTTCGTACATGCGTAAATTAATTCGAATAAAAAAAAAGTACTTCATTTTTTAATTTTCCCTTTACAAATCGATAATGTTTCATGTACTGAATCGACCCTCCGCGGGATTAAAACGACTAAAATTTAACGGTGTATACCGGTGCAATTCAATTCAGAATATATCATTTTACACTTGGGTAATTGGGTACTTATAAAAGATCAGCAACCATAGCACAGTTCCCAGTAGTCGTTTCCTGTGCGGAAAAACCTCTCTTGAATCTAACCCAACCTTTTTTTTAGGGTAGGAAATCAAACAATTTCTCCCGCTCTAGGTGAAGCAAGAGGGAGTGTTAGACTTTTACTGACTAAAACCATTGATATTTTATAAGGGAAGATAATTTACGCGCTAACATCAAAATCAGAAAACCTGGACTCGAAACTCACAAATCTATGATCAGTGTTATCACAGTCGCAACCCTATAGTCACTGATAGACAAGGCCAGAGATAACAGCCGGTGCTGTAATGCGAGCGAAATAGGGTTGACCGCCAAATGTGTGCAATCGTCGCGACCGATGTGTAATCGTGCCATATAGGCACAATTTCAGCGGTCCACGCACTAGAGGCGACTCACCAATCTTCCGCTGTTTTGATATAATCCAAGACCAAAACCCATCCTAATTCCAACAGCTGCCCCTTGTGTTCGAAGGCCAAGGTTTCTCTTTCTAACTACCCCGCAAAGTTGCCTAGTTTTGGCCTCAGTCCGGCTCATCTTGCTGAAATCTCTTTTTGTTTCGACTTGCACCTAGCCCTTATTAGGCGCCTGCTACCTATTGCTCGCGATCCTCAAGCCTGCACCAATGGTGGTGAAGAACCAACCAGCGACTCCCAACACACAGGGCGTGTTCTATGACGTTCGGGAAGCGTGGATTGTTTCCGCCACCTTCTTCATTTGCATTACTGCTTAGTAGAAAAAGGTGACTATAGTGTCCATACCCTCTCGCTGAACAAGGCCTGGTAAACAAAAAAGACCCGAGGGATGGCCGCCAATGATCTAATATAGTCTAAAATGGCAAAAAGTTCTACACTATACAAAACTAAAATTAACGGCAAGATCGGTGCAGTGGTTAAACGACTGACTGCGTGTCGTGGTTTCGATTCCCGCACGGAACAAATATTTATACTTATATATATTTTGACTGGCCTGTTAGTCTAATGTTTAGTGGCCCTGATTGCTATGCTGGAGGTCGTAGGTTCGATTCCTACCCAAGACAAATGTTTGAGTGATGAGCACGATCATTTGTTCTGTAATTTATCTATAATATGTATGTATTTAGAAATATGTAAGTATGTTTATTTGTTGTTTAGTACTCATAACACAAACGCTGCTTAGCTAGAGACTAGACGGCGTAGTGTGATACATAGTTGCGGAATATTATATTATCTTATATTTGTGAGTTTACATGCTTGTAAATGCATCCACGATACAAGAGTAATTCCTCGGACATTCTCCAATTCGGCGTTCATTTCCTTATTACCGTGACCTTTTTTATTTTTCACTGATTTGACTTAAACACATTAAAATATGAAACAAATCAAAGATACGAATTCAATAATTAATGAGGCATGTAACAATGAATAGTGGTTTTCTAGTTAATACTAGAAAACCACTATTCATCAAAATTAAAAAGGTCACGGTAATTAGGCAAAGAACGCCGAATTGGAGAATGACCGTCCTAGTGTGCAAAAGTTTTTTTTTTAAGAATAAAATAACAGTAGCATGAATTGCAGCCTAAACTAAAAACTACGTTTTAAAATACCAAGAAAATTGTTCAAAATATAAAACCATATTAAAAAAAAAAATATGACATTAAATCGATTAAGACCCAAACCTAATTAACTTTTGATTTACCAAACATCATAAACTAAGCCAATCATATCATTTTACGACTTTGAAATGAAATAAATTTTCAAGAAATTACAAAATTAATGAACCTGAAAGATTAAAATGATTAAATTAAATAATTTCAATTTTATTTTATAACGTTGCAGCGAACAAAAATACTCATTTTCCTTTTAATATGTTTATGGCTGTAACTTTTGTAACCTTGGTAACGGCAATAGCCTTCGGAGATGGAATTTTCCGTGAGTTGATATTTATTTTAGTACATTATTTTTGTTATAATAGTATATGACCACAATGCTGCATCCTGGAGTATCTAAAACCAAGCTAGAAGAGTGTAAAAGCTTTTCTAAACGTATAGACATTATATTAGTCCAGAATTCAGCATAGTGTACAATTTGGTTGTTTATAACTTTGATAATGTGTTTCTTCTTTGTTTCATTATTTTTTTCAAATGATTTAACACCATTACGTTCTCTGAAAAAAAATGTATTTCAAAATAACAAAAAAGACTTTTATTTTTAACTATTTTAAACTATAACTAAGTAAAATTTTTTACTTACATTGCTTTTGAATAAGAATTTTCCAAATTATTTTATATTTTTGTATATTTTCAAAGGTACGTGCGTTCCGAACACCCAGTTCTTACTGAATGGCCGACTTTGTTATTGCAACAGTATGGGCCGTTGGAGTGAAGCAACGTGTCAGATGATAGGGCGTCGACAGACTTGCCTACCCGGTCAGATTATTTGGGAGGAGTGTAGCCAATGTATATGCCAAGAAAATGGGAAACTAATGTGCACAAATACAGAATGCGGTGAAGAGAACGCGAAGAAAAATGTATCAAACCAAGAAGTTAGAGCCGAACTATGGTGCACTCCTTTTAGGTCGTATTACATTAACTGCAGTCTTTGCGTATGTCCTGCTTCTGGGAAGATGTCTGAAGCTCGCTGCGCCGCCGACTCGTCCTGCTCACTCAAAGGTCCTGCCTTAACGTATGACATGATCTCGCAAAACGTCTGCATACCAAAGGTCATGTACTTATTCAACTGTCTTCATTGTTTATGTTCAGACGATGGGTTCTTTGCCCAAAATAAATGCGTAGAAACTTGCCATAAAGCACCTGAGTCGGCAAAGAGGTGTATTCCAAGAACATTTTATAGAAATGATTGTAACGTCCACCGCTGCCCTGATAATGGTGTACCCGATGACACTGTCAAGTCTAAATCTAATTGTGACAAGAAGTCTAATCCACTCAGCTCTTTGATTAGTTTGAGGAATGTTACAACTGCATGTACACCCAATAGATATACTAAGCCAAAATGTATTTACTGTGAATGTAGTTCTCAAGGAGTAGTGAATGAAAGCAGCTGTTTAGAACAGGAATGCTTAAAAATAAACGATTTCAACTACGATTCTGTTAAAAGCACGTGTACTCCAGGCGAGCTAGTGCCTACGTGCATGGAATGTTTTTGTCTTCGAAACGGTTTCACTTTGGAAAAATATTGCACCAGAGTTTGCTCGCTCCAGAATAAACTTATTATGCTGGAACGTGTTTTAAAGGAAACTATCAGTCAGATAGAAAGAAGTAATATCAAAGACATACTTGGTAGTGAATCGTGTGTTCCCAGCTCAGTTTTCATTGACCAAGGAAGATACTGTTTATGTCCGGATAACGGGAATACAAACTTCAAACTATGTACGTCCGTCATAGATGATTCTGGTCCAAAGAAAACTCAAAGATTTATAGTAGATAAAGCCAATGTTATTGACTTTAACATAACTTGTGAGCCAAATACTTTCGTTGAATTCGGTTGCAATACTTGTTATTGTACAAAAGCCGGAAAGGTTGAACAGAAATGGTGTACATATGATGACTGTGAAGCAAAAAGAACGATTCAAGATTCTCATAAAAATCGTATTGCGCCCAAACATACCACTACAGAAACGATAGCAACATGTGTACCTGGATCCATTGCAAAAGTTGACTGCAATTATTGTATATGCGGACCAAGTGGATTGGTAAAAGACAGGGCATGTACAAATAACACTTGCAGTGCGCAATTCAGGTCAGTTGGTAATGAGTTTGCTTGCGATCCTTCCGCCTACTACACTGTGGACTGCAACATTTGCTTCTGTGGGACAGACGGTATCAAAAACGTGAACAAATGTACTAAAAATCAATGCGAAACAAATTTTTTGAGAACAGATTCATGTACTGCCGGTGAATTGTTTAGCGATGACTGCAACATATGTGTGTGTCCTCCAAACGGGGATAAGAATGATAAAGCTTGTACAAACCGAACCTGCGCTGAAATAGACACACCGTGGAAGAAGATATTCAAATTATCACAGACTTTGTTAGGTAACGAAGTCGAGCAGGAAGCTACTAGAAATTTGGAGCTCTGCTTCCCTGGTGAAGAGTTTGAAACTGATTGCAAGCTCTGTGTATGTCCAGAAATGGGGCTTAAAGAATATGCGTCATGTACCCCTGTTAAATGCGACAAAGAAAAGCGTGTGAGTACTGTAAGTATAAAAAAAGGAAATAATTAAAAAGCGAAGGGTAGGCTTACGGTGGTTATTAATATTGGGTTTTATAGTTGGTGTATAAGCTGACAGACCGTACCCTATGAAGTTATGTAGTTTTTGGCCCGCTTTCAAGTATAATAAAACAGTGTTCGAATCCACTTTCTACAAATATTAATACCTACGAATCTTTGTACTAACGGACTCGAAAAGTTTAGGAAGGCTAACAGTTTTATTATATTTCTTTGATTTTTATTGCCTACTTTACGATCGTATGTCAATTAATCTATGTTTGAATCTACAGTCGTATAAAGAAGGAAAGAAAGTGTTTTGGATATAGAGGATTTATGCAGGATAATGCATGTATTTGATTTTTGTATGACATGAGAGGCTTAAGATCTAAAAATGTATATTTTTAGATTTTTTTATTGTTGATGGGTTCGCGCTTGGCCGCTATCACACCTGATGGTTTAAACATCTTCTGAAAACTTACCTTGTTTTTCATGCAGCAGCGTAATTTTTCTTTTGTTTCCAGCCCTGGATTTCAAGCGTTAGTTCGTCATGTACAGATTAAGGCAATCGACATACGATCGTGAAATATAGAACTATAACATCGTCTATATAGGCAATGTATTTTGTTTTGTAACTAAGCATAACTATGTTGTAATGAATATGACAGGTAGTATAGACTTAGTCAGTTTGCCAATTTAAACTACATTTTATGAATTTAACGATCTCATGTTTTTGGTTTGTGCTGCTTTGCGAAACTGTATGTAATGGGAAAATGATTAAAGCCACCACACATATCAAGTTTAGGTTTTAACAAGTTCAAGCACAACAAATGAAGGATGAGTTTAAAGACTTAGCTAACAAACTAACCTATTGTAGTATTTTATTAAATAATGTTTAAAAGTATTGGTTGTTTGTTTTGATTAGTACGTAATCTGTTAATCTTAAAAAAAAAACATAAAAATTCATTATTAGGAAATAATGTCCCAGATATTTTTCCTATTACATGAAAAACAAACCTAAACAGTTTCATCACCATGCCTAGCTCAAGCACCTCTTTTTTGTCTTCTTGTTTCATTTAATACAACATAGTTTTAAACAA
Organism: Leucania comma; assembly: GCA_958295575.1. NCBI lineage: Eukaryota > Metazoa > Arthropoda > Insecta > Lepidoptera > Noctuidae > Leucania > Leucania comma. Next base: position 13,750,965 of record OY282485.1, read on the forward strand.
AAAACTGATCATCATCAAAGACCATACCACAATTATTAATTGGGCGGTTTTTATGTACATCAAATTAAGATACCACTTGACAGTAGAGCAACAATTAAATCAAATCAGGCAGTTATCTATTCTTCTAATGTTAAATACCTGCTAAAAGTGAATTGGGTAACTTACCAAGCTGATCTAATCTCTATTTTGTAGTCAAAATCTCCGGGTGATATCCGCGAAGACTACAGTGATGATATATTTGATGAGGACTTTGTTGGTGGCGATGATTTCAATGATGAAATACCAGATGAACCAGATCTTGCTGGAACGGATAGAGCAAAAGACGATTTTGAAAATCCCATCAGTGATACACGGAGAAAATGTATAACTTACAACCTCACAAACAGTCCAGAACGAGATATTTGTACTCCTGGATCGGAGTATATTATAAGGTAAATTGTTACATTCTTATTATGTTTGACTCGATATGACTTGGTGAAGGTCGAGGAAATCCCATGGGTGCGAGACGCATAGAATCGGTCATTATGGCGACACTTGAGGAAGACATTTGTCCAACAGTGGGCGTCTTTTGGCTGAAATGATGATGATAATGATGAATTGTATTTGGAATATTTAAGTAATTTTCATAAAGACTTGATAACATTGGCACACCATATATACACACTATTGTCTACATTTCTTTTGATTTCTCCTTTCGTAGATCTGCTGGAAGAAATTTCTTGGGAAATAAGCTGTACCTTTGTACTTATATCTATCGTGTATTCAAGGGCGTCGCCAGCCAATAATCAAGGGAGGGGCTATTGGAAGTATAGACAATAATATATATTTTTTTTAATAATAATAAAAGTATATTTTCTCCACAATATAACTCCTAATTGCTAGCCTTATATCTATGGTAACATATAGAATGAGCATTATATTGTGGGAGACTGGTGCCTAAACAAGGCTCTGAAGCTGTAAAGCAAGCCTCTTCAAAGAAATCGATATACTGCCGTCTCTTTATATCTTAGAAAGTATTTTATATGTTCGTAGAAACTTGGGACATTTAAAATTAGAAGCGATTTTCATAACAAAAATACGCGCAGTAAACACGAAATTGTTTTACCCTAATGGAGATTAGCTAAGACCAGCAAATCATTTTTAGTAAACAGCATACGCTTTTATAACAAGCTGCCAAAGGAGATAACTGAACTTAGCGAGGGAAAGTTCAAAAATCATATTAAGCGTGTCTTAACCAAAAAAGTCTATTTTAAGGTTAAAGACTACGTCGAAGACATGCTTGTTTGGCAATGACTGCTTCTGCACATTTGGCCCTCTGGTAACTTATTGATATTGTGTAGATGTGTCTATTAACTGCTACATCTTTATTTTTATTATATGACGTGTATTTGCTTTATTTATTTTGACACAATGCTTTTGCAATATTTTTAATATTATTTAGACTATCGAATAATGTAATTCTTGTAGTGATAATTGTAATTATTTATTTTTTCTTACTTTTATATAGCCTCTTTCTACCTATAATGTAAATGTGAGAACACTATATGGACTGGTCTACATTGTAATTACATAATTTATTTATAAATATTGTAATATGGAAATATTGTAATTATAAACCATTTTTTTAAAAAGAGTAATCATGAAGTTTCTTGCCGGTTCTTCTTCATAGGAAACGACCAATTTGGAATTGTGTACTAGCTCCTAACGTTTTATAAGTGCCCATGTAGGCATATATAAAATAAAATAAAATATTTTTGGAAATACAGAATATTTTACTTGTTTTAGATGCCGCATTTGTATCTGTCCTTATATGGGGAACATTAATAACTTCTGCCGGCCAATGCCACCCGACCGATATTGCGAACAAGCTTTCCCGGCTTTTAACTATGTTCCAATGGGCAGAAGAACTGATAAAGGTAACTATTACTTTAAAAGGCTGTTGCAAGTTTAACATCTTGCAATATTTATAAAACGTCTAAGTTTTACTAAATCTTTGTCTACACTTAAAGCTATATGCCCAATAGAGAACAGAGTTCTAAGAACAGGAACTTCGGAGATGGAACAGAAATCCATTACCTACGCTGTATTTGTGTTGCTCACAGAGACAATCTGAGAAACCGTTATAGAGTTAGCCAGTTCATCACATATAATGCATAAACATAGCTGCTATGGGTCACCATAGCAACTTTTAAAGCCCATAAAAACATCGGTCGTATTGCTGAGGTATTGGTGATCCCAACCCAAAGTTAACAATCAGAGGCCATACCATGAAGTGCCAAAATGTCGCTAGAAAGAGAAGATGGAGCTAGATCCATCCCTTTAAAATTGCAGTTTTAGTTGTCGAATGGATCGCACTAGCTCATGGTAGGGCCTCTGATGTGTTTGATATACTTACTTGTCTTAAAAATAACAAATGGCTTTTTACAGAAAACAGAACGATAATGAACACGACGGATCATAAATATCCAATTCAAATAAAGCTGCCTCACAATCACACGATTTATAGGTGTGAAAAGCCTGGAAATCTGACCGACGAATGTTTCATTTGTAAATGTGAACCTGACAGAACTCTGGTCGAGGAGCATTGCTACAAAAGTGATAGCGATGCCTGCACTGATGCTGCCCCTACTTTTATCAAAGTTGGCGACCAACCATTTGCGTTTATAAACTATAACGATTTGTTGTAATTTGAAATACAATACAATAACACACAAAATACACACACAACACACATACACACACAATACACACACACACATAATACTTGTTAGTTACTGCATTATGTACGCATATTATTTTGTTATTAAAGTTGTACATTAATTTTTGTATTGTGATTTTATTTTCTGACCAGATAGCTAAATTTAAAAATGAATGTGCAAAACATTAATTTCTGACCTCTCCTGCACTGGGACACAAGAAGCATATTATAAACTAATTAACTAACTATACCTACTTACTAAAAACTATTAGTTGCAATGGAATTAGAAGAATTAGTTGTTCCAAAATTTAATAATTATCTCAAATATCTGAATTTAAACATAGACAGACAACAAACATATTACAATAAACTTATCTCACACCTAAATTTAGTCGCTAATGCAGCTCAAAAGCTCATTTTTCAAATTCATATATTATGTATGTCATAACCTTTCTCCTATACCCATACCAATTTACTTGGTGTTGGTGCTACATGTCTTCTTGAAATTATCTATTGTTACAATATTAAAATCGAGAAAAAAGAAACCTTTTTACCCGACTGCGCCAGAAGGAGGGTTATGTTTTTCGAGAGTATGTATGTATGTATGTAAGTATGTATGTATGTATGTATGTATAATTGTTTGGCACGCTCTGCAGCCTGAACGGCTCGATGGATTTTAGCTTGAGAGGTGTCGTTAGATTCGTATTTACTGTGAGAGTGACACTGGGTATATCAAAATAAAAAAAAAACAAAATGGCGGATTTGTAGCGCCAAATTCAAATGTTTGGCACGCTCTGCGACCTGAACGGCTCGATGGATTTTAGTTTGAGAGGTGTCTTTAGATTCGTAATTACTTTGAAAGTGATATCGTAATAAAATAAAACTAAAAAAAATAAAAAAATAAAAAACGGTAATTTAAAAAACTAAAAAACCCGACTGCTTTTCTGAGCATTCATGAAAAAGCCCTAAAACAAGAAAATCTGGCAGTCGGGACCCATTCTAGAAAGTCAACCGTCTAGTCAATAGATTGGAGTAATCTGCAATGTAATATAGGTATGTGCTCTCAATTCTAGAATGGGTCCCGACTGCCAGATTTTCTTGTTTTAGGGCTTTTTCATGAATGCTCAGAAAAGCAGTCGGGTTTTTTAGTTTTTTAAATTACCGTTTTTTATTTTTTTACAAAAATAATCGACTTCATAAAAAAAAAACACTATAAAAGGATTAAAATAACTTTAATTTCGGAAGTCGATGTTGCTCGGTATTATTTGTTTCTTATTTAACACCGACTTCCTAAATTAAAATTATTTTAATCCAATAATAATAAATATGTGTTTCTTTTTTAATGAAGTCGTTTTCATTCTGTAAAAAGTTTTTTATTTCACATTTTTTAGTTGCAGTACGCTTATAACCAGTCTACACCATAAACTACCTGCATATCTTTTTCTCCTTCTCTATCAAAACCATCCAAAGGTTATCTGTAAGAGATCGCTTTTAGCGATAAGGCCGCCCATTGTGACACCCTATTAATTTTAAGTTCTTAATGTAATTTTATTTTTGGTGTACAATAAAGAAATACATCTATCTATCTATCATGAAAATTTCAATTAACCCTAACACTGCTAGGATACGTCGTTTTATTATGAAGTTCCCGTGTCTAACTTTCATCTTCTGGCTCTATCATCAGATCAGTTTGATGGTACCTTATAGACAAAGTGCATCTCATGACGATTCTGACAAGCCCAAACATGACTAGTATATATTGATTAATTACGGAGTTCACTTTAATGATACTACTTTCTACATAACAATTCACAACCATTTATTTATTAGTATTGTCATAGTCACTTAACTTTCTTCATTGTGATATCTATGTGAGTATGAAGTTCCGTTAGCCATTTCTTGTCTTCTTCATCAGTTCCACTTCATCAAATATATATTTTTTTTTTATGGTAGATAAAATCATCCAATGACAAATCCTGCCCTTGGGCGGAGCGGGAAGTAGTGTCAGACTCTTACTGACTAAAAACCTACCCCGTTCCTTAGTAGCCTATCGTGCCGGGGCCGGGTGTTCCTTTCGGAAGCTGACCCATGACCCCAATAGGCTTCGACCCTGCCTGCCTGCAGCTAGCAGGCTGGGGCTCTTCGGTGTGCTGACAGCTCCTTGAGGCGCGCGGGAACAGTACGCGCATTCAACGACTTGGGCTCGGTCCGGTCGGTTACCGGACGATCGGACAGTGTGCTACCCATTGCACTCCGTCCGCAAGCCCGCGCCTACGGTGGCCGGAAATCGGGATCAAATCCCGGCGGCGGCTGGTGCGAGCGCCCCGTTGCCTCTGCCTATGCGGTCGGCTTCCTCCTTTGCTAACATTACTGCTTCGCAGAAGGAGGCGACCGCCTGCCATCCCTCCTCACTACGGACCATGGACTGAACCAAGGCCCGGCGAGAGAGATCGCTGCCGCCGTTTGCCCCTACGAGGACACGGTGATGCTCCGCCCAGGCGGGGTACACCTCTACAGTGTGCTCCACCGTGTCCTCCGGGTGTTCCGCACAGTTGCGACACCCGGGCGAATCCTCCGCACGAATCCGGAACAGGAACTTAGCGAACTTGCCGTGTTCAGTAAGGACCTGCGTCGTGCGGAAGTTTAGAACGCCGTGAGGTCTTTCCAGCCACTCCTCAAGGATGGCTATGATATTTGAAGAATTCCCTCGATTCCTCATGGATCCCATCATCAGAAATGGATTTTGAAAAAAATGGGACCAATCTGGAAGCATAGCCTTTCAAGAACAAAAAAATATTTACAAATCGGTTCTTAAACGACTGAGTTCTGAGGTAAAAAAAAATACAACCGAATTGATAACCTCCTCCTTTTTTTGAAGTCGGGTAAAAAAATACGTTTAACGTTTTTTGTATGGTAGCTCCTTCTCAATTTAAAATTCATTTTAATATTATTAAGTACTTGGAGCGGCAATAATAATAATAGAGATTCTAATAAAATTTAAACTCTACCTCTTAGTTAAAGTTATTTTGCGCTTTTATGTGTTTTTCTTATTGAAGTCGGTTGTATTTTTTTTGTAAAAAGTTTTTTTACATATATATTTGCATTCTACAGAAGCTGCGGGCCCGCTACTGTGGCGGCAGCAGGAGAAAACCGCTTCGTGAGTTCTCTCCCTTACTCTACTGTTTACGAGAGTCAGTCGTAAGATCAGTACCTCTACCATGAGTTTTAAGCAATAGTATTCGTCGCTACTCGATATCGACGCCGTAAATATTTTGTATGGCAAATTTTGCAGCGCCTCTAGCGGTCACTTGCAGAACCAAAATTTGCCATACAAAAATATGGGAATCGTTGGTCTTGGTACGGTCATGTAAAGAGGAGGGATAGAACGCATGTTACTAAATGGGTTAGTATATACACCGTTAAATTTTGGTCGTTTTAATCCCGCGGAGAGTCGATTCTGTACATGAAATACAATCGATTTGTAAAGAGAAAATTAAAAAATAAAGTACTTTTTTTCAAAGTCTTGAATTAATTTACGCATATACGAAATTAATTTCTTTAAGTAAACGAGTCAATGACCTTGTAGGTAGTTGTCAGTCATTGCGTACTAACTACCTACAATTCATTAGCCTTGCTCAGCTGACGTTTACTTAAAGAAATTAATTTCGTACATTATAAATTAATTCAAGTTTAAAAAAGTACTTTGTTTTTTAACTTTCTCTTTATAAATCATGTACCGAATCGACCCTCTGCGGGATTAAAACGACCAAAATTTAACGCGGTATTTAGATGGATGGAGAGAAAGAGGGAGGCCAAAGAAAAGATGGCAAGATTGTGTGAAGAGTGATATGAAAGAAAAGGAAGTTAGTGATAGCATAATTTGTGACAACATAATTTGTGACCAAATAACATGAGAAAAGGGTCAGCAAGGTAATGATGATATACATTACTATAAAATTTGATAAATCCTAAATTTTTTCTTTAAAATCTGATGAGATATACTGTATTACATGGCCCGGTAATAATAGTCTTATTTACCAAACATAATCGTTTCGTATCCTAAATATTGGCCATAACTAGTGCAATAATCTCACAGTCGCAATAAAATTCTCATAAAAATCGATCAACTGTTCCAATTTAGAAGCTAAAGTTAAATTAATCATTCGGCAAAAAGGGTTCACAGAATGTGGCTGCTATCTGCGTTCTTATTGTATCTGACCATTATTGGCACTGTTAAATCGGCATTAGGTAAGTATTATTTATTATTGTTTGATGAGTTCATCCTTTTCTGGGCAATCTTCTTGTTCCCTTATAAACCTTTGGTGCTATACTGTAAGAAAATGCAGCACTGCCTCAAGGACGAACACCCAAATAGGATACATTGGATTGTCAACCTAATGTGCCAATCCATTGGATTGTTAATTCAATGTATCCTATTTGGATGTTCGTCGTTGCTGCAGCGCTGCGTTTTCTTAGAGAATAGCACCACTGGTAGTAATCTATGACGCGTGCCAAAATAGAAGACGATACAATAGGTATGAAATTGCCGTTTTTTAAAACGGGTTGCTTTGACGTGTAATCTTTGGATCGACTTGGAATTAAGTTCAAATTAATTTTATACTAACTACATTATCATCATCATCTTCCTGCCCTTTTTCCCATGTTTGCGCAACACGTTTTCTTCTTCCATTCTGCCCTGTCACCCTTTTTTTTTTTTAAGGTAGGTAAAATCATCCAATGACAAATCCCGCCCTTGGGCGGAGTAGTGTCAGACTCTTACTGACTAAAAACCTACCCCGTTCCTTCGTAGCCTATCGTGCCGGGGCCGAGAATTCCTTTCGGAAGTTAACCCATGACCCCTGTAGGCTTCGACCCTGCCTGCCTGCAGTTAGCAGGCTGGGCCTCTTCGGTGTGCTGACAGCTCCTTGAGGCGCGCGGGAACAAAACGCGCCCTGTCACCCGTCATGCTATCACTAACTTCCTTCTCTTTCATATCACTCTTCACACAATCCATCCATCTTTTTTTTGGCCTCCCTCTCCCTCTCCATCCAACATCTAGTTGTTTTATATTAACAACATGCAACCCGTTTTATAAAACGGCAATGTCATAGATAAAGACTTATTATTTAAATATCCTTTATAAACATTTCTTGTAACACTATCTTTTGAAGATTATTTACAGCATCCTGTCAAATCCTGTCATGTGGGAGATGTGGTTGAAAACACATGTAACAAATGTTTGTGTACGTCGAAGACCGTGTTTGAATGCACACCTCTCGGTTGTAATAGCACAATAAGTAAGTACACAAGTATTATGCAAGCAACGCTCGTAAGTTGCTGCAATTTGTTCACGATATATCATCGTACTGACAACAACTTCTTTTACAGCTAATAATGAACTCGAAAAGACCGAACCGGTGTGTGTCCCAAACCAGCTTTACGTAAAAAACTTAATAACATGCATTTGTACCAAAGACGGAAGATGGCCGCATAAGAGTTGCAAAGATACCTTTCAATCGCTGCCTCCTAGAAACGTTATCACACATACATGCGAACCAGACACCTACATCCCCATCGACTGTAATGTATGCAGATGTGGGCCCGACGGGAAAATCCTCAATGATCGCTGTACAAGAAACGCTTGTGAAGATGACGTCCAACGCAGGAGTAGCTATATGTCAAGTAATTCCCTTTTTAGCAAATGTGAAGCAAAATACTGGTATTCCTTAGCTCCCTGCCAATTCTGTTTCTGTGTCAACGAAGACAAACTTGTATGTAATACTGGTAATTACTACACCAGAAATCTCGATCTAGGCTCCTACAAGTTAAACATATGTGGCAAAGACTTGATAAAAGAAGCGATTGAACTCATACCTGAAACTCAAAGAACATTGAGAACAACTAATTCGTCTAAAAATCAAATTCAAAACCCATTAACATCAAACAACGTTCATCAAATAGTACCGAAGAATCATAATATGAACATTGAGTTTGTACCAGTAATCAACACTAAAAAGAACCCTATTCAAGCTATTAAATCAGTTAACATAAGTAAGGATTACTATTCTGATAAGTTGAAAGCGGAGACCCAACAAGAAGAGAAAAGACAGACTCCAGTTGAATCTAGACCAGTCCTTACCACTTCTAGTACTGTACTTAGTACCAGAGGCATACCAATCGGACGAATTCACTTGCAAAACGACGGTGAAAGAGCTGGTGTAAATGGCGTTAACGCTATAGAAGAAGATGATGATGAGTCTATAGGAATAGAGCTTGACTTTGATCAGAGTCTTACAACAGAAGCAACTCTTCGAGCTAACTCCGAAGAGAGAAAGGAACAACCTTACGAATACGAAGGCGAAACGTTAAAGATTAATATTCCTAAAGCATTGAATAAGGTCTTTCAACTAGCTGTGAGGAAATCCATGGTTACTTTGTCGAAAAATACGAAATGCACGCCAGGAGCTACGACTGTGCAGGAGTGTAATATGTGCTTTTGCTTAAAAAATACTAAATTATTGTGTACTAGCCACAAATGTGGTGGAAAAAAATCATTAAGAAGGAATTAGATTTGTGTTATTTTTTGGCATGGATTTCAAGAATTGAATATTAATATTTGAAAATAATAATTATGGTACCCACATTTATATTGGTGATATTTAACTTATTGAAGATCTGTATAGGTCATCTATATTATGCACTCTTGGATCTAAAGTATCAATTGGCTGGCTGTAAACCTATTATTGCGCCATTTAATTTAAATAGAATTACATAAACTTATTAAAGATTTGTAGCAGTTTAAGTTTTAACTTTCAAAATAAAGAGATCTTCTGTCAAAATTATAAACACGAGAGTTTTTTTATAACATATTGAAACAGGACTTTCCAACATCTCACCAGTAGCTAGACCCTCAGCTACTGTCATGAAGGTTTCATCTTTACCAGCCACCTTGTGAAGATTATCACTCTATCTACCCTAAAAGTGTCCTGTCCTAATGTCTGCCGATTCGCGATCTTCAGCCAAGTGTATGTCGACCTCAATGGTCATTAATTACATGACCAATGTAACCGATCAGTTGCTGTTAGGCAGGTAGCTTGTACTCTACATAAGTTCTCAGAGCTTAATATTTTAAAGAAACATAAATATCACTTAAAACCCTCAAGGAGTTGTCAGCAACCCGTAGAGGCCCAGCAGGGCCGAAGCCTACTGGGGCCATGGACTAATTTCTGAAAGGAATGCCCGGTCCCGGTATAAAGGGCTAAGAAGGAACGGGGTTGGTTTTTAGTCAGTGAAAGTCTGACACTATCTCCCACTCGTCCCAAGGGCGGGAGAAGTCATTGGATGATTTTACCCACCACAAAAAAAAATCACTAGACACTAGGTACCAACTCAACGAGCAAACAAATTCTGGGCCAACAGAATATTGAGTTAGTAAACCTTTTGTCCAAGCAAAACAAGAAGACTGACACAATAATGTATACTTCATCGTGAATCAATGACCGTTAGAAGACGGTTGGAATGGACGAAAAGACTAAACCTTTGTAGAAACAAAGTTTTCCTCTCTACAATTTCGGTAAAGTACGATTGAATCTATGTGTAGCATAGCATAGCATCAGCAGTGGCGTAGCTAGACCCACAGGGGCCCCGTATCAAAATTTCCACTGGGGCCCCGTATAAAACAAATAGTGCTTTTTTACAAATGCTTGGTTTACCCTATGACTCCTATGAGGCGGTTGTGGATAATATGTTCCGAATTTTTGTCTACCTCGGGGCCCCTGTAAGGTGGGGGCCCCGTATAATTGATACGGCAGATACGGCGGTAGCTACGCCCCTGAGCATCAGCCTTATAATGTTCCCACTGCTGGGACTCAGATCTCCTCTCTAGGAGAGGGAATGTGCCGTAATCCACCACGCGGGCCCAATGCGGGTTGGTAAATGTCACATAAGGATGTGACTGTGTGTTATCACTCTTTTCTCATTTCGGTTAAAACTTGTGTATAGGATAGTTCGTAAATCTAAGGAACAGCCCACTATAGGACAAAGACCCTTTCTCATACACACAAAGCATATAAAAAGACAGTACCTATTACAAATAACAAAACGGCAGAAGCCCTGAAAGTACCTCGATCTACCACTTAACTCCTTAAACCCAAGTAATATACACCGTTAAATTTTGGTCAAAGGTCAAGGTCATTGACTCGTTTACTTAAATAACTTAATTTCGCTCATGGTATACTAATTCGAAATTTAGAAGAAAAGTACTTTATTTTTGAATTTTATTTTTACAAATCGATAGTGTTTCATATACCGAATCGACCCTCCATGGAATTAAAATGACCAAAATTTAACGGTGTATAACTGTCCAAGAAAATAAAGAATATACCTAACAGTTTTTTAAGTCTATAAAAACTAGGAGTTACAATTGAATATTTTATTTCCAAAAATTAATTAAAAATTTGAACGTTACGCTAGTCGTGGTCGGTGATAAAATAGAAACCAATTATGGATCCCAACGTTCATAGAATATTGCGTGAGTATTGGCTTAGGCAATGAAAGTGTTAAGAACTAAATTTTAAAAATAAATATGACATTCACGACGTTATTGCTAGTGTTTTTACATACACCATCAGTGTTGATGTTCCACTTTGAACAACGTAGGTATCTGAATTGTCTTCGGATATAAAAGGATCTACAATAATATCAGGTCTAAGTCAAGGTGTAGACTAGAAATAAAAGTTCAAATCTTATTCCGAGTGAATATACTAAACCGCTATAATATTATGTACTTCCCTATTAAATTGCCTTTTTTAAATTGGGTTGCTTTGTAGTGTTAATTGACGTCGAATAAACTTAATAAAAAATTAAACTTTTTATTCAAGGTACGTTATTCTTTTTCCGAAATTACATATTATCGCTTTAATTATAACCGTGAAAGCTGATAAAAAAATAAACGTTTTTTTTTTTTCATATTAAGAGTTCCAACGTAGAAACCATGCATTTCAAAGAGCAAGCTTTAAAATATCAATGACGTAGGTATACCTACGACTTTCTTCTAACAAAAAAACTCTGTGTTCTTGGTTAAATAGCTTTTGGAAATTTTGTCTTGTAGTCGCCCTGAGAAGAAAAGTTATTCGTGAGATAAAATTTCCCACAAAAAAGTGCTTGAAACAAAAATAGACATCACATTTGTTTTTAAATCCGTATACATCATCAATATTGCTTTTCGCTTGAGACTCATTTTTTCCACGGTAGAACTCATATTACAAAATAATGCGAGTGCTTAGATTTCATATAAAAATGGTTATAAGTACTGCGATATTACAGAAAATACAAAACATAAAGAAAAAAATAGCTAATTTCGAAAAAAGAATAACGTATCTTTAATATACATGTTTAATTTATTGACAGGTTTATTTTTATTTTTGTAAAGCTTCTTTTATAATGTGAATGTGAGAACACCGTAGACTCTGTAGATTCAAGTATTACAATTTTTATCGTAGTTTCGGGTACAAACCTGACCGGTCTACATTGTCCTCTCATATCTATTAATATTGTAGTATGAAAATATTGTAGACAATCACTTTTTTAAAAGAGTAACCATGGAGTTTCTTGCCGGTTCTTCTCCATAGGAAACCACAAATTGGAACCGTGCGCTAGCTTTTGACGTTTTATAAGTGCCCATGTAGGCCTATGTAAAATAAACGATTTTGAGTTTGAGTTTATAAAATTTATTTGAACTTATAATTTGAAGTCAATCCAAAGAAATCACACTTCAAAGTAAAACGTTTTAAAAACGGCAATATCATAGGTAAAGACCTATCAGGTATATCCAAATCTGGACATCTTTAAGCTGAATTGATGATCCGTGATGATGATAACTAGAAAATAGTCACCTGCACATGCAGAAAATGGTTCCATGATTTCATCTTTAGCCGCTTTTGGCAGACGAAACAATATTATCTTGACCTGTAGTTGCCTGCCATCGTGGTTAAGCATTTAAGTTACTACTGATTATAGGCACATACATTCTATTCTCAAGCTAGGTCAAAAGTTTCTAGGGTTATAGCACTCTTCAAAAGCGTTACCGTGGCCCTGAAATGCAAAGGGTAATTGAAGGAACCCTTCTTCTTCTTCTTCCTGCCCTTATCTCTATTACTTGGGGTCGGCGCAACACGTTTTTTTCTTCCATTCTGTACTGTCACCTGTCACACTATCACTAACTTCCTTTTCTTTTGTATCACTTAACAATCATCCGTTTCTTCTTTGACCTCTCTCTTTTAGTAAAAGCAACATGCGTTTCATAATATCCCTCCTCTTCACATGACCATACCAAGACAAACGACTTCCTTTCAACTTTTTCGTCACTGCTGCCACTTTCAAACTTCCTCTAATATACTCATTTCTCACTTTAACTATTCTCGTCATACCACAAATCCTTCTCAACATTCTCATCTCCGCTCATGCAATCTTTGAATTGTAATTGAAGGAACACGTGTTGATTTTACCCAGTACAAGTCTGACGCTCCTGTCTCCACTCATAGCATCAAATAACTCAAAGATGAGTAATTTGATGGGTTCCTATCAAAAATATATACTCTAGTAGCGGCTGCTAAGGGTTCTTCATGTTTTGTAATTAGATCATTTCTTCATCAGATGATTACTCCTGGTCTAGAGTAAAACTAGAGGATGATTCAGACACTTACTGATTAAAATCCACATGTGTCCCTTAGTCGCTTTTTGCATTCTAGAGTCAGGACTACTATTTCGAATGTTCCCGCAGGTAATACCGTCCTCCGTAACTTCTCTATCTTAAAAAAAAAATGATATTTTTCAGCTATTGCCCAGAAGGTATTCAAAGAACGTTGCAGCAAGAACCAGATTGCTCTGAACGACTGCAATTGGTGCCATTGTAACCAGAAGAGCTCATATACATGCCAGGCACGAGCTTGCAACGAAGTTGACATGTTCGGCCACTTTAATGGTTACTGATTTACTTATACTAGAATCAATGCCTAATTTGCCGTAGAACCATTGTTGGGAAACAGATATATGTATATTTTTTATTATAGATAGGCTCGCATTTAACAACTATCTCACCTGACGGTAAGCGATGATATCCCCGACGTTGGAGCACGCTTGCCTATAAGTAACCTATTCACTTTTGACTTAAAGACAGTTGTAGCTATCAAGAAATACAGACCCCGGCAGGGAATTCCACTCCGTAGCTGTACGCACAATAGATAGATACACAAAGATATGATTTGGGGAAGAGACCGCGAATCGCCAAAATTTAAGAATGTTAGACGTCCTATCAATCATTGAGAATCGAAACGAATGACGTGCAATTGGATTGGCTTATGTTCAGCATCCAATAGGTGTAAGCAAATGGTGATGATGTCTAAGTTTACCCAAGCGTAGTATCTTCTCATCATTAGTGTTCAACTGTTCAACCTAGAGGGCTTGCTCCTTAGTAAATAAAAATTGACTTATCATCAATACCACTTCTTAGCGCTCGCCATGCCGTACCACAGCGAGCACCGGTTCTAAACACTGATTCACCATCGCAGCGTATACGCTAGCACAAAAAATTTTAGAGATACTTAGAGACTCACAAAACTAAGCTCTCCGCTTAGTACTAGATTTTTATGGGGCAGAATTTATTCTATTCTTTTAACATCTTTAGTTTATCAACAATAATTTTACAGATGCGATTAGAGAGATGGACGTAGGTATGGAAGGCCATGGCGTCTGGCGATCTGAAGAAGGCGCTTGCGAGGCAGGTGTTCACTACCAAAAAGACGATCTTCTCTGCGTGTGTAACGAGGATGGAAAATGGCCGAACCCTGTTTGTCGTGACATATATCAAATCCTCCACTCCGTAGAACCAACAGAACACAAGGAACCAGTAGAAAATAAAACTTGCAGCGCATCAAAACTCTACCTCTTCGATTGCAACGTTTGCTACTGTCCACCTTCAGGAAAAATAGACCCGAAACTTTGCACCAAAAGAGAATGTAAAGGCGAAGAAAGTGTTCCGCGAACACACGTAAAAGACCACGTTGAAGAAGTGTATGCCACGTGCAGGCCCAACAAGCAATACAAAATAGGCTGTCAGACATGCATGTGTCTTAGGAACAACCGTCTCCTATGTGACAACTGCACCGCCCGGAATGATGTCAATAAGTTGAATAGGCCCAAAACGTTATGCGATCTGAAAAAACCTGGAGCCATTTTTAAGAAAGACTGCAATTTCTGCCACTGCGATAGAAAGGGCACAATATATTGTCAAGTGAAAAAGTGTTTGAGGAACCACACAGAAATATCTTTGCCAAAAGTTTATTACGCGTTAGTGGAGCAGGTTGAAGATGAGCAAAACTGCGTGCCAAACACTAAGTACACGAAGGATTGCAATACTTGTCATTGTTTCATGTTTGAGGGTGTTAAATACTTCGGATGCACGCAGAAAACCTGTAAGATATCTCCCATTCCTAGGGACGATGAGACCTGCATTGAAGGAACGTCGTATGAGGTCAATTGTTTGACCTGCCACTGTATGTTAGACCAAGGCCTAAAGAAGGAGTATTGTACTATGGACCCGACATGTGTGAGACATAATATCGACAATCTGCCCCGAAAACTTGCTTCTATGCGTGGGTACTGTGAACCAATGCATTTGTATGAGAAAGATTGTAATCAATGCAGATGCTTGGCTGACGGGAAAACTGTAGCTTGTACTTCCAAGATATGTTCCAGAACGAAGCCTAAAAGTAATGTTATGAAGCATGTGTTCACCCAAACAGGTTCTGTGATGGAAAAGAAGACAGATGACTCTTTAATCATGGAATTCATACCATTTGTACAGACAGGAAATTCCTGCCCTAGAGGACAGACGTACAAGGTCGGTTGCAACGTTTGCTACTGTATGAGTACTGGCAACGCGGTTTGTACGACAAAAGATTGTTGAGTAAAGTTTTGTAATTGTTACTTCTGTTTTTGTTTTGGGAGGGAGGCAAATTGGTTAAGGGGATTACATCGCACAAATCCAAAAAACACCTAGATTGATTGAAGTTTACAAATTATTCCTTATGTACGATTACCATATAAAAAATGAAGGGGATACTTAAGGACATTACTAATAAATTGTATTGATTACGTTTCTCTAGAACTCTAGAAAAAAAATCTGGTAAATAGCCCTTTTCTGAAGATTAATTCCATATTTTCTCGAAAACGGCTCTGTATTTATACATTGAATTTATACCAAAATATATGTTACGGTAAATTGAATAACTTGTATTGATTTTTTTTTTCTAATTACATTGAATATCGATAAGTAATCAAGAAAAAATCGAATCAGTACTAACACCCCGCGCGCAGCACCCCCTGCAATGCCTGTGTAGAGGTCAATTCTTCTCTACTAGTGTAGAGGTAAATTCTTCAAGGTCATTGAGCAGTGTAATACCCTTAATTGTCAGCTTTTCTCTGCTTATTTCTGCTCATTGTATCTGCATACAGCTCATCATTATCGTCGTCATCAAATTAACCGAGAGACATCCACTGCTAAACATAGGTCTCCCTCAAGTGTCTCATCAACGAACTGCCCTGTATGTCTGTATCCATTCACCACACACATATACACCGTTAAATATTGGTCGTTTTAATCCCGTGGAGGGTCGATTCGGTACATGAAACACTATCGATTAGTAAAGATAAAATTAAAAAATAAAGTACTTTTTTTTTAAACTCTAATTAATATTCGCATGTACGAAATTAATTTCTTTAAGTAAACGAGTCAATGACCTTGTAGGTAGCTGTCGGTCGTTGCGTACTAACTACCTACAGTTCATTGGCGTCGCTCAGCAGACGTTTACATAAAAAAAAAAAATTGTACATACGTGAATTAATTCAACTTTATTTTTCATTTTTATCTTTACAAATTGATAGTGTTTCATATACCGAATCGACCCTCCACGGGATTAAAACGAACAATATTTAACGGTGTATATGGGTATCAATCACTATACAACGTAGGTACCATGGAACAAAGTCAGTTTTTAATGGTGTTACTGCTTGAATGTTCTAAACTGCGTGAGTTTCAACAACACGATGAATCTATACGGTTTTCAACAGCGGAAGATAGGTGACGCGCGTCTAGCGCGTGGACCGCTAAAATCAAGCCTCGTCGCCTAATTTTGCTCAGTCGCAATCGGCGAGTGACAAAAACGGACGTTTTCGCAATAATATTTTTTTTTGTTTTAAGCGTAATAGTGTACTCTTAGGACGTGGGAATTCACCTAATGTTCCACTATGGAAAGTCAGTTATGTAAATAAAACTTCAAAAAATGTACAATAACTATATTTTAGAACGTTTCAAACAGTTCATCGTCTTTAAACACATAAATAACAAATTAAAATAATAATAATAATAAGAAAGAATTAATACTTTCCAAAATATTTCGTCAAATCTCCAACTTTGTGCTTAATGTTTCATTAAAAGTAATTTATGACAGAAGTCTGTCATAAATTTTAATTCGTCATAAATTAGTTCACTAAACTAAAAAAAATAAGTAAGAACAGTGAGTGAGTTGCACCAACTAAGTTTAACGATAACCAACGCTTCACCAGCCGTCAAATCTATGGTTAAACAAAATACGGGTTGCACTATTTTTAAAAATCAATGGTTAAAATGACGTCACAAATAACGATAACATTAGCACTAGACCGAATTGTCCCACTGCTGGGCAAAAGCCTCCCTCCATCCCTTCCAATGATCACGATAACATTAATTGTTCATATTCGGGCGATTAACCGCTATAGTTACCGTTAAAGCATGTAACAGATGGATGGCACCAATTCTCCTATACACCAACTAAACTTATTTTAAACTATCGCTCTCTTTTACTAATCGTTCAAACTAGAAAGAGATAGCCATAATTTTACTGCTGTGAAATTAGTTTACGTGATGCACTTCTTTGTTGTCTTACCCAATTTTTGATCTATACGTTCTGAAATCACGTCCAAAATTGTATGGTGAACGAAATTCTGACCAATTTGATAGGAGTCAAATTCTGACTATTCTTTTCTATACGTTAATACTATTGTAAGAGAGAGAGCGATTGTTTAAAATAGGTTTAGTTAGTGCACAATAGAATCGGCGCCAATGTAATATTTCGATAAAACAAATATGGCGGTGCCATCTGCCGATGATAATAAATTGTCATTGTTAGAGCTCCCGCACTAAAGTACGGTGTGATGTGATAAGACACCGCAGCAGGAACCAACCTGCGATACCAATTCGAGCGGCAAAGCCTAATTTCAGAGACCATACAATGTGTGATGTGAATCATTCGCAGGTTCTTGCGAAGTGTAGTTTGAGCTCGAAGATTTTTACAGTACTAAATCGCATCGCAGTTTTGTGTTCAAGCCCTTAATGATACTGCTAAAGTTAACTTTGACGGAAACTGTTAGGTACGTAAGTCTTGGTGCAACCCATTCTAAGGGCCGAAACTGCCTAAAGCGGACGGTATATCGGTAGTTCAACTTTAACGGTGTTTTTTTTTTTATGGTACGTAAGATCATCCAATGACAAGTCCCGCCCTTGGGTGGAGCGGGAAGTAGTGTCAGACTCTTACTGACTAAAAACCTACCCCGTTCCATCGTTGCCTATCATGCCGGGGCTGAGCCTTCCTCTCAGAAAACGGCCCTTAACCCCAGCAGGCTTCGACCCTGCCTGCCTGCAGCTAGCAGGCTGGGCCTCTACGGTTTGCTGACAGCTCCTTGAGGCGCGCGGGAACAGAACGCGCCGTCGACGACTTGGGCTCGGTCCGGTATGTTACCGGACGATCGGACAGCGTGCTACCCACTGCACGCCGTCCGCAAGCCCGCGCCTACGGTAACTTTAACGGTGTGCATATAGTCGGTTCGATCGACAAAATTTATTATTACGTTACGTTAAACGGGTACGGGGAGATGACTCCCCGCGACGGATGCCCTCGCAGGTCACCATGTCGGAGCACTTTTGTATGGGACCGTGCGGCCGTCGACTTTATGCAATTTCGGCCCTAAATATCAAATTTTGTAGCGGTTTTGAAGAGTGTAACTTACTGCACAGTACCTCATCCTTTACCAAATGAATTCACTAATGCGCAATGACTCACCACGTGTTCAAAATCACCATTAAATTTGGATACTACTATACTAAGGTTAAAAATAGGACATTTTTCAGCCATGTACAATTGCCTAGCACTCTTGCCCTTAAGGGACTTAAGAAAAGTTGATTTGCGAATCAGCTTAAAAATTGTGCGAAGATCATAAAATTGTGCTTCAAAGGTTAGAATATTAAATAGGCATTTACAGGCATTCAAATTTAAAAAGATATTTAAATTTATTGAACAACATACACACAATATTGAAAAGGTAAGTTTTATATTGAGGGTTTTTTTTTCAGCATAAGTCTGAAGGCACCAACGAAGGTTAATTAAATTGTGTTAATTTAAAACTGTCTTTGTTTGATTTTTTCTAATCTTAATCTATAATTGTGTAACTCAGTTAATTTCAGAATGTCAGGACTTTTACTCTCGAATTTACTACATTTTACTCACACTAACATACAAAGGCCGATTCAAGTGATGCAGAGGACAATAAAATATTATTTTTTTAAATACTTTACTCACACAAAAGTATAAAGGCTGACTTGGCATTTTCTACCAGTCAATCTTTGGGTGATACAGAAAAAAATGACTATGAAATAATAATTCAATATTTCTCAAAAGTGTTGTAGCTTGTTGGTAAATTATTTTTCAACGACTTTCAACATATTTCACTGCCTTGAGTTCTAAGGCCTCCAAAAAAGTAAAAAAAAAAAATACGCAAGAAAGTAAGCAATTTTTTTACTTTTTTGTCGTTTACCTTTTTATTAGGTGAGAAATCATCCAACGACTTCTCTTTCTCTAGAGCCGAGCGAGAGGGCAAGTCACTTTTACTAACTAAATCCCCTCTTATGTTCCTTCTTTGGCTTGCGTCCCAGGACCCCGAGGTTCTCTTTCAGACAACCCATGGCCACAGTAAAATCATTTACCTTACGATGTTCTTCTTAAACCATTTTGATTCGAAATCTCGATCCCATCCGTATTGAAACAGCATGACATTTCGAAAACAATTGTGTTACACAGTTATACTGCGGGCATTTTACATATTTTGTTAATTTGCCGCGCAGTTATTTACTAGCTAAACAATACGATTAAATTAAAAATAAATTATTCTGCTAGTAAATGAAATAGATATCCTTTCTTGTATGTTTCTACAGAATATTTGTACATTCTCAAATACCGTTTTCAATCATTTTGAAAAATATGGAGCCAAATAACAGGCTCCCCGCTGCAAATACGTCTGTCAAATGACACCGTACGATCGTTTTTACAGATATCCAAGCTATATCCCGCTATTTTATCCGTAACTATAATGTAATTTATCTATAATTGGACTATTACTTCTATTAACAAGCTTTTTGTTTTGATCGTGTTTTCTATCTAAGAGATTGATATTAGCACCAGCAAATTGATTTTGACTAAGCTATTTATAGTTTATGTTTATGCGTACTGACTTAGCAAAGCGTTGCACGACAATAGCAAGATTATCATTGGCATAAACACTTAAAATAGTATAATTACCTAGTACTTCAAATCTCTTCGATCGTGCAACGCTGCTTAGCATTGTTTGCCACCCTGAGGCACGAGTCCTCATAAAAGCAAAAAACTTTGTTTAAAATTTAACCTTAATGATTACCTCATTTCAGTCTTTAATATGAGGCCACTGCGAACGGTGAATCTTTTGACTATTTTTTTTATCTATTATGATTTTATAGATCGAAAAAAAGCGATATGATAATGATTGCTTATTGATGATGCATCATAAGTACCCTTCATTCGGCATAATAACAATATTTAGCGCTTAAATTAAATGAAATTAATGTTTATTCTCATCACCAACTTCGGTTCACACATTTCACAAGAAAAATATGCTGATATAAGTACGCAATATCACATTCACGCAGATCTTAAGTAAGCTAGCATAGAAGAGTTCTTAATATCTAGTTGAAATGATATACCTAACATTTGGTTCTAGCTTTTAAATAACAATTATCTGCTTTGAATATATTAGTTTAAAAAAAAAACACTTTCACCATTTTTATGGGAGCAATCGTCAAGAAACTCAATTTGAAAATATTTTATTTTGTATGGTAAGTACATTCCTTGTGTACATTTATTGTTATTTACTTTCACATTAGTCAAAATATTATTTCAGATAAACCTACATGAAACTTACGCTTACTTACGAAACAACAGAAGCAAGATATTCAAATATCTCTATGTTCAGTATGTTCACCAGACAATTCAAGGGACACAGACACATTTTTCTACATTGGCCTCGAAAGAAGCAACTATGAGGACAAAAGGCCTCCGTGAGAGAAATAGAAGAAGAATTATGAATACTTTGTATTTTATCAATGTCCTTGAGAAATAAAATTATTTTTAAACATTTACATTTACTCCACATACCTTAACGCCATACTTACTGTCGTAGTAAGATCCCGCTATTGTATAAAGTCCTAAATACACATGCCAAAAATTTGGACTAAAATATGCAAGTAACTAGCATCACTATAGCATGCTTCACATCTTCCAATTAGAATTTGTTACAGCTTTCTGGCATGTAAGCTACTTGCATATTTTTGGGCCAGCTACAGGCATATGTATATAAACCTTTATAGTAAGATTTTACTATCATAGTAAGTACTTACACTTACTTACACAGATCTGACAGTCACAATCGAATCTTTCAATACGACTGTCATATCATGATCTCACTATAATATTAAGATCTGCAATATTATTCTGTAAACCTCTCACCATGAAAACTTCAGCTAGATTAAGAAGTGAACTGACATTCCACTAAAGGGGCAATACGGCCGTAAAGGGACATTCAAATTCACACAAATACAAAATTTGACCGTCTAAGGGCCAAATACACCAATAAAATCTAATCTAATCGGGATTATAGTTTCATTTTGCGATTCACCGCTATAAATTGAATTTAGTTTACGCTAAACTCAATTTCAATTCTTTTGTTTTCGCCCATGTTTTCGACATGGATCTTTAAACTAGATTACACTGAGCTCAGTTTAGTTGAACAAGGTTTTTATAGTGAATGATGAAATCAACCCTAAAGGTCCGGATTGTCTGTCATTAACCAAGTTTTCATGTTGAGATTTTTACAAAAGGCCGGTTAATTGTGGCGTTATTTTATTTAAGAAAAGCTGTCGTTCACTTGTCTGCAGCACCTGATGAAGGTAGCTCTTCGTGGTAGTTCCCGGAGGCGGGCGGCTCCTACATACGTGCATGCAGATCTGAGGCCTCCTAGGATGTCCTTCACTGTGGCAGCCACGTCCCCTCGGTACTCTACCTCTACCGTTTTACCTGTAATGGCCAGAAAACGAAATTTTAATATTAAACTGTAGATTTTAATCGCATCGGCATCACTGCACCGGCTGCGTCTGGAGACGCCATTATACAGCTCAGTAGAGAGTTATTTATGTATACTGGGGTAAAAATTAAACTATTAATTATACCTAAATAAAACAAACTTTTCATTACACAATATTTCCAAATACAACTTTATTTTTAGTCTAAGCGAAACCCGAAACACGGGTCAGTATTTTTATGCAAAGAATCTATTTACAAAAATTCATAACTGTATCATGAAATCACAAAGCACATGGTCACCAGACCATCCGGGCCGCTGGGGCGTGGTTTTGCTTCCAGTTGTGCGCTGGCCTCTAATGCCCGCTATGACCCACCGTGATCTGTTTTGTACTTAGTCTCGTTCACGGATATCGGTCTCGGTGGTGTCCAACTTATGACTTATTTTTTAAACTTTGTTGAAAGAAAATATAACTTGGTGTAAAAATTTATTGGAATCGATTCAGTTACTGGTTCTGAACAAACTATATTCAGATTTCGCATATACTAAAAATAATGTTGTATACATCTGATTAAAAATATATGATTTTTAAAAGGAGTTTGATCAGGCATGATAATTTTTATTCCAAAACTTCACAAAAAAAAAAAATACCCAAAAAAAACTACCCTCAACTATTACAGATCATCTTTGTGTCATCCGACAGTATACAGACCCAAATCAAATTACGCTTTTGCCATTCCCACAGATCCATAATTCATTTGATCCAAATTATATTCGAGCATTATATTGACCTTTTCAATATCGTCATGATGATAGGGAATTTTATTCCATCTACATATTAAATTTACATTATCTCCATTTGAGATTATAGCAAAGAAATGTTTAAGATAATTATTGAGTTATAGAGCTGGGTATGCTATTTTTTCAACAGGGAATCTTCAAATGACATCTGTCACTATAGGTGAATCGAGACGTGTGTGACTTTTAATGACGAAAATCCACCTGCCTTTTCAAGTTCCCTTTTGCGATTCAGGGCCGTGGTTGCTCTTTCGAACAATGTAACCAGTTATCCATATGTACCATTTTTAATTTTTCTTTTTTTTCTATGCACCTGCCATGTTTTCTCTTCACTGCCCTTGGTTGACTGGTAGAGAATGCCTAAGGCATTAAGTCCACCCTTGTACTTTTGTGTTGCATGAAGTTTTACTAAATAAATAAAAGATATTCTTTGATTTTTAACTCACCTTCCGAAGACCGATACTCCGCCATACCACCAGAATGCTTCTGCATGGCCGTAGACGACGACATGCCGTAGAATAGCTTGACTTTACGGCCGTCTGCATTGGTGACCACGTCGCCCCCACACTGGTCGTGGCCGGCAAACATACCGCCGGCCATTACGAAGTCAGCTCCAGCACCGAATGCCTTCGCTACATCACCGGGGCATGTACAGCCTCCATCCTTTGAAAACAAATAGGGTTTTTAATGAAATCCGCAGGAGCTCGGGGAGTATGCGATTGAGTTGCACAATTTATTTCCATCAAGTCCTTTCCTTCATCAGACCACTAGACTTACGGCGCGACGTTGCGACATTACATTAATTTTACGTATAGCTAAAGAATGGAATTCTTTGCTGGTGTTTCCTGATAGCTACAACCTGGAAGGCCTTAATTCAAGAGTGAATAGGTTTCTTCTAGGCAAGCGTATCTCACCTGATGTTAAGCGATGGAGCTTAACATCAGGTGAGATAGTGGTCAGACGCGAACCTATTGATAGTAAAAAGAGCTATGTTAGCTGAAGAATCGCCAACCTTAAGTGGCAGAACGGCAGGGCCCATTGCTCGTAGAAATATGGTCGATAAGGCGTATGACGTAGCATTAGAAGACCTCCCATAAAGTGGACCGATGACCTGGTGAGGGTCGCAGAAATCCGATGGATGGTGAACGAGAATTTAATTAAAGAAACTTACTGATATGATATGTCCCTTGAGGCCGTGTGCAGCGTCTGCACACTCAATAACAGCAGACAGCT
The DNA here is from genome assembly GCA_958295575.1 of Leucania comma. Classification (NCBI taxonomy): domain Eukaryota; kingdom Metazoa; phylum Arthropoda; class Insecta; order Lepidoptera; family Noctuidae; genus Leucania; species Leucania comma. The sequence goes on from OY282485.1 coordinate 13,775,170, forward strand.
GAGGGTACCCCACACCCGTCTTTATGCGGGTGGTACATACTGAACCAGGGCCTATTCCCACCTGGAAAAGGAAAAAAAACCATTATCGCATAGGCGTATATAGGGTGACTGGTAATTAGTGAACGATACTTAAACACGTGATTGTGGTCATGATAACAAACAACTTTTATAATAGGACCAAACCTGAAATCGCGAAAAAAAAATCTGCTGGTCAGTACAACTGGTCAAAATGTACTGAACTTGGCTGATTTTTTTCAGTTGTCAGGTTTGGTCCCATAGTTAAAGTTGTTTGTTATCATGACTACAATCACGTGTTTACGTATCGTTCACTGATTGCCAGTCACCCTATATAGGGGGGAGGAGGGGCGAGTGCGCCGTATCGCACATTTCTATTTACGTAGGGTCGTACATACGTAGGGTCGGTGCCCTAATATACCTGACCCACTCCTTTAATAGTTTTTCAAAGGAGGTGGGTTAGGTAACTTAGGGCAGCGACTGTACCTACCTAATAGATGATCACCAAATTCACAGTCTACCATAAACTTTTCATTGTGCTTACAGACTAAGAGCATAGACGTATTTGTGGCGGAGTAGGGGAGTGAGCTATGCCTATATACCCCAGTATGATCTACCAACGCTGCGAGCGGTCATCGCTGTAAACCAGCGCTGTGAGCTCATCGCATTATGCATGAGGCCACAGCTTTATGTGTAACTGTACAATTGTTTGTTTTCCCTAATAAAATAAATAAATAAATCACGGTTCATGAGATACAGCCTGGTGACTGACAGACAAACAGACGGATAGACAGCGAAGTGTAATAATAGAGTCCCGTTTTACCCTTTTGGGTACGGAACCCCAACAAAAAGGTATACAATATGGGTTTACACACGTCTAAACAATGTCTTAAAGGTCATGCGCAATTTATCAGCAAACAGGGTTAAGGTAATATTTGCTCGCCCCAGTAAGTCGAGGGTTAAATCAGGCGGCTTCCACTTTTGGCAACCCCTCCGTGCTTGAACAAACACGATTAACCACGCCTACGCTCCACACACGCTATTACTGTACGCGGCATATAAGTTCAACCAAAATGGCGATTGACCTTCAATGCGCAGTAATAGATTTTCGGGTCTCAATCGAAGCCAGCTGCGTGTAAACTTAGCAACGACGGCCATTTTGTTTCAACTTATTTGTCGCGTACTGTAACAGATTTTCGGGTCTCAATAGAAGCGAGGGGCAACGACGGCCATTTTGGTTCAACTTAATTGCCGCGTACTACCTATACCGGTAATAGTTGAAAAATATGAATAGATCGCAGAATTTAGCATAACGATATTTTTTCATTTGATTTCATTATGATTAAATTATATTTTAATAAACATTGCATTATTTAATTAAAATTAAATTAATAATAACGCTATCGTTAATCGATTTTACGATTACTTCCGTTAATAATGAAATTTAATTCATTTTATTATTCATGTTTTTAAATTAGGATCGTTTTTCATTTTTATTTTCTTATTTATCGGTTTTATAATTTATTTATTAATTAATTAGACTTTTTTTTATGGTAGGTAAAATCATCCAATGACAAGTCCCGCCCTTGGGTGGAGCGGGAAGTAGTGTCAGACTCTTACTGACTAAAAACCTACCCCGTTCCATCGTTGCCTATCATGCCGGGGCTGAGCCTTCCTCTCAGAAAACGGCCCTTAACCCCCGCAGGCTTCGACCCTGCCTGCCTGCAGCTAGCAGGCTGGGCCTCTACGGGATTAATTAGACTTACGAATGTTGTGTTTGTGTACAACTGTAAGTGACTTTCTTACATAAAAGGTTGTATTAAAAAAAAACAGGCAAGTGCGAGTCGGACTCGCGCACTGACGGTTCCGCACAAACTTACATACTTATCATCATCATCATCATCAGCCTTTTAATGTTCCCACTGCTGGGACACAGGCCTCCTCTCTAAGAGAGGGAACGGGCCGTAATCCACCACGCGGGCCCAGTGCGGCTTGGTGAATGTCACATGTCTTCGACATACTTATGAAAACAATACAATTCCCGCATCGAGTCTCGAAGATTTTTCCGAATAGCAAAAAAGTTTTTTTTTTATTATCATAACTACGAATTTATAGTTTTCAGATTTTTCCCCTATATTTGTACTATTAGATCTTGCTCAATACCTAATTTCAGGATTCTAGGTTAACAAGAAGTACCCTATGAATTTTGATTCCCTTGAGAGTGTCGAAATGTACGTTTTTCTCGTTAACTCAGAAGCTTGATTTTTTCACAGCTTCAAGGGACTGCGGACTTGCATAATATATGGTTTTAATTTCAACTCGATACATCCAGGCAGACTCAAGTAAAATCGGAAGGTGCCAGCTCGCTCGGACGCGCGAGTTTTGCAGTAGCGAGTTGACGAACAAGCCGAGATAAAGGGTTTTGACAGACAGACAGAGACGGACAACAAAGTGATCCTATAATAATGTAAGGGTTCCGTTTTTGACTTTTGAGGTCCGACTCGCACATTCCCAGTTTTTTTTTTCTACACTATCACACAACGCCGTCTAGTCCCAAGTTAAGCAGAGCTTGTGTTATGAGTACTAGACAACTGATAAACATATTTATATATTTCCAAATACATACATATTATAGATAAATTACATCCAGACACAGAACAAATGATCGTGCTCATCACACAAACATTTGTCCTGGGTGGGAATCGAAACCACGACCTCCGGCATAGTAGTCAGGGTCACTAACCACTAGACAAACAGGCCAGTCACTTTTAAAGTGTCAAATCAACTGTTTTTCTGCACTATATGAGCGTGTCAGACTCTTACTAACAAAGCCTCACCAATTTCCCTTTGGTTGCCCTTTACGTTTAGGTCCACGGGTATTTGTTAAACCCATGGACTTCTTGCTGTAGTTTCGCTTTACTAACCTTGATAATGTCAGCTCCAGACAATATGAGTTCCTCAACCATCTCACCGGTCACCACGTTGCCAGCCTGAAAATTTATAACGTTTTACAATTTAAATTAAGTTTTACATTCCCGCTAGACATTGCTACCAAATATGTAAGTATAGAAGTTACTGGCCATCTATATAATACGGTATTCTGTACAATACTTAGGCAATGTATAAATACGGTTTAAAGTAAGGATCTTATTTTCAGTTGGTGATAAAAAAAAATAACCTTAACCTAACCTGTACGTGTCGGGGTGCCCTAAAATTACATCACCTCCTTCCCTGTTCTCGTCTTTTACACACATTATCGGCTGCACATTCGGTATTGCATAGAATACCTGAATTATACAGATTGCTGGTAACTTAGGGCCAAATTCACCAATAAACTAATCGCGATTATATAAAACAAAACGCAGTTTGAGCGCCTAATCGAGATTATAGCTTCATTTTGCGTTTCACCGCTATGACTTGAATCTAGTTTACGCTAAACTCAGTTTCAATTCTTTTGTTGTCGCCCATATTTACGACACGAGTCTTTAAACTAGATTACGCTGATCTCAGTTTAGTTGAACTAAGTTTTATATTGAATGATGAAATCAGCCCTTAGGCATTGGAATTAAACGGGTTTAGAAAAGTTTTAAATTGGTATGCAAGGCCAAATTGGATCAGCTAACCAAACTCCACAGAATGGGTAATTGTGTATACTGATTTATAAGCCTAATAACGATAAAAGATTGTATACATACAACATTATTTTTAGTACACGCGAAACCTGAATTATATTGTCCAGACTCCAGACTCAGTAACTGAATCGATTATAATCATTTTTACACCATGTTAAATTTTTTCCCAAAAATATTTAAAAAAAGGTCAAAAGTTGGACACCATCAACACTAAGTACAACACCGGGTATGGCAGGTTATGGCGGGCATTAGTGATACGTTGTGATTTTTCATGATTCTTTACATAAAAATACTAAAGCGCGGTCGCGGAGCAGGAAGAATTTCGTACAATGACTTTGGGCCTAATGACAGTGGTCACAAACATTTTTATATTAAGTGCGTTTTACATTAAACATTTGAAGGAGAAAAAATAAGATTAATTTATTAAATAAATTATTGTTATTAAATATATAAATTATTTATTTACATTTTATATTATAACAATTTAAAAATCGAGTTAAAATTACTAATTTGGTAGAAATATGATAATAGAATAAAAATTATAAAAAAACCACATTAAAAAAAGAACAAACCTTACAATAACAGTAAAAAATTTACAATAAAGGGTTTACAATCCCTGACCTCGGAGGCCATTGCATCTGTGCGAGCGAGACGCGTTATATTTACGCGGGAGTGACAGAGACAGGTAATAATAGGTCAACGTACGAAATTCTTCCTGTTCCGCGTCCGGGCTTTAGACGCATGTTTCAATGTTTCAAGTTTCTAAAAGAAAAAAAAAGAAGACTTACAATAATGGTGTGTGTTGGAAAAGCAGCTCGAACTTTCCGGACATATTCTACGAAATGCTGAGAGTAGCCGTTTGCGACGTCCAGACATATGAACTTCAGGTCTTTGACGGTGGTCAGGATCTCTGTGAGGCGCTCGAAGTCTGCTTCTGCTGTGCCAGAGCTGGCAGCTGAAAGAACAAGTAATCTTTATTATTATTCACTTAACTGCCCAAATAGGCGCGGGCTTGCGGACGGCGAGCAATGGGTAGCTCGCCGTCCGCAGCGTCCGTCAGCGTCAGACTACTGGGGCATAGACCGATTTCTGAAAGGAAGGTTCGGCCCCGGTATGAAAGGCAAAGAAGGAACAGGAGTGGGTTTTAGTCAGTAAATAGATGGTAGGTAAAATCATCCAATGATATCTCCCGCCCTTGGGCAGATCGGGAGATAGTGTCAGACTCTTACTGACTAAGAACTTACCCCTTTCCTTCATTGTCTTGGTGCCAGGGCCCTGGTATATACTTTCATATTTTCCCAAGGCCCCAGAGTAGGCTTCGACCCTGCTGGGCCCTTACTGTTTGCTGACAACTCCTTGACGCGCGGGAAGTAAAAAAGTAAGTAAAAGTCTGAAACAAGTCTCCCGCCCCGCCCAAGGGCGCGGAGATGTCATTGGATGATTTTCCCACCATAAAAAAAAAATCTGCCCGAAGAAGCCTTTATTTAAGCGGCAGTGAGCAGGGCACATTGCTCTCAGAACATACGGTCGATGATGCAACGTTCTAAGGTCTCCCATAAGGAAGACCGATGACGTGGTGAAGGTCGTGGAAACCTAACGGGTGTTGTGGCGACATTTGGGGCAGGCTTATGGCTAGCAGTGCACGTCTTTTGACAGAAATAATGGTAGTGATTTCTGCCAAACAAGCTATGAGGCCAAGTAGCACAGAGTTGATCTCCAGAGACAGTGGATCTGGACAGTTCTAGTTGGCTATTTCATGAAGTGACACATATCACCTATACGCACAAAGCGTTTTGGGAACACTTTCATTATGCAGCTAAGGAGTGGAATTCCCTGTCGGAGTCTGTATTCCCTGATGGCTACAACCCGAGAATCTTTAAGTCAAGAGTGAATAGGTTTCTTCTAGGTAAGCGCGCTCCATCGTCGACCGTATCGTCGCTTTCCATCAGGTGAGATAGCGGTCAAACGCGAACCTATCAATAATTAAAAAAAAAATATAAGTTTACTTACCCATTTGTTCTAAGCATTCTGGATGGTCCGTGGCGAATTTCTTCCAATCGTCAACGGTGTAGTATTTGTGAATGCATGTGAAAAGTCCATGCTGAAACAAAAATAAAAAGTAAATGACTGTATAATAGGTATAATAATAATATATTCCACAACTATCACACAACGCCGTCTAGTCCCAAGCTAAGCAGAGCTTGTGTTATGAGTACTAGACAACTGATAACATACTTAAATATTTCTAAATACATACATATTATAGATAAATAACACCCAGACACAGAACAAATGATCGTACTCATCACACAAACATTTGTCCTGGGTGGGAATCGAACCCACGACCTCCGGCAGTGGTTAGTGACCCTGACTGCTAGTCAGGGTCACTAACCACTAGACCAACAGAACCAGTCATGTATGACTTTAACTTTTTTGATGACTGTATGACTTTGACTTTACTGACTGAATTACTTCAACTTTTTTTGCGATTTTAACCTATAGAGCATTAGCATATTCAGCTTTCTAATTTCCCCACTGCTGGGACTCAGGCCTCAAGGTTAGGGACTGGGCCGTATTCAACACGCGAGCCCGGCAGTTGGATGGCACATGTCTTTTCTAAGTTTTGGTTCTAGGACATGTCGGTTTCCTCACGATGTTTTCCTTCACCGTTTTGAGAGCAGTGGTGATATAAATTACACAAAGTAATGCGCCTGGCTGGGTTTGAACCCGCGACCTACAACTCGTAAGTCGGGGCTGTTACCACTCGGCCACCACTGCTCGCTAGTTTTATTTAAATGAATATGTTTATTATTCGAAAAAGTATGTCGCTGACCAACTCTATCTTACGAAGTTTATATAAACACTAATAGCCTTTGATGATCCGACAAATTAAACCAGAAGTCCTATATAAACAGTAATTTAGATTAATTAAATCTTTGTTTAATTAATTATTTTATCTTTTAATTTCGAATTTCGCTATCCGGTATGTGGGTCAATTTCATTTTTTTCAATTTTGGTGGCGTAACACTTTCTCCAGGTTTTGTGAAAGTTAGGGACTTTGGTACCTAATTTTTTCTTTCAAAATTTTCGCGAAAGCTGAGAAGAAGAAACTAGATAGAAGAAACTTTTTCTTCAGTTTTCGTGAAAGCTGAAGATAGGGTTTCGTACGCCACCAAAATTGAAAAAAAATATATTGACATTGATATTCACCCATGTCATTTATTATTTCTCACACACACTCACATACACAAGTACATGTGAACGAGACTATACATATAATTTCATTACTTTACGCTATAAGTATAATACAGACTAAATATAGTACGTAAGGCGCCGCTCTCATGAGCGGGTATTGTACAATACGCGCCTAATTACCGCGGCATATAAGTTAAACCAAAATGGCGATCGACCTTCAATGCGCAGTAACAGATTATAAGCGGAGGTATAGTAAGTAAGAGGTATTTAAAATCCTAATCAGGATATGAAATTATTTCGGATTATCCTCTACTTTCGGATAGTTTCGGCTACGGATATTAAAATCATAATAGCACCTAAAATACACATAATCATTGCAAGATTTGACTTTAATTTTTAGTGCAAATTATCATTTTTTTGTCTGGGCAAAATAAACAACAAGGCTCAACGCAGCTTTGGCCCTAAATGATAGGTAACCTATCATTTAGGGCCAACGCTGCAGGTCATCACGTAACTTCACGCGTGTGTCGTTTACGTCGTGGTATCCGGATTATTACCTACGCAGTGTCGCTACTTCAACTTTAATGGTGTGCATGTAGTCGTGTCGATGGAGAACTTTAATGTATTATTACGTAGCAAAACGAACGCGGAGCGCGACAGCCAGTGACGGGTGCCCGTGCAGCGAGCCCGGGCGGAGCACTATTGTATTTGACCGCTAAGGCCGTGTATACGGAGACGTGGCGCGTTGGGCGTTTCGTCGTACATTGCAGCAGCGGGCCGCGTCATCTCTCGCGCAAACACAAACCTAGGGCAATGTACGAAGGACCGCCCGATACTCCACCTTTATTTAAAAAATTTATATCGGATTTCGGATATTTCTTTATTTCTGATATCCAATAATTACGGTTAATCTTCAATGCTCAGTAACAGACTTTTGGGTCTCAATCGAAATGCGGCACCGCGGGGACTGCGCGTAACCATTTAGGTTCTACTTATATGCTGCTTATAATAACAACCCTGCTCATATTAATTATCTTCGTGATACACTCGCTCGTGTAGGGGGCGCCTTAGTCTGACATACTCTGATAACTACATTTAATGGTAGGTATGTCAAACACAAAGACTATGCGCATAAATAAATATAACACACATTAACATTTAGATTGCTTTGTTATCAGCACCACATCAGAATCTGCGAGATTGTCGGAAAATGAAATGTTACCGCGACCTTGAAGGGTCGTGGCTTTGGACCGGGACTGCGGTCCCAACTTCCAATATTTTTTTTTACACACAAGGAAAAGACATTACGGTATTTGTAGTATTTGTGGTCCAAAAATACTACCTACGCAAAAAACATATAGGTGGAAGTTGGGACCACTGTCCCGGTCCAAAGAGCCCCAAGACTCACGGTCACGACCCACCTTGAAAAGTGAAAGCCAACTGAAGTATCACGGGTGGGTTTTAGTCAGTGAAATTCTGACACTCCCTCTCGCACCATCCACAGCGGGTGAAGTTATTTGATGATTTATCACCCCGAAAAAAACTACCGTCGGTTTCTGATTTTACGCATTTGAAATTGAGTATTACACAAATACTACTTTAACTTGAAAACCTCACGTGGGCCCAGCCTCGGCCAATCGCCATCCCTAGCTATTGTGTAAAGTAACCAGGGAAACCCCGTTACCACAATGGCGATTGGCCAAAGCTGGGCCCACGTGTAAAATAGCCATAAAAATTTGGTATTTAATTAGAGTTGGATCATTGATTAACAATTTTTAATTTGTAAATTTATAATTTGTAAATCAATAGTTTGGATACGTTTTTAAGTCAAAATAATTGAGAGCAGTGGTGGCTGAGTGTTAACGGCCCCGACTTACGAGTTGTAGGTCGCGGGTTCAAACCCAGCCAGGCGCATTACTTTGTGAAATTTATTTCATCACCATTACTCGCAAAACGGTGAAGGAAAACATAGTGAAGAAACCGGCATGTCCTAGAAGCAAAAATTCGAAGACATGTGATATCCATAACCCGCTCTGGGTCCGCGTGATGGATTACGGCCCAAGCCCTCTCCTAGAGGGAAGGTCTGAGTCACAGCGATAGGAACATTATAAGGCTGATGCTATGCTATGCTACTCAATTCAGAAACCAACCCTAAAGGTGCGGGCACATCTATGTTTTGTAGGTACTTCAGTTCCGAGCGATCTTGTAACCCACACACATTCCCAAAGATAACGTAACAATGAAGTTTTGCTTTGTAGATTAGGTAGAACTAATACAAGCAATGCGGGCTGAACTTGTTAGTTACGTCTATTCAATCCCTTTCGGTTCTTAGGTTATAGTACCTACGCGGCAAATAAGTTACACCATTTGATATGGTTACTATAAATTCGATTTTTTAGTAAAAGTACTTTTATTTTTAATTTTCTCTTTACAAATCGGTAGTGTACCGAATATATTGTACCGAATCGACCCTCCACGGGATTAAAACGATCAAAATTTAACGGTATATAGTATCTATTGTATTTGATATTATGATAAACACTTTTAATTAGGAAAGAAAACATTCCTTCCTGCAAAAAGCGTGAACCGTCGCATGGTTTTTGAATCCTGGTACCCATACCTAACTCATAGTTCTACAAAACACCGCTGTGCTCTTGAGTTTTAAAGCCTAATCTATAATATTATAATATAGACAGTAGTTACCGTCTCGGAACTGACCCTTTCTCTAACCCAATAACAGCTCTCAAGATATAAAGACCTCCAGCCGATTACTTAGGAATAGGGCTTGGATGAAAACATGATATACACTGTTAAATTTTGGTCGTTTTAATCCCGTGGAGGGTCGATTTGTTACATAAAACACTATCGATTTGTAAAGATAAAATTAAAAAATAAAGTAGGTACTTTTTTTTCTAAAACTCGAATGAATACACGCATGTACGAAATTAATTTCTTTAAGTAAACGAGTCAATGACCTTGTAGGTGCCAATAAGCTGTCGCTTATTGCGTACTAACTACCTACAGTTTATTGACCTCGCTCAGCTGACGTTTACTTATAGAAATTAATTTCGTACATGCGTGAATTAATTCGAGTTTGAAAAAAAAGTACTTTATTTTTCATTTTTATCCTTATATAGTTTGAAAAAAAAGTACTTTAGTTTTCATTTTTATCCTTATATAGTTTGAAAAAAAAGTAGTTTATTTTTCATTTTTATCCTTACAAATCGATAGTGTTTCATGTACCGAATCGATCCTCCGCAGGATTAAAACGACCAAAATTTAACGGTGTATAATATTCCTTCTTTGCCTTGCAATCCTGGACCCGGAGTTTCTCTTTCGGAAACCAACCCTTGGAACAAGTAGGCTTCGGCCATGCTGGGCCACTACGGTACTGACGAGGATGCAGAACCTCAACATGGTCCGGCACCGTGCAATGTGGCCAAGCTCATATTCGTATGAAGGTATACAAACTGGTGCACATGATCTTCGTGGCTTCATAATCAGTACATCAATTAACACGCAGCTGCGTCTCGCGAGTGATTCGTCTGTGTGGCCCGAGCTTTATAGAACAATCATGTAAATAGGGTTGCTAACCAAATCTACTTTATAATAATAATAAACGTAGGTATTTTACTTTATACTTTTTCATAAAAATAAATAATAGAAAATACTGTATTTACAATAAAATATTATTGTTATGAATAACTACTGAACTATTATCGATACCTTTTCATTGAAACACATATGCGTTCTATTACAAATCAAATTAAGACAAACAAAGAGTCAGAATTTCTGAAATAAGTTTCTCGACAAAGATAAGTGAAATGTCGATGTAGTATAAGGGCGGACGATAGCCCTCTTGTTCATTGGCGATCGTTGAGATCGGATACACAATTTGTCTCTTGTCATTATTGTAAGAAATATGCTGAGATAATTATGTAAAACGTAACATGATTTAAAGCGTCCTTGGAGTTTTTCTTGCACATTTAATTCCATAACGATCTACGCTTTGGAAAGTACATCATGAAGTGTGTTAGCATCATTTTTCGAACTGACTTCTTGACAATTCAAAAGTTCAAAAGTCTAAGTAAATGTTTTTCAAATAGTTGTGTGTGAATGAGCACGATCACTTGTTTTAAGGCTGTGTGTAACTTATCTATAGTATGTATTTATAAATTAATAAGTATATTTATCAGTTGTTTAGTACCCATAGTACAAGCGCTGCATGCATTTGGGACTAGATGGCGTTGTGTGAAAGTTGCAGGATATATTAATTATATCCTGTAATATCATCCAATGACATCTCCGCGACCTAGGGCGGGACAGGAGATAGTGTCAGACTTTTACTGAACTAAAAACCCATTATTATTATACTGAAATGTATTTGAAATATTTTTCATTATTTAAAAAAAAATGGCAACCCTAGGCGTAAGTGTTCCTAGAAGCGCGTCTATCGCGGCACGTGTTTGATTTGTCACAAACGATGACACTATACTCAGTCGAGTGTTACAGAACGAATTATGACTCGTGTCATAGCTTTGTTTACGATTTTATGATCGCTTACTATCCTAATCTAGCGGATATTATTGCAAATAAGGCAATTACAAATAAAGATAAACACATAATAGTGTTGATTCTTTTATTAAGATTTTTTTTCTTCTTATTCTTTTTTCTTTTAAAAAAAAAAATCATAATCTTAAAATCGGGGATTCAATCGTCATGTTTACGAGTATGCTTCCTGGATTTTATAGATGTTATTAACTCGAGGTCCTCAGTGGAAAACTCGCAAAAGGAAGAAAACTTTGGCAGGACTATGGAGGGGTTATTCTGCATAAACAGAAACACAAAGATTCGATTGATGAAATGCTTGGTCTTTCTATTTTCAGGGCTCTATACCTCAAAAGGAAAAAACGAAACCCTTAGGGTCTGGACACGTGTCTACGGCACGGCACCGTCACCGTGCAACGTCATGACGCCGCGCCGCCACCGTGAGACGGCGTCGGGCCGCGAATGCAGATACTTATGCCAAGCAATAGGCAATAAGTAGGGGCCGTGGGTGATAGTGATGAGACGCTACGTATACGACAATAAAGAAAAATGATTGGTTACCTTGGACAGTTCCTTGGCCATCTCGAAGGTGCCCACGGTGTCCATGTTGCTGGCCATGACTGGGACACCCTTGTACGTCTGCCCAGAGTTACGGAATGTGATCTCCCGGTACAAATCAACCTGTAACACATAGAAATAAAATGTTAGTTGGTGGCAGTAAGTATACAACATTATTTTTAGTATTTGCGAAACCTGAATATAGTTTGTTCAGAATCAGTAACTGAATCGATTCCAATGATTTTTAAAACATGTTATTTTTTTTTCCAAAAATATTTAAAAATGGGTGTAAGTTGGACACCACCAAGACTAAGTACAAAACAGGTCACGGCAGGTCATAGCGGGCATAAGGAGTTAGCGCACAACTGGGTGCGAGACCAAAACAACCCCTCAGCCGCCCAAATGGCCTGATGACCATGTGTTTGTGTGGACAACCAGGTAACATAACAAGCTTATAACTTTGTGATTTTTCATGATACAGTTTTGAAATTTTGTAAACAAATTCTTTGCATAAAAATACTAGACCTGTGTTTCGGGTTTCGCATTAATAAATAGAAAATTTTCGTTTACTAAAAATAATGTATAGGATTGACCGACGCGACTGTAAGGAATTGTGACAATTCTATACTTCAGTCTCTATTTTACTACTCAAAGCTAAACTCCTACACTTAAAGTTTTCCCTAATTGTACTTTTTTTAAAATTCCCTGAGTGTTCTTTAAAACTGGAACCAAGATCTTGAAATAAAACAAATACTATGCACTCTGATCAAACGCCCATAACTCAAAAACTACTGCAGATTTTGATGATATCAAAACCAAATAATACTCATAGCTTAGGTTTAATTAACTACGCATATTTTTTGCAAACCGCGGTTGTTTGTTGTAGGTCGCGAGTTCAAACCCAGCCAGGCGCATTACTTTGTTTAATTTATTAATTTATTCCATCACCACTGCTCTCAAAACGGTGAAGGAAAACATTGTGAGGAAATCGGCATGTTTTAGAACGAAAAATGCGAAGACATATGACATTCACCAACCCGCACTTGGCCCGCTTGGTGGTGGATTACGGCCCATTCCCTCGCCTAGAGAGAAGGCCTGAGTCCCAGTAGTGGGAACATTATAAGGCTTATTATGCTATTATTATTTTTTCAAAATTTTGTATAGTAGCAATTCGCCCCAGCTTCGCACAGGTGCAATGGTGATATTAAATATGTTATGCATGTCTATTGTGTAAATAATCCGTTGCGTAGTTTTAAAGATCTAAGCATACCTAAGTACAGACATCGGGAAGCGAATTTTGTTTTATACTATGCAGTGATATACACCGTTAAATTTTGGTCGTTTTAATCCCGTGGAGGATCGATTCGGTACATGAAACCCTATTGATTTGTAAAGATAAAAATGTTGTAATTTTCAAACTCGAATTGATATCTTTAAGTAAACGTCAGCTGAGCGAGGCCAATGAACTGTAGGTAGTTAGTACGCAACGACCGACAACTACCTACAAGACTATTGAGTCGTTTACTTAAAGAAATTAATTTCGTACATGCGTATATTAATTCGAGTTTTTGAAAAAAAGTAATTTATTTTTTATTTTTTTCTTTACAAATCGATAGTATTTCATTTACCCAATCAACCTTCCAAGGGATTAAAACGACTAAAATCCCGCCCCAGCTTCACACATGTGCAATGGTGATATTAATTATATTATGCATGTAATAAACATATAACATCTACCTTTTTCTTGAATCACTCTATCTATTAAAAAAACCTTATAAAGATCTAAGCTAAGTCACTTGTAGACTTTGTTTTATACTATGTAGTGATAGATATATATACTCTCAAAAGACGTTAGGCAGAAGAGTAATATGTAAAGAAAGGAATTTTCTCATTTTCTTGATGACGTAATTGTGGTGTAGGCATACTGCCAAAACTGTATTCGTATAACAATACGAGCGTATATTTGAGTGGAGATTCTTGCAGATTTCTGACAAGGACGCATAGTATTATGTATTCAATTATTTAATGTTAGTTTGCCGGAATACGAAATAAAGCATTCAGATTTTTTGCTAGGGCTGTGTGTAACATTTTCTTGAAAGAGTTTCCGTGACTGCCGTGACCCTGAAACGTAATAGGCATTTGAAAGAGTATAGCTACCAGAGGCGTAACTTTACCATCTGAGGTCCGTGGCAAAATAATTGGATGGGGCCCCTGGAAAATCGTCAACTTTGTAATTTAATTCGATCCTTTTCTTCTGAATGCTTTTAATAAATCTTAATAATTTACTTGAATTTGTATATTTACTTCTGAATTTAAGACTTCCTGGACCAGGGTCCCCACCAGGACAGGGGCCCGTGGCACTTTGCCAGCCTTGCCACCCTTATAGTTACTCCACTGAGCTACCTTTATTAATCATCTTATATATAAAATGAATAGCTGTTCGTTAGTCTCGCTAAAAATCGAGAAAGGTTGGACTGATTTAGCCAATTTTAGTCTTGAAATATTCGTGTTAACCCAGTTTAAACGGTGAGAAAAGATGAAAAAATCTTTAAAAAAAATATTCGAGTACAACGCCATCTCTTATTAAAATGTCATTTTGAAATGAATTCTGCTTGTACTGGTAATAGCCGTAGATGGCGTTGTCCTAATTAAGCGGTACGAAGTTTGCCGGGTCAGCTAGTAGGTAATATTTTTTCAGTACACTTAAATACCTACTCGAAAATCCGCTCTTATCCCTACCGCTTTTAGGCACCCAATTTACTGTTTTCGGCATTCGTGTGGAAAAACTCTGATGATCACCCTCGCCACATCTATCTAGGGTAAAACCAGGATAGTTGCCCCACTTTTTAAAATTACTTTGTATCTCTTTGTACAAAGAGCAAGATTCATTATTTGCAAAATGGGTAAGTACTTTGGTTTATTATCTTCATATTTATGAAAGGAATAAACATTATAATCTTTGATATTTCCAGAGTATTAGCGATTTTTGCGGACCTCTAAATTTTTGGGACAACTATCCCACATAGGGGATAGTTGCCTAATCCATATAAAATACATGTAGGATAAATGCGCCATCGAGGAAGAGGACATTTATCTCGCAAAAACTTTGATCGTACCTAGCCGTCCCATGAAATCGCACAGAGACCCATGCCATGAAATGGCAGGTAGGTTCCATATAGGGTGTACATTTACACTAAGGATGGATTTTACGAAGCTCCACCCTAAGTAGGTAAAACCGGGGGTTGGAAATTTGTATGGAGAAACCGACTTCCACGCGGGAAAGCCGCTGGCAGAAGCTATTTATTATATTTATTGTATCTGGTTGAACGCTAAGCGACCCCCACGAGTCGCGCGTCAACCCCCGTTTATTGCACTATGGGCAACGAAGGAACGAAGTAGGTTTTTAGTCAGTAAGAGTCTGACACTACTTCCCGCTCCACCCAAGGGCGGGATTTGTCATTGGATGATTTTACCTATAATAAAAAAAAATTAAGATAAACACGGCTTTTAAAAAAAATGTAATCAGCCTAAATCACCTGTCGAGAATCGTAGGTACCTATATGACTTAACCTTTTCACGACGCCCTCCAAAGGAGGGGTCATTAAAGGTCACTCGACATCTAAGGGTCGGTCGAAGTCTACGGACTGGAGTGGGCTTTTGTTCAAGTGGTGCGGATCTCAAGACAAGCCTGAGGTTCTTAAAAATCCTCAAAGACAGTATTGCCAAGTGAAATACATAAAGACACGGCTAAATTTTGATCGTTTTAATCCCGTGGAGGGTCGATCACAACAACATGAAACATGAATCAACATTAAACACTATCGATTTGTTAAAATTAAATTAAAAAATATAGAACAGTACTTTTTTTCTAAGACTAGAATTAATATACACATGTACGAAATTAATTTATTTAAGGAAACATCAGCTGATCGAGTGCAATGACCTGTAGGTAGTTAGACGCAACGAACGACAACATTAATTACATTGATGATAGATGCTACATCATCATATAATCTAGAATTTTTGATATTGATTGTATTTATGAATTTTGATTTTGACGTTAGTTTTGAATTGTAATTTTAATTTTTGGACATTGATTTTAATTTTATTTTTTTTATTATAATTTTGATATATAATTTTTTATTGGTTTCTTTATTCATCATTTTTTTCTGATATTTGTCTGTGACCGATGTTTTAAATTAATTTGATATATTGTCCATTTTAATAGATATATTTTACTGTATTAAGTTTTTGACAAGCTGTACTATATGGGGAATACACTGGCTCCAGTAATACAGTTTCTAACTAGCCTGGGAATTTCATTTGAGGTAAAAAAAATAAAATTAAGAAAAAAACATTTATTCTTTTGAGGCGTGCTACAACCATATCATCGCTTACCATCAGGTCACGTCAGCTCACGCTTGACCACTATCTGAGTCAAGCGTGAGCCTATCAATAATAATAAAAATAATTAACACAATATAAAAAAAAATATATTGAAGCTATAAGTCTCTGTTAAGTAACTAACTGCCATGACTAAGATCGATGCTGAAATGACGTCACAGCCCGCGCAAACCAGTAATAAACGCAATATGGGGTCAATTACTAAAGACAATAATATACGACACGACGCGCGCCACCTGCAGATATTCTGTATCTAATATACTGCAGTACTTAACCTCATATTCTTAGATTACGCTTTATCATAAAACTTAATCTATCCAGATTGTTCTCTTTATCATCATTACAGTCGAAAGCCGTCCACTGTTGGACATAAGCCTACCCTAAGGGCTTGTTTACGTAGACGCGGCGCGTTGGGCGGACCGTGGACAACGCGGCCCTCTGCTGCAATGTACACGAACGCCCAACGCGCCGCGTCTCCGCAAACACAGCCTGAGTGTCGCCACAATGAGCGGTCATGTGCGATTTGCATCCATCGGCTCCCGCGACGCGACCCTCTCCAGGTCATCGGTCCACCTTGTGACTGGCTATCCAACACTGCGTCTTGCGGTACATTGTCGCTACTCCATAACCCCGATGGGGACGAAACCCCATCGACTATCCGTACTGCGAGCAATGCTAGCTACCACTTAAGTTTGGCGATTCTTACGGATATGGTAACCTTGGTTCTCCTGCGGATATTTTGATGTCTGATGTGAACACGCAAGGAAACTAAGGAAAATCTGAGCATAGTCTTTTCCATTGCCTTTTGGGTGACTTTAAGCCTTCTGATGAAGCCCATTGAAAGTTTCGATGACATAGTCATCACTGGCAACACGACTTACACCTTGAGGCACTGTAGTATGTTGGACGTGAAGATACCGCACAGCTTCCCGAACGCTGCTCAGCTCTTTCTCGAACTTTCCGATCTTTAAAGGAGTGGATGCTAGATGGATGCTCATTACAGATTGTCTCGGGCCAGTTATTCCCGAGGATGTTATGTAAGCACTATAGTTCTTTTTTGTGACACACAGTGCAAAAATTCAAATTCACACTAAAAAAACATGTTACATAATCTTTGTATCAACGTATCAGACGCTAGCCCAGACGGTATTGCGATATTATCAGTGAAACATCAAAGAAATCGGAGCGAAGCAGATATTTTCGGTCGAGTTCCGGCGGTTTATCGAGGCCAAGGCGAAACTCTTGGAAAATACGGGAGATTATACTATGCAGTTTTACTAGATATTGAGGAAAGGGAGACTTCTCTTTCGGAATCTATACACCGTTAAATTTTGGTCGTTTTAATCCCGCGTAGGGTCGATTCGGTATATGAAACACTATTGATATAAAAAAATAAAATTAGAAAATAAAGTCCTTTTTTTAATATACGCATGTACGACATTAATTTTTTTAAGTAAACGAGTCAATGACCTTGTAGGGAGTTGCCGGTCATTGCGTACTAACTACCTACAGTTCATTGGCCTCGCTCAGCTGACGTTTACTTAAGCCCCGGTTCTACTCATTTTGACCTTTTTTAAACCTATGGAAATCGACAAATATAAAAGAGATCACCATGAAAAATTATTTTATTAAAATTGACTATATGGCCAAGGGCTTGGCGAAACTGAAAACACGATATAAATTAGTTGGCTCGATAAAAAAAAATCGCGAATGGGACCCTAATTTACGATTTCAAACGTATTTATCTACGAGATTACATTACGAAACTATTTGAAAGTTACAAAAAAAAATAAAGCTTGTTATTTAAAAGTCCATGCGTCCGAGCGTGCTCCGGGACACTGACGATCCGGATGCCCCTGAAAAGGAGCTATGTGAACGAGTTCGTACAAATTGTACGTAACCGATATCCGTGTACGTAACCGATTTTTTCCTTGTCCCTGAAGGAACACGGCAGGGCCGTTACCCAGAAACACCGGATGCACCCTTTCACAGAACATGGAACGACTAGAGACGCCATAACTACGTCTTTCAACTGAAATGATGATGATGATGATGATGATGATGATTCTATAACAAGACGGAATTCTACTAATATATGTATTCTCGATATGTGTACTACTAGATATGTGTATTCTCCCCATTCTGACCTATGGTGCACAGACTTCGTCTATGACTAACATCCAAAAGTCCAAACTCAAGGTTTGCCAGCGTGCTATGGAGCGCAGCATACTACGGACCACGTTCGAAACACTACACTGCACTCCAAAACACAAATCGTTGATGTGGCTCAAAAGGCTGCCCAACTTAATTGGACAACATATCTGCCGCATGTCTAAAGAGCTGTGAGCCCGTAAAACACAGGATAAGTGCCCGGACACAGTGACTCAGGGCCGCGGCAGACCACGAAGGAGATGGCGGGACGAACTGGATGTCTTCCTTGAGAATTGGAACGAGAAAGCGAGTAACCGTGATATTTGGAAAGAATGGAGGGAGGCCTTTGCCCAGCCGTGGGACAGTACAGGCTAAATATAATAAATAATAATATAATTTTTTTTTTTTTTTTTTTGGTAGGTAAAATCATCCAATGACAAATCCCGCCCTTGGGCGGAGCGGGAAGTAGTGTCAGACTCTTACTGACTAAAAACCTACCCCGTTCCTTCGTTGCCTATAGTGCCGGGGCTGAGCCTTCCTCTCAGAAAACGGCCCTTGGCCCCGGCAGGCTTCGACCCTGCCTGCCTGCAGCTAGCAGGCTGGGCCTCTACGGTTTGCTGACAGCTCCTTGAGGCGCGCGGGAACAGAACGCGCCGTCGACGACTTGGGCTCGGTCCGGTCGGTTACCGGACGATCGGACAGCGTGCTACCCATTGCACGCCGTCCGCAAGCCCGCGCCTACGGTGGCCGGAAATCGGGATCGGAATCCCGGCGGCGGCTGGGGCGAGCGCCCCGTTGCCTCTGCCTGATGCGGTCGGCCTCCTCCTTTGCTAGCATTACTGCTTCGCAGAAGGAGGCGACCGCCTGCCATCCCTCCTCGCTACGGACCATGGCCTGAACCAAGGCCCGGCGAGAGAGATCGCTGCCGCCGATCGCCCCCACGAGGACACGGTGATGCTCCGCCCAGGCGGGGCACACCTCAACAGTATGCTCCACCGTGTCCTCCGGGTGTTCCGCGCAGTGGCGACACCCGGGCGAATCCTCCGCACGAATCAAATAATAATATAATAAAGAAACGGGGTTGGGGGTTCTTAGATTTGCTTATTTTAATAACATCGGGGACGGGGGGGAGATACTTGTGATTATGTTAGCATTTTTTTTCTTACTTCTTGACCCCATAAAGGTAAATGTTTACGTAAGCGTAAGACGAAGGGTTAGGGGACTAAGAACTAACAAGAAGCAGGGGGCATTAAAAATTGTGCTTACGTAATACATGAATGGCCCCTTTCACATTGAAATTGGAACAAACTAGACGTCAATCAAAAAGTTCTTATACCTAATGCAAACAGTGGTTGTTACTCGGGGTTATCAGGTCATATTGTTTCTGAATATCGATTGGCCAACCGTAGCATAGACTAATTATGGACTAGCAAAACAGTCTATCCAAGATTGTTTTCTATTGATTGTTGTCTGGTAGATTTCGCTGTCACCGCCATTGTACCCATAGATTTAAGTTCCTGTGATTTGTTCCTATTCTGGTGTATAATATAGTTTATTCTACTCTAGTCTATAGCCACTTATTTATTTATTTATTAAACTTTATACACACAGATGTTCCTACACTTATCACTTGTCACTGTCACAAGCCTCATATACATCAGGGAACAGAATGTACTCGAAAATCAGATATTTCAGTGACTTAAACTTTTACTGACGAACATTCCCCTGTTTTTTCATGGTTTTTTCAGTTGCTATTTTCGTTCCAGGGCCATGGTGACACTTTCAAACAATCGGTCTTTCCTCGCTCAACTTTGGTGAAAACGCACACACAGTAGGTAAGTAGGTACTATTTGTTTATTTCGACTTTCAATTTATTAAATTAAATTGCACAATTTAAGTCCGTTCCATCATCGGACCACTAGACATACGGCGTTTCGCCATCGGTACACAGTGGGCATTCCAGCCATACGTACAAAGCGTTTTGGGTACACATTCATTATGCGTACAGCTCAGTAGTGGAATTCCCTGCCGGAGTCTGTGTTTCCTGATAGCTACAACCTAGGGGTCTTTAATCTAGAGATCTTAAGATCCAACGCCAGCCACATCGTGGTTTAATTTAATATCTATAATTAGAACAGTTTTTATTTTCTCTTTTTCTTATACATTGTTCTCACATAATAATAGCAGCGACAAGAAACATGTAACCGAGATATTTGTAATTCATAACATGATTGAAAAGAGTGTCCATGGAGTTTCTTGCACATTCTTCTTCATAGAGATCAACGCTTTGGAATAAGCAATTAGCATCATTTTTTCTGACAGACCAACATCTTGGCATTTCAAAAGTAAATGGCTTATTTGAAATAAATGCTTTGAATCTTGAATCATCATGTTTATAATAAATTATATTATATTTGTCAAATGCGAGCCTAACAATAATTTAAAATACTTAGGGCCAAATTCACCAATAAAGTAATCGCGATTATGTAAAACATTTTGCGTTTCACCGCTATGAATTGAACCTAGTTTACGCTAAACTCAGTATCAATTCTTTTGTTGTCGCCCATGTTTACGTCACGAGTCTTTAAACTAGATTACTCTGAGCTCAGTTTAGTTGAACTAAGTTTTTATATTGAATGATGAAATCAGCCTTTAGGAATACGACGTACAAAAATCACCATTAGGTTGTCAATTTTGGTTGGCTAATTAACTTTTCCGACTGTCAAACCATAACAGTGTCAATTACGATTTGTTTACCAACATGATTCATCGTCTGACCCGAGTTTGGACACTTGACATATCTGGCGTAAGCAGGAACGGGAAACTTTGGCAATGTTTCAAATGGGTAATGTTGCATAATGGGAATCTAGGGCACAAACGCCAACTTTGCAAATAGGTACATTGGAGAGTTAATTTCCGTGAAATCATCTATCTCGTCCTTACGGGTGCGTCTCGAGCATCTATTAATTAGTTGAGGTTTTTTTTTTTTTTTTTTTTTTATGGTAGGTAAAATCATCCAATGACAAATCCCGCCCTTGGGCGGAGCGGGAAGTAGTGTCAGACTCTTACTGACTAAAAACCTACCCCGTTCCTTCGTAGCCTATCGTGCCGGGGTCGAGCATTCCTTTCGGAACTAACCCATGACCCCAGTAGGCTTCGACCCTGCCTGCCTGCAGTTAGCAGGCTGGGCCTCTTCGGTGTGCTGACAGCTCCTTGAGGCGCGCGGGAACAGAACGCGCCGTCGACGACTTGGGCTCGGTCCGGTCGGTTACCGGACGATCGGACAGCGTGCTACCCATTGCACGCCGTCCGCAAGCCCACGCCTACGGTGGCCGGAAATCGGGATCGGAATCCCGGCGGCGGCTGGGGCGAGCGCCCCGTTGCCTCTGCCTGATGCGGTCGGCCTCCTCCTTTGCTAGCATTACTGCTTCGCAGAAGGAGGCGACCGCCTGCCATCCCTCCTCACTACGGACCATGGCCTGAACCAAGGCCCGGCGAGAGAGATCGCTGCCGCCGATCGCCCCCACGAGGACACGGCGATGCTCCGCCCAGGCGGGGCACACCTCTACAGTGTGCTCCACCGTGTCCTCCGGATGTTCCGCACAGTGGCGACACCCGGGCGAATCCTCCGCACGAATCCGGAACAGGTACTTAGCGAACTTTCCGTGTTCGGTAAGCACCTGCGTCGTGCGGAAGTTGAGAACGCCGTGAGGTCTTTCCAGCCACGCCCCAAGGATGGGCCTTATCGCCCCAATTGTGGCGCGCCCCGAACGAGGTTGCGATAGTCGTTGACGCCATTTCGCCATGAGATCCCGCCGGAGCTCTGTCCGCCATGCCTCGACTTGTCGTGGCAGCGGAATTTCGCCCCGGCGTTGCATCTCCATGCGCTTGTCGTGCATGTGTGCAAGGACTGTTGCCTCCAGATCCCACGGCGGTTGGCCAGCAAGGAGGGTCGCCGCCTCGCGGGAGATCGTTCGGTACCCTCGCACCATGCGTATTGCCATGACCCTCTGGCACGCATTCAGCTGGGTCCTCGGTTGCTGTTGCAACGTCGGTGCCCACACCGGAGCCCCGTAGAGAGCCATGGACCGAACGATTCCCGCGTAGAGCTTCCGGCAGGAGGCGTCTGGTTGGGCAGGAGCCGCCCGAGAGCAGCCCCAGTCCGATTCAGTTTGGGAGCCAGACGTCGGAAGTGCTCCTTGAAGTTCCACCAGCTGTCGAGGACGAGTCCCAGGTACTTCATCGTCGACCCGACGCTGATGTGAACCCCTCCTACCGTTAGCTGGGAACGCGGTGGTGGCGCACCCCGAGGGCCGTGGAAGCACATGGCCTCGGACTTGTGCAGTGCCACCTCGAGTCCCAACTGCTGGATCCTGTCAACGACCATCGCAACCCCGCGTGTCGCTAATTCGACCGCCGTCCGGTACGACTCTCCCCGCGCTAGGACCAACGTGTCGTCCGCGTAGCAGACCACGCTGACCCCGTCGGGGAAGTCGCCGCGCAGCACGTAGTCGTACCCGATGTTCCACAAGGGTGGTCCTAGTACCGATCCCTGCGGAACACCGCACGACATCTCTCGACGTTTCCACTCTCCCTGGTGACCGGGGTAGATGATATACCTCTCCGATAGGTAGGCCTCGATCACACGACAGAGGTAGTCGGGCACCCGTTGGTACCTGAGTGCCGTTCCAATGCAACTCCAGGGCAGGGAGTTGAAGGCGTTGGCAATGTCCAAGGACACTGCCACGACACACCTGCCCCGGGACACCGCATCCCCCGTCGTGAGGGCTCGCATGCGCATGATGGCGTCCACCGTGGAGCGCATCCTGCGAAAACCGAACTGTCCGTCCGACAGGTCCGGCCCCACCCTTGCAAGGCGCGCGACGAGGCGGTTTGCAATGACTCTTTCAAAGAGCTTGCCCACCTCGTCGAGCAGCACAATGGGCCGGTACGCGGACGGAGAGTCCGCAGGGCGCCCAGGCTTCGCTATGAGGACCAGTTTCCCCGTCTTCCAGCGAAGTGGGAACTGGCCCCTCTCCAGACATGCGCTAAAGAGCCCCCTCAATCGAGGCCCGAGAGCCTCCATAGCCAGGACCCAGGCCCTCCCAGGCAGGCCGTCAGGTCCTGGGGCGGTATTCTTGGCACTCAGCCTTCGTACCGCCACTCTCATCTCTACCTCGGTCACCTCTGGAACATCGTCGTCGTCGTCGTGGTCCGCGTCAGGTACTGCCGGTGTTGGCGGAGCCATAGACGGGGGGGAGTGTACCCCCCGCGTAGGGAACAGAGTGCTGACCACACCCTCCACGAGCTCGGGCCGGAGACTCTGAGTCAGTGGGGGAGCCCATGGACGGAGTTTCTCCCGTATCATCTTGTATGGGCGTCCCCACGGGTCTGCATTCAGAGACCCCAGCCAGACGTTGCGGGCCTCCATTTTGGACCGCTTAATCTCCGCTCGGAGGGTGCGCTTCGCTACCCTGTAACCCTCGTACAGCTCCGCCTCAACAGCCTCCGCATCCGGCGGGCGGTTGCGGCGCTTGCAGTACCTGTTTGTGACCCCCCACCTTGCCCCGTAGTGAGATATGAGATTTGACTCGACCCGTTAAACCTGGTCTAGGTATGATTTTTTTGCCCTTAATAATCTACTAGCGACCCGCCCCAGCTTCGCACGGGTGCAATGGTGATATTAAATATATTATACATGTATTATACATATAAACCTACCTCTTGAATCACTCTAATTATTCAAAAAACCGCATCAAAATCCGTTGCGTAGTTTTAAAGATCTAAGCATACATAGGGACAGACAGCGGGAAGCGACTTTGTTTTATACCATATATTGATTAGAAGGAAGATTGCCGCAAAATCGTGCAAAGTAGAGCTGAAGTTTAGTATATAACTTTGTCACTTGGATGTGAATGCATTAAAATGGTACCACGGAGCTGTTCTGATGAGAGAATCATATTATAAGGTTGTCAAAAAATAAAAGACCGGTTTTGATAATTATATTTTGACTACCTAGCGGCTTGACCGATGTGATGTAGCTACTACTTAAATAATCATTAAGTATCCGGTGAAGTAGTAGCTATTTTAGCTATTTTCTTTCTCGTTTTTCTTCTTACATCTTGGTGCCAGTGCAGAAAGTTTGTCGTTGCAAACGAGGCGGAATTCGCACGAGCCGCAGGCGAGTGTGTTATGGAGAGAACTTTCTGCACTTATCAATAAATGTAATGTAGCGAGGGCGAGCACGCGCATTTTTCCGCGCTAGTGCAGAAAACAGTCAATTGCGTTTGTGTGCCTAAAAGCGGTGAGATAAGAGCTGGTTTTCGATTAAGTATATTGAAAAAAATTTTTCTTTAAAAACTTATACATATGTACTCAACTATATAAAAAAAATTGTAGGGATAAGGATACCTGTCACCATTAACTTTGGGACAGCGGTCACTGTGACCCAAAAAGGAAGCAAAAGGGTTGACGTGGATCAGTGACCGTGAAACCTTACATTGACCCATTTCCGTGTCTCCTTTGACCTAATTCCGTTTACATTTCGGGGAGTGCGGACCACTTGACGTACGGCGATGTGCCATCAGTACATGGTGGACATCGCACCCATACGTACAAAGCATTATGGGAACCTATTCATTTTGCGTACAGCTAAGGAATAAATTCCTGGACGGATTCTGTGTTTCCCGATAGCTACAACGTAGGGCTCTTTAAGTCAAGAGTGAATAGGTTAAACTTCTAGGCAAGCGTGCTCTATCGTAGACCAGATCATCACTTACCATCAGCCTCCCTACCCAAGTTACAATCGTTTCGTTTAGCAACTTGAAGCTTGGTTTGGAGTTGGCCACGCTTCCAATTCCTTTGTTCTGACCCCGTGACTGAGCGTTGTGATGATGTAAGACATTTGGGGCGTGGCCAACTCCAAGCGTTCACGCTACACGAAACGATTGTAACTTGGGTAAGGAGATAGTGAGATAGTGGTCAAACCGAGCCTATCAATAGTAAAAATATAATAATAATAATTTGACTAACAAGTATCGTACCTAAACCAAATATGCAAAGAGTACGTAGCAATGGCGTCGCCAAGGGTGGGTAGGGGAGGGCTACGGCCCCCTTTAAAGGCTTGCTATACATACAGCTTCAGAGCCTAGTTTAGGCACCAGTCTCCCACAATATAATGCCCACCCTATATGTTACCGTAGATATAAGGCTAGCAATTAGAACTTTTATTATTCTTTAAAAAAAACTTTTTTGTTATTCTCTATAATTCCAACAGCCCCCCCCCCCCCCTTGATCATCGGCTGGGGACGCCCTTGGTACGTAGGTACCTATAGGTACAAATACCACCTACCTAAAGAGAAATCAATACTGAAATTGAACTCTATTTTTAGACTCTTATTTACTGCGTTATTACAGGTCTAATACAAAAAGTTTATGTACGTGCTTTTATGTATTCGAATATCGGTTTTTAATAAAAGTTTTATAACATTTACTAGCTTTAGCCCGCGGTTTCGCTCCCACTCTACCCTATTCCAGCCTACTCTACCCTACTTTACCCTACTCTACCCTGCTCTACCCTACTCTACCCTGCTCTACCCTACTCTACCCTGCTCTACCCTACTCTACCCTGCTCTACCCTGCTCTATCCTACTCTACCCTACTCTACCCTACTCTACCCTACTCTACCCTACTCTACCCTACTCTACCCTACTCTATTCTACTCTAATCTACTCTATAAATGAGCAGGTTTTGATTTTTTTTTAAACAACAGGATAAAAATACATCCTACGTCCGACTCCTGGTTCTAAGCTACCCTCCCACCAATCCAATGCTTCAGACGTTCTCGAGTTATAAATAGTGTAACTAACAGGACTTCGTTTTCATTTTTTTTTTTGCCTTTTAATTTTCCAACTGCTGGGACACAGGCCTCCTCTCTAGGACAGGGCTAATTTGGAAATTGTAGCAGTCGGGACCCATTCTAGAAATGGAGGCTTAGTGTATTGAGAGTACATACCTTTATTACATTGCAGATTACTCCAATCTACTGACTAGACAGCTGACTTTCTGAAATGGCTCCCGACTGCTACAATTTATATTGTATTTAAAATATCATATAGTTAAGTGCAATCGGGTACAACGAATTTCTTGTTTTAGGGCTTTTTCATGAATACTCACTCAGAAAAGCAGTCGGATTTTTTAGTTTTTTAAATTACCGTTTTTTTTTAGTTTTATTTTATTACGATATCACTTTCGCAGTAATTACAAATCTAACGACACATCGCAAACTAAAATCCATCGAATCGTTCAGGCCGCAGAGAACCAAATATTTGAATTTGGCGCTAAAAATCCGCCATTTTGTTTTTTTTTTATTCCTCCTTCTGGCGCAGTCGGGTAAAAAGAGAGGTCTACAGTTTTGCATTTGCATGGAAAAACCTAAACTAGTGCGGACGACTACATCACTGCTTAACATGAAGTGGGATCACAGTCAAGCACTCGTTTATATCATTTAAAAACATTACCCTTCTTGCAGTCGGATAAAAAACCAACTGTTTTCACGGGCAAAGCCCCTAGCAGAAGCTAGTCGTAAAAGATTCCCCAAAACATTAATCAAAGGCCAATAAAAGGGTAAACGGCGTACACGTCATCGTTTCATGACAAGCTGTAATAAATTGCTTTCGCTTTACCGCGGATTCAGGCAGACCGAATTAAGGCAAGGTTGCACTAATTTTAAATTGTTTTTGAACCTCAGGAATTCCACAATTAGAAAAAAACTATAAAAAGTTTTATTGTTTTATTAAAATCTATATCTATACACCGTTAAATTTTGGTCGGTTTTAATCCCGTGGAGGGTCGATTCGGTACATGAAACACTATCGATTTGTTAAGATAACATAAAGCGTTTTATGTCAGCAGCACTGCGCAGTATGCGCGGTTCTTTGCGGCTCCTGCTGCACTGGCTGGCAACTAGTAGAATCGCGCGGGCCGTGGTGGCGGTTGGCGGCTGCAGTGGCCGGACCTATGCGGTACCGACCTCTTTGTGTAGTAGGTATAACGCAA
The DNA here is from genome assembly GCA_958295575.1 of Leucania comma. Taxonomy (NCBI): domain Eukaryota; kingdom Metazoa; phylum Arthropoda; class Insecta; order Lepidoptera; family Noctuidae; genus Leucania; species Leucania comma. Next base: position 13,802,730 of record OY282485.1, read on the forward strand.
CAGCTCGTTTCTGGTGTGTGTCCATGGCGGTGTTGATAATGAACCGCCTGATTTGCAATAATCGCTCGCCAAGTTTTGCGACGGCTGCATCACCGCACAAAACTCCGGTCTCGTGGGTTTAGAAATAAAACAGCTGTTTCTCCACTGCAGCCAAGAAGCAAGTGCTTCGTGACCGTCGCGGGCGGGCGCGGCTGAAAACCGCTTCGTGAGATCTTAGCCTAAGACTACATTTTGGATATTTTTCGACTGACGTAACATTAACGATACGTATGGATACAAAATCAACCTGACTAGCTCTTTTCCAATTACTAGCAGTACGTATATTTTTAACTCGACTCGGGGAGGCTCCTTTCATCAAGTCTGTCACGATGATAATGCAAGGTTAACGGCGGCCTGACACGTCACGGTAGCTCGATACGACGTCACGGTATTTTTAAAAGCAATTTTAGTCGATATGGTATTTGATGGACCAACTAGCGTATCAATGGAAATGCATTTACTCAGTTATATACATATTATATTATAGAACAATATTTTTTTTTAAATTAGGAAATCGTCTAATGACTACACCCACTGCAGGGCGGAGCGGGAGGGCGTATCTAACGTTTATAGACTAACACCACACCTATGTATCCTTCAGTTGCCCTTTGCGTCCCAGGACCACGGCTTTCAGAAGTCGACCCATGTCCCCAGTAGGCTTCGGCTCTGCAGGGCCCCAACGGTTTTACTGACATCTCTTTGAAGTGTTCTTATTTCGGTTATATTCGACAACAAAAAGGAATGTAGGTGTGGTTTTAGTCAGTAAAATTCTAACACGCCCTCTCGCTCCACCCTAGAGCGCGAGAAGTCTTTGGATGATTTCCTACCTAAAAAAAACCGACTTAGTGCAAGTCGGACTCGCGCACGAAGGGTTCCGTATCATTGACTAGGTAAACAACGAAACAACAACAAAATAGGCAAAAAATGCCGTTTTTTTTTTTCATAATACAACTGAGTATTTTGTGAATATTTCAATTGCCTACCTGTTGACATTATTGATATCGAGCAAAAAAAGGCAAAAAAATCTCGTTTGTTGTATGGGAGCCCCCCTTAAAGATTTATTTTATTTCGTTTTTAGTATGTATTTTAGTTGTTATAGCGGCAACAGAAATACATAATTTGTCAAAAATTTCAAATGTCTAGCTATCGCGGTTCTGATAAGAGACAGACAGCGAAGTCTTAGGGCTGATTTCATCATTCAATATAAAAACTTAGTTCAACTAAACTCAGCTCAGCCTAATCTAGTTTAAAGACACGTGTTGTAAAATGGGCGATAATAAAAGAATTGAAACTGAGTTTAGACTAAACTAAGTTTAATTCATCGCGGTGAAACGCAAAATGAAGCTATAATCTCGATTAGTCGCTCAAACTGCGTTTTGTTTGAACGAATCGCGATTAGTTTATTGGTGAATTTGGCTCTTAGTAATAGGGTCCCGTTTTTATCCATTAGTTACGGAACCCTAAAAAATCCGAAACCGAATCTTCGCTCGAATTCTATAAATAAGTAGGATTACATCGACAGGATCGCCATCGCTACACTAATTCATTGATCATCCCGCTGCTACTCCTATCTAATGACATCGACGGACGCAATCGAAGCGGCTATCTAAGTTGATTACAACCATTGATCAATGTCAATCGTGTGGCTTTAATCAAACCCCTACTATGTGCTCTGTACGTCACGTTATTTCGTAATTTCAAGTCCGATGTTGACCTTCCAAAAACGTCCTGTACCTACTTGTTTCAGTGCTGTTAGATATATAGAAATAAAAAATATTAGAAGCTTAAATGGCAAAATATTGGCAGTTTAGATAGAAAAATATTGGTAGCTGAAATGTCAATATATTGGTAGCTTAGATGTCAAAATATTGGTAGCTTAAATGTCAAAATACTTGTAGCTTAGATGGCAAAATATTGATAGCTTAGATGGTAAAATCTTAGTAGTATAATTGTATTTTTTTTTTCTTGGTGTACAATAAAGTAGATAAAAATAAATAAAATCTTAGTAGCTTTGATGAAAAACTATTGGTAGTTTAGATGGCAAAATATTTGTAGCTTAGATAACAAAATATTGGTAGCCTAAATAACAAAATATAGGTAAAACGACCGAATAGAGAACTATTTTCTGAAATCGGTTAAAAAATAAATAAATGTTGCTGCAGAATATCTGCATAGCTAAAACAAAGTCCCTTTTCATTTCTTTCCACGTCTGTATGTTTGTTCGCTAACTACTCCTAAACCACGCAGATTTTGATACGATTATATCTGATAAAAAAAAAATACATACAGCCGAACATAGAACCTCCTCCTTTTCGAAGTCGGTTAAGAAAGAACAGTACACGAGGAAGATTTGTGTAGGTATATTATTGGTTTATTACGTCTAGTAGTACATTTGTTCTCACTTACTACCTATAATATAATAAATACTACTGCTTGGTAGCATAAATAGGTAAATAAATACAGTATACATGGTATGTCTGACATCGACACACAAATGAATACTATAGTTTCAGTACATGATTCTGGACAAGGTGGAATTTTTCGTCGGCTTTTTTATATTTTCTTTTTAAATCTGTACCTACTTTTTTTTAAATTTAAACCGTATAAAATCGTTATTGTAACCAACCTCGATGATATTTTTAATTAAAAAAAATAAGAATAACAAAAATTAAATAAAAAGTCATCGGGTTTGTTAAAATAGTTATTCTTATCAACACCAATGACATAATTTTTTTCACTAAAAACGTTAGAATAACGATTTTATACAGTATAAATTAACCACTCCAGAATCATATACTGGGTCCATGGTATTCGTTTATATGACCATATGGATGGAGGATGTTTGTATGACACATCCTGTATAGTTATAGGCAATTATGTTCTTCCCCTGAACTCTTATACAGGAAGTTTTTTTTAATATACTTATTATACACCGTTAAATTTTGGTCGTTTTAATCCCGTGGAAGATCGATTCGGTACATAAAACACTATCGATTTATAAAGATAAAATTAAAAAATAAAGCACTTTTTCTCTAAAACTCGAATTAATATACGCATGTACGAAACTAATATCTTTAAGTGAACGAGTCAATGACCTTGTAGGGAGTTGTCGATCGTTGCGTACTGACTACCTACTATCGACCTCTACCTACAGTTTATAGACCTCGATCAGATGACGTTTACTTAAAGAAATTAATTTCGTATACGCTACTATTAATTCGAGTTTTTGAAAAAAAGTACTTCATTTTTTAATTTTTTTCTTTACAAATCGATAGTATTTCATGTACCGAATCGACCCACCGCGGAATTAAAACGACTAAAATTTAACGGTGACGTTATAGTCTTGATTCTATAATAAAGATAATAATAATTTCTATTTCAAGGTTACAGAGTTCACAATGAGCATACAATGAGACTTATAATTAAACATAGTTAACAGTTTCAATAGGTACTGGTACTGTCTTTCAAGCTAAGCGAATGTTTGTGGCAGTGTTCAGTCGTTTAATGTGGCTCTATGATAACTATTTACAATTTTGGTGCAAGCAAGTGAACGCTGTCACTGGGCAGTTGATAAAAAAGGTTGCTAATACATTTAGTTATTACCTAGGGAGACCATATGTTATGATTAATTTATAATACCTAAGGGATTGTTCATTAATCATGTGAAGCTCAAAAGGCATGGTGCAGGTGCTTGTATTTTTTTTTAACGGTGCGTAATAATGACTCACCATTGTCAGGCTACGATTTCTGCGCTGAATATTTAATAATATCGTATTATTTATTAAAGAGTTTTACCTAAAAATACACCTATTTTTGCGTAGTTTCTGCGTAGCGGGGAAGTCTAAAACTTCGCCACGTATCACCAGGGGGAAAAATCACACTAATAATAATTATAAAGGCGAAAGTTGGTGTGTGTGTATACTTTTTCACACTCGAACGTTTGAACGGATATCGATGAAACTTGGTAGGAACATGGATAGGCCATGTCCTGAAATAGCACATAGAACTTATTATCCCGGCGTAAGTTTTCTCGGGACAGACTTTCACGCAGGCGAAGCCGGTAGCAGCTAGTTACATGAAAAAATTAAATTAAATTGAACAGTTTCGCTGTCTGCTCTTATGAACAGCGACGGAATTATTACAAATACAAATAGTTTATTTGTTTATTATACTTCTAACACTTCAAACTGCGAACTGGGAAAGTGTCTTATGAAATCCAGTTGCTGTTTGTGACAGGATTTTGGGTGGCATTTTTTTTTTATTGTAGCAGCCGGTGTTTCATAAAAAAAATGTCACATGATTTATGGACGAACCCCAAACTGAGTTACAATGTAAGTAGAATAACTACTGCTGAATTTACTGTTATGCAGCGGTAACATAGTAGCCGCCTACTCAGAATCGCAAATAAATTACTTTTAATTCGCTTAATAAACATTACGCCAGCATTTTGCGAAGGTATAAGCAGAAATGTTTATTACATCCACATTTTAAACAACACACAATCGAACCCTTATTGACTACAAAGAACTGTGATAACATAACGTTCGAAAGAGTTATGCTAGAACTACACTGAGTACACGTGTATTTACACTCTGCAAGTCTTGTTTCCATATATTTCATATAGAAACAAGACTTGTAGAGCTACACTTGATCCACGCCACGCGATGTCATTCTACGTACAAATTCGGCGTGTTACACGTGTGCTGTTCTAGCTTTAGTTAGATAACCTATTAATGTCCCACTGCACGTAACCACAGCAACGACGGCCATTTTGGTTCAATTTATTTGACGTGTACGATACTAGTTGATAGAGTTATCTTTTTATTTATTTTGTTTTCGAGGAGAAACCTAAGACGCCTGGTCCTTGGAGATGAGTCTGGGAATTGTGAGAATTTTACCTCTCTAAAATCATCCCGGTGATCATCATCAGCAGAATAGAAGGGGCGCCGTTACCTCTCAAAAGAGCAACCTCCGGAACCCCTCTGTGCAGCGCCTGTTACGGCACATCTCTGAGGAGACTGTACAACAGTCTCCCCTAAGCTTCATTGTACACGGCAGCATGTGATCACTGTGCCATTGCATTCCCTGGAATCATTCGACGGGCGAGCAGACTCCCGAGAGAGAGAGAGGGAGAGCGAAAGAGTTACAAACCGTAGCCCTTATGGTTTTAAGTTGTAAATCATCAAATAAATTCTCTCGCTCTAGATGGAGCGGGAGGGATTGTCAGACTTTAGCTGACTAAAAGCCATAGTATGTATTCTGTTGCCCTTTATTGCAAGGGCTGCGGTAACACCTTCGAAGAATCCACAGCCCTAGCAAGCGCCGGCCCTAACTGATGTATTAAATTTTTGCTCAGTTGGGATCCGGCTCGAAGGACCAATGTTCGTGGTTTGGATAAAATAGAGATAAAAGATGAGATGAGATGAAATTCAGTTTAAGATTCACTATATTGTCTGTTTCCACAAATAAAGGAGTAAGATTGATTTATACTAGGACGGATGGTGATCGATATGAGATTATGTGTCACGCGCACGGTATGTCGCCGAACTACGTACTGTCTTATTGCAGTGTAAGTGCTTTAATTTAAATGATGGACACCAACTTAGCTGGTGGCGCAATAATGATGACACAGTTAATGTACTGTAAGGTAGTAGACCCGTACAATTTTGCTGATATCTCTTTGAACACAACGCGTCATCGACCCGGGTTTGGACCTACCGTGACTGTGAAACTCAAAGGGCAACCTAAAGGCACAAGTGTGATTTTAGTAAAACTCCGACGCGCCCTCCCGCTCCGCCCTAGAGAGGGAGAAGTCACTGGATGATTTCCCACCTCAAATAAAAGCTCTTTACCGCCCGATTTTGATTTCGGTTGTAGTCACTGAGTATTTTGTATGAACTCCGCCCGGGTTTATGTCGCTTTTGCAGCCCCGTAACAGTAATTTTATTTTTATATAAAAAATATAACTATTAAAGATTTTTGTATTTGCGAGGCCTTTTTAAAAAACAAGCTATTATTATTTTTTGTAACTTTTAAATTTTTCGGTGACGTAATCTCGTACATACACGTTTGAAGTCTTAAGTTAGGATAAGGGTCAGTCTCGCGATTTTTTTTATCAAGCCAATTAATTAATATCATGTTTTGATTTTTGCTCGGCGCTCATATATTCAATTTTCATTAAAATTTTTCATGGTATGTTCCCGTTTATATTTGTGTATTTCCAGACGTATAAAAAACCGGCCAAGTGCGAGTCGGACTCGCGCACGAAGGGTTCCGTACCATTGCCTAGGTAAACACCAGAACAACAATAAAATAGGCAAACAATGTTGTTTTTGTATGGGCCCCCTTATTTTATTTTGATATTCATTTATTTTTTTAAAGTAAAAATACAACTGAGTATTTTATTAATAATTCATGCCTATCTGTTGCCATTATTGATATCGAGCAAAAAAGGGCAAAAAATATCGCGTTTTTTGTATGGGAAATATAAATATTTATTTTCGTTTATTTTTAGTATTCTTTGTTATAGCGGCAACAGAAATACATAATTTGTGAAAATTTCAACTGTCTAGTTATCGCGGTTCTTGAGATACAGCCTGGTGAGAGACAGATGGATAGACAGCAAAGTCTTAGTAATAGGGTCCCATTTTTATGCTTTGGGTACGGAACTCTAAAAATTTTTTTTTTTTCACTTGTCTGCTAAATTTTCAATAATAAAAGTGGACTGTCTATAATAATGTCTTTATTATAGACAGTCCACTTTTAATATTAACTTTTTATTTAAATTAAATTTATCACAAAATAAATAAATCAGATAAATAAAGTATAACACTGATTTTCCTTTCAGCCTACATTAGAAAGTTTTCTAATCTAGTTACGTCAATCAGCAAAAAGTATTTAGTCAAGGTTACTGAAACTTGTACTGAAATAGACACTTGAAGTGCTAAATCAATGTAAATAATTTTTACTTACACATTATCATCTATAACTACTCATTAAAAAAAAAAACTATAATTATAGCATACAACTAACAATTATTGTAAATATAAATTCAGAAAATTTTCACGACCAGGCATTTTCCACAAAACCTTGATCATCCATCGTTTCAGAAAATTAAAAAGTAAAAGTGTCACTTACGTCATTTCTGCTGCGCAAAGTGCTTCTTTTTGGTCGCAACAACACATCTTTGAAGTCCAATTTTACTTCGTTTATTATATTAGGCATTTTCACTGAACACTACTTCTTTTTTTATTCGTAAAATGTATTTACTATGCGCTGAGTACGACCGCGCGCCTCTTCCCGCGCGATATATCGACTGCCAGTAACGAGCGGTGTTGCCAGAGTATTAAGGAAATTTCCTTGCGAGGAAAAAGCGGAGCTGTCATAGAAATACTAACACGCTAAATTAGGTCAAAAACACTTGAATGAACTTAGATGCTACGCTGTGGTACCTATTTGTGATTTTTTGTAAGTATAGTATGCATCGATCAGCATTAAATGAGTTTGATTTATACGAAAATAGCAAATTATTGATAACAAGGCCTTGAATTGTCGCAATGAATGTATCATTTACATTATCTTTGAAACAGTTATCTAAATAGATATAGTAATATTATTGTTATATGTAGTTATCTACCTTTCTTGCTTAAAAAATACTTAGGTACTAAGTAGTTTTTCTTTAATTTTAAATTCAGGAACAATTAATGTCGATAATAATTGATTGATTAAAGATCATCAGGATGATCTTTGACTTTATTTTTCAGAACAAATAAGATATTGATCATTAAAATAAAAACATAACTAGTTCAAACTATTGAAATAATCTATCTGCGCAGCATAAAGTCCAAAGCATATTTAATAGTTTTTAGATACCCGGTGAGACCCGAAACCTCACTACGTAAACAATAATCCACATAACATCTAACCGTGCAAATTTCGCCGATTGGCAACACTACTACACAAGCGTGACACAAAACGTCACGAGGGCGCCCAGAAATACTCGCTTTCAGCGGCTAGGTGAAGGTTATTTATTGACCGACGTTACCCTATAAAAAACCTATCAATTTCTCTTTTTCAAATCCCTATTTTTCCTTCGCAATTTTACTGGGTACTTTTTCGAGTCGTATCTGATGATCGAAGTGTATTTTATTGATATAACAGAGTCAGCTGTTGCGCGGGCATGCGCAACGCGGAAGATAATCTTGCCAAATGAAAATGACATTGAGAGTTTGGCCGAGGACGAATAGTCTGACCATTTCATTTTGCGCGCGTAACCTTAGGTTTTAAATGTCAAATAGGCGCCTAGACGTAGGTATTCTGTAGCGTTAAAGGAATTTATAAGCGACGGAAAATTATTTATTGGTGAAATGATCTATTAGTAATGTTTTCTTTACATAAACAAAACAATACTAATGGATCATATAGGAAACATTACTAAGAGATCATTGCAGGTCACACAAGACACCTAGACCCGAAACATTTATCCGTAGACCATACAAATATTTGTTCCGTGCGGGAATCGAAGCCGCGACACGCAGCACAGCAGCCAAATACGAATCGCTCAACCACTGCGCTAAGCGTGCCATCGAAATTGACAGGTGTTCCAAATACTCTAATTCTAAACCCCATCCTTTTGTACTTTAATCTTAAAAGATATATTTATTTTACTGTTGGATGGATGGAGAGGGAGAGGGAGGCCAAAGAAAAGATGGATGCGAAGGAAGATACGAAAGAAAAGGAAGTTAGTGATAGCATGACGGGTGACAGGGCAGAATGGAAGAAGAAAACGCGTTGTGCCGACCCCAAATATGGAAAAAAGGGCAGGAAGAAGATATTTTCACGCTAAAAATACTCACCAAGCGTTTGATGCTTTATTAATAGTTCGCACGAGTTATTGGCGAAATTGAGAGGTCTCTTCCACAAAGGCCATCAATTAAAAGTTTAACTAAGCTGACCGCATGTGAAATAAAAAGGCTTGTTTTGACATTTACGCATTTTCAAAGTAAGCGCAAAAAGAATTCGAGCTCGCAATATATTCCTATATCCTATCATTTAGCGCGCCAAAATATGTATGTATTTTTTAAAACACTATGTAATTATTTTATTGCTCTTTCAGTTTCGTTTCAAGTTACATTCTAGGGTCTTTCTCAAATGTCAAAACGAGCCTTTTATTATTTATCGAGTTTAGAGATGATAAAGAACAAAAAACTCTTAAATTAAAAAGCGTTTAATAAATCAGTAGTGCTATTCTACATATTTTAAATGAGTGTCGGATTCGGTGTCACCAGGCGACGCTGGGGTCACAGTGGTGGACTGGGCTGAGTCAGGACCTGTAGTCGTACACGATCGCAGAGTTATTGGAAACAGAAAAAAATACATGTTTAGTGAAATGCTAACACTACAGCATTGACGTATCATTACATAGTATAAGGCCCGGTTTCCACCAAAGCCGATGATGGTGTGGTGTACAATATAAAGAGAATTCTATCTATCTGCTGATACGTACCTTCATTTGACTTCCAGTCATCACGATGAGGAGTAAACACAGCCTCCTTATAGTTGCCATAGCCGTCACACTCGACATCTGAGCCCGTACGACATTTCTCGCGGGCGCAATCTGCATAACAAGGACTAGTACCTCTACCATGAGTTTTAAGGAATAGTATTCGTCGCTACTCGATACCGACGCCGTAAATATTCTGTATGGCAAATATTGCAGCGCCTCTAGCGGTCACTTGCAGAACCAAAATTTGCCATACAAAATATTTACGGCGTCGATATCGAGTAGCGACGAATACTATTGCTTAAAACTCATGGTAGAGGTACAGACGTTTTTTTTTTTTTTTTTTTTTTTATGGTAGGTAAAATCATCCAATGACAAATCCCGCCCTTGGGCGGAGCGGGAAGTAGTGTCAGACTCTTACTGACTAAAAACCTACCCCGTTCCTACGTAGCCTATCGTGCCGGGGCCGAGCATTCCTTTCGGAACTAACCCATGACCCCAGTAGGCTTCGACCCTGCCTGCCTGCAGTTAGCAGGCTGGGCCTCTTCGGTTAGCAGGCTGGGCCTCTTCGGTTAGCAGGCTGGGCCTCTTCGGATGGTAGAGGTACAGACGTGGTAATACTTAAGATAAAATGACATCGTTAATTCGAGAACTACGTTAAACCGACGCACGTGGGCCACGTCTCATTTGAACGTAGCGGCGCGTCGCGTTGCGTAGATCTAATGCAACCGGGAAGTGGATCAAATTTAATTTACAAGATTTGATTACAGACAAACATCGATACAAGTGAAACTAAATAAAACTAATTATTATAGTATTAATTATTGTGGATTGAAAACCCAGACTTTAACCCTGTGGCGTAGCTAGTCCCACAGAGGCCTCAAATCAAAATTCCCACAGGCATAAAACAATTGGTTTTTCTTTTACAAATGCTTGGTTACCCTATGAGGCGGTTGTGTACAGCAATTCTGCCGTCGTAATTAAAAAGGGCACAACTAACATTTCTTTTCGATTTTTTTTAAATACATATTCGTAATCAGTGTTTTTTTCTGATCCCAAATATGTATGTAACTTAGTGTCTTTAAATAATGTTAGTTGTGCCTTTTTTAATTACGACGGCAGAATTGATACAGCAGTTACGGCGGTAGCTACGCCCCTGCTTTGACTATATTACTAGAGAGAACACAATAGTTTTTTTTCACAAATAAAGCGGCTGTCAAATATAAGAGAAAATGCAAGGACCATCATACCACAGTTCATATTGGAGACTTCAACTCGAGGCACCTTGATCCCTAAGATGAAGCTGCCGTCCTCCAGCGCACAATAACACACGAAACGACGGCACTGCACATAGATAAACAACAGTTTATTACAGGCACAAACAAATCAAGGACTAGAAGAAAAAACTTGAGCAGACATCATAGTTGTTGTTGCAAAAAGAACCTGGACAAAAGTTGGTCAGGAATGCTATTCTCTAAGATAACAGCCCTGAGCGCAAAGCTGGCCGCAGTGACGAAATTCAAATAGATGCATTGGATTGTACCTAAATGAATGTACCTACCTATTCTGATTTCGCCAACGCTGCGCTTAAAAAACTTCGCCGCAACGCAGAAATCGGCAGTGAAGCATGCCGCTCTTTTTCGCGTCGCGGTGCATACCGCGAAATTCCGCGTTGCGAATACCATAGCTTTATTAAGGGGATTACATCGCCCAAATCCAAAAAAACACCTAGGTTGATTGAAGTTTATAGATTATTCCTTATGTACGATTACCATATAAAAAATGAAGGGGATATCTAAGGACATTAGTAATAAATTGTATTGATTACGTTTCTCAAAAAAATACCCTAACTCTAGAAAAAAAAATCTGGTAAATAGGCCTTTTTTGAACATTAATTCCATATTTTCTCGAAAACGGCTCTATAGTTATACATTGAATTTATACCAAAATATATGTTACGATAAATTGAATAACTTGTAATGATTTTTTTTCGAATTTCATTGAATATCGATAAGTAATCAAGAAAAAACTCGAATCAGTACTAACACCCCGCGCGCAGCACCCCCTGCAATGCCTGTTTAGAGGTCAATTCTTCTATACTAGTGTAGAGGTAAATTCTTGAAGGTCATTGAGCGATGGATGGACCCTTAAATGGATATAGCCAGTATCTTCTTTATGGTTTACCTTATATATAAAAATGAATAGCTGTTCGTTAGACTCGCTAAAACTCGCTAGAACGGCTGGACCGATTTGACTATTTTTTGGCTTGAAATATTCGTGATAGTTCAGGAAAGGTTTAAACGGTGAGAAAATATAGAAAAATTAGTGTAAAAAAAAAACCTTCCGACTATTAGGTACGAAGTTTGCAGGGCCAGCTAGTTTAAAATAGAGTAATGTCTTCTCAATAACATAGCTTTACCATCCCTGGCATACGCCGATGAAAATGAAGTCTGTCTTACCAATGAAACGAAAAAGAAGAAAAAAGAATGTATAGTACCTGAACAGGCGCGTAAAGCCACAGCGGAGTACACTGAGGAGCATTGTAGTGCAAGTGGCCATCAGGACCGAACTTTTTCTTGAAATACTTCAGCTCTCGCTTGCACGGCTCTGTATGAACAAAGCTTGGCTTGGTGATCGCAGTAAGATGTGAGGAAAGCCTAGCTTTTTTTTTCGTTTTCTGGAGAAAATCTTTAAAAGCCTGGAATTTTGGGAAAAAGACCACTTGGCAATAGGTACCATAGTATTTTTCCACAGTGTATTTTGCCATAATAGTTTTCTATTAGTGTAATAAATTCTGTTATCGGATCTGCAATTCTAGCCTTTAACGATGTACTTACATCAAAATAAGTGTACATTGTTGTACACACAATGTAGATTGTTAATGGAAGCTTCCAGCGAATACGTTCATTCATAATTATATTCTTAGATATTTCGCTGCATTTTAACAAGGTTTTTTTTTATGTAAGGCCTACTGTCAATGGACGCATAGCTTCATAGACGCGTATTAAGAGAAAACGTGTGTGCGTATTCGTGTTCCTATGAAACTGTCAACGGAGCGACAACGTCGTGCCGTCGTGTCCTTGCCGCTTTGATGACGGAGTTTTGTATGAAAGCTGTGAGCAGACGTGGTGTACCAAGCGTATTAACGACGAATACGCGTCTATGAAGCTACGCGTCCGTGACAATAGGCCTAAGACCGTGTTTACGGAGACGCGGTGCGTTGGGCGTTCGTTGCACATTGCAGCAGCGGGCCGCGTCAACGCACGCGCGATGTTTGACGACCGCCCACCCAACGCGCCGCGTTTCCATAAACAAGCCCTAAGAGAGCTCTATTTTCGAATAGCTATTAAGTATGATTACAGATAGTTAACAAGTAAAATTCATTGGATAGAGCTTCCTTCCTTTCAACCAAAAAATATAAAAGCTACTCCTTCTCCCCATCCTCCTCTAAAGCTTGGTGATGGTGATGGTGATGAGTTGATACAAACCATTAGCTTGTTCTTCTGGCTCATCCCTCTTCCGTCGATTGCCAACAGGGGACATCACTGCATGTATGTCCTGGCAGCGACCCTGCCTGCAGACCAGGCCGTCGTCACAGCCGGGTTCTAGGAATTCTTCTTCTACCTAAACATTGAAGGTAGAAGTTATAATAATAATCCTTCCGACTGAATTGTCGTCACAGTGGCCAATCTACATAAATGACGGTGCGTAGTATGCCACGCACGCCATAGGAAGATGTCAGCAAACTCGTAGGGACCCAGCAGGGCTGAAGCCTGCTGGGGCTATGGGTTGTGCGAAAGTGAACCCCAAAGAAGAATGTTAAGAAGGAAAAAGAGTGAGTTTTACTCAATAAAATTCTGCCACGCCTTCCCACTCCATTCTAGAGCGGGAGAAGTCATTTCAGTCAAAGTTGTTCAAGTGATTTCCCACCTAAAAAAGTAGTGGCCAATCTACATAAATTACTCAGGAAATATTATAGTGATATTTAATACAGATCCAGATTTTATTATTGTGATATTTGATATCGACCATTGTTTCAAATTTATTTTGTAAGTTATCCATTTTAATATGTATATTTAGATATGTTTTTTTTTAAAAGAAAGAAAGAAATTGTTTTAAATTGTGTTATTTTGATGACAAAAAAACTGTATTTACAACATGGGGAATACACTGGCTCCTGTAATACAGTTTCTAACTAGCTCAGGAGATAAGTGATATGAAAGAAAAGGGAGATAGTGATAGTGTAAGTATGTGGGCACAAAACCATTATTTGACAATTTTGATATGGATTTAATTTGGTCACTTCCTGTTTATTTCTTTTAAAATATTGCAATATCCTGTCGAATTTAAACTAGGATTTAATTTGATAACATTCCTTCGAATTATTTAAAATATTGCGATATCCTGTTGAATTTATAAGGATTTGATAACTTCCTTTCGATTTATTTTAAATATTACAACATCCTGTTCAATTTGTAACGAATTAAATGACGACTTCCTTTCTTATTTTAAAAACATATTTCAGTATCCGGTTAAACTTGTGAGGATTTAACTTGACCAGTTCCTTTTTATTTCTTTAAAATATCAGAGCATCCGGCTATATTTAAAAAAGAATTTACTGTGACGATTTCCGTTCTATTTATTTTAAATAGTTTTCTACCTTCATAGTGAATTTTGATGCTTGTCAATTTTCTGTGTATAAAAACCGATGTAATGTGTTTTGAAAGGCACTCTTTCGCCGCCCATGGAACAAACACCTTGAACTTGAAGTAAGGTATTTCTTTATTATCACTATAACATTTCCTGCCATTCTATATTACTGTGACTGTGAATTTTGTGTGACGTCGACACCGATGGCCAGACATGTACTTGGTGACAGGACGGAGTGGAAAAAAAAAAGTACTGCGCCGACCCCAAGTAATAGAGATAAGGGCAGAAAGAAGAAGACTAATACATGTTAATATTTATTAAGCTTCCTACGCTTTGCATAATTTGCGTCATAGCCATGTATAAAGGTTGGATTTTGTACGTTTTCTTTTGTTTTCTTATTCGAAATACCAATCTTTATTTCAGAGGCATAATACGAGTAGTTTACCTCCATCTCAATCGTGCCGTTGACTTTCTGAAACGTCTTCTTAAATTCTGCACATTTCTCATTTAATTCTGCGGAGAGATGGATAATTATTATATCGTCACATAAGATTTAATAAGGATTCATTTAAAAGGAACTTCTCCAAATCCAGGGTAAGATCAAAAATCTTACATACTCTTTGATGTTTTTTTCAAAAGGTTCACTCATCAATACCTTAAGAGATAAACCGAGACCAACACATATCACGATGGTACAAAGAAATGTTGCCCCACACTAGGATTTACTCCTGTATCGTGGGTGCGTTCACAAACATGTAAACTCACATACAAAGACACCCTGACTCGGAACACTTATCTGTAGGCAATGCAAATATTTGTTCCGTGCGGGAATCGAACCTACGACCCGAACGCAACAGCCAATCGCTCTGTGTCAGCCGTACGTACCATCCGTCTTTACCTCAAAACAGCGCTAATATCAAAGAGCAAGACAAATGATAACATGATTATGCTGTATTTTACCATAGGAGTTGTCTTGGTCCTCGTCACGTCAAATCTCCGAAGTACGCTACCTGTTTCCCTCACCACACTATCCTAACAGATAGAGCGAAACAAACTGAACTCACGATGATACACACTGCATTTCCAACAGCATTCACACTGGTCCTCGACAGGCCCATCCAAAGTATGTTGTCTCTTTCCCTCACCAAACCATCCTACAAGATAGAGGGGAGACAAACAGAACTTACGATGATAAATGCTGCATTTTCCACAGCAGTTACACTGGTCCTTGTCAGGCAGGAATCCTCCAAGAGGGCAGTTCTTTTCAGGCACGAGACCGTTTTTGCACTCGAAGCCGAGACAGGAGATTGGGCAGTCCTCGTTGCTAACAGTTTCGTAGCGGAAGCTGCGGCGCCTGTAATAAAAAACAAATAAATCATCTGCGAAAAAATCAAATGTCTATCTGTCACGGTTCACAAAACACAGGCTGGTAACTGACGGACAGAGGAATGATAACAATAGGGTCCTGTTTTCTACCCTTTGGATACGGGACCTTAAAAAATGTCTGTCCTTAAGACCATATTACGCTAAAACGTTTTACTGGAGATTACGCTTGACTAAAGATTACAGTGACCACTCATTTAACATCTCTGCAGAATGGCTAAGTTTAGCAACATATTTTGTTAGGTACATCCGCCAATTTACGGATGTTGATACCGCTAGACTAGTCTATTTTAGTTATTTTAACAATATTATGTCTTACGGTATCTTACTATGGGGACGGGTTGCAGAAATTCTCTATTTTTATTCTACAGAAAACAGCTCTTTTTACAAATTCAAAATAACATATTTTGGCTCAACAATTTATGAAATTAATTCTGTTTGTGACAATTCTGATTTAATATTACCTATTATATAGGTAATCCTACCAACTCGCTCCAGCTTTGCAGGAGTATTAAAAATCTTTGTAATCAATAAATAATATGAAAATGTTCATGATAAATAACTAAACAGCGAATGTAATAACTTACATTGTCAATGATCCTTTTGGTAACTGCGGAACTGATACAGGAACACCTAGAAATATTCCTTACTTATAAAAATATAAAGTATAAAATGACGATGGTGCTCGTATGTCTACAAGTAATATAGAACTACCTTAAGACCTGCATACTCCTTGATTCGAGAATGAGACCTGCAGGCTGTCCTGATTGTACCTAATCGGGGAATACAGCACCTAGGCGGAGGGCATCAGAGATTCTTCTTTATGCTGTATTCACATGAAATGCAGTTATTCCCAAAACATTTTGTGCATGTCACAAACCTGTTATAAAATGTATAGAGACCGACGCGCCCACATCGGCGTGTGTGGCACATGTGTGCGCAGTGTAGTTCCACCTTAAAGATATGGATTGGGTTGGTTGATATTACGCAAAATATCTGTGAATTTTGGTTCCCACAATAACATCTGCCTTTACCTCAAGTCTCATTATCATCACATGCAGAGGTATAAATAACCTTTTTTATGGTGAAAAATCATCAAATGACTTCCCCCACTGGTGCGAGAGGGACTATCAGCCCTACTGAATAAAACCCACATGTATTCCTTTAGTTGACCTTTGCGTTCGAGGGCCACAGAAACTCTTTCGAATCCTATAGTTCTGGAAGAAACAGGCCTTAGTAAGCCCCTACCACTTTGCTGATATCTCTGAGTCGTCCGTGGAACTCTACAGGCTGTCGACTCGAGCCTAGTTTTTATCGAACAGCTAGAGCCATCCTGTGACTCCCAACGCCTAGAGTGTCAGCAGCCAAGGGGTGTGAGGATTACATCCTAATCGCGAGGTGCAACTTAACTAAATCCACATTTTGCCAATTATATTCTGACCTCACGTTACAGAGGGCGACTATGACGCCATCAACTGGACAGAAAGCCGGATCCCGAACGTAAATCAGCACAGTATCACTTCGAGGGACCCGGGCAGGGACGGGTGTTCTGTTTAGGGTAATATTCGGCAGCGTATCACCGGGTTCGACAGAACTAAGTCGAGAAATACATATTTACAGTAGGCATTTTAAACTCACATCGTCGCAGAAACTTGTCGCATCTCAAAGCTCTGAACTCTTGCTCTGGGTGACCCCAATATTGGTTGCATCCGGCCCTGAAATCTAGAGCATATACTTACAACATTGGCTCAACTAAAACTTACATTTTATCTACAGAGCCTTGGAACATTGCCAAGGAAAGCTTTCACTGAGATTGTCTCTCATATTTCATCTCGTAAGACAGTCTTTATCTTTGGCGTTTTTATAAGATAAAAAATTCTAACATTCAGTAATGAGGGTAGTTTTACGAAGATCACACTTCACACTAATATTATTAAGGTGAAAGAAAGTATGTGTGTGTGTGTGTGTATGTTTGTTACTTTTTCACGCTTCGGCTAAACGGATTGGATGAAAGGTACCCCATGTCTTAGAATAGCACATAGGATTATATTCCATTCGGATAATTTTCTGCTTTCACTCGGGGGGTCGGTCCCTCTCCTAGAGAGGAGGCCTGAATCCCAGCAGTGGGAACATTATAAGGCTGATGCTATGCTATACCTCTCGGGCAAAGCCACCAGCAGCAGCAAATTTGAAATAAAAGGATATTAGTTCTATACAAACCTACACCAGTTGTAGGCAAAAACTCTTCTGTGACGAAACTGTACTCATCGTCGACACAAGACTGATCCAATTCTGCAAAAATCAATAACGTTAGCTTTACTAATTATGAGTTTAAACAGTTACCTACTTCGTAGATGTACTCCAAGTAATATAATAGTATAGTCTTGACGTTTTACTATGACGGTCACATGTTATGACGGACATCAGCTTACCAGAGGTTCTGCCCAACTGCATTTGGATACAAGCTCTTGTTTTCCCACGCCAAGACCTTTATTTGTCTTCTGTCAGTGTAAAGACATCCACAGCTGGACATATACGTCCCCTGAGTGCCTTTATTGACCAGAGCTTCATTTTTTACTTCTTTCCTGATCGAAACAACAACGTGGTTGACGGTAAAGCATGCTTGCCTAGAAGTAACCTATTCATATTGGACTTATCAAAGATCCCTGGGTTGTAGGTATCAGGAAACAGACTCCGGCAGGGGATTCCACTCCTTAACTGTACGCAAAATGAATGTGTTCCTAAAACATTTTGTATAAATGGGTGGTTCGAGGATAGAAGGCTGATGGCATAAGAGCATCAAGTTGGTATCAGGCAGATCCGTCCCAAAGATGAGAGCAATAAATACTCCGTACACGATCGAATTCGTGCTTGATAAAGTTTGAGCTACTATTTCAGATCCGGACGGATTCCAGACGGAATGACGTGTACGCAGGTCGTGAAATCTTCCCTAGGGTAGGGCATCGGCCTGCTTCTTACCTCTATAGAATATGCACTCGTCACAGCATCGGCACTGAGAGTAGTCGGCTGGTACAAACATGGCTCGCCACTTCCCGTACTTGCGATCACAGTAGTGGCGGTAGTCAGATGGGTGCACTCTACGTTCTCTGAGAAAAGGGGGGGTATCAATGTGTGACAGATATTTGATTTTAACCAGGAAGCATATTCATTATACGCCGGCTAAAAGTGGGAGTAACGATGCCAAAAGGATGGCTTTAACAGTTTTTATTGTCACAAAAATCGCAGATTGCCTAGTGTTTCTAACCTTTCCATACATATGGAAGTAGTGCCTTTCTGGTTCGCCGACACCACAGACCGATTGTTTCTTTAGAAAAGTGTTTTTGACCTTCCATATGGAAGTCACAAAAGTCTACCTTTTTGGTTCATCGACTGCGACGGTTTTATGGAAACTGACAAGCCAATCGTACTGTGTGCTATGGCAATTCTAGCAGTGGCAAGACATTTCCTCTATGGACTTGGACACCGAATATTAAATGAAAAAGGGCAACACATGCACTTGTCATCCCGTCTATAGGCAGATTTGTTCGTTTGTTTTTTATTTAGTAGGGAATATTGTGTGCTGTGTAGTCCTTTACGGGACTAATTTCTCTAAGCTAGTCCTTAAGAGACTACACAGCGAATTAAGTTGACTTGCTACAAATAAAATGTACAATTTCGCAAATTGCTCTGAATTTGTTACTATTCCCTATGCCAGGGATTCTCTAAGGACTAATAAATGCTATTTCTTTATATTCCTTAGTACTCGTAAATAAAAAAGCAACGAACAAAATAAAATATGAGATCCAAATAAGTAAAAATCTGCCTACAGACAGAAGTATAACAAGAACGTAAAGTAACTTTTCTAAAATAAGTTAATCAAAAAAAGAAAAAACAAAAAAGTTACCAAGAACAATCCGGTACAAACTGCATAGCCTCCTGAGTCCCTGTGGTCATTATAACGGACAAATTATCGTATGTCATAAAGTCCTGACATTTTGTAACGCCGTCCTTCCTAACAGACATATTAGTTTTTTGATTAAAAATCGGTACTGCTGCGCGTGGTTTCGTCAGCCAATGAGAATCCAGATTTTATAGTGTTCCTCTATCTAATGAGCCAATGAAAACATTGACAATCGTTAATTTAACCGGTGTGCGTGGTTAAAAATGGGAGGCTGCCGGAGTAGAGGTTAGTTAATCTTGGTATTTCTTGCTGGTCTTTAATTCTATTTGGCCTACTATTACGTCTTTATATTGCAATGATGTTGTATTTTATAGTTGTCTCTATTTTTTATGAAATATCTGTAAGATTTAGTATAAATTACGCCGCTAATAAAATTGTCCTTTTAAACGGAATCTCGGTTTTTACTATATCTAGAGCTTGACAGTTTTTGTTCGTTTTGTAGTACTCCAGGCTTTTATTAATATATATTTCATATATTCAATACTATTCACCTATATCACATTTTATAGTTGCCACCTCTTTTAGGATAATTCTATTTCGAGGTAAATGTGTTTTATAATTTATTTTCGATTTGTCGGAAAGCCAATTGATCGAAATTGTGAATCAATCAGATTTTGAGGACATAATCATCAGTAAAATCAGCCTCATCATCAGGTCAGCCTCAGATGATGAGGCTGATTTTACTGACTGTGATGGTGACGCTGAAATCCATCACACTGAATCGGAAAATGATACTCCAAGCATTCCTTTCATGGAATTAGTTTCAAGAGGAGTTCGGATGAGAGGAGGAGTTCGAACGAGAGGTCGAGTCCGTGTTAGAGGAACTAGAGGACGTTCACGTGGCATACGTACTCGTGTTGGCAGTAGTGCTCATCTTCAAGAACCTGAAGAAGGAAGTGACTGGAGAAAGTCGTAACAACACCCAGTACAAACAAGAGTAATTGCGAAAAGTTTAATAACTCACAAAGTATTGCAACTGCGCGAATTTAAGAGGCAAATTGCTGAAAACCTCATTGATGATAATGTTTACAGAAATTCGGCATTTAATGATAATGGCATTTCAGAAACACAAAGAAATGTAACTCAGGCGACTGCCTTTATTACTACTGCCATCAAAGGCAAGAAGAAAGCACGGAATCGACCATTTACCAGATATGTCTACTGTTCAGAATCGTTGCAGGAATCAAGGTTGTAATATACCTTAATGACTTTGACACCTGAGTTTGTTTCGATGTTTCTTCTCAGCTAGGAAACACCGGCCTCATCTAGTTTAGACTGACGAAAAAAACTAGACGTGTAAGTGTTTTTAAAAATGTATTTGCAAAATAAATATCATTTTTGTTTGACAACAAAAAGGAACTGCTTTAAAATCTTTCACAGCAGAGATTAGTTCTATCTTGATCGGTTTTATATAAAGTATGTGATCTCATAGTATATTGCGGAACTTACTCGTTAATTATCCTAAAATATTTTATGTCTTGTTAGGCAAGCTGACCGATTTTTGTAACAGAATGCTGTGATAAGTGTTGGTATACTACCAACACTTATCACAGCATTCTGTTACAGTTTTGAATTCTTTAGTTAGGTACTAAAGAATAGAGACATTTAATGATAATTATCATTATCATTAATATTTTGATTTTTATATTGTTCTTACAAAGAATTATTTAAAAAGGATGTTTATTTTTTTGTTTTTTATTTTGTTAAAAAAGTTAGATTTGTTTCTTCTTTGATTTTGATTCATAGTTAATTTTGCTCAAACTATTTTGCAAGAAGAGGATTCCCGAAAGTTATTTTTATTTTACGATATTATTTCATTTATTGGAACACTGTTCAAGTTAATATAATAGAAATATAATTTGTTTTTTTGATAAAATTGAAAATGTGCTTACTATACTTATTCTACTAGTTTACATCCTATTATACCCGAAAGTCCAATCTAGCGAACAATTTCCAGTTACTATGTTTATCTATTGTGACCGGAAGTCCTTTTCATTGGACAATTGGTACGTCAAAACTAAATATATTAAAAAAAAGACAAAAAAAATATCTATGACATTTGTTCAGGTAAAATTCGTTTTATGCAATGGTAGCCCTGTAGTTTTCAAATGAAATCTCAGGACTTGGGGTGTTCTTCCATTTTGTCTGTCCTAAAGGACGTCCGATCTTTACGACATCTTTGGAAACAAATATGGCGGACTCAGGAGGATAGACAGATCTTATTGTTTACGAGAAACAAAGAAAATTGAAGCCAGACAAGCAACATAAAAATGAAAATATATTTTACTTGCAAGAATCTCGGAACAGCTCGCATTCCGTATGGTTATTGAAATGGGGGCACTGGGGACACAACTGGAAATCTACAAGAAATAAAATTGTTAGGTAACTATATAACATACCGTTTGTCTCATAAGATAACTTGCTGAAGTTATTTTAGAACTTGTAGCTCAGATTTCATGGTTCAATTTGGATTGAAGATCATTTTTATAAGTAGCAGTTCTTGTATTAAGAGGACTACAGGAGCTTATTGAGAGTTTTATAATGCGAATAAATAACTGATCCACCAAGTAATCGGAATCAGAAAAATACTTATAGGTAAGGCTATAATATAAGTAGGTAGGAATGGCTGACACTGGCTTGGCTACCATCGCAAATTTTAATTTTGATAACACGAATATTTAGTCGGTAATTTGTCGAATTTTGTCGCCAAACATCAGAATTTATCGGTCACTGTTTCACAACTAATTTAGTACGATAGAAAAAAACACGAAGATGCCTTTAAAAATTTATTTTCTTCTTCTTCTTCCTGCCCTTTTCCCGTTTATATGGGGTCGCCCGGTCGGTGCAACACTTTTTTTTAAGTCTCTAAAAATTGCTTTTATCGATTTAAAAACCAGGCTATCATACACGCAATCATTCTGATTCTGTTTGTTAGATTATTTTACAAATAAATTTTTACTGTTATAGTATTATTATTTTTTTATAATCCAGTTTGTAGATTTTTAGTAAATCGCTAAAATGCTTCATACTCGTATTTGTAAGCAATGTTTATTTGTGCATCTCTTTCTTTTGTATACAGTTCGAAAGCGACCGCGCTTTGGGTCCTGAGATACTACCACGAGCTCTCAACGCAATCCATTTGACGACCTATACTGAACTGTCAAAGGGATGGAGCTATATATATATATATATATATGGTGTATAGCTACATCCCTCATTTAAATTCTCGCTCGCACACTTGACATTTCAACACGTCATGGTAAGGCTCCTGTAGTCCTCTTAAGGTGCGCCTCCACTATGGTGGAGAGCGTGCAGAAACCAATTAAATAACATTCGAAACAATAATCAAACTCAACTCTGCTTCGAGTATGATTGGTCAATTTCTACAGATGTCCTGTCCACTTCATTTCAGTGAAAATGCACTCAGTCGTGTTTACGGAGACGCGGCGCGTAGTGCGGCGCATTGGGCGTTTCGTCGTACATTGCAGCAGCGGGCCGCGTCATCACTCGCGCAAATAGAAACATATGGCAATATACGACGGACCGCCCGATGCGCCGCGTCTCCGTAATCGAGCACTTCGAGGTGAATTATCCAAATGATTACGCAAAAAAGAATATAAAAGATTAATATACACTCATCAGTCGCGTCATTGGTCAGTCACGTCATATAAAAATCTCTTCCCCAATTCAGTGCCGTAACTAGGTCGATGCCAGCGGTGGTATACTTAGGGCGCAGACCCAGATGGGGGGCAGAAATCAAACCAGGGCCATTAATTTTTGTATCATTAATTTCATCAAAAGGAGGTTACTGTTTCCCATTGCTTCTCGCTCCGTACGGGCCTCTAGCGGTCACTTGCAGAACCAAAATTTGCCATACAAAATATTTACGGCGTCGATATCGAGTAGCGACGAATACTATTGCTTAAAACTCATGGTAGAGGTACTGGTCACATCTCTGCATCGCATCCAAGAGGATACGGCGGGGCTCCACCACATGCTTCACTGTGAGCTCCGGGCGATCCGCGCCATACGTTGAGGCGAAACACTCGTGTGTTTCCGGATAGCTATAACCTAGGGGGGTTTTTAAGTCAAGGGTGAATAGGTTCACACACCGACGCCACATCATCGCTTACCATCAGGTGAGATATAATGGTAAATCACGAACCTATACACAATGTTAGTATAAAATAGCCTGCGTCAGGGGAATTAAACACGGAATTTTTTTAGGGGCGCAGTTTCGGAAACTGGCACCGGACATATAAAGGGCTAGTTACGGCACTGCCCCAATGCGTCCCCTAACATTGCCGTGACTTGTGCAGTGTATGTAGAACCTTTTAAAGCACTATCTGATTTTGTTCTACGAAACATTCTCCTTGAATACAGCTCCTTTCCCTTCTGAAAATTCCTGTAGTTCTTGCTGATTTCAAACCGTCTTCTGGTGAAACATGGACACCTATGATTAT
Organism: Leucania comma; assembly: GCA_958295575.1. Classification (NCBI taxonomy): domain Eukaryota; kingdom Metazoa; phylum Arthropoda; class Insecta; order Lepidoptera; family Noctuidae; genus Leucania; species Leucania comma. The sequence continues at coordinate 13,826,728 of OY282485.1, forward strand.
GGTAGTAAGTCCTTTTGTTCATTTTGTACATTATAGGAGGGAATTTGTCGCAAGAACATATTTCATCGAGACTACGGCGCTTCGGGAGTAGCTCTGTATACAAAAGTTGTTTATGAAAAAAAGTTGTGGGATAATCTCTTATTATTAGAAACCCGTAATACTCTTATTACTTATTAGGACTTTGGTCTGGAGTTTTCACAAATTATTGGTAAACTAGTAAAAGAAATACTCCTTTAAAATAGGTAAATATGAAATTTAGAAATAGCAACCATTTTCAGTGTCCACAAAATAAAGATAATGCAACTTATAGAAAACCTTTTTAGCGAGCAGGTAAATCATATACTTGGAATAAAGTACATCGTCCTTTTCATAAATCTCACGTAGGTACCTACACTACCCACCCGAAAAAATAACAATGAACTGCTTTTCATTATCTACTATATACTTACCTATGTTTAGGATCGTAATAGATTTCTATTCAAGACAGCGTCAGCGCTAAGTCTCTTTACTCGACTTACTCGATAACTCGCTCTTCCTTCCTTTCCCTTAGCTTTTAGGCACACAATTTACAGTTTTTCGCACTAGTGCGGAAAAGTGAACAAACTCGCCCCCGCGACAACTATACATGTATCGCATCAAGCTGGGCCCTAAGCAACTCCCGTTTATTTATATCTTCTTAGGTTTATTGAAAAAAGTCGTTTGATACACGTGGAAAGTCACTGCAGCACTCGGCCCCATACCACCCTCGCCTACGACCCGGACAGATTCCACCTCGCTTTCTGCACTCGTATCATACTTTCGTTTTTCAAATTTAGAATGTCAATACACGTAGGTAGATGGATCAATGACCGTTATTCCAAGTTCAACTGGCGCCTTCCTTAGATATATATCTAAGCTTCTGTATTAAATATGATCTACCAATTCCAAGAAAAACTCTTACCAATATTGTTTCTACAAATAGGCCTTACAGTTCTGGGACTGTTGATCTTCACCACGCTATTAGCCCTCGCATCATGTTCGCATCTGTCATAGTCTATGCCAATTTCGTTGTGCCGAATTAGGGACAGAATCTCTGTTTCGCGCCAGAACTCACTCGTATCCTTGTCTTTGTCTATTAGACTTGCGAAGGGGAGATACTGAAAGAAATTGTGAGACAGGAATAGTATAATCAGCCATAATGTTTTCACAGCTGAGATTCAAGCCTCCTCTTAAAGATGGGTCTAACTCTACACTAGAGAAGCCGAGCTCCCGAGCATAAATTCGTGTTAAAGTGAGCACAGACTAGAGTATTTATTTTTTTAATCCGCGCAAATAATTTTTTTTTTAATCAAAACCCAATTAATACCAACATTAGCACAAAATCCGAAACACGATCGAAAAACACATTTTATACAGAAAAACTACACACATTGCTTTCATACACAACTGTCAATCCAAACGTCACTTTGGAAAATCGACAAAATCCTATTATATTATTCGTAACAATTGTGTGCGTGATATTACACCCGACCACAAGTCTTTACACCTCATCCAAACAAGAATTAACTCTATTTCATTTTAATAAGAGTATATACAACTGTTTATGTTTGTTATAGAATATTGAATATTTAGGGACAATCGGTGTGAAAAGTGGTGCCGATCTATTACGGGTAATTGGATTAGGTGGACGTGTAGCGACATCTATGTCGTCACAAAGCACCGCTCCGACTCACTGGAGCCAGCCACACTACTCCGACTCACTGGAGCCTGCAGCAGCATCGTATCCCGACTCACTGGGATAGCACCACCCCGACTCACTGGGGCATCACCGCAGACAGTTCCGACTCACCGAGAACTATGCGGAATCCGGTTCCGACTCACTGGAACCAACCTCCATTGGCCTGGCACGCATCACACGACGCATCACACGACGCATCAAGAAGCATCAAGAACCATCGATCTCCGATCTCCGGAGGGGAGTGATGTAGCGACATCTATGTCGTCACAAATGGACTAATCCTGCATCGCGCAAGTTAGATTCGCGGCGCGATTTGAACATATAGAACAAACCCGAATTCATCTATCGGGCAATAGCCCACCAGACATAACACCCGTCTGGTCGGAGGATCCTACCTTTTCAATGGAGGTATGTGGGACTTTACTCTCTGTTCCAAAATACCTCTAAAGACGTGTCATTTCTATGGAATTAAGGTAAAATGGCCGCGGTCGTAATAGCCTTAGCGCGAGCGCTGACGTTTAGTTAACAACGAAATGTTAACAGGTAACTTGCACACTCGCTGTGAGCATTACGCCGATCAGAGGCCCGAGTATTCACAGGAACATTACATTACATGGAAATGCTTATGAAACTGCTGTTACATGTACTATTCGTTAGAACGTTACATTACATAGAAATGCTGGAGAAAATGCTATGGCGTATATCCACCTTAACGTGAACCGACTTACAATAAGGATCTTGCTCGGTTCGAGCGTTTGGTTCATGCTCGACTGTGCTCCGTCTATCTACGTCGGTTTTTTGTCGAACGTAAAAGGTTTCTCAACACGTTCGAGGACAGGAATCGTTGGAGACTCGTTGTACGTCCACACTTGACACCGCGAGTGGATCGGCTCGGCTTGTGCTCACCTTTAAGTCTCTAGTTCTTCCAGAGCTGTTTAAAATACTATTGAGTTGTTACATTGGACATTTTCGAAATTAATGTGATACTCCCGTTTTTTGGAAAATACGAAAAGCCCTTGATCCTGTCACCACCACTATGCAAACTTTGGGCCCCGTTTCATTTGCTTAGAGGGTGAATTTAAGAAAATCCTTACCTGCGTGCATATCAGCGAAATCAGTTCAGCGCTTTGTTTTAGTGCTGTCCTAACATTTAAAATTTTGCTGTGCCCGACAGAATGCATAATAAAATTGTCTCAATTTATCACCTGATATATAGCCCAAGCAGCACGCAAGCGTATCAAACATCAATAAAGCAGCCGATATACAGCTTAGAGCTGTATAAGGGCTGTACAAGGGTGTAAAACACAGCTTTAGGCTGCATAAAGGTATCCGCGTACGCTTATGGTTCTATATCAGAGTATTTTTACTCAATTAAACAGCTTTAAGAGTTTTTTGACACTTAAGGCTGCGTTTTACACTTAAAGCTGTATATAGGCTGTATATTGCACGTCACCACTTCCTTTATACAGGTCTAAGTGTTATATTAGTGTAAAATGATACTTATTGCTGTATATTGGTGTAAACGAACTCCATTATACCTCTTATTCGTTTGGTGTAATTGTACACTCTTATAACTATTGTGGTGTTATAACTACTGCCTACAAGGGTGATATACAGCTATAAGAGTAAATGAACGCTATAGTACAGCGTTAGGCTGTATTACTAATGGAATCACTCGGATTGTGTTTTTGTGAACATCAATATGGAGGAAAAGACCGGTCAAGTGCGAGTTGGACTCGCGCACCAAGGATTCCGTAAAAACTTACTCGCACCGTGTCCGTTCTATGGGTCCTATGATTAAAAAAAAAGAAATTCAATTATCTCGAAAACGGTGCGTCCTAGGTCAAAAATAACCAAAATTTTAACCCCCCTGTGACACCCCCGTGCAAGTACCAATAGAATACAAAAACGTAAAAAAAAAAATTTTTTTTTCGTGATCGAATCGGAGCAAGAATTCATTCCAGAAAAAGAAATATCCGAGCAATTGGTGGATATTTTAATATAAAATAAAACTAAAGGCACATAACTCATAAGGCCATGAAACTTGGAACCTAAATAGTTTCTATGGTTGAGGTTAACCCAAAACTACAAAAAACAAAATGCTGTAGGTATTCTGTACCAATCAACTAAGGGTGGTGAAGAGAAAACATTGAATTAAGAGGAAGGTCAAAAGGAAATATTTAAATATTACAAATACAGATAATTTATTTAAATACAACAGACAGTAGAGATAGTAAAGTATAATTTATTGGAGAAGATAAAGTAATAGATCACAATCTGCTTCTTCAATGATGATAATAATAGACTTTATACGCAGCATTTTGATGTAATCCCACGATGATCTGGAGGGTTAGAACTGTCATCCTTCACCAATGCGTCCGACGTCTAATCACTCGCTTAGTAATTTTAGATCGCCTTCTGATTCTCGTGACCTTGATATTAGACCAAGTCAAAGGCCTTATTGTACCTTTTCTGAAAAATAGATGAAAGATCGGTTACAAATCTTACTCACTACTTCACAATAAGTATATAAATTGTTAAATTGTATTCGGACATATGAGATTTAGTCGTAGGTAGCTGAGGATTTTTTATTCCTTATACGTATCTCTAAAGATGGTTAGAAATGTACGTACTTGTTATGAACAATTACACAGATTATGGAGTAAAAATACTCTATTATACAGCCTAAGTCGTAAAAATACTCTATTATACAGCCTAGGTCGTAAAAATACTCTATTATGCAAGCTGTCGCCATTTTGCAATGTACATATTGATTTTATAAACATAATAAAAGGCTTATTTGGCAAAAGCCTAAAGTCATATCATGATTATCAGCTTGAATTACGGTTGATTTGCATTTATACCTATTATTTCAACATATTTTTTTAATATAACCTAAAAAAATAATAACATTACTTACCGTATTTACTATTTTCCTTGATGTTAAAATTGATTATTTCGCTGGCGCGTTAATATTTTCACCGAAAATATACACACTTTTACAATGAAATTAAATCGGCACTATAAAATCACCATATTACTAAGGTCAACAAGTCCAATTTAACATATTATATTTAAAACTAAATGTATATGGCGTAGTCGCCATTAGTAAAATATTATAAAAAATAATCTTTAAGTTTGGATTCTTTCGTATTCTTACACCAATTAACAGCTTTTTGCTGTATATGATAGTTATAATTGAATATCTGTAGAGTTAAAGTGTAATTGTACACCGATATACAGCTTAGGGTGTACAAAAACGCCTTTATACAGCCGATATACAGCCAACACGCAGCCAATATACAGCTTTTATTCTCCACTTACACTTAACGCTGTATATAGGCTGTATATGTGGGCCCTTTTTGGAGTTACAAGGGCTGTATATAGGCTTATACAGCCTATATACAGCTTACTATACAGCTTAGAGTGTAAACCGCTGAACCTATATACAGCCCTTGTACAGCCTTTTGTGCTGCTTGGGAGGTCACTCACTAACGCTATAAAAATTTGAAAACTAAGTCAACAAACTACATAAAAATACCTTTAGGTGCCCGAATGTCTCGTTTTCAGGAGCAGCAGGGGTTTCATCCATTGGGCCCGCATATTTCAACTTGAGCACGGGGACCATACTCTTACACACAACATGGCTGATATTAATCAATATAAAAGTAAAAGAAACAAGGAACGAGATATAATATTTCATAATTATGATTTTACTATTTTTTATTTTATTCCATGTAAAGTTTTACAAAATGTGGACATGCTTTGACGTTGCAGAAGTTCGCTTGTCAGAATGTCAGAGAAAGATATTATTGGTGGCCAGATATTCTGCTTCTCGGCTTATTCTCTATGCCCAACAGTCGTATGCGAGTAGACGGTTATTCTATAATGACGCTTTACTCTCAATCCTTGGCGTAGGCTTAGCTCTTTGATTATATGGGCACGCCTTAATTATGGCGGTAAGGCCCCTCTTTGAGGCGTGGCTGGAAAGACCTCACGGCGTCCTAACCTTCCGCATGACCCAGGTTCTCACCGGACACGGTAAGTTCGGGAGGTTCCTGTTCCGGATTCGTGCGGAACCGACGCCCGGGTGCCACCACTGCGTGGACTGCCCGGAGGACACGGTGGAGCACACGGTCGAAGTGTGCCCCGCTTGGGCAGAGCATCGCCGTGTTCTCGTGAGTGCGATCGGCAGCGGCGATCTCTCGCGCCAGGCCCTGGTACGGGCCATGGTCCGAAGCGAGGAGGGATGGCAGGCGGTCGCCTCCTTCTGCGAAGCAGTAATGCTAGCAAAGGAGGAGGCCGCACGCGAGAGGCAACGGCCCGCAAGGCCCAGCCGCCGCGGGGATTCCGATTCCGATCCTGATTTCCAGCCAACGTAGACGCGGGCTTGCGGACGGCGAGCTATGGGTAGCTCGCTGTCCGACCGTCCGGTAAACATCCGGACCAAGCCCAGGTCGTCAACGGCGCGCACTGTTCCCGCGCGCCTCAAGGAGTTGTCAGCAAACCGTAGAGACCCAGCCTGCTAGCTGCAGGCAGGCAGGGTCGAAGCCTACTGGGGCCAAGGGTTTGCTTCCGAAAGGAAAGCCCGGCCCTGGTATCTAAGGCCACGAAGGAACGGGGTGGGTTTTTAGTCAGTAAGAGTCTGACACTATCTCCCGCTCCGCCCAAGGGCGGGAGATGTCATTGGATGATTTTACCCACCACCAAAAAAAAAAAAAAAAAAGCTCTTTGATTATATACCTGTCTTAGCTATTCTACACTACATCTTGGTAATACAGTGTCATATTCGGCGCGGACTGCAGCTTTCCGGGTACGCTCCTACCGAGCATTCTAGTTGCGGCCTTGACCCTGGTCTAGCCATCTCATTGGTGATCTATCAAAATTCAAACTTGAAGACACAGATTACTGTATGTAGCAAGCTAATCTATTCTGCGAGCAATGTTAGCCAGGTCTATTGCTGCTTATTATAGTGAGGTTATACCTAATATTTTTGCTTGGCACATCGTTCTAAAACTTAACAGATCTAATATGGACCACGAGATATCTCGTAGTGTTTTCCCTTACGAGTTTTCTTGTAGATAACTTCTAAAGAAAGTATACATATTGCTAGTGCCTAAGTACGAGATATCTCGTATAAATGGTATTAACTTGATTAATTAGCTCCGATGTTTCTTGTAAAATATAGGCTGACGATGGATGATAACAAAGACATTAAAAATATGATGATAGGAACTGAATTTAACTCCTAGAAACATCTTGGTGTAAAATGAAAAATAAAAACCCCTGAGTAAAAGTACTTAAATCGTATACTTTCATCCTTATATATGGCGATCGGCGACAACGACCTCTCGCGCCGGGTCCTGGTACAGACCATGGTCCAGAGCGAGGAGGAATGGCTGGCAAAAGAACTCGGCATCAGACAGCGCCTATCAACCACAATACAGTTACGCATTTCGACCTTCGGCCAGGTATGTCGCCGTGGTAATGACTCGATAGAGCGTCTCGTAGTGCAGGGAAAAGTTGAAGGCACGTGGTCTATCTAGTGTTTTCAACCAGCTTGCTACATATTCAGTCATCTGTGAAATAGATGGTCGATGACGACGAAAGGCTCTGTGTGGCGGCGACCACTTAAGGGCTCGTGTACACGATGAGGATAACTTGGGGGAGGCCTATGTCCCACAGTGTACGTCTTTCGGCAGAAATGATGATTATGATGATAGCTTGTTAATATTCCATGGGTTAGATATATAGATAGGTATTTAGCTAAAAATAAAACCATTTCGTGACATACAATCGTTTATTCGTTTATTCGCCTTGTAAAATACGTTACAAAAGAGTCCATACCAACCAAGATAGGAATTGTGTTTACCCGTCACCTCATTAATCATATTTAAAATGTTCCTGCACATACAACTCAGAACAACCCCTACGAGTAATAAAAACTTTACGGAAATTACCCTTCGCCATGAGAGCGTACGAAACGGACACACCTTTTTACCCTTTACAGAACTAGGGTAATAAGAGCTTGGCTTACGAAAAGTACCCTTCGACTTTTATGCGTAAGGGTAATGAGGCTTCTTTAAGGTAATTACCCTTCGACATGAGTGTGTAAGAAACGACAACTTCTTACTCTTTACTATAATACTACTACTACTTTTATGCGCAAGGGAAAAAAGTCTTACTTACGGAAATTACCCTTCAAAATGAGTGCGTAAGAATCCCTTCTTACCATTTACTATCTTAGGGTAATAATGGCTTTACTGAGGAGAGTACTTTGATTTTTATGCGTAAGGGAAATTACCCTTCGACATGAATGCGTCAGAAACGACACCTTTTGACCCTTTACTGTACTAGGGTAATAAGATTATTACGTAGGACAGCACCCTTCGACTTATGTGCGTAAAGGAAATGAACCTCTCTTATAGAAATTACCCTTCGTTACGAGTGCGTAAGTAACGTTACCTTCTTACCCTTTTCCTCGTGGGGGCAATCGGAGGCGATCTCTCGCGCCGGGGCTTGGTTCAAGCCATGCTCCGGAGCGAGGAGGAGTGGCAGGCGGTCGCCTCCTTCTGCGAAGCAGTAATGCTAGCAAAGGAGGAGGCTGACCGTATCAGGCAACGGCGCTCACGCCGCAGCCGCCGCCGTAACTCCGATCCAAATTTCCGGCCACCGTAGACGCGGGCTTGCGGACGGCGGGCAATGGGTAGCTCGCTGTCCGTTTGTCCGGTAACAGACCGGACCGAGCCCAAGTCGTTTACGGCGCGCACTGTTCCCGTGCGCCTCAAGGAGTTGTCAGCAAACCGTAGGGGCCCAGTAGGGTCGAGGCCTAGTCTGGGGCTCTGGGAAGGTATGAAAATGCATACCAGGGCCCTGGAACCAAGGCAGGGAAGGAACAGGGTAGGATTTTAGTCAGTAAAAGTCTGACACTATTTCCCGCTCCGCCCAAGGGCGGGATTTGTCATTGGATGATTTTACCTACCGTAAAAAATAAAAAAAAAAAAAAAAAAAAAAAAAAAACCTTCTTACCCTTTACTGTACTAGGGTCATTAAGCCTAGCTTAGGGAAGTACCCTTCAACTTTTCTGCGTTAGAGAAAATATCTTTTATAATATCAGATGGCAATTTAACGAATTCCTGCTCTCTATTAGATTAATTAATGTTAAGCAAAAAATGCAAACAGGGTTTGAGTAGTATAACATAATTTACGCATAAATTGAAAGTATGTCATTGAATGTGCAAGAAATTTTACAATAAAATTATTCGGTTTCACACAATCCAATACCGAATAATCATTTTTAATTTGATTATTTTAAAATAATCAAAGATATTTTACATTACATTTATTGAGCTACCATTTCTTTGTTTAATATCAAACTCAGTTGTTTTCTTTATTTGATTACAAATAAGGTCACTTGGTCTATAACTTTATTACCTAAGTATCTGAGCAATTATGTTTAAAATAGTTGAATTTATAAACTAATAACTATTTTATTTTTAATTTAAAGTTACGTCTCATTGCAAATGCTGTTTTTCTCTCCACTAAAGAAATTTTGTTTTGCTTAATCTGTCGCTTACAATTTGTGCTGTTTAAGTTTATATTTGTTGAAAATCATTTCGTGGAAAGTATAATATATGAGACTTTCTATAGCAAATATACTTAGTTTTTTTTTTATTTATCTATTTTTCATACAAGTAGGTACATTTTATGGCAGTGTAATTTTAAGTCATATTGTCTAATTAGTGTAAGGTGCCGACTACATGAGTGAGTGTATCGCCACGAATACACTCCGTTACCGTCGGTGAGATGAACTCCACAAAATGATTTATTCTACCGCCGTATCGTTGCGACTCGCAACGGGTCGCTGTTTAACCCAAATGACTTATCGTGAGTCGTGACGGATTTCTTCGTGTCCACAATTATTACAGTTGTTTTGCTGAAAAAGTTTTGCCATTTTACTCGCCCAAGCGCAGGTTTCTGAATTGAGTATTTTTAGTTAACGCCAAATTTTGACAGCATTTCTTGCTAAAGTTTGACACATAGGTATTCAACTTCAAATATTTAGTTCAGAAATCATGGGAATATGTGTGGAGACATCATCTTCATAGAATCATTATTGAATGGAAGTGGTAGGCCGATAAAATCGCCGCGATACACTCGCTCATGGAGTTGCAACCTAAGACATATCAATCTATAATTTTTAATTCCGTTCTTAGGTACAAGTTAGGGTTTTATATTATATTAACGCAAAAAAACACTCGTTTACCTTTTAAAACGATACCTATGAAGCCTAAAATATCAACTAACATTTGTAATCCTAGTCAAAGAAGCCACATGTCAAATAATTTATCGTCAGATTAGTAACTTTTTAGAAGTAAATTTTATTATTTTGCTATTTTGTTATATATAGATAATATAATTTTTTTAAAACCCTTCTTAACATTGTACGTTGTTGTCAGAAATCTGACGGTATACCGTTGCGCATATGACCACAGCCTTTAAAATGGACGGATTCAAACATTTCATTATATATATAAACTCAACTTTTAAATAACCAACAAAACTGACTAGATTGATAACACAGACTGGATGGAAGAAATTAACGTAAAATAAAAACGTTTCAAGGAGTGACTAAAGTCTTTTCACTTTAAAAGTAGACAAGTTCGGTAGTCTACAAGTAACAAGATAAACTGCATATATTACTGCATTCATTAATTACCTATCCACATTCTCCGATAAATACTTATTAGCAAAACGGTTGCTAAAGCTAACAATTTTTTTTTAGTATAACTCGTGTAGTAGTAGCTTATGACTATCGGTATCGTAGTCATGAGCTGGGTCTTGGCAAAAGACAACTAAAAGACACAGTTGGATTTTAGTCAGTAAAGTCTGACACACCCTCTCGCTCAACCTTAGAACGGGAGAAGTCATGGCATCACACCCCAATACAAAAAAAAAACTGAGTTGGGAAAAAGCTAAACAAATTGTTAAATGAATAATATTTTTTTCTACGGTAAGAAAACCCATATATGAGGTCCATAATAGGTTTATCTACATGAGATTGATATATTAGAATATTACTTCTTGAAATTACCCTACGTATATCGAAGAGTAAAATCAAGAAGTATGGCCAACTTCAAAGCGAAAAGTATTTAGACTTTTTAACATAGTAAAGGAGTTCCAAGTCTAGAAAAACTTAGTAGAAAAAACAGCAAACCTAATATACAGTCCTATAACCTCAACTGACCCGGTGACTGTAGCGTTGTCTATGGAACAAAATAAATATTGGAACAAATACGCAGTGACAAGCGGTCTTACGGACATGTGTGAACCTTAAGGTGGATATACACTATAGCATTTTCTTGAAAGCATTTACTTTATGTAATGTAATGTTCTTACGAATGGTACAATACAGGTAAATGCTCATTTTCATTACAATACAATACAATACAGGTAATTGCAGGAACGTTACGTTACAAGCATTTCCATGTAACGTAACGTTCCTGCGAATGCTCGGCACTCTGTTCGGCGTAATACCCACAGCGAGTGTGCAAGTTACCCGTTGCGTTGTCAACTAAACGTCAGCGCTAACGCTCGACGAAATTACGCTAAAACGGCGAACACGCTCGACGTCTGGTTCGTGAGGGTGATGCTCTAGAACAATAGAGCGGCACATTGTTCTGTTACTAGTAAATGCTCTAGTTTATACTCACCTTTAATAATTCTGTTTTTCATTCGGACGTGTCACTTTGTCTTGGCTTTAAAAGGTGAACTGTCATTTTCTTTCGCTAGTTCTACACAGCCACGGGGTCAGATAAGTTTATGGCACAATACAATAATAACTTCCCGACGAATACATAGTTCGTCACAGTCTCTAGAATTACGAACACTATACTAATCACCCGACTATGGCGGAAAAATGGAATATCAGAATTTATATTGAAAACCAGAACGATTGAAGAAGGAACACTAACATAGGGATTTGAACTTTATTGTATTTGACATAGAGTTTGAAGTTCCATAACCTGTTTAATCAGAAGCGTTATTGAAGTCCATAGTCGAGTAATAGCTATAAAAATACAGTTTCAGAGATTCGCCTAGATCGCTTACCTACCGTATGCTAGTCCTAAGATCCATTAAGGCACTAGCTGTAATCACCCCATGCCTTTGTTTACCCAGACAACTTCCATAATCCGCATCACCGCCTATAGTGACAGTAGAAAAAGAGGTTGAATTCCTCCTATGTTGCACCGTAGACTTTTTACCACCACTCATAAAACCTGTCTCTGAAGGGCTTTGTCTTGTCGCTGGTTGGAAATAATCGCCATGACAGTTCGTATTCTCGGTCCATTCGTGTCTATGCTCAAAGAGTTTCGTCGCTCGAAGAGGTTTTGCTACACTCTGGTCGGGTCTATGCTCTTTTAAGGGTCTTTCCAAGTGAGCTCTTGGTTTTGGTCTAGATTTCTGGTCGGCTGATGCACTCAAAAGTTTGGTCTTCGCGTAAGATTTTAAAGTTTCCGATTCATGAAAATTCTTGCTGCTTTTGCTGGTTGTTGTTGGTAGAGGATGCGTTTTGTTGCTGAAAGGAATGTACAATAATTATATCATTCTGGTCAGTAAAGTAGATTGGTCATAGACTATGGCCTACTGTTCAAGGATGCATAGCTTCATAGACGCGTATTCGTCATTATGCGCTTCGTGTGTGGAGCTTACATCCAAAACTATGAAACTCTGTCGATGAAGAGGCAGGATCGTGCCTTTGTGTCGCGTCTATGAAGTTATACTTTCGTAGTCAGTAGGCCATAGTTTTATAAGTAAGCTCGCAGGCGTACACCAAAAGTATAATGACGAATGCGCATCTATGAAGCTACGCGTCCGTAGACAGTAGACTTATTTTACACAAATTCCTAAACAAACTTACATAGTTAAAAAATTAAAGTATTTTACATTTTCTTCCTAGCTTCAGCTCGAGTTCGAGCTGTTCACTGTGAAAAGGAAAAGGATTCTTTTCCAATATCCAAAATAAATAGTAAAAAATAAACTGAGCAAGTGCGAGTCGGACACGCACACCAAGGGTTCCGTACAAACTAACTTATGTAAATAATTCAATTCCCGAATCGAGATTCAAACATTTCCCGAATCAAAAAGTTTTTTTTTTGACGTAACCACTACAGCTTTCAGATTTATTGTATACTTATGCTATAAGGCCTTCCTTTATGCCGAATTTCATGGTTCTAGGTCAACGGGAAGTACCCGATGAATTTTGTTTCCCTTGAGAGTGTCGAAGTATACGTTTTTTGCGACATAAACGGCCGTATCTTTTATCCGTAATCTTAGATGTTTGATGTTTCACAGTTTTAAGGAATCGTAGACTTTAGTATATGGCTTAATTTCTACTCGATATCTTTACGCGTTCCCGAGATAAAGGGTCTTGACAGACAGACAGACCACAAAGTGATCCTATAAGGGTTCCGTTTGTTTCTTTTGAGGTGTGAGACTATTTATTCCTTATTTGTAAATTACACTGCTGGCGCAGTAGTTGAGGATTGATTTCCACACGAACCAATATTAGCATGGCCTACAGATAATTGTTTCGGATCTGGGTGTCTTATGTATATGAGTTTACTCGCTTGAGAACGCACCCACGATACAAGAATTCCTAGTGTGGGGACAAAGTTTTTCATAATAAACAAAACCATAAAAAAAACATTATACTCAATGAAGCACTCAATCCTTCAGTTTACACCAAGTTTCGCGGTATTATGACACTAAGCCATTTTTGGCCGCCCATTCAGCTTATTTAATCACTGAATCTTACGTACCTAGAGTGAGTCTTCCTAGGTTGTACGGTGTTGGACTGAGCATGCTGGGCTCCTTTAGCCATGATGCTATACAGTTTGTTCCGGTAGTCATCCACGGACATTTGTTTGTCGTCTCTCAATGGGAGCAGGACATCAGACAGTAATATCGGTTCATCGCGTTCACGGTGGAATCTAGAAAGATGATAAGAAACTGATCAAATGAATATTCATTGAAAGGAGACGAGATCCTCCTCCTCTTTGCGTCGTTTATCCTCATTGCTGAGGGTCGTGACCTCGACGAATAACTTTCTTGTCGGCATGTTGTCCGATCTTCAGCGAAGTGGATGGCGTCGCTGACTATGGTCTCCAGTAGATCACGGATTTAGTCTGACCAAGGTATCGGACTTCTGCTCCTGGGTCTTTTCCCATCTAATTTTTTTTTGTAAGCAGCAACTTTACCAGGTTGTCACCTCTCTTTCTGGCAATGTGGCCAAAGAAATCAATCTTTTGTATATGGTCGGGAAGGAGACGGTAAAGCGAAAAGTGCAATTTAAGTTATCTTGGAATTGAAAATATCCGCAAGAGAACCAAGGTCGCCGATATAGCCCGAAGAATTACCAAAATTAAGTGGCAGCGGGTAAGGCAGGCTAAAAGGTCGTCAACGGGGACTTAAATTAGTTATAAATCAAATGAGAAGTAAAATCCATTTTGACTAATAGTAATCAGTAATAATATTTTGAGGTTGTAAAACTCCTTTTTATCATTTAGACTCACGCTAGCCCACTATCTCACCTGATGGTAAACGATGATATGGTCGACGATGGGACACGCTTGCTTAGAAGTAACCTTTACATTCTTGACTTCTAAGACCCCAAAGTTGGAGCTATCAGGAAACACAGACACTGGCAGGGAAGATTGACTTAAAGATCCCCAGGTTGTAGGTTCAACACTTACTTGCTCACATACTCATGATCCAACGCCCGTTCAGCGCTGAGCCTCTTAGCGGGGTTGAAGACTAGCAGCCGTTGCACCAAGTCGGCAGCGTCACGCGGCGCACACGACAGTAGCGCTGTCAGCGTGGCGCCGCCGTGAGCGTTGCCAACTTGCTCCCGGATCAGCGAAGAGCCGTAACCGCTGCATACTATCGCTATATCTAGAAAGTGTAGTTATAGGTGGCTTAATACGATGGCAATATACTTAATATATAATTAATAGTTAAAAGTTTCCAGTTTCCACCACATTTAAAATGTTTCTCACTTAATTAACTTAACACTTAAAATAAACAATCATGTTTATTTGCTTTTCTGGATAAACCTATTTTCTTATTTAAATAATAAAAAGAGTTGAGACAACTACAATACGCGGGGGCCTGCGCGTAACCATAACAACGACGGTCATTTTAGTTCAACTAATTTGCCGCGAGCTATATCCTATTGCCACGAACTAGGCACACATTCATTACAGGGTGATAATCAAAAAGTTCTAACGGAAAAACCCAGTAACGTTCGGGCGGGGCTAAGAATATAAAAGGGGTACTTAGATACTTACCCTCAGGGGAAGGTCTGGGCAACGCACACATTATTTTCTCGACCTGGTTGACGGTTGAGGTGCCAGGGAACAAGGGCTTGCCGGTCAGCATCTCGCCCAGGATACAGCCAAGCGACCACATGTCGATGCCTTTAGTGTAGCTGGAACACAAGGGCATTAAAATGGAACATTTAAAAAGGTTTTTGCGTCCTAATCGTCAGGGTCGCGTGTTTGCAACTGGGTACTTCATCTCATTTAGCTCTTCAATCCTTGACGAGATGTAGTATTTGGTCGTGAATATGCGACCCTGGCGGAACAAACGCGAGTGTTTTTCGGATATATTCAACTTCGGCAGTTAAAGGTATGATCATAGGAGCTGAACAAACAACGAGATCCCGGGACGAAATTAGTTTGATTTACAAAACCAGTCATCATCGTTTAGCCCAACTGTGCCCACATCTACTCATGCTGCGCCTTCTGACCAGCCTTGAACGAACACGCTTCGAGCGTATCGTGCTCGACTAAGCTCCGCCTATTTTCTTAAATTACGTTCGAAGACAATTATTGTAGTAGGATCGTTGTACGTCCACACTTGACACCGCGAATAGATCGAATGCCACACTTGACTCGGTTTGAGCTCAGCTCATACTCGGCTCCTCTAACGCAGCCTTTAGAATATCAGGGTTTATAAAACTTACTTCTTACTAGCGATGAGTATCTCAGGCGCGCGGTACCAACGTGTAGCGACATAGTCAGTGAGGCATTGGTCGGCTCCTTCCTCCCCGCCCGAGTACAGGCTCGACACAGACCGAGCAAGGCCGAAGTCTGCTAACTTGACCCTGTAGGATAGAATACACCTTTAGGTACGCACACTTAAGACTGCAAGATTGTTCGAAAGTTTTACCGTGTCTTCTCTATCTCCCGCAAAGGGTCCCAGCTGAGGGAACACTTTATTGCACTTATCGGTTGTCGATAGAAAAGAAAAACATCCCAACAAAAAAAATGATGTTAACGTCTTTTTTACATAGCTTGGGCAGGAGGACAGCAAGACGAAAATAAGCATCTTTAACATGAAAGAAAAGGATAAGTTACATTGTCCCCGCGTTCTGAATTGCGCCAAGCGCGAATCCGATCAAATTTAATAGTCACAAAATATAAGGGCTATTGCTATTAAGTAATAATTGTGACGTTACGCGTTGGTTGGATTTGCGATATAATCACTTTTGACGCAATTCGGAACGAGGGGATTATGAATCTGACAGCTGTTACCCGCACCATCTTATCCTGATAATGTTGGTATAAGTTTTCTTCTTCATCTACCCTCCCTCCATACAAAAAAAAAAGCCCAACTTACCTGCAAGCACTATCGATCAACACATTGCTAGGCTTCTGATCTCTATGTATAACATTGCCAGAGTGTATGTACTTCGTCGCCTTCAACATTTGGTACATAATATATCGTTTATGTATGTCCTTGAGTATGTTACCGCGTTTGATCACGTTATGTAGGTCTGTTTCCATGTACTCGAAGCCGAGGTAGATATCCCGGTTGTTTAGAGCCCTGGGGTAAGGGTAAGAAGGGTAAATTTTGGTGAAGGGTAAAAGACTTAGTGACTCCTTCTGAAAATTACCCTTAAAAATATAGTTTGGGCGATATTTATCATATCCTCTCAGGTCTTGGCATGCTATCTGTTTTACTTTCTAGCCTTCAGTTTCAGAATTAAGGTAATATTGATCTCTTTTAATTTCACAAAAATTAAGGTTTAAACCTAAACCTACATTTTCTCGTCTCAATCGAAGTGAGGGACTACGCGTAACCATAGCAAATAGTTCAACTTATTTGCCGCATACTAAATATAAATTGAGATGAAATCACAACAAATGTGGACATAAAAAATGGGTACAGTGGATTTGTTAAACACAGTGCCAGATTAGACATGTAGCAAGAGTAGTAAATACTATGGGCCCCAAGCATGAGGAGGCCCTGTTTGGGCATAGAAAAATAAGTTAAGATATCAGTGCCATATTAATTCCAACCACTTCTGGATTATCCATAAAGACAATATAAGCATGATGAGATAACCTATGGGCCATCGCTACCTAAGGGGCCCCATAGTCTGATTCAAAAATAAAATTAATTTGTGGTCATCATTGTTAATGAATTAGACACCCTTGATAGAGTCTTTGCTACAGACCCCACGTTGGCTTAATGTGGACCTCGTTTAACACTTCAAATTGTAAAAAACCTTTTGAATACCGTAATTAGAGAAATAAATAAATAGAAAGACAATAGGTATGCAGACACCAGTGTCCTCTTCAGACTTGCCAGTTTAACAATAAGTTTGCACCACTAGCATTTAAGGACAATCCAACGGATGCCAGATACATATTAAATCATAAAATTCACTGACAGACAAAGTTCATCCTCGACCACTGTATCTAGAAGCAAGAAACTTTGCCACACAAACTTGTTGTAAATATAATTGTGCAAGTAGCATGCATGCCATAGAGGCATCCACCAATCAGGAATTGTTATGACTTACTAGCATGCAAGCTATTTGCATACTTTTGTGCTAGCTCCTAGCATCTATATCAAAATACTTTGGAAACCCTGTTAATCTTCGCAAAATGGGCAGTAATACCAAGGCGCTGTTGGCCTTGATGAGCCTTGAGGAGCTGGGGTAGATTGAATGACACATTTGTCCCACCCATACACAAAATATGCGCTTGTCGTGGAGTTGAGGACACAAACCCGAAATATAAACACAAAAATGATAAAAATATTTACCTGTGTATACTATGCAGCTTCACAATATTTGGGTGATTACGGAATGACTGGAGGAATATTATTTCCCTAAAAGTACGCTGAGCGTCCGTTTGATTCCGGAAGGCGTCAAATATTTTTTTAATCGCCACCACATCCTTGGTCTTTCTATCAGTAGCTTTCCAGACAATACCATAAGCGCCCTTTCCAAGCCGTTTCTTAATTTCGAACCTCTTAAGTATATGCTCATCGATTTCAGACATGTTTTTATCAGGGCTCTTTTTCTGACCAGGTTTCTGACCCACATCTTTCTTGCGGTCGTCTTTCTTACCTTGATTTTGATTTTGAGACATCAGCACTTCTTTTCAACACAAACAGTTACGCGGTGACTGTAAAATCAAATTCTGCAATCGATACAAATTAAAATTCATATATTCGCAGGTTTCATGTTTTGCTATCAAATGACTGTATAAAATGTAAATTCGAAGGGTATCGTGAGCTTATTTGAATACCAGAAAAGCGTGACTACCATCATTGTCAAAATATTGATTATTTACGCTAAGCAACGAAAAATATATCGATAACAAACTGATGATTGGAAAACAATCTCAATTTAAAAAATTAACAATATTAAACTGTGCTTACGTAAAAAACAGCAATAATACTTCACAAATCCCATTATACGTTTGCTATTTTTTTATTCAAATATGGATATTTTGCCAATATTACTAGATAGACATCGGCACGTTTGAATTCTGCCAGTCGAGTTTCATTTGTTTACGGTCGCCCGCCCAAACAACCTGTCAGTTGCCATGGTAACGAAAGATGTCAACTTTAGTAATGAGGTAAAGTGTATAATCGATAAAATTTATAAATTTTCAGTCGATTTTTTTGTTTACGAAGTTAAAAATTAATTTCATTAAATGGCATTAGATGAAACTTAAAGTATTGTAGTTACACTTCTATCACAAGATTTAAGATCAAACCAGAAAAAAAAACAACTTTATTTTTCTGAAACTTTATTTAAATTTCTTTTTAACATCAGTACAGTAATTCTGGCAAAAACACTCTAATACAGTGAGGAAATACATCTATTAATTGTCTTGTAATACTTTAGTGTTTTTACTTAAACACTAATTTCATAAATGCATAATACTTTAAATGGAATGATATTATCTTAAATATTGTAAATTATTGTTATTATCCTTATAACTAATAAGATAAATTCTGAGTAGGTATAATTAAGAATTACTGGAATTTAAAATATTTATCTATGTAACAATGAGATACCTATATCTAAAACAATCAAAAATATACGGCAGACTCAAACATCTTTGGACCATGTTTAAAAATAAACATCGAAACAGTGTCTAGATAAATAACAAAATAGTCACAAAAAAAATGAGTAAAAAACTCTTAAGCAATAAAATTTAAAAAAAGTTTTTTTTCTAACATTAAATATCCAAAGAAAATATAAAACTATATCATGCTATTTTAAAACGATTTTACCGTTTTAGTGGAACCTGGTGTTGGCGAAGCGTTTTTAAACACGCAGTGAGGTAGCTGGCGTGGAATTATTGCTCGTTCCTTTTATGTTTGAGAGGTGTTTTTTTTTCTGACTTTAACAGGCTATTTTTACAACCATTTAAGTACGACTTCAACAATCTTTGTCTTTGTAGTAGGACAATAAAAGACAAAAAGTACAACACCTTGACTAGGTATTCTAAATACGTATAAAACATAGGTAAGTACTTATAATAGTAAGTACGACCAAATATTAGTATGAATTTGATTATTGTAAGCATGCACAGGTCAAATATCTGAGATGAATAGGTAATTATCAACTAGAATCTTACTAAACAGATTAAGTTTGAAAATTATTTATAGCCATATTAGGCACATTTTGATTTATAAATCTTATTAGTTAATAGCCACAACTTCTCTTTTTCTTAGGTTGAATCTAAAAGATGGTTGAAATCCTACACATTTTATCTGTCATGACTAACAACATGACTAACAACTTAGGTGCCCATTACACGATAGGTTTTGCTGTCAGTTTTGCCGCAATTTTGATTGACGAATAACCTAACGTGCAATGCTAATGGGATGATTGACGTAGCATTGTACTGATTGACGAAAACCATCATTCACCATCATTCATGATTGATGGCAATGATTGACGTTTGCATGATCGTGTAGTGGGCGCCTTGTGTATCGATCAATCACCTAGTAATTATGTTTACTAAACTCATTTATCAGCTGAAGAAGTTACATTTAATGACCGTCATAAAGTCATGATATCCTATGACTCTACCAACACTGTTATATAAAATTCAAAATGAGATTAATCGTACTATTCGATGATCATCTGAAGTTTCTACATCAATTTTATGTCTAATAAAGAAGTGCCTCTACGATCTAGCTGTCACTATAACCGCATTTCCTTAGATGAAAATGTATTATTTTATATTTAACAACGAAAGTACGCGCATAATGGACAGACAAATAGGAAACAGAAAAATAAGTACAAAAGTGTTGCTCATTTCCAAAGAAAACATTTCTTTGAATAGAGAATAGGTAAAAAGATATAATAATAGGAGAAATAAAACAAAGAAAAGGTATTTCGTATTGGAAATTGCTTAGCCTACTATAACGAGTTATTGTCATCATGAATCTGCTGCAAAAACTTGATATTACCATTTGCAGAAAAAGACGGAGCTATATTATAGCTCCGTCTTTTTCTTCCAGCGAAATCATGGTGGCAATGACACGTCATAGTACTGGATGGTATTTTGGCATTAAAACTTAACGACTGATAGTCAGGAAAATGGCTTCGCATTGACTAAAATAATAGTACTTAGCTTATGTAAGAGTGCGGTAAAGTGCGCAATAAAGTGGAGTAATTCCACTTCACTGTGGAAACGCGTCGTTAAACTGCAGAAACTAAAAACAACAGTTAATAAAATCAGTACAAGCTAGCCTCGCATTCAAACAAACCTCCGTTCTATGTTAGGTCACTTCTAGATTAAAGTTTTTACACAGATGTTTGGCCTACTCTACAATATCCAAAGTTATATTTCTCTAGAGAGACATTCCGGAAAGTTTGACCTTTAAAGGGCAGTAATAGCATGTTAACGCGTACTTATAATTAGTTTTATGGATCTTTTATTTGGGCCTTGAATTATGTTGACCTTGACTAATTGGGGTTAAGGATATAACATTAAAAACCTAAATGCTTCCTTATCTACTTTCTGTTTCTGGATAGACAGAAAACAGACGAGATAAACAAGGTTTATCATTTTTCTTTTAGACTAGATCGGTCTCGCCACTTTCACCTAAGGAGACGCGGCCTGTTGAAAAGACGAAGGTCTAAACTACCCGCTATTTTGATCTATTTTGCGGTGAAGGCACACGTCATTATTGAGCGCATTAAGTTTACAACAAGGGCGGATGGATTTTCTTTCTTTCTTCGACGTCCTCACGTCCGATATCAATAGAAGACGGTGTGGGAAGACCGCAGGGCCATTCGAGGGAGTCCGCCTCATGTGTCATTATGTGTTCAGCTTCCACTGTAAAGCATTTTGGTCACATTTATTAAGAATTGGAGTCTCTAACTACAGGCAACTAAACCAAAAACAAATTCATATCATCAATAGTTCCCAATAGCCAGATGAATTGGACTATAATACACTCCAAATGTATAACGAATGTCAAGGTATTCGAAGTAAGAAAACATTTGTGTATCATAAACCAATTTGCTACGAAGTTAATCATAATAAATTAATCCACATAAATCAATGGAGCTACAAATCTGGTTAAAATCTAAGTCTGAGAATTCCTATACAGAAAATAAACCTATAATCATTTTGACTAAGTACCTATTTCCGAAAACAATTTTACTCGTCCTATAAAATAATAATAAAAAATAACGTACGATTTCAGATTGATGATATCAATATTGTAAATGATAAACATATCTACTACTTACTTCTGATTCTGTGTATTTTGTTTCCATATGCAAGATCCCAATAGTATAGAGTCACAAACGTGAGAGGTATCAAAGGCATTAGAAGATATGGTCTTTTCGTCCTTCTGAACCTGTAATACATTTTTCTTAATAATTTTGGGTGATTAAGATTTTGGCTTTTAACAGCATAAACGTTTTTACTTTATGTCAAGTCAATGTTGGTGATCATCGTGACGTAATTATATAGACAGTTAGTATTGTGGTTTGATGAAACTGACTCGCTCTTTGAACTTATAATCTAAATTACCCAGTTAAGAGGCCTGTTGTTGCAGTAACATAAAAAGTAGTAAGCCACAGGCAGGTATCCCTGCTCTTCGCTATCTCCATTGCCATTTGCCGTTCTTGCATTTGATATTGAAGTTGAATTTGTCTCTCCATCTGAAAAAGCTTTTACTTACACGTTTGTAGGATAGCACAATAAGACATCTAACACATGTTTTACCTTAATTTTGTTGATAGTTTGTATGAATTCTTGATTCTTTTTGAAGTTTTCTTCCATATTCACGGTAAAGTAGTTCCCCATTTTAAATTTTAATTATTTTCTTTGTTTAAACAAAAATCACAACAAAATACGATCGACGCCCTGCCCTGACTATAAAATTGTGTAATGCCAAAGAGAATATAAGCACTACGTTTATAACGTAATGCCATCAGCTGTTTGTTGTCAAAACATTTTTTCAACAAAGGCATAGTAGCGTTTTGTTACTGCGATACATAAAAACGCATAAAATATTGTTTGACAGTTTCTTTTTTAATAAAGCTTAAACACAAAAAATATAAACAAAATAATCGGGGACTAAAAGTCTTGATACTTTACAGTTCATAATCAATATTTTATTAGAATGCAGACATCACTATTTACTGTCGTTTGGTAGTTTTTTTTTAGGTTGACATTAGTGACATTTTCCCGCCAAATTACTGAAAAATACACAAGCGTATCAAACAGCATTGGATTTGCATCATTTTTGTTAAGCATTATTAGTGATAAAACGGCAGAATGGGTATTCTAGGCTTATCAAAGTTAATTGCAGATATTGCACCAAGTTCTATCAAAGAAATGGAGATAAAGAACTATTTTGGTGAGTCTTTATGAATCGATATTTAACCTCTACGACTTCATATAACTACTTATATATTTAAAGACTTTCTTTTGCATTTTATCATGTTATTTACGTAAGGTAACATCAGGCCTGTATTCCCAGAAGGCTCAGGCAGAGTTTTCTTTAAAATATACCCACTTTCCAGGTGCTGTGTTCAAGTTCTATGCGACAGCTGTATTGTAACCCGTTTATTGTATTTTTCAGGACGTAAAATTGCTATTGACGCGTATATGAGTTTATATCAGTTCTTGATAGCAGTAAGAAGTGAAGGTAAGTCAAAAAAAGTCAATTTGACCCAAATGGTCTTTACGCCCTTTGTAGCGGAAAGCGCCGTTAAATAAGTTAATAAAACTACATACTTTACTAACAAAATTATATATGAGCTGTCTTACAATTTTTTAAAACCAATTTCTATGTATCACACTTAAACTTTTTTTTAAATTTTGCTGCAGGATCTCAACTAGTTTCCGTAGATGGAGAAACAACATCGCATTTGATGGGCACATTCTACCGTACAATTAGACTGGTTGAGAATGGAATCAAGCCAGTGTATGTATTTGACGGAAAGCCCCCGGACATGAAGTCTCATCAGCTGAATAAGAGGGCTGAGAGGAGGGAGGAAGCTGAAAAGGAATTACAGAAAGCTACTGAAGCTGGTATGTTCAATTGTTGTAATTTCCTTTTTTTTTATTTTGTTATATTTCAATTTTTTTTATATTCTTTTTAGAATTTGACATTGATTATATTTTTTTTTTATTATTTTCAATATGATTGTTTTTTATTAATCTTTTAAATTCAAATTTGACATAAATATTTACTTTGTTAAATATTAAATTTTTCTACGCTTTTGTATTTTTGTATTTACGTTTAATATTGTGAAGATGAGGACTATGTGGATCATTTTTTTTTCTTTTCAGTTATTTTGACGTATGTCTGGCAATTTGAGTATTTCTGCGGCCTACCCAAATGTCCTTTCATTGGTATTGTTCGTCAACTCGTTGAGCTCCTTAGTAGTTTTAAGTTGAGCTATACGAATACTGACAAATGCTTGCATTGACTGGACAGGTCCACTCAAATCTGCGTGGTTCTTTCCTCAAAAGACCATCTCAGACACGAGTCTGCATGGTTCTCATATGATTTGACCATTACATGTTTGCTGTATGGACTTTTAAAAGAGACTTTGACCCCTGAGTTTGTTTCGGTGTTTCTTCTCAGGGCAGTCAGCTAGGAAACACCGGCCTCATCTAGCATAAACTGACAAAAAAAAATGACGTGTAAAAGTGTTTGTAAAAAACCTATTTACAAAATAAATATCATTTATCACTGGCTGATCAAAACCATCCAACATTTTTTCAGACACTTGTTTTATGCAAAAATCTACTCATGAAAAAAAAAAGGAATACTTTATTTGTCTCTTATTTTTTTGTTAAGTTATGCATATAAGAACTTATACACTCACTCACTCATGGACTCTTTCGTTTTGGAGATAGATGAATAGCCAATTTTCTTCTACATTTCTTTTTGTATTTGTATTTTGGGCTGGTGTCTTCCACTCCACGACTAAAGCATATAATCTGCATATTTTCTTAAATAACTTTAAAAGCTAGCTATTGCATTATATAACCAGATATTGATGTGAGTATGTACCAAACAACTATATTGGTCCAGTGGATTAGGAGCTAATTGTCCGTGACGGTTAGACAGACAGAATACACCAGTGAGTCCTGCAAGGGCTCCAAATGTTCGTTCAGACATTCAGATTTTTTCTGTTTATTCCTACCTATCTATATATTAAATAGTCTTAAGCAAATAAAAATATCCTTCAAACTTTTTACTCCTTTCGCAGGTGATCAGGAATCTATCGAGAAGTTCAACCGTCGCCTGGTAAAGGTGACCAAGGTCCACAACGAGGAGGCAAGACAACTGTTGAAACTCATGGGTATACCTGTGGTGGAGGCGCCCTGTGAGGCCGAGGCACAGTGTGCTGCTCTAGTGAGTGTTCATAATATTAATTATAGTGTATTTGTGTTATGAAAATTAATAGTAATTCATCGTTACTCAGCTTATCCATGCCCATTGACCAATTAGATCATAGTAAGTTAGAAAGCCATGCTCATACTGAGCAGTTGAAGCAAGACCTTCAGACGGTACAGTGGCGTCTTTTGTTCGACGAATACGATTAAATTTTAAAATAATTACACACATAATTAAAAGATGGCGTCGGAAAACAGGGTCGCCCAACGAGAACATGGGAAGACGTCATCCGTTTGACCTTGGGTCCATACTGGATAAGGGTATCAATGGACAAAGTCTAATGGAAATAGTTGGAGGAGGCCTATGCCAAAAGGCACACCGAAATGAGGGACATTCTATAACCAGTATTAAAGCCATATAAAGAACAATGTGTCACCAAATGTTTGGAAATAAATTACTATTAAAAAAAATAAAAAATAAAATCTTTAGTACCATTTTCTTTTTTAAATTTTTGTTGTACATTATTGCAGTTTACTGTCCCTTAAACAAAAAAAAAAAAAAAAAAAATTTAACGCTGTATTGGTGCGCAGGTAAAGGCCGGCAAAGTGTTCGCATCAGCGACGGAAGACATGGACGCGCTGACGTTCGGCACCAACGTGCTGCTGCGTCACCTCACGTTCTCTGAAGCGCGCAAGATGCCCGTGCAGGAGTTCCACCTCGACGACGTGCTGAAAGGACTCGAGCTGGACCAGAAAGAGGTGACGAACTTAATAGAGTAACTTTAGATTACAGTTTTAGCATTATCAGCCATTATGTTCCCATCGTTGGAACTCAGGCCTCCTCTCTAGGAGAGGGAGTCAATTAGAATCTAATGCAGTCATCTGGGCTCCGCATGAATCTAAATATAGGCTCACGCTGGAGAGAGTACAAAACAAGTTTGTCAGGTATCTATCTGTATTTGCGCTTGTATGGTGTTTATCCATTTTACCCATTGATGTACCCAACTTTATTTATTTTGGGTATGGTTGGACTTCACTAATTGAGGGTCAGGAGAGATCTCGCACTCATCTCGTACATATTCAAAGTAGTAAGACGAAAGGTACACAATGCGGACATATTAGGGCAGGTTGGTTTATGTGTTCCGGACCGGTACGTGTGGTGACGACGACAGCCACGGCTGCTGGCAGAGCCGCGCGCTCGAACCAATCTGTTACGGGAGGCGCCGCTGACGCGGGCACTCCGCGCTCTCAACCTTACAGCTAGTGACACGGACATATTCTGTCGTTCTCTGAGTGAATTTACAATAAATGCCTTATTTGTAATAAGTTATAAACTGATTTAAATAATTTATAGGTACATGTATGAATAAGTAGACGAAAAAAAAAAGCAAAAATACTCTATTGCATTAGGTTAGCCTGTAATGATAGTTGTAAGTTGGAAAATAAATAAATAAATAAAAAAATCATTATGACAAAAATAATCAATGTTTATCTGTCCAGTTCATCGACCTGTGTATCCTGCTGGGCTGCGACTACTGCGGGTCCATCCGCGGCATCGGGCCCAAGCGCGCCATCGAGCTGATCCGCCAGCATCGCAGCCTGGAGCAGGTGCTGCGCAACATCGACACGGACAAGTACCAGCCGCCAGAGAACTGGGACTATGAGAGAGCGAGGCAGCTGTTCTTGGAGCCTGAAGTCACTGATCCTAAGGAGATTGAGGTAATAAACGACTAGCACTTTCCAAGCGATTTTGTTCGCGAGAAAATTGTTTGTATAACAAATATACAACCTTATTTTTATATGTGAAACCGGAAACACGTGTCTAGTATTTTTATGTAAATTATAAGTATCATAAAAAATCATAAAGTTATAAGCTTGTTATGTGACTTGGTTGTTCACACATGGTCACCGGGCGACTGAGCGGTTATTTTGCTCCCGCACCCGACTTTGTGCTGGCGCTTCATACCAAGCCAAACCAAGCTATGTCAAGCCGTGATCTGTGTTGTACTTAGTGTTAGTGGCGTCCAACTTGTGACCTTTCTTTAAATATTTTGGGGTAGAAATATAACATGGTACTGATTTTGAACAAACTATATTCAGGTTTCTTGTATAGAAAGTAAATATAACAAAGCAGCTAGCCCATACAACGTGCTGTCGATGCAGTGTTTGCCGACCGGTAGGGCCGTGCGCTCCTCATTCCTTTCCCGCATCCGCCCATCGGCTCTAGTGTGCGTGGACCACGGCGTACGCGCGTGGAAAAATATGTTCTTTATTGCGCTTGTTTCTTTATTGTATAAGTCGACTAATCAATTCTTGTTTTCCAGTTAAAATGGTCGGACCCGGATGAAGAAGGCCTGGTCAAGTTCCTGTGCGGAGACAAGCAGTTCAACGAGGAGCGCGTGCGCAACGGAGCCAAGAAGCTGCTGAAGGCGCGCAGCGGCACCACGCAGGGACGACTCGACGGCTTCTTTACGGTACGTATTTATATAAAAACCTGCTACTTACAAAATTTTTGAACTATACAGCGTAATTTTTTATTTTATTTTACGCCTACGTCGGATATTTCCGACAAACACTCGCGTTTATCTCACCAGGGTCGCACATCCACGACCAAATACTCCATCTCGTCAGCTCTTCAGTCACCTATGGAGATTGAAGAGCTAAACGAGATGGAGGTGCCCAGTCGCAAACACACGACCCTGGCGAATAGGACACGAAAACACTTGTCGGATTAATCCGACGCAAGCGGTAAGAGGACTAAAAAACTTATTGTGCCGTTTATGTCGTCAATTATTTTTTTAATATAATTATTATCAAATTGAAGTGGGTATGCGTGAGCGATACACTGCAGGTCCACTTACTGTGCAAGAATTAGCAAGTTGGCGGGTAGGTGGATATTTATCTGGCAACTTTCGCCTTGAACGTTTTCGTACCTTTTCAGATATCAACCACACCAAACCCAAAACGTAAGGCCGAGGAAGACAAAAAGAACGCGGCGAAGAAAAAAGCTAAGACCGGCGGCGGCGGCGGCAGGGGACGCAAGCCTAAGTAAACGGTAATACTTTAGACTTAAGACGTTTATGTAAAAATACTGTTATATGTACGAGGACTACACAAACAAGTACCTTTAACTTTTAACCCTTTAGCCACCCACGTCGGATTATTCCGACAAGTGTTTTCGCATACTATTCGCCAGGGTCGTGTGTAATTCGCTAAACTGTTGGGACTGCACCATCGGTGACACATTAAATCCTCTATAGTGCAGGTGTATGGGCACTTAGAGCACTCTAACATGTGGCTCAAGTTTTGAATAGGAGCACCGCACTAATTTTGAGTATCCAACGGTTCTTTAAAACCCGATTTGGCCAAGTTGTATTTACAGCGGCATACCTGGTTCGAGTGTTAGCGACTGGGCACTCCATCTCGTTTAGTTCTTCAATCCCCATAGGTGACAAAAGAGCTGACGAGATAGAGTGGTTGGTCGTAGATGTGTGACCCTGGCGGAATAACCGCGAGAGTGTTTGTCGGATATATCCAACGTAGATGGTCAAAGGGTTAAAATTAAGACATTGTATGTAAAAATAGTGTTAGATGTATCGAGTCTCAATAATATAGGACTCAACGGTATTGAGGTTTCAAAGGTATTTAAATCATTTCGGTTCGTGTAATGGAAGTTTAGACGAACCGAAATGATTTAAATACCTTTGAAACCTCAATACCGTTGAGTCCTATATTATTTAGATTTAGTGCTCGTTTACGGAGACGCGGCGCGTCAGGCGGTCCGTCGTATATGTTTGTGTTTGCGCGAGCGATGACGCGGCCCGCTGCTGCAATGTACGACGAAACGCCCAACGCGCCGCGTCTCCGTAAACACGGCCTTAAGCGTCTAATTGAATTCATGGAAAATTGAAAAACGGACGAAAGTTTGACTTTTGCGAGTTTCTCTCGCGTGTTTATTGTGTTTTAGATCGCTAGATAGGTTTTATTTTTATTGTACTAAGATGTGTGCTTTCCATCAGTTGTGATATCGGTCAAGCGCGAACCTATCAATAAAAAAATAAATATAAAAAATGTGAGCCCCTGCCTACCTCTTTGGGCATTGCGGGTGACTTGTTATGTTAGTTGTAAGACGCAACACCTGGAATTTCGGCAATTTCTATACTTTATGATTTTTTAGACGATTAATAAATAATATTGTAAATCTAAACAGGTCTCGATGTATGAAAAAAATGTTTAAAAAAGGTTTTATGTTCATTAAAATATGACTTGCAACTGCGAATCATATTTTAACCTATTAACCGTTTACGTCGGATATATCCGACAACCACTCTCGTGTTTATTCCGCCAGGGTCGCACATCCTTGACCAAATACTCCTACTCGTCAGCTCTTGTATCCTATGGAGATTGGAGAGCTAAACGAGATGGAGTACCCAGTCGCAAGCACACGACCCTGGCGAATAGGACACGAAAACACTCGTCGGATAAACCCGACGCAAGCGAGATTCAAGCTTTAAGCACCCCCTATAAGTCAATATGCAGCCACATAATATAACAAAAGTATTAATTTGCATTTACCACCAAACTCATACACACTGCCAACTTATGCGCTGGATCGCATTTGACATTGTTCCTAATACATAATTTTTACTAACAACAGTCGGTATTATTCATAAAAATCTCAGAACTATATAGCAGCTCTTAACGCTTTCAGTGAAAAGGACCCAGTGTGACGAATCGCAACGGTAATTAAAAATTGACTCGATAGTCGGATATTTCGACTAGAGAAGTATTTGGTCGTAAATATTATGTATGTATATATTTAGTGAAATGGATATGGAAATACTATCGGATTAAGGTCACCACAGCTCATTAGAGCCACCCGGTAACGCTCCCTACATCCACTCCGTAGCATCAACGGATCGCCTCGGTCCGCAGGAGGCGAGGGGGTGCGAAGTGGGTGCCGGGTGGCTCTAATGAGCTGTTACCTTTAATCCGAAGTAGGTGTTTAAAGAGTAAAAAGTTGCTAGCTAGTTTAGAGATCTTTATAAGGCTGAGTAATTCTAAGTTTTTCATCCTCCTAGAATGAAAATCACCGCAAAATTAATTTGTTAAATTATACAATTATGAATAGACAATCGCAACATTTGACTTACGTTTTATTTATGACACACAGATATTTTTTTCGCTAGATACTTTGGTTTTTTAATTTTTTAGAGACTACCCTCTAAAAAAAAAAATTGGGATCAGATTTTTTTTTCTTTTATTTCACTCTATGAGTTTCTATCATCAGTACCAGTCTGAACTCTGAGTCTGCGAAGAAGTTCATAAATTTTCAATTAAATAGTCTATTTACTGTTAATACTCGCTAAATATTATCCAGCGATTGACGGTCTATTGATAGTTCGAACATATTATTGCCAAAATTATGTTGTTTCTTCCACAAATGCCATTAATGAAGACATGAAGACTCGAAAAAAAAATTGTTAATGAATAATTGCTATTTGATTGTCTATATTTGATTAAAACTATAAATATGTAACTAAACCATTTGAAATAAACTTTAATTAAGAAAGAATATCGTTCTTTTCTTTCTGGATCAATGTAATAATAAGACATGTCGGCAGTATTGGTCTGTATGTATTAATATGGACCTACTCACAGTCTGCAGATCACCTTTCACCTGCAAGCCACAACCTCTAGCTGCCGAAGACTGCTTAAAAGTCTATCCCCACACATCAGTGCCGTGTCAGGGACGGGGCAGGAACGTGTTTCGTCAGTACATTTTCTATGAACACGTCACACACATCCGAGCCCGAGCCGGCAACGGGGCGTTCCGAGCGTCAGTGCCGACACTGTGCCGTGCCTGTGTTGGTAATATCTCCTTAGTTTGTTGACTTTATTGATAGTAAAAATGAATGTACGCTTATATAGCGTATGTACGACTTGCCTAACCCGAAATATATGGATAGCAAGTATAAAAACTAAATATAGAACGAGATTGGACAAATATTAAACTGCGAAGGTATGATAATCAGTTTTTATTTATATTCGTAAAATCAACTTTAAATCTTAACTTTACGCGTACAAATCTTATTCATCGATATGACGATATCCCCATCACTACTGTTTACTGTATATTTAGTTATACGTTTATAGGTTGGCGCTCGGCGAGGCATTGCGTTTTGTGTACGTTGGCGGCGAAAAGGTTAAAATTTTAGGGACACAACACACAAACTGAATAAAGTAAGGGAAGGTGTCGGCTTCTCACGTCACTGACATGTGTGTATAGAAAACCCCTTACGGGACACGGATGCTCGGTCTTGGCACGGGCACGTTCCTGCCCCGTCCCTGACACGGCAGTGATGTGTGGGATAGACCCTTACGCCGCCGCCATCGACGTCTGACAAGAACAGGAAGATGATGTGAGAATAAAAAAGAAATCGTGCGAAACAATGTTTTATTTCTAAAATACGCAACATTTACAATAATATACAGTACATAGTATATTAAATACATCTCACTAGGAGTAACATTTCATCATTTTAATACATTAAACGCATACACTTAAAATTAAAGCACACTATAAATATATATCTCTCTAAAACCAGCTCCAGACCAAAAGTTAGCTGAGTCGGACTAGCTTAACAGCCTATTCACGACTTCGGTCTTAGCAGCGAGCGAGGTGGTATCGGTAGGTGATTAGTCGACAACGCTCATAGCGGCGCGCGTTCGACCAATCGCCTACCGATACCGCGTCGCTCGCCGCTAAGACTGAAGTCATGAATGGGCTGTTATTGAGGTAATTTTGTTTTTGTTAATGATTTTAGCTTGAATACTAAGTCATTTAACCCATATCTTCGTATGAATAGTTAGTTTAGGTACCATTAGAATATGGATGTCCATATTCTAATGTTTTTGTAGTATTTAGATTAAATGGTGGCAAAGGAAGTTTCCTTCAAAAAGATTTAATTTATGGGTTGGCTTAAACTAGCCAAATTAGCTTTACTATTGGTTTGCAACAGGCTTTACAGTGTGCTACACGAAAAAGCATACAAACTCATTTGTTCGAAATTCTGTTCCATTAAAACCATCTTGCTTAACTTTCAGTTGCAACTGTTTATTATGCTTATTTTAAATACAGGTTTAAATATACTACAAAAGTGAGAAAAAAGCTATTCGTTATTAATAAATGTGTATAGTACGCCGTTTGGTGTATACGTTCTTGATTTCATATATATTTTAAAGAATAATTTTTATATAAAAAATGGGCGATAAAAAAATGAGGATTATTTGCCTGATATGATTCTTATCAAATAATTTAATAACTTAATAAATATAAAATAACGATTTTATTTACAAAGAGATTTTTGTGGTCCACTCTTCCAAATAAACTAACGTCATAAAACTCATATAAAATATAATTTTATTGATAAGAAATTAAAACAAAGTATGTCACATGACGTAATATGACATTGTAGTAACGACAAGCAGATTTTAAGGCGCCTTCAAATTAGTCACAAAGTGTCGCGCTTAAGCCGCGCATCTTTTATATAGATGAAATAAAGCGCCCTTAGGTCCGATTCGGCCGATACGATATAAAGATATCGATTCGAGTCGATTTTAAGACCAAGTCGATTTCATTCATACCGAAATGGAAATGATAATTATAAACCAGTGCTTGACTGTGATCCCACCTGATGGTAAGCAGTGATGCAATCGTTGGTGGTTAGGCGCACTAGTTTAAGGGCCTATTCACTCTAGTCTTGAAGACAGCTAAATTATAATCGGACGGTAAGATTTCAGGCAATTGTTACAGTCATTCGATGTACGCGGTAAAAAGATTCAGCGTGAAATCATTTTAAAATTCATCTACATTCCTAAAAGACTAGAAGGTCTATTACGAGCTCTTAACGCAATTCATTTTACGACCTAAACTGAACTGCTCCATCCTTCTTTTTGGTTCGCACGCTTGACATTTCACTTTGACCATTTCGTAATACTTGAATGGCCCCCTAAAACACATCAAACCCGCTCATCCTTACTACAACATAAAAATTCAAACGAAAAACAAAGGAACGACACTCAAACGGCTTCTAAAGAAAAAAAAATCTTAAAAGTTTGCTTTCAAGAAGTTGATAAGCCCATTGGTGGAGCCATCGTGGCTTGAAACAGGTTTATTGTCCTGTAATTCCGGCTCTATCGCCTTGGCAAGCTGCTTGCCGAGCTCGACGCCCCATTGGTCGAAGGAGTTGATGTCCCAGATCACACCCTGGGTGAAGATCTTGTGTTCGTAGAGGGCTGTGGGAAGAATAATAATATAGAAAATTATGTGAGGGAGGTATAGTGTTCCCTTATTACTAGATTGTGCAGTTCAGATAAATACTAGGTTGTCGCTTCATGTAAAATGGAATGCAATAAATAATTGAGTATTGATACTCAGTTAGCTAACCTCGTCGCGTTCAAATCATTCTGAAATCGACCTAATTTGTATCCACTCAAAGTAAATTTTTAAAGGGACGACTTGAAGAAGAGTATGTTACATGATGAGGATCAATCCGAATTTGACTTAATTTGTAAGACTGTAAAGTTGATATTTGTTTGAAAGTCTATGCACCAGTACCTAGCGTAAATGGCTGACATTATTGGCGACGCGCGGTGATAGAGTTGGTGGGTCAGTGGCCCTTAAACCCCTCAAGGTGGAGATCTTGGTGACCGCATCCATGTTGTGCATCAATCCGAATTCGACAATTTGTAAAACTGTAAAATTGAAATTTGTGTGCAAGACTACGTACCAATAAGAGCTCCCAGGGTAAATGGTGTGACTTTCTTCACGACGATGGAATTGGTGGGGCGGTTGCCCTTGAACACCTTGTGGGGGAGGATCTTTGCTACCGCGTCGGCTGCCATGCCGGACTTCTCTAGTTCCGCTTTAGCCTAGAAATCATGAAAAAATTATAAATTTTGACCTCTCCTTGTCCCGTCACTAACTCCCTTTTCTTTCATATCACTCTTCAAACAATCCATTCGTCTTTTATTTGGCACCCCTCTCCCTTTCCATCCATCCACATGTATACTCATAACTCTTTTAGTAGTATGCGTTCCATTACTCTTCTTTACATGACCATACCAAGATAAACGATTCCACAAACTTTAGTTGGGGAATGTCGTACATTTTTTTTTTATGAGGGATACTTAGGCTTTTCAGATTAGACTTAGACCTAATAGGGTCCTTATCACCGAAAGTGTTAAAAGTGCACAACACACAGTGAAGGCTCAAACACAAAACTACGATGCGCCTTCGGCGTCTCATCGTAAAAATCTACGACCTCACACGACGCATCACAAAAACTTGCAAATTGTGATGATTTTTTTTCTTCGTCCAATGACTGTTCTTCGTGTCAGATTTTTACTGACTAAAACAACACCTGTGTCTTATATTTGCCCTTTGCATGCTAAGATCACAGATTTCCTTTTCAGAAAATCCCTGAGGCGTCAGACATCGGCTCTACTGGCCCTGACATCTCTTTGAGACGCTCGTAGGATACTACGCGCCGTCGACGACTCGGACTCGGTCCTTAAATTTATTTATTTATTTTCGTCATCGTCATCGTCATCAGCCTTTTAATGTTCCCACTGCTGGGACACAGGCCTCCTCTCTAAGAGAGGGAAAGGGCCGCAATCCACCACGCGGGCCCAGTGCGGGTTGGTATTTATTTTATTTATAGTTAATTGGTTGGTGGTATTTATTTTATTTATAGTTAATTAAAACGGTACATTAATTAACATAGAATTGTGAAAACATAAAAAATAATAATAATACATAATATTGATAATTGCATGGAATTTTAGATTATGAATTGATTTTGATTATTCTATTAAAATTGTTTCAATATCATTTAATAATTTCATTTTAAAATTAATAATTCAACATTGAACACAATGATACACATTAAAGAACGAGTGGACGGCGACCTACCTATTACTCGTCGTCCGCAAACCTGCGCCTACAGTGACTTTACCTAGGGATAAATTTCTACTATTATGAGGGCGAAGTCGCCGGTAGAAGCTAGTATTATAATGACATCAGGAATGATTACCTAACGTTGTACATACCTCGTCGGAAGACTTGCCCTTCATGAGCGCTTCAGTCTGCGCCAGGAAGTTAGCGAGTAGGATCTTGTGGTGGACGCCGTTCGAGATGGGGTTGTGAGTCTGCGCGGGCGCGATGAAGTCGCATGGGATCAATCTGTGGGCCAAAACATAAATTACATTATCAATAATATAATTTTACCGCTTATACTGCGTACATAGAAGGACTGGAACAACTTGCCTGCTGCGGTCTTTCCGTCCGATTATAATTTAGGTGTCCTCAAAGCTAGAGTGAATAGGCTCATAATAAACTAGTACGCCTCACCATCAACGATTGCATCACTGCTTACCATCAGGTGGGATCGCAGTTAAGCACTAGTTTATATCAATAAAAAATAACAAATGTTGATTACGTTGTCGATGTATTTTATCGATATTTTATTCATCATCATCATCATCATTTCAGCCGAAACATGTCCACTGTTAGACTTAGGCCTCCCCTAAGCGTCGCCACAACGACTAGTCCTGTTCGTCTTGCATCCACTGAATTCCACGACCCTCAACAGGTCCGCTTTGTTTGAGGCCTCCCAACGCTGCATCTTTTGGATCGCGGCCGACACTCCAGAACCTTTCGGCCCTATCAAAATACTGTTTTGATACGCGGTCACCACTAAACCTTTCGGCCGTATCAAAAGTCTGTTCTGCAAGCAATATGCCTTACCCACTTTATCGTGTAAGTTTGGCGATTCTTCAAGCTGTGTCAGTAACCTTGGTTCTCCTGTATTTTAATAGTCCAACTTAATTTGTTTACTGTTATTTTGCGTCCATTTCATTTACGCAAAGAGCCTAAGAAGGTGCTGTAGTCCACATGGATTCCTGGGTCATGTATTAGTTACTCATGAGCTGATCCAACTGACCTGGTGCCCTGGTGTATAAGTTGGTAGAAGGCGTGTTGCCCGTTGGTGCCCGGCTCCCCTCACACGATGGGTCCGGTGCTGTAGTCCACCTGGGCTCCCGAGCGAGTCACGTATAGTTACTCATGAGCTGATCTAACTGACCTGGTGCCCTGGTGTATCAGCTGGTAGAAGGCGTGTTGCCCGTTGGTGCCCGGCTCCCCCCACACGATGGGTCCGGTGCTGTAGTCCACCTGGGCTCCCGAGCGAGTCACGTATAGTTACTCATGAGCTGATCTAACTGACCTGGTGCCCTGGTGTATCAGCTGGTAGAAGGCGTGTTGCCCGTTGGTGCCCGGCTCCCCCCACACTATGGGTCCAGTGCTGTAGTCCACCTGGGCTCCCGATCGGGTCACATATTTTCCGTTGCTCTCCATGTCTCCTTGTTGGAAGTAGGCTGCAAATCTATGTAGAAGAGAGTGTTTATAAATTTATTTCCTAAATAAACTTGTTTTGAACTTTTATCGATTTTGGAGCCTTTCTGACAATAAGAGATAATCTGACAATAAAAGATAGTTTGACAATAAGAGATAATTTGACAATAAGAGATAGTCTGACAATAAGAGATAGTCTGACAATAAGAGACAATCTGACATTAAGAAATAATCTGACAATAAGAGATAATCTGACAATAAGAGATAATCTGACAACAAGATATAATCTGACAACAAGAGATAGTCTGACAATAAGAGATAATCTGACAATAAGAGATAGTCTGACAATTAGAAATGATGCTGAGTAATTGAAGCTTGGGCCGATAATAAATAAAATATGCATTCGTATAAATTGGAAAAGTTAATTACCTGTGCAGATACTGGTCATAAGGCAAGAGCGCGTGCGTCTCGGCGCCGTAAAAGTTAGAGTACCACACGCCAAGCAACGCCAGGATCACTGGTGCCTGTAGAAAGAATTCTATATGAGCTAAGAAAATACAGTACGCGGCAAATAAGTTGAACCATTTGCTATTGTCACGCGCAGTCCCCACACTTCGATTGAGACCCGAAAATCGGTTACTGCTCATTCAAGATCAACCGCCATGATGATTCAACTTGTGTGAGGATTATATTTATTTATTTATTTACAAAACCCACAGCTCTTTTACAAGTTTTACTTAATGATAAACTAATGTTACAGCCAACTAAGGATTTACAATTTATTATCCAAACATTTATGCTTCAGAAACAAAAATAATAAAACGCTAGCACTATCTAAGCGTAGTAGTAGTGTGTGGTGTGGGTGGGTGTGTTGGAGTGAGAGTGAAGAGTTGAAGTGGTGTATGAATTACTGTTACCAATTACTATTCGTAAGCTTTTACACCAGTGCCCTGTGGACCAATTATACGCAGCGGGCCTATAGTGCTCTTAGAGTTCAGTTCAACAACGCCTTTAGGGTTCTGGTGCGACTTCCTCAATTTTGTAGTGTCTCCGGCATGACATTTGTGATTAAATTGATTGCAAATATTATACTAACATAGTTTTAAGTTTCAGTCACTAACATAATATGGACATTGAAATTATCTGAAATAAATGTTTTTTTTTTTATAACCTACTTTCGGGTTTCAATCGAAATGGGGTAACGTGACGTTTAAAACCATTTTCCTTACGTTCTTCTCCAGCGGTGCGGTGGTGAAGTGCTGGTCCATGAAACTGGCACCTTCTAGCAACTTCTCGAAGTTGTCGTATCCGATGTACAGTGAGATCGACAGGCCGATGGCTGACCACAGCGAGTACCTTTGAAAGATAAGTTTGTGATCTATAAAAAGTTTTTTTTAGAAAACATTGTCTGACGCACATTATAGTCATAAGCGTATAGAGAGGGAGCGGCGGCGAGTGGGTCGTACCCTAAATGGTCTTGCATCCACCCCCAGATATTGGGATATTGTTTCGAACATCTATGACAAACGCCAAAATACTTCTTCTCCTTCTTAGAGTGTCGATGAACTTAAATTACATTTTATCTGACCAGTATTTTGGCAACCCGTACAGCTCTGTCATTGGCCTCGTATAAATCATGCAAAGTGCAAAGTTTTTCAAGGCAAAATACTGATAATTACACACAAAAATTATCCATGTCAGCCCTCACGCAAGTACCCTTCAAAATGGTTGAGCTGAGTAATGCTGATATATCTTTGTTCTTCTCACGCTAAGAATCTGCGATCTTCTAACAATCTTCTACTACTTTGTCCTTCTC
This sequence comes from Leucania comma, assembly GCA_958295575.1. NCBI lineage: Eukaryota > Metazoa > Arthropoda > Insecta > Lepidoptera > Noctuidae > Leucania > Leucania comma. Next base: position 13,864,869 of record OY282485.1, read on the forward strand.
ATACTTCTGATTGACTTCATTCTTCCTTTCATATACAGTCCATACTTCTGTGGAATGTGCTTCCTCTCGACATCAGGACGGCGACTTCCAGTCATTATGCATTCAAGCAGAAGTTGCGGAATTATTTTCTTCACAGATAGCGAAGTCGTCTCATAAACAACTTTCTTTTACTTCATAAAAATATATGTATTAGTATATGTAGGTATATATTATATTAAATATATATGTATGTATATTTTATTTATATATATTTGAATCCTTGTTTTTGTAATAATCTTTTGTTTTTTTTTTATGCACCTGCCATGTTTTCTCTTCACCACCTTTGGTTGACTGGTAGAGAATGCCTCAGGCATTAAGTCCGCCTGTGTACCTTTGTGTTGCATAAAGTTTAAATAAATAAATAAATAAATACGCGTCATATCAGTGAACGAACGTTGTAAGTTAAAAGTGGTCATTTTATTTTCCATAGATTTACGATCTACGGTTTGAAATGTGCAATCAGCATAATTTTTTCTGACTGACTTCTTGACAACTCAAAGTGCCTGTAAATGGTTTATTTTGCAGTACATAAATGCTTTGATTCTTTCTTGAATACAATGTGTTGTGTTTTGTTTTGTGTTCTTACCTGCCTCCGACCCAGTCCCAGAATCCGAACATGTTGTTAGCATCGATGCCGAATGCCGTCACCTTCTCCGCGTTCGTCGACAGTGCCACGAAGTGCTTCGCTACGGCAGACGGCTGAAACAAAATAGGTTCCATGTTATGGGCTACATGTTCAAGTCAAAATAGGTACTACTGTTAGTATCTATTTCTTGATTTATAATATTAGTGTGATACTACTGTTAGCATCACACTTATATTATAAATTGAGATCAATAAAGGTTAGAGCTCATTAGAGCTGCCCGGTAACCACTCCGCACGTCATACTTACATCTTTAGCAGCCTCCAAGAACCAGGTCTTGGCTGAGGTGGCGTTGGTGATGGTCTCCTGTGTGGTGAAGGTCTTGGAAGCGATGATGAACAGTGCCGTCTCTGGGTTCAGCCGCTTCAGCACTTCAGCTAGGTGGGTGCCATCGATGTTTGAGACGAAGTGTACCTATGATTCATAATTGATGAGTGAAAAGAAGAAAATAAATATATATATTTTTTTACAATTTTCACATAACGTCATCTAGTCCCAAACCAAAAAGAGCTTGTGTTTTGAGTACTAGACAATGGATAAACAAACTTAAATATTTCTAGATACATACATTTTATAGATAAATTACAAACAGACACAACAAATGATCGTGCTCATCACACAATAGGCCAGTCAAAATGTTTTTTTTTTATATTCTGCCAAAGAAGACGCGTAAATGAAACAAATATAAAATAAAGTTCATATTTAATATTATAATGGTCACAGCTCATTAGAGCCACCCGGCACCCACTCCGCACCGCCTCGCCTCGTGCGGCTATATTCTTTATATGGACTTGTATGGGTATGCCCTCACTACATACACTGACGACCGAGGCGATACGGTGACGCTACGGACTTAAACTAGTTTGTACTTCCTGTCCACTCAAGAGGAGCAAACATTTTGTGCAATCCTATTGGTTAGTATTTCTCAGTTTCTCCGCTCCGCAGCCTCACTCCGCTCCGGTGGACAGGCAGCCATATACTATTTCCACTGTCGCTGAGTGTAAATTTCGAGCACTGTCATTGGCCAATACATGGTCCGCTCCCCACCACTCTGTACTGCTCCGTGTGCTTCAAGAACATGGTTTTCGAGATCGTGATCTTATTCACAGCACGGGAAACTTACAAAGTTATATCTATAAAGTTTCAATTGCCCTATTTGTTTTTTTTTTTGTCCTGAAACTGTAGAATCTTTATGTAAAGAATAATAAAAAATAATTACCTTGAGCTGGTTGGCATAAGGCTTGAGTGCCTCGGTGACCATCAGAGGCCCCAAGTCGGAGCCGCCGATACCGATGTTGATCACATCAGTGATCGACTTGCCGGTGTATCTAGAAAATATAAGAAAAAACACTTATCTTTATACATGTTGTTCGATCCACAATACGAGGATAGCAGTAAATGAATACTGTATTCTTAGAAAAAATTCTAACTTATCTATATCTTCCAAACTTAACCTAACCATCAAAAGAATGTTGTAAAATTTCCAAAATCTCAATTTTTTATGGGGCTTTTAAGCGTCTGACAGAAGTTTTGATCCATGGAAAGTATCTGACACTTATCATACTACTTTAGAATAATATTCTACAAAACATATATATACTCGTAACTGGTCATAAAAATTTAAGTTAAGTAACTCTTATTTTTAGTTCCCTTCCTCTCTTGGAACCTGCCCAGGACCTCTAACTCCCAAGGGGGAGCACCACAAGCACAAAGGTATTCAAAGCACATGAGACGCTACTGGGAACCTAAGCTTTCAGCCATGTGAAAATAAGTTATTGCATTCCTAACTATACTTATGAATTTATGCTCACCCCTTCCACTGTCCGCTAATAATTTGTCCGGAGAACTCCTTCATATGCGCGAGCACCGCGTTCACGTCGGGAGTCACGTCCTTGCCTCCGACCAGGATGGGACGGTTCTGTCTGTTGCGAAGAGCGATGTGCAGCACCGCCCGGTCTTCGGTGAAGTTGATCTTTTCGCCTGGTTACAGAGAATGATGGCGCTTTATTTTGTGTAATTTAGGGACAGGACCAGGTAACCTTAATTACGTTTTAAAAAGACTGCAGATAATAATATATGCATACTTCTTCATATTATTTTGAATAGGTGTTTGTCGGAGGGCACTTTCTCGGAAATGAGAAAAAGTGCTAAAATAACGCCGGTATATAAAACCGTTTCAAGACAGGACGTTCAAAACTACCGTTCCATGTTAATTTTGTCTGCCCTGTCGAAGGTTTTTGAAATACTGGTCAATAACGAGATAAACGAAACCATCTACAAAATTATATTACTCGTACAACAACAGCACGGATATCAAAACAAAATCTACAACTACAAATCTACTGATTTTTACCAAGCTTTCGACGAGGTAGACCATGAATTACTGCTTACAAAAAAACAGTGTAATGGTATCAGAGGAGATTACTTCGTTGGTAATCGTCGTATATTTTAAATAGAACTCAGAAGGTAGTTATCAAAGGGTTCCACTCTGTTACTGTACATGTTACATCTGGCGTACCTCAAGGATCAATTTTGGGCCCAGATCATTTTATTTATAAATGATCAGACCAGCGGTGAAGGAAAACATTGTGAGGAAACCGGAATCTCCTATTATAGAACCCACAATTAGAAGACATGAGACATCCTTTAAATAGTACTAAGCGAGGAGGCCGGAGTCCCAATAACATGCTTCCTTTGCACAAGCATAATCAACCTATGCAAAGGGTGATTGTAATTGAATAGGTTGGTAGACTCTTCAGAATATAAATGCATTTTTTATAGGATTAGATGACGTAGCGTTTTAGCAACCAGTGCTCTGTCTTCCATTTATAGAATATGGTGGTGCCTTCTGAACATATCGAAGACGCTATTACTATGTTCTAAGTAGGCCGTAAGGAAACTAGCACCCTCTGCTAATAAAGCCCAGAGACTGCGCCCTTCTAACCATCGAGGCCTGACGCGACATCTTTATGTCTGTACTTTTAAACCCGCCCTTTTTTTATTATTCATAGGCTCGCGTTTGACCACTATCTCACCTGGAGGTAAGCGATGATGTGGCCAACGATGAAGCACGCTTGCCAAGAAGTAACCTATTCACTCTTGACTTAAAGACCCCTAAGTTGTAGCTATCAGGAAACACAGACTCCAGCAGGGAATTCCACTTTGCCTCATTTTGTTTTGCTCTTTTTTGGGTATTACTCCTCTATCGCGGTACAAGCACGTAGATACAGCAGGTCTAAGTGGGGATGAGTCATAATACAAGCAGATAAGAACGCAAGCGCAGTGAGCGCGAAAATATTCGTTAATAATAACTCAAATTGAAAGAAAATAGTGATAAGAATCGGGCCAGTGAAAATTACATTTCCGCATGTGTACCGTACGTACTTTTATATTTTTCCGAGTAAATGATAATAAAACAAAGAACAAACTTGATACTATGGATAGGACGATTTTTTTTGTTTAAACTGACTCGCTTTTGAAGAAGCAAAAAGACTATTCCGCCAACTTGATGAATAATTATTCTTCGTCAAGTTGGCTAATTATTTCAGAACAATGAATAAGTACTACATAAGATATGATATAAAATAATAAACAATATTTTTTTTTTTCATAAAAGTATTCCAAAAAAGCAAAAATGCTTCAATATCTCTATATCTTGCAATAGCAAAAATATCTGTTTAATTTTTTAAAGCTTATAAATGGCTGTTTTGTTTATGAAAAAATGGCCCTGGCCATTCAGCCAACTTAATACTTATTCTTTTAAATCAAAATTTGATATTTGTTTTTATTAAAATAAGTCGGTATAATGTTAAAAAAGTAGTAGGTATTTAGTATTTTCGGAGGAGCATGCCAGCTCCATAAGTTCATATTTATTTTGAGAACAGAGAGCATTTAAAGAGTAAGAGAGGTTGCAGTGGGACAGATTATATTCTGTTTCACTGTAAACTTCTGTTACTCTTGCATATGTGCAAAACCCAAAAATAATAATCATGGACAATCATAGCGATGTGCACCAACCTGAGAACATAGCATCCCTGGCCTTCTCCACATTCCTGCTCTTGGCGAGGTTGAGCAGCAGTCCCCACAGCTGCTCATTGACTCGGTTCTTGGAGTAGTCCAGCAGGATCTCTCCATCATTGGGAGTTGGGATGCGGAGACTGAGTACAATTTATATATTAGTGAAATGTTTTCACAATTTTGTTTATAATGGGTATTACAATATTTTTCGTTATTATATCTGATTCATGTGAATATTATTATAAAATATGTTTATTAATGCAGTTGGTAGTGTTTGAAAAAGTTAGGAATAATTTATTACAAAAAAGTCATTGAGAAGTTTTATTTAGAAAATGCTTGAAATGTCAATCATCATTACATTTGATGATGACTGTACATCTGAATATCATTATAATCATAGGGCAAAAAGCATATATCATTAAAATATTAATAGTGCATATTTGAGACAGCCGGATATTTTTAATCAATGATTAATAAGTATATAGTTTCCATAAAATTAAATTATTTTATTAAGTAAGTGTTTTTAAATATCTATAAAAAAATATACATATAAATCTGTTACCCTAAATTACTTGTACAAATATGTTCCTATGCTGGTCTAACAAAATGATTGTTTAACCAACACTTTCACTTATAAAATAGGTGATAATTTTGTAGGTAATTAAGTATACTGATTGATTTATTTATCTATCCACTTAATAAATCAAAGGTGACACAAGATTACACTATAAAGTAAACAATTGAAACTCTTTTATCGGTTAGTTAAATGTCATTGCTATCAAATTAATATTAAACTTACATTAAAAAAAAATGACTGATGCGCGACCTTTGCAATTACTTTAAATGTCAATGATATAACTACACGAAAGTAATCGAAACACACAATAAAAACTAAACTAATCTATTAAATATTAATAGAACTATCAAATAACTTAAAAACCGACACGTTTTTATTTATAATAGCAATAGAAAACAAATTATAAAGCCTCAAACCTGAATTTATTGAACCGATCAGAATCTTCTTGAAATAATTGCTGGATATTTATTTTGTCGGCATTCGCATCGTAGAACTTTTGGATTTCTACAAATGCTGGGTCTTGTCTCAAATTAACTTTAGGATCCATTTTTTTAAGTGAAATCGAACAGGTTTTTCGCGATCGGTTGCTGAATAACTGTATTGTTCGTGATAACAAACGTCTTTTTGACATTTCAAAGTTATTTGAAGGTTATTCGCGTTTTGTTTTTGGTCTTGTATTTACACCACAACTTTCACTTGTTTTCTTCATTTGAAATGAAATGATTATTGTTTATTAGTAAACCCTAAAGACCGTTAGTACGGTAAAAATTAAAATAATAATACAATATAACTAGCCACTAGGTATACACTATATTTAGCTTTTTATGTTTAAACCCTAATTAAGAGGAAAGTCGTGAATCAAAGCCGTATGCGTGCTACTGAGGAATTGCAGATGAAAACCCTAGTAATATTTTGTATAACCCTCTAATTAAATCCATACTTACATAAGTTTTTTTTAGGTGGGATATCGTCTAATGGCTTCTCCCGCCCTAGGGTGGAGCGGCAGGGCGGGCGTGACAGACTTTCACTGACCCACTCCTATGTTCCTTCGTTACCTTGCATTCCAAGGCCCCAAGTTTTCCTTTCAGAAGCGAACCCATGAACTAAACGATAATCACAAATTAAACGATAATCGCAAATCTAAGGCGATTTGCGATTATCGTTTAATTTTATCTTGAATTTTATTTTATTCAGATTAAACTCTGTATCTGGTTGGTGGCATTGACAATATTAATTTCTCGCCTTGAAGTAGTACTTTATTCCCATAAACAACGAAGGACTGTAACTTAATACCTACTGCGGTCTAGCAGGCGGTTTTTATGCTTGTCCATTCAGTTATTTTACCTCTGTCAATAACCCACCAGCAACCTCATCTGTGATCGAAAGTCAGAAGTGGTAGGGATTGCCACAGCATTAAAATAAAGTGTTACAAGTTTTTAAATAAAACAAATATGATAGGTACTTATTACAAACTTTAATATATTTAATTTCTTTTTTTTTTTATTAAAACGTTGACCAACACTAGGAATTACCCCCTGTATTGTGGGTCACAAACGTGTAAACTCACATACAGAAGACACCCAGCAAAGAGTAAAGTAATATAGAGGGACACTCAGACTCGGAACTATCTGTAGGCCATAGCAGAGATATTAGTTCCGTGCGGGAATTGAACCCGCGACATGCAGTGCCCTATCACCTAGCCACTGCACCGATCGTGGGTTCGAACTTTATTAATCAAAGAAGTTAACATTTTTTCGACAATTAAAAATAAATAATCATAATAATAAACACTTTCATGGGCATTGATTAAATCTTAACATTATAATAAGTACAGCATATGTTAAGTTTCTGTTAATTTACATAGTTATATTAACCACACTGAGTTACACGTACACATATATTTTTTTTTTTTTTTTTTTTTTTTGGTAGGTAAAATCATCCAATGACGAATCCCGCCCTTGGGTGGGGCGGGAAACAGTGTCAGACTTTTACTGACTAAAAACCTACCTTTCCATTCCTTGCCTTTATCCTGGGGCCTTTGGTGACAGTCTCACATAACCTTTGGCCCCAGTACGTACACATATATACTGTCACGTCAATTGACACAGGTTACCAACCCTTTAAAATAATGTGAATAGTGATACAAATTTATTATTACCGCTTCACTAAACAAGAAATGGGTAATATACGATCATCTTAATTGCACAAAAAAAAAAAATTACGTTCTTGCAGCTTACAAAAGTAAGTTTACTGTTCAATTTTTTTTATTATTATGTTAGGCCAAAGCCCCATATATTCATTAAACTTCTCCTTTACTGCGCTGCTATGGCCCGGATTGGTCCTATTAAAATGTTAAAAAATCACGAAAGGTTCCGCATCCGTAGTAAAAAACGGTAGAAAAATACGTTTGTAATATGTGGCTCACATTGAAATGTTTATGTTATTCTGTTTATATATATATCATAATCATATTGACCTATTATGCAGTAGAGTCAGAAAATTAATGTTCATCTTCAAAAAAATTCGGCCTGTTCTTGACTCTGAAGTAATAAAACAAGTGTATTATGCCTTATGCCAATCGATAATTACTTATTGCATTACTTCATGGGGAGGAGCGGCAAAAACAATTTTGCATAGAGAGCGCGCGCAAAGAGCTGTTTTAAAAGTTCCACCTTCCGCCCTATCCTGTCTCCAACCATCCTCTTATATAAGGCTTGCAAAGTCCTGTTACTACGGCGGCTAAAATTCGAAGACGTGACATCCACCAACCCGCACTGGGCCGTCGTGGTGAATTACGGCCCATTCCCTCTCTTAGAGAGGAGGCCTGTGTTCCAGCAGTGGGAACTTTAAAAGGCTGATGATGATGATGATGATCTTTACAAATCGATAGTGCTTCATGTACCGGATCGGCTCTCCACGGGATTAAAACGATCAAAATTTAATGTTGTATTTAAATTTCAAATAGAATTATTATGAATTCAAGCCTATTGTATTCTTATACCCACATATTTAAATTACTGAGATAATGAAAGACAGCCATGTAATTCTTCTTTTCTTTTTCTAAGCGCTGTTTGCATTTAGGGCGGGAAGCACTATGGGAGGCGGTGGAGAACCCAACACGAATTCGAGGGTATCCAGCTCGTTTGTCAGGATGCTGTCGGCTTCAGCTGAAATAGATATTGGTTTATTAGAAACTTCATTCTCAACCTGCAATTCAGAATTTTTCAGATAATAAATAAACTTTGGAGCAATGACTCAAAAAAATACAAGACTATATGCATAATTTTGTTTTTTAGCTTCATGAAATAATTATTGGCTCTAATGTATAGTAGAGCGGATTTTATGAACACCGCTAAGGGGGTGCGCCGGGCCTTGGTTCAGGCCATGACTCTGAGCGAGGAGGTGTGGCAGGCGGTCGCCTCCTTCTGCGAAGCAGTAATGCTAGCAAAGGAGGAGGCCGACCGCATCAGACAACGGCGCTCACGCCGCAGCCGCCGCCATAATTCCGATCCCAATTTCCGGCCACCGTAGGCGCAGGCTTGCGGACGGCGGGCAATGGGTAGCTCGCTGTCCGTCCGTCCGGTAACAGACCGGTCCGAGCTCAAGTCGTTTACGGCGCGCACTGTTCCCGCGCGCCTCAAGGAGTTGTTAGCAAACTGTAGGGGCCCGACAGGGCCGAAGCCTACTGGGGTCAAAGGGTATGTGAAAATGGCACCCGGGGCCCTGGGACCAAGGCGAAGAATGGAACGGGGTAGGTTTTTAGTCAGTAAGAGTCTGACACTACTTCCCGCTCCACCCAAGGGCGGGATTTGTCATTGGATGATTTTACCTACCGAAAAAAAAAAAAAAAAAAACATATTCATTTTATGTATTTTTTTTTTGTTGTTTGTAGTATTTAACGAGTTAATGTAACGCATTATTGTAATATTTAACATGTTTGCAATTTCAGATGCAATTTATTGTTAATGAATAAATGACTATGACTATGACCCACGGTTTCGCTCGCGTGATCTTAGACATGGTCCTAAATTTTATTCAACTGCGTCCAGCAATTTGATAGTGAAGGACTAATCAGTCTCTATATTATTAGTGAGACGTGTGAATTAAAAACTTTACTTACTTTTAATCCTTTGTATTTTATTTCCGTAAGCAAGGTCCCAGAAGTATGCGGTTGGAAAAGCGAGAGGGACCAAAGGCATCAAAAGAGCAGGCTTCCTTGTCTTTGTGAACCTGTAAATTAAAATCAATCTAAAATTCACGGCTAAATTTTGATCGTTTTAATCCCGTGGAGGGTTGATCCGGTACATGAAACATTATCGATTTGTAACGATACAATTAAAAAAAGTACTTTTTTCTAAAACTCGAATTATGGCGGGTTTCTGAATTGAGTATTTTGAGTTAAGAACGACTCAAACCATACTTAAATGCCAAATTTTTACAGGTTTGCAGGCTAAAGTAGAGTTTGAGTAATTTTCAACTTCAAATGCTTAAATCAGAAATCGGGGGTTAATATAAGCATGTACGAAATTAATTTCTTTAAGTAAAAATCAGCTGATCGAGTACAATGACCTATAGGTAGTTAATACGCAACGACTGACAATTACCTACAGTTCATTGGACTCGCTAAGCTCTTTCATGTACCGGTTCGACCCTCCATATATAATATGTATAATATAATATAATAATACACAACTATCACACAACGCCGTCTAGTCCCACGCTAAGCAGAGCTTGTGTTATGAGTAATAGACGACTGATAAACATACATACATATTTCTAAATACATACATTACATATTATAGATAAATTACACCCAGACACAGAACAAATGATTGTGCTGATCACACAAACATTTGTCCTGGGTGGAAATCGAAGCAACGACCTTCGGCATAGCAGTCAGGGCCACTAACCACTAGACCAACAGGCCTGTTTAAATATGAAAATGAAACGAAATATGAAAATAAGTTCCATTTTTCTACGTAGGAAATCAAGAAATGACTCGATATCCGTGGACTCCTTCAACATTTACTGATTAAAACCCACTGGGTTTCCTTCTGTTCTAGGACCACGGGTAACCTTTTTAGAAGCCAACCCTAGTAGGCTTCAGCCCTGCTGGACTACTACGGTTTTGCTGACAGAGCGGTCAACCCTTGGTACATTTTCATACAACCCGCTCTTATGTGATTATGATGTTATTACACATATTTCACCAGATATTTTGGATACACAGATATTTTGTGGATAGGTGGTAGGCTTCTATAGAAATCAAAACATAAATTTGTATAAAACTAATCCAGTAAAGACCTCTGAAAACCTGCAATTTCAAGGAAACTTTGGCCCTCCTTATTATATTAAAAAATAAAAAATGTACCTCTATAGAAGCCTTGCTTTTTTTAAAAACCCTTATAAATTATTTCTTGGAACAAGTTTTGTAAAGTAAGCATTCGAGTAAATCACGGAATTACTGAATGCCAACAGAGTTTTTAGACGCTATCTCTCTTTTTTACCCGACTGCGCCAGAAGGAGGGTTATGTTTTTCGAGAGTATGTATGTATGTATGTTTGTATGTATGTATGTATGTATGTATAATTGTTTGGCACGTTCTGCAGCCTGTACGGCTCGATGGATTTTAGCTTGAGAGGTGTCGTTAGATTCGTATTTACTGTGAGAGTGACACTGGGTATATCAAAACAAAAAAAAAACAAAATGGCGAATTTTTGGCGACAAATTCAAATATTTGGCACGCTCTGTGGCCTGAACGGCTCGATGGATTTTAGTTTGCGAGGTGTCGTTAGATTTGTAATTACTGTGAAAGTGATATCGTAAAAAAATAAAACTAAAAAAGTAAAAAATAAAAAATGGTAATTTAAAAAACTAAAAAACCCGACTGCTTTTCTGAGTATTCATGAAAAAGCCCTAAAACAAGAAAGTCGTTGTAGCAGTCGGGACCCATTCTAGAAAGTCAGCCGTCTAGTCAGTAGATCTATGATGTAATGGGTCCCGACTGCTACAACGACTTTCTTGTTTTAGGGCTTTTTCATGAATACTCAGAAAAGCAGTCGGGTTTTTTAGTTTTTTAAATTACCATTTTTTTTCGCGTTGCCGTTTCATCAAACATCCCGTTGGATTGCATTAGATGAAGCAACAAGCTTTTAAACCATGCTCGACCAACCATGATGGGTGATTGGTGAAGGCCCCTCGTAAGTGTGGAACACAGCGCGATGATCTACGACTCGGGGTGGATATTATGATGGCCATAGGCAGCTTCTAGGTGACCTTGTGCCCTGTTTACTGTTACCCCTTAGGCCATGTTTTCGGAGACGCGGCGCGTTGGTCATTTCGTCGTACATTGCAGAAGCGTGCCTCGTCATCGCTCGCGCAAACACATATGGTAATGCACGATGGACTGCTCGACGCACCGCGCAGCGCGCCGCGCTTTGTATTACAGTTCCGGTAAGTGGCCCCAGGGCGATTACACACAATCGCCTTCCATAGGATATATAGGATCTTTGCCTTCCATAGATATCCATGATGTCTTCAAATGTTTGATTTTAAGATAGTTTATCTGTTTCCTTATGTTGTCCTTGACCGATTTGCTAACAATAGATAAAATCCTCCTTTTTTTAAACCTGTCTTATTATTTCAACACTATGATGTTATAATTTGATCAATTATATCTTAATTAAGAACAATTTACGTCTGTCTGGGTTTGATTTTCGAACCTGACTTACCTACATAAACTAGAACTGGTTTACCGAGGTCAGCTTGGTTTTTATGATTTATCCACACGATTAAATTCAGAATTCGAGATTAATTATTTACCCGTAAAGGGGATCGCCCATTAGATGCCTTAACCACTCCCCCTCCCCCATATTTAAGCATATGTTCTCATATTTGTTAAATAGCCTCTTCCAGCGGCTTCGCACGCTTGAAAGACCAACTTTCTTATTCTTCTCCATACAAACTTTGGAGCCCCGTTTCATCCCTTTAGAGGGGAAATTTTAGAAAAACCTCTTTTTGTACTCGCTTATTTTATAAAACAGAATTGAGCAGTGGTGGCCGAGTGGTAACGGCCCTGACTTACGAGTTGTAGGTCGCGGGTTCAAACCCAGCCAAGCGCATTACTCCGTGTAATTTATTTCATCAGCACTGCCCTCAAAACGCTAAAGGAAAACATTGTGACGGAGCGGCATGTCCTAGAATCAAAAATTCGAAGAAATGTGACATCAACCAACCCGCACTGGGCCCGCGTGGTGTTTTACGGCGCATTTCCTCTCCTAGAGAGGAGGCCTTATTCTCAGCAGTGGGAACATTATAAGGCTGATGATGTTGATGATGATGATGATGTTATAGAAGGAAACCTTGTGCAAAATATCGCGTTAATATATTATTATTATAGGCCCCTTAGTTTCGGCTGTACGTTGATATGTCATTCAGTCAATTTTTCCTTTTATATATAGGTATAGATTAGGGAAAAATATAACGATTATGAGATAGGTAGTTAATAAATTACCTTGATACGTTGATATAGTCAGCCAGTTTTTCCTTTTATACACCGTTAAATTTTGGTCGTTTTAATCCCGTGGAGGGTCGATTAGGTACATGAGACACTACCGATTGGTAAAGATAAAATTAAAAAATAAAGTACTTTTTTAAACTCGAATTAACTTAGGCATGCACGAAATTAATTCCTTCAAGTAAACGTCAGCTGATCGAGGTCAATGAACTGTAGGCAGAGTTAGTACGCAACGACCGACAACTCCCTACAAGGTCATTGACTCGTTTACTAAATGAAATTAATTTCGTACATGCATAAATTAATTAGAGTTTAAAAAAAGTACTTTATTATTTAACGAACTTTATTAACGAATCGACCCTCCGCGGGATTAAAACGACCAAAATTTAACGGTGTATATAGGTACCTATAGATTAGGGAAAAATATAACGATTATGAGGTAGGTACTCATACTTAATAATTAGCTTGATACGTTGATATGTCAGCCAGTATTTCCTTTTATATATATAGATTTCAGAAAAATATAACGATAATGAGGTACGAGTAAAATATTTAACTTGAAGTCTACCTATCTGTTTTTATTTGGCATGACTGGTCAAGCGTGAGCGCAAACACAGGTCCACTATTAGTTCCTTCACTCTCAAAGTCCGTTGGGACGACAATCCTATACGACCGACCACGTAGGCACACACCACAACTTCCAGACTCTGGTCTTACAGAGTAATTCTTAATAGAAAAATCACTCAAGTCGTCGAGGGCGCGTAGTTTTCCACGCACGCCTCAAGGAGCTGTCAGCAAAACATACAGGCTCAGCAGGGTCGAAGCCTATGGGGCTAAGAATCGACTTCTAAAAGGAAGTTTCGGTCCTGGTATGAAAGGCAACGAAGGAACTGAGGTGGGTTTTGAGTCAGTAAAAGTCTGACACTATCTCCCGCCTCGCTCAAAAGCGCGGAGATGTCATTGGATGATTTTCCCACTGACAAAAAATTAAAATATCAAATAGCAATTTTTGTCCGATCTGGGAGAGGATCGTCTAACTAGAGTCTAGACGGATGTTGTGGCCGGTACTCTGGTCCGGGCAACTGCCCGATAGTTAATATTGGACTGTTGTATATTATGTTATATATGTTCTAATTGCGCGAAGAATTTTTCAGAATTTTTGTATTTTAGTTCCTATGTCGTGACATAGATGTCACTACCCAGAGATTGCTTACCCAGTTATAAGGCCCGTTGCTATCGTAGCATAGAATGCCGAGATCCAATGACATGTATCCCTACTACCCGCCATCTGCATCGCCATTTGTTTCTTTTGCATTTGGTATTGAAATTGAATTTGTCTCTCCATCTAAAACAAAAAGAAAGAAATTTTTCAGAAAGTCGCAAACATACAGTGTAATAGTCCTTTTTTCGGTCATGGCAGACTAAGCCAGCACAGGTTAACCAAGAAGAAGAGTTCAGTGATCCGACCTTGAAAAGGGCTATAAATAAAATAAAAAGTATTTGATTCAGGCAATCAATAGCACCCATAAAAAAACCACAAAAAAAAAAAACAAAAAACAGCTATGCTCGGAGTTTCATTGTGTGATCGTATTAGAAATGGAGATATCTGCAGTAGAACGAAGGTTACCGACAGAGTCCGAAGAATCGCCGAACTTTAGTCGTTGTGGGCAGGAGGGCACATTACTCGCAGAATGGATTGTCGATAGGGACGAAAGATTTTGGAGTGGCGACCGCGCACCGGAAGATACAGCGTTGGAAGTTGGAAGGCCTCCCAAAAGTGGACCGATGACCTCGTGAGGGTTGAAGGAATCCAATGGATGCGTGACGCACAGGAACGTTCAGTGCAGCGACATTTGGGGGAGGCCTATGTCCAACAGTAGATTTCTTTCGGCTGAAATGATGATGACATAAATATTGTCGCAATGGATCGTATCAGGAGACCCTTACTTTTTAGACCTACGAAATACACATACGAAAATAAACTTTTCGTCATCATCATCATCAGCCTTTTAATGTTCCCACTGCTGGGACTCAGGCCTCCTCTCTAGGAGAGGGAATGGGCCGTAATCCACCACGCGGGCCCAGTGCGGATTGGTGGATGTCACATGTCTTCGAATTTTTGGTTCTAGGACATGCCGGTTTCCTCACGATGTTTTCCTTCACCGTTTTGAGAGCAGTGGTGATAAATTATACGAGTATTACACAAAGTAACGCGCTTGGCTGGGTTTGAACCTGCGACCTAGAATTTGTAAGTCGGGGCCGTTACCACTCGGCCACCACCGCTCCTAACTTTTCGTACATATGTGGAAATATAGTTAATTCATTTCCAAGAACGAGTATTTGCCAGTTTGTATGAAATAGCGTAATGAAGCAAGAAAAATATGAAAAAATAAACACAATTTTAAAACACAAAATATAAAAATAATTTTAAACACATCTTACCTTAATTTTATTCATCTGTCGCATCATTTCTTGATTCTTTTTCATTTGTTCTGCCATACTGCCGGCAATTAAGTTCCCCATCCTAATGATTTATCTGTTTACTTACAACACAATAACAAACACGACCAATGCCGTTCACTGTAAGCTGTGTTATAGTCGACGTAAGATGGGCGATTTCACCTGATACTAATTACAGTAAGATAGATATCGCCAGCAGTTGCAAAGGTAATCCTAGACAAGTAAAGCGTCCGTGTATATTGGAGAATGTACCTCGAATATGATTTTTTGTGAAAAAATCTAATAGTAAGTTGGTTTTGACCAGTTCCTACTTTAAGAGGCAGAGGGCTCACTAATTTTGTACAAATCTTGTTCACTGAACACGTCTTGTGCTACTCTACCAGTCGTTTTTAATTACTCGTAAAATTTAACTTTATTTTGAATCGTAGGTATTATTATTGTTTCGTATTTTAAACCATAACTATACATCTGTAATTTTTTGGAAAAAATAAATTATTATTATTTATCGCTAACAAATGACGATCAAAATTGTGTTGCGCGAATGATACTATTGAACAACCGTGATGCGTGATTGTTTACGCTGAACTAAACTTCCTCATACATTTTAGTTGTTAAGCATAATATTTTGTGTCGGATTTCCCACGAGTGATTAAAATTAGCTTTTAGCGGTTATACCTATAGGTGCGGCGACCTCTCGCGCCCGGCCCTGGTTCAGGCCACGGTATAGAGTCAGAGAATCACTACTTATGGTCATAGGACGATCGGCGCCACAGAGTGCATAATTTTATACACCGTTAAATTTTGATAGTTTTAATACCGAGGACGGTCGATCCGGTACATGAAACACTATCGATTTGTAAAGATAAAATAAAAAAATAAAGTACTTTTTTCTAAAACTCGAATTAATATACGCATTTGTACGAATTAATTTCTGCGAGGGCTAACGCTGCGTAAAGCGGAAGCACGCGCGGTTCCATACAAAAGTGCTCCATCGAAACGACTACATGCGCACTGTTATAGTTGACAACACTGCGCAGGTAATAATCCGGTTTCTGCTACGGGGACCGTCGCACACGACCATAGTCACGCGACGGGTGCCAGCGCAGACGCCCACTTTACGTAGCGTTGGCCCTTAGGGTACAAAATGGTGGAAAGTGTTACAAGTTTAAATAAAACAATAATAAATTAAACTTAACTTTTTATTATAATCATGTGAAGTTATAATCTTTGAAACTTGACAAAAAAATAAAAGATCCTACTTTGTTCGACCCATATAATTATTATTAAGACACAATTTTCTTCATCACCCTTAACATTTTTCTTTTAATATTTTTCGTCAAGTTTATATCATTAAGTTAGTATAATAATTATATTGTTGAACTAAGATCTAGATACAAAGTTGATGAATTCTCACATTTATTTAAACATTTTTTTGCTATATTTTTCACATGGTTGCCATAAAATCACGAACGAGCGGTTTTAAACTTTAAGCCATTGGTATAAGGTTTAAATTGCAACAACTGATAGGCGCTCATGAAATGCAACAACTATAAAGTACTTAAATTATTTCAGTAAATATTGATAATAACGTCATTATAAGTAGTGATATATAACACTTTCACCACTTGCTTCGGAATCGTCCGACGAGTGTTTTCGTGTCCTATTCGCCAGGGTCGTGTGTTAGCGACTGGGTATTCCATCTCGTTTAAATCTTCAATCCCCATAGGTGACAGAAGAGCTGACGAGATCAAGTATTTGGGCGTGGATGTGTGACCCTGGCGGAATAAGCGCGAGCGCAACATTGCGAGATTCTATTGAATTGCCATAAGTTTTAGAATTACCTTTGTGAAAACAAAAATGAAATAATAATATTATCAAAAAATAACGAGGGAATACAATATCTTTAGTATTACATTTCAATCCTAAAAGCAAATAAACAAAAAACTGGCATCCATATTTAAAAAATTCGATTACAATACTAAGCTATTATTTTAATTAATTAAGTATATTATTATAGATATATTTTTAAACATGACAAGTAAATATTATTAATACACAAAAAAAAGAGAAAATTAAACAAATTAAAAACAAATCATAATAGTGCTTATATTTTTTTTTTATTCATTTTTACCTTTCAATTATAAATTAAAAAATGTTTTAGGAATTACCAAGAATCGGCTGGATTTACACCAACACAACAGTCTTTGCAACAAAAAAAAAAGTCTGAATTTTTGAGCAAAACTTTTTAATTACACTTTATTTGTCTTTCAATTAGATTTTACTTCAAGCAGGTATTATTGCTTGGTTTACCAGCCAGGCTTTGCTTGCCAATCGCGGTCTTACGGACGATGAGCAATGGGTAGCTTAGTCTGCCACTGCTACCTCCTACTACCACTGAGCGTGAGGGGAAATTTTAAGGTTTCCTACCCCAAAAAATCCTTGCCAATAAGAACCGAGATCATCATTTCAGGCGAAGCGTCGCCCCCAAGCGTCGCCAGAACCCCTGGTCCTGTGATGCTCGTGTTCAGTAGACTCCCATGGCCTTTACCAGCTCATTAGTCCACCTTGCAAGAAGCTTATTGATGTGACATCCACCAACCCGAAGTGGGCTCATGTGGTGGATTACGGCCCATTTCCTCCTTTAGAGAGAAGGGTTAAGTCAAAACAGTAGGAACATTATAAGGGTGATTATAATGTGCTTATTGCTTACCTTATATTTTGTGTTGTTATTTCATGACTGGCGTTGGTGATGACTGTCGCAACGTGATGATGATTACGAGCGAGGAACGCTCACGTACAAATGCTCAGAATAGGACGCGCCTTATATAATTAACATGTAACGATAAAGGAAAATAAAATGGCTTATATCTTAGTCCAATGAGAAAAACTACAGTTTCATTTTTGAAAACTACTTTTTAAGTCAATTTTAAAGACTTTAATTTGGCATTCTATACATAAGAAACAATAGACTTTTAAATCAATCTCTTTTCAAATCTATTAATTCAATTCATTCAGTCCCATTCTACTATACTAAAAACGACATTCTAACACCGTAGTAAAGTTGAAAATCAATTAACTGTCGCTGTAAAAGATGTTCGAAATCGAATTGTTTCTTCAGTTCCGTATTGCTAAATTAAAATGCATCTTACTACAGCGTTCTTGCTATACCACAACGGACCTTATTACAGGGTGATAAAGACGCGTTTCCTGTGCAGTGCGACGCCGACAGCGAGCCATAACAGCATGGCGGCGGCGTGTGTGGCCAGCAGTTGCGCGTGGGTTGGTGAGGGGAGCGCCCAATGGAAGGGGAAGTTCCTTTTGAGGAGTTCGCTTCCGATGTAGAGGAAGAGGGCGTTTTGACCTGAGGAAGAAAGAAGCAATTCAGGTTTATGAAGTACTAGTTGCCCCACAAGGTTTCGCCGGCGGCTTTCTTTGCTCCTCCACTCATATTGGTTTTTCGTGGCTATAATTAAAGTAAGTTCAATGAAGTGAAATGTCTGATTTCCGCGGACACCATTTCCTAGATCCTAACTCATAGATCAAATGAACATATTGCTATAAACATCTATTTTCTTCTTCTTTTCTTCAAACAATTTTGAACGAACAAAAGCATCGATTACCATAGACAAAAATGTATCATGAAACCAATGTTGTCATGTTGAAAATGCTTTCGAAAATAATGTTTTGTTGTTTCCATATAAATATCGATATAATATTGTATCGGTAATGCTAATATGTCGTTAAACATATCGACATTTTAGGGTCGATATTATCGAAAATTCGATATATCGTTACATCACTGCCTAGATATCTATAATTTCTTATACGGTTCCTAATTACTGTGTCCCTAGAACACCATTTTTTAGGCTAAACTCACCAGCATAGTAGAGCGGCCGGCCTCCCCACTTAGTCTTGAGATCCACGATGAAATACAGCGCGGCCTGTATGAACAGTGCCATCGATGACGTCACAAGGCAGTAGGACACCGACCATAGGTTCTTGTTCACGGGTATGGGGCCGCCGTTCTTTGAGAACATGGATAGTGCTCCGCCGGCGACACCGAAGATTACGGACCAGAATACCCAACGCATTATTCGGGCTCTGAAACAAAAGATAAACGTTTAAATACAACAACAACAAGAACAATTTGCCTGCTGCGGTCTTCCCGTCCGATTATAATTTGGGTGTCTTCAAGGCTAGAGTTAATAGTCTCTTAATAAACTAGTGCGCCTTAACATCAACGATTGTATCACTGCTTACCATTAGATAGATGTATTTATATTTATTGTACACTAAAAATAAAATTACATAAAGAACTTAAAATTAATAGGGTGTCACAATGGGCGGTCTTATCGCTAAAAGCGATCTCTTACAGACAACCTTTAGATGGATTACACAGAGAAGGAGTAAAAGATACTCAGGTAGTTTATGGTGTACTATTTACATATATACAATACATAACTAATAAAATACATATAATACAAGCAATATTAGATATATATTTATATAGATAATATATATGAAAGCAGAGCAATAGCGAATGACTTAATGACTTTCAAGAGGAGAGGTAGTGATCCTTAACCATATTTTTTTTAAAACCGTTTGTGTTTGAGCTTGCCTTGCTGACACGGGCAAATCATTCCACAGCCGCAATCCTTGAACTGCAAACGAATTGCCATAAAAATTAGTGGAGTGGCTTGGCATCTGCAGTCCCAAATTTTCCGATGACCTAAGATATCTAGTATGTGTGTCATGAATGAATTTGAATCGTTCTTTAAGATAAGCGGGGGTCCATTAGGTGGGATTGCAGTCAAGCACTAGTTTATAACAAATAAAAAAAAAGTATATCGGAAATTTCTGACGAGAAGCTGACTGAGTGACAAATCAACGCATAGCCAAAATCTCCTGGAACTAGGAGCATGAAAAACACTAGGTATCCTTTTATAACGAGAGAGGACTTTCCTCCCTCTAAAGGATGGTTTTGCAGCGATTATTCGCAAGAGAGTTGTGTCCCTAATGCGCTGCATACGAGGCAGTTCCAACAGCTTCCTTCAACTGTTCTCCTGGAGGATGGATCTGGATCTGGATTGCCCGATAATGCGGTACTGGACCAGGCTACACATTGAGAACTCCGGATCCAAACCTTAATTTAGGCTAAGATAGGTTGTGTATATTATATTTTATTTAATAATTTTTTTTCCCTCTCTTAGAGAGGAGCCCTGTGTCCCAGCAGTGGGAACATTAAAAGGCTGATGATGATGATGAATAATTTTTTGTATTTTAATTTAATTTTTATCAATTTTGTAATTTGTAATGTGTGTATTGTAATTATGTGTATAATTTATTTATTTTTTAATTTTATATTATAATTAAATTTTTTATTATTTACGCGTATGGACTAGTTTCCGAAATAAATGAATTTATTATTATTTTTGGGTGAAATAGGGTTCTAAAGATGAGAAAGCTACTTTCACTTGGGTAAAGCCACTAGCAGGCTAGCATAATAATTATAGTGTTACCTAGCGTGGTTGTAAGCCAGCATAATTCTAGTCGCGTGAGCACCAGCTTGCACGACGAGCACGCCCGACAGGATGCCGAGGATGCCCTCGGGGTCGTGCGGCACGCTCGTGCGGTACATCTTGTGGAACGTGCCGAATTTGTACAGATGGGCCTCGCCTAGGATCAACCTGGAAAAACAAATATGGTTATATAAACTGTTTTTATTGTCCGTTCAACCGATTTTAAATTCTATACCATAGGCATAAGGATGGCATTGAAAGCAAAAAGTGGTTAAAATACCAACTGTTTACTGCAGCCGCCATTTATCTTGCAACCAACGGGTCCATTCCAGTATTACGTAAACACTTCGGTGGGGGTCTTTGCTTTGCTTATTTTTGATGATATGGGGACGGGGGTGGGGGGGGCTGGATGGTTATTACGTCAGCAGTATAAATATTAGTTTCGAGGTCCAAAATCCCACGAAAGCTACAAACATCAAATGTTCTTAAAGACTTGATTTAGAGTCGGCTTCTATTTCTAATAAAATGCTTGTACTAAAGTTTACGTAAGCATGGGGGGGGGGGGGGGAGAGAGCTTTTCTTATTTTTGCTGACGAGTATTTGCATTCTGCTTACGTAATACTTGGACGGCCCCATTGAAATAAAAGTCAGAATCGGTTGAATAGACAGTAAAATAAAAAAAAAGGTTTATTTAATCTTTTTACCGCAATCGCAATATTTTACCGTAATCGTGACAATTGTCACAATTTCAGCGGTCCTCGCGCTAATGGCGAGTCACCTACCTTCTGCTATTTTGATTTAATCTAAGTAAAATATAAACTATACCTGTCTATGTAGCCGGCAATGCCTGCAGTACAGTTCTGAAGAGACACGTTGCTGACAGCCGATAGATGTAGCCCTCCAGGGCCCATGTAGCCGCGAGGACAACCCGGGGCGGGGACCAAAAGAGTTATGCACACCTAAGAACCAAATTGATAGAGTAACTAAAGATTTTCAAGACTTCAATGAATTCTAGCTTGAAAAACTTTTGGAGGAGTATGGGGAAGATCGATCAGGCATTTTATTAATATTTTAATGTTCCCACTGCTGGGACTCAGGTCTCCTTTCTAAGCCAGAGAAAGGGCCATTATCGCCCACGCGGACCCAGTGCGGATTGGTGAATGGACATGCTGGTTTCCTAACGATGTTTTGCTTCACCGTATTGAGAGCAGAGGTGACGAAATAAATTACACAAAGTAATACGCCTACAACTACCGTAAGACGAGGCCGGTACCACTCGGCCACCACTGATTGATCAAGCACAACAACATTATTATATTTAGCGTTTCAGGCTGGGCGCTAAGCCCCTTTTCTTTTTTTCTTCCTAAGTCTAAACGTCTTTTGATACATATGGAAATTTGTCACAGCAGCACTCAGATCCATAACACCCTCACCTGCGGCTCGGGCAAATTTCACCTCGGTCGCAAAATGACAAACTCAACTTGTTTCAAAATTTACATTTTTCGTGTTGCCACGCTTTGTTTTACCTGTATGGCGACGAGGACGAGTGTGGCCAGCCACTGTTGCCAACCAGCGCTGATGTCACGGAATAGAGAACGACCTGTCAAAGATACAGATATTTTGTAAAAGTTTTTGGAGGGATTTCTTCGGGTAAAGTTCAGTGGTCGTTTCAATTATTC
Organism: Leucania comma; assembly: GCA_958295575.1. Lineage (NCBI taxonomy): Eukaryota > Metazoa > Arthropoda > Insecta > Lepidoptera > Noctuidae > Leucania > Leucania comma. Next base: position 13,887,319 of record OY282485.1, read on the forward strand.
GCAAATTGATTCCTAGGGAATATTTTTAATGGCACAGAATTCTTTAAATGATATCCAATTTTTCTATTGCTAGAGAGCGATACAGATATTGCGAGATGCTACAAATGCCAGCAGTATGGACATGCAGCGGAAACCTGTAGAGAGATAAACTCAACGTGTGGCCACTGCGGTGAGACAGGACACTCGATGGCCAAGTGCGCAAAGAAAACGGACTCACCGAAACGTGCAACTTGCTTTCGCTTCAAAAAACATTCCAACCATAAAACGGGAGACGCTGAGTGTCCTGCTAGAAAAATAGCGGAATATCGATATATTAACTCTGTCGATTATGAGGGCGCCTAGAACACCATACTTGTACTCAAGGCCAGACTTCCGTGTGACACTTACCGCTGACTCGAAATCTCAGTCAACTGACCTACCAACCATTTTAAATGTAATGCAAATATAACTGTTCCGTATTAACGCAACCTCGATTTTAACCTTATCAATTTTGCTGATGCAAAATCATGTGTGTTATTATAGAATATAGTGCAAGAAACAGTTTTAAATACGAAATAAAACATTGTGACCTTTAGTATTTGATTAAAGTAGGTTATATTTAAATAATTTAATTATATCTTTTTTTTTGTGCTAGACTCTGATTGTTAAATATTGTTATTAACTTTATTGTCCTACAAAACTATAGTGTAAGAGCTTCTACCGCCTGTGATACAGGTTTAACCTAGTACAGGCACATAACATAGTCATACTTTTGTAATTATTCCTAAGATTTTACGTAGCTTATTTAGCACGTTTTAATTTTGGATAAATATATTATTATTATTCAATTTTTCAATATATCACAGGACTCTAAAGTCCTGGTCCTTTGGAAGGCGTACGAGGAGCCGAAACCAACTCGCAGAGGCCCTTTAGATACTTTTAATGGAACGTGATGCCAACCGACGATTGCCCCTGTACGCGCAATGCTAGTGCATCCAAGGACAACCCCTGGTTGGTGAAAACTTTTGTGACATATGGAAAATAAAGACAATAGGGCTATGGTTTTTGGAGTCTTAAGTGGACTGGTTACCAAGAACTATGTGAAAACTATGGCCCCTGCCTAAACAATGTTATTAATATCCATCGGTAAACAGGCAGAGGGTGACTTGCACACTCAATAAATGGGCCCCCAAAAACGGCCGCTAGCACGAAGTGACGTAGCAACAAGAGGGCAACATATCCTGAGGTGCTTGAGGAGTGGAGAGGTATACCACGGCTATCAGGACAATCCCAGAAGTACGGTCAAGATCCCTACCAGCACCTTTCTGGATTATACATTCTTCTCCCGAGCACGTTTGCTCTTGCGAATCTCCACTCAAACCAGCCAATAAAGGCAAGAGAGAGGTGGGAGCTCTGTTTCTCGTCAGTGTTCACTACGGCCGGCCAATAAAGGCAAGCCGGAGATGAAGAACGAGAATTCTCCCGGGAGATCGGGTCCGTGGGGTCGCTAATGCCCAACAGTTCGCCACAAAACTGTCCTGCGGATTGTATCTCTCTTAGTCTGGCCCCTCACCCTAGGCAAGTTACGACGTAGGGTTTATTGGAGCGCGCAAGCCCCACTACGACGTCAACGTAGAGATACAGCGAACTTATTATTATTCTCATCATTATTATCATCTTTATTAACGTAGTGTGTCCCATCCCAATGCGGATGCCGGCGGCCAAGACAGCGCGCGGGCAAATCGCGCCCCCCCACGCCGGAACTCCGCCATCAAGCGCGTTCACGATCAGACGTAACGTTTATTTTTTCTAAAAGTACTACTCTCTTTGAATTTAAAATCTCAACTCGACAATCGTGATCATCATTTCAGCCGAAAGACGTCCGCTGTTCCTCCCCCATGTGTTACCATAATGATCGGTCTAGTGCGCCTCGTATCCATCGGATGAATAATGAACTTCTCTCGTTACTAATTAACTTGTGTGTACTTTCTTTTTATATATTTTTTATATTTATGTGTGGAGGTTTACAGGATGTAATTAGCAATTTGATAATATGATAAAATTATAGTCTTTCAATATTTTTTTTATTAGTCTGTAAGTCTTCTTTAAAATAAACTAAACAAATAAATATCTTTATTGTGATGTAAAATTGATGCAATTTTGTATCTCAAGTGTCTGCGCAAGACCAATATGTGGAATCAATGAAACAGCCACGATCTCGGTAAAATGGAGCTGAGAGCCTTATTGTAGTGCGACCTCAGCAAAGCTTGCCGAGAAAATTGAAAATATTTAATTAAAAACATTAAAATTAAATGAAATTCTGCCATTCAAATAACACTTTTTTATAAAAGTAGGTTAGTAAGATTCATACCTGGTGTAATATCTTGACTGGTCCTCATAAAGACACACTCGAGCGCGCCCACGATGAAGTACATAGCCGCAAGTCGTTGCAAGACCCCGGGGAGACGCACATCTAGCCAGGACGCGTTTGAAGAACTCAGGACTATGCCAATGAGAGATAGGAACAGGGATCGGGTGGCGACCTGTAGAAACATCAATATAACATTAAGAGTTTAGAAGAGTATCAGCTCGAAGACATTACCACAAAATAGATAGGTACAGAAGTCATGTATGTACTTCACTTTTCATACCTACGCTCAGCGGTCAAGCTCGGGTCGCCGCCAGCGCCCCTCTGTCCGAGCTTTTTTTTTTTAATTATTGATAGGTTCGCGCTTGACCGCTATCTCACCTGATGGAAAGCGACGATACGGTCGACGATGGAGCGTACTTACCTAGAAGAAACCTATTCACTCTTGACTTAAAGATTCCCGGGTTGTAGCCATCAGGAAACACAGACTCCGGCAGGGAATTCCACTCCTTAGCTGTACGCATAATGATAGTGTTCCCAAAACGCTTTGTGCGTATAGGTGGGATGTCCACCATGTAGCGGTGGCGCAACGCCGTACGTCTGGTAGTCCGATGATGGAACGGGCTAGGCGGAATTAGGCTATGCAATTCCGACGCAACTCCCCGAAATGTAACCGGTAGAAAACCGACAGGCTAACAACTCGGCGTCGATGCTCAAGACTTTGAAGACTCGACTCGACGAATGCTGCCTAATGTAAATTGTAAAAATATTACATAGCCACCAAGTCATGTTCACTATCTCATAGACCACCGGGTACTTACAAACCCACTTAACTGTTCTGCAACGACCTTACAGCCACTAGACGTGTAATAACAGGCGACGCATGTCTGTCAACACATCTGACTAATAGATCTGATGTGTGTAGTGATGTACCAATTCTTTTGGCCGCCTCTGTTATCGATAAGCCTATTTACTATTTATACGATCATTTTATACTTGCTACATTAAAATTGAAATTTTATTGTTAATCGGTTATTGATTTTAGGCTCCCGAAAGATTCTGATTTTAAAAATAAATGGATAATTGCAAACAAGCGAGATAAATGGTTCCTTGGATACAATTTTTTTACCGTAATAATAAGTATCTATGTTACGTGCAAAATTTATTAATAATAATAACATAAAGTTTGTAAATTTTATGTTAAAATAATAGCAATAACTAGGAAGTTAAAAAATACAATTAGTAATTGTACTAAATATTATAAAAAAATGTATCCAACCATCAAAATACAAGCAAATACCCACTTACCTCTTTGAAACAACTAGTAGATGAAAAAACGATAATTTATTATTTAAGGTTGAATTTAAATAACCGTCTACAGAACAGTAATAACTTTTTTTTCGTTGCTCCATTATTGCACAAAAATCTTCACAGACGCGTGTCTCAAACGGGTAGCACTCGAGATCGCACTGGTTTGAACCGCGACGAGATATCGTGTCCGTGAGCGGTGTCTATGTGTGCGTTGCTCGAGCGCGAGACGTATGTAGACTGTCTTCTGTACAATCTCTCTTTTGTGATATTACTATCTTTTATTTATTTATTAATCATTGTTTTACTATACTTACACTATGCACCAAAGCTAACAATCTACAAACTTAAAAAAAATGAATACAAACATTGATCATAGATTTAGTGCTATACGAGTATGTTGAATTTCGGTTCCTGAGCAATCAGGGCGTTCAGTATATTGACCGCCGGTAAAGTACGTGACGGTGGGGCGAAAAACTGGCACCGCTTGGCATAGGCGCTCGACACCCGCAGTCTGTCGGAGTGTACAGTGTTATGTAACTCCGTTGCGAAGTTGGGGCGATTCGTTAGTATAGGTTAAATCCCGTGGAGGGTCGATTCGGTACATGAAACACCATCGATTTGTAAAAATAAAATAAAAAAATAAAGTAATTTTTTTTTCTAAAGCTCTAATTAATATACGCGTGTAAGAAATTAATTTCTTTAAGTAAACGAGTCAATGAACTTGTAGGTAGTTTTCAGTCGTTGCGTACTAACTACCTACAGGTCATTGAACTCGCCCAGCTTATGTTTACTTAAAGAAATTATTTTCATAATTCAAGTTTAAAAAAAAGTATTTTTTAATTTTATCTTTACAAATCGATAGTGTTTTGTGTACAGGATCGATCTTCCACGAGATTAAAACGATTAAAATTAAACGGTGTATAAATATCAGTGTTGCCGCGCCACCGTAAGTCTGGTGGTCCGATGATAAAACGAACACCTGAGGGAAAGCGACGATGTGGTCGAAGATGGAGCAAGCTTGCCTAAAAGTAATCTATTCACTCTTGACTTAAAGACCCCAGGTTGTAGCTATCCCCTATTGAAATATTTGTAACAAACCTGTTGTAGCGCCTGAATCCTGGGCATTGAGGTCCGGAGCCTGGCGTTGAGGGTCAGCACCAACGCTTCACCCATCGCGAAGGCGAACCAGGGGAACACCACGTCGGCCACCGTGAGACCGTTCCACACGCTGTGAGAAAACACGCCGTAGCCACCGCCGCCAGCGTTCACGAAGATCTGGAGAAGAAATCATATATACAACTAACTGACCTTGATACTTCGTATCGCCTAATAGTTAGATGTTCTTTTTTCATGAATTTTTCCATATTTTCTCACCGTTTAAACCTTCCCTGAAGTATCACTAATATTTCAAGATCAAAATTAGCCAAATCGGTCCAGCTGTTCTCTAGTTTTAGCGAGACTAACGAACAGCTATTCATTTTTATATATAAGAAGCTGGCTCGGCAAACTTTGTACCACCTGATAGTTAAAGACAACGGTTTTTTTTTCATATTTTCTCACCCTTTAAACCTTTGGGGGTAATGGAACAGAGAGTAAAGTCCCAAATACCTCCGTTGAAAAGGGAGGATCCTCCGACCAGACAGGTGTTATGTATGGTGGGCTATTGCCCGATAGATGATTCCGGGTTTGTTCTATATGTTCCAATTGCACGGAGAATCTTACTTGCGCGATGCAGGATTAGTTCTTATGTGACGACATAGATGTCGCTACAAACCTTCCATGAATATTGCAAGACCAAAATTATCCAAATCGGTCCAGCTGTTCTCTAGTTTTAGCGAGACTAACGAACAGCTATTCATTTTTATATATAAGAAGAAGACTAACTGGCTCGGCAAACTTCGTACCGCCTAATAGTCTAAGATAACGGCTTTTTTTAAATTTTTCCTTATTT